>CM046959.1:45392902-50392902 GCA_025698475.1 Gossypium anomalum
TTGATAAATATGGAATGTGACACGAGTTGCTCGTTCTCAAACGAGCAATTTATCACAATTATTTGTTAACAGTGATCACATTAATCATTAAGAAGACACAATGGTGACAATGAGAAAAAATAGGATTGTATTGAGTGAACGGATTTAATTCAAAGGAATCAAGGATATCATATGAGCATAACTCACACATGACAAGGTCATTGGACAAAACAGTTAGATGAATTACTTTCGTAAATAGTATACAATAAGAAGTTTTCAATCATGGTACTTCTTGTGGACTAACTTCATGATTAAGTAATTTTGAATTATCATAACGATATTTTTGGACATAATTGTAATTACTAGAGCCTAATTGTATGTCTGATTGGTCCCTCCGCTAGCTCAACAAAATCTCGATCGGACTGTATTTGAATAAGAGGGAAATTCTACGACTTTGGAAATAATTTAATTTAGTTGATTTATTCAATGTGGAATTAAATTGGAAGATCATAAGAATTGTTCAACTAGAGAATTTGATTAAAGAATTTTCTTGAAAAATTAATTTGTAAAATCTAAGTGATTTTTCATAAAATTAATTTTGATCAAGTAAAATTAAATTAATCAAATTAATTAAAATTAATATTATATTTTTAGAAATTAATTTTTAAGTCAGACAATTGACCCAATGGATAATTGAACTTGAAAATTGGACTTGAGATAATAAATTGGACCCAAAAATCGAGACCAAAACCAAAAAACTAGAAGAACCGAGCTTGGTATGTGAAACCGGGAAGAGGGTCCAACTGACAGAAATCAAACTAGCTCAGGTTGCTAGTAACTACGACGACAGTATTCCAATGGCGGGCAAATGGACAGTTGCAGTGGATCTTTGGTGGTTGAGCAGTAGAAGATTTACACTCCTACTAGGACTCTACCAGATAATTTGACTTCAGATTAACTATTCCAAAAATAATATTATTTTAATAAATTTAATATTAAATTTAATTTAATATTTATCTTAATAGTATTTTGTTAATTTAATACTAAAGTGATTATCTTAATACTAAATTTAATTTAATGTTTATATTGTAGATAAATATTCTATTAATTTAATAAGATTTAATATTAAATTTAATCTAATATTTATCTTGATAAGTATTATATTAATTTATTATTAAAGTGATTAAGTTTAATCAGAACTGAACTCTCTAAACTCTCTCTATATAAAAAGAGCCTTGGGTCATTATTTCACACTTTTGAATTCATGAGAAAGTTGTAGAGAGAAAATTCTCTTAAGGGATTATTTTAGAAAATTTCTAGAGATATTTTTCTTAGTTACAACGTGGCCTAAAAGTTTAGAGAAATTTTGAAATTACCCCACTAGTAATTTTTGTGAAAAATTTTCTGATTTGAAACGAGGCCACACACAACAGACGTGAACTTGAGGATAGCAGGGAAGACTACTCGATTGAAGCATTAATTATAGACGAATTGAAAAGGTACAATTTTGATTAAGTGTTTATTACTTTATATATCACAAACAAGTTATTGTTTTGGAAAAAAAAATTTAAAACTTTGGGTTTTTTACTAAATTTATTTTTCACCGCGTTTTCAAACCCGATTTTCCAACAATTGTCATCATGAGCCAGGTTGTGCTCTATCTATAAGTATAAACAGATAATCAAAATAAATTTGTTTTTTTCTTGAATGATTTGATTACATAGAAAGTAACATTCTTTAGATCTTATACATGTTTTGAGTTATATATGGGAATGGATGTGATATTATATATTATATATTATATATATATATATATATATATTTGCCAAGGTTGTGGTTTTTAGGAAATAAAATGTGGACTATTATCTTGACTTAGGACTTTTTTTAAAACAATTCATAGAATTCTTGTGAGCCAGAAATGAACAAAAGACTTAAATTTATTTTTTTCCAAAAAAAGTCCATGACAAGGAGAAGATGGAGCGATGGCGGTTGAAGACCCAAGGAATGCCTTGTAACAAAAAACTATGTAATTTTATTTTTTGTCATTTATTTTCTAGAAATAGAACCATGGAAACCTTGGCTAGCAATTTTTTTTAATTACCTATCTCCTTATATATCTTTTTTATAATTGTTTATAATATTTATATTATTTAATGTTATAATTGTGATATATATATATGAGATGATTCACAGTTAATCAATTAAAAATTAGAAGTGTGGTAATGAGAAAATACATGTGTTATATTGTTCTATTCACTCTTTTAGGTTATTCGATTACTATGAAAAGTGTGGTAATGAGAATATGCATGTCTAGGATTGACTCTATCTAGGAAAGACTCAGTTTTTAAGCGGTCAAATTTGGCTCACCTCCCTTTCCTGGGACCCTACTGGTGCACAGTTCATATTCACTTCTTCTATTTTTCCCTTAAAAGAAAAACTGTGGAGAATCAAAATTGTTTATTTTTATGATTGATTGATTCTTGTGTATGAATGAATGTGAATATTATAAAATTTTTATAGCATGCCATGCATATATTGGAAGCATGTTATATAGATTTGGTAAGAATGTCACTAGGACTATTGTATGCTCATTCTGAAAATCTAGGATAAAAACCTTGCATGTTTCTTTTTAAATATTGAGTGGGAGAAGGTTCTTGAATAAGACCTACGTCCTCCATTGATAGTCCCTAAGTGATAAAATGATATAGTTTCAAGTTAGCTCCTACCCTAGCCGCACCTCAAGGTAAATTTCATGAGGGTTCATTGGATGAAATTTCCTTTTAAGGATAACTAGTCATGCATGACTCTCAGAGAGATCATCTCAAGATGATTTACAAATGAAAGCATTTTCATGATGGGTGTTGAGTCAATGGTTACACACTCAAGATCGTCTCTTATTAAATAGCTTCCTAAGAAACGATATTTAAGCTAGAGATGATGATCAAATGTTAAAATAGTCATTGGTTTGTGTGGAGTCTTGAGAATTAAGATTCACGAACTAATTGGATGTAATCCAAGTTCTTGCTAGTTAATCATGGGACCACAAGGCAACATGATTGATGGGTGTGAGAATGATCGTAGCAACGAAAAAATATTTCTTTCAAGGTTTTAATATAAGACACATGCATCATACTGCATTCTTGATATGTTGCTGAAATGAAAATATTTTCTTAATACAAAGATAGTAATTAGTGAATCTTTACTTTTTCGATTCAAATATGTCTCCTACTCCTCTTATTAGTATTCTTATTGAGAATATATTAAATAGGGATAACTTTCAAGAATGGAAACAGAACTTGCCAATAGTTCTCAGCTGTGAGAAACATAAATTCGTTCTTGACGAAACGTGTCCTCCTGAAGTTCAATCCAAAGCGATAAATCGCTGAAAAGATTCTGGCTCGATTGCTCGATGTTTCATGTTAATGAGCATGAGTAGTGTGTTGCAAAAGCAACACGAGAATTTATGTACTGCCAAAGAGGTCATGAAAAATTTGGAGGATTTGCTCAGAGGCCAAGTCGCATTGGTCGACAATCCACTATTATTAATTTGATGAACTCTCAATAGAAACCCGGCACTCTGGTCAAAGAACATATGCTTAAGTTTATGGGATTCTTTGCAGAAGCGGGGGACAACGGGGTTGAACTAGACGTGAACACTCAGATTTAAATAGTGTTCAAATCCTTAACCAAGAAGTTTGTTGGTTTTAGGGTCGCTTACAACTTGGGAAACAAGGCACTTACCTTGTATTAGCTCATGAAGGAATTACAATTCTATGAGTTGATGCTAAATGGTGGTAACTCAGTTCAGGAGAAACCTAAGGCAAATTTAGCTGTGGGCCCTTCGTCCTTTAAAGGGAAACAGAAAGCTAAGGGCAAGAAGAAACAAAATAAGTCTTTGATTCCACCTCGTGCAGATAGGAAGAAGGATAAGAAGTCAAAAGATCAAATTACCATTCTACAACAGGAAAGGGCATATCAAATCAAACTGCAATGAGTATTTGGATTACCTAGCCAAAAAGGGCAAAGGTATGGAACTCTTTATGGTTGAAACTTGCTTAATGGAAGAATCAATTGACAATTGTGTTATTGATTCTAGAGCCACTAACCATGTGTGTGTTTCTTTACAAGGGTTTAGTGAAACAAGAAGTATGCATGACAGGAGCCTCTCATTGTGGATCGGAGATGGGAGCTATATTTCAGCCGGAATAGTAGGTATTTTACATTATAATAATTTTAGGAAGATTGTTTTAAAGAATGTATTTTATGTACCTCATTTTAAGAGGAATTTAATTTTTGTAGCATGTTTATTCTATTATGGTTATACCATGACATTCAATAAAGGGATTGATATTCACAGAAATTGTTCTTTAATCTATAATGGATGGATGGAAAACAATCTCTACTTTATCAAATCAAATAACTACTCAATGTTTCAAACTGAAATAATGAATAAAAAGCTTAAAACTTATCACTCGAATGAGGGGTACTTATGACACTTAAGACTTGGTCATATTAACCAAGAAAGAAGCACTAGACTCGTGAAAAATGGTCCTTTAAGTATGCTTAAGGAAGTTAGTGTTCCACAATGTGAATCTTGCTTGGAAGATAAAATTACTAAGAGGTCTTTTAATGCAAAAGGTATAAGGGCCAACTAACCTTTAGAACATGTGCACACTGATGTATTTGGTTCCATGAGCATTAGTGCCCGAGGAGATTACGATTATGATGTGACTTTCATCGATGACTATTCTCGATATGGATATGTTTATCTAATGCACCACAAAAGCAAAATCTTTAATAAATTTTGAGAGTTTCGTGCGGAAGTAGAAAAGAAATTAGGTTTATCCAAAGAATCTTCAGTCTAATTGAGGTGGGAAATACTTTTCCAATGAGTTCTTAAAAATACCTTATAGAGAATAAGATTTTATCCCAGTTAACTACGTTGGGCACTCCATACCAGAATGGCGTAGCTGATAGAAGGAATAGAACCTTGCTTGACATGGTTCGTTCAATGTTAAGTTATTCACAACTCTCTACTTCCTTCTGGGGATATGTGATATAAACTACTTGCTATATTCTGAATGATATGTCAACCAAGTCTTCTTATTAGACACCTTATGAAATGTGGCATGGAAAGAAACTTTCTCTAAATCACTTTAGAATATGGGGTTGTCAAGCACACGTGTTGGATAATGATGTAAAGAAGTTGGATGTACAGACAGAACTGTGCATGTTTGTAAGATATGTGAAAAGAATAAAGGGTGGATTATTCTAAAATCCAAAAGACAATACGATTAAAATTTCTATTCATGCTACTTTTCTCGAGGCAAGTTACATAGATCACTTTAAGGCTCGAAGTAAAATGGTACTCGAGGAACTTTTGAGAGTTGTAGAACAATCACCAAGTTCAATTCTTGAGAAAGTTATAGAAAGACCAGCAAGCAATCAACAGTATAGAGGAATCCATCGTAGTGGGAGATTTTCTAAAAACCCAAACTTCTTCACCTATGATGGTAGTATTTATAATACAAAAGTCAATCATAAGGATGATGATCCATTCACTTATGGTGAAGCTATGCAGGACATTGATTCTAAGCTCTGGAAATAGGTCATGGATGCCGAGATAGATTCTATGAAATTCAATACGGTATGGGAACTTGTAGACTTACCGGTTGGGATTAAATCCATAGGGTGTAAGTGGAAGAAGAGAAATGGAAAAGGGAAGTAAAAACACATAAAGCTAGACTTGTAGGGAAAGGCTACTCATAGAAAGAAAGCATCGATTACGATGAGACCTTCTCCCCGATAGCCATACTCAAGTCTAATTGCATACTCTTATCCATTATTGTTGCTCTTGATTACGAAATTTGGAAAATATATGTCAGGACAGCATTCTTGCATGGCTATCTTGATGAGACTATTTGCATGGCTACCTTGATGAGACCATTTACATGGCTCAACCCACTGGCTATGTTGTCAAAGGAAAGGAACAGAAAACTTGCAAACTGCTAAGATCTATTTATAGACATAAGCAGGCGTCCCGCTCATTGGATAAAAGATTTGATCAAATGACCAAGACTTTTGGGTTTGAACAAAACGCTGATGAACCTTTTATTAATAAGCTTATAAAGGATAAAAAGGTGTTCTTTCTCGCTTTGTATGTCGATAATATTCTACTTATTAGAAATGATTTAGGAGAATTATCATCGGTAAGACTATTGTGAGCTCAACAGTTTAGCATAAAGAACTTGGTGACGCTAGTTATATTCTTGGAATTCGAATCTTTAGGGATCGAAAGTATAAAACAATATCTCTATCATAAGTTTCATATATCGATAAGGTACTAGAACATTTTAAAATTATCAATGCGAAGTCAGGTGCTCAACCAACTGCATTAGGTTTTTATCTTTCTTTAGATGATTGTCCTAAGATAGCAGAAGAAAGAGAGTAGCGTAAGGTTCCATATGCCTCGATAGTTGGAAACCTTATGTATGTGATGCTTTGCACATGCCTAGATATCTATTTTGCAGTAGGAATGGTTAGTCGATATCAAGCAAATTCTAGTCTAAGGCATTGGCAAGCTATAAAACATATATTAAGGTATCTTAAAATAACAGAGAATTATATGCGTGTATATCTTAGGGAGAACTTTACTTCTATTAGATACAGTGACTCATATTTCCAAACCTGTAAAGATTCAAAAAAATCGACATTGGGAAATGTATTCGTCCTGGGCTTTGGAATCATAGTATGGAGAAGTGTAAAACAACTTACACTGTTGACTTAACTATGGAGGTCGAGCATGTGGCTGCTTCTGAGAAAACGAAAGAAGCAATATGGCTTCGAAAGTTATTTTTTTTTATTTCTCAAGGTATTTACTGAAGCGAGCTCAGTAACTAAATTTCCATATTCTGTAAGCCCATAAGGGGGTAGATGATGGCCACAAGTTTTAAATTTGCTTCATACCCAAGGCGAGGATCGAACCCTCGACCACTCGTTAAGGCCATTCCTGGTATGAAAAAAGCTATAACATTGTATTGTGATAACAGTGCTGCAATAGCTAATACCAAGGAAATGAGAAGTCGCAAGAGGACGAAACACATTGATCAGAAGTATCACTTAGTACGAGAGGCAGTAGCCAAAGGAATTGTAGATGTGTTGAAAGTAGCTTCTGAAGATAACCTTACAGATCAATTTACTAAGACTCTTGTAACTAAGAGTTTTAACAAATACGTCGAGGATATGGGAATGCAAAACATGACACATTTACTTCACTAGGGCAAATGGAAGATTGTTGGGAAATGTGCACATATTATAGTAAACATGTAATTATGTTCTATGTATTTAAACGATAAATAAATAAATTTCACATTTCACTGATATGTCTTTTGTATTTCTATCTTTCATATTTTACATGCATAGTGAAATTGTGACAAGAAAATATTAGCCCGTTGATTGCGTAAGTTCAAACTGATGATAAATGGCATTATAAGAATGTTTACATTACAAGAAAGACAACTAACTTCAGTAGATAATCTAAACGAGTCTGTAATCCCATAAAAAAATTAAAGTGAGCATTTGATTCAAATAATGAGAAGGATTATTATGTCGTCTACAATTCCAATTGAGAAGATGGCTAGTCTTGGCTATCGAAGCAGCTCACTTCATGGGTAGAAACATATATGTATTCATTGGCAAAATGATACATTGGACTAGACCCAAGATGAATTAATTCTGAACCCATTTGTGAACTAATTCAGTTATGACGTTCATAGTGTGATTTACCTAAATCTTGAGTTAGACACTGACCATGCATATGTAACTAATATGCTTTGATATAAGTGGAGGCTTATGCTCTAAAGATAATCGAGTAGATAGTTGGCATGTTGGGTACATGACATGTGTATGGCATGGCTTTACTAGAAATAGTGGAATTCATATCTCAATTAAAGAGTTAATGATATCCTTTCATTGGCATTGTGTGGATTGATAAATATGATATGTGGCCACGGGTTGCTTGCTCTCAAACAAGCAATTTATCACAGTCATTTTTTGGCAGTGGTCATATTAATCATTAAGAAAACACAATGGTGACAATGAGATAAAATAGGATTGTATTGACTCAATGGATTTAACTCAAAAGAATCAAAGACATCATATTAGGGCAACACACATGACGAGGTCATTAGATAAAGTAGTTGGATTAATTGTTTTTGTAAAGAGTATACAATAAGGAGTTTTCAATCACGGTACTTCTTTTGGACTGACTCCATGATTAAGTAATTGTCAATTATTGGAACGATTACTAGAGCCTAATTGTATATATCTGATTGGTCCCTCTGCTATTTAAAAAAAAAGCTCTATCAGACTATATTTGAATCAAAAGGAAATTTTACGAATTTGAAAATAAGTTAATTCAATTTATTTATTTGATGTGAAATTAAATTGGGCAGTCGTAAGAATTGTTCAACTAGATAATTTGATTAAAGAATTTTCTTGAAAATTTAATTTAGAAAATCTAAGTGATTTTTGGAAAAATTAATTTTGATTAACCAACTTAATTAAAATTAATAAGATATTTTTTAAATTATTTTTCTAGTCAAACAATTGACCCAATGGGTAATTAAACTTGAATAGTGGACCTGAGATCGTCAATTAGGCCCGGGAGACCAAAATCAAGACCAAAACCAAAAAACTAGTTGAACCAAGCCTAGTATGTGAAACCAGACTGACAGTCCAACCGGTGTCTAAACCAGATCAGTGGGCCGTCACTAGCCCAGATCGAATCTGTAGAAATAGAACTAGCTCGGGGTGTCGGCAGCTGTGACAACGACATTCTGTGGCTGGCAAATGGTCCATGGCGGTAGGTCTTCTATGGTTGAATAGTAGAAGAATTACACTCATATTGGGAGCTTACTAGAGAATTTAATTTCAAATTAACTATTCCAAAAATAATTTTATTTTAATAGATTTAATATTTAATTTAATTTAATATTTATCTTGTAGATAAATATTCTATTAATTTAATAAGATTTAATATTAAATTTAATCTAATATTTATCTTTATAAGTATTATATTAATTTAATATTAAAGTGATTAAGTTTAATCATAGTTAAACTCTCCCTATATAAAAAGAGCCTTGGGTCATTATTTCACACACTTGAGGTCAAGAGAAAGTTGTAGAGAGAAAATTCTCTGAACAAATTATTTCAGAAAATCTCTAAAGATATTTTTCTTATTTACAATTTGGCCTAAAAGTTTAGAGAAATTATAAAATTACCCCACTAGTAATTTTTGTGAAAATTTTTCTAATTTGAAATGGGTCCATACTCGGCAGACGTGAGCTTGAGAATAGCAGAGAAGACTACTCGGTCGAAATGTTAATCCTAAATGAATCGAAAATGTAAAATTTTGATTAAGTGGTTATTACTTTAGATATCACAACCAAGTTTTTACTTTGGAAAAAAATTTAAAACTTTGGTTCTTCCCTGAATTTATTTTTCGCTACATTTTTCAAACCTGATTTTTCAATAATTAACTGGCGCATGACCATAATGGCTGCAGAGTGTACTACGCCACTAGCATCAACTCATATTCTAAAGGTCATTTTACATAGCCATAAGTTTTATATTTCACTACTTGTAGCTATCTGTCGTAGAATTCTTATTTACTTATTTTCCTTTCGATGTCCGCACACTTTATACATCGCAATGGGCTTTTGGGCGAGCACTACCTCACCTGTCATACTTCTTTATAATTATGCATCATATATATATATACTTCTTACTAGTACTCATTGATTCGTCATACTTACCTTTCTTCGGAGTTAGCAATAAGTTTTATTCTTTCAGAATATCTTATACGTTGTACATACCAGAGTTCGCCACGGGTTCTTTTCGTTCAAAGTTCACCAGACTAGAGCATCACTTATGCATTTAGAAACTCCTTGAACTTAATCAAGTCCTAACGTTGGGCACTTAAAACCTACTTCTTAAGTCTCACTTAGCGTTCCTTTAGAACCTTCCATATGCAACACTTAAATATTCGGGGTTCGCTAGGCGGGATGTTATAGGCCTTGCCCCAGCTGAGGTCCAATCTAGTCCAACATGCCCAAGTTTTTGTGGGTCCTCTAAATCTGAGCCAGGTGGACTTCAACTACCATCAGAAGGTCTCCACAAAATCTTTGAACTTTAATGCCTATAACCCTGATGGAGGAGATTGGGAAAATTCCAGAGGGAATGGAAGCAATCAACCAACTTCTTCATTCCTACTAAGCTCGAACTCGAGGAGGAGGACTTAGAAGATTCAATAGATCTGGAAGAAGTTCCTAGAGAACGTCCCCATACAGAAGAAGCCCCCAGCGAACAAACTGACGAGTGAGCTAAGGGAGGAAACTAAGGATTTTTCTACTTTTCTTGTATTTAAATCTCTTTTACTCCTTTTGTATGAACTTCCTTTTCTTATTATTGAGATCATTAATTTTCTTTCCAACTATTTCACTTACACTATTACTAATAGTATACCAAAGTATTTGCCAAACAAAAGTCTTTAACTTACCTGAGGCATTAAGCCAAGTTCGGAATATTATGCATACAGGGGTGACTCTCACTTGACTTCTAAAGAATCGGCTAAATTGAAAGGTCTAATACCAATTAACTTGTAACACCCTGTACTCAACTCAATTTACTGGATCTAAATATAATATATCACAATACTTACATACTTAACTAAATTTTTCAATCTGCAAAAAATCATACTGAATGTACGTTTTATTTATTTAAAATCCTTTCCAAGACAACAGGTTTGAAATAATACATTTATCGTTTGTCATAAAATTTTAAAGGTAAAAGAATACATTACATCAAATTATCTGATAAAAGACATATTTGTAGTGTATACTACTATTTGTCATTTGAAAAACATGTTTCTTTAAATGTCCCTCTATATGCATAATATTTCCCTCGATTATTGCCATGGCTCGCCCTTGGCTTGGTCCCTCTCGGGGCTTTAGTTTGATTCACAGACCTGCATTCCAAAAGTCACATATAAGTTAAAACGAACTTAGTGGGTCTCACTCAATATTACCCTTTTATGGGGTCATAGAATCTCTCAACTCAAGGGTTTTGTATTTCCATTCAAACCTTGGTGAATACTTTTCTGCTTCCTAGTTGGCGGATAAACATACACCAATATCTACACTTAATCATCTTTTACTCGTTTCATTCAACTGGCGGATCTTAGACTTTACACCTTACTTTGCATCCTATTACACAATTTCTTTGTAAATAGTAGTTGGATAAGTTTCCCAGAACAAAAACTCGGCGGTTACTACTCTTGATGGATTTCTTTATAGTACTGAACGATTATCAAGACATTAGTTACATCGCATATTCAAATTAGTCCAGACAAACATACCTTTTTTTTTAGAAGAATATAACGTTTTAACTCAAGCATTAGAAATCTCAAATGACTTCAATACATAATCTAAGAAATTCCCGGTTTGGTGGGCACTTACATTACTCCATATTCCAATACATAAGGCTCATATTATAGAAGATCACTAAGGCAGATTCATCAATTGGTTACTCTTGTCGAGATTTCTATTGGAAAATACCTTATAGGCATACCCGGATCTTATGTAGGCAGACCAGCATCTCACCACTTGATCATTACAGAATTCACTCTATGAATTTCCCAGATAACATGCCACAAAGGCTTTCTAGAGAATTCTCCATAAAAGCTTCCCAAAGGACTCTCCACAAGGGTTTCCAGAGGATTCCTACAAAGGCTTTCCAGAAAATTTGCCACAAAGGCTTTCCATGAAATTCAAGTTTACTGTCTCAACAGACCATCTCTGTGGATGCCATGGGGCTTCTTCCATATGGTCTTATACCTTCACGCCCTCTTGGAGTATCATTATATAATGCCATGGAGCCTCACCCACATGGTCTACACATGTTGTATTTGCTCAGAAGGTCAAGCCGTGATCTTTCAATCTGATTTGCAATAAAACTATCTTACTGAAGGCATCACAAATAAGGCTTCGTTGTAACACCCCTTACCCGTATTCGATGCTGGAATAGGGTACGAGTCATTACCAGACTTAAACATACATATTCATACAAAACCAGACCATAAAAATTCCAACACAATTTAAAACTTTTCAATTACATGCGAATTGTCCCTTATAAGAGCCTACGAGGCCCAAAACATACATTGGAAGTGATCCGGGACTAAACTGAGAAATTTTAGAACTACCAGATAACTTAGAAAATTTTCATGTTTTGGAGAGTCAAACGCCCGTGTGGGTAGGCCGTGTGGTCACATACACCCGTGTGGGTAGGCCGTGTGGTCACACACGCCCGTGTGGCTTGGGACACGCCCATGTCCTCAGCCCGTGTAACTCTCTGACTATGACGTCACCAACCAAATAAGGTCACATGGCCAAGTCACACGCCCGTGTGCTTAGGCCGTGTATCGAATTAAATTCCAAAAATTAAGTGCAGACTTCACACGGCCTTGGCACATGCCCATGTCCTGAGGCTGTGTCCTTCACACGGTAGAGACACACGGCCATGTCTCCGCCGGTGTGTTTACTACTGGGCATACTGACTTGCATAATTAGGGTGCAGGGGACACATGGCCGGATCACACGCCTATAGGGCAGACCGTGTGTCACACACAGTCTAGACACATGCCCGTGTGTCTACCCGTGTGGACAAATTTGAGGCTATTTTCCAAGCCATTTGCCACCGTTAAACACTCACATACTCAATCCTACTTCATAGCTTGCAACATGGCACATTTGGCTACACAAGCACACACCATCATGTTTAATCCATGACTTCATACTATGGATATATTACACACTTCAATCATTATGCTACTATAGGGCATTCCACACCAATTTCATATTTATTCATCTTTATAATTCTTCTTTCAAGTTACTCAATTATACTATAATTATGGTCATGCCTACTAGTCCTCATTTATTCTTTAAATACATATACTAATCATCTCATATATCATCCACATCAATCATAAACACATTTGCATGAATGCATAAATGATTAGGGTTGTAACCCATTGATCAATTTGGGTCATCTCTCATGGCCATATACAAAATAATCACAATACCATCAAGAGCCAACACATTTGGCAAATCAATATGATACATAACAAAAAGACCAAGTCCCTATTCATGCTATACTCAAAATGATAAGTCAACTATACCCAATACAATTGATAGTGTGATCGAGTCTCTGATGTTTCACAATCCCCGAGTTAGCTTGGCGACACTATAAGAAAAGGAAAGGAAATGAGGGTAAGCTTTAAAGCTTAGCAAGTTCACACGCAAATAAAGTGCAACTTAAACAAGCATTAGTCATACATTTATCATAATAAACATAATCTTGCATTTCATCAAATCTCTTAAACTAATTCTTCATATACATCTATATATACATATTCATACCACACGTTCATCATATCTCATGTTATTCTCATGAGTTCGATGCACATACCTATGCCCGCTTGCACATAATAACTTACTTTCTCGTCTTTGAAGTAATCATCAAGATTACTCGTTGAACTTCCTTTAGAACTACCAGTTGAACACTCAGAATACTATCGGATACATTGGAATATCACACCTAAGTGCCTCATATGTAGCCAATGCTACTTCACATCACATGTTCCTCGCTTTCGAGGTACTCACGGGTCTGTTCATATAGGCTGTCAGGTATCTGCAACACATGCCGAACTACCCCGCCACCGGTAAAATATATGAGACCAGCACCCAGACGCCAAAACATGTGTCATATATATCACGAACTCAAACCATAACTCAATGAGTTCGGATGTCACATATATCATGAACTCAGACACAACTCAATGAGTTCAGATCACATAGGTCCTAGTGACATGTCACTTGTATCCTAAACTATTCTTAAGGTTCAAACGAGATTCTTTGATGCCACATTTCTATCAAACTTGCTCGTAACGTCAATTTCAATACCCATACTACCAATCACTTATTCATGGAATAATCAAGGCATATTTCATGATAACATTTAGGCAATAAACACATGATACAACATCATATTTGTAGCACCCCTTACCCATATCCGACGCCGGAACAAGGTACAAGGTATTACCAGACTTGAGTACTTGTAATCATTTAAAACTGAGACACAAAATTTCATCAATTTTAAACTTTTCAAACATACTCAAGACTATCTACATTAAATGACTTTATACAATAGAGACCTTCAAATAATATAGGTCAGTATTTTAGGCCAACTCCTAGCAACTTAATAACAATTAAACGAGTCCCCATACATGGCAAAGACTTAAAAATACTTTAAAACCTTTATATATGGATCAATAGTTTGATAGTGTGATTTAACCTCCGGCGACCTCCAACTCGAGCTAACATCTGTGACACTATAGGAAAAAGGAAAGGAAGGGAGTAAGCATTATAGCTTAGTAAGTAAATATGTAAATATTAACAAACAATACATTATCATACATTAAACAAAGTCACAATATGTTCCCGGAATATTACCATCACAAACACACATATTTTCACTATTACAATTATAAACAGGTTCAAAATAAGCTGTCTAGCAGAGTACCAACAGCTAAATTATTTATTTCTGGAGCTACAGAACTCCAAATTACAAACCGTTAATTTTTATTGAAACTAAATTCATGTATATTTCTACCATAAAAGTTTCAGAATTTTTGGTCCAGCCAATTAGTACATTTTATTCATTGAAGTTACCCCTGTTTCACTGCTCAACTGCCCTGACCACTCTTCACTTCAAATAAATTTTCTCTTCGTACAGAACTCATATTATGTTATCGTTTATTTTATTTGAAACTAGACTCATTAAGGATTTCAAATATACAAATTATATCCCATAATTATTTTTGTAAAATTTTTAATGATTTTTCAAAGTCATAACAGGGGATCACATAGTCACTCTGAACCAGTCTCACAGAAACTTAAATATCTTAGAATATAGAATTTCTTTGCTTACTCTGTTTCTGTTATATGAAAATAGACTCATTAAGCTTTAATTTGATATCATATTCAGTCTCTGATTCAATTTATACTGTTTTTGGTAAATTTTTAGATTCACGTCACTGTAACTATCCAGAATAGTTTTATTGTCAATTTTGATCTTTCACACTTCAATTGTATTCATCACTTACCCATAACAATATTTCCAATTTCCAATCACATATCAAGCATATTGCTCATGAGTTACACACATATATACTTACACTTATCATCACAAAGTCATACACAATTTCATTTAATCAATTTCCCAGTTGAACGCTTCGGAATAATAACAGATACGCGATGGTATCGCACATAGCCCACCTTTAAAATCGAAGCTCTCTTGTACACATAGTGGCCTTCACTTAGCACCACTCATGTGACCTAGCTCGATTGTACACATAATTTTGGCTCTCTTGTACACATGGTGAACACTTAGTACCACCCATGTGACCTAGCCACTTTATCTCGTAGCTCTCTTGTTTACATGGTGTCCTTCACCTGGAACCACACATGCAAGCTAGCTACATTTATCTCATAGCTCTCTTGTCTACATGGTGTACACATAGTATCACCCATGCGATCTAGCTACATACCATCTGTATCTTTTGATTCCAAAGGTTCAAACGGGAAGTATCTCACTTTCTAACACTTTATTCCATTCTTCCAATGGTCAATTATAATTCAAAAATCAGCTACAATACATAAAATATGCTGAAATATAAAAACGTAATAAAGATAATGTATTATTTACATACAAACTTACATACTTTCTCATTTCCATGTCGAATTAATATTGAACATTTAAATTATCATAAATATACTCACTTTCAACACCTCGGCAATCATAGTAAATATATAAATTTTACATTGAAACATGCATAAATTAATGCTTATTATACATATGAACTTACCTCGAGACTAAAACGATCATTTTACCAACTTTCCCAATTTTTGATTTTCTCCCATTCCAGGTTCAAATCTCTTTTTCCGGGATTATTGAGCTTGGAAAGCTTGAAAACCCTAGCCATGGCTTACCCCATGCTAATTTCGGCCTCCATGAGAAAGATGAGTCAATTTTGGCTTTATTTTCCCTTTTTATTTCTTTTAATTACCAAATGACTAAAATGCCCTTAAAGCCTTCCTTTAAAATTTTGTCCTATTCATACCCATTTTTGTCCAAACAAAATATAATGGTCTAATTGACATTTAAGGACCTCCTCTTTAAAACCCCATTTCAATCAAGTACTTATGAATTAGAACACATATTTTGCAACTTTTGCAATTTAGTCCTAAAAGTCCAATTAAGCACTTTATCAGTAAAATTTCTTGAACGATATTTTTACACATATTTTAATCAATAAATAAACCTTAAAAATTAATCGAAATAAATTTTTTGACTTCGAATTCGTGGTTCTAAAGCCATCGTTCCGTTTAGGCCCTAAATCGGGCTGTTACAGCAACTTTTGCAAATAAGCCCTAATAGGCAAATTAAACATGCAATCTATAAAATTTCTTATCAATACTCTAACACATGCATCTAATCACTCGGTAAATCATAAAAATTAATCGAAATAAACTTTTCTATCTCAGATTTGTGGTTTCACAACCACTATTCCATTTAGGCCCTATTCCGAGATGTTACAATATTAAATATGTGAACACTAACCATACATGCAATATTAAGGCATTTAAAGTATGGAATATGTTGCATTATTTGCAAATGAACTTACCTCGTTACAAAATGATAAAAACGAGCCTAATCCTCGTAAATTTGGTTTTCCCTCGATCAAAACCCAAATCATGTTTTTCTTGATCTATAATGCCAAAATTAACTTGTTCAATACATATATTAGTCAAATCAACCCATAACACATACTTTGGCAAAATTACCATTTTACCCCTAACTTTTCAATTATTTACAAATTGGTCCCTAAGCTCGTAAAATGAAATGCATGCATTTTCTTGGTTACCCAAGCCTAGCCAATTCATATTCCCTCTTATAACAGCCCACATTTTTCATCAAATCACATTTTTATCACCCATTTTTACACCTTTTGGAAAAAGGTCCTTTTAGGGGTTTTCACTAAAAATCACTTAGTAAAAGATGTTTATCAAATATCAAACATTCATATTCCTCCATTAAACATCAAAATACAAACATGTCACACATGGTTCAAGTTTCATACATGAACCCTAGCTCAAAATATGGCTAGAAATGGATAGATCATGCTTCAAGGATCTTAAAAATGGAAAGAACATAAAAAACGGGACTAGGATGCACTTACTATCAACCTTGAAAGTTGAAGAAAAACCTAGCTATGGTGTCTTGAGAATTTCGGCTGGTACATGATGAGCCAATTTTTACTTATTTTTCCCTTTTTATTCTTTTATTTACTAAATGACCAAAATACCTTCTTTCAAAATTTTCCTATTCATGCCCATTTTTGTCTAAAATTTTAGAACTTGGTCAAATTACTATTTAAGGACCTCTAATTAATGATCCAATGCAATTTCATGCTCAAAGCTTCTAGAACATGTATTTTGCAACTTATTCAATTTAGTCCCTAACTTCAAATTAGACACTTTAGGCATAAAATTTCTTCATGAAATTTTCACACAAACATGCATTTATATCATGGACCTTCAAATAATCATAAAATAATTATTTCTACTTCAGATTTATGGTCTTGAAACCACTGTTTCTACTAGGCCTTAAATCGGGATGTTACATTTGTTTTCACAGTGATCTGCCTATCCGATCAACAATATACCTACCCTTCCGGAGGCTACACAATGGATCTCTTTCTTACCTTTTTACATAACCCAGATTTGTCAAGTACTGGACCAATATAACAGGAAAATTTTAGGCAGTGACTACACACACGCCAGCAACATCTTATATCACACAACGTCATAGCATGTCGCATATTGTTCACCTCATTTACTTATTTGTAGATACCTCTCAAAAAACACACATGCACATAATTACATGACATGCAATAGTCAAGTTTAGAGACTCATTAGAGACCTACCTTAACCTCGATCTAGAGCTTCCGTTTCAAATGTTCATCCCAACTAGCAACAGCAACTGCTTACAAGGTCATAAGATTTCCATTAAAATTCTTATTGCAAGCATTTTACTAACATTTAAACTATATGCGACCCCCATACAAGGCCTTCCTATAACACCATTCCCTTCTATAATTGTAATGTGCAAAACAGTAAGACTTACCATAAGGTAGAATTATCTACTCATGACGAGATCTTAGTCAAATTTTAAATGAATAAGAAGAAGAAAATGTTGAGGTTAGAAACAAGAACTTGAACATTAAGCAGAAAGAAAAACCATCCAAAATGGTACCCTCCTATAATATACTTTGAGTCCCCCTAATTTCGCTGCCAAATCTTGGGTAGGTAAAAGAAAATCTGACAAAGATTAACCTCACTGTTGACTAGTCATGAGGAGGTCAAATAAATTTGATTTACTCCTATTGAGAAATGGCCAACCATGTTGCTTGTGATGATTTGTTTAGTTTTTTGGTTATAGAGTACAAGTAATCTTTCATTTATTTTTCTATTGTGCTCTTTACTTTGATCTCACCTTTTGTTGCTGCAGAATCCCAAAAACTCCCAATCAAACCGATAAAATATCCAATTTGACAATACTCGTGCTATTCGGGTGTACTATATCTTGGCAGTGACAACATGGTCTTCGAGACAATTAAGTCCCCTACAGCTTCTTCATACACATGATAGGCTCTTAGTGCTCAAACAAAACTCTAAGGCGTACCCCTTCATGGGTGGGCACACACTTTCTTGGGTATAATCTTTCTCCTCTAGGAAACATCTTGTGACCAATTCCTTAAATACCAACAATGAGTAGATGATTTATTGCTAGTATCTGTCAATACTCTAACTTGCCATTAGGCCAATAAGGTGGCGGATTATGTTATTACAGTGTGCCCAATAATTCACCTATTACTTATCTTCTCGGATCCATCACTTTTCAGGGTATGACACTTGTCGCAATAGAAGAGAAGATGGAATCTCTTCCAAATAACAAGACTTGAAGACTCGTGAAGCCACCTACCAGAAAGAAAATAGTTGGCTGCAATTGGGTGTTCAAAAAGAAGGATCAAGTCTAAGTGACACTAGATATAAGGCAAAATTGGTCGCAAAGGTTTATAGACAAATGGAGGGAGTTGATTTTCATAATATTTTATCTCCTATTGTGAAGCATACGCCCATTCGGGCATTGTTAGCCCTTGTAGCGACCTAAAAGAGGACATTTACATGCAACAATCTGAAGGCTACAAGATCAAAGGCAAGGAAGATCATGTTTGCTTTCTTCAAAAAATATTTGTACAGCCTAAAACAATCTCCTCGGTAATGGTATAAAAAGTTTGCTTCTTTTATGTCAAGCATCAATTTTGTATGAAGTATGATAGCTATGTATACTTGCATCGTCTTGATGATGGATCATATATATACTTGTTACTTTATGTTGATGATATGCTAATTGCGGCTAAGGATCCATCCAAAATTGATTGGTTGAAAACCATGCTTAACTCTAAATTTGAGATAAAGGATCTTGGTGCAGCTAAGAAAATTCTAGGAATGGAAATTTTTAGCGATAGACATTCTGAGAGGATATTCTTGTCACAGTAAAGGTATATCAAAAAGATCCTCAAGCAGTTCAAAATGAAAAATTTGAAACCGGTTAGTACTTCCTTAGTTGTACAATTCATACTTTCGACTTCAAATTCACCATAAATTAAAGATGATGAAAAGTATATGTCCTCGATTCCTTACTCCAATACAATCAGAAGCTTAATGTATGCAATGTTATGAACTCGTCCCGATTTTTCACATATTATTAGTGTTGTAAGTAGAAACATGGCTAGACCCAGGAAATTACATTGGCAAGCAGTTAAGTAGATTCTCAAATACTTGTGGGGGACATCAAATAATCATTTAGAGTTCAGAAAAAGTTTATAGGGTCTTGTGGGCTTCGTAGACTCAAATTATGCAGGAGATCTAGATAAAAGAAGATCCCTCACAAGATATTTGTTTGTTTTTGGAAAATGTACCATTAGCTGGAAAGTCCTGCTTCAAGCCACTGTGGCATTATCGACTACCAAAGCTGAATATATGGCAATTACAAAAGCTGTGAAGGAAATCATTTGGTTAATAGGCCTATTCAGGAAGCTAGTTAATAAACACGACACAACTATTGTATATTATGATAGTCAAAGTTTCATACATCTCACTAAGGATTAGATGCATCATGAAAGAACAAAGCACATAGACATTCGGTATCACTTTGTTTAGGAGGTAGTTGTTCAAGGAGGTGTTCAGATTCACAAAATCGGCATAAAAAATAATTCAGTCAATATGATGATGAAAAGTCTTCGAGTTTCCAAGTTCAAACATAGTTTTGACTTGGTCAACATCTTCCAAAGATCAAGTTAGGCCCCAGACAAGACTCAGCAAAGAAGGTGTCGTAGAAATATGAATCAAGGTAGAGTTTGTGAAGTGTGCCTCGCATTTTGGACAAAACAGAGTTGACATAATGATGAGGAAGAGTCGACATCCTGAGAACACGACATGTGATGTCCCAACGAGCCGATAAACTACGTCACGACGTAACAACGTGTTCCCTACTAAAATGAGTTTCTTCTCCTAGTTAAACTATGTTACCTTCTCCGAGTCAAACTCTAACAACTCTAAGGATATTTAATCAGATTAACCCATGAATTTCAACCTATAAATAAGGCTCTTAACAACCCTAGAGAGATTGATTCAACAACACGATTAAAAGAGAGTTTTGTTGGAATTTTGTGAGAACTTTGTATTTTGGGTTCGAATTTGTTTTTATTTCTCCATCTTGTACTCCTCTTCGATTATTTGTCATTTTAGTAAAATTTTCTTTGCTCGTGATTTTTTATCCTTTTTAGAGGAATTTTTCCACGTAAATATTTGTGTCCAATTTTCTCTCTTCATTCTTATTTGTTGCTTATACGAGTCTATCCCCAACAGAAATTGTTAGTTACAAGGGTATTAATATTTTGTTTGATGGATGTTTAAATTATAATCGATAAGATTAAATAGTGACTTTGTTTTGAAAAAAAAAAACAAAGAGTTAAGAAAATGCCTTTTAATCGTCTTGAAATATCTCAATAATAAAATTAAGGGTAAATTATGACTAAATTTTCTTTTTAATCATTAATGAATAAATTCTTGTTTTGATCACTTAATTAAAAAAATTACAATTTGATCATTAAACAAACCATTCAAAACTTTTTATTTCATTGTGCTGTTAAAATCAAAGAACCAAATTTCAAACATTTTTTTTCTTCGATCTCCAACATTAACATTCAAATTGACTTGGATCTAAAGCATGTTCTTCTCATCAATGGGTTTTGATCCGTCGTATCGATCATCAAATCGTTACTTGGAGCTCGTTAGCGGAACTTTTAAAAAAAAATTTACAACACAGTGACATAAATAAAAACTTTTGAATAATACAATAACTTAAATGAAAACTTTTGAATAATTCAATGGTCAAATTATAACTTTTTTAGTTAATTGACCAAAACGAAAACTTAAGCATAATTTAGTGAGTAATAGTATAATTTATCCTAAAATTAACCTAAGAACATGTTAAAAAAAATTTTAAATCGAACTCGAATTTCAGTTTTAAGTCCAACATAAGAATGAACCTCAGACCGAAATAAAAAAATTCGGCATATACGGCAAAGGTACCTAAATTTAGACGAGATTAAACATGAGCAATAGGTACAATAAACCATCAAATAAGGCTGACTTTACTCGGAATACTCACGTGAGGATAGAAAATGCCTCACCATGAACAAGACAATGGATTTTCCTTTTGTCTTTTATATTGTTTGTAACTTTGTCACTTAGAATAGGGTATAACTGCTGATTAGGGGCATATCTCGAGAACACATATACAAACACATATACTTCTTCAAAATAAATAATATATAAAAGAATAAGAGTGACATATAATATAAGTAGTTCACATATGAGACATGGATGCTACCATCTTTATATAGCATTTTCTGACACGCTCTCTACCATTATTGCAATGGTTATCAGATGATTATCATACAAAATGGATAAATATTAGTCAAAACTATGGCCCGACTTGATATGTCAAATAACTAACACTATATTTGGTTGGCTGTAATAGCAATGTATTACAGCCTAATTCAGTGGACCTATCACTAAACCGTTGTTTGGTTGGTTGTAATAGTTATTACAGCCCTATTCCATATGGTCTTATTCATGGTAAAAATGTAGCATACAATTCCGTGCTTTTCCCACTGAATAGTGATTCAGGGAACAAGTGACGTAACAAATTAGCCAAGGTTTCAATCCTATTTGCGTTGCACACTAAAACTCTTTTTCTCTTCAATATATTTACAAAATTAGAATTCTTGATAGCTTAATCTATTGAAAAAAAAAATAAGTGAAGCGTTTTTCAGGTCATCTCGCAGGATCCAAGATTCGGTAAGTTTTAATTCAAACCCAAATTTCAAATGCCCTAAATATGAGGTTCTTATAATGGGTTTTGGTTTATCGAACTAATCTGTCAATTCTTAGTTTGTTCGATATTCTTTTATCAAATTGTAAGATTTTTGTATTAATATGAATCTTTTATTTTTCGGTATTTTCTATTGAAATTGCTATTTTATTTTATTCATTGTTGCTTTTTTTTTATTGTGTACATGAATGTACTGCTTTTAAAGTTGATTTCAATGGAATTACTGTATAATTGCGCTTGTGGGTTGTTATTATTTTTAGTTAATGAAAGTTTTTCTGGGTTTAATAACCTTTTTCTTATTTATGGTAATTATTTAAAAAAATATTGACTGACAATGGGTTTTTTTATGGTGATTTCATATAGACTTAGTAAGGTGTAATTTATAAATCTTGATTTTTCAAAGACCAACATCAAGAAGTGTAAAACATATACTTCTTGTACTAAAAATCATATTTCCATTTTCGTATGACAACTTCACATTCATGAAGCTTCTTTCTCTTTTCTTTTGCAGCCAAAGATGGCCCAAATTGTTTTTTTTTTTTAAAAAACCAGTAATTCAATAATTCTAGGGAGTAGATATCTTGTTTATATCTATCAAATTCACAACCACTAAGCAAGTAGATATGTGAAAATTGGTGAACATTGTCCATGAAAATCAAAGAGAACCTTTTGTTGTATTTGTGAAAATTCTGTGGTTTTCTTCGTTGTTTATTTGTTTATGATGCGTTGGGTTTTTTTATTTTAATTCTTGCATATCAGTTTAATATCATGGTTAATAGTTTCTGGTTATGGTAAGGTTGTAAAATAAATTAATTTGCATATTTGTGAAAATAAACAAGTATCTGGTTTTAGAGGCTCACAATTTTAATTTAGCTTCATTTTGTTGATGAATCAATTTAATAACAATGGTGGAAATTGCACAACAAATTTAATAACAATTTTAATTTAGTTTCATTTTGTTGATGAATCAATTTAATAACAATTTTAATTTAGTTTCATTTTGTTGAATGATGCTTTCAATCGATTGTTTGATTTGAATCTTTATGCTGCCGATAAACACCAACAAATGGTATGCAAAGAAAGTATTTGCAGCTGCTTTGAATCAATTGTTTGATGTTTAAATCAATTCCTTTCTACTTTTAATAGATTGTTTTGTTATTTGAATAGATTCATTCTTGTTTAAATCGATTCTTTGTGGTTTAAATCGATTCTTTTTGGATTAACTCGATTCAAAAACCCAACAAACTTGAAGACGCAACAAACAACTTTAATGTTGTTAATAAGATCAGAGAAGGGCAATGGACTTCGTCTTTTGATCCTCATATTGGCAAAACAACAATTCAACTTTAACACATTAAGCCAACTGTTAGAATACCTTAATTAGGAATCATATATTGCATGCTTTGAAGATGCATTTGTAAAATTTTAATCAACATAGCACTTTGTTTATGGTGATATACATATTTTAATCTAAAGAATTATACCAATAGCAATGTTAAATATGACCTTAATATGAGATATTTCAAATTTAATATAAGCTAATGACATTATGTAATTTTTGTTAATGTATGGACAATATGTTTGGTTGTAAAATATAATTCTCAAGCTATTTATTACTTTTAATCTTTTACTTTTTTAGTTTAGATGATAATTAAATTATTTGTTTCAGTAATAATATTCTAGCACATTAAATATGTATTGCAGGCTATATATTATTTTTTCAATATTATATATTATATATTTTTATTAATTTATATTTAAATAATAATTATATTAAGAATATTATTAAATTATTTATTTTTATTAAATTGTATTTAATAATTATATTAAAATATGATTAAATTATTTATTATTTTTTATTAAATCATATATTTAACAATTATCCTATTAAAATTTAATAACAATAACAATAATTATTTACTTAAAAAAATTCTGCTAAAGGTATTCTAGTCATTTTAGCTTTTTCCTTATGCTATTACAATATCTATTCCATTCAACCAAACACAATAATACTATTACAGTTCTATTCCATTCTATTTAATCAAACAATTGAATTACTGATTACAGCTCTATTCCATTACAATTTTATTCTATTACAACTCTATTCCATTAGAGTGAACCAAAGTACTCTAAGAGTGATATCTAGCTTATTTCAGATGTCACTGCAGTTGATTTGATACTCAAACCAAACTGCATTGCAATCAAAATAATGCAATAATTATAAGACTGATCTTACCAGCATCATCTTGCTAATTTGTTCTTTATCAGGCTAGCAACATGGCGAGCAACCCATATGGAGCCAGCCTCCGTACAACAAAAACCGTGAGTGTGGCCCTCCCTTTCTATTGATAGAGCAATTCCTGAGGCCTGCCTAGAGACCTAAGAGGGAAACAAATAAAATTAAACCAAATTAAACATGTTTCTCGGCAACAAGGGGTAAATGATGGCAAGTAAAGGTGGAACAACTGTCAAGTGGAAAGCCAGAAAAGCACAATATCAAAAGTAACACCATGTTCTTGATGGTTACTGTAATAATCACCTTCCCCTTTTATCAGATGCACCATCTCTACATCAGTATAGCTGCAAGATTTCTAAGTAAACACCATTTGTTTTTTGCATTCTGTTGTATCAGGACTTTTACTGCAAGGGACATCTAGTTTGATAAGGAATTTCGATTCAATAGCAGGCTGCCTTAGGTTTATCTTTCTCTTTATCTTTTTTATTAACCTAGCAACCTTGTTGATGGCATTTTACGGTTCTCTAGCAATAGGGGGTTTTGATGGTCCAAACCTGAAATACAAGACTTGGGAAAGAGAGAGTTGGATTCTACCTCTTCGAACATTTGTAATGGACCCCAGTGATCATCAATGCCATACAAGAATGAAATTTTCTCCTGGTTTTCTCTCATAAATTCCCAATCTGGTGTTTCTGAAAGCTAACAGACAAGGATTAAAGTAAGTAAATGGCCACAAGATTGTTGATGTAAGTTTATAGCCCTATCTCAGTAAATCAGCCCTATATTTTTCAATCTGCAGTGGTGCACTTGAACCAAAAACAAAAGACAACATAATGCCACAAACGGAAGCAGGAAACCACGAAAGATGCAATCCTTGTTTTGGAACTAAATATTCATTAACACAATGATATGAACAGTCCAAGCAAAAAGCACCGGGTTTTACAATCTGAAACTTATTCAAACAGCAGACTAATATCATCAAAGGTGCAGTCAACCTTAGTATCGATCGAGCTATTATTAGTGTATAGAAGTGCAGTGATCTAAACAAAAGAAACATAAATGGACCCACGTTAGCACACTTCATAAAAGACTATATTGTGGTTTTTTGAGGCAACAAGACAAAACCAGATATCTGAATGGGGGTACTTTTATGTATTTGTGAATCAGAGTTTTTTTTTTAGGGATCTACAAGAAAAGCAAGAAAAATCAGTGAAAGTATTCCCAAGCAGAAAGGTTGCACAAATACAATAACAACAAAAGCACATGATCAAGAACAGTATGAATTCGATGTGGCATCAAGAAATGTTCTTGGACAAGATACTTGTGTCGTTCTAAATTATGACCAATTTTTATAAAATTTTAGGATGTGCTTAATTGGATGGAAAAGTGTAGAGATGGGAGGAGGGAATGGAAAAGTAGAGAGAAAATAAATTTGGAGTGCGCTTGGTTGGGAAGGAAAGTGAGAGGAAAGAGAATAGGAGTGATCATTTTTTATCCTAATACATAAAAACCAATCCTTCCAAATTGGAATGACGAGAGGAGAAAATCGGAAAGAAGTGTAGGTTAGTTCAAATTATACATTTTTCAATTGTTGCATTTTCTTTCTATTTTTCCATCTTTCCTACCAAAGACACCTATGGAAAGAAAATATATCTTCCATCTAGTTTTTCACCCTTTCAATTTTCCATCTCTCCAATTTTCTTTCCTTCGTACTAAGTGAAGCCTTAGTCTCTTACAGCACCAATTTCCTGTTGTCAGCATGAGCATACCTTTATGAACTCCGTCCTGGCCATATATAGCACATTGCGTATGGTATGATACTGCAAATAAAAAATATGTAAAACAAAAATTAAAGCCTTCAATATTAAACAAGCACTTGATTTTAATACACACATATATACACGCAAGAATACAATTAAATAGTCCCCTAGGGCAATCAGTACTGAAGGTGCGAATAGACCCAGAAAAGAAATAAATACTGCATATAATCAGAAAGAACTGCATTTTAACAGGACTTGACCTGTGGTAAGTGAGAACAACAAGCTTCGTGGGCAGTATTAGACCACGACTTCCCATTCGAAAGTTCAGAAATTAGCCTCAAAACCCGTCTTGGTAACAAGCTCAACGATGCTACAAAGAGTGTAACCATAGTGGACAGTACTCTGGACCTGAAACCCATATATTGATTCTATTCACTCTCCAATCCATGTCCATGAACGATAGAATGTTAAAATTTTGAACAAATATTCAAAACTAGCATAGCAGATAAGGTTTTCTTTTATTTTAGGTTATAAAAGATGAGTGAATAAATGATATATGAGATTATGATTCTGAACAAACTTTACAAGTATTGTTCAGTTAAGGAATCATAAGGTATAGTGGGAAAGGAAATTTAAACATGCCATACAATACTGCAGTGTGGAGCAAGAGCGACAAATAGAAGAAGAGTGAGGGCAGAATACTGGAAATTAGTATTCATCATAATAGAGATCTGAAATGTTTTCCACACAAACCATGCATAGTGGGAAGCAATGATAAAGAAAGAGTCTTACAAAATAACCTTCATGATGACAGCCTGTTTCTTTGATTGCAGATTTAAGGCTAAAAATGGGTAGAGTCCAATGCAATACATTACCTAAAACACCAGATGAGGAATTTTAGGAAACAGTTTTTTTCGTTTCACAAACTTGAAGGGTAAAAATTATGTTGAATAAATTAGTTGAAAATGGTAATTCCACCTTCTCTGGCAGCCTCCTTAGCATTTCTAGTGCTATATATGAACCAATAGAGTGCCCTACCTTCATGGAAAATAAAACATCTACAATGAGTTTAATCTTAGAAATCAGAATCAACTGCAAGAATTTTGGAATATATCACTTTATGAAATTTTAGTATTTCTTTCCAAGCCAAAATATTGTTCACTAGTAGAAATGAAAATCAAACATGTGTCCTTAACAGAAAAACAAATAAAAAGGCACTTATTGAAAAAGATGTTGCACATTATCAAATGTTAGATTGAAAACTATATGCCAAGAATGAAAAAGATATTTCTCCTTGTATCGGGGGACAAGAAAAACATTGCAAGAGGTTATATTCTTGGAAGAAGAAACTGTTTCTAGGACTAGCAGGAAGATGAAACAACAGAAAGTTAGAAATTAGTCTTACAAGAACTAAAGGGGCTTCAATATTTTGCACTTTGATGAACTCAATCTGCAAAAGTAAAAATTAAAGCAAAGTTATAATCCTTTATGATGAATTGGTAAGCTAAACATGGTTTTCATCATGATTCTAAGCTAAAGATCTTCATCTAGAAAGATAGGCTAGGCAAAAAGGATAACCAATAATCCAATTCAACAAGAAAAAGAAGCTTGGTCAATTGTGGAGAATAGTTAATTTGATTTTCAAGCGACTAACACATAAAACTTTAGTTCTCAAGTTTATCCTAACTAAATTCAGTCTTCCAACCATGGTAGTCAGTACCGTAACAATACTGGCCAGTAAGTACCATTCCAGTCCTAAAGCGGTACCAAGTAGTCTATGTTCTGTTTCAGTCAAAGTTTTGGTGCAATTTGGATATTTCGGTGTGTTTCAGCCTGTATCGGTCAATTTCAGCCCGTACCGATTGGTACAAAATTTTGATATTTTAAACCAATCTTTTTAAATGTTCCTTTTTTTATTTTTCTATAATTACATTTAAAATTAAAATATAGTTATAAATTAAGTTATTGAACCTAATTAATAATTTTAAAACTTATATTTACATATAAATATATTTATATGGATGTAATTGAGATAAATCATGTATTACAACATTTAATTTATTAAGAAACTAAAAATCAGAATAAAGATATATATGTGAAAAATATTTAAAAATACTAATACACTGAAACATGTCGGTACTGGTACGAACTAGTATCAAGGCAAAAACGGTACGCCCACCAATATGGTACTGACTAACTTGCTTCCAACTCAGAGCATATTAGTTAAGAATTTTTAAACAGCTCAACAGACAAGGTAAATCAAAATGTATCATATTCATGGACAATTCAGGAAATTAAAATTAATAATAGAGAATATTGGCAATTCTGGAAGAGACTCGCCGAAATTCTTCTTATTTATCAATATGCTAAAAGCCAAATAAATAAATAGGAGGTCACCTTGTGATCAATTTGTTCTTGCAAGGAATACAACTTTCCGTGTTCCCAATTCTTCAACGGAGGTTAAAGAAGGAAATAATTAGAAAATCAAAGATGCACATAGATTACAAAAAAAAAAAAAGAAAAAACCATTGTAGGTACCTTTTCTGTATGACCTGAAGCGCCAACAGCTGCTTGGAACCGTAGGAAAGCAAGCAACTATTAAATACAATAATAGGGCTAATGATAATAATAATAAAGAGAATATCTTTCATTAAAAGAGAAACTTCTCAATCTGTTACCTGATACAGATGCCGTTCCTCCCAGGGACTTGAACAATGATTCCACAAATTCCTTGTAAAAGGTAATAACACCTGAGATCATCAGATGCAATTGAGATCTAATTCTAACAATTCAACTAGGGTTAATATACAATATGGTACCTGAGTTTGGCTTCAACATTTAATTCGGTACCTAAGTTTTCATTCGTCCTAATTTGCTACCTGAGTTTGGCTTCAATGTTGACTTGGTACCTAAACCAAATGGCATCATGTGGTCCAACGAGTATTTGATGTCTAATCCAGTAAAAAGAATATAGATACTTAATTGGGACCAAAACATTCTCGGATACTAAATAGAACAATGAAGTCAAACTTGGGTACTTGGGAAAACTATTCATTCATCCTAATTTGCTACCTGAGTTTGATGTCAATGTTCAATTTGGTACCTAAACCAAATGGCATCATGTGGTCCAACGAGTCTTTGATGTCTAATCTAGTAAAAAAATTATAGATGCTTACTTGGGACCATAACATTCTCGGCTACTAAATAGAACATTGAAGTCAAACTTGGGTGCTTGGGAAAAATATTAGTATCAAATTGAACCTTAAAGCCAAAATCAGGTACAAAATAGTATATTAACCCATTCAACTAATACTAAAATAGTACATCAAAGACATTAAAACATACCAGGATTTCCAGGAACAAACACAACATGAAAGGAGGGACGATCAGCACGAATTTCCAGTATCTCAGTCATGCAACTGCACAGCAAAGATGTCCAAAAAGATCAATAAAACAAGCATCGATATGAAACCTCTTTAAAAACTAAAGAAAATAAAATAGAATCTTTATAAACATAACATACCCGGAGACACTGCACAACCTAAGATTTACACATTTCGTAGCATTTGAATCCAAATCCGTAAAATCCATTTCTCTACCGCTGGAATTTGGTATGCTATTAGTTCTACTGAAAATTGAAAAAGTTTATCGGGTTGACTTAAAAATTCCTCATGCTGTCAACAACTGGGCTGTACCCATATTTCATGACATTGTAAGTGCTTAAAAACTGAGAATAATGAAGCCTATTGTCACATGCATCAACAATCTTATAAAGCTAATGCATACAGAAGACAGTTGGGATAGTGTTTTGTTTTTTTTTATAAACCCAGAAATATAGTTGCATATTATCATCAAATGAAAATTGGAACATACCTGTACTTGAAGGAGCGAATAAAAGAAAGGGGTCTCTCTGTTAGAGCAGCAATACGAGCTAACATTTCTGATCTTTTTCACTCAAACCTTTTATAATTATAGATTTATTATGCTATTTTCAGTCAGTTCTTTTGTAAAGCTGTAACAAAGGTTTCCTGTTTAAGCTTTGAGCGGATTGTTGTTGGGCTGAAAAAAAATGATGGAGAGTGAGTTGACCCGGTTAGCTACCATCCGAGTACCTAACAGGAAAATGGGCCAGGATGAGTACTTACCACTGAATCTCTGACCACTTACCGTTGCCGAATCAGCTGATTTTATGTATTTAATATTTAATTTATTTTTTAAATATTATATTTTTAACATATTAATTAATATGAAATAATATTTTTATTTTAATTATTAAAATATATTAATTTATCAATTCAAATATTATAATATGAAATTTCTAAATTATAATTAACGCATTTCTAACATATTCAATGCAAAGTAAGATTATTAAAAATAATAACTAATTAGCATAATTAACTATTAATTAAGTTTAAAATGCATAAAATTATACTAAAATAATAGGTTTTTTTTTCAAATAAAATTAGCACAACTTTTTTACATCAAAATTTTTAATTAATAACATCTTTCTTTTTCTTATATTTTATACTTCGAGTTTTAATTAAGTAATAATTCTATTTTAAAATTTGAACAATTTTTAACTAATAATTATAAATTAAATTATAATTATGTATGATTATCACAACTTCTATTAAATCATAATTATTTTTAAATGTGTAATTATTACAACTTTTATTTTACGTCAATTTTTTAATTAATAATTCTCAATTATACATTATAATTATTTTTAAATGTCAGTGTAATAATATGAAGAAAACTAAAGACTATTTTCAATTAATTCAAATATTTTTTCAAACTCCTACTTTATATATATATATATATATATATATATATATATATATATATATATATATATTATGGATATAGGTTATAGATGAATAAAATTTCGACAAGGTATATAACTTGTTCTACATTTCATAATTGAATTTATAAAAGGCTTCAAATTCTAATAAATTTACTTACAATTAATTATTTTAAAATCGTATTAAATTTGATTATTTATATTTATATTATGTATTAAATATTTGATAAAATTGATATTAAAAATCAATCCAACACCAATTCAATAAGATAATAATGAAAATATCTTACCTAAAAAGTCTTTTACTATAGGTTAAGCTCATCAGCTCACAGATTAAAATGAGACTGGTAAGGAGGGGTTGAATAGTGATGGGAAAGGTCATGAAGAAAATCATTTGCCCGAGAAATAAAGGTTAATCTTTGGCTTTTTTATTATTATTATTTTCAAATAATGTGTTTTTCTATATTTTCATGGAATTGTCAAGGGTGTGCTAGTAGCAAATTTTCACATATTTTTCGTGAGTATAATCGAAAGCACAAGCTTGATATTGTGGGTCTTTTAGAGACTAGAGTTAGTGGTGTTAAAGCTGATTTGATCATTGCTAATATTGGTTTTTAGTTCTCTCAACGTGTGGAGGCAATTGGTTTTTCTAGGGTATTTGGATTGGATGGAATGTGTTGATTTGTGTCAAAATCCTTCGAAGACATCCTCAATTTGTTCTGTTACAGGTTTTTGATAATTCTCTAGATCGGCCTATCCTTGTTGTTTTCGTTTATGAGAGCCATTATAGTTGAAAACAAAAACACCTTTGGGAAGGCTTCAAGATGACTATTCCAAGTAACGAGTCTCCTTGGTTTACAGTAAGAGACTTTAATGCATTTTTTTTCTTCTAGTGAAAAAAGATGTGGGTGAATTATTTGGAAAATATGCCCCCTTTTTTGGTGATTTTATGGAATCGACTGAATAGCATGATTTGAGGTTTAGAGGCCCTTCTTTTACATAGCATAGAGGTGGTGTGTTTGAGCGCTTAGATAGAGCTATTGGCAATGATGAGTGGATCGATTCTTTCTGAAATTGGTCAGTGACTCATCTTCCAATACTCAAATCTAACCATAAACCTCTCTTTGTTTCTCTCAAACCATCACTTCGCTTATCTAAAGGTCGTCCTTTTTTTTTTTTTAGCTGGTTGGGTAGAACATCCAGATTTCTCTAAGTTTTTCATGGAAAAGTAGAGCTTTAATGGGTATTTGTCAGAATCTTTTTCTCACTTCATGAATCAACTCAAGAGCAGGAATAAAAATGTGTGGACATATCGGGACACGTAAAAAAATGATGATTTAGAAACTTTCTAATTTTCAGAAGGGTATAGTTTATTCTCAATCAGATTCTTTATTTTAGTTGGAAATTGATGTCCGGGAGGGCTTTGAAAATGTGCTTCATCATAAGGACCTTCTTTGGAAACAGAAGGTGAAATGTGACTGGCTTCTTCTAGGAGACAGAACTACAAAATCTTATCATCACTATACACTTCAAAGGATAAAGCAAAATTGGATCATGGCCTTGAAGAATGATCTAGGAGAATGGATTTTTTATGAAGAAGAATTACAAAATGAAGCGATTAGGTTCTTTCAGAATTTGTATGGTGAGAAACCGGAATCGATGAGATCCTTGCCTTCTAGTTCGATTCTACAGATTGTAGAGGGAGATTTCTAACTTTTGTGTAAATCGGTCTCTAATGAGGAAATAAAGATTGCTTTTTCTTATATGGACCCATTAAAGGCCTTGGGTAGTGATGGGTTTCATGCCTTTTTCTTTCAGAGTCAGTGGGACGGAGTCGATGATGTCATCTATTCTTGGGTTAAAAATGTTTTTACAAGGGAGTGTATTGATCCTGAATTGAACAACACCCTTATTGTCTTTACTCCTAAAGTTCAAAATCCTAAAAATATTTCACAGTTCAGGTCTATAAGCTTGAGTTCAGTTCTATATTAATTGGTTATGAAGATAATTGTAAATTAGCTTAAAGTGGTCTTCTCGAAGATCATTGGGCAATATTAGTCTAGATTTATTATTGGGAGAAATACCACAGATAATATTATAATCGCTCAGGAAGTGATACACTCTCTGAAAAACATACAAAAGAATAGGAAATGGTTGGCGATCAAGATAGATCTTGAAAAGGCTTATGATCGGGTAAGGTGGGATTTCATTGACGCATCTCTCTAGGCTGTAGGTATTTCTAACACTCTCCGTAATGTTATTATGTCAACTATCACTAATTCTACTATGTAGAACTTGTGGAATGAAATAGAAATTCCATCTAGCAAGAGTCGTTCGTCAAGGGTGTCCTCAATCCCTTTATCTTTTTGTGCTGTGTACAGAGTGGCTCAGACATAGCATCCACTTGACTATCAACTCTAGGTAATCAATTCTTATTTGTCTGTCTCGACCAGGTCCACATCTTTCGCATTTATTCTTTGCTGACGATTTAATTCTCTTTGGTCAAGCCAGGATCCTAAAAAGTGTATTGAATGGATTTTATGGCTATTTTGGACATAAGATAAATGCGTACAAATCTAATATCTTCTTTTCTAAAGGTGTTGATGATGAGTTGGGGTAGCAGGTCTGTAATATACTTGATTCCATAGAGTTTAGAATATTAGAACCTATTTGGGTGTGCCTCTATTTCATGATAGAGTTACAAATAGCGCCTTGAGGTTTGTAGTTGAAAATGTTCGAAGCAAACTTTATAGCTGGGATGTTAGGAAGTTATCAATAATAGGAAGAGCCACCCTGACTCAGTTAGTATTGTTGTCAATCCTTAGCTACTTCATGTAGTCTATGATGACCTTTAAAGGGCTTTGCAAGGAAATTGAACGTATGGTTAGACGGTTTATTTGGGTCTATTCAATTGGTGAAAAAAATTGACTTTGTTTAGTTGGAAGAATGTCTGCCAACCCCGGGATCATGGTTGTAACACCCAGGTTTTGGGGTTATAAGTTCTGTGATTTGTTGGTAGGATTAGTGGCTAGAATGAACAATTGTATTTGATTCCGCGTTCTAGTATTAGAATGGGCCTGCTGGTCTAGTGGTTGGTTGTGTGTTAGTTTAGCTTGTGGTCCTGTGTTCGAGTCCTCGTGCAGGCGTGGATGTTTATTTTTGTCACGGCTGTCTGAAAGAGAGTTCGAATAGGTTGGGAAGTATATATAAGTGGATGAGAGAGTGGGTAGTTGAGATCGAGTTAGTAGGAAATCATGTCTTGATTTGAGGGGGATATTAATTGTTTTTATTTTATTTTTTAATCAAAAATAGGCTTCTCTCTCTTTGAAAAAAAAATTGACGTCTGTTGTGCTCCCCTTCCCTTTGCACTTTCGTCTTCTCTTTAGCTTTTTCCTTTCCATTTTTTTTAGTGTTTGGGTGATTCAAGGATTCGAGCGAGGGGAAATTGTGTTGGGGAGGCGTTCCGATCTTCGTTGGTGTTTGGAATCGCAAATTCAGGTGTGGGTTCGATAACTATTTCTTTTCATTGTCGAAATTTTGATTTAGTTCAGTGAAATTCGACATATTTGGTGTATCTATGAAAAATTATCATTTGAAGTGTCAATTTTTGTGGTTAAATACTGTGGGTTTTTGGTGTGTTATTAGGTTAACAGTGGTTGGGTAGCGTTTCTAGAGCAAAGACACATTCTGTAGTGGGTTCTGATATGGTTTCATGACCACATGGGTGGCCACATGGGCGTGTGCCCCAACTTGGGTGGTTCTCACGGCCATGTAGAATTGGGAATTAGGACTTTAGGGCCAATTTTAGTGCCACACAGCCTGGCCACACGAGTATGTGAGCTCTCCACACGACTATGTGAGCTCTTCACACGATCGTGTCTCCTCTGCTATTTATTTTTAACACTTTTGGAAAGTGAGTTACACAGGCTGCTCACACGGGCGTGTGTGGCCTTTACATGGGCGTGTAGACCCCAACACGGCCTGGGTATTTTCCACACGGCCGTGTGGCCCGATGTCGCCAAATTTTGTACTATGTCTGTTTTTGATCTGATTATGATTATGTGTGTTCCAACCATTGGCTAGGTCTTTGTAAGGGTGGTTGGGACTTTGTTTTGGCCTGGACTTGTGTGTTATTCGCAATCTTAGCTCTAATTAAGCGATTCGATTGAGTGTTAATTGATGTTATGTTATATCTGATTCTGATTCTGGGTATTTGAATGTGTACAGTTCTGATTTTGTACTCTGTTTCTATAAGTTTGTCTTCAAATGGTGTGCATTTTACATTTGCATTAATCTTTTTGGGTTTGGTTGCGAAGAGAAGGGAGTCTGATCTGTTCTGGCAGTTTCAACTACAACATGTCTGTACAGCGGTTTACTACAATACACAGTATGACATATATGTCAGCTCTACTACATATTTACATTTGAGTGGCTTAGTCCACATACTTGGTGTGTAGGATTGGATGGGTCTTTCAAGGTCCTATGTGGTGTGCATGGTTGGATGAGCTTAATTAGCTCTTTTTAGGGTGTGATTGAGGGACGGAAAGGTGTTTGGTTGGTTGGGTGAGATTTTTATTACTTGTTGCATTCATTCCGCATTCTGTTTGTCTGTCTAATTGCGGGACTAACTATTTATAGATCGAGGTGTTTTAGTACGACACATTTGATTTGTTTGTGAAGACTATTCGTATATCAGATTGCCATTGAGCTTTATTTTTTTATTTGTGACACTTTGGTGTTCATTTATCTATCGTTTTCAAACTCACTCTGAGCTCGTGTATCTCACCCCCTTAGTTTATTCCTTTGCAGGTACCCTCATTTTCTATAACTGGACTCGGCATACTGGAGGTCTCGGAGTGACATGTTTTAAGTCAGACAAATAAATGGACTTTTCATTTTTTTTTTAAATTTGTGAACTGTTTCAGACTGTAAACAGCTAAAAAGATTGTGGTACAATCTAATTTTGGATTTTCATAAGTAGTTTTGTTTTGATTCCTAGAAACTTCGGAACTTTATTTTCGAGCACTCTCAACGTGACTTGAATTCTTTATTTTGAATCCTAAAAGGGATAAATGGTTTAGTTTGATTTTAATAACTGTGTTCGAATAAGATTTTAACAACTTGTTTTGTAAAATTGTTTCAGATCACTTCAGTGATCAATGTGACCTCCAAAATTCGGTCTAAACTCTTAGGCTGGGTTTTAAAGTGTTAGTGTAACACCCTTACCCCTGTACGTCGCCAGAACAAGGTTACGGAGTATTAACAAAACTTTCAGAATATTTTCAAATAAATCATGTCAATCACTATTCATTTTCCGAGATTATTCAAAACGTCCTTTAAATAGACCATCGAGGCCCAAAATAAGCAATGGAATCAAGTCGGGACTTAATCGAAAACTTTAAAAAAATTTCGCGAGTTTTTAAAAATTTTTGAAGGTGCAGGGCTCACACACCCGTGTGGTCCAAAGGACACGCCCGTGAAACCCTAGGACACGCCCGTGCTACAGGCCGTATTCGACCCCATGTAACTCTCTGGCTTGTGCCACATGGGCAGCCACACACCCGTGTGAGTAGGTCGTGTGATTAATTAAATACTTCGAAATTAGGTGCAGGTTTCACACGGCCAAGACACACGCCTATGTTCTAGGCTGTGTAGCACACACAACTGAGACACACGCCTGTGTCTCTGCCCGTGTGCTCAATTCTGAGCATTCTATTTTCTCAAATTTAAGATACAAGGGACACACGGCCTAACCACACGCCCATGTACCAGGCCGTGTGTCACACACGGTATAGACACATGACCGTGTATCTGCCGGTGTGGACAAAATAAACCCATTTCTAGCCTCATTTCTCACCCAAAATTTTTACTAAGTTCCTGCACCAAACTTACATCCAAACACTAACCAATCCAAGCATTGAATTCAAGCAATTTATAACATCTAATATGATACATTGTTACATGCATTCATGCTTTTAATCTTACCTTTTATAAGCATACTCATTTAACCATTCTCAATCAATCAATAATAAACACTTATGTTATCTTCATAAAATAAAATTAATACATATATACATATACCAAAACATAATCATCACTAGCCATTCCAATGGCTAGATTACAATAATCATTTACATTTACATGACAATATGGCCAATTTAACCTATACATGTCATTATAACCATAATTAATTTACCATATATACCAAAATAGTCCGATGGATAGTGTGAGTGATCTCCACCAAGCTTCTATTCCAACGAGCTTTTGATTTACTATAAAATAGGGAAATAAAACTAAGTAAGCATTACATGTGTAGTAAGTTCGTATAACATGGTACTTAACTTACCATTCATTCTATTTTGAGGTAACTATACAAGGCATACTCAATCAATTTGACCTTAAGCCCTACACGTATCCTCATTGCCCTTTTTAGTCATATATTCCATAATAACTTCAAAACATATATGGGCTCAACAACGATCAAGTTTCCGGGCACATCAGCTTTCCAAAACATGTATTCATTTAACATGTATAAATCATCTTTTTATATTACAAGTATAATTTCATATAATTCATCTTGAGTTCAGATTATTTCATATCAGAACTTTACTCATATTACTCGAAATATCAATGTCACACGAGTAATAGTACACTCAAAGTTTACAAGTCTATAATCAAGGATGAACATATTCATCAAATGAATTCTATGTACAAATATCATCATCTCATGTTTTCATATATCAATTGTCACGTGTCCACATTTTCATGTATTTCAGACAAATATGTGTAATAACTCATTTCTTATTCATATCTTCTCATGTCAAGATTTTTACCCGTTGAATTTTAATCAGAATCTCGATGGATACACAGGTAGTACACTCGAGGTTTACAAATCAGGATCCGTCAATTCATGTCCAATGGTACCCATAAGGTACTATCTCAGAGAGTACACTCTCGAGCCACACGTGTATACAACAGGATTACCAGTCCAGGCTAAATCTTGTCTCCAATATATATTTACTCAATAGAGCTTAGTCAAGATTACTAGTCCAAGCTAAATCCTTTTTATGACATATGCTCTAAAGAGCTCGATCTGGATTACCCGTCCGGGCTAAATCCTATCCATAAGATATGCTCGAGAGGACTTATTTCAGAATTACCCATCCGCAACAAATGCAAGACTTCATTTATTTTGAGAAATCACATATCCATCGATTTCTCATTTATTCAAATGGCATTTAACATTTTTCAAGCATTATCAGGCATGTGATTATTTCACACATCTATAATATTCATATAATTCAAATAAACATATTCCACATTCATTTCAAGTATATGAGTAATATTTTTATCATTTATCATTTATCGGGCATTATTATTGATCAGGTTTTGTCAGATATATTTTCAATGTCATATATATACAATATTTATACAATTCACAAACACAAAATTTAATTCAAGCATATAAACATACACAATTTAGTTACACAAACTTACCTCGACAACTGTTTGTGTACATAAAATCTACTAATTCGACATTTTCTTTTTTCCTCGTTCTAGCTCCGAATTTGGTTTATCCGGACCTATATGAGTAAATTTAACATCAATTTATCACATTTCATATTCAAGTGGACTCAATTTACTTCCTAGGGAAAATTACCATTTTGCCCCTAACTTTTCTATAAATTCTAATTTCATCCCTATGCTCGGAAAATGAAATTTATGCAATTTACTCCTTATTCCAAGCCCAATCAAAATTTAAATATATAATTTACAACACATATATTCTATAAATTTTAGAATTTTTTTTCAATTTTCACAACTTCACATTTTAGTCCCTAAATCATATTTCCATCAAAAATCACTTTGTAAAAGTTGTTTATCTATAAACAACCTTTCATTTTCTACCATAAATTTCAAATTTTCAACATATTCATCCATGACCTAACTTCCATACTTTGATAACTTTTCAAATTGATCCCCAAATAGATAGATTAAGCTACTCTGGTTTCAAAAATATCAAAATTACTAAAAACGGGACAACAAATCTTACTCAATTTGGCCAAGAAAGCTTGCTTTCTCTTTCCTAGAGTTTCAATGGAATATTTGGGGAAGAAGATGATATAAAATGATTTTTATTTCTATTTAATAATTTATCATCTTTTAATTATTTTGATTTTTAATTTAGTCCTTAGCCTTTTTTTCTAATTTTCCATGGATGAATCATCCAAAAACATCTACTAACTTTTAATTAATGGTCTAATTGCCATATAAGGACCTCAATTTTTGAATTCCATAGTTATTTAATCCTTCTAGCTACTAGAATCCAACTTTTGCATTTTATGTGATTTGGTCCTTCTCGTAATTAAGCACATAATCGATAAAATTTTCTTATCAGAATTTTCACATTACATTTCAAACATAATACGGATCATGTAATAAAATAAAAATAAATTTTATTTTCAGCTCGGATTTGTGGTCCCGAGACCACTATTTTGATTTCACCAAAAATAGGCTGTTACAGCTACAATGATAGACTCGGCCTTAAGAAGTTACAAGATCATAATATTTCCTTTATGATGAAGTTGGTTTTAGCCTTGTGTCCGACTCTACTACTCTTTGGGTTCGGGTTCTTCGGGCTAAATATAGAATTCCGTTTGGATTGCCTAATACGTTATCAAGTGGAAGGGGTTTTTTCTTATGGAAAGCTCTTACTAAGGCTTGGCCTCTTATTCGGGAAAATCTACTTTGGTTAATAGGGGATGGAAACAGTATCAGATGTTGGCAAGATCCAAAGATTCTGGATATATGATCTCTAGCTAGTCTAATTCCAGTGAGATGGTTAGATGTGATGGTATGTGGAATCTTGACCTCTTTCAGATTTGGCTATCAGAAGAGTTGATCCGAAGGATTTTCACAATTCCTCTTCCTCATCCGGATGTAGGGGGTGATATGATCATCTAGGGTGGCACTTCGACAGGTTCTTTCTCCATCAAAACTGCTTATGGGAAGATTCGAGAAAAATTGTGGAACTCGAAATAGGTGGTGTGGCAGATTCCCTGAAAATTCCAAGGTCTCTAAAAAGTTAGGCTCTTTATTTGGCTCGTTCTCAAGTAGCGCTTGCTTATTAATGTGGAAACATTTCATCAAAAGATCGGACACGATTCGAGCTGTGGTGTTTGTGGACATTATTTTGAAGATATACTTCATGTCATTAGAGATTATTTTCTAGCAAGGAGTATCTGGGATTAGTTAGTTCCAGTAGATCGACAAACTTGGTTTTATTCTGTTAATTTGTAGGAATGGCTCATACTAAACTTGCACAATCAACATAGTAGGCGAATAGGAGATGTGGATTGGAATTGTCTCTTTGGAATAATCATTTGGTGCACCTAGAAGAGTCGTAATCTCTTCACTTTTCAAGGACTGTGCTAGACTTCTAGTGAAATTATCAAGGTATCTTATTGTTTGGCAAAACAATATGTCTCTCTTAAAAGGGATTCCTTGCCTAAGATATGAAGTTCAGTTCCAAATCCTCACCTGTCAAGTAATTGGGTTTGTTTATATACTGATAGGTCAGTTAGAAATGAAACAGGTTTTGCGGCTACAGGAGGAATTGTTCGTGATCAAAATGGGAGATGGATTCTTGTCTATAACATATACTTGAGGAACTACTTTATATAGGATGCCGAATTATGGGGTATATTGGATGGTTTGTCTATTTTGATCTATTGAGGTTATGATACTGTCTTAATTCAATATGATAATCTTGAGCCGGCTAAAGTCATTCAGGAGTATTCTTCTTAGGGTCCCATTTCTACGTTAATTAGAAGAATTCATCAACTTTTGTTGTAGTTCGAACAATAAAGTATATGCCACATCTCTAAAGAGGATAATCAGGTTGCTAATAGCATGGTCAAGCTGGTCCAAGATAAACGTAATGGTGTAAGATTATTTGAACTCTCCCTGTTGGAAGGGAAGATTTAATTTTTATAACTAGTTTGCTTAATGTACTTATTCATCATAAAAAAAGCCAACACGCACTACAGGAAAACAGACTTTTGGCGGCGTTTTATAATAAAACGCCGCAAAAATTTTAAAATTCAGAGCAATAGTGGCGTTCTAGAAAAAACGCCGCTAAAAACAGAGCATTAGCGGCGCTTTTTGTAAAACGCCGCAAAAAACCAGAGCATTAGCGGTGCTTTTAGTAAAACGCCGCTAAAAACCAGAGCATTAGCGGCGCTTTTCCTAGAACGCCGCAAAAAGCCAGAGCATTAGCGGCGCTTTTTGTAAAACGCCGCTAAAAACCAGAGCATTAGCGGCGCTTTTCCTAAAACGCCGCAAAAAACCAGAGCATTAGCGGCGCTTTTCCTAAAATGCCGCAAAAAACCAGAGCATTAGCGGCGCTTTTCCTAAAACGCCGCTAAACACCAGAGCATCAGCGGCGCTTTTCGTAAAACGCCGCTAAAAATCTCATAACCCCTAAACCTCAAAAAGAATCATAAACACTAATCTATAACCCTAAAACAATAATTATTAAAATTTATGATTATACAATATATTAAATATTTTCTTATATAATCATAAAAGAGATAGTATTGAATTTAAAATATTGAATTAATTATCATTATAGTTTAAAGTTTATGGTTTAAGATATATGGTTTAAGCATGTTTAATTATGAGTTAACTATGGTTTAAGGTTTAGGAGTTAACTAGTATTTGAAGGTTTATGATTAATTCAGGGTTTAGAGATTATGATTTAGGGTTTAAAGGTTAGGGTTAAATTAAGTTTACAATTAATGGGACAATTATTAACTTCTTAAGAGATAATTTCCTTTCCAGATTCTTACCTAGCCTGGGATGCTATTAAGAAAGGGTGATTTTGAATGTGGCATGGATTTAGCATTTGTTGAACTATGTATAATTTCCAAGCTTATATAACATGGAAATATCTTACAGAGTGGACATTATAACTAGAGTGTTCCAATAGAGAATTAATTGTTTTATTAAAGTTATGTAACTTTGTATAAATAATAATGCTATTGTGTATTTTTAATTATCTATTTTTTTGTTTAAATATATTTAGAATATTAAATAGAATGTCTGAAATAAAATATGTTAAAAATTAAGTTTAGGTTAAGGGTTTAAGGAAATGATACTATTAGGTAGAAATTAACTGAAGAACATTTGGATTTTACTAAGATTCATGTATTTTATATATATATATACATACTCATATTATTTAATATAATTAAGAATATAAACATATATATATGCATTTTAATTTGTACTACACTAACATTGGCCACACGAATTAATTCCCAAAAATATGTTTATTATGGTTTAGGGTTAACAGTTTTTAGAGTACTTTATAGTTTGGGCTTTATGGTCTAGGAGTTATGGTTGGTTTAGGGGTTACCGAATGGTTTTGGGGTTTAAAGTTTAGAGTTAGGGGTTTTGTGTTTGTGGTCTAAGCTAGTTTAGGGTTTAGAGTATCAGGTCTAGGGTTTTAAATTTAGAGTACAATTTTGGATTTTAATTTAGAAGATAAATGTATATGAGATAAATATATATAAAATATTATTTTAAAATATATATAAATATACATATGAAAAGTGGTTAGTGTGCAATTGTGTACACATGAACTGTAATTTGATCTAGATCTTGTAAAATATTTACACGTTATTGATATAATAAATAGCGCATCATGTTTTAATTTAATTAATTTATATGCATACATAATATGTATTTTAAAATGTGTATTAAATCAAAATTAAAGTTTCAACTATAGTTAGGGTTTTAGGGTTTATATATAATTTAAAATAAATTCTAAACATATATATATATATATATATAGTTTTAAATTTTGATCAATTTCTATAAAATATTCAGGTGTTAGCGGCGTTTATACATAAAACGCCGCAAAAGATAGAAAATAGCGGCGTTTTTTAGAAAACGCCACAAAATTTCATTTTACATTAGAGTAAAACGGCGTCGATTCTTCTGAATAGTAGTGGCTTTAGCGGCGTTTCTATAATAAACGCCACAACGCGTATTAGAACGGCATCGTTTTATAGTGTAGATAAAATAGGTGTTAGTGGCGCTTTGCTGAAAACGCCGCAAAAGATCTTATTAGTGGCGCGTTGCTGGAAACGCCACAAATTTTCCTTATTTGAAACGACGTCGTTTTTTCTCTCCTAAGGTTTATGCCCTTTACCCGAAATCGGTTTCATTTTTTTGCTAAGTCATTTCCCCCATTTCGTCTTCCTACCCCAAATCCCTAAAACAAACACCTCTTTTTTTTTCCCCAAACCTTCCCCTAATTCCCCAAACCCGAAATCCCTAACATTTTCTCCAAGTCCCTTTTTTTTTCCCTTAATCTGTTCCCCCATACCCGAAATCCCTAACTATTCTCCCTTTCCTCTCGTCGACGGTCAGATGCTTCATGGGTTTGAAATGGTTAGTTTTTGAGTCCCCTTCATATTAATGTGTAGTTACTGTATTACTTGCCTTTAATTTTTAATTGAAATACATTCTAAATCTAGAATTTACCCTTAACTAAATTCTTAAAATCACGTCTCTTCCACTTCACACTTCGCAAAGCTTCCACTGCAGATAGATTCAGTTAATCTATAAACAGAGTCCTATTTTAATTTATACTTTCCTTTTCTTTTTTCATTGCTAATATATTATCTGAATCTAAAATCCAATTCCGTCGACAAAAATAAATTTTTTAGAAAAAAAATTAGGGCTTTGATTCGATTCTCAATGGAGAAAATCAGAAGAGCTTCGCATGCAGGATCTTGGTACACTGATAACCGTAAGTCCTTTTACGGCGCGCTTTACTTATCTTCTCTTTGCTTTCTTCTTCAAACCCTATCGATTTTCATAATCTAATTTCGGTTCTAGATTTTGCTCATCTTTTCTACTGAATGATGAAATCGTAGCAAAAATATCGTTTAATTCGAGAGATTTTTTTAAAAAAAAAAAGGAAAAATAGGAGCTAAGCTAAGTAATTTCGTAGTGTTATTTATGGAACATAAATTAGTCACCTGTTAAGTAAAGCTTTAAGAGATGAAAATTTTTAATAATTTTAAGTGTTACATTAGGATATTATTTATCGCATTGCTCTTCCGGTTGAAAAGATTAATAATTTCGACTTGTATTTGAAAGGATTTGGGTAATTCATTCTCCATAACTTGTAAAACAAGAACTGAAATCTTTTAATTATCTTTTACTTTTCATATTTCAAAATTTAAGTCCAACTATTAACTCCTTTCACTTTTCTAAGTTCAGTGAAAGTAGTAGGACTAAATTTCAAATGTACAAAAGGTACAAGGACGTGGAGCATGTTTAAACCTTTTTCTTGGCTATGCTAATATTGTTTAGTTCTTAAACTGTTACCTTGCCGATTCCCATATTAATATATGTGTGTATATATACACTCTTTTTTTCAGCGAAAAAGTTATCGGAAGAGCTTGATGGATGGATCAGGGCGGCTGGCTTGCCTAAATCTTCTGATGTAAGAGGTGTAATTGCTCCGTAAGTTTGTTGCTTCACCTCGTCTTGTGTTTCTATTCTAACATTAGAATATATATATATATATATATATATATATATATGTATGTATATATGTATATTCTAATGTGTTGTGTTGGGTTTGTTTGAAACGGTGGCTTGGGAATTCAGGCATGCCGGCTATTCATATTCAGGTCGTGCTGCTCCGTATGCTTTTGGAAACATTGACCCGACAAACATGTGCGTCTTTTTATTATATTTCTCCTCTTTAAATTGCTAGAATGTATTTCAATTCTCAGGAAATATCCTCATTCATTTTTCTTTAGATTATCAAACATGCTTAAAAAATTAAATCATTGAAAATATTAATTTTTAATTGATTTAATTTTTTCAATGGTCTATCAAACAAGACCTAAGATAAAAGAAAAGAGTCAAAATCCAATTTAATGTCATGAAATAGCCCATAATGGCAAATTTAGTCCCTAAAGATTACTCATTCTATCATTTTAGTCTTAATTTATTTTTTACTCACTTTGACTTTCAACGTTTAAAATTTAATCAAATTGTTTTTTTTTTTTGGAACAAAAAAGCTTATTCTTCAACAGTTAAAATTTTAATTGGTTGATGCTGTAGTCTACGTGACAATTGACATGTACTTCATTAATGATGCATACAACCACACTAATGGTATTAAAATATTAATGCTCCAACCATTTTTTTGACTAAAATATAAGGGTTGAGTGCTAAAGTAATAAAAGAATTAAGATACATTAGGAGACTATAATTATGAATAAGCCAAAAATTAACTCCAAAATACTTTTCGTCAAGACTATCCTTTTGTATTGAATGAATTCCTTTGATTGTACTTGAGCACTTGTCGTGACCATATTTTCTGGCTAATGAATGATAAATTTATTCATTCTTAACAATTTCCTCAATGGTCGATATATGCTAAATTTATTCTTTCTTAACAGTTATAAAAATATCACAGCATTTGATTATTCTTTTAAGACAGGAAAGTGCCTTAGTGTTCGATTCAAACGATAGTTATTTGTGTTTCTCATTTTAATCCTCTTTATTCCTTTGTCCTCATGTCATCTTGTTTCTGACAATGTAATCACCGCAAAAGGAGTTTAGGACTTGGGTGTACCAGGTTTAACCTCTCAGCTAGAGTTTAATTTGAATTTAGTTGGACTATAGTTATGTTAGTTTTCATCAAGGCCTCTGTACACATAAAGTTGGTATTCTGGTTAGGAGAAGTTAATGTTTATGAGTTTTGTGGAGTATGATTCTGCACATGCAAAGTTGGTTTGTTTAAAGCTGTGCATTTTCATGTTTACATAATAATGGTGATTCCATTTTGGTTTTTAGATGTTGTTTTGGTCTGCTTTTCATGTTTCTATCCAACTTATGTGTTTATCATGCGCTTTTGCGATTTTGGCTGAGGTGTACAACTTCATTGGCAATGTCTTTGATCCTGGTACAAGTGGGCACTTGCAAACCGATATAGATAAAGTTTTTATATTTGCTTAAACTGAAATATATTTGGTGCTACTCTTATAATCTTACATCTGTTCTAGGTACTATCGAGCACTTGAATTAATATTTGGTGCAACTAAATACACCACAGCCATTGGCATTTGTTCTAGGTACGTACAGGTTTCGTTGCTAAATTTTGATCCTTATTTCTATGCATTTTCACTTTAAATTACTTAACAAATATTACTTTTTGACTCAAACCTCTATTTGTTGGTGAGAGTGGAGTAGACCAGTGTGCACGCTTTATTAAGGTAGGCTTTATTTCAAAATTCTAATCAATAATAGTTTTATCATGATGATTTTGGAAAAATTAATATTTTGGGGTTGCGATATTGTAAAGATTTAATTGCTGGTTCTGTTTGGAGTAGAACTATTTTGTTTCCAAATTAATTTTAAATATTTGGTTCAACTTAATTATTATTTGATTCAACTTAAGTATGAATAGGTATGAATTAATTTTATTACCGTAGCTTGCTTGTCCATTAGAATTACAACAATAGTGACCTTCTCTCCAACATTATTTTAAATATTTTAAAGATTCAAAGTATATAGGTTTGGAAACTCGACGGGTTGCCTTATATCGAGCTGCAAGATATAATGGATACTCCCTAGGTGTAACAACGCCACGTATGATGAATCTTAAAAAATTCAAAAAGACTTGAAAAAAGTTCTATCGAGCTCATTTACTATTGAATATTTATATAGCCTTAATTTATTTCCAATTTACTTATAAAAATTAAAGTACGATTCTTTTTTGATATTATTATATTCAAATTACTATTTTTTTATATTAATAATGTTTGATTTTAATATTTAATATTTTTAAATTTCTTTAAAAGTTATAACTACTTTTTATCAAAATAGTATTAATTATTATTTGAAGTATGAATAAGTATGAATAAGTTTTTATAATTGGTTCAACTTAATTATTTTTTGATTCAACTTAAGTATGAATAGGTATGAATTAATTTTAAATATTTTAAAGATTCAAAGTATATAGGCTGGAAACCTGACGGGTTGCCTTATATCGAGCTGCAAGATATAATGGATCCTCCCTAGGTGTAACAACGCCACGTATGATGAATCTTAAAAAATTCAAAAAGACTTGAAAAAAGTTCTATCGAGCTCATTTACTATTAAATATTTATATAACCTTAATTTATTTCCAATTTACTTATAAAAATTAAACTACGATTCTTTTTTGATATTATTATATTCAAATTACTATTTTTTTATATTAATAATGTTTGATTTTAATATTTAATATTTTTAAATTTCTTTAAAAGTTATAACTACTTTTTATCAAAATAGTATTAATTATTATTTGAAGTATGAATAAGTTTTTATAATTGGTTCAACTTAATTATTTTTTGATTCAACTTAAGTATGAATAGTATGAATTAATTTTAAATATTTTAAAGATTCAAAGTATATAGGCTGGAAACCTGACGGGTTGCCTTATATCGAGCTGCAAGATATAATGGATCCTCCCTAGGTGTAACAACGCCATGTATGATGAATCTTAAAAAATTCAAAATCATAACTTATATAACTTAGATAAATATATAACTTACATAACTTACATAATACTTAAATATATTTTATATCATAATTTACATAACTTACATAACTTATATAACTTAGATAAATATATAATTTACATAAATATATATCATATCATAACTTACATAACTTACATAATACTTAAATATATATCATATCATACATAACTAGTTTACAAAATTTACTTAACTTCATAATACATAAATCTATAATTGAAAATCCTGCAACTTGCCTAAATTAGTTTATACCCATTAGAGACTTGATATTTAGTATAATGATATGATTTAAATCAATTGAGAACATTTAAGTAACTGTAATATGTTGTCAACTTTAGATTTCAAGAACTACAAAATGGATAGGAGTTGGATGAAATTGTCAAGGGTAAGCAATGCCTATCAAAATGGAGTACAAACTTTTCTAAATTTTGCATTTCAAAATGCAAGCCAAGAGAATATGATTCTTTGCCCGTGTAAGAAGTGTGGCAACATCTACTGGCATTTTCGTGAAGTTGTCTACGAACATCTAATTGTTGATGGCTTTATTCGGGGGTATAAAAAATGGATTTTCCATGGAGAGTGTACATCTAGTGGAACTTCTTCAACGATTAATCCGACTTATCCCGATCATCGATTACCATCGTTATGTTAGACAAGATGACATGGAAGATATGTTGCGAGATGCATTTAATATGCGTAGTCATGGTGAACAATCGTTTCCACCTGACTTTATTATATCTGAGGATTGTAATATTGGTGGAAATGTTTTTTGCAAAACGGGAACAAGTGCACCTAATGAGGAGCCAAATGAAGAAGCGGCTAAGTTCTACAAATTACTTAATGAAATGAATGAAGAACTTTATGAGGATCAAAATATTCAAATTGTCCTTCGCATTCGTCTATTTCACTTAAAATGTTTGGGAGGGTGGACCAGAAACTCTTTTACAATGCTGCTAGAGTTTCCAAGAGAGATGTTTCCGTTTGCAAAAATTCCCCAGTCTTGTCAAGATATGAAGAGACTAATAAAAGATTTGGGCCTTGGGTACGATAAAATTCATAGTTGCCCAAATGATCGCATGTTGTATCTTGGGTGATCGGAAAAACCAACAATCTTGTCATGTTTATGTAAGTCTCGTTGGATGAATAGTAATACAGAATATGTGAATACAGATGAAGGTGGGGCACAGTTAAGAAAGAAGCCAGTCAAGGTCTTGCGATATTTTCCCCTGATACCAAGACTTCAAAGGCTTTGAAATCTATGAGGTGGCATAATGATCAACGGACCGATGATGGATTATTAAGACATCCTGCGGATTCTTTAGCTTGGAAGTCATTTGACAGTAAATTTTCAAGCTTTGCAAGTGATCCTCGGAATGTGAGGCTTGGGCTAGCAGCTGATGGCTTTAATCCATTTAAAATCATGAGTACTTCGTACAGTACTTGGCCTGTAGTGCTTGTTCCTTACAATTTGCTTCCATGGATTTGCATGAAGCAATCTTTATTTATTTTATCAATGATTATCCCTGGAGAGAAAGGTCCCGGAAATGATATTGACATCTATTTGCAGCCACTTATTGAAGAGTTAAAACAATTATGGTCGGGTGTTGAGACATATGATGTATTGAGAAAGGAGAACTTTAATTTACGTGCAACTTTATTGTGGACAATTAATGATTTCCCGGCTTATGCTAATTTATTGGGTTGGAGTACTAAAGGACGTTATGCCTGTCCTTGTTGTGCTGCGCAAACTTGTTCGAAGTGGTTGTATAATGGGAAGAAGTTCTCTTATATGGGCCATCGTCGGTGGTTAGATGAAAATTATAAATTTAGATTTCAGAGGACTCTATTTGACGGTATTGAAGAGTACAAAGGAGCTCCTGAGCAGACCGTTGGATCTGAAATCTTGTTTATGTTAAAAGATATCAACTTTAGTTACGGGAAGATGAATCAACCACCTATCATGCAAACAAGGAGAAGATCGAGGGATGAATCTGATGATGAATCTGACGAAGAGGATGATCCTAATGAGGCGGAGTTGTGGAAGAAAAGGAGTATTTTTTTTGAGTTGCCTTATTGGGAGCACAACATTTTACGCCACAATCTTGATGTCATGCATATTGAGAAGAATGTCTGCGAGAACATAATTGGGACAATTTTAAATGTCGATGGAAAATCAAAAGACAATCTTCAGAGCCGACTTGATTTAGTTGACATGAGAATTCGGTGTGATCTTCATCCTCAAGTACTTCCGAATGGGAAATATCGGTTGCCGCCTTCTATTTTTTCAATGTCAAAGAAAGAGAAAGAAGTTTTATGCATGGTGTTGAAGGATATAAAGGTCCCAGATGCGTATGCGTCAAATATATCTCGATGTGTGAGTTTTAAGGATCGAAGATTATATTCATTAAAATCACATGATTACCACATCTTGATGCATGATTTACTCCCAATTGCTTTACTGTCTTTGTATGTCAAAAATGTAACGTCCTGTATAATTGAACTATCCAATATAATGAAAGCTATTTGTGGCAAAGTTTTGAATGTCGAAGAACTTGAGAAAGTACAGGATCGAGCGGCTTTGACTTTATGCAATTTAGAGAAGATCTTTCCACCTTCCTTCTTCACTAGTATGGTGCACTTGGTAATCCATCTCCCTCACGAAGAAATCCTTGGTGGACCGGTTTTTTATCGATGGATGTATCCTATAGAAAGGTGCTAATTTATTTCTCAAGTATTCATTCATTCACCTCTATACATTTAGTTACAGCTTTTGATAAATATTGTATATCGTGTTTAAGTTCCTAAGCAAATTGAAGTCATATTGTCGCAATAAGCGTTATCCAGTATGATCAATTGTCAAGGCTACTTGGCGTAAGAGTGCATGACCTTCTATTCTAGATATTTAGAAGATGCTGAAACACGATTGAATAGACCAAGTAGAAATGCTGGGCTCAATGATCATGACTTGGCCGAAACTTATTTATTTCAAAGTTATGGAGAACCAATCGGCAAAGTTGAAATTGTAGAATTAGATGATATATCGTGGATACAGTACATCGATATGTACTTTTTCACCACGATTCAATTGAACCGCTTGCTCAAGTAAGTTATAAAATTGTCTTACATATTCGCTGCTTTTTGATTTGTTTATCTTCTAACCAATTAAACTTGTTTTTAATATAGTGAGTACAAATAAATTTTGAGATCTAGGCACGCGCTCTCGAAGATTACAACATCGAGAGATTAATAAGTTATTCACAGAATCTTTTCATGAATGGTTAAGTCAAACGGTATGTAACTAAAGTTAATAAGTTACATATAATCGCGAAATTTAGTTAATCAAATAAGAATGTTTTTACATAATACATTTATAATTATTTAATTTACTTTTGATTCAATAGGTTTGGAGTGGGAAGGACGTCAATGACGAAATTAAATGGCTTTCCCAAGGTCCAAACAGAGTAATAAAAAGATATAGTGCCTTCTTCATCAATGGATACAGATTTCATACAAAGTATCGCGAGAGAATGAGGAGAACTCACAATTGTGAAGTTGTTGTTAATTCTTCAATTACAAGTTATGCTAGTGCTAGGGATAGTAATCCGGTTGAGGGTAATGTGGAGTATTACGGACTTCTTACCGACATTATTGAGTTGGATTACTATGGCAGATGGAAAGTTATCTTATTTTGGTGTGATTGGGCTGATGTTAATACTGCTCGAGGAATTAAAAAAGATCAATTTGGTTTTACAATGGTGAATTTCTCTTGCTTGATTCACACTGGACAACAATTGATGGACGAGCCATATGTATTTTCCTCTCAAGTGAAACAAGTTTTTTATTCGAAAGATCCAACTGATGAGGGTTGGTATGTTATACTCCGAAACACCCCTAGAGACTTGTTTGACATGGGTAATGGAAGTAGAGATGACATTGTCGAAAGATCAGAAACATTACCTTTCCAAGAACAAAACTTAGATGAAAATATCCCTAGTACTAGTACACAATATCAATGGGTTCGAGATGATGTGAATGAAGATATTTACGAATAATGATGTAGTAAGATTTTACGTTTTTTTAATTATATGTAATATTATAATTTTAATCTTGGTCATGTTATATAATTTGACTATTTTATATGTACTATTATTGTTGTAATTTGTTACTAAAACTTTAACTATTTTATGTGTATTGCAGGAAAAATGCGTAGAAGAAGATTACGTGGTTTAAGTATTGTTCAAAATACTCCAAATTCGGAAGAAGGAAATAGTGAACAGCAGACAGTTGTTGGATCTTCGAATGTGCCAGAGACACTTGACGAGCCTGAAGAATTTCAAAATAATGTTACGTTTATTTTACATGTGTTGACTTTTATTATTAATTTATTTGTAAATTTTAATCTAATAATAGTATATCATTTTTCAGCTGAAAATGGTGGGACGCGCAGAGCTCGAGGACGTACAATCGCTTAGTGATTTATACGACTTAGATCCCGCCACCATGTCAAAGTAAGTAGAAATACTTATGGCCACTGTTGGATCTGAGCTCGACTTTTAGCGAGCTATATTGGCATTTTAGCACGAAATGCCAATATGTTGCCCATCAACTACTTAATCATGGCATCACATGCCCGATAGCAACAAAAATCGAGCTCTCGCTAATATTAAGGTAACAAAATGTGAATGTAATTTATAATATTTTGGTTTAAGTTTCATTCATATTTACATTCTAAACTTGTGTTTTTTTAGGATAGATTTGCTTTAGAGGTCTCTGATGATTATATTAAGAAGACATTGGGTAAAAAATGGAGAGACAATAAAAGCATTTTTAAAAAAAACAATATTTTAATAAAGACATAAGCCTCGAGGAAAAATTGAGAAATGTCCCACGGAATGCTTTGAGGTACCAATGGGAAGATGCGGTTAGATTCTGAATTCAAAGAAAGGAGAGGTATTACGTATTTCCAAACTCTTATATATAGTGTTTACTATATACGTAATAATAATTTCATTATGTAGGACCGTGAGCGAGTTGGAATAAGCAGCAGGCAAAAACAAAAATTCATGCACACGGCAGGGTCGAGAAGTTTTGCTTCTGTAGCTGAGGCCGAGGTATTAAAATTTTATTAATTCTTTCAAATATTAATAACTTTCTAATATTAAATAATATTTTTCTACTATATTGTAGGAAGTCAAATCGACAAAAAGTTGGGCGCCTTGACTTTTTGAGATTACGATATAGGAAGAAAGATGGATCTCCTATGACATCCAAAATTTGGAGAAATTATGGTATATTTACTTAATAATATTTGATTTATTCTAAATATTTATAATGTTTAATTATAATTGTTTAATTCAATTCATCATTAGTAGTTTTAAATAATGTTATGTTGCATGCCTTTTTATTATATATTTCGTTTCTCACTTTTTAATTGATTTTTTAGGAGAAACTAAAGGATAAGAAGGCGGAATATGAAGCGACTACTTCGACTGATAGTTCTGTTAATCTTGAGAACATTGATAACATAATTGTTTTGGGTCCTGAAAGGTACGGTCGGGTTTGATTTCAAGGATCTGGTGTTACCCCGACCCAATATTTTGGATCCGGCTCCCAGCAATACATGCCTTCCGGAAGTCAAGCTAAAGCTGAAGTTCAGAGGTTAAGAGATCAGATACCTCAGATGCAAGCGAACACAGTTGAGCAAATTGCCGAGGTTCAACGAAAATATGAAGAACTCCAACAACAACTTAGAGCGGAGGCAAAGAGAGAGGAGGCAAACGACAAGAGCAGCTGAGGAGGCAAATGCAGCGAGCGCGGGAGGCAGAGCATAGGAAAAGTACGATGACCTCCGCCTCACAACTTCAACAGATGATGCAGATGTGTTTCAACAATGCAAAAAGCCGCCATTTTAGACATTAGTTTTCTCAAGTGTAAGAATATTTTTAACTTTGTCACGTTTAACATTATTCTAAGAATATTTTAAATCATACTTTATTAATTACATCATATATCTTTCGTTAAATTTGAAGTATAATTTAGAATTAATATTTTTGGTTGTATTTTTTTATGCTAAATTTGGTATTTTGGCTGCATTTTATGCTATATTTGTTGTATTTGGTTGGATTTTAATGCAGGAAGGACTGAATATTGGTGGAAAAAATGTATTGCAAATCTGCCAAAATTAGCAGCGTTTGTGGGAAAAACGCCGCTAAAGGCCATGACTTTTAGCGGCGCTTTTTCTTCAAACGCCGCTAAAGGCCATGACTTTTAGCGGCGCTTTTTTTTAATAAACGCCACCAGTTTTTGCGGTGCCGCCTATAGCGGCGTTTTTTGCAACGTTTTCAAAAGCGCCGCAAAAAGTTTTAGTGGCGCTTAGAAGCGCCGCTAAAGGCTAAAAAAAGCGCCGCTAAAAGTCTGTTTTCCTGTAGTGACCCTTCTTATTTGGACCTGAGTATCGTGCAAGGATTGAAATCAATAACTCTCTCATTTAGGCGATGTATTATCTTGGATCATGATGCTTTTGAACTCAAAAGTAAAGGTAATTCTTTTTAATTTTACTTTTAGAAAAAGCATTTTTGGAGTGAAATGATATATAATTGAATATACTTTATGTAATATTTATATTGGATATATAATTATTTTCCTTTTAAAAGTTTATTTCAAATATATAACCTTATATATATATTTAAATTTATAATGGTTATGTTTTAATAATATTTAAAATATAAATTATATATTCAAATAAGTAATATTAATTGTTTACAAATATTGAAAATTCATATTTTATATATTAAAATATTAATAATAATTTACAATAAATTATTTTTTTATATTCTTATCTAAATATTATAATATTAAGAAATTTGAACATTATTTAAATGCACATTTTTACTTCACAACATCATGTCTAAAATAAATATTTTATTTCCCAAAAATATTTTTTGACAGTAATAGTAAACACTTAAATTTTAAACTAAACTTTTCAACTAAAAATTATTTCACAAAAATTTTCAAAAACGCTTTTCAACAGTAATGAGAAGTTGCAGTTAGACTTGATTATGAGTTGGGCTATCTGCCCAGACCTGAAGGTCTGTCCAAAAAGTAGGAGGATTTGGAAAAAATTATAGGCTCAAAAAATAGATTTGGGTAAAAAATAAGACCTGTTTTCTAAATGGGTCGGGCCTTGAGTAGGAAATTTTACCTTGGCTCGAATAACTTGTTTTGCTGTTGTTTCGTTGTTGTTTTGCTTCTGTTTTGCCACCATTTTGTTACTATATTAGTATTATCGTTAGGATATTGTTTAACTATTGTTTTATTGTTAATTTTGCTACGGTTTAGAGACACTTACTTGCTAAGTTACAACTATCTTAATGTTATTTAAGTATAGATATTTTTTTAATGTATTCCCAATTTGTTAGGAAACATTTATTTTAATGTTTTTAGTGTATTTGATGTATTATATTTTTTAAATTTGTTTGTATATAAAAAAATAATCTAAAAAAATAATATGGGTGGCCGGGTCGAGCTTGGGTTTAGTATTTTTAGTCTAGGTTAGGCTTGGACTGAATTTTAGGCCCATTTTTTTGGGTCGGGCCAGACCTGGACCTAGAAAATGGGCCTAAAATTTTACATTGATCCGATTTGGCCCGACCCATGATCAAATCTAGTTATAGTTACTGATAGAATTTTCTTTTTGGTAAATTACAAGAGGAGAACAAAGCCCTAACAATAACACTACTAACACGATTTGAATCCGTGCCACACTTAGAATAATAAACAACTTGATCATTAGATCAACACATGGGTTCATAGAATTTTTTTTAAGCAAGTGAAGAGGACATATAGTAATATTTTATATTTTAAGGTATGAAATATTTACTTTTTCAGTTCACTAATATCTTAATTTAAGTATTTTGAAGGCAGAGTTTTTAGGTGTCTATCAAAATTTTTACAGCTAATTAATTTTAACATCTCCTTTTAAAGGATTAGGTGCTATTTAAATTTGATTTGATGTTATCTATTCCTTTAATGCCTATGTTATCAAAGATTTGAAAATTTTGAATCCCTATCTTGTATAATTAATTGTAACTTGTTATTATGCTATTCAATATTTTTTCAATTAGGTGGAATGTAAATGTGTGAATTTACTTAGTTTAAATTATCCAATCTCTTGATATAAGGAACTAGGCTCAAAACCCTTTTTGTTTTAATGAGGCATGATTTCTTTTAAATTTCTCTAACATAACCTTTGGAAAAAGCATACTTTATCATAAATTTCTTGTATTATATTTTGTATTGTATTTTAGCTTCTTTTTTTTTAATTGGATAAATTAATCTTTGTACATTAGATGAGTGAGCAAAATAATCTTTTCGTTAAAATTGCACTGTTAAATGTTTGTTTTAATGTTTATATATAAAGTATAATAATAAATTAAGCCCTCAATCTTTACACATTTATTCAATTTGACTACTACTCTTTTATTCAAAGTAAATTAAAAGTTTTTAAAACTAATAAGGTTAAAGGGAAAAAAGGCATTAATAACAAATTTAAAAAAATCAATTAATCCCTTTTAAAATTTAAAAAACCATAAAAAGTATTAAAATGTTAAAATTATAAAATTTTATTAAAAAAATAACAATACCAACTCAATAAAAGAGCAATGGTTAATTTAAAAAAAAAACTTATAACTATTAGATTTTAATGGGTCGGTATTTTTATTTTTTAATAAAACTTTTATAATCTTTATGATTTTTAAGTAATTTTAAAAATTTTAAAGGCTTTTAATTTACTTTTAATTTTTTTTTTTCTAATTTTAACCCTTTAGCTTTATTAGTTTCAAAATTTTCTACTTTATTTCCAGTAAAAGAGTAGAGTTAGATTGAATAGATGTGTAAATATTGATGACTAAATTTATTATTATACTTTATACATAAACACCAAATTTGAGCGAAGGAACTATTTTACTCACTCATTTAATATATAAAAATTAATTTATCTATTTTTTAATAAAAAATTAAAATGTAATTCAAAATACGTTTAATGAAGACGTGAGAAACCGAAATTGTGTTAGTGTCATCTCCAATTATGCTTTGTTAGCTATTGATCTCAAATTAAGTAATTATAAAAGAATTAATGAAGATACCTCTTAGGGTGTTAGTGTCCACAAATTGTTTTGGAGCTAATTAATTTTGATTTAGTGGGTATGTAATTCACTAATTAAATTCAATAAAGATTTAATTCCACATTAAAATTTTTGACTTTCCTACTAGATTGAGGTTAAGCCATTCTACTATTTTAACTTTTTAATCTGATATTTAAAATCATTTTTTTAGTTATTAGAAGTAGATAGGGATATTATTAAATAGATTAACCTACTCTTTTCAATCATTAGAAGTAAATTATAAATTACTTAATTCTTTTAATTATAAACTTTTTGATTTTCAAATATTTTTATTGATAATTATGTTCATTTATTTTCTAATTAGATTTCTTATCCCATGGGATTATTGTATTTTATAATTAAATTATAATAAATTAATTTGTATATATATATATATATATATTGAAATTTTTAAGATTTTACAAATAATTTTTACTAAAATATGTTTTAAATGATTTTTTTTGAATAATTTCATTATAGGTTTTAATCATATCTGCTCTTTTTTTACACAATGCTTAGAACTATCCATAGCCACTTCCCAATTCAAAAATAGGAGGATAATGCGCTTCAATGCACTCAAACCCATATCTTTTTGCATTAACAACAATACCCATACCAATCGAGTTAAGACTCAATTGATTGTTTTAATTGATTCTTAGCTGCTTCTTTTTTTAACCTATATGGTTTAGTCTATGTTTTTAATTTAATTTATTTTTCTATTGCATTTAGCTTATGTTTTATATGATTTTGATTATTTATTAATGTCAATGCATGAATATTTGATTCATTGTATAATTTAGTTAATTTGATCATATTTTACAAGATAAATTTTAAAATATTTTTGCTAGAATTTAAATGATTTATTTGTGTGCCCATATTAGTTTATTTGATTAAAATCTTTTCACAATTTCTAAACAATTTTAAATTTTTAAAAATAATTTTTGAGTTTTAAACAAATAGTATATAAATTTAAAATATATTATTTAATTATTGTATATGAATTTAGTTTTTTTTTTTTTTTTACTTTTCATGTCAACTTTACGGTTCATGTACGGAGTTCGTGACTACTCCTTCCAACAATATCGTCTTTAAAGTTTGAACACTGTTCTCCTCTTGAGAGTGCAATATATCTTAACATCCACCCAACACTTGTTGACTGAATTTATGGTTTAAATAAATTATTTCAGATACTATTTAAAAAAGGTAAATGTGAAATATGGAAATTAAAATAAAATAATAAATTAATTTTTTAAAATTATAAATTAATTTTAAATCTAAATTTAAAAAACATTTATTTTATATTACAATTTATAATGTTTAATAAAATATTAAATAGTTTTTAGGTAAAAGTACACCAGTAGTCACTAAACTTTGATTAAAATAACATTTTAGACACTAAACTTTCAAAAGTGACAAATTAGTCACTAACATTTAGGGGTGTCCAAATTTCGATTAAAATCGAATTAATCGACTGAACCAATCTAATTCGGTTAATCGGTAGGTTAACTAATCTATTTTGAGCTAAGGTCGATTAATAATTTTTTAGAAGTTCAGTTATCAGTAAATTCCGTTTAAAATTAGGTAATTAACCGAAACATATATTAGTAGCCCACTGCCACAGCCCACCCAGGCCCCAACCACTACCCAACATAGGCCAACCCAAATAAATCACTAACCTAACCGAAATAAACATTTAAAACCCAACCCAACCCAACCCAAATAATTAATTTAATGATAAAACTAATTTATATTAAATAAATAATTTAATAAAAAAAACTAAAATTCCTAAAAAACTAAAAATAAATCAGTAACTCACACCTTATTCTGATATTTTCTAATCTCCCAAAATCTCTAATCGTTTGTCTCAAAATCTCTAATTGCAGATACCTTCCTTTTGCTAAATAAGAGGTTCGTTTTTTTTAAAAAGACATTTTTCTATCTGTATACTCTCTTTTTTCTATTTCTTTTGCTTCACTATTTGACTGGAAATAAGTGTTCGAATGTGTTTTTGGTTGAGACTAGTTTTCTGTTTCGTTTCGAGAAAGTAAAGGAATAATGTTGAGGATTTTGGTTGATAGAGTTTAATATAGTCAGGTATTTTACTTCAAAGTAGAGATAAGTTCCAGGAAACGTGGAGGATTTTTTATTTTTGAAGTTCTAGGGTTTAATAAGGAGAACTTTAAATTTCTTTCTAGTTTTCTAGATTATGTGTCGTTCTGTATGCATAACAGCCCGACTTTAAATTTCATTCTGTATGCATAATAGCCCGATGCGCCCCTCCTTGGGCGTAGCCTTTGCGTCGTCCCTCTTGGCTTAGCCTTAATCGACTTATCTAAAACATAAGAACACAGAGGTAAGTTCAATAGAACTTAATGAGTAAGACTTCATTTACCCGAGTCTCATCTTAGAACTCTTTTATCTAACTCTTTATCTCTTATTCTTCAACTTAACTCTGGCGGATACATCCCTTAGATTCTATTCATTATACCATGGGTGTCGCATTTCGCACTGAGGTCATATCTTGCCTTTCATATCTTCTATACCACTCTCGTGTTCCTCGTCAACCATTCCCATTGCAAAGGGCCTTTCAAACAGAATGTTAACATGCTCTGGTGCATTCTAGCCTTGTTGTTCTTACCATATTATTATATTGGGTTAGCCACAACACTTCTTTTAGAGCTTTTCTTTTAGAGTTCACCATACTTATCGTTCCTTTAGAAGACTTCATATGCCGTTTTATCAGAGTTCGTCATGGGTTCCTTTCTTTTCATTCAGAGTCTACCACAGATGTGTTTTTTTTCAAATGATTGCTACAAGGGTCATTCTTTAGATGGCGCCACGATGGCATTCCTTTTTAGAGATTGCCACAAAGAGGTCTTTTTCATTAAGTACTCACCACAAAAGCTTTTCTTTTAGAGTCTCACCATAAAGGCGTCCTTTGAGAGGTTTGCCATGAAGGCTTGCCTTTCCAGAGTTTTGCCACAAAGGCTGTCCTTTAACATGTTCACCACAGAGGCTTACCTTTCTAGAGTTTTTCCATAAAGGCTGTCCTTTAACTGATGTTTTAAACGATAGAGATTTGCCTAAACTTACATTTAGTGAGGTTTGCCCCTCATTATTCTAGGACACACAAAGAACCACATTAGGTAATAACCTTCATTAAATTTTCCCATATGATGCCATAACCCACCAGTTACGATCTTATACGATATGGTTCTTTAGCGTCATGACCATGGACTTATCATTTTAAAGATTTGTGTTTTTAGTCCCGACAAACTCCTTTGACGACTCTAGAGACTGACACAGACTTATTTTGTATCGGCTCACTCATGACAGGTATTCTTATGCTTACCAAACACATATGCACTTCCTTTTAGACTTGTTCTTACTTTCAAACATAAGCACACCATAGTCATTAAGATTCATAAGTCTTACATTTCTTGTTAGATTCGTCATATCATACTTTATTAGTTTCAATCTCATGCTTTGGTCACTTAGCATAGAAGTTTCTAGAAAAGCATAATACACATGCAATAGTCAATTTAAGGACTCGCTTGGTTTTTACCCCTTTTTTAGCTCCAAGCTTTATATCCAAACTTCCTTTGAATGGTCAGCTTCAACCACTTCAATAGAGTATGGAAACTCATTAAGGTCACTCATAAACCCCTTGTTCCATCATTTTTAACACTTAAAATCCCCTAGATAGAGCCTTATGTCATTACCCTTACCCGATATAACAAACCTCCTCTTTTGCAACATAACTTGGATGATCATGGATCTTACCTTTGCATAAAGCTTTCATAAGTGGAGATCCAAATCAGCACCTCAACTTCCGTGAAGGAAGTAGACACTCCAGATTGCTTTAGACCTAGACCAAATAAATTCTTACTAAAGAAGGATGAGGAAAAACTCTCATTCTTTCCCATTTTTGATTATCTAATATACAACCTTTATCCCTATAAGAACTTGACACGTGTCAAAATCCTATTATATCTGTCATATGAGTGGTTTACAACTATAAGAAAATGTGTACAACAATCTACGATTATATGTATAAATAAATATTTTCAAGTCAAGTCCATCGTTTATTCTTAACCATCTCGTTAGAATATAACCAGTACATTAACTAGCCAAACTTGGCTTACAACGCCCTTCGACGATATTCCGATTCTTTTCGAACTTTCTTAACACTTCACTAAGTTCTACTCTTCGAGATGTCTCACTTTCTAAGACATTTTTACTTGTTGCCCCAATGTTAACGATTCACCCTGTAACACCCTTTACCCGTAACCGACACCAGAACAGGGTATGAGGCATTACCGGACTTACATCGAATCATTCAGTCACATTTCACAACATAAACTTGCATAAAATTTAAAAATTTTATACATTCATCCACACTGTCCCTTATAAGGTTTTACGGTACCTTAAAATATGCTTAAAAGGGGTTTGGGACTAAACTGATAACTCGAGAAAACTTTAGAAAACTTAGAAAAATTTTCCTCACAGTATGGGTCACATGCCTGTGTGCCTAACCCGTGACACTCACACGGCCAAGAGACACGCCCGTGTCTCAGGCCGTGTAGATACAGGGCATACATACTGACTTCCTCACACAGCCAGACCACACGCCCGTGTGTCCAGCCCGTGTGCCTTGTACAAGCCCGTGTCCAGACTTGTGCTCGATCGTGCCAAAACTAGCATGTATTCTGTTTGTGACGTTAGCAATCAAATAAGGGGCACATGGCCAAGGCACACGCCCGTGTCCACAGCCCGTGTGGTAAATAAAATTCTAAAATTAAGGTGCAGACTTCACACGGCTAGGGCACATGCCCATGTTGCAGGCCGTGCGTGACAGACACCCGTGTGTCTACCCGTGTGGACAACTTAAGGCTATTTCCAAGCCAACCTGCAACCCTCAATTTATACACACAAGCAAAAATACACTAGCCATTAACATGGCACATTTCAAACATGAAATAGGCTATCAAACAACCTCATTCAAGTCTAAATCATACTATTCCCATCATCAACTAAAACATGCTTCATGACCTACTAAATCAAAAACTAAATCACTTACCAAAATAAGCCATCACCTAGACATTATATATACATCATATAACATGAGCCAAACTCACAATTTAAAGCCAATCAAAATGACCACAAACACACTTCATTCACAAGCCAAAATATACCATTATGACACTAGCCTATACATGCCATATACCAATATATACATAACTTCAAAAGTACCAAAATAGTGATTGATAGTGCGATGACGCTTCCAGACAATCCTTGAATCCGAGTTAGCTTCGATGATCTATTAAACAGTGAAAAATAAACACAGTAAGCTTTAAAAGCTTAGTAAGCCATATACAAATAAATCATCTCATGCATCAATATCTTTCTCATCAATTTAGCAAGTTATACATGAGTACATATAAATGCATAAAAAAATTCACAAACCTACTTCATGATATACACATTCAATTCTATAATTGAATCCATCCAATACTTTCCGTTTCAATACTCAAATGAATCTCGTACGTACCTGAGTCACTTGATTCACTTACACTTTCTTTCCCTACTTAACTTTGCCTGTTGAACCATTTGGAATCATTAAGGATACTCGGTAATCACTTATAGCTCGTACAATGCCATGTCCTTAATATGGTCTTACATGTTAACACGTATTGATGTCACTGTCCCACACAGGGTCTTACACGAAGTCGATTAACGATGTCGATGTCCCACACATGGTCTTACACGTAATCGTAATACAATACCACTGTCCCACACAGGGTCTTACATGTAATCACATCTCAATACCTAATGTCATGACATTTGTATCCTATACTATTCCTAAGGTTTGTACGGGGCTTTCGAATGTCGCAACTTTGTCGATTCTTGCTCGTATACAATCATTCGGAATTCATGGCAATTTAATGACAAAATAACATAAACATTTCAATGTAACGATATTTATTTGCATATGAACTTACCTCGTACGGAATGAACGGAAACAAACGGCTATTCAACTACTTTTGATTTCCCCCGATCTAATTCTGTTTTCTTTGGTTCTTGATCTAATTACAATCAAAATTAACTTATTTAATCACTTATTCATTCAAATTCACTCAAGAACACATAAATGGGCATTTTGCACTTTAGCCCCTAAAGTTTCATATTTCTTACAATTTAGTCATCATTTCACAAAACACAAAATATTCAAAATTCACTTTAGTCCTAGCTTAGTTGATTTTCATACAGCTTCATAGCAGCCCAAATCTTTCATTTATTCACACATTTACCCACACATTTTCATATTTTCTCAATTAAAACCTTAATTGACATTTTTGTCAAAAATCACATTACAAACATAGTTTAAATTCTAACAAACTTTCATATTTCAACATCAAACATTCAAGAGTTCAACACTCATCAATGGCACTTCAAAAAATCATGAACGCATTCAAAAATTAAGACATGGGCTAGATAGAATATGAAGCAACGATATCAAAAACGTAAAAATCATCAAAAACCGAGGTTAAATTCACTTACATGCACAAGTACTAAGGCTGAATGCTTCCAATGCAATAATGGAGTCTTTCTTTTTCTTATTTTCGGCAGACCACACATGAAAATGAAGCTAAATTTGATTTTTGTTTTATTTTATTAACTATTATACACAATTGACCATTTTGCCCATGATTTATTTCACCAAAATTTCACCAACTAATGTCCATCAATGTCCACTATCATTATCAATGGTATAATTACCATGCAAGGACCCCTACTTTAATAAACCATAGTAATTAGGTAGTTTAACAATATAGCATGCAACTTTTACATTTTATGCGATTAAGTCCTTTTTTCGTAATTTCACATTCAAACGCTAAAATTACTTCACGAAACTTTGACACAGAGAAATTAATATATTCTAAACACCAAAAATAATATTAAAATAATTTTACAACCTCATATTTGTGGTCTCAAAACCACTGTTTCGACTAGGGTCTAAACCGAATTGTTACACGCCCAATCTATCTGCCAAAGTATTATTTGGGCGGATAGAGCTACGATACTACTTTACTCTAACTTGTTTGCCTAATCAAGACTTCGCCCAAGGGTGCACCCGTAGACTTTACCCCATTGGTTAAGTCCAATGCTTAACTCACTGAAAACCTATTTCACAATTCTTACTCCTAAAACAACACTCGAGCACTAAGGCTTCACCGGGTGGATGTTACAACTCTCCCCCACTTAGGGAATTTCATCCTCGAATTTCTAGCCTGAAGGATTACACTTGTAAACCAACTATTAGTTTTCTGCCAAGCGCGTACTAAAAGTTAGGTACCCTTTGAATTTTAACCATCATCTTAAAGTTCCTAACTATTTCAGTTACCTCCTTAAGACTAATGTCAAACATAAATTAGAGAACTTGAATAGTTTATCCTTTTTGGAATAATTTCATGAGCAAGTTGTTTCCATATAACCAATACTGACTCCATTTATCAAGTTACTTTACGTAATCATTTGAAATCCTAACTTTCCTTTGTTGAGTTCTTCTGCAATCTTCATCATTCATTTTTTATTTTTCTCAAAGCAATTTCTTTCTCTTTTCTTCTTTTAAACTTTTAACTTTTCATCCCTACCATGAGGAGGACTACCATACTTAAAAAAGGGGCTGTGACAGACTACTAGGGTTGTTGCTCGTGAATTCTCACCGTTCACAGAGGTTGAGATTTGTGACTGCAACACCACGAAGGAAGAGATGATTCAATTCTTGAGAGCCTAGGGCCTCCAAACCCTGAACTTTGCCTATGATTTCTGGTTTCCTGATCGGTGTCATCTTAGCGAAAATTCTCTGGGTTTTATCTTACCTTTCATCTTATTGGAGGCTGGATTCCATCTGCCTATTAATCTCTTCTTGGTATCGTACTTAACAACTATGGGATCGCAACAGGCCAGTTATCTACCATGTCCTTCTGGTAGACCTTGGTGACATTCTTTATTGACTGTTGCATTCACAATGAACTTCCACTTTTGGAAGTCTTCTAGAGTTTCTACCAGCTTAAGGTTCAGAGATCTGAAGCTTCTGTTAGTGATGCCCACTTTAGCATGAGGTCCAGTTGCGTGCCTCTTATAAAAAAAATAAGATTTCAAATCTTCATTTAAGGAAGAATAAATACATTAGGGTGGTGAGTAAGCTCAGTTTTGGTTTTTTTTTCCCCACCAAATGGTCCTTCCCTCGAGAAAGTGTTTACAACACATGTCAACTAGGGGATGCTTATGAGGCTGAAAGATAGGTTAAAAAGTGGTCATGTTCTTGATTTGAGGGAATTTGTTTCGGTCAGGGATGTGTTCCAACATTTTTTATAGAATCGAAGTCCCAATGGTTACAGCCTGACCTTTTCCACCAATTGAAGGATTCATTCTTCTGTACCATCTGCCCTTCAAGCTTGGTCCTAAAATTTGGATAGTGAACTGGCCCATGTTCTATTGGGTTGCAACATAAAAAGGAGGATAGTTGTGTAGCAAATAAGTTGGTTATTCTCTTTTGATACCTTTTGTAGCTAATAAATGCGCAACTCAGTTCACTTGTCTCAATGCATGTCTAAAAAAGCAAGTTTGATAATCTGTACTAAGCAATTTCAAATTTTTTATGTAGGCACTAATTTCAGATCTATCTTTCATGTCCATTTGAATCTTTTTCACAACCAAAAGTGCATGCATCTCCTTCAATCTCTTCCTCCGAGAACCCTCAAGTGAAGCCCAGCTGAACCGTTTGAAAACATGCAAGCGCCTTCGCAGCGAATGCTAAATGTATGTGATCATTCAATATCATTTTGGAACTCAATACCATCCCATTGGAATCTCTAATTACAATACTCAAACATGATCTTTTGCTTTGACTGTGAAAAACAACATCAGAATTAATCCTTATATATGAACTCTTGACAACCTCCAATGCTCAAACTCCTCCTTCCAATTAGGTAATTTCTAATACAACCCATCCAATTCCCTTATATAATTTTTTTATAAAGCATGTTGTGTCTGAAGCTATTTTTCGATATTCGTCGTGAACTATTTTATTTCTAGCTGTCCATATGGCCCAAATTGCACAAACTACACTACAGGAGAACAGACTTTTAGTGGCGTTTTTTTTGTCTTTAGCGGCGTTTTCACAAGCGCCGCAAAAAACGCCTCTATAGCAGGCGCCGCAAAAATTTGTGGCGTTTATTTAAAAAAATGCCGCTAAAGACCATGACTTTTAGCGGCGCTTTTTTTACAAACGCCGCTAAAGACCATGACCTTTAGCGGCACTTTTTCAAAAAACGCCGCTAAAGACCATGACCTTTAGCGGCGCTTTTCCAAAAAACGCCGCTAAAATCATAACCTTTAGCGGCGCTTTTCACACAAACGCCACTAAAGACATGACTTTTAGCGGCGCTTTTATCACAAACACCGCTAAAAATCATGAACTTTAAAAAAATTATTTTATTTTAATTAAATAATATTTATTTCTATGTTAAATATTATATTATGTTTATTTTTGAAATTTGAACATTAAACAAATTTGAACTTTTAAGGATAAATAAAAAATATTAATTAAATTAAATTTTCCATTAAAATTTAAACTTCAAAACTAAATATAAAAATTAATGAAATTAAATTTAATACATAAACATTGATTCAATATGTAATTTAATACACAAAAAAAACACACACACAGAGACACACAAAGTATTACAATTTCTAAAACAAAATTCATCCTGGTGAGAATATAATGCCAAATCATCATCACCTCTCATTGCAATGCCTGCATATATAACTTAGTGAAGTACTTTGATCTTGATCTTGGTTAAGACTTGTTCCAGCAATAAAGAAAATTGTTAAACGGAATCTCGGTCACCTGACTGAGCAAAACAAGGAAATTACTTATACCATCTACTATAATGAAAGTGAAATCAGTAAAAAGTAAACCCATAATAAAAAAACTGATGCTAGTCTAATCGTAAATGCTACTGTAGTGAAAGTGAAATACAGAAATTATACATAATTGCTACATGTTTTGATCCAGACGAAATGCTATCCTCCCTACATGTATTGTAATATCCCGAATTAGGGCCTAATCGAAATAGTGGTTTCGTAACCACAAATCCGAGATAGAAATAATTATTTTATAATTATTTTGAGGTTTATGATATGATTACATGATTGTGTGAAAATTTCGTGAAGAAATTCTATGCCTAAAGTGTTTAAATTGAAAGTAGGGACTAAATCGAATAAGTTGCAAAATTTGCATTCTAGAAGTTTTTAGTATGAAATTGCATTGAAATATTAATTAGGAGGTCTTAAATAGCAATTTTACTAATTTAAGTTCATGGACAAAATTAGGACATGGAAGGAATTTTTGGAAAGTTAAGTAGTAAGGGCATTTTGGTCATTTAGTTATTAAAATGAATTAAAAACAAAATTAAAAGCCAATTTTTGTCCATCTTCTTCATTAGGCCGAAATTTCAAGGGTTCTCCATAGCTAGGGTTTGTTTCAAGCTTCCAAGCTCCATAGTAAGTGATTCCAAGCCCCGTTTTTAATGTTCTTTACGTTTTTGAGATCCCGATAACTCGATTAAGCTTATGTTAGCAATAATTTAACCTAGGGTTTATATTTGGAAAAATACCCATAGGTGAAATTTGTTTATTTTGATGTTTTATGATAGAATATGAAGTTTTAAATTATGTTAGACAACTTGTACTACTCGATTTTAAGCAAAAACGAGTAAAAGGGCTTAATCAGTAAAAATACCTAATAGCCACAAGTACATGTTAGAGTGAGAATTTGATGTTGCCATAGAAGAGAAAAGTGATCAGCATGTTGTAAAACATAGGAATAAGGAATAAAGTTTAATCCCGAGCCTAGGGGCAAAAATGTAAATATGTAAAAGTTTAGGGGTAAAATTGTAATTTTGCCAAAATTTGAGTTAAGGATTAATTTGATAATGTGAGTATTAAATAAGCTAAATGTGTTATTTTAGATCAAGAAATACGTGGAATCGATCTCAATCGAGGAAAAGAAAAGATTGTGGACTAAATTGCAAAATCTTTGTATTTTGGTACCAAGGTAAGTTCATGTGTAAATAATGTAGTATAATTGCTTTTTTTAAATTATTGATGTTAATTATATGATATGCTGATTTTTATCATGAAATATATGCTTTGTGGTTATTTTCGAATAAAATGCAAATTATTTGTATTATTTGTTAAATATAAAGTGTTACCGAGTATTGGTTTCGGTATTTTACGGAAGATGGCAAGGATATGTGTTCGAGGAAAATCCCGTTTGAACCTTAGGAATAGATTAGGATATAAGTGACATGTCACTAGGATGGTTGAGCATCCGAACTCATTGAGTTGAGTCTGAGTTCACTTATGGATGCGAATGTCCGAACTCGTTGAGTTGAGTCCGAGTTCGTGAGATGTAACTAGGCATCCGAGCTCGTTGAGTTGAGTCAGAGTTCACTTATAGATGCGAACGCCCGAGCTCGTTGAGTTGAGTCCGAGTTCGCTTATGGGCGGGTTACATGATTGCTTGATTGCATATATGGCACTTATGTGCAAGTTATCCATGTATCCGAATTATATTCCGATGTGTTCAACGGGTAAAGTTATACTCAAATGGAGGAATATTTGAGATGTAAAGAGACGTATTGGTAAGTGATGTGAAATGGATATTTTGGACAGGTATGTATTTAACCCTCGGGTTGAGTATTGATACAATCACGATAAGGTAATAAGATGATGAAAAATGATTAGAAATGTGATATGTGTTTTAGTGATGCATGCTAATGTTGATTGGTATGACCGTTTGTTATGTTGCTTATTATTTGCATATGAACTTACTAAACATTTATGCTTACTCCCTCCTTCTTACTCATTGTAGTTTTGAACAAGCCAGCTCAGGAATCGGGATAGGTCGAAGACTCAATCACACTATCCGGAAGACTTTTGGTAAATGACTTGTAAATTTAAGCATGGCATGTATAGCAATATACCTATTTTGTGTAAATGATCTTATGATATGGTGATGGAATGGTTGAGAAAATGTTTGATAATGATAAATTATGAAAATGGTTAGTTTAGATTATGTTTGATGTTAAGGAAAATTATTAAGATACTTAGTGAATAAAAAAAACTCATAAACGGGATGAAATTTGCCATAAACAGAATACTGCAGCAACACTGACACGAGTTTTAAATTTTACTAAAAATCATAAAAATTGAATTTAGTGATGGAATACATATCAAATTGAAGATTATTATGTCTAGTTTCATATGAAATAAATGAAATAGGTAAAGGAATTATATGTTAAAAGATATTTTAATTTTAGTGAAACAGGGTCATAGCAGTTTCTGAATCCCCTGTTCCAACTTTAGAAATTCACCATAAATTTTAAAGATATAATTAGGTGGTTTATTTTATATCCTCAGAATATTTATTGAGTCTAGTTTTATTAGAAATAAACCTAATAGTCATATGAATTTTTTACAGAGAGAAATGTGGTTTGTAGTAAACAGAGGTCAAACCAGTCAAGTCCTGAAACAGGGGTAACTTTAACTAATAAACTGTACTAATTGGCTCGACCAAAAATTCTAGAAAAAAATTAGTAGATAGGTATGTGAGTCTAGATTGAAGGAAAATTTATGGATATTGATTTCGAGTTTCGTAACTCGAGATATGATTTTTCTTGTGACTGTGATGCAAGTAGCTTAAAAGCTGTGAATGTAGAAACAAATAATCCAAAGTTCTAAAAATGTTAAATTAAGCTTAGTAACACCTCATACTCGACTCCGGCGATGGTCTCGGGCGTGGAGGCGTTACATTAAGTGGTATCGGAGCAGGTTTAGTCGGTTCTTGGACTACGTGTTGTATGTACGGATTTTGCTATACATGCCATATGTATAAATTGTGATAGTGTGACGACTTCTGACCATTTAAATGATTTTTTTTTATAGTAAATGGATCCCGATCCAGCTGTGGCGGATGAAGTAGAGAGTAATGCGCCAGCTCCGGCTGAAGGAGCAGCGCCGACTAAAAATCCACCTCCTACTGTTTGTCAGGGAGGAGGAGAAAGGGGTCGGGAAGCCTTTCTCCAAATGATGAGTGCATGGTACACCGAGTTCGTTAGATGCGAACCCAAATGTACAACCTCCCCACCTCCCCATTTCCTCAACTCTGTACCCCCGACACCTCAAGGTATCGATTTGATGAAATTTCACGAACTCCAGTTGATAGAATTCGCAAGCAAGGGTCAAGAATTTAAAGCAAATATTGATGATGATGCCGAGAAAGCGAGTTACGGCTTAAAAATTCTATCCGGTATTTGACGAATTATCTTGTACACACAAAGAATGTTTGAAATGTGCTATATCTTTGTTGAGGATTCAACTTATAATTGGTGGAAGACTTTGATTTCGGTGGTACCGAAAGAGAAAATAACTTGGGAATTCTTTCAAGAAGAGTTTGGAAGAAATATATTAGTGAAAGATTTATTGATCGAAAGCGTAAAGAATTTCTTGAGTGAAGCAAGGTAATATGATTCTGATTCTGAATATGAAAGAGAGTTTGTTCGATTAAGTAAGTATGCCGTAGAGAGTATGTTCCTCAGAGGCCAAGATGTGCCGACGATTTGAAGACGGGCTCAACGAAGACATCAAGGTATTTGTTGGAATTCTTGAATTAAAAGAAATGGTAGTATTGGTTGATCGAGCTTGTAAGGTCAAGAATTACTTAAAGAAAAGAAAAGGTAGAGGCTAAGACTAGAAATTGGAAGAAAAGACCGATGAGCGGTTCATTTTCACAACAACTGGAAAGTCAAGGAATATGAATCCTCGTTCCCAAGCTTCACTGGGCAATCATATGGGAATTATAAGAAGCAAAATGTGGGTCCTAAATCCCGAGATACTTGCAAAGCCAGTGTAGGGAACTCGAGATTTGTTAAACTGAGTGCCAGCGTGTGGTAGAAATCATTTTGGTCCGTGTAGAGCAAATGAATGTTTTGATGTGGTTCTCCTGATCATTTTATTAAAGATCGCTGCAGAGAGTGAAAAGAAAAATTTGAATACAAAAACAAGTGGGGCGGATTCGAGAGGAAGATATCCAAGAAAAGCCGGGAGCGAAGCAAGCGGTAAGAATGTAGCCGAGGATGCACCAGCTTAGACTCGAGGAAGGGCTCCAGCTAGAACTTATGCTATTAAAGCGCGTGAAGATGCTTCCTCTCACCGATGTGATTACTGGTACATTTTCTCTCTATAATGTTAATGTTATTGCTTTGATTGATCCCGGTTCTACTCATTCATATGTATGCATGAAATTGGTGTCTAGTATGAATATACCAGTTGAGAACACGAATTTATGATTAGAGTGTCGAATCCGTTAGGAAAATGTGTGATCATTGATAAGGTATGTAAGAAATGTCCTTTAATGATTCGGGATCATTACTTTCCTACCCGACTTGATGTTGTTGCCATTTGATGAGTTTGATGTTATTTTGGGTATGAATTGGTTGACATTGCATGATGCTAAAATAAATTGCAAAGAAAAGGTTATAGAATTAAAGTGTGAAAATGGTGAAACTCTGCTGGGTTGAATCGGATAAATCGAGGCATTACCTAGTGTGATTTCTTCAATGTCGGCTCAAAGATATCCGAGAAAGGGTTATGAAGCTTATTTGGCGTATGTAATTAATACAAAAGAAGTTGAAAAGAAAGTTGAATCGAGTCTTGGGTTGTGTGTGAATTTGCGGACGTATTTCCGAAGAATTGCGGGTTTGCCTCCAATCGAGGAAGTAGAATTTGGTATTGATTTGATACAGGAATAGCTCCGATTTCGATTGCTCGTATAGAATGGCACCAGCAGAGTTGAAGGAATTAAAGTTGCGATTGCAAGAGTTGGTGATAAAGGTTTTGTGAGACCGAGTTTTTCACCTTGGGGTGCTCCGTGTTATTTGTGAAAAAGAAGGATGGTTCTATGAGGTTGTGTGTTGATTATCGCTGGTTGCTTAAACAAGGTGACAATCAAAAACAAATATCCGTTGCCAAGAATTGATGATTTTTTGATCACTAAAAGGAGCGACATGGTTTTCAAAGATTGACTTGAGATCCGGGTATTACCAACTCATGGTAAAAGAGTCGGATGTGCCTAAAATCGCTTTTAGAACAAGGTATGGTCATTATAAATTTTTAGTTATGCCATTCGGGTTGACAAATGCTCTACTTGTGTTTATGGATTTAATGAATCGCATATTCACCATACTTGGACAAATTTGTTGTAGTGTTTATAGATGATATTTTAATTTATTCAAAAGATGATACAGAGCATCTTTGAGCATTTGAGGATAGTTTTACAAACTTTGAGAGATAAGCAATTGTATGCTAAGTTTAGTAAAAGTGAATTTTGGCTACGAAGTTGGATTTTTGGGTCATATTGTTTCGGTGATGGTATACGGGTTGATCCTAGTAAAATTTCAGCCATTGTTGATTGGAAACCACCGAAAAATGTAACTAAAGTTAGAAGTTTCTTGGGGCTAGCTAGGTATTATCGGCGGTTTGTAAATGGATTTTCTATAATTGCTGCTCCTATAACTAGATTACTCTGAAAGGATGTTAAATTTGAATGGACGGAAGAATGTCAACAAAGTTTTGAAGAATTGAAAAAGTTATTAACAGAGGCACCAATGTTAGTAGTACAAATTTCAATCGGGTAAAGAATTTGTGGTGTATAGTGATGCTTCTCTAAATGGTTTGGGGTGTGTGCTCATGCAAGAAGGAAAAGTGGTGGCATATGCTTGAGGTAGTTAAAACCTCATGAGAGGAATTATCCTACTCACGATTTGGAATTGGTCATGGTGGTGTTTGCTTTGAAAATTTATGTCGACATTATTTGTATGGTGAAAAGTGCCGGGTATATATCGACCATAAAAGTCTTAAGTACTTGATGTCACAAAAAGACTTGAATTTAAGACAATGAAGATGGTTGGAGTTATTGAAAGATTACGAGCTTGTTATTGATTATCATCCGGAAAAGCGAATGTGGTTGCTTGATGCTTTGAGCGAAAGTTACTGTTTGCTTTGAGAGCTATGAACCCTTGGTTAAAGGTATCGATGATGGTTCGATTCTAGCGAGTTAAGAGCAAGACCGATGTTTTTACAAGAGATTTGTGAAGCTCGGAAAAATGATCAAGATTTGCAAGCCAAGAGAAAAAACAGTGTGAAGTTGATCTGAGTCGATTTCGAATTGGTTCTAATGGATGTTTAATGTTTAAAGATCGGATTTGTGTACCAAAGAATGAGGAATTGATTCAAAAGATCCTACAGGAAGTACATAGTGGTTATTTCTCGATTCATTCGGGTAGTGCGAAAATGTATAATGACTTGAAGAAAATGTATTGGTGGAATGGAATGAAAAGAGATATATCAGAGTTTGTGTCCAAATGCTTAATTTGTCAACAGGTGAAAGCTGAACACCAAGTGCCTTCGGGATTACTTCAGCCTATCATGATTCCTGAATGGAAATGGGATCGAATTACCATGGATTTTATATCAGGGTTGCCGTTAACTCCGGGGAAGAAAAATGCCATCTGGGTAATAGTTAACAGACTGACTAAATCGGCTCATTTTATTCCGGTACGTATAGATTATTCTCTTAATAAGTTGGCTGAATTGTATATCCGTGAGATTGTTAGACTTCAAGGAATACCTTTGTCAATCATTTCGGATAAAGATCCAAGATTTACTTCACGGTTTTGGCAAAAGTTGCAAGAAGGATTAGGTACAAAGTTAAATTTCAAAGATCGCCTTTCATCCACAAACCGATGGGCAATCGTAAAGAGTAATTCGATTCTTGAAGACATGCTCGGATGTTGTGTATTGGAATTTCAAGGAAGTTGGGAAAGATATTTGCGGTTGGTAGAATTTGCTTACAACAATAGTTATCGACGAGCTTGAAAATGGCACCTTATGAAGCATTGTATGGTCGTAAGTGTCGAACGCCTTTGTATTGGATGAGCTCAAGGAAAATCAGATTTATGGAGTTGATCTAATAAAAGAAAGCAAAGAAAAGGTGAAAGTGATTCAAGATTGTTTGAAAGTCGCTTCAAATAGACAAAAATCGTATGCACGATTGAAGAGAAAAGAGATTGAATATCAAGTTGGTGACAAAGTGTTTTTGAAAGTATCCTCGTGGAAGAAAGTCCTTAGATTTGGACGGAAGGGCAAATTAAGTCCACGTTTTATTGGGCCGTATGAAGTAATTGAAAAAGTTGGACCTAGTAGCATATCGGCTAGCATTACCACCGAATTAGAGAAGATTCATGATGTGTTCCAATTATCTATGTTACGTCGGTATCGTTCGGATCCTTCACATGTAGTTTCACCGATGTAAATTGAACTACAACTAGATATGACCTCTGAAGAAGAACCGATTAAGATTTTAGCTCGAGAGGTCAAACAACTAAGGAATAAAAATGTTGCACTTGTGAAGGTGTTGTGACAAAGGCATGGAATAGAAGAAGCTACATGGGAATCAAGAAACTATGAGAAATCAATACCCACATCTCTGTTTATTTGTAAGATTTTCGAGGACGAAAATCCTTAAAGGGGGGAGAGTTGTAATATCCCGAATTAGGGCCTAATCGAATAGTGGTTTCGTGACCACAAATTTGAGATAGAAATAATTATTTTATAATTATTTTGAGGTTTATGATATGATTACATGATTGTGTGAAAATTTCGTGAAGAAATTCTATGCCTAAAGTGTTTAAATTGAAAGTAGGGACTAAATCGAATAAGTTGCAAAATTTGTATTCTAGAAGTTTTTAGTATGAAATTGCATTGAAATATTAATTAGGAGGTCTTAAATAGCAATTTTACTAATTTAAGTTCATGGACAAAATTAGGACATGGAAGGAATTTTTGGAAAGTTTAGTAGTAAGGGCATTTTGGTCATTTAGTTATTAAAATGAATTAAAAACAAAATTAAAAGCCAATTTTTGTCCATCTTCGTCATTAGGCCGAAATTTCAAGGGTTCTCCATAGCTAGAGTTTGTTTCAAGCTTCCAAGCTCCATAGTAAGTGATTCCAAGCCCCGTTTTTAATGTTCTTTACGTTTTTGAGATCCCGATAACTCGATTAAGCTTATGTTAGCAATAATTTAACCTAGGGTTTATATTTGGAAAAATACCCATAGGTGAAATTTGTGTATTTTGAACATAGAATATGAAGTTTTAAATTATGTTAGACAACTTGTACTACTCGATTTTAAGCAAAAACGAGTAAAAGGGCTTAATCGGTAAAAATACCTAATAGTCACAAGTACATGTTAGAGTGAGAATTTGATGTTGCCATAGAAGAGAAAAGTGATCAGCATGTTGTAAAACATAGGAATAAGGAATAAAGTTTAATCCCGAGCCTAGGGGCAAAAATGTAAATATGTAAAAGTTTAGGGGTAAAATTGTAATTTTGCCAAAATTTGAGTTAAGGATTAATTTGATAATGTGAATATTAAATAAGCTAAATGTGTTATTTTAGATCAAGAAAGACGTGGAATCGATCTCAATCGAGGAAAAGAAAAGATTGTGGACTAAATTGCAAAATCTTTGTATTTTGGTACCAAGGTAAGTTCATGTGTAAATAATGTAGTATAATTATTTTTTTTAAATTATTGATGTTAATTATATGATATGCTGATTTTTATCATGAAATATATGCTTTGTGGTTATTTTCGAATAAAATGCAAATTATTTGTATTATTTGTTAAATATAAAGTGTTACCGAGTATTGGTTTCGGTATTTTACGGAAGATGGCAAGGATATGTGTTCGAGGAAAATCCCGTTTGAACCTTAGGAATAGATTAGGATACAAGTGACATGTCACTAGGATGGTTGAGCATCCGAACTCGTTGAGTTGAGTCCGAGTTCACTTATGGATGCGAATGTCCGAACTCGTTGAGTTGAGTCCGAGTTCGTGAGATGTAACTAGGCATCCGAGCTCGTTGAGTTGAGTCCGAGTTCACTTATGGATGCGAACGCCAGAGCTCGTTGAGTTGAGTCCGAGTTCGCTTATGGGCGGGTTACATGATTGCTTGATTGCATATATGGCACTTATGTGCAAGTTATCCATGTATCCAAATTATATTCCGATGTGTTCAACGGGTAAAGTTATACTCAAATGGAGGAATATTCGAGATGTAAAGAGACGTATTGGTAAGTGATGTGAAATGGATATTTTGGACAGGTATGTATTTAACCCTCGGGTTGAGTATTGATACAATCACGATAAGGTAATAAGATGATGAAAAATGATTAGAAATGTGATATGTGTTTTAGTGATGCATGCTAATGTTGATTGGTATGACCGTTTGTTATGTTGCTTATTATTTGCATATGAACTTACTAAGCATTTATGCTTACTCCTTCCTTCTTACTCATTGTAGTTTTGAACAAGCCAGCTCAGGAATCGGGATAGGTCGAAGACTCAATCACACTATCCGGAAGACTTTTGGTAAATGGCTTGTAAATTTAAGTATGGCATGTATAGCAATATACCTATTTTGTGTAAATGATCTTATGATATGGTGATGGAATGGTTGAAAAAATGTTTGATAATGATAAATTATGAAAATGGTTAGTTTAGATTATGTTTGATGTTAAGGAAAATTATTAAGATACTTAGTGAATAAAAAAAACTCATAAAAGGGATGAAATTTGCCATAAACAGAATACTGCAGCAACACTGACACGAGTTTGAAAATTTACTAAAAATCATAGAAATTGAATTTGGTGATGGAATACATATCAAATTGAATCTTATTATGTCTAGTTTCACATGAAATAAATGAAATAGGTAAAGGAATTATATGTTAAAAGATATTTGAATTTTAGTGAAACAGGGTCATAGCAGTTTCTGAATCCCCTGTTCCAACTTTAGAAATTCACCATAAATTGTAAAGATATAATTAGGTGGTTTATTTTATATATTAAGAATATTTATTGAGTCTAGTTTTATTAGAAATAAACCTCATAGTCATATGAATTTTGTACAGAGAGAAATGTGGTTCGTAGTAAACAGAGGTCAAACCAGTCAAGTCCTGAAACAGGGGTAACTTTAACTAATAAACTGTACTAATTTGCTCAACCAAAAATTCTAGAAAAAAATTAGTAGATAGGTATATGAGTCTAGATTCAAGGAAAATTTACGGATCTTGATTTTGAGTTTTTTAACTCGAGATATGATTTTTCTTGTGACTGTGACGCAAGTAGCTTAAAAGCTGTGAATGTAGAAACAAATAATCCAAAGTTCTAAAAATGTTAAATTAAGCTTAGTAACACCTCATACTCGACTCCGGCGACGGTCTCGGGCGTGGGGGCGTTACATGTATGTGCAGGACCAATTACCAGGCGGTGATGCTCTGAATTATGCTAGATGCCAGATTTGAAGCTTCAATACAAGAGAGACTATCTATTGTATGGATATTAAAATGTGGCGAGATAACTTACGTAGCAATCGAGGAAGAAAGCAAGGGTAAGATTGAAGCCGAATGGAAACATCAAAAACAACAGCGGTGAGAAGCATTGCCATCTTTGAAGTAGAATAGACCTGCACCACATTGAATAGACAATGGAACTTCAATGAAGGATTCAAAATGGTTACTAATATGCTATGAATGTACCATTTGATCCCTTTTATCACTTCTCTGAATAGGTGATGTTTACTTTATGTTAAAAAGTTAATTTGCATAAGGTTTGATCCATCGAAATAATTTTAGTTTCGGTGTGGTTAAATAATTCACTTTGGACACGTGGAGTATATCATTAGGAAGCCACAAAGTCATTCCTTAGCTTCAATTTCTTTCGAGGAGGCTTCTAGTATGCAACTAAAGACTCTTAAAATATTATTAAACCGCATACCACTTAGCTTGGTTGCAGCAACGTTGTAAATAGTATAACCAAAAAGACAGAAGATGACATTCTTGCTCAATAAAATAAATCACCTTACTTACGGTTTTTCAAAGAAGAAGAAAACTGATATTACATATAGTGGAAGCAGAGGAATAAACAAGTAACCCAATCAACTTAAGAAAGAGAAGCAACTTCCTTCATTATGCCATGCAAATTCATGAACATTACGATAACCATGACATGCCTAACAAGTTTCTTAAAAATCGAGAGAGATGGATGTAAATGCGCAGACAAATCAATGATTGACTAACATGAAATTTTGGGTCATATCTTACCTTCATAATATTGTGCATATATTTCATTACCATTGATACAAAGAATTCCACTTTGCAAATGAAACAAATATAAGCATATTTCAAAAAGCAAAATATGGAAATTAAAAGGTCTTTAAAATAGTACTTCACTAGGAAAACATTAGCAAGCTTGCAAGCAGTCAACAAAGCATCTTGAACTCTAGCAATCTGGTAAGTGTTTGAAGTTAAATACATTAGCTTAAGCCATCAATATTTTTGAGGTATTGAGAAGGAAATAAAAGGAAAGCTTTCGATGGTGCAAACACTAACAATGAAAATGAAGGAGGCCATATAACAATGATTTTAGGAAGACTTAAAAAAAAAACTTTCTTTTATAACTTTTCAAAGTAAATTTTTTTTTTTTTAAATTTCAATCTTGTGGGAAAGCAAAAACTATATATGTGGTAATCCATAATATATGCATATACTTGAGAGAGTGCTTTTAGTTGGAGTGGGAAACCAATAATAACAAGTAATGAGATTTCTATCAATCAAATCATCCCTTTGAAGGCATTGTAATAACAGAGAATCTGCAGTATATCATCACTAGGAATGATAAAAAATGAAAAATCAAAACTCAAAAGACATACCCTTAATCATAGGCTTGTGGAAGTTTAAAGTAGCTTATTCCAAACATAGCAACAACTAGTCATTATCGACTTAAAAGGATATGCCAAAAAGCTGCAATTAGATACTAATATTTTACCCTTGAGTGCAAAGAGAACAAGAAAGAACCTGTACTTTCTATATATATCTAGAGCTTTTAGTAATCGATATTGAACTATTACAGGACAAATGCAATCAATGTATTTGTTTTACATTGTGAAGTTTCTTAACGTAAGCTATAAGCCACAAATGTGAGCAAAGCTCCATATACAAAATTATTTGAAGTCAATATACATGTTCATGAAATAATCACTTTAGAAGTAAAAACATAAACCCATTAGGTAAACAAATAGATGGATCTGCTAGAAGTAAAAAATTGGGTTGATTAAAATTGTATAAAATCGTTATTGAAATTTTGATACATGACAGATCCATTTTGAAGCATCATAAAATGATTAAAAACGATTTTCAGAAATAATTCAATATAAAATGATTAAACGATTTTCAATCATTTAGGTTGTTCCTTGACAACAAGTTTAGACAGTTAAGAGGAAATAATTGACTGAGGGTGGATGAAAAGATGGCATTAAGCTAACCTTGTTAGTGTTTGAGTGGTAAGAACATAAAGTGGAGGATCAACAACACTCTCATCAGCATGCCGCAAGAAGAGCAACAGAAATATAAATTAATGCGTGTAACTCTCACCTTAATCATTATATATCCAAGCCCTTCAACCTTCCACATTGGACCAAACATCATCGTACCCGGTCTAGGAGTCCACAAAGAAGTAACTCTGTCTGCATATCCAGGCCCCCAACCCCATTAATATTAGTATAGCACTGAACTTATCCCGTTTTCTATGATAATCAAAACATATGAGATTTAGCCCAATCTAAATATGTGGCTATAGCAGCAGCAGGATCTCGATAAGATGTAGGCAAGCCATAATCAGCCAACTCTGGAGAGTAATGCACGTGATTTTTCATTAGTTTTGGCTTCATTTTTTAGTTCTTTCTCCATTCCTTAAAGAAACAAAGCCACTTTGACGGTTGCAGGGAACTTCCAGTCCAAATTCGAATAGTGGAATTAATGGAATCCTCACGTGTTTCTTCGTTACTTTGACACTTGGGCTAATGCATCCGGCTCAATATTACCGCCCCATCCTATGCAAATTATACCTTTGAATGGGTGGGTTATTACTGTTTATACTCTAATTTAGTGATTTTTAATCATTTTTAAATTTTAGTTCTTATCATTTTAAAATATTATGGGATAAATAAATTATTAAATATGTAATATTTTTTCAACTTATAATACTCAAAGAAAAGCCACTTCATTTTAATTAATGTTACCATTAGAGTCAAAGCTGAAATTTTATAATTTGAAAAAGTATTAAAAATAAAATTTTAATAGATATTAAATTCATAAATTACACCTAATATAAAACTAATAATAAAATCTAACTTAACAAATTCAAAGAAAATTAAAATATAAAAAGTATATCTAGTATAAGTAATAGTTATTTTTTTAACACTTAACCCATGGGGCAGTGTGGAGTTGAGGGTGAGACATGGACTTGGACTTTGGAAAACAGGATATAAAGGGGTCATGATAGAGGCAGAGGGAAAGGTTGAGAAACTTGGACAAATGTGCAAATCATGACAAGAAACAAACAAATATAGATTTAGGTTAGGAGAGAACAAAGGAAATTTGATTTGACCTTTGAATGCACGAAGTTAAAGGGTGCATGAACTCGAAAATACCGACAACCTAATTTGCTTTGTTTGTTGTGTTTGGATTTTGCAGATTCCGTTTATACATTATGCGTCGTGTTTGAAGTGGTTCAACAAAATTCATTGGAGCAAGTGGTAAACTAGAAGCAACCAATTTTAGAAAAGTGAAAGAGCCAAAGTATATCGAAGCCAACAAAACCTAGTGTTTGAGATTTGAATCTATCAATCACACACTCTAAAAGATAAAAAGCCGAACCTAACTCAATTCTTCATGCATAAGGAGAGCAAATGAAATAGAAATTTAAAGAGTTTGAAAGTAAATCTAAGTTTCATGGTGTAAAAAACGTAGATATCACAGGTTAGCAATCGAAAGAAACACAAAATTGGAATTTGGAATGATACCCTTCAAGGTCAATACTCAAAGCTTCTCAAATGACATAAAATGGAAACAAAATAAGATAGAATATAATCTGTGAAGCCAAGATTACCTTAGATATTGCTAGGGTACATGAAGACTCCGACTCGATCTCCCTACAATAGAAACAAAAACACAACTCCAAACCCTTATTCTAAAACCTAGAAATTCAATCACCCTTTATTACCCAAACACTGATTTTAGTTCGAAAATGAAGCACTACCCAGCACCATAGTCAATAAAAAACCTACTTCAGCTCAATTTCATAACAAACAAACAATACAGTTAAAACTATATTCCAAAAAAAAAAAAAAGTGAGTGAGTGAGTAAAATCCAAAAGCTATATTCCGTACGTCAAACTGGGAAAATTGATAGAAAAAATGAGGTAGGTTCAGAACGAAGAAAAAGTGAAGAGATCAAAGGTTACCTGACACGCTCTCCTTGGCGTCCCTTCACCATTTCCTCCCGATTTGGACGCTGAAGCTTATTCCTTTCGAATCCTGAAAAAGGTCTAAAACCCTAATAGGATTTCCGATTTGGGGGAAATTTATATAGAGCGGCTGTAAGTTTTTAGATATGAAGGAAATTATGAAATGAAGTTGGGCCAGTGTTCTTTTTAAAAAAAATCGAAGGGCTCAAAATTGAAGGTATCTGTTCATGGGCCAAGCCCTCTATTTTACATGTTTAGATTCCTAACTATTTGCCGTGGAATAGATTTTGGTTACATTATAAAATCAATAACTGTGGCACTTCACACTCGACTCGGACGATGTATTTAAATGCAAGACGTTATATTAGGTTAATAAAGTAACTCAAACACTATTCAATCATTAAATGAGTTGAAAATTTAGGTTTTAAAATAGAATCGATGAATTAAAAAAATACAAAATGACACAGCAATACAAGCTAAACCACTTAATTTTTATATATGATCTTAATAAATACAAAATGAATTAAAAATAACAATTAATTTTTATATAAACTTTTAATAAATATATTATCTTAAAAAAGAAAAAGTAATTCTCTTAACATACTTTAACAAATTGAATACTAAACCACTTAATCTGTAAAAGCTAAAATATGAGATAAGTATTTGTACTTTTCGTAAAATTAGAATTTAGTCATTATATTTCTATTCTTAAGTATTTAATTCCTCTATGTTTCAAATTTCTGAATTTAAGTTTAATTGTTAAAATTACTTTTTTATTATTATTAAATTCGTTAGGGACTTAGGATGTCGAATTTGGGAATGGGTGATAATACTTTAGGGATTTAGGATGAGGAAGAAGGGGGAAATAGAACTGGGGAAAAACGGGAAAAATGTTAAGTGTATCAGGTGTGGGTAAAAAATAAGACAGCTAAACGACGAAGTTTTGAACAAAATAATTTAACATTGGCAGTGTTTATAACCTAGCGCCACTAAAAATGCACCAATTGCGACGTTTAGGGTTTTAGGGATTATATTTTAGTGTTTAGGGCTTGTTAGGGTTTAAGGGTTTACTATTTTAGGGGTTATAGATTAATGTTTTATGCTTTTTTTGAGGGTTTAGGATTTTGGGAGTTATATGACTTTTAGTGGCGTTTTACTAAAAGTGCCACTAATGCTCTGGTCTTTAGCAGCGTTTTACCAAAAGCGCCGCTAATGCTCTGGTCTTTCGCGGTGTTTTACCAAAAGCGTCGTTAATGCTCTGGTCTTTCGCGGCGTTTTACCAAAAATGCCGCTAATGCTCTGGTCTTTCGCGGCGTTTTACCAAAAGCACCACTAATGCTGTATTTTTAGCGGCGTTTTGACAAAAAACGCCGCTATTGCTCAGTTTTTAGCGGCGTTTTAAGAAAAACGCCGCTATTGCTCTGTGTTTTACAATTTTTGCGGCTTTTTTTGATAAAACGCCGCTAAAAACGCCGCTAAAGCCCTATTTTCCTGTAGTGCCACTATTTAGTACTTATAAATTGAGTTGTTCCCAAAGATATATGTCATCCATTTCTTGTATTCTAACTCTAATACTACTTGAGGCCAAACAGAATTTAACTTCTGCCAAGTCTGCTTTATATGTCATCTAGTCACGAAAAACATGCTTTAAATTCTTTACTCCATCAGAGCATCTAGGACAACTAGCAAACCAACCAACCTTTTGTAATGTTAATTATTTGAAGTAGTAAGGAAATTTTGGAAAATTCTCCATTTTGTAATTTTTGTCTTAAGAGGTAGATTCAGGAGCCAAAGTTTCTTGTAAAAAGGTGTACAAGCAGCTTGATTGTAATTGGGCATAAGAGTGTGAATACATTGTAAAAGTAATTTGCACCCTCTATGCACTGAATATTCACTAGAAGCCTTGCCTTTCCATACAAGTTTGTCATCATGTGGAATACGTGCAAGGGGAATACAAAGAATTCTTTATGCTTTAGCGGCATTAAATGTATTGTTAATCAGCTCTTCTCTCGAATGTCTTGTATTGGGATCAACCAAATCAACTACCATACATATGTCTAGATTATTAACATAATATAGATCTTGAGATCTGCAGACCCCGGTACCCAAGCATCCTCTCAAATCAAAATTTGAGCCCCTGTACCAATGCGCCATCACATCCTAGTTTGAAGAAGACCATTAACAATCCACATGCTTTTCCAAGTGTAAGAAGGTAGTTTTCATAACCTTGCGCTTAAGAAATCAAAAGCCAGATAGTACTTAGCTTTTAGTGTACGTGATAACAAAGAATTCAGATAACAAAGTAGACGCCAACCCTGCTTAGTAAGTAAAGCCAGATTAAACTTGGATAAAGACTTAAAACCCATGCCACCGTTTTCTTTTAGTTCACATAACCGATGCTATTCACACCAATGAATTCCATGTTTTCCTTGAAGCTTTGCCACCAAAATTTGCCAATAATACGCTCCATCTCTAAACAAATCAAATTCTGGACCAAAAAGCATGACATCGAGTACGTTGGTATTGCTTGCAAAATAACTTTTATAAAGACATAAAAATATACAATATTTACTCAAAATATATACATAAAATAGGAAAAAAAAGGTTAAAAACTTTAAGCTGCTAGTGATTTAATTTATAATTCTTTATTGTGTTTCATCATCTCTGCAAGAATCCTATTTGTAGACCTTCATATATACATAAAATGGAAGGAAGATGTAACATCCCTAACCCGTTTTCATCATCGAATTAGGGTTATAGAGTATTATCGAACAATCAAAACAACGTTTAACATTAAATCATCTTAATAAAATCATTTAACTTTAATTAAATAAACCTCATTGAAAGCCAATCAAACATATGCATTTAGGCCCTAAATATAGTTTAGAAACAATTCAGGACTAAATTAAAACAAATTATAAATTTTTGGAAGAAGTTGAAAAATTTGAAAATAGGGGCCACACGACCGTGTGGTCACGCCGTGTGACATAACTCAAGCTTTGTAACAACCCGATTTTGGGCCTAGTAGGAACAGTGGTTTCGGGACTACAAATTTGACATAGTAAAATTCATTTTTTATTATATTTTTATGGTCTACAATTTCACGGAATGATTTTATGAAAATTTCGTTTGAAAATTTCAACATTTGGGCACTCAATTTAGTCAAAATGACTAAATCGAAAAGTTGAGTTCTACATGTTAAAGGTGTCCAATTGTTATGAAACTTTAAATTATAGGTCCTTATATGGTAATTATACCATTGGTTAAGTGGGTGGACAAAAATGGACATGGTTAGGTGAATTTTGAAAGAAAGGCATTAGGGGCATTTTAGTCATTTGGTAAATAAATAAATTAAAAAGGGAAAATAAGCCAAAATCCTTGTCCATCTTCTATCTCCAGCTGAAATTAGAAGGGAAGCCATGGATAGGGTTTTGTTCAAGCTTCCAGGCTCCATAGTAAGCGCATCCTAGCCCTGTTTTTTTATGTTCTTTACATTTTTGAAGTCCCCGTAACCTGATTTACCTATTTCTACCCTTGATTTGAAGTAGGGTTCATGTTTAAAAATTTACCCATGTGTGAAATGTATGTATTTTGATGTTTATTGGAGGAATATGTAAGTTTGATGTTAGAGAAACAACTTTCGCTAAGTGATTTTCAGTAAAAATGCATAAAATGACTAAATTGTAAAAGTTATGAAATTTGTGTTAAAAATCTATTTTAATGGAAAATGTGGGCTGCTATAAGTATGAAAATGATTCGGCTATGCATGGGTAGTAAAGAAAATTTAACAAATTTCATTTTACGAGCCTAGAGGCAAAAGTGTAAATATGTGAAACTTTAAGGGCAAAAAAGTAATTTTGCCATAATGTGATTTTTGGGTCACATTGGATAATGTGACTAATAAATAAGTTAAATGTGATGTTATAGATCAAAGAAAACGTGGTTCAGACCTAGAACGGGGGAAAAATGAGAAATTGACAGTTAGGTCCCTTTTTGCCATTTTGGGTATCGAGGTAAGTTCCTGTGTAAATAATTCAAAATTAAGTTAATATGTATTTAATGCTTTGATATTGCTTGAATTGTATATTTTTTTCTATGAAATTGATTAGTGACGATTTTGACAAAGTTTCAAGGAATAGAAAGGGTATAAATATCATGATATTAGGGTTATCGAGATTCCGTATAAGACCATATCTGGGATATGGCATCGGTATGTGATTTCGTATAAGACCATGTCAGGGACATGGCGTCGATATGATATTTCATGTAAGACCATATCCGAGATATGGCATTGATACGGTACCATAGGTATGAAATCCCCGAGTATCCTTAGTATTCTAATGTATTCAACGGGTATGTTCAGAACGAGAAACTTTGTGACTATGTTACGAGTGGTATAGGTATGTACACAGAACTCATGCGAAGTGAATTCGGTATCTGATGAATTCTTGGTAAGAATGCACATGAATAAGTTATGCTTACGAGATATTGATAACCTTGTGATTAGTGATCTACATTCATGATGAATGGATGCATGAGAAGATTTAATAATGATCATGTGATAGGTTTATAAGCTTAATTGAATTGTGATATTGTACAGTTTCTTTATTTAAATTATGTTTCATTGGATATGAGAAAAAGGAAAGACAGTCATAATTTCCTAATAAAGTCATTATGAGAATATAGTATGATACGAGCTTAGACAAATGAAATGTACTTAAACTATATGTTGAAATTATGATTACTCATGAATGATGTGCATGTGATTAAGATGATGGAAATAACTTGTTAAATAATGTTATATTGAAGAGACTATGGTGGCTAGGCTAATGCTAAGGCATGAAAATGATATTTATAAGATAAAAGAGTAAATATTATTTATAAGTAAGTGGTAATCATGTGAATTAATACAATTTGTATTAATAATATTCTTATGGATGGGTAAAATAAATGAATGTTAATACTTGTTTATTATTTGCATATGAACTTACTAAGCTTTAAAACTTACCCCATTACTTTCCCATATCTTATAGGTTAATTTAGCTAGCTCGGGTTAGAGACCGCTGGAGATGCCATCACACTATCAAGCTATCACTACGGGTATTGATGAATTCAAGTAGTTTGAGTCTATGGCATGTATAGGGACTTTGTCTTTTGAGTAATGATGTCATTGTTAATGTGGCCAAATGTGTTGGCCTAGAATAGCTTGTGGTCCAATTTGTATAAGGCCATGAGATGTGGCTCATTTTGATTATTGGGTTGTAAACCTAATTGTTTATGCATGCATGGGTCAAAGTCTTGGTGATGTGGATGCTTGATGATGATGGATAATGTGATATGGCATATAAGTATGATGAATGAATGATGAAAAATTGGTAAGGCTATGATCATGGTTTAAATGTGTGAATTGAGAATAGATTAACAATATTGATTAGATATGAAATTGGTGTGGAATGCCTTAAGTAAGCTTGTTAATTTGAGTATGTGAAACAGTGACATTATATGGGCATGAATTAGTCTTGATTAGGAATGAATGATTGTCAAAATGTGACATATTGTGTACCATGAAAAATGTCCAAGTATGTGATTGTCTAAGGGTAGAAAAAAGGCTTGGAAAATAGACTTATAGTTGTCCACACGGGCATGTGTCTAGGCCGTGTGTGACACACGGTCTGCCTCATAAGCATGTGCCTAGGCCGTTTGAAGTCTACACTTGATTTTTGGAATTTAATTCGCCACATGGCCTAAGCACACGAGCGTGTGACTTGGCCGTGTGACCTTATTTAGTTGATGATGTCATAAACAGAGAGTTACACAGGCTGAGGACACGGGCGTGTCCTAAGCCACACGGGCGTGTGTGACCACTCAGCCTACACGCACAGGTGTGTGACCCTCCTAAACAAGAAATTTTTCTAAGTGTCACAAAAGTTCCAAAAGTTCTCGGTTCAGTCCCGAACCACACCCAATGTATGTTTTGGGCCTTGAGGGCCCATATAAGGGACGATATGCATGTTGATGAAAAATTTTAAATTTGGGTGGAAATTTTATGGCCCGGTTTTGTGCGAATGTTTATGTTTTAGTTCAGTAACGCCTTGAACCCTATTCCGGCGTCAAATACGGGTAAGGGGTGTTACAAGCTGTGTAAGAATTGAACAAAGGGACAGACGGCAGTGTCCCAACTCATATCTTAACCCGTGTAACTCACTAAGTTGGGTCACATGGTTGTGTCAGAAGCCGTGTGCCAAACCACGTAACTCTCTGACTTGTGACACACGGTCGTGTCACAGAACGTGTAACACATTGACTTAATACAGTAAAAATTTACAAGTGACACAAGGCTGTATAGCCATGCCATGTGTGCCATACGACCGTGTGATAGCCCATGTCCTAGGCCATGTGCTCCACAAATTAACCCTAAAATCAAGCCATTTCAAGGCTAAAACACACCTATTCAACCATTCCATTCATGCACACATTCAATAGGCTTAAGCATCATTCAAATACACCTAAACATACCAAATCAATCAACCTAATTCATCTAACCAGTATGCCATTCAAAGGCACCACATTTATACCAAATCATCATTGTTCAAAAACAAAGCAAATAGCCACAAATCAATCACAAACCTAGTTCCTTTAACTACCAAATAACATCAATTAGAACCATTCACATATTATCATAAACATAACAAACCATAGATTAGAAGTACCTAAAAGTGGGCAAACATAAACTTCCATCAAGGCACTAAAAATCCATCAAGCAAAACATAAACTTCTCAAGCATGTACATACCAACTTGACCATTACACATTCAAGAACTACCATTCTAAAAGGGTCCTATACACATTGGCCAAAATACTCAAAAACTACCGAAATGGTTGTTGGATAGTGTGATAGATCTCCGACAAGCTTCCAACTGGTCGAGCTTCTGATAATCTACGAAACAAAGGAAAGTAACTACGTAAGCAACTAGTGCCTAGTAAGCTCGTATAAACTCAAACATAACTTACGATTACTTTAGCACAATTTATAGAATAAGCATAATATCATTACAAAGACCATAAGCTTAGTAAAATTCTATACAAGAACTATCAAATTCACAAGTTAGTAAATTTATACATGATACATATGAACTCAATCATATAATTAGTAGATTTCATATACATATGATTTAACTCATCAACCTTTTCATAAGATCATGGACCATTTCAATTGTATACATACCATGCCATTTCCTTTACTTACTCATTGAATCATCTAGAATTGTATCGGATACTCGAGAATGCTCACACATAGTGTGCCTTTCCTTATAACCGTAACCTTTCCCTTTCAATAGTCTCACTCGAGCTGTGAAATGGGCTTGCTCACACGAGCTGTGGGTCAGAATGTTAGCTAATGATGCTGCTCACCATGCTGTGGAGAATCAGCAACAAATGCAAGACTTCAGCCATCGATAGGACATTCAAGACCAGCACCCGAAACATGAAATCCCTAATGACATGTCATTTGTATCTTAAGAATTCTTAAGGTTCAAATGGGATCATTTATCTATCAATTACTCAAAGTATCGATACATGTATATTCAAGTCCATTTTATAACTAGCACAATATAATAGATAATCAATTTAACTAACATTAATACGATTATAATTCATACGAACTTACCTCGATAATTATGGTCGTAGAATTAGAGTTGAAAACTAATCCGAAGCTTTAGCCTTTCCTCGATTTAAATCCGATTGTTGTTTATCTTGATCTAAATAGTTCAATTAAATACTTCAAATAACTTCAATTATTCAATTTAATTAATAATTCATATTAATGTAAAATTACAAATTTACCGTTAATATTTTAACTTTTCATCGTTTAGTCCTTAGGCTTATAACTTGAAATTTAACCATTTAAACCTAAATCCATGTTAACCTATTCTACAAGAGACCTTAAAACAACCCATAATTACCAACATTTCACAATAAAACCCATGGATTTACACTTTCTACAATTTAATCCCTAATATCAAATTTACCAAAAATCACTTAACAAAATAAGTTTGTTTAACAACTAAGATTGATAATCTATCAACTAACATCAAAACACATTCAAACTCAACTATGGCGAGTCCCTCAACCTTTAACAGTTTTGCAAATTAACCCCCGCGTTGGCAAGATTAAGCTAAAACGAGCTCAAAAATATAAAAATCCTTAAAAACAGGGCTTGAATACATACCATGCAAGAACAAAGTGCTTGGCCAAACCTTCCTTCTTCTCGAATGGCTAATTTAGGTTTTAAAAACAAAGATGGAGAAGATAACATCTTTCTTTTATCTTTTATTTACTTAAATTTTCTTTTATTTACCAAATTACTACTTTAACCTTAAAATTAATTAAATATTTCAATAAAACCTTGTCCATAACTATCCACTACCTTAATTATGGTATATTTACCATCTAAGTACATTAACTTTCCTTTCCATAGCTATTTAGTCCTTTTAACTAATAGAAACCCACTTTTGCAACCTTTATGATTTAGTCTTTTTTTACATAATTAACCATTCAAACTTCAAAATTTCTTAACGAAACTTTAATACGACCTTAAAATAACCCCATAGACATTAAATAAATATTAAAATAATAACTCACTCGTCGAAATTGTGGTATCAAAACTACTGTTTTCAATGCCACTAAAATTAGGTTGTTACATAAGAAGGATGGACTTTGAATATTAGTTTTATTTTATGTAAATTACTCCTTAATTGTTGTGGTTATATTTCATCATCTCTGCAAAAATCCTATTTATAAGCCATCATATATACATAAAATGGAAGGAAGTAGGATGAACATTGAATATTTGTTTTATTTCGTCACCTCGTTAATTGTTGTGGTTATATTTCATCATCTCGTAGATCTAATTTTTTAACATTAATTTTTTATAATATATATGAAAAAATAAATTGTTATTAGAAAATAAATATGATTTTATAGGTAATTAAAAATAAGCAGAGTCAGTAAACTAACTTTCTTTTCTCTTTAATTAAGAATTCATCCCATTCTTATTACGCTATTAAGTATTCCCGCAAAATCAAAATTAGATTGAAATTGGTTGGGTTCCATTTTTTGAATTGAATTAGGGTATTCAATTTTTTTATTTCAAAATTGAATTGGTGGATATAAAAAATCGATTATTATTGAACCGTATTAAATTGGTTTGGTTCAGATTATTATTTTTGGACTTTATTTAGATAAATTTATCTTTGGATTTGAATTTTTTAATTTTAATTAGATAAAATTATCTTTGTTTTATGTTTCTTAGACACAATTTAACAATTTTAATTTTTTTTTGTTATACATAAAATCTCAATTATTATATTTATCTAAAAAATAATTTGTAAAATCTATATTTATAAATATTTATTAAAAATCTAATTAAACCTTAATTTAATCACTTTCAATTTTCACTAAACATAATCAATTGTTAAATTATTTATATTTTATAACTTTTAGTGTAATGTGAGCAAAAAAGCATCCAACTTGAAAATGTTAATAATGATAACCAAAATTTTAGAAGTTTTGACAACAATAACAATAATAAAAAAGAAATAAACACTTGAATTGATAGAAATTTTAACAACAATAATAAATAATCAATGAATTCATGAGAGACTTGCATTGAAATTAGATTTAAGTTTTTTTAACTTTTCAGTCTCCAATGGAATAAACAAAAATTGAACTGAATTGTTGTGGTTCAATGAAATCATCTAACCGAAACTAAATTAAATTATAAAAAACTTTAAACTAAATCGAACCGAATTGTTGGTTTGACTTGATTTCTCAATTTAATTTTTTTTAATCCTAACTAATGAAAATATTAGTAAGTAAGAATATTTGGTTTAAAAAATAATGAAAATATTAGTAAGTAATAATATTTGGATGAGAGAAGAGAGAGAGAGAGAGAGAGAAATTAATTGAATGAAGAGGAATTTGAGATAGAAATCTCAAGTGATGGGTCAGTGAGTAGAAATCACAAGAATGGATAGGAAAAATGAAAAACTATGTGTCTGCTTTTCAAAGTGTCTCTAAAATAATAGCAATTTCCAGCAATTCTTTTCGAGTCGAAAAAATGAATTAAGCAAAGAATTAAAACTAATCATGGTCCGGAACATTTACAAGGTCCATTCGAAAAGTAAAAAGATTTGAACAAAAACATTGGTTTGATAAGTGGGCTTAAATAAAAAATAATACCCGTTTGCTAAATGAATTGGGTGTCAGGTAGGATTTTTTGGTCCGAGCCCGGACCAACTCAAATAAGCCTAAACTTTTTTCCCTGTTGTTTTGTTGTTGTTATATTGTTGTTTTGCTACCATTTCGATATTATATTATTATTATTTAAATATTGTATAATTCTTATTTTATTATTAAATTTATCACTATTTTAGAGGTATTTACTTGTTAAGTTGTAACTATCCTAATGTTATTTAAGTATAAAGATTTTTTTTAATGTATTTTCAATTTCTTAAAAAATATTTATTTTAATATTTTTAGTGTATTTGATGTATTATATTTTTAAATTTGTTTTATATAAAAAATAATCTAAAAAAATTAATACGAATAGGTCGAGTCAAGATAGGGTTTAGTATTTTTAATCTAGGTTGGACTTGTATAGAATTTTAGGTTTATTTTTCAAGCTGGGCAGAGTTCGAGTCTAAAAAATAGACCAGTCGGCCCATTATCATGTCTACAAAGAACCAAAGGCACTAATTTAATGCACTTAAAACTATTCATTTTTGTAGTGCCACAAATTATGAATCTCATTTTAAATTGGTCCTTAAATTTTAAAATGTTCTAATTATTTCATTATATTATTGATGTTATGTTAATCAAATCTTTCAATTATTAAAATCGTTAATTTAACTAGTAAATAAAATGTTATATCTAATATATATACATCATGATATATAATATGATATGGTGTGTATATATATATGATTTCTTTTATATAAAACCAGATATATAAAATAATTATTTATCGATATTAAAAATTTGCTTTATTCATATATACTTCTAAAATTATTTATCTCTAAAAAATTATTTATTTGACTTTTTTTATTTATAACAACCACAGTTTAAAAAAATTTTAGAGAGTTTTTTTTTTAATATAAAAAAGGACTGAATTTACGGTAGTTTTTTTACATGGCGGAATTTATGAATCGATATGGCAGGATTTTATGTTGTTATGATAATTTTTTGATGCGACCAAATTTATGCATTGATGTTGAAAAAAAAAAAACAGAATTTATGTATGGGTAAAAAATTTAAAGTTAGGACATAATTATAGTTTGAAAATAATAAAGATTCCTAAATTGTAAATATCAAATACTAATTAATTCAAAGTTTCCAATTTACATCAACTGAGATTTGAAGCTTTGACCTATAAAATATGTATAACCTTGTAATTGAAAACGGATTAACTTAAAAGAAGATTTTTTTCTCAATAATAATGTCAATTTTTAATATGGAATGTGTGATTTATGCTTTTTAATAGTTATATATGATCTATGCATTACATGTTATTCAATTATAATTAATGGTAAATAAATATTAATTTCAACCAAATATGATGGATAATAATTGTGCAATCACTTGCGCATGAAGTGTTTACTGTAGAGTTTGGATGGTATCAGCTTCCAATGAACTTTCAGTTGTTTGAGCTAACTTTCGGTAGAAAGACTAGAATTTTGAGGAAAAGGAAGGCATGTGTATCCACTTGTATGCTTCTTGATGAGAGTTCCAGTCGGAATGCTGTTGGGAACGTGATTCTATGTGAGCATCCCCAAATTTGAATTGAAAGATAGATCGTTGTTCATTATCGAAATGTTATGTTTGTCCTGGAACAACAGAAATGTTTAAGTGTACACAATCGTATTAAGTAATAATGTGACAAGAAATATCAAGTTATCGTATTCATAGGGACTGTGCAATAAAATATTTATGAAATGTAAAATTAAACAATTTGGTGATGAAAAATATGTTGTTTTGAAAATGTGATCTAAAAATAAAACTAATTTAACGAAGTCATTAACTAAGAAAATAAAATTCCAATGCATGATTTATAAAAAATAAGGTTTAATCAATATGACATAAATATATTAGATCAATTTCATTCTTTTAACTTAGAATAATTAAAACTACTTTCTTGTTGTTACGAATAATTTTACGGCAGCTTGGTATCTTGTTAACTAATGCACATACTTATTAAATCCATTAATCGCTTAAACATATTTCTATGCCAATTCAAAAAATTAATCAAAATTTCATAAGCAAGTATAAGATAAAGTGAGGTAATAATACATTCTTATATTGAAACAATTTAATCACAATAATCTTACAAGTTATGCAAGGCTAAAGTATTGTTTAATACCATCGCTAATTTAACCCTCAACCACCTTAGAAGATTAAATATACACCAATCAAATACTATGTCAATTAATTAAAATTTTAATCCGTTTAATAATTAACTCAATTGTTACCTTACAATTAAAATGCAAGCATAACATAAGTATAATTTTTTTAATTGAACAATTTACCAAGGCCTAATAACAATACAAACACATTTTTAATAATTCAAGTGGATAGAATGCAATTAAACTAACATGAATGAAATTTAAGTCATTTTAAATGCAAGAACATCAACATAAAAAATATTCAAAATCATGATCACAACATAAACTGAAAAGATTAAGAGAAGGGAACTAGAAAACAAATCTCAGTGATTTTTCGAAGCCAGACTAGTGCGCTCCTCTCTTCTCTACTCATTCTGTTGATTCAAGACCTTTACGAGCACTTGATTGCTGCTGCTTCAAGGGCATGCTAGCTCTTTTTTAAGAGGAGAAATCGGCTAGGAAAGAAAAAAAATTGGAAAGTAACTAGAAGGGAAAAGAAAAAAAAAAGATGAGAGAAAATGTATGAGAGAGATGTGTGAAGTGAGAGATGAAAAATGAGGAAGTGAAGGGGGCTTTTTATAGTAGGAGATGACAACTAAAATTAGCTAAAAATAGTAGTCAATCCCCCTTTCCATGGCTGGCCATGCTAGGTGGAAGGAGTGGTTGACTTAAATTTGCTATTTTTAGCTTGTGGCTAAAAATAGAATGCTTGAAAAAGGGAAGGGTTTGAACGACATTTAGGAAAAGTTCAAGGGTTGATTTGCAAGTGTAAAAATTAGCTAAAATAAGCTGATTGGGTGAGCTAATTTGGACAGTTTGGGCTGCCATTTTCTTAGTGGATCAGTCCTTTTCACTTAGCACATTTGGGCTCATTTCTTTTCATCATGCTATAATTAAATTTCAACCCAATTTGTGTTTGATAAAAAATAATTATTAAATGTGTTCAAGGAATATAATTTGGGCCGTCCATAGCTGGAAAATAATCAACCATACTCTTGGGTCAATTGATATGAAAAGTGCTTCGATGGTCCAATCTTCTCAAGGTGACTGCTGAGCCAATTTTTCACCCTTAGTGCAAAACTATTGAAAATAGATCAAATTGTGTAAATTTATTATAAAAATAATTAAAATTCAATATGTTTCATAAATTGAGTGCTGATTAACTATTTTATAATTAAAGTATGAAATTCAAAAAAAAATTATATAGAAACTGCATGAATTAGTGCTCAAAAGGTGCTAAAAAAGTTCACATATTTTTGTGTTTCCACACCCCCAAACTTAATTCATTGTTCGTCCCGAGTAATGCACAAATTGCAAAAGAAGTCATAAGACATCACCTTTGAAAATTTTATTCAAAAATCACTTCTTCCCACAATTATGAGTTTAGTGTAATTATGCTTAAGAACAAGAATTTTGAAATTACGCAACTCAAGTATACACATTATTCGAATTATTCTCAATTATTATCATGATAGCAAGAGTAGACTAAATGCTTTCTCAATAAAGATTTACTAAGTTCTTACCAATTAACTTTTATTTCCTTATTTAAGACTAACTACAATCCCTAAGTTTAATTATGCCTTCATAAGTTGAGTTTAGCTATTTCTCTCCACTAATGTAGTCAGCACAGAAATTTGAATCAATAGGTCTTTTAAATCGGTTGTAACTTGGCTAGGCTAGGGGTAAGTAAAAGATAGATAATTTTAAGCCCAAGACTCAGCTTACATCGAACCTTCGGAATAAATACCTCTAAATTCACCAACTAATTTTGCATTTGAGTTCAGATTCTTTTTGTACATCTATTTCTTTTGAGTACATATGCTCTTTTTTTTTCTTCACATTCGAGCATACTACTGCATGTACTGCAATTTTTTTGAGCATTTGATACATCTTCTCAACTCTGCCAAACTTATTTTTAGAGAATATTCTGGATAGACTAAGTCTAGTGTTTGGCACCGTTTAGAGATAATTATGAGAGAATGGATGACTTATTATTGCAAGGTTCGAATAAAATCAGGCCATATAGTCTCAAAGATGGGTTTCAAGGAATAAATATTCGTTAAGGTTGACTTGAAAGGCTCAATCGATCCAAACAAAAGTTTGCATAAATCATTTTCAGAATTCCATGCTTTCTAGGATTTTGCCTTAAGAAATTACTAAGTCAAATCTAGATACATAAACTTTCATGCATGCTTATCTCTCCTAAGGAATTAAAAATTTATGGTTCAATTTACGAAATTTATTAAGGGTAATATTTATGTCATAATTCAGCTAACATAATAATTATTGAGATAATAGAACTTTATTTATACTAAACTTTAACATAATTAACAAAAATTCAAAATTTTGAGCAAAATATAACTTAATCATAATTATAAGAAAAATGTATTCTGAGAAAAACAATTTCAATTTTTGATCCCCCTACTTAAGATGAACAATGTCCTCATTATAACACCCATAAACCGTATCTGTCACTAAATAGGGTTATAGAGCATTACCGGAGTGTACATTTCAAACAAACAAAAATTTTAAAACATTTTAATTCACATCATTAAACATAGCAAAACTAATCCATAACATGCGTATTGCCCCTTATACAAGCCCTCGAGGCCCTAAAAACACATTAGAAATAAGTAGGGACTAAATCAGAAGCTTATAGAATTTTTTAGGAAACAATGAAAATTTTTAAAACTGCAGGGGTCACACGATAGTGTGGCTAGGCTATGTGACTTACATGGCCAAGAGACACGCCCATGTCCCAGGCTGTGTGGACATTCGAAGTAGGGACACACGACCATGTCCCAGCTCGTGTCCGTGCCCGTGTAACTCACTGACTTAGGTTACACAGCCAAGCCACACGCCCGTGTGCCAGGCCGTGTACCCTTCAAAATGACCTCACATGCCCGTGTGCCAGGCCGTGTGCTAGGATGTGTAACAGCCTGACTTGCAACCCTTTGAAAACTATAGGGGACACATGACCGTATCGCCTGGCTGTGTGTCACATATGGCTTAGACACACGCCCGTGTCTTTGGCTGTATGGATGAAAAATAGGTCGTTTCCAAGCCATTTTTCTCACCCAATCATGCACACACCTAAAACCAATTTTCCACATGTACTCAAGCATTCAAATTGCATCAAATAATGCATCAACAAGCTAAATCTGTAACAACCCATTTTAGGGTCAATTCAGAACAGTGGTTTTGGGACCACAAATCTGAAGTAGAAATATTTATTTTATTATTTCTTTAAGTTCTACCGTATGATTGAATGATTGTGTGAAAATTTTGTTAAGAAATTTTATCGATAGTGTGTCCAATTTGACTAATAGGACTAAATTGCAATAGGTACAAAATGTGTGTTCCAGAAGCTAGAGGTGTTTAATTGCAATGAATTCTTAAATTAGAGGTCCTTAAATGGTAATTAGACCATTATAATTTAAGTTGGGCAAAAATGGATATGGTTAGGTGAAATTTCAAAGTTTGGCGTTAAGGGCATTTTGGTCATTTGGTAAATAAAGACAAAATAAACAAATAAAAAGATGTCATCTTCCCAAATTAGTCCCCTCCATGGTCAAAATTCACAAGTTTCTCCATAGCTAGGGTTTGGCCACTTTCAAGCTCGATTGTAAGTTCGTTCTTGTCTGATTTTTAATGATTTTTACGTTTTTGTGATTGTTGTAACTTGATTTAGCTATTTCAAGGACTAATTCGAAAGAAAATAAAAGTCTAAAATTTTATCCATGTTGAATATTTGTGTATTTTGATGTCTGATGGTAGAAATTGCATGTTTGGTGTTAGATAAACAACATTTACCAAGTGATTTTTGATGAAAATGTCAAGTAGGGACCTATTTGTAAAAGTTGTAAAAAGTGTAAAAAATGTGAATAAATGAAAATTGTGGGCTTCTATGAGCATGAAAAGATTTTGCTAGGCTTGGGTAATGAAGAAATCGAATGAAAATTATTTTACGAGCCTAGGGACAAAAATGTAAAAAAGTTAAAAAGTTAGGGGTAAAAATGTAATTTTTGCCATAAGGTGTTTTTGGGATTAAAATGAATAATATGATAATTGAATGAGTTAAATTTGATATTATAGATCAAGAAAGATGAGGTTCTATCCTAGACCGGGGAAAGAACAAAGTTGTGGACTAAATCGAACAGTTAGCCATTTTGTACCGAGGTAAGTTCATATGTTAAAAATAAGCTTTAGAATAATTTTATTTAAATGCTTTAACATGGAATGAATTTTATGTTTTATTTTGAGAATGAGTATAATCCTACGAACGAGTTCGACGACAAATCGATAAGTAGAAATCCCGTTTGAACCTTAGGAATATGGTAGGATACAAGTGACATGTCACTAGGGTAGTTATGGTAATAAATTCAGTTCACTAATTGTGAAACATTTAATTCTTCGAATGGATCAACATAATCGTTTGATTAGTTCTGCTAATGTTCTAACCAAAATCCAATTTTTGGGCACAACAATAATTTGTATTCTCAAATGATAGCGGCATGATTTGTAGTCATTGTGGAAATTCCATTTTCCTTACGATTAATATCTTACTCACAAGGGGCAGAAGTCACAAAATCTCATAATTTACAATCAATTCATTCAATATTTCCTTTTTTAGGGGACACAAATTCTCACATTTAAATTATGTGTTAGAGGCACTAATACCTCATCCCATCCATCTAGAAATCTTAGTTCAAGTCCTTCGCTACTGGGTAAAAGATGCTTCTTCTTTGCATTTATTACAGTTCTCTCTCTACGAGTATTGTAATTTGAAGAGCTCTATTACTCAAAAGAAATCTATTTCGATTTTTAATCCAAGATTATTCTTGTTCCTATATAATTCTCATACATATGAATACGAATCCATTTTCCTTTTTCTCTGTAATCAATCTTCTCATTTACGATCAACATCTTCTGGAGTCTTTCTTGAACGAATTTTGTTCTATGGAAAAATAAAGTATCTTGGCAAAGTCTTTTATTAGGTATCAAGGAAAGTCAATTCTGGCCTCAAAGGATACGTCTCTTTTGATCAATAAGTGGAAATATTACTTTGTCGATTTATGGCAATATTATTTTTACCTATGGTCTCAATCAGAAAGAGTCCGTATAAATCAATTATCTAAATATTCTCTCGACTTTCTAGGCTATCTTTCAAGTGTGAGATTAAATCCTTCAGTGGTATGGAGTCAAATGCTAGAAATTTCATTTCTAATAGATAATGCTGTAAAGACGTTGGATACAAGAATTCCAATTATTTCGCTTATTGGATCATTATCTAAGGCGAAATTTTGTAACACATTAGGGCATCCCATTAGTAAGCCGACGTGGGCCAATTCCCCTGATTTTGATATTATTGACTGATTAGTGCGTATATCCAGAAATATTTCTCAGAAATATTTCTCATTATCACAGTGGATCTTCAAAAAAAAAGTTTGTATCAAATAAAATATATACTTCGGTTTTCTTGTGTTAAAACTTTGGCTCGTAAACACAAAAAGTACTCGCCCATGCTTTTTGAAAAAAATTAGGTTCGAATTTTTGGAAGGATTCTTTACTAAACTAAGAACATGTTTTTTCTTTGATCTTCCCAAGAGGTTTTTTTGCTTTGTGAAAGTTCTATAGGGGACGAATTTGGTATTTGGGTATTATTTGTATCAATGCTCTGGTCATGGAATAAGTAAATTATTAAAAATTTCAATTTTATTTATTTGAAAAAAAAACAGAAAAACCAAACTCTACCTTATGTAAAGTTGCCAGAGTACAATTAACCTCTGGGTTTGAAATCACTGCTTATATACCTGGTATTGACCATAATTCACAAGAACATTCTGTAGTCTTAGTAAGAGGGGAAAGGGTTAAGGATTTACTCAGTGTGAGATATCACATTGTTCGAGGAACCCTAGATGCTGTCGGAGTAAAGGATTGTCAACAAGGGCATTCTAGTGCATTGTAGATTCTTATCCAAGACTTGTATCATTTGATGATGCCATGTGAATCACTAGAAACAAGTGAAGTGTATGGCTAACCCAATAATGAATGTTTCGTAAGGAGACTGGAACAGGCTACCATGAGACAAAAGATCTTCTTTCTAAAGAGATTCGATTCGGAACTATTTTATGTCCAAGGTCTAATATTGAAATAATTTCAGAGGTTTTCCCTGACTTTGTCCGTGTTAACAAACAATTCAAAATGCCTAGACTCTTTTAGAATAGGTCCGGGTCAAATAGCAATGATTCGAAGCACTTCTTTTTACACTATTTCGGAAACCCAAGGACTCAATCGTATGGATATGTAAAATATAGGATTTCCAATCCTAGCAGGAAAGGGAGGGAAACGGATACTCAATTTAAAGTGAGTAAACATAATTCCATACTCGACCTCATAGATACATATGGAATTCTGTGGAAAACCGTATTCGATGAAAGTTGTATGTACGGCATGGAGGGAGATCTTTCATATCTTTTGAGATCCACCCTACAATATGAGGTCAAAAAGCCAAAATAAATGATTTTAGCCCTTATAAAAAGAAAATGGATTCTTGAACCCCTTTCCTGCTCATGTCAAGTTGAGGTACTGTAGAAGAAAAAACTGTAAAATCTGATCCAATTTATTGTAATCGATTAGTTAACATGTTGGTTAACCTTATTCTGAAACACGAAAAAAATCATTGGCTTATCAAATTATCTATCAAGCTTTGAAAAAGATTCAAAAAAAGACAGAAACAAATCCACTATCTGTTTTACGTCAAGCAATACGTGGAGTAACTTCCGATATAGCAATAAAACCAAGACGTGTAGGCGGATCGACTCATCAAGTTCCCATTGAAATAGGATCCACACAAGGAAAAGCACTTGTCATTCGTTGGTTATTAGGGGCATCTCGAAAACGTCCGAGATGAAATATGGCTTTCAAATTAAGTTCTGAATTAGTGGATGCTGCCAAAGGAAGTGGTGATGCCATACGTAAAAAGGAAGGACTCATAGAATTGTAGAGGCAAATAGAGCTTTTGGACATTTTTGTTAATACATGAACAGGATCGATATAGACACATAGATTCATGGATCCATACATCTCGATATGAAAAGAATCAATAGAAAAAGAAAGAATTGAAATTGATCGACATATTTCTCAAAACAAATGAAAAGGAAACGAAAGCTGAAACATAAATCATGGATCAACTAAGCTCTCTCGGGGACTTGCTTAAGAATAAGAAAGAGGAATCTCATGTAAATACCATGGAATAAGGTTTGATCCTATTCATGGGGGGGGGAAAACGTCTGTACTCGACTACAAAATTTATTTTGTACACTGCAAGGGGTCTATTTTTCTATTAATAGGAGTTTTGGGTCTCGGTTTATACAGTTCTAATGAACCAACATTAAATTTTGAAACATTAGCTAATCAATCATATCCTGTCGCACTGGAAATGATATTCTATATTGGATTTCTTATTGCTTTTGCTATCAAATCGCCGATTATACCCTTACATACGTGGTTACCAGATACCCACGGGGAGGCCCATTACAGTACTTGTATGCTTCTAGCTGGAATTTTATTAAAAATGGGCGCATATGGATTAGTTTGGATCAATATGGAATTACTACCCCATGCGCATTCCATATTTTCTCCCTGGTTGATAATAGTGGGTACAATGCAAATATTTTATGCAGCTTCAACATCTCTTGGTCAACAAAATTTTAGAAAAAGAATAGCCTATTCCTCCGTATCTCATATGGGTTTCATAATTATATGAATTTGTTCGATAACTGATACAGGACTCAACAGAGTTATTTTACAAATAATATCTCATGGCTTTATCGGTGCTGCAATTTTTTTCTTGGCAAGAACGAGTTATGATAGAATGCATCTTTGTTTATCTTGACGAAATAGGTGGAATGGCCGTTTTGATTCCCAAAATACTTACGATGTTCAGTATCTTATCCATGGCTTCTCTTGCATTACCGGGCATGAGTGGTTTTGTTGCAGAATTGATAGTCTTTTTTGGAATAATTACTAGCCAAAAATATTTTTTAATGCCAAAAATACTAATTACTTTTGTAATGCAATTGGAATGATATTAACTCCTATTTATTCATTATCTATGTCACGTCAAATGTTCTATGGATACAAGCTATTTAATGCTCCAAGTTCTTATTTTTTTGATTCTGGACCACGAGAGTTATTTGTTTCGTTCTCTATCTTTCTACCAGTAATAGGTATTGGTATTTATCCGGATTTCGTCCTCTCATTATCAGGTGAGAAGGTCGAAACTATTCTATATAATTATTTTTATAGATAGTTTTCATGAATAAAAAAAATAAAAAAAGAATCCTATGGTTTTTAAAATCGATCATTGTACAATAAAAAAGAAAAAAAAAGAAGTCTTTTTTCTTCTCTTAAGTTTAAGTTAAGTAAAAAAGGTAAAAGCTGTAACACCCTGAATTTGGGCCTAGAAGTTTTGGACCTTGAGCATGGGAGCGGTTGAAGGCAGCTTATTATTATTTTTTGTGCATGTAAATTTTGTTAATGAAGGCTTGTTTTAGTGGTTAAGTGTGTTGAGAAGTGTTGGAGAAGTCTTGGGTTCAAACCTGGACTCTAGCAAAAATTTTGGTTTAAGGTGAATCAAACCCTGGGTGTAGTAGGTAGGCCTTAAGAATATTGTTGGAGAAAAGATGACACAAAAAGGAGTGTGGTGTAGTGGCAAGGTGGCGCCACTTAGGGGACAAGGAAGTGACACCATAGAGGAAGCAAGGGGTCCAAGGTTCAAGTCTTGGCTCTTGCAATATATTTTGGTTTTTCTTTTCAATAAATCTGGAAGCAAGTAGGTGCACTTTAAAGTTTAATGTGTTGGATTTATGACACAAATGAGTTGATGGCCTAGTGGTGGTGGCGTGAGTTGGCATGTGAGAGGTATTTGGTTCGAATCCCTTGGCACGCAAAGGTTGATTATTTTGCTATGTTGGGACGGCAAGAGTTGGTGTTGGTTTTAAACTCTGGTGATGGAGGGATCCCACATCGGGAAGCTAACATAAGAGTAGATTGAGAGCTGGCTTTAAATAGAGCAAACCATGAGGAGAGTAGGCATACCCTTCTTGCCTGATCCCTTTCGCTTTGTGACGTGCTCGTTTGGGTTAGGCGTCAGCTAAGAGTGTTTGGAGCGCGGATTAACTCTAGTCTCCTATCAGGTATGTATTTCTGGCTACTCTAGCAGTAGGATGGCTATTTCGGGCCGCGATGGGCTGAAATGGGCCATGTGGTCCCAATGGGTCCGTAGGCCCAAGTGGTTAAGTTGTAAAATTACCAAAATACCCCTGGTTTGCAAAATTACCAAAATACCCCTGATTTGCAAAATTACCAAAATACCCCTGGTTTGTAAAATTACTAAAATACCCTATAGGGTAGAATTACCGAGATACCCTTGGGGGTAAAATTACCATTTTGCCCCTAGGGTGATAAATGACTATTTTGCCCTTATGGGCAAGTGACTGACTTGGACTGTGTGGTTAACGGATTTGATTGTGAATATATGCTAGTGATATGAATGACTTGACTGTGATTGTTTGATTCAAATATGGGCATGATATTCTGACTCTGTATGTTGTATGCCATGACATATTATTTCTGTTGCATGGGACATGGGTTTATATTGATGGAGAAAGCGCTCGCGCACCTCAGCAATCCGTGGCCTCGCCACATATATCTGTTTTGGTGACTTCGTCACAATATTTGGCAGCCTCGCTGCAATCTGGTGGCTTCGCCACACATATATATATATATATATATTCGCTCGTGGCCTAGCCACAATATTCATATCCGGTGACTTCGTCACAATATCTGGCAGCCTCGCTGCAATTTCTGTGGTGAGCGGTTGGGTGGGTCGAGTAGTCTCCCTACATAGTGTAAGGCTGGTACGGGGGAGTTACGGATGGATTGGGTTGGGATTGCATTCACATTCGATTCTCGACTCACACCCGATTCTCGATTCGATTCTCACACCGATTCGATTCTCGATTCTCATTTTGATTCTAGTTCTGATAATGTTTCTTATTCTATAATGGGCTAAGGTCCATCTGGTACTCTCTGTTATAATGGGCTAAGGCCCAATTGATACCGAAACTATAAGTAGGGCTGGGGCTAGACTTTTAATTCTTTTATATGACTGACTGTTCCTTTTATATAGTAGGGGATTTCACACTGAGTTTTCGTAAACTCACCCGCTTATTAACCTTTCGTAATTTCCACTTTTAGACGGATCAAAGTCATGAGGGGCTCGAGGAGCTACACACACTATTTAAGTTACGCTTTGATTATTGCTTTAAAAATGTTTTTATGTGAGTTGTAGTAAAGCTGTTGTAATTTTCTGGATTTATAATTTGGAATTTTATTTATAATTGCTAGTATTAGAACACGGTTTTCCAAAGCAATTACTGTTTTCAAAACATCACGTATCCGCAATTGTTTTAAATTAAGCTTCCGCGAATCACCAAGATTTTTACAAAGTTGTTAAGAATGTTATTCAGCTGAGGTTTTCTAACAAGGTTTAAAAAGGGTATAAGTTTTTAATTATTAAGAAGGGTTTTTAATGGAATCATGGTTTTCGAAAAACACTTCAATGTGACACGCCAGATTCGAGCCAAACTTCCAGGCCAGGTTTGGGGTGTTACAAAAGCATTAAATTGAATTTTAATCAGACATCTTTGGCCTTTGTTAGAACCTTTTGAATCAAGTAGTGGAGCGATTCAAAAGGTTCTTGATAGCTTACAATAAGTTTTCTTATACTTATATATTGTAACACCCCAAACTCGGTCTAGAAGTTTAGACCGAATTCGGAATGCTACATTGATCACCGAAGTGATCGTAGGAAAAATTTGCAAAATAGTTTATCTTATCAAACCAAATCTTTTAAAACGTTTATTAACAAGTCGGTTCAAATCCTGAAATAAAGTTCAATGTAAAACCAGTTCAATTTAGGCTCCGTTTGTTTGCTAGTAAAATATTTTTTGGAAAATAATTTCTGGAAAATGTGGAAAATAATTTCTGGAAAATGATTTACTTTTCTGGTGTTTGGATGAATCTATGTAAAATATTTTCTGTTATTTGGTAGATTTCATGAAAATATTTTATAAAAGCTGTTTTAAATTAAACAAATATATATTTAAGAATTTATTATCTTTTCATTGTTTATTTGAGTTTATTATATATATATATATATATATTAATAAATTTATATTTTAAATTGTTTTTACATATATTGCAATGATTTTAAGTGCCAATTAGATTTTATGTATTCAGTTATACATACTTTCATCATCCGCTAAATTATACAAAGATTCACTCAAATGCATAATTTAGCTGGATGAAGTATGTATTAACAGAATATGATAAGAGTGGAGGAAGATTTTACGGAAAATGTCTTACCGATTAAAAATCTGTAAGACATTTTCCCTAAAATCCCTTATCATTTTCCCGTGTTTTTGAAAATGATTTACCAATGTAAGTTATTTTCAAGCAAACAAACACTGGAAAACTAGGAAAACATTTTCTGAAAAATGTATTCCTAGTAAACAAACGAACCCTTATACGAATTGAAACACAATCAAAATTGTACCACAGAACTATAAGTCCTTACAGTTTAAACTTTAACCGAATAATGAGCAAAACTGAAAATTTAAACAGAACCCATAGTTTATCCATCAATACTGTCCGAGACCTCTGCGTACTGAGCCCAGTGTCCAGAATCCAGAACGGGGTAAGCTATACGAGCTTAGTGTGAGATCAAACTAACAAACTACCAAACCAGAGACAGGTACAGAATACCTAAAAATAGTTCAGCAGCGGAACATACTTACAGAGCAACTTAAACAAAACAGACCATATGTAACTTTACAATCATATGGCCCTGTTAATCACAATATCAAAAATTCTCAGAGGTTAAAAATTAGACTAAGCCCTTTTTCAGAATCAGAACCGGTTGGGCCTCAGCCCATCTCACAAAGTTCCTTTAGGCACGAGTGCCTTCCAATCAAATAATACAATCAGAATTCGAAGTCAATCAAACAAAATATTTCAGTGAAACAGATATCACAGTCACGGAATCAGATAGATGCATATGAGTGCGAATGAGTTGTAAAATAACCTACCCATCCAACTAGCACACCATCTCCGTCCACCATCAAACCTCAATAGAGCTGTAAGCTCATCCAACCAATCACACCAAATAGGACCTCGAAAAGTGCATCCAACCTTATATCCCCTATACATTGTCCACGACTCTCAGGGAATTGGGACTATCAGAAAGTTGTACAGTGCCATGCGTAAGACCGCGGTATAGACATGCAGTATAAACTGCCAGATCAGATATATCACGTAGCAAGGCTAGCGTATGAGCTGTACTGTGTAATGTGGTAAACCGCGGTACAGACGTACAGTATGACTGCCAGATCAAATATTGGTACGTAGCGTAGCTAACGTACATGCGGTATAGTGCAAAGTGGTAAACCGCTATACTGTTAATAGAAATGTCCACGACCCTTAGGGTATTGGGACCGCCTATGACCCTCTGGGTATTCTTAAGGCTTTTAGAATGCAGATAAACTGCCAGATCATAAATCTCCCTTCTCTTTAACATCCCACCTAAAAGCTTTGTATACAGATGTATATATGCCAATGTGTGTACAGATGCACTAACTCAGAACACAAATCCAGACAGTCATTCAGAGCAATCACATACAACTAGTCAATTAGTCACAGAAATGCGCATACTCATAACTCGAATTCGATTTCAACCATATCACACATTCAATCACAATTATCACATAAACCGAAGTCAGAACAGAGTCGTAATCACCCTCAGTAATCTTAGTCGAGAGGTTGGAACAAACAGAGGTCACGATTACACTTAGATAAACCTTAAACCGAACTTGGCGAAATAGGGCCACATGCCCGTGTGCTCCAGCCATGTGGAGCACTTCAGGTCGTATGGGGGTCCATACGCCCGTGTGAATGGTAGCACACGGCCGTGTGACATAGGCATACGCCCGTGTGGTGTAAAGGCATGGCCATGAGAGTAGGCCGCGTAACTCACTGTCAAACTCCACTAATTTCAGACGTAGAGTAGACACGACCGTGTGAAGGTGTCACACGCCCGTGTGGCAATTAGACACGGTCGTGTGTCCCATAACACATGCTCGTGTGAAATCCCTAAGCCCAAATCAGCTACACGACTATGTGTCCCGATACACACGCCCGTGTGAGTACCCTAAAATCCCCAAATTAGTCACATAGCCGTGTGGCCAGGCCGTGTGACCCTAAATCTCAAATTCCTAATTCCCAAACTCATACGCCCGTGTACCCTAAGGGACACGCCCGTGTGGTTTCCAACAAAAATCCCCAAATCGGCCACACGGCCGTGTAGCTAGGTCGTGTGACACCAAAAATTAGCCTGAAACCCTAATCTTTAAATCCACACGGCCGTATGCCACAGCACACGCCCGTGTAGCCGTCGGGGCAGTCATGAAACCACCCTTGAACAGCCTCGAAAATAGCACCTCGGCCACCCAGCTGTCCCCCTACTTTAGTACTATAAAAAACACATCAGAAAACAGAGTATCGCACTCCCTTTCAGCCATCAAAACTCTAAAACTAGAGAATCCAAGCACTCTCACGAAAAGCCGAAACAACATTTGCAAAACATAAAAATGGTAGATTAGTCAGAGTTGAGTCCCACACTTGTGCGATCGGAGAGAATGATAGAGGAGCGAAAATTTGGTAAAGCGCTTGAGAGAGATTTAGGAAATTCAAGATGAAGAAAGACGAATAACAGATGAAGGGAAAAAGAAAAAGATCATGCAGAAGAAGAAGAAATAGAAATAAAAAATAAAATAAAACCAAAGCAAAAGTAAAATAAAAGTAAAATAAGTAATAGTAAACCATATAATTATTCCCTTAAATTAAACAAAAACAAAAATAAAAAGGCTCCCTAAACGCACACACAGCGACTCAAACCCAGAACCCAAAGGTTCACTAAACACACACCAATCCACTACCAAACCAACAGGCCCATTCTGACACTCAACTGTACAACTTAACTTAGGTGTGCAACTTTCCCACTGGCCTTACACTTAAAACCCAAAACTTCTAGGCCCAAAATTCGGGGCGTTACATATATAATATATACGCCGTCCTGTGTTAGTATTTGTTAGGCCTAACCTCTTTATTCAATTCAATTAGATGTTAATTTAATGTAAATGAACCATAACTATGTAAACCTATTCCTAATAGATTGACCCCAAAATAGCATATCCAAATTATAAGAAATCCCATAGAAGCAACAAGTGCGGAATTTACACCTTCCAAATTTGTATTTGTTCGGGTATGGAAATAAATCGCAAATACAGTCCAAGTAATAAACGCCCAAGTTTCCTTTGGGTCCCAATTCCAATATGATCCCCACGCCTCATTAGTCTATACGGCTCTCGAAAGAATTCCTATGGTTAAAAAGATAAACTCGAGACTAATAATATGATAACTCCAACGATCCAATTGTTGAGTCTATTGATATCTGTAATATTTTTTAGATGAAAGAAAATAAGTGTTTAGTAAAACATTGCTTCTTTCATTCATGCATTGGATCGATTATTTCATAATAATTGCTGTACCTCACAAGTTACATTAATTTGTTGACCGGTAGTATCTCGACCCTTAACTACTAGGGCGTTGTAAATATTAGACATCTTGCCCAGGGGAAAGGCTAAATCCAGTACTAGACCAATGATTTGAGAAATACACCCCAGATTTTCTTTTTCAAGGGTGGAAACTCCAGGAACAGAAGTAGTAGGATTTATTTTCAGAATAAAGTGAAATATGTCAATTTTTTTCCCAAAATTATCTAATACAAAATAAATCTTCGACAAAAGGTTGATCGGTTAATCCAATAAGAAATGGGGGTTAGCGCTCGATTTTGTTGGTCCCATCCAATTCAAGTGCATGCAATTGGATTGTTTCCTTATTCAATGAAGGAATTTTTAAGTTCAACCAACCTATTTTCAAAATAGGAAGTGGATAAATAAAAATTTTGGAGAGTCTTTCATTTGTCCATCATTATAGGCAACACCATCCATATTATCTATGGAATTCGAACCCGAACTCTATTTATGATTCCTTATTTCTCTCTCATTAGCCTTGTTTCAATTTCATTTCATATTTTATTTTAGCATATCGATTTTTTTTTTTACTTTACTTCCAACCTCTCCCCCTTTTTTCTATCTATATTCCCCCCTCTCTTTTTTTTCTTTTAGGGTCGAATTACACCTGTTTTCACATCTAAGATTTACGTATACAACATATATTACTGTCAAGGGTGAATTTCTTATTTCTTATTATTGAGCTTATAATATATAATATATAATTTATATTAGATGTTAGAATATTAATTCTATTATATATTTATCTATTCTATTAATAATATTCTAATATATATTAGTATTATTTTTATATTATTTATCTATTTATATTTCATTTATTTCATTTTTATTTAGAATTTTGATTCAAAAAAAAAGTAAAGAATTATAAACTTGAAAAACACAGATCAGGTCGCGCCATACATATAAAAGAATATAGAATAATGATGTATTTGGCGAATCAAATACCATGGTCTAATAAGGAACTTTTCGGATTCATTGATAATTTTTTGAAGGATTTCTTCGAAAAGGTTTCATGAACTCCTCATGTATATCGAGTAGACCTAAAAATTGTAAAGTACCCATTTCGGTACTAAGGAATAAATAAAATTTTTAGTTTGAATCAGATCCTTTCGATTTCTATATCACAAATAGACTTACGAAGTTGTTCCAACTTATTGATTTCCATTAACTAACCCTAGATCTCCTGAAAAATGGATGTTTCTCTTTGAGCTCCATCCTATACTATTTACATTACAACCCAACAAAAAGACGGATTATAATAGAACAAAGGATGTCGAGCAAAAAGCACATTCATTTCTACATAACGGAAAGTGGTGGGTTTTGACATCCACAGCTGATCGTGTCCTTCAAGTCACACGTTGCTTTCTACCACATCGTTTCAAATGAAGTTTTACCATAACATTCCTCTAGTTTGGAGCATTGATTCAACTATGGAATCATTAATAGTCATTGGTTCAGTCGATACATAGTAATCTATCTATACTTTCTATATGAAATCAATTTCCTTCTATATGCTATATGAAATAAATAAATGATTTAGGAAGAAAAGCCTCAATAAGAATTCAAACTACCCCATATTGTATGATTGTCTGAATGCAATATTTTTTTTTATTTTTTAAAACTTTTATTATACTTTGCTATTCTAATTAAACTTTTCGATTCTACTAAAAAAATAAAAATAAAGAATATCATTAATAATAATATTACGAAAATACTAATAATATCACGAATATTATAAATAACACAAATAAACTAATCTTTTTGAATCTATCGTGCATATTCAAATAACCCGATAGATCAAATAACTCGGTAGAATAGATCCAGCAATCTCACAGTTGTTCGAGTGCCAATCTTAAGAAATCATTAAAAATCAAAAGCAAGAATCACATTTTCTCCAATACTTGACTGTTAGAAACAATGTTATTAAAAACAAAAAAAGAGAAATTTAAATTCGAATATGGTTATTCTTATATATAAATGAGTATGCTCTGGGACGGAAGGATTCGAACCTCCGTATAGCAGGACCAAAACCCGTTGCCTTACCACTTGGCCACACCCCATTTAGATTTTTATTTGAAAATACTAAACACTAATATGGGTATTCCTTATTCATCAATTCCAGTTCCAAATAGCTATAGCTATGGAATAGATTCTTGCTACGATTTTTGCATGTATGGATAGAGAATTAAATCGAATTTATTGATCATTACATAGAATTCAATTAAGATATTGTATGAAAGTATGATTCTTCTATTCTCTTGTAAGAATTGAAGGCTTTTTGATTGGGTGAGTTCAAATAAGTATTGTTTAGTCTGCCTTATTTTCCTTTCTTCATTTTTTTCCTTATATCAAAAAACATATTAATAACTCAATCAAAATTATCTCTAAGAACAAAATTTTGTTATGCTTAATATCTTTAATTTGATCTATATCTATTTTAAATCTTCCTTTTTTTCGAGTAGTTTTTTATTCGCCAAATTACCCGATTTTGATGAATCATATACGACTTCATCTACTAATAAGAATAAGGTTAAAAAATGAATTGTAATTACAATTGAAACGACTGAAAAAGATATGTGAGTTAATACATGCTCTAAAGTTGAAAAAATCATAAAAATTATGAAAAAAGATTGGGTTTCTAGATTTTATGGAATGGAATCAAGAATGAAATTCATTTTCATTATAGGACTTATTCTATCTCTTTTAGAAGATACTATGCCGCCACTCGGACTCGAACCGAGATGCTCTAGCATTGCTTCCTAAGAGCAGCATGTCTATCGGTTTCACTATAGTGGCTTGCTCGAAATCATAATAACCCATTTTTTAGTCAATCGTCGAGATTGAAGGTGAAGGGCTCAATTCAATGTAAAATGTCAAATTTGTTAGGAAGCATTTAATTTTTATTGATAAATAACAACTCGTTGGAAATAGCAATCTGAAAGTTCAAAAGGAATCTTTAGTATTTATTGTATCATTTTATTTATTTAATTATCCTTTCTATATAATTAGGTCGTCAATAAAGATTTTTTTTATTTTGTGTTTTCCTAAAAGAGAACTCCTTTATTGTGACTAAACTAACTAGTTGTAACTTCAATTCATAGATAAAATTCAACAAAACAAAAAAGGTTTCTTTATCATTTTCATTTTTTAATGATTCATTTCTCATTCTTTTGTATGATTTTTATGAATCTATAAAAAAATGCTTATTAATTGACTGAATAAATGAATGAAAAAAATGATTTTTAGAGATCACAATTTCAGCACCACACCCAACGATTTCAAAAGATTTATGTAATTTTTGTATTTATCGTTAGGATTTTGCGTTTGTTTTAAGGATTTATCAAACCAACTAGATATTGGGTTGTACCTGTTACGTTATATAAAAAGTGTTTTGATTCCTGTCATAATTGTACCATACTTCAAAAAAGTATTTTGAATTTCGAATTCTAAAAATATATCTTGATTTACTTTCTTACATTTTCTTATACAAACATAGATTTCTTTAGATCGCTTCAAATTGATACATTATTTGTATATCCACTAAATTAGAAAAGGGGTTTTCTCCAAATATTTATTTTATGTATTAAGTACTCTCTGGTTCGGTTCTTTAGCGGGCTTATTGATAGAGATCAATCATTTCTTCCCGGATGCGTTAACATTCCCTTTTTTTAATTCGAGTTATTGCCGCGGGATGAGGCGAAAAAGATTAGATCGAGATACAATCAAATATCTGTGACTACTATCTCGCCCCCCCTTTTATTTTTTTTTTTAGTTTTTTTAGAATTAGATAAAATAAATAAGGAAGGTAGAACGAAAAAAGTGGATTCAACCTCACCAAAACTCGGGTTCAAGCTCCAATTAAATTACTACTAGAGCGAAAAGAGAAATGTGGCTGAAACAACAGTATCCTACAAGATACTTAAAGAAAATACCGTATGGTGGTTTGATTCTAAATAGAGTTCAAAATTGTTGTATTACTTATTCTTATTTTTTACTATTACTATAAATCTATATTGATTTACTATATTGATTGCAACAAAATCTTTCAAGATTTGGTTTTGAGTTAGCAACTTTTATTTCTTTTTTTTTTTTCATTCCTTTCTTCTTCAATTTTGATCGAAAATAGAAAAGTTGGGTGAATTGAAAACTCAAAGGAGGTTCATGGCCAAGAATAAAGATGTCCAAGTAACAATTATTTTGGAATGTACCAGTTGTGTTCGAAACAGCGTTAATAAGGTATATAAATCGAATCAAGTGCTCATATGTCACCACTTCCCGAGAATATGAAAATATAACATTAGGTATATAATATATTTAAGTATAAGTATATAATTAGTTGTATATAATGCATATTTTCTTTCTATATTATTATATTATTAATATTATTTATATATTATTAATATATTTAAATTTATATATATTTAAATTATATATTGAAATGATAAATAATAAAATAAACAAACCAAATCCTATTTATTATATTAATTCTATAATTTGAATTTTCAAAATAGGATTTTAGAAATAGAGATAGAGATAGGATTCTTTTTAGAAATAAGGAATAAAGAAATCATGGATAAATCCAAGCGACTGTTTCTTAAATCCAAGTGATCTTTTCGTAGGCGTTTGCCCCCGATCCAATCGGGGGATCGAATTGATTATAGAAACATAAGTTTAATTAGTCGATTTATTAGTGAACAAGGAAAAATATTATCTGGGCGAGTAAATAGATTGACCTTAAAACAACAACGATTAATTACTATTGTTATAAAACAAGCTCGTATTTTATCTTCGTTACCCTTTCTTAATAATGAGAAACAGTTTGAAAGAAGCGAGTCAACCACTAGAACTACTACTCTTAGAACCAGAAATAAATAGGCTTACCCCTTCAAAAGAATTGAATCCAGTTGGGGAAGAAAAAAATCTTGTTTTTATTAAGCGTCTTTGCTCATCTTGTTTTGATGACCTTATTAGAATCAAAATTTTTTATCATATTAATTTCTACTCTACCTTCCCCGAGTTCATTCTCGAGGGAACCCCATTTCATTTAAAGCATTTCGTTGGATTCCTTCCGATCTCCTTATTTTCTAATCTCATTGGAAATCATATTTGAGATATCTATTTGTGCAAGTATTTTACGATTCAAAAGCAACTGTTTTTTGTACAGATTGTGTATTAATCTACTATAACTATAGGATACCCCCACTCCGCGAATTACTGCATTTATTTGAGTGATCCACAAACGACGAAAATCCTTTTATTTCCTATCTCTATCCCGATGAGCCGGAACTAAAGCTCTTATTCTTTGTTGAGTAAGTAATATTACTAATATTACTGACTCCATTTTTATTTTCTAGTTTATTTTATATTTTAGTATATTTTACATCTAAATTATATAGAATTTTTTTATATAGATTTCATTTAATCAATTGATTTAATATATTTAATATAGATGAAATTTATTTCTATTTAGTTTAGAGTTCTAAATAGAGATAATTAGAGTCAAAATATTTTTATGCATTTATATATTTTATGATTATATAAATGAAATGATCCGTTATAAGTCTAGATAATTAGAATGAAACTCTTTTTAGACTAAAAAATTTGAATTATCTTTGAATTCGAAATAGAAATGAATGGAATAGTTAGTTCTAGTTATTAAATATAAATAATTAGTTCTAGCTATTATACTATAAAAAAATAATTAATTTCATTTTCATTTTCAATAATGAATAAATTAAATTTTCATTTTCATTTGTTTTGTTATCTTATTCTTATTATGGTTATTTATGGTTATATAGGATAGTCAAATAAAAGGATAAGAATAAAAATGAAATTAAAGAAAAAAAGATGTAACCCATAGAAATGAAATCCAGATCATAATGAGAGACTCCTTTCTTTTGTTTTCATTCATAAAGACAGAAGCTAAGAAGAAAAAAAGAATCGACCCTTCGAGTATTCCACCAAATTGCCTGAGAAAACTGGGAGTAAGAGGGACATATATATGTTATGGAATACCCATTATATTGAATTGCGAATACAAAAATGATAATATTTTCTGATTGGACCAAATAAAAATTAATATGGGTCTTCGATAGAGACGAAAGACGATAAGCAAAAAAGAAAATAGGTAAAAACCCTTCGATATAAGAATCTATATCTATATCTACTAAATTCAACAATTTCGCATAAAAAGAAAGAAAATAAATAAATAAAAGAAAATAAACAAATGAAAGAAGGGGGAAAGGGGGGAAAAGAGGGAGAAAGGGGGAAGGAGGGGTATATAAATAAATAAACATTTATTTCTATTTATTTCTTGTAATGTACCAATTTCAGTACTAAGGGTGGGTTGATAACCCATAGCGGAAGGCATTCTACCCAATAAGGTAGATACTTCGTATCCCGCTTGGACAAAACGGAAGATATTGTCCATAAATAGAAGTACGTCTTGTTCATTAACATCTCGAAAATATTCTGCCATAGTTAGGGTAGTCAATCCAACTCTCATACGAGCTCCTGGCGATTCATTCATCTGATCGTAGACTAAAGCCACTTTTGATTCCGTAGGATTTTGTTCATTAATTACTCTAGATTCTTTCATTTCCATGAAAATATCATTTCCTTCATGAGCCCGTTCACCTACTCCGCAAAATACAGATACGCCCCCATGAGCTTTGGCAATGGTGTTGATCAATTCCATAATGAGTACTGTTTTACCTACCCTAGCCCCCCCCAAAATAGTCTGATTTTTCCTCCACGACGATAAGGAGCTAAAAGATGGACTACTTTAATTCCTGTTTCAAAAATAGATAATTTTGCATCTAATTGAATGAAAGCAGGCACAGATTTATGGATAGGGAAGTTATGTGTTATGTAATTATATAATCCGGGTGCTGGTCTTGTACTCCTACTAGGGCTAAGTATATCGGCATATGTTGCTGATACTTGACAGCTTGTGTGAGCAGCATCGTGTAGCTATGTCTTGACTGACAGCTTGTATGAGTAGGCTCGTCAATAGCTTGAGAGTGAGCAATTATGTGATATGAGACTTAGGTAGCTTTGGCTACATATGTGACACTTAGTGTGCAAATATTCCCGAGTATCTGACATTATTATTCTGAGTGGTTCACGGGTATGTCAAAGATGAGAATATATGGAAATTCATTTTGAGATGGCTCAGGTATGTACATAAAGCTTATGCTTATTAAATGTGTGACATGGTGAATATGAAGTAAGTTTTGTGATGGAATAGATTATGATCATGAAATTATGGTAGGTTTACATTAATTATGTTATATCATTTGAATGTCATATGCTTGGTAACGATTGCTTATTTCCTGCATACAAGCATACTAAGCGATATAGCTTACTCCGTTTATTTTCCATGTTTTTATAGTGTCACCAAGCTAACTTGGAATCGGAGATCGTCGGAGATTCGCCTCACACTATCAAAACTGTTATTTTGGGTATTTGATGATCTTAGTAATTTGAAAGTATGGCATGTATAGGGACTTGATCATTTTGTTATACATGTCATTTGATTTGGCCAAAAGTATTGGCTCATAATTGTTTCAGTTAATTTGGTATTTAGCCATGTAATTGGCTCATTTTGGCTATAATGGTTGTAAGCCCATTTATTTATGTATATGTGCCAATGTCTTTGGTGTTATGGTCATGGCATGCTTGGTGTATGATAGAGTGTGATTTTAGCATGAATGCGAGATGTTTGGAAATGTGCTTTATTGGTGAGATGATAATATTATGCACGAATAGGTGTTATGAAAGTAGTTTAATGATACCTTGTATATGTGAAATTAGCATGGTTAATTTTGGACATGATAAATGTTGTGAGTATGATAGTGGATGGTATCGTATTGATATGATTTAGCCATGATTGTGGATGTTTGGTTGCCTAAGTGAGCCATGGATTTGTGCTATTGAATTGGTATAAGTGTTTGTACTAATAAGGGTGGCAAATGGCTTGGTAAATAACCCTTATTTTGTCCACATGGGTAGACACATGGGCATGTGTCTAGGCCGTGTGTGACACATGGTCTGCCCCATGGGCATGTGCTCTGGTCGTGTGTCCCCTGCATCTTAATTTTGAGAAATAGAATGCTTAGAATTGAGCACACGAGTAGAGACACCGGCGTGTGTCTCAGCCGTGTGGATGGCACGACCTCGAACACGGGTGTGTGCCCTGGCAATGTGAAGTCTGCACCTATTTTATGAAAATTAATTTTCCATACGGCCTAGCACACGGGCGTATGACATGGCCATGTGATCTCAATTTGTTCATGGGTTACAAGTCAGAGAGTTACATGGGGTCGGGACACAAACGTGTCTGACCAGATGGCCTGCCCACACGGGCATGTCCCAAACCACACGGGCGTGTGACCCTTGTTTAGGGCAAAAATTTTTTAAGTTTTGTAAAAATTTCCTAAGTGCTCGGTTTAGTCCCGGACCACTTCCAAAGCATGTTTCAAACCTCGTACGCTCATGATAGGGACTTTATGATTGAATGTGAATGGTTCTAATTTGGACGAAAATTTATGACTCGAAATTGTATGATTGTTTGTGTGGTAAGTCCGATAATGCCTCGTACCTTGTTCCGACGTCAAATATGGGTAAGGGGTGTTACAAAATCAATAAGGTATATATTCACACAACCAATATGCCCAATGGGCACCTCAAATCACAATAATCATACATATGTTCACATTTGCATAGTTTAGCCAAAACTCAACCAACTTATAACTAAGTTCATGCCAAAACTTACCACTAGGTTTACATATCAAAATCACGCTTGACATACCAAATTGACCATTTAACAATTAACATCATTAGCATTATATGTCAACTACATTACCTAAACCATAATGACCACATTCAACCATATTAAAGAACATTCCCTCACATACATTTTGAATACCGTTTCAACTTCCATCAATTAATCTCCATCATAAGGCCACATACATATATCAACATAACAACTGTTCCATCCTAAAAAAGAGATCATAATTACAAGCCAATTCAAATGACTATATCATTAACCAAAACATCTATACATGTGCATATTTAAGCAATTATCACTTAACATGTTTTCATGCAAAAACATAACATAATTGATGCATAACAACCATACTAATTTTGGTCATTTCAAAACATACACCAACTTAACCATATTAACCACAACCAACAAGCTATCATTAGTACCTTAAGTACCTCAAATCTAAGGCAACATTTCATGTCATAATCATCAAGCAAAATGACATATAGATACCAAACTCATCAATTAAACATTAGACATAGTCCACCTATACACACCATTATAACCACAACCAAAGTATTCAAGTATACCAATAAAATCAATGGATAGTGTGATAAATCCTCAACTAACTTCCAACTCGATTGAGCTTTTGATGATCTGTAAAGTAAGAGAAATATAATCACGTGAGCAATGAATGCTTAATAAGCTCGTATAAACTTTAAACATAACAGTTCATTTCATTAATGAACTTTATAAATTAAATATAAACCTATACCAATGCCTCAAGATTTATCGAACCATAATCATCAACTCATAATGGAATAAGTCTGTCAACACTACATATACTTATCATTCCTAGCATAGTAGGATTTCATAAGACTTTAAACCCTTCCATTTACTTACTTTCCATTGCATTTACTTACTTTAGCTTAAATAATAACATCAATTCATTAATTAGCATATTTGTTCATGAACTATGTATATTCATCCATAACATACGTAAACTTCTCACATACAAGTACATCTTTCAACTCATCATTCCCTTTTATTTCATCATATCATTTCAACTATGCACTTACCATTTTCATTACCTTTTCATACCTGTTTCATCTGCATAACAACAAGATATAAGCATAACATCAACCATGACCACGAACTAGTGCATTTAACATAGCTCTTTTGGAATCAACTACATGATAAACCATTTAATAAGAAATTACATACTTTAATTTATACCACCTTTTCATGTACATAAGCATATTACAAATTGAACACTTACTGATTCAATGTATTTCATTAAGACTAAGCATGATATAATCCAATCATAAGCTTGGCACAAGCCTAAGCATCATCCACAACTCATGTTAGGGCATCAACTCATAAATTACTTGAAATAACATAAGGTAAGTCAAAAACATGACCAACATGATTTGAAATCTTCAATTTCATGAGAGTAAACATACTTTCATTGAATGTTACCTTTTTATAAACTCATGACATAAGTCATTTGAATACTTACCATTCCTTCCCTTTTTATGCCTGTTGAACCACTTAGAATATTATCAGATATGCGGGAAAGCTCACACAAAGTGTGCTAAACATATAGTCGTAGCTCACACGAGCTGTCAAATGGGCCTGCTCACACAAGCTATTGGTCGGAATGTAAGCTACATGATACTGCTCACACAAGCTTTTGAGTATCCGCAACTAATGTTGGACCTTAGCCATCAGCAGGATATTCAAGACCAACACCCAAAACATAGTAACCTGGGTCTGCTCACACAGGCTGTCGGTCTGAACGTAGCTACACGGTGCTGCTCACATAAGCTGTCAAGTATTCGCAACTAATGTCAGAACTCAGAAACTGATAGGACATTCACGACCAACACCTGAAACATGGAAACCTAATGACATGTCTTTTGTATCCTATATATTCCTAAGGTTCAAACGGGGCTCAGTAGTCGTCTACGTCGTTGAATTTTCATTATTTCTTTAAAACATATATATATTGATTAATTTTTAATAAAATCATATAAGAACATTCAATTTAGTCAACATTATAAGTTCCTACGAACTTATCTGGCTATTTTGAAGAAATGTCAAAGTACAGGGGCATTTTGGTAATTTTTTATTCTCCAATTTTTTTCACATGATCTTGATCTAAATTAATAATTTCATTCAATATATTAATTTATACAATAAAAAAAATCATTTTATGCACTTTGTTCATTTTTGATATTTTTACAAAATTGCCCCTAGAGTTTTACTTTTATTCAATTTAGTCCCTTAGCCCAAAACATGAAAATTAACCATTTTTACTCGAAATTGATCAGAGCCGAATGTTCATGGTATCCAACACAGCCCGTTCATGTAACAATTTCACATTTAATCCTTGCATGTTTACTATTTTAACAAATTAGTCCCTAATCGGTAAATTCATCAAAAATCACTTAATAAAATACTTTTAAATAACAAATAATATTTAAAATTCATCAATTAACATCTAAAATCACAAGGTTCATCAATGGAAACATTCAAAATCTTTAACAGTTTCAAAATTGAAGGTACGGGCTAGCTGGACCTAGTTGCAACGATCTAAAAAATATAAAAATTAATAAAAACGGATAACTTAGGGACTTACATCAATAATTTTAACCATGATCGATCCTAGCTTTATTTCCATGGAGTTTTCTTTTTCCAATTTCGGTGAAGAAGACACTAAAATGATGATAATAGTTTTTTTTCTTTTATTTAATTAAAGATTAATTATAAAATTACAAATTTGTCTGTTTAAAATTCAACCAATTTTCAAGCTTTTAATTTCCCAAAACCATCCACTAAATTCTTAAATGGTATAATTACCATTAAAGTCCCTTTTTCTTTATTCAATAAACCACTTAATCACTCAAATCAAATAGTGACTAAATTTTACATGTTTTACGATTTAGTCCTTTTTAATTAATTAACTATCGAAATGTTAAAATTTTTTGATGAAACTTTAATATCACCTTAATGACACTCAATAAATATTTATAAAAATATTTACGACTCGGTTTATAGAAACGAGGTCCCAATACCTCATTTTCTAAAACCACTTGACCTTAGGGTCATACCACTTGAACTTAATAAATCGTTTATATAACAAAAATAATTATATCAAAAACCTTTTTAAAACCATATTTGAATCGTAAATATTAAATAATAATATTTATGAACTTACTCATCTAGATTTGATGGCCCCGAAATCATTATTTTTGACACCACTGAAAAACGGGTTGTTACACCCATTGTTAAAAACAATAGAGAGAACAAAAATATAGAAATGAATAGATACTATACACCAGGTAGGATCCTTGGAAAAGGAGGTGAGTCGAGTTTGACTGCTTAAATACCAAGCTTTCCTAGATATATCCAATCTTAGACATGTACATATCTATTGCCACACTTCTTATTTTGCAAATTGTTCGATTTTATTAATGATTTCAACCTCTTGTTTTATTATGCGAAAAATAGAAATATCCTAAAAGAACCTAAGCCTAAAAACTTAAAATATCCTAAAAAAATAAAATAAAGTAAATACAAGATCCCCTTTTTTATTTATTTGCAAATGCTTTAGAATCTGACCTATCTTTTGCTTCATCAACCTTGTTTTTGCTTGAATCGCCTCGCTCCTTTTTTGACATTGAAGTCCATGGATTGAATATAAAGTCTAGAAATTTTGGCACAAAAACAAACGGGTTGTGAAAGATTTTCTTAAAAACATCTCTAAATAAGTCATCCCGTATTTTTTAGTATCTCCAACAAGATTGTTGCTACCACTACATATGTTGCATTAAATCCATCAACTTTGACAACTCATCTTGAAGATTTGGGCTAGGCGAAGGAGTTCTAAATGTTGGGGTTGCCATGTCAGGTTCGAAGTCTAGTTCAATTAGCTCTGTCAAGTCAGGAGTTTCAACTGGCTGCATTGGTTCTGATTCTGTAGGAATTTCATCTTCTTCGGCATAATCTATTGACTCAGCTTGCATTTTGTTGGTGTTTTGAGAAGTTGAGAGAACAAAACAATAAAAATAGAGAGAAAATCAAAGGAAATACTCAGCATATTTTGATGAACTACTATCAAATTCTCATTATCATCTTTCATTCCACACGTATTACAATATATATATATATATATAGGTGTAGTGGTTATAAATAATCAACAAATCCCACTAAATCACCTTGAAAATGAAAAGATAAAACTTGTACATAAATTGCTTAGGTAAAGTCAGTACCTAATAACGTCAATTCAATACTAACTTTGCTTGCATTAACAACTAATCTTAGCAAGCAGACTAATTACAAAACATCAGTTTTAGCATATGTGAACCCTTCTTGCACTTCATCTGGGGGTTGACCAAAAACCTTAACAACTCATACTTTGATGTGCTCACAACTTGGGTTCAGCTCGCAGCTTTGATGAATTTATGTCTTTGGGTGAGCTCGCAGTTTTCAATGTGCTCGAAACTTTGGATGAGCTCACAACTTCAAGTGAGCTCGTAGATTCACAAGTTGAGTTCACCATTGCATGAATGGCCACTTCACAATACATTTGAAGGATAGAATTTCCTGCTACTTGGACAAGGTTCCAATCTACGATTTTGCCTTGGCTATATCCTGTCTTCTTTACGTTTGCACAAATTTTAGCTTTCAAACATAAAATTGTTATCGTAAAGGGAAAATACGCTGGACAAGAACGTCTAACGGCACAGTTTCAAATTTCTTTAAGAATGATCTTGCCCACATTAATGGTCTTTGTTGTCATATTGAGTATAACAAGACCATTCGTTTGATTGAAATCATAGTCTCATTTGAGATAGGCATAAAACTGAATTGGAAAAAATTAAACCATACCTTCGCTAATGGGGTCAAGTATTCTTTGCAAAAAATATGAGTCCTGTGTTTTGACACAGTTCATTTAGAACCCGAAACTGTGAGTTCTTGTAGAATTTCTTGCAATTTTTCCGCCTCAATATTTTCCATTAAGGAAGAATATTCATCGTCTTTGAAGTTAGGTAAATCATAAAATTCATTAATAGAACTTGTGTTTAGAGGTACCTTAATTCCTAAGATAGAAACTTTAATTAAAGCACTTGAGGTCAAATTTGCATAAAATTCCCGAACTAACTCATCATCCGCACTTGGTCTTTTCTCACAAAACACTTCCTATTTTAAAGCTTCAGCAACTTTTCAAATGCTCACCATGAAATCGATATAGTTACTTTCTTTCAAAGTAAAACCTTTCTCTAAAAGCATTTTTTTTATTTTTAAAGATGCTCTCATATCTTGCCTTGGCTTCTTTGGAGTGAAATTTATTTTTTTATTCTTTGGCTTGGACCGAGGATCGACTTCTTTTATGAGGCATGATTTGACTTGAATACTACATGAGATGGAAATAAATAATAATTTCCTAAAATTTAATTAGAAGAAAATATTAACAATTCATAAAATAGATAAGTTAAATAATTAAATTAAATTAAAATTTGGGAAGAAATTTCTTACCACCTTTGTAATTAACTAGATAAGAGCTTAAGAAATTAAAGAGAGGGTGAAGCAATTGTTGTTGGGTTAGGGTTGATTGGCAGAAGATGGTAGTGTGGTGGCTTGAAGGTTGCAGCAAGGTGCAAAAAATTTGGGTAGCGATTTCGTGCAAGGGACACAAGGGCACGTGGTAAGGTGGAGGGCTAGTGTGTGTGAAGTAACGACGTGTGACTACTGCTAGTTGTAACTGGGGTGCCCGGCTGTTCCTGAAGCTGGCTAGGGATGTGCGCTTGCTGGCAGGTGCAATTGGGCCGAGCGGCTGTTGGTGGGTGTAGTTATTGCTAGCAGTGAGGGACTTCAAAGGTTGGGAGGCTAGGGTGTGTGGAGGTGGAGAGGGGAGAATGAATGAGGTCGAAGATTGAGAGGTGATGTGAATAGAGAGGGAAGTTGGTGGTATTTGAAGTGAAAGAAGGAAGGAGTTTAACTCAAATTCTTAGAGAAAATAATAATAGAATATTAACATTTCTAATCCTATACAAGTTTAATAACAATTAATATATAATATAAAAAAATACATTAATATAGTATTTGTCATTATCCTATTTATTATAATTAAAAATGAAAAACTTTTATTTTAGCTATTTTAAAATATGTATAGAAAAAGACAACTAATTTCAATATTTATAGAAAGGATAGCTAATTATTGAAAATAATTCAATTAAGTACCTGAATTGAAAATAATTTGAAAATTAAATAGAAAACTAAAACTTGGATCAAAATTGACCCTTTTATTCAACAAATTAAAATTTATTTTGTCACTTAGGAAATATTTTCTTGGAAAATTATGTTGAAATTAATTCTCAGGAAAAGTTGGATAGGTCATGAGTGGTCCCGCTTAAATTTCAATCTCCTAGAACAAATTTTATTTTAACATATTAATCTAGAAAATATAATCTAAGTCATTTATTTGAAAATAAAAATTACAAATTAAAAATCTGATAAAATGGGTGAGTTTTTATTTCGCTTGATTTTATCCATTTAGTAATGTTTCAACCATTGAGCATTAACTTTGAAATTACCTTTCTTACCATAAGCTCAACAACCTCGTATGGGAAAACTTGATGAATAGTGAATGGATCGGACCAACAGGATTTTTACTTACCTAGATAGAACTTTAATATGAAATTGAACAACCAAATTTGTTGACTTGCTTCAAATTTTCAGAATCAAATGTGCTTGTCATGCCATCTTTTCAATCTCTCCTTGAAAAATTTATCATTTTTATACGAAAACATTCAAAATTCTTCTAACTCATTAAGCTAAAGCATCTATTTCTCTTTAGCAAGCTTGAAATCCAAGTTGAGCTGCTAGAGAGCTCAATAAGCTTTATGTTCTAATTTCAAGGGCAAATGGCAAGCTTTCCCAAAAACCAATTGATAGGGAGACATCCCTAAAGGTGTTTTGTATACTATCCTGTTGGCCCATAAAACATCATCTAGTCTTTTGTACCAGTCTCGTTGGTTTGGACAAACTACCTTCTTGAGTATACCTTTTATCTCTTTATTCGCTAGTTCAGCTTGCCCATTTGTTTACGGATGGTAAGTTGTGGAAACCTTGTGCTTCAGTCTATGTGTATCGAGCAACAATTTCAACCATTTGTTCACAAAATGGGACCCCTCATCACTGATGATAGCCCTAGGAGTTTCAAACCTTGTGAACACATGTTTCTGCAAAAACCTTATTACTACCTTGGCATCGTTCATTGGATATGCCTCAGCCTCAACCTACTTAGATACGTACTCTACTACTATTAATATATATTTGTGGCCAAAAGAAAGAGGGAAAGGACTAAGAAAGTCAATAACCCAAACATCGAATAATTCTACCTCAATAATGTTTGTTCGGGGCATCTCATTTCTGTTGGTTACATTGGACTCCAACATTGATTACAACTTTTCTCATAAGCATTCATATCTCTGAACAGAGTTGGCTAAAATAATCCGACTTGCAATACTTGGCCAAGTGCGTGTTCCTCTAAACTGTCCTCCACTTGGAGCTGTATGGCAATGATATAAAGTTTCTTATACCTCATTTTCTGCCACATGTCTCCTGATCATTTGATCTCCGTATTGTTTGAACAAGTATGGATCTTCCGAGAAGTAGTACTTCATATCGTGGAGAAAATTTTTCCTTTATTGATATGTCTTAACAAATGGCATCAAAACACAAGCTAAATAGTTAGCAAAATCAACAAACCAATGGGTGTTATGGATGTGATTTTGTAACATCCCGATTTAGGGTCTAGTCAGAATAGTGGTTTTGAGACCACAAATATGAAATAGAAATAATTATTTTGTGATTATTATGAATTTTATGATATGATTGCATGCTTGTGTGAAAATTTCATGAAGAAATTTTATGCCTAAAGTGTCCAATTTAAAGTTAGGGACTAAATTGAATAAGTTGCAAAATACATGTTCTAGAAGCTTTGAGCATGAAATTGCATTGGATTATTAATTTGAAGTCCTTAAATAGCAATTTGACGAAGTTTTAAAATTTTGGACAAAAATAGGCATGAATAGGAAAAATTGGAAAGAAAGGCCTTAAGGGTATTTTTGTCTTTTGGTTAATAAAAGAATAAAAAAGGGAAAACTAAGTCAAAATTGGCTCACCTTCTCCATGTACCAGTTAAAAATCTCTAAGGGCCATAGCTATGGTTTTTCCAACTTTTGAAGCTCAAAAGTAAGTGCATCCTAGTCCTGTTTTTGATGTTCTTTCCATTTTTGAAGTCCTTGAAGCATGATCTACCCATTTCTAGCCATATTTTGAGCTAGGGTTCATGTATGAAATTTGAACCATGTGTGACATGTTTGTATTTTGATGTTTAATGGTAGATTATGAAAGTTTGATGTGTGTTTAACATCTTTTACTAAGTGATTTTTGATGAAAATGCATAAAAAGGACTTATTTGCAAAAGATGTAAAATGAGTAGTAAGATGTATGGTTTGATGAGAAATGTGGGCTTTTATGAACATGTTATAAGTTCGGCTAGGCTTGGGTAACAAAGAAAATGAATACATTTCATTTTACGAGCCTAGGGACTAAGTTGTAAATAAGTGAAAAGTTAAGGGTAAAAAGGTAATTTTATCAAACTATGTGTTATGGGTCGATTTGACCAATGCGTGTATTGAATAAGCTAAATTTGGTATTATAGAGCAAGAAAAACGAGGAACAGACCTTGATCGGGGGAAAAACAAGGTGTGTGACGATTAGACTCTTTTTTTTACTATTTTTGTACCGAGGTAAGTTCGTGTGTAAATAATTCAACATTATGTTGTTATGTATTTAATTCTTTGAATTTTTCATGAATTGTAATTCCCATACCTAAATGTGAGTACGATTGTTGTTATCATTACATGAAACTATGTGCTTATTCACTATCATGAGTTACGTGGTTGGCCATATGGACGAGTTCCTCGAAGATGTGTTATTGATAAAATCCCATTTGAACTTAGGAATAGAATAGGATACAATGTGACATCTCACTAGGAATTACGTGATTATGAGCTCATGTGAATATGTGATATGTGTTTATGTGAATCTGGGTGCTAGTCTTGTACGTTCTACCGGTGGCTGGGTAGCCCAGCATGTAACACCCCTAACTCGTATCCATCACCGGACTAGGGTTAAGAGGCATTACCGGATATATCGAAACATTTTAAAATCATTTCACAATCAAAAGTCATGCATCATCATATCATAGTCAAACATTAATATTAAGTTCCTTTCTTAGGTCAATGAGACCATAAACATGCTTTAGGAAGAGGTCGGGACTAAACTGAACACATACAAATTTTTTCTAAAACTTAAAATTTTTTCAAAGTTATAAAGGTCACACTCCCGTATGAACAGGCCTGTGCCTCACACGGCATTAGACACGCCCGTGTGTCTAGGCCGTGGCAAAACAGGGCATACATACTGACTTATCCACACAACCACAAGACACGCCCGTGTGCTTAACCCGTGGTCGAAACTGACTTGACCACACGGCCTAGCACACGCCTGTGTGTGCGTGACCATGTGGTCTGCCCAGGCTCATTTCAAAATGGCTCTCAAGTAAAACGACAGAGACACACGCCCGTGTCCCTGCTCGTGTGGGCAAAAATAGGCCATTTACAAGGCCAATATGCATCCCATTTGGGTCCTCCCTACAATTCCAAACTCAAGCATCATATATGCAACATTTTGAGCCAAATTCAACTCCAAACATGTATCAATCAATTCATAATATCATCAACTAATTTCATATTCATTCTCTATATCAAAACATACTAAAATCATATGTCAAACATTACCCAAATTCTCAACTATGAATATCACTTGGCCATATACATATATATATATATCTCTAAACATATCATATTATTTGCCTTTTCAAACCGTATTCAAATAACTAATGCATCATCAATGTTATACTCATCATTTTACTTATAGGAATATGAACCATAAGTTGAAAATACATCCAATATTTCACCTCAATGCTCAAGCCAAATTATATAACCAATTACACCATACATATAAACCATGAACCACACTTCCCAAAAATGAGCTCAATACATAACCAAATATACGCCATATTAACATCATGAATAAGCCATTTTTGCATGGCTATATAAATACACAAGTCAAAATGAACCATCTCAAAAGTAGCCTATACATTCCACATTACCAAAACTTAAAGCTTTTATTTATCGAAGCGATAACTGGATAGTGTGATGACGTTTCCTCCAACTTCCAACCTGAGCAAGTCTCTGAAACTCTATAGACATAAGATAATATATGGAGTAAGCTTTGAAAGCTTAGTAAGTCATAAGCAATTAAATCATTTCAATGATATTTATAAACCAATATCACTAAACCGAAATTAACAAATCTCAACCACATATACCTTCATTGTACTCGTAAATTCATGAAACCACATTAAATAATTCACTTAACTTATTTATTAATGAATGTATACCCCTGCTTTCAAACTCGACTAACAACCGTTAGCTCACTCATATAAATCAAACTCACACATATTCATTTCATCACCAACCAAACCATGGTCATTTATTACAAATCATACATAAAGTTATATCAACTTCTTTATAAACACTTCCAAACTCAAAAATCCATAATTTCCTTATTCACATAAACCAAATTCACATATATGACTCGTATAGTCAACTCAATCATTTTAATTTTCATTATCTATTCAAGTTTTTGAACCAAGCATTCATACATCCATGTTTTACTTTTAATCTTTAAAATAACATTAATAATGATGTCAAATCCAACTCATTTCATCATTCATTTACATAATTTTTTTCATTTACTTCATACTTAACATCATCAACCACATAGGTTCCGTACATACCTATACCATTATGTTATTATCTATCACATTTATCATTCCAATGCTTGAAACACTAATTCATTCCATCGTCTTTGAACATTCAACAAACTCACACACTTAGTGCCAATTAATTAGCTGAAGGTATAATTGTATCGCGCACTTAGTGCCAATTAATTAGCCGAGGCTATAATTGTATTGCATACTTAGTTCTAATTAATTAGCCGAGGCTATAATTGTATCACACACTTAGTGCCAATTAATTAGCCGAGGCTATAATTATATTGCACATTTAGTGCCATTGTAATAGTCGTAGCTATTTCATTTATCGCACACTTAGTGCCTCAAATTCAATTCACATTTTACATACTTCAGCTTCACAATCATATTTCTTTACAACTCATTTCAACACATATAATGCACACACATTTCAATTTAACAACATTTATTTACTTATGAACTTACCTCGTACTAACACGAACGGACGGGAACGACTATTCTGATACTTTATCTTTTCCACGATCTAAACCCGTATTTCACTTTTCTCAATCTAGCTATAAGCAAAATCAGATTATTTAATCACTAGTTCATTCAATTTAACATAATTTACACTTTTTGGCAAAATTACATTTTGCCCTATTATTTCATATTTTTGCAATTTAGTCCCTATCACATAAAATCACAATTTCATGGAATTATAAACAACCCATGCTAGTTGAATTTTTACTCTATCATAAATCAACCCATATTTTTACTTTATTCATACTTTTAAACAGATAATTTCATAATTTCACAATTTCACAATTTAGTACATAATTTGCATTTTTACTCAAAATCACTTTGTAAAATATGTAAAACTATCATTCAACTTCCATATTTCATCATCAATCATCAAAAATCATGAATATTCATCAATGGAATCTCACAAAATCTATAACAATTTCAAAAATGGAGATACGGGCTAGCTAGGTTAAGCTGCAACGAACTCAAAAATGTAGAAATTATTAAAAACGAAACAAAATTGAGCTTACATGCATTCAATTCTCCATGGCCGAATGATTCAAGCTATTATGGCTTTCTTCTTCATTACATTCGGCTAGCATGATAGAAAAGATGGACTAAATTCATTTTTATTTTGTCTTATTAACCTTTAATATCCATTTTACAAAAATAACCTTAATGAACATTAATAACTACTCCATATGCCATGCCACTAATAACCACATAAGGACCTTAACTTCAAGGTTCTATAGCTATTTAATACTTTTAACTAATAGAACATAAGTTTTACACTTTATGCGATTTAGTCCTTTTTACCGAATTAACCATTCAAACGGTAAAATTTCTTCACAAAATTTTCATACAATTATAATATCATGCTTTAAATATTAAAATAATAATAAAATAAATTTTTCAATGTCAAATTGTGGTCTCAAAACCACTATTTTGACTAGGGTCTAAATCGGGCTGTTACACGGCATGTGTTGCGGGTACCTGTCAGCTTGTGTGAGCAGCCCGTGTAGTTACGTCCTGACTATCAGCTTGTGTGAGCAGGCTCGTGATTAGCTCGACAGTAAACAAATATGTAATATGTGATATGAGGTAGCATGTGGCTACGTATGAAGCACTATATGCAAGCTTTCCGTGTATCCGATTAGTATTCCAAGTGTTCGACGGGTAAGTCAGTGGGTTATTCGATGAATAAGTCAATGATGAGGAAATATGAGATTATGCTATGAGTTGGTACAGGTATGTACGTAAAACTCATGAGTAAAGAACTCAATATGCTATGAATATATGGTAAGAGTGTATGCAAGAAAGTTAAGTTTATGAGACTTGATAACGTATATGAAACTTTGTCTTATGTTAACTGTATGAGTTATGTTGCTTATTATTTGCATGTGAACTTACTAAGCTTTATGCTTACTCCCCTTTTCTTTCCATTTCTTATAGTGTTGCCAAGCTAGTTCGGGAATCGAAGGACATTGGAGCTCGACTCATACTATCAACATAATCTTTGGGTATATTGAATCTAAGCATTTTAAGTATGGAATGTATAGGAACTTGGTATTTTTGTTATATGTCATATTAATTTAGCCAAATGTGTTGGCTTATAATGATATTTGATTCATTTTGTGTAAAGCCATGAGATATGGCTTATAATGTTTATTGGGTTGTAAACCTATTTATTCAAGCATGCATGTGCCTGTGCAATTGTGATGTGGTTGTATGCATATGATGAATGTGTTGTGGTTATGTATGTGAGATGATAACTATGTTTTAAATGAGAATTGGTAAGTTGGACTTAACAAAGTATAACATCTTGTGTATTAAATAAGCTAACATGATAATGCCATAATCATGATTTGTTTGAAGAGTTTCAAGTGTTTAACTATGTTTTGTTAATTGTCTTTGAGGTCATGTATGTGCTTGTGCAATTAAGGGTGACAATTGGCTTTGAAAATAGCTTCAAGGTTGTCCACACGGGTAGACACACGGGCATGTGTCTAAGCCATGTGTGACACACGGTCTGCCCCATGGGCGTGTGGTCCGATTGTGTGTCCCCTGTACCTTAATTAATGCAAAACAGATTGCCCAGTAGTAAACACACGGGTAGAGACACGGCTGTGTGTCTCAACCGTGTAGAGGACACGGCTGTAGGACATGGGCGTGTGCCCAGGCCGCATGAAGTCTGCACTTAAATTTTAGAATTTAATTCGCCACACGGCCTAAGGACACGGACGTGTGCCTTGGCCGTGTGCCTCTAATTTGGTAATGACGTCATAAACAGAGAGCTCCACGAGCTAGGGACACGGGCGTGCCCCAAGCCATACGGGCGTGTGAGACCACATAGCCTATCCACACTGGCGTGTGGCTATCCAAATCATGAAAAATTTTCTAAGTGTCGTGAGAGTTTCAGAATTTCCCAGTTTAGTCTCGAACCACCCTCAATGTATGTTTGGGGCCTTTCAGGCCCATAAAAGGGACGATATATGTAAACGAAAAGTTTTAAATTTGAGTGGAAATTCATGATTTAGTTTTGTATGGATGATTATGTTTATGTCCCATAATGCCTAGTACCCTATTCTGGCGTAGAATATGGGTAATAGATGTTACAGATTTACCTTAAGTATATGCTCATGTGGAAATGTCTCCTGAATGGGTATAAGAGGAGAAGTTTCTTCTTACGACTCTAGTTTGGATAAGTGATCTACTACTTGATTTTTTACCCGTTTTCGATCTTGAATTTCTAAATTGAACTCTTTTAGTAGAAGTACCCATCGAATCAACCTCGGCTTGGCATCTTTCTTGGCAAGTAGATATTTAATTGTCGAATGATCTGTATAGATAGTCACTTTGGTACCTACAAGATAAGGTCAAAACTTTTCAAAAGCAAATACAATAGCGAGTAAATGTTTTTCCATTTCCATTACCATATAATTCAGTTAAGCTCTCGTCAAAGTCTAACTTGCATAGTAGATGGGATGAAAAATTTAGTTCCTTCCCTGTCCCATCATGGCTCCTATCAAGAAGTCACTTACGTCACACATTAATTCAAATGGAAATTCCCAATTCAGTGTGACAATAATTGGTGTTGAGACTAATCGATTCTTCAAATCATTGAAAGCTTTCAAACAATTTTCATCAAAGTTTAATGTTATGTCATTCTCCAATAATTTGTATAAGGGTTTAGCAATTTTGGAAAAGTTTTTGATGAATCTTCGATAAAATTCGGCATGTCCCAAAAAGCTCCTAACACCTTTTACAGATGTTGGAGGTGAGAGTTTCTCAATGATATCTACCTTAATCCCTTTCTCGTTATTCGGAGCCCCAAAACAATACCTTTTCGTACCATGAAATGACACTTTTCCCAATTGAGTACAAGGTTTGTTTCTTTGCACCGCCTTAGTACATTGGTTAGATTGGCTAAGCAATCATCGTAAGTGTCTTTTAATATTGAAAAATCATCCATAAAAACTTCCAAAACTTTTTTACCATCTTAGTAAAAATTGCCATCATACATCTTTGAAATGTAGCAATTGCATTAGATAAACCAAATGGCACTCATCTAAAGGAAAATGTACCGTACGGGCATGTAAATGTTATTTTGTGTTGATCCTTCGGTGCTACCATGATTTGGTTGTATGCTGGGTATCCATGGACAAAATAGCAATAGTCTCGCCCTATGAGTCTATCTAGTATTTGACCCAAGAACGAAAAAAGAAAGCGGTCTTTCTGAGTCACCTTGTTCAATTTTCGGTAATTTATGCAAATTGTCCATACCATAACCATTCTGGTCAGTAATAACTCATTATATTTGTTCTCCATGACCGTAATGCCTCCTTTCTTTGGCACACACTGGACTGGACTTACCCATGAACTATTTGAGATTGGGTAAATTATACCCGCATCTAACCACTTAATAATTTCTTTCTTCACCACGTTCTTCATAATGGGGTTCAGTCTCTATTGTCCATCAATCATTCCTTTTTCACCATCCTCTAGAATGATTTTTGCATGAACATGGAAGGACTAATACCATGGATATCGGCTATGATCCATCCGATAGCCTTTTTAAATTGTTTCAGCACTAGAATGAATTTCTCTTACTGCTTTTTAGTTAGTTGAGCTGAATAATCACAGACAAAGTAGAAGAGTCCCCTAAATAGACATATTTTAAGTGTGAAGGAAGTACCTTAAGTTCTAATTTAGGTGGCGCTTCGATCGACGCTTTTGGTTGGACATAATCTCTGCTCTTTACTTATCCCGAATTTTCTAAATATGGATATGGGCATCAAGTTGATGCTCACACCCAAATCACACAACGCCTTACCACAATAAAATGCTCAAATGTGACAAGGTATGGTAAAACATCCAGAGTCTTTCATCTTTGGAGATAGTTTATCTTGTAGATATGCACTGCATTCCTTCGTTAGAAACACTGTATCAAATTCTCCCAGTCTCTATTTCTTTGACAGGATATCCTTCATGAATTTAACGTAGTTTGGCATCTACTCAAGAGCTTCTACCAATGAGATGTTGATATGAAGTTGCTTGTGTATGTCTAGGAACTTCCTGAACTAGACTTCCTATTTCTGTTTCTGAAGTCTTTGAGGGTAGGATGGTGGAGGATTTTTTACTGGAATTGGGAAATTCTTCTGCTGTAGAACTTTTGCATATAAAAAAGGTGTTAGTTTATCAGAATTGTTTGGCTTAGAAGTTACCTTATCAGATTTTGCAGTTTCTAGCTCTAGGGAAGCTGGATTTTCAACACTTAGTTGAACTTCCACTTTATCTCAAGCGTTAGCTGGCTCTTCCTCAACTTTGACAATGTTGGGCTCTATCGTCTTTCTGCTCCTTAGTGTTAATATTTTATAGTGCTATTTTCCAAGGTTTCTTGGATTCTCCGTGTTACTAGGCAGAGTGCTTTGTGGTTAGTTTCTAATTTTAGTTGCAAGTTGGCCCATTTGGTTCTCTAGGTTTTTAAATGTAGTTATTTGACTTTGGATTAAGGCATCATTTTTTGCTATGTATACCTTTAAAAGGTTTTGTAAGCCATTAGAAGGTTCAGCCTGAGTGATTTCTGAACTTGTTGGGTGAATCCAGATGGCTGGGTTGATCTAGGTTATGCATAAGTGTTACTGGGTCCAGCCCTTTGGTTACTGATTCGTGACGAAATGCGTAACTGTACACAGTCGTTATCAAGTAATCAGTAAGTATAAGAGTTATCGTCTCCATCGGGACTGTATTTAAATTGATAATTATAAAATTACTATCCACAAGTTGGTTAAGAAAAAACACAATGATTTTGAGTGATAGATGTTAAATTAAATTAATTAACTAAATGCAAGTTAACCTAAATGCAAATGAAATGGAATACAAGGTGATGGTTTAACAATAATTTTAAGAGTTAACAACAATAACATGAATAGGCTAGAATAATTACAACCTTTGACTTAATTCATTTTTCATCATGCTTAACAACTAGGGGTGGAGCCATAAATTTTTTTTAGAGAGGGCTGAAATGAAATTTTAATTTTTAATAGTCTATATCTTTATAATTTTTAAAGGATTAAATCAAAATTTTATAATTTTAAGGGGGCCAAAGTGTAATTTTACCTTTACTAATTTAAAATTTAAAAAATTTTAAAGGGCCTAAATAGCAATTTTCCATTTTAGGCCAGCCCCCTAACCGCCTATGTTGGAATCCAATATAAGTTCTTTTGAAATCTTATACTTAAAAACACATGTATATTTCTATGTCCATATTTAAGTAAGGATTCCTTAGAATTTATGTGAAATAACATGGATAGATCATGTTTGAAAAAATTTAATCACAAAAACCCAAAGTTATGCAAGGTAATAGAGCTCTGAGTTATGATGAACCTTTAATTTAATCGAATCAGGATCTAAATTAAGCAAGAACCTTCCAATTATTGTGTCCATTAATTGCCATCTGGTCAGGATTGATCAACTAATTCTAATGCATTCAAACATGTTTTAATGTATGAAATACATAAATGATTTTAATTAGAAGCATGAACAACTGAGGCACAAAGCATCATAAACATGAATCAAATGAACTTCATAAAATTAATGTAATCATTCTAGCCAAAACAAAATTAAGCCATCATTCACTACAACAAATTAAGCTTTTAGTGGCATTTTTAGTGGCGTTTGGACAGAAAACGCCGCAAATATATACCATTAGTAGCATTTTCCTATAAACGCCGCAAAAGGTAAGGTAATAGCAGCGTTTTCCCCATAAACGCCGCATAAGGTAAGGCAATAGCGACGTTTTTCCCATAAACGCCGCAAAAGGTAAGGCTAGAGTAGCGTTTTTTCCATAAATGCCACAAATTTATTTACTTTTTATTGAAACGACATCGTTTTCACAAAGATATCAAATATCCTTTTTCTTTTTTGATATCATCTCCCACGAGTTACCAACTTTCTTTCTCAGTTTGTTGATCCTTTCTCTTTCTTTCTCATGTTTTTTCTTTCTCAGTCTGCTTTCTTTCTTCAGTATCCTTTTTCTTTGCTTTATATCATCTCCTACAATATCATCTCCCATCAACATTCTTTGATTTCTCGAAACCCTAAAAATCCATTGTGCCCTATTTCCTCAAAGTTTGTAACCGAGCAACCGATGCCTAGCCACTTTACCCAGCAGCCAACTCACTTGCCAGCCTCCGTGAGTCTTAGGAAAATTTATCTTTTTTTTTCTTTTTTCCATTCTATATTTTTTATTTTCGTTTGTTTCTCAAGAAAAAATTTAAAAAAAGTTTAGCATTTTCGTCTATTCTTTGCTTTTTTATTCTATAAATAAGATTACAGATTTGTTTACTTGATTGATAGAATTGAAATCAACTAGAAAATCAAGTGGGTAAATATTCAGATTCTTGTTTTGTTTCAGGTTTTTGGTGAAAATCGACTGTGCAATATAAAAATTTGTTTACAAAACCAGGGAGTGTTACAGGTGATAAATTGAACGATTATTTAATTTATTTTTATCTACAAATTTTATGTTATGAACTAAGTAGTTTTGTGAATTTTTATTTTAGGGTTTCGAGCATTATTTTTACTCCCTTTAGGAAAGCTTTCTCTCTTAGTTTCTCACTTATTTTTTTCTTATTTTATTTCATTTCCATATGATGCAGTGACAAGCTAGTAATGAATTTTAGTTATCTTCATTATCTGATTTTGATGGGAAAAAGGAATGCTAAGCAGGTTTAATTTAATTTCTCATCACGTTTGTTCTTGCATTTAGAAGTCCTTTATTTTTTGATTTTGTCTCTATTAGCTCAATTTTTATTATTTCATTTAACAAAATCCTGTCACTTTTCTTTCTCAGTTTTTTCGCAGACCTTGTTATTCTATTTTAGCTTCTTTTAACATTGAAAAGATAGCTTTTTGGTGTGTTTGCTTAGCTTCAATCTATATTGTCTTAGGTAAGACAGTTCTGCTTCCTTTCTTTGTTTGTTTTTAATTTTCTTATTGGGTTTTTATTTTTGTGTTTTTCTTCAATCTCATTATCTGCTGTAATTTATTTTCTTTTTTCTTTTGAATTCTAGGTTTTAATTGATGTTTCAGTTAAGTACATTGTGTTATTATGCTGGTTGGGTGCTTAGAAAATTGGGGTAATAGGAACGTAAGTGTTTGATTTACTAAAATTTTTAGTAGCACTGTTTCTTTTTCCTTTTTTCCCTTTTCCTGCAAATTCCTGATTGATGCCTGATATATGATGTAACCGAATCCTTGTTTAGTATTTTATAATTTGAATAACTTTTTTTAAAAATTGGGTTTATGGTTCGTCCCTGTGGGAATCGGATTCATGCTTTTTATCCTCGAGTGTTGAGTGTTGAAATGTGTTTGAAAATTGAAATTTTGAGGTTAAGGAATCGTACAAATTCCATGGAGTAGTCTGACATAAGTGGAATCTTGTGTCATCCTCACTCTTTTTGTTATTCTTCAGACAAACATTAGTAATTTCTTAATGTTTGATTTTGGTTTATCTTGTGGAACAAGCATATGTGGTGACAGCTTTGGTGTAACTGGTTTTCAGTTCACTTATTTAGTTTCTCATGTGATTAAAATAGCTACATATAGATATTTTTGTGAAATTTTTTATTGTTTCGTTAGTCCTGTATTTCTTTTGTTTATTACCTTGATTTGATTTCTTGGTGGACAATCATTTTTTATTTTTTTTATTTTTTACCTACTAAAACTCGAATATGCTTTTAAGTTTTTAGGGGCTTCCCATGTATAAATATGTGCTTTACAATGGTGTTTAGTCTATATCGGTGTAGACAATTATTTTCCCTTGTTGACTAAGGCTAGTATAGTTGAGTTTTTACATCAGCAAGTTCTTGATATAGAGCACGGTTTTGCAGGGCAGTTACTGAACTCCAAATTTTCTATTTCTTTCTCTTTTTTGGTCAGACCAAATTAAGCAAGCCAAATTTTGTAAAAGTAATAGCATTGAATTTCACCCTTATATTTAAAGATGTTGCTTTCTCTTATCTTGATATTTGATGCTTGAAAATATTGCAATATGCTAAATACCCCACATTTTATCTGGTAGATACTTTTAGAATGGAGTTGAATTTCAATAGGTTGTTTAGTTGTAAATCTTTTTGCATGCTTTGCCATTTCATGAAATTGAAGATGAGTGACAACATTTACATTGAGCATGCTATTGTCTTTTTCTGGATATGCTACTTGCAAACTGTTAAAGCCTTCATTATCCTATACTTGCAAACTGTTTGCCTTAATTTTGTGGGGTACCATTTCAAGTAAATTTATAGCGAGTTTTTATTTGTTTAACTTATATGCTCATGGAGTATGTATGTGATCTCTTTTGCTCCTTAGGATTGCAATGGCATGCTACTTTATATTGATTGCTTTTAACTAAGGTTTCCTCTTGGCTGGATAATATGAAAAGTGTTTACTTAGTCCCTATCTATGTCATCTGCGGGCTACTATTTTGTTCTTGTAAATTATAAAAAAGGATATTGCTTGGCTCATCTCTGTATAGATAATCCCTATTTTTTTTTGTCCATGAATTTAATTCTTTCCCTTATTACGGGTTATTTTTTATTTAATTTTTATTATTAAGTATTTCCGAAACATTATAATTTGTTTTGCACTTATCACTGTATCGTTTCAAATTACGAAGTAAATAAATGAATGATCCAAATAAAACAAAATAATCAATTTAAATATTATTTATATGTTTAATTTTAGTATTGACAAAATAAACAAAATGAAAAGAAATAAACAAAAGAAATAACAAATCTTTAATATCTTTAGTGAAAAACAAAATAATCAATTTAAATAATTAATGTTGATATTTCACATGGGAATGGATATTCAAATCTTTAATTTGGGTTAATTTCATTTTAGATCATCTTATATTTTTATGATTTAAGTCTTTATTTCATTTAAGTAACTTCATTATAATATCTTATTTTATTGATATCTTTATATTTAATCAATTTTTTATTATTTATTTTAGTTTTGATTCTAAATTTTTATTTTTATTTTAAATTTAAGATAACTTGAGTTCTAACTTTTAGATTTTAATTGTGTTATTAATTTATTATTTTAAATTCTAAATTTAAATTCATTAATTTTTATATTTAGTTTTAAAGTTAAAATTTTCATAGAAAATTTAATTTAAATAATATTTTTTATTTATCCTTAAAAGTATATAGTTTAAAGTTCAAATTTAAAAAATAAAACATAATATAATATTTATCATAGAAATAAATATAATTTAATTAAGATAAATTTTTAAAGGAAAATAATATTTATCTTAATGTTAAAATTATTTTAATATTTTTCATAAATATTATCATAAAAATAAATATATTCAATTATCATAAAGATAAATATTATTTATCTATATATTTAAAATTTATTTATCCTTTCATAGAATTTGTAACACAATTTTAATTTTAATATTTTTTGTTTTAAATTCTAAATTTAAATTGATCGATTTTAATGTTTAGTATAGTAAACATAAATGTGATAAAAAACACAAATTTAAAAATTAAAAGAGTCAATATTTAAAGTTAATATATAAAGATGATAATCATAACTTACATAAACATTTAAGGTTTATGATTATCATAACTTACATAAACATTTAAAGAATATAAAAAAATGCATTTTCTAACATTTAAAGAATATAAAGAATATTTATCATATCCTAACTTACATAAAACTTTGGATCAAAACATATAAAAATCACAGAAATTAGGGCAACATTGTTGTTTTTCCCTACTCTTAATTATACTTATAAATAAACAACTTACCTGAATTAGTTTACACCCATTAAAATACAATGCATTAAATCTTCAAGGTAAATTTGTTATAGTGAATTTGGAGTATCCAAACGTAAAATGTTGTCACTAATATATATCTTTTAAATAATTAGATACTCGATACTTGATATATGTTATCTATTTTAGTACAATGGCATGATTTAAATCTATTTAGAACACTTAAGTAACTGTAATTTATTGTCAACTTTAGACTTCAAGAACTACGAAATGGATAAGAGTTGGATGGATTTGTCAAGGGTAAGCAACGACTATTGAAATGGAGTACAAACTTTCCTAAATTTTGCATTTCAAAATGCAAGCCAAGAGAATATGATTCTTAGCTCGTATAAAAAGTGTGGCAACATCAGTTGACATATTCGTGAAGTTGTCTACGAACATCTAATTGTTGATGGCTTTATTCGAGGGTATAAAAAATGGATTTTCCATGGAGCGTGTACACCTCGTAAAACCTCTTCAATGATTAATTCGACTTATCTTCATAATGCTCACCATCAGTCTGTTAGAGAAGATGACATGGAAGGTATGTTGCGAGATACCTTTAATATGCATAGTCATGGTTTGCAATCGTTTCCACCCGAAATTTTTGCATCCAATGATTGTGATATTGATGGAAATGCTTTTACCAAAATGGGAAAAAGTAATCCACTCCAAGAGCCAAATGGAGAAGCAGCGAAGTTCTACAAGTTACTTAATGAAATGAATGGAGAGCTTTATGAGGGATCGAAATTTTCAAAACTATTTTTTCACTTAAAATGTTTGGGAGGGTGGACCGGAAACTCTTTTACACTATTGTTAGAGTTTTTGAGAGATATGTTTCCATTTGCAAAAATCCATCATCCATGCAAAGATATGAAGAAACTCATAAAGGATTTAAGCATTGGGTACGAAAAAATTCATAGTTGCCCAAATGACTACATGTTGTATTGGGGTGATCGAAAAAACCAACAGTCTTGTCATGTTTGCGGTAAATCTCATTGGATGAATAGGAATGCAGAAGATGTGATAGAGGATGAAAGTGAGGCACAATCAAGAAAGAAGCCAATAAAGATTTTGCGATATTTTCCACTAATACCAAGGCTTCAAAGGCTTTTCATGCCGTCAAAGACAGCCGAGTCTATCAGGTGGCATCATGATCAACGATTAATGATGGATTATTAAGGCATCCTATGTATTCTTTAGCTTGAAAATCATTTGACAGTAAATTTCCAAGCTTTGCAAGCAATCTCGGAATGTGAGGCTCGGGCTAGCATCTGATGGATTTAATCTTTTTAAAATCATGAGTGCTTCATATAGTATTTGGCCTGTAGTGCTTGTTCCTTACAGTTTGCCTTCGTGGATTTGCATGAAGCAATCTTCTTTTATCTTATCTATGATTATCCTTGGAGAAAAAGGTCTTGAGAATGATATTGACATTTATATGCAACCACTTATTGAAGAGTTGAAACAATTTTGGGTGGGTGTTGAAACATATGATATCTTGAGAAAGGAGAACTTTTATTTATGTGCAACTTTGTTGTGGACTATTAATGATTTCCCGGCTTATGCCAATTTATCTGGTTGGAGTACCAAAGGACGTTATGCTTGTCCTTATGGTGCTATGCAAACATGTTCGAAGTGTAACACCCCTTGCCCGTGTCTGACACCGGGATAGGATACGAGGCATTACCGGACTTAAACACAAGCAAACATACAAAATCGGGCCATAAAATTTCGTTCAAATCAAATTCATTCATACATATGCAAATTTGTCCTTTATATGGGCCTACGAGGCCCAAAACATACATCAGGAGTAGTTCGGGACTAAATCGAGAACTTTAGAAAACTTTGGGAAAATTTAGAAAAATTTCCATGAAACAGGGGCACACGCCCGTGTGGAGATAGGAGACATGCCCGTGTGCCCGAGACACGCCAATGTCCTCAGGCCGTGTAACTCTCTGTTTATGACGTCAACACCAAAATATAGTCACACAGTCGTGTCACACGCCCGTGTGGCTAGACCATGTGGTTGATTAAAATTTCATAATTTTTCATAAAATGGTGCAGACTTCACACAGCCTGAGCACACGCCAGTGTCTCCAAGCCGTGTCCCTCACACGGCCAAGAAACACGCCCGTGTCGTAGCCCGTGTGTTTACTACTGGGCATTCTATTTTGCAAAACTAAAGTGCAGGTGACATATGACCGGACTAAACGCCCATGGGGGCAGACCGTGTGTCACGCACAGCTTAGACACATGCCTGTGTGTCTATCCGTGTGGACAACTTTGAGGCTATTTTCCAAGCCATTTGCCACCCTCAAATGCTCACTCACTTATACATTTTTTATGGCATGCAACATAGCATATTTATTCACTCAAATACTCACAATCATGATTAATCCATGACATTGTAATGTCAACATATCACATGCTCAAACCATCATGCTTTCATATTGCATTCCACACCAATTTCATATTTATTCATCCTTATAAACATACCTTCAATCTACTCAATTATACCATAGCTATGGTCATACCTATTAGTCCCAATTCATTCATTAAGCATATGTGCCATTACCGACAAGCAACCACCAACCACATCACATATAAACACATTGCATGCATGCATAAAAAAATTAGGGTTACAACCTGAGAAGCAAATATAAGCCACATCTCATGGCCTTATATAAAATGAATCATAATACCATCATGAGCCAACTCATTTGGCTCATCAATATGACACAACAAAATGACCAAGTCCCCTGTACATGCCATACTCAAAATTTTGAGACTAACTATACCCAAATGTCCAATTGATAGTGTGATCGAGTCTCTGACGTCCTTCGATCCCCGAGCTAGCTTGGCGACACTATAAAAGATGGAAAGGAAGGGGGTAAGCATTAAAGCTTAGTAAGTCCATATGCAAATAACATGCTATCTAAACAAATATTTAACATACGTTTAACATAATGAACATAAGCTAGTATTTCATCAAACCACTTAAACTTACTCATCACATAAACAACCTTATCATAAGTTCATCATATACCAAGGTATTACTCATGAGTTCGGTATACACACCTGTACCAACTCGTGACATAATCTCTTACTCATTCTTCTCATTGACTTTCCCCTTGGGTCTTCTGTCAAGTTACTCGATAATTTACCCATTGAACACTCGAAATACTATTGGATACACGGAAGGCTCGCACATAAGTGCCACATACGTAGCTAAAGCTACCTCATATCACATAACACATAAAAGCTCATTCTCGAGCTACTCACGGGTCTGCTCACACAAGCTGTCAGGTATTTGCAACACATGCTGGACTACCCAGCCACCGGTAGGACGTACAAGACCAGCACCCGGAACCACATAAACATATATCACATATCTCATGAGCTCAAAAATCACATGGTTCCTAGTGACATGTCACTTGTATCCTAAACTATTCCTAAGGTTCAAATGAGATTCTTTGAAGTCACATCTCTGTCAAGCTGGCTCGTAATGTCGATCTCAATGTCCATAATGCCAATCACTTACTCATGGAGCAATCAAGGCATAACTCATAATAGCATTAAAGAATTTGAATTCACATAATACTCAAGCATCGAAAATATAAGATAACATCACATTATTTGTATATGAACTTACCTCGGTACAAAATGATGAAAACAAGCCTATTCTTCGTAAACCTTATTTTTCTCTCGATCAAGACCCGAATAACATTTTTCTTGATCTATAATGCCAAATTTAACTTGTTTATCATATATATTGTTCGAATTGACCCATAACACATACTTTCATAAAATTACCTTTTTACCCTTAACTTTTCACTTATTTACAAATTGGTCCTTAGGCTCGTAAAACGAAATGCATGCATTTTCTTTGTTACCCAAGCCTAGCAGATTCATATTCCTACTCCTAGCAGCCCACATTTTTCTTTATTTCACATATTTACTACCCATTTTACAACTTTTACAAATAGGTCCTTTTTAGGTGTTTTCATGCAAAATCACTTTGTAAAAGATATTTATCACACATCAAACTTTCATATTCTTCCATTAAACATCAAAATACATGCATGTCATACATGGATAAATTTTTGAACATAAACCCTACTTCAAAATAAGGGTAGAAATGGATAGAACAAGCTTGGAGGTACTTACAATCAAGCTTGAAAAGTTGAAAAACCCTAGCTATGGAGACCACCTAAATTTTGGCACTTAGGGAAGAAGATGGACATGAATTTTGCTTCCCTTTTCCCTTTTTATTCTTTTAATTACTAAATGACCAAAATGCCCTTAAGGCTTTTCTTTCAAAATTTTCCTATTCATGCCCATTTTTGTCCAAAATTTTATAACTTGGTTAAATTGTTATTTAAGACCTTCTAATTTATAATCCATAGCAATTTCATGCTTAAAGCTTCTAGAACTCAATTTTTGCAACTTATTCAATTTAGTCCCTAACTTCAAATTGGTCACTTTAGGCATAATTTCTTCATGAAAATTTCACATAAATATGCAATCATATCATGGATCATCAAATAATCATAAAATAATTATTTCTACTTCAGATTTGTGGTCTCAAAACCACTATTCTAACTAAACCCTAATTTGAAATGTTACACAAAGTGGTTTTATAATGGGAAAAAGTTCTCTTATATGGGGCATCGTCGGTGGTTAGATGGAAATCATAGATTTTGATTTCAAAGGACTCTATTTGATGGTACTGAAGAGTTTAGAGAAACTCCTGAGCAGACCATTGGATCTGAAATCTTGTTCATGTTAAAAGTTATCAATTTTAGTTATGGGAAGATGAATAAACCACCTAACATGCAAACAATGAGAAGACCAAGGGAGGAGTATATTGGCGATGTTGACCTGCAGAGTAATGATGAATCTGATGAAGAGGATGATCCTAATGAGGCGAATTTGTGGAAAAAAAGAAGTATTTGTTTAGTTGCCTTATTGGGAGAATCATATTTTGCGACACAATCTTGATGTCATGCATATTGAAAAGAATGTTTGCGAGAACATCATTGGGACAATTCTGAATGTCGATAGAAAGTCAAAAGACAACCTTCAAAGTCGACTTGATCTAGTTGACATGGGAATTTGGCGTGATCTTCATCCCCAATGTAACACCCCTAACCCGTATCCGTCGTCAGAATGGGGTTGTGAGGCATTACTAAACCAAAGCACAATTAAGAATATATTCATAATAACTCAAATTATAATCATATAAATATAAGAATATAATTAATTAAATATTAAACATTCATTAAAAACGAATCATATTACATAGGTGCACATCATATGTTCAACACTCCACTGGTAATCGATTATCTAATTAAAAATCAAGATTTAACTTTTAGTTCTTTACATGCACATCTTAAACCAATTAAAAGAATTCACATAGTAATTTGTTCCTTAACTTAAATGTCATAGACAAATTCATCGAATAATTATATATAAATATGAATACATTTCATGAACCAATAATCACATCATGCATATTGAACTACATCAAATTTGGATTATTGCTAAACCATCATTGCCTAAATTTATCAAACTTAATTCACATACTAATATAAAAGACCCTAATTATCTACATGCAAATAATTACCATTTAAGACACAAATAATGATTTAAAATAATCTTAAATCTCATATTAATTATCCTGTCTAAAATGCACAAAAGCAACCAAACTAATTAATTATGATTCAGTCATTAAATTAATCTTTCAAACAAATTTTAAATTACAAGTGCATATTTATAGTAAATCAAGACATCATATACCTAGATATATAAGTATAAAGGTCAACACATTAATCAACATATATGTTAATTAAATTCAAAATCTCATCAAAACTACTCACCAACCGAAATAAACTACTACCATCTTTTCAAGTCTTAACCAAATTATAATAACATGTATCACTCGAATATAAACATTTTTATACAACAAATTCACATGCACCAACTAGAGCATTATTCAAGCAGACTTATTTAACCAAACTCATCACCCATATTTATATACAAGAACAAAATCTCCAAATAGTGGTAATTACAAAACTGTTTACTCCTTGTATCCATCACCACCACTAAACTGATTCAATACATACAATACCTAACACATATAACTTATAATTCCAAACATATAGCATTTTAATCAAAATAGGTTTAACCATGCCCAATATAATTAAATTCAAACTTAAAAAAAATAAAGCCATTTCCAATACATAATATATTTACCACAAACCAAACCACAATCAAGCATATTCGCATATTTCAAAATCAAGATCATAAAACATTATAGCTAAGCACACATAAAAACAAACTTAAACATAAATAGCAAGCCATTTTCGTATGGCCTTAGTTACATAACCAAAATCCAACATTACAAAAGTATGTTCCAGCCTATATATGCCATAATACGAGTTTGATTTATTAAAATTTTGAAGTTGTAGATAGTGTGATAGACTTTGCTAATGATCCCCGAGCTTGTAACTTGAATTCAAAATCTATAAAACAACGTAACATGTATACACAAAGTAAGCTATTATAGCTTAGTAAGTTATAAGCAAATATTCATCACGATAACTATATCAATTGGATTAAACCAAAACCACTTATAAAATTATAACATCTTTAAATTCATATATGTAAAGTTCATATTACAATAATATTCATTCTTAGATATCATGTAATATCCCGAATTAGGGCCTAATCGGAATAGTGGTTTCGTGACCACAAATCCAAGATAGAGATAATTATTTTATAATTATTTTGATGTTTATGATATGATTGCATGATTGTGTGAAAATTTCGTGATGAAATCCTATGCCTAAAGTGCTTAGATTGAAATTAGGGACTAAATCGAATAATTTGTAAAACTTGCATTCTAGGAGTTTTTAGTATGAAATTGTTTTGGAATATTAATGAGGAGGTCTTAAATAGCAATTTGACCAATTTCTAAGCCTATGGACAAAAATTGGACATGGATGGAATTTTTGGAAAGTTTAGTAGTAAGGGCATTTTGGTCATTTAGTTATTAAAATGAATTAAAAACAAAATTAAAAGCCAATTTTTGTCCATCTTCTTCATTAGGCCAAAATTTCAAGGGTTCTCCATAGCTAGGGTTTGTTTCAAGCTTCCAAGCTCCATAGTAAGTGATTCCAAGCCCCGTTTTTAATGTTCTTTACGTTTTTGGAATCCTGGTAGCTCGATTAAGCTTATGCTAGCAATAATTCAACCTAGGGTTCATATTTGGAAAAATACCCATAGGTGAAATTTGTGTATTTTGGTGTTTTATGATAGAAAATGAGGTTTTAAATTATGTTAGACAACTTGTACTACTCGGTTTTAAGCGAAAACGAGTAAAAGGGCTTAATCGATAAAAATACCTAATAGTCATAAGTACATGTTAGAGTGTGAATTTGATGTTACCATAGAAGGGAAAAATGATCAGCATGTCATAAAACATAAGAATAAGGGATGAATTTTAATTCCTGAGCCTAGGGGCAAAAGTGTAATTATGCAAAAGTTTAGGGGCAAAAATGTAATTTTACCAAAGTTTGTATTAAATGCTGTTTTGATGAATGTATGTATTAAATAAGATTAATTTGGCATTATAGATCAAGAGAAACGAGATTCAAGTCGCGATCGAGGGAAAAACAAAGTTTACGAAGAATAGGCTCGATTGCTAATAATTTTGTACCGAGGTAAGTTCATGTGTAAATGTAGTAACATAATTTTCATTTTAATTAACTTAATGATATTTATATGATATGATGATTATTATTATGAAATATTATGCTTTGTGGTTATTGTTGAGTAATATGCAAATTATGTTTATTACTTGTTAAATATGAATTGCTACCGAGTATCGGTTTTGATATTCCGTGGAAGACGACAAAGATGTGTGATTGAGGAAAAAGCCCGTTTGAACCTTGGGAATAGATTAGAATACAAGTGACATGTCACTAGGATGGTTGAGTTCCAAACTCGTTGAGTTGAGTCCGAGTTCGTGAGATGTAACTAGGCATCCGAGCTCGTTGAGTTGAGTCCGAGATCACTTATGGATGCGAACACCCGAGCTCATTGAGTTGAGTCTGAGTTCACTTATGGGCGAGTTACATGGTAGCTTGGCTACATAAGTTCCGCAGGCTATTGAGTTTGTCTAGCTGCAGTATGGCTCTTATGTTCATGAGATCCGCGTATTCGAATTATATTCCGATGTGTTCAACGGGTGAATCTTAAGTGAATAAGAAGAAGGCCTAAAATGAAGGTGACATGTTGGTAAGTGTGGTAATGAGAAAATTTGACAGGTATGTGCTTAAACCCTCAGGTTGAGAACTTGGTATGATGAAATCGTAGAAAGATATTAAATACAAATGAAACATGAATGTCTTGGTGTTGTTTATGCAAATAATGTTTTTGTGGGATTGTGTGATTATGTTACTTGCTATTTGCATGTGAACTGACTAAGCATTTGTGCTTACTCCCTTCTTTTCTTTCATTGTAGTTTTGACAAGCCAGCTTGAGAATTGGGATAGGTCGAAGACTCGTTCACACTATCCGAAGGCCTAAATTGGTAAAATGGCTTGTGTGTTTTGAATGTGGCATGTATGTCAAAATACTCACTTTGTGTAAATGATCTTATGATATGGCTATGGTTTGGCAAGAAAAGGGTTTGTAAATGATTAGCCATTGGAATGGCCAATCTAAGTCATATTTGATGTTATGTATGTTTAAAATGATATTTAGTCCATGAAAATCCTTAGTAAAGTGAAATTTGCCATAAAACAGAGAATCAAAAGCGAAAGTGATGTAAATTTGAAAAATCACTAAAAATATTAGAAATGGAATTAAATGATGAGTAAGTTATGAAATTGAAGATTTATGAGTCTATTTTCATATGGATTGAACAAAATACGTATATGAATTATATTTTATGAGATATTTGAATTTTTGTGAAATAGGGCCAGAGTGATTTCTGGATCCCCTGTTCTGACTTTAAAAATTCATAATAAATTGTAAAAAAAAATTAGAAGTCATACTTTATATGTACAGATTTATTATTGAGTATAGTGAACAGAAACAAACGTCATATACATTGAAATTCTTTACAGGGAGATATCTGATTCGTAATACACAGAGGTTAGAGCAGTTGAACCCTGGAACAGGGGAGAATTTAACTAATAAACTGTACTAATTGGCTTGACCAAAAATTATAGAAAAAAATTAGTAAATAGATATATGAGTCTCATTTCAGGTAAAATTTACGAAATTGGATTTTGAGTTTCGAAACTCGAGATATGAATTTTTAAGCGACTATGATGCAGATTGCTAGCTTGACTGGAAATTTTAAAAAAATAAATCGTTTGAGCGGTTTAAGTAATGAATTAAGTCTGTTAACACCTCGTGTTCGAATCCGGCGACGGTCTCGGGTACGGGCCGTTACATATCACTTGGCCGAATGCTCATGTAACTAAATTATCATTAATATCATTTAATTTCCACCATCGAATAATCATCACTAACCTAGTTCACAATCCAAAAACACATAAGCCCATGTAGCACAATATGATTTCATATATACATGTTAATTATGTAACCGAATGTATAAATTCACACATGCATATAATTGTAACTCATCCAATAATATTCACAAGATCGAATACACTTACCTCATTTTAATTATTAAAAAGCTAATACATACCTGTATATTTATCTCGCTTACACACTCGAGCATAACTTATCTTTGCCCGTTGAACCATTCGGAATTAGATAGGACACTTGGATATCCACATAAATCGTACAATGCCAACGTCCCAGACGTGGTCTTACATGTAACCATAAATCGATGCCACTGTCCTAGACAGGGTCTTACTCGTAAACACATATCATAATCACATATCGATTCCATGGTCTTACTCGCACATATATATATCGAAATCCTCTGTCATGACATATGTATCCTAACTATTCCTAAGGTTCATACGGGGCTTTCGGACTCGTATCTCGGTCGAATCATATTCGTAAACATAGTTCCCAAACATTTTCACATTCGGCTATTACTTATACAAATTCATAAAATTCAAAATCAGCATTATACATTCACATATATTTAAAATTTACGACATTTATTTGCTTATAAACTTACCTCGAACGTCGTAAAACGGGACGGGGCTACTAGTCGACAACTTTCGTTTTTCCCCGGTCCAAATCTAATTTCTTTGGTTCTTGATCTAAACATATTCAAATTAAGCTCATTCAAACATATTTTCATTCAATTTAGTCCAAAAACACATAAATAGGAAAATTACCATTTTACCCTTGACATTTATAATTTTTACAATTTAGTCCCTATTGCACAAAACACAAAATACATCAAATTTCTCCATACCCAAGCTAGGCCGAATATTACCCATGTTCATACAAGCCCATATAATTCATTAATTTCACATTTTAGTCCCTCAAATTATTATTTTTTCAATTAAGTCCTATTTACTCAAAATCATCAAAAACTCCAATACAAAATATGTTAATCTAAAACATATCTTTCATTTTTCATCATCAAACAACAAAAATCACAAACTATCAACAATGGCACATCTCAAAATATTCATCAAAATTAAAAATTAAAGCTTGGGTTTTGTAGTACTCGAAGCAACGATCTCAAAAGCGTAGAAATTATCAAAAACCAAACAAAAACGAACCTTGAATGAGCTTGAATATTGACCGAACCCTAGCTTGCTTTCTTTTCTTTTTATTTTGTTTAGTTTCGGCTACCAAGAATATGAACACTCGAATGGCTTTGTTTATTTTATGTTTTATATTATAATATAACATATAATAATTTAATATTTAATATACCTGTACTAATATAATATAAAAACTATGTAACATATATATTATGCTGTCCCAATTACTTATTAATGGGATATTTACAATATAAATGTCCCAACTTAGAAAGCCACTAACAATTTGGCCCTCATGCTTTAAACTATCAAGTTTTTAATTTATGCGATTAAGTCCTTTTATTTAATCGGACACTTAAACGACAAAATTAAATCACGAAAATTTCACAGATATAAATTCACACAAATAAACACGAAAAATAATTTAAAAATATTTTTTTGACTCAGATTCGTGGTCTCGAAACCACCGTTTCGATTAGGGTCTAAATCGGGTTGTTACACCTAATTACTTTCGAATGGAAAATCTCGATTGTCGCCTTCTATTTTGTAATGCCAGAGAAAGAAAAAGAAGTGTTCTACACGGTGTTGAAGGGTATAAAGGTCCCAGATATGTATGCATCAAATATATCTCGATGTGTGAGTCTTAAAGATCGAAGATTATATTCCCTAAAATCACATGATTATCACATCTTGATGCAAGATTTACTGTCAATTGATTTATGGTGTTGTATGTCAAAAAAGGTGACTTCTTGTATAATTGAACTATCCAATATAATGAAAGCTATTTGTGGCAAAGTTTTGATTGTTGAAGAACTTGAGAAAGTACAAGATCAAGTCGCCTTGAATTTATGCAACTTGGAGAAGATCTTTCCACCTTCGTTTTTCACTATTATGGTGCACTTGCTAATCCATCTCTCTCATGAAGCAAAACTTGGTGGACCGATTTTCTATCGGTGGATTTATCCTATAGAATGGTGCTAATTTATTTGCAAATTTTTCATTCATTCATGAATAAACCTTTAATTACAACTTTTGATAATGTTATATATCGTGTTTAGGTTCCTATGCAAATTGAAGTCTTATTGTCGTAATAAGCGTTATCTAGAAGGATCAATTGTTGAAGGTTACTTAGTAGAGGAGTGTATGACTTTTTGGTCTAGATATTTAGAAGATGTTGAAATAAGACTGAATAGACTAAGTAGAAATGCTGGGCTCACTAATCAAAACTTCCCTAAAACTTATCTATTTCGAAGTTATGGACAACCAATCGGCAAAGTTGAAATTGAACACTTAGATGATAGATCTTGGGTACAAGCACATCGATATGTTCTTTTTCACCACGATTCAATTGAACCATTACGCAAGTAAGTTTTAAAATTTGGTAAATATTCATCTTTTTCATTTTTTTATCTTCTAATCAAGTAATCCACTTTTTAACATAGTTAGTACAAATGCTCCCGAAGATTACAACATCGAGAGATTTAAAACTTATTCACAGAATCTTTTCATGAATGGTTAGGGCAGACGGTATGTAACTAAAGCTTTCAATGACAAATAATAATGATTTCGTATAACATTATAATTAATCAATTTACTTTCAATGCAATAGGTTTGGAGTGGAAAGGACGTCAATGAAGAAGTTAAATGACTTTCTCAAAGTCTGAATAGAGTAGTAAAAAGATATATGCCTTCCTCATCAATGGATTCAAGTTTCATACAAAATCTCACTAAAGATTGAGGAAGACTCAAAATTGTGGAATAGTTGTTAAATATTCAATTACAAGTTATGCTAGTACTAGGGATAGTAATCCTGTTGAGGGAAATATGGAGTATGACGGACTTCTTATGGACATTATTGAGTTTGATTACTATGGCAAACGGAATGTTGTCTTATTTTAATGTGATTGGGCTGATGTTAATACTGCTTGCGAAATTAAAAAAGATTAATTTGGTTTTACAATGGTGAACTTCTCTCGATTAATTCACACTGGACAATAATTGATAGACGAGCCGTATGTATTTTATTCTCAAGTCAAACAAGTTTTTTACTTGAAAGATCCAATTGATGAGGGTTGGTACATTGTACTCCGTATCACCCCTAGAGACTTGTTTGACATGGGGAACAGAAGTAGAGATGACATAGATGAAAGATCAGAAACTTTGCCCTTTTTAAAACAAAACTAAAATGAAACTATCCCTACTAGTACACTTTTTCAATGGGTTCGCCAGGATGTGCATGAAGATATTTACGAATCATGATGTAGTAAGATTTTAAGATTTTTTAATTATATACAATATTATAATTTAAATCTTGATCTTGTTAAATATTTTAACTATTTTATGTGTATCACAGATAATATGCCTAGAAGAAGATTGTGAGATCTAAGTATTATTCAAAATCCTCCGAATTTGGAAGAAACAAATAGTAAACAACATATTGCTATTGGTTCTTTGAATGTTCCAAATATATCTGACGAACCTGCAAAAATTCAAATTAATGTTAACTTTAATTAACATGCATGTTGACTTTTATTATTGATTTTTGTTTCAAATTCTTATATTATTGTATACCATTTTTTTATCTGAAAGTGGTGAGAGATGCAAAACTCAAGGATGTACGCTATTAAAAGATTTATGATTTAAATTCTATCGAGCGTGTCAAAGTAGCTAGAAATAGTCATGGTCAGCCTATTGGATCATAAGCTCGACTTTTAGCAGGATACTTGTAACGCCCCAAAATCTAAGTAATTATTTTTGTATGTTGTGTTGCATAACTACATGCCTGCTTCAGTGGTTGAGTGTCCTGAGAAGTGTTGGAGAAGTCCTGAGTTCAAACCTTGGCTTGTACAAAATTTTGTTTTTACTTGAATAAACCCTGTCTCTAGTCAATAGGCCTTTTAAAATAAATTTGGGTAAAACATGTCATAAAATGCCTGCTAGTCTAGGAGATAGAGGCGTATGGAGTGTTCCATGGGGTCTGAGGTTCGAGACTTGGCATTGTGAAAAGAGTGTTTGATTTTACTGCCTTGCCGTGTGGGTAGTAGAAGTTGACCGAAACACTGCTGAGCGGAGTGGTGTTTGAATGGGTGGTTGATAAGATAATGGTGGAGCGATTTTAGGAGGATTATGTGGGTTTTGAAAGTAGAGGAGTTGTAGCCGAATAGGTACCTTGATCACTCAGGGATTTCAGCCGTGGGGAAGTTTTCTTTGCTCTTCTCATTTTCAGCTTCTAGCAAGTGGTTTCGTGTTCTTCTCACTCATTTTCTTGGTAGCTGAATTCTGTTAAGGGACTTTTCGGGTACTTTTTATTTTGTTCATTTTCGGTTTTGCTCCTCAAGTTTAATGCCCTACTGACCATTTGTGCTTTTCTCCCCTACCTCATAGCAATCACTTTTTCTTGTTCTTCTTGCCTTGTTGTTAGTCGAACACCTCCCTTCCCTTTCTCAACTCTTTCGGCTTTGCTAGCCGATTCTCTTCTCCTCTTTTTCTTTTGTTCTTTTAGATCGGTTGTTCTCCTTCTTTGTCTCTCAATCAGTTAATTCTTCACCCATTACCCTTCCTTTCTCACTTTCTCATTTGGTTGTCTTTGACCGAATTCTACCCCTTTCTTTTACCCCCACTGGGATCTTCTTCCCATTGCTTTCTGTCGATTTTAGGGGTAGTTACAAGTGCTAGTTCAGTGTTTTGGTAAGATTAACTCTTGGTTTGGTTCAAGATATTCTTTCGATTAGGCATTAATAGGAGATTGGCTAATTTTCAGGTGGTGACCGAGGGCTTGTGTGATCGTCCTCTCTCGAATGATAAGGTGAAAGAGAATACGGTTGTGCTATCAAGCTAAGAGGGTTATCGATTGGACGATTTTAGAGTAATATAATAGTATTATTTTGGTGCTGATTTATTAAGTGTTTACCTATGTTTTGTTGGTGCACAAGAGCTTATCGAAGGAGAGGGAAAATATCCTTTGTTGGTGTTAGGGTGTACAGATCTCCTCTTGTGGCTTGTTGGAAGGTACGTTATTGGGTGAATTCAACGATTGGGTTAGTAGGTGTATTCGTTTGGGTATTTATTTAAGTGAGGAATTGAGGATTATTGTTAAATGTAAGGTTTAAAGGAGCGGGCAATTTCTTCTCTTGGCAAATAGAAGCAAGGTGTGTAACCACACTGCCATATTCGTAAATTAGCAAAAGCCGAAATAAGTGATCGTCGTTACTACACGAGCGCGTGCCCACTCGTGTAGTAATTCAAACGCCTAAACATGGGCATAAGATCATTAAGGCCAGCCATGAACGACTTCATGGTCTAAGGCTGAGATGGGCCATGATGGGCCGAAATAGGTCGAGTGGGCCCCACAGGCCTGTGGGCCCCACACGGGAAAGCCACAGTGATACGTGGAGTTTATTGGGCCAGGCTGGGTAGTTCACATGGCCAAGGCCTTTTTTGGGTTTAGTGGGCCACACAGGCGTGTGGACCAGATGGGCCCACATTGTGGGCCTTGGACCCATTTTCACTGACTGACTGTTAAGGTTGCACGGGTCACCCTAGACGACTGTGGACCTACTGTTGGATCGGTAAGTATACCTAGACCCCAATTTGATAAAATGACTGTTATACTCCTATGAGGTAAAATAACTGTTATACCCCTATGAGGTAAAATGGCTGATATGGCCCTATGATATGTATGACTGTAATCAAGCATGACATTTTTTCATACAAGTATGATATTATGACATGACATATTACATGGGGATGGGTTTATTATATTTGGAGGAGGTGTATTGTACTGACAGCTCTGCTGCAAACACTATTTAGTGCCGCAACCGGTGCTATATTTTGGAGTGTAGGGATGGGTGGGTTGATTTTATCCCCACATGGAGTGTTGGGCTGGACGGAGTGGGGTGTAGAGGATGAATGGGTAGGATTTATGATTGCATTTCTATTACTGTCACTGAAATGGACTAAGGCCCATATTGATATTGATATTGTAATGGCCTAAGGCCCTAACTGGGACTGAACTGCTACTGAAATGGGTTTAAGCCCAGACTGTAATTGCTTACTATATAACTGACTGTTGTTAAGGGATTACACATTGATTTTTCATAAACTCACCCTTCTGCTTTTCTGCGTAGGTAATCCTTAGATGGATCGGTGCTGCGAGGGACTCGATGGTGGCCATACACCCACATTTTCTTTTATTTTTAACTTTTAATTTATAAGTGATTTAATTTGGGTATTTTCTTTGTAATAAGGCCTCTATAAGTTTTTGTTTCAATTTGGGATTTATTTACTTGATTCATATCTGTAGTAGTAGGCCACAAATTTTCAAAAAGATAAATGCTTTTTCAAAACACCACGTTTATGCAACATATTTTAAAGGTTTCCACAACAAACATTGCTTTTAAGTGTAATGACAATCTAATATGATAAACATTTAACTAAAGTGACTTGAGTTTTAACAAAGAGTAAGATATCCTAAATTTTTGATAAGATCACAAAGAGGTTTTATTATAAAATTGATTTTTCAACGGAATTATGTTTTTTTGAAAGACACTTCAATGTGACATCGCAGATTCAGCCATAATGTCTAGGCTGGGTTTGGGATGTTACATTTGTTAGTATCAGAGCCAGGTTACAAAACTCGACTGTGGATTTGGGTTACTTTTAAACTTGAAATTTTGAAAAAGAACTGTTTCAAATGATTTGAAATACTTAGAAATGTTTTACTAAATGTGTGGTACACTGAGTCTCCGGCATCGATCCTGTAAGTTCTCTGAAACTATTTCTTGTTTAAATTGAAATACTGAGAATATTGTAGGCAATAGACTATACTAAAATACTCTGTTTAGGGTAAACTAAAACTGTAGTAAGACTGTGATCTGCGAAAACAAAAACTTTGAATAACTGATACTGCTTTTCATAAAATATCTATTAATAAAAATTGGAACTGTAAACTGATACATAAAATTGTTAAAACAGATAAAACGCAAATCGATAATGAGTACCAGAGGTACTCATGGAAGAGGTATAAGAGGCCGCAGAGGAGGCTGTGGAGGTGTTCGAGCTGGTCTTCGGCATCGGGCCATATGCCTAATGATGAAGCTAGAGAGGCATCTACTTCACTTGTGACTGAGACTGGGTCTCATGATCGTGTAGCTGGGGACGACGCACTGTCCCAAGCTATGTTGCAAATTTTAGAGGGGTCGCTAGGCCTAATACTGGTACTGTAGGCCATGGGTCGGTTATAGAACAGCTCCGGTCCAATAGGGCTAAAATTTTTATGGGTATTACTAGAGTTGCCCCTAATGTGGCTGAATATTGAATTGAGGCCACAGAGAGGATCATGGACGACCTCAACTGCACCCCAGAGTAGAAACTAAAAGGTGCAGTGTCATTACTACGAGATGAAGCCTATCAATGGTGGCTTACAGTTAAAGAGGGTATTCAGCCCAACCGGTTGACCTGGGAATTTTTCAAGACTGCATTCCAAGGAAAATATGTGGACGCTAGTTATGTGGATTCCCGGAGGAGGGATTTTCTGAATTTGACTCAGGGGGATAAATTTATGGCTGAATACGAGGCTAAATTTTTGTGACTTAGCCGTTATGCGCGTGGATGGTAGCAACTGAATATGAGCACTGTGTTCGTTTCGAGGACGGCCTTAGAGATAGTTTGCAGGTTTTCATAGCTCCACAGAGGGAGCGAGATTTTGCTACTTTAGTGGATAAGGAGAAGATCATTGAGGATGTGAAGCGCGCTGAGCGCCAGAATCGTGAGAAGGAAAAAGGTAATAACAAGAGGGATGCGGAGCCGTCAAGTTCATTTTCGAGGCCTAAGAAAAAGGCCAAATTTGATGGGTCGGTCAGAGTTAGGGCCTCTGTTCTGCTTCTAGACCGCAGCCCTATACTGATTGTGGGAGACACCATCAAGGCGAGTGCTGAAAAAGGATTGGGGCATGTTTGAGGTGCAGATCATTAGAGCACCGTATCAGAGATTGTCCATGGAGGCCCGGTCAGATGCAAGCTACTGGTATAGGTACTACTCAGCTGCCGAGAGGTGCTCAGTAGCCATCGAGAGGCCGCGGTCAGGCCAAAGGTGGAAATGGTATGGGCCGTGGTCGTGGAGCACTGGGCAGAGGTGCTGGTCATACTGGGTGAGGCAGCTAGCACTGGTTTATGCTGCACGTTGCTGAGAGAACGGAGACGCCCCAGATGTTATTACGGGTACATTTTTTATCCATAATGTACCTTATACTGCATTGATTGATGTTGGGTCTACGCATTCTTATATAGCATGTACTGTGTCTGAAACTTTAGGTATAATGGTTGAAAAAACTACGAGTGAGGTTACGGTGTTGAGTCCATTAGGGCAGTCTATGAGAGTGAATAAATTGTTTAAAGATGTACCTTTGGAGGTTCAAGGAATGATCTTTTTGGCGGATTTGATGGAACTTCCTTTTGGAGAATTTGATCTAATATTGGGCATGGACTAGTTGGTTAATCATAAAGTGAATTTGGATTGTGCTACTAAATGGGTGGCACTGAAAACTACAGAAGGTGATGAGGTAGTTGTAATTGAGGAGCGTCAGAATTATTTGTCAAATGTGATTTCTACACTTAGGGCCGAGAAATTGGTTCGTAAGGGTTGTGAGGCGTATCTAGCCTACATTGATGTTTCTGATTCTAAGGTTTTCTTTTGTTAAAGATATCGGAACAGTTAAAGATTTTTTGGATGTTTTTCCTGATGAGCTACCTGGGTTTCCCCCAAACCATGAAGTTGAGTTTGGGATTGAGCTCCTGCCTGGTACAACTTCGGTGTCCATCGCCCTTTATCGAATGGCACCGAAAGAGCTTGTGGAGATTAAAACTCAAATTTAAGAGCTACTGGATTGAGGATTCATTTGACCTAGTGTGTCTCCGTGGGGAGCACTAGTCTTATTTGTGAAAAAGAAGGATGGAACCATGCGTATGTGCATTGATTACCAGTAACTGAATAAATTGACTATTAAAAATAAGTATCCCCTACTGAGGATAGACGATCTGTTTGACCAGTTTCGATGTGCTTCAGTTTTCTCTAAGATTAATCTTTGATCTAGGTACCATCAACTGGGAGTCAAAGAGGCTGATGTTTATAAGATATCGTTTAGGACTAGTTATGGTCATTACGAGTTCCTAGTGATGCCATTTGGACTGACAAATGCACCAGTAGCTTTTATAGATTTGATGAACTGAGTGTTCCAACCCTATCTGGATCAATTTGTAGTGGTTTTCATAGATGACATCCTGGTGTATTCGAGAACTGAAGATGAACATGATGCACATCTTTGAGTTTTTTATGCAAATTTTGAGGGAGAAACAACTATACGCTAAGTTCAGCAAGTGTGAATTCTTGTTATGAGAGGTAACATTTCTAGGCCATGTGGTATCTGCTGATGGGATTAGGGTTGATCCTCAGAAAATTGAGGCTGTTCTGGATTGGAAGCCACCTAACACTGTATCTGAGATTCGAAGTTTTCTTGGTCTGGCAGGGTGATATAGATGTTTTGTTGAGGGATTTTCGTTGATTGCTGCACCTCTGACTAAGTTATTACATAAAGAGGTGCCGTTTGACTGAACTGATAAGCATCAAGAAAATTTTGAAAGGCTTAAGAAAGTTCTGACTGAGGCCCTTGTCTTAATATAGCCAAAGTCTGGGAAAGAATTCACTGTCTACACCAATGCATCACATGTTGGTTTAGGATGTGTGTTGATGCAAGAAGGTAATGTGGTGGATTATGCGTCTCGTCAGCTTAAGACGCATAAGGTGAACTAGCTGACACATGACTTGGAGTTGGCCGCGGTGGTTTTTGCACTGAAACTTTAGAGGCATTACTTGTACGGTGAGAAGTGTATCATTTACACGGATCATAAGAGCTTCAAGTATCTCCTCATTTAGAAGGAGCTAAATCTTAGGCAGCGTAGATGGATTGAGCTATTTAAGAATTATGACTGTTCGATTGAATACCATCCTGGTAAGGCCAATGTGGTGGCCGACGCACTGAGCCGTAGGGCTATGACGGATTTGAGGGCAATGTTTGCTCGTCTCAGTTTGTTTGATGATGGTAGCTTGTTGGCAGAACTCCAAGTTAAATTGAGGTGGATTGAACAAATTAAGGGTAAATAGTTGGAGGATGAGTCACTGGGTCCTCGATTCCGACAGATAGAGAGTGGGGAAACTTTAACTTTTGGACTGAATAGTGAAGGGGTACTCTGTTTCCGTGGGAGAGTATGTGTACCAAAGGATACTGATCTGAGGTAGTCTATACTAGCAGAGGCGTATAGTAGTCCTTATGCTATGCATCCTGGTGGGAATAAGATGTACCGAGACCTTCGTGAGATATATTGGTGGCTAGGTCTTTAACGTGAAGTTACTGACTTCGTGGGTAAATGCCTTACTTGTCAGCAGGTTAAGGCTAAACACCAGTTACCTTCAGGGTTGCTTCAGCCAGTTAAGATTCGGCTGTGGAATTGGGAGAGAGTGACTATGGACTTCGTTAGTGGGCTGCCCTTAACGCCTACTAAGAAGGATTCGGTATGAGTCATCGTGGATCGATTGACCAAATCTGCCCATTTCATACTAGTTCGTACCGATTACTCATTGGAGAAGCTGGCTAAGTTGTATGTGTCTGAGATAGTGAGATTGCATGGGGTACCGGTTTTCATAATATCTAATAGAGATCCTCGCTTCACGTTTCAGTTTTGAAAGAAGATCCATGAGACTTTGGGTACAAGGCTGGACTTGCATTCCATCCTCAAACTGATGGTCAGTTAGAGAGGGTGATTGAGATACTGGAGGATATGTTAAGGAGTTGTATGATATATTTCCGAGGCAGTTGGGAGGACTACTTGCCATTGGCAGAGTTTGCATATAACAATAGCTATCAGTCTAGCATATAGATGGCACCTTACAAGACATTATATGGTCGTAGGTGTCGTACTCCTTCGTGTAGAACTGAGTTGGGTGAGCGATGTGTTCTGGGCCCTAAGTTGGTTTCTAATACCAAGGCTAAATTTAGATTAATTCGAGATCAACTGAAGGTAGCATCAGACAGACATAAGTCGTATGCAGATCTGAAGCGTAAAGAGATTGAATATTCAATGGGGGACTTCGTTTTTCTCAAAGTCTCACTATGGAAGAAAGTATTGAGGTTTGGACAGAAGGGCAAGTTGAGCCCTAGGTTCATTAGACCTTACCATATACTGTAACGTGTGGGACCAGTTGCCTATCAGCTAGAGTTACCTCCAGAGTTGGACTGAATTCATGATGTGTTCCATGCCTCTATGTTGAGGCACTACCACTCTGATCCTGCGCATATTATCTCGACTGAGGGGATTGAGGTTAGGCCAGACCTGACCTTTGAGGAAGAACCAGTTTAGATTTTGGACCGAGATGTAAAGGTCCTGAGAAAGAAGTCTATCCCACTGGTTAAGGTACTTTGGCATAATCACAACTCAAATAAGGCCACGTGGGAACCCGAAGAGACGATGCGACAATAATATCCTCATCTATTTTGACCAGGTAAATTTTGAGGCCGAAATTTTCTTTTAGGAGGGTAGAGTTGTAATCCCCCTAAATCTAAGTAATTATTTTTTTATGTTGTGTTGCATAAATACACGCCTGCTTCAGTGGTTGAGTGTCCTGAGAAGTGTTGGAGAAGTCTTAAGTTCGAGCCTTGGCTTGTATAAAATTTTGTTTTTACTTGAATAAACCATGTCTCTAGTCAATAGGCCTTTTAAAATAAATTTGGGTAAAACATGTCATAAAATGCCTGCTAGTCTAGGAGATAGAGGCATGTGGAGTGTTCCATGGGGTCTGAGGTTTGAGACTTGGTGTTGTGAAAGGAGTGTTTTATTTTATTGCCTTGTCGTGTGGGTAGTAGAAGTTGACCAAAACACTGCTGAGTGGAGTGGTTTTTGAATGGGCGATTGAGAAGATAATGGTGGAGCGATTTTAGGAGGATTATGTGGGTTTTGAAAGTGGACGAGTTGTAGCCGAATAGGTACTCTGACCACTCAGGGATTTTGGCTGTAGGGAAGTTTTCTTTTTTCTTCTCATTTTTGGCTTCTAGCAAGTTGTTTTGGATTCTTGCCAGTCATTTTCTTGGTAGCTGAATTTTGCTAAGGGATTTTTCGGGTACTTTTCATTTTGTTCATTTTCAATTTTGCTCCTCAAGCTCAATGCCCTACTAACCATTTTTGCTTTTCTCCCTTACCTCTTAGCAATCACTTTTTCTTTTTCTTCTTGCTTTGTTGTTAGCCGAACACCTCCCTTCCCTTTCTCAACTCTTTCGGCTTTCCTAGTCGATTCTCTTCTCCTCTTCTTACTTTGTTCTTTTAGATTGATTGTTCTCCTTCTCTATCTCTCAATCAGTTACTTCTTGACCTATTACCCTTCTTTTCTCGCTCTCTCATTTGGTTGTTTTTGACCGAATCTTCCCCTTTCTTTTACCCCCACTGGGCTGATCTTCTTCCCATTTCTTTCTGTTGATTTTGGGGGTAGTTACAACTGCCAGTTCGGTGTTTCAATAAGATTAACTCTTGGTTTGGTGCAAGCTATTCTTTCGATTACGCGTTAATAGGAGATTGGCTGATTTTCAGAAGGTAACTGAGGGCTTGTGTGGTCGTCCTCTCTCAATTGATAAGGTGAGAAAGAATTTGATTGTGCCATCAAGGTAAGAGGGTTATCGATCGGATGATTTCAGAGTAATATAATAGTATTATTTTGGTGTTAATTTATTAAGTGTTTACCTATGTTTTGTTGGTGCACAAGAGCTTATCGAAGGAAAGGGAAAATATCCTTTGTTGTCGTCAGGGTGGACGGATCTCCTCTCGTGGCTTGTTCGAAGGTACGTTATTGGGTGAATTCAACGGTTGGGTTAGTAGGTGTATCTGTTTGGGTATTGATTTAAGTGAGTAATTGAGGATTATTGTTAAATGTATGGTTTAAAGGTGTGAATAGTTTCTTTTCATGGCAAATAGAAGCAAGGTGTGTAACCACACTGCCATATTCGTAAATCGACAAAAATCGAAATAAGTGATCGTCATCACTACACGAGCGTGCACCCACTCGTGTGGTAATTCGAACGTTTAAACGTGGGCATAAGATCGTTAAGGCCGGCCATGAGCGACTTCATGGTCTAAGGCTGAGATGGGCCATGATGGGTCGAAATTGGTCGAGTGGGCCCCATGGGCCTATGGACCCCACACGGGAAAACCACATCAATACATGGAGATTATTGTGCTAGGCTGTGTAGTTCACACAGCCAAGGCCATTTTTGGGCTTAGTGGGCCACACGGACGTGTGGGCCCACATGGGCTCACATTATGGGCCTTAGGCCCATTTTCACTAACTGACTATGAAGGTTGCACGGGTCGCCCGATACGACTGTAGACCTAGTGTTGGGTCGATAAGTATACCTAGACCCTAAATTGGTGAAATGACTGTTATACCCCTATGAGGTAAAATGACTGACATGCCCCTATGATATGTATGACTGTAATTAAGCGTGACATTTTTGCATACACGTATGATATTATGACATGACATATTGCATGGGGATGGGTTTATTATATTTGGAGAAGTGTACTGTACTGGCAGCTTTGCTGCAAACACTATTTAGTGTCGCAACCAGTGCTATATTTTGGAGTGTAGGGATTGGTGGGTTGATTTTATCCCCACATGGAGTGTAGGGCTAGACGGAGTGGAGTGTAGAGGATGGATGGGTAGGATTTCTGATTGCATTTCTGTTATTGTCACTGAAATGGGCTAAGGCCCGCATCGACATCGATATCGACATCAGTAATGGGCTAAGGCTTTAATCGAGATCGAATCACATCAACGTGCCTAGGTAGATCGATGCTGCGAGGGACTTGATGGTAGCCACACACTCGCATTTGCTTTCATTTTTAAGTTTTAATTTATAAGTGATAAATTTGGGTATTTGTTTTGTAATAAGGCCTCTATAAGTTTTTATTTCAATTTGGGATTTATTTACTTGATTCATATATGTAGTAGTAGGTCGTGGATTTTCAAAAAGATAAATGCTTTTCAAAACACCATGTTTACGCAACATATTTTAAAGGCTTCCGCAACAAACATTGCTTTTAAGTGTAATGACAATCTAATATGATAAAAATTTAGCTAAAACGACTTGAGTTTTAACAAAGAGTAAGATATCCTATATTTTTGATAAGATCACAAAGAGGTATTATTATAGAACAGATTTTTCAACGGAATTATGTTTTTTTAAAAGACACTTCAATGTGACATCGCAGATTCGGCCATAACGTCTAGGCTGAGTTTGGGGTGTTACAATACTTGGGCATTATAGCACAAAATGCCAATCTGTTGCCAATCAACTATGAGTCATGGCATCATATGCTTGATAGTAACAAAAATCAAGTTTTCGATAATATTAAGGTAATAACATGAATGTAATTTATAATACTTTAGTTTAAGTTTCATTTATATTTACTTTCTAAACTTGTGTTATTTGCAAGAGAGATTTGCCTTAGAGGTCTCGGATAATTATGTGAAGAAGGCATTAGGAAAGATATGGAGAGGCCATAAAAGTACTTTAAAGAAGGATTATTTTAAGAAAAATATAAGCCTCAAAGAGAAATTACGAAATGTCCCACTGAGAATGCTGAGGTACCAATGGGAAGATGCAGTTAGATTTTGGAATTCAAAGAAAGGAGAGGTATTACGTACTTCCAAACTCTTATAATTATTTCGGTTTATAGTATTTACTATATACATAATAATAATTTCATAATGTAGGATCGTGAGTGAGTTGGAACTACAAGTAGGCAAAAACAAAAATTCACGCACACAGCTGGGTTGAAAAGTTTTGCTTGTGTAGCTGATGACGAGGTATTTTAAATTTATTAATTATGTCAAATATTAATTACTTTCTACTAAAGAATATTTTTCCTACTATATTGTAGGAACTTTTGTTTGGTTAAAAAGTGGGACGCCTTTAGCTTTTTGACATTACACATAGAAAGAAAGATGGATCTCCTATGACTACTGAAGTTACAGAAATTATGGTATATTTTCTTAATAAAATTTGAATTACTTTAAATATTTATCATGTTTAATTATATGGTCTAATTCGTCATTTGTAAATGCCAAGTTATGTTGCATTTGTTTGATTATATATTTTGTTGCTAACTCATTGATTGATTTATTAGGAGAAACTAAAGGATAAAAGGGCAGAGTATGAAGCGATCGCTTTAAGTGATAGTTTTGTTAATCTAGACGACATTGATAATCGAATTACTATTGAAGTTTTGAGTCCTGAAAGGTATGGTCGGGTTTGATTTCAAGGATCGTTTGTTAACCCAAACAAATATTTTGGATCCAGCTCGCAGCAATACATGCCTTTAGCAAATAAAGCTCAAGTTGAAGTTAAGAGGTTAAGAGACCAGATGGCTCAGATGCAAGCGAGCACAGTTGAGCAAATTGCTCAACTTAAAGCAAAGGCAACATCAAAAGAAGCAAAGGCTCAAAGAAAATATGATGAACTCCAGCTACAACTTAAAGTGGAGGCAGCAACGAGGGAAGTAGAGGCAACAAGAAAATATGAAGAACTCCAGCTACAGCTTCAGAATATGATGAAGATGTTTCAACAGTCGTAGAATTCACCATCTTAAACTTTTGTTTTCTTATTGTGAGAATATCTTAACAATATAACTTTTGAATATAATATATTTTGTTATTTCATTTATTAATTTAGATCATAAACATATTTCTTTCGTAATAGTATCATTTAAATTTGAAGTTTTTGGTTAGATTTGATGTTACAGGAAATTATGTTGAAAATTCAGGTTCTATATGAATTAAAATGGGTTGGTAAAATATGCTAAAGTTAGTGGTGTTTTCCAGCAAACACAGCTAAAGAACATCACCTTTATCGTCACTTCTCATAAAAATGCCGCTGAAAACATAACCTCTAGTGGCGCTTCCCATAAAAACTCCGCTAAAGAACATGACCTTTAGCAATGCTTCTACTAAAAATGCCGCTAAAGATCATGTTCTTTAGCAGCATTTGTGGGAAAAACGCCACTAAATTTCATGTTCTTTAGCAGCATTTTTATGGGAAGCACCGCTAAAGGTCATGTTTTTTAGCGGTGTTTTTATGAGAAGCTCCGCTAAAGGTCATGTTTTATAATAGCATTTTCCCACATAAAAGCCGTAAAATTTAGTGGTGTTTTTTGTGGCGCTTATCAAATCACCGCAAATTGTTTTATCAGTGCTTATAGGGCCAAAAAAATACCGCTAAAAACCTATTTTGCTGTAGTGATTGTTAACGAAAAAACATTAAAATAGTTTGCAAACATGTTGAATAACTATGAACAAAATTAAAGAATGGGAAAGAAGAAACTCTTGATGATTTCAACGGTTCTCCAAAGACCAATTGTGGTGACTTCCTCTAGTTCTAATGATTGCTACTTCGTGAAACGCTCTTCAAGGTGGCTGACCAAGAGTAGTTTTGCTCAAGGGAAAATGCTAGCTAACGGAAATGGGGAAATGAGAAGGCTTATGTGTGGAAAGGAGAAAAGAAATGCTATGAAAGAAAGATGAATGAGAAATGAGTGATGATTGAGAAGTGAAAAGAATGTAGTATTTATAGTAGAGGGATAGCATGGGAGTTAGCTAAAAATAGCTTAGAAATCCCTTGAATTTCTCCATTGCTTGGCCGACCATGAATTGTGGAGAGTGGGCTAATTTTTCCTTGATTTTCTTGCTTGATTTGTGGCATGGGTTGGATGGTAATCAAGATGGAAGTTAGGGGCTGATTTGTGATTTCTTTGCACAAGCAAGGACCTTTAAATTAATTTTCCTAAAGCTGATTTGGGCTGCTCTCATGCCTTTGTCGAATTTGGGCCATTCTTTCCCCTTATTGGACGATTTTGATAACCCGATTGAGAGTAGACATCTTTCTTTTTAGCAACCATCTTCCAAGTTGGGTTGAATTGAATTTATAAGTCCAATTGGTGAACTTGTTGTCCACATGAAGTAGCAATTAACTTGTGCCCATGTGTGATATTATTGACTTCCACATGAATTAATTTAGTGGTCCAACTGCAGCAAATTGAGTAAAAATTAGCATGTAACATAAAATAGAAATATTTTGTAAAATTGCTACTAAATTGTATAAAATTACAGACTTCACTCAAATTATGTCTAATATCTTAATATGAATTTAAATGACTCAAGGGTACCCATATGCTCGGAATTTGCATAAATTATGAGTAAAAGGGTACTAGTAAAACCTATATAATTTAAACGTATCACACCCTTAAACTTAATCCATTGCTCGTCCTGAGTAATATTTCATGCAAATAAAAATTAGGGCAATCTTGCACAATATTTACAAAGAATCAATTTTTCACATAATCATGCAAAAACAAATTTATGCTCACAATCTCTTCTTGCTAATAAATCGCTTACATGCAGATATTATTTCAAAATCTTATATTAAGTAAAAGAAAATGCTATCATTAGTCATAATTTGCATGCATCACAAAGTCATATAAAAAATCCACCATTCAACAAATTTTCCTAATTTAATTAGAAAAAAACAATCCTAAGGTTTAATTATTGGTCTTCATATGTTGCACTTAGTAATTTCTATCCACTAATATAGTCAGCATAATTATCAAAATCAATAGGTCTTTTATAAGGCTGTAACGTGGCTAGGCTCAAGGGAGGGATAAAAGAAGTGCTTTTTAGACTAATTTATCTTAACCTTAACTTTGTCTTGGATCTTTTTGGGGTACAATCTTCCTACTAATAGGGTTTAATACCGTACTTAATTTGAGACTTTATGCTTAACAATACATTTCAACACTTGAATAGAGATTTTTCTCTTTTTGTTTTGAATCAAATGAATTTCATCATGTACATCTTTCTGAAATCCCCTCCCCCCTAAATTTTACTCACCAAGACAAGTATAGTTAAGAGTGGTGCAAGATAGGGTAAAAATTTAAAAAATGATAATACTGTAGCTTATTCTGTAGGTGAATAACAATAAAATAGGCTATTTGGCTCAAACTAAGGTTTCAAGGGTTAAATTCATATGGTAGGCTTGAAAGGCTCAAACGATCCAAAGAAAATATGTCTAAATCATCTTTAGATTCTTATGCCTCCTAGGATTTCGCTTGAAGAAAATTACTAAGACAATTCTAAAGACTTAAACCTTCATGCATGTCTATTTCTAAAGAGAATAAGTTTTCATGGCAAAGGCTATATAAAACTAATGAAAATACATGCATATTATAACTAAGCTAACATATAACAAGAAACTAAATAAAATAAAAAATTATACTTGCATATAAGCTAACTTATTAACAAAAGTTGTTTCTAAGCATCATTTTATTTTAGCATACTTATGTGAAAATTATAAAAAAATAAAAAATCATAAAAGATTATCCCTTAACCCCCTTTAAAAAGAACCAATGTCCTTATTGCAAAATAACAAAATAGTGAATGAATATTGTACACCAGGTAGGACCCAAAAAAGAGAGGTAAGTCATGAAGACTGCTTAAGTACCAAGTCTTTCTTGCAAAATCCAATCCTTAAACATGTACATTCACATTGCCACATTACTATGTTCTTTACTAGATAACAAAATTAATGGAAGAGCATTAGCTTAGTTTATTCATGAATTGTAATTTATTTAACTTTATTATGCATAAAACAAAAAATTCCTAAAATAAAATAAATAAAAGTCTTAAAAGTAGTACTAAAGAAAAAAAATTCCCCCCTTTTATTAATTTGAATCATCCCCCTTTTCTTTCTCATTTGCCTTCTTATTCTCGCTTGTATTCACGTCCTCCTCTTTCCATGATTTGAAGATATGATCTGGGAACTCAAGAACAGTTAAAGATATTTTAAAAGTATTACTTATGAAATCATCTCTAATTTTGGCATATTTCCAATAAGCCTGTTGTTTGTTATGCATAACTTTCCACATATCCATCATAGTTGAGAATTCTAATTTTTTCATAGTATTTGAAGAAGTGGGCATGGGTATGGTCAATTTAGGATTAACACTTGGCTTAACTAGTTTAAGAATATTTGGTTTCACTCTCAATTCAATGTTGTTTGGTTTGCCTTTAGATTCTACTTCTTCTGTTTCATTTACTAAGTTAGCTTCTGGTTTAGATTTGATTGATGACTCAGCGGGTTCTGGTTCGTTTAGTTCATTTGGCTCGATCTGTTTAACTGTTCAACATTCTCTACTAACCTTTCAAGATCATGTCTTATTATGCAACCTTGAACATAATGGCCTTTCAGGTTCGCTTTTGATTTAACTTGGGCCCTCAAACACAGTGAAGTAATCAATAATGGAAAACAGACACTTCCTACCTTTTTCCTAACACAATCTTGGATTACTTTGAGAATAATTTTCCCAACATTGATAGACATTTCTGTCGTAATTGCATACAACAAAAGCATTCATTCCATTGAGATGGTGGAACTGTGTGAGATAGGCATTAAGCTATATCGAACAAAGTAGAATCATACCTTAGCCACTAGTTTTATCATACCTTAGCCACTGGTTTTAAGTATTCCCTTCAACAAGAATGACTGTCGTATTTTTTTATAATCCATGGATATCCCGGATTTGTAACGAAATTAAGTACTTGTTGAAGAAAATGTCAATTGATATTTGTCATCATGGCAGAGTACTCATCTTCTTCAATATCAAGCAGATTAAACAAATCATTAATGGATTTAGAAGTATAGGGTAACTTTTTTTTATGAACAAGAACCTCAGTAGCATATGTCATGGTCAAATTGGCATAGAGCTCTCACACTAATTCCTCTTCAGGCAATGATAGTGCACCACAAAATTGATTCCAATTTAAGGCCTCAATTTTTTTTTCAAATTGACAAGGGCACAATCATCTTGTCATTGCTCTCCAAATTGAAACCTTTTTTTCCATCATCATGCATTGATTTTTAAAGATACAATCAAATCTTTCCATCGCTTCCTCATATTGAATCACAATTGGATTTTCGACAGAAGCCTTTGAAGATCTTGTTCTCTTTTGGGACATGATAATTTTTCCCAAAAGAAAATAAAATTTTTGGCTTTTTAAGGTGAAGGTTGTGGCAGCAAGGAGGTTGTGGCAGCGATGTATTTGCAGTGGCAAAAGGATTGCGGTGGCAAATGGGGAAGGTATTGACAGTTGCTATGGCTAAAAGATTTGCTACGACGAAGGATTTGTGGTGACGATAGTAAGGTTATGCAACATGGAAGAAAATTTGGGGAGAAGCTTTTAGGATTTGAGGACGACGACAAATAGGAAGAAAATAATTGTTTAGGAGTTGTGGAAAATATGATGGTGGTAATGGGTTTATATAGTAATAGATTAGGGAAAATGTTTAGCAAAATTTGAGCTAAAGTAATGGCTTGAGCGGCAAGGCATGAAGGGAAAATAAAAGTGGTGTCAAATTTAGGGTTATGGGGGGACTTATGGACAGCAATAAGTGGGTAATTTCCTCCTCTTCATTGTTCTAGGCCTCAATCCCAAACTGCAATTATTTTCTATACTAAAAAATTAAACTACACTAAAAATAAAATGGTTAGTACTTGGGCCAACTTGACCCTCTTATTAAACATAAAATAATAAAATTGAAATTGAAAATAAAAATTAAAGTTAAACATTCCCTTTGGGCTACTTAGAAAATTTCTTCTTGAAAAATTACATCAAATTAAATTCCCAAGAAAAGTTGAAAGGGTCACAAGTGGCCCTGCTTAAGTTCCAATCTCCTTAGACAGAATTAATTTAATGTACTAATTCAAGAAAAATAATTTTTAAATATGGCATTTATTCAAATGAATTACAGAAAAAAAAGAAAAAAAATCAAGAGTCTATTAAATTGAACGATTTTTCAATTCACTCAACCTCACCATCCCAATAGTGCTTGAGAAGTTGACCATTAACTTTAAATGTACCTCCCTTTCTATTGTGTAGTTCCACCACTCCATATGGATAGACTTCGTGAATGGTGAAAGGTCCAGTCCATCAGGACTTGAGTTTCCCATGGAATAACTTTAGCCTTGATTTGAATAATAAGACTATTTGACCTTCTATGAATTCTTGAGGTTGTATATGTTTGTCATGCCATCTCTTAGTCTTTTCTTTATAGATCTTGGCATTCTTGTATGAAAACAACCTTAATTCCTCCAACACATCAAGTTGTAACATTCTTCTCTCACCGACTTGCTTTAGATCAAGATTTAATTGTTTCAAGGCTTACTAAGCTTTATTTTCCAACTCAAGCGGCAAATGACATGTATTTCCAAAGACTAATTGATAATGAATCATTTCTAACGGTGTCTTGAAAGCTATTCAATAGGCCCATAGAGCATTATCAAGCCTTCGGGATCAATTTCTTCTGTTTGGTCGTACCACTTTTTCAAGGAGTCCTTTGATCTCATGATTTGAAAGCTCAACTTGCCCATTCATTTGTGGATGATAGGTAGTCTCTACTTTTTGTTTCACATCATACTTGTTAAGCGACCACTTAAGCCATTTATTTATAAAGTGAGATCCTTCATCACTAATTATAGCTCTAAGAGTCTCAAACCGTGTAAATACATGCTTATATAGGAATCGCATGACTACCTTAGCAACATTCGTTAGGTATTCCTCAACTTCCACCCACTTGGATAGATAATCTATCACCACTAGGATGTACCTATTACCATAAGAAGAATGAAATGGACCTAAAAAATCAATGCCCCAAATCTCAAATAATTCTACGTTTAGAATACTTGTCAAGGGCATCTTGTTCCTCTTTAATATGTCTCTAGTCCTTTGGCATCTATCGCAATTTTTCACATATACATATGCATCCTTAAACACTGTTGGCTCAAAAAATCCAGCTTGTAAGATTTTTTCTGTAGCGCAAGAACCACTAAAATGTCCCCCACTTGGAGATGAATGGAAGTGGTATAGGATCTCGTCATTCTCGCTTCCAGCTACACACTTCCTAGTTATATTATTTGCACATTGTTTAAATAGAAACAACTCCTCCCAGAAATAATACCTACTATCATGAAGGAATTTCTTCCTTTGTTGGTATGTCATTCCAAGAGGCATTATTCCACATGTTAAATAATTTGTAAAATTGGTAAACCGAGGAGTTTCATGGATTTGATTTACCTCGAAGATATGCTCATTTGGAAAATTTTCATTAATTGGGACGAGTGAGTTATCTCATTTTGTTCCAACCTCAACAGATAGTCAGCTACTTGATTTTCAACTCCTTTTTTTGTCTTGGTTCTCAAGGTCGAATTCTTAGAGTAAGAGTATCAATCGAATTAACCTCAGTTTAGCATCATTCTTTGAGAGTAAGTATTTGATGGCTGCATGATCGGTAAAGATTGTGACTTTCATACCTATAAGATACGAATGGAACGTATAATTAAGTTGGGCTCATGTCAAAGTTCTGCTCGTATAGTAGATCGGATGGGACACTTTGTTTCTTCTTTGACCCATCACAGCTCCCACAACAAAATCACTTGCATCACACATCAACTTAAAAGGAAAGTTCTAGTCTAGTGTAATGATTATTAGGGCTTAGATCAATTGATTTTTCAATTCTTCAAAAGCTTCCAAGCATGCTTTGTTGAACTCAAAAGTGGTGTCTTTCTCTAATAACAAACACAAAGGCTTGGAAATTTTTGAAAAATCTTTGATAAACCATCGATAAAAATCGGCATGGCCTAAGAAACTTCTCACTCTTTTCACATTGATTGGGGGTGGTAATTTTTCAATTACATCCACCTTTTCTTTATCAACTTCGATTCCTTTTCTAGAAATTATGTGTCATTAGACAATTCCCTTATTAACCATAAAATGACATTTATCCTAGTTAAGGACAAGATTTGTCTCTTCATAAGTACCTTAGCCAACTTACTCAAAAAAACATCATAAGTGTTACCAAAAATAGAAAAATCATTCATGAATACCTCAACAAAATTTTCTACCATATTAGTAAATATTGCCATGATGCATAATTGAAATGTTGCAGGTGCATTACATAAACTGAAAGGCATTCGCCTAAAAGCAAACATATCATACGGGCAAGTAAAAGTTGTTTTGTGTTGGTCTTCTGGGGCTACAACTATTTGGTTATATCTCGAATATCTATCTAAGAAATAATAATATTCGTTACCTGCCAATTGGTCCAACATCTGATCCATAAAAGGTAGCAAAAAATGGTCCTTTCACATGGCTTTGTTTAATATTTTGTAGTCTATATAGATTCTACTATCTGTGATCGTACTTGTTGATATTAACTCATCATGTTCATTCTCAAAAATCATGATTCCACCTTTTTTTGGTACACACTGTATCAGACTTACCCATGAACTGTCAAAGATGGGGTCGATAATTCCCGCATCTAACCATTTGATAACTTCCTTTTCAACTACCTCTTTCATTATTGAATTGAGTCTCCTTTTCCTATCAGTTCTAGCTTACTCACCCTCCTCTAAAATAATCTTTTGCAACTACCTTGTAGTGTTCCTTACCCAAATTCCTTGGATTTTCTGTGTCACTCGAAAAGGCTCCTTGTGGTCTATTATGAAGCTCTGTAGCTAACTGACCTACTTGGTTCTCCAATTATTTTAGTGTTGCTGCTTGACTTTGGATTAAGGCCAATCTTCACCATGTGCACCTTTAAGAAATTTTCCAAACTATTAGACGATTCAGCTTGTGGTGGCTTCTGAACTTGTTGATTAAACCCTTGAGGTTGATTTGCTGTATGCTTCATGTAGTTGTTGTTCGGTCCAACTCTATGGTTACTCCAAGAAAAGTTTGGACGGTCATGCCATGAAGGATTCTAGAAGTTAGACTGTGGTCCTTGTCTACTTCTATTCTGGTGTTGATTCCCTACATAATAAACATACTTAGGATTTGATGGACAATTCTCGAAAAAATGATCGTCCCCATAGTATATGTAAGAAATAATGTCAAAGTGACTAGGTGGCTGAGCTACAACATAATTTAAACCATTAGTAGTAAACTTTTTAAACATTGAAGAGATAGAAGATACTTGAGTTGAGAGTGAAGTAAGGGCATCTAGTTCATGCACTTCGACTACTCATCTTCCTGAAACTGCTCTATTTTTCACCACTAGTAATTGTTACTGTCTATTCTCTTGATTATCTCACAAGCCTTATTATATGACTTCGGCAAAAGATAACCATTCGTAGAAACATCTACCACCAACCTAGTGTGTGCGTTGAGACCATTATAAAATTTATCCAACTGGATGCAATGTGGAATCCCATGGTGAGGGCATTTATGTAGTAGCTCCTTGAATCTTTCCCACGCCTTGTATAAGTATTTGTCATCCATTTTTTAGAAAGTGGTGATATCATTCCGCAACTTAGCATTTTTTCTAGATGGGAAATTATAACGTGGTTTGTGCAAGTGTATATAGTCGTTCAAGTAATAAGTAAGTAAAATGAGTTATCGTATCCACAAGGATTGTGTATGTTAATTGATTATTTGTAAAATTATAAATTCACAATTTGGTATAAAAACACAATATTTTGGATAGTGATGATTAAACTAAGTTAGATTAATTAAATAAAAATATTGATCCCTATGAAATTTTAATATAAATTCAAATGATCTAAATGTATGAATGAATGGCTTTAGCAACAAAAAAAATCAAAATTAAATGGGCTAGGATAATTATATTAATCAATTCAATTTACTTTATCATGCTTGACAATGTTCAAAAATACTTCTATGGCAACTCGATCTTTTATGAGTTTGGAAACCAAATTAAGTCCTCTCAGATCTTTTACTTAGTGAAATATGAATTTTATTGATCATATTAGACCAAGGGTTTCTTAGCATTTATGCGAGGTCACAGGGACGTTTACGTTTCCAACAGTTTAATCATATAAACCTAAAAACTATGCAAGATAATAGAGTTAACTAAAGATATTATGAAACTCAACTTAGTCGAGTTTAATGATCTAAATTGAGCATTGCACTTTTCAATTATGTGTCTACTAGTCGTCGTTTGGTTAAGATCGCTCAGCTAATCTTAATGCACCCAATCACGTATGAATAAAATGCATCATGATATTAATTGAAAACATGATTGAATGAGGCCCAAACATATTAAAAATGAATAAAATAAATCTTATTGAATTAACATAATCATCCTAGCAAATAGAATTTAAAATACCATAGTTGATGCCAAAAACAATAAACTTAAAGCAAACATAATTAAAATAAATAACAAGAGGAAGAGTAAACTTTATTCAGTTCAGCAACTTTTCCAATCTATTCTGACTGATGAACTCCTATGTCTGATTGATGCTTCTTTTTCTAATGGTTTCCTAAGGTGGTTGGCCAAATAATTCTTTTGACAAAGCTTATGTTGGCTAAAAGATGGAAAGGGAGATGGTGGATATGCAAGGGAAATAAAAAGGGAAATGAGAGAGAATTATGAATGAGAGATGAGTGTTGAGGGATGATGGATGAGGGATAGGTGCATGGTATTTATAAGTGAAGGTAAGGGGTAGAGTTTGCTAAAAATAGAATTTAAATTCCTTCTTTTTCTCTCATATATGACTGACCACAATTCATGGAAAAGGGGATGACTTAGTCTCCTCATTTTGAATTTAAACCAAGGCTATTAATAGCTATAGGGTGGATGGTTTCAACAACAAAGTTGTTGGGTTGATTTCTGATTATTTTCCAACTGTAAAGACCTTCAATTAAATACGCCGAAGCTTTCTTTTGGAAAGCCATCTACTTGCGCCAAAACTGGGCTTTAATTCCCCTTTGTTGGATGGTTTCTCAGTCTAATAATTTAGCACACATGTTCATCTTTTAGTACATCTTTTACTAGGTCAAATTATCAACCTTATGACCCAGTTTGCATGGTATTATCATCCACATGAGTTGATTTGTGCATGTCCATGTTTCATTCATATTAATCATATCTTCAATGGTCCTCCTACATAGTGAAAAACCATATATATTAATAAATTAGCATGAAATAATATAAAATATGTACAAAAATAATGTAATTAAGCAAAATTTCACATACTTTATAAATTCATGCCCAATATTACTAATTTAGTAAAATTCACTTATTTTAATAACAATTACGTAAGATTAACATATTTATTAAGTAAAAAGGTGGTAAAAATATATAGAAAAACCTTATATAATTTTGAGTTTACACACCCCAAACTTAAACCATTGGTCGTCTCGAGTAATGTTTATGCACATCACAAATTTTGCTAAGGCAATTTTGCAAAAATGAATAAAGTAGCATCAATCTTCGCACATAATCATGTATCAACGAAATCATGCTAAAAAATACATTTTATTGATAAGTAGCTTGAATGCAAATATTATTTCCAAACTTTATACTAAGTACATCATAATATCAACATGAATCATAGTTTGCATGTATTTTCGAAGTCATACATAACATTCACCAATCAATATGTTTTCTTTATCAACTAAACATAGCAATCCCAAGGTTTAATTAGCGGTTTTCATAAGTTGAGCTTAGTAATTCCGCTCCGCTAATGTAGTCGGTATAATCATCCAATAAATAGGTCTTTTATTAGGTTGTAATGGGGCTAGGCTAAAGGTATGGATAAAGAGAAGTGAATTTTTAGGTTCAATCATCTTAACCCTAACTTGTCTTGAATCCTTTTGCATCACAACTTTGTACAATTAAGTCTTTGGAGCACCCTCAAACTTATTTCGAGCTCATTTACTTTTTATACTTTGGGCAAAATTTTCTTTACTTCTATTTTTTTGAACAAACTTACCTTTGTTCTTTCATTCTTTTTTTTTAACATAATCATGTGAAGAGCATGTACATCTTTTGTACTTTTCCTCAGACTTTGGTCACTAAGAGAAATTTAGTTAAGATAGGTGCAAAAGAACATAATAAAATAAAAAATATAATAATACGACTTATTGTGTAGGTAATTTGCAATAAACAAACCATTAAGTTCAAAAATTAAGTTTCAAAGGTTAATTTAATAAGGCCAGCTTGAAAGACTCAAATGATCCAAAGAAAGGTGCCTATATCATATTATATTCTTATACCTCCTAGGATTCCGCCTTAAGAAAGTTACTAATTCAATTCTAAAAACTTAAAGCTTCATACATGTCTATTTCTAAAGAAATCAAATTTTCATGGCAAATACTACGTAAGTCTAAAGAACATACAAGCATTCCATCACTCAAGATAACATAAGAATAACTTAGATAAAATCAGAAATCATGCTTGTATTTGAACTAGACCTGCTCATGGGTTGGGCGGCCCGGCCCAGCCCGAAGGCCCGCCCGAAATGTGGAAGGGTTTGGACAAAAATATAGGCTCGAAAAATGGGCTTGGACAAAAAAATAAGGCCCGTTTAAAAAATAGGCCGGGCCTCGAGTAAGGCATTTTTGGCCCGGGCCCAGCCCGAATTCACTAAATGACAAAAAAAATCTACTATTTTTTTTTTATTTTTGAATGTTATTTTCTTGTTGTTTTCTCCCTATTTTGCTACAATTTTACTATTATGTTGCTACTATTTTGTTGTTATTGTTTAGATATTGTATAAAACTTATTTTATTGTTAATTTTGTTATTATTTTAAAGGCATTTGTTAATTTTGTTATTATTTTAGAGGTATTTGCTTGTTAAGTTGCATCTATCTTAGTGTTATTTAAGTCTAAATATTTTTTAAAATTTATTTTTAATTTATTGAGAAATATTTATTTTGATGTTTTTAGTATTTTTAATGTATTATATATATTTAAAAATTATATAAAAATAATATAACAAGTAATACGAGCGGGCCGGGCTAGGCCCAAGTTTTAGTATTTTTATCCGAGTCGGGTTTCGACAAAATTTTAGGCCCATTTTTGGGCCCGGCCCGAGCCCAATAAACGAGCCTAATTTTTTAGTTGAGCCCGGCCCGAACCCGACCCGGCCCGGCCCGGCCCATGAGCGCCTCTAATTTGAACACACTTATGAAAAAAAATTCTTTTTGGACATTCATTTATTTCAGCATACTTAAGTAAAAAGATTGAAACATACTTTAAAAATTCATGCGACATGCCTTACCTTCCTCTAAAAAGTAGCAATGTCCTCATTGCAAAAACAAAGTAATGAATGAAAATTGAACACTGGGTAAGGTTGCAAGAAAAGAGAAGTGAGCCATAAAGACTATTTAAGTACCAAGTCTTTCTCAACAATCTAATCCTAGACACGTTCATTCCCATTACCACATCACTTTATTTTTCCCAAATAAAGAGGCATTGAGTTTATTTGTTCATGCTTACTATTTTATTATGCGAAAGAAAAAATTCTAACTAGAAAATAAAAATAATCACCTAAAATGAAATAAATGCTAAAGACAAGAAATTCCCCCTATTATTTATTTGAGTTATTCTCATCCTCTTCCTCCTTTGATGTTTCACCCTCACTTGTATTCTCTTCTTCCTTCCATGACTCGAAGATATAATTTTGGAACTCAAGAACAAAATTATTAGAGATATTTTTAAAAGTATTTCTTAAAGAATCATCTCTAATCTTTACATATTTCCAATTAAGCCTGTTGTTAGTTGTACATAAATTTCATCATATCCATCATAATTGACAATTTTGCTTTCTTCACAGTAATTGAAGAAGTGGGCATAGGAATGGTCAACTCAAGATCAACACTTAGTTCAATTGGATCATCAGCATTCGACTCCTCTCTTGGTTCAGAGATTTCTGATTCCTTTATCGGTTCTAGATTGTTTGGCTATTCCTCAGATTCTGCTTCTTCTATCTCAGTAACTGAGTTAGCCTCAGTTTTAGATTTATTCGATGACTCATCAGCCTCTATTTCTATTGGTTCACTCGATTCAGTTGGGTTTAGTTCATGGAAATTCTCCACTAACCTTTCAAGATCTTGGGCTGTGATGCAACCTTGAACAAACGGGCCCTTCAGGTTTGCTTTTGTTTTAACTTGGGCCCTTAAGCAAAGTGAAGTTATCAATGATGGAAAGTAAGCACTTTTGATCTTCTTTCTAGCACAATCATGGATTTCCTTGAGAATGATCCTTCCAACATTGATAAACCTTTTTGTCATAATTGCATACAACAAAAGTATTCGCTCCATCAAAATGGTGGACCTGTGTGGGATAGGCATAAAACTGTATCGAACAAAGTAGAACCATACCTTAGCAAAAGGTTTAGATATTCCCTTCAATAAGAATGAATACCATACTTTCTTATGATCCATTAGGATCCCGAATTTGTTACAACATTAAGTACTTGTTGAAGCAAATCCTAATTTATGTTTGTCATAATAGCAAAGTACTCACCTTCTTCAACATCGGGTAGGTTAAACAAATAATTAATGGACTTAGAAGTTAAGGGTACCTTTTTCTTGTGAACAAGAACTTCAGTAGCATTTGACTTAGTCAAACTGGCATAGAACTCTCAAGCTAACTTCTCATCGGGTAATGATTGTGCATCGCAAAATTAATTATGATTGAGGGCATCAATCATCTTCCCAATCGAAAAGGCACAACCACCTTATAATTTCTTTCCAAGTTGAAACCTTTTTCTTCCATCATAGGTTGATTTTTGAAGATGGAATCAAACCTTTCTTTCACTTCATCATCTTGAATCACAATGGGATTTTTGAAAAAGGTCTTGGAAGATCTAGTTCTTTTACGAGACATGGTGATTTTTTCCAAAAAATAGGCAAAATTTAGTAATGGATAAAGCAAGGGATTTTGTGGTAATGATAGGCTTGCGATAGTGATGGGTTTACAGCAGCGGTGATATGGTTGTTCCCGCAAAAGGCTCATGGCTACAATGGGCTAGGGTTTTTACTAAAAGGGAAGAAAATTTGGGGAGATTCTTCGGGATTCAAGGCTGACGGCTAAAAGGAAAAAGAATGAGTAGCTAGGTTTAATCTAACTGCTTGAAGGGTTGTGAGAATTATGGTGTTAGAGAGGGGTTTATATAGTGGTAAATTGGGGCAATCTTGTAGCAAAATATTAGCTACTTAAGGTACTTGGGCAACAAGTATAGATGGAGGGAAAAGTGGTGGCAATATTAGGGTTTTGGGGAGCCTTTATGGATGGCACCGATGGGGTAAATTTCTCCTCTTTGCTATTTCAAGCCTTGAGTCCAAACTGTCTTTACAGAATAGACTGCTTAAAACAATAAACTGATTAGTACTTGGGCCAATTTGACCCTCTTATTAAACATAAACAATTGAAACTAGAATTAAAAACTAAAATTAAAATAAAAATAAAAAGATTTCAACATTAATTAGAAAATTTCTTCTCAAAAGATTACATTAAATTAATTCCAAGGAAAGGTTAGAAGGGTCACAATGGTCCTACTTAAGTTCCAATCTCCTTAGATAGAATTAGTTAAATGTACTAATTTAAGAAAATAATTTCTAACTTTTTATTAAAAAGTAAAATCATGAAAAATTAAGGGTCTAATAATTTGAACGAGGTTTCAATTCGCTCCACTTCACCATCCAAATAATGCTTGAGACGTTAACCATTAACTTTAAATGTATCTCTGTGGTTGTCGTACAATTCTACAGCTCCATATGCATAAAATTTGTAGATGGTATAAGGTCTTTTCCATCGATATTTGAGCTTTCCCAAAAATAACCTTAGCCTCGAATTAAACAACAACACTTTCTGACCTTCTCTGAATTCACGAGGTTATATATGACTATCATGCCATCTCTTATATTTTTCTTTACACATCTTGGTATTCTCGTATGAAAATAACCTCAACTCTTCCAACTCAGCAAGTTGTAACATCCTTTTCTCTTCGGATTGCTTAAGATCCAAATTCAATTGTTTCAAAGTCCATTGAGCTTTAATCTCCAATTCAAGCGACAAATGGCATGTCTTTTCAAAAACTAATCGATAGGGAGTCATTCCTAACGGTGGCTTAAAAGTAGTTCGATAAGCCCATAGAGCATCATCGAGCCTTCAAGGCCAATCTTTTCTGTTAGAGCACACCACCCTCCCAAAAATACCTTTGATTTCCTGATTAACCCTTTCCACTTGCCCATTTGACTGTGGGTGATAGGTAGTAGCAATCTTATGCTTCACATCATACTTGTCAAGCAACCACTTGAGCCATTTATTTACAAAGTGAGATCCTTTATCACTAATTATATCTCTAGGAGTCTCAAACCGTGTAAATACATGCTCATGTAGGAATTGCATGACTACCTTAGCATCATTTGTTGGGTATGCCTCGACTTCAACCCACTTGGGTACATAGTCCACAGCTACCAAAATATACTTATTACCACACGAGGAAGGGAACAGGCCTAGAAAATCAATGCCCATACGTCGAATAGTTTTACCTTTAAAATATTTGTCAAGGGCATCTTGTTCCTCATTGATATGTTTCCAGTTCTTTGGCCTGTATCGTAGTTTTCCATATATGCATACTAATGTCTAAACACTATAGGCCAAAAGAATCTAGCTTGTAAAATCTTCGCTGCAGTGTGGGAACCACCAAAATGTCCCCTGCTCAAAGATGAATGGCAGTGGTACAAAATCTCGTCAATTTCACTTCCAGCTACCCATTTTCTGATTGTGTTATCTGCACATTATTTAAACAAAAACGGATCCTCCCAAAAATAATATCAACTATCATGAAGGAATTTCTTCCTTTGTTGGTATGTAATTTCTCAAGGAATTATTCCACATGCTAAATAATTGGAAAAATCAGCAAACCAAGGTATTTCATAAATTCAACTTACTTAAAAGATATGTTCATTAGGAAAATTCTCCTTAATTAGAACAAGTGAAAAAGTTACCTCATTATGTTCCAACCTCGACAGATGATCGACTATTTGATTTTCAACACCTTTTCTATCTTGGATCTTAAGGTCAAATTCTTAGAGTAAAAGTATCCAACGAATTAGCCTCGATTTACCATCTTTTTTCATGAGTATGTACTTAATGGTAGCATGATTGGTAAACACTTTAACTTTGGTACCTATAAGAGATTAACGGAACTTGTCAAAAGCAAAAACTATAGCAAAGAGTTCTTTTTCAGTTATTGTATAACTGATCTAGGCTCCTGTCAAAGTTCTTATTGCATAGTAGATAGGATGAACCACTTTGTTTCTTCTTTGACCCGTCACAACTCCAACAGTGAAATAAGTTGCATCACACATCAACTCAAAAGGTGAATTCCAATTAGGTGTAACAATTATTGGGGCTAAGATTAACTAGATTTTTAATTCTTGAAAAGCTTCTAAACATGCTTTGTTAAAAAAAAAAACAATATCTTTTTCTAAAAGTATACACACAAAGGTTTATAATTTTTTGAAAAATCTTTGATAAACCTATGATAAAAACTGGACTGGCCTAAGAAACTTCTAAATCCTTTCACACTAACTGAAGGTGATACTCTTTCAATTATGTCCACCTTTGCTCTATCCACTTCAATTCCGTTTTTGGAAATTTTATGTCCTAAGACAATTCCCTCATTAACCATAAAATGACATTTCTCCCAATTAAGGACAAGATTTGTCTCCTCATGTCTTTTAAGTACCTTAGCTAAATTTTTCCAAACAAACATCATAAGTGTTACCAAAAACAGAAAAATCATCCATGAAAACCTCAACAAAATTTTCAACCATATTAGTGAAAATTCCCATCATACATCGCTGAAATGTGGTAGGTTCATTACATAAGCCAAAAGGCATTCGCCTAAAAGCAAATGTACCGTATGGGTAAGTAAAAGTAGTTTTACGTTGGTCTTCTAGGGCTATAACTATTTAGTTGTATCCCAAATATCCATCTAAAAAGTAATAAAATTCAGTAACTGCCAGTTGATTTAACATCTGATCCATAAAAGGCAACAAAATTACGAGTGGCTTTGTTCAACTTTCTATAGTCAATACAGATTCTCCAACCTATGACAGTTTTCGTTGGGATTAACTCGTTACATTCATTCTTGGCAATCGTGATCCCACCTTTCTTTGGTCACATTGTACTAGATTTACCAAAAAACTATCTAAGATGGGGTAGATAATTTCTGCATCTAACCATTTGATCATTTCCTTCTGTACTACCTCTTTCATGATAGGATTAAGTCTACTTTACCCATCAAATTTTCCTTGCTCACCTTCCTTTAAAATAATCTTATACATACAATAGGAAGGGCTTATACCTCGTATCTTAGCTATGGGTCAACCAATTGCCTTTTTAAATTTCTCTAAATTAATAATCAATTTCTCCTCTTGATGTTCTATCAATTCTACTAAAACAATCATAGTACCTAAATAAACATAATTTAAATGGGACGGAAGTACCTTTAGTTCAAGCTTAGGTAGTTCCTCGATTGACAACTTAGGTTCTGTAAATTCCCAAACTTCCAACTCTAGCGATTTGAACTGCAGTGGTTGGATATAACTCCTTGATTTGGCTTCCATCAAAGTCATACCTTCATTACCTTTTTCATTTTATAAGGGTTCAGACCTTAAAGTGTTCTCCAATGGGTTTTCTTCAGAATTGCTCTCCATAGAAACTAAGGTTTCTAATTCCTCCATTACTGAGCACTCTTCCATCAGAGTGGAAAATTTCATCACCTTCATAACATTAAATGTTACCTTATCATTTTGAACTCGCATGGTGAGTTCACCTTTTTGCATATCTATCAACGTTCTTCCTATTGTAGGAAAGGTCTCTCAAGGATGATTGGAACTTCCTTATCTACTACAAATTCTAACACAATAAAGTCAGCAAGAAAAATAAACTTATCAACTCTTAACTAAATATCCTCTATCTTTCCCTTAGGATATGGTAATGAATGATCTGCAAGTTGAAGTGTCACAGTAATGGGTCTTACTTTACCTATTCCCAATAGTTTGAAAATAGATTTGGGCATCAAGTAGATGCCTGCTCCAAGGTTGCACAAAGCTTTATTACAGTAAGATTCTTCGATGTTATAGGGTATTGTAAAGCTTTCAGGGTCTACCAATTTCAAAGGTAGGTTATTCTGTAAGAACGTACTGCACTCCTTCGTCAAAGCAACAGTCTCATACTCACTAAGCCTTTTCTTCTCGGATAGAATATCCTTCATAAACTTCATGTATTTGGGCATTTTTTCTAAATCATCTGCTAATGGAATATTGATATACAGTTGCTTTAGAACATCTAAGAACTTCTTGAATTGTACCTTTTATTTCTGCTTATGCTGCTAAAGTCTTTAAGGATATGGAACTCTAGGTTGATATGGACAAATTTTTTGAAGAGGCAAATCTGCAAAAGAAGGTGTTAGCTTCTTAGTATTTACTAGTTTAGGGTTGACCTCATCAGATTTTTCTAGTGTAGGAACTTCAATTGTTGGTTAACTTTCCTCTTTTTCAGTAGGCTTATCTTCAATCACAACCTCTTTGGGTTCCAAAATCTTACCACTTTGTAATGCAACTAATTTGCAATGTTCCTTACCCAAACTCTTTGGATTTTCTGTATCATTTAGTAAGGCTCCTTACGGTCTACTATGGAGCTTAGTAGCTAACCAACACATCTGGTTCTCTAGATTTTTCAATGTCGTTGCTTGACTTTGGATTAAGGCGTCATTTTTCGCCATGTACACCTTCAACAAGTCCTCCAAACTATTTAATGACTCAGCTTGAGATGGTTTTGGGGCTTGTTGGCTAAACCCTTGGGATTAATTGGGTCTATGCTGCATATGGTTGTTCAGTCCATTTCCTTCGTTACTTTAGGAAAAGTTTGGATGATTCTGCAATGAAGGATTGTAGAAGTTGGACTATAGTCCTTGTCCACTTCTATTTTGATACTGGTTCCTTATATAACAAACAGACTCGGGGTTTGAAGGGTAATTCTCGAAAGAATGACCATCCCCACAATATACACATGAAACAACATCATACTAACTTGGTGATTGAGCTGCAAAATTATTCAAACCATTAGTGGTAAACTATTTTAACATTGAGGAATTAAAAGATACTTGAGTAGATAGTAAAGTCAGTGCGTCCACTTCATGCACTCTAGTTACTCGTCTTCTTGAATCTGCTCGATTTGTCGGCCATTGGTAATTGTTGCTAGCGATCCTTTCGATGATCTCTTAAGCCTTGTTATAAGACTTAGACAAAATTGCACCATTCTTAGAAACATCTACCATTAATCTTGAATGTACGTTGAGACCGTTATAAAACATCTCCAACTGGATACAATGAGGAATCCCATGATGAGGACACTTATGAAGCAATTCCTTGATTCTTTCCCATGCCTCGTATCAAGATTTGTCATCTAATTGTTGGAAAGCAGTTATCTCATTTCACAACTTTGCGTTCTTGTTCAATGGAGAATACTTTACCAAAAACCATTTTGCTAATTCTTGCCAAGTCGATATTGAACTTGGTGGTAATGAATTCAACCATGCTCGTGCTTGATCTCGTAACAAGTACGAAAATAGTTTCAACCTTAATGCATCTTCAGTCACATCAGCTATTTTAAACGAATCACTCACCTCCATGAATAATCGAAGGTGAAGAGGTGGATCTTTCGTGGGTATACCACTGAACTGGCCCACCGTTTAGAGCATTTGAAACAGCATCGATTTTAATTCGAATTAGGTTGCCTCGATATCTGACCTCTTAATTCTCAAATTCAATTCATTGAAGAGTAGCACAACGTATTATCTTATGGCACAATCCCTATCATCAGCAATAAGGATTGTGTTGTGCACATGATTAACTCCATTACCTTGTCCATCATTTTGATTTTCTAGGTCTATCTCGGCTTGTCTTTCAGCAAATCTCTTGCATCTTCTCTATCTAAATGTTTGCTCAATTTCAAGGTCTACTGGTAATAGATCAATGATTCGATCTATGCTCATAAACACCTGAAAAATAAATCAAAAAATAAAGAATAAAGAATAAATTAGTAATTTTAGAAATTAAATAAAAAACAAACTACAAAAATAATTTCACAAAGAATGATTATGGCAATAGTCCCCGGCAACAGCGTCAGAAACTTGTAATGCGGTTTGTGCAAGTGTACATAGTCGTTAAAGTAATAAGTAAGTAAAATAAATTATCGTCTCCACAGGGAATATTTATGTTAATCAATTGTTTTTAAAATTATAAATTCACAATTTGGTATAAAAACACAATAATATGGATAGTGATGATTAAACTAAATGAGATTAATTAGATGCAAAGATTGATCCCTATGCAATTTTAATGTAAATGCAAATGATCTAAATGTATGAATGAATGGATTTAGCAAAAAAAAAAAAAAATCAATATTAAATGGGCTAGGATAATTATGTTAATCAATTCAATTTACTTTATCATGGTTAACAATGTTCGAAAATACTTCCATGAGAACTCAATCTTTCATGAGTTTGGAAACCAAATTAAGTCCTCTTCGATCTTTTTATTAGTGAAATATGTATTACTAAGGGTTTCTTAGCATTTATGCGAGGTCACAGGGGTATTTACATTTGCAACAGTTTAATCACATAAACCTAAAAACTATGCAAGTTAATAGAGTTAACTAAAGATATTATGAACCTCAACTTAGTCAGGTTTAATGATCTAAATTGGGCATTGCACTTTTGAATTATGTGTTTAATAGCCGTCATCTAGTTAGGATTGCTCAGCTGAATGCACCCAATCATGTATGAATAAAATGCATCATGATATTAATTGAAAACATGATCGACTGAGGCTCAAACATATTAAACAAGAATAAAAAAAATCTTATTGAATTAACATAATCATCCTAGCAAATAGAATTTAAAATACCATAGTTGATTTCAAAAACAATAAACTCAAAGCAAACATAACTAAAATAAAAAACAAGAGGAAAGAGTAAACTCTATTTAGTTCAGCAGCCTTTCAAATCTATTCTAATTGATGCACCCCTATGTTCTGATCGATGCTTCTTTTTCTAAGGGTTTCCTAAGGTGGCCGGCCAAAGAATGCTTTTGACAAAGCTTATTTTGGCTAAAGGATGAAAAGGGAGATGGTGTGTAACAGACCGATTTTAGCTAAATCAGAACAGTGGTTTTGGAATAACAAATCTGAGGTCATAAAATTATTTTAATATTATTTTTGTTGTTTACATTATGTTAATATATATGTGTGAAAATTTTGTGAGCTAATTTTATCATTTAATAGCTCAATTTGAGAAAAAGGACTAGATCGGGTAAAATGCAAAAGTTGCATTCTATATGATAAAGGTGTTTATATGTTATGGCTTATTAAATGTGAGATCCTTTTGTTGTAATTAGTCCATTGTTAGTGGAGATGGACATAAATGGCCTTGAATTATGTGATTTTTAATGTTTTAATTAAAGGTTAAAATGGTAAATTGATTAATAAGTTAATATTAATTAAAACAAAACAAATGATGTTCATTTTGTTCATCTTCTTGACCAAAAATAGAGAAAAGAATAGGGTTTTCAATGATTAAACTATTCAGCCCTTGTGTGGCTTGATTGAGATCAAGATAAGAGGAACCCGGACTTAGATCGAGGCAAGAAAAAAGTACTCGACTAATCGACTAGTTTCGTCATTTTGACGTCCGAGGTAAGTTTGTACATGATAAATATTGTTACAATTATGTTTTGAATGATTTAATACCACATAAATTATATATATGAGACTACAGTTGAGTATGACGAGAAATTGACTATGTTTGGCACTTAGTGTCCATTTCGAGATAGCTTCGGCTATATATATATAGCACTGAATGTGCGAATTGGAATAGCTTCAGCTATATGTGGCACTAAGTGTGTGATATCGTTATAGCTTCTGCTAATCATTTTTGCACTAAGTGTGCGAGTTCTTTGAGTATTGAAAGATTTTTGGATGGATTAACGTATTGAAAAAAGAGGTGAAAATGTAATAAATAAATACGAGAGTACAGGTATGTACGATACCTATGTGGTAGTTAATACTATGTGTATGAAGCTTGATGGATTTGTATATATATGATAAATGGTCATGGGTTAGAATTGATTGATGATATGAGACTTATTAAGTGTTTATTAATTGATGATTTGAATATTATAACTGTCAAGTTTATTTAATACAAACTCACTAAGCTATGAAGCTTACTGTGTGTCATTTGTCTGTGTTTTATAGAGTATCAAAGTGAACTCAGACTCGAGGATCGTCGAGAAATGTCATCACACTATCGATCAACTTGTTGGTACTTTTGAAGCTTTCTATATATGGTATATGGCATGTATAGGCTAATGTCATTTTGGTATGTTTTAAGTCATGTTATTAACCACGAGATTTGGCTTATAAATATTGATATGTATGGTCATTTAAGTTGGCTTAAATTATGTGTTTGATAAGTGATATATATGATGTATATAAGTTACCATGTGTTTTGACATATTTGTCATGGTTGTTGATATGGCTAAGTGATTACTCATTTGGTTAGTTATTAGTTGATGTATTGAGGAATGGTAAATTTTTGGTACGATTTGTGGATGATGATTTGGTTGATAGAAAGGTGAGAAAATTCATTTAGGAGTTATGTGAGTTTGATAATTGTGACATGTTGATTTGGTATGTTTTGTTTATGGAATTTAGTAGTTGTAATGATTGATGATAGACGGCATGATATGTGTGTAAATTGGCATGTTTTGGCTGCCTAAATATGTTTGAAATGATACCATTTTGATGGTTAGGTGTGCATGAGAAAAGGATGGCAAATTGACTCTACAAATGGCTTGTTTTTGTCCACATGGACATAGACACGGGCATCTCTCTTAGCTGTGTGCAACACACGGTCATGCTACACGGCTGTGTGTCTCCTGGGGTACCCTTCAAATTAAAGTCAACATACCCTACAGGTTTGGCACGGCCTAGACACACCGGTGTGTCTACTGGTCGTGTGTGGCACACGGGCTGGCACATGGGCGTGTGGTCAGCTGTGTGACCCAAGTCAGAAACCCCTTTAGATTTCATACGGCCTGGCACACGAGCGTGTCATCGGCCATGTGGTGCAAGTCAGTATGTATGTCCTATTTTCACACGGCCTGGCACACAGGCATGTTTGATAGCCGTGTGAGGCACACGGTCTGTTCACATGGCCGTGTGACCCTTAAATGTTTGAAAATTTTCTAAGTCTCCCAAAGTTTGCAAATGTTATCGGTTTAGTGTTGAACCACTTTTAAGCATGTTTTAAGGTCTCGTAGGACCTTATAAGGGACAATGTGATTCATATGAATGGATTTTGATTATGATTGCATAAATGTATGTGAATGTTCAGTTCGATTAGTAATGCCTCTTAACCTCAATTCGACGATGGACACGGGTTAAGGGTGTTACATTTAATTTGTATCAGAGCTATAGTTTAGTCAATTCTAGGACTAACGTAGCGTGTGAGAGTCTAGCTATACATGCCATATATATAAACTGCGATAGTGTGGTGAATCTTGATAGTTAAAATGTGTTTTTATATAGCAAATAGATTTCGATCCAGTCGTAGCTGGCGATGTTGAAAGTAATGCGCCTGCTCTTGCTCAAGGGGAAGCGCCAGCCGATTCTGGGCCTATTTCTAGTAGCCAAGAGGGAGAGGCTATGCAAGCCTTCTTCCAAATGATGAGTGAGTGGTTCACGAAGTTCGTTCGAATGAATTTGGCTGCTCAACAACCTCCATCCCGACCTATTCCTCAACAAGTCCTAGTTGTGCCACAAGTGATAGATCCGATTCGATTGAGTAAGCTGCTAGTGTATAAGATACGTACACACAGGGCCAAAGAGTTTTAGGCTACTGTTTATGATGATGCTGAAAGAGCTGAGTTTTGGCTCAAGAATACGATCTGAGTATTCGAAAAATTATCTTGTACTCCTGAATAATGTATCAAATGTGTTGTCTCTTTGCTTAGAGATAATGCATATCATTGGTGGAAAACGTTGACATCAGTGGTTCCTAAAGAACGGGTTACCTGGGAATTCTTTTAATCTGAATTCCAAAAGAAGTACATTGTGACACCCCTATCCCACATCCGTTGCCGGAATAGGGTTACAAGACATTATCGAACATCAACTTCTATACAATATAACATCTAAATCCAATAGTAATCATCCACTAAATCATATTAGTTAAATTTGCACATATGGAACACATAACCAGATAAAATTGATCATGCTTTATTATTTATAATACATATACAAACAATGCTTCAAATTTCAACTATATTAATATCATTTATATAACCACATATTTGAATTAATTAATGTACAACAAAGCCATGTTACAAGTACTTAATACATATAAATGTTCGACCCACATAACTCTAATATTAATGACACTTATATACTTAAAACATATCCCACCATATATCATTACACTCTAAACATCGAATATATATGCCAATTTCTATTTCATTAGTTGAATATCAAACATATCATTTGATAACTTCTGCAAAAGCACATAATAAAACCGTTCGAACCATATTACATTAATTATTATACAATCACATATGCGACTTTAGTAACATTACAACATGGCCAAACATACTAATGATGCATATATATATATAGTGCGCAATTTACCCCTAAAAAAAAAAGCCATATTTAACATTTGAACACAAATAACATTCCAATATACACCTAATTTACATCTATATTAAAATACCTAAACTTCATATTTCATCCTATTAACTAATCATTATTTCGGTCACACCATTATCAATATCATATGCATATCAAAATAAACTAAATATCGTAATCGAATTACAACCACACATGTACGCATACCTATATTAATATTAGCATCAACTTGACACTTTGAACTATCCATTAAAACTAACCAAAACATACATAATCATAACCATCATTTACCATTTGGATCCGTACCAAAACAATCAATCAAAACAATCATGAAAGATATTCATTACTTACCATTTAGCAACCGAACCTATAAAGCCAATATACAATCATCCATCACCCTAATTAAACCACATTTCATACTTCCAAAATAAGTTAACTATTAAGCCTATTATACATCATATAACCAAAATAAGTTAACATATATATACAATCAAGCCATTTTTGCATGGCTGTATATAAACAAATTCAAAAACTAAACATATTTAAACTAGCCTATACATGCCATATGTTTAAAGTTTCAAACTTCAAAAGTACCAAATGATATTCGATAGTGTGACGATGATCCTTGACGATCCCCGAGCTCGTAACTAGATTCCAAAATATATTAAAAACACCGAATGAACACACAAAGTAAGCTTGGAAAGCTTAGTAAGTCATAAGCAAATATATCAACACATGAATATTAACATTATAATATCACTTGGTCGAATTCAAAACAATCACATGTACATATAAATCACCTTTTATAATATGCATAATTTATATCATCATTTCAAATACTAAACTTACCTTAATTTCATGAATATAACTTCTCACGTACCTGAATCATTTAACTTAATTTCACATTCGATCTTAACTTAACATTGCCCTTTGAACCATTCGGAATTAATAAGGATACTCGGATAGTCAAAAAGCTCGTACAACGCCAACATCCCAGACGTGGTCTTACATGTAATCACATATCGATGCCACTGTCCCAGACAGGGTCTTACACGTACTTATATACAATGCTGATGTCCCAGACATGGTCTTACATGTAAATAAAAAATCGATGCCAACATCCCAGACGTGGTCTTACACGTAATCATATATCGAAATCCTATGTCAAGACATATGTATCCTAACTATTCTTAAGGTTCGTACGGGGCTTTCAGACGTCGTAAACCAATCGATTCCATCTCGTATATATATTTCTCCCATGCTTATACTAATTTGACATCAACACATATATAAGTAATAATCTAATTTGACACATATATTACATAAACATTTGAATTTAACAACATTTGTTTACTTATGAACTTACCTCGGACGAATTTGAACGAACCGAAACGACTATTTGACAACTTTAGATTTCCCCCAATCCAAATCTGATTTCCTCTTTTCTGATCTAATTCAATATAAATTCGACTTATTTAATCATATATTCAATCAAATTCATCCAAAAACACATAAATGGGCTAATAACACTTTTGCCCCTGACATTTCACATTTTTCACAATTTAGTCTCTATTTCACAAAACACAAAATATTCAAAATTTCACCACACCCATGCTTGGCCGAATTTCACTAAAGTCCCTAGCAGCCCATTTCTTTCATTTATTTTACATTTTGACCCCTTAATTTACAAAATTCACAATTTAATCCCAAATAGGCATTTTTACTAAAAATCACTTAATTAAACATGAAAATCTATTAACACATGTTTATTTTTCATCATTAAACACAAAAATCATCAAGCTTTCAACAATGGCAGAACACAAAATCATCATCAAATTCAAAAATTCAAGCATGGGCTAGCTAGTATTCATAGCAACAATCTCAAAAACGTAAAAATCATCAAAAACTGAGTAAAAACGAACCTTGAATCAAGCTTGGACCATGGCCGAATGTTTAAAAGCTTAGAACCCCTTTTTCTTTCTCAAGTTTCGGTCAAAAATGAACATTTGCATGTTATTTTTATGTTTTCTTTTATTCAATTTCATTATAATACATCTTCTTACCTTTATAACCTTAATGAATTAATATAACAACTTAATAATGTTTGTCGATTTTTGTCCATACATAATTCTAGTGATTAATTTACAACATAAGGACTCCATTTAATAAAACCCATAGCAAATAGTACTTTTACATAAAGCATGCTAGTTTTTCATTTTACAAGATTAAGTCCTTTTAATTAAATCGAGCACACAGACGATAAAATTTTCACACGAAATTTTCACACATATTAATTCAAATACTGTGAGCACCAAAAATAATATTAAAATGTTTTTTTTAGCTCAAATTTGTGGTCCCAAAACCACTGTTCTGGCTAGGGTTTAAATAAGGCTATTACAACTCTCCCCCTTAGAGATTTTCGTCCCTGAAAATCTTACCAGCAAAAAGGTTTGGGTATTGTTCTCTCATAGCATCCTCGGGCTTCCACGTAGCTTCTTCTACCCCGTCCCGATGCCATAAGACTTTCATTAAAAAAATTTTCTTAGTTTTTAATTATTTAACCTAACGATCTAGAATTCGAATCGATTCTTCTTCGTATGTCATATCGGATTGAATCTCAATCTCAGACGGGGAAATCACATGCGATATGTCGGATCAATATCGTCGAAGCATCGAAACATGGAATACGTTATAGATCTTTTCTAACTCAGGTGGTAACAATAGTCTGTAAGCAACCGACCCAATACGCTCAATAATCTGATACGGCCCAATAAATCTCAGACTCAACTTGCCTTTACGATTGAATCGAAGTACTTTCTTCCATGGTGAGACTGTCAAAAACACTTTGTCCTCGATCTGACACTCAATATCTTTTTGTTTCAAGTTTGCATATGATTTCTGACGATCTGACACTTCTTTTAGACTATCACGAATCACTTTCACTTTCTGTTAAGTTTTTTTGATCAAACCGACCCCATGCATCTTATTCTCACTGAGCTCAGTCCAATATAATGGTGTTCGACATTTGCGACCGTACAAAGCCTCGTAAGGTGCCATTTTGATACTTGATTGAAAGCTATTATTTTACGCAAATTCAATTAATGGCAAGTATCATTCCTAAGTACCTTCAAACTCAAGAATACAACATCTCAACATATCCTCGATGATCTCAATAATCCGCTCAAATTGACCATTCGTTTGTGGGTGGAAAGTAGTGCTAAAGTGTAGTTTCGTACCTAATGCAACTTGTAGTTTCTTCAAAAACTGCGATGTAAATCTCGGATATCTATCCAAAATAATAGAAATAGGTACTCTGTGCAATCTCACAATCTGCGAAATGTACAATTCAGCAAACTTATCAAGTGAATAATCTATGCGAACTGGAATGAAATGAGCTAATTTAGTCAGTCTATCAACAACAACCCAGATTGCATCTTTCTTACTCGGTGACAGAGGTAAACCCGATACAAAATCCATTGTGATTTTGAATTATTTCCACTCGAGAATCATAATTGGCTGAAGTAACCCAGACGGTACCTGATGTTCAGCTTTGACTTGCTGACAGATTAAACATTTCGAAACAAATTCAGAGATGTCACGCTTGATACCAAGCCACTAATAAAGTTGTTTCAGATTATTATACGTTTTCGTGCTTCCCGAATGAACAGACAACCGATTATTATGAGCTTCATTTAAAATCATCTAAATCAACTCTGAATTTCTTGAAACACATATTCGACCTTTGAATCTCAAACAACCCTCAGCATCAACCCGAAATTCTAAATCAATATTTAAATCACATTAAGCCCGTTTTGCTAACAATTCATTATCGACTTTCTGAGCTTCATAAATCTGCTGCATAAATAACAGTCTCGCTTTCAACTTAGCTACAATCGAGCCATCATTAGATAAATCCATATACACATTCATCGCATGAAGAGCAAACATAAATTTTTGGCTTAAAGTATCAGCAACAACATTGGCCTTTCTCGGATGGTAGTCAATCACTGGCTCGTAATCCCTTAACAACTCTAATCATCTTCGTTGTCATAGATTTAGATCTTTCTGAGTCATCAAATATTTTAAGCTTTTGTGATCAGAATAAATGTGACATTTCTCACTGAACAGATAATGGCGCCAAATCTTCAATGCAAACACAATAGTTGCCAATTCCAGATCGTGTGTCAGATAGTTCTTTTCGTATGGCTTTAACTGTCTCGAGGCATAAGCTATGACTTTGCCTTCTTGCATCAAAACACAACCTAAACCATTCAAAGATGCATCACTAAAAATCACAAGTTTTTTACCCGATTCTGGCTGAACAAACACCATAGCTTCAGTGAACAAAACTTTCAATTGATCATGTAACGCCCTGAATTTTGGGCCTAGAAGTTTTGGGTTTTGAGCATAGGGATAGTGAGAAGGCGGCATATAAGTAATTAGTTGTGCACTTTAGTGACAAGAATGGGCCTACTGGTCTAGTGGTTAAGTGAGTGTTAGCATGCCTTGAGAATCTGAGTTCGAGTCGTAGGAGGCGTATTTTTGAAAAGTCTTTATTTATTTATTTTATTTTAATTTTTTATAGTTAATAATTAAAATAATTTATAATTAGTGATTATTTATTTTAAGATTTTCTATCATAATTTCTATTCTTTTGTTTTATTCACGTTCTCCTATTTTCTCTAGAACTTCTGTTTTTCTTTATTTTTTCTTTTGCTTTTGATAATAATAATATTTAGAATTCGGTTTGGTTTTTTGGCCTCAGGAATTCCAGTCCTCTGTCGTCATCTCCGATTGTAAAACAAGTGTGGGATTCGAACTGTAACTACGCTATTTCTATTTGTTTATTTTAATCACAAATTCTCTATTCAGCATTTGATGATTGCAGGCTAACTATTGGTATTGGGGTTTTTAGTCGATGAGAGTGAGGGGAAATCATCGTCTTTCGATATATGTTGGTACGGTAAAGGTTAGGGACTATTATGGTGGCTTAAACGACAGTTTTAAGGCTGATTTAGGCTGTGTGGATTTAAGAAATCAGGGTTTCGGTCTAATTTTGGTGTCACACGGCCGTGTGGCCGATTTGGGGATTTTTTAGTTTCTCACACGGTCGTGTCCCTTGGTCCACACGGGCGTGTGATTTTGGGGATCTGGGTTTCAGAGATTTGGTGTCATATGGCCTGGCCACACGGTCGTGTGACTGATTTAGGGATTAGGGATTCCATACGGGTGTGTGTTTCGAAACACATGACCATGTCTAGTGGCATACAGACGTGTGAGACCCTCACACGGTCGTGTCTAACCTGCACTTGATTTTGGTGAAGTTGGACAGTGTGTTACATGGCCTATTTGCACGGCCGTGTCTTTGCACCACACGAGCGTGTGGCCCTATCTCGCCAAACTTTGATTTTAGGTTAAATTTAAGTGTAGTCACAATTTTGTGTGTTCCAACCCTCAACTGAGCTTACTGAGGGTAAGTATGACTTTGATCTGGGCTTGATATATGTGTTATTGTGATTGGTTATGTGACATGTTTGATTCTGAAGCCGAATAGCTGGGTGAGTGTATGTGCAACTAGTTCTGTCTGACAGATTGGATGTGGGTGTCTACTTCTAATTAATTATCTGAGACTGGTATTCTGAAAGTGAGATGTGTTAGGTACAGAATCTGGGTGTATGAGTGTACACACTTCTGAAACTGATTGACTGATTGTGAATGACTGTTGAAATTGCATTCTAAATTGGTACATCTGTACACATTCATTTGCATACATACATTTGCATATAAAGTTTTGGGTGGGATTTTGAAGAGAAGGGAGACTTACAATTTGGCAGTTTAATTGCATTCTGTAGTCCCAATACCCTGAGGGTTGTGAACAATTTGACTGTACTGTGGATTTTCGCACTGCACTGTACAACACATATGTTAGCATCGCTGCGTATCATTGACTGATCTGGCAGTTTTACTGCAACTCATCGGTATAGCGGATTACCGCATTGCACTGTACTACATTTACTTTAGCTACGCTACATACCATTATCTGATCTGGTAGTTCATACCGCATTGCACAGTATAGCTTCTACACTAGCTTTGCTGCATAATATATGAGACTGACAGTCTATCTGCACACTGTTAGCCCTAATTCCCAGAGGGTCGAGGGCAGTCCCAATTCCTTGAGGGTTGAAGACAATGCTGATGATCATCGTTGTCGGGCAACCCAGGATGACAACCTTTGGAGTATAAGGTTGGATGGGTTTTTCGAGGTCGTACTCGGAGTGCAGGGATAGGTGGGTTGATTAAATCCCCACAGGAAGTGTAGGGTTGGACAGAGATGGTGTGTTGGTTGGATGGGTGGGTTATTTTATAACTCATTTGCACTCATATGCGTCCAATTGACACTGTGACTGAATGTGATATTGTGACTCCAATATCTGATTGACTGTTTGACTGAAAAGAGTTTGTGACACTGTGTACTTTGATTGTGACTGTCTGACTGAATAGTTATAGTGACTGTATGACTGTGTGTGATTTTAATATGTGCTAAATACTATTATCTGCTGGAACATCCATTTAGAATGTACCATCTAGATTCGCATAGTTTTGTAAGTAAGGTTCGCTTCTGAGCTGCGTTCTGGATTTTCTGTTTTTGATTCTGTAATAGTTGGCTTTGATCTTGCACTGAGCTCGAGTAGCTCACCCCCTCTTTTGTTTCCCCTTTCATGTACAGTTTTGGATTCTGTAGATAGGCTCAGTACGCGGGGGTCTCGGGCAATTTTGGAGGAAACGAGCTATAAGTTTTATTTCAGTTTTTAAATTGCTATTTGGTTTTTGTTGAACTATAAAGTTTTATAAAACTGTGGTGCAACTTTTGTTTTAAGTTTTCATTCGTACGTTTTACTCTGTTAAACTTACTGATGGAAATTAAATGATTAAACGTTTTAGACTTGCTTTGGGATAAACGATTTCGAAAATAAAATTTTGAATGCCTTGATTTGTAACATTTTCTCACGATCACTTTGGTGATCAATGTAGCATTTCAGATTCGGTTTAGACTTCTAGGCCGGGTTAGGGGTGTTACAGATCAAAACTATTCTGACACTTTTCTGACCAGCCGAATTTAACATCTTTCTGAAGCAGTCTCGTCATCGGCGTTGCAATCATAAAGAAACCTTTTACAAACGTCTATAATAACCAGCAAGTCCCAAAAAGCTTCGGAGTTCGGAAACATTTCTTGGAGGCTTCCAATCTAGTATTACCGAAATCCTGCTTAGATCAACCCGAATGCCCGATGCTGATACAACATGTCCTAAGAAACCAACTTCACGCAACCAAAACTCACATTTACTAAACTTCGCATACAACTTTTTATAACACAAAGTCTGTAGCACTATTCTCAGATGTTCGGCGTGTTCAGATTCATCACGGGAATAAATTAGGATGTCATCAATAAACATAACCACAAATCGTTCTAAATACGGTCTGAACATCCGATTCATTAAATCCATAAAAACAATAGGTGCATTAGTAAGTCCGAAAGGCATAACCAGAAACTCATAGTGTCCATACCTTGTTCAGAAAGCAGTTTTCGGCACATCAGAGTCTTTAACTCGCAGCTGATAGTAACCTGATCTTAAATCTATTTTCGAAAACACAGTAGCTCCTTTCAACTGATCAAACAAATCATCAATTCATGGCAAAGGATATTTATTCTTTATAGTCACCTTATTGCGCTGTCGGTAGTCGATACACATTCTCATAGTTCCGTCTTTCTTTTTCCCAAACAAAACTGGTGCACCCTATGGAGAAAAAATCAGTCGTGCAAAACCTCTATCTGTCAATTCTTGTAATTGAGCTTTCAAGTCTTTTAATTCGGTCAGTGCCATTCTATACGAAGCTATCAAAATTGGAGTTGTCCCCAGCACTAACTCAATGCCAAACTCTACCTCTCAGATCGGTGGCAAACTCGATAATTCTTCAGGAAACACATCTGACTACTTGAGTACTGATTCGATCTTCTTTTCAGTTACTTTAGAATCGAGTACATAGGCAAAATAAGCTTCACAACCCTTTCTCACATATTTTTGAGCTAACATTGAGGAAATCACTGCCAGTAAACCATTCAGATCATTAGAATCAATCCGAATTATTTCATCATTTTTGCATCGCAAATCAATAGTCTTCCGTTTGCAGTTCACAATAGCATCATGTAGTGCTAACCAATCCATACCCAAAACTATATCAAATTCATCAATTGGAAACAACATCATATCAGTCGGAAAACATGAATCTCGAATCATCAACGGACAATTCTTGCACACTTTATCAACCAAGACACACTAACCTAAGGGGTTCGATACTCTAATCACAAACTCAGTAAACTCTACAGGCAAAGTCTTACTGGATACTAAAGTCTCAGATACATAAGAATGAGTCGATCTAGGATCAATTAATGCAACAACACTAGTATCATAGAGAGTGAAAGTACCGGTAATAACATCTGGGGATGAAGCCTCTTCACTTGTGCGAGTAGCATAAGCTCTGGCATGTGCACGAGCCTCAGATCTAACAGCAGTGTCTTTAGTTCCCCTCTAGCTACCACTCACATTACCTGTGTTTTCGGGTGGTCTACCTCGAGATGCCGTGCTACTCTGCCTCGTATTCTGCTTCATGTCTTGCTCAACCAACTCAGGGCATTCAAATGATCCATCGATCCACATTTAAAGCAAGCCTGATCATTCAATCTACAACTGCCGGGATGTCGTTTACCACAATGTTTGCACTTAGGTTGGTTCGGTCTGATGTTACCAACACTAGCTACTGAGGTAGCTCTCGAACTAACGGGTGGTCTATCTCGATCCCGTCTAGATTAACCTGCAGTAGCCTTTGAACGGCTAAAGTCATCTCAAAATTTCTTTGTTACTGACTGAAATGTTTTACCCAACAAACTTTTTCATGAATCTCTAGCTTCAAAGTCAGCTTTTCTTTTCTCTTTCCCAAGCTCTTCAGCTTTGCATGCTCGCTCGACTAGTACAATGAACTCTTTTATTTCAAGTATCCTAACTAATAGTTTAATGTCTTCATTCAACCCATCTTCAAATCTTTTACGCATTATAGCTTCAGTCGAAACACATTCCTGGGCATATCTGCTAAGTCTCACAAATTCCCGTTCATATTCTGTTACGGTCATACGAGCCTGTTTCAACTCGAGGAATTCTTTGCGCTTTTTATCAATAAATCTCTAACTGATGTATTTCTTACAGAATTCAGTCTGAAAGAACTCCCAGGTCACCTGTTCTTTCGAAACTACTGATATCCATATATTCTACTAGTGATATGCAAAATCTCGAAGTAAGGATACAATACATTTTATACACTCGTCAGGAGTACAGGACAGCTCATCAAACACATGAATAGTATTATCGAGCCAGAATTCAGCTCGCTCAACATTGTCATCAACAGTGGCTCTAAATTCTTCGGCCCTGGTTTTTCTAATTTTATCAACCAGGGGCTTATTTAACCTCATCGAATCAATAACTTGAGGTATTACAAGTATCTGAGGAGGATTAGGCAGTGGTGGGGGTCGTTGAACAGTCGAATTTGTACAAATATACTGTGTGAACCAATCGTTCATCATATGATAGAAGGCATGTTTAGCCTCTCCCTCATGACTACTCGAAATCAGGCTAGAATCAGCTAGCGCTGCCCCCTAAGCAGGAGCGGGCACATTACTTTCCACATTATCACCTACGGCTCGATCGGGATCCATTTAGAATACGAAAACACATTTAATTGTCAGGAATCGTCACACTATCACATCTTATAAATATGACATGTATAGCTAGAATCACACGCGCAACGTTAGTCCTAAAATCGACTAAATCGTAGCTGTAATGCCAATCAAATGTAACACCCCTAACCTACATCCGTCGCCAGAATAGGGTTACGAGACATTACCTGACATCAACTTCTATACAATATAACTTATAAATCCAATAGTAATCATCCACTAAATCATATTAGTTAAATTTGAGCATATGGAACACATAACCAGATAAATTTAATCATGCTTTATTATTTATAATATATATACAAACAATGCTTCAAATTTCAACTATATTAATATCATTTATATAACTACATATTTGAATTAACTAATGTACAACAAATCCATGTTACAAGTACTTAATACATATAAATGTTCGAACCACATCACTCTAACATTAATGGCACTTATATACTTAAAACATATCCCATCATATAACATTACACTCCAAACATTGAATATATATGCCAATATCTATTTCATTAGTTGAATATCAAACATATCATTTGATAACTTCTGCAAATGCACATAATAAGACCGTTCGAACCATATTACATTAATTATTATACAATCACATATGCGACTTTAGTAACATTACAACCTGACCAAACATGCTAATGATGCATATATATATAGTGCGCAATTTACCCCTAAAAAAAACAGAAGCCATATTTAACATTTGAACACAAATAGCATTCCAATGTACACCTAATTCACATCTATATTAAAATACCTAAACTTCATATTTCATCCTATTAACTAATCATTATTTCGGTCACACCATTATCAATATCATATGCATATCAAAATGAACTAAATATCGTAATTGAATCACAACCACACATGTACGCATACCTATATTAATATTAGCATCAACTTGACACTTTTAACTATCCATTAAAACTAACCAAAACATACATAATCATAACCATCATTTATTATTTGGATCCGTACCAAAACAATTAAACAAAACAATCATGAAATATATTCATTACTTACCGTTTAGCAACCGAACCTATAAAGCCAATATACAATTATCCATCACCCTAATTAAACCACATTTCATACTTCCAAAATGAGCTAACTATTAAGCCTATTATACATCATACCGACCAAACATCACAAACATATATATACCAAGAAACATACTTCCCAAAATAAGTTTAAGTCATAGTCAAATGCACACAAGCTTTGATATTATAATCAAGCCATTTTCGCATGGCTATATATACACAAATTCAAAAACTAAACATAGTTAAACTAGCCTATATATGCTATATGTTTAAAGTTTCAAACTTCAAAAGTACCGAATGATAGTCGACAGTGTGGCGACGATCCTTAACGATTCCCGAGCTCGTAACTAGCTTCCAAAATCTATTAAAAACACCTAATTAACACACAAAGTAAGCTTGGAAAGCTTAGTAAGTTATAAGCAAATATATCAACATTAACACTATAATCTCACTTGGTCAAATTCAAAACAATCACATGTACATATAAATCACCTTTTATAATATGCATAATTTATATCATCATTTCAAATACTAAACTTACCTTAATTTCATGAATATAACTTCTCACGTACCTGAATCATTTAACTTAAATTCACATTCGATCTTAACTTAACATTGGTCGTTGAACCATTTAGAATTAATAAAGATACTCAAATAGTCGAAAGGCTTGTACAACGCCAACATCCCAGACATGGTCTTACATGTAATCACATATCGATGCCATTGTCCCAGACAGGGTCTTACACGTACTTATATACGATGTTGTTGTCCTAGACATGGTCTTACACGTAAATCACAAATAGATGCCAACGTCTCAGATGTGGTCATACACGTAATCATATATCGAAATCGTATGTCATGGCATATGTATCCTAACTATTCTTAAGGTTCGTACGGGGCTTTCGGACATCGTAAACTAATCGATTCCATCTCGTATATATATTTCTCTCATGCTTATACTAATTTGACATCAACACATATATAAATAATAATTTAATTTGGCACATATACTACATAAACATTTGAATTTAACGACATTTATTTACTTATGAACTTACCTCGGACAGATACAAACGAACCGGAATGACTATTCGACAACTTTAGATTTCTTCTGATCCAAATATGATTTCATCTTTTCTTGATCTAAATCATTATAAATTCGACTTATTCAATCAAATTCATCCAAAAATGCATAAATGGGCTAATTACACTTTTGCCCCTAACATTTTACTTTTTTTTTACAATTTAGTCCTTATTTCACAAAACACAAAATATTTAAATTTTCACCACACCTATGCTTGGCTGAATTTCACTAAACTCCCTAGCAGCCTATTTCTTTCATTTATTTCACATTTTGACCCCTCAATTTACAAAATTCTCAATTTAATCCCAAATAGGCATTTTTACTAAACATCACTTAATTAAACATGAAAATCTATTAACACATATTTATTTTTTATCATCAAACACAAAAATCATCAAGCTTTCAACAATGGCAAAACAAAAAATCATCATCAAATTCAAAAATTCAAACATGGGCTAGCTAGTATTCAAAGCAACAATCTCAAAGACGTAAAAATCATCAAAAATTGAGTAAAAACGAATGTTGAATCAAGCTTAGACCATGGCCAAATGTTTGAAAGCTTAAAACCCCTTTTTCTTTCTCAAGTTTCGGTCAAAGATGAACATTTGCATGTTATTTTTATGTTTTCTTTTATTTAATTACATTATAATACATTTTTTTTACCTTTATAACCTTAATGAATTAATATAACAACTTAATAATGTTTGTCCATTTTTGTCCATACATAATTCTAATGATTAATTTATAATATAAGGACTCCATATAATAAAAGCCATAGCAAATAGGTACTTTCTAGTAAGATTTTTGGGGACGAAAATCCCTAAGGGGGAGAGTTGTAACAGCCTAGTTTAGACCCTAGTCAGAACAGTGGTTTCAGAACCACAAATCTGAGGTTGTAAAAATTATTTTTATATATTATTTTATGTGTTTACAACATGTGAATTACTATGTGTGAAAGTTTCGTGAAATAATTTTATCGATTGGTTGTTTAATTTGATAAAAGGACTAAATCGTGTAAAATGCAAAAGTGACATGCTAGTTCTTTAAAGTGCTTATAAGTTATGATTTATTAAATAAGAAGTCCTTATGTAGAAATTGGACCATGGATAGTGGAAATGGACAATAATGGCCATTAAATGGATGATTTTGGTGTTGTTTTAGTAATTATTTAATTAATGTTTAATAAATAAAACCAAAATTAATTTTGGTTCATCTTCTTCATTAAATGATCGAATATCACAATGAAATAGGGTTTGAATGCTCAAAATAGTTTGGCACTTTGGGGGAGCAATTGTAAGTCCATTTTGACCCAGTTTTTAGTAATTTTTACATTTTTGAGATCGTTGCTTCGTATTCTAACTAGCCGATGCTTTAATTTTTGGATTGGTTAATGAATTTGTGAGTTGCCATTGATGATAGCTTGATTTTTTTGTTGTTTGATGATGAAAAATAAATATTTGTTGATAGATTATTATATTTTGATAAGTATTTTTTGATAAAAATCCAAATTAGGGATTTATTGTGAAATTTGTAAATTGAGTGGGTGAAATGTGAAATAAATGGAATTAATGGACTGCTGAGGACTTAAAAAAATTTGGCTATGCTTGAGTATGATGAAATTTTGTGCATTTTGTGACTTTATGTTATAAGGATTAAATTGCAAAAATGTAAAATTTTAAGGGCTAAACTGTAAAATGCCCATTTATGTGTTCTTGGATAAAATTGAATGAATTGTTGAATAACTAAGTTAATTTTTATATTAATTAGATTGGCAAAAGCGAAATTCAGATCTAGATCGAGGGAAAGTGAAAGTATCGAATTACTCGACTTAATTTGTCATTACTGCGAATGAGGTAAGTTCGTATTTTAATAGACGTTACGAAATCATGTTATAAATGCATATTATTTATGTGAATGAATTCAATGCCGAATGGTAATATAAATATATATGTATTTTAAATAAGTTATATATGTTATTATGATATTGAATTGTTCGAGTAGCAAAATATATGAATAAGAGAAAGTATCGACAATGTGATGACATCTAAACGCCCCGTACGAACCATAGGAATAGTTAGGATACATATGTCATGACATAGGACTCCGATATGTGCTATCATGTAAGACCATGTTTGAGACGTTGGCATCGATTTGAGATTTACGTGTAAGACCATGTCTCGGACATCGGCATCGTATATGATTTCATGTAAGACCCTGTCTGGGACAGTGGCATCGATATTTGATTACATGTAAGACCACATCTAGGACGTTGGCATTGTATGAGCTTTCCAAGCTATCCGAGTATCTTTACTGATTTCGAATGGTTCAACAGGCATTCCGAGAAATAAATGATTAAGTGAATGACATTCCGATTTAGGTACGTTGAAATATATACAATGTTTGAAAATGAAAGGTAAGTATATGTGCAAAGAATGTTATGTGATGCATATGGAAATGAGATGTGAATATGTGCCAATAAAACATGAACAAATGAATAAGATGTGATTTATAAAGTTGCATATATGAAATTGTCAGATGCTATACGATTGAAAAGTGAATTTGAGTATAAATGATGATATGATATATGATTAAATGTGTTATTTCCCATAATGTTCTCATTTGGCTATATGAAAGTGTGAATTGAATGATATATGAGAATTGAATTGAATAAGCTTGTGAAAGCTAAAGTTAGTTAAGTAAGTATGTATAATATTGAATGATGATAATTCGATATAAGAACATGTTATAAAATTTAGAAAAGTTGTGTGAGATAGCATATCATGCTTATGACATTGTAATGAAAATATTTGCTATGTTAAGTTTATTAAGATACGAGCTTACTAAGCTTAAAAGCTTACTCTATGTGTTTTTCCTATGTTTATAGAGTTTCAAAGATTTGCTCGAGTTGGAAGTCACAGGAGACCTTATCACACTATCCGGTTATCGCTTCGGTAAATAAAAGCTTTGAGTTTTTTTGGTTATGTGGCATGTATTGGATAGTTTCGATATGGTTCATTTTGATTTGTATCATGAGAAAATGGCTTATTAATGATGTTAATGTTAGTGTATAATCGGGCATGGTAAAAGATCATTTTGAGAAGTATGTTTCATGATATGTATGTATGGTGTCTTGGTTACATGTTTTGGTTGAGTAATGATTTAGTTATGGATTTGGTATAATCTTGGTATGAGAATGATATGGTAATTTAAGATGTTGATCATGTATGAGTGAATGAATTTGGCATGTGATTTTGGTAATTTTTTAGTTGCATATTGAGTTATGAAATGTGGTCTTAAATGCTTGTGATAATAGGGTGGAAAAATGGCTTTACAAATAGCCTATTTTTGTCCATACGGGTAGAGACACGGGTATGTGTCTCAATCGCGTGTGACATACAGTCATGCTACACGGTAGTGTGTCCTCTGGGGTAGCCTTACCAATTAAGTCAGTATACCCTACAAGTTTGACACGGCTTAGACACATAGGTGTGTCTATTGGCCGTGTGTGTTACACGGGCTCACACACGGGCTTGTGACTAGCCGTATGACATAAGTTAGAATACCCCCTTAAATGGCACATGGCCTAGCACACGGGCGTGTGTGGACATTTCAAAGGGTACATGGGCTAGACACACAGGAGTGTGGTCGACCGTGTGACTCAAGTTAGTATGTATACCGTGTTCTCACACAGCCTGAGACATAAGTGTGCCTGATAACCGTGTGAGGTACACGGCCTGTTCACACGGGCATGTGACCTATAATATGAAAATTTTCTAAGTGTTCAGAAATTTTTATGTGATCGGTTTAGTCCTGAACCCCTTCTAAGCATGTTTTAACTTCTCGTAGACCTTCTAAAGGGACTTATTTTTTATATTTGATTATGATATGATGATGTATAATATATTTGTAAAATGTTAGTAAAAGTTCTGATATGTCTGGTAGTGCCTCTTAACCCTAGTCTGGCGACTGATACGGGTTAGGGGTGTTACATGTTAAACCTGAGTGTCAACAATGTGGAAGACGACATTTTGGAGATTGCTGGGTGAAAAATAATAATAGAATTTATTACAGTTGTGGTTCACGAGATCACTTTATTAAAGATTTCCCAGAGTTAGCTGAAAAAGATAATGCTCAGAACATGAGGCTGAGTAACACTACAGTTAGGGGTAGACCACCCAGAAACATAGGAATTGTGCGTGGTGATAGAGGTGCGACACGAGACACTGCTGCGAGATCTGATGCTAGAGCACCTGTATGAGCCTACGCTATTCGCGCTCGTGAAGAAGCGCCATCTTCAGATGTTATCACCGATACATTTACTCTCTATGATACTAAAGTTATTGCATTGATAGATCCAGGATCAACTCATTCATATATATGTGTGTGATTTTAGTATCCAGTAAGACTTTGCTGATAGAGTCTACTGAATTTGTAATTAGAGTATCGAACCCCTTAGGCAAGTGTGTGTTGGTTGATAAAGTGTGCAAGAACTATCTATTGATTATTCGGGATGATTACTTTCCGACTGATTTGATGTTTTTGCCATTTGACGAATTTGGTCTAATTCTGGGTATGGATTGGTTAACGCTGCATGATGCTGTTGTGAATTGCAAACGAAATATGATTGATCTGAGATGCCAGAATAATGAGATTATCCAAATTGAGTTAGATGATCTGAATGGTTTGCCAATAGTGATTTCATCGATGTTGACTCAGAAATATGTGAGAAAGGGTTGTAAAGCTTTTTTTGTAATATCCCGAATTAGGGCCTAATCGGAATAGTGGTTTCGTGACCACAAATCCGAGATAGAAATAATTATTTTATAATAATTTTGATGATTATGATATGTTTGCATGATTGTGTGAAAATTTCGTGATGAAATTCTATGCCTAAAGTGTTTAAATTGAAAGTAGGGACTAAATCGAATAAGTTGCAAAATTTGCATTATAGAAGTTTTTAGTATGAAATTGCATTGAAATATTAATTACAAGGTCTTAAATAGCAATTTGACTAATTTTAAGTTCATGGACAAAATTAGGACATGGAAGGAATTTTTGGAAAGTTTAGTAGTAAGGGCATTTTGGTCATTTAGTTATTAAAATGAATTAAAAACAAAATTAAAAGCCAATTTTTGTCCATCTTCTTCATTAGGCCGAAATTTCAAGGGTTCTCCATATCTAGGGTTTGTTTCAAGCTTCCAAGCTCCATAGTAAGTGATTCCAAGCCCCGTTTTTAATGTTCTTTACGTTTTTGAGATCCCAATAACTCGATTAAGCTTATGTTAGCAATAATTTAACCTAGGGTTTATATTTGGAAAAATACCCATAGGTGAAATTTGTGTATTTTTATGTTTTATGATAGAATATAAAGTTTTAAATTATGTTAGACAACTTGTACTACTCGATTTTAAGCAAAAACAAGTAAAAGGGCTTAATCGGTAAAAATACCTAATAGTCACAAGTACATGTTAGAGTGAGAATTTGATGTTGCCATAGAAGAGAAAAGTGATCAGCATGTTGTAAAACGTAAGAATAAGGAATAAAGTTTAATCCCGAGCCTAGGGGCAAAAAATGTAAATATGCAAAAGTTTAGGGGTAAAATTGTAATTTTGCCAAAATTTGAGTTAAGGATTAATTTGATAATGTGAGTATTAAATAAGCTAAATGTGTTATTTTAGATCAAGAAGGACGTGGAATCGACCTCAATCGAGGAAAAGAAAAGATTGTGGACTAAATTGCAAAATCTTTGTATTTTGGTACCAAGGTAAGTTCATGTGTAAATAATGTAGCATAATTGTTATTTTTAAGTTATTGATGTTAAATATATGTGATGCTGAATTTTATTATGAAATGTATGCTTTGTGGTTAATTTCAATTAATATGTAAATTATGTGAGCTACTTGTTAAATATAATTGTTACCGAGTATTGATTTCGGCATTCTACGGAAGACGACAAGGATAACATCGAGAGAAAAAGCCCGTTTGAACCTTAGGAATAGATTAGGATACAAGTGACATGTCACTAGGATGGTTGAGCATCCGAACTCGTTGAGTTGAGTCCGAGTTCACTTATGGATGCGAATGTCCAACTCGTTGAGTTGAGTCCGAGTTCGTGAGATGTAACTAGGCATCCGAGCTCGTTGAGTTGAGTCCGAGTTAAACGCTATGGGCGGGTTACATGATTGCTTGATTGCATATATGGCACTTATGTGCAAGTTATCCATGTATCCGAATTATATTCCGATGTGTTCAACAGATAAAGTTATACTCAAATGGAGGAATATTCGAGATGTAAAGAGACGTATTGGTAAGTGATGTGAAATGGATATTTTGGACAGTATGTATTTAACCCTCAAATTGAGTATTGATACAATCACGATAAGGTAATAAGATGAAGAAAAATGATTAGAAATGTGATATGTGTTAGTGATGCATGTTAATGTTGATTTGTATGACCGTTTGTTATGTTACCTATTATTTGCATATGAACTTACTAAGCATTTATGCTTACTCCCTCCTTCTTACTCATTGTAGTTTTGGACAAGCCACTCGGGAGTTAGGTCGAAGGCTCACCACACTATCCTAAGACTTTTGGTAAATGGCTTGTAAATTTAAGTATGGCATGTATAGCAATATACCTATTTTGTGTAAATGATCTTATGATATGGTGATGGAATGGTTGAGAAAATGTTTGATAATGATAAATTGTGAAAATGGTTAGTTTAGATTATGTTTGATGTTAAGGAAAATTATTAAGATACTTAGTGCATAAAAACTCATAAAAGGGATGAAATTTGCCATAAATGTAGAATCTGCAGCAACAACACGACGCAAGTTTGAAAATTTACTAAAAATCATAGAAATTGAATTTGGTGATGGAATACATATAAAATTTAATCTTATTATGTCTAGTTTCACATGAAACAAATGAAACAGGTAAAGGAATTATATGTTAAAAGATATTTGAATTTTAGTGAAATAGGGTCATAGTAGTTTCTGAATCCCCTGTTCCAAATTTAGAAATTCACCATAAATTGTAAAGATATAATTAGGTGGTGTATTTTATATCCTCAGAATCATTATTGAGTCTAGTTTTAGTAGAAACAAACCTCATAGTCATATGAATTTTGTACAGAGATAAATGTGGTTCGTAGTAAACAGAGGTCAAACCAGTTAAGTCCTGAAACAGGGGTAACTTTAACTAATAAACTGTACTAATTGGCTCAACCAAAAATTCTAGAAAAAATTTAGTAGATAGGTATATGAGTTTAGATTCAAGGAAAATTTATGGATCTTGATTTTGAGTTTCGTAACTTGAGATATGATTTTTCTTGTGACTGTGACGCAAGTAGCTTAAAAGCTGTGAATGTAGAAACAAATAATCCAAAGTTCTAGAAATGTTAAATTAAGCTTAGTAACACCTCATACTCGACTCCGACGACGGTCTCGGACGTGGGGGCATTACATTTTTAGCTTATGTGCTTGATACGAAAGTGACTGAAAAGAGGATTGAATCAGTGCCAATTGTGTGTAAGTTTCGAAATGTGTTTCTGATGAGTTACCGGGTTTACCACCGATCCAAGAGGTTGAGTTTGGCATTGAGTTAATGCTAGGTACAATGCCGGTATCGATAGCTCCGAACAGAATGGCCCCCATAGAATTAAAAGAATTAAAAGCTCAGTTACAAGAATTAATCAATAGAGGGTTTGCACGACCGAGTTTCTCGCCTTGGGGTGCTCCCGTGTTGTTTGTGAAAAAGAAAGATGGCACGATGAGAATGTGTATTGACTACTGACAGCCTAATAAAGTGACGGTCAAGAACAAATACCCTCTACCGCAGATTGATTATTTGTTTGATCAGTTGAAAGGGGCTATAGTGTTTTCTAAGATAGATTTGAGATCGAGTTATTACTAGTTACGAGTTAAAGATTCTTATGTGCTAAAGACAACTTTTCGAACGAGGTACGGACATTATGAATTTTTGGTTATGCCTTTCGGACTAACGAATGCTCCTGCAGTCTTTATAGATTTAATGAACTGAATTTTTAGACCGTACCTAGATCGATTTTTTGTTGTGTTCATAAATGATATTTTGATTTATTCAAGAGATGAAACTGAGCATGCCGAGCATTTAAGAATTGTATTGCAGACTCTGTGTGATAAGCAATTATATGCAAATTTCAATAAACATGAATTCTGGCTACGTGAGGTTGGTTTTCTGGGGCATATTGTCTTAGCATTAGGTATTCGAGTCGATCCGAGCAAGATTTTTGTAATAATGGATTGGAAGCCTCCAAGAAATGTATCCGAAGCCCGCAGTTTTCTGGGACTAGTTGGCTATTATCGACGGTTTGTGAAAGGCTTTTCAATGATTGTGACTCAGTCAACGAGATTGCTTCAGAAAGATGTAAAGTTTGAATGGTCTGAGAAATGTCAGAAAAGTTTTGATCAGTTGAAAGCTATTTTGACTGAAGCTCCAGTGTTAGTACAGCTAGAATCGGGTAAAGAGTTTGTGATCTATAGTGATGCATCGTTAAATGGTCTGGGTTGTGTTTTGATGCAGGAAGGCAAAGTCATAGCTTATGCCTCAAGACAGTTGAAACATCATGAAAAGAATTATCCGAAACATGATTTAGAGTTAGCAGCAATTGTGTTTGCGTTAAAGATTTGGTTGCATTATTTGTTCTGTGAGAAATGCCATGTTTATTCAGATCATAAAAGTTTGAAATATTTGATGACTCAGAAAGATTTGAATTTAAGACAACGGCGATAGCTAGAGTTGCTAAAAGATTACGAGCTAGTAATTGACTACCATCCGGGAAAGGCAAATGTTGTTGCTAATGCATTAAGCCGAAAAGTTTTGTTTCCTCTACATGCAATGAATACTCAGTTGGCTCTATCTGATGACGGCTCGATTGTAGCTGAGTTGAAAGCGAGACTGTTGTTTTTACAACAAATTTATGAAGCTCAGAAAGTTAATAATGAAATGTTAGCAAAACGAGCTCAATGTGATTCGAACCTTGATTCAGAGTTTCAAGTTGATTCAGATGACTATTTAAGATTCAGAGGCCGAATATCTTCCACGAAATTTAGAATTGACTTAGAAGATTTTCAACGAAGCTCATAGTAGTCGTTTATCTATTCATCCAAGAAGCACGAAAATATATAATGACTTGAAATAGCTTTATTGGTGGCATGATATGAAATGTGACATTTCAGAATTCATTTCTAAATGTTTAATTTGTCAGCAAGTTAAAGTTGAACATCAGGTGTCGTCTGGTTTAGTACAGCCGATTATGATTCCTGAATGGAAATGGCATAGAGTAACTGTGGATTTTGTTTTGGGTTTACCCTTATATTCGAGTAAGAAAGATGCAATATGGGTTGTTGTTAACCGGTTGATGAAATCAGCTCATTTCATTCCTGTACGAGCGGACTATTTGCTTAACAAGCTTGCTGAGTTATACATTTTAGAGATTTTTCGATTACATGGGGTACCTATCTCTATTGTTTCGGATAGAGATTTGAGGTTTACATCACGATTTTGGAAGAAATTGCAAGACGCACTGGGTATAAAAGTACATTTCAGTACCGCGTTTGACCCGCAGACGGATGGTCAATTTGAGCGAGTTATTCAAATACTCGAGGATATGTTACGTTGTTGCATTCTTGAGTTCGAAGGTACGTGGGAAAACTATTTGCCATTGATTGAATTTGCGTATAATAATAGTTTTCAATCGAGCATTAAAATGGCACCATACGAAGCTCTATACAGTCGTAAATGTCGAACACTGTTGCATTGGATTGAGCTAAGTGAGAATAAGATTCACGGGGTCGATCTGATTAGAGAAACATAAGAGAAAGTGAAAGTGATCCGCAATAGTTTGAAAGTAGCGCCAGATCATCAGAAATCATACGCAGACTTGAAAGGGAAAGATATTGAATTTCAGATCAGAGATAGAGTGTTTCTGAAAGTATCTCAGTGGAAGAAAATACTTCGATTTGGTCGTAAAGGCAAATTGAGTCTGAGATATATCGGACCGTATGAGATTATCGAACGAGTTGGACTAGTTACTTATCGGTTAGCATTGCCATTTGAGTTAGAAAAGATTCACAATGTATTCCATGTATCAATGCTAAGAAGATACAAATTTGATCCTTCGCATGTTATTTCCCCGAATGAAGTTGAGATTCAATCAGATTTATCGTACAGTGAAGAACCGATCAGAATTCTAGCTCGTGAGATCAAAGAGCTGAGAAAGAAAAAAATTGTATTAGTGAAAGTATTATGGCATCGACACGGGGTTGAAGAAGCCACGTGGGAGCCTGATGATGCTATGAGAAAGCAATATCCAAATCTATTCGCTGGTAAGATTTTCAGGGATGAAAATCCCTAAGGGGGGAGAGTTGTAATAGCCCGATTTTAGCTAAATCAGGACAGTGGTTTTGGAACCACAAATTCGAGGTTGTAAAATTATTTTAATATTATTTTTGATGTTTACATTATGTTAATATATATAGATGTGAAAATTTCGTGAGCTATTTTTATCGTTTAATAGCTCAATTTGAGAAAAAAGACTAAATCGCATAAAATGCAAAAGTAGCATTCTATATGATAAAGGTGTTTATTTGTTATGGCTTATTAAATGTGAGGTCCTTATGTTGTAATTAGTCTATTTTTAGTGGAGATGGACATAAATGGCCTTGAATTATGTGATTTTTAATGTTTTAATTAATGGTTAAAATGGTAAACTGATTAATAAGTTAATATTAATTAAAACAAAACAAATGATGTTCATTTTGTTCATCTTCTTGACCGAAAATAGAGAAAAGAATAGGGTTTTGAATGCTTAAAACATTTGACACTTTTTTGGCTTGATTGAGATAAAGATAAGAGGAATCTCGACTTAGATCGAGGCAAGAAGAAAGTACTCGACTAATCGACTAGTTTCATCGTTTTTACATCAGAAGTAAGTTTGTACGTGATAAATATTGTTACAATTATGTTTCGAAGGATTTAATATCGCATAAATTATATATATGAGACTACAGTTGAGTATGGCAACGAATTGACTATGTTTGGCACTTAGTGTGCGTTTCAAGATAGCTTCAGCTATATATATGTAGCACTTAGTATGCGAATTGGAATAGCTTTAGCTATATGTGGCACGAAGTGTGTGATACTGAGATAGCTTCGGTTTAATGTGATGGCACTAAGTGTGCGATATCTTTATAGCTTCGACTAATCATTTTTACACTAAGTGTGCGAGTTCTTTGAGTATTAAAAGATTTTCAAATGGATTAACGTATTGAACAAAGAGGTAAAAACGTAATAAATAAATACGAGAGAGTACAGGTATGTACGATACCTATGTGGTAGTTGATACTATGTGTATGAAGCTTAATGGATTTGTATATATATGATAAATGGTCATGGGTAGAATTGATTGATGATATGAGACTTATTAAGTGTTTATTAATTAATGATTTGAATATTATAACTATCAAGTTTATTTAGTATGAACTTACTAAGCTATGAAGCTTACTGTGTGTTATTTGTTTGTGTTTTATAGAATATCAAAGCTAACTCAGACTTAGGGATCGTAGAAACGTCATCACACTATCGATCAACTTGTTGGTACTTTTGAAGCTTTGTATATATGGTATATGGCATGTATAAGCTAGTGTCATTTTGGTATGTTTTAAGTCATGTTATTAGCCATGAGATTTGGCTTGTAAATGTTGATATGTATGGCCATTTCAGTTGGCTTAAATTATGTGTTTGATAAGTGATATATGTGATGTATATAAGTTACCATGTGTTTTGGCATATTTGTCATGGTTGTTGATATGGCTAAGTGATTGCTTATTTGGTTTGTTATTAGTTGATGTATTAATGCTTGAGGAATGGTAAATTTTTTATATGATTTGTGGATGATGATTTGGTTGATAGAAAGGTGAGAAAATTCATTTAGGAGTTATATGAGTTTGATAATTATGGCATGTTGATTTGGTATGTTTTGATTATGGAATTTAGTAGTTGTAATGATTGATGATAGATGGCATGATATGTGTGTGAATTGGCATGTTTTGGCTGCCTAAATATGTGTTGAAATGATACCATTTTGATGGTTAGGTGTGCATGAGAAAATGATAGCAAATTGGCTCTGCAAATGGCCTGTTTTTGTCCACACGGGCATGTGTCTCAGCCGTGTGCGGCACATGGTCATGCTACATGGCCGTGTGTCTCCTAGGGTACCCTTCGAATTAAAGTTAGTATACCCTACAGGTTTGGCATGGCCTAGACACACGAGTGTGTCTATTGGCCGTGTGTGGCACATGGGCTGGAACATGGGCATGTGGTTGGCCGTGTGACCCAAGTTAGTAACCCCATTAGATTTCACACGGCCTGGCACACGGGCGTGTCATCGGCCGTGTGGTGCAATTCAATATGTATGCCCTGTTTTCACACGACCTGGCACATGGGCATGTCTGATAGTCATGTGAGGCACATGGCTTGTTCACACGGGCGTGTGACACTTAAATGTTTGAAAATTTTCTAAGTCTCCCAAATATCGATCTAGTCCCGAACCACTTTTAAGCATGTTTTAAGGTCTCGTAGGACCTTATAAGGGATAATGTGATTCATACCAATGGATTTTGATTATGATTGCATAAATGTATGTGAATGAAATGTGTTATTCGGTAATGCCTCGTAACCCTATTCCGATGTCAGATACGGGTTAGGGGTGTTACATAGTGGTTGTGAAAGGGAAAGGAAAAGGGAAATGAGAGATAAATGTTGAGAGATGATGGATGAAGGATAGGTGCATGGTATATATAGGTAAAGGTAAGGGGTAGAGTTTGCTAAAAATAGAATTTAAATTCCTTCTTTTTCTCTCACATATGGCCAAACACAATTCATGGAAAAGGGGATGACTTAGTCTCCCCATTTTGAATTCAAACCAAGGCTATTAATAGCTATAGGGTGGACGGTTTCAATAGCAAAGTTGTTGGGTTGATTTCTTAATATTTTCCAACTGTAAGGACCTTCAATTAAATACCCCAAAGCTTGCTTTTGGTTAGCCATCTACTTGTGCCAAAATTGGGCTTTAGTTTCCTTTTATTGGACAGTATCTCAATCCAATAATTTAGTAGACATGTCAATCTTTTAGCACATCTTTCACTGGGTCAAATTACCAACCTCATGACCCAGTTTTCAAGGTCTTGGCCTCCACATGAATTGATATGTGCATGTCCATGTTTCATTCATATTAATCACATCTTTAACGACCCTCTTACATAGTGAAAAATCACATATTAACAAATTAACATGAAATAATATAAAATATGTACAAAAATAATGTAATTAAGCACAATTTCACATACTTTATAAATTCATGCCCAATATTACTAATTAAGTAAATTTCATTTATTTTAATAAAAATTACTCAATATTAACATATTTATTAAGTAAAAAGGTGGTAAAAATATATAGAAAAATCCTATATAATTTAAACGTATCAGTTACTTAAAGAGAAATTCGGGTGGTTTCCCCAAAATGGGTTATAAAAATTTGATTGCAATCCCTACCTACCTCCGTTTTGATTTTGGTTACCCATGTCATACATGGATTTTGAGTTTGATAGGAAATCTTCAAACAAGTGCCCTTCCCCACAATAAACACAAGCTATATTCTCGAATTAATTGGGTCGCTGAACTGCAACATTATTATACCCATTAATAGTAAACTTTTTAAGCATTAAGGATAACAAAGATACCTGAGCTGCAAGTGAAGTAATGGCGTCCACTTTATGTACTCTTACGACTAGTTTTAAAGCCGCTCGATTGGTTGGCCACTGGTAATTGTTGCTGGCAATTCTCTCAATAGTTTCATAAGCCTCATTATAAGACTTAGAAATGAGAGCACCATTGGCAGAAGTGTCTACTACCATCCTCATGTGAGTATTGAGACTGCTATAGAAACTCTTTAATTGGATGCAATGCGGGATTCCATAATGAGGAAAATTTTGTAATAGTTCTTTAAATCTTTCCCATGCCTCATACAAGGACTCGTCATCCATCTGTTAGAAAGTAGTAATCTCATTCAGCAACTTAGCATTCTTGTTAGGTGGGAAATATTTCATAAGGAAGCATTCTGCTAACTCTTGCCATGTTGTAATGGAATCTAGTGGCAATGAGTTCAACCATGCTCGAGCTGTGTCCCTTACTGAATATGAGAATAGCTTTAATCTTAACATATCTTCAGGTACTTCAACTAACTTGAAGGAATCACTTATCTCCATAAACAATTTGAGGTGAAGGAGAGGATCTTCAGTAGGCATTCCACTGAATTGGCCCACTGTCTGAAGCATTTGAAACATGGTTGGCTTTAGCTCGACTTGTTGTGCCTCGATTTCAAGTCTCCTAATACCCATATTAAGCTTATGAAACAATGGCACGACATATTGTCTTTAAACTCTATCCCTATTGTCGAAACCATTTTTTGAAGGGATGTTTAAAAAACAGGAATCGATTTTTTCAAAAAAACAAAAGCGAGAGTCGCCACCAATCTTTTAAAGTGTGATTGGATCACTATATAAAACGTTTTGGTCTACGAATTTATAAGAAAATAGGTTTGGGAGTCGGTTACATACGAGGAAGGATTAGCACCCTCGTAACGCCCAAAATTGACCAAATTGAATAATTTTATCTTAAAGTCAGATATTTGAAAGAATTTAAAAAATGAGATTTCCATAAAACCGTGATATTTTGAGAAGAGAATCAAGATTCATTTGTTTTAAAAGAGTACAAATATCACATCTAGCATGATTGGACACGATGTCTTTAATCTTTCGTAACTAAAATCATCTCGTGATTTGTAAAACTTGTTTAAAAGGATATTTTAGATATTTAGACAAACGAGAAATCGCAACCCAGCATGTTAGGCCACTATTTCCCGAATTTCTAAATATCCAAAGCATTGCCTTACTTTTTTAAAAATTCTTTTTAAATTAAATGGGATATGACTTTTGATTTTAAAAGTAATGATGTGTTTTACATATTACAAGGAATTAAATAAATCCAATTACCATGTATATGCTTTATCATTTCATACAAGTATAGAAAATAATAAATAATTTACACAACATATGCTATCATTTTATAAACATATTATTATAAATGCAAATATACATGCATTATCGTTTCATACAAAAATACAACATAGAGCATTATGATTCTAATGATATAAATTATATAACAACATTTCATGCAAATATACTTTAGACCAACATAAATAATTAATTTCCATGCAAATATGCAAAAACAATATCAAATAATTTATTAAATAACATATAAAATATAAATCAAATCAAAATAAAATAAAAGAATATTTAGAAATTTAGAACCATATGAAAAAATAAAGAAAAACTCCCCTTTTTTAAAAAAATGATTAATGTATATATAAACCATATTGTAAAATATAATGACTTTATATATATTAATAGAATAATGTACTAAATATTATACATATTTGTTTAATTTAAAAACATATAGAATTAATGAATGATAAAATAATATGTATTTTATAATAAAATAAAAGTAATGTAAGAGAAGTATATAGTAAAATATATTATTTATAATCAAAATATATAATAACAAAAACATATGATAAGTAATATAAAAATGTATAATAAAATATATAATATAATGTATAATAAAAGAAAAATACTAAGGAATATTATATAATAAAGTATGATATGTAATAAAATAAAATATAATGAGATATAAACACTATCATATAAATAAAGATAATATATATATAAAAAAAGAAATTTACGATTTACAAATTTAATAAATAATAATACATAATTTATAAAAATAATATCAAGAAATATATATAATAAAATATTAATAAAATAATTTAGAGATAAAATATATATAAAAAAATAATGTAATGGATAATAATATGTATAACTGATATTTATAAAATAACTAATATAATAAGTATTTAAAATAAATTAAAAATAAAAAAGGATTAAAAATAAATTTAATTAGAGAATCTGGGGGTTAATTGCAAAATAAATGAAAACTCTGGGTTTAATTGAAATGCGCATTAAATTCAGAGGATTCCTTGGGCAAATAACCCTAATCCTAAAACGGTACCGTTTCCACCAACCCAGTTTAAAGTCATTGTGAGGACCAAATTCAAATAAAATTAAAATACTAGGGCTAAATTAAAAATAAGTAAAATGAAATTATAAAAATTAAAAATATAGAAGGACCAATTGAGCAATTAACCCAATCTTCAAAAACACGCGGATCCTCCTCGGGTAACCGGGTCAACGCGCAAATCCTGGCACTGATACGACGCCGTTTTGGAGCTTATCGTTTTAAGCCAAACGATGACGTTTCATTTGGGCTATATAAGTCAAAATCTGAGTTTTAAAATCATTTTGCAATCGGTTTTAAAAAAAACTAGAAAAAATTCTCTAAGGGCAGGGGGAGAGAAGGGCCCTCCGAGCTCTGGCCTCCGTAGGCCAAGCTCCGGTCATCGGGTGCCCATGCGCCCACGCGCCCACGCGCCACCGCCAGCACCATTTCGCATGGCGGTCAGAAGTAGGAAATCTTCCCGTTTAACGAGAAATCCAAACGGTAAGTCCATTCCTTTTTATTATTACAATATATTAAAAAATATTCACCTTTATACTCTTCGATGACTGTTGATTGCTTTGTGTATAAAAAATACTATGTTATTTTTTCGAATCTTTGTGCATATTATTACCTTTGTCCAAAAATCAGATCTTTGTAAAGATTTGTGAAGAGGCTTTTATAGCCTTCTATTTACATTTAAGAAGAAATCTTTGATTTCTTTTCTCCTATCTATTTTCCTTTTCTGCCGTGTTTTCTATCGTTGTTTCCTTTTTTTGTTCGCAGGTAAACCGCGAGGATCTTGCTCGATCACTGATGTCTGCGCGCTGATGGAGCCAACACCGTATCATAGCGCGAGGAGATCTGCCTTTTTTGGTGTGATTTGCGCGTCAATGGTGGCGCGATGTATGATGGCAGAGTCGAGAAATCACAGTGCGCTTGGTGGCGACGATTGGGCCATTAAATCTGGGCGAGATGAAAAGTCACGTCACATAGAGTGCCCGAAACTTCCAGAAATTCATTGCAGCGCTGAGTTCTCAGGAAACCCTAGGGTTTCCTTGTCTGTTTTTATAGTTTTGGGCCTTTTGGGCCTCGTGTCAACCTGGGTCAAGGTGTTGGGTCATTTTTAGGGTGTAAATGAGTCCAATAAGTTTAGGCTGTTTGAATTTGGGCTTTAGCACTGTAAACGGACTGTTTATAAAATAAATGGACTTTATTTATTTTTTATTTTAATTTAAGGTCCGGGCGAATTTGGGCACTTACAGCTGCCCCTCTTTGCTCATTGCTGTGTAACGGGAATCGAGCAAAGACTTATAGACAAACCAAATTTGCCCGGTCTGGCTAAATCTCAAAATCTTGATCCTTATCTTCCCCAAAGGTATTCTGATGTCTTCAGGAGTATCAAATTGGCTATCTTCAACCTGCTTCTTAAAAACTTAGGAACACCAGTCTGTTATTTTCGATATGATCTCTGCCAATACAGAGACGCCAAATCTGCCATCTTCGATCTACTCTCTGCCAATACAGAGATGCCAAATCATCTTAGACTTGCTTCAACGTGAACACGTGAAAGCCAAATCAGCTATGTCTTTGATCTGCTCCCTGTCGAATACAGAGATGCCGAATCCTCTGTATTTGATCTGCTCTCTGACAAAACAGAGACGCCAAATCTACTATCTTTGATTTACTCTCTAACAATACAGAGATGCCAAATCTACTATCTTTGATCTGCTCTCTGCCAATACAGAGATGCCAAATCATCTTAGACTTGCTTCAATGTGAACACGTGAAAGCCAAATCAGCTATGTCTTTGATCTGCTCCTTGTCGAATACAGAGATGACAAATCCTCTGTCTTTGATCTGCTCTCTGACAAAAGAGAAACACCAAATCTGCTATCTTCGATCTGCTCTCTGGCAATACAGAGACGCCAAATCATCTTAGATTTGCTTCAACGTAAACACGTAAAAGCCAAATTAGCTATGTCTTCGATTTGCTCTCCGTCAAACACAGAGGTTCCAAATCATCTTAGATTTGCTTCAACGTAAACACGTGAAAGCCAAATCAGCTATGTCTTCGATCTGCTCTCCATCGAACATAGAGATGCCAAATCATCTTAGATTTGCTTCAACGTAAACACGTGAAAGCCAAATTAGCTATGTCTTCAATCTGCTCTCTGTCGAACACAGAGATGCCAAATCATCGTAGATTTGCTTCAACGTAAACACGCAAAAGCCAAATCAGCTATGTCTTCGATCCGCTCTCCTTCGAACACAGAGATGCCAAATCATCTTAGATTTGCTTTAACATAAACACGTGAAAGCCAAATTAGCTATGTCTTCGATCTGCTCTCCGTCGAACACAGAGATGCCGAATCATCTTAGATTTGCTTTAACATAAACACGTGAAAGCCAAATCAGCTATGTCTTCGATTTGTTCTCTGTCGAACACAGAGATGCCAAATCATCTTAGATTTGCTTCAACATAAACACGTGAAAGCCAAATCAGCTATGTCTTCGATCTGCTCTCCGTTGAACAGAGAGATGCCAAATCATCTTAGATTTGCTCTTCGTCGAATACGAAGATGCCAAATCTTCTTGGATCTGCTTTAGCGTAAACACTTGAAGGTCAGATCTGCTATGCTTTAGCCTATTACCCTACTGCTTAGGGGATTAAGGCGCAACAATCTTCATTGTCCCTTGAAGGTCATGACCTGTATAATGTGTATGAGCTCATGCCTAATGATTAGGATGCCATGATCAAAATGAGTCAAATGCTCCTAATTAAACCTGTTATAATGCAAAATGTTTATGAATATGACTCCTATTCCAAACATCACTACTCATTCTTTGTCTAAGCTCATCCTTATTCTTCTTGAAATATCATTCTTACTCAACTCGTAGGTTTGTACCATTCTTCAAATGCTATGACCCACCAAAATTATTTGTATGATGATCCTTTCTTATAATCAAATCGTTTGATTTGTCCAGTCATCATTTTGGACCAAAGAAGGAATCTCCTTGAGTTCTTTCAAACCTCACTTACATGAATTCCTCGAACAATTGTTCCGTTTTAGTTTCTTGTATTATCTAGAAATTTCCAGAGTAATAAGCAAAACTTCATTTGTGAAAATTATTTAGTTCATCTATCATTATTTAATGCAACACACTTTTAAGAATAATGGGAGATGAATTCAGAATAACTGGATTTGAATGAATTTGTCAAAAATACAAAGGGAATTAATCTGAAAGCCTGTCTTTAAGAAGAAATAGAATCTAAAGATAGCAAGCAGGATAAAAGTTAGATGCTCTAGAAATTGCTGCTTGAGCGTCTATACACCAGCTCCATGAAATCTTTCTTGAGTTCAACATGTATTTAAAAAATCCAAAGTACTTTGTTGATGCCCCAATATGCAACGTGCTTCGCTCTTTGTTGAATCAGATATAGCAAGATTACTGTATGCCCTTCAGAATTTGAGCTACCCTTTTGGGTTTTCAACTCAAAACCCCTTTGGTAACAAGGCGCCCTTTTGCTGGTTTTCACCTTGGCCTCTCCATTTTTTTTTTCGAATCTTCAAGGCGCCCTTTGTGGGTTTTCACCTTGGATTCTCCTATCCTTTAGACAAAGTACTTTTTGACTGAGTTTGAATTCACTGGGTTAGGTAAACTCTTCCCATCCATTTCTGTCAAAATCAATGCACCTTCAGAGAAAGCCTTCTTCACGACATACGGCCCTTCCCAATTTGGCATCCATTTTCCTCTAAAGTCCTTCTGAATGGGAAGAATCTTTTTTAGCACAAGGTCCCCCTCATGGAATTCTCTTGGATGAACCTTCTTATCATAAGCTCGCATCATACGCTTCTGATACATCTGACCATGGCGAATAGCTTTTAGCCTCTTCTCTTCAACCAAGTTCAATTGGTCATATCGCGATTGAATCCACTCTACCTTATCCAGCTTTATCTCTGACAAGACTCGGAGAGACGGTATTTCTACTTCAATGGGTAATAAACCAACGAGAAAGGAGTTGCCTCAGTAGAAGTTCTGATAGCCGTTCGATAAGCTAAGAGTGCAAATGGTAACTTATCATGCCAATCTCTGTAGGTTTCAGTCATTTTCCCCACTATCTTCTTGATGTTTTTGTTAGCAGCTTCCACTGCCCCATTCATCTTCGGGTGATATGGAGAGGAATTATGATGCTTAATCTTAAACTGACTACAAACTTCTGCTATTGTTTTGTTGTTCAAGTTTAATGCGTTGTCCGATATGATCCTTTCAGGCATCCTATACCGACAAATGATCTCTTTCTTCAAGAAACGACTTACAGCCGGCTTGGTAATATTTGCATAAGAGGTAGCCTCTACCCACTTCGTGAAGTAATCAATAACCACAAAAATAAAGCGGTGCCCATTTGAAGCTTTTGGTGATATTGGCCCAATGACCTCCATGCCCCACATAGAAAAAGGCCATGGAGAAGTCATAACATGTAAAGGTGAAGGTGGTACATGAATCTTATCTCCATAGATCTGACATTTATGGCATTTCTTGGTGTAGTTGATACAATCCCCTTCCATATTAGACCAATAATATCCAAACATCATGATTTGTCTAGCCATCGTGAAACCATTAGCGTGCGTCCCACAAACACCCTCATGAACTTCCTCCAAGATTAACTTTGCCTCCACAGCATCAACACATCTCAACAGTACTTGGTCTTTCTTCTCTTGTACAAGATGTCACCATCTAAGACGTAATCGCAGGCTAATCTCCTTAAAGTTTGCTTATCATTTTTAGTCGTCTGTTCTGGATATTTACAATCTCTCACATATCGCAATATATCCAAATACCAAGGATTGTCATCCTTTTCTTCTTCCTCAATGTTACAACAGTGAGCTGGAGCCTCAAAGATACTCATCTGAATGGGTCTCATCTCCTCCTCCTTATTCACTCCAATCATTGAAGCCAAGGTTGCTAAAGTATCTGCCATTTGGTTTTCGTCTCGTGGGATATAATTGAAAGTGACGTCATCAAACTCCTCAAGTAACCCTAAAACTACCTTTCGATAGTTGATTAATTTAGGATCCCTTGTCTCCCATTCACCTCTAAGCTAATAAATTACCAACGCAGAGTCTCCATATACTTCCAAGGTTCTTATTCCTCGCTCTATAGCCGCTTGGAGTCCCATGATGCATGCTTCATACTCGGCCATATTGTTTGCACAATCAAAATCCAACTTGCATGTGAATGGATAATAATCGCTGTTTGGGGATATCAGGATTGCCCCAATTCTATTTCCTACTGCATTGGATGCCCTATCAAAACTCAATTTCCAAGAACAATCCTCTGTAGTTGCCACACACATCAACTCCTCATTTGAGAAATCAAAATTCATCGGCTCATAGTCCTCTAGAGCTCTACTAGCCAGAAATTCTGCTATCGCCCTTCCTTTTATAGCCTTCTGGCTCACATAGACTATTTCAAACTCTGAAAGCAGAATTTGTCACCTTGCCATTCTCCCATTCAACGCTGTTGATTCCATCATATACTTCAAAGGATCAAGTTTTGAAATAAGCCAAGTGGTATGGTATAGCATGTACTGTCTTAACCTTCGAGTCGTCTAGATTAAAGCACAACACAATTTCTCAATTGGCTAATATCTCATTTCACACTCTGTAAATTTCTTACTGAGGTAGTATATCGCCTTCTTCTTTCTTCCCGACTCGTCATGTTGACCAAGCACACATCCCATGGAATTACTAAACACCGCTAAGTACAGAATTAACGGTTTATCTGGACTAGGTGGAGATAATACTAGAGCATTTAATAAATATTGTTTGACTTTATCAAAGGCATTCTGGCACTCCTCATCCCAGGTACCTTGATTGTGTTTTCTAAGGAGACGAAATATAAGGTTGCATTTCTCAGTTAATTGTGAAATAAATCGAGCAATGTAATTCAACCTTCCTAGAAAACCCCGAACTTCTTTCTAAATACGTGGTGGAGGCAAATCTCATATAGCTTTAACTCTGTCTGAGTCAACTTCTATTCCTTTTTCGCTGACCACAAAGCCTAGTAATTTCCCCAACCTTGCTCCGAAAGTACATTTTACTGGATTAAGTTTTAATTGAAACTTTCTTAATCTTAAAAATAATTTCCTTAAAACTTCAATATGTTTTTCCTCTGTTCGAGATTTGGCAATCATGTCATCAACATACACCTCAATTTTCTTGTGCATCATATCGTGAAATAAAGTCACCATAGCCCTCTAGTATGTTGCTCCTGTATTCTTCAACCCAAAAGGCTTTACTTTGTAACAAAAGGTGCCCCACAATGTTATGAAGGTAGTCTTGTCCATGTCCTCAGGATGCATCTTTATCTGATTGTACCCTGAGAAACCATCCATGAAGGAGAACAACGAATATCCTGCTGTATTGTCTACCAAAGTGTCTATGTGTAGCAGAGGAAAATTATCTTTTGGGCTAGCCTTGTTCAGATCTATGTAATCAACACACATTCGTACCTTCCCATCCTTCTTAGGAACTGGTACAATGTTAGCTACCCATTCGGAGTACTTCACCTCTTGTAAGAATCATGCATCAAACTGCTTCTTGACTTCATCCTTTATTTTCAATATGATATCTAGCCTCATTCTTCGCAACTTCTATTGAACTGGCTTACAATCCTGTCTTATTGGAAGACGATGCACCACAATATCAGTATTTAACCCTGGCATATCTTGATAAGACCATGCGAAAATATCCTTGAACTCACGTAGCAATTCGATTAGCCCTTGCCTTGTGTCTTCGGCAATATGCTTGCCAATTTTCACTTTTTTCCCTTCCTCTAAGGCTACATTTTCTATCACCTCTTTCTCATGTGCCATGATTTGTTTCTCCTCCTGTTTTACTATCCTCAAAAGATCCAAAGACACATCACAATCTTGGACATCCTCAAAATCTTGAGATTCTTCCAAACACATGTCTTGCTCTTGAAAGAAATTAGGATTTGATATATCAGTGCTCATGTCATTGATATCTAGGGATCTGTGAAGTATAAAGAATATACAAAGAATGAATGAATTTAAGAATGATTATTTATGTTCTATGAATGAAAGAATAAGAATTGTCAAAACTTGACGGAATATTGATTGATAAAAATGAAACAATACTCGTTGAATTGATAAAAGTTATGTTTTATTAAAAAATGATAAATGATCATAAGCCTATTTCACAAATGTACTCCTATTACTCCTAGGCTCTAGAGTAACAAGAATGTTTCGAGAATTACTCTGAAAAATTCCTAAAGACTATAGAAAGTTCCTCCGCAGTCCAATTGTTCAAAGAGCTTCCCGATTCGTAAGGACGAATGCCCTCAAGGTTTCCTTGTCTTGATCCTTCCTCTTGTATAACATTAATCTGATGACTTCTTTCTATGAGTAATCCTCTCGATATGAAGGTTTGGGATATTGGAAGGAATGTCATCGGCTCCGACTCCACTTCTCTTCTATTTAAGCGCGCCCTTCTTTCCTCTTGGCGCTTTTCAACTTCCTTCCTTCTTTGCTTATAGTCTGGCTTGAAGCCTAGACCAAAGCGATCTCTCTTCTCTCTTAGTTTAGGTATCTGAGTCATTCCTTGTAGGTATTTTCCTAACCCTTTTCCTGGTAAGGCTCCCTTTCCTGCCATCATTTGTAGAGCCATCCTCGTAGCTCTTGCTATCTTCAGCACCGGTAACTCCCTCCCTTCTGAAATGAAGGTTGCATTTACAAACTCTAAAGAGTGAAAGGAACACTCAATAGACTCTTCGTTTGTCTCGACATAAGGGCCCTTTCTAGTGACTGCGGCTATAATTTCCTCCTCCGCATTGAAGGTTATTAAGTGTCCATCTGTTACTAATTTCAATTTTTGGTGCAACGACGAGGGCACCGCCCCCGCTGAGTGTATCCAAGGCCTGCCTAGTAAGCAATTGTAGGAAGGCTTGATATCCATCACCAAGAAGTCTACTTCGTATATGTTCGGCCTGATTTCCAAAGGGATGTCAATTCTTCCCATTACCTTCCTTTCTGTACCGTCGAAGGCTCTTACCACATTCTAACATGCCTTCATGTGAGAATCGTCAATGGGTAATCTGTTCAAAGTAAACAACGGTAGGACATTCAAAGCTGATCCATTGTCAACAAGCACACTTGGGAGTGTATAGCCCCTGCATCGAGTAGTGATATGCAAGGCTTTAGTCGACCCCCTGCCTCCCGGTGGGATTTCATCATCATTAAAGTAGATGAAATTATCTGCGCTAATATTGTTCACCAACCGATCCAGCTTGTTAACGGATATGTCATGGGTGACATATGTCTCATTAAGCACCTTCATCAATGCCTCCCTATGCACGTCAAAACTCAAAAGTAGAGCCAATACTGATATGCGAGCTGGCTGCCTACGCAACTGCTCGACCACACTATACTCACTATGCTTAAGGAACTTTAAAAATTCCTTAGCCTCCTCCTCTTTTACTGGTTCCTTAATAGGTAATTCAACCTCCTTCTTTCTCTCCATACTAACGCCTTTTGTGGGCTCCTCTCTGACACCCACTGCATCATAGCGCTTCCCACTCCGTGTATGGAAACCCTCTCCTTGAACTTCCTTAGAAGCACTTGCTATATCCTCTTTCTCCGGCATTGACACTTGACAGTTATAACTCTATGGTACCTTCTTGTTATCCTTATAAGGAAAGGACACAGGTTTATGGATTATGACCTTAGGCACTGTTTGTGCCCCTACTTCATTATTCCTCTGCAAGGAAATAATAATCCTTGGCCGACTGGTTCTTTGTTGTTCCTCTTCCAGCACACATATTTCTTTTTTATAGGAGCTACCTTCAAAAATTTGTAGCTCTTTGTTATCTATACAACCTTGCACCAAGGCTCTGAATTCTTCACAATTTTGGGTCCCATGACCCTCCTCTCTATGGAACTCATAGTAGTTCATCGTTCTTTCTCTTTCACCCTTAGAGGTTATCATCCCTCTCTTCATCATTTCCTCCCAAATTACCTTCATAGACATCCTCACCTCAGCAACATTTTCCTTCATCCTTCTCTCACTAGCTTTGCCAGTGGCATTCACTCCTTGATGGTCATGATTTGGCAAAGGGTTTTCAGTATTTGGGGTACTGTCAAATTTCACAAGCCCTATCTTGATAAACCTCTCCACGGCCTTCTTGAATCCGGTACAATTTTCAATTGAGTGCCCTGATATTCCAGCGTGGTACTCGCATCTGGCGTTTGCATCATACCATTTAGGATATGGAGGCTGTAATAGTTTCAAGTGGAAAGGAGCAATAGCATGTGCATCGAATAAGCTTTGATAAAGCTCATGATACGTCACAGGGATAGGTGTGAATTGCATCCTCTCGTGCCTTGTGCCAGATTCTTGCCTTTGAGAACCATGTTACCCAACCGTAACCACTTTGGGCTGACCAACTGTGACTGCCTTCAAGTTGAAGCTACTTGTGTTGTTCACCTCATTGTCTTTTCTCCTTGGGGCCGATCTTTTGGACACTTCCCCCTCGATTTTGCCACCCCTTATGGCATTCTCGATCATCTCTCCTGCCATAACTATGTCTACAAAACTTTTGGTAGTGCTTCCAATCATGTGAGTAATGAATGGAGCTTTCAGAGTGTTGATGAATAACATGGTGGTCTCCTTCTCTAGCAGTGGTGGTTGAACCTGTATTGCCACCTCTCTCCACCTCTGCGCATATTGCCTAAAATTCTCATTAGGCTTCTTCTCCACGTTTTGCAGAGTGATTCTATCAGGAGTCATGTCAGTTACATGATTGTACTGCTGCATGAAGGCTTGTGCCCACCTGGCTGCCGCTCCCACTAAACTGTCTTAGAAACAATGGATCAACAGCTGATTATTGTTTACGTACCCGGTCATTCTTCTACAGAACATCGTGATTTGGGCCTCTGGGCAAGTAGTACCATTGTACTTCTCGAACTCTGGCATCTTGAATTTGTGAGAAAGCACCAAGTCTGGGACCAAGCTTAGATCTTTGGCATCAACTCCATGATGCCTATCAGCACTCTCTAAAGCTTTAAATTTCTCCTCCAACTATCGGTAACGTTCCTCCAACTATTTTGCAGCTTCGACCCTCAAATCCTCTTTTTCAGCCATATCCAAGTCAGGAATGAGAGGATTGGTAGGGTTATCACCCAAATTGAACCCTGAACCAGTTGGGTAATTCATATGGATCCTTGCATCAACCGGCCCATATTGAGGCCTTATATTGACAGATGGTCTTTTAGGAGGTGCCTCGATTTGTGAAGGCTCTTGGGGTGGAGTAAAGCCTAGAGGATGATCTTTTTCCTCCTCACTAGTGATTGCCATAGGGGCTTTTCCCTTATCAGTGGGCCTCTCAGTCATCATATTGCTCTGAGCCTCTAGCATTTGCTCCCTCATGTCATTTTGCATTTTGGCCAATTGCTCTTGCAATTGGTCCTGCATGTCCTTTTGTAGCTGTTCAAACCTTTGATCCATATTCCTAGATTTTGCATGAGATCCATACTGATGCGTGGTTTCCAGATTTTATTTTCTACTCTGAGTAATTTTAACTAGTTAGGGTCTTTCTATAACTTTGAATGCAAATGATACGATGAAATGCTATGAGATGCCAATGCATGAATGCAAAAAAGATGTCGATTCTGATTTAGTTTCATTTTAGAAAACGTTATTTAAGGAACAAAAATCTTTTCATAAAACGGATTACAAATACACTTTTGCCCATAGGCCTAGAGTCTTAACTCTATCCAATAATAATGCTAACTCTCGTACTTTGTCTGACGATGACTCATACATCATGCTCAGCGTTCTAGCTTGTATTGCCAACTCCTGCAAGTGTTCAACAACCTCTTTAATCTGAACTAAGGCCTCTCCTATGACATGATCTCTATTCCCCACTTGATCCTGAAGATGGTGAAGTTCCCCCTTCCACTGATCTTCTCTTGCCTCGAGCTGCTCAATCCGTAGCTCATAGTCTCGTAGTGCTGTTTCCAACCCTCCAATATGGTGCTTCATCTCCTCGATCTTATCCAAGCTTGCCTTTAACTCGATCGCAGAGTTACGACTTCAGTAATGATGAAGAGATCGTCCAAGCTCTGTCACCTTAACTTTTAACCCTTGATTTTCCATTTCTAGGGCCTAATTACGTGACTGCATCTCTTGGAACTTCTTCTCCCAATACTCGGCCTTAGCTCTTTGCTCTTGAATCTCATGCTGCCACTGCTCTGAAGACTTCCCTAAACTGACCCTTTTCAATGTTACCTGGGCCTTCTTATAATGTGTCTTTAAGTTGTCTTGATCTTCCTCGATCTTTCTCTTTTCCTTTTTCACCTTCTGAACTTCCATCTTTTAAACGTCGACATCGAGACTCAAGCACATTTTTTCTTCTTCGAGCTTCTCCATCCTCTTTTCAAGCTCTGAATTCTTTCTCTCGAACTCTTGCTTCATAACTTCCACCTCTGATGGAATTACTCGCAAGCTCTCCTCTAATGATCGAGCCACCCCCATAATTGGCCTAGGGATATTGTTATTGACTCTCCTACTAAACCATCTTTTATACTCAAGGGTTGACGTCGAACCTTCAGTCAAAATCTTCATACAGAAAGGCTTCTTCCAAGCCTCAGCAATATCTCGCATCCTCTTCTTATAGTGATCTCCCTTATAAGAGAAATCGCTCTGAGCTAAACCCTGTGTAGCCGGTATAAACTGCCTTGCTCGATACTGCCTTAGGACAAGAAATGGTGTATATCCAACCACTCCCCAAATTCCTGGCAAAGGGACCCAATCGAAACTGCCACAATGATAAAGAACTTCACTAGGAACCAACCAAGGAGCCTTCCACATAACATCTTCCTCTCGCAGATTCTGAAGAATGTCTATCCACCTCTCCTCTGAGATATCATCTCTCCTAAGCATGTCCACTGCTTCCTTTAAGGGAGAATAACCTTCAAAGAATACTCAGCAAGGAACCTTATCAAGCTTCCAGAAGTGGCTATGAAACCAAACCAACAGTAGCTGTGCACATCCAATGAATCTTCCCTCACCAGCTCTTCGATATGCAGTCGAGGATCTTATCGTCTCAGCTAAGATTGCGGGCACAGGTGTGTTCTGTTTACCAAGTCGATTGAATAAGTCGGCAACTGCCTCATCTACGTGCCCCAACGCTTTTGGGAAAACCACCATGCCATAAATACTCAAAGCCAGGACGTCAACCTTTTTCTTTACATCTGGATGCGTCAATATCAAATCCCTCAAAACGGTCCATGGAATACATTTACTACCACCTTTTTGCTGCACACGAGCTGCAGCCCACTGCTCACTTATCCCAGTAATCATTACCAACTTCTTCGTAAAAGTTGGAAGGGTAGCAGGCCTAAAATAAGCCTTGTAACCCTGAATCCTCGGGTAACGCAGTAAAGTCATATATTCCTCTAAAGTAGGTACAAGATCAACATCACCAAATGTAAAGCAACTATAAGCAGGGTTCCAGAACTGTACCATGGCTCAAAACAAGTAGCTATTTACCTTGACGTCTAGCAAATAGGGAAGGTCTCTGTAATTCTGATAGAAGAGCTGCTTAGCCACGTCATCCCATTGGGCCCAAATATCTCTCAATTCCGTAACTCACTCATTATCGCATCAACACGGTGAAGTCCCATAACTCGACGCTTACCCTCGGTGATACTATCTCCTTTCTCTAATTGGGTTTTCTCTGACCAGGTACAGACAGAAGCATTGCCCTCCACTTTATTAAGGTATTCATTCCTCATTACAAAACTTTCTAATCTAGAAATCGAGCCTTGAATCGACACCTTTATATGCCAAATGACATGCAATGACAGCAAAATAAGAATAGGTCAGTACCATATATATAAGGAAAATGATAAACAAATACTTACAAGGGTAATTTTCTAAAGGTTATCACTATTTCCCTAGGGCAAGCACTTAAAGGTTCACTATATGAGTGTTAGCTCTAAAGCACCTCACCCATTATAGGCTCATTTAGACCAAGTTCAGTTCAGGGGGATACTTTTTCCTATGGCCATATGGAGATGGAAATCTCACGAAGACATAGGTATAGTATCCCGGAAGCAATCCGCTAGCTCATACAAAGGTGAAAACCTCACGAAACCGTAGCTTCTCACTCTCACTTAAGGGTGCGACCACAACGGTCATGCAAATACAATGTATAGCAATAAGATAACAAACATATGCAGCAAACACATGTAAAATAGGATCACATTTTGAATTTTCCAAATTTCTGACATTAAGACAAATAATCAATTCCTTGGCTCGACTCTCTTGAGTCCCCAGTGGAGTCGCCAAGCTGTCGAAACCATTTTTTAAAGGGATGTTTAAAAAACGGGAATCGATTTTTTGAAAAAAAACAAAAGCGATAGTCGCCACCAATCTTTTAAAGTGTGATTGGATCACTATATAAAACGTTTTGGTCTACGAATTTATAAGAAAATAGGTTCGGGAGTCAGTTACGTACGAGGAAGGATTAGTACCCTCGTAACGCCCAAAATTGGCACCAAATTGAATAATTTTATCTTAATGTCAGATATTTGAAAGAATTTAAAAAATGAGATTTCCATAAAACCGTGATGTTTCGAGAAGAGAATCAAGATTCATTTGTTTTAAAAGAGTACAAACATCACATCTAGCATGATTGGACACGATGTCTTTAATCTTTCGTAACTAAAATCATCTCGTGATTTGTAAAACTTGTTTAAAAGGATATTTTAGATATTTAGACAAACGAGAAATCGCAACCCAGCATGTTAGGGCACTATTTCCCGAATTTCTAAATATCCAAAGCATCGCCTTACTTTTTTAAAAATTCTTTTTAAATTAAATGGGATATGACTTTTGATTTTAAAAGTAATGATGTGTTTTACATATTACAAGGAATTAAATAAATCTAATTACCATGTACATGCTTTATCATTTCATACAAGTATAGAAAATAATAAATAATTTACACAACATATGCTATCATTTTATAAACATATTATTATAAATGCAAATATACATGCATTATCGTTTCATGCAAAAATACAAGATAGAGCATTATGAATCTAATGATATAAATTATATAACAACATTTCCTGCAAATATACTTTAGACCAGCATAAATAATTAATTTCCATGCAAATATGCAAAAACAATATCAAATAATTTATTAAATAACATATAAAATATAAATCAAATCAAAATAAAAGAATATTTAGAAATTTAGAACCATATGAAAATAATAAAGGAAAACTCCCCTTTTTTTAAAAAAATGATTAATGTGTGTATAAACCATATTGTAAAATATAATGACTTTATATATATTAATAGAATAATGTACTAAATATTATACATATTTGTTTAATTTAAAAACATATAGAATTAATGAATGATAAGATAATATGTATTTTATAATAAAATAAAAGTAATGTAAGAGATAGTATATAGTAAAATATATTATTTATAATCAAAATATATAATAATAAAAACATATGATAAGTAATATAAAAATGTATAATAAAATATATAATATAATGTATAATAAAAGAAAAATACTAAGGAATATTATATAATAAAGTATGATATGTAATAAAATAAAATATAATGAGATATAAACACTATCATATAAATAAAGACAATATATATAAAAAAAAAAGAAATTTACGATTTACAAATTTAATAAATAATAATACATAATTTATAAAAATAATATAAAGAAATATATATATAATAAAATACTAATAAAATAATTTAGAGATAAAATATATATAAAAAATAATGTAATGGATAATAATATGTATAACTGATATTTATAAAATAAATAATATAATAAGTATTTAAAATAAATAATATAATAAGTATTTAAAATAAATTAAAAATAAAAAAGATTAAAATTAAATTTAATTAGAGAATCTGGGGGTTAATTGCAAAATAAATGAAAACTCTGGGTTTAATTAAAATGCGCGTTAAATTCAGAGGATTCCTTGGGCAAATAACCCTAATCCTAAAACGGTACCGTTTCCGCCAACCCAGTTTAAAGTCATTGTGAGGACCAAATTGAAATAAAATTAAAATACTAGGGCTAAATTAAAAATAAGTAAAATGAAATTATAAAAATTAAAAATATAGAAGGACCAATTGAGCAATTAACCCAATCTTCAAAAACACGCGGATCCTCCTCGGGTAATTGGCTCAACGCGCGGATACTGGCACTGATACGACGCCGTTTTGGAGCTTATCATTTTAAGCCAAACGATGACGTTTCATTTGGGCTATATAAGTCAAAATCTAAGTTTTAAAATCATTTTGCAAACGGTTTAAAAAAAAAAAAAACTAGAAAAAATTCTCTGAGAGCAGGAGGAGAGAAGGGCCCTCCGAGCTCTAGCCTCCGTAGGCCAAGCTCCAGTCATCGGGCGCCCATGCGCCCACGCGCCACCGCCACCGCCAGCACCATTTCGCACGGCGGTCAGAAGCAGGAAATCTTCCCGTTTAACGAGAAATCCAAACGGTAAGTCCATTCCTTTTTATTATTACAATATATTAAAAAATATTCACCTTTATACTCTTCGATGACTGTTGATTGTTTTGTGTATAAAAAATACTCTGTTATTTTTTCGAATCTTTGTGTATATTATTGCCTTTGTCCAAAAATCAGATCTTTGTACAGATTTGTGAAGAGGCTTTTATAGCCTTTTGTTTACATTTAGGAAGAAATCTTTGATTTCTTTTCTCCTATCTATTTTCCTTTTCTGCCGTGTTTTCTGTCGTTGTTTCCTTTTTTTGTTCGCAGGTAAACTGCGAGGATCTTGCTCGATCACTGATGTCTGCGCGCTGATGGAACCAACACCGTATCATAGCGCGACGAGATCTGACATTTCTGGCGTGATTTGCGTGTCGATAGTTGCGCGATGTATGATGGCAGAGTCGAGAAATCACAACGCACTTGGTGGCGACGATTGGGCCATTGAATCTGCGCGAGATGAAAAGTCACGTCACTTAAAGTGCCCGAAGCTTCCAGAAATTCATTGCGGCGCTGAGTTCTCAGGAAACCCTAAGGTTTCCTTGTCTATTTTTATAGTTTTGGGCCTTTTGGGCCCCGTGTCAACCTGGGTCAAGGTGTTGGGTCATTTTTAGGGTGTAAATGAGTCCAATAAGTTTAGGTTGTTTGGATTTGGGCTTTAGCACTGTAAACGGACTGTTTATAAAATAAGTAGACTTTATTTATTTTTTATTTTAATTTAAGGCCCGAGCAAATTTGGGCTCTTACACCTATCATCAACAATAATGATAGAATTTTGAGCATGATTTACTCCATTTCCTTGATTCTAGTTTTTATTTTCGAAATTCATCTCTTTGGTCCTTCTTTGATCTACTTGTCTTCTCATTAGTCGGAAAGTCCTTTTAATTTCAGGATCTATGAGGAGTAAGTCGATAATTCAATCAATACTCATAAACACTTGAAACAATCACAAAAAAAATAATTAAATTAAAAGTAAACAAAAAAATAGACCAAAATGCAAAATTAACAATTCCAAAAATAATGACTTTTAAATCAATCCCTGAAAACGGCGTCAAAAACTTCAAATGATGGAAATGTGGAAGTGTACACAATCGTATCAAGTAATAAAGTGACAAGAAATGTCAAGTTATCGTACCCACAGGGACTGTGCAAGCGAATATTTATGAAATATAAAATTAAACAATTTGGTGATGGAAAATATGTTGTTTTGAAAAGGTGATCTAAAAATAAAACGAATTTAACTAAGTGTTTAACTAAGAAAATAAAATTCCAATACATAGTTTCTAAAAAATAAGATTTAATCAATATGACATAAATGTGTTAGACCAATTTCATTCTTTAACTTAGAATAATTAAAACTACTTTCATGTTGTTACGAATAATTTCACAGAAACTTGGTATCCTGTTAAATAATGCACATACTTACTTACTAATTTCATTAATCTCTTAAACATATTTCTATGTCAATTCAAAAAATTAATCAAAATTTCATATGCAAGTATAAGATAAACTGAGGTAACAATATATTCCTATATTGAAACAATTTAATTACAATAATCTTACAAGTTATGCTAGGCTAAAGTATTGTTTAATACCATCGTTAATTTAACCCACGGCTACCTTAGAAGATTAAACATACACCAATTAAATAATGTGCCAATTAATTATAATTTAAATTTTTTTAATAACTAGTTCGATTGTTACCTTACAATTAAGAATGCAAGCATAACATAGGCATGATTTTATTTAATTGAACAATTTACCAAGGCCTAATAACAACATAAACACATTTTTAATAATTCAACTGGACATAATGCAATTACTCTAACACGAATGAAATTTAAGTCATTTTAATTAATGCAAGAACATCACAACATAAACTAAAAAGATTAAGAGAAGGGAACTAGAAAAACAAATCCCGGTGATTTTTTGAAGTTAGACTAGTGCGCTCCTCTCTGCTCTACTCATTCTGTTGATCCAAGGCCTTTACAAACACTTGATTGTTGTTGCTCCAAGAGGCATTCTAGCTCTTTTTCAAGAGGGGAAATTGACAATGGGAGAAAGAATTTGGAAAGCAACTAGAAGGGAAAAGAAAACAAAATGAAAGAAAAGATGTGAAGGAGAGATATGTAAAGGGATGAAAATGAGGAAGTGAAGGGGGCTTTTTATAGTGGGAGATGGTAGCTAAAATTAGCTAAAAATAACAGTCAATCCCCCTTCCCATGGTCAGCCATGCTAGGTGGAAGGAGTGGTTGACTTAAATTTGCTATTTTTTGCTTGTGGCTAAAAATAAAATGCTTGAAAAGGGAAGTGGTTTGGATGACATTTAGAAAAAATTCAAGGGCTGATTTGCAAGTTTAAAAATAAGCTAAAATAAGTTGATTAGGTTAACTAATTTGTACAGTTTGTGCTAACATTTTCTTAGTGGATCAGTCCTCTTCACTTAGCACATTTGGGCTCATTTCTCTTAATCAGGATATAATTAAATTTTAACCCAATTTGTGTTGGATCAAAAATAATTATTAAATGTATCAAAGGAATATAATTTGGGTCGCCCATGGCTGGAAAATAATCAGCCATACTCTTGGGTCAATTGATACGAAAAGTGCTTCAATGGGCCAATCTTCTCAAGGTGACTGTCGAGCCTATTTTTCACCATTTGTGTAAGACTGTCGAAAGTAGATCAAATTGTGCAAATTTAATAATTAAAATTCAATATGTTTCATATATTGAGTGCTAATTAATTATTTTATAATTAAAGTAAGAATTTGGAAAGCAACTAAAAGGGAAAAGAAAAAAAAAAGATGAAAGAAAAGATATAAAGGAGAGATGTGTGAAGGGATGAAAATGAGGAAGTGAAGGGGGATTTTTATAGTGGGAGATGGTAGCTAAAATTAGCTAAAAATAATAGTCAATCCCCCTTCCCATAGTCGGCCATGCTAGGTGGAAGGAGTGGTTGACTTAAATTTGCTATTTTTTGCTTGTGGCTAAAAATAAAATGCTTGAAAAGGGAAGGGGTTTGGACGACAAGGGCTGATTTGCAAGTTTAAAAATCAGCTAAAATAAGTTGATTAGGTTAATTAATTTGTACAGTTTGTGCTAACATTTTCTTAGTGGATCAGTCCTCTTCACTTAGCACATTTGGGCTCCTTTCTCTTTATTAGGATATAATTAAATTTTAACCCAATTTGCGTTGGATCAAAAATAATTATTAAATGTATCGAAGGAATATAATTTGGGTCGCCCATGGAAAATAATCAGCCATACTCTTGGGTCAATTGATACGAAAAGTGCTTCAATGGGCCAATCTTCTCAAGGTGGCTGTCGAGCCTATTTTTCACCATTTGTGTAAAACTATCGAAAATAGATTAAATTGTGCAAATTTATTATAAAATAATTAAAATTCAATATGTTTCATATATTGAGTGCTAATTAATTATTTTATAATTAAAGTATGAAATTCGACAAAAAATTACTTAGAAACTACATGAATTAGTGCTCAAAAAGTGTTGAAAAAATTTATATATTCTTGTGTTTCTAAGTCCGATATTTTAATATCCACAAATTTCTCCACCGTTTAACATACTTTTCTTGTGCTCAAAATAATTTTAATTTAAATACATGGATTCATGTGATCTACTATTTAAAATATTAAAATTTTTTATGTGTTTCCTTATTTAAAGTATATTAGTTTCTTATCCTATGGCATACAAATTAAAATATAGTATATATTTTTTTATTTTTTAAAAAGTAATATGATTGGAAAAATAAAAATAATATATATTTTTTAATTTTTAAAATATTTATGTCAAATATTAACCAATTAATAATATTTTTATATTATTTTTATACTTTTTTATTGTGTTAATTTTCTTTTTAATATTTTTTAAGGTTTATATTTATCTAGACTTAATCATGGGCCGAGTCACCCGACTAGGTTCAAAGACTCGCTCGAAAAGTGGGAGGATTTGGGTAAAAATTTAGGCTTAAACCAAAAAATAAGACCTGTTTTCTAAACTGGTAGGGCATTGGGTAAGAAATTTTTGGCCTGGTCTGAATTGCCTAAAATTTTGTTATTATAATGTTATTATTTTTTGTTGTCATTTTGTTATTATATTGCTTTTATTTTTTTTGTTATTGTTTGGATATTGTATAACTATTGTTTTAATGTTAATTTTGCTACTACTTTAGAGGCATTTGTTTGCTAATTTGCAACTATATTAGTGTTATAGAGACTTTTTTAATGTATTTTTAATTTGTTGGGAAACATTTATTTTTATTTTTTTTTACTGTATTTAGTGTATCATATTTTTTTTTAAATTTTTTTTATAAAAATGATATAAAAAATTAATAAGGATAGGTTGGGACAAGCTCGGGTTTAGCATTTTTTATCTAAGCTGGGCTTGAGCAAAATTTTCAGCCCATTTTTTCGGGTGAGTTGGGCCCGAGCTTAGCAAACATACCTAAATTTGGCATTGGCCCAACCCGATCTCAACCCAGCCCGACCCATGATCAAGTCTATATCTATCTATCTATTTAGGCTAAGTTAGCCATATATGCCATGTTTTTTTAATTAGACTTTTAGGCCTTTTTCTTAAATTAGGGAAATAGGTCAAATTTAGAGAGAGTGTGTGTTAAAGCGCATGCAGTTGCGCCTTCAAATTTTCTCTCCTCAATTTTTTTTTAAATTTTGTTAGGGTTAAGGTTAGGGTTAGGGTTTTTTTATGATTTAGGGTGTAAGGTTTAGGAGTAAAATCGTGAAAGTTTATAGGTAGATTTGAGGGGTCGGGGATGCAATAATACATCTTAGAACACATAAATTTCATATGTCATGCCAGGATAGGACCATTACCTCAGAAACTCATCCTATGGAAGTCAAATTTTAGGGTGACAGTGCTTGATATAATCACGGGTCGAAGTCTAAGTGCAGTTCCTAGTCGGTGGCTATGATGCGGTCACGGGTTGGAGTATAACTAGGGGTCAGTTAATGCATTATGTAGTCACAATTTCAAGCTTTTTGGATGCCCATAAGTGACATCTTATGTAACAACTATCCCGACGTAGACCATATCATATGTAGTTTTGCATATAATTGATTAAGCCAGGGTAGAAAAAGGATGAGATTGGTGAATCATCTGTTAAATGTCTGGTGGCGTATTGTGTGGATTTAACAGTATGCCCTTTTTGTGGAACGCCTCATTGAAATTTTCCATTTGGCGAACTCTAAAGTTTGGTAGACTTTTTTGTGAGACAACCTACCAACCCCAAATACTTTGAGTGAACTTCTTAGTTCGCGAAGCGATAGAATTGTTATTCGTATTTTAGTAAGAAAATGGCGGCTTGGTTGAGACCTAGTTGGAATTGAACTAGAATATTGTTGGTGACAGCTTGATGTGTTTAGGTAACTGAATGACTTGTTTAGTTGACTTGTTTTAGCGTATAAGTAACATTTTACTACTCACTAAACTGATTAGTGGTAGTAGTTATGTTTGGTAGATGATTAGTCAAGCCTATTTTCAGGTTACAGGGCTATAGTGGGATTTTCTGACCCTCCCACTAAGCTTTGTCCCTGTTGTCTGTGCTATATAAGAATGTTGATAACAGACATGTTTCACTTCTTTTTCTCTGAGTTCTTCCCTAAGTCTCTAGAAATTTTTAAGTTATCTTCTCTAGAGAAGACGAGGAAAGTTTTTAGTAGCTAGTACAATGCTATTGATAAGTATCGGCATATTGTTAATTCCTAGAAAACCCTTAAGATGATGTCAAGGGAATTTACGTTTTTGAATTAGTGCATGCATGTCTAAATTCAAGTAGGAAAATAGTCTAATGGTTATAATTGCTTCTTACTTAGCTCAAGAAGCTAGTAAATGTATGAGCAACTAAGGCAAAGGACTAGTAGAGTAGATTTTATTTTGAAGTTTTCTAGTGAGTTCCTTCTTACTTCCTTAAGTTATGAAAATTATATGATATGTGGGTTGTGTATGATAAGTTGTCTCTTTTGTAAATAGTTCGATACATTGTGTGTAGTTGTGTGTATAGTCAACTAGTGTGTTTGAGTGAGTATGGCTAGTGTGTCTGTAAGACTGGGTCTTACAAAAGCATCTGTATTTCTCATGAGTATTATTGCTTGTAAATTATCGGTGTTCTTGCATTTGTTTTGTGTCTATTTGGAACTTATTAAGTTCAAATGAACTTACTCCATTACTATTCTTTCTCAAGCGTTTTGTTGTGGAAGAAGCTCAGTAGAAGGGGAGTACGCCAAAGTTGCGTTTGCAAGTGAGCTATTGGTCAATTTTTTTATCATGCTTGGCAATTTTCGTGGGTGGCGTATAATTTTGTTTTATAATAAACTTTTTTAATTATCTTCTTTGTGTATTTTTTTCTATTTTAAAGGAATTACCCCTTTTCTCTAATAATTGATGCTTAACTTATGAGAAGGGTTGATTATGAATTTTCCAATTACATGTTTATGTCATAGAGGTGCTACAAATGGATAATAGAATTTTCCCTTATAATCCCTAATGATTTTACTAAAAAAGCATCATATAGTGAAAGAAGCTAAATAGAATTAAACAAAGAAGGGTAATCAACAAAATTATTTTATAAAGATTAAGTTGAGTCAAAATTTTTGAACTAGCTGGTAATGCCCCAGTTCATTACGCGATCTATTTGGCTAAGCGTTATGCGTCACGTTTCCTAACAGGCTAATGGGTGTTACAAGTTATTGATATCAGAGCCTAGGTTTAGTTGATTCTTAAAATATCGAAGGCCAAGTCGCGCCTCACTATGCATGGTATATCTCTAGCTTAGTCCCTATAGTTTGATTAAGTGAAGTTTTGTTGTAGCTAAAAATTATGTCAGAAATTTCAAGAGAAATTATGGGTGAAAAGATTAAGAGTCATGTACCTCCGGCACAATGACAGGATCCTACTGCTGATTCTGGCATGATCAAAAATGCTTTCCGCAATGCTTTTTTCATAGTGATGAGTCAATGGTTTAACTAGTTTATGGGAACAACTCAATTATCTCATCCACCAAAACAAACTTTAGCCTGAAGTGGTATAGCTAGTACCTCGTGCAACTCTGGTATCGGCTGCAACTCTATTTAAATGAGATTCTATGAGGGAGATACGTAAGCGTGGTTCTAAAGAGTTTCTGAGGGATAAGGGCGATGACCCTGTAGCAGCAGAACAGTAGTTATCTCACATATGTAGAGTGATTACAGAGCTGAAATGCATGTCGATGGATAGCCTCTTATGTGTTGTATCCTCATTAGAGGGGGAGGCATATCAATGGTGGGAGACGTTAATAACAATGACCCCCAAAGAGCAAATTGATTGAAAGTTCTTTTTAGTGAAATTTAGAGAAAAGTATGTTAATTCGATGTATATTGAACAAATGAAGAAAGAGTTTATATATCTCTGATAGGGACGAAAGTAAGTAATGGAGTACAAACGAGAATTCACCAGACTCAGTCGTTATGTGCGAGACATGTTCCAAACTGAAAAAGCTTTGTGCAATAAGTTTGAATGGGCTTAAGGGATGAAATCTGTGCCCTAGTGGCAGCATCAGAAGTCTAGAGTCTAGCAGCCATGACAGCTAAGGCACAGAAGATGGAAATAATTGCTCAAGAAAAAAGCAAAGGCATGATAGGGAAAGAATGAAGCACAGAATCTCCACTCCACCACTATCAACAAATTTTAAGAAACTAAAAGATAGAAGCTTCTCTGCACCAATGAGAGATTTTTAGCCTATGATTTTCAACGAGAATGAGATGGATGACAAGCTACCTCAATGGCAAGTACAGGTGGATCTAGAATGATAAGGGATCCCGCATGTGAGCACTATGGAGGAATCACCAGGGAAAATAGTGGAGACATTTGAGAGCTTGTTATGCATGTGGATCTTTGGATCATCAGCTTAAAGATTACCCCTCAAAAGTTGACGTCGTCTCGGAATAATCTGTACCTGGGGCACAAAACTCACAACAGGAGACAAGGTCCAGATTAGCTGCGAAATTAGGGTCAATTTAGGGGACTCCGAAGAAGAATTGCACAAAGCCCAGCTCAAGGGTGTCTATCAGAGCCTATATCATGAAGGCTAAGGAAGATACAAAACTACCTAAATTTATTACGGGTAAATTTTCTTTTTCGGGAAATAGCATACATGCATTAGTAGACCCTGGGTCAACCCATTCGTACATCTGTACAAAGGTCATGGAAAGTAAGAGTCTAAAAGTTGTCTCTTTTGAGACAAATATGTTGGTAACCAACCCATTGGTCAAAGTACGGTAGTCAATAAAGTAATTAATATCTGCCCGCTGGCTTTTGGTGATCACATCTTTATGGCAGACTTGTTGCTGCTAAGTTTTCATTAATCTTATGATATTCTTGGTTTGGATTGGTTAACCAGACATAACGTCATTGTAGACTACCAAGCTAAAGGCGTACGACTTCTAACTTCAGAAGGTAAATAAGTGTTGATGCCTCGCGTGCAGACTAGTATGGCGAGTAGTATACTTTTCAATGGTATCCACCAGGAAGCTAATAGTTAAGGGCGTATGTTATGGACTCGGCTGAGGCAAGGAAGGATATCAGTTAATTACCAATTGTGTAAAGGAGTTTTTCGATGTGTTTCCAAAAGCATGCCACCAGACCGAGAGGTAAAATATTCAATTGAAGTAGCACGGAGTACTGCACCCATATTTTGTGCCCCGTGCAGGATGGCACTATTGGAGTTAAAGAAGCTAAAGAAATAGCTACAAGATCTTTTGGACAAATGATTTATTCGACCAAGTGTTTCACCTTGGGACGTGCCAATCCTATTCGTGAAAAAGAAGGATGGGACTCTCTGCTTACTCATCAATTTTCGTCAACTGAACAAGGTAATTGTGAAGAACAACTACCCGCTACCTCGAATAGAAGACTAGTTCAACCTACTAAGTGGAGCTACCATTTTCTCCAAAATTGACTTGCGATCTGGCTCCTACCAAGTGAAGATTAAGGGTGACGATATTCTAAAAATTACGATTTGCTCATGCTATGGACATTACGAGTTCCTAGTAATGACATTTGGGTTAACAAATGCGCCCACAGTATTCATCAATCTGATGAATAGAGTCTTTTAGCCCTACTTGTATCATTTTGTAATCATCTTTATCGATGATATTTTAGTCTACTCTAAAAATGAAGTAGATCATGAAAAACACCTAGAGATTGTTCTAAGGACTTTACAAGAAAACAAGTTATACGCCAAATTCAATAAGTACAAATTTTGGTTGGGAGAAGTTCATTTCTTGAGTCACGTTATTTTTGTAGAAGGAAGGTAAAACCTGATCAGATCAAACCAATGCTCGATCAAAATCTACCAAGAAATGTCACTAAGGTATGTAGTCTCCTAGGATTGGCAAGTAACTATAGGTGATTTGTAAAAGGGTTCACCATGTTGGTGACACCTTTCACGTGATTGCTAAGAAAGAAAGAAAAATTTGAGTGGACAGAGGCGTGTCATAAGAGCGTTGACAACTTGAAAGTAGTTCTAATACAGGCCCCTATTTTTGCTCAAATAGAGTCTGGCGTAGAGTACATTGTGTTTATTGACGCATCCCTAAATGGCCTGGGATGTGTGCTCATACAGAGAGGGAAGGCTGTGGCGTATGCATCTCACCAGCTCAATTTTATGCAACACATGACTTGGATTTAGCTGCTATGGTGCTAGCACTAAAGATCTAAAGACGCTATTTCTATGGGGTGAAGTGTCGTATTTTCTCGGACTATAAAAGATTAAAGTACCGGATGATGGAAAAGGACTTAAATCTACACCAACGACGTTGGATGGAGCTACTAAAATACTACAACCTGGAAATTGGGTACCATCTTGGAAAGGCTAACATGGTTGCGGATGCTTTAAGCAGGAAAACTGTGGCCACCTTAGCATCTCTTTGAGCGAGTGTTTGCCTAGAGGACGACAGATTTCTCCTTGCAGAATTGACTGTTCAACTTATTTTTCTCACTCAGATTTTCAAAGAATAGTTAAAATATGCGAAGTGTGATGAGTACAAGAGGTGGATGATGTCTGACGATACTACAAACTTCACCCTGGAAAAAGATGGAAAACTTAGATTTATAGGTAGAATGTATGTGCCAATAGGAAATGATTTGAGGCAAGTATTGTTAAAATAGGCTCACCAAAGACTCTTCTCGCTTTATCCAGGAAACATTAAGATGTATCGTGATTTAAAAATTTGTATTGGTGGCCTGAAATGAAATAGGAGATATCAAAATATGTCTCGAGTTGTCTGACATGCCAACACGTGAAGGTAGAACATCAAGTATCCTTAGGGAAGCTGTATCCTCTAAAAATTCTTGAGTGGAAGTGAGACCAAATTACCATGGATTTCGTCTTAGTTTTTCCTCTCAATCCTACTAAAAAGAATGCAGTCTGGTTAATTGTAAATCTACTTACTAAGTCATTCCATTTCCTGCCTGTATGCATAAACTATTCGTTGGAAAAATCAGCGAAACTCTACATACTCGAAATTGTACGCCTCCACGATTTACCAATGTCCATAGTGCCAGATCGAGATCTAAGGTTCACTTCGATGTTTTGGAAAAGACTACTAGAATCTTGAAGAACCAAGCTACAGTTCAATACTACCTTCCATCCCAAACATATGGGCAATAAGAAAGGGTAATTAAATTTCTTGAAGACTTACTCAGAAGTTGTGTAATAGATTTTTAAAAAAGCTGAAAAAAATACCTTCTTTTGGTGGAGTTCGCGTACAGCAGCAATTATCATACCAGCCTAGGAATGTTGCCTTTTGAAGCACTGTACGAGAGAAGGTGCATATCATCCATATGTTGGTTGGAGCTCGGTGAGAAAAAGATAATTAGACCTAACTTAGTGTGGGAAACAGAATAGAAAGTTTCGATCATTTGAACCCATTTAATGTTGGATCTAGTGATCTCAGTGTAGTATTTTTGTCTAAGTAAACTTTTAAATTTTTTTGAACAGGTTGATCAATAAAATTATTCATGAATTAAATTAATATACTTTGTATTAATGTGACCTGATTGGGGTCTTCGTTTTTTTTCCAATAACGTAACTTTAACTCGTAATTTGCAACTGTAAGTCAAGATCATCTGAGGCTAGACTCCGACATGATATCTTACATTATTCTACCTGTAACATCCCAATTTTGGGCCTAGTCGGAACAGTGGTTTCGGGACCAAAAATCTAATTAAAAAATTTATTTTTATTATATTTTTATGGCCTATGATTTCACGGAATGATTTTTTGAAAATTTCGTTTGAAAATTTTGACGTTTGGGCACTCAATTTAGTAAAAAGGACTAAATTGTAAAAAGTGTAAAAGTTTAGTTCTACATGTTAGAGGTGTCCAATTGTCATGAAATTTTAAATTGGAAGTCCTTATGTGGTAATTAGACCATTAATTAAGTTGTGAACAAAAATGGACATGGTTAGGTATGTTTTAAATTGTTTTTTATTAAGGGTATTTTAGTAATTTAGTTAATAAAGCCAAAATAATATGAAAAAAAGATGTCATCTTCTTCATTTTCATGCCTTGGCCGAAATTTTGAAGACTACCATGGCTAGGGTTTTGGTCAAGCTTTCCAAGCTCATTTGTAAGTGATCTCGAGCCCCGTTTTTAATGTTCTTTACATTTTTAAACTCCCGGTAACTCGATTTACCTATTTCTACCATTAATTTGAGCTAGGGTTCATGTTTAAAAATTTACTCATCTGTGACCTGCATGGCTTTTGATGTTTAATGGTAGAAAATGAGTGTTGGGTGTTAAATAAATGATTACTAAGCGATTTTCGATGAAAACGTCCGAAAGGACCATTTTGTAAACGTTGTAAAAATGGTATAAAAGTATGTTTTAATGATAATTTTAGTTTTCCACAGTTATGAAAATCATTCGGCTAGGCCCATAGAGTGAGAAAATTGAATAAAAATCATTTTACGAGCCTAAGGGCAAAAGTGTAATTTTGACAAAATTTAGGGGCAAAAACGTAATTTTGCCAAAATATGATTTTTAGATCACATTAAATAATATAACTAATAATTAGTCTAAATGTGATATTATAGATCAAGGAAAACGAGGATTGGACCTAGATCGGGTGAGAAATGGAAAATCGACAGTTAGGTTCCTTTTTGTTATTTTGGTGCCGAGGTAAGTTCGTGTGATTTTAATGAGCCTATTATTCATGTTATTATTGTTATACATGAAATATATCTTGCTATAATTGTATTGAATTTGATATTAATAGAAATTTGGTGGAATATGATATTTTAAATGGAATGAGTAAGTATAACCTATTTAAGAATGTAAATGTGTTAAATTGATTGTTGGACTATGTGAATAATGATTTGTAGTTGGTAAGTTCATGTAACAAGAAAATGTTAATTCATGACTCACATGTAATTGATGAAAAGGTACATGAATCCGTTTGAATATTGATTTCCGATTGGATAGGTGATTACCGTGAATATGAGGTCTTGCATATGTTGTAGTAAAGGTTGTCCTGAAAGGATAATCTTTTGATCTCATTATGAAAAGGAATGTTACCTGAAAGGGTAATACTTGAAAAGGATTTATGTACCTAAATGGTACAACTTGTAAAGGTTTTGTATACTTTGTGTGTACACTTAAAAAGGTTATGTACACTTTGTGTGTACACTTGGAAAGGTTAGGTATAGTGTATACCATTTGAAAAGGAAAGGTATACTTTGTGTGTACCACTCAGAAAAGAACATACACCTCGCGTGGTTCAATTTAATTACTGATTCATAAATAGAGAGTTACACAGCCTAAGGATACAGGCATGTCGATAGCACACGGGCGTGCCCTAATGTCCACACGGGCGTGTGACCCTGTTCCATGAGAAAAATTTCTAAGTTTTCCAAGAGCTTTTTAAAGTTTTCGATTTAGTCCCAAACCCTTTCTAAAGTATGATTTGGGCTTTGTAAACCCAAATAAGGGACTATGTGCATGTGATTGAATGTTTTGAAATATGAATATAATTTTATGGCCCGATTTGCATGATTGTTTGTGTTTCAGTCTGGTAATGTCTCGTACCTTATCCTGGCGTAGGACACGGGTAAGGGGCGTTACACTACCTATGGTGAAAGCTAGTCTCAAGATTCCCATCCTTGTGTTCATTGCCAACATCTATAGCAAGTACGATTATACGCCATCGTAGTACAAGGCATGGGTCGAAAAACAGAAGGTTATGAATAAGTTGCATCACAACTGGGACAAGTTGTACAATGATTTATGGAAATGGTGTTAAGTACTGAATTAGTACATACTAGGTTTCATAACCAATTTTGAAACGCGTCCAGCGTACTTCAACGATCGTCTAGTCCCTGGAAAAAGAGTATTCCACAGATTCTTTTGGACTTTCAATCAATGTAGGGAAGCTATTCGGCAGTGCAAGCCTTTAGTGAAAATTTATGGCACCTAGCTGTACAAGAGGTATCAACATCGGTTGTTGGTGGTCATTGCCCAGATTAGTAATCGGAGGATTCTACCGATAGCGTTTGCTATAACTCCTTCCAAAACCATAGATGAATGGATTTATTCCTTAACTGATTGCATCGTTGCGTTTGCCCATAACCCGACATGTGTGTCATATCCAATAGCGGAATCAAAACCTTGTCTACTATTGAGCAGTATGGTAGTCTTTTGGATCACACCCACCATAGGTACTGTATAAGGCATGTCGGTTCCAACTACCACTCAAAATGGCTTTCGAAAAGTGAATGAGATCAATGCATTAACATGAGTACGTAGTTTCCACTTTATCTGCAATCATGCTAAACCATATATCATCATATATTGTTTGTATTCATCAGTATATTTTTTCTCGACAAAGTTTGAGCTCGTTCAACATAGTTTCCATGATATGTTGGATAACTTGTGTGCCATCAATAGTGTCTATGCAGATTACGTTGCCAACATACCCTTCGAACAGTGGACACAATTGTATGATGGGGGTCTACGGTACGGGCACATGACAACGAACCTAATCGAATGCATCAATTTCGTACTGTAGGGGACACATCATTTTTCGATAACCTTAGTTGTCAAAGAAACATACTTTCACCTGGTTTCCTTATTTCCAAAGTAGGTGGCAGCATATGATAGGTAGATAGCGAGCGGTCACGTTTTGTGCGAGGATGTCATGAAAGAAATTAGACAAAATATAGTGAAAGCGAAACACTATGTATGTAGTGTGTCACTCGCGTCGAAACATGAGATTTTGAGTCACGAAGTGTGCTAGGCGCGACCAAGACATGTCAGGGGCATCATATCGTATCGACCGACTAGAAGAGACTTGCGATTGTAGTAGATTCCGGGCACTTCGATTTCCATTTGCACATGCAATTTTTGCATGTGCGAATGTATGAATTGAGTACAAGTACACGCCTTATATTAACCACGTGTATAGATTGGAACACATGCACACCTGAATTCCCACCCGTCTTAGATTAGAATATATGCTTGTCAGTGTTCAACGCCCAATTTGAGTTGGCTTTACATATAAGCTTGCGTTGCGTCCCAAAAAATCATCCGACTTTCACTCGGATACACACCAATATGGATGTTTGGCAGAGGGACAATCAATAGAGGTTATACGGCTACTATAGAAACCTAGGACATACAAAGGCAACATGTTTCGTATTAAGGATACATTGAGGCCTCAACGTTAGCATTCATTTTTTTGGTGATATAAAATTGATTACAATTTTTTTTTGTAGAAAATTTGTTCTTTTTTTTTTTTTTTTACTTTTCAATTGTATTTGCCACCATCTACTAACATTTATATAGTGGAAATTTTTTGCTTTAAGTGCTACTTCAAGTACCAATTACAATTTCTCTAGTGATTAAACTTTTACTATTTTTACGATTTAGTCCCTTTACCTTTATTAATCACTAGTTCGGTAAAGGTACCTATGCAAAGTTATACATTTCATATAAAAAATTATATATGGAAAATTACATATAATTTACATTAGAATTTAACGAAGACAAATATGAGTTGCAACAGAAATATAAAAAAATTCATCTTTTTTTTATTGATGTCGTTTATCTTTACATCACAATAAGTAAATGAAAAATAAATCATCAGTGTCATCTAGCCGAATGTGTGGCATAGGGCAGTGGCTGACGGGTGCACCTAGGATTTCTACATACAACTAGTGGTGTCAGGTCCTCCTCTTAATCGTGGTCATAATCTTCCAGCCTCGTACTCATCTCCATCTCCACCCTCGACTTCGTCTTCGTCTTCGTCTCCATCGCCTTCCTCCGTGCTTGAGTACGGTGTCATCCTAGCCTCCCATCATGTATCCTACACTCCACAAAAAGGTGGTTCCATCGATGACCCACCTCGATAAAATAACAACGCGGTGGGTATTTATGACATTATTGACAAATAATCGTACAATGTCACAAGACCCAGATACAACGACATTAACTTGGGCAACGATACTGGCATTGATGACAGAATTGATGTTGCCATCGTGTGGATACATGTACCGGTATTTGTTTCGGCATTTGCATCGACATCAATGTCAGCATGGGAGCATAGAATGCTAGGGATAGAGGTGCCCCGAAAAATGTACTTGCGGAAGGTGTAGATGTAGGGTCCTATTATTGTGCACAATGTGGTGCTTGTGTAAAAAAATAGGGTTAGTGAAACTAACAAGAATAAGTAGAGTGAATCGACCGAAATATGGTGTAGATAACGGTGGCACTTGTGGGGTTGGATTCGGGGACAAACCCGTCATGGCACCTCCTTCGGACCTACGTTGATGAGGCGGTTGTCATGGCTTCTTCTAACAAAGTTGCCTCTTCTAACAAAGTTGCCTACTCCTCGCCTCCATCGACAATAGATATGGCTTGTCGATGACTCTGAACCAAGGCATAGACTCCAAACAGGTCACCATGTTCGATAAGAAAAAGGGTTCAAGGATGGGTAAGAATTCTATCCTATGATCCCAAATGTCGATGTACTTTTTGTGGTAATCTTGTCAATTTTCATCAGTCTTCCCCTACAAATCGTGCTTTCCACTTGAACTGTCTTATCACTCGATCCAATTCATGCATCTCTACCATCACTTACACTATCAATGACACCTTTGTGTCCTATATACTTCGAATGGCTAAAAATTCTTGTAAGACGCATTATATGATATCCAGATCGGTGTATGGCATCTATTCAATGTAACACCTAGTATTGGCGAGTCCTGAGTTTAGGCAAGTAACCCAAAGGAATCTGAATGGAGTGGTCCTATCTATCCTATTGACACTTTCAATGTATACAAAGGGTGAATAGATGATGTTAGAGTATAAGGTAAGGATTGCTCTCTAAAATGTGTGAATATTTATAGAAGAAGAGATTGGTAAGAGTGTCAAGGGTTCTTGGGTAATAAAGCCATCGCCAAAGGTAAGGTACACCTAGTTTGTCTAGTTATGGTGCAAATTACATTCTAATGAGATGGTCATGAATGAACGAAGGGATAAATCAAGGATACATAAAGATTTTGGATTCTTGTATACATTTCTCTACAGTTGCAAGCCACTAATAAAGGCGGTTCTGGAAGTTGGTGACACGTGTTAAGTTCACTATGAGAACTTGGGTTTTACATATATATTAATGTGATTTTTATAAGAAATGAGGAGTTATCTTCTTCCTTCTATTTGAAAATAGCATTGCTAACTTGCTTTGAATTTGATTGAGGATATTTCTTGCTAAGCTGAAAGTAAGGATTGGAGTTCATACAGAAGATTGTTTCATATCCTAGGTAAGTATTATGGACTTGCATGTTGACTTCTGAAAGAGTAAGTTTGTTTTATGTGCATAAATAGTAAGATGGGGAAGTAAGGTGTTGCATGGAGGTTATCTGGGTTTCAGATCATGATAGAAGTTATATGAATGAGTTTTAATCGTATCTCTATGTCGTATAAGTATTAAATTGCTGGGATTTCAAGATGGATGTTTGGATCAGGAGATCAAGCTGTTGTTTATCGGTGTAAGGTCAGTCCCTAAGCTGAATTATATGTATGTATATTGGTCTTTCCTAGATATCCCTATGAAGAATCGTATGAACTATGAACTGAGAATAGAAAAGGGTAGTACAATGAGTATGCTGATATATATTAATGTTGGATCAGATTTGCATGTGTAGTTTGTATGATTCTGACAAGTATAGAATATGTGATAAGAAATATGGAGTCAAAAATATGACTATAAAAGCATGTCTAGGTCGTGTAAGATAAGATTTATGTTAAGTTTGGTGCTAATGCATGAAAGGTCAGTTAAATGAATTGTGTTTGTTCACCATGTGGAATCTAAAAGAGGTCTGTCGGGACTTTAAACACGATCTCTGAAAGGAAAGGTCCATGGCCATGGCACCATATCATGTAAGACCATAATTGGGTTATGACATCATATTCGAAAAGAAGTAAAGGAAGGTGATTACCCAAAGGGGGTTCTCTGCGTGACCCAGGACAATGAGGGGCAAACCTCACAAAATATGAGTATAGGAGAATCCTTATCGTAAGCACACTAAAAAAAAGGAATCTTTTGTGGCGATCTATGAAAAAGGAATCCTTATAGTAATTATCTAATGTATATTCAATTGAAATTTTGGTTGAGAGATTGTTTTAATTAAGTTGTAATAGTTTTGAAACCCAAGTATCAGTATATAAGAATAAGTCTATATTTGTGTTGTAAAACCCGAGATCTGGATCCGGTCAATCGGATCGGGTTGAAGGCGTTACATTCAAACTACAGTGCACAATTGTAAATTATATTATGTATGAAATTTTAAATTACAAATCATTACATAATTATTATAGGTTTGAATAAACCAGTAACTAACTTCAGCTTTTGAACGTTGATCTAACAACAGTCGGATATCTTCAAGTTGCTCTGATAGTCCCATGTAACTCGACCCATGGTTCCACCTATTCAAATGATATGTTAATTCAAACATATAATCAATAAAAAAATGTTTACTATATTAACTACTTATTATTATCAAATAATTTTTACCTTGTCACAAATGGGAATGTATAAGGGTCGTTCAATCAGGGATGCTGAAATGGTAGTCACCACCATTCCCATGATTGCAGCAGTAGTAGGCATCCATCAATTAACATCTTATCCGATTCAGTTGCTTGACAAAACTCCTGATACAACATGGCTGATCCCCAACTCAATCGTTTGCATTCTTTGAAGTTGACTAGGTGTAGTAGCCACCTTATATATACCAAAATTCAAGATTCATCAAGCATTAGAATGCCTCCAATTAACCTTAAGATGAATGCTTGGGCGTATTGTTCTTTGACGATGTTAGGCATGTTCAGAGGAAGTTCTTTGAAATTAGTTTCCAACCACGTCATATCTATCCGGCCACCTTGAAACTTGTCAACACTTTCCCCAAAAATTCCTCGCAAAGGTCCTATTTACCAGGAAGGACCACTAACCCCGTAATGATTGGTCCATCCACCGGTAAACCTAGTTGTAAAGCTACGTCCTTGAGTGTGATTGTACACTCACCACATGGAAGATGGAATGTGTGTGTCTCGGGTCTCCGTCTTTCCACAATACGGTGATGAGTGTAGGATCCAATTTGCAGCCCTCGAGCATACGAGACACGTGTAAGAATCTCATGTCTTGCAGATAACTGTGAATTTTGATGTCTAGATTCTTTGACAAATTATGTATGAACCCCTCCAAAACACGATCATTCGCCTATTTATATAAAAAAATAATATAATATAATATATTTTATGTAGCACCCCAAATAATATAAGGTTAGAATTAATAAATCATTAAGAAATGACTTAGTCTTAATGGTTATGTAACTAGAGTAATCCCTAAGAAATCCTAGGTTCAAACCCCACTCTTCTCTTTTTTTTCTATTTTTTTTAGCAACTAAGGAACAAAATCAAACTACAATATATATTAAATGTGGTAGAAACATGCCAAGAGTGGGCAGCAGCCCAAATGGTAAGGCTTTTACATTCAGTTTCTCACTTCTTAGGTTCATATCACGCCAACCTCAACCCCCATTTTTATTTCTTTTATCATTTTCAACAAAAAGGGTATTTTACCAATCAACCCCCTCAAATTTTCTAAAATCTAGGTATTTAAGGTCTTTTCCTAATCACACATGAATTTTTATTTCCTATTCAACTCTAAATAAAAACTTTTCCTTTTCTCTTTAAAACCAATCTTTTTCTTTTACTTCTTTTTCCTCTCTATACAATTTCACATCCATTATTGAAAATTTGTTCTTGAAAACCTCGAATTAAATCAAACTCCAATTAAATCCATTTCTTCACCGATTGTTGAATCTATCATCGATAGCCTTTGAAATCTCATCAAGGAGTGGTAAGTATTCTCATTTCCAATTAGTAGAACTCATAAATTCTGGAATAACATCGTTCTTAATAATCTTTCATCTTGAATACAAATCTTTTACAATTTTTCTCGAAAATATTGATAATCTTTATAAATCTTGAAAATTGATCTTAATTCTTGTGTATTTCTTCATTGCAGAACCTAATTCAGGTACCCCAAACTAGACTAAGATGTGAGGATTGACATTTGAGACCCCGGTGTCAGGTGTTTTTTTTACGAGAAAATTGAGGCAAAATTGAGCCCAAGATAGACCACATGGCTAGCCACACGGGTGTGTTAGAAGCTTATGTGGACAACACGGCCCCCTTACACGGCCATGTCCCCCTAAAATCTTAGGATTTTCACTTCTCACAAGGCCTAGGACCCTCTACACGGCCTGCCACACGGTCGTGTCTCCCCTGTAGGATGATTTTTTGAACACCACACAACCACTTTCTATCACACGGCCTAACCACATGGTTGTGTACCTCTCCACAAGATCGAAGGCTTCCTACCCGGGGTCCGATCACACAGCCGTGTGTCGCCTGTAACTCAGAATTTGTAATTTTGATCCATAAGTTTTATAATTTGTTAAGATCAATCCCTGTTTGATGACCAAACTATTTTAATTTTTAATTTGTAAAATTAAGTCTCTAATAATATGAACATGTTAGAATACATGTCTTGCTTGATTAAATTAATATTATATACATAAATGCATAAACTATGAATAGTATATATGTATATTTACTTGCGGTCGTATGATGACATGCCCTATATTATTGGCAATCTGAATACATGAAAAACATGATTTTGCTACTAATTTTTCATGTATTAGTACCCTAAATGCTACCATATGTGATTTGTATTAACTATGTCGCATTACATTGCATGGGATGGGACGATGTGATCGGAGGAAGTTTGGCAGTTTATCTGTAATAATCATCTTTGCTGTGCACCTACAACGAAAGGCAAATTCCATCTACAAGTACTGTTGTGTATCCCCATGCAAAGGTAGATTCCAACTACAGGCTTAAGCTGTAAAATCTATAGCCAAAAGCAAGTTTCATCTGCAAGACTTTTGCTATGAACCCACTACCGAAGGCAAATTCCAATTTCAGGAACTTGATGTGTGTCCACAACTAAATCTTAGTTATTATATGTGAACTAGTAGTGGTTTATCCACATCCTGGTGTGTTGGAGAAAGGACTTCTGAGGAACTCCCATTATGGTTTGTAGCGATGGGGTATGATCTAATCTGTTAAAAATCAAAACTGTATGGCATCTTTCAAAACCATATGCGTATAAATCTGGAAATTTTGTTATAATAAAAATATGAATGGACATATGTACATTGTGGGCAAAACCTGAAATTTTTTTTGGTTAATCTGATATTTGCTATTGTGAATTTCAATATATGTTAAAAATGGTTGCTTTGAAATACGATTCTCTAAATTGTTATCTAAATTATGATTATTTTATGTGATTTTATTTAATATATCTTATTAATTGTTGCGTTTATTTCCTTGTGATGGAACTCACACTAAGCGTCATATCTCACTCCCCCTTAAATTTTCATCCTTACAAATAAAGCACTAGGTTAGGACGCAGACATGACATTCAAAGGGTCTCGACTCAGAAGGATTTATTTTATTTAAGTATTTTAAGAATAATATTTCCAAAGTCTGTTTTATTTTATTTTGAACCATGGCATGGAATTTAGGATTTGGGTTTGATTTATTTTGAATAACATTTAATTTAAATTATTAGGATATTATATTATAATTATTAGTTAGTATACATGAACCCTCGGTTTTCCTTAAAGCCAATAAATAACATTTTTTCGTAGCTAAATTAAAATTAAGGTTTTTAAAAGGATGATAGATTGGTTTGCAACTAAGTTTTTACCAAATTAATAAATGTTTTAAAATAACTATTTTCAAAACTCCGATAACCCTGCTAGTCCATCTCGGTGGCTGATGTAATCTTCCTAATTCGGGTCTAACATCTAGGTTGAGTTGGGGAGGTTACATTTTCAAAATTAAAAAACTTTAAATTTAACTTAATTGAAAATAACGAAATTTAAAAGTTCTTCTTACCATTATCACTTGAGCGGCGAAAATGTACTTGACGTTGAAACGAATGAAAGAGGTTGTCATTCGTGAAAATTTAATTGAAATGAATATATGAAATAATTAAATATAACTATAGTATTTTTAAACAAAGTGAGAAAAATTTTAAACAAAAATTAAGAGAATTGAGAAAGTTGAAAGAATTGAGAAAGTTGAGAGAATTGAGAGTTTATAGATAATAGAGAGAGTTGGATTTGAGTGAAAAGAATGAAAAATAGTCTTATATTTATAGGAAAAAAATTTATTATTAGCCTTTTTAAAAAAATTTACCGTTTCCAATGTTTAAAAATTGAAAGCACGTCAAATGTTTAAAAATTTACTGTTTCCATTGTTTAAAAATCCGTTGAGAAAGTTGAAAGAATTGAGAAAATTGAGAGAATTGGGCGCGCTTTCACACTCTCTCAAAAAATGGTCTATTTCCCTAATTAAAAAAAACAATCTAAAAGACCAATTAAGAAAAAGGGTATATCTTTCTAATTTAGCCATTTATTTATCTATCTCTTATATAAAAATATAGAGAGTTATAATGTTCCATCATTTATAATATATTTTTAGTTTTGACTTACTAAAATTACAATTTAAAATTTTTCATAATTATTGAATTTTTTAATATACTCGTGTTATTTATTTATGTAATTAATTTAAAAAATGATAATTGTTATGAATATCCTATTAAGTGGATGCCCATCAAGATTATGATAATTTTTTATGTACTTTAAATTCTAATAGTCGTTATAATTAGACATCTACTTCATTTATACTTCTTATGACTATAAATAGAGACTTTGAAGAAGCATTATAATCATCCCATTGATCAATAAAATACATTCTCTATTGTTTCCCATATTTTTTTTGTTCTTTATTCTCTCTATCTCTTTTTATTTTATAACACATTATCAGCACGATCTTGCTCAAAGTGATAGATCCTTTTATTGAAAATCAAATTGATCTTACTCAAAGTGATAAAAGCTTTTATGGACGATCAAATTTATTCTTCATGATTTCCAAGATCTTAGATGGCAAGATGCAAAGCTTTTGCAGGAAGTTTCTTTTATTTAATGTTTCATACTTTATTATTTTTAGCTAATTCATGATCAATTATAATTATTTTGATTAAAACTTATTTTGTTTTTTTATGTTATTAAGGATGGTGAAAGATTTGATACCGCTATCTATATGAAATTGTGAAATAAGATCCATTCTCAAAGTTTGATATTGATAAATTTTGATTGGATTCAAAGTCTACCATTGGAGTTTAAATTTGCTTACTTGTTAATAAAATCATCAAGACTTCGTTGAATAAGAAAGGTGTAACGCCCTAAATTTCTTATTTTTGTTCTTGTGAATTTTGACACAAATTTATAGCTACTTCAGTGGTTAAGTGTTTTGGGTGTGTGTGAGAGGTCCCAAGTTCAAGCCCTGCCTTTGGCAAATTTTGAAAATTTTTCTAAGTTAAGCCTCACTCTTGTTCAATAGGTTTTTATTTAATTGTTTGTAAAATCATATCAGAATGGGCCAGTTGGTTTAGTGGTTAAGTGGAGTGTTGGTGTGTTGGAGGTCTTGTGTTTGATTCTTTACGATGGCAAGGAGTAGTATTTTTTGCTTAAAGTTCAGCCAGAGTTGTGTTGAACTGGGCTTCTAAGTGGTGGTTGTGTAGTGGGAGTTGAGGGAGAAAATTAAGGGATTGAGATAGGGTAGGTAGTGGGATTTGAGTAAAATAGTTTCCTAAGAATTCTCTCTGCAAAAAAAAAAAAATCTGATCATTTTCTCCTCCACTTTTTCTTTTTCGTCTTTTTTTCTTCTTTCTCCTCTTTTCTGTTCTCTGTGGAATTTTTGGTTCTTTGCCCTCCCTCTCTATTCGATTTTTCTTTTAGTCTCCATTTTGATCAGCGATTGAAGGCACATGTCCTCTCTTCCACTCTTCTTTTTGTCGTCGCCCCTTTCATTCTTTGCTGTCGATTTCCTTGTTTGATTCCCCTTCTACTTCTAAATTTTCTATGGCTCGTTAATTCAGCTTTTGCACGATATCGGTAAGTTTCAGTTCTTACTAGTCTTAACATTTCTAGTTGTTTTCTAAGAGGGATTTCTTTTTGGTGTTTAGGAATTAATCAAGGGACTGAAAATCATTCCCAATCGACGAGTTAAGTGCGTGGATTCCTTATTTCGATCAAAGGTAAGGGTTTCGATAGTTATGGAAGAACATCTAGTTAAAATACCGTTTAATTCTTGGTTATGTTACTGAAATTGGGGCTTTGATTTATCGATTGTAGGTACTGGAGTGCTCGTGAGCGATTAGGCATAAAAAAGGAGATAGGTGTGTACTCGATTGCGCAAAAAATGAGGTTTCAGCAAAAGCCAAAAACCTCACTATCGGCGCCACCCAAGCGTGTGGTAGGCCATGTGCCCTAACACGGCCGTTTGATCACGAGGCCAGGCCATCACGGCCAAGGCCAATTTGGGCCATCTGGCCCACACGAGCAGGCTACATGGGCGTATGAGCCCATTTTTACTGAAATGACTGTTAAGGTTGCACGGGTCATCCAAGTAGACTGTGAACCTTCCGTAGGGTCAGTAAGCATTACTTAGACCCTTAATTGTGTGATATTGATTGTGTGAATTATGTACTGAGGATGTTATATACAAGCATGTATACTAAACTGAATGTGTATCTGACAAACCTGTGATAGCAGGTGATGGTCGTGAAACTAACTAAAAATTTGACTAAGGCAAGCGCACCTATCGAACAGTAGTATAGTTCTGGTGAGACCAAAAATATCGTATCTAGGAGGACTAAAAGTACTAGTGATTACTATCTTTTTATTATCTAGCCTAAGAATTAAATGGGGTTTTTAAACTAAAACTAATTACCTAATTAACTAAGATTACGACAAAGATGAAAATTGGAAAATATTTTAGGAAAACCAATTGAGAAGACAGTACCCAAGAAAGAATCCACCTAGACTTTACTTATTACCTTTGAATTAGACGATTTATTCACTTGACTTATTCCTTAGAAATCCTTGATTTATGTTAATATCTCTCTCGAGACTAAGAACAACTGACTCCAGGTTGATTAATTGAAATCTTTTTCTAATTAAAACCCCTATTGTCGCATTAACTCGATCTATGGATTCCCTTATTAGATTTGACTCTAATCCGACAGATTTATGTCATCCTATCTCTAAGATTGCATTCAACTCCGCTTAATTATGAATGATCTATTCTTAAACAAGGACTTTTGCTCTACTGAATAAGCACATCAAACCTTGGATTAATACCCTGGAATATTAAAACAAGAGTTAAACTCACAATTAAGAATAAGAACAAGTATTTATCATATAAATCAAAGGATAATAAAATTCGTCTTAGGTTTCATCTCCCTTAGGTATTTAGGGAGTTTAGTTCATAATAACAATGGAAAACATCTCAAAGTGTGAGAAATAACAAAACATAAAGAACCCAAAGAACTTCTAGGAAATTAGATGGAAATCTTCAATCTTGATGTAGATCCTTCCTTCTAAGATGATTTTGATGGTTGTCCTTAGGTATTTTCTGCTTTCTACTCTCCGTGTGTCCCCTTAATCCTCTTCTGGGGTGTTTATATAGACTTTTGAATGCCCAAAATAGCCCAAAATTAGCCTTTTCCGAATAGAATTAGACTTAGGTTTAACAGGGACACGGCCGTGTGCCACGCCCCTATGAAGGTGCTCAGGCCGTGTGCAATTCTGACTTGGATTAATGTCGACACGGCCATGACACACGGGCATGTGGTCTGCCCGTGTGAGGTGGATCACCCGTGTGGAAGTGCCTAAGTCGTGTTAAACACTGTTTTAACCCCAATTTGTGTATTTTTGGCCCGTTTCTCGCTCTTTTTGCTATCCTAAGCTCTCCTAAGTATAAAACGTGAAATTAAAGGATTAGGAGCATCAAATTCACTAAGACCAAGGAAAAATCATTCATAAATGTGCCAAGCATGGGGTAAAAATATGTATAAATTACGGTTTATCAAATATCCCCACACTTAAGCATTTGTTTGTCCTCAAGCAAAATTATCAACTCATAATCAAAATAAATTATTTTCAACTTATAATTCTCATCAACAATGTTTCAAAATACTCCATAAGCAGTCATACATTGAAAATTTAACTAAAAGAATATTAACGTTTCAAATAGTCAAATTTGAGCATCCCCCTTTATCTAAGTAATTATCTTTGATTCCAAATTGACAATGTTTGACATCCTCACTAAAGGTTCAATCAAATCACTCAATTTGTTTAAGGTTCAATGACTAAGCACTCATTAGTCGAACATGAAAAGTTATTACCATAGGCTTGTATGAAAGTCAAATCTCCACCACTATAAATGAGATGATACACAAATCAAAAGGTCTTTGCAGGGTTGTAACGGGGCTTTGGGTTAAAGGTGTAGATACAGGCTGAAAAAGGTAGTTAGAATCGAGATTAAATTGATAAATTACCTAACTGGAAAAATCACTAACATCAATTGAATAAACATGAGCTTCTTCTCAGAATATGGAATTAAATACTTAAGCTTAAAAACAAAGAGTTACTACCAATATGTATGTATGTATGCCTTTTATTTTTAAGAATAAGGACAAACATAAGAGAGAATTATATGATTCGAATGAAAGAACATAGTTAGGCAATTAACCAAATCAAATCTCGACAAAAAAGGAATCAATAAAATAGGAAAAATTCTCAATGAATCAAAAAGGGTTAAGTTATGGGTTATTATTAAGGGGAAAATTAATAAAAAATAGTTAAGGCCCAAAGGGGTTCACTACGGCTCAATTATGTGGGTAGGATTTTTATGGGGTAAATGGTTTAAAACCTAAGTGCCTTTATCATTTTAGTATATCAAATCAAAGGTGTGGTCCCAACATGTATAATCGATGCAAGTTCTAGAATAACAAATCAATGTTGACACACTCATAACCAATAAAATCAGTGAGCAAGAAAGATATATGCTCTAAAAGGCTCAAAATCTCACGAAAATTATAGGTATTTGATGTCAAACCTGTAAATTCAAAATTTCAAGATAATACCTGAATTCAGGGAAACAACCTAGCAATTTTAATTCTCAAAAGTTTCAATGTATCATACTCGATTCTCTAATGTCTTAAAGTTTAAACAATTAATGCACAGTTACCTATGATTTAATTCCAAACATATTAATAAAAATCCTAAATCAAATCAAAATTTACTTTAATAATGATATGAGAAAATTCTTTGAGAACAAGATAAAAATTCAGGGATTTTCTGATAATCACATAAATAACCTCCCTACACCTAAGATGTACATTGTCCTCAATGTAAAAAGATAAATAATAAGAAGATAAGTATAATATCAGAAGAGAGGGAGAGAAGTGAAACTGCCCTGAAATTTGGATGATATCCTTGGAGTAGCGAGAGCGAGAATTGTAGAGAAAGCTGAATAAAAGGCATGATTCTGATGTACTAATAAGAAAATAAAAACCACTGTGGAAGAGAATTAAGGGATAATTCGATAATAACTAGGGTTGGGGGATTTTGGGGAAGAAGAGGAAGAAAATAAAATTTAGGGTTTGAGGGGTTTAAAAAGGGCACAGTCATGTGAGACCCGTGTTAGGCCACACGGCCGTGTCACACATCTATGTGGCTCGCGTCCAGCCCATGTTTATCACGAAAATTGAATGCCCAATTGTCACACAGCCTAGGGATACGCCCATGTGTCCCTCCAGTATGGTTCACATAGCCATATCCCACGGTCGTGAGTGATATTGTTCGCTTCTCCCACGCCCGTGTGCCCGAACACACGGCCGTGTTCCTTGCCCGTGTGGCCCCCTGACTTATTTAAAATTTAAGAATTTTGCTCCAGCTTTCACACGGCCTAAGACATGCCTGTGTGTCCAGGTCGTGTACTTTACACGACTGTGTCACACAGCAGTGTGGCTCGATACTTGGGGATTTTATAACCTTGTTTCCACACGGCCAAGGACATGCCGGTGTGTCCAGGCCGTGTGGGCCACTGTACTTGCACAAAAAACATTAAAAATAGAAAAAAATCAACTAGTTAGTGGTGTTAGTGCTTGGGTTTCCTCTCGAGAAGTGCTTATTTAGAGTCTAAGCTCGACTTACCTCTTCGTTGCATAGTCATGGTGGTTTGAGGAGTTCAAACTCCTCATTCCTGCTATCAATCTTATCAAAATAAGGTTTTAGACAAGTACTTTTTACCTTAAAAGTGCTGAATTTGGAATGAGTTACATCGACTGTACTGTATTGGAAAATGTTGAGTATCGTAAAAGGGATTGCTCTATTAGGTTCAGAAGTGGCAACACGAGGGTCTGATGCTTCTAATAGTACTTTGTCTCCAACCTTAAGTTGATTCGATAGAACTTTGAGTTCGTCATGGCGCAATTTTGGTTTATCGTGTATTTTTGGTTTCTCCTAAACATGTGTTCACCATTCATCTAGTTCATCGATCTGAAGCCTTCATTCTTCGTGAGTCACTCTGTTTTTGTGGCATGGATTAGAATGTGGCTCCATCACGTTCTTCCTAGGAGACTCCTACAAAGAAGTTTGAGTTGTAACATTACTCACATTATCAGAACTTAAACAATCATCTCGATTACTAGATATTTTAGTAGAATCACGAGCTTGGAGTTTAATCGTATCATCACCTACATGAAATATCAATTCACCTGTGCCAACATCAATGATAGTTCTAATAGTTGCTAAAAAGGGCCTTCCTAAAATTAAAGGTACATCATTATCCTCTTCCATGTCTAGAACAACAAAATCAATTGGGAATATAAATTTATCAATTTTGACCAGCACGTTTTCAATAATACACCTAGGAAAACTAATTATTTTTTCTGCCAATTGAATGCTCATCCTAGTTTGTTTACGTTTCCCAAGATATAATTGTTTAAATATTTTATAGGGCCTGACATTAATACTTGCCCCTAAATCAGCCAAAGCATTGTCAACGTTTAAACTACCAATTAAACAAGGAATCGTAAGACTCCCTGGATCTTTCAACTTATTCGGTAGCTTATTCTGTAGAATGGCTGAGCAAACTGTGTTCAACTCCACATACGACGTATCATCCAACTTTCGCTTATTTGCTAAAAGCTCATTTAAAAATTTCACTGTGTTTGGCATATGCAAAAGAGCTTCAATAAATGGTAAGTTAATATGTAATTTCTTTAATAATTTAAGGAATTTACCAAATTATTCGTCCGTGTGGTCTTTCCTTGTCACACTGGGGTATGGCACACGAGGTTTATATTCTCTACTTGCCGATTTTTGCTTACTGTGGTCCACCTCATCCTTACCTTTACTTACCACAAATCTGTGCCTCGATTTTGGTTCAGGTTCAACTAACCCTTCTTCATCTCGAACAGTAATCGCATTAAGTTGCTCCCTTGGGTTAGTTTCAATATTGCTTGGCAAGTACCTTGTGGTCGTTCAAATTCATCTTTGCCAACTGGCCTATTTGATTCTCAAGCCCTTGAATTAATGCTTGCTAATTTTTAAAAGTTGTCTTGGTGTTTTGGAAACGTGTTTCGGATACCGCAATGAATTTCGTTAGCATCTCCTCAAGGTTCGGCTTCTTTTCTTACTGGTAAGGTGGTTGTTGAAAGCTCAGAGGATGTTGTGGTCTTTGATTTCCTTGACCACCGCACGAGAAATTGGGATGGTTCCTCCACACTGCATTATAAGTGTTACTATACGGGTTATTTTGAGGTCTAGAATTATTACCCATATAGTGGATTTGTTCCTAGTCGGTGCTAGGGTTGAAGGACGGATAATCTATGTTGTGCGCTCCTCCATTTAAATCACACCTCATCACTGGTTGTACCTCAGTAGAACCATACAAACCATCAATCTTTTTATTTAAAAGTTCTACCTGGTTAGACAGCATAGTGACCGCATCGAGGTTGAAAACACCGGCTATTTTTGTCGCCTTTGTTCTCATAACTTGCCACTAATAGTTATTTAGTGACATCTCTTTAATAAATTTGTAGGCCTCTTTAGGTGTTTTATTGTTTAAAGTTCCGCCGGCGGCTGTGTCGATAAGTTTCCTTATTAAGGGGTTCACACCGTTGTAAAAAGTCTGAAACTATAGCCATAAAGGTAACCCATGGTGAGGGCACCTTCTCAATAGGTCCTTGTATCTCTCCCATGCATCATACAGAGTTTCTAAATCCATCTGCAGAAAAGAAGAGATATCATTCCTCAATTTAACCGTTTTAGCTGGCGGAAAATATTTAAGTAAATTTTTTTTGGTCATTTTGTTCCCAAGTAGTGATTGACCCTCGTGGTAAAGAGTTCAACTATTGTTTAGCTTTGTTCCTCAATGAGAATGGAAACAATCGAAGGCGAATGGAATCTTTAGAATTGCCATTAATCTTAAAAGTGTCGCAGAGTTCTAGAAAATTTGTTAAATGAGTGTTAGGATCCTCGTCCTGCAAACCATCAAACTGAACAAATTGTTGTATCATTTGAATCATGTTAGGTTTCAATTCAAAATTATTTGCAGCAACAGCAGGCCTAACTATACTCGATTCAGTTCTTGTTAAATTAGGTTTAGCATAATCATATATAGTACAAGGAGCAGGATTCTGATTTACTGGATCTGCAGCAATTGCAGGAGGTAGCCGATTATCTTGATTATCAGCCATCTCCTCGTTTGTAGTATGAATATCGTCCTATTGCCCTTCCTCTATGTATTGTAAGCTTCGCCTTATTTCTCTTCAATTTTTGCGAGCTGTGCTTTCGATCTCACAGTCAAAAAGTAATGGTCCCGATGGGTTTCTTCTAGTCATAAACTATAAAAACCTGTCATAAGTAAATAAAAGAGAATTTAGTAAATAAAAACAAATAAAAATAAAAATAAAAAATAATGGCTAAAGTAATAAAAATTAAGTGTTCCTAATATCTTAGTCCCCGGCAACGGTACTAAAAACTTGATGGTCGTGAAACTAACTAAAAATTCGACTAAGGCAAGTGCACCTATCGAACAGTAGTATAGTTCTGGTGAGACCGAAAATATCGTATCCAGGAGGACTAAAAGTACTAGTGATTACTATCTTTTTATTATCTAGCCTAAGAATTAAATGGTGTTTTTAAACTAAAACTAATTACCTAATTAACTAAGATTACGACAGAGATGAAAATTGAAAATATTTTAGGAAAACCGATTGAGAAGACAGTACCAAGAAAGAATCCACCTAGACTTTACTTATTACATTTGAATTAGGCGATTTATTCACTTGACTTATTCCGTAGAAATCCCTGATTTATGTTAATATCTCTCTCGAGACTAAGAACAACTGACTCTAGGTTGATTAATTGAAATCTCTTTATAATTAAAACCCCTATTGTCGCATTAACTCGATCTATGGATTCCCTTATTAGATTTGACTCTAATCCGGCAGATTTATGTCGTCCTATCTCTAGTATTGCATTCAAATCCGCTTAATTATGAATGATCTATTCTTAAACAGGGACTTTTGCTCTACTGAATAAGCACATCAAAACTTGGATTAATACCTTGGAATATTAAAACAAGAGTTAAACTCACAATTAAGAATAAGAACAAGTATTTATCATATAAATCAAAGGATAATAAGATTCGTCTTAGGTTTCATCTCCCTTAGGTATTTAGGGAGTTCAGTTCATAATAACAACGGAAAACATCTCAAAGTATGGGAAATAACAAAACATAAAGAACCCAAAGAACTTCTAGGAAATTGGATGGAAATCTTCAGTCTAGATGTAGATCCTTGCTTCTGAGATGATTCTGATGGTTTTCCTTAGGTGTTTTCTACTTTCTACTCTCCGTGTGTCCCCTTAATCCTCTTCTAGGGTGTTTATATAGACTTTTGAATGCCCAAAATAGCTCAAAATTAGCCTTTTCTGAATAGAATTAGACTTAGGTTTAACAGGGACACGGCCGTGTGCCACGCCCCTGTGAAAGTGCTCAGGCCGTGTGCAATTCTGACTTGGATTAATGTCGACACGGCCATGACACACGGATGTGTGGATCACCCGTGTGAAAGTGCTTAGGCCGTGTGAAACACTATTTTAAGCCCAATTTGTCCGTTTTTGGCCCGTTTCTTGCTCTTTTTGCTATCCTAAGCTCTCCTAAGTATAAAACATGAAATTAAAGGATTAGGAGTATCAAATTCACTAAGACCAAGAAAAATCATTCATAAATGTGCCAAGCATGGGATAAAAATATGTATAAATTATGGTTTATCAGCATGACATTTCATTGTATGTTGTATTGCATTGGGTTGGGTTGATATTATTTGGAGGAAGTGTACTGAAAGACTTTTAAGCCTAATATACTTGCAGCTCAGCTGCAAATTACTATTTTGTGCCGCATTCGGTACTATCTGAAGTGTAGGGATGGGTGGGTTGATTTAATCCCTACATGGAGTGCAGGGTTGGACGGAGATGGTGTGTAGATGCTGGTTGGATAAGACTTTGTTACTGAAAACTGCATGACTAATACTGATACTGAGATCGGCTAAGGCTCAAATCGTTACTGATACTGAAAGGGGCTTAGGCCCAAGACTGTTTGACTGTGCACCGTGATTACTGATTGTTTGTTGTTTTATGCGGGATTACATACTGAGTTTTCGAAAACTCACCCCTCTCTGATTAATGTGCATAGGTAATTCCCAAACCTAGATGGATCGGTGTGGCGGAGGACTCGATGGTGACCACAGTTCTGGACTATCATGGTTTTAATTTATGATTATTGGTTTTATTTTTAGTCTATTTTTACTGGTTAAATTTTTGAATTGTAATTGGACTTTCAGACTTTGGTTTGGTTTTGGGTTTTAATTATCTTTACCTTATGGATTACAACTACTAGTAGTAGGAAACCTCGATTTTCAAAAGAAACAAATGATTTTCAGAAATGCCCGATTGTTTAAACTGTTTTAAACGCTTCCACAATGAATAACGTTTTGAAACTATTGACTAAATTAGTAACACGGTTTTGGAACTAATAAGATATTAAGATAAGTAATTCAATAGAAATGGTTTTATCGAGACAGCACGGTTTTTAAACACCCTATTATGTGACATTGCTAGATCCGGCCATAACTTCTAGCTGAGTTTGGGGTGTTACAAAAGGTACATCAACTTAATTAGATCTCTATCTTTACACTTTTTCTCAATAATAGCATCTTTAGATATTAAATCAATTTGATATATGGTTTAAACATTTGAGCTGATTTTATTTTAAGTTTTGGTTTTGTGGGTTACTTATGGTTTCAAACATTTTATTTGTTCATGAAAATGAATATTTATTGACTTCTTTATGTTGCTATAGTAGGTTTTATAATTAAATAATGTATCTAGCTACAAACTTATTAGTATGTAATTTTGTGTTGATAAACCTATGAAATTTATGATTGATCAGATTTGATTTAGTTCAAGTATAGATTACATTCCTTTAATGTCTCTTATTATTTTGGTTATACAATTTGAAATTTTTCAATACTCATACATGCATAATTCTAAAGATAATTTTTTGAGGAATGTCTAAATTGATTTTTGGTTGGTTCTAATACAGAATTTCAAGTTTAATTATTGTCATTTTTAATTCTTGAATTCTTTTGGTTGAAAGCATTTTCATAAATTTAAAAATGAGAATTACTATATTAATTTAACCGCTTGCATTTCTATGAATTTTGTTTGTATTAATCAATTGTTGTTTGATAAGAAGCATTAAAACAACTTGTATGATTTGAATTTGTAAATGCCTTATATTTTCTTACTATACAACCTCGGGAAATTTTTTATTTTTGTAAAGTTGTTAAAGGTAGTTCATACACTTTATATTTGTTAATTATTTAGAGAAATTAAATGAGTAATTATAAATGAAAAAGTTTTAGTGAACATGAGATGTATGATTTTGAAGTAAATTTCATACATGTATGCAATGGTTTATGAATTTTTTGTTGTCACTAGCATTATAGCAAGTTTGATATTTTAAATGTCAATTTTGTTCGTACATTTTATTTGCAATAAACTCCATGCATGACTTGATTTTTTCTTTCTAGTTAATTCATGATGAAAAACCCTTGTGAAAAGAGCTTTAAAAATATTTTGGATTAATCTAATTCCTTATTAAGGCCAAACAAAATAATGAATATTTGTTCCACTGATTCTGCTCCATTCATCGAAGTGAATGTAGCAATTAATAACAATTAAAAAATGGAAACCTCTTGCCATTATTGAAAAATAAATAAAAAGAAGATAGATGATTTGAAATGTTGCTAATTGTTCATTCTTAGAAAAAAATGACCAATGATTCATACTAATTAATCATTCCTTGAAGCGAATGATATGAAACATCCCAAAAATCGGGGGTTAGTAAAATCGAGCTTGTGAATCGAGAGAGAGTAACCATGCCTTAATTTTTTAAATTATCTATACATTTTTATGAAATAAGTTAGGTATTGGTTTGTTGGTTAAGTGTTAGTGTAACGTTTCTTGAAACCCAAGCTCAAATCCCTTCTCTCGCATCATTTTTATTATTTTGCAAACTTTGCCTTAAACCCTAGTATGTGACATGCCTTGATTTTTAAAATAAATATTGCAAAATTATTTCAAGAAGGAGGAAAAAGCCTAATGGTTAAAAGAAATATGAGGAAGCATGGAAATTAAATGAGGTCCCAAGTTTGAATCCCTTCCTTTGAGAAAAAATCAAATTTTGCAAAATCCTTTATTTTTTTAATGTGTGTGTCATCCATACCCTTGAACCCTAAGTATAAATATAACTTTTTATTGTATCTTTCAGCCTTTAATTCAACTTTTATCTACCCTAGCCATTCACCCTCTTCCTCTCCTCTTTTCTCTTAAATTATCTTTCTTTCTCCCATTGTTTTCGTCACCTACACCTAGTTTTACCATCTCGAACATTTCCAAGAAAGTGTCATTACCGTTTCTCTCGACTAGCTTGGGTAAGGTCTCTTCTCTCTTTAATTTCTTAATTAATCTTGCCCAATTAAAACCTAAATTTCCAAATCTGAAATTTGGGAGATTTTAAATGATTTCAAAGGTATTTTTCTAAAATTTAATAAGATCTCAAACTGTTCTAAAATCCAGCCTCAATTTTGGCCACTATGGGTGGTGCATGCACCTATGTGCAAGAAAGAGGGTTGTTTTATTTTTTGGTTCTTGCCTATATTTTTCCAGCAGTAATTTGAGTTCTTGAACCCTCCTAATGACCTTTTAAACTCATTTCAATTAGGGAAAAAAGGTTCTTGATCGATTGGTCATTCAGATCCCACAAAGTGAAGTGTAAGTGCAATTAAGGGTAACTAGTTTGTTATTTCGACATATTTGTTGGGTAAAGGTTATGAATTTATTAAATGAAGGAATTTAATCATTAATTAGCTACTTATTTTCTAGTATATTATTGAATTAGGTGCTGACCCAAACACCCCAAATCATCCGTAAAGGTGAAGAACGATTGTATGTACGGTTTGCATCGATACAATGTAAGGAATCTAACTAGTTTGGATTCATAAAATAGTTATAATTTCAACGATTGGTTTGAACTCAAAAGTGGGTGTTTGGGTGTAAAGCCACAAATTTCTTATCCTTGTTCTTATAAATTTTGACAAATGTGTATCTGCTTCAGTGGTTAAGCGTTCTGGGTGTGTGTGTGAGGTCACAAGTTCAAGTCATGACTTGGGCAAATTTTGGTATTTTTATGAATAAAGCCCAATCTTTGGTTGATAGGCTTTTAAATAAAAGATGGTAAGTAGTTAGCAGAATGGGCCTACTAGTCTGGTGGTTGAGTGGAGTGTTGGTGTGAAGGAGGTCTTGTATTCAAGTCTGGGCAAGAGCATTATTTTTGCTTACTCGTCTAGAAGAGTTTGTGTTGGATTAAAAAGATGAGTAGTTGGATGTAGTGGGAAGTAGTGGAGTGATTTAGGGGATTAGGGAATATCTGGTAGTTTTTCCTTTTTCAAAAAATTTGGTTCTTTTTCTCTCTCAAAAACTCTCTACCGTTTTCTTAACCTTTTTCCCTTGCTGTCGATTTTTGCCTTCCCATTTGCTGAGCCGCCTTTTTCTTCCTTTCCCTTGCTACTATTTTTCTTGTTTTGACCTCTCTTTTACTTCCTTCGTGCGCAACGTCCTTGTCCCTCTTTCGGTAAGTCTAGTTTTTTTATCAAACTATAATTGTGATTTGGACAAGTGTTAATAAGGATTCGCTTGGTGATTAGGGGCTTATCGAAGGGTTGTTTATCATTCATCGACGTTCTAAGGGCATGAAAATCCTATTATTCGATAGAAGGTAATGGTTTCGTTGTCTGAAAGATGTTTATCTCATTTTAGGGTTAGTTTAGTTCTATTGGTTAAGCGATAATTGAGTGAAATATTGGTTAATTATAGGTACTGGAGTGCTTGGAAGTGTGTAAGCATCAAAGACGATACAGGTGTGTACCCAATTACACAGAAAATAAGGTTTTCGGTGAAAGCTGAAAACCCCACTATCGACACCACACGGGCTTGTAGTCGCCCATGTGGTAGGCCGCGTGACACAACACGGGTGTGTGATCGATGAGGCCAGGCCGTGCTCACAAGACACGGCCGTGTGATGACCAAGTAGGCCATGTGTGACCCACGGGCTAGACTGACTTTGGTTGTGTGGGCCACACATGCGTGTGGGCCTACACGGGCATATGGGATTTTGGGCCAGGCCGTGTGCAAATTTGGACAGTGTGGGCCACACAGGCATGTGGCCCCACACGGGCAAGCCACATGGGCGTGTGAGCCCATTTATCTGAAATGATTTCTAGGGTTGCATGGGCCGCCCAAGTCGACTGTGAACCTACTGTAAGGTCGGTAAGCGTTACCTAGACCCCTAAATGTATGATTTGAGTGTATGTACTACATGATTACTAATATATGTATGTATACGTATGACTGATGGTTGCATTAAAGCATGACATATTGTATGTTTGCATTGCATTGGGTTGGGATGACGATATTTGGAGGAATTGTACTGAAAGGATTTAAGCCTAATATCTGGCAGCTCAACTGCAAATTATTGTTTATATGTCGCATTCGGTAGTATCTGGAGTGTAGTATGGGTGGGTTGATTTAATCCCCACATGGAGTGTAGGGTTGGACGGAGATGGTGTGTAGAGGTTGGTTGGGTAGGACTTTATTACTAAATACTATATATCTGTTACTGAATCTATGATGGGCTTAGGCCCTAGTGCATATCTGATACTGAAACAAAAATGGGCTAAGGCCCAAATAATCACTGGAACTATAATGGGCTTAGGCCCAAATTACATTTGACTGTTTACTACTATGTGATTGAATACATGTTTCTTGTGGGGATTACACACTGAGTTTGTAACACCCTACACCCGTGCCCTATGCCGGGACGGAATACGAAGCATTACTAAACTTAAACACATGCATTCTAACGTTTTTGAATCATCAAGACTTGATCAAATTTAAAACTTTTTCAAACTTTGTCTAAACTCCTTAACAGGGGTCTACGAGGCATCAAACGTCCATTGGAAACCATTCGAGACCAACTCAGGTCCTTAACCAACTTTAGAAAAAAATGACCTTTGAAACAGGGCACACGCCCATGTGGAAGAGCAACACGCCGGTGTGGCCATTATAACATGGCCGTGTTGATGGCCCGTGTAGTTCACACGGCCTAGGCACAAGGGGACACGCCCGTGCCCCATATCCCTGTGAATTAAATTCTCAATTCAAACCTACAAGGGTTTTCACACGACCAGGCACACGTCCGTGTTTATGGCCCGTGTCCCTCACACGGCCATGACATGCCCATGTCTTAGCCCTTGTCTAAAAACCTTGACATTCTGTTTCTAATGTCAGCAACCCTTAAGGGTCACATAGCCAAGGCACACGCCCGTGTGCTAGGTCATGCCCTTCACACGACTGAGACACGCGATCGTGTCTCTAACCGTATGTTTACTATCATGCATACTGACTTGTAAAAATATATGTACAGGGGACACACGGCCATGTAACATGCCCGGGGGGCTGACCGTGTGTCACATACGGCCTAGACACACGCCCGTGTGTCTACCCATGTAGACAATATAAGGCTATTTATCAAGCCCTATGCCACCCTGAAACAAAATTTAATATCAACCAACATATCAAAGTCTAACTTAATATGATTTCTCAACTAACATCCATAGCTAAGGCCTATATACATTTCATATATTCAATCATGTCAACAATTTCACATTCATGAAAGACTATCTTGCATTCATATAATGACTTTCAATATTAGCCATTTTCATGGCCTTATACAAAATGAGTCAAATACTAAAACAAGCCAACACATTTGGCCCCAAAACAATGTGATACCAAAATAAAATCAAAAGTTCCTATACATGCCATAATCAAAATGATAAAACTAGCTATACCAAGTGCTTCCAAGATAGTGTGGCTGGCTTTCCCTGATGTAGGCGATGATCTTCGAGCTACTTTGGCGGCACTATAAGAAAATGGAAAGGAAAGAGGGTAAGCATGGGAGCTTAGTAAGTACATATATGCTGTAACACCCCTAACCCATACCCGTCACCGGAAGGATTGAAGAGTATTACAAAACAAACACGAGATTTCATTTAACAAAATAGAATAAACACTAAATTCGATTCTCATAAATTTTTTTTTTTTTTAGCCTTAATTGAATATCAACCATACATACACATTAGCCACATGAAATACATATAATAACCGAATAAGCCATATTCGCATGGCTAAACATATATACATTACATAAAGTACTTAATTAACATCCAAATGTCAACCTATACATGCCATTATCAAAGTTCAACAAAAAGAGTACCAAAAAGAGCTTAGATAGTGTGGACGACTTCGACTTTGACACTCCCGAGTCCGATAGCTGACGAAAAAAATCTATAAAACAGAGGATTAAAGCAAAAAGGATAAGCATTCCGATGCTTAGTAAGTTTTGAGTAATGAATCATCTAAAAGAGTGACATAATAATATCAAGTTTGTTTGTTACATCCCTTGGCTGAATAGAAACATGACTAAGATACTACTTTTACCATTCATATTACAAAGATGAAATCAATATACCCAACTAAATTCAATCCATAGCCGAATACATTCTCCTCAAATTTCATGACAATTTCATGCATATATATATACATCTCATATTTGTGAAGTTGAACTCTCTACTTCGGAACTCAATACATCAATAATCAAATTATAAACGTTCAAATGATTTTAAACAATGGTTTAAACATACCTACCGAATTTCATAGTCATAATTTAAAATCAATTGCATTCTCAACGAGAGTAAGTTACTTACAGTTATCTTACGGTAAGTAGCGCATGTGTTTAAAAATTGTTTCAAATTTATTATATAATTTCTCGTACAAACACTTAAGGGTTTTCATCCCCAATTATTATGTTGTACGACCATTCTTGAATTAAGCCCAACTTTTAGCACTCGCTCAAAAGCCCTTCGAGATCAAGCTTGGATTACCCACTGGCTCAAAGGCCCTTCTAACTATGTCCGGTTGTGACACTCGGCTCAAAAGCCCTTCGAGATCAAGCTCGGATTAGACCACCGGCTTAAAGCCCTTCGAGACTAAGCTCGGATTCAAGTCCCCAATTAACATTCTCACATATATGCTCGCTCAATTCACTAATCACAAACATATAACAAGATTCTGCTTCGTTATTTCACAAGCTTTCTATAACCATACGGCTACAAGCAAACACTTTACTTATTTATTTGATCATGTGATGCTAGTAGGACCATTATGTTATAAATTAATTATCATGCTCATAACTATGTAATTTATTCATCTAAACATAAGCCAAGTTCTATTACTCAAAGACTTACCTCGGATATACTTGAACGGTTGCGAAGTGGCTACTCTCGGCTACTTTTTCTTTCCCTTATCCGAAATTGTCCCCCTATGCTCTTGAGCTTAAGTTCAACAAATTTAAACTAGTCATTAATCGACTATTAAAGCATTACTTTAAGAATGTAATACATATAGATTCGGCTTTCACACATATAGATTATAGTAAGCTTTATAAAATGATAATTAATTCATTAACAAATTTTCTTTAATGTTTACAATATGATTACAATTTCCATATAAGCTAACTTCCTGAGCAACAGCCAGTAAAGTATTTATAATTGGAGTTATGAAACTCCAAATCGATTGCCGTAAATTTTTCTTGACAGAAGACTCATTTATCTATTATCCATAAAATTTTCATAATTTTTAGTTTATCCCAAAAATACCAGATTTTTCTTAAAGTTCACCTAATTTCACTGCTTGACTAAACTGACCACTCTTCACTACAAATCAAATTTCTCATTGTACAGAATTCAAAATGTGTTCTCACTTATTTCATTTGAAACTAGACTCATTAAGGAATCTAAGCATATAAATTTTAACTTAAGACCATTTTTTTACAATTTATTCTGATTTTATAAAACCAGAACAGGAAACCTAGTAGTCATTTCGACTCAACCCCACAATATTTCAAATATCTCAAGATCGGTCACTCTTTTGTTTCTATAGTTTCTTTTGCAAGAAACTAGACTCTTCAAGCTTTAATTACATAATTTATCCTGCTTCTAACTCAACTCTTACAAATTATGGCGATTTTCCAAAATCACCTTACTGCTGCTGTCCCCAAGCAGTTTAATACTAAATCACTCTTTCAAACGTTCCTAGTATACATTTTATTCAAGTATGTATATTAACAATCGAATTTTTCAAATAAATATCTATAAAATTCACTTCAACCATCTCAATACAATACATGGTGTTCAAACCATTATTCAAGTTCAAAATTCGGCTAATACACACATATATATACACTAGAAATCAATTACTAACATTTGTATTTCACCTTAATAGCTAGCCTAGCAAACCTTATTTTAACATACAATTTTTCTTAACACAATTAAAGCATCCTCTTCATTCCATCAATTAAAAACACATGCATTACCCAAATATCCAAAACCATATTCGGCCATATAACACAACTAAATAGCCGATTCCTTTCCCTAATACACTTCCAACAATGAAATCAACTTCTTCAACTAGGCTACCTTAACATATCAAACATCCTTCAAAATTCATCAATTAACCAAATTTATCTACTTGTCAATAGGTTATATATATATACTCAAGAATTCATAAATCTTAACTATGGGCTAACTAAACCATACTCTTATCAACTTAATCTCATCATCAATTAAAAAAAATATCACAAAGCATACCTTTAAATGGAAGTAGCTATGGCCGAATGCTTTGTTTCTTTTTCAAGCTTTTCTTTCTCCAATTTTCTAAATGATGAGAAGAAAGATGAGCATTCCTTTACTTCTTTTTTACCTTATTTTACTAATTATTATTTTATTTCAAACAACGAAATTTCTTATTTTAATATTTAATTAAACACATTTTACCCAACATCAATCATCATGGCCGGCCACTAGGTATAGAAAGGTTTATTTGACATGCAAAACCATTGTTTCCAATATATGTTTTAATAGATCCTTATGGATTTACCTATCACATTTCAAAAGTGTCACACATAAGTCCTATTAACTAAATTCACATGCAAACGACTAAATCGAAACTTAAAACTTTCACACATTTATATTAACATATAATAGACATAAAATATGACGGCTAATTATTTTTATGACTTGGTTTTGTGGTCCCGAAACCACTTTCCGACTAGGGTCAATTTAGGGTTGTTACAACTCTCCCCCACATAAAGAATTTTCGTCCCCGAAAATCTTACCAATGAATAAATTTGGGTATCTCTCTCTCATAGAGTTCTCGGTTTCCCAAGTAGCTTCTTCGATCCCGTGCTTGAGCCATAACACTTTTACTAAAGGAACCTTTTTGTTTCGTAACTCTTTCACCTCGTGAGCTAGGATACGAATCGGTTCTTCTTCATAACTCAAATCAGATTGAATTTCAATCTCGATGGACTAATTATGTGCGAAGGGTCAGATCTATAACGTCGAAGCATCGAGACATGAAAAACATTGTGAATCTTTTCAAGTTCAGGGGGTAAAATCAATCTGTAAGCGACTGGCCCAATTCGTTCGGATATCTCGTAGGGCCCGATAAACCTCAGACTTAATTTGCCTTTACGGCCAAATCTGAGCACTTTTTTCCAAGCTGAAACCTTAAGAAACACTTTATCTCCGACCTGATATTCAATGTCTTTTCGTTTCAAATCCGCGTATGATTTCTGACGATCTGCAGCTGCTTTCAGACTTTCACTGATTACTTTTACTTTCTGCTCAGCATCTTTAATCAAATCGACTCCAAAAATTTTACTTTCACTAAGCTCGGTCCAAAACAACGGTGTACGGCATTTACGACCATACAAAGCCTCGTAAGGTGCCATCTTAATGCTTGTTTGAAAGCTATTGTTGTAAGCAAATTCAATCAAAGGCAAATATCGTTCCCATGAACCACTAAACTCAAGGATACAACATCTCAACATATCCTCGAGTATTTGAATAATTCGTTCGATTGACCATCGATGCAGGGATGGAAAGCGGTGCTAAAATGCAACTTGGTACCCAAAGCTTCTTGTAACTTCTTCCAGAATCGCGATGTGAATCTCGGATCTCTATCCGACACAATAGAAATAGGTACCCCGTGCAACTTCACAATCTGAGAAATATACAACTCAGCTAGCTTGTCAAGGGAATAATCCGTACGTATAGGAATAAAATGTGCCAACTTTGTCAGTCTATCAACAATAACCCAGATTGCATCTTTCTTGCTTGACGACAACGGCAACCTAGAGACAAAATTCATCGTTACTCGATCCCATTTCCATTCGGGTATCATGATCGACTGAAGTAATCCCGAAGGCACTTGATGTTCCGCTTTCACTTGTTAACATACCAAACACTTTGAAACAAAGTCGAAATGTCTCGCTTCATACCGGACCACCAAAATCGACATTTTAGATCATTGTACATTTTCGTATACTACCGGATGGATCGACATTCGGCTATTATGAGCTTCATTTAAAATCATCGAAATAAGTTCTGAATTTCTTGGAACACACAATCGGCTTCTGAATCTTAAACAGTCGTCGTCATCAATTTGAAATTCTGATTCCATACCCGTGGCACATTCAGCTCGTTTAGCAACCAATTCATCATCGACTTTTTAAGCTTCACTAATTTGATGAATCCACGATGAGTCTAGCCTTTAATTCGCTACTACTAACGCACTATCGGATAGAACGGACAAGTGTACATTCATTGCTCGTAAAGTAAACAGTGATTTGCGACTTAAAGCATCCGCAACCACATTAGCCTTTCCCGGGTGGTAATCAATGACAAGCTCATAATCTTTCAACAACTCAAGCCAACGTCTTTATCGCAAATTTAATTCTCTCTGAGTCATCAAATATTTGAGACTTTTGTGATCTGAAAATACATGGCACTTCTCACCAACAAGTAGTGTCGCCATATTTTAAGAGTAAATACAATGGCAGCTAATTTGAGATCATGAGTTGGATAGTTTTTCTCATGTGGCTTCAATTGCCTCGACGCGCGTATGCTACGACTTCGACCTTCTTGCATCAACACACAACCCAATCCAAGTAAGGATGCATCACTCAGTAAATGACAAACTCTTTCTGGATTCGGCCGCATCAAAGATCTGGAACTTCGTCAAATAAGTTTTCATTGATCAAAACTTTTCGACACTTTTCTCGACCAATCAAACTTAACATCTTTTTGAAGCGATCTCGTCATAGGTGAGGCTATCATCGAGAAACCCTTTACAAAACGCCCAGTAATAACCGGCAAGTCCCAAAAAGCTTCAAACCTCGGTAACATTCCTCGGAGATTTCCGATTAAGTATGGCTGAAATTTTACTCGGATCAACTCGGATACCCGTCTGCATACACCACATGGCCCAAAAGCTAACTTCTCTCAACCAGAATTCACATTTACCGAACTTAGCATATAACTGTTTATCCCGTAAAATCTGTAACACTAATCTCAAGTGCTCCGCATGTTCGGTTTCATCTCTCGAGTAGACCAAAATGTCATCGATAAACACAACTACAAACCGATCCAAATATGGTCTGAAGATCCGATTCATCAAATCCATAAATACCGCAGGGGCATTAGTGAGCCCAAACGGCATCACTAAGAACTCATAATGACCATATCTCATTCTGAAAGCAGTTTTGGGTATATCTGAGTCTTGAACTCGCAACTGATAATACCCTGATCTCAAATCTATCTTTGAAAATACAGAGGCTCCCTTCAGTTGATCGAATAAATCATCAATTCGCGGTAATGGATATTTATTCTTTATCGTCACTTTATTTAGCTGGCGGTAGTCGATGCACAATCTCAAGGTTTCATCCTTCTTTTTCACAAACAAAACTGGTGCACCCCAGGGTGAAAAACTCGGTCGAGCAAAACCTCTATCCACCAACTCTTGCAACTGAGTTTTCAATTCTTTGAGTTCCGTTAGTGCCATACGATAAGGAGCTATAGAAATTGGAGTGGTACCAGGTACTAGTTCGATCCCAAATTCAACTTCTCAACTGGTGGTAATCCTGGTAACTCCTCAGGAAAAACATCCGAATACTCACAAACCACAGGCACTGATTCAAGTCTCATATCTGACCCTTTGCTATCGAGTACATACGCAAGATAGGCTTCACACCCCTTTCTCACATTTTTCTGAGCCAACATCGAGGATATAACTGCTGGTAACCCGATCCTATCAGTAGACTCAACTCGGATTATCTCATCGTTTGCGCATCTCAAATCAATAGTCTTTCTTTTGCAATTCACAACTGCATCATGGATAGTCAACCAATCCATACCAAGGATAACATCAAATTCATTAAACGGTAAAAGCATCAAATCAGCTAGAAAGCAGGAACCTCTGATTACTAGGGGACATTTCTTACACACCTTGTCCACAAGTACATAACGACCCAAGGGATTTGACACTCGGATTACAAACTTAGTAGACTCGACAGGTAGAGTCTTACTGGATACTAAAGTCTCACATATATATGAATGAGTAGAACCAGGGTCAATCAAAGCAATTACATCAGTATCAAAGAGAGTAAAAGTACCGGTAATAACGTCTGGTGAAGAAACATCCTCGCGTGCGCGTATAGCATAAGCTCTAGCAGGAGCACGAGCCTCCGATTTGGTGGTGGTATCTTTAGGCCCTCTCTGACCGCCACTAGCATTCCCTGGATTCCTAGGGGGCCTACCTCTTGTTGTAGTATTATTCGGTTTTTCACTCATTCACATTCTCGATCGACAATCTCGGGCAATCTTTGATAAAATGATCCGTCGATCCACATTTGAAACGAGAGCGATCCACGAACTCTACAACTTCCCGAATGCCACTTGCCACAATCGACACTCGGATCTATCCTCGACGATCATTGCCAACACCGCAAATGTATAGCTCGTGTACTCATAGGGGTCGATTACGATCCCGTCCGAAAAAAACAAGTATTCTTAGATCCGCTTGGATCATCTCTAAACTTCTTCGATGATTGATGAAAGGTTTTCTGAAGATCTTTTACTGAAACTCTCTTGCTCCCAAATCAGCTTTCCTTTTCTCCTTACTGAGCTCTTCGGCTTTGCAAGCTCGCTCAACAAGTACTACAAATTCTCTGATTTCTAGAATGCCAACAAACAGTTTTATATCTTCGTTCAGTCCCTCCTCGAAACGTTTACACATTACATCCTCTGAAGAAATGCATTCTCAAGCATACCGGCTGAGCCTCACAAACTTTCGTTCATAATCAGTAACCGACATGAAACCTTGTTTAAGCTCAAGAAATTCTTTCCGTTTTTGATCGATAAATCTCTGGCTGATATACTTCTTCCGAAACTCAGTTTGGAAAAACTCCCAAGTTACCCGCTCTCTGGGTACAACCGAAATCAACGTATTCCACCAATAATAAGCAGAATCACGTAACAAAGAGATAGCACACTTCAGGCATTCATCGGGTGTGCAAGAAAGTTCATCAAGCACCCGGATAGTGTTATCCAACCAAAACTCAGCTTGTTCGGCATCATCGCTGTCTGTTGCTTTAAATTCGGTAGCCACGTGCTTTCGAATTCTGTCAACTGGGGGCTTATTTAACCTCATCTGATCGGTTACCGGAGGTACTGCTGGTGCAGGGGGTGTATTGGTCGGAAGTGGGGTTGGGGAATAGTCGTGTTAGTTCGAATGTACTGATTGAACCAATCATTCATCACGCTATAGAAAGCTTGCCTAGCTTCCTCGTTCTGATTACTAGCCATAGATTGAGAGTTCACGAAATTTGTCCCTTGCGCGCGAGGCGGTGCCACGCTCTCAACATCATCAACTATCGCTCGATTGGGATCGGGATCTATCACTATACATAAACGCATTTTTAACTGTCAGAAATCACCACACTATCAAATAAACACATAATGGCATGTATAGCTAGACCCATTCGCATTACGGTAGTCCTAGAATCGACTAAACTGTAGCTCTGATACCAATTAAATGTAACACCCCTAACCCATACCCGTCGCCGGAAGGATTGAGGAGTATTACAAAATAAACACGAGATTTCATTTAACAAAATAGAATAAATACTAAATTCGATTCTCATAATTTTTTTTTTTTTAGCCTTACTTGAATATCAACCATACATACACATTAGCCACATGAAATACATATAATAACCGAATAAGCCATATTCGCATGGCTAAACATATATACATTACATAAAGTACTTAATTAACATCCAAATGTCAACCTATACATGCCATTATCAAAGTTCAACAAAAAGAGTACCAAAAAGAGCTTAGATAGTGTGGACGACTTCGACTTTGACACTCCCGAGTCCGATAGCTGACGAAAAAAATCTATAAAACAGAGGATTAAAGCAAAAAGGATAAGCATTCCGATGCTTAGTAAGTTTTGAGTAATGAATCATCTAAAAGAGTGACATAATAATATCAAGTTTGTTTGTTACATCCCTTGGTGAATAGAAACATGACTAAGATACTACTTTTACCATTCATATTACAAAGATGAAATCAATATACCCAACTAAATTCAATCCATAGCCGAATACATTCTCCTCAAATTTCATGACAATTTCATGCATATATATATACATCTCATATTTGTGAAGTTGAACTCTCTACTTCGGAACTCAATACATCAATAATCAAATTATAAACGTTCAAATGATTTTAAACAATGGTTTAAACATACCTACCGAATTTCATAGTCATAATTTAAAATCAATTGCATTCTCAACGAGAGTAAGTTACTTACCTGGTTATCTTACGGTAAGTAGCGCATGTGTTTAAAAAAATTGTTTCAAAGATTTATTATATAATTTCTCGTACAAACACTTAAGGGTTTTCATCCCCAATTATTATGTTGTACGACCATTCTTGAATTAAGCCCAACTTTTAGCACTGCTCAAAAGCCCTTCGAGATCAAGCTCGGATTAGACCATCGCTCGAAGGCCCTTCTCTACTATGTCCGGTTGTGACACCGCTCAAAAGCCCTTTGAGATCAAGCTCGATTAGACCACCGGCTTAAAGCCCTTCGAGACTAAGCTCGGATTCAAGTCCCCAATTAACATTCTCACATATATGCTCGTTCAATTCACTAATCACAAACATATAACAAGATTCTGCTTTCGTTATTTCACAAGCTTTCTATAACCATACGGCTACAAGCAAACACTTTACTTATTTATTTGATCATGTGATGCTAGTAGGACCATTATGTTATAAATTAATTATCATGCTCATAACTATGTAATTTCTTCATCTAAACATAAGCCAAGTTCTATTACTCAAAGACTTACCTCGGATATACTTGAACGGTTGCGAAGTGGCTACTCGGCTACTTTTTTTCTTTCCCCTTATCTCGAAATTGTCCCCTATGCTCTTGAGCTTAAGTTCAACAAATTTAAACTAGTCATTAATCGACTATTAAAGCATTACTTTAAGAATGTAATACATATAGATTCGGCTTTCACACATATAGATTATAGTAAGCTTTATAAAATGATAATTAATTCATTAACAAATTTTCTTTAATGTTTACAATATGATTACAATTTCCTTATAAGTTAACTTCCTGAGCAACAGCCAGTAAAGTATTTATAATTGGAGTTATGAAACTCCAAATCGATTGCCGTAAATTTTTCTTGATAGAAGACTCATTTATCTATTATACATAAAATTTTCATAATTTTTAGTTTAGCCCAACAATACCAGATTTTTCTTAAAGTTCACCTAATTTCACTGCTTGACTAAACTGACCACTCTTCACTACAAATCAAATTTCTCATTGTACAGAATTCAAAATGTGTTCTCACTTATTTCATTTGAAACTAGACTCATTAAGGAATCTAAGCATATAAATTTTATCTTAAGGCCATTTTTGTACAATTTATTCTGATTTTATAAAAACAGAACAGGAAACCTAGTAGTCATTTCGACTCAACCCCACAATATTTCAAATATCTCAAGATCGGTCACTCTTTTGTTTCTATAGTTTCTTTTTCAAGAAACTAGACTCTTCAAGCTTTAATTAAATAATTTATCCTGCTTCTAACTCAACTCCTACAAATTATGGCGATTTTCCAAAATCACCTTGCTGCTGCTGTCCCCAAGCAGTTTAATACTAAATCACTCTTTCAAACGTTCCTAGTATACATTTTATTCAAGTATGTATATTAACAATCAAATTTTTCAAATAAATATCTATAAAATTCACTTCAACCATCTCAATACAATACATGGTGTTCAAACCATTATTCAAGTTCAAAATTCAAGCTAATACACATATATATACACTAGAAATCAATTACTAACATTTGTATTTCACCTTAATAGCTAGCCTAGCAAACCTTATTTTAACATACAATTTTTCTTAACACAATTAAAGCATCCTCTTCATTCCATCAATTAAAAACACATACATTACCCAAATATCCAAAACCATATTCGGCCATATAACACAACTAAATAGCCGATTCCTTTCCCTAATACACTTCCAACAATGAAATCAACTTCTTCAACTAGGCTACCTTAACATATCAAACATCCTTCAAAATTCATCAATTAACCAAATTTATCTACTTGTCAATAGGTTATATATATATACTCAAGAATTCATAAATCTTAACTATGGGCTAACTAAACCATACTCTTATCAACTTAATCTCATCATCAATTAAAAAAAATATCACAAAGCATACCTTTAAATGGAAGTAGCTATGGTCGAATGCTTTGTTTCTTTTTCAAGCTTTTCTTTCTCCAATTTTCGGCAATGAGGAAGAAAGATGAGCATTCCTTTACTTCTTTTTTACCTTATTTTACTAATTATTATTTTATTTCAAACAATGAAATTTCTTATTTTAATATTTAATTAAACACATTTTACCCAACATCAATCATCATGGCCGGCCACTAGGTATAGAAAGGTTTATTTGACATGCAAAACCATTGTTTCCAATATATGTTTAAATAGATCCTTATGGATTTACCTATTACATTTCAAAAGTGTCACACATAAGTCCTATTAACTAAATTCACATGCAAACGACTAAATCGAAACTTAAAACTTTCACACATTTATATTCACATATAATAGACATAAAATATGACGGCTAATTATTTTTATGACTCGGTTTTGTGGTCCCGAAACCACTTTCTGACTAGGGTCAATTTAGGGTTGTTACATATGCAAATAAGTGTAATTAAAAGCACATTCATCAAACAATGGCTTATCATACTTAAATGATATATCATTTTAACTCACTATCTTACTCTTCACTTCCTTTATGCATACTTACTACATCTCATCACATACTAAGGTCTTGTTCATGGGTTTAGTATACATACATGCAATCATCCGTAAAAATATCTCAAGTTCATTCTCTCTAATAACATACCTCATTGAAATTTTCCCCAACTCTTTCTTCAAGCTACCCATTGAACACTTGAAATTCTAACGGATACACGGAAAGTTTACACCTAAGTGTCATATAAGTAGTCAGAGCTACCTCGTACTTTGTAATGCTTGTATTTTGCATTACTCACAGGCCTTTTTGACATGTCAGTACCCGGACCCCATAACTCTATCATGTAATGCCTGCTCATTGAGCTATTCACAGGTCTGCACTCAAGGTTAGTACCCGGACCCACATTACATATAACATTTATCCCATGAACTTAGACATAACTCATGAGTTCAGACCATATAGCTCCTCATGACATACCTTTTGTATCCTATACTATTTCTGAGGTTCAACGGGATTTCGTATTTAACCTGATGCCGTCGTACTTATTCATCATGTAGATTACTCTTATATCACAATATTTATGCTTCTATGGTAACAAGTAAGATTATAATACATGATAACGATAAAACGTTTAAAAATAAGCTACAATGATAGATTATTTACATATGTACTTACCTCGATACAAAATGATGGGAATGAGCCTAATCCTCGTAAACTTGTTCTTCCCTCGATTAAGACCCAAATCATGTTTCTCTTGATCTAAAATGCCAAAAATTAGATTATTTAATTCACAAATCATTCAACTCAACTTAAGACTCATACTTTGGTAAAATGATCATTTTGCCCTTAGACTTCGCAAAAATTATGATTTGTGGGGATACATTGGGGGCTGGTTTAATGGTAAATTGATTGAATTTATACTGAATTTAGGTTTAGGTTCATTTAAGGAATTATTAAGGAAAATTGGAAGATTCGCTAGTGTGCTATGAGGAAACGAAAAATAAGGTGTGGGTCCTAAACTTATAAAATTGTTTGAAATGTTAAATATCATTTTATATATGATAAATTAGCTTGTTGATTGGATCATCTTAATAGCCAAATTATTGATTTTGTGAGTGCCCGAACCAAGTATGTTTCAAGCCTTAAAAGATTGACATGTTGGCAAAATTGCTAGTTTGATAGTATGGATGTTTGATTGAGTTTGTAATTGCATGTTTGAGTTATGAGATATGAGAATGTTTGACTGAATGATATAATGTGTTTAGATATTAAGCTTATGTATGATTTAAATACATGAGATATATGTTATATTGTGTACTGAAAAGGGTGCTATTTATGCATAATTAAAATTCGTAAAGCATGTGACATTGAACGATACTGATTGATACCAACACAAAGGTAATTTGAAAGATTGGAACATTTTTTCCATTTATTGAAAGTATGTGATTACTGAGGACATGCTAAGCATGTCAAATGAATATGAAAAGTATTGAGATATGATTATTTGTATTGGGCTGGGATTTTATAGTTGATGGAGGAATTCCATGGAGTACCAACGCCATATTAAGTCCGCATTATTTGTAGTTAGTGCACTACACCTAGAGTACCAAGGGGATTGGCGATTTTATCGCATATTATATGTTATTGGCGATTGTATAGCACTATTTGATATCTGGCAGATTTTTTGCATTATTGATTATTCAGTGGTTTTATCACATCGATCTATGCTCATAATGTTTTAGAGTTTGGCAGACGGGTTCTGGGGAACTCGTGGTGTGTAGCAGATGGTATGGGTAGGAACCTTTTTGCATTGCATCATGTGCACGACATATTTGAATGTTATTAATTTATGCTAGGCATTGTATTTTGTTGTATTGAATGGTATCAAAATTAATGATTGTTACTGGAATGAATGATGACCTATGCTCATACACCGTTTGACATCAATTTGATAATGGCTATGTAATGACATGAAATTCCTATGATGTTTCTGTTTTCTTCTGTTAATGCTAATATGTTTCACTGTATTTGATGTTTTTACCCATTTAAATAATTATTCGACTCACACTGAGCTTTTCATAAGCTCACCCCCAATAGTGTTTATCTTTTCAGGTAAACCTCAAAATTAAGACCGGACTCGGCGCTTAGAAAATCAACTTGGACCTCAGATTATTTTTTTTAATTAAGTACTATTAAGTCTTTATTGGTTTTGGCTTGTAATTTTTAATTATTTTTGGTCTGTGACTTGGTAACTTTTCTTTTGGGGATTTTTGCATGCATGAATTACTTAAGCATAATAACAGGATAATGGATGATATCGAGCTTAAGTAAAATTTGATATTGTTCCCTAGTTTCCACTACACTACAAAGGAACTGTTTTTGAAAAAAATATCGATAAGGCAACTAATTTTCCAAAATGACTTGAAAAATATTTTTTCTGTTACATTAGTTTAACTTCGAGTTTTTTTTAAAGAAGAGCGACAAGCAAATGATTTTTCTAAAATAACACTGTCAACAATAAAATGAATGCTAAGCATACATGACCTAATGAATGAATGCTTTTAAGCTAACTCAAAGTACAACTATGATTTTCTCTAAAATCAGTTTATTTAAAGTCTTAAAAAGTAATGTAAGTTAGCTTAGCCATTTCAGTGGCTAATGTAGCCTTCTTAATCTAGCCATAATGTCTAGGCCAGGTTTGGAAGGTTACATGATATCTATATAATCTTATTGGTAAGGAATATGATATATGCTTGCATTATTGTCTGAATTATTTTTTGCACATTCCTTGAAGTGAATATTTGCAATAAATCTAACAAATTGTGTAATCACTTTTGATTATTAATGTCAATTTGAACATTTGAATATTTTGGCATATTCCCTGAAGTGAATATTGCAAATAATTGTTTGCAAATTATATTTCTTTTATTGAGTTAATAACATTATGGACTTCACAATGATGTAGACATTTCCAGAAATAAATGTCACAATGTTGCTTATATGTGGATACAAAATAAAAACAATAACAATAAAAGTATCAATTGTCAAAATTTATATTGACATTATTAGTACAATTAAAAAACAAGTTAAAGTAAAACCAGAAGTTTATTGATACAAATACCTTACTATTTGGCATGACCAGTTAGACCGTCCTAGATTATATATGATGTGAAAATTAATTGAGAATTCATAAAGATATTTATTAAAGAAACAGAAAATTCTTTAATTTAAAGAACTCTCATGTGTTGCTTATTCTCAATGATAATTGACTATTACAAACTCACTGGCTAAAGTTGAGATTTAATGTCTTGCATTTCTGAAATGAATATGGGTTCATTCATCCACTATGTGGATGATTTTGATATTATATGATTTTAGTAGATACATCTACAAAATAAACACATGCATTATCAACTCGCAACCTGTCTTTTGCGAGATTGCTTGTTTAAATGATTAATTTCAGATTGTGCAATTAAAACAATTCATCTTGCTAATGTTGGTGAATTTATGTCCCAAGCTTTCAACAATTGTTGTATGTCAATGGGGATAAAATTTAAACATCCTGTAGCTCATGTTCACACATAAAATGATTTAGCTGAATCTTTATCAAATGCCTCCAACTAATAACTAAATTATTACTTATGAGAACAAAATTTCCTATTTCATCATGAGATTGTATTGATTTACATGTTTTATGCATCAAGCCAATAAATTATAAATACTCCCCATTACAATTGATTTTTGGTCAAGAGCCAAATATTTCCCATCTTATAATTTTTGGATATGCGATATATGTTCCAACTACTCTACCACAATGCACAAAGATGGGTCATCATAAGAGATTGAGAATGTATATTTATATGAGTCTCCTTATATTATTAAATATTTTTGAGCTATTAATTCGAGATTTAGTTATGATATGAGTTGTTAGTTTTCCCAACATTAAAGGGAGAGAATAAAAATTTGGATTCATAAAGTACTTGAAATAAATTATCAATGTCTAAGATCCTCATACAAAGCAATTTAAACCAGAAGTTCAACAAATAATTTATTTTATAAATCAACTGCTAGACTCATTAAATCTCACATACTAGCTGAAAATGCTCCAATACGAATTGGTGTCCTAAGAAGGCAAACTACTTGTGCAAAAGAAAGTAATTCATGCCTGAAGTGCGGAAGACCGGTCTGTTCCAAAGATAAAAATCCTCATAAAAGGAAAGGAGCAAACATTCAAGATGATAATATAATGGAGGCAGGGTTTGTTGAAGAGACCTATGACATAACTAATTATAAAACTCAAGAAGAGATTTAGGTACCTAAAAGTGAAAATGAAAATGACAAAAATAAATATACGAGAAAAAGATGGAATAGGAAAAAAATGTAGTTTTCAACAGCAATTTTGCTTATAATGTTTCTATTGAGGAATGTAAAAATAGAAAAGAATGGCCAAAATGGAAAGACGCAATTAGAGCAAAATTGAATTCACTTTCTAAACGTGTTGTTTTTGGACATGTAGCCCAAACACCTAAAGATGTAAAGCCTGTAGGATAAAAATGGGTATTTGTGTGAAAATGAAATGAAATTGATGAAGTCATAAGATATAAAACTCGACATTGATTACAAAAAGACATATTCTTCACGTTTAGATGTCTTATTAGTCTGGTAGTACGTGAAAAACTTGACATGCATCTAATGGATGTTGTTACATACTATTTGTATGGTACACTTGAAATTTATATGAAAATATCTGAAGGATTTAAAATATCAGAAGGATATAAAGTTTCTCGAGAATATTGCTCGATCAAACTAAAGAAAAGTTTATATGGATTAAAACAATTTGGACGTATGTGGTACAATCGTATTAGTGAATATTTGTCGAAAGAATGTTATAAAAATGATCTAGTTTGTTCATATGTTTGTATAAAAAGGTCTGGGTTAGATTTTATGATAATTATTATTTATGTTGATGATCTAAATATTATTGGAACTCCCGAAGAACCTCAAAATACAGTATATTAATTAAATAAAGAATTTGATATGAAAGATCTTGGAAAAATAATTTTTTGTCTTGGCCTACAAATCGAGCATTTAAAAGATGGAATTCATTTCCATCAGTCAATTTATACGGAAAAGATCTTAAACAAAATTTTACATGGATAAAGTGCATCCATTGAATACCCCGATGGTTGTATGATCGTTAGATTGAATGTTGTCCTTGTGAGAATGATGAAGATTTTCTTTGTCCTGAAGTACCATATCTAAATGGCATTGATTTATCTTGCAAACAACACAAGACCTAATATAACTTTCATTGTAAACTTGTTAACAAGATTTAGTTCTTCTCCAACACGTAGACATTGGAATAGAATTAAACATGTATTCGGATATCTTAAAAGGACCATTGATATGAGATTATTTTATTCAAATGATTCAAAATCTCTATTAGTTAGCTATGTTGATGTTAGTTATATATCAGATCCACATAAATGTTTATCTCAAACAAGATATTTATTTACATGTGGGGGTACTGTCATATCTTGTCATTCAACAAAGAAAACATTAGTTATTGCTTCTTCAAATCATGTAGAAATAATTCCAATGCATGAGGCAAGTCGAGAGTGTGTTTGACTAAAATTATTTACCCAAAATATTCAAAAGATATGTAATTTTCCTTTACAAGAAAAGATGTCAACTATCTTATACGAAGATAATGCAGCATGTATAGCTCAATTGAAGGTTGGTTACATCAAAGGTGACAGAACGAAACATATTTCACCAAAATTATTCTTCACCCATGATCTTGAGAAAAGAGGTGATATAAATGTTCAACAAATTCGTTCTAATAATAATTTAGCATATATTTTTATTAAGGCATTGTCAACTTCAACATTTGACAGATTACTACACAAGATTGGAATGCGTCGACTCAAAGATGTAATGTAATGTTACCATTAGGGGGAGTCTAAAAACAAGTTGTACTCTTTCCTTTAACTAGGGTTTTGTCCCATTAGATTTTCCTGGTAAAGGTTTTTAACAAGGTAGCTTGTAAAAGAAGATTGTATATTATTTTTCCTTCATTAGGTTTTTATCCCACAGGGTTTTTCCTAATAAGGTTTTAACGTGACACATTATCTACCAATTGGCATCCAAGGGGAGTGTTATCAATATATTATTAAGTGGATGTCCATCAAGATCAATATAAGTTTTGATGTACTTTAAATTCTAATAGTTATTAGAATTATATCTCTACTTCATTTATACTTCTTATTCCTATAAATAAAGACTTTGAAGAAGTATTGTAATCATCTCATTGATCAATAAAATACATTCTCTATTACTTCTCATATTTTCTTTGTTCTTTACTCTCTCTATCTCTCCTTATTTTATAACAATAATTTAATTTTAAATTTTTTTTTAAGAATCTATTCTTTTAAAAACAAATTTTCATTTAATTTTATTAAAACATAATTATTTATGCTAATACATTATATAATTAATATAGTAAATTGTCTCTTAAAATGTTTTAAAATTTATGTTTGTTTATAAATATTGTTTTACAAAAATATAATTTCTTAGTAAAAAATATTCTAGAAACACTTATAATTGAAAATGTTTATATATATATATACTCATAAAAATTTATAAAAAAGTTATTTCTTTATATAAGCATCTGTCTACTTCTATCCATAAAGTCTTTTAAACCATTAAATTGAGAGGAAATATGGCTCAAACCCACATCCTCTGAGTTGTTTCAATAACAACAATGCCAACTAAAATATTAAGGCTCAATCGAATAGATATAAATATTAAAATATTATTATTTATTTAATTATTTTGTATTTTATTTAATAATATTTTAATTTAATTTGTTAATTTTTAAAGTTTTTATATATACATGGACTATTATAATGTCTTATAAAATTTAAAAATTAGTTTTTAATTTATTTTAATTATTAAAAATATTTTTTATTTTTATGGTTTTTTAATAATTTAGTAAGTTATTTGGTAAATTGTGAAATTTTAATTAAATATTATGTTATGACGATTTTATTGTTAAATAAAACAATTGTGTTTTGATTTAATCACAAAAATATTTTATTTATTGAAAATATTTTATATTATTTCAAAACTAATGTTTAATTTTTAATAATTTCTTAATGTATATAACTTTACAAAAAGTGCTCTAAAATATAATTTAGAATATTTATATTTGAAACGTTTTTTTTTCAAAATATATTTTTAGTTATGATGTACAACATATATTATATTTTAAATCGTTTTTTTAATTTAAAATTAAATTATCATTTATAATTTTTTTATTTTAGGAAAAAGTATATACAATTTTTAATAAAACTTAAAAAAAAAACTAACAAAGTAATGTCACCTGATTAAATAATTTTTATATGATAAAATTTTTAAAAAAATTAGTATTATATTAAGGGAGTTTTTTTAGTAGTGAGAAATTTTTGTAATAATGTTTGTTTAGAAAATTTGTTATGTTTAAGTTGACAAATTTTGGAAACGAAAATCTTTGGGCTTTAATTTTAGCTATTACCTTGGACAACTGCCAACTCATCTTTGATATCCAAACTACACATAACAACATATCTTGAAAATTAGTTTGGATCTAGATCAAGGCAATTAACTTCCCAAGTTTGCTAGGAGCGGATCAAATCAAGTGAAACTTGGTAATGTAACTGTAACACCCCTTACCCGTACCTGAGACCGAGACCGGATATGAGGCGTTACTAGAATGTATTTGAACATTTTCAGGAAATACGGGTTATAAAATTTCATTCCAATATAAAATAAATCAAATTGCATCATAATGTCCCTATTATGGGCCTACGAGGCCCTAAACACCCATTGAGAATGATTCAGGACTAAACCAAGAACTTACTTAAGTTCATGAAAAATTTTCTAAGTAAAGCCTCACACGCCCGTGTGGAGGTAATGCACACGCCCGTGTGCTATGGGACACACCCATGTCCTTTACCCATGTTGGATTTATGAAAATTATTTTTCATTTCGAACCTACAGGGATTTTCACACGATTGAGACACACGCCCGTGTCCCTGGCCCATGTCCTTCACACGGCCTATACACGCCCGTGTGGTCACCCGTGTCCAAAAACTTGAGCATTCTATTTATGAAGTCAGCATGCATTTAAGGGCACACATACAAGACACACGCCCGTGTGATATAGGACATGCATGTGTCCTTCACCCATGTGTTTACTACCATGCATACTGACTTGAAATTTTAGGTGCAGGGGACACACGGCCATACCACACTCCCATAGGGGCGATCAGTATGTCACACACGGCCTAGACACACGCCCGTGTGTCTATCTGTGCAGACCTTGTAAGGCTATTTTCCAAGCCTTTGGTCACCCTCTATCAACCAATCACACTTATAGGTTATCTTAACACATAATAAGGCCAGATTTTATACTTAGATATAACCTTGATAAACCTCATTGCATGCAAACCTCATATCATCGGTTTTATACATGCTAGGTTAATTTCCTTTTTGTATTAAGGATTTCTATGTCTCATTGACATATTTAAGATTAGCTCATTCTTATAACCCATTGCCAATTATAGCCAAGCCATCCCATGTAAACATAAACATGCATAGATTTGTAGGTCATAGCCTATTTCAAAATAAGCCAATTCCCATGGCCAAATACAAAAAGATATATAAACTTTTACAAGCCTTCATATAGGCAATTCAAATGACACGTATCACAAAATGAACCAAAGTCCTATACATGCCATTGAACAAAATAAAAGTGCCCTTATACCAAGGCTGGACTAGTTGATAATGTGTTGGCTCTCCAACCGTCTTCCAATCTTTATGAGTCCTCGAGCTCTGTAAGACAGGGAAAACAGAGGGGTAAGCATTTATATGCTTAGTAAGCCCGAATAACTAGAAAGTAAACTTACCAAGTAATTAGCATACAACCATATTAGGTAGTAAAATCAATAAGCATGGAATGGTTTCCCTATCACATACACTCAATCATCAAGTTAGTCACATAATAATACATCATGTAATTTGGTCTTAGATGAGCTCATCATTCATCCTTTCCTTTATACATGTCTCATGTTAATCCCGTTGAGTTTCTAGGAAATCTCGATGGATTATCCATTATCCGTCAAGCCACCAGAGTGATCATCTCATGCATGCACTCCCGCGAACCTCAAGTCTTACGGCAGGATTACCAATCCAGGCTAAATTCCCCATAATATAAACTCATAAGGTGATGTCGGGATTACCAGTCCAGTCTACATCCCTTATAGCGACAAACACCCTTAATGAGCTTGGATCTGAATTACCAGTCCAGGTTATATTCAGACCCTAATCGGATTACCCGTCTGGGCTAAATCTGCAGTGTACACATGTTCTTTGGGAGGCTCGATCACTCAAGGAACACTCGTCCGGGCTAAATCCTTTCTATATTTGACATCAGCGGATTACCCGTCCAGGCTAAATCCTTCTGCAACACATGCAGGATCTCAAATCACATGTAAACATGGTTCATCCATCAAACTTCCTTTTTAACCTCAACCGGGACATTTATCAATATGCTATTATTACGAATGCATTTTATGGATTTCCATGCCATTACCAAATGCAATTATCATACATTCATAAATCATGCAATTAAGCATACTATGAGTTTACTTTAAGTTATTCGAACTTACCTGGTACTCGTTTCGGTATCGTGTTTCGGTTATTCCGAAACCTTTCGTTTTACTCGATCGACCTCTGAAATTTGTTCCTCGGGGTCTATAACAATAAAAATAAATCTTTAACACTTCACATTATACTTTTTGAGTCTAAATTTCAACCCTGGTCCAAATGACCGTTTTGCCCCTACCTTTCACATTTTTACGATTTAGTCCCTAAGAGCGTAAAATGAAATGCATTCAATTTCTACATTACCCAAGCCTAGCCAAATGTTCTTTCCTCTTATGGCAGCCCACATTTTTCTATTATTTCACATTTCTACCTCATATTTTGCACCTTTTACAAAAAGGTCCTTTTAGGGGTTTTTCATGAAAATCACGTAGGAAAAGATGTTTAACACACATCCAATTTTCATATTCCTCCATAACCCATCAAAATACAAGTAACTCATGCATGGTTAAATTTCTAAGCATGAACCCTAGCATGAAATATGGGTAGAAATAGAGAGAGTAAATTACTGAGATTTCAAAAATACGAAGAACATTAAAAACGAGGCTTGTGAGCACTTACTATTGAGCTTCAAAATGTTGAAAACCCTAGCTATAGAGAACTCCAAATTTCCGGCAGCAACATGAAGAATATGAGCTGATTTTTTGCTTGTTTTTCCCATTTTATTTCATTAAAATGCCAAATGACCAAAATGCCCTTAAGCCTTTTCTTTAAATTTTTACTCATACATGCCCATTTTTGTTCAAAAACTTAAAAATTGGGTAAATTTCTATTTAAGGACCTCTAATTAATATTCTAAAACCATTTCGTACAAATTGATTCTAGAACCCAAGTTTTGCACTTTATTCAATTTGGTCCTTATTTCCCAATTGGACACCTTACTCATAGAATTCCTTCATGAAACTTTAACACATGCATATTCTCATATTCTAGACCTCATAATAATCATAAAAAAAATATTTCAATGTCGAATTGTGGTCCCAAAACCACTGTTCCGACTAGGCCCTATTTTGGGATGTTACAGTAACACCCCATACCCGTGCCCTACGCCAAGACAGAATATGAGGCATTACTAAACTCAAACACATGCATTCTATGTTTTGATGTCATTAAAACTCAATCATATTAAAAAAAATTTCCAAACTTCGTCTAAAACTTCTTATCCAGGGCCTATAAGGTCCAAAACACTTCGTGGAAACCATTCGGGACCAATTCGGATCCTTTAACTAACACTAGGAAAATGACCCTTAACAATAGGACAAACACTCGTGTGGATGGGCAACACGCCCGTGTGGTCATTAGAATATTGTCGTGTTGATGGCCCGTGTGACACACACGGCCTAAGCCTTTAGGGACACGCCTGTGTCCCACGCCCGTGTGAATTAAATTCTAATTTCAAACCTACAAGGGTTTTCACACGGCCTGGCACACGCCCGTGTCTATGGCCCGTGTCTCTCACATGGCCCATGTCTAAAAACCTTGACATTTTGTTTCTGACGTCAGCAATCCTTAAAGGTCACACGGCCAAGGCACACGCCCATGTGCTAGGCCTTGTCCTTCACACGATTGAGACACACGGTCGTGTCTCTGCTCGTGTGTTTATTACCATGCATACTGACTTGAAATTTTTATGTGCAGGGGGTATACGGCTGGACAACATGCCCACGGGGCTGGCCATGTGTCACACACGGCCTAAACACATGCCCATGTGGACAGTATAAGGCCTTTGCCGCCCTGAAACATAATCCAACACATCATAGTCTAAACTAATATGATTTCGTAACCAAACGATCATAGCTAAGGCCTATATACATCTATGTATTCAACCATAAACACCAATTTCACATTCATGAAAAACTACTTTGCATTCAAATAATAACTTTCAATATCAGCCATTTTTCATGGCCTTATACAAAATGAGTCAAATGCTAGAGTAAGAAAACACATTTGGCCAAGTATCAATGACACAAAACTCAAAAGTCAGAGTCCTATACATGCCATAATCAAAATAAAAGATCTAACTATACCAAAAGCTTCGGATGATAGTGTGACTAGTTTCTCCAACGTAGGCGATGATCCTCGAGCTACTTTAATGGCATTATAAGAAAATGGAAAGGAAATAGAGTAAACATAAAGCTTAGCAAGTTGCATACAAATAAATATAACAACAATTTACCATTTTTCATCATGCTCAAAACCCTAAAATAGGCATAAGCACAACTTATGCGTCACTATCCAACATAATTCACATAGCATATACTAAGCTCACATCTCATGCATTTCGTTTAGGTACCTGTATCACTCACAACATGGTTATACTTTCCTCGTTTAACTTAAACTATAACCCTCACCGTCGAACCATTTGAAATACTATCAGATAGTCACTAAGCTTCAGACATAGGGCATAAAACCGATGCCATGTCCCAGATATGGTCTTATACTGACTCTCACGTATCCGTGCCGATGCCATGTCCCAGACATGTCTTACACCGGCTTACATCTCGAGGCCGATGCATGTCCCAGACATGTCTTAGACTAGCTCTAGTCTTAATGTCGATGCCATGTCCCAGACATGGTCTTACACTGGCTCTCATAATGTGGCTGATGCATGTCCCAGACATGTCTTACACTAGCACACATATGACCCAATTTTCATGGCATGAAAATTCGATTTAATTTCCTACGGTTCAAACGGGAGTTCTACTATCTCAATATTTATCATACATACTCATTTCCACAAACAAGCAATTTATGCTATATCAATTCAATCACATATAATAACAATGTAGTTGTATCATTTACATACAACTTACCTCGGATTACAAAATGTAATCGAGTAGCTCGGCTTAGTCCATTTGCTTCGTTTTTCCCCAGTTTAGGCCCGGATTTTGTAAATCTTGATCTAAAATGATAAAAATTCATGAATTTAATCATTTTATTAATCTAGATACTCAACAATTTAAAATTAGGCAAAATGACCATTCTGCCCCTAGACTTTTACAAAATGACCATTCTACCCTTAAGTCTGAAAATCAATTTTCATCGAATCTCTTCATACCTTAAGCCTAGACGAACCCTTTTTACTCTTATAGCAACCCAAAATTTTCATTACTTCTCACATTTCTCATCTAATTTTCAACTTATGCAAAATGGTCCCTAGTTAGGGTTTCCATGAAAACTACTTCACAAAACTTGTTTATTACACAACCATAACTCATATTCCTCTATAAAATTTTAGTTAAAAACACATATGCTTTCATGGAAATACCCTAGACTGTCAACCTCTTTGCAAAATAGTCCCCTTATTAGAAAGCTTATGTTACAAGAGGTCCAAAAATACAAAAACCATCAAGAATAACCTTCTAAATGACTTACTTGCAAGAGATATTAATGGCTGATATTTTGAGCTCCCAAAACCCCCCTTTTGATGAAGAAAATTGGTTGAAAAAGAAGAAATAAAAAGATGAAACCTTTTGTTTTATTTTAATATTATTACTAGTCAAAATAGGTCACCAAACCTTCACCTAATTTTGACTTCCTTGTCTCATGGCCGGCCAAGCCTTATACTAGGGTCTATTTGCCCTATAAAGACCCTCAATTTATTGCCCTATAAAGACCCTCAATTTATTGCCCTATAAAGACCCTCAATTTATGATACATGGAAATTTAACACCCTTAGCTATCAATTTAAGACTTTTGCACTTTATGCGATTTAGTCCTTTTTTTCAAATGCTAAAATTACTTCGCCAAATTTCTCATGCACTCATATAATAATGCCACAAAACATAAAAAAATCAGAAATAATTTCTCTAACCTCGGGTCAGTGGTCCCGAAACCATCGTTCTGACTAGGCCCAAAATTGGGCTGTTACATTTCTCCCCCTTAGGGATTTTCATCCCCAAAAATCTTACCGGTGAATAAGTTCGAGTATTGATCTCTCATGGTCTCCTCGGGTTCCCACGTGGCTTCCTCGACTCCGTGTCTATGCCAAAAAACCTTTACGAATGCTATACTTTTATTCCTCATCTTTTTGACCTCTCAATCCAAAATCTTAATCGGTTCTTCACCATAGGTCATATCCGGGCTTATTTCAATTTCTTCCGGTGAAATCACATGTGAGGGGTCAGATCGGTAGCGACGTAGCATTGACACATGGTATACATCATGAATTTTCTCTAGCTTTTGAGGCAAGGCTAATCAGTATGCTACCTGCCCAATTCTCTCAGTCATCTCATAAGGTCCAATAAATCGCGGACTCAGCTAGCATTTTCTACCGAATCTAAGGACTTTCTTCCACGGGGATACTTTCAAAAACACTTTATCCCCAACTTGAAACTCGATTTCTTTCCATTTCAAGTCTGCGTAGGATTTCTGTCTATCCGATGCGGCTCTCAAGCAATCATGAATCACCTTAACCTTTTCTTCAATTTCTTTGAACAAATAGACCCCGTGAATCTAATTCTCTCTCAACTCGGTCCAATATAAAGGCGTTCAACACTTACGCCCATATAAAGCCTCATAAGGTGCCATTTTTAGACTTGATTGATAACTGTTGTTGTAGACGAATTTTACCAAGGGTAAATACCTTTCCCAACTGCCTTAAAACTCGAGAATACAACATCGCAACATGTCTTCCAATATCTGAATTACTCTTTTCGACTGACCGCCGGTTTGCGGGTGGAAAGCTATGCTAAAATTTAACATTGTCCCCAAAGCTTCTTGTAACTTCTTCCAAAACCTCGAGGTAAACCTCAAATCCCTATCCGAGACAATTGACAAGGGCACTCCATGTAGTCTCACAATCTCAGAAACATAAAGATCGACCAATTTTTCAAGGGAGTAGTCGGTACGCACTGGTATAAAATGTGCCGATTTAGTAAGTCTATCAACAACAACCCAAACTGAATCTTTTTTCCTTGGTTTCAAAGGCAACCCTGACACAAAATCCATGGTTACTCGGTCCCATTTCCACTCGGGAACTATCACAGGCTGAAGTAAACCCGAGGGTACTTGGTGTTTAGCCTTCACTTGCTAACAAACTAGACATTTAGAAACAAACTCAGAAATGTCTCTTTTCATACCCGGCCACCAGTACATTTTCTTCAAGTCATTATACATTTTCACACTACTCGGATGGATAGACAAGCAACCACTATGTGCCTCTTGCAAAATCTTCTGAATAAGCTCATTATCATTGGGTACGCAAACCCTATCTCGGTACATCATACAACCGTTGGTACCAATACTCTGATTCATTTCCCATCTCACACTGAGCCATATTAGCTTGCAAGTCCTTATCACCTTTCTAAGCCTCACAAATCTATTGAAGGAATGTAGGTCTAGCTCTCAACTCTGCCAGAACCGAACCATCATCAGTCACTGACAACTGAGCATTCATAGCCCTCAACGCGAACAATGATTTCCTACTCAATGCATCGGCTACTATATTAGACTTTTATCAACTCGTAGTCTTTTATCAACTCTAACCATCGCCGTTGTCGTAAGTTTAACTCCTTCTGAGTCATCAAATACTTTAGAATTTTATGGTCGATGAACACCCGGCATCTCTCACCATACAAATGGTGTCTCCAAATTTTTAGCGCGAACACAATAGTGGCCAACTCTAAACCGTGCATCAGGTAATTCTTCTAGTACTTTAGCTATCTCGAGGCATAGGCTATCACTTTACCTCATTGCATGAGCACGCACCCCAATCCATTCAAAGAGGCATCACTGTATACCACAAACTTCTTCCCCAGTTCCTGTTGCACTAAAACTGGGGCTTCGGTCAACAAAACCTTTAGTTTCTCGAAACTTTGTTGGCACTTCTCTATCCAACCAAACTTGACATCTTTTTGTAACAACTTTGTCGTTGGAATAGCTATTATCGAGAACCAATTTACAAATCTTCTGTAGTACCCAGCTAAACCCAAAAAGCTTTGAACCTCTGTCACATTCCTCGGCGGTTTCCACTCAACAATGGCCGCGATCTTGCTTGGGTCAACTCTAATTCTGTCTCCCGACACGATGTGTCCTAGGAATCCAACTTCTCTAAGCCAAAATTCACTCTTACTAAACTTGGCATATAATTGTTTATCTCTTAAGGTTTGTAAAACAGTTTTCAGATGTTTCGCATGTTCACTCTTATCACACGAATAAATCAGTATGTCATTGATAAAGATCACTACGATCTTATCCAAATACGGCTGGAAAATGCAGTTCATCAAATCCATAAACACCGCAGGAGCATTTGTTAAACCAAAGGGCATAACAAGAAACTCATAGTGCCCATACCTCGTCTTAAATGCGGTTTTCGGTACATCTTACTCCTTAATCCTTAACTGATAATAACCCGACCTTAAGTCAATCTTAGAAAACACGATGGCTCCCTTCAACTGATCGAACAAATCATCAATCCTTGGCAAGGGATACTTGTTCTTCAAGGTTACCTTGTTGAGCTATCTGTAGTCTATACACAATCTCATCGACCCATCTTTCTTTTTCACAAAAAGTACCAGAGCACCACATGGTGAATAACTCAGTCTCGCAAAACCTTTATCCGTTAACTCTTGCAACTAAGTCTTTAACTCCTTTAACTCCGTTGGAGCCATTCTATACAGGGCAATCGAGATAGGTGTCGTACCAGGGACTAACTTGATACTAAACTCGACTTCTCTGGTTGGAGGCAATCTGGGCATCTATTCCGGAAACACATCCATATACTCACATACCACTGGCACTGTTTCCATTCTCACTTCAGACTCTTTGGTGTTCAACACAAATGCTAGGTAGGACTCATACCCTTTTCTCAAGTACTTCTCAGCAATCAAAGACGAGATCAGTATTGGTGAGTTATTCGATCCACCCAATTCAACCCAAATAATATCTCCATTCTCACATTTCATTTTGATAAACTTGCTACCACAATTCACTATCACGTCATGAGCAATCAACCAATCCATGCCAAGAATTAGATCAAACTCATCAAATGGTAGTAGCATGAGGTTAGCCGAAAAACAATGACCTCTAATCATCAAAGGACAACCTCTACACACTTTATCAACTATCACATGCCTGCCTAACGGGTTTGACACTTTTATCACAATTTCGGTAGACTCAACAGACATATTCATACTAGGTACTAATTTCATGCATACATAGGAATGATTAGATCACGAATCAATCAAAGCAATAACAGAAATATCATGAAGAGAAAAAGCACCCGTAATCACATCTGGTGAAAATGCCTCTTCGCGAGCAAGAATAGCATAAGTCCTTACAGGCGCACGACCCTTGGACCTCACAGTTGAATCTTTAGGGGCACCTCTACTGTTAGCCCTACTGCCCGGGTTCTTCTGTGGTCTGCCCTTTGTAGGAGCACTACTCGCCCTCACGTCTTGCTTTTTCTCTTTCTCATCTAATTCAGGGCAGTCTCGAATGAAGTGGTCCAAAGATCCACATTTGAAGCAACCTCTTTCATTCGCTTGGCACTTACCGAAATGACACCTGCCACACTGCGAACATTCCGGCCTATTTGGCCGAGCACTACCAACACTCGCTACAGAAGTGGTCTGAGCTTTAGAAGCCATGTTCTGCTTGTTCTTGCACCTATTTGAGAACCCCACTGACGCGTTCGATTGGGTAGGAAACTCTCTCGATCTCTTAGATGAGGTGTGCTATGATTTCTACATCTATCTTTTCCTTGAGTCTCGGGACTCGATGTCATCTCTTCTCTTTTCTTTGGCCAATTCCTCGGCCTTACATGCTCTCTCCACGAGCACCATGAATTCCCTCAATTCTAAGATGCCCACCAATAGACGAATATCTTCATTCAAACCATCTTCAAACCTTTTGTACATAATTGCTTCTGTAGATATTGCACTCTTGTGCATATTTACTGAGTCTCACGGCCTTGCTTCAGCTCTAAAAACTCTTTTCTTTTCTAGTCTATAAACCTTTGACTAATGTACTTCTTCCGAAACTCCTCCTAGAAGAACTCCCATGTAATCCTTTCCCTTGGTACAACCGACACAAGGGTGTTCCACCATTGGTAGGTTGAGTCTCGTAGGAGTGACACTGCGCACTTCACGCATTCCTCAGGTGTGCACGATAACTCATCAAACACCCTAATGGTATTTTCTAACAAAAATTCTGCTCTCTAAGGGTCATCATCAACTCTAACCTGAAATTCCTTGGCCCCTTACTTTCATATCTTATCTATTCCACTCTTTGCAGAGCTACGAAGGCATTCTGAGGAATCGGAGGAGGTGGGGGAGAAGGAGGTGGAGTGTTTGGATTTGCACGAAAAAACTTCGTGTTCCAAGCGTCCATCATGTGGAGGTAAGCTTCTCTAGCCCCTCTACCCTGACTCAGTGTCACAGGCCTATTATCTACTAGTGTGGTCCCTTCAGCAAGAGTCGGCGCATTACTTTCCACGTCGTCTGTCGTAGCTACGTCAGGATCCATTTACTATATGAAAAACATAATTTATAATCGTCAGGAGTCATCACACTATCGATATAGAACTATGGCATGTATAGCTAAACTCGTACTCATGCTAGGTTAGTCCTAGAACCGACTAAACCAAGCTCTGATAACACTAAAAGTAACACCCCATACACGTACCCTATACCAGGACAGAATACGAGGCGTTACTAAACTCAAACACATGCATTCCACATTTTGATGTCATTAAAACTCGATCATATTAAAACCTTTTTCCAAACTTTGTCTAAAACTTCTTATCAAGGGCCTATAAGGTCCAAAACACGTCGTGGAAACCACTCGAGACCAATTCAGATCCTTTAACCAACACTAGGAAAATGACCTTAAAAAATAGGACACACGCCCGTGTGGATGGGCAATACGCCCGTGTGGTCATTAGAACATGGTCGTGTTGATGGCCTGTGTGACACACACGGCCTAAGCCTCTAGGGACACGCCAGTATCCCACTCTCGTGTGTTAAATTCTAATTTCAAACCTACAGGGGTTTTCACATGGCCTGGCACATGTCCGTGTCTATGGCCCGTGTCTCTCACACGGCTATGACACGCTCGTGTCCTAGCCGTGTCTAAAAACCTTGACATTATGTTTCTGACATAAGTAATCCTTAAGGGTCACACGGCTAAGGCACACGCCAGTGTGCTAGACCGTGTCCTTCACACGACTAAGACACACAGCCATGTCTCTACCCGTGTGTTTACTACCATGCATACTGACTTGAAATTTTTATGTGCAGGGGACACACGGCCGGACAACACACCCATGGGGTTGGCCGTGTGTCACACATACCCGTGTGTCACACACGCCCGTTTGTCTACCAGTGTGGACTGTATAAGGCTATCTACAAAGCCTTTGCCACCCTGAAACATAATCCAACATATCATAGTCTAAACTAATATGATTTTGTAACCAAACGACCATAGCTAAGGCCTATATACAATCTATGTATTCAACCATAAACACCAATTTCACATTCATGAAAAACTACTTTGCATTCAAATAATAACTTTCAATATCAGCCATTTTTCATGGCCTTATACAAAATGAGTCAAATGCTAGAGTAAGCCAACACATTTGGCCAATTATCAATGACACAAAACTCAAAAGTCAGAGTCCTATACATGCCATAATCAAAATAAAAGATCTAACTATACCAAAAGCTTCGGATGATAGTGTGACTGGTTTCTCCGACGTAGGCGATGATCCTCGAGCTACTTTAGCGGCACTTTAAGAAAACGGAAAGGAAATAGAGTACGCATAAAGCTTAGCAAGTTGCATGCAAATAAATATAACAATAATTTACCATTCGTCATCATGCTCATAACCCTAAATTAGGCTAAGCACAACTTACTCGTCACTATACAACATAATTCACATAGCATATACTAAGCTTACATCTCATGCATTTCATTTAGGTATCTGTATCACTCACAACATGGTTATACTTTCCTCATTTAACTTAAAATATAACCCTTACCATCGAACCATTTGAAATACTATCGAATAATCACTAAGCCTCAAACATAGGGCATAATGCCGATGCCATGTCCCAGACATAGTCTTACACTAACTCTCACGTTAAGTCGATACCATTTCCCGTACATGGTCTTACACTGACTCTCACGTACTCTTGTCGATGCCATCTCCCAAACATGTCTTACACTGGCTTCCATCTCGAGGCCGATGCATGTCCCAAAATGTCTTACACTAGCTCTCGTCTCAATGCCGATGTCATGTCCCAGACATGATCTTACACTGGCTCTCATAATGTGGCCAATGCATGTCCCAGACATGTCTTACACTAGCACGCATATGACCCAATTTTCATGGCATGAAAATCTGATTTAATTTCCTACGGTTCAAATGGGTGTCCTACTATTTCAATATTCATCATAGATACTCATTTCCACAAACAAGCAATTCATGCTATATCAATTCAATCACGTATAATAACAATGTAGTTGTATTATTTACATACAACTTAACTCGAATTACAAAATGTAGTCGATTAGCTCGACTTAGTCCATTTGTTTCGTTTTTCCCCGGTCTAGGCCCGGATTTTGTAAATCTTGATCTAAAATGATAAAAATTCACGAATTTAATCATTTTATTAATCTAGATACTCAACAATTTAAAATTGGGCAAAATGACCATTTTGCCCCTAGACTTTTGTAAAATGACCATTCTACCCCTAAGTTCGAAAATCGATTTTCATCGAATCTTTTCATATCTTAAGCCTAGTCGAACCCTTTTTACTCTTATAGCAACCCAAAATTTCCATTACTTCTCACATTTATCATCTAATTTTCAACTTATGCAAAATGGTCCCTAGTTAGGGTTTCCATGAAAACTACTTCACAAAACTTGTTTATTACACAACCATAACTCATATTCTTCCATAAAATTTTAGTTAAAAACACATATGCTTTCATGGCAAAACCTTAGACTCTCAACCACTTTGTAAAATAGTCCCCTTATTAGAAAGCTTATGTTACAAGGGGTCCAAAAATACAAAAATCATCAAGAATAACCTTCTAAATAACTTACTTTCAAGAGATATTAATGGATGATATTTTGAGCTTTCAAAACCCCCTTTTGATGAAGGAAATCAGTTGAAGAAGAAGAAATAAAAAGATGAAACCTTTTGTTTTATTTTAATATTATTACTAGTTAAATAGGTCACCAAAACTTCACCTAATTTTGACTTCCTTGTCTCATGGCCGGCCAAGCCCTATACTAGGGTCTATTTGACCTATAAAGACCCTCAATTTATGATAACTTGCAATTTAACACCCATAGCTATCAATTTAAGACTTTTGCACTTTTTACGATTTAGTCATTTTTCGCAATTAAGCTCTCAAACACTAAAATTACTTCGCCAAATTTCTCATGCACTCATATAATAAAGCCACAACACATAGAAAAAATCAAAAATAATTTCTCTAACTTCTGGTTAGTGGTCCCGAAACCACCGTTTCGACTAGGCCCTTAGACTGTTACAGGTAACATATCCTGAAGATTTGAAGACTTATCCTAGTCATATTGAAGACATTATTCATGTTAATTATCTTGCTATTTTGATGGAAGGATTGATTGTAATTTATCTTTATCTTAACAAGCCTTAAACTCTTATATATTGAAAGACTTGTGTAGGTAAAAGGTTTGTAGAATTTTAGCACTTGTTCTATTATTTAGAAATTATTTTTCAAAGTGCATTTTGTACGTAATCAAGTCAGTCACTTGGTTTTTATCCTAAGCTTTCAAGAGGAAAACTTAGAGGACAACAACCTAAATCTTAGTTGCAAAAGTGAGGTTGCTAATTTCGTGAGTATTAGTGCTTTGTAGTCACTCGTTATAGGAGGTGTTAAGATAGTAAATTATCTCTCTAGGCAATGCCTGATAGACGTAGGGAAACTGAACTACGTAAACATATATTGTATTCATTACTTTTCTACTTTGTTTTTCACCCGTGCCTAGAATAGTTGGCATTGCTCGTAGCACTTCTTCAGCATTGCTCATTTTCTACTTATGAATATCGTTTTTGAAACTAACATATTAGTTTTTAAATTATTATTAAACAATTTAACTTGATAGAAACAATGTTTAATTAAATTTTTAACTTTTGATTCTGTAATTAAGTTTTCAACTTTAATTTGATTATTTCTTTATTTGATGCAATGATAAATGTGATATGGAATGAAGATGGATAATGGTCATATTTTCCAATTTTTGTTAAATTTCTATTTATCTTTTTTTTTAATTGTCATTAGAATAAAACGATGTGTTTTGGTAGTCATGATGTTAGTTAAAATGGTGCGTATTGGCCAGCTGTTACTAACAACGATAGCCTGTCATTTGTAAACCATTTTTTGTTTTTATTTACACCCATCAGTATGAGGAGTAGGTGGTTATGAAAAATACACTATTCATTACTCTTCTTCATCCTTCTTCTCTGGACTTTTTTCTTTCTCTCTTTCTCTACACTTTTTCTGCTTGAATATTTGATCGTATCAAAGGTATTAGAGCCAACAGATCCTCATGACCATCGATGGAGTTGCCACACGTCAACAAAAGGAAATGGGGTTGTTGTAGCAGGACTTGTCTTAGTTCAGGAAAGAGTTCACTCAGTTGGATGCCAAACTCGACTCTCGCCTCAAAGATTTTTGTGATGAGTTCAAAGGTGAGCTTTGATCTGAGCTTCACTCCTTCTTTGATCAATATTTGAATCAAGTTCCAGACTAAAACAACAGTGGATAATCAGCACGAGGTAAGGGAATCTTGGAGACACCACCTCCTAATTTCCCACCTAAACAGAGTTTGATTATGTCCCCTGTTACTAATTTGGGGCATTTGGGTATTCGTTCTCAAACCACATCAATAGAGCTTTCAAGTCATCATATTCAATGTGGTTGTCTTTAATTTGATGGGGAAGATTTTCGAGGGTGGTGGTCCAAACTCAAATAATTTTTTTAGGCTAAGAAAGTGGTGGACCATGCCAAAGTCAAGATCGTCATGTTGAACCTAGAAGGTAAGGCACTTGACTGGCATTATTTCTTTACTAAAAGGTATAAGGGCCTTCACCAACTTACTTGGGATCTGTACTCTTGGGGCTTGAACGACCGTTTCAGTGTTACCATGTGTTTGGATCCTATGACCGAATTGGTGGCTCTTAAATAGGTTAGTACAATAGAGCTTTATCATGATACTTTTGTGAGTCTCCTTAATCAACTATGTTTACCTGAAAGTTACACCTTAAGCATCTTCATTTATAATCTTAAGCTTGAGATTGGATAGTACTTATGATTATTTAAGCCTACTACTATAGTACAAGGGTACATAATTGCTCTTGAAATGGAAGATATTGTCGGAAACAATCCTAAAAAAGTAACTTTTGTGAAAGGCACTCTTAGGTACGAAAGGTCACTATTTTTTGCTCACAAAAGATAGGGTTTCAATATTGTTGGTAGTTTTTTACCCTCAGAAGCTCGTCCTGCTACGTCCCAAGGTCATAAGCTTCCTACCAAAACCCTCTCCCAAGTTGGCATGGACGAGAGGAGAAGAAAGGGAGTGTGTTTTTTGTGTGTTGTCAAATATACACCAGGGCACAAGTGCAATCGATCTCAGTTGTACCAACTTGTGATAGACCCTTACCAGGAACATGAGGGTGAGAACCAGAGTCTAACCTTTCAGAAATTTCAAGACTATCCTGATAAACTGGATACAATAGAAGTTGAGGGTGATACCGTCACACCAGTCTTATCCTTACATACTTTGCATGGATCTCAGGGTTACAATACCATGCGTTTGTCTACCATGATTGGTCCAGCCACAATCATTATTTTGATGGATTCTGGTAGCACCCATAATTTCTTGGATTCTAGCTTAGTAAATAAGTTGAACCTTTCAGTTGACCAATCCTATCAATTGAGAGTGACGATAGCTAATGCGCTCATCTATCAGTACAAGGGCTATGTCAAATTGTACCTTGGTAGCCACAAAGGTATACCTTCTTTACTAACTTCATGGTCCTTCCAGTCAAATGGTGTGAATTGGTTCTTGGCGCTTAATGGTTGTTATCTCTCGGGTTAATTGTTTGGAATTTTTCATCTTTGCTCATGCAGTTTGATTACTTGGGCAAATCATGTACTCTTCAAGACATACACCCTGGCAGTCTTAATATATTAACTGCACCACAGCTATTGAAGTGTGTTACAATGATAGAACATGGACCTTGGCCTATGTTATTCATATCCAACCATCAAAAAACTTTAACAATGTTGTCCTCATCCCTTCCTCAGGATATAAAGTTGCTCCTTGAAAAATTTGATGATGTCTTTCAACTCCTAAAAGGGTTACCCCCTTCCAAAATACAGGATCATCGCATTCCTCTGTAGGATGAGGCTCAAGTGGTTAAAGTTAAGCCTTATCGGTATCCTACTGTCTAAAAATCTAAGATTGAAAAGTTGGTCACTGAAATGTTGTAAACTGGGATCATTCGCAATAGTAATAGCCCTTTCTCGTCTCCCACTGTCATGGTCAAGAAAAAAGACAGTAGTTGGTGACTGTGTGTGGACAATCGACAACTCAACCAACTGTCCATCAAAGATAAGTTTCCAATTCTGATTATTGAGGAGCTTTTGGACAAGTTGGGGCAAGCTACTTACTTCTCTAAATTGAATTTTCATTTAGGGTATCATCAAATTAGAATGTGAAAGGTGATGTCCATAAAACATCTTTAAGGACTCATAAGGGCCACTATGAGTTCCTTGCTATGCCCTTTGGGTTGACAAACACTCCCTCCAGCTTTCAATCTTTAATGAACTTAGTCTTCAAATATCTTTTGAGGAAGTCAGTGCTTATCCTCTTTGACGATATACTCGTATACTCCACTACTTGGTCTCAACACATAGTTCATCTGAAAAAAGTTTTGGAACTCTTAAGGCAACATAAACATTTTGCCAAAAAAGGAAAATGCAGCTTTGGCACCACCCAAGTCGAATATCTGGGACATATCATCTCAGCTGGTTCAGTTTATATGGATCCTACCAAGTTTAATGGGGCGAGTAGTTGGCCTACTCCTCTCTAGGTTAAAGACTTATAAGGATTTTTGGGACTCTCGGGGTATTACCGAAGGTTCATTCGGCAGTATGGTGTGATAGCCAAGCCTCTCACTACTCTTCTAAAGAAAGAGGTTCCTTGGAACTGGTCTCGCGATGTTCAGGTTGTATTTGAGCAACTCAAACAAGTCGTTTTCCAAGCTCTTGTACTTATACTTCTAGATTTTTAGAAGGAATTTACTCTTGAGACTTATACATGTGGCCAAGGATTGAGGGCTATCCTACAACCAAAAGGGAGTCCTATTACCTTTTTCAGTAAAGGTCTAGGAATTCGCCATCAAACCTTGTCGATCTATGACAAGGAAATGCTAGCGATTTTATTGGCAATCAAAAAATGGCATTCTTATCTCGTTGGTCACCCTTTCTATATTAAGACAGACCCCCAAAGCCTTTGTTTTTTAGCTGATAGACAACCTATCACCCCCACCAATAGAAGTAGGTGGCAAAGATGTTAGGGTATGATTACTCCAGCACCTACAGAAAGGGGCACTTGAATACAGTCATCAATGCATTATCGAGAAGAGATCACTCGCAAGAAGAACATCTATTGCAGTGTGTAGGAAGTATTTCATGGTTTGAGGTTTGGGGGCTAATTTTAGATTCCTGTTTCACTGATCCAACTCTACAGAAGATATGTTTGAACCTACAATGACAACCTCAGCTTCATCCAAATTTTTCGTAGGATGGAAAAATCTTACATCGAAAAGGGAAGGTAGTGGTGGGACAAAATATTGAGCTAAGGAAGAAACTTTTTGAATTATTTCATGGGGATGCCTTGGGTGGCCATTCGGGGATACATGCTACTCGATACAGACTCTTTAGTTTGTTATATTGGAAGGGGCTCTCGACTGATGTTAAAAAATAGGTCACCAAATGAGAGACTTGCCAAAGATGTAAACACGATACCACTGCAAATTTGAGGCTGTTGCAACCTTTACCCATCCCTACTTGAGCATGTGCAGTTGTCAGTATGGATTTTATTAAGGGATTGCCTTTATCCAAAGGAAAAAACACGATTTTTGTGGCCGTTGACAGACTCACTAAGTACGGTCATTTTTTGACCTTACCCATCCCTTTACTGCCCTTACAGTGGCTCAACAGTATTTGGACAATGTGTATAAGCTCCATGGGGTTCCTAAGAGTATAGTGTCAAATAGGGGCAAGATCTTCATCAGTGCATTTTGGCAATCATTGTTCAAACAACTGGGCACCAAACCTCACCTCTCTACGACTTATCACCCATAAATTGATGGGCAAACTAAGGTTTTAAACCATTGTTTGGAAAGCTATTTATGGTGCATGTTAGGGGAACAACCTCATGAGGGAGTTCAATGGCTACCTTTGGCTAAGTGTGGTACAATACCACCGTTCATACTACCATACAAACAAGTCCTTATAAAGTTTTGTATGGTCAGGCACATCTGTATCATATGCTTTATCTTGTTGGATTTTTTCAAGTGGAGAGTGTCGATAGAGAACTATAGACCAGGGAGGCAGCTAGAAATATGTTGCATCTTCATTTGAAACGAGCTCAGGAACATATGAAACAGATAGCTGACAAACACATATCAAACAGAGATTTCCAAATCGGTGACATGGTTAATCTTAAACTCTAGCCATATCGACAGTATTCTCTCAAAAAGAGAACCAATCAGAAATTGGCCCTATCCAGTGGAGGCTCGAAAGGGTAAGGTCGTGTACAAGTTGACTCTACCAACTGGTGTCCACATTCACCTCACCTTTCATGTTTCACAACTCAAGAAGCACATTGGTTTAGCTGTGAGTACTTCAACGCTCCCTCCTACAGATGTTCATTTTGTTCTGAGTAAGATACCAATACGAATCCTTGAGAGAAGAATGGTGAAACATGGGAATCATACAGCAATCGAAGTTTTGGTGGAACGGGCCAATACTTTCCCTGAAGACTCTAGTTAGGAGAAACTGGCTGAGCTACTACAACAATATCCAGAGTTTGATCCTTGAGGACAAGAATCGTATTCATGGGGAAGAGTACTTGATATTGAATAAAGATAGATAACGGTTATAATTTTCAATTGCCATTAAATTTCTATTTATCTTTGGTTTAATTGTCATTAGAACAAAATGATGTGTTTTGGTAGTCATGGTGTTAGTTAAAACAGTGCGTATTGGGTAGTTGTTACTAACAACAACAGCCTATCATTTCTAAATCGTTTTCTGGTTTTATTTACAGCAATCAGCATGAAGAGTAGGTGATTATGAAAACTACATTATTCATTATTCTTCTGCATTCTTCTTCTCTAGACTTTTTTATTTCTCTCTTTCTCTAAACTTTTTTTGCTTGAATATTCGACCGTATCAAAATGGTGAAAAGATGTTCCCAAATTTTAAATTTAGGTATAAAAAAAATATCATTATTTCTTCTTCTTTTTGAAAGAAAAATATCATTATTTCTAAAATATAAGCATGATGCATATTGTATATATGTTTTATTAAGATGGAGTGGTTTTTATTCTTATTTATATATAAAAAAGTAAGAGTTAAATTTTGATTAGTAAATTAGATTGGAACATTAAAGGTAGAGTCTTCGATTTTAATCGTGGAGCCCACAATTTTTTTTTTGAAAAAAAACCAACTAAGCAAATTACCTAAGGTAAAAATCAGCTGCCTTACCATTCCAATAACTTCCTAAAAACACTTCACAATCTTAATTGCTTTCTCTAAACGACTCCTTACTATGTGTTTTTTTGTACTACTTAGCCCAACTCACTAATATCTTAATGGTTTCCATAAAATCTCAAGTTAAGCCTTGGAAAACAAAGAGATTTCTATTCTTCCATGTGACACCCCTAATTTGACCCTAGTCGGAAAGTGGTTTTGGGACCACAAAATCGAGTCACAAAAATAATTAATTGTTATATTCTATGCTTATTACTTGTGAATAAGTATGTGTAAAAATTTCATGTTTTAATTTTGTCATTTGGATGTGAAATTAGCTAAAAAGGACATATTTGAGAAGCTTTAAAAATATGATAGGCAAATGTCCAAGTGATTAAAATGTTAAATTACTAAAGTTGTGGACTTACATGTCAAATGGCCCACTTTTAACATTAGTGGATGGTAATGATGTTATGATTTTGGCATTATGTGTATATTATATTTAGTAAATAATATTTAATAGTTTATAATTTGAAAACATGAATAAAAAAAAAAAAGAGAGAATGGTGATAAAAAAACAAAGAAACTTTCTCTTTGTTTTTCTCTTATTGCCGTAACTAAGGAGGAAAAAAAAAAGGGGGGAAAGAAGCTAGGCATTCGGTCTTCTACTTGCTTAATTAAGGTAAGTTTTAGGTAAATTCTTTGAGATTTTATGAAATTTTAGTTGATGGATAGGTCTTTGATTGAGCCCATGTGTGAATTTTGATCCTTGTGGTGATTTGGGCATTCGGTTAAGGTAGGAAACTTAGAAGATGATTTCTATTCCTTATGTTTTATGAGTTGGGAGCTTAAATTGAAGATGAATAAGGGGAATATGTGTATAGAGGTTTTAGTAGTATGGAAATTCGGTTATGAGAGTGTGTGTGTGTGGTCACTTACCGAATGTGGGTGTTAAGGTTAGTAGGTTGGCTTAATTCTTGTATTAGAAATCTATTTGAGAAATTAGATAGGCTTTGAATGGTTGAAGTAATGAAATTAGAAACTCATGAACTTGATTTAAATACTTTAAATTTATGGTAGTTAAATGGAATAGAAAGGATCTATTCGGCCATGGAGGTTAAACACATTGTTAAATTGTTGAATATATGTTTTGGTTGTTAATGAATATTCGGTCTTGGTATGAATCTCATTAATAACATTTAGTTATTAGATTTGGTATAAAATACTTATTGAAATGGTGGAATTGGATGACTTACTTATGGATTTTAGTTATGAGAGTCTTTTGTAAGTAGAGCTAGAGGGTTTAAAGGGTGGTGTTTTAAAATAAACATGTATATGGACCCTATGTATGTACCTTGTAATTTTATTGTAAACTTTTGGTTTAATTTGTGTCATATTAATTGCTAAAATACTAGCTTGTGTGGAAAATTTTGTGTATGTTTTTATGTGCCGAATGTGAGTTAAAAAAAATGGAGCTCACTATGTGTATCATGGTCAACCTTTGATAACTAATATGTCTTGATTCGTAAATTGAGTTAAAAAATTATATATGTTCGATCTAGCCTAAGCTAGGTTTGACTTGTAACATAGTAATGATTGACTGAACGTATATGTGTGAGATAGTGAGGATAATTGTATTTCTTGCTTTAATTAAGTGAAGTATATGAAGTTGATATACTTAATTTACTCAATTAAGCTTAAGAGCACATAGGGACAACTTCGGATAAGGTGAAAGCTAAAGTGACGAAAATAGCCAGAATCCAGTAACTACTCGAGAAAGATACGAGGTAAGTCTCTAAGTAATTAACCTATTTTGAGTTTTGATTAATGGAAAACTATGAAATAGGTAAAATTTACCTTAAAATAGATGCTGACAGCAGCAGTGATGTGAATTTGAAAAATCACTAAAAATAGTATAAATGGAATTAAATAATGAATAAATTATGTAATTGAATATTGATGAGTCTATTTTCATATGAAAGAAACGAAACGACCATATGAGCCGTATTTTATGAGATGTTTAAGTTTTCGTGAAACAGGGCCAGAGCAATTTCTGGATCCCCTATTCTGACTTTGGAAATTCACCATAAATTAACCAGAGATAATTAGAAGTCATGCTTTATATGTACAGATTCCTTTTTAAGTCTAGTTTCATTAGAAACAAACTGCATAAGTATTGAAGCCCTGTACAGGGATATATCTAGGTCGTAATACATGAAGGTCAGAGTAGTCGAACCCTGAAATAGGGGAGACTTTAACTAATAAACTGTACTAATTGGCCAGACCAAAAATTCTAGAAAAAAATTAGTAAATATATGTATGAGTCTAGTTTCAGGAAAAATTTACGAAATTGGATTTCGAGTTTTGGAACTCGAGATATGATTTTTAGAGTGACTGTGATGCAATTAGCCAGCCCGTCTGGAAATTTTAAAAATGAATTGTATGAGCTGTTTAAGTAAGGAATTAAGTCCGTTAGCACCTCGTGTTCGACTCCGGCAATGGTCTCGGGTACGGGGTGTTACAGTATGAGCTTTAAGTAAACAAAAGTATGTGCTGAGATTTATATATGTAATTGTGCATATTCGGCCAAAAAGGCCTTATAAATTGAGAATAAATTGTATTCGGCTAGATGTACAAACGCAAGGGAAGGATTGTATTTTGTCAACTTACGTATATGTGATAAGGTTTATGTTTGGTTCTTTGCGTACCCATACTGTAATTCAATACATGCCACGTTGAAATACTCGAAAGTTTTGATGCGATTATGAAATAAGGAATTAAGTTTTTATATATATATATATATTCATGTATGTGCATGAAACGAGTACGTTTGAGCAAGTGATTATGATTATTGAAAGAGTATATGTTATGCTAAATGAGTAGTGACTCTATGAATCTATTCATGATAGATTATGATATTACTATGTGCTTCTAAATATGGAAACTAAACGTGGTAAAAGTATTATGTTTTAGTTTGATTGATTGAATTAGAAGTAGATATGAGGTTTCTAGATGCGAAAGGCTATGTGAATCAAATTTGGAAGAAATAGATAAACTATATATGCGTGCATGAGGTTTGAACTATTTGACGGGATGGTGAGATCTCTTGATATTGTTAAACGGGGTTTCTGCAAGGTCTAAGACGATGAGGCTTAGTAATGAAACGACAGTTAAAGATGTTCAGTACATTAAGTTGGCCGTATGTATCAGATGCTTGTATGTGATTTTCAATTCGGATTAGATCAAAAGTATACAAAGCAATGCATATGTGAATAAGTGTATGAATGTAAATGTGACCACAGTCCATGTGATTATGATACATTTAGCCAATGTGTTATGCCATAAGAATGTATTCGATTAAACTATAATAAAGGCATTTAGATTGGAGTGTAATTATGAGCTAAGTGTGCCTTGTGAGCATACAAATATTTGACCATTTTGGTCATTATCATGAAATAATTTGTGGTAACTAAATGATGTGGTTATTGAAATTATAGTTCGTTATGGAGCTCTAAATTGACTTCATTGATTAGAAGAATCGAGTGATAAATGATAATTGAATTTGATTCTGCAAAATTATCGTTTTACTTAAGACTTACTAAGCTTATGTAAGCTTACTCCGTTTGTCTTTTGTCTTTGTTTTATAGATTGTGGACTCGATTACCACTTGGGGATCACAAGACTTCATCACACTATCTACTATTATGGAAACCTTGTGATTTGGATTTAGTTTATGGCATGTATAGGATAGATTATAGTAAAATGATATCATAACTATTGTTTGTAAGCCATGCGAATATGGCATCCTTTGGAAGTCTACTTTTATAAGTTATAAGTTTGATCTTTGTTGGTGTTTAGAATTTAATTAAATGAACAATCTTTATTCACGAAAAAAAAAATGTTCAAAATTTTACTGTTTGATCTGCTTCCGAATTTTCTAGTAACGCCTCGTCCTATTCCGGCGACGGTTACGGGATAGAGGTGTTACATTCCATATGTGCCATGCTAGTAAACCAAAAAGAGTAGGCCAAGGAACCCCAGTTCGCAACGTCCCTCCAAAATTCCCCAAATTCATCCTAACCCAATCAAGTAGACCCTCAGAGAAAAACTGGGGCTGACTATTTTTTGGTACGAAATACTTCCAAACATCTTTAACACCTGGGCAATCCCTAAGGACATGCAAAATATCTTCACTGAAAATGGCTTCCAAAAAATGATTTCAGGAAAATGACTTATTTTTCTGGAAAAGCTATTATTTTCTTATGTTTGGATGAATCTATGTAAAATATTTTCTATTGTTTGGTAGATTTCCTGAAATTATTTCGGAATTATGATAGTTTATCAATAAAGTGGGAATAAACTTTCAAACTAAAAAGGACCTAATACAAAATAACCTAAAAACCTAAAACAATCTACTATTCACGTGAATGCTAAAAAATCGGTTGTAGCTTTCCTCCAATTCACTAAAATTAATTACAAAATGTTAAGCTTTTTTAATACTATTAATTAAACTAATTATTATGTATTTTTACTTCTAAATTTAAAATTCCATTGAAAACTTAATTTAGTAATATATACTAAAACACATATTTTGTTTATATTATTAAATTGTCAAATGATAATTACTCTTATACTTGTTGGTAATGCAAAAGAATATTTTCAAAATATTTTCAGTTGTGAAAAATCTTTTAATTGTTGTAGAAAATATTTTTAGAATGTTTTCAATTGATGAAAATCTTCTACTATTTTTGGAAACTGAAACTATTATTTTACCATTTTACCTTTCAAAAAATTGTATAAATATGAGGTCATTCTCCTCATTTTTCACTGAACACAACAAGAGAAAAATAGCTTCTCTCTGTTTTTTAAATTCTGGTGTTCTACGAAATTACACGAGAGGAAAATTTTGTCTAGGAGGTTGGGCTTTAAGCGGCACCGTTTGTAACCCCTCCAATCTTTCCTAGAAATTGAACCTGAACTTAGTGTGGTTTCACCAGTTTCTTCAAGTTTATTTTCTAATCAACTACTTTTGTTTTTTGGTTTTCCATTCTTGAGAATAGCAATGCCAATTGTGTTTCACTTCTTTATTCGAGTGTACAAATATTGAAGTATTGTGTTCTCCTTGGATGGCAACATCCACTACACGATTACACCGACTAGGGTGAATTTGATTCTAAGGTAGTGGTTGTTCCATGGGATAGTGATTTCTATTTTATCTACACTCAGTTTGGTTTCCTGTCAGCGCTAATGGTTTTGTTTTGCAGTAGTAAATTTCCAACAATTTAGAAGCAAATTATGTTTTTATTTAAACGTATGAATCGTTTCCATTTTCGGCTACTGGAACCAATGAAGGCTCATACAGTCAATGAACTAGAGTACATTTGAGGATCGTTGGAGCAAGTGTAGTGTCTTATGAAGGCAATCGATTTGAGGGAACCTAAATAGTATAAGATTGTGCCTAAGTAATGTTGAAGCGGTTGAAAGCTCTATCTGTGTTGGCCAGTAGGCCATTGCAATCAAAATGGGCTTGGAAGGCCTAACAAGATTGAGTCGATTGAGTCTTAGCTTGATTGGCATGTAATTGTTGTCAATGCAGGAGGACATGGTTTAAGTGCATTGATACGTATTATCCTCCTATTTGAGTTAGTTGAAGGTCCCTTGAGTTTGAGTTGGTTAGAGAACCAAGAACGGATCACTGGATCCTTATGTTTGGATAGGGCTTACGATGCCCTTATCCACAATAACCTACTAATACATGAGATTTGTGTAGCTAGTCAAGCGTCACTGAGTTTTTAACCAAAGTAGGCTGAAGGATTATCAAGTCTGAAAGCTTGAACAAGAGAGCTAGTGGGGGATGTCTTGTTCAGGCAACCTAGGAGTTTGCGTGAATGAGCATTAAAGTCTGAAATTAAGATTGAGATCGACCTAGTTTAGTGGTGTCGCATGTGTTGCGGTTGGCCAAGATGGCCATGCCCAATGGGGTGACCATGGGGCGGTCGAGAGGGCCTAAGTTGGCACTGGTTAATGTGTCTAAATTTCCTATGTTGAGAACTTTTGGTGCCGCAAAGTATGGTTGGCATAAATCGTGTCCAAAGGGGTGTATCCAACGGGATGTCACAAAAGTGTAGTTGGTGCCACATCTAGATGGATGCCTTTTGAGTATCAAAGACATGGTAATATTCAGTCGAAAAAAGGTCATACCATTAAGGGTTCATCAAGGTTGTAACCTAATGATTATGTGTTGTGGCATTGAGTCCGAATGTTCAGTGGAGGAATTGGCATAGACAAAACTACACCAACAATTGAGATGAGATCAAGTTCGAGTTTATGTCTGATGCGCACTGAATGGATCATAACCTTAAGCCTTGAAGACCTAAAATGGACTTGAGACTAAAATGCCAACTCAGTTCAACAAGGTTACTAAAAATGTGGCTTTATGTCATTGAGGGCATTGACATAGTAAGTGAGGATATGTCATGGTCAGTAATTTAGTTATCAAGGTTGAGCTTTTCCCAAATGGTTATGATTGAAATTAAAACACAATAACTTGGAAGTTGGAATTTTTCGGATACTCTGCAGCCTTAAAGGAATATTGTGCTGCAAACTGGGTAACTGATAAAGGTAGCTTTACAAGTGGGTATGTCTTTACATTAGGTGGAGTAGCTATTTCTTGGAAGTTTGTTAAACAGACATGTATTGATCACTCCATGATGGAATCTGAGTTTATAACTCTTGACTGAATCGAACAAAAGGTTGAGGGTCTTAGGAATCTACTCGAGGAGATTTCTTCATCGAAGAACGGAGCATTTACTTTGAAGTACGTAGGGTTTGAAAGGAACCTAGTTGATCCACTAAAGGAGCATTTACTTTGAAGTACGTAGGGTTTGAAAGGAACCTAGTTGATCCACTAACCAAAGGTTAATTAGGAAAATGATTCTTGATTCATCGAGGGCGATGGGTCTTAAGCCCAATGGTTGAGGAATTCATGGTGGATACCCAACTTAGTTTTCTAATTTCAATATGGTCAAACAAAACCATGGAAAGACTTATTGTAATATCCTGATTTTGGGCCTAGTCGAAATAGTGGTTTCGTGACCACAAAATCCAAGATAGAAATAATTATTTTATGATTATTTTGAGGTCTATGATATGATTGCATGATTGTGTGAAAATTTCGTGAAGAAATTTTATGCATAAAGTGCTTAAATTGAAATTAGGGACTAAATCGAATAATTTGCAAAACTTGCATTCTAGAAGTTTCTAGTATGAAATTGTTTTGAAATATTAATTAGGAGGTCTAAAATAGCAATTTTACCAATTTCTAAGTCTATGGACAAAAATTGGACATGGATGGAATTTTTGGAAAGTTTAGTAGTAAGGGCATTTTGGTCATTTAGGGGTAAAATGAATTAAAATACAAAATTAAAAGCCAATTTTGCTCATCTTCAACCCCATGGCCGAATATAGTAAGGAGAAACCATGGCTAGGGTTTTTCAAGCTTCCCAGCTCGATTGTAAGTCCGTTCTAGCCCCGTTTTTCAAGTTCTTTACGTTTTTAGAATCCTGGTAACTTGATTAAGCTTATTCTAGCAATAATTTAAGCTAGGGTTCATATTTGGAAAAATACCCATAGGTGAAATGTGTTTATTTTGATGTTTTATGGTAGAATATGAAGGCTGAAATTATGTTGAACAACTTTTGCTAAGCGATTTTAAGCAAAAATGGGTAAAACGGCTTAATCGGTAAAAATTGTTATTGTTCATAACTATGTGTTAGAGTGAGAATTTGATGTTGTCATAGAAGGGAAAAATGTTCAGCATGTCATAAAACATAAGAAAATATGCTGAAGTTTAATTTACGAGCTTTGGGGAAAAAGTGTAAATATGCAAAAGTTTAGGGGCAAAATTGTAATTTTGCCAAAATATGATTTTGGGTTAATTTGAATAATGTGAGCCCTAATTAGACTATATTTTAAATGATAGAGCAAGGAAAACTAAAATTCGGGCTAAAATGGGGAAAATACCAAGTTGTGGACGAAATGGTAAAAGTAGCCATTTTCACATACGAGGTAAGTTCATATGTAAATGTTGGTAACATAGTTATTATTTTAAATGTTTTTATGTTATTTAAATGATATGATAATTATTATGAAATATTATCCTCGTGATAATTGTTTGATAATATGTCAAATTATGTGATATACTTGGAAAATGTGAAATACTACCGAGTATCGGTATCGGCAATCCGTAGGAGATGTTTGAGACAGATGATTGGGAAAATGGTCCCGTTGAACCTTAGGAATGGATTAGGATATGACATGTCACTAGGATATTTGGGCATCCGAACTCGTTGAGTTGAGTCCGAGTTCACTTATGGATGCGAATGTCCGAACTCGTTGAGTTGAGTCCGAGTTCGAGAGATGTAACTAGGCATCCGAGCTCGTTGAGTTGAGTCCGAGTTCACTTATGGATGCGAACACCCGACCTCGTTGAGTTGAGTCCGAGTTCACTTATGGGCGGGTTACATGTTAGCTTGGCTACATATGTGGCACTTATGTGCAAACTTTTCGTGTATCCGAATTATATTCCGATGTGTTCAACGGGTAAAATTCTACTCAAATGGAGGAATACTCGAGATGAAAGGGACGTATTGGTAAGTGTTGTGAAATGGATACTTTGAACAGGTATGTACTTAACCCTCGGGTTGAAAACTAGATATAACAACAATATGGTAAGATGATAAATGAAAATGTGATATGAATGTCTCGGTGATGATCATGCAAATGATGTTTATGTTTGCTTATATAGTTGTGTTACTTGCTATTTGCATGTGAACTTACTAAGCATTTGTGCTTACTCCCTCCTTTTCATTCCTTGTAGTGTTGACAAGCTAGCTCGAAAATCGGAAACGGTCGGAGGCACGCTCACACTATCCGTATACTATCTTGGCATAATGGCTTGTATATTTTGAGTATGGCATGTATAGCATTATAATCATTTTGTATATATGGTCTTATGATATGGTTATTGAGTGGTATGGAAATGCTTGGTAATGATTAGCCATTGGAATGGCTAATCATGATCTTATTTGGTGTTATGTATGCTAAATTGCTAGCTAATCCATAGGAACCGTGAAATGGGTAAAATTTACCATAAAATAGATTCAGACAGCAGTAGTGACGTGAATTTGAAAAATCACTAAAAATAGTAAAAATGGAATTAAATAATGAATAAGTTATGTAATTGAATCTTGATGAGTCTATTTTCATATGGATGGAACAAAACAGGTATATGAGTTATATTTTATGAGATGTTTAATTTTTTGTGAAACAGGGCCAGAGCAATTTCTAGATCCCCTGTTCTGAATTTGGAAATTCACCATAAATTTTTCAAAGATAATTAGAAGTCATAATTTATATGTACAGATTCCTTATTGAGTCTAGTTTTATTAGAAATAAACGGCATAGTCATTGAAACTCTGTACAGGGAGATATCTGATTCGTAATACATAGAGGTCAGAGCAGTCGAACCCTAAAATAGGGGAGACTTTAACTAATAAACTGTACTAATTTGCTTGACCAAAAATTCTATAAAAATATTAGTAAATAGATATATGAGTCTAGTTTCAGGGAAAATTTACAGAATTGGATTTCAAGTTTTGGAACTCGAGATATGAATTTTTAAGCGACTGTGATGCAGATTGCTAGCTTGACTGAAAATTTTAAAAATAAATTGTTTGAGCTATTTAAAGTAATGAATTAAGTCTGTTAACACCTCATGTTCGACTCCGGCGACGGTCTCGGGTACGGGGCGTTACACTTATAGTGTACATTCTACCTATCCATATGATGAACAATGTAATAAGGTTGAGTTCTCATTCTTAATGAATCCATATCCCAGGATTTGGGTGGTCCTATTAAGACGAACTTGATAAATTCATCGACATGTGAGATTGAGTTTATTACTCTTAATGAGTTCATATTCCAGAGTTTGGGTGGTCCTATTGAAACAAATTTGATGAATTCACTGAACTTAAATTTGATAGGATAAGCTTAATAAAATGCTTTTAATGATTTCATAATCCTTATTCAGGTGGTCTATATGGAGATAGACTTGATGAAATCACCTACGTAAGTGTGAAGAATTGGCCATCTTCTATAAAAGACATTGAGCTATCTTTCTATAGCACTTACCAGCAACCCGAGGTGTATTAACTAAAACTTATTGACCTATCGCGAAACATCAATTGGTTTTGGAATTAGTTGTGTGTCATGAGTTAACCCCTATCTTAACAAGTTCAAGATTCGTTCACTTGTTAAAGAGAAGAATCACTCATTTCACTACATACTAGTCCAAATCCACAATATACTTGTGCTTAAGCAGCTAATTTCGCTATTACTCTTCTCATGTTTTACCTTTTCTCATGTTTACAAAAATTTCCAATATTTTGCATTAGTGAGGCAATGTCGATAATGCAAAAGAATATTTTCAGTTGTAAAAAATATTTTTAGAATGTTTTTAGTTGAGGAAAATCCTCTGCTATTTATGGAAACTGAAACTGTTATTTTACCATTTTTCCTTTTAAAAAATTGTATAAATAGGAGGTCATTCTCCTCATTTTTCATTGAACACAACAAGAGAAAAAAAATAGCTTCTCTTTTTTCTCTAAATTCTGGTGCCCTACAAAATTACATGAGAGGGAAATTCTGTCTAAGAGATTGGGTTTTAAGCGGGACGATTTGTGACCCTTCTAATTTTTCTTAGGAATTGAACCTAATGTGGTTTCACTGGTTCCTTCCAGTTTATTTTCTGATCAAGTTTCCAATCAACTGCTTTTGTTTTTCGATTTCCATTCTTTTGAGAAAAGTAATGCTAATTGTGTTCCACCTTCTTTATTCAGGTGTACAAATATTGAAGTACTGTGTTAACCTTGGGGGGCAACATCTACTACACGATTACATCGATCATGGTGAATTTGCTTCTAAGGCAATGGTTCTTCAACAGCACAGTGATTCCTATTTTATTTACACTCAGTTTGGTTTCCTGTCAGCCCTAACGGTTTTGTTTTGTAGTAGTATATTTCCAACAATACTTCAGCCTCGCATATATTTTTATCCCTTGAACATAGATTTAATATAATTATTTAACTTAATACATTTTTCTGAATTGTTTAATTAAGAAAATGTCTTATTACATTATTGATATATTGTTTACAAAATTATAAAATATTATATAGCTATAATAAAACAATAAAAAATTGGTTATCTCTAGATAATCTTATACACAAATTTAACAATATAATATATTTATATCATTTTCATGTGAAATTGATTATTGCAATTTATTATGGATGCATATATTACACAACTTTTAACCTTAAAATTTTCAAAAAAAATTATGGTTGTTATATTCCAAACTCTTTTTTTATATGAATAAATTCAAGGATAGAAAATTGTTTTTTTATATTTTTATTACAATATTAGGGGAAAATTTTATAAATAGTATTATAAAAAATCAGAAGACATGATAAAATTGTGAAGACATGAGTAAGAAAACTATTCATATATATTTTATAACAAGGTACACATACTTTTAGGAAACTTTTTGACATCAAAACTTTAGTTTAGTGGTGCACTCTATCATATTATAAATTTATATGTGATCTATATTTTTATAATCTAGATTTCTTGGTTCCTTAATAATTTAAGTTGTTTTCATGAAAAGAACATTAAGTGGTGAAATACAAAGTAAGGCTTGTTGTTAAAGGCTACAAGCAAAAACATGATATTGATTATGATTGAAGTCTTTTCACCTGTTGTCCAAATTGAAACAATTTGTTGCTTATTTCTTTGGTGGCTCAAATGAAGTGGAAAATACATCAACTTGATGAAAAATCGACATTTATTAATGGTTTCTTGGAAGAGGAATTTTACATTGAGCAACCCATGAGATACAAAGTCTAAGGGAAAGAAGATAAATGTTGAAGGTTGAAAAAGGCACTATATGGGTTAAAACAAGCACCCCGTGCATGGTATAGCCTCATCGACAAGTATTTTCGAGAAAGTGGTTTTGTTCAATGTCTCCATGGACATTCATTCTATGTCAAGATAAGTGATGGTGAGATATCTTGATAGTTTGTCTTTATGTGGATAATTTGATCTTTACAGGAGATAATCTGAATTGAATTGAGGAATTCAAGAAGCACATGTCACTTGACTTCGAGATGGCTGATGTTATTTGGGCCTAAAAGTGAAACAAACGGAGGACGACATATTTATCTCGCAAGAAGGTTATGTAAAGCAAGTATTGAATAAATTCAAAATGCTTGATTGCAATCCTATTAATACTAGTGTAGAGTGAAGTTGTCAAACTTTAATGATGAAATAAAGGAAGATCCAACTCTTTTCAAAAGTCTTGTGGGAAGTTTGAGATACTTGACATATACAAGGTCTAATATCTTATTTGCAGTTGGAGTAATGAGCCGTTACATTGAAGCTCCTACCTTAGTTCACATTAATGTTGCTAAAAGGATTCTTCGTTACCTAAAAGGTATGATTGAATTTGGGTTATTCTACTCATCTTCTCATGACTTTCAACTTATGGGATTTTGTGATAGTGGTTTTTCCGGTGACATCAATGATATAAAAAGCACCACTGGATTTGTGTTCTTCTTGGGAAATTGTTGCATCTCTTGGAGTTCTAAGAAGCAACCCATTGTGACATTTTCAACTTGTGAGGTTGAATATTTGGCAACAACTTCCTGTACTTATGATGCTATTTGGCTTAGAGGATTGTTGAAAGAACTTCATTTGCCACAAGGAGCAACAAAAATTTGCATTGATAACAATTCTGCACAAGCGCTTGCAAAAAATCCTATGTTCCATGATCGAAGAAAACCTATAAACACAAGATATCATTTTATTAGAGAGCATATTGCCAATCAGGAAGTGGAGCTTAAGTTTATGAAGAGTCAAGATCAAGTGGCAGTTATTTTTACAAAACCTCTCAAAATAGAATATTTTCGAAGAATGCGTGGAAAACTTGGTGTAATCAAGAAATTTTAAAATTAAGAGGAAGTGTTGAATATTATAATTTGAATATTCTAAAATGTATTTGCTAATTTACTTGCATGTATTTGTATTTAATGAATGTATTTAGAGCGGATGAATCTAGTAGTCATGCAGGAATGTACTTAACTAGGATACATGAATGTATTGAAACCAATAGTCACTTACAACTTCTATATAAAGAGTTGTACGTGATGAAGCATAGCAAGAGAGAGTGAAAGATACAAAATTATAATACGAGTTAATTTTCAAATTCCTTCCCAAGGTTGTTTCTTCCTCTACCAGATAATTATTTATCTTCCACCTCTTTCCAACCAATAGTTGTTGTCAACTTTTTCTCCAGAAAATATTTAAGAGACTCGTGGCCAGTTTTGATCACAAAGAGACCACACTTCAAGTAATGTCTCCCCTTGGACACTGCCATTAAAATGACAAACTACAATTTTTTTCATAAATGGATAAGTCACATTTTTAGGCATTAAGGCCTTACTTAAGTAAGCAATTGCCCTTCCATCTTGAGAAATCACAACCCTTATCCCTCTTAAGCTAGCATCAATCTCGAAGTAGAAGGGTTTGTTAAATTTAGGCAAAACCAATACTGGAGCTCTGCACATTGACTCTTTCAGCTTATTAAAAGTTGTAATAGCTTCAAAATATCATCAAAACCCTTGTTTTCTCAATAGATGAATCAATGGCTTGTTCGTTTCCCTAAAATTTCTAATAAACTTCATGTTGTAACCTATTAACCCAATGAACCCTCTCAAAGACTTCAATGTTTCTTGGTAGAGGCCACTTCTTCATTGCTTCAATCTTTTCTATATTAGTAGAAACCCCAATAGGTAATATTATGTGGCTTAAATACTCCATCCATGGTTGTCTAAAAAAGACACTTGCTCTTCTTTGCAAAGAGTTGGTTAGACCTCAATGTTTCAAGCACAAATTGTAAATGTTTCATATGGATGTCCAAGTTAATTCTATCCACCAAAATGTCATAAAAAGGGATAAGCACAAATTTTTTTTCAAGTAGGGAGAAAATATGACATTCATCAGTGATTGAAAAGTTTGTTAAACCAAAGGTGGCCATGATGAGTTCTAAATGCATTCTTTGGTATATATTCTTTTTTAATTCTTATTTGCAATAATCAAACTTCATATCAATCCTCGAAAAGCATTTTGCACCTACCAATTCATCTATAAATCCTCCGTAACAGGAATGGAGAATTTATCATTTACCATCAATTGCCTATAATATGTGCAAAGCTACTATATCTTTCTTTAGTAATGAATTCCTCATAACAGGAATGAGGAATTCATCTATGCATACTGTTGGAGAGGGGATCCCAAGCTTTCCAAATCTTATAAACACAGTGAGCCCTGACCCCCAACAGAAAATAGGTTAAAATACCTTAGAACGTTGTGACATTGCACAGTTGAATAGTGACGTTACACATCTTGAAAAATTTTCTCATGTAGGTGCGCAACGTCAAAATCTGCACCATAATTCTTGGTCTTTTGTACTTTTTTAATTAGTTTTAACTCCTCTAAAATTAATCATCAATTACTCATAATTTTTTATTGCTAGTATAAAAGTCTATTATTGACATATTTATACTAATATTACTAATTAAAATGCATATTAACTAATTTTAAATATACCAATAAAAACAGTTGAGTGATACAATATTAAGGTACATTGTACTTTTAAGAGAGAATATAAATTTAAATCTTGGAGACAACACATGTTTAAATATGAATTTTATATATATGGATGATGAATTTGGTAATGGATTTGCTAGTATAAAATTAGTTAATCTATATATATATGATTGATGGAAACCTCGAATTTAGTAATGAATTTTTACTCATGAGTGAGTTGGTACTATATCTATGGTTTTTTCTTAAATCAGTATTAAAATAATATATAATTAAATTAATAAATTTTAATATCCAATAATAGCATGGCTTTTTTTTTTTTTTGTAAATAAAAAAAATTACTCATAATATTTTTAAAGAAAATAATTAATGTGGATGTCCAAATTTTCAGAGTTTCAATATCAAAGGGCGAAAATAGCGGGAAGAGGAAAAGCATAACTACCAAACGGTAAAACCGTTCTTTTCCTTCTATTGTTATCATGAATAAAACCAACTTATTAGTACCAAATGCTATAAATCCATCCATTTATCTATTCCGTTTTCAATATAAAAAATTCTATTACATTTGTTTCAATTTTTTTCTCCCCAGAATCAAACTGATCCTTTAGTTTTTATCATCAGTTTGTTTCAGAGGTTGTAAACTTATTTTAATCCTCAATTTCCAATTAACAAGCTTTTCTCTCTTTTCTTTTTCTGATTCTTTTCTTCTCTTTTTTTTTTTTTTTTTTTGCAGGGTTTTTGGTTTTTTAAACTTTCCTTATTTTTGGAGCCATACATCAGGAGACTTCATTAATTCATTTGGTGTTTCATCCTTTTTTGGTTTCGGAAACAGGTTTGGAATTGTGGGTTGTTGTCTTTTTCTTTTGTGTTTCGCCAATGTTTAATGAATAATAATCATTCAAAAATTTGCCCAGGAAAATTAGCACGGGTGATAGCAGAAAAAAAGAATAAATTAAAAAAATGTTGGGTGATTTCTTGAACAGATTGCTATTGTAAGTCATTGGGGGTTCCTCATTTTCCTTTTTAGTGTTGGCTTCATGTTAATAAATAAAAAAGAAATGGTTGACTAGATTTTTGGAATAAGATGTTAATCATGGTAATTATGTTATAAATTCAGGTTGGTTTTTGGATATGCATATCCAGCATTTGAGTGCTTTAAAATGGTGGAGAAGAACAGGGTTGAGATTGAAGAACTCAGATTTTGGTGTAAATACTGGTATCAAAATATGGGCCCTCTTCACATTGTCCCAACCAGACTATATTTTATTTAGTGTAATTTGATTTAAAAAATAGTATTGATTTGTGGAACTCATGAAATTTGCAGGATCCTTGTGGCGTTTTTGACAATTATTGAGAGGATAACCGACATATTCGTTTCCTGGTATAAGATTTAATATAGGGTTATGGTTTTGTTTAACATTACAAATAGGGTTTAATTGAATAACATATATATGAATAATACTGAAGGTTGCCCATGTATGGCGAGATGAAGTTTGCATTCGTTATCTACCTATGGTATCCAAAAATCAAGGTAGTCATCGAATCGTAGAGGGCATTCATTTCATTGACCCCTTTTCCTTGCGCAAATCTTTAAACTCAATTCACAATTATATGACAAAATGCAGGGAACCAATTTTGTGTACGATACCTTCGTGCGGCCATACGTGGCGAAACATGAAACAGAAGTGGATCGAAAGATCATGGAGATGAGAGCTCGAGCATGGAACGTGTTTATGCATTACTGGTCAAACTGCTCAGAAATGGGGTTGACTAAATTCTTCGAAATGTTCCAATATTTAGCAGGTCAATCTGCAAAGCTCAATCAAGCTGTCAAGCAAGTCAATCATGTCGATCAAGTCCATAAGGTAACCATCCCTACCACCATTTCTTAGCTTTGAAATGAAAATTATGTCAAATGCTTTCATGTTTCTTTTTCTGTAGAAATCTGATGATCGAAGTCTAAACGTTCCACCGCCACCGTCTCCAAATGGTTTACGGAGTCCGATGGCGAGAAACAAGGCATGGAGTTCAGCAGCGATAAACCGAGTCAACTCACCCAGGTTCAGTCAATCCCAAGAGGACACCAGCCCAACGGAGTACGAGTTCGACAACGATGATGACTCGATTCCCTATTCCCCAAGTAACTCTAGGCTCCAACAGGCTCGTCTCAAGCTCCGCCGCACCAAAACACAAAATTGATTTAATTTGTAATAACACAAACCAAATTTGTACGAAGATTTTTTTGTTTCTTGAATACCAAGTCCGAAATCCCACTCATCATTTTTCCCTCTCCGTATAATAATATATTATGTTTTTATTCAAAATTATGTTCATCGAGTTAGAAAGCTTTTTTTGTTGGAAGTTTTGTCTCTTGGGCATAAGGTGCAAATTTTTTTTTAAAAAAAATGCTTCTCTAAATGTATGCCCTTTTGTACGTGTTATAATATATAAAACATGCAATTCTTTACATCCACGATTTCGTGATTTCGTGATTGTGTCTTGTCTATTTACTTTCATTGTGGGTGGACAATATTCAATTTAAATAAAAGATATATATGCAAAGTTAGAATGAATTAGGGTGAAGGAAGTTAAAAAAAGACAATGAAGAAAGCTGTGGATAAGTCACAACCCAATGAGTCAACCGTAGGATAATATGATGTAACTAAAGTTTGTTGTAACACTCTATATCATACTTGATTTAACGGATTCAAATATAAGTTATCATGATATTTACATACTTAGCAAAACTTTACAATCTACAAAAACTATATTAGAAGTACCAGTTATCTTTATAAAATCCATTCTAAGTCAATAGGTTTGAATAATACATTTATCGTTTGTCACAAACTTCAAAGGTAAAATAAAACCTTAAAATAAAGTATTTGATAGACATATTCATAGTGTATATTACTACTTGTCATTTGAAAAACATATTCTATGTTCATTTGACTCAAGGGTTGGGGTTCTTTCTTAGACTTTGGCGAATACTTTTCTGATTCCTGGTTGGCAGATAGCTATGTGCCAACCTCTACAATTAACCACCTTTTACACATTTCGTCCAATTGATGGATCACATGCTTCACCCCATAATTCGAATCTCATTACACACTTTCTTTGCAGAAGGTAATTGAATGTACTCCTTAGAATGATATTCAACTGATGTTATTCTTGACAGATTCTTCTACAGGACTCAACGATTATCAGAACACCAGTTACATCATGTCTTCAAATTAATCTAGGCAACTAGACTTATTTAGAAGAATATAGCATTTTAATCCAAGCAATAGAATCCCATCTTGGATATGCCCAAGTCTGTCACAAGGATGGCTAAAAATTTCAGCCAAAAATAGTACAATTTTTCTTCCAAAAATAGTTTTTAAGTTAAAAGTGTTTTTTTTAATTACTACTAAACATATTTAATTATTATGCAAAGTTGATTTTATATATTTTCTGTGTGTTTGAGGAAGAAGTTGGTAAATTGGGCTAAGAGCCCAAAACTAAAAGAAAACGAAGGCAAAATGAGGTTGTGTAAGCTCGGCTTGAGTTCACAGACCAAAATATGTGGAGTGAGGAGTGAGTGGGTAAGACAACAAATATAAACCCCCCCATCACTGACCAAACCCCAACTGTCCACTTATTTATCTTCTTATCCACTCCCCTCTGCTATTTCATTTATCCTTCGCCCATATTCTCTTTCACTGCAAACTGTGAGCGAGTGAGAGAGATGGCTTGCTCAGCTACTTCATCGGTCGCGGCTCTCATCTCCTCTAAGCCAAGGGCTTTCTCCTCCAATTCCAAGCCCTTCTCCCAATCCCTTTCTCTCCCCAATCCCTTCACTGGTCTCCCTGCCCCTGTCCTTTCTCGTCCCGCCTCCTTTTCCCTCTCCCGCGCCTCCCCTTCTCGCAAGTCTTTCGTCGTCAAAGCCACCGTATGTTTTTCTCTTCCCCATTTCGCTTTTTCTTTTCATGTTTCTACTAATTTTTAAATGGTTGAATTTAGACTGGAAAGGGAATGTGACATTTACTTTGTTTTAATTACTTTCTTTTATTAATATCAACAGTTTTAAACATAATGTATTAGGATGTCTCAGGGCTTTAGTTATTTTTACAAAGGATTTTATTAGAATGTATTCAGAGTGTGGAATTTGGATCTGGTTTCGATTTTAATACAAAGATGGAAAAAATTAGTGTTGCCAAGGAATAGCGCCGTAAATGTGGGTCTATGACTCCATTGTAAAGGCAAAATAGGAAGCCGAAGCTAACTCCATTTGGTGAGTTTTGTTGGGGGCTCCAAATGAAAATGGATATCTATATCATTTAGTTTAAAATGAATTAGTTTGTTTTCAATCAACATTTTAGCAATTTGGAGAAAGGAAAAAGAAGAAAGAAGAGCAAATTATGTTAAGTGAAATTCAGAATTAGTTTTGAGATATGTTTATTCTAAACGAATTCTGAATGTTTTGATGGTGAACTATTTCTTTATCCACATAATTTCTCATGTATGATTCGGTTTCATATTTTGCGCATCTCTTTCAGAGTGAGCTTCCACTGGTGGGAAATCCTGCCCCTGATTTTGAGGCTGAGGCCGTCTTTGACCAGGAGTTCATTAAGGTATCTTATGTGGATATTGTTCTCAAGTATAGGCACTTAAATAAAATTTTCCCTCTTTTGTTATGATTACATATGTTTTTTTCCAATTCTATACTGAACTATGCATTATTCTTTCAGGTCAAGCTCTCCGAATACATTGGGAAGAAATATGTGATTCTTTTCTTTTACCCGTTGGACTTCACATTTGTTTGCCCCACAGGTGTCTTTCACCCTGAACAACTAGCCTAATAGTTTTCTATGATATTGGAGTCTCATTCTTACTTTCACCTCCTAAAATGCTTCCTGCTTGCAGAGATTACTGCTTTCAGTGACCGCTATGAAGAATTTGAGAAGCTAAACACCGAAATATTAGGTGTTTCTATTGACAGTGTGGTAAGTTCCTTGGTTTATAGCAAAAATTGTTTATACCTCTCTGCCTATATTAAAGTTTAGTAGTTTCCTTCAGGCGCAGAAGATTCTTAAAGGAATGCTTATGTCTTCATTGTAGCTTTACGTAGCTTGCAGGTTCATTATTCTTAGACCTCCCACAGTGATGATATAAGCAATGCAAAATTGCAAATCTCTATGACCATGAATCCTAAAAATTAGTCAAGCACACAAGGTAAAAGATAACTCAACCACCAAATGCAGCATAAATTTATTCAAGGCAAAAAGACACATCCAAAATAAAGACACCAAGTTGCCATTGTCCTATCAAAGATGTTATGGAATCTCAAGATTTAAATTCTAGTTTTAGGGTTTAGTCTTGATTTGGTTTGAAATTGATGCTTCGGTTCAGATCTGGAATTAACAAGGAAAAGTAAGTCAAATTTCTAATTAAGAGTGAAAAGAAAAAAGAACTAAAAAAATAAAAAAAGAAGGATTAAGGAAGAAGAATCCGGATTTGGAATGGAGTACATATATAATTCGGTATTGAATGCAAATCCTAGATGCCAAATTGAAAAACCTGAAATCAATAAGAATCCGAACTAGAGTTAAATTATAAAAAAAGTAAACGAAATCAGAAATAAAAGAAAGAATTAGGGTGTGGAGAATTTAGCCGAGGATGAATTTTTGGGGCTTGAATGAACAAGTATATTCGGTCACCCTTTAGAAAGACTCCTACTTTGACTCAAACACTTCTGGAAAGTTGTAGAAATTTATAGAGATCGATGTTTCTATCTGGCCAAGCAATGGCGTTCTGAATACTATTTTCCTCGTTAAGATATGTTGCTACCATACCGCACTCTAAATTTCGTGAAGTAATTGTTTTATCTATATTCTTATGTTTTATACACTATATTTTTTTTCTGCAAGTCTCGAAGATTTGTGCAGCCTTGATGAAATGCTAAGCTTTTGGCTTTTTACCTGGGTGAAATGCTACATCATGGTGGCAAGCATTTTAGATCGGACAAAGAGAGGTGTTTAATAGGAAATGAAAATCAATGCAAAATGTTTGTGTTCTAGTTGCGAAAAAAATTCTTCAATCAACAACATATTAGTGATCTGCAACAATTTAGATCTGTTACTTAAAACTATCTTGAAGTTGTGTAATTTTACCATTAGTGCTGCTTCCCTTCTTATCTATTATGCTTAGTTGGTTTTGCATGTTTGCAGTTGATGCTTTGCATCTTTATTTTATCTGGGAATCTAGATAATATTTATGTCTATCATAGCTTTGGTTATAGTTAGTGTGCAGTATAACAAAGCATTAATACATTTCTAGTAGCAACTGTATTTGTAATTAGCTGATAATGTTTACTTTGTTGCATTCAAATTAATATTATGTTTTTTGCGTTCAAGGGAAACGAAACTTAAATCTCACCTTGTTGTGATGCAGTTCTCTCACCTTGCCTGGGTTCAAACAGATAGAAAGTCAGGTGGTCTTGGTGATTTGAAGTATCCTCTTGTATCTGATGTCACAAAGACAATTGCCAAATCCTATGGAGTGTTGATTCCTGATCAGGTTTGTTAACCTCGTGTTGCTAGCATCTAATGCTCAATGAGCAAAGCATAATTTATTCGTTAAATTTTTTAGTATGTACCGTGCAAGGTAAAGGCTCCTGAATACCACTCTTACATACCTATATATCTAGTATTTCTTAACCCTTAGGGTTTGATTCATTCATCAAAATGCTTCCTTAGAATTGATTTTTCCTTCTTTTGGGAGTTAAATCACTTTTTGGGCCGTGAACTTGACAACTTCTCCCACATTGGGGTTTAAACTTTCTTCTCTTTTTTTTTTTTGGTTCCAAGTTAGACCCTGAACTTGGCAATTGTTCCTAACATTGAGGCTTGAACCTTTTTTTATCCAAGTTAGTCCTGAACTTGGCAGTTGTTCCCACTTTGGGACTTGAACCTTTTTTTTTTTTGTCCAAATTAGTCCTTGAAAACCCTAAATTTCAGGCCCGATATGTGAACAATTGCCAAGCTTAGTGATTAACTTGGACAAAAAAAAGTTCAAGCCCCAATGTGGGAACAATTGCCAAGTTCAGGGCTTAACATGGACCAAAAAAAAGTTCAGGCCCTAACGTGGAAAAAGTTGCCAAGTTCGGGGGGTGGGGGGAGTTTTTTGGTAAACCTAGAAAATTATGATCAAATGTAAGGGAAAAAGAAAACACTTGATAATTAGAGATTCTAAAGTTTCTTTATAGAACCATGACTCCTGGCTCACTCACTCTATCATCTTTAACTATACTTTCCCCCGAAGTGAGTACTTTGTTGTAAATATGTTTTCCAATATTGTTCTTACAAATTCATTATGGATGTCAGGGAATTGCATTGAGAGGGCTTTTCATTATAGATAAAGAGGGAATTATCCAGCACTCCACCATCAACAATCTTGCTATTGGACGGAGCGTTGATGAAACAATGAGGACTCTCCAGGTACTTATAATTTCCTAGACTGGTATTGCACTTGACAAAGTTCCATTTGGGTGCATGGATCATGTGCCATTTATATGGCTCACTGTGAGCATCCAAATGGGTTATAATGGTTGAAATTTAAGGTTTTGCGTGTTACTTCATGGGGAAAGTTTCCGTCCGGCATGTAACGTCTTATAATTTGCCTATAACTGCTGTCCTGCAGGCCTTGCAGTATGTGCAGGAAAATCCAGATGAAGTATGCCCAGCTGGGTGGAAACCCGGAGAGAAATCCATGAAACCTGACCCTAAGCTCAGCAAGGATTACTTTGCAGCAATTTGAGGTATAGCCTAGAAGGCAGAAGGTGTGTGTTGCGTCCATTAGGATTTGACTAAATGAGTTTTTGTTTTTCAATGTTTCTTTTTTGTTTTAATGAATTGCTTAGCCTTGGATGGTAATATAAAAGTATGGGGAAATAATCAAATATTGATGTTTGGATTGTGTCTTTTGTATCTTCAAAGGCTGAAGCATAATAATCTTCCTGTCTGGACTGCCTGCATGATGATTTTTCTACTATTTTTTGTTAAAAGAAGGTTCCTTGGATAGTGCTGATCATATTTGGGTTGACTGCTAACAAAATCTTGATGTGGGATTTTACACGCATCTAATCGTAGCCCCCTTTTAAGTAATCAAAACTCGATAAGCTGGACCAACAACCAATCATGTGTCTCACGTTATATTCACCATTATCATATATGGTGGGTTTTTATATAACAACCTATTTCTCCCCAAAAATGGGCATTATTATTTTTATATAAAAAAATTACAACATTGTTTTTTATTTTTATTTTTCATTTTATGTTGGTTGTTAAGGATGCTGCTATGTTTATTATTTGCATGGATTATGGCATTAATTAATTTTCTTTTATTCTTCATATCCATAGCACTTTCTAATGATCCACAGTTGATTGTGTTCCAATAATTTTGCAATCATGCATCGCTGACATTTGGGTTTTGTTTTTAATTATTAGAACATGGTCTACTTAATGTAACATATTAAGGGAAATATTGTAATTATGATTATTACGATGATGGAGAACAGGGCATCTACTTTTGAAAAATGAATTAATTTTATTTGTCAAAAATATAAAAGTATATTATTTTAAATTTTATCTACTTTGGTAGTTAGCCTAGCTAAATAAATTCAAGCTTAAATCAATTATAAAAAATGAACGTAAAACCTTTAATTAAAATCAAAGGTTATAGTCAATCTAATAAAATATAGTAATAGAAATAACAAATTAGTTTTTTCACTTGTTCTTTTGTCAAGTATTCACGGATTCAGTTCATGTTGCTTTCATTCATTTTATATAATTTTTAAAATTTTCAATATTTACTTATAAAAATAAATAAAATCCAGATCCAAATTTTTAGGCTTTTATATAATGTAAGTTAAATATGGAATGAAATCTAAATCTAAATTTTCATATATTCATATTCTCAAACATAACATTAAAAATATTTTAATTGCATATAATAATAAAGAAAATGAATGAACTTTGATATTTAAAAGGGGTCAATGATAATCAAGTGTTGGTTATTTAAATAACTAAGACTTCAAATTTGTTTCAGTATTATTGATCTGCCAATGAGTGAATTAGTTTACTATTCAAACCCAAAAGATTGATCGAAATTTCATAATCTTTATCATATTCGAAAATACCTTTTTTTTCTTTTCAAACTGTTGCAATCCAAATTATATATTTTCAAAGTCATGAATTTTCCTTTCCATTAAGGTGCATATACCGGAAATTCAAGAGGAAATCCTTGATCAACAGAAATTTGCTCCAAAGATTTGGGGAAAACGTTAAGGGTATGTTTAGGGAGAAATTTTGTTTTCAAAATTCTAAAAATGAATTTATTTGTTTAGGTAATATGTAACACTCTAAATCCGGCTTAGACGTTATGGCTGGATTCGGAGGTGTCACAAAGAATGGGTATTGATAACGAAATTCATACAAAAAAACCATTTCAGTTTTTCAAAACGTTTGTTCAATTAATTTGCCTTAGACGTGTTTATAAGCAGAAGCCTACAAAAAAATTTTTGTATATCAAGAAGGCAGTTCGTGTTTTTAGGAAACCTTTGTTTTAATAAAAACCGTGTTTTTAGCTAGTTATCCAAACAACATATTTAAGCAAAAATCCAAATCCCAAAATTAAATCAACAGCCCGAAGAATCCAATTAATACAAAACTCCCAAAAATAATCTTTAAGAATATAAAACCTTTAATTAAATTCAGTCCGTATACTAGTAGTCATCGCAAGACTCTGTCGCATCGATCCGTCTAAGTTTGTGGATTACTTGGACAGAACAGACAAACAGATGTGAGTTTACGTAAACTCAGTGCGTAACCCAACAGAAGTAGACATGCAAACATGCAGAAAACTCACATACAATCAGATATAGATTCGAGCTCATGCCCATTTTAGATTCAGATAACAAAGTCAGATATACAGATCAGATAATCATAATCCTACCCCTATCCTCTACACACCAACTCCGACCATCCTATCACACCATGTGGGGTTAAAAACACCCACCCAACCCTACACACTATATCGTGCCATTATGACACATATCAGATAATGTGCAGCCAAGCTGCCAGAATATAGGCGATGATCGCCATATAGAACACTTCATCCGTATATACAAATCCCACCCCAAAACAGATACAGAAAACAGATACAAAAATAGCATATTAAACGTGTTCAACATACTTATATACATATAACGGAATAATCAGACATGCATAGCATTATCATATTTAAAACATAAAATTTGACTATCAGATCTATAATTTTAGGGTTTGGTTATCCCTTACTGACCCTAAGGTAGGCCTACAGTCAATCGAAACAATTCGTGCGACCTTAGAAAAAATTTCAAAAATATGGGCCCACATGCCCAGATTGGCCTTACCCATGTGGCCCATAAAGCCTGACCCCAAACCCACACGCCCATGTGGCATACCTATGTAGGCCTACAAGCCCAACTTGGCCTAGCCCGTGTGGCTCACACGGCCATACTCCAGCCACTACAAGGTCGTGTCTTACGCACAGCCATGCCTTTTCGACCACACGGCCATGTCTCACACACGGCCAACCACACGGTAGCCACACGCCCTTTGTGGCATCGACAGAACAATTTTTCGGCTTTTGCCGAAACTCGTTTTTCTACGTTTCTGGTACACACTTGTTACAGTTATGATGCAAAAGTACTCCCGAGCCATCCGAAACCTAAAAACAGAATACCTACAACGAATTTAGCCATCGATTAATAGACCCCCCAAATTTAAACCGAGTAATGCGAACTCACTTACCGTCTACACCCCCATTCCCTCGCATAGATTCGAACATTGAAAAGAAATTGTTGTTTCCACCACTTCTCCTATGCAAAAGATACAACAAGGATTTAATCTGCAGAAATCAAATGATAAAAGAATGCAAACGCAAGCCCACTTACAGATTACACCAAAACCAAACGTTCGAAACGCACAAAAACAAAGATTAAAGGCAGAGTCAAAGAATGGAAGAAAAGAATTGAATCCTCCATCAGAGAGTAAAGGAGACAAAATGAAATTAAGGATTTTTCTTTGTTTGGGAAGATGAATAACGTTAGAAAGAAACAAGGAATTTTGGGAAAATCATTAAAAATAAAATAAAATCAGATATGATAGCATATCCCCATATTTTCTCAATTACAACTACCCACTACTCAAAATTCTAATACAACTGAAACTCAAACACAAAACTGAGCAAAAATAATACCCACGCTTGTGCAGGGATTTGAACACAAGACCTAACAGAATACAGACAGATGCTTAACCAATGAACCAGTAGGCTCATTCTTATATGGATTAACAAACAATTTTATAAAAACCCATTCAACAAGTGTAAGGCTAGGATTAGAAAAGAATAACAAAATTGGCAAAGATGAGACTAGAACCCAAGACCTCTCACACACACCCAAAACATTTAACCGTTGAAGCAGACAGATATTTGTGTCAGATATATACAGAAAAAGGGATAAATTAATTAGGGCATTACAACTCTACCCCCTAAAAAAATTTTGACCTCAAAATTTTGACCTCAAAATTTACCTTATCAGAATAGATAAGGATACAGCTGATGCATCGAGTCTTCAGGTTCCCACGTGGCTTCCTCAGTTCCATAATTCTACCATAGTACCTTCACTAATGGTATGAACTTCCGCCTCAAAACTTTAATATCACGATCCAGAATCTGAACCGACTTCTCCTCAAAAGTCAAATCCGGTCTAACCTCGATCTCCTCAACAGAGACAACGTGAAATGGATCAGACTGGTACCGCCTCAACATTGAGACGTGAAACTCATCGTGAATATGGTCTAACTCTGGAGGTAACTCTAACTGATAAGCGACCGGTCCCACACGCTTCAGAATTCGATACGGCCCAATAAACCTAATGTTCAACTTGCCCTTACGACCGAATCTCAAGACCTTCTTCCACATAGAAACCTTAAGAAACACGTAATCACCCACAAAATACTCAATATCTCATCTCTTCAGATCTGCATAAGACTTCTGTCTATCAGAAGCTACCTTCAGACGATCCCAAATTAATTTAATCTTATCTTCGGTCTCAGAAACCAACTCAAGACCCAAAACCCGACGCTCACCCAACACTGTCCAATATAGCGGAGTACGACACTTACGACCATACAAAGCCTCGTAAGGTGCTATCTAAATGCTAGACTGAAAACTGTTATTGTAGGCAAACTCAACTAGCGGCAGATAATCCTCCCAACTACCTCGAAATCAATTACACAACTCCGAAGCATATCCTCCAGTATCTGAATCACCCTCTTAGATTGACCATTGGTTTGAGGATGGAACACAGTATTGAAGCCCAATCTCAAACCCAGAGCCTTGTGTAATTTCTTTCAGAACCGAAAAGTGAAGCGAAGATCTCTATCAGAAATTATCAATACAGGAACCCCATGCAGTCTTATAATCTCAGAAATATACAGCTTCATTAACTTCTGCAGCGAAAACTCCATCTAAACTGGAATAAAATGAGCGAACTTGGTCAATCGATCCACGATGACCCAAACATAGTCCTTCTTAGTGGGTGTCAAGGGTAACCCACTTATGAAGTCCATCGTTACTCGTTCCCATTTCCATAAGAGAATCATAACGGGCTGTAGCAAACCCAAAGGCAACTGATACTCAGCCTTAACTTGCTAGCACGTCAGGCAACGAGCAAGAAAAATTGTAACCTCACACTTTAAACTCAGCCACTAATATAACTCACGAAGGTCGTGATACTTTTTATTACCACTGGGATGCATATCATAAGGGCCACTATGTGTCTCCCTCAGAATCTACTGCCTCAAATCAGAATCATTCGGCACACAGATCTAACCTCGAAAACACAAAACCCCATCGTTATTCAGCCCAAAGTCTGAAGTACTGCCACTCTCAATTTGAGGAAACCGCAACCCAAAGACTCATCCCCCAACTGCTTATCTCAAATCTGATCAATCCTAGTCGGCTTAACTCGTAACTCGGCTAACAGACTCCCATCATCAAATAGACATAGACGAGTGAACATCACCCTCAAATCAGTTATCACTCTACGACTGAGAGCATCGACCACCACATTGGCCTTACTAGGATGATACTCTATCGTGCAATCATAATCTTTAAGCAGCTCAATCCAATGATGTTGCCTAAGATTCAACTCCTTTTGAGTAAGAAGATACTTAAGGCTCTTGTGATCAGTGTAGATAATACACCTCTCACCATACAGATAGTGCTTCCAGATTTTCAACACAAAAACCACAGCAGCTAACTCGAGATCATGCGTTGGATAATTCCCTTCATGTATCTTAAGTTGATGGGATGCATAAGCCACAACTTTTCCATCTGATATCAATACACATCCCAAACCGACGTGCGATGCATCACTGTATACCACAAACACTTTTCTAAATTTAGGCTGTATTAGAATAGGAGCTTGAGTCAGAACAAACTTGAGCTTCTCGAAGCTCGCTTGTTGCGCATCAGTCCAAACAAAAGGAACACCCTTACGTAGAAGCTTAGTCAAATGAGCTGCAATTAGAGAGAACCTCTCGACAAACTACCGATAATAACCCGTAAGACCCAGAAAATTACGAATTTTAGATACATTCTTAGGCTGTTTCCAATCAAGCACAGCCTCAACCTTTCTAGGATTAACTCGGATCCCCTCAATAGAAACCACGTGCCCCAGAAAAGTTACCTCACGCAACCAGAACTCACACTTGGTCAACTTAGCGTAGAGCCATTTTTCAAGGAGTATCTGAAGCACTACTCTAAGATGTTCATCATGCTCATCCTCAGTCTTAAAGTAAACCAGAATATCGTTGATGAAGACCACGGTGAACTGATCTAGATATGGCTGAAAGACTCGGTTCATCAGATCTATGAATGCAGCCGAAGCATTCGTTAAATAAAAGGCATAACTAGGAACTCGTAATATCCGTAACGAGTCCTAAATGCAGCCTTATGAACATTAGCTTCCTTAACTCTAAGCTGATGGTACCCAGAACGAAGATCAATCTTCGAAAACACTGAAGCCCCTTGGAACTGATCAAACAGATCATCAATCCTCGGAAGTGGATACTTATTCTTTACAGTCAGCTTATTGAATTATCGATAATCAATGCACATCCTCATGGTGCCATCCTTTTTCTTCACAAACAGAACCAGTGCTCCCCATAAAGACACACTAGGGTGGATGAAACCACGATCCAATAGCTCTTGAAGTTGAGCCTCAAGTTCTGTAAGCTTCGTCGGTGCCATTCGATAGGGAGCGATAAACACCGGAGCTGTACACGGTAGAAGCTCAATTCCAAACTCAACTTCTCGATTAGGAGGTAAACCCAGTAACTCTTCAGGAAATACATTTGAAAAATCCGTTATTGTTCTGATATCCCCGATAGAAGAGTCCCTAGAAGTAGAAACACTGATGTAAGCCAAATACGCCTCACACCATTTTTGAACCAATTTCTCAGCCATAAGCATGGAGATCACATTGGACAGATAATCTCGACATTCACCTACCACAACCACTTCTTTATCACCCTTAGTCCATAGAACAACCCTCTTAAATGCGCAATCCAAGCTAACACAATGCTCAACCAACCAGTCCATACCCAGAATTAAGTCAAACTCCTCAAACAGAAGCTCCATCAGATTTGCAAGAAAAATAGCCCACTGCACCACTAACGGAACATCCCTGTAAAGCCTATTAACCTGAACAGACTACCCCAACGGACTCAATACAGTGATCTCACTAGAAGTGCTCTCGACAAAAATTTCCAATTTTTCAGATACAGAATTAGTTACATAGGAGTATGTAGAATCTACATCTATCAAAGCAGTATAAGGTACATCAAAAATTAAGAACGTACTGGTGATAACACCTAGAGCATCCCTATCCTCTTAGCGTCGAGTAGCATAAACCAACGTAGGCTGCCTCACCTCCGTCTGGCCAACACCTCTGCTCAGTGCTCTTTGCCCATAACCCATACCATTACTACCCCTAGCCGATCCACGGCCCCTAAGTGGCTTCTGAATTGCCTTCTAAGGCTGTACAGAACCCGATCCCGAAGCTTGCATCTGATCTACCCATTATGGACACTCTCAAATTTGATGCTCCAAAGACCCACACCTCAGACAAGCCCCAATCCTCCTCCAACACTCACCCGGATGATGCCTACCACAATCTCCACAAGGCTGAATTCTAGTAGGAACAACAAGAGCCCCAACTCTAACCGGCCCATCAGGCCTGGCCTTTTTCTTAGGCTTTTGAACAGAACTAGAGGGCTCTGAATCCCTCTTATTCTTACTCCTCTCTCGGTCCCTATTATGGCGCTCCACGCGCTTAACATCCTCGACGATCACCACATTCTCAAACAGAACCGCGAACTCTCGTTCCCTCTATGGAGTAATCAGAACCCTCAGACTGTCTCTCAAGTCGTCCTCAAAACGAACACACTTCTCATACTCAGATGCCACCATGCCTCCAGCATAGTGGCTTAACCTCAGAAACTCAGCCTCATACTTGGCCACTGACCTATCATCTTACGTGAGATTCATAAACTCACGCCTGCGAGCATCTACATAGCTCGAGCCCACATACTTTCCCTAAAAGACAATCTTGAAGAAATCTCAATTCAAACGTTCAGGCTAAGTACCCTCCTCAACTGATAACCACTACTGGTATGCCTTATCACTAACCAATGAGACTGCACCCTTAAGTTTTTGCTCGGGAGTACAGTCGATGTCATTCATAATCCTCTCTGTGGCCTCCAACCAATACTCGACTACAGTAGGGGCGACTCCAGTGACACCCCTAAATAGCTCAGCTCCATTAGACCAGAGTCGTTCAGCTACCGACACACAGCCCCCAGATCCAGAATGGGGCCCAGCAACCCTCTCTAATACCCTCAACATGGCCTGGGATAGTGCATCGTCCCCAGCTGAACGGCTTTGAGACCCAATCTCAATAGCAGGCGAAATTGGTGTCTCACTCGTATCTAGATTTGGCATACCGTCCAGAGAGGAAGACTTAGCTGGAGCCTCCCTAAGGCCTCTACCACGGCCATGAGTACCACGTCCGCGAGTTCCACGAGTGCTCATTGTAAATTTTTAAATTTTATCTGATATTATAAAATTTTATGCACTAGTTTCAGTATTTATTAGCAGATATTTTATGCACAGATTATCAGAAGTTCAGTGATGTTTTCAGAAGTTTCAACCTCTAACTATTTTAGTACAGTTTCAGAAAGTACTAACTACAGTGTTTTCAGAACAGTTCTATCTAAGTACAGAGATACTTACAGGATCGACGCCGGAGACTCGATGTACCATATACTTTCTCAATGTAACACCCCTTACCCGTGTCCGATGCCGAGCCATAACATTTCGTTCAAATCAAATTCATTCATACATATGCAAATTGTCCCTTATATGGGCCTACGAGGCCCAAAACATACATCAGAAGTAGTTCGGGACTAATCCGAGAACTTTAGAAACTTTAGAAAAACCTAGAAAATTTTTCTACTTTGGAGAGTCACATGCTCGTATGGCTTGGAACATGCCCGTGTAACTCTCTATTTATGACGTCATCACCAAAATAAGATCACATGGATAAGTTGAAATAAGATCACATAGCTAAGTCAATTACCTGTGTGCTTAGGCCGTGTGGCGAATTAAATTCCAAAAATTAACTGCAGACTTCACACGGCCTGGGCACATGCCTATATCCTGAGGCCGTGTTCTTCACACGGCTGAGACACACAGCCGTGTCTCTGCTTGTGTGTTTACTACTAGACATTCTATTTCACCTAATTAGGGTGCAGGGGACACACGGTCGAATCACACGCCCATGGGGCAGGCCGTCTGTCACAGACGACCTAGACACATTCCCGTATGTCTACCCGTGTGGACAACTTTGAGGCTTTTTTTCCAAGCCATTTGCCACCCTTAAACACCCAGATACATAATCTCACTTCATGGCATGCAACATAGCTTATTTAGTTACTCAAATATTCACAATTATGATTAATCCATGACTTCGTAATGGCAACATATCACCTATCCAAACCATCATGCTTTCATATAGCATTCCACACCAATTTCATATTTATTCATCATGATAATCCTACTTTCAATTTACTCAATTATACCATAGCTTTGGTCATACTTATTAGCCACAATTCATTCATTAAGCATATATGCCATTGATCTCACATATCATCCACAAGCAACCACATCAAGCATAACACATTACATGCATGCATAATTAATTAAGGTTACAACCCAAATAATCAATATGAACCATATCACATGGCCATATACAAAATGAATCAAATATTACCATAAGCCAACACATTTGGCTAAACCAATATGACATATAACAAAAAGATCAAGCCCCTATACATGCCATACTCAAAATGTTGAGACTAACTATACCTAATTTTCCAATTGATAGTTTGATTGAAAACTCTGACGTCCTCCAATCCTCGAGCTAGCTTGGTGACACTTTAAGAAAAGGGAAAAGAAAGGGGTTAAGCTTTAAAGCTTAGTAAGCTCACATGCAAATAAAATGCAATTTAAACAAGCATTAATCATACATTTAACATAATGAACATAATCTTGCATTTTATTATCAAATCACTTAAATTTATTCTTTATATATATATTCTTACCACAAGTTCATCATATCCTATGGTATTCTCATGAGTTCGATGTACATACCTGTGCCCACTTGCACATAATAACTTACTTTCTCCTCTTTGACGTATTCATTAGAATTACCCATTGAACTTCTCTTTGGACTACTCGTTGAACACTTGGAATACCATCGGATACATCAGAATCTCACACCTAAGTGCCTCATATGTAGCCATTTGCAACACATGCTGAACTACCCAGCCACCGGTAGAACATACAAGACCAACACCCGGAACCCCATAACATGTGTCACATATATCATGAGCTTAGAACACATAACTCATGAGCTCAGATCGCATAGCCCTTAGTGACATGTCACTTGTATCCTAAACTATTCTTAACGTTCAAACGAGATTCTTCAATACCACATTTTCGTCGAACTTGCTCCTAATGTCGATTTCAATATCCATAACACCAATTGCATACTCATGGAATAATCAAAGCATAGTTCATAATAAAATTTAAGCATTAAACATATGATACAACATCACATTAATTATATATGCACTTACCATACATGCAATATTAAAGCATTTAAAATATGGTACATATTGCATAATTTGCATATGAACTTACCTCGGTATAAAATGATAGAAACGAGCCTAATCCTCGTAAACCTTATTTTTCCCCCGATCAATACCCGAATCACATTTTTCTTGATCTATAATGCCAAATTTAGTTTGTTCAATACACACATTATTTGCATTGACCCATAATTCATACTTTGGTAAAATTACCTTTTTACCACTAACTTTTTATTTATTTACACTTTAGTCCTTAGGCTCGTAAAATGAAATGCATGTATTTTCTTAGTTACCCAAGCCTAGCCTATTCATATTCTAACTCATATTAGCCCACATTTCTCATTAAATCACATTTCTACTACCCATTTCTACATCTTTTATAATTAAGTCATTTTCAGATGTTTTCACTAAAAATCACTTAGTAAAAGATGTTACACTCACATCAAACTTGCATATTCTTTCATTAAACATCAAAATACAAGCATGTCACACATGGGTCAAATTCCAAACATGAACCCTAGCTCAAATAAATGGTAAAAACGACTAGATCGGTTGATAACAACTTCAAAAATACAAAGAACATTAAAAACGGGGCTAAGATGCACTTACTATTGAGTTTGAAAAGTTGGAAAACCCTAGCTATGGAACCCTTGCAAAATTCGGCTAGTACTTGGAGAAGATAAGCAAATTTTTACTTATTTTTCCCTTTTTATTCTTTTATTAACCAAATGACCAAATGCCCTTTTTTACTAAACTTTAAATTTTTGCCCATGCATGTCTATTTTTGTCCAAAATTATAGAAATTGGTTAAATTGCTATTTAAGACCTTTTAATTTATAACCCATAGCAATGTCATGCTAAAAGCTTCTAGACCTCATATTTTGCAACTTATTCAATTTAATCCCTAACTTCAAATTGGACACTTTAGGCATAAAATTTCTTCATGAAAATTTCACACAAACTTACAATCATATCATGGACCATCAAATAATCATAAAATAATTATTTCTATTTCTGATTTGTGGTCTTGAAACCACTGTTCTGACTAGACCTTAATTCGGGATGTTACACTCAAATTATCCAAAATATTTGGAAACTAATTTTTTTAAATCACAATTTTGGAACCCAAAATTCACAACTCGAGTTTTGTAACCTGGCTCTGATACCACTAAATGTAACACCCCAAACCCAGCCTAGACGTTATGGGCGAATCCGGAGGTGTTACAAAGAATGGGTTTGATAACGAAATTCATACAAAAAAATAATTTTAGTTTTTCAACTTTTTTTTTCTACTTTTATACATTGTCAAAACGTTTGTTCAGTTAATTAATTTGCCTTAAACGTGTTTATTAGCAGAAGCTTACAAAAAAACCGTTGTATATCAAGAAGGCAGTTCGTGTTTTTAGGAAACTTGTGTTTTAATAAAAACCGTGTTTTTAGTGAGTTATCCAAACAACATATTTAAGCAAAAATCCAAATCCAAAAATTAAATCAACAATCCGAAGAGTCTAATTAATACAAAACTCCCAGAAATAATCTTTAAGAATATAAAACCTTTAATTAAATTCAGTTCGTATACTAGTGGTCACCACAAGACTCTGCTGCACCGATCCGTCTAAGTCTGTGGATTACCTGAACAGAACAGACAAATAGAAGTGAGTTTACGTAAACTTGGTTCGTAACCCAACAAAAGTAGACATGCAAATATGCAGAAAACTCACATACAATCAGATACAAATTCAAGCTCATGCCCATTTCAGATTCAGATAATCAAAATCCTACCCCTATCCTCTACACACCAACTCCGTCCATCCCATCACACCATGTGGGGTTAAAAACACCCACCGAACCCTACACACCATATCGTGCCATTATGACACATATCAGATAATGTGCAGCCAAGCTGCCAGAATATAGGCGATGATCGCCATACAGAACACTTCCTCCGCATATACAAATCCCACCCCAAAACAGATGCAGAAAATAGATACAAAAATAGTAGATTAAACATGCGTAACATACTTATATACATATAATGGAATAATCAGACATGCATAGCATTATCATACTCAGAGCAGAAAATCTAACTATCAGATCTACAGTTTTAGGGTTTGGTTAGCGCTTACCGACCCTACAATAGGCCTACAGTTGATCGGAATGACCTGTGCGACCCTAAGAAAAATTTCAGAAATATGGGCCCACATTCCTATGTAGCCCGCACGGCCTGACCCAAAACCTACACGCCCAACTTGGCTTGGCCTGTGTGGTTCACACGGTCACACTCCAACCACCACATGGCCGTGTCTTGCACACGACCATGCCTTCTCGACCACACGGTCATGTCTTACACACGACCAACCACACGGGTGGCCACACACCCGTGTGGCGTCGATAGAACAGTTTTTTAGCTTTTGCCGAAACTTATTTTTCTGCGTTTCGGGTACACCCCTATTATGGTTATGATGCAAAAGTACTCCCAAGCCCTCCGGAACCTAAAAACAGAATACCCACGAAGAATTTAGCCATCAATTAACAGACCCCTCAAATTTAAATTGAGTAATACGAACTCACTTACCGTCTACACCCCCGTTCACTCGCACAGATTCCACCGTTGAAAAGAAACTGATGTTTCCACCACTTATCCTACGCAAAAGATACAACAATGATTCAACCTTCAGAAATCAAATGATAAAAGAATGCAAACGCAAGCCCACTTACTGATTACACGAAAACCAAATGTTCGAAATGCACAAAAACAAGGATTAGAGGCAGAGTCAAAGAATGGAAGAAAATAATTAAATCCTCCTTCAGAGAGTAAAAGAGACAAAATGAAATTAGGGATTTTTCTTTGTTTGGGAAGATGAATAGCATAAAAAAGAAACAAGGAATTTTTGGAAAATCATTAAAACTAAAATAAAATCAGATATGATAGCATATCCCTAGATTTTCTCTATCACAACTAGTCACTACTTAAAATTCTAATACAACTGAAACTCAAACATAAAATCGAGCAAAAATAATACCCACGTTCGTGCAAGGATTAAAACACAAGACCTAACAGAATACAAATAGATGCTTAACCAATGAACCAGGAGGCTCATTCTTATATTGATTAACAAACAATTTTATAAAAACCCATTCAACAAGTGTAAGGCTAGGATTAGAAAAAAATAACAAAATTGGCAAAGATGAGACCAGAACCCAAGGCCTCACACACACACCCAAAACACTTAACCACTGAAGCAGAAAGATATATGTGTCAAATATATATAGAAACAGGGATAAATTAATCAGGGTGTTACATAATATATCAGAGAATTTTAAAATTTGTGAGTAATTTCAAAGGGTATTTTAATAGTTCAATTTCCTTTTTCAAATTTCATCTAAACAGATGATTTTTCAAAATTTCTCCTAATTTTATTTAATTTAATACATATGGTCCCATCATAAGATAAAAAAAACTTTATTTGATTATAATATATAGTTTTTAAATTTTATTTTATTAAAACTATTTATAAAATTTCACAAATATAATGATATTTATATTATTTATTTTTAATATAATTATTCTTATTTTTTAATTTGTAAAATTTTAATAAATGAATTTTCCTATATCAATTATTTATCCAAACAAAACAATTACAAATCCTAACATTTTAAAATTTCTTCACCCAAACACAATCTAACATTATTTCTAGCTTACATCCATTAACCCAAAAGTGTACATAGCTCCAAGTGTTTGAATTTGAGATAGAAGTTACTACAAATCAGCATAACCATTTATCACATACAATAATAGCTTGGCTGAGATGGGTTTGATCCATGTATTTTTAAAAAAAGTTATTTTCATTAATTTAAATTATAAATTAAATAAAAATAGAATTAAACTTTGATTAGATATTTACAATTTTTAAGTAGTGAGTCAGCCAACTACATTTAACCAATAACTAGATTGAAATTGATTAGTTAATAAAACCAAATAAAAAATGAACTTAACACTATGGTTGGAATCTATTTTTAATTTTGTGAACTATTGATCAACCCTAATCATAATAGTTTATAATCTATCATCAAATAGAGTGGTAAATAAAAGGCATATTGGTAGGTTTTTTTTTTTTTAAAATGTATGATACACTAAGAATAAACCTATACAAGATCAGATTCGAGTTGAACTTTTTCGAATTTGGCAACATTACACAAGTTTCAAATTAGTGAACATGATGACCCCTCAAGCTTCATACGATTATATAAAAACATTAATTAGGTATGCACAAGCTTTTTGTGAAGCTTGCTATGAAAACAAAAAATCAAACTCTTTTTGAAAATTTTTTATAAAAGAATTTAATTTTTTTGTTGAGACACTATATAATAAGAGAAAAGGACAAAAAGAAACAAGGAGAAAGGATACGTGATGCTGTGAAGGTCAGTTCACCTAAAGAGGTTAAGAGCCGAAACAAAGACATTACTTTAGACACACTAAAAATAATAAAATAAAAATCATTTAATGAACTCGATCAAATAACTGATAAGTTCTAAAACAAAATCTGTTAGAATTAAGTGACTCGAATCCTTATTTAAATAAAATACAGTGGTAAAATAAAATAAAAGAAGAATCCATATAGAATTACAGTTCTTTTATTTTATTTTAGAATAAGGTTTTTTAAACCTTATTAAATTCCATCTTTTTGATATTGATTAGAATAAGGTGTTTCAGTCTTATTATAATATGGCTTTACAAGCCTATAAATAGACATAGTCTATTCCTCTTGTAATTAGTCGAATTCGACATAGTGAATTTTCTTATCCTCTGCCCGTGGTTTTTTCCCGAAAGGGTTTCCACGTAAAATCTATGTGTTCTTTATTTTATTTTATTTTATTTTTCACAAATTGGTATCCGAGCTTCCAGGTTGTTCATCTCGATCACGGTAATGGCGTCTTTGAAGTATGAAATTCCGCAGTTGGATCGCTACACCAGATTTACGTTGTGGCAGATTAAGATGCAAGCAGTTCTTGTGCAGATGGATCTGGAGGATGCCCTGCTAGGGATAGATAAGATGCCTTCGACATTAACAGATAAAGAGAAGAAGCGTAAGGATCGAAAGGCGTTAACACAATTACATCTGTATTTTTCCAACGAAATTTTACAGGATGTGATGAAAGAGAAGACCGCCGCTGCATTATGGAAGAAGCTAGAACAAATATGTATGTCGAAAAATCTAACAAGCAAGTTGCATATGAAGTAGCACCTTTATGCTCATCGTTTGGAGGAAGGTGTGTCTATACACGAACACTTAACAGTGTTTAAAGAAATTCTCTCAAACTTGGAGGCCATGGAGGTTCAGTATGATAAGGAAGATCTAGGGTTGATTCTACTTTTTTCGTTGCCCTCGTCTTATTCAACCTTTAGAGACATGATTTTATATAGCCACGAGTCTCTCACAGTTGATAAGGTTTATGATTGTTTGACCTCGCATGATAAGATAAAGCATCTTGTGGTTAAACCCAACTCTCAGGGAGAGAGTCTCATTGCTCGTGGGAGACAAGATCGAAATGCTGATAATGATCGTGGAAGGACACAGGAACAGAATCCTTGCGGTAAATCTAAGGGTAGATCGAAGTCTTCAAACAGAGGTAAAACTTGTAACTTCTGTAAGAAGAAAGGGCACATTAAATCTGAGTGCTATAAGCTACAGAACAAGATTAAAAGGGAGGCTGCAAATCAAAAGGGAAAACAACTAGAAAATTTCGGTGAAGCTGATGTTGTAGAAGACTACAGCGATGGTGAACTTCTAGTCACTTCTATCAATGATTCTAAAGTAAACGAAGAGTGGATACTTGATTCAGGCTGCACCTTCCACATGAGTCCTAATCGGGATAAGTTTACAACTTACAAAACAGTGTCTGAAGGTGTTGTTTTGATGGGAAATAATGCTTCGTGTAAAATCGCAGGTGTTGGAACAATTAAAGTTAAGATGTTTGATAGAGTTGTTAGAACACTTAGTGATGTGCGACATGTTCCAGAATTGAAGAGAAATTTAATTTCATTGAGTACTCTTGATTCAAAAGGGTATAGATACACAGCTGAAAGTAGGGTTTTAAAGATTTCCAAAAGTTCCCTTGTTGTGATGAAAGGGCAAAGAAAGACTGTCAAGTTATATGTTTTGCAGGGTTCTACTATTACTGGTGATGCAGCTATCGCTTCCTCTTCCTTGTCAGATGATGATATTACTAAACTTTGGCATATCCGCCTAGGGCATATGAGTAAGAATGGCATGGTAGAATTGAGCAAAAGAGGTAAAATTGAGCAAAAGAGGACTTCTTGATGGGCAAGGAATTTGCAAAGTAAATTTCTGTGAGCACTGTGTTTTTGGGAAGCAAAAGAGAGTTCGATTCACTAGAGGAATCCATAACACGAAGGGAGCATTGAAGTATATTCATTCTGATCTGTGGGGGCCATCCAGAGTGCCTTCGAGAGGTGGAGCTAATTATATGCTAACCTTTATTGATGATTTTTCCAGAAAAGTTTGGGCGTTCTTCCTGAAGCAGAAAAGCGATGTGTTTTTTGTATTTAAGTCTTGGAAAATTATGATTGAAAAATAGACAGGAAAACAAATAAAATACCTCCGCACAGACAATGGCTTAGAGTTCTGTTCTAATTATTTTAATATATTGTGCAAGTCAGAAGGGATCGTGAGACACTTGACAGTTCGTCATACTCCATAGCAAAATGGTATTGCAGAACGAATGAACAGAAAAATCATGGAGAATGTTTGATGTATGTTGTCAATTGCCGACTTACCGAAGTCGTTTTGGGCAGAAGTAGCCTTTACTGCATTTTTTTGATCAACCGATCTCCATCCGTTGGCTTTAAGAAAAAGGCTCCACAAGAGCTATGGTCTGGTAATCCTGTTAATTATTCTGATTTAAAGATCTTTGGGTGTCCTGCGTATGCTCATGTTGATAATGGAAAATTGGAACCGAGATCCATTAAATATGTTTTTCTTAGTTATAAAGCTAGTGTAAAAGGGTATAAGTTACGATGTCCTAAAAATAGAAAAGTTGTGATTAGCAGAGATGTTGTTTTTGATGAAACTGCTATGCTACCTAACTTATCTCATAAAGACTCTTCCAATAAAGAAAATCAAAAGTAGGTGGAGCATTAGATTAATACAGAGTCGACTCCTCAAGCTAGTACAAAAATTGACAATAGAGTTGCTTCTTCGCCGCAATACTCTATCGCTAAAAACAGAACTAGAAGAGAAATTAAACCTCCAAAGAAGTATGCTGAGGCTGATCTAGTTGCTTATGCTTTAAATGTGGCTGAAGATATATATGCGAATCAAGAGCCATCTAATTATTCTGAGGCAATTAGCTGTGAAGACTCAGAAAAATGGATGTTTGCTATGCAAGAGGAGGTGGAATCACTCCACAAAAACAAAACATGGGATCTTGTGAAACTTCCTAAAGGTAAGAAGACTGTTCGTTGTAAATGGGTGTTTAAAAAGAAAGAAGGGACTCCAGGAGTTAAAGAACCCAGATACAAAGCAAGGCTTGTTGCAAAAGGTTACAATCAAATTCCAAGACTGGACTTCACAGATGTGTCCTCCCTAGTTGTGAAGCATAGTTCGATTCGAACTTTGCTTGGTATTATGGCCATGCATGATTTGGAGCTTGAGCAGTTAGATGTGAAAACTATATTTTTGCATGGAGAACTTGAGGAGAATATTTACATGCAACAACCAGAGGGTTTTACAGTCTCAGAAAAAGAGAACTATGTTTGCTTGCTGAAAAAATCCTTTTACGGTTTGAAACAGTCACCAAGGCAGTGGTACAAGAGGTTTGACTCCTTTATGACTTCTCATGATTTCAAAATAAGTAGTTTTGATAGTTGTGTTTACTTTAAGAAAAACAGTGATGGTTCTTTTGTGTATCTACTTCTTTATGTTGATGACATGTTGATAGTAGAAAAAGATAAAGGAGAGATAAAAAAGGTCAAAGCCCAACTGAATGAAGAATTTGAGATGAAAGATTTAGGACCAGCAAAGAAGATACTTGGTATGGAGATTCTCAGAGATAGAAAAACAAGTAAATTGTACCTAAGTCCAAAGGGGTACATTGAGAAAGTTCTTTGCGGTTCAATATGCAAAGTGCTAAGCCTGTTAGTACTCCTTTAGTAGCCCATTTCAGACTTTCATCGGCTTTGTCTCCACAATCAGATGATGAGATTGAGTACATGTCACATGTTCCATACTCTAGTGTAGTGGGATCTCTCATGTATGCTATGGTTTGTTCACATCCAGATTTATCATATGCAGTCAGTGCAGTTAGCAGATATATGGTGAATCCCGGTAAAGAACACTAGAAAGTAGTTCAGTGGATTTTAAGATACTTACGAGGTACTACTAATGTTTGCTTACAGTTTGGAAGAGCTGAAGATGGAGTTATTGGGTATGTTGATGCTGATTTTGCTGGAGACCTTGATAGAAGAAGATCTCTCATAGGTTATGTCTTTACAATCGGAGGTTTTGCAATAAGTTCGAAAGCCACTTTGCAAACTACAGTCGCTTTGTCTACCACTGAAGCTGAGTACATGACGATTACTGAGGCTTGTAAAGAAGCTATTTGGTTGAAGGGACTCTTTAGTGAACTCAATGAAGACCTTCAAATCAACACAGTATTTTGTGACAGTTAGAGTGCAATCTTTCTTACAAAAGATCAAATGTTTCATGAGAGAACAAAACACATTGATGTTCGGTATAATTTTGTTTGTGATATTATTGCTCGTGGTGATATTGTTGTGAGCAAAATTAGTACTCATGAAAATCCTACAGATATGATGACTAAGTCACTTCCTATAACCAAGTTTGAGCATTGCTTAGACTTGGTTGGTGTTCATTGTTGAAGTTAAACCCTTAAGGGATTTTATGGAAGAGGTGGAGACCTTGTTCGTTGAGAGTTTGCGATGAAGAACTTGTTCATTGAGAATTCGTGTCAAGGTGGAGATTGTTAGAATTAAGTGACTCAAATCCTTATTTAAATAAAATACAGTGGTAAAATAAAATAAAAGAAGAATCCGTATAGAATTATACTTCTTTTATTTTATTTTAGAATAAGGTTTTTTAAACCTTATTAAATTCCATCTATTTGATATTGTTTAGAATAAGGTATTTCAGTCTTACTAGAATATGGCTTTACAAGCCTATAAATAGACATAGTCTATTCCTCTTGTAATTATTCGAATTCAACATAGTAAATTTTCTTCTCCTCTGCCTGTGGTTTTTTCCCGAAAGGGTTTTCACGTAAAATCTGTGTGTTCTTTATTTTTATTTTATTTTATTTTATTTTATTTTTCACAAAACCAAATTGGCCAAATTAACATATCCTAAGTACATGCCAAATGCTATATTATTGCAAGAGTCTTTATGAATTAAGTGAAAATGTGAAGACTCTAAGACAATGCTATTTTGACACAAACTGGCAGTCCAACAATAATCTATGCACACAAAAAAATTAACTGATACGTTTTTAACTTACAAAGCTAAGTGATGATTTCCAAATTATAACTTAGCCGGTTAATTAAAATACATTACAAAACACACTTAAATGTTTCAATATGGAAAGTACAAAATTGCAGAAAACACTTTCCCTAACAAACAATAATAACAATTTAACAATATCCACTACCCCTTAATAAAACTCAAATTAAAATTTTTCTCAAGGAACTACGTTGTGATACATAAATATCCAACCATTTTACCAAACGATTAGTGAAGAAGGCACAATGCACTTCTTATAACGATAACAATATTCTTGCTTATGCATAGCACAACTTAGCCAACCATCACATCAAATGTGCAAAGTGCAACAATAACGATACTCTAGGATGCTCTAGGCGATCCACACAATATAATAAACAATATGGGGAGCCATATACTCAATGACATGCAGACTACATCCGAAAGTTTTTGATACGTTTTACCAAACATTTAAAAGCATTTTTATAAATAGTTATAGAGTATTCATAATCATTTCTAACTATTCACACAATACTTTTTAAACATCCAATTCAATACAAAAATTAGTACGGAGTCAATTCAAAACATTCTAATCCCTTTTGAAACAAACCTATATGAACACTAGTTATTTACAATTAATTACTTCTAATATAAATTCCAATCAAATTGCAACTAAACCTAAATACATCAATAGTGTTATATGCAAAGTAATCCTATCACAATTTAAAATTTTCATTACTCTAAAATCGTTAAACTAATCATACTAAAGCACATAATTAACAATATAATAAAAGGAAGCTAATATATTATTAGTGAAACCATTATTCTGATAAATAATGTCTCGATAATCAATATGTAATGAAACCTTGAATTTTCACACTACAAATTCTCCCTTTAATAAAAATAGTGTTACAGACTAAAAAGAAAAGCTATTAAATTACTTTAAATCTCAGTATTATCTTTCCCAATTCTCTATTCATATAATGTAAAATATTTTGGCTCATGAATCGTGGTACTCTTCTTCTTGAGAGAATATACAAGTTATCTCCTTTCTCCCCTTTACCAAAACCGTCCCTCTCCCTATGTATTTTTCCTTATTCATTTTTTCTTCCCTCTTTCTTATGAAGACCACGCCAGAGAGGAGAGAGCTCCAATAAATATCACACAATTTCCCTAAAGGGAAAATAACAACAATACTCCTTGATGAAAATTGTCACTTAAACCCCTACACTTCATTCATCTAACTAACCCAAATCCTAAACTTATTACCATGCAACTTAACTTTTCTTACAACTTAATCCCTTAACCCACTTAAAAGTCCAATAATTAATAAAATTCCAAAAGTTAATTCCTTTAGTATTAAAAATCACTTTATAAAAATAAACTCCTGGTAAACCTTGTAATATTTTACTTGAATTTTGTGAAATCTAACACCAAAATTTTTTAGGTGTTACATCAGGAGGGAGACAGTTGGAGTATTTGCATAAGCTTCCTCTGGGGGTGGTCACTTTGGTGACATACGTGATTGGGATGAAGCTAAGATCACCAAGTAGACACTTGTGTTCCTTTCTCATTCTAAGAAGAAGAAGCAACTTGAGTATTTATCTTGTGCTTTTGTTTACATTGGCACTAATATTTTTTTTACTAATGTTTATTGTGCAGGTCTGGACTCAAAAAGTGTGGTAGTTAGCAAAGACCCTATTACTAATGACATTGTACCCATTGTGTTGAGGAATAAGGGTGGCATCCCTCCAAGACCCAATTAGACGCCTCGAGCACCTTTAACACTGAAGGACAACCCCTCAATTCGACCTCTCACAAAGAGGGAGAGGGATGGCGTGGAAAAGATTCCTCCCAAAACAAAGGGGGTGTTATGGCCAGGGCTCCCTTCGAGTGTGGGGTGAAGGAAAATTCAGTTAAAACCTCATCTAGAGGTGAAGGATCGAGCACCCCTGCAGCGAGAAGTGAAGGGAAGACTAAAAATGCCAACACTCCTATCGATCCACCTATCGTTACTACCCAAGTGGTATTTATCTGCCACACAACTCCCTTATTGCCTACTCTCTGTAAGTGATGGTTACTCCTTATAAGTTCATCTAATATGCTTGAGAGGGTTTAACTTAATACTTGTGAGCAAGTCTAGAAGAGATTTTTATAGGGATAAAGGTTGCTTATGAGATGTCCATGCGAACTATAATAGACTTGCATGACTCATCTAGTATTTTAGAAACAAAGGTCAAAGTTGACGAGGAAAAAGCCAAGGCTACTAATGGCAGATTGATAAATATTAAACATGTAACACCCCTAACTCGTATCCATCGCGGGACTAGGGTTAAGATGCATTACGTGACATATCAGAACATCTCGCAATCATTTCACAATCAAAAGTCACGCATCACCATATCATGTCAAACATCAACATTAAGTCCCTCCCTCAGGTCAATGAAACTATAAACATGCATTAGGAAGAGGTTGGGAGTAAACCGAACACATACAGAATTTTTCCAAATTTAACAATTTTTCTAAGTTACAAAGGTCACACATTAGTGTGAGCAGACTGTGTGCCTCACACAGCATTAGACACGACCGTGTGTTTATGCCGTCGCAAAACAGGGCATACATATTGACTTATCCACACGACCAGAGGGCACGCCCGTGTGTGCGCGACCGTATGGTCTGCCTAGGCTCATTATGAAATGGCCCTCAAGCAACACGGCAGAGAAATACGTCCGTGTCCCTGCCCGTGTGGGCAAAAATAAGCCATTTACAAGGCCAATATGCCACCCATTTGGGTCCTCCTTACAATTCCAAAATCAAGCATCATATATGCAACATTTTCAGCCAAATTCAACTCCAAACATGTAAAAATCAATTCATAATATCATCAACCAATTTCATGCTCATTCTCTATATCGAAGCATATTAAAATCACATGCTAAACATTACTAAATTCCCAACTATGAACATACCAAAATGACCATTTCACTTGGCCATATACATATATATATCTCTAAACATATCACATATACATTTATTTGCCTTTTTAAACCATATTCAAATAACTAATGCATCATCAATGTTATACTCATCATTTTACCTATAGGAATATGATCCATAAGTCGAAAATACATCCAATATTTCACCTCAATGCTTAAGCCAAATCATATAACAATTACACCATACATACAACCCATGAATCATACTTCCAAAAATGAGCTCAATACATAACCAAATATACACAATATTAGCATCATAATTAAGCCATTTTCACATGGCTATATATATACTCAAATCAAAATAATCCATCTCAAAACTATCCTATACATGCCACATAACCAAAACTCAAAGCTTTTATTTACCGAAGTGATAACCGGATAGTGTGATGACGTCTCCTACAACTTCCAACTCGAGCAAGTTTCTGAAACTCTATAGACATAGAAAACACACACAGAGTAAGCTTTGAAAGCTTAGTAAGCCATAAGCAAATAAATCATTTCAATAATATCTATAAACCAATATCACTAAACTGATATTATCAAATCTCAATCACATATACATTTATCGTACTTGTAAATTCATATAACCGCATTAAACAACTTTGCTTATCTTATTTATCAATGAACATATAACCATGCTGTCAAATTCAAATAACAACCATTAAATCAATCATATAAGTCAAGCTCGCACTTATCCATTACATCACCAATCAAACTATGTTCATTTATTACAAATCATATATAAGATTATATCAACTTCTTTATAAACACTTCTAAATTCGAACTTCCATAATTCCCTTATTCACATAAACCAAATTTGCATATATGAACTATATAGCCAACTGAACCATTTTAATTTCATTAACTATTCAAGTTTTCGAACCAAGAAATCATACATCAAAGCCATGTTTCATATTTCATATATATCTCATGTCCGAAACATAGAACCACAATTTCATATAACGAGCATATATAACACATCATTCATTTATATACATTCCTATCATTCTTTGTCATATATTTCACATATGGTCATATGATACATACTCACCTTTCGTTTCTGAATTTCATACCATATCACACGTACCTGAATTGGATACAATTTCACATGGTTATTCATTTCTCGAAATGCCTATTGAACCGTTCGGAATCAATAAGAATACTCGGATAACTCATAAGCTCGTACAATGCCAACGTCCAAGACGTGGTCTTACATGTAATCAAATATTGTTGCCACTGTCCCAGACAGGGTCTTACACAAAATCATATACAATGCCAATGTCCCAAACATGGTGTTACACGTAAATCACAAATCGATGACAACGTCCCAGACGTGGTCTTACACGATAACACATATCGGAATCCTATGTCATGACATATGTATCCTAACTATTCCTATGGTTTGTACGGAGCTTTTTAGACATTGTCACATTATCAGAACTTTCTCAATTTCACCTATTCGAACAATCCATGATTGGAACATATTCTCCAAAACTCGATCCAATTCGGCATCACATATATATATTTCTTTACAACTCAATTCAGCATATATAGTGCATATACATTTCAATATAACAATATTTATTTACTTATGAACTTACCTCGTACTAACACGAACGGACCGGAATGACTATTCGATAATTTTTTACTTTCCCCGTACTAACACGAGCGGACCGGAACGACTATTCGGTAATTTTTGACTTTCCCCGATCCAAATTCGATTTCCTCATTTCTTGATCTAATTTAATACAAATTCGACTTATTTAATCATATACTCAATAAATTCATCCAAAAACACATAAATGGGCTAATTACACCTTTTGCCCGTGACATTTCACATTTTTCACAATTTAGTCCCTATTTCACAAAACACAAAATATTCAAAATTTGACCACACCCATGCTTGGCTGAATTTCAGCAAGGTCCCTAGCAGCCCATATCTTTCATTTATTTCATATTTTGACCCTCAATTTACAAAATTTACAATTTAATCCCAAATAGGCATTTTTACTAAAATTCACTTAATTAAATATGAAAATCTATTAACACATATTTATTTTTCATCATCAAACACAAAAACCTCAAGCTATCAACAATGGAAAATCACAAATTCTTTATAAATTCTGAAAATTAAAGAATGGGCTAGCTAATTTACGAAGCAACGATCTAAAAAATGTAAAAATTATCAAAAACTGAGTAAAATACATACCCAAATTAAGCTTCAAAAGTGTCGAACATTCAAAGCTTCATCCATGGATTTATTTCTTCCAACATTCGGCCGAAAAGATGATAATGCATGGCCAATTTATGAATTATTTTATTTAATCAAATGTTAATTCATAATTTACTATTTTAACCTTTATATTTAAAACAAATTTCAACAATACCAACTCCCATAAATGTCCACTAACACTTAAATGGTATAATTACCATTCAAGTACTCAAACAATTAAAATCTATAGTCATTTAATGCATTTAATGCATTTAACTTATAAAATTTAACTTTTACGCTTGACGCAATTAAGTCCTTTTTAGAAAATTGAGCACATAAACGATAAAATTTTCATACAAAAATTTCACACATAAAAATTCACAATTCACTCAATAAACTAGCTGAGTTATACATTTCTGATATCGTAAGGTTACATGGTGTGCCACTGTCGATAGTATTAGATAGAGATCCGAGATTTACATCGCGATTCTGGAGGAGTTTGCAAGATGCTTTGGGTACTAAATTGCATTTTAGCACTACTTTCCATCAGAAAACAAATGATCAATCTGAGTGGATTATTCAAATACTCGAGGATATGTTGAGATGTTGCATTCTTGAGTTCGAAGGTAAGTGGGAACAATATCTACCCTTGATTGAATTCGTTAATAATAATAGTTTCTAGTCGAGCATTAAAATGGCACCGTACGAAGCATTATACGGTAGAAAGTGTAGAAATCTATTATACTGGTCTGAGCTCAGTGAGAATAAGATTTATGGTGTTGATCTGATAAAAGAAACAGAACAGAAAGTGAAAATAATCCGAGATAGTATGAAAGCTGCCTCTGATCGTCAGAAGTCTTATGCAGATTTAAAATGAAAGGATATCGAATATGAGGTCAGTGATAAAGTGTTTCTGAAGGTATCTCCATGGAAGAAAATGTTTTGATTCGGTAAAAAGGGCAAGTTGAGTTCGAGGTTCATCGGACCGTATGAAATCATTGAGCGAGTTAGGACGGTTGCTTATAGATTAAGGTTACCCGTCTGAGTTAGAAAAGATTCATAATGTATTTCACGTATCGATGCTTCGACGATATAGATCTGATCCTTCGCATGTGATTTCTCCATCTGATATTGAAATCCATTCTGATATGACTTAAGAAGAAAAGCCAATTTGAATTCTGTCTAGTAAGATTAAAGAATTGCATAATAAGAAAATTTCGTTAGTCAAAGTACTGTGGCATAGACACAGAGTAGAAGAGGCTACGTGGGAGCCTGAAGACATAATGAAACAGCAGTTTAACGGTAAGATTTTCAGGGACGAAAATCCCTAAGGGGGAGAATTGTAATAGTCCAGTTTTGACCCTAGTCAGAATAGTGGTTTCGGGACCACAAATCTGAGTTTGAAAAATATTTTAATATTATTTTCTGTGTCTGTGATATGTGAATTTACATCTGTGAAATTTTTGTGCTTTAATTTGTCTGTTTCTGTGAGTAATTATGAAAAAGGATTAAATCGCGTAAAGTGTAAAAGTTGAGTGCTGGATGATAAAGCACCTATTTGGCTTGGCTTTTAAAATAAAGGTCCTTGCATATCAAATTTACCATTTATTAAAATGGTGGACAATTATTGACATTAGTTGGTAAGTTTTAATGTTATATCATTAAGGGAAAAAATGGTAAAAGGTGAAATAATGTTAATTAAAATAAAAACAAAACAAAGGTGGCCTTATTATCATGCATGTTAGCCGAAAATCAGAAAAAGAAAGAAGGGTTTGAAGCTTTTGTATATTCGGCACTTTGGTTGATAAATTGAGGTATGAAATTTGCTCGTTTTTTATAATTTCTACGTTTTTGTGATCGTTGCTTTGTGTTCTTCAAAACCCATGTCTAAATTTATGTTTTTGTTGAAGATTATAAAATGTGCCATTGATGATTATATGAGCTTTTTAGTGTTCTTATATGGATTATGAAACATATATGTTAGATTATCATGTTTTGTTCTTGAATTTTTTATGAAATGAGCTATTTGGGCTAATTTCTGAAAATGAGGTTTTGAAGGACTAAATTGTAAATTAAATGTGTTATTTGGGCTTGTATGAAAGCCGTGTATATTTGGTCAAGCTATAGTTTTGGTGAATTTTGCATATTTGTGATTTGGTGAAAAATGGACTAAATTATCAAAGTGTGAAAATATGAGAGCTAAAATGCAAAGCGCCCTAAATATGTGTTCATGGATTATTTTGAATGAAAAGAATGATTGAATGGTTGAATTTGAATTGTATTAGATCAAGAACAAAGAAAATCGAATTTAGATCAGGGGAAGTCCAAAATAATTGAATAGTCGACCCGTTTTCGTCTGAAATCTGTACGAGGTAAGTCAAATTACAATTACATGTTAAACTGAATAAATTCTGTGCATATAACTGTAATCTGTATTGGATGGCCTTGAGAGCCTGATGAATAGATTTTGAGTAAAATCTAATAATATGCTAGTATTGAAAAGTTCTGTATGCTTTTAAAAGAACGTTGGTATTGATCTGAATTATCATGTAAGACCGTGTCTAGGACACAGGCCTCGATTTGAAATTTACATGTAAGAATATGTCCGGGACATCGGCATCGTATCTGATTTCGTATAAGACCCTGTCTGGGACAGAGGCATCGATACTGAATTACATGCAAGACCATGTCTGAGACATTGGCATTATACCCGTTTATGAGTATCTGTATCGTTTCTGAACCGTCTGATGATAGAGTACGAGATATGGAAATGAATATATGAAATGTATAATCTATACAAGTACGTTGTATCGTACTTAATTTCTGAATATGAAAGGCTCTGTTTCTGTGAAATAGCGAATGCGAAGTAGGTTCGGAATCATGAAAATGAATATGATATGTATACAAGCAAATGAGCATGGTTAAGATTATGAACTGCTCTGAGAAATGGCTATAAATTCTTATTGTTGTTTTGTACTATATATGCTTTAGTAATTAGACCAAAATTTATTTGGCTTACTAAGCTCTTTGTAGCTTACTCTGTGTAATTTCTGTCTATTTTACAGTTATCGTAGCTACGGAAGGCTCAGGATAGTCAAGGATTGTCACCACACTATCAAGCTCATTTTGGTACTTTTGGAAATGTACATATTTATAAGTATGGCATGTATAGGCTAGAATGTTAAAGTATATAAGTTTGATATGTATATATGTTATGCCATGTCAATTGGCTAGCAAATGAATAGTTTTGTGTATGTTTAAGATGTGCCATATTCTAATGAGAATTGGTTATCTTAAAGCATGAATTTGGTTAAAATTTTGGTATGAATGTTGTGTATTATGCTTGTAGCATTTGACCCAAAAAGGGGTGGCAAATTGGCTTAAACTAAGCCTGTATTGTGCCACACGATCAGGGAACACGGGCGTGCCTTGTGGCTGTGTGAAAAAGTCAGTAGCTAGCTAAATTTTACACGGTCATGGCACACGGCCCTGCCTATTGGTCGTGTTAAAAAGTCAGTATAGAACCTTTTTTTGGCACTATTGTATCACATGGGCATGGCTTATGCCCGTGTGTGTCACATGGCCTAGTTACACGGGCGTGTGACTTTGTCAATTTTGAAAAGTTTGATTAAGTTCTGAAAATTTTGAATGGGTTCAGTTTAGTCCGGTCCTTCCCTAAATTATGTTTTAGGTCTCGTAGACCATCTTAATAGATGAATTGTTGATGAATGCATATGTATTAATGTTATATGATATCCGTGAATCTGTGTTGTTCTGAAATGCTCTGTCTGTTCGGTGATGGCCTTACCTATTCCGGCGATGGTTACGGGGTAGGGGTGTTACAACATGGTAGAGACATACATCCGCGTCTCTGCCCGTGTGGACAAAAATAAGCCATTTACAAGGCCAATATTCCACCCATTAGGGTCCTCCTTACAATTCCAAAATCAAGCATCATACATGCAACATTTTCAGCCAAATTCAACTCCAAACATGTAAAAATTAATTCATAATATTATCAACCAATTTCATGCTCATTCTCTATATCAAAGCATATTAAAATCACATGCTAAACATTACCAAATTCCCAACTATAAACATACCAAAATGACCATTTCACTTGGCCATATACATATATATATCTCTAAACATATCACATATACATTTATTTGCCTTTTTAAACCATATTCAAATAACTAATGCATCATCAATGTTATACTCATCATTTTACCTATAGGAATATGATCCATAAGTCGAAAATACATCCAATATTTCACCTCAATGCTCAAGCCAAATCATATAACAAAACATACAACCCATGAATCAAACTTCCTAAAATAAGCTCAATACATAACCAAATATACACAATATTAGCATCATAGTTAAGCCATTTTCGCATGGCTATATATATACTCAAATCAAAATAATCCACCTCAAAACTAGCCTATACATGCCACATAACCAAAACTCAAAACTTTTATTTACCGAAGCGATAACTGGATAGTGTGATGATGTCTCCTACAACTTCCAACCCGAGCAAGTTTCTGAAACTCTATAGACATAGAAAAAAACACATAGAGTAAGCTTTGAAAGCTTAGTAAGTCAATAATATCTATAAACCAGTATCACTAAACCGAATTTATCAAATCCTAATCACATATACATTTATCGTACTCGTAAATTCATATAACCGCATTAAACAACTCCGCTTACCTTATTTATCAATGAACGTATAACCATGCTTTCAAATTCGAATAGCAACCGTTAAATCAATCATATAAGTCAAGCTCGTACTTATCCATTACATCACCAATCAAACTATGTTCATTTATTACAAATCATACATAAGATTATATCAACTTCTTTATAAACACTTCTAAATTCAAACTTCCATAATTCCCTTATTCACATAAACCAAATTTGCATATATGAACCATATAGCCAACTGAACCATTTTAATTTCATTAACTATTCAAGTTTTCGAACCAAGAAATCATACATCAAAGCCATGTTTCATATTTCATATATATCTCATGTCCGAAACATAGAACCACAATTTCATATAGCGAGCATATATAACACATCATTCATTTATATACATTCCTATCATTCATTGTCATATATTTCACATATGATCATATGATACATACTCACCTTTCGTTTTTGAATTTCATACCAAATCACACGTACCTGAATTGGATACAATTTCACATGGTTATTCATTTCTTGGAATGCCCGTTGAACCGTTCAGAATCAATAAGGATACTCGGATAACTCATAAGCTCGTACAATGCCAACGTCCCAGACGTGGTCTTACATGTAATCAAATATCGATGCCACTATCCCAGACAGGGTCTTACACGAAATCATATACGATGCCAATGTCCCAGACATGGTTTTACACGTAAATCACAAATCGATGCCAACATTCCAAACGTGGTCTTACACGATAACACATATCGAAACCCTATGTCATGACATATGTATCCTAACTATTCCTATGGTTCATACGAGGCTTTTTAGACATTGTCACGTTATCAGAACTTTCTCAAGTTCACCTATTTGAACAATCCATGATCGGAACAGATTCTCCAAAACTCGATCCAATTCGGCATCACATATATATATATTTCTTTACAACTCAATTCAGCACATATAATGCACATACATTTCAATTTAACAACATTTATTTAGTTATGAACTTACCTCATACTAACACGAACGGACCGAAACAACTATTTGATAATTTTCGACCTTCCCCGATCCAAATCCGAGTTCCTTATTTCTTGATCTAATTCAAAACAAATTTGACATATTTAATCATATACTCAATCAAATTCATCCAAAAACATGTAAATGAGCTAATTACACTTTTGCCCCTGATATTTCACATTTTTTACAATTTTGTCCCTATTTCACAAAACACAAAATATTCAAAATATGACCACACCCATGCTTGGCCGAATTTCACTAAAGTCCCTAACAGCCCATATCTTTCATTTATTTCATATTTTGACCCCTAAATTTACAAAATTTACAATTTAATCCCAAATAGGCATTTTTACTAAAATTCACTTAATTAAATATGAAAATCTATTAACACATATTTATTTTTCATCATCAAACACAAAAACCTCAAGATATCAACAATTTCAAATCACAATTCTTCATAAATTCCAAAAATTAAAGCATGGGCTAGCTAATTTATGAAGCAATAATCTCAAAAAAGTAAAAATTATTAAAAATCGAGTAAAATACATACCCAAATTAAGCTTCAAAAGTGCCAAACATTCAAAGTTTCATCCAGGGCTTTATTTCTTCCAACATTTGGCCAAAAAGATGATAATGCATGGCCAATTTATGAATTGTTTTATTTAATCACATATTAATACATAATTTACTATTTTAACCTTTATATTTAAAATAAATTTCAACAATACCAACTCCCATAAATGTCCACTAACACTTAAATGGTATAATTATCATTCAAGTACTCAAACAATTAAAATCTATAGTCATTTAATGCATTTAACTTATAGAATTCAACTTTTATGCTTTATGCGATTAAGTCCTTTTTAGAAATCGAGCACACAAACGATAAATTTTTCATACGAAAATTTCACACATAATAATTCACATACTTTAAGCATGGAATATAATATTAATATATTTTTTTGACTCGTATTCATGGTCCCAAAGCTACTATTCTGATTAGGGTCTAAACTGGGCTGTTACAGAACGTGGAATCCATAACTCAATTAAAGAGTTAACGATATCCTCTCATTAGCACTGTGTGGATTCATAAATATGGAACATGGCTACGAGTTACTTGTTCTTGAACGAGAAATTTATCACAGTCATTTGTTGACAGTGATCATATTAATCATTAAGAAGACACAATGATGACAACGAGATAAAATAGGATTGTATTCAGTCAACAGATTTAAATCTAAGGAATTAAGGATATCTTATAAGGGTAACACACACATGACAAGGTTATTGGACAAAGCAGTTGGATGAATTGCTTTCGTAAAGAGTATACAATAAGGAGTTTTCAATCATGGTACTTCTTGTGGACTGACTCTATGGTTAAGTAATTACGAATTATCGGAACGGTGCTTCTGGATATAATTGCAATTACTAGAGCCTAATTTTATATGTCAAATTGGTCCCTCCACTAAGGGCCAGTTCTGCATTGCTTTTCAAAAGCACTTCTGGCTCCAAAAGTACTTCTGGAAGAAAAGCTGTGCAGAACAAGCTGCTTTTGGCTGAAATTTTTAGCTTTTCAGAAATGCTTTTCAAAAGCACTTCTGAAAAGGAGAAGCTAAAATTTTTAGCTTTTCCTCTCCCAAAAGCACTTTTAGTGATTAATTACTTTTTCACCCCTCCAATAACATAGTACTTTCCGTTTTTTTTCTTGATAATTACAAATATGTTAAAATCATTAATTAAAAATAAAAAAACATTTTTTAAAATACTAATTACAAATATTTAATAGTTATATTTAAATATTTAAAATATAGTTTATATATTCTAATTAAATTTTATAAATAATTAATATTTATTGCTTAAAATATTTAAAATTTATATTTTATATATTAAAATATTAACAAGAAGTTATAATAAATTTTTTTATATTCTTACTAAAATATAATAATATTAACTAATTTAAATATTATTTAAATGCATATTTGTTACTTGATAATAACATGTCTAAAATGGACATTTTATTTCTCAAAAGCACTTTTTGACAGCAATGCTAAACACTCAAATTTTAAACCAAACTTTTCAAAAGCACTTCTCAAAAGCACTTTTCCACAGCACTTCTCAAAAGCACTTTTCAAAAGCATTGCCAAACTAGCCCTAACTCAGCAAAAGCTCGATCAAACTGCATTTGAATCAGAAGGAAATTCTACGACCATGGAAATAATTTAATTGAGTCGATATATTTGATGTGGAATTAAATTGGGTGGTGTAAGAATTGTTCAACTAGAGAATTTGATTAAATAATTTTCTTGAAAAATTAATTTGGAAAATCTAAGTGATTTTTGAAAAAATTAATTTTGATCCAGTAAAACTAAATTAATCAAATTAATAAAAATTAATGTGAGATTTTTAAAAATTAATTTTCAAGTTAGATAATTGGTCCAATAGGTAATTGAACTTGAAAATTGGACCTGAAATCGTAAATTGGGCTTGAGAGCCCAAAACTAAAACCAAGACCCAAAAACTGGCTAAACCGGGCTTAGTATATGAAACCAAGCTGACGGTCCAACCGGAAGCAACCCAACCAGCTCGGGGTGCCAGCGATATTCTGGTGGTCGGCAAATGGTCAGTGGCGGTGGGTCTTCGGTGGTTGAGCAGTGGAAGAATTACACTCCTATTGGGACTCTACTAGAGAATATTATTTTAATAGATTTAACATTAAATTAAATTTAATGCTTATCTTGTAGATAAATATTCTATTAATTTAATAAGATTTAATATTAAATTCAAATATAATATTTATCTTGATCAGTATTATATTAATTTAATATTAAAGTGATTAAGTTTAATCATAGTTGAACTCTCTAAAGTCTCCCTATATAAAGAGAGTCTTAGGTTATTATTTATCACACATTTGAATTCAAGAGAAAGTTGTAGAGAGAATTTTCTGAAGAAATTATTTCAAAAAATTTCTAGAGATATTTTTCTAATTTACAACTTCACCCAAAAGTTTAGAGAAATTGTAAAATTACCACAATGGTAATTTTTGTAAACAAATTTTCTGATTCGAAGTGAGCCCACACTCGGCAAACGTGAGCTTGAGGATAGCAGACAAGACTACTCGGTCGAAGCGTTCATCCTAGACGAATCGAAAATGTACAGTTTTGATTAAGTGTTTATTACTTTAGATATCAAAACCAATTTCTTATTTTAGAAAAAAATTTAAAACTCTAATTTTTCCCTAAATTTATTTTCCGCTACATTCTCCAAACTCAGTTTTCCTATAATTGGTATCATGAGCCAGGTTGTGTTCTATCTATTAAGTATAAACAAATAATCAAAATAAATTTCTCTTCTTCTTAAATGATTTGATTACATAGAAAGTGACATTCTTTAGATTTTATGCATGTTTTGAGTTATATATGGGAATAGATGCAATATTATATATTTGTTATATAATTGTTAATTTTTGCCATGTTTGTGGTTCTTAAGAAATAGACCGTGGACTATCATCTCCACGTAGGACTGTTTTTTTAATTCATAGAATTCTTGTGAGCCAGAAACGGACATAGGGCTTAAATGTATTTTTTCCAGAAGGAGTCCATGATAAGGAGAAGATAAAGTGATGGCGGTTGAAGACCCAAGGAATGCCTTGTGGCGAAAAATTATGTAATTTTATTTTTTTTTCATTTATTTTCTAGAAATAGAAAAATGGAAACATTGGCTAACAATTTTATTTTAATTACCTATCTCTTTATATATCTATTTTATAATTGTTTATAATATTTATATTATGTAATATTATAATTGTGATATATATATTAGATGATCCATAGTTGATTGATTAAAAAAATAAGAAGTGTGGTAATGAGAAAGTACACGTGCTTTATTGTTCTATTCACTTCTTTAGGTTATTCGATTGCTGTGAGAAGTGTGGTAATGAGAAGGTGCATGTCTAGGATTGGCTCTGGCTAGGAAAGGCTTGGTTTTTAGGCGATCAAATTTGACTCACCTCCCTTTTCTGGGACCCTACCTAGAGCATAGTTCACATTCACTTTTTCGGTTTTTCCCTTAAAAGAAAAACTGTGGAGAATCAATCCTCAGTAATCACATACTTTCAGTAAATGGAAATAGTGTTCCAATATTTCAAATTACCATTGTGTTGGTATCAATCAATATCGTTCAATTTCACATACTTTATGGATTTTCATTGTACATAAATAGCACCCTTTTTAGTACACAATATAACAAATATCTCATGCGTTTAAATCATACATAAGCTTAATTACTCAACACATTGTATAATTCAATCAAACATTCTCATATCTCATAACTCAAATATGCAATTACAAACTCAATCAAACATCTATACTATCAAACTAGCAATTTAGCCAACATGCCAATCTTTTAAGGCTCGAAACATACCTGGTTCAGCCACTCACAAAATCAATAATTTAGCTATTAATCCAACCCAATCAGTAAGCTAATTTATCAAATATAACATGATATTTAACATTTTCAAATAATTTTATGAGTTTAGGACCCACACCTTATTTTCCTTTTCCTTGCAGTACACTAGTGAATCTTCCAATTTTCCTTAATAATTCCTTAAATGAATCTAAACCAAAATTCAATATAAATACAATAAATTTACCATTAAAACAGCCCCCAAACACCCACTTCTGAGTTCAAACCAATCATTGAAATTATAACTATTTTTTACGAATCTAAACTAGTTAGGTTCCTTACACTGTATCGATGCGAACCGTAAGTACAATCGTTCTTCACCTTTACAGATGGTTTGGGGCTTTTGGGTCAGCACCTAATTCAATAATATACTATAAAATAAGTAGATAATTAATTATTAAATTTCTTCATTTAATCAATTCATAATCATTACCCAACAAGTATGTCGAAATAACAAACTAGTTACCCTTAATTGCACTCAAGCTTCATAATTTGTGGGTTTCAAATGGCCAATTAATCAAGAACATTTTTCCCTAACTAAAATGAGTTTAAAAGATGATTATGAGGGTTCAAGAACTCAAATTAAGGCTGGAAAAATATAAGCAAGAATCAAGAAACAAAACAGCCCCATTTCTTGCACATAGGCGCACGCACCACCACCCATGATGGTCAAAATTGGAGCTAAATTTTAAAATGGTTTGAGATATCATTAAAATCAGGAAAAATAATTTTGAAATAATTTAAAATCCACCAAATTCTAGATCTAGAAATTTTGGTTTTTAATTGACAAAATTAATCAAGAAATTAAAGAGAAAAGAGACCTTACCCAAGCTAGTCAAGAGAAACAGCAATGACACTTTCTTGACAATGTTCGAGATCGATCTTGGAGTTCAAGATTTCAAATTTGGGGTTGATTTTAATGAGGAAAAATGACAGCAATATGGTGGGGAATATGCTAACAAATCTTGTGGTAAAAAGAAAAATAAAGAAAGAGATGGTAAAACTAGGTGTAGGCGATGACATCAATGGAGGAAAGAAAAAAAATTAAAATCAAAGAGAAGGAGAGGAGGAGAGGAACGGCTAGAGAAATGACGAGGATGATTAAAAGCTGATTATTAGTGAAAAATTAATATTTATACCTAGGTTAACTAGGCTTGGATGGCACACACATTAAAATAAGGGTTTTTGCCAAAAAATTAAATTATTTGCTTAGGAATGAAATTGAAGTTAGGACCTCAAGGATAAATTCACTAATATTTAATCATTAAACCAATAACTCATTCTTGATATAAATTTGAAATATTTATTTTAAAAAAATAAGACATGTCACAAACTAGGGTTTAAGGCAAAACTTGCAAAATAATAAAAATGGTGAGAGAGAAGGGATTTGAACTTGGGTTTCAAGGAAAATTTCACAACACTTAACCAACAAATCAATACCTCATTTATTTCCTAAAAATGCATAGATAAATTTCAAATTTTAAGGCATGACAACTCTCTCTTGATTCACAAACTCGATTCTAGTAACCCCTAATTTTTGGGATGTTACATGAATTCATATAAAAAATTTTAGGGTTTAAAATATTTGTGTAATATTATTTGATGGAATGACCAAATTTAGTTCAAGAATTTAGCTTGAAATTCTTACTTTGTAGATTGGTCCTGATTCAATTTTTATTTGCGCGATGTACTTGCGTTTCAATCTTTAGTTGCAAATCTTGCGATTCAATTTTTGTTTACATTCCTATGTTGCATTTAGTTTTATAATAAATAAATAAATAATGCATGAAGGTCAAGAAACCATTAATATTGTAGGCCATTAAAATTTTAAGGTTTTGTTTTTAATTTTTATTTGGGTGATTTTGAATCGATGGATTCAATTTTTAAGGTTTGAAATAGAAATCACACAAGTTTTTTGTTTACATATCGAAGGTTAAGTTCTCTTGAAGTTTGCATGCTACTGTATATATATTAATCATGGGTTTTGTTTTTCTTTATACAATTTCTATTTGCATGATCTGTGTTTCAATTTTTAGTTCCCATGTATTTGCAAGTCATGTGATTTAATTATTATTTTTTAATCCTATATGATATTTAATTAGAAAAAGGGGTTAATATGCATGGCTTAGTTTATTTTTTGATTATATATACATATATAATATATGTATGTTGTTTTGGAAAAGTATATAAATAAATATATACAACTATCTTTTAATTTGATTGAAAGATTATATTAAGAAAAAATATTTTGAAACAAATAAATTCAGATTTTGGCTTTGGGTTTTAATTAAGGATGTTTAATATTTTAAATAAATTAGTTGAAACAAAATGCTGCCAAAGTGACCTCTTTTGTGTAGATTAGTTTATTTAAAATATCAAGTTGATTATATATCTTTGTGATTCATGCATTTATTAATTAACCCAAAGGTAAGTTAATATTTGGCAGAATTTCACTGGCATTTGTGGTAATAAATGTGTGACAATTATAAGGTATTTTATGTGAGCAATAAGTTAGTCCAAAGATTAATTAATTGTTTGACATAATTTATTGTTAATGTTTGATTGCTACAATAAGAGTATCGCTTACTGTTAATATTACTGTCCAAAGACTTGATATTAAGGTTGTGTTTGGTACCTTAAGATGAGATTAGCCATTATCTTGAATTTATTGTTTACTTATGAATATTGATGTGAGCTTGTTTTTATTTGTTTTATATTCAGCTAGTTCATCTTCTACTACCACAATATCTGCTAATATAAATTCTATATCCATGCTTAATGGGACTAATTTTAAGGAATGAAAAAGACACTTACTTATAGTGTTTAGCTGTATGGACATAGACCTTGCACTAAGGGAAAAACAACTTGTACCTCTCAATGTGGAAAGCACCCTAACGTTATGAAGGATTTTGAGAGATGGGATCATTCAAATCGCATGAGTCTAATAATCATGAAACACAACATTCTATAAGCCTTTAGGGGTACAGAATCTGAAGAGATTACTCTGGCCAATAGTCTCCTTGACGAAATTGAGGAATGTTGTGCTAAAAATGATAAGGTTGAGATGACAACACTTCTAACTTCTTTGATGTCTATGAAGTATAAAGGTCGAGGAAACGTGAGGGAGTACATTATGGAGATGTTCCATGTTGCTTCAAGACTTAAGGCACTTAAGATTGAGCTTTCTAAGTAATTGCTTGTTTTTATGGTTTTGATATCGCTTCCTACAGAGTTCAATCAATTTAAAATTAGTTATAACTATCAAAAGGAGAAATGGCCTCTAAATGAGCTCATTTATCATTGTGTGCAAGAGGAAGAAATATTGAAGTGTAATAGTTTGAAAGTGCTCATTTGGCCAATGCCCTTCAAGATAATGGCAAGAAAAGAAAATATCAGAATGAAGCTGCTAAGGGTCCAGCTCAAAAGAAACAACAACAAGCTACAAAAATTTGTTTCTTTTGTAACAATTCTGGACATGTGAAGAAAGAATGTACAAAATATCATGCTTAGCATGCAAAGAAAGATATAATTCTTAATTTGGTCTGTTCTGAGGTTAATTTAGCTTCAGTACCTAGAAACACTTGATGGATAGATTCTGGTGCTACTACTCACATAAGTGTTTCTATTCAGGGTTACCTGAGTTATCGAAAGCCAAGTGATGGTGAATGACACATCTTCGTGGGCGATGGAAAATTAATAGAAGTGGAAGAAATTAGGCATTTTAGGTTCTTAATAGGAACTGATTTTTATTTGGATTTAAAATAAACTTTTATTGTACCGTCATTTAGACGGAATTTAGTTTATGTTTCTTCATTGGACAAAATTGGATATTATTGTTCATTCGGAAACAATCAATTTAGTTTGTCTTTAAACTCAAATGTTGTTGTAACTGGTTATTTAAATACTTATGGCAATATTTATTTCTAGAAACAGTTGCATCCTATAATGAAACTTTAAACAGTTGCATCCTATAATGAAACCTTACATGTGGAATCAAGTGGTATTAAACGTAAATTAAATAAGAAAAATTCAGCATCATTATGGCATAAGCGCTTAAGTCATATCTTAAAAGTTAGAGTTGAACACCTTCTGTCTGATGGTATTTTAGAGTCCATTGACTTCACAGACTTTGATGTCTTTGTCAATTGCATTAAGGGAAAATAGACCAAAACCAAGAGATTGGGTGCCAATAGATCTTCAGATGTCTTAGAATTAATTCATACAGAAATTTTTGGGTCATTCTCTACTACATCCTGGAATGGTCACCAATATTTCATAACATTCATAGACGATTACTCACATTATGAGTACCTATATCTGTAACGCCCCCATGCCCGAGACCGTCGCCGGAGTCGAGTATGAGGTGTTACTAAGCTTAATTTAACATTTTTAGAACTTTGGATTATTTGTTTCTACATTCACAGTTTTTAAGCTACTTGCATCACAGTCACAAGAAAAATAACATCTCGAGTTACGAAACTCAAAATTAAGATCCTTAAATTTTTATTGAATCTAGACTCATATACCTATCTACTAATTTTTTTCTAGAATTTTTGGTTGAGCCAATTAGTACAGTTTATTAGTTAAAGTTACCCCTGTTTCAGGACATGACTGGTTTGACCTCTGTTTACTTCGAACCACATTTCTCTCTGTAAAAAATTCATATGACTATGAGGTTTGTTTCTAATAAAACTAGAATCAATAAGGATTCTGAGGATATAAAATACACCACCTAATTATATCTTTACAATTTATGGTGAATTTCTAAAGTTGGAACAGGGGATTCAGAAACTGCTACGACCCTATTTCACTAAAATTCAAATATATTTTAACATATAATTCCTTTACTTGTTTCATTTGTTTCATGTGAAACTAGACATAATAAGCTTCAATTTGAGATATAGTCCATCACCAGATTCAATTTCTATGATTTTTAGTAAATTTTCAAACTCGCGTCAGTGTTGCTGCAGTATTCTATTTATGGCAAATTTCATCCCTTTTATGAGTTTTTATGCACTAAGTATCTTAATAATTTTCCTTAACATCAAACATAATCTAAACTAACCATTTTCATAATTTATCATTGTCAAACATTTTCTCAACCATTCCATCTCCATATCATAAGATCATTGACACAAAATAGGTATATTGCTATACATGCCATACTTAAATTTACAAACCATTTACCAAAAGTCTTCCTGATAGTGTGATCGAGCCTTCGACCTATCCCGACTCTGAGCTGGCTTGTCCAAAACTACAATGAGTAAGAAGGAGGAGTAAGCATAAATGCTTAGTAAGTTCATATGCAAATAATAAGTAACATAACAAACAATCATACCAATCAACATTAGCATGCATCACTAAAACATATATCACATTTCTAATCATTTTTCATTATCTTATTACCTTATCGTGATTGTATCAATACTCAACTCCGAGGGTTAAATACATACCTGTCCAAAATATCCATTTCACATCGGTTACCAATCGTCTCTTTACATCTCGAATATTCCTCCAATTGAGTAGAACTTTGCCCGTTGAACACATCTAATATAATTCGGATACATGGATAACTTGCACATAAGTGCCATATATGCAATCAAGCAATCATGTAACCCGCCCATAAGCGAAACTCGGACTCAACTCAACGAGCTCGGGTGTTCGCATCCATAAGTGAACTCGGACTCAACTCAACGAGCTCGGATGCCTAGTTACATCTCACGAACTCCGGACTCAACTCAACGAGTTCGAACATTCGCATCCATAAGTGAACTCTCGGACTCAACTCAACGAGTTCGGATGCTCAACCATCCTAGTGACATGTCACTTGTATCCTAATTTATTCCTAAGGTTCAAACGGGATTTTCCTCGAACACATATCCTTGCCATCTTCCGTAAAATACCGAAACCAACACTCGGTAGCATTTTATATTTATCAAGTAGTAAACATAATTTGCATATTACTCAACATTAACCACAAAGCATAATATTTCATGATAAAAAAAAAATCAGCATATCATATAATTAACATCAATAACTTAAAAATAAAAATTATGCTACATTATTTACACATGAACTTACCTTGGTACCAAAATACAAAGATTTTGCAATTTAGTCCACAATCTTTTCTTTTCCTCGATTGAGGTCAATTCCACGCCTTTCTTGACCTAAAATAACATTTTAGCTTATTTAATACTCACATTATCAAATTAATCCTTAACTCAAATTTTGGCAAAATTACAATTTTACCCCTAAACTTTTGCATATTTACATTTTTGCCCCTAGGCTCGGGATTAAACTTTATTCCTTATTCTTATGTTTTACAACATGCTGATCACTTTTCTCTTCTATGGCAACATCAAATTCTCACTCTAACATGTACTTGTGACTATTAGGTATTTTTACCGATTAAGCCATTTTATTCGTTTTTGCTTAAAATCGAGTAGTACAAGTTGTCTAACATAATTTAAAACTTCATATTCTATCATAAAACATCATAATACACAAATTTCACCTATGGGTATTTTTCCAAATATAAACTCTAGGTTAAATTATTGCTAACATAAACTTAATCGAGTTATCAGGATCTCAAAAACGTAAAAATCATTAAAAACGGGGCTTAAAATCACTTACTATGAAGCTTGAAAGTTGAAGAAATCCTAGCTATGGTGAGAGTGAAGTTTAAGCAGCAAGTAAATGGGGAAGATGACTATGTTGTGTTATTTTTCCCATTTTATTTCATTTAATATCAAAATGACGAAAATGCCCTTACTACTAAACTTTCCAAAAATTCCTTCCATGTCCTAATTTTGTCCATGAACTTAAAATTGGTCAAATTCTATTTAAGACCTCCTAATTAATATTTCAAAGCAATTTCATACTAAAAACTTCTAGAATGCAAGTTTTGCAACTTATTCGATTTAGTCCCTAACTTCAAATTAAGTATTTTATGCATAGAATTTCTTCATGAAATTTTCACACAATCATGTAATCATATCATAAACCTCAAAATAATTATAAAATAATTATTTCTATCTCGGATTTGTGGTCACGAAACCACTATTCCGATTAGGCCCTAATTCGGGATATTACAACTCTCCCCCTTTAAGGATTTTCGCCCTCGAAAAATCTTACCAATAATGAGATGTGGGTATTGATTTCTCATAGTTTCTTCTGATTCCCATGTAGCTTCTTCTATTCCATGCTTTGCCACAACACCTTCACAAGTGCAACATTTTTATTCCTTAGTTGTTTGACCTCTCGAGCTAAAATCTTAATCGGTTCTTCTTCGTAGGTCATATCTCGGTTGTAGTTCAATTTCATTGGGTGAAACTACATGTAAAGGATCCGAACGATACCGACGTAACATAGATACATGGAACACATCATGAATCTTCTCTAATTCGTGTGGTAATGCTAGCCGATATGCTATCGGTCCAACTTTTTCAATTACTTCATACGCCCAATAAAACGCGACTTAATTTGCCCTTCCGTCCAAATCTAAGGACTTTCTTCCATGGAGACACCTTTAAAAATACTTTATCACCAACTTGAAATTCAATGTCTTTTCGCTTTTAGATCTCGCATAAGATTTACGTCTATCTGAGCGACTTTCAAACAATCTCGAATTACTTTCACTTTTTCTTTAGTTTCTTTTATTAGATCAACTCCATAAATCTGATTTTCCTTGAGTTCAGTCCAATACAAAGGCGTTCGACACTTACGACCATACAATGCTTCATAAGGTGCCATTTTCAAGCTCGTCTGATAACTATTGTTGTAAGCAAATTCTACCAATGGCAAATATCTTTCCCAACTTCCTTGAAATTCCAATACACAACATCTGAGCATGTCTTCAAGAATCTGAATTACTCTCTCTGATTGTCCATCAATTTGTGGATGAAAAGTAGTACTGAAATTTAACTTTGTACCTAATGCGTCTTGCAATTTTTGCCAAAACCGCGAGGTAAACCTTGGATCTCTATCTGAAATAATCGACAATGGTATTCCATGTAATCTAACAATTTCTCTAATATACAGTTCAGCCAACTTGTTAAGAGAATAATCTGTACGTACCGGTATAAATTGAGCCGACTTAGTTAATCAGTCAACTATTACCCGGATGGCATCTTTCTTTCCTGGAGTCAATGGCAATCTCAAAACAAAATCCATAGTAATCCGATCCCATTTCCATTCAGAACCATAATAGGTCAAGTAATCCCGAAGGCATTTGGTGTTCAAATTTCACTGTTGACAAATTAAGCATTTGGACACAAACTCGATATATCTCTTTTCATTCCATTCCACCAATACATTTTCTTCAAGTCATTATACATTTTCGTACTACCCGGGTGAATCGAGAAATAACTACTATGTGCTTCCTGTAGGATCTTTTGAATCAATTCCTCATTATTTGGTACACAAATCCGATCTTTAAACATTAAGCACCCATCGTAACCAATTCTCAAATCGACTCAGATCAACTTCACATCTGCTTTTTCTCTTGGCTTGCAAATCTTGATCATCTTTTGAGCTTCGAAATCTCTTGTAAAAACTTCTGGTTTACTCTTAGCTCTGCTAGAATCGAACCATCATCCGACACTTTCAACTTAGTGTTCATAACTCTCAAAGCAAACAACAACTTTCTCGCTCAAAGCATCAAAGAACTACATTCACTTTTCCCTGGATGATAATCAATAACAAGCTCGTAATCTTTCAATAACTCCAACCATCTTCGCTGCTTAAATTCAAGTCTTTTTGTGACATCAAGTACTTAAGACTTTTATGGTCGAGATATATACCCTAGACTTTTCACCATACAAATAATGTCGCCAAATTTTCAAAGCAAACACCACCATGCAACCCAATTCTAAATCGTGAGTAGGATAATTCCTCTCATGAGGTTTTAATTGCCTCAAGCATATGCCACCACTTTTCCTTCTTGCATGAGCACACACCCCAAACCATTTAGAGAAGCATCACTATACACCACAAATTCTTTACCTAATACGGGCCAGACTAACATCGGTGCCTCTGTTAATAACTTTTTCAATTCTTCAAAACTCATTGACATTCTTCCGTCCATTCAAATTTAACATCCTTTCAGAGTAATCTAGTTATAGGAGCAAAGAATTATAGAAAATCCATTTACAAACCGCCGATAATACCCAAATAGCCCCAAGAAACTTCTAACTTCATTACATTTTTCTGGTTTCCAATCAACAATGGCTGAAATTTTACTAGGATCAACCCGTATACCATCACCAAAACAATATGACCCAAAAATCCAACTTCCCGTAGCCAAAATTCACTTTTACTAAACTTAGCATACAAACCGCTTATCTCTCAAATTTTGCAAAACTATCCTCAAATGCTCAAGATGCTCAGTATCATCTTTTGAATAAATTAAAATATCATCTATAAACACCACAACAAATTTGTCCAAGTATGGTGAATATGCGATTCATTAAATCCATAAACACAAAGAGAGCATTTGTCAACCCGAATGGCATAACTAAAAATTCATAATGACCATACCTTGTTCTAAAAGCGCTTTAGGCACATCCGACTCTTTTACCCGCAGCTTGGTAATACCTGGATCTCAAGTCAATTTTTGAAAACCATGTCGCTCCTTTTAGCCGATCAAACAAATCATCAATTCTTGGCAACGGATATTTGTTTTTGATTGTCACCTTGTTTAACCGGATAATCAACACACAACCTCATAGAACCATCCTTCTTTTTCACAAATAACACGGAGCACCCCCTAAGGTGAAAAACTCGGTCTTACAAAACCTTTATCACCAACTCTTGCAATCGCGACTTTAATTCCTTCAACTCTGCTGGTGCCATTCTATACTGAGCAATCAAAATCGGAGTCTGTTCCTGGTATCAAATCAATACCAAATTCTACTTCCTCGATCGAGGCAACCCCTAGCAATTCTTCCGAAATACGTCCGCAAATTCACACACAACCGGCACTGATTCAACTTTCTTTTCAACTTCTTTTGTATTAATTACATACGCCAAATAAGCTTCATAACCCTTTCTCAAATATCTCTGAGCCGACATCGAAGAAATCACACTAGACAATACCTCTGATTTATCTGATTCAACCCGCAGAGTTTCACCGTTTTCACACTTTAATTCTATAACCTTTTCTTTGCAATTTATTTTAGCATCATGCAATGTCAACCAATCCATACCCAAAATAACATCAAACTCATCAAACGGCAACAACATCAAGTCGGCCGAAAAGTAATGATCCCGAATCATTAAAGGACATTTCTTACATACTTTATCAACAGTCACACATTTGCCTAACGGATTCGACACTCTAATCATAAATTCTGTGTTCTCAACAGGTATATTCATACTAGACACCAATTTCATGCACACATATGAATGAGTAGAACCGGGATCAATCAAAGCAATAACATTAACATTATAGAGAGAAAATGTACCGGTAATCACATCAGGTGAGGAAGCATCTTCACGCTTTAATAGCATAAGTTCTAGCCGGAGCCCTTCCTTCAGGTCTAATTGGTGCATCCCTGGCTACATTCTTACTGCTTGCTTCGCTCCCAGCTTTTCTTGGATATCTTCCTCTCGAATCCGCCCCACTTGTTTTTGTATTCTGAAATTTTTCTTTTCACTCTCTCTCGATCTTTAATAAAATGATTCGAGAACCACATCGAAAACATTCATTTGCTCTACACGGACCAAAATGATTTCTACCACACCACCGCACTCGTGTTTAACAAATCTAGAGTTCCCTACACTGGTCAAGTAGTCCGGGATTTAGGACCCACATTTTGCTTCTTATAATTCCCATATGATTGCCCAAATTGAAGCTTGGGAACGAGGATTCATATTCCTTGACTTTCCAGTTGTTCTTTGTGAAAATGAACCGCTCATTGGTCTTTTCTTCCAATTTCTAGTCTCACCTCTACCTTTTCTTTTCTTTAAGTAATTCTTCTACTTACAAGCTCGATCAACCAATACTACGATTTCTTTTAATTCAAGAATTCCAACAAATACCTTGATGTCTTTGTTGAGCCCGTCTTCAAATCGTCGGCACATCTTGGCCTCTGTAGGAACATACTCTCTGCATACTTACTTAATCGAACAAACTCTCTTTCATATTCTCAGAATCATTCATATTACCTTGCTTCACTTTCAAGAAATTCTTTTTACGCTTCGATCAATAAATCTTTCACTAATATATTTCTTCCAAACTCTTCTTGAAAGAATTCCCAAGTTATTTTCTCTTTGGTACTAACTTGAAATCAAAGTCTTCCACCAATTATAAGTGAATCCCTCAACAAAGATATAGTGCATTTCAAACATTCTTCAGTGTACAAGATAATTCACAAATACCCTGGATAGAATTTTCAAACCGTAACTCGCTTTCTCAAAGATCATCATCAATATTTGCTTTAAATTCTTCTACCCCTTGCTTGCGAATTCTATCAACCGAGTTCTGTGAAATTTCATCGATCCATACCTTGAGGCGTCGGGGGTACAGTTTGAGGAATTGGGGAGGTGGGGAGGTTGTACATTTGGGTTCGTGCATTTAACGAACTCGAGTGTACCATGCACTCATCATTTGGAGAAAGGCTTCCCGACTTTTTCTCCTCCTCCCGACCAACAGAGGAGGTGGATTTTCATCGCCACGCTCCTTCACTGAGTCATGCATTACTCTCTACTTCATCTCGCCATAGCTGGATCGGGATCCATTTACTATAAAAAAATCATTTAAAAGATCGTAAGTCGTCACACTATCACAATTTATACATATGGCATGTATAGCAAAATCCATGTACATACAACACGTAGTCCGAGAACCGACTAAACCTGCTCTGATACCACTGGATATAACGCCCCCACGCCCGAGACCCTCGCCGGAGTCGAGTATGAGGTGTTACTAAGCTTAATTTAACATTTTTAGAACTTTGGATTATTTGTTTCTACATTCATAGTTTTTAAGCTACTTGCATCACTTTCACAAGAAAAATCATATCTCGAGTTACAGAACTTGAAATTAAGATCCGTAAATTTTCCTTGAATCTAGACTCATATACCTATCTACTAATTTTTTTCTAGAATTTTTGGTTGATCCAATTAGTACAATTTATTAGTTAAAGTTACCCCTATTTCAGGACTTGACTGGTTTGACCTCTATTTACTTCGAACCATATTTCTCTCTGTAAAAAATTCATATGACTATGAGGTTTGTTTATAATAAAACTAGACTCAATAATTATTCTGAGGATATAAAATACACCACCTAATTATATCTTTACAATTTATGGTTAATTTCTAAAGTTGGAACAGGGGATTCAGAAACTGCTACGACCCTGTTTTACTAAAATTCAAATATCTTTTAACATATAATTCCTTTACCTGTTTAATTTATTTCATGTGAAACTAGACATAATAAGCTTCAATTTGATATATAGTCCATCACCAGATTCAATTTATATGATTTTTAGTAAATTTTCAAACTCGCATCAGTGTTGCTGCAGTATTCTGTTTATGGCAAATTTCATCCCTTTTATGAGTTTTTATGCACTAAGTATCTTAATAATTTTCCTTAACATCAAACATAATCTAAACTAACCATTTTCATAATTTATCATTGTCAAACATTTTCTCAACCATTCCATCACCATATCATAAGATCATTTACACAAAATAGGTATATTGCTATACATGCCATACTTAAATTTACAAACCATTTACCAAAAGTCTTCCTGATAGTGTGATCGAGCCTTCACCCATCCCGACTCACGAGTGGCTTATCCAAAACTACAATGAGTAAGGAGGAGTAAGCATAAATGCTTAGTAAGTTCATATGCAAATAATAAGTAACATAACAAACAAATCCATACCAATCAACATTAGCATGCATCACTAAAACATATATCACATTTCTAATCATTTTTCATTATCTTATTACCTTATCGTGATTGTATCAATACTCAACCCGAGGGTTAAATACATACCTGTCCAAAATATCCATTTCACATCGGTTACCAATATGTCTCTTTACATCTCGAATATTCCTCCAATTGAGTAGAACTTTACCCGTTGAACACATCAGAATATAATTCGGATACATGGATAACTTGCACATAAGTGCCATATATGCAATCAAGCAATCATGTAACCCGCCCATAAGCGAACTCGGACTCAACTCAATGAGCTCGGGCGTTCGTATCCATAAGTGAACTCGGACTCAACTCAACGAGCTCGGATGCCTAGTTACATCTCACGAACTCGGACTCAACTCAACGAGTTCGAACATTCGTATCCATAAGTGAACTCGGACTCAACTCAACGAGTTCGGATGCTCAACCATCCTAGTGACATGTCACTTGTATCCTAATTTATTCCTAAGGTTCAAACGGGATTTTCCTCGAACACATATCCTTGCCATCTTCCGTAAAATACCGAAACCAACACTCGGTAGCATTTTATATTTATCAAGTAGTAAACATAATTTGCATATTACTCAACATTAACCACAAAGCATAATATTTCATGATAAAAAAAAAAAATCAGCATATCATATAATTAACATCAATAACTTAAAAATAACAATTATGCTACATTATTTACACATGAACTTACCTTGGTACCAAAATACAAAGATTTTGCAATTTAGTCCACAATCTTTTCTTTTCCTCGATTGAGGTCGATTCCACGTCTTTCTTGATCTAAAATAACACATTTAGCTTATTTAATACTAACATTATCAAATTAATCCTTAACTCAAATTTTGGCAAAATTACAATTTTACCCCTAAACTTTTGCATATTTACATTTTTGCCCCTAGGCTCAGGATTAAACTTTATTCCTTATTCTTATGTTTTACAACATGCTGATCACTTTTCTCTTTTATGGCAACATCAAATTCTCACTCTAACATGTACTTGTGACTATTAGGTATTTTTACCGATTAAGCCCTTTTATTCGTTTTTGCTTAAAATCGAGTAGTACAAGTTGTCTAACATAATTTAAAATTTCATATTCTATCATAATACATCAGAATACACAAATTTCACCTATGGGTATTTTTCCAAATATAAACCCTAGGTTAAATTATTGCTAACATAAGCTTAATCGAGTTATCAGGATCTCAAAAACGTAAAAATCATTAAAAACGGGGCTTAAAATCACTTACTATGAAGCTTGAAAGTTGAAGAAACCCTAGCTATGGTGAGATGACTATGTTGTGTTATTTTTCCCATTTTATTTCATTTAATATCAAAATGACGAAAATGCCCTTACTACTAAACTTTCCAAAAATTCCTTCCATGTCCTAATTTTGTCCATGAACTTAAAATTGGTCAAATTGCTATTTAAGACCTCCTAATTAATATTTCAAAGCAATTTCATACTAAAAACTTCTAGAATGCAAGTTTTGCAACTTATTCGATTTAGTCCCTAACTTCAAATTAAGTATTTTATGCATAGAATTTCTTCATGAAATTTTCACACAAGCATGTAATCATATCATAAACCTCAAAATAATTATAAAATAATTATTTCTATCTCGAATTTGTGGTCACGAAACCACTATTCCGATTAGGCCCTAATTCGGGATATTACAATATCTCATTCATGAAAAATCTCAATCTCTAAACGTGTTCAAAGCTTATAAAGTTGTAGTTGAGAATCAACTTAACAAAAAGATCAAGAATATCAGATCTGATCGTCGTGGTGAGTACTACGATAGATATGATGGCTCAAATGAACAATGTTTAGGACTATTAGTGAAATTCCTAGAGGAATATGCAATTGTCCCATAGTACACCATGCCAGGATCACCCATTGTAAATGGTGTAGCTGAAAGACAAAATAGGACTCTTAAGGATATGGCAAGGAGCATGACTGATCATTCTACCTTACTCGAGTCTCTTTGGAGAGAAGCATTAAAGTAGCTTACATTCTGAATAGGGTACCCACTAAAGTAGTTGTAAAAAACACCTTATGAGCTTTGGGCAGGTCAAAATCCTAGTCTAAAGCACTTCACATTTTGAGATGTCCAGCTGAGGCATGAAAAGAAATTGGACTCCAAAGTAGTGAGCAACTACTTTATTGGTTATTCCGAGTGATCTGGGGGCTATAAGTTTTATGATCCCATAATTAGGAATATTTTTTAGACGGAAACTGCAACATTTTTTAGGATGTTGAGTTTGGAAGGAGAAATAAAGTTAGAGACATTGCTTTTAAGGAGAAATTGGATTCTAACTAAGTTCCTACTATCACTTTTGACTACATTCAGGTTCTCATACCTATCATTGATCAAGAAGTGAATCTAGAACCTCAACAAGACAATGTTTAACAACTCCCTATTCAAGATAAGGTAATTGTTCCAGAAGAAAAAACTCAACAACCTCAAGAATAAGTACCATTAAAGAGGTCCACAAGAGAAAGGAGAAATGTTATTCCAGACGATTATGATGTATTTCTCCAAAAACATGCAGATGATAATGGAATGATAGAAGATGATCCAATCAAATTTCATCAAGCCATGATAAGTTATAATTCTCAAAAGTGGATTGATGCCATGAAAGATGAGTATAAGTCAATGCAAGACAATAAAGTTTGGAAACTTGTCCCATTACCTGAAGGTGCAAAACCAATTGGTTGTAAATGGATATTTAAAATAGATGCAAATGGTAATGTTAAGAGGTATAAGGCGCGTCTTATAGCTAAAGGATATACTCAGAAAGTATGCATTGATTTTATAGAAACTTTTTCTTCAATATCATCGAAAGACTCTTTCAGGATAATCATGGCACTTGTTGCTCATTTTGATCTTGAGTAACATCAGATGGATGTTAAGACTGCGTTTCTCAATGGTGGCATTAAAGAAACAACTTATATGGTGCAACTAGAAAACTTTGAGTCAGAAAACCCAAAGAATTCAGTTTACAAATTGACAAAATCCATCTATGGACTCAAACAAGCTTCCCATCAATGGTACCACAAGTTTCATCAAGTAATTTTTTCGTTCGATTTTGAGATGAATATTATTGATGATTGTGTGTATCACAAATTCAGTGGGAGTAAGTACATATTTCTGGTTCTATATGTTGATGACATTTTGCTTGCCGTTAATAACATAGGCTTATTGCACGAAACCAAGAGGTTTTTATCTAAGAATTTTGAGATGAAAGATCTTAGCGACACCACTTTTGTTTTAGGAATTCAGATACATTGAGACTGATCTCGGGGTATTCTTAGGTTATCACAAAACAGTTATATCAATAAAGTACTCAAAAGGTTTGGCATACAAAGTTATAAACTAGGTGACACCCCTGTCCCTAAAGGAGACAAATTTAGTCTTACTCAATACCCTAAAAGTAACCTTGAAATTCAAGAAATGCAAAAGATTCCCTATGCATCAGCTGTTGGGAGTTTAATGTATGGTCAAGAATGTATGCGTCTGGATATAGTGTACACTACTGGGATGTTAGGCAGATATTTAAGCAACCCTAGTATTGACCATTAGATAGCAGCCAAGAGGGTTATTGGGTATCTTCAAAGAACAAAAGATTATATGCTCACTTGTAAGAAATCAAATCATTTTGGGGTCATAGGGTATTCTGATTCTGATTCCGTTGGGTGCTAAGATAGAAGGAAATCTACATCATGCTATATTTACCTGTTAGCTGGAATAGCTATATCCTAGAAAGGTGTCAAACAGACACTTGTAGCTTCTTCCACTATGGAAGCAGAGTTTGTAGCATACTATGAGGCACCAAACTATGGAATATGGTTGCAGAACTTTGTCACTGGGTTGGGCATTTTGGAGAATATAGAAAGACCACTAAAATTATTTTGTGATAATAAGTCAGCGATACTGTATTCCAACAACAATGGAAGTTCATCTAAGTCAAAGCATATTGACATAAAGTTTCTAGTTGTGAAAGAAAGACTGCAAAATGGAAAAATATCCATAGAGCACATTAGGACAAACTCCATGATAGCGGATACGCTCACAAAAGGTTTACCACCCAAGGTCTTTCATGAGCACACTACTCATATGGGTGTTACATTATTTGAGGATATCATGATTTAGTGGGAGTCTGTATTTTATTTACTTTATGTTTTTTTTTTAGACATTTATGTATTTGGTTTTTTTTTTATAAAAATAAAGTATTCTGTTTATTAACTCTATTTTTTTATTTTGATACTGACCTCACTTAAGTTTAAAAAGGACCAGTTAAAAATAGACATGTTTATATCATATTGCATGTAATTTCCATACTACACATCCAACTTGATCTATGTCATTTTGTTGTGTTAATATACGTGATCAAGGATGGATTAGTTACAATATATGTAACGAAATTCGCCTTGGTTCTATGTTAACATAATTAATGGACGAGATTATTCGAAATACCTTTTGGAAATGATAGTAAAATTTTGAACTCATAAGGTTATATAATGACATGTAATTATAGAGTAATTAGTATATATGTGTGGTCCAAGTAGGAGATTGTTGGAAAATATGGGCATCATATATATAACAAGGGTAATTACATGTTATTATTTACTATCATGATAGGTTAGCCCAAATTAAAAGTGATCTAATTCGATTAAGGTTTATTGGGCTTTAATTATTAAATAAAGTATGGTTTAAAGATGTGTAGATACTCTAGTAACTAATTTCTAGTTGATGATTAGCTTATTAGAAATTAGGGCTAATGTGCCAAAGTTATGTATATTAGGGTTATAGTCCCCAAATTATACACAAGTTAACTCTTCTAATATCTCATCCTTAGAAAAGAGAGAGCCACCTTCTCAAGATTACTTGTGTGCTAATTTGAAAGATCAAATCCCCAATATCCCAAAAATTTCAAGGAATTCATGGATTCAGGTACGCTTCCGCATCTAGTTCTATTATCATTTTGTTCTTGATGACCTGACATGATAGATTCTGATTTATGATTTATTAAGTTTTATATCATATCTTGATTTACGATTCTAACAAGTGGTATTAGATCCTCATCATGTCAAATGTGCTTATAACAATAAACAAATTTAATATGTTCATGAATTGAATATTAATAAAATCATGGGTTTAATACCTTAGTACATTGAATTGTGTCATTATAATATCTCTAAAGGTCTAATTGAAAAGATTACAAATCATCATTGAACTAGAGCTTAAAAACTTTATTGAAAGAAACCACTAACAAAAGAACTAAACTTGTATAAGCACTTAAGGTTAAATATTAAGGATTGATATGAACTCTTCATAATAGTCATTTTATTATAATGTGGATATTGAATCAAAGCTAAGGACAATTTTATGCATTATTGCTCAAAGAGACTAATAAAACTGTTAAGTGAGTTAAGTCTTATAAATGAATGGAAAAATTAAGTTTTATCACTATATTGTTGCAAACCAAATTGATATTAATTTATTGAGACTCATGGAGTTATCACTAAGCTTTATGATGTTTTGCACACGGTTATTATTTTATGTACACAAGATAATCAAATCAAGTCGAGATTACAAGAAAGGTTGCATCATTTTGTAACACCCTAAGCCATATCCGTCGTCAGAATAGGGTTACGGAGCATTACCAGAGTTTACATTTCAGGACTATAAAAAAATTGTAAACATTTAATTCATATCATCAATCACAGTAAAACCAACCAATAGCATACATATTGTCCCTTATACGAGCCCTCGAGACCCAAAAAACACATTAGAAACAAATAGGGACTAAAACAGAAACATATAGAAATTTTAGAGAAAAGATAAAAATTTACAAACTGCAGGGGTCACACGGCCATGTGACTCACACGGCCAAGAGACACCCCTGTGTCTTAGGCGGTGTAGGCATTCAAAATAAGGACACACGGTTGTGTCCTAGCCCGTGTCCGTGCCCATGTAACTCACTGACTTGGGTCACACGGCCAAGCCACACGCCCGTGTGCCACGCCGTGTACCTTTCGAAATAACCTCACACGCCCATGTGCCGGGCCGTGTGCTAGGCCATGTAAAACCTGACTTGCAACCCTTTGAAAACTATAGGGGACACACGGCCGTGTTATTTGGCCGTATGTCACACATGGCTGAGACACACGCCCGTTTCTCTGCCCGTGTGGACGAAAATAGGCTATTTTACAAACCATTTTTCTCACCCTTTTCAACGTGTACCTATAATCCCTTTTGCACATATACATAAGCCCTCAAAAGGCACCAAAATCATGCATAATCAAGCCAAACACATATGGTATAATAACATCCAACCAATATGCCCAAAGGCACCTCAAATGACAACATTTAAAACATGTATAGCCATGTACTCAATTTGGCCAAAATAATTAATTAACTTCTAACTAAGTTTGCAACATTACACAACATGTAAATCACTTACCAAAATATACCATTTGGTACCAATTGCACCACATAATCATTAACATTAAAATACATATATGCTTACTATGGCAAAACACCAATTCACAACAAGTTACATGTCATATCTAATATGCACATTCAACTACTTGTCTATCTACCATCATTCAACCATAACAAGTCATATATCAACCATTACAAGGCTACTTATATACACCTTATAATACATATCATTTTTCCAACACAAGGCCAAAATGCAAACTAACCAAATAGCCATTTCCACAAACAAAACATATGGGCTAACATTAGCCAAAATACCTATACATGCCATTATAACCTTAACCAAGACCTGAAAATTTACTGATATAATCGCTAGATAGTATGATAAATATCTGACAAGCTTCCAACCGATCGAGCTTCCGATAGTCTGTAAGTAAAGAAAAAATAACTACATAAGCAATGAATTGTTAGTAAGCTCGTATAAACTTTAATCATATCTATCCATTTCAAATATGAAATTTATACATATCAAGAATAATCATATACCGATACCACATGATTCATGAAACCAAATTCAACAACTTACAAATTGAATAATTCCACAGCATCACTTATGTCTATCATCCCTAACAAAGTAAGATTTTATAAAAACTTTAAATCTCTTTCAATTTTCTTCCTTTCATTTGCATGTCATTACTTTCCATTACATTTACTTTCTTTAGCTTAAATAACATCATCAATTCAACTCATCACTCTCTTTTTCATCACTCATTTCATATGCATAATACATAAGACACAAGCATATCATCAACCATAACCACAAGCTAGTGCATTTAAACATAGCTCTTTTAGAATTAATCACATGAGTACAAGCATAATTTAAACCATACCACTTTTTCATGAGTACAAGCATATTTTCATTTGGGAACTTACCATTTCAATACGACTTATAAGTAAACCTAATACCATTCAACCAACAGCTTGGCACTTGCCTAAGCATCAAACGGCAACACATGTTAGCATACTTGAACATATTTCATATAAATTCAACATTGATAACCTTATTTTCTTAACATGTCACACTAGTTCATTACTTGTCTCAACTTACATAATTACCATGTATCAATATATCAAAGATATTCATATATGTACATGTCATGATACATATCATTATCTTACCATTTCATCATATACATTATCATCCATTTAAATATATCAATATATCATGTACCATCATTTCCATGTATTTCATGTATATACCTGTATTAGTTCGTATCAAACTCATATTGTCTCGTAATAACACATTTCCCCTTGAACCACTTAGAATAATGTCAGATAAGCGAAAGTCTCACACACTATGTGCCAACACGTGGTCGAAGCCACTACTATCTGACATCTCATATCAATGCCCTCACTCAAGCCATAACTAGGTATACTCACATAAGCTGTCAGCCAAGACGTAGCTACACAGTGCTGCTCACACAAGCTGTCAAGTAATCGCAACACATGCAGAAAACTCAGCCACCGATAGGACGTACAAGACCAACACCCATAACACGGTAACCCCTAATAACATGTCATTTGCATCCTAAATATTCCTAAGGTTCAAACGAGACTCGATAGTCGTCGTGCGTCGTTGAATTTTCCTCGTTTCATTATAAGCTAAATTGTATAATATCATATATATATATATATATATATATCGATTCATTTTCAATAAAATTCATATAATAACATTAAATTTAATCAACAATATACGTAGTATAGTACATACGAACTTACCTAGCAAAACTGCAGAAATATCAAAGTTTAGGGCATTTTGGTAATTTTCTATTTTCTTCGATTTTCCACCCGATCTTGATCTAAATTAATAATTTCATTCAATATATTAATTTAGAAAATAAAAAAATTCATTTCATACGATTTGGTGTTTTTTGACATTTTTACAAAATTGCCCCTAAAGCTTTACTTTTATTCAATTTAGTCCCCGAGCTCAAAACATGCAAATTAACCATTTTTACCCCAAATTGAATTAGCCTAAAATTCATGGTATCCAAAAAATCCCATTTATGCAAAAATTTCACATTAAATCTTTGTACTTTTATAAATTAACAAATTAGTCCCTAATCGAAAAATTCATCAAAATCACTTAACAAAATACTTTTAAATATAAATCAACATTCCAAATTCATCATCTAACATAAAAAGTCACAATATTCATCAATGGCAACATTCAAAATCTTTAACAGTTTCAAAATCAAAGGTACGAGCTAGCTGGACCTAGTTGTAACGATCTCAAAAACTTAAAAATTACAAGAAATTAATAGCTTAAGGGCTTACATGCAAGGAATAAATATGGCTTCTTTTCATGCGTGAAGAAAACACCAAAATGATGATATAATATTTTGGTTTTTATTTTATTTTATTTTATTTAATAATCAAATTACTATTTTACCCTTACCTAAATTTAAAATTTACACTAATGCCAAGCCATGCACATCCACTATCACCTTTAATGGTCTATTTACCATATAAGGACTTCCACTTTAAAGTTCCATAGCTATTTAATACCTTTAGCTTATAGAACACAACTTTTGCACTTTACGCGATTTAGTCCTTTTTGCTTAATTAACTGTTGAAATGATAAAATTTTCCAACAAAAATTTAATACCACCTTAATTACACTCCTTAAATATTTATAAAAATATTTACAGCTCGGTTTATAGAAACGAGGTCCCGATATCTCATTTTCTAAAACCACTTGAACTTAATAAATCATTTATACAACAAAAATCACTATATCAAAAACCTTTTTAAAATCACAAATAATTCATAAATATTAGATATAATATTTACAAACTTACTTGTCGGATTTGGTGGCCCCGAAACCACAGTTTTCGACACCACTGAAAAACAAGCTGTTACACATTTGCTTAAAGTCACAACTATATCAATGTGAATTTTTTGCCCATATTTTGAGTTAACAATTAGTAGTTTTTGGCATGTACATAATAAGGGACATTATGAAGATTGTAGTTATAACACCCCATACCTATTTCAATCACCGTATTGGGTTACGAGGTATTACCAGACTAAACACCTATTCGAAACTTTACATGCATATACTTGTTTGTTTTTATAAACCATTCATTCCATCATCTTTATTTTGTTAAGTTCATTTATATTTTTTCTTTTATAATGCATGATTCATTATAACACCATAAACTTTCCCTATTCATACACAGCCGAAACACATCATTAATCATCATCAAGTTAATCAAAATAATTACATATGTAATCTTCTTATAATAACCATATCATACAATTTGGTCCAACAACCCATAACACTATCTCAAAATTATATACTATGATCATATACAAAATGCCAAATTACAAATAATCACTTATATATATAAAAATACCTTAATCAAACCACCCCAATACACATAATCAAACTTTGCTATGCAATTTCAAAACTCAAAACATATGTATATATATATATATCACATGTGACTTTATAACCAAAACGAATTAAACCTTAACTAAACATAACCAAATTCAAACTTAGTAGTTAAGCCATATTCGCATGGCTGAAATTTACATATATAAGTTCAGACAAAATATATATTAGCCTATACATGCCATAATGTTTACTTAAGATTAATTTAGAAGAGGGTACCAAAACGTTGCAGGCTGGTGTGATGACTTCAACGATGGTCCCGAGCATACAAAATGGATCAAAGAAATCTAAATAGGTGACAAGTAAACACACCAAATGAGTATTCAACCCAGTAAGTCGTAAGCAATATAATACAGACCATTAGCATGAGATCATAAAAAAAAATATAATGTATAATCAACTATTTCCGCCACACCGAGCTATGCCACAATTTATTGAGATTATCGATCCAGCTACAAATCAAGTCTTGCTATCAAACCAATATCAAAATAACCAGATGATTTAAAACCTTTTCTCAAAGTATGAAACAATGATGAACTAGATGGATCCACGCATATACGTTTCATGTCTCAAATTCGATATTTCAATTAATAGCTCTTACACTTTATTCTATCCCTGCACTTATTGTATCCTCAACCGATTGCACACATATAGTGCTATTCAAATCCGCACACTTAGTGCCATGCTAAACCGCACACATAGTGCCTTGGAAATTCACTCATGTATTGACATTCAGTTCAGTACACATAATGCCATTCAATTTCCGCACACATAGTGCCATTCAAATCCACACACTTAGTGCCAATGTTGTTTCATTATAGTAAGGCAATTTATTTAATTCAAACAAAGATATACGTACACATATATAAATATATATCACCCAAAAAGAATACCTAACAAAAGAAATTCTTTCATGATACGCTAATACCATTTATGTATAAATGAATGAACCTTACAATTGCTTATGGACTTACCTCGTTTTGAATAAAACGATTCTAATCGGCTACTCGATGCTCTTCGCTTTGCCCTTGCTTGATTCCCCTCCTTTAAGTTCTTGAGCTTGACATAAATAGATTAACTAGTTTAATCGCCTTGCTAGTTATTTATATCCAATAATATTAACGATTTTATATCACAAGAACCACGTGGTACAAATTTTTGATCTTTCTACCTTATGCTATTAAGCTATTCGGCTATCAACCACCTAGTATCACTTATTTAACAATAGTCCAATCAATAATTCAATTACATACATATATAAACACCTTTATATTTGTATATATATATACGGCAACCACCCTTGCTAATTACTCACATATATAGTTTAATGATTTTCACTACATTTTACAACCGTAATTGTTCAAGACATTAAAACTTCAAAAAATATTCATCTAATGCCTCAAGGCCGAATGCATTATCACTTCCCAAATCAACATTATCTCAAAGATTTTTACATTCAAATATACATGATCATGAATCAAACTCAACTTATAAGCCAACATCACTCATTTGGTCAGTTATATAAAATCAAAGATAATATCACAAATGTGCATACCTATATAGCCGAATGTGCAACAATCAAATTCAACATCACCTATGTACTTAATTAGATGACCGAATATACAATGTCAAATATAATATCATTTTTATTTCATTTAAACAAATAATTTCATCTCATGAACACCTTGACCGAATTCTCCTAAACTAGCATAGCTTCACATCTATTTACATCATCATATAAATCCACATATATATATCTAGCTAAATTTTCTTTCACCTTTCTACTATTTCTATTCACAACATCAAAAGCACCATTCTCTTAGCATTTACCCCATCTAACCGTATACCCATTTAGTCACCTAATTAAGTAGAATATCAAAATGTGAGTTATAATAAGACATTGAATACTAACTAGATTTTCATAAAGTTTAATAGAGTTAACATGAACCCTACCTTAATCAACCCTTAGGATGACCGAATATCCTTGAGAATTTCCTCCTCCTTTTTCCTAGGTTACGGCATTTGCAAGAGGAAGAAGATGAATACTCCCTCTCTCCTTTCTTCTTTTATTCATCTTTTCCTATTAATTAATTTATTTTATTTAGTTTATTTTAAAAATTAACCAATATAAATTATAATAAATTCAACTTAGTGGAATAAGCATCATTACTTGGCCGGCCACTACTTGAATTTTTGGCAAATTTGACATGCAAACCCAAGCTTTCACACTTTGGAATTATTTAATCCTTTCAATTTACCTATCAAAATTTTCTAAGTTTCTCAACTAAGTCCTTCTATGATAATTCACATTTCTTAGACTAAATTAAAACATCAAATTTGCACACATACACTATCACAAATAGAATATATGCAGTTAAATTTAAATTAAATTTTTATGACTCAGTTTTGCGGTCCTGAAACCACATTCCGACTAGGGTCTAATTAGGGCTGCCACAGTAGTTACGCCTTGGTCATGTTATGATATATCTATAATTGGTCGATCATGAAATTAGATGCTTGAATGGTTTTAGTAGGTTCGATTGTTAGCTTGAAATGTAGTATGAAAATATGAATGGATAGATAACAAAGATCTCTAGTGCAGATTAAGTTTAGTGATTCTTAATATGGCCATTTAAGACTTAGATCTATTGACATATTGATTAGAGTGTTACATTAGGTATTTTAGGCATTTCTTGCAAGCTAAAAAACCATGGAATAGCCTTTCTTAAGTTATATTGTGTTGAGTATCAATACCTCTCATATCGATTATGTAACAGCCCGATTTTGGGCCCAGTCAGAACTATGGTTTTGAGACCATAAATTCGACGTAATAAAATTTATTTTTATATATTTTTATGGTTAACGATTTCAAAAAATGATTTCATGAAAATTTCGCTCGAAAATTTTGACGTTTGGGCAGTCAATTTAGTCAAAAAGACTAAATTGTAAAAAGTGCAAAAGTTGAGTTCTACATGCTAGAGGTGTCCAATTGTTATGAAATTTTAAATTGGAGGCCCTTATATGAAAATTAGACCATTGGGTAATTTTTTGGACAAAAATGGATATGGAATAGGTGAAATAAAATATTATTAAGTTAGGGGCATTTTGGTTATTTAGTAATTAAAATGAATTAAAAACAAAACTAAAAGCCAATTTTTGTCCATATTCAACCCCTTGGCCGAAACTTGCATGGAGAAACCATGGCTAGGGTTTTTCAAGCTTCCAAGCTCGATTGTAAGTCCGTTCTAGCCCTATTTTTAATGATTTTTTCATTTTTGAAATCCTCGTAACAAGATCTATCTATTTCTACCACTAATTTGAGATATGGTTAAAGTCTAGGCTTTTGACCCATGATGACTATGTGTGTATTTTAATGTTTAATGGTAGAAGATGCATGTCTATGGTTAGAGAAACGACTTTTACTAAGTGATTTGCAGTGAAAATGCCTAAAATGACTAATTTGTAAAAGTTATAAAATATGTCATAAAGGTGTGTTTTAATGGAAATTGTGGGCTGTTATAGTTATGAAAATGGTCCGTCTAGGCTTAAAGTACAAAGAAATTGAATGGAAATCATTTTACGAGCCTAGGGCAAAAGTGTAAATATGACAAAATTTAGGGGCAAAAATGTAATTTTTGCCAAATATGATTTTTGGACTGATTTGAATAGCATATTGATAAAATAAGTTAAATGTGATGTTATAGATCAAGAAAAGGAGGTTGGGACCTAAATCGAGGAAAAACAAGTAATTGACAAATAAGTCATTTTTCACCGATCTTGCTTTCGAGGTAAGTTTGTATGTAAATAATGCATCGTTGTTGCTTAAGTTATCACATTTTATTATGTTTTATGAAATTTGGCTGAATATTGAATGAAATTGACAAGTATCGAAAAGTAAGAAATTTCCCGGTTGAACATTAGGAACAGAATAGGATACAAGTGACATGTCACTAGTGACTCAAGTGTGGTACTATGTGAAGGCCACTTTGAGAAGAGATAGCTTGGTCACAAGTGTGGTACTATGTGAAGTCCACTTTGTGAAGAAAGATAGCTTTGGTCACAAGTGTGGTTCTATGTGGAAGCCACTTTGTGAAGAGGGGAGCTTTGACTACAATGGTGGTACTATGTGTAGGCCACCAGGTATCCGTTATTATTCCGATGTGTTCAACGGGAAATGACTAGGTGTAATTGAATATGACTATATGATGAACAAGTGCAAGTACGTGTGTGTAAAATTATGAGCAATGTGCTCGATATGTGATTGAACTTTGGTAAGATTGATATGGAGTAAGTGTTACAATGAAAGTTACTACAAAGAAAACATGAAAAAGTGAAATTTAGTAATAAAACAGTTTTGGACAGCAGCAGTTGTGTGACTTTGAAAAATCACCAAAAATGGTGGAAATCGAATTAGAGTTTGAATAAGATACGAAGTTAAATCTTATTGATTCTATTTTCATATAAAGGAAACGGTGTAAGCAAAAGAATTTCATATTATGAGATATTTGAATTTTTGTGACACAAAGTCAGAATGATTTTGGAATCCCCTGTTTTGATTTGGAAAAATTATTAAAATTTTTAAAAAAATAATTATGGGTTATAATTTATATGCTTAAAATGCTTAATGAGTTTATTTTCAAAAGAAACAAACGAAAACATCATCTAAATCCTGTATGAGGAGATAATTATTTTTTAGTGAAGAGGGGTCGAAACTATTAGACAGTGAAATAGGGGTGACTTTAAAGAATAAACTGTACTTATTGGCTAAACCAAAAATTCTGAAAATTTTATGGTAAGAATATATGCGAGTCTAGATTCTAGAAAAAATTAGCGGATCTTAATTTAGAGTTCCATAGCTCAAGATATAAATAATTTAGTGACTATGACTCGAATGGACAGCTTGTTATGAACATAAGTAAATAGTGGAATTATATGCAATTATGATTGTATTACCTTGAGAACATATTGTGAGAATTGGTGAAAACATGTTAATAAATTGCTTATTATTTTCATACGGGCTTACTAAGCTATATAGCTTAGTCCATCCCTTTTCTTCATTTTATAGTGTCACTAAGCTAGCTTGGGTTGGAGATTGTCGGAGATTCTATCACACTATCAAGCTATCATTTGGGTATAAGTGAATGCAAGTATTTTAAGCCTATGGCATGTATAAGGACTTAGTCATTTTGTGTATGTGCTATTATGTTTTGGCCAAATGTATTGGCTTGTAATGGTTAAAGGTTAATGTAGTATGTAGCCATGCTAATTGGCTTATATTGGCTAATTAATTGTAAGCCTGATTATTTATTCATATGCATATGCCAATGTCTTATGATGTGAGTTATGTTTGCATGATACATGATGAATTGTGGTTTATGGCCGAAAGACCTAAAGGTTTAATGTGCTAATAGTCTTGATGTTGAATGTCTAAGTTTGGCTCAATGGTATGGTATGATAATTAGATATAGCTATGCATGTATAAGAGCTGTTGATGATGCATATTGAATGTGGCTATTGATGATGCATATTGAATGTGGCTAAGTGTGACTATGTATGATGGTTTTTAAATGACAAGTCTAAAGATGAATTGTTGATGTATTGGTAGCTTATTTATGCGATGAAATGTACCATTAAAGTTGTGTTTAAGTATGTGCAAATGAGGGTGGAAAATGGCTTGGTATATAGCCATTTTCTTGGTCGTGTGAGCCTAATTTGTTGATGACGTCATAAACAGAGAGTTACACGGGCTGAGGACACGGGCGTGTCCCAAGCCACACGGGTGTGTGTGACCACACGACCTACTCACACGGACGTGTGACCCTCCAAAACTTGAAAATTTTCTAAGTGTTGAGAAAATTTTGAAAGTTCTCGGTTTAGTCCTGAGTCACTCCCAATGTATGTTTTGGGCCTCGTCGGCCCGTATAAGGGATGATATGTATGTGTATGAATGCTTTTAAATTGTATGAAATTTTATGGCCCGATTTTGTATGAATGTTTATGTTTAAGTCCAGTAATGCCTCGAACCCTATCCCGATATCAGACACGAGTAAGGGGTGTTACAGGTTATGCTTATAACGTTGTCTGATTGGGATCGTCGTCCACTCAAAGTAGGAATGCTATATTTTAACGCCATATAATCTGAGCATAAAGGTCTTTTCAAATTTGTGCGTATAAACAATATTTAATGTTTTAGCATTGAAATGTAATTAAGTCGTTAATAATATTCATAGCTACATAATAAAGTCTAATATCAAGCCACATTTTAATGTAACATTGATGTACAATATATATGAGCAAAATGTCGTTCAACTTAAAGGCATAACTCTAAGTTTAAAGACATTATTAAACTTATAAATGCTATGTGCAAATGTCTTATTTTATAAATATAAAACCAATAATGGGCTTAGTGAGTTAACTTTAAATAATAAACTTCAAAATTTTAAACAGGTGAAGTTAATATTTTAAAAGAGTAAGGAATTGAGTTTATGTTGGACAAAACATGTTAGTGAACAAATATATATAAATATAAATAAACAAATATTTATATCTAAAATAAAATAAATTGAATAATTTATATTTAAATTTTTAGATATGAAAAACCAATAAATAACAAAATAGAAATCAAAAATCGAAAAGAAGAATCAAGTTATACTAGATGTTGAGGCATGTTTTACACAGTTTCCCTAAGATAGATTTGGCCGCTCCTACAGTACTTGGAGAAACATTGGTTGACTATCTCCCAAGATACAACAACACGATGATCGAAGCAGCAACACCTCTACAATGATCAACGAACAAACGTTGCCTTTTTTTAATCACCAAAACGTTGGGAAAATATGGAGAGGAAAATAGTAGAATTTTGGAGAGCAAAATAAACTCAGTGTGAGAGAGTTTTTTTCAGCAAAAAATTTTTGAAGAAGTCTTAGCCTTTTATAGGCATTCAATATGGAGGATTTTAGAAATATCCATGTATTAAGGATACAAAATCTGCATTAAAGGAGCAATTAAACCCATTTAATTAAAATCAAATAAAATTGATTGGAATCAAATAAGATCAGGATATGTGTCCTTGTTGAATAAGATTTTGTGTAATTTGCTAAGGGAAAAAATATTTTCGTGTTGGGCTAAAATATCCGTAGGCCTATTTTAGGCTCGATCGGTTCAAACATTTCACATCACCCAGGGCATGCAGGTACGCCTTAACCCCGATGGGTTTCGATTTGCACCCCCCTGCGCACAAGGTAGGGTTTCAAGCTTAGTCATTCAAACACCCTTCAAGTGGATTCTCATATATATATACACATGTCACACTTGGTATTTAACCAATATGGAATTTAAGCTTTTCTTTTCCTCAACAAATATCTCCAAGTAGCTTACTTTGAACATCAATTTCTCATTCATCACTCAACCATTTTGAGCATATGGTATACCGTTGTAAAGGTCTCATAGAGTAGAATATAAAACTATAATTTTATGATTCAACTCACCACCTTTAACAATCGAGAATATGCCTCAAAGTTTTCAAAAATTACAATTTTTCCAACAATCTCCCACATGAATGAAAATTGATAGTTTTAACGAAAAATCATTAACTCTATGTGGTGATAGAATCTACGATCGATAATTGTATAGGATAGGTAGGCATCCACCCTTGAACCTTCCCTTGTGAAAGTATATTTACTTTACTAGCTGACCAGAAGACGTGATGTCTATGAACTGTTCTGCCTTTTATGTAAACAATGATATACCCCACACAACTACCTCCCTACGTGATGTCTTTGAACTATTCTACCGTTTGTGTAAACGATGATATACCTCAAACAACTACCTCCCTAGAAAGGTTTTAGTTCACATGGGTGTGTTCATATAGTCGTGAACATCTCCTAGTTCTGTAAGAGTTTGAGAGAACTATGACCCAATAGTCTGCTTGAAGCGGCCCCACTTCACTCTCACATAGGTGACTTATGTTGTTCAGCTCACCGAAACACACAATGGTCATTAAAAGCATTGCTTAACCTACCCTATTTTTAGTCACTGTTTACATCATAGGAACGAACTTGAGATAAATACCCCCACAGTGACCTCACAAGGTCTATGCAATTAGGTTGTCCCTTTGGACCTAGATCTTGGGATCTCCAGTCAACTAAGTAGGGTTTTCTTTCACATAGAGCCTTTTATTTTCATAGGCTTTAGTCTCATTCCTTTCGATGTTTTATCAACATGATCTCGGTTTAAGCCTTTAGTTAGCGGATCCGCAATATTATCTTTTGATTTTACAAAATCAATAAAGATAACTCTGTTTGAGATCAGTTGTCTAACGGTATTGTATCGACTTACCATTACACGTAACGTTTAGCAAGACACTCCCCACACTTACAAGTGGTTGTAGGATGGTTTTCTACCTTTCCATAACTCATATAGTGTCTTGTCCCTTTTCTTGTGGGGCACCTTATTTTAAAGGTAATACACTAATAGAAAAGCTCCCCCCACATTTCCTGTGATAACCCAGAGCTTTCTAGCAAGGTGTTCATCATTTCCTTTAAAGTTTAATTTTTCCGTTCGGCTACTCCATTTGATTGAGAAGAGTATGGTTGTGTTACATCATGAATAATGCCATGTTGTGTACAGTATTCAAATGGTTCAACATATTCACCACCACAATTACTTCTTACCATCTTAATCTTTTTATTAATTTGGTTTTCAACTTCTTGCTTATAGATAATGTATTTTTCTATAGCTTCATCTTTGCTCTTAAGCAAATATATGTATCAATTGTAACAGCTCGTTTTTAGGTCAAATCAGAATAGTAGTTTCGAGACAACAAATCCGAAGTCAGAATATTTATTTTATTATTTATTCAAAGTTTTCAGCATGATAGTATGATAGTATAAAAATTTCGTTAAGAAATTTTACTGTTTAAATGACTAATTCGGTAAAAATGACTAAATCGCATAAGGGGCAAAACTTGAATTCTATAAGTTAAATGCACCAAATGGCTATAGAAAGAAATTGTGAGCACTTGCATGGTAAATAGCCCATAAATTTTGATAGTGGAATATCATGGTTTGGCATTATTGAAATTATGATTTAGTTTTAAGGTTAATTTAGTAAATTGGTTATTAAAGGTTTAAATAAATAAAACAAAATTTTTATCATCATCCATTATCATCTCTACCGAATGTTAGGGCTTAGAAATCCATTTTTAAATCTTCAAAGTTTCAGTAATCTCATCTAGCAATTAATCAAGATAAGCAAATACCAAAATTAGATCGGAGGAAACGAAAGGTAGACGAATAGACGACGATTTTACGAGCAAATACGAGGTAAGTTCGTATAATTGGAACCAAACTTTTCTATACTTGTATTTGTTGAAATGAATGTACATAATGAAAATATTTGAAATATGAATGCCTTGATGATATATTGTATTTCTTACCGAGCCCAGTTTGAACTATTTGAATTCATTGGATACGAGTGACATGTTACTGGAATTATTGTAATGGTTGAGCTCTTGCATTTGTTGCAGATTCACCATAGCTCGAAAGAGCTTACTGTTTTAGCTCATTGGAGCTTACCGATTCAGCTCGAAAGAGCTTACTGTTCAGCCCAAAAGAGCTTACCGTTTTCAGCTCAATAGAGCTTACTATTTATCAACTCAATAAGAGCTTACCGACCATGACTCGAAAGAGCATGTATGATGATGAATTGACGGATTACTGACATTGTTCAATCGATTATCCTTTGAAGTTCTAAAAGGTTCAATGGGCCTAAATAATGTTATACGGAAAAGTTACGGTTTATCAATGTTATTAAAGTTATATATATGATGTATGAGTTTGGAAAGATATGAAGTATTGTTTTAGTAGATGGTTATGTATTTGTTAAATGATTAACATGTGAAGATTATGTGTGATTACGTAATAGTTAAATTGAATTGTTGGCATTTTATTATTCCTTTGATTATTTTTAAAAGGTAAGTTCAATTCTGTATTATACGGGTTTACTAAGTTATAAGCTTACTCTGTTTCTTTTTCTATGCCTTATAGAGGTTCTTTAGCTCGCTCGTTTCGGACAAGTCAGAGTTGCACGTCACACTATCCAATTTCCGATTGGTACTTTGAACTTATGAACTTAAGTAAATATGGCATGTATAGGCTAGTTTAATAGTAATAGTTATGTTTGGTATTATAGTTTGAGATTGAATTTGTATATAAGTTAAGCTATGTGATTTGGCTTATTTTGGTATCATATTTGGATTGCATATATGTGCTTAATGATGGTATGTTTTGGTATGGTAATATTTGAATAAAATTATGCAAAAGAGGTCTTGATATATAGATGTTAGATGAATGAGTTGTATATGTGGTAATATAGGTATTTGGATATGTAAATGGTAAGTTTATACAGCTTAAAATGTGTATTGAATTGGTCAATTTGGTTGCCAATTAAGTTGCATAAATGTGGTCAAGTATGAATGTAAATGCTTGTGTTTTAGGGTGGCAAATTTGGCTTTTTAAATGGCCTATTTTTGTCCATACGGGCAGAGACACGGACGTGTGTCCCTTGGGGTACCCTACGAACTAAAGTCAGTATACCCTACAGTTTTGACACGGCCTAGACACACAGGCGTGTCTATTGGTCGTGTGTGGCACACTGGCTGGCACATGGGCTTGTGGTCGGCCGTGTGACCCAAGTCAGTAACCTCCCTAATTTTCACACTGCAGCGTGTCTTGTGGCCGTGTGGATAAGTCAGTATATATGCCCTGTTTTGCTACAGCTTAAACACACGGGCCTGTCTAATGCCGTGTAAGGCACACGGCTTGTTCACTCTGGCGTGTGGAACTTAAAAAGTTAAAAATTTTCTAAGTTTCTAAAATTTTTAATATGTTATAATTTAGTCCCGAATGTATGATTAAAGCTTTATATGCTTGATTTAAGTACATTTTGAATGTGAATGAATGATGGTTAGTGAGTTGAGATGAAACTTGTTAAATGATTGTTTTGAATTGAGTTATAGGTCAGGTAATAACTCTTAACCTATTCCTGCAATGGTTACGGGTTAGGGGTGTTACATTTATTGGTATCAAAGCTACGGTTTAGTCGATTCTAGGACTAACGTAGCTATGTAAGTTTAGCTATTTATAAAACTGTTATAGTGTGGTGACTCCTAATGTTTTTAAATGTTTTTTCATATAGTAATGGATCCCGAACGAGCTGTAGCAGACGACGTAGAAAGTAACATGCCAGCTCCAGTTTAAGGAGCAGCACATACTGAATCTAGACCTATGACAAGTGGTTTACACAGTACATTCGTATAAATCCAGCTATTCCACAACCTCCACCCCCACCTATTCCTCAATTGATCCCATTAGTTCCTCAAGGTATCGATCCTTTGCAATTAAATAAACCACCTGTTGATAGAATTCAGAAACACGAAGCTGAGGAATTTAGAGCTACTACTAATGATGACCCTGAGAGGGCTGAATTTTTGCTTGAGAACACGATTCAGGTTTCGATGAATTATCCTGCACACTGAAGAATGTATAAAGTGTGTTGTAACATTGTTGAGAGATACTACATATCAGTTGTGGAATATCTTGATATCCGTAGTTCCGCTAGAGCAAGTCACTTGGGATTTCTTTCAAGTTGAATTTAGAAAGAAATACATTAGTCAAAAGTTCATTGATCAAAAGAGAAAAGAATTCCTTGAATTGAAGCAAGGTCGTATGTCAGTTACAGAATATGAACGAGACTTTGTACGACTCAATAAATATGCTCATGAATGTGATTCTTCTAAAGCTATAATATGTAAAAGATTCGAGGATGTATTGAATGAAGAAATCAGAGTGTTGGTTGGAATTCTTCAGTTGAAAGAGTTTGTTGTTCTGTTTGACCGAGCCTGTAAAGATGAAGAGCTTTGTAAAGAGAAAATAAAAGTCAATTCTGAGACTAGAGAGTCTAGAAAAAGATTTATGGGCAAATCACATCAGTCAGCATCAAAAAAATTTAGAGAATATCACCCTCGTTCTACAACCTCTACGAGAATTTCTATCAGAGACAGAAATGCGAGACAATCAAGTTCAAAACCTCAGGCGACATCTGTGGCTAGTGTGGGAAGTGTTAGACATGCTGGATCTAAATGTAAACATTGCAATAAATGACATTACAGTGAATGCAGATTAGTGAGCAAAACTTGTTTTAAATGTGGATCTTTGGATCATTTTCACCTCACGACTGCTAGAGGGAGACCGCCCCAAAACACTAAAAATGTGAGTGGTAATCGAAGTGTTACGAGAGATTCGACTGTGAGATCTGAGGCACGAACACTTGCCAGGGCTTATGCTATACATGCACGAGAGGAAGCATCATCACCAGACGTTATCACCAGTACTTTTTCTCTTTTTGATACTGATACAGTTGCGTTGATAGATCCTGGATCAACCCATTCATATATCTGTATGAATTTAGTAATTAAAAAGAGTTCACATGTCGAGTCTACAGAATTTGTAATTAAAGGATCAAATCCTTTAGGCAAATCTGTTTTAGTTGATAAAATTTGTAAGAATTGTCCTTTGATGACTCGGGGTTACTGTTTCTGGGCTGACTTGATGCTTCTACTATTTGATGAGTTTGATGTGATTCTAAGCATAGACTGGCTGACTATGCACGATGCAGTTGTGAATTGTAGACAGAAAATTATCGAATTGAAATGTCAAAATGGTGAGATTCTTCGGATTGAGTCTAATGATTTGAGTGAATTACCAATTCTGATATCATCTATGTTAGCTCAGAAATATTTGTGATAGGGCTATGATGCATATCTTGCCTACATATTGGATACGAAAGTGTCAGAATCAAAGATTGAATCCGTACCCATTGTTTGTGAGTTTTTGGATGTATTTCCAGATGAATTACCGGGATTGCCTCTGATCAGAGAAGTTAAATTTAGTATTGAGTTAATACCGGGAACAACTCCGATATCGATATATTCGTATGGAATGGCTCCAACAGAATTAAAAGAGTTGAAAGTTCAGCTACAAGAATTGATAGACAGAGGTATTGTACAACTGAGTTATTCTCCTTAAGGTGCACCAGTATTGTTTGTGGAAAAGAAAGATGGCATGATGCGCATGTGTATCAACTATAGACAGTTGAATAAAGTGACTATAAAGAACAAAGACCTTCTACCACAGATTGATGACTTATTTAATCAGTTGAAGGGGCTACAGTGTTTTCAAAGATTGATCTCAGATCAGGTTACTATCAGTTGCGAGTTAAGAGTCAGATGTACCGAAAACCGCTTTAGAACAAGGCATGGCCATTATGAATTCCTTATTATGCCTTTCGATTTAACTCATGCTCCTGCCATTTTTATGGACTTAATGAATCATAACTTCTGACCGTATTTAGACAGATTTGTTGTGGTATTCATTGAAGATATTCTGATCTATTCACGAGATGAATTTGAACATACCGAGCAGTTGAGAATTGTGTTACAAACTCTACGTGATAAGCAGTTATTTGCAAAGTTCAGGAAATGTGAGTTCTGGCTCAAAGAGGTTAGATTTTTGGGACATATTGTTTCAGCCAACGGTATTAAAGTTGATCCGAGCAAGATTTCTGCTATTGTTGATTGGAAACCTCCAAGAAATGTGTCAGAAGTTCGTAGTTTTCTGGGATTAGCGAGTTATTATCGAAGATTTGTGAAAGGCTTCTCAATGATTGCGACACCAATGACTCGACTGTTACAAAAAGATGAGAAGTTTGAATGGTCAGAAAAGTGTCAGCAGAGTTTTGAATAGTTGAAAGCACTAATAACAGAGGCACCAGTTTTGGTTCAACCTGAATCGGGTAAGGAATTCGTGATCTATAGTGATGCATAACTAAACGGATTGGGTTGTGTTTTGATGCAAGATGAAAAAGTTATAACTTATGCTTCCCAACAGCTGAAATCGCATGAAAAGAACTATCTGACGCATGATTTAGAGCTTGCTGCGATTGTATTTGCATTAAAGATTTGGCGACACTACTTATACGGTGAAAAATGCCACATTTATACGGATCATAAGAGCTTGAAATATCTGATGTCACAGAAGGATTTGAATTTACGACAACGAAGATGGCTTGAGTTGTTAAAAGATTATGACTTTGTGATTGATTATCACCCGGGAAAAGCTAATGTAGTTGCTGATGCCTTGAGCCAAAAATCATTGTTTGGGTTACGAGCTATGAATACCCAGTTGATGATATGTGATGATGGGTCTATTTTAGTTGAATTGAAAGCTAAATCGATATTTCTGCAACAAATTTTGAAGCTCAAAAAAATGATCGTGAATTGTAAGCTAAACAAATTCAATGTGAGTCTAATTCTGATTCAGAATTTCATATTGGAACTGATGATTGTTTAATGTTCTGAAATAGGATCTATGTACCGAACAATACAGAGCTTATTCAGAAAATTCTGCATGAAGCACACAGTAGTCGCTTTTCTGTTCATCCGGGTAGTACCAAGATGTATAATGATTTGAAACAGCTATATTTGTGGTTGGGAATGAAACGGGATATATCAGAGTTTGTATTAAAATGTTTGATTTTTCAACAAGTAAAAGCTGAACATCAAGTACCATCTGGTTTATTGCTATCTATTTTCATTGCTGAGTGGAAATGAGATAGAGTCACTATGGATTTCGTATCGGGTCTGCCCCTAACTCTGAAAAGAAAGATGCTATCTGGGTTGTCGTTGATCGACTAACAAAATCTGCTCATTTTATACCAGTACGTACGGATTACTCTCTGGATAGATTAGTTGAATTTTACTTGTCTAAATTCGTACGATTACATGGTGTACCACTGTCTATTATCTCCGATAGAGACCCGAGATTTACGTCAAGATTCGGGAAGAAATTATAAGAAGCTTTTGGAACGAAATTGAATTTCAGCACAGCTTTTCATCCCCAGAAGGACGGTCAGTTCGAAAGAGTTATATAGATACTTGAGGATATGTTGCATTGTTACATTCTCGAGTTTGAAGGTAACTGGGAGAAATACTTGCCTCTGATTAAATTTGCTTATAACAACAGTTTCCAAATGAGTATAAACATGGCACCATAAGAAGCTTTATATGGCCGCAAGTGCCGAACACTGTTATACTGGATTGAATTGAGTGAGAAAAAGATTCACGGGGTTGAATTGATCAAAGAGACTGAAGAATAAGTGAAAGTAATTTGTGACAATTTAAAAGCAACTTCAGATCTACAGAAATCCTATGCAAATTTGAAACGTAAAGAAATAGAATTTTAGGTCGGAGATCAAGTATTCTTGAAAGTGTCACCGTGGAAGAAAATTCTCCGTTTCGGCCATAAAGGAAAATTAAGTCCGTGATTCATCGGACCATATGAGATTGTTGAAAGAATAGGGCCTGTGGCATATCGACTGTCGTTACCATCTAAGCTAGAAAAGATACATAATGTTTTTCACGTTTCTATGCTACATCGTTACAGATCCAATCCGTCACATGTGATCTCTCCGATAAATGTTGAAATTCAACCCGATATGTCGTATAACGAAGAACCGATCAGGATTCTGGCTTATGAAATCAAAGAGTTGAGAAATAAACGTATAGCTCTAGTGAAAGTTCTTTGGCATATACATGGAATTGAGGAAGCTACATGGGAACCCGAGAAAGTTATGCGAAAACAGTACCCTAACCTTTTTACCGGTAAGATTTTCAAGGCCGAAAATTCCTGAGGGGGGAGAGTTGTAACAACCCATTTTTAGGTCAAATCAGAATAATGGTTTCGGGATCACAAATCTGAAGTCATAATTTTTTTTTATTATTTATTCAAAGTTTTCAGCATGATAGTATGATAGTATAAAAATTTCATTAAAAATTTTACTGTTTAAATGTCTAATTCGGTAAAAAGGACTAAATCGCATAAGGTGCAAAACTTGAGTTCTATAAGTTAAATGCACCAAATGGCTATAGAAAGAAATTGTGAGCACTTGCATGGTAAATAGCCCATAAATGTTGATAGTGGAATATCATGGTTTGACATTATTGAAATTATGATTTAGTTTTAAGGTTAATTTAGTAAATTGGTTATTAAAGGTTAAAATAAATAAAACAAAATTTTCATCATCATCCATTATCATCTCCACCGAATGTTAGCGCTTAGAAAGCCATTTTTAAAGGTTCAAAGTTTCGGCAATCTCATCTAGTAATTAATCAAGATAAGCAAATATCGAAATTAGATCGGGGGAAACGAAAGGTAGACGAGTAGACGATGGTCATACGAGAAAATATGAGGTAAGTTCGTATAATTGGAACCAAACTTTTCTATACTTGTATTTGTTGAAATGAATGTACATAATGAAAATATTTGAAATATGAATGCCTTGATGATATATTGTATTTATTATCGAGCCCAGTTTGAACTATATTACTTCATTGGATACTAGTGACATGTTATTGGAATTATCGTAATGGTCGAGCTCCTGCATTTGTTGTGGACTCACCATAGCTCGAAAGAGCTTGATGTTTCAGCTCATTGGAGCTTACTGATTCAGCTCAAAAGAGCTTACTGTTCAGCTCAATAGAGCTTACTGTTTATCATCTCAATAAGAGCTTACCGACCATGACTCGAAAGAGCATATATGATGATGAATTGATGGATTACTGACATTGTTCACTCGATTATACTTTGAAGTTCTAATAGGTTCAATGGGCCTAAATAATGTTATACGGGCAAGTTACGGTTTATCAATGTTATTAAAGCTATATATATGATGTATAAGTTTGGAAAGATATGAAGTATTATTTTAGTAGATGGTTTATGTATTAGTTAAATGATTAACATTTGACAATTATGTGTGATTAGGTGATGGTTAAATTGAATTGTTGGCATTTTATTATTCCTTTGATTATTTTTAAAAGGTAAGTTTAATTTTGAATTATACGGGCTTACTAAGTTATAAGCTTACTCTATTTCTTTTTCTATGTCTTATAGAGGTTCATTATGTAACGTCCCAGTTTTCGGGAATTCTGAAAATGTTGGTAAAATCTAAAATTTTTGTGTTCTGTCTACTTGGCATAGGTTTAATTATGTTAGTGGGCCTCTAGAAGGACCAAGCTTAAGTTAAAACTCGGTAATTTAATTAATTTTAATTCCATAGGGAAAAGGGGTTCTGGTAAACTGGGCTTTTAAGTATTAATTGTGTAAAATAAATTACAAGGAAGCCTGTGGTAAGGTGGCATGTGACGCCACTGGGAAGGCTATAAAGGTGGCGTGTGGATGCTAGGGAGAACTGGGGTTCAAGTCACAATGACAGCAAAATTAAGGGAATTAATTTTTATGTACAGAAAAAGGAAGTGATGGAACTCAAGTAAAAGTCTGTCAGGAGGAGTCTGAGTTGCTCAGGAGATTGAGCAAGGAGGGGATAAGGGAGAGAATTTAGGAGCTGATTAGGGAGAGTAGTGTTGGCCGAATGGTGGACTCTTGAGGAGCAGGAGTTGGCCGGCCAAGGGGAGCTTTAGAGGGGCAAAATTCGGCTAGGTTAAGTGCCAGTTTAAATTCGGCATTAAGGGGTAAGTTGTGCCGTTTCCTGACCATTCTCCTCTTCTTTTATTTTCTCCTCTCTTCATCAACTTTTTCTTTTTCTTTTTCTCTCTATATCCGAATCTTTCTATCCTCCTGTTCATCTCCATCTTGCTCTTCAGATGTTTTTGAGCCTATAGCCGATTGCCTCAAATCCCAAAATCTCGAAAGCTTGATTTCTTTTGTGCCAATTTCTTATAACCAAAACCCTATTTCTTCTCTTCATCATTTTTGATCGATTCACTAATTCTCTAAACCCCAAGTTTGGTCGACAAGACCATAGCAAAACCCTCTTATTTCATCTTTCTATACACAATTGCAAAGAGCCGAAAACCCCACACTCATAGGGACTTAGCCGAATATTGAGAACACTGAAGGCTCAACTTTTGTGATCATTTGAGGGCTTAGAGCGGCATCAGATTTGAGTAGAAATTAATTGGAATCATTGACCGAAGGAATCGGTGGTAAGTCTTTCCAACTTAGTCTTTCTTTCGTATTTTAGAAAAGCCGAAACCCCTAAAGGTTAGGGAGGCTATCGATTTGGACTTGTGGCCCTAAGGGGTTGTGGTAACTGTTTTACTTTGATAATGGTGTGATTTAGAGGCTGCTGATCAAGGGCTTGGGCAAGTGGAACGATCGGATCTTGATCTAGTCACTACTTTCGACAAAGGTAGGATCGCTAGTGCCTAAGGTGTGGTTGGCCAAATACGGTAAGGGTTAATATGTAGTTCATTTCAGTAGTTAGAATTAACGTGGTAGTAATATAAATGTAGGTAGTTCGTGCGTCGATCTCGTCAATGAATCGTCATAAAATAGGTGTGTAACTGACACCCTCTTATAGACTAGATCGGCAAAAGCTGAAAAGCCAAAATGCCGAAAAGTCGGTATTTTGAAAACTTTCGAGTGTGCGAATGCTCGTAAGGGTAACAGTTTGATGTGTATGATAAATTTGAGTGACAAGATTGCAGAGTGCACGATTTCGTGCACTTTGATATTTTTAGGCTTAATGGGCCAACGGGCCCAATTTGGTAAGAACACTCGGTAAGTGTTTCTATAAGTGCGTAAATAGTTAGGATATGCATGAACACCCTAAAAGTAGTTAAACTACCTGAATACCCCTACGTATGGGAAATTACCATTATACCCCTAGGCGTAGAATTACCTTAATACCCCTAGGGTTAACTTTGTCTAAAAAGCATGACAATCTGATTTTGTATGATGTATGCCATGATTGTATATATGTTGCATGGGGACATGGGTTATATTATGGAGGAAGCGTCCTGGTGGCTATGCCACAAATTATCTGTTCTGGTGGCTCTGCCACATATATCTGTTTTGGTGGCTCTGCCACAATTATTTATTCTCGTGACTCACACATTATTCTGCTCGCAGCCATGCTGCATGTTTCTATTGCGTGTAGCGGTTGGGTGGGTCGAGTAGTCTCCCCACATGGTGAAAGGTCGGTATGGAGGTGCATGTGGTTGGATATGGGTTGGGTTTTGCATAAACATGTAATATATGTTCTGGTCTGTCGTGGGCCTATAGGCTTTATTTTGAATTCTGTTCTGGGCTAAGGCCAATTTATTCTATTTCTGTGGTTTGAGCTGATATAGGCTATGGTTGGGTTAATTTACACAGTGAGTTTCCCCAAACTCAGCCTTTTATTTTCCATCCACGCAGGTGATCCCCAACCATAGTGGGCTTGGAGCTGTGAGGGATTTGGAGTGGCCACATGTTTCTGCAAATTCAGTTTCTTTCTGATGAATTGGACGTCCTTTTATTTTCGTTTACGGCTTTGGGTTTTTAAATGTAGTAAGGCTTCTTAATTATTTTTTTATGGTTTTGATTTATATTATATTATGATGGAAATGTTTTATTTTAACTATCGAAATTGATTAGTTTTAGAGTGCGTTTTCCAAAACAATAATTGGTTTCAAAATAACACGATTACGAATAAGGCTTCCGCTAGGCAAATGTTTCCAAAAATTGATCACTTTCCTAAAATGAATTTAATCAAACGAATTTCTTAATATACGTGATGTTAGAGTGTGGCAATGGCGGTGTGCATGTCTAGGATTGGATCCGAAGGGAGCTTGGTACTTAAGCAGTCCGATGGACTCACCTCCTCTTTTCCTGTTTCCTACCTGGTGCACAGCTTCCGTTCACTTTATCCTATAATGGAAGTATCTTTTAAAACACTAAGATAGTTTTCTAAACCAACAAACGTTTTGAACGCTTCGATGTGACACGTCGGATCTAGTCATACTGTCTAGGCCGGGTCTGGGGTGTTACATTTAGTGGTATCAGAGTCAAGTTGCAACAACTCGGCTATGGAATGGGTTTACAAAAATAAAGATTTTTAGAAATAAAAATTTTATAAAGATTGCAAAACTCGGTTTTCAAAATTTAGATCTTTAGAAGGTGGCATCCGAATCTCCGGCTCAAGTCTGTAAGTGTTCTAAAATTTTCCTGAATATGTTCTGAACTATCTGTCTGTACTGAAATTCTACTGGAGTACTCTAGATAGGATGCTACTGAAACCATAGGAAAACTTGATAAGAGACTGAAACTGTAGATAGACATCGATTCTGCGAAAACCAACTCTGAATTACTGAATCAAAAAACATCTGTAATAATCACTAGAATGCTGAAATTAATGCATAAAATTTGTAAACAGATAATACGATATGAGTACGCGAGCAGCTCGAGGAAGAGGCCGTGGACGAGGTCGAGGTAGTGCTCGAGTAGGAACTGCGTCTTCTAGGCATATGCCGACAGCGGAGGCACTGGTACACCGGCAACGGAAGTAGAGTCTCATGATTGTGGTGCCGGGGATGACGCACTGTCGCAGGCTATGCTACGTGTTCTGGAAAGAGTGGCCGGGGTAAGTACCGATAATAGAATTCGAGGATCAATTTCTGAATGACTTCGGGCTAACGGAGCGGAGATCTTTAGGGGCGTATCTGGTGTAGCCCCGAATGTGGCAGAATATTGGTTGGAGGCCACGAGCGAATTATGGATGACTTGGACTACTCTGTGGAGCAGAAGCTGAAGGGAGCCGTATCGCTGCTGCAAGACGAGGCCTATCAGTGGTGGCTCACCGTGAGAGATGGAACCCCAGCTGATAGGGTAACTTGGAAGCTATTTAAGACGGCTTTTAAAGGGAAGTATGTTGGGACGAGTTTTGTGGGCGCCCGCAGGAAGGAATTCTTGAATCTGGTTTAAGGAAATAAGTCGATTGCGGAGTACAAGGTTGAGTTCCTAAGGTTAAGCCGGTATACTATGGGAATAATCACTACGGAGTATGAGCGTAGCGTGCGCTTCGAGGATGGACTCAGAGATGAACTTAAGGTGTTGATTGCTCCACAGAGGGAGTGTGATTTCGCGATTCTGGTAGAAAAATCTAAGATAGTTGAGGAGGTGAAGCGTATTGAGAGGCAGAACCGTAAGAAGGATCGAAACCGTTTCCAGAGGGATTCCGGGCCTTCGGGGGGAGCAAATAAGAATGTCAAAAGGACGAGAGTGGAGAAGCTAGTTCGAGCAGTTTCGGTGAATGTTGTTAGACCACCAATCTGTAGAGACTATGGTAAGGTACACTTGGGCGAGTGTAGGAAACGTTTCGGTGCTTGTTTTCGATGTGGATCTATGGAGCATAGAGTTAAGGACTGTCCTTAGAGAGCTGATCAGGTTCAGGTTGCTGAACAGAGGGTTGCTCAACCCATGAGAAGTGGACCACAACCACCGAGAGGACGTGGACAAGGTAAGAATGGAAATGAAAATAGTCGAGGTCGAGGGACGCCTGGCAGGGGTGCCGGAAATGCTAAAGCTCGACAGCCAGCGTTGGTGTATGCAACTCCTCGTCGTGAGGAGGGCGACGCACCTGACGTAATAACTGGTATATTTTTGGTTTCTAGCATGCCATATACTGCTTTGGTGGATATTGGATCTACTCATTCCTATCTTGTATGTGCCATATCTGGGTCGTTAGGTGTGCGCTTTAAGAAGATTGTGAGTGAGGTATCTATGCTAAGTCCTTTGGGTCACTCGGTTAGGGTAGACAAACTGTATAGGGATGTACCCTTAGAAACTCAAGGTAGGATTTTTCTTGGAGATCTGATGGAGTTGCCGTTCGAAGAGTTTGATCTCATTCTGGGAATGGACTGGCTTGTTAAGCATAAGGTGACTTTGGATTGTGCTGCTAAGCGAATGGTGATAAGGACCACGGAAGGTGATGGGGTTATGATGATAGGTGAACGAAGGGGACTATTTGTCCAATATGGTGACGGCATTGAGGGCTAAAAAGTGGATTCGGAAAGGTTGTGAGGCCTATTTGGCATTTGTAAGTCAGTCAGAAGCTGAGGGACTGATAGTGGATAAGGTTAGGACCGTAAAAGAGTTCCAAGATGTTTTTTCGGAGGAGCTTCCAGGGTTGCCTCCAAACCGAGAGGTCGAGTTTGGAATTGACTTGCTACCAGGAACGACGCCAGTGTCCATCACACCGTATAGGATGGCACCGAATGAGTTAGTGGAGCTGAAAGCTCAAATTCAAGAGTTGTTGGATGGGGGCTTTATTAGGCCAAATGTGTCTCCATGGGGAGCACAGGTGCTATTCGTGAAGAAGAAGGATGGGACGATGCGAATGTGTATTGATTACTGCCAGTTGAACAAACTGACGATTAAGAATAAGTATCCACTGCCAAGAATTGACGACCTGTTTGACCAACTTAGAGGAGCTTCTGTATTTTCCAAGATCAACCTTCGATCTGGATATCATCAGTTAAGGGTCAAAGAGGCAGATATCCATAAGACGGCATTCAGGACTCGGTATGGTCATTACGAGTTTCTGGTTATGCCATTTGGACTGACAAATGCTCCTGCAACATTTATGGATCTGATGAATCGTGTGTTCCAACCATTTTGGATTATTTCTCAAACCAACTAGATATTGGTTTGCACCTGTTACGTTATATAAAAAGCGTTTCGATTCTTGTCATAATTGTACCATACTTCAAAAAGTATTTTGAATTTCGAATTCTAAAAATATGTCTTGATTTATTTTCTTACATTTTATTATACAAACATAGGATTTCTTTAGATCACTTCAAATTGATACATTATTTGTATATCCACTAAATTAGAAAAGGGGTTTTCTCCATTGGGTTGAAAACAGGGGAAGGAGATATAGTAATTCGTAGAAATAATAATGATTCATAAAGTTACAAAATTGAAACTTAATGGGTTAGTTTCGACAATCCAGTTAAAGCTCTTATATATATGTGCTCCGCGATCCGCTATAGTATAAATATAAAAAAATTTATTATTCTATTATTTAATTATTTATTATTATAAATTGAATATTATAAAAATAACAAATTAACACTAACATAACAAATACAAATGGGCGATGGGGAAAATAAGAATCCCCCCTCCCCCGGAAATGAAAAAAAAGATATTCAAAAATTTAAAAAAGTAAAACCTTTGTTATCTTATTCGAGTTAAATCAATTCAGATTACTCCAAATTTATTTGGCGTACAAAAGGTTCGTAGTCGTCTTTATTGATGATATCCTGGTATATTTTGAAACGAAAGTGAAACATGATGAGCATCTTCGTATTGTGCTGCAAGTGTTAAGGGAGAAGGAACTCTATGCGAAGTTTAGCAAGTGTGAATTCTGGCTGAGGGAGGTAACCTTTTTAGGATATGTGGTCTCTGCTGAGGGGATTAAGGTGGACCCTCGTAAGATTGAAGCAATTCTGGAATGGAAGCCACCTAGGTCGGTGTCGGAAATTCGAAGTTTCTTAGGCTTGGCAGTATACTATAGAAGGTTCTTGGAAGGTTTTTCTGTGATGGAAGCACCTCTGACGAAACTCATAAGGAAAGGAGTACAGTTTGTGTGGTCTGAGAAGCAGCAAGAAGCTTTTGAGAAGTTGAAGAAAGTTCTGACTGAAGCGCCTGTGTTAATTCGACCAAAATATGGGAAGGATTTTACTGTGTACAGTGATGCATCACACGTAGGTTTGGGTTGTGTGTTGATGCAAGAGGGTAAGGTGGTTGCTTATGCATCATGACAGCTTAAGCCTCACGAAGGAAACTATCCTACTCATGATTTGGAGTTAGCAGCAGTGATCTTTGCACTTAAGATTTGGAGACATTACTTGTACGGAGAAAGGTGTATTATATACACAGACCATAAGAGTCTTCAGTATTTGCTGACTCAGAAGAAGCTGAACCTTAGGCAAAGGAGATGGACTGAGTTGCTTAAGGATTATGACTGTTTGATCGAGTATCACCCAGGCAAGGCTAATGTGGTAGCTGATGCTCTAAGTCGTAGAGCTGTATCTGATCTGAGAGCAATGTTTGGTCGCCTAAGTCTGTATGATAATGGAAGTTTGTTGGCTGAATTGCAAGTAAGGCCAACCTGGGTGGATCAGATTAAGGAAAATCAGTTGGAAGATGGGTCTTTGGTCGCTCATTTTCAACAAGTTGAGGAAGGGGAAACTTCTGAGTTCAGGTTAAATAGCGAAGGAGTTTTGTGCTTCAGAGGAAGAATTTGTGTTCCGAAGGACCCTTACTTGAGACAGTCAATATTGAAGGAAGCTCATGGGGGACTTTGTGCCATGCATCTAAAGGGAATAAGTTGTATCACGACTTGCGAGAATATTATTGGCACTGGCTTAAACGGAAGTAACTAATTGTGGGGAAATGTCCGACATGCCGCCAGTGAAAGTTGAGCATCAATTACCTTCGGATTGTTGCAATTAGTAAAGATACCACTTTGCAAGTGGGAGAGGGTAACCATGGACTTTGTGAGTGGGCTACCCTTGACACCATCGAAGAAAAACATGATATGGGTGATTGTGGATAGGTTGACCAAATCGGCCCATTTTATACCTGTCATGACGACTTTTCACTTGTGTTAGCCAAGTTGTATGTGGCGGAGATTGTGCGACTTCATGGTGTCCTAATTTCGATTATCTCTGACCGAGATCCTAGATTCACATCACGGTTTTGGCAAAAGTTGCATGAGGCGTTGGGTACGCGATTGAACTTTAGTACGGCTTTCCATCCCCAAACTGATGGTCAGTCGGAAAGGGTTATTCGGATTCTGGAGGATATGTTGAGGGGATGTGTTATTGACTTCCGAGGGAGTTGGGAGGATTACTTGCCGTTGGCAGAATTTGCATACAATAACAGTTATCAGGCGAGTATTCAAATGGCACTAAATGAAGCTTTGTATGGGCGAAGGTGTCGTACACCTAGTTGTTGGACCGAACTAGGAGAACGACAGGTTCTTAGACCTGAGTTGGTGGCAGATACCGAGGATAAGGTCAAGTTGATTAGAGACTGGTTAAAAGAAGCATCCGATAGGCAAAAGTCATATGCAGATTTGAAGTGTAAGGAGATTGAGTACTCAGTAGGTGATATGGTCTTCTTAAAGCTTTCACCTTGGAAGAAGATACTAAGGTTTGGTAAGAAGGGCAAGTTGAGTCCGCAGTTCATTGGGCCTTATCGGGTTTTGAAGTGAGTAGGCCCAGTGGCTTATCAATTGGAGTTGCCTCCAAGTTAGATAGGATTCACGATGTTTTTCACGTCTCCATGTTAAGGCGTTATCGTTCTGACCCTACTCATGCCATGCCGGTTGCAGAAATTGAGGTGCAAACTGATTTGACCTTTGAGGAAGAGCCTGTGCAAATATTGGATCGAGATGTTAAGGTTCTGAGAAGGAAATCTGTCCCATTAGTGAAGGTGCTTTGGCGTAATCATGACAGAGAGGAAGCTACTTGGGAGCCAGAAGAGGCGATGCAATAGCAATACCCTCATCTATTTGAACCAAGTAAATTTTGAGGACGAAATTTCTTTAAGGAGGGTAGAGTTGTAACGTCCCAGTTTTCGGGAATTCTGAAAATGTTGGTAAAATTTAAAATTTTTGTGTTCTGTCTGCTTGGCATAGGTTTAATTATGTTAGTGGGCCTCTAGAAGGACCAAGCTTAAGTTAAAACCCGGTAATTTAATTAATTTTAATTCCATAGGGAAAAGGGGTTCTGGTAAATTGGGCTTTTAAGTATTAATTGTGTAAAATAAATCACAAAGAAGCCTGTGGCAAGGTGGCATGTGACGCCACTGGGAAGGCTATAAAGGTGGCGTGTGGATGCTAGGGAGAACTGGGGTTCAAGTCACAATGACAGCAAAATTAAGGGAATTAATTTTTATGTACAGAAAAGGGAAGTGATGGAACTCAAGTAAAAGTCTGTCAGGAGGAGTCTGAGTTGCTCAGGAGATTGAGCAAGGAGGGGATAAGGGAGAGAATTTAGGAGCTGATTAGGGAGAGTAGTGTTGGCCAAATGGTGGACTCTTGAGGAGCAAGAGTTGGCCGGCCAAGGTGAGCTTTAGGGGGCAAAATTCGGCTAGGTTAAGTGCCAATTTAAATTCGGCATTAAGGGATAAGTTGGGCCATTTCCTGACCATTCTCCTCTTCTTTTCTTTTCTCCTCTCTTCATCAACTTTTTCTTTTTCTTTTTCTCTCTATAGCCGAATCTTTCTATCCTCCTGTTCATCTCCATCTTGCTCTTCAGACGTTTTTGAGCCTATAGCTGATTGCCTCAAATCTCGAAATCCTGAAAGCTTGATTTCTTTTGTGCCGATTTCTTATAACCAAAACCCTATTTCTTCTCTTCATCATTTTTTACCGATTCACCAGTTCTCTAAACCCCAAGTTCGATCGACAAGACCATAGCAAAACCCTCTTATTTCATCTTTCTATACACAATTGCAAAGAGCCGAAAACCCCACACTCATAGGGACTTAGCCGAATATTGAGAACACTGAAGGCTTGACTTTTGTGATCATTTGAGGGCTTAGAGCAGCATTAGATTTGAGTAGAAATTTATTAGAATCATTGACCGAAGGAATTGGTGGTAAGTCTTTCCAACTTAGTCTTTCCTTCGTATTTTAGAAAAGCCGAAACCCCTAAAGGTTAGGGAGGCTGTCGATTTGGACTTGTGGCCCTAAGGGGTTGTGGTAAATGTTTTACTTTGATAATGGTGTGATTTAGAGGCTGCTGATCAAGGGCTTGGGCAAGTGGAACGATCGGATCTTGATCTAGTCACTACTTTCGACAAAGGTAGGATCGCTAGTGCCTAAGGTGTGGTTGCCTGAATATGGTAAGGGTTAATATGTAGTTCATTTCAGTAGTTAGAATTAACGTGGTAGTAATATAAATGTAGGCAGTTCGTGTGTGGATCTCGTCAACGAATCATCATAAAACATGTGTGTAACTGACACCCTCTTATAGACTAGATTGGCAAAAGCCGAAAAGCCAAAATACCGAAAAGTCGGCATTTTGAGAACTTGCGAGTATGCGAATGCTCGTAAGGGTAACAGTTTGATGTGTATGATAAATTTGAGTGACAAGACTGTAGAGTGCACGATTTCATGCACTTCGATATTTTTGGGTTTGATGGGCCAATATTGGGAAAATGGGCCAACGGGCCCAATTCAGTAAGAACACTCGGTAAGTGTTTCTATAAGTGCGTAAATAGTTAGGATATGCATGAAAACCCTAAAAGTAGTTAAACTACCTGAATACCCCTACGTATGGGAAATTACCATTATACCCCTAGGTGTAGAATTACCTTTATACCCCTAGGGTTAACTTTGTTTGAAAAGCATGACAATCTGATTTTGTATGATGTATGCCATGATTGTATATATGTTGCATGGGGACATGGGTTATATTATGGAGGAAGCGTCCTGGTGGCTATGCCACAAATTATCTGTTCTGGTGGCTCTGCCACATATATCTGTTCTAGTGGCTCTGCCACGATTATCTGTTTCTGGTAACTCTATCACATTATCTATTCTGGCAGCCATGTTGCATGTTTCTGTGGCGTGTAGCGGTTGGGCGGGTCGAGTAGTCTCCCCACATGGTGAAAGGTTGGTATAGGGGTGCATGTGGTTGGATATGGGTTGGGTTTTGCATAAACATGTAATATCTGTTCTGATCTGTCGTGGGCCTATGGGCTTTATTCTGAATTCTGTTCTGGGCTAAGGCCAATTTATTCTGTTTCTGTGGTTTGAGCTGATATAGGCTATGGTTGGGTTAATTTACACACTGAGTTTCCCCAAACTCACCCCTTTATTTTCCATCCATGCAGGTGATCCCCAACCATAGTGGGCTTGGAGCTGTGAGGGATTCGGAGTGGCCACATGTTTCTTCAAATTCGGTTTCTTTCTGATGAACTGGACGTCCTTTTATTTTCGTTTACGGTTTTGGGTTTTTAAATGTAATAAGGCTGCTTAATTTTTTTTTATGGTTTTGATTTATATTATATTATGATGGAAATGTTTTATTTTAACTATCGAAATTGATTAGTTTTAGAGCGCGTTTTCCAAAACAATAATTGATTTCAAAATAACACGATTACGAATAAGGCTTCCGCTAAGCAAATGTTTCCAAAAATTAATCACTTTCCTAAAATGAATTTAATCAAACGGATTTCTTAATATACGTGATGTTAGAGTGTGGCAATGGCGGTGTGCATGTCTAAGATTGGATCTAAAGGGAGCTTGGTACTTAAGCAGTCCGATGGACTTACCTCCTCTTTTCCGGTTTCCTACCTGGTGCACAGCTTCCATTCACTTTAGCCTAAAATGGAAGTATCTTTTAAAACACTAAGATAGTTTTCTAAACCAACAAATGTTTTGAATGCTTCGATGTGGCACGTCAGATCCAGTCATACCGTCTAGGCTGGGTCTGGGGTGTTACACGTTAGCTCGCTCGTTTCGGAAAAGTTGGAGTTGCACGTCACACTATCCAATTTTCGATTGGTATTTTGAACTTATGAACTTATGTAAATATGGCATGTATAGGCTAGTTTGATAGTAATAGTTATGTTTGGTATTATAGTTTGAGAATGAATTTGTATTAAGTTAAGCAATGTAATTTGGCTTATTTTGGTATCATATTTGGATTGCATATATGTGCTTAATGATGGTATGTTTTGGTATGGTAATATTTGAATGAAATTATGCAAAAGAGGTCTTGATATATAGATGTTAGATGAATGAGTTGTATAAGTGGTAATATAGGTATTTGGATATGTAAATAGTAAGTTTGGATATAGCTTAAAATGTGTATTGAATTGGTTAATTTGGTTGCCAATTAAGTTGCATAAATATGGTCAAATATGAATGTAAATGCTTGTGTTTTAGGGTGGCAAATTTGGCTTTTTAAATGGCCTATTTTTGTCCACACGGGGAGAGACACGGGCATGTGTCTCAACCGTGTGCGATACACGGTCATGTTACACGGCCGTGTGTCCCTTGAGGTACCTTACGAATTAAAGTTAGTATACCCTACAGTTTTGACACGGCCTAGACACACAGGCGCGCCTATTGGTCGTGTGTGGCACACGGGTGTGTGGTCGGCCGTGTGACCCAAGTCAGTAGCCTCCTTAATTTTCACACGGCAGCGTGTCTTGTGGCCGTGTGGACAAGTCAGTATGTATGCCCTATTTTGCCATGGCTTAGACACATGGGCGTGTCTAATGCTGTGTGAGGCACACTGTAACACCCTTTACCCGTATCCTAGGCCGGAACAGGGTACGAGGCATTACCAGACTTAACCCTACACATAGACGAAAATTGGGCCATAAAATTTCATTTAATTTAGAACTTTTCGAACACATGCATAGACTCATATTTAAAGACATATAACATGGCATAAATGAGCACTTACACATCCATAATCATGCAATAACATGTCATTCACTTTAAACATATTTGCTTACCGTCCTGTATATAATATGCAGTCTTACATTAACTAGAACTATACATGCTAAATCTTATTCTCATTTTAAACCATCATAATGTAGTTACCAATTTTTCCACTAAACATCCATATTCAAGGCAACATTACTCATTTCCATTTAATTCATGATCCACAGGCCTGCATTTAACTTACCTGATGTATTACCAATCATGCATAACAAACAAAACTAACTATATCATCACATCAAAATATAGGACTTGGCATGATTAATTAAACTTACAAACTATAATGGATAAGGACCACATCTCATGATCATATATGATAACTCAATGCAAACCGATACGTATGGCGAAAGTCATAATAATAATACATATCACAAACCAACTTCCTATACATGCCACTCACTTGATATTTCTAATATTTGAATTAATTCTCCCAAAAATGATAGCTTGATTGTGTGATTTTGCCTCCGACGATCTCTAACCCCGAGCCGACCTGCCAAAACTGAAGAAGTAGAGAGGAGGGGTAAGCTTTATGCTTAGTAAGTCCATATGAAATTAATAAGCAATTACCCACATATTTTTTTTAAGGTAAAACATCATAATTGTACAATTTACTCTTGTTCAGGTTAAGCTATTTTACCAAGTTACAGTTACTAATTCATTTATATCTGGAGCTACAAGACTCCAATTTAAGTTTCATTAATTTTCCTTGAAATTAGACTCATATACCTTTCTTCCATAAAATTTTCATAATTTTTGGTTTATTCAATTAGTACAGTTTATTCATAAAATTTTCCCCTATTTCGCTATCCAACAGTTCTGACCTCTCTTCACTAAAAATTATTTTTCTCATAGCAAAGAATTCTGATAATTCTCTCATCTATCTTTCTAGAGAATAGACTCAATAAGGATTTTAATAATATAAATTACAACCCATAATTATTTTTATACAATTTTTAATGACTTTCTAAAATTGGGACAGGGGATCACGAAGTCATTTAGACTCTATCTCACAACAATTTAAATATTTCATAATATAAATTTCGATTGCATATATTGTTTCTTCTATGTGAAACTAGACTCATTGGGATTTTATCTCATATTTTATTAAGCCCCTAATTCAATTTCCACAATTTTTGGCGAATTTCCAAAGTTGCACCATTGCAATAACCCAAAACTGCCAAGGCTAAATTTACTCATTCACTACTATTATTCACCAAATCCATACAATATCATTTCATTCATAATGGTAACAACACATAATTATTCTTCATAAGCATAAATCCATAATCTCAATGTCATCAAGTATCAAGATCTTATTCCAAATCATGTCATTTTTAGAGTATTCACCAAATACTATATACATCACATATCATCACATGTCAAGGCATCACACATAAGTTAAGTGTACATACCTATACAACTTGTAACATAACTCAAAGACATACTCACCAATGGCTTATCTCATTGGGATCATCAACGAATACTTCACCAAATTACCCGTTGAACACTCGGAATATAATCGGATACACGGAATGCATGCACATAAGTGCCATACCCACAGCTAGACAAACTCAATAGCATGCGACAATTATGTAGCCAAGCTACCATGTAACCCGCTCATAAGCGAAATCGGACTCAACTCAACGAGCTCAGATGCCTAGTTACATCTCACGAACTTGGACTCAACTCAACGAGTTCAGAACTCAAATATCCTAGTGACATGTCATTTGTATCCTAATATATTCCTAAGGTTCAAACGGGATTTTCGTCGATCATAAGTCTCTGCCATCTTCCACGGGATACCGGAATCGATATTTGGTAGCATTTCATAGTTATCAAGTAATTCACATAATTTTGCATATTACTCAACAATAACCACAAAGCATAATATTTCATGATAATAATCATCATATCATATAAATAACATTAAATTACTTAAAATGACAATTATGTTACCACATTTACACATGAACTTACATCTCATTTAATATCAAGGCAATAACATTAAATTACACAATGCATTATTAAAAATCATATGAACTTACCTCGTATGCGAAAATGGCCATTTTTACCATTTTGTCCACAACTTGATATTTTCTGATTTTAGCCCGAATTTTGATTTTCCTTGCTCTATCATTTCAAATATAGCCTAATTAGGACTCACATTATTCAAATTAACCCAAAATCATATTTTGGTAAAATTACAATTTTGCCCCTAAACTTTGTCAAAATTATATTTTTGCCCCTAGACTCGTAAATTAAAATTCATCCTATTTCCTTATGTTTTATGACATGCTGATCATTTTTCCCTTCTATAGCAACATCAAATTCGCACTCTAAGCATTAGGTATTTTTACCGATTATGTCGTTTTACTCGTTTTCACATAAAATCACTTAGCAAAAGTTGTTTAACACAATTTCAAGCTTCATATTCTACCATAAAACATCAAAATAAACACATTTCACCTATGGGTATTTTTCCAAATATAAATCCTAGGTTAAATTATTGCTAGAATAAGCTTAACCAAGTTACCGAGATTTCAAAAATCTAAAGAACTTTAAAAACGGGGCTAGGGAGCACTTACAATCGAGCTTGGGAGTTTGAACAAACCCTAACCATGGCTGCTACTGGTAGAAACGGTTGAATGAAGAAGATGATAGCTAATTTGGGTTATTTCCCTTTTTAATTTTTTTAATTATTAGTTTACCAAAAGACCCCTAACTTAAAAATATTTTATTACACCTATTTCATGTCCATTTTTGTCCAACAATTAACCAATGGTCTAATTACCATTCAAGGACCTTTAATTTAAAAACTCATAACAATTTGACACTTCTAACATGTAGAACTCAACTTTTGTACTTTTTACGATTTAGTCCTTTTGACTAAATTAAGTGCCCGAACGTCAAAATTTTCGAACGAAATTTTTAAAAAATTATTTCGTGAAATCGTAGACCATAAAAATATAATAAAAAATAAAATTTTCATCGTCAGATTTGTGGCCCCGAAACCACTGTTCCGACGAGGCCCAAAATCAGGGTGTTACACACACGGGCGTGTGACACTTGAAAAGTTGAAAATTTTCCAAATTTCTGAAATTTTTAATATGTTATAATTTAGTCCCGAATGTATGATTAAAGCTTTATATGTTTGATTTTAGTACATTTTGAATGTGAATGAATGATGGTTACTGAATTGAGATGAAATTTGTTAAATGATTGTTTTGAATTGAGTTACAGGTCAGGTAATGCCTCTTACCCTATTCCAGCGACTGTTACGGGTTAGGGGTGTTACAGCAATATTTTGTGCTATCATCAATGAAAGTAATAAAATATTTATTCCCTCCTCTCGTTTGAACAAATTTTAAGTCACAAACATTGCTATATATTAGGTCAAGTGGTTCTTTGCTTTTTTCAACAGTTTGAAATAAAGACCTTGTTAATTTTGCCTCAACACATGTTTCGCATTTATGATTATAATTAATGTGAAATGAAGGAATGTGCTCTAAGTTAATTAATATACGTAAAGTATCATAATTAACAAGTCTGAGCCTACCATGTCATAAATTAAATGGCTCAAGCATATAAACAAAAGAAGAAGCAACATTCTTATTCATAATTTTGCTTTTACAAAGATTGCATTAAGTTTAATACATATCCCCTTCCCAAAAACATTCCCCCTTTAGACAAAATTAGCTTATAGGATTCAGACACATACAACACATTTTGAAGCTTGAGTTCTTTGTCAGAAGTCATTTTCAAGACCACAGTACCCTTACCCTTGATCTTGGAAGTCGCAGTATTGCTCATATAGAGCTTTTCCCCATTTTCACAAGGGTCCAACTCAGAAAAGGAGTCTTTGCCACAGCAGATATGACGTATGGCACCAGTATCAAGCCACCATTCTCTTAGATTTGAGTCAACCATGTTGACTTCAGAAATCATAGCACATAAGTCCATATCATCCACAGCATTGATGGGAGTTTCCATTTTCTGTTAAGAAACAAAACCAGAATTAGAAAATTTTCAAATTTTGTTAGACAATAAGAATATAATAACACCCGAAACAAAATTTTATACGGTCTAATCAAAATTACAATAAAACAATGCACCAGGTAGGTAACCCTAAAAGAGAGGTGCTGCACTCGACACACTTAAATACCAAGTCTTTTAAAGAACCAATCCTAGACATGCATTCTCATATTGTCTTTTTAATTCACCGTTGATAATTTTTTTTCCTTTGATGTCACAATTTTGAAGCTACAATAAGCTTTCACAATTTAAAGCCACAATCAAGGCCACCATAAATAGAAATTTTCCATTTGATTTGTTAAACGGTAGAATTAAATTTCTGAAACAAAATCAAGATCAAGTCTGTTGAACGACAGGATTAAATCTCGAAATAAAATTATTTAATTAAATCTTGTTTGGAAACAAAATCAAAATAAAATCTATTAAGCGACAGGAATAAATCCCGAAACAGAATTACTTGATTAAGTCTTCTCGTTTGGAAACAAAATCGAAATCGAATAAAATTTGTTAAATGGTGGGAATAAATCCTGAAACAGAATTATTCAATTTAATTCTATTTTGGAAACAAAATTAAAATCGAATAAAATCTGTTAGACGGCGGGAATAAATCCCAAAATAAAAGTATTCAATTTAATTATATTTTGGAAACAAAATTAAAATGGAATAAAATCTATTAAATGGTGGGAATAAATCCCGAAACAGATTTTATTTAATATATAATTTCTCGTTTGGCAACAAAATAAAAAATAGAATAAAATCAGTTGAACGGCGAGAATATATCCCGAAACATATTTTATTTAATTTTAATACTCATTTGGAAACAAAATAAAAAAATGGAATAAAATCTGTTGAACAGCGGGAATAAATCTCGAAATAGATTTTATTTAATTTTAATACTCGTTTGGAAACAAAATAAAAAATGGAATAAAATCTGTTGAATGGCGAGAATAAATTCCTGAAACGGATTTTATTTAATTTTAATTTTTTTATTTTCAAATAAAAAAATTTTTTTCTTTCGCCTTTGTGTCTCTTTCGTCTCAGATTAGAGGAAAAAAATAAAGGATCTGTCTTAAGATTGTTGGACAAAACACATTAACGAACAAATATATATAAATATAAATATAAATAAACAAATATTTACGTCTAAAATAAAATAAATTGAATAATTTATATTTAAATTTTCAGATACGAAAAATCAATAAATAATATAAAAAAAATCAGAAATCGAAAAGAAGAATCAAGTTGTACTAGATGTTGAGGCCTATTTTACACATTTTCCTTAAGACAGATTCGGCCGCTCCTACGATACTTGGAGAAACATTGGTCGACTATCTCTCAGGATGCAACAGCACGATGATCGAAGCAACAACACCTTTACAGTGATCAACGAACAAACGTTACCTTTTTCTATCATCGAAATGTTGGGAAAATATGGAGAGGAAAAGAGTAGAATTTTGGAGAGCAAAATAAACTCGGTGTAAGAGAATGTTTTTCAGCAAAAAATTCTGAAGAAGCCTTAACCTTTTATAAGCATTCAATATGGAGGAATTTTAGAAATATCCATGTATTAAAGATACAAACTCTGCATTAAAGGAGCAATTAAATCCATCTGATGAAGATCAAATCAAATTGATTGGAATCAAATATTATCAGAATATGTGTCCTTTTTGAATAAGAGTTTGTGTAATTTGTTGAGGGGAAAAAAAATTTTATGTTGGGCTAAAATATCAATAGGCATAGCCCGACTAGTCCAAACATTTTGCATCATCCATGTTGTGCAGTGCACCCCAACCCTGATGGGTTTGGATCTGCACCCCCCTACGCACGAGGCAAAGTTTCAAGTTTAATCATTCAATTATCTTTCAAGTTGGTTCTCATATATATACATATATCACATTTGGTATTTAACCAAAGTGGGATCTAAGCTTTTCTTTTCATCAACAAATATTTTCAAATAGCTTACTTTGAACATCAATTTCTCATTCATCACTCAATCATCTTGAGCATATGATATACCGTTGTAAATGTCTCATGAAGTAGAATATAAAACCATAATTTTATGATTCAACTCTCCACCTTTACCTATTAAAAATATGCCTCAAAATTTCCAAAAATTACAATTCTTCCAACAGTTTAAATTACTTCTCATAACATAAATTAGCATTCATATTGTGATCCCAAAAACATATCACAAACGATAATGAACAGAATGTTTCATCATTAAACATTAAGCATTACACTATGTTTGGTTGGAGGGAATGGCTATTCCATTCCCTCATTATTCTTTGATGACGAGTAATGCTTTTGTTTGGTTCACCGTTTCTTCATTCGACCGTATTACTTAAAGCATTTCTATTCCCTCAAACGCGTAATAGGGATTCAGCGCTGAAAGCTTGGAATGGCCATTCCGACCATCGCCGAATAGAAATGAAGAAAATTCTTCCCAAAATCTCCTTCAGACTTTCTCTGCAAATGCGTTCAAAATTGCTTCTTTTTATCACAACAATACACTTTCAGGTTAGCAGATTTTTCTTTTAAGTTTAATTTCGTTTGGTTTCTATTCTTCAATAATCAAATTTTATTTTAGAAGGGTTTTGGTGATGGGTTTTCTTTAAAATTTCTAAAAAAATAAGCTACAACTCAACTCCCAAATCTCTGTCTTTTGGGGGAGATGATGTTTCGTTTTCTCTTACGGGAAACCCACGGACTAGAATTGAATTGCAGGGAGTCAATCGTAATCATCATATCAATCTCTTCTTCTTAATCCTTATTTTATTATTTCGATTTTGCTGCTGGAGACGACAAAAATAAACTAATTAATGGAGGAGATAACTCAAATTTTGATGAACTTATATTGTTTGTAATACCTACGCATATCCCTTTTGCAATATTTGTCGTTCTTTAAATCAGAGTTTTATTCCCAAATTTCTTACTGATAATAACTTAGTTTTCATTATTGTATTTCTACAAAGATTTTTGATTTGGAGATATGGTGCAATGTATTTAAAATTTATTAAGAAATATACATTATAGTGCTTTAGAGCGGATATAAATTGAAGTCCAGCACTAGAGGGTCAAAAGGAGCCGAAGTTACGCTGGCGGGCGCAGATAGACGGCTCCTTCAGGTATAAATAGAGTTGGAAATAGATATAGATGTATCTGCATCCTCTTCCAAGTAAAAGATGCCTTCGATTTTCTATTATTGTAATATAAATTCTAGTACTTTAGTTGGATCTACAAGTTAGTAATGTCGATTTTCCAAATTGATGTTCTGCTTTTTATGAGCTTGTTAACAAAATTTAGGTCAAGGTTGAAAGTCAAATTGGAATACTCTTTTTAGGATATTTTTCTCCTGCATGAATCAAGGCAAAGGCTTAGTTAGCATCATTAAGTCAATGGGAGCTTGGATGGATCAAGAGTGAAGATAGGTGATTCGACTTGTCTAGGAGCTTCGAGAGTGACACTTCATCGAGAGAGACCTTCAACCTCAATTGTAGAAGATGGAGTTGTCCCCGATTGTGAGTTGCATCCGAATCAATTTTGAATTGTCGACATCTTTGCTACGCTTGAGCAATGCCGAGCTTACAAGATTGAACTCCAAGTCGGTAATTTTTTTATGTTGGGATAAGTATGAGAGGTTCTTCAAGTAGCGATTACTTATCTAGTATCTGAAATCACACAGAGGGTCGCCTAAATATATCATTATAATTTGCCATATTACTATTGACTTCTCTTGATCATGTATTTTTATGTAGCTTAATTTTATGTGTAGCTCTCCTTTTCTTTTACAAGCTTAGTTTTACTGACCAACTTTACTGGGTTACATGCAGAAAGGTGGCTCATTATTTAACAGGAATCCTTCCAAAGGCATCGAGTTTCTTATAAATACATGCAGATGAGAGCTTTATTACCTGATAGACCAGACTCTTCTTCAGCCAAGTTAAATAGTTCCATGACTATTTCATTCTTGAGATATTCCACTGGAAGCACAAAGCGTTTCTGATCCATACTGTATACAACAAAATCGCCCTGCTCAACTGCTGTCGACGTGCTGCAACTGTTTGCATCACTATCTGAGGTGGCACTTGATGATGTGATCCTCTTTCTCCTAATTGTAGCCATTATTTGCCATTTTCTTGCTAACTTGATAAGCTTCTTAGCGCTGACCATCTTGCTTTGCTCTAAGTTTAATAGGAAAGAACTCCGAGATGAAAGGAAAAAGAGGGAAGATTTAGGTCTTGAAACTCTTCTGGATATAAAGCAATGGAAATTTGATGAATATATAACCAGAAGGTGAGAGACAGTCCCTTTAATGAATAGTACAATGCCGGTATTCATTGGAAACAAAGACATGTCGTAGGTAGATATGTGTAGTCTACAAGGTGACCATGTTTGCTTTTATTGGATGATTAACCCCCAACAAAGTTGATCATATATAGAAGTTCATATATACATCTTTATGTAACTTCCAAGTGGTTTAACAACAATAAAGTCCAGTAATGAAAGTGTTCAGATGATCCACATGTTTTGGATTGATGAATTTTTATAATTTCTGAAATAGATTTTGCCCCTAAAAGATTGTTTATCTCTAGGCTGTTATGCTTTTAAATTGTCTTATGTCTAAATCTACTTTGCATTTATCTGTCTGTTAATTGCCTCAAGAGATTATGGGGTCAAATATAGGCTTAAATCTATTTGAGCTGCCTTTACCTGATAACTATTATAACTGGATAGACATAAAAAATATATGTTAAAAAGAACTCTTCAATTCCTCACAATTTCGAATTGAGCAAATTGGTCCTTCTAAGAAAATCAAAGCAATTTATTTCCTATCAAAATTAAGGACAATTAATCATAGAGTTAATGTTTTCATGGATTATACATGACTTTGATTGGTATAATAATAAATTTAGCCTTCATTGTTTATACATTCTATCAATTGGGTCCTAATTTAATAAATTTATTCTGCAGCATTTGTGTAAATGTTGAGGTTGAATTTATTGAATTTTCCTGATATCGGCTATGAACTGAGCCTGCATGCTTCCTCACAACCATCTTCTTCTAAGCCAGGTAAATCTCTTGAAGATTTAGTTGAGCCTTTCGCTAATACAGCTCAACGTTTGCAGGCAAACATGGAGAACCACTTTCAGAACATAAAAAATCAAATCAATCAACGTACGGTTTTAGTGTAGCAGATTAGAACCTTAAGAAGTTGACCAAGAGGTGGTCTTTCTCAAGGAATTAACACTGCTTTTCTGAATAATAACACAATATGCATACTTATGTAGCTTTTTGATGGTATAATGACATGATAGAACGTGATTACAATGTTATAACTTCTTTATGTTGTAAAATTTTATAACATATGAATTATGACATATAAACTAATGAAAACATATAACTTTTTGTTAATATATGAATATTATGTTTGGATGTGAAATATAATTCTCAAGTTATTTATTACTTCTAATATTTTGTTTATAATTAAATTATTTGTTTCAATAATGATATTTTAGCACATTAAATATGTATTGCAGTTTAAAAATAATAAAGTAGATTATATATTATTTTTATAGTATTATATATTATGATTTTTTAATTCATATAATAATAATTATATTAAGAATGTTAGTAAATTATATATTATTTTATTAAATTATATTAATAATAATTATGTTAAAATATCGTTAAATTATTTTTTTAATAAAATATATTTAACAATAATTTTATTAAAATTTAATAACAATAACAACAATAATCTATCTAAAAAATTTTCCACTGAGGGTACTTTGATTATTTAAGTCTTTTTTATTATACTATTACAACATCTATTCCATTCAACCAAACACAAGAATTATATTACAGCTCTACTCCATTCCATTCAACCAAACAATTGAATTACTGATTACAGCTTTATTCCATTATAGCTCTATTCAATTACAGCCCTATTCCTATTCCATTACAGTGAACCAAACGTACCCTTTACCCTTAGTGTTTTGTTTTTCTTTTTTTTATCATTGTTGGTGATAAACTACTTTTCATCACATAAATTAGTGCATACCAAAAATGTCACAAACGATTAGTTAAGCATAAACTTTTTTTTAATTATTTTGATGAATATCCAAAAACAAATGACATAAATAAATTATTTATTATTGGCACTTATATTACTATTAATCTATTATCACATTTAACAATCAATGATATGATTAAAATAACATGACTTATTACTTGTCATTGAAAACATATTTTTTTTATGACATTTAAGTGTACAAAATACCATTATAAGATACACTGCAGCCTCGAAGATGAATTAGGATATAGGTCAAACTTGTCGATTTTGAGAATGCTTCTGATTATAAGAGTGAGTGAGTAGCCCATTTTAACGTAATCATCAATTTGATGTCCTAATAATAAAATTCCTTATTCTAAAAACGACTTTTTAAGTTAACAAAAATAAACTAAATATTAAAACGACTTTTGAGCAAATATAATCGCCACTTAAATTCCTTTGTTGTAAGGAACAAAAACAAAGTACAATGATTTAATACACATTCCCTCCTACTAATGACTTAGGAACTATTGTTCAAAACATTAAAAAATAAAAAATAAAAAACAAACAAACAAACACAACTATTTCCTATATGGGGCCAAACCTTTTTTTACTTGGTTTTTCACCGACCATACAAGAAACAGCAAAAAGCAAATCCCTCTTTGTTTGTATATAATAAATCTATATAGAGACAAAAGCTTAAGGAATTAATAATTGATATGAACAAAAACTAGTATTACTGAATTAATGCTGATTTCTTCACAATGGGGCCAACTGACACTACATCTTGTGACTACGCCTTTAGGGTTCCAAACTTCCAACAAAAAGCTCCACCCGGTGCTCTCCTACTTGTACGGCATTACAACCGTATACACCCTTATATATAATTAGTAGGTAAAATCCCCACCAAAAAAAAAATGTACGTTGCCGAGACAAGATGACATGTATCAGGTGGCAACTCCGGATTCAGGCACGTAACTAAGTCTATCCACTTCATCCCATACTAATTTTGATGTTATTTCATCGTATTCCGGAACATATTCCTGTTAACATAAAAAAACCGTTGTCAATGCATATGATAATGTGAATGGCTTTTTTTTTCCTTTTCCATTCAACATTATTACTTGATAGAAAGAATGGTTAAAGTACATATAATTCGTCTTCAAGTAATGCAACTTGGGATTTTTAGTCAACCCTTCAAACACGTAATCCTATTGATTTTCTTTTTGTTTATTTGATATTAAATAGTAGGTTACCTCTAGTTGTCTCACCAATTGCTTAGCAGTTGGGGCAGAGACGATAATGCGACGTGAGATGGGCGAAATAAAGCCTTCATCTACGGCCTTATCGATGAAAGACAACAATGAATTGTAATATCCATCCACATTCAACAGACCGACCTGCAAATATGGAACATCAAGTTTTAGACATATAACATTCAACTCCATTGTGTCTAAATTATAATAATCTTGGTTTGTCTAGTTGTCTAACATAAGACACTATACCAACACCTTCATTTGACCAACATTTATAAATTATATATTTATTTTTCTAATATTTAATTAGTATGTTGCGAATCAATTCATCAAAGCATGAAGCACAAGCATCATTAGGTTATCAAATCTCATGTCATGATCCTTCCATGTGAATTCTATTGAAACACCACATGCATTGATTCTCATGGTTTTTTTCTTCCTAAACCTTCCCGATATTAATTTATCAAAAAAGTCCATGACAACTTTGGCTTAAAGAAAAATCAAATAGGGGAAAAGAACATGTTTCTTACAGGTTTGCGATGGATCCCAAGCTGAGCCCATGTAATCACTTCAAGTAGTTCTTCAAGGGTGCCATAGCCACCTAAGATTCAATATCACATTGCATAAATTTACAAGCGAGTTTAAAGAAAAATTATGATGGAGTTAGCAGGTGGGATGTGCAAAGGAGATTACCAGGGAGGGCAATGAAGGCATCAGCCTGTCGTGCCATTTCAGCTTTTCTTTGATGCATATCAGATACAGCTCTTACTTCTCCGACTGTTTCACCAGTAATCTGCAACACATGGTCATTGTTCATTAAGATACATATATAACTGAAAGTCGGGGTATCATATTATCAGATTTCAAGGCTTATGAAAATTTTTACCTCTCTAGGCATCAAGGTCTTTGGAATTACACTGCAAAATCCAACAATCCATCAAAACATAAATCAGTATCATTATTAAATTTAACCATCCATATGGTAAAAAAAAAAAAAAAATACAAAACTAGAGTTTTCCCCAAGGGGAAACCAAGACTGTGTACTGACAATGTAAGGACCAAAAGGGAATCAAACAAAACTGCTTAAAAAGGATCCTTGGAAACAAAGATTTAGACTCTATTAGTATATACGAGATAGCCAAGTTCCAAAGGTCCATGTTGCCAACTCTTCAAAAATAGAGAGAAACCTTTCACAATGTGAACCTCAACTTTCTTTATTTCTAATAAAAGTGAGGGTACATCAGTTCTTCCATGGACTTCAAAATTAAACACAAAGATCATTACTGATTTCCCATATCTATATATTAAAAGGTGAAAAAAGTGATGGTTGCCTTTTAAAACATTGGAAGCAGAGAGAGAGAGAGAGAGAGAGAGAGAGAGAGAGAACAAACCCTAAAACATGGCGCCCACCATCATGAACGGCCTGAGAAACAAGACCCATCAATCCCACGCTTCCACCTCCATACACCAAATCAATCCTTCTCTCCACCTTCACAAAACAAATCCACAAATGGAGAAAACAATTATAAGGTGGAGTGGAAGTAAATACAAATATTTTATTATTCTAGAAATGCCAAAGGGAAGAAGAGGGTGGAAGGACTCATGATATCAATGGTAGCACGTTTGTTTCCCTTGGGAAAAAGCATGAAATTATGATCATTATTATTATAGTTTATTACAGTATTAGCATTTCATTTTCAGAGGGTTCTTAAAAAAATATATATGATCATGCAAGAAGGCTGCTCAACTGACAGTAAGGTTACAGCTAGCAAAATCTCTCCCTCTCTCTCTCTCCCTCTCATGCTAAACAAACATATAAACCCTAAACCTTCTTTGCCGCTACAGCTAATCCCTCTCTACAACTATAATCATAAGCGCACGTCGTGGCCTTAATGGTTTCCAAGTTTCAACACTCCCCCCCCCCCGGGGCACTTGACTAGAAACACAATATTAATTCATTAAAAAAAACCCAATTCATTTTTGGGATCAATAAGCAAGATGGTGTAAGTTTAAGGGATGAAATGGAAGTGCTTTCTACATCTATGGAAGATGATTGCACCAAGACGAAAGAAGTCGCTTGAAACCAATGTGAACTTAGAATTTTAGTTTGAGAAAAAAAACTTGAAATTATATTAAAATTTCAGGAAACACTCTGAACAACTTGAAACGACGAAGAAAAAGGAAAAAAGGGAGATGAATCCCGAGTAAGAGACAGGGTTGAATGTTGAAAGAAATAAATTACCAGCTCTTTGCCTAACTCCACAGCAGCTTCTTGATAACTAGCTTTCTTCCCTGAACTGCTTCCACAAAACACGCATATTCTTTCAAACCTTGACTTAATCTCTTCCATCTCCCTTTCCGCTTTTATTTCCGAACAAGACTATGAGGTTGAGAAATGAGAACAAGATGAGTAGTACAACCCAGTCTATAGGTTTAAATAGACGGGGGAAATTATAACAAAAATAAAATTGTTCCTTTCAGGGGTAGTGCCTCTCTTAATTAATTATTATTGTCTTTAGCTAACTTAATTCAGAGATAAGAGGGCTCATTATTATTGATTGATTAATTAATTGATATAAGAAAATAACTTTTTTTTTAAATTGGAGAGTATACTTAATTTTCGATATGAGAGAAGATTGTATGAAAGTGTGATTTTATCTTATTTTTAATCTCTTTTTAATAGGAAAATAATAAATTAAATTTTTTTCTAGTTATTTAATATTTTTAATTAAATTTAAATTTTTTTAAAAAAATTAATTTATTATTTTCTTATTAAAAAGAGATAAAAATTATGTGAAATTATAATTTTATACAATCTCTTCTCTTTTGACATATATTAAGTTGACACTCTCACCCACTACGTCCACGTGTATAGATGATACATAGTCTGTAATTTTACAATAATGTCGATTAGACCATCTGCAATTTTACATTGAATTATAATTCTCTTCCAACAACTATTTGCCTAAAGAAAATCTGTGCTATGAGTCAACTTTTCATTTTAAAAGAAATTACATTCCAAACTATTTTATTAAGAGTCATGCGATTCAGCAATATTGTGCTAGCGAATAAAAGAATGGAGAGCAAAGCTGGATTTTTAGTTTGGAAAATTTCCACTTGTTATAAAATCAACTCACATGAACCATATTAATTTGGATTAAATACAACATTTGTATATTGATTTCTTTGAAGAGCAATAGGCAATTAATGTTATATGGCAAATGAAAATACCCCTGAGGAAGGGTCCAGTGTCTTTCTACTTTCAACTGACAATTGTAATGATTATACTTTTGCTTGATTTATGCTTTTTGATTGATTGACGTGATGTTATAATTATATGCTTAATATCTATGTTGCTCCCTCTATTATAACTAAATTACCACTTTAGTACTTACACTATTTTCTTTTATCATTTTGGCCTATGTATTTTCATCTTCTATAGTTTGGTACTCCGTTTGGAATTTTGCCATCTTTCAAAATAGTAAAAAATTGCTTTAAAATTCCCAAAACAATTCAAAACTTAAAAGATTATAAAAACTAAACATCATTATCTATTTTTGAAAATTATAAACAAATATTTTAAAAATTATAAGTATTTGAGAGTTTAAAAGCTCATTTTTCTAGAAATTAGGATTTGTTTTAGAAATTTTAAAATTTTATAAAAATTTCATAAGAATGAAAAAAATTCCCTAAAAATTTCGGGAAAAAACCATAAAATTTTAAAATTTTCTAAAAAAACTTAAATTACAAATAAACAAAATTTTTAAATTTTATGGAATTTTTAAACTTTTTCTTGAAGTTTTGGATCCTTATAGTTCTAAAATATTTTTAATAATTTTTAAAATATATTATTATTAAAGATTTTTTTAATTTTAATGATATTTTAGGTTTTTATATAAATAACTCAAAAATATTAATTAATTATGAAAATTATTTGGAGGAAAAATTATAATCACCCATTTGCTATAATATAAATCAGTGTCACCTGGCTAACCAGTGGCACCACCCCTATTTTTTCTCTAATCATTATTCAATCACTAAGTTTTTTTAAAAAGAAAATAATTATTGTTTGTGCTACCATTGTGTTAGACGATGCTTATATGTTTTTTTTTTTTGAAATACCTCTAAAAAATAAAAGTATTTAAGATGGAGAAAAAAAGGAAAAAAATATTTTTTTAATTGGTGTCGTCGGTTTATCAGGGGACACCGGTCTTTTTTTTATTACAAAAATTGTCAGTGATAAAAAAAGAAAAAATTGGACTAGTGTCGCCTGATAAACCAATGGCACCCATTAAAAAAATTTTCCTTTTTTTCTCCACTGTGAATACCCGTATTTTTTTTACAGTATTTTGAAATTACATACAAATACTGCTTGATATAATAGTGACATCAAAATTTAAAAAAAAAATTGAGGATTGGGTAATAATGAAGGGGAAAAGTGGGTGGTTTTCTGGTTGGTCAGACAGCACCAACTTCTACTATAACAAACGGATCATTTTCATATATAATTTTTCTCTTAGATTATTTTCATAATTAATTAATATTTTTATTTATTTATATAAAAAATAATTTTTTTAAAAAAATAAGTGAATTTGTTAGAATAAAGTGACCCAAACTCTTTTTTTAAATAAAATAAAGTGGTAAAATAAAATAAAAGAAAAATCTATATAGAACTACGTTTCTTTTATTTTATTTTAGAATAAGGTTTTTTAAACCTTATTAAGCTCCATCTATTTTATATTGATTAGAATAAGGTATTTCAATCTTACTACACTCTTATTAGAATATGGCTTTATAAACCTATAAATAGACATAGTCTATTCCTTTTGTAATCATTCGAATTCGACATAGTGAATTTTCTTCTCCTCTGCCCGTAGTTTTTTCCCGAAAGGGTTTCTACGTAAAAATCTGTGTGTTTTGTATTTTATTTTATTTTATTTTATTTTATTTTCACAAATTGGTATCAAAGCTTCCAGATTGTTCATCTCGATCACGGTAATGGCGTCTTTGAAGTATGAAATTCCGCTGTTGGATGTCAACACCAGATTTACGTTGTGGCAGATTAAGATGTAAACAGTTCTTGCACAGATGGATCTGGAGGATGCCCTGTTAGGGATAGATAAGATGCCTTCAACATTAACAGATGAAGAGAAGAAGTGTAAGGATTGAAAAGTGTTAACACAATTACATCTGCATTTGTCCAATGAAATTTTGCAGGATATGATGAAAGAGAAGACTGCCGCTGTATTATGGAAGAGGCTAGAACAAATATGTATGTCGAAAACTCTAACAAGCAAGTTGCATATGAAGCAGCGTCTCTATACTCATCGTTTGGAGGAATGTGCATCTGTACACTAACACTTAACAGTGTTTAAAGAAATTCTCTCAAACTTGGAGGCCATGGAGGTTCAGTATGATAAGGAAGATCTAAGGTTGGTTCTACTCTGTTTGTTGCCCCCGTCTTATTCAACCTTTAGAGACACAATTTTATATAGCCGCGAGTCTCTCACAGTTGATGAGGTTTATGATTCTTTGACCTCGTATGATAAGATGAAATATCTTATGGTTAAACCCGACTCTCAGAGAGAGGGTCTCATTGTTCATGGGAGACAAGATCAGAATGTTGATGATAATCGTTGAAGGACACAGGAACGGAATCCTTGCGGTAAATCTAAGTGTAAATCAAAGTCTTCAAACAGAGGTAAAACTTGTAACTTCTGCAAGAAAAAAGGGCACATTAAATCTGAGTGTTATAAGCTACAAAACAAGATTAAAAGGGAGGCTGCGAATTAAAAGGGAAAACAACCAGAAAATTCTAGTGAAGCTGATGTTGTAGAAGACTACAACGATGGTGAACTTCTAGTTGCTTCTGTCAACAATTCTAAAGTGAGCGAGGAGTGGATACTTGATTCAGGTTGCACCTTCCACATGAGTCCCAATCGGGATTGGTTTACAACTTACGAAACAGTGTCTGAAGGTGTTGTTTTAATGGGAAATAAGCTTCGTGTAAAATCGTAGGTGTTGGAACAATTGAAGTTAAGATATTTGATGGAGTTGTTAGAACACTTAGTGATGTATGTCATGTTCCAGAATTAAAGAGAAATTTAATTTTGTTGAGTACTCTTGATTCAAAAGGGTATAGATACACAGCTGAAAGTGGGGTTTTAAAGATTTCCAAAGGTTCCCTTGTTGTGATGAAAGGGCAGAGAAAGGCTGTCAAGTTATATGTTTCAGTGGTTCTCTATTATTCTCGGTGATGCAATTGTCAGCTTCCTTTTCCTTGTCAGATGATGATATTACTAAACTTTAGCATATGTGCCTAGGGCATATGAATGAGAATAGCATGGCAGAATTAAGAAAAAGAGGGATTCTTGATGGGAAAAGAATTTGCAAATTGAATTTCTGTGAGCACTGTGGTTTTGGGAAGCAAAAGAGAGTTCGATTCACCAGAGAAATCCATAACACGAAGGGAACATTGAAGTATATTCATTCTAATCTGTGGAGCCCATCTAGAGTGCCTTCGAGAGGTAGAGCTAATTATATGCTAACTTTTATTGATGATTTTTTCAGAAAAGTTTGGGCGTTCTTCCTGAAGCGAAAAAGTGAGGTGTTTTCTGCATTTAAGTCTTGAAAAATTATGATTGAAAAACAGACGAGAAAACAAATAAACTACCTCCGCACAGACAATGGCTTAGAGTTCTGTTCTGGTGAGTTTAATAGATTGTGCAAGTCAGAAGGGATCGTGAGACACTTGACAGTTCACCATACTCCATAGCAAAATGGCATTGCAGAACGAATGAACAGAACGATCATGGAGAAGGTTCGATGTATGTTGTCAAATGTCAACTTACCAAAGTCGTTTTGGGCAGAAGTAGCCTTTACTACATGTTTTTTGATCAACCAATCTCCATCCGTTGCCATTGAGAAAAAGACTCCACAAGAGATATGGTCTGGTAATCCTACTAATTATTCTGACTTAAAGATCTTTGGGTGTCCTGCGTATACTCATGTTGATAATGGAAAATTGGAACCGAGATCCATTAAATGTGTTTTTCTTGGTTTTAAAGCTGGTGTAAAATGGTATAAGTTATGATGTCTTGAAAATAGAAAAGTTGTGATTAGCAGAGATGTTATTTTTGATGAAACTGCTATGCTACCTAATTTATCTCTTAAAGAATCTTCCAATAAAGAAAATCAAAAGCAGGTGGAGTATTAGATTAATACAGAGTCAACTCCTCAAGTTAGTACAAAAATTGAGAATAGAGTTGCTTCTTCACCATAATACTTTATCGCCAAAAATAGAACTAGAAGAGAAATTAAACCTCCAAAGAAGTATGTCGAGGTTGATCTAGTTGCTTATACTTTAAATGTGGCTAAAGATATAGATGCAAACCAAGAGCCATCTAATTATTCTGAAGCGGTTAGCTGTGAAAACTCAGAAAAGTGGATGTTTGCTATGCAAGAGGAGATTGAATCACTCCATAAAAATAGAACATGGGATCTGGTGAAACTTCCTAAAGGTAAAAAGGTTGTTCGTTGTAAATGGGTGTTTAAAAAAGAAGAAGGAACTTAAGGAGTTGAAGAACCTAAATATAAAACAAGGCTTATTGCAAAGGGTTACAGTCAAATTCCAGGAGTGGACTTCACAGATGTGTTCTTCCCAGTTGTTAAGCATAGTTTGATTCGAGCTTTACTTGATACTGTGTCTATGCATAATTTGGAGCTTGAGTAGTTAGATGTAAAAACTGCATTTTTGCATAGAAACTTGAGAAGGATATTTACATGCAACAATTAGAGAGTTTTACGGTCTCAGAAAAAGAGGATTATGTTTGCTTACTGAAAAAGTCCCTTTACGGTTTGAAACAGTCACCAAGACAGTGGTACAGGAGGTTTGATTCCTTTATGACTTCTCATGATTTCAAAAGAAGTAGTTTTGAAAGTTGTGTTTACTTTAAGAAAAACAGTGATGGTTCTTTTGTGTATCTACTTCTTTATGTTGATGACATGTTGATAGCAACAAAAGATAAAGGAAATATAAGAAAAGTCAAAGCCCAACTAAGTGAAGAATTTGAGATGAAAGATTTGGGACCAGCAAATAAGATACTTGGTATGGAGATTCTCAGAGATAGAAAAGCAAGTAAACTGTACCTAAGTCAGAAGGGTACATTGAGAAAGTTCTTTGTAGGTTCAATATGCAGAGTGCTAAGCTTGTTAGTACTCCTTTAGCAGCCCATTTCAGACTTTCATCGGCTTTTTCTCCACAATCAGATGATGAGATTGAGTACATGTCACATGTTCCATACTCTAGTGCAGTGGGATCTCTCATGTATGCTATGGTTTGTTCACATCCAGATTTATCATATGCAGTCAGTACAGTTAGCAGAGACATGGCGAATCCCGATAAAGAACATTGGAAAGCAATTCATTGGATTTTAAGATACTTACGAGGTGCTACTGATGTTTGCTTACAGTTTGGAAGAACTAGAGATGGAGTCATTGGGTATGTTGATGTTGATTTTGCTGGAGACCTTAATAGAAGAAGATCTCTCACAGGTTATGTCTTTACAATCGGAGGTTGTGCAATCAGTTAGAAAGCCACTTTGCAAACTACAATCACTTTGTCTACCACTGAAGCTGAGTACATGACGATTACTAACGCTTGTAAAGAAGCTATTTGGTTGAAGGGACTCTTTAGTGAACTCAATGAAGACCTTCAAATCAGTACAGTATTTTGTGACAATCAGAGTGCAATCTTCCTTACAAAAGATCAAATGTTTCATGAGAGAACAAAACACATTGATGTTCGGTATCATTTTGTTCGTGATATTATTTCTCGTGGTGATATTGTTGTGAGCAAAATTAGTACTCATGAAAATCCTGTAGACATGATGACTAAGTCATTTCCTATAACCAAGTTTGAGTATTGCTTAGACTTGGTTGGTGTTTATTGTTGAAGTTAAACCCTTAAGAGGTTTTATGGAAGAGGTGGAGAACTTGTTCGTTAAGAGTTCGCGATGAAGAACTTGTTCATTGAGAATTCGTGTCAAGGTGGAGATTGTTAGAATTAAGTGACCTGAATTCTTATTTAAATAAAATACAGTGGTAAAATGAAATAAAAGTAAAATTCATATAGAACTACACTTCTTTTATTTTATTTTAGAATAAGGTTTTTTAAATCTTATTAAACTCCATCTATTTTATATTGATTAGAATAAGGTGTTTCAATTTTACTACACTCCTATTAGAATATGACTTTACAAGCCTATGAATAGACATAGTCTATTCCTCTTGTAATCATTCGAATTCGACATAGTGAATTTTCTTCTCCTCTGCCCGTGATTTTTTCCCGAAAAGGTTTCCACATAAAAATCTATGTGTTTTGTATTTTATTTTATTTTCACAAAATTTTTTACTTTGTTCTTGATACATAGTTGTGTGTCATTAATTGATTTGTTTTTTAATAGAAATTTGAGTTGAGGTGACATGCATTACAAAATTAAAATACATGAGCCAAATTGGTAACAAAAATAAAATATGAAGACAAGTAGAGAAAAAAATAATATAGATATCAAAATGATAATTTAGTTATAATACGAATTAAGACATAATAAGAAACACAAAGCAGCTAAGAGGAGGACAAATCATTTTCTTTTTCACTTAAAAAACACCTCAAAGCATATAAAGAAAACTGTTAAATGTAAGAAGTAGTAAACTTTAGATAAGAAGCTTTAACTTTTCAATTTGGAAATAGACTATAACCCTTAATTACTCAACCAATTTAATATAGGAAACTAATTGCTTCAACACTTAACAGTGTACTGCATAACTTAAATACTTAATACTTAATTGTCTTTTTATAATAAAAATTCAAAATATATAGAGAAATAAATAAAGTTTTGTATATATAGTTGAAAGTACAGTTAAAAGTAGTCTATTATAGTTTATATGATTTATGTTTATACTAGGTCTCTCCATTAAGGGATGATTTAGGATTTGTAATCAGTCTAAGTTGTTACAAAAAAGAAAATACAGTTAAAGTATTTTTTTTTATAAGAAAATTGATTTTAGTAATTGAAATAATGTTATTCTAAAAGTAATATCAAACACAAATATATGAAAGGAATGAATAATAATATAAAAACTGAACCAACTTCATCTTTGTCTATGTTACAACATCACTTAGGTCACTTTTATGTTTAAAAAAAAAAAAAAAGGACCTTTGATAAAGCAATGAGAAAGTAGTTTTGTGATAATGTAAATATAGTTGGTGTAATTCAAGGCCCAATTCAAAGAAAGCATTGCTACCACTTTCCAACATCAAATTATTGACGAGAGTCAAGCAACAACGGCTATGATAAAACCCGTCAAACAATGATTCTTTCAGTTTATTGTAAGTGGATGTGCAATTGGATGAAACAAAACTTACAACAGTCGGCAACATTAAACTCTTCGTCATAACTAAACCTACTGTTTTCAAAACAACTTCAAGCCAATGACGTGGATGGTATTACATTCGTTACATTCTAACCGCCCCGACTTTTCACGACCAAAAAACAAACAGTATTTTGATATTTTATCTTTATATTTAATCATTAAAATTATTAACTTAGAATTTTAATTATATAATTTTTTTTATAACATGTTATATAATTAACAAAAAAATAAATACGATAAATTAAATGAATTTTAATACAATTTTTTTATATTGAATTAGGAAGATGATTGAATTTTTCAGAAAAAAAAGATATTTTAAGAAAAAAGGGCATAGGCGAAGGGTGCAATGGTTCAGGAGAGCGTTAAAGAGACAAGACATGATTGTGAAAGTTAAGAGAGACACGTTTGGGGACAAGCCGTTGGCAAAATAAGTGACGTGGATAAAGCAGAGGGTGGTTGGTATCCAAAACCATCGACGGCTTCTCTCGATGTTTTCAAAGATTTAATAGTCCCGAGGATGGTTGGATTGACAGTTATTTTGCAGTTGGTTTCAGTTACCTTTTGCCTTAGCTATAGCTTTAGGATGGATTTACAACCTACTGTTTAATTTCTGTAATAATGTATCATTATTTTTATCTAGTTTTAAAAATTTTAAACAATTTTTTTCCAGTGAAATCAGTGATTAATATTCCGTTTTTTTTTTCTTCATTATCCTTAGAGATATTCAAGAAGGACTCAATACAATAATATGAATAAATTTTATGTCATTTTCCATAACAAAAATTTCAACATAATTTTAAATTTAGCCTTTAATATTTATATTTTTTTATTAATTTGATATTTATTCTTTTCAAATAAATTTAATTCTAAACATTTTAAAAAAAAATCAAAATTTTAAATAAATTTAACCCTCAAGCCTCAACTTTAAAAAAAAGAGTCAAATTTTAAACACGACAACCTATATAACAATCAACATAAACTTCATGCCATTTTTTTAAAATTTTTTATATTTTTAAATTTAATCTTAATCTTAATTTTGATTTATTTTCTATTTTTATAATTTTTGAATTATTTATTGACGTGACATATGATGTACGTGGACTGTCATGTGAATTGCCATGCTAATTACATTAAAATGTAATGTTTTAGTCAATATTTCCATTAAAAAACTATTTTGACTCTAATATAAAACGTTTAAGGGTTAATTTGACAAAAAAGATGTAAACATAATTTATCATTATACCAAAAAATTGACATCTATTATTTATGGCAAGAGCGTGTGCTCCTTTGGTTATTGGAATTAAGAAAAGCAGACAAAAGTACTAGGAAAGTCCCTATACTTAGGGTTGGATTGCATTTCGGTCCCTCTACTAAAAAATAGGGAAATTACCCTTATACATTTTGAAATGTGCAAATTAACCCCTTTGTTAATTTTTATCTATTAAATGATGACGTTGAACATTAAATTCATGTTGAAAATTATTTTTTATGGGTAAATTATAAAGATGGTCACCCAACTATGCCTTTCATTCTATTTTGGTCACCCAACTATTTTTTTAATTTAGTCACTAAACTTTTTAAAATTAAATATTTCAGTCACTCTGACATTATGTGAGATTTTTTTATTGGTCTTGTAACAAATTTAGCCATCTAATGTTTACACATTCTGTCAATTTGATCCTAAATGTAAAAAAATTCAACAAATTTAGACATCAATATACAAAATATTTCATTTTAGTTCTAATTCTAAAAAATTCAATAATTCGACCCTAAATATTTACAAAATCTATCAATTTAGTCCTAGCTCTAAAATTTAAAGAATATTTAAAAAAAACATTTTTAGCCCTTTATAACCCCGACTAACCCATGTGAGATATTAAAATAAGAAAAAGAGTACTCTCATTCAAGTCACTTTGAGCAATTTCTTTTACTATAATTTAGGGTTCACACTGGACCAAAGTAATTGATTTGGAACCTATCCAGAATAATTAGTTGCATTACTACCCGAAAAGATAACATTTTTAATGTCTTTATTTTCTTTTGGATATTAATTTCTTTTTGTGTTTTATCCCAACTGTGTAGAGGTTTTTTTTGCAAGTGACTTGAAAGAGGATACTCTTTTTCTTATTTTAATATCTCACATGAGTGAGTCGATGGGTTGTAAAGGGCTAAAAATGATTTTTTTTAATATTTTTAAAATTTTTAGAGTTAGGACTAAATTAACAAATTTTGTAAACGTTGAGGGCCAAAATTTTGAATTTTTTAGAATTATAAATAAAATGAAAAAAATTTGTATACATTGAAGGCTAAATTTGTTAAATTTTTTATATTTAGGATAAAGTTGATAGAAAGTGTGAACACTAAAGGGCTAATTTTGTTACTAGACTAATAAAAAAAGCCCACATCAGCTCAAAATGACTAAAATATTTAATTTCAAAAAATTTGGTGGTTAAATTGAAAAAAATTAATAGTTGGGTGACAAAAATAGAACAAAAGGGATAGTGGGGTGATTATTTTTATAATTTACCCTAAAAAATAATTTTCAGCATGGATTTAACGTTCCACGTCATCATTTACCAAATAAAATTTAATGGAATGACTAATTTGCACATATCAAAATGTATAAATGCTAATTTGTCCATTTTTCCAATAAAGGTGTTGAAATGCAATCAGTCCTTAAGTACATGGACTTCCCTGATACTTTTATTAAGAGAAGTATGTGCAAGACATTTGAATATGAGAGTAATGCACTCGAAGCTTTCAAGAGGTTCAAAAATATAGATTTGTGACAAAGACCAAAAGTTAAGTATTGTATTTCCTTCATCATCAATTTACAATTCCATTACTTGTGAAGGATGTTGTGCTAGAAGCCATAAACTCTCCCAATTCTTTTAGAGAGAAATTCTCATTTGATGTATGTTTTTATTGCAAATTTTATTATTAGAGCTAAGGTTTCTAAATATTGTTAATGCTTTTCGATTCTTTTCATTCCTATTTTGTTGTTTAGAATTTGAGAAATTGTTAGTGATAAGAAAAAGTTAAACTTGTGATTTGATGTGAGAGAATTTTTTTTTCATTTATTTAGAAAGTGGATGATGAAATGCAAAAAATTTGAAGCATTAATTAATCTAAATGATAAATCAAGGTGGAAATGATTCCAACTATAAAGAACTTATCACCTTGGAGTAAAGTAAAGAACTAGTTCAATTTTGTTTTTCTTTTTATTTTGTATTAATTTTGATAGAAAAAAATAGAGATTTTTTATTATGAGCAAATGGTTTATGGTGAAACTATAAGGTGTAGTGATTGTTCACCTCATCCTTTAACCATGAAGTCAAGGCTCGATCTGTAACAACCCAAAAGTTAATGGTGTCGAAAAGTGTAGTTTCAAAGCCCCGTTTCCATAAATCAGACCCATAAATATTTTTATTAAATGTTTATGGGGTTATATTAGAAGTGAATTGAACACTCAATGTTTTATATCTGAAGCAAGTTTTCAAGAAACTACTTGAGTTTTAGCAAAAGCTGCTCTTCGGGGTCGTATTGATTGGTTGAAAGGCCTGAAAGAAAATGTTGTGCTTAGGGCTATGATACCCGCCGGTATCAGATTCAAAGGATTAGTGCACCGATCATGGCAACATAACAACATTCTTTTGGAAACAAAAAAATAAAATTTCTTCGGGGGAGAAATGAGAGATATTTTCTTCCACCACCGAGAATTATTTGACTCTTGCATTTGAATTTCGATCAGGAAATTTTGTCGATATAGTGCTTAATTAAGGCATAAGGATTAAGTCATAAAAGTATCAAAAGTTCACTTCTTAAGAAACTTTTTATTAGAATAAGACTAAGAGGTTTAAGAAGTAATTATACCCTCGTATTATATATAGTGGACGGTAACTTATGTAAATTTAAGAAAAATGTGATAAAAAATTATTAAATAAAATAAAGCATGAATTAAGTAATATAGTTAGTGGAAAGAAAAGAACAAAACATTTTTCATCTCTTTTCATGCAACCGAAACCAAGAAAAGGAGAAGAAGAAGGTTCAACCATGGAGTTTTAAGTTTCAAGCTTCAATTTGGTTAATTCAATTTAGACATTTTCTTGTGATTTTTATGTTTTCGGAATCTTAGGAGCTTAAGCTTGCTGTCCCATGTCATATTTTTCGGTACTTCTAAAGAATTAGGAAGTTGTCATTGTTAGATAGTTGAAGATTTTTGTGTCATTTTAATAGATTTTAAGTTTGGAGTTGAAAAAGGACTAAATTGTAAAGCCAATTGATGATTTTGTGCAATAGGGACTAAATTATAGAAATTCCAAAATTTGTGGTAGAAATGAAAAATAGAAAGTTAAATTTGGCCTATAGTGAAATCAGCATAAAAATTGGAGGTTAAATGTGAAAGTTATGTTAGTCCCAGTTTTAGGGACTAAATTGAATAAAATGAAAAAGTTGAATAATTCAGTAGTTGATAGTGAAAATGGTTGTGTTTTGATAAATTTATATGTTTGTTTTAATCCAAGCTAGCATCAACCCAGATTCCTATAAAAAGAAAGGGAAAGATAATGATATCGATAAATAGCTCGGAGTTTACGATTTGTGTTTCTATAATCCGAACTATCTTGTAACTACTGCATATTGAATTGTTGTGCATGGTAAGAATTCAAGGTGATATTCTTTGGTTTAAATGTGATGAATTGGATTTATTTGAATTGATCAATGTTTATAATGACTACATTGCATATATATGAAAATGTGCATGATTTTATGAATGTGAAATGAAGCATATTTGAGATGATATATTGCTTCCATATGTTGGATTAATGTACACATGATGAAAATAAAAGTGAATTGAGGTATTGATTGATAATAAATTAAGTATTGAATACCCTATTAATTGTTCGAGCAAAATCAGTTATAATTGGCGGTCCATGGGATAGGAACAATTCAAGGTTACTTCGACTACAAGTCGATGAGGCACTGGGTGCCAATTTTCTTTGGTTATACCGATGAGACATTGGATGTCAAACTTATTGATAGCACTGGGCACAACTATTTGCTTCAGATTTATACGATGAGGCACTATGTGTTAAATTGGTGTATTGGTTGGATCTAAGTATCCGTTCGAATCTGAGTCGTGTTAACAATGAAATAAACGGTAAAAATGAACTATTTGATATTGAAATGAAAAATCATGAGAAATGGAAATGAAATGTGAAATGAAATATGAAATATGAAATATGAAATGGTGGATTGAGTTGTGAATATTGATTGATTATGATCGATGAATCCATGAATTTTGGAAATTGAAATGGAATGTGCCATTATATGAATTGAGATATCAAATAACATATGAAATGTAATTGTCATGTATTAATATTAGTAAAATGTGTTGGTTAGGATCAAAGGATATGTAAATTGGCATAATTGACTTGTTATATTGTATATAATTACTTATTTTAATTTTTGCATCTTAATGACTTATGTTATGTTTTAATATTCAGATTATAGAAATACCACTGAGTTATACTCAGCATACAGTTTTATTTACGTGCACAGATTAGGTACTTTACGAATCGATTGTCGACTCAGCATCTAGTGGCAATTCCAGACTCAAGTATTGGTGATGATTTATTTTGGTTTTGGCATGTGCCTAAGAAGTCTTATGGTTATAATGGTCATTTTGGCATTTTGAAGAATATGTATATAAATGTATATGTATGTGTTGGAAATGACCAAGTTGTTGTTGTCTTTCTAAAATAGTTGGTTTATATGCTTAATGGTTTAATGGTTGAGTAGATAAAATGTTAGGTGATATGTTTGGTTGGTATGCATGTGTTGATCATGTATTGAATGGTAAGTTTTGGTGCATGCTTTTGTGTTAGAAGTTGAGTTGTCTCGTGATTTCTTAAAAGGGTTAAATGATTTATGCTTGATGGAACATGTTGAGGTGCTTTAAAGTTAAATTGGTACGATTGATTGTGGTAAATTGGTTATTTTTGAATTGTGGATTAAGGTGCCAAGTGTGACATATTGGTTAGACACTTAGGATGGTTTTTGTAAGTGATGTTTTAGTATGATTTTAATGAATTTGGAGTTGATTGAGATATGATATATTTGGTTACCTGTAACATAAGTGAGTTAGGGTTATAAAGCTTGCATTGAAATGTATTTCCAGGCACACACAACCTGAGACACGACCTACCACACGACCGTGTGCCTTACACGGAACCAGACATGGTTGTGTGGTATGTAGGATTTGGATGATTTTTGGTGTACGCGGCCATAGTCTGTTACATGGCCTAGCGACACAGCCGTGTGACATATTTTTGACTATTTACATTTTTGACCGACATGGCCTTGGAGAGTGTACGTGATTGTTCGCATGGCCGTGTGACTCCAAAACCCGCATGACATCAATCTGTTGCACGGCTTGCCTACACAGCTATGTGTCCCATCCCACACGGCCTTAACATTTCCACACGGCCAGGGGACACGATCGTGTGACCCTTGTTTGTAGATTTTTTCCCCATCTTTTTGTTTTCATTTCAAATTGATCCCTGTTTGATACTGGGTTAGTTTTAAGCTTTCGTAAGCTCAGTATATTTACATTAATTACATTGTGGTAAGGAAATAATTGAAGGAAAACACTATTAAGATAAGCTTCCAATTCCATCTATAGAATCATCCATGTAGTTGTGATAATTTTGTATAAAAATTTATAGACTTTTGGAACTCTCTTTTCGTATATACAATTCATTTAAGTTATTTTTCCTGTTAAATTTCCTTAAGCCAATTTTTGTTTTGTTTTTATCAAATCTAAATCCAAATATCTTATCAAATGTTTATAAAATTAAAACGTAATAATTCTTGTCAATTGGGTCCTAGCTTGATTGGCATTGGCATTGTTGCCAGTGCAATAGGTTGTGGGTTAAAGTGCTCTAAAACACATTATTCTCCTATTTTAAGGGTTAGGGTGGGGCTATGAGTAGTTCTGGGCATTGCATCATAATATTAGAATTACTTAATATTATTAATATTTTGATACATAAAATACAAATTTTATTCCAAAGAATAAGCACAAAATATGTAACACGGGAAAGTCTTCTATTATAGCTAAATGTGTTATGAAAAAACAATGATATTTGCATCTTAAAAGAATGAGTCTATACAATAGTTTACACGATAAAAATTAAAAATAATTGTTGGGGGTTGAGTTGGGGTGTGTTAAATGAGGATAAAAAAAATAATTTTTGACCAAAAGTGTTGTTGGCAAAAGTCAAAAGTTAATAAAAAGTGCTTATGCAGCTGGCTAAATAAGTGCTTTTAAAAACCACTTTTGACCCCAAAATTTAATTGTTTAACATTGCTTATGACTTTAAAAAAAATTTTGACCCCAAAAGTGCTTTTCATAAGCAATGAGAAATGTAGTCTAAATATGAACCACATGCCAAAATTTGGCATTGTATCCTGTTGAAGAAATTTCAATTTTTTGGGAGAATTTAGTAAAATATTGTGAGTTCAAAGCTGACAACTTCCTCAATAAGCTTATTATTGTTCTTGTTGAAGGTTTTTGTCTTTCAACTTTACTAAGTGCTTGAAGAGGCAATCTGAAAAGGGGACGAGTTCAATAAAGTGAGAGTGCTTTGCTAGATTCTTGAACAGACGAACCAACAAAGAAACTAAAGAGTTTACAATCAATAAGGTTTGAACCATGCCTTAAATAAGACATGAGTTCAAGTTGGTACCACTTGAGTTAGCTTCCCATTCTATTGAACTCATCACCTCTCTAGGCACTTGCCACATCCCAAAAACCAGGTTAGTAGATATTGAGTTAATAAACTAAGAGTAGTTACATCCTATTTTTGAATTAAGGTTGCAGAAATCATATAAAGTAAATTAATTTGTTTTAGTGGTTAACTGTTCTGGATGTATGCTTAAGGTTCTATGTTTGATTCATTTTCCTTAAATTTTAAGTATTTTTGTTCCTATATCTAGCTTGCTACATTTAGATTATCTGTTATTTTTTGTGAGTTGTTAGCAAGAATGAGTTTGCTGGTTTAGTGATAAGGCCTTAGCTTATCCATAGGTCTCGAGTTCAAATCTTGTTGTGCTTGAATCAAAATTTTTTTTTGATTGTTTGTGCCACCAATGTTGCTGGTATTTGGGTTAATTCAAACTCTGGTTAGTTAGAAGGGTTGGTAGTTAATTTGGGTTTTTGGGATATTATGTTTTTTATTTTAATTTAGAAATATTTTCTTAAAAATTCTCCCAATTTGTCGTTCCCTCTTCCCACTCTTTCTCTATTCTTTTATTTTCTTTTCTTTTCCACTTTTGCTATAGAATTTTCTCCTGTCATTTTCCCTATTCTCTCTTCTTCCTCATTATTATTTTTTGTGTATTTTCACATTATCAATCCTCTATTCTTTTGACCGTCCAAGCTTTGAACTGCTAATTTTTTTTTTGCCATCGATTCATCTTTTTCTTCAATTTGTCAACTCAAACTTTAATGTCCTCAAGACTGTCACTTGTTTCTTAAACCCTGCTGCTGCCATTCAACGTCTTTACCTTTCTCGTATAAAATTTTTCTGTTAGGGCCCCTTCTATTTATGCTAAGATTGAGATTCTGTTGCAATTACTGCTGTGTTGTGCTTCTATTTTTCCTGTCATATTGCTGTCAATTTATTAGCATTCAAATAGTTCAATGTGTGAAGAAAGAAACCCTATATTTGCAAAGGTAGCAAAAAGTATATAGATCTTCTTTTATTCTAGTTTGCTTGGCTGTTCATGTTCTTTTTTTTTTATTCAGTCACACGGTGAATGCAAAGTTTTCAATTATGTGTTAAGTCGTTGATGAAAAGTGGCTTAGATTAATTGAATTTTACTTCAATCAATTTCATAAATAATTTAAATAAATTAATTTAGGAACTTAACATTTGATATTAGTTTAAATGTTGCGATTAGTATAGTACTGATTAATTGAGGTTTGAATAAAATTTGTTTACAATTAATTTAATTTGAATTCATGTATATTTATCATGTTAGTTTAATTTTAAAGATGGTTTATCTCAATAAAAATTACTTGTAATTGAGATAGTTGATTAGTTGCTTTAAGGATGGAGTAAATAAAATTTGTTAGATGAAATTAGAAATAAATTGACTTTGAATTATCAAAATGTGTTTAAGATTAAATTAGACTATTAACCCTAGATCTGAAATGTAGAAGCTATGGATTTGCAATAATATTTCGATTTCGCATTAATCAGGTGTGTGACCCAAACTTAAAAACTCGTAAAAACTGTGCGAAATCGATTAGCCCAGTCAATGTCACACGCTTGTATGCCACATGAGCATGTGGTTGGCCATGTGAGCCACGCATGCATGTTAGCTGTGTACCTGATTGTGTGGGCCACACGAGTGTGTGGTAGGCTGTGTGTCTAGGCATGTGGGCCACACAGGTATGTGGGCCCATCCTGGGTAAACTTGTTTGGGCTGTGATGTGGGCTGTAGGTTAGAGAATAATGATCTTTTTACATTTGAAAAATAATTATGAAGTAGCCAATTAAGATTGGTGGGTATGTTAGTGTTGTAAGTATAATTTCTAAAAAATATGTTAAGTTTTGGAAAATGACATATCTAATCTGTAAATTTGTACTTATTTTCGACACGTTTTTGTTCTGCTATGTTCATATATGAGCATGAGACATCTGAGTATGCTATTTTGACTATATATGAATATGCATATGACATTATGGCAAAACTGATTTGTTATTGCTAATATTTGACACATTTGATCTGTAAAGCATGGAATCCCACATTAATTGATTTTTGTTTATTATAAGACTATATGTTCCACATGATTTTCGTTCTGATTTTGTATTTGCATGCCATGTCACACTGCATGGGATTGGGATGATCTTTTAAAGATGTAGTTTAATGATCTACACTATCTAGTGGTTTAACACATTTGATCTGTAAAGCATGGAATCCCACATTAATTGATTTTTGTTTATTATAAGACTGCATGTTCTACATAATTTTTGTTCTGATTTTGTATTTGCATGCCATGTCACATTGCATGGGATGATGATCTTTTAAGGATGTAGTTTAATGATCTACACTATCTAGTGGTTTAACCACATATCTGTTCTAGCAGCTTGATTGCAAATATGGTGGCTTGATCACATATATCTGTTCTGGCAGTTTATCTACGTAATTTCTAGTGGCATTGTCCACAATTATTTGTTGGTGTGATTTGGATGAACGAGTTCTGGGGAACTCTAATTAGTGTGTAGCAGAGTTGTGTAGGAAATTTTTTGGAAAAATCTGCATTACGTTTTTTGAAAATACTGCATTGACATATCCATGCATGCTCAATATTTTCTCATTTGGATTTGATGAAATTCTCTATAATATTCTGATATGTTATTATATTATTTGTATCTATGCTTGAGTTAAGTTACACACTGTGCTTCCTAACTTACCCATTTACTTCATATTTTCAGGTAATCTGCAAAATTAGGATTTGGTGGCGTTTGGGAGCTCAGATTATGCTTTTCTCGAATAAGATGGTTTAATTTAATTATTAATTAACCTTTTTGGAATGTTGGACTTTTGAATTAATTTTCAGACTTTGTTCTTGGTTTTATGTTTTCCTGTCAGATTTAATTCAATAGTTTAAACAATTCATTTGGTTTATGCAAATCAAAATTAAATGGTTGATTTTCAAATAAAATAAGTTAAGGACTTTCCGCTGCAACTCGAACTGCTAATTAAGTTTTCAAAAAAGTAACCAAATTAATGATACAACTTTTCCATTTTAAAGAAAAAGATGAATGTTTTGAAAAAATATGTTAGACTGTAGTTAAATTTAAAAAAAAAAACTAATTAGAAACAAGTTTCTATAAAATTATTGATAAGCAATGATTTAGAGAGCAAATAATCTGGTTTTTGAGTAAGTAGTGTAACCTTCAAGGTTCGATCGTAACGTCTAGGCCGAGTTTGGGGTGTTACAGCACTCAACAATTGGGAAACAAAACTCCACCAAGGACAATACCAAACTTATTGAGGGATTTTTTTACTGCATTTTAAGTGCTTGAAAAGGTAGTTGGTTCATAGAGTGAGAACATTTTAGTAGGTTCTTGAAAAGGTGAATCATGCGCATTGTATATGGTTAGACTTGAAATCTTGCCCTATAACATATAGGGTACATATGGGTGAGAATGCTAGCTAGCCTAAGTGATATCAATTCACTTGTAAGTGTTCTATTTGTTACAATGTATAGATACATGTCCAACCATACACAGCTCGTATGAGTTGTCTTTTCAAGCACCCAATGAGACATTTCACTCTGTGAATCCAAGCCTCTTCAAACATTCGACGAAGGGATGTGGACAACTTCTTATGAAGGATGAAGCAATACTTTTGTGCAATGGGCATTGAGGATAGTGCCATTGAGGTAAACATTACTCCAATTTATTTTATTGATGTCATTCTTTTATGGTGGCATAGTAAATCCACACACAAGAGATGAGGTGATACTGCAATTGGGACTTGAGCGAGTTCTAAAATAAATTTAGGAAGCAATTTTACCTCTAGTATGCTAAGGAAAAAGCTTAGGCTAAGTTGTGTCACTTATGCAACAAGGCACAGCTTGGGAGTATGTTCGGGAGTTCACTGAGTTCATACTCTAAATCCCTAATTTGAGTGAGAAAAATACATTCTACTAGTTCAAGGATATAGGTTAAAACCTTGGGTGCAGTAAAAGTTTCATTGACTAGGGGTCAAAGATCTTACCAAAGCCATGGTCAAGGCGAAGTCTTTTATCAAGATTGGTATGAGATAAAGCAAGTTTGAGTCTTCCAAGCCCAAATAGATGGGAAATTTGGGGAATACCATAAAGAAGAACAAGATAAAAATTGAAACAACGGAAATAGTGAGAATGGTGGCAATGAGAAACCACAAAGTGATAAGAGGAAACCCAACAATCATCTAAAGAGAAAGGGGAATGAAAAGAAGCCAATACGATGCTTCTTATGTTTTGAACCACATATGATATGAGACTATCCAGAGCGATCTTAATATATTCGCGATTCATAAGGAAGAGGAATTGAACCTCAAGGAAAATGTATTGAGGCTTGGGTCAATGTTACTTAATTCTAAAAAAGTGAAGAGGGACTACCGCAAGTAGAAAATATTGGTGTAACACCCCAAATCCAGCCTAGACGCTATGGCCGAATCTGTGATGTCACATTGGAGTGAGTTTTGAAAAGCATAGTTCTATCAGGAAAATCCATTTGTGTTAAAACCTCGTTTGTGATCTTTATGAGAAGCCAACTTATTTTATTTATTTGTTAAATTACAGGTTGGTTAAGCAAAACATGTCTCATACTAAATCGTTATTACACTTTAAAACATTGTTCGTTGCGGAAGCTTTTAAAATAAGTTATGTAGCCTGGTCGTTGAAAATCATTTATCTTTTGAAAACCCAAGTCCTACTGCTAACTGATATAAGTCAATTTAAAAAAAATCCCCAAATAGAAATAAAACTTAAAGCGACTTTATTACATAAAATTTACCCAAATAAAACTACTTTTACTAAAAATTAAAACAAAAACATAAAAGGTAGTATGGCCATCTCCGAGTCCCTCGCAACACCGACCCGCCTAAGGATTACCTGCACATATAAGCAGAAAAGGTGAGTTTATAAAAACTTAGTGTGTAATCCCTATTTATCAAACAGTCAAACATACAGTGTCATACATGCAGGCCTAAGCCCGTGCTATCGAGAGTAATATCGGTGTGGGCCTTAGCCCATTCTGATGCTTGATATCAATGTGGGCCTTAGCCCAATTCAGTACAATATCAGAAATGCATTCAGAGATTGATAAACCGTAATTTATACATACTTATAACCCATTCTTAACGCCTTTTATGAATGATTTCTCCTTAGATTTGGTGAATTCGATACTCCTAATGTCTTCATTTCATGTTTTATTCTTAGGTAGGCATAGGAGAACGAAAGGAACGAGAAACGGGCCAAAAATAAAGAAAATGGGCCAAAGCACGAAATCAACAAGGCCTGGACCTCCTCATACGGGTAGATCACAAGGCCGTGTCAATTTGGTAGAATTGAAGCATGACTTACACGGGTATAACACACGCCCGTGTACCTCAAACACGTCCTGAAGTTATCACACACGGGCGTGTCCCTGTGAGCCCAAGTTGAGTCCAATTCAGAAAAGGCCACTTTTGAGGGTTCTTAGGCACTCCAAAGCCTATAAATACACCCAGAAGAGGAAGAAAAGGAGAGATGGAAAATAGGGAGTAAGGAATTACTCTGAAGAAGCCGATTGATCCATCTCAGAAGCCGGAGCCATTATCAAGACTGAAGATCTCTCCTCAACTTCCCTTTCAGGAGTTTTGGGTTTTCTTATTGTTTTGTATTTATTATTATTCTGAGATGTTTTCTTGTTTAGTTATGAACTAAACCCCTAAATACCTAAGGGGGATGAAACCTATGACGAAACCTTGTTATTATTTCTGAATCGTATGATAAATATTTGACTTGTTCTTAATTATGTGTTCTTAATTCCTTTTCTGGTATTTTAGGATATCACTTCAAGTTACTACTCTTAGTTGGAGGAGGAATAGACCCTAACTTGGAGTAACTTCGTCATAATTAAGCGGAGTTGATTGCGCGCCTAGAGATAGGGTGACAAGATTTTTCCGAATTAGGGTGAAACCTAATAAGGGAATCCATAGATCGAGTTAATACAACCTTAGGGTGTTAATTAAAGATAACTCTCGGTTATTCAGCCTAGGGATTAGACGTTGTTAGTCTCGAGAGGGATAATAATATACAGTAGGGATTTCTGCGGAATAAGTTAAATAAATAAATCGTCCTGTTCGGAGCCAGAATAACAAGTAAAAGTCTAGGTGGATTTTTCCTTAGGTATTGTCTCAATCAATCGCTTTTCCAAAAGTAATTTCGCAACTTCTATTTCCTGCAATTTCTTAGTTTAATTAATTAGTTAGTTAAAACAAATCTCTTTTCTTCGACTAGATAATAATAAAATAGTCATTACTAGTACTCCTAGTCCTTTGGGTTCGACAATCCGGTCTTGCTAAAGCTATACTACTGTTCGATAGGTACACTTGCCTACATCATGATAATAGTTAGTTTCAAGAATGATTCATTATAATTTTATAAAACTTATCCCAGGAAAATCACGATCAGAGATCCTACCCATCCATCCTCTACACTCCACTTCGTCCATCCCTACACTCCATGTGGGGATAAAATCGACCCACCCATCCCTACACTCCAGAATATAGTACTGGTTGCGACACTAACAGTATTTGCAGCAGAGCTGCCAGTAATAGGCTTATAGCCTTTCAGTACACTTCCTTCAATATCATATAACCCACCCCATGCAGTGCAACATTATATAAATGTACATACAATAAAAATGGCATGCTCAAACAGTCATACATCACATAGGGGTATATCTGTCATTTACCTCATAGGGGTATAATAGTTGTTTACAAGTTTAGGGTCTAGGTATACTTATCAACCCAATAGTAGGTCTATAGTCGTCTCGAGCGACCCGTGCAACCTTAACAGTTAAACAGCAAAAATGGGCCCAAACCCATAATACAGCTTATGCGGGCACACACACTCGTATGGCACAATAAGCCTAAATAATAGCCTTGGCCGTGCAAGCTACACAGCTGGCCCATCGTGGCCCAAAATCGGCTTAAACCCATGAAATCATTCATTGTAGCCTCTTTGATCGAATGCCTACATTTTGTGCATTCAACTCACCACACAAGCGAGTGTACGCTCGTGTAATACCAACAGTCGTACATTTCCAGCTTTTGCCGATCTATGCTAATAGCAGTGTGATTACACACTTGATTGCAAAAATGCGCTGTTGGCCCACCACTCTAACCCTAACACAATCATATTTCTGATCAAACATTTATCCAATCGAATTGAAAAGCACCCTAACCACTACTGGCTCAAGGAATTACCTATCACTGGCTTTGATCAGACACTCAGGAATCGTTACAAAAGACCTATCCACAAGGCTTTAGGGATTTCCTACACTCCAATAAGCCTTATCAACCAACATGTAACAGATAGATTGAACTTTGTTGAACAATCACTTACCGAAACTTAATGCCCACACTCAGAGGAGGAATATTTAGCTTACACCCACAAAAGCTGAAAGTGCTAAAACAAAGAGACAAACAGGAACACTTGCACCTTTCAAGAAATGACAGTATAGGGTGATATTAGATATAAGCGCAAAAGAAGAAAGAAAGAAAGGGGGAAAGAATAAACACATACCCTCACACCTAATCAGTCGAACTTCTCAAGTCCACAACCAAAAGTTTAGAAGAAGATAATAGAGTATTCGGCTAGAATGCAAAAATAAATAGGAGGAGAAGAGTAAGAACGTTCGGCTGCGATTACAATGGAGAAAGGAATGGAAATCAAATAATGCAGAAGGCTCGAAAGAGAGAAAATAGAAAGGAAGAGAAGGGATTCAGCTAGAGCAAAGCTGACTTGAGGAGAAGAAAAGAGTCAATGGTATTCGGCAATAGGTTGAGGAGGGAGGAACAGAGTGTTTGGTCAAAAGAAAGCCCCAAAATGAAACACCAGAACACCCGAATGGTTACCAGAAGAATACAGTTGACAAAATAAAAACTAAACTCACGGGCGACTAAAACAGAAGAGAGAAGTTAACACAAAAGAGAGCAAAATTGACCAATTCGGCACCCAAAGCCTAAGACCAATTTGGCATAGAGGGAGTCCCACTTTCGGCAACTGTTACTTCTCCTCTATTCTTTGATCTGCTCTCTAAATCTCTCCTTTAATCCCTTAAACGACCAGTTCAAACTCCCCCTGACAAACAACCACACACACCACTCTCCCTCAAACACTCCAACCACCCACTAGCAATAGAGTTCTACTACTACTCAACCTCCCACACGGCACATCAACAAAAATAAACATCCCCCTTGTGAACGACAAGGTTCGAACTCAAGCCCTTCTAACAACAGTAACACGCCACTAGCCCTTGGACCAACAACCTTTTTAAGACCTGATTTCCCCACAATTAAGTAAGCACCCAACATCTATCAGTAAAGGTTTAGTTCAGTAGAAACCAAAATTTTTTTGCTAAAGCCTAGGTTTGAACCTAGGTCTTCTCACACTACTCAGGACCCTTAACCATCACAGCAAGTAAGCCAACATGCAACATAACACACAATTAAATTACTAAAGATTTAGGGCATTACAGTTGGTGTTTGTGGACATCAACATCGTAGGTTGAAAGAGGAGTGCTCTTGTTGATATAGAGGATTTGATTTGTTCATATCAGAGAAATTTATGGGTAAAATTGGTCTCTCAATTAGTAAAATGGCCAAGAAGATCAACCTGATTAATTCTAAGGAGCTACCAATTGTGGGAGTAACATAAATAGTTGACTTATAGATTGGTCAATGGAAAGACAAGGAAGACTTTGAGGTAATTCACTTAGATGATTACAACTTTGTTTTTAGCTGGAATTTACTTGAAAAGATTAATGCTTTTTTAGTTCTTTTTTTTATTGTATATGGATCTTGGATACTCGTTAACAATAATACGTTGTGTCAATAAGTAGAGACATGAGGGACGAAACTAAGATATTGTTGACAACCCAACTAGTTGAGGGTATTCCTTGTGGCAGGATTGTTAACTTGCTAAATCAGAGTGCTAAAAAGACCTTATTGGAAATGCTAAAGGTGCAGAAAACTAGTATGAAGGCTGTTGAGTTATCAGTGGGGCTACCATATATGAGAAAAGTGAGTTGTGCATCAAACTTTATGGGAAAAGTAGTAATGCAAACTAGGCAATTAAACTGAGTAATTTTTATGGGCGAGATACACCTCAAACACTTTCCTAGTGTTTTTCATTACGACTTACCATTGGCTTGGTAAAGACACGGAGGCCCTTACAGAGTTATGAAGCAGATAAGTAGAAGGGGCTTACAAATTGGAGTTAGCGACAATACTCAAGGTTAACCAAATGTTCAATGTGGTTGTGCCAAAGCCTATTTGTATGGACGAAGGGGATCCCCATTGAGGAAAATGACAATAGGGGTAAATAAGAGTGGTGGGCTCTTGTGAACAAGAAGTAAAAAGGAGAGAAAAAATTAGAGTTAGATGACGACAGAGACATACGCTGAGGCAAATTTTTGAAGGGTGAAACTAACTAACAAAGAGAATAGTTGGGAAATAGTTGAGGCATTGAGGTAGTTCCGAGATGAGTCAAACCAATGTCATTTTATTTATGCGACGAGGGCGCCACGAGAATGGGTGGGGTAAAAATTCATGGGCCATAGATCAAAGCCTATGATGAATGCACACAAATTGTCCCATAGAAGTCAATCGATTAAATTGGGCCCATTTAACTCATATGAATTGGCCTAATTCGTAGAACACATAGAGAAACCCATCTACTTAAAGCCTTTGTGACCTAGTGAAACACTCGAGAAGTAGAAAATGAAGAAGAATATTATGAATGTTCTATTGACTTAGAGAAAGCTCTAAAGGATTTCCACAAGCAGAAGAGGTCCCTGTTGAACCTATTAACCATCATGCTGAGGAAGTAAAATTTCTTTTTATTTTGTCTTGTTCTTTTTCTTTCTGTAACAATGTAATATTTTTCCAGACTTTATCAATGAATCTACCCTTTGTTCCTCCATTGTCTTACTTATCACAATATCACTTAGTAGCATAACAAACATCTTTCGCACAAAACATAAACTTCAATATACCTAAGGGACTAGGACAGTGTAACACCCTAAAATAGGGTCTAGGAATTTTAGGGGTATTTTATGAATTTTAGCCTTAGAGTGTTTGGAATTTTGTGACATGCTATATTGGTAATGTTTTTAATTATGGTTTTTAGAAAATCAAATCAATTTTTGAAAAAGCGTTGTGGAAACCTTTAATTTTAGAAAAAAAGACTGATTTGTAACAGAGACAAAATTGTGTGCAGTTTACTGATTTTTAAAATTGAAACTAAAAATCACCCCCACCTACAATTTTCACGTTATTTCTTCCTTTTGCTTGTTAGTGCCACCCCTTGCTATCTCAACCTGTCATTCTCGATTTTCTTTGTTAAATTTTCACTCCTTTTATTTCCATCATTCCCCAAGTATTAAACCTTAATAAATCTTCAAGAAAACATCCCAAAACTCCATAGATTTCATCATCTTCTTCACGTGTGAGTTTTTTGAGTTTTCAACAAATCTCTATTTTTCTTCCATCAAAGGTAATCACTCATCTACCCATTAGTGTTTAATGTTAATTAGTCTTTAAAACTGAATTATTAGCCATTAAATCATGTGTTTTGATTAAAAGCCAAAAATAGAGTCGTTAATGGTAAATTTCAGGATTTTGAGTAAAAATATGGTTTTAAATTGTTTTTCAATTAGTTTTGATGTGATTAAGAGGTTTCTAAACTTTTTTGAAGTTTCAATAAAGATTTCTTGAGTTTTAATTAATTTTCTCAAAATAGCCATAAAACATGTCGAAAACGTTGATACCATGAATTGAGTATTTTAGTGTAGTTTAAAGGTTAGGAAATAGTTGTAAGTGAATTATAAGATGAACATAATTGGTTTTAGGAGAAAAGACTAAGTATAGATTGAGATATTCAAATTTAAAATTTACTATGTTAAAGGTTTCGATTATATGAGAACTTAGTTTAGGCTTATGTTTTTTATTGCTTGTGGTTAGTCCTTGGCTGATTTTTGAATGTATTGTGTGAATTTATTGTGTTAAAGCTTCAAATTCGCTAGGACCATTTACAAGCTAGGAAAGTATAGATTGAGCTTTTGGCTTCTTGGCAAAAGTGTATTGGTGAGTGTTTGGAATCATTACTTATAACACGAGTCATGTGTTATTTAGGAATTTAGTAGTAGCCTAAACCCCTACTCTAAATTCTAAGTGTAAGCTTTCACATACCTATGTTTATCTTGTGAATTATGTGCTTGTATGAATGTGAATATGTGACTTTGGATGAGATGCTACAACATGTGATATGTGGTTGTGATAACTATTGTGAAAGTGTAAATGTGTACATGTTATGTATATGTTAAATGTTAGTGACAGCGTTTTACTAAAAATGCAAATATGCAGTGATAGTGCATGGATAATCGGTATGTGATATGCATTTGTTTCATATATTTTGGCCTTGTGATGTTGAAACCGTTGGATATAGTTGGCATGCCATAGGATTGTGAGTATTCACTTATATGTATAGTGATTTTGGGCATTGAGGCCTTGGAACATCTTGAAGGGATAAGGGAATGTGAGCTAAGCTCCATTCAATTGGACATGTGAGGGGAAATAAGGAGGGTGCTAGCCATATACTTCACTTATGGGATATATTTGACTCTATGAGTCATGTGATTGGAGAGCCATGTATCCAATGTGTGGTGATAGTGCCCATTTTATGTTTCATACCTCAAGAGTCAATTTATCAGTATACGTGATTTTGTGAAATTTGATACATGATTAATGAAGTATGTGTTATGTGATATATCCTTGAATGAGTATGTAAATGCTATATAAAAGACCTAATAGATAATGCATGAATAGGTATTATATGACGCTAGACATATGAATATTGTAGTTGCATATATATATGGTTGTTTTGTTGATGCATGATGCCATGTTTGCGTAGTGATTATTCTAATCATTTACTGAGTTTGTTTAAGCTCACCCACTATTTTCAACATATGCAGATTAGTGACGTTTCGGTGTGGGCAGTGTGGTTTTTCTAGGGGAGTGATCCAAGGAAGACTTGTTAGTATTTCATAGGTGTTCATTATTTATTTGTTTACATTTTGGAGAAGAAGGCAATGTGGTAGACCTGTTTATAGCCATGTTAGTTCTGAACATTTCGTTGGTTTTTGCTTTTTTTTATAAGGTTTATGAGTTATAAATATGCTTAGGTTTATAAACATTTATTATGCCATGATGTTTCTTACATTTATGACGTTTTGAACTGTTAAATTTAGTAGCATGGATGATTATTTTTCGATGTATTTGATGCATGATGTTTAGAAACTAAATTGGAATGGACTAAATACTTTTGATGTTGTAGTTTTTAGGTCTATAGCAGAGGTATCAATAATTGGGTTTTAAAAATGATACCTCTTTGTTTTGAAACGTAAAGGAAAGTCAGAATAGAGATTTGGTATCAATATCTTTGCTCGAGTATCAATACGCAGGGTAAATATATCGATACTCTATGACATGTACCGATTATTTTTTATAGTAGGATTTTTGTGCGAGAAACAAAATGCAAGTTTGGTATCGATTTTTCAGATGGTATCGGTACCACTTAAAGAAAATATCAATACCCTAGGATCAGTATCGATACTTACATGTCTATATTTGAAATTTTGCTAAGTGGTTCAAATGGTTGAATTTTTAACACGGTAAGCTACATTGATGTATGTCCAGCATGATTTAGCGATAATTGATGCATGTATGTTTTAAAACCTATACAAATGTTATGAATGACATGTGTTAGCTTTAAAATAGTGAACACTGTAATGTACAAGTAGTGAGATAATGGTGTGACATCTTTATATTCGGGTTCAGCGAGCAGGCCGGGTATAGGGTGTTACAAACAGACTTGGTATAATATGCATACAGGGCTGGTTCACTTATTTGCCAGAAGATCGGCTGAATTGAGGCTCTAATACCAACTTTCAACGCCCTCAATCCAACCCGATTTACAAATCTTAGGTGCTACTTCACATACCATTTAACAAAATTTCAAAACTATTGACATATACCTCTTACTTAAAACATATTACTTTTTATCTTATTTAAGACTCAATTTCAAGAAAACTAAGGAAAGTATTTAAGAATAAAATATTACATCATGCTTTTCACTAATTTTGTTACAACACAAACATTTACTAAAGACAATTTCGTTAAGGTGAAATCTTACAATACATTATTTTCCACTGTATGCATAATAACTCGGTATGTTGCTTCCTTCGTGTAATCTTGGTGTCATCTCACTTTATCATTACTTGAAACATAAACATAGAACTAGTAAGTTCATAAAAACTTAGTGAGAGTTAATACAAAATACCTTGGCAAGTTCTTATATAATATTTGAAGAACATCTCTACACCAGCTACCCTTTTTCACCACTTTTGTTTCGAGTGGATACTATCACAATTTCAGGCTTACACTTACACGCCAACTACTGTACTTTTAATCATACAAATTCTCTCTTAACTACCTGACTAACTTAAGATCCTTCCAAACATTACTTTAATCTCTTCTTTTTCTTAAAACCACGAAGGTACTTTTCAAAGAATATATCTTCAAATCCCACTTCATATAAACCATCTCTTCACACATACACTTATTCAAGAATGATTGTTTATTGATATTGTTCACTGGCGGATGCGTACACGTTTGGGCGGATTCCCACGCAGATTTGAATATCATCAGGTTACTAATTAAATCATATTCTTGTTCAATACCTAAAAAGCTTATAATGATAATGAATTATACAAATCATTCAGATGAATTCCACAAATTTTTGCTAAAGAACCCTAGGTATTCAGATAATAATAACTCAGATTCCATAAGATTTTAGAAGAAGACATGATACTACTAGGATATGGTGGATTCTAGATTGCTCAGATTCAACCTTACATGGTACAAAAAAAACTTAGAACAATAGATACTTATCTCATTCATAACTATAAACACACCCAAATCACAAACTAACAGATTATCATGGCAGATACCCTTTCTGAACATACAAATACTCCCTTCTTATCAAGAACTTCCCTTAATTCTTATTTGATTACATCACAGAACTAAATCAATCAAATTAGTTTCAGACATATCATTACCTTATCATAAATTTACTTATCAAATAATTATATGAACTTATCCAGGATATACAAGGGAAAATAATCACATTTTACCATACAAAATTAGCAGAGTACGCCACAACAGCTAAATAGAATACACCACAAAGGAAACATACGAAATATGCCATAAAGGCAACGTACAAAGTTACGTGTATATTGTCCTGGCGAACTTTCATAAAATGTGTCATGGGTTTCTCTCTCATGGGATAATACATAAATTTATTGTATCGTGATCTGCCAATTTGATCTACACATTATTGAAGGCTATACCATGAACATTCATACATTCATATCTTGCCATGGGCCTCATCCATATAGACTTACACACTTTCATATATCGTGATCTGCCAGTCTAGTCTTCCTCTTACTAGAGGCTACACCATGAGCGTTTTCATATCATACGATGTCGTGGGTGTCAACCTCATGGTCTTACTCTTATTTTTATATTGTGATTTACCAATCTGGTTAGTAATATAACTACCCTACCAAAGGCATCACAGAGGGACATTACTCAGGCTTCACTTACCTAGAGTTATTCACATTCCTAACTGATTCATACTTTTCGTATATCGGACTTTACCTGCATGCTCACTGATCAACATTCTTTTCAATAGAACCTTATACATATCATCATAACACATATCACATTTTTACTATACCCATACTCTTACCAATTATTTTAGATATCATCGTCATTTATACATATATATGCTTATACTTGAACATTTCCCATAGAAGAGTCAGGTTAGAGACTCACTTATTACTTACTATTGTAGTTTGAAGCTCCAAACTCAAACATCATTCTTAAATTAGCAACAAAAACCAGAGATGGAATGACAACTAATTAAGCTCAGAGCCTTAGCTTTTAGCTTAGGGAGAAAAATATGTCATTTGACTAAAGAAAAAAATCAAAGAGTAACGTATTCAAGAAAGAAGAACCCTCTTCACAGAACCCTTCTCACACATATATATATGACCCATTTCCTCATAGTGGAACTTAACAAGTGTCACAAATTTTATAATTTTTCCTTCTTAATGTTCTACAGTTTTCGAGAGAAACATAAATGAGAATCTTACATTATAGATATCAGACCAGTCTATCCAGTTGGTTCCTAACAAGGTCACTTTACAACCTAACTAGAACAAAACTTCATAAAGACAAGGCGTACTATACCTTTGGCATTAACTTATACCATAATTACCTTCCCACTTAACAAAACCTTTCTGTTTAAATAGTAAAATAGTCTAAAATAGAATCTTCACTTATTTACATGACGATTACTATACGCTAATGCATATGCGCCAAAAGAAATAACTGGGCAGATCACACTTCGCCAAACAGATTATTTTACTAGAATACATCTAAATCTTGGACAAGTCAAACCTGGGATGTGATAGGGACAATATTAGCTTGTTGAAGGGTTTCTTGGCTCTTAATTGACAATAATTCGCAGACTCATCTCGACGAATTTGACCTTTTTCTAAAATTTTAGTTATTTGCAATTATGATTTTCATACTTAAAGTTTAATATAAGTTTAATATATATTATACAAATATGTGTAAAAGTACCATGGTGGTCCCTGTATTTAGAGTAAGTTGCATTTTGCCCTCCTACTAAAAAAAGGTTGTCGAAACCATTCTTTTGAAAAACGGGGTCGACTTGGATTTTGAAAATGAAAACGACAAAACAGGAGTCGCCACCAATCCTCTTTGATGAGGTGTGATTGGGTCACCTCAAATTAATCATTTTAATAAAAGTTAAGATTTACTAAAACGATAATTTTTGGTCTACGAAAATCAGAAAATGAGTTCGGGAGTCGGTTACGCATGAGGAAGGATTAGCACCCTCGATACGGCCAAAAATTGGTACCTAGTTGATTAATTAGTGTCTTAGTGTCAAAAATTGAAAACTTGAAAGACTTTGAAATACGATCCCTCTTTTGTAAAAAATGCTCAAATGTTAAAGACCTTCTCGTCTCAAAGTGATGAAATGTCACACCCAGTAAGTTAGGACACGGCATCTCGAACTTTTGAGAATTAGCCTGTCTTTTACTTAAAATTCGTGTATTTTAGCCTCTTTTTAAAAGTGTATTCGATTATTTAGATTAAACGAGAAAATTCGAAACCCAGTAAGTTAGGGCACGATATCACGAAATTCCAAATACCGGATATTGCCTTTGTTTGCAAAAACCTCATCTCGAGGTGACGAGATGTCATATCCAGTAAGTTGGGACACAACACCTCGTATCTCTGAGGATAAGTATTTTATTCAAAACTCGTGTTGCGATTTAAGAGGATTATGTCGTTATTTAGGTTAAATGAGAGAAATCGAAACCCAGTAAGTTAGGGCACAATTTTCTCGAATTTCTAAATAGGAAGCTTGCTTTATGAAAGAATTATTTTAATGTATCGAGTAAAAATATGACGTGATTTATAGTGAAATATAAAAGCAAATTATGGTACTAATACGTATAATAACATAATAATAGGTGTGACAGTGTTAATCACAATAATATGAGCAATTATAGAAAGATGAAATAAAAGCAAGGCTAGTAATATAAAAATATAAAATAAATGCATAAGGGAAATGAAATAAACGAATACATAAGTAAATAAAAAAAACATGACAACATAAAAATGACAATGATGATGAAAACAATAATAATAATAATGTTGATAATAATAATAGTAGTGGTGAAAATAATAATACTAATGGTAATAATAAAAGTAATAATAAGAATATTAATATTAGTATTAATAATAATGATAATAGTAATAGAAAATAAAAAAAAAGTAATAGTAATAAAAGTGAATATAATAGTAATAATAACAGTAAATACAAATAGTAATAACAATAATACAAATAATAAATAATCTAAAGTTTGAAATTATTTAAAAAGATATAAATAAAATAAATGATGAAATAATAATAGTAAGAGTAATGATATATAAATAAAATAAGTGTGCTAAAAAATATATATATATATATCAAATTGGATAATATAAAAAATAATAACGTATAATTAAATACAAAAAAAGGAAAAAATAATAATAATAATGGTCATAATACAATAGTAATAATAATAAAAAGGTATAATAATATATTAGATAGTAAAACTAAAAATAAAAATAAAAATAAATGGTAATAGTGATATTAGTAATAATAATAATAATAGGAAATAATAGTACATTAATAATAATAATAATATATGTTGATAACAATAATAATAATATATAAAAAATAGGAAATAATAATGTGGTAAAAAAAAACAAAAATAGTAATAATAGTATGTGAAATAATAATTGTAAAAAATAATAGTAATAATTATATTGATAATAGATAACAATAATACTAATAATAATAGTAGTAAAAAATAAAACAATAAAAAGAATAATAATAGTACAAAAATGACAATAAAATAAGATGATAATAATGATAATAATAAAAAAATAAAAATAGTAATAATGGCAATAATAATACCATAATAAAAGAAAAAGAAACAATAACATGTAAATAATAATAAAAAATAATAACAATAATATATTTATAATAATAATATATTTATAATAATAATAATAGTAAAAATAATAAAATTAACTAATTTTATAGTAAAGTAACCAAATAATTAAAAAGGGGATTAAAATGAATTCAAAACAGAAAGTTTGGGGAAATCTAGAAATATATAAAAGAGAAAAGGACTAAATTGCATGTGTAAATACCCAGGAGGGACTAAAATGGGCAATGACCCCTCCCTTCAAAACGCTCAGCATAAGGGAGGACCAAAATGAAAATCAAAATAAATTCAGGGTAAAATTAGAAATAATGAAAAATTAAATTTCAAAACAATAAAAAAGCGGAAGTGCTAAAAGTGCAATTAGCCCTTCCGTTGAAAACACGCGGATCTTAGGCCTGGAGTGGGTCGGGTCGTGGGTTAAGGCTTAAAACGACGCCGTTTTGGGGTTTAAGGCCAGTCCTAAAATGACGTCGTTTTGGTGGCCTATATAAATCCGATTTTTTAGAAAAATTCATTTCTTCTCTGTTTAAAAAAAAAATCCTTCTTTCTCTTTTTCTCTGCAGAGGCCCCTGCTCCGGCGAGGGCTCCCGACCGGTCGCCACCACGGCCCGCCGCCGTCGCCGGCCACCGAAATTCAAAAAAAGGTATTTTTTTATTATTTTTATTATTTATGTTTGTATATATAAACTGTTTTTTTTTTTAAAAAAGGGGAAATAAGAGAAAAAAAATAGGTATAGATATATGTTTCGAATGAGAGAAAGAAAGGGAAAAAAAAGGAAGAGAAAAAAGAAAATGATAAAGGTCTTTGAACCTTTTAAACTCGGAATCAAACTCCCCTGTGTCTGATTTTTGCACTTGAATGCTTATCTCTATTGTCTGAATCTTCTTTGGTTTTTTTTTCTTCAAACTCTTGCTGTGATTTTTGTGCTTTTTTGAGATTACTAAAAAAAAAAATCAATTGCTTGTATTGCTTCCAAAGAAATCCCACCCCTTACATGATTTTTGAATGACTTTTTATAGCCATCTCTTTACAAGTTTTATTGTTATTTCTTGCTGTCTTTTCTCATTTTCTCTTGCAGGTGCAAATGGCGACAGTGACTAGGGCGGTGGAGCAGGTGGCCGACTGGCATGGGGTGATGGGACAGAGGGCAGAGGCGACAGCAGCTTAGGGTTTTTTTGTTTTGTTTTCTGATAACTGTATTGGGCTAGGGTTAGGTTGAAATTGGGTTTCGGTTTTGGGTTTAGTTGTTTGGGTTTGACTTGGTTTGTGTTTAGTTGGGTATTAATGGGCCCGGGCAAATTGGGCTTACTACAGCTGCCCTTCTTTGCTCATTGTCGTGTAACGAGAATAGAACAAAGATTTTTAAGAAAGACCAATTTTGCCCGGTCCCGCCGAGTCTTGACTTCTTTAATGCTCCTATTTTTCTGGTAGCCTCATCCCGGTCCACTGCGTCCTTAGAGGTATAGGAACTTGTTGCCTTGATCTACTCCATTGCGACTACTTGTAGTTTTATCCTGTTCCACTGCAACTTCAGGGAGATGAGGTTTGTGGCTTTAATCTGATCTTCTACAACTGTAGCTTGATCCGTTCCATTGCAATTTCAAGAAGATAAGATTTGCTATCTTCAGTCTGCTCCACCGCAGCTTCAGGGAGATAAGGTTTGTGACTTCGAACTGCTCCCCTACTGCTTAGGGTGATAAGATCTGTAATTTTTAGCCTGTTACCCTACTGCTTAAGGGGTTAAGGCCCATCACCTTCAATCTATTTCCTTACTGCTTAGGGTGATAAGATTTGTAATTTTCAGCCTGTTACCCTACTGTTTAGGGGGTTAAGTCTCATCACCTTCAATCTGTTTCCCTATTGCTTAGGGTGATAAGATTTGTAATTTTCAGCCTGTTACCCTACTGCTTAGGGGGTTAAGCCCCATCAACTTCGATCTATTTCCCTACTGCTTAGGGTGATAAGATCTGTAGATTCAGCCTGTTATCCTACTACTTAGGGGGTTAAGGCCCATCGTCTTCGATCTGCTCCCCTACTGCTTAGGGTGATAAGATTTGTAATTTTTAACCTGTTACCCTACTGCTTAGGGGTTAAGGCCCATCACCTTCGATCTGTTTCCCTACTGCTTAGGGTGATAAGATATGTAAATTCAGTCTGTGTAAATTCAATCTGTTACCCTACTGCTTAGGGGGTTAAGGCCCATCACCTTCTATCTATTTCCCTACTGCTTAGGGTGATAAGATCTGTAAATTCAGCCTGTTACCCTACTGCTTAGGGGGTTAAAGCTTGTGAATTCACCGATCTAGGGATATAACCTGTAGAATATGTTTCATGTATCTATGCTTATGCCAAATAATTAAGATGTTACGATCAAAATGAATCAGAATGCTCCTAACTAGGTTTGTCATGAATGATCTATAAATGCATGAGTGCAGCATGTTATGAGACTGGTCCCTTTTTAATGTTTGGGTTGCCATTGCTCTTTGTTCATCAAGGTTCTGTTACTGGAACAGTATCCTGTCTTCTTGTTCAGCTTAGATTTTAGACCAAAAACCCGAAGAAGTAGTCCCAATTTATATTCTTATTTCTCAAATATTTCTAATCCTTAGGTTTTATTAGTTCTAAATAATAGTTATGTTTCAGGTTCCTGTACTATTTAGAAACTTTCAGAGTAATGTACAGAACTCCTTTTGCGGAAGTGTCATTAGTCCACTAATCGTTATTTCAATGTAGAATGCTTGAGAAAGATCGTAACAATGGATAGAACTGGAATTTATTAGAAATTTGAAAGGAATAGATTAATCACAGAAAGCAAACATTGCTAGAATACAAAATGAATAAAAGGAAAATAGGTGCCCCAGATATCGCAGCATGAGCTTCGCTGTACGAACTTCTTGAGGACCCCCGTTTTGATCCCAATATGTGTTTAGGTGACCTAGAGTACTCCTATTGATGCCCCAAGATGTAACATCTCTCCTCCTTGTTAATTCAGGTATCGCAAGACTACCGCATGCCCCACCTTCGATCAAAATTTGAATCGCCCTTTACGAGTTTTCAATTCAAAATCCCTTTGGTCTCAAGGTGCTCTTTGTGAGTTTTCACCTTAGCCTCCCCCTTTTTTTTTTAAGCGAAATATTTCTTAACCGAATTTGAATTTACAGGATTGGGTAAAGTCTTGCCATATATTTTGATCAATATCAACGCTTCTCCAGAAAAGGCTTTCTTCACCAGATAAGGTCCTTCCCAATTGGGCATCCATTTTCCTCTGAAATCCTTTTGTATAGGCATGATCTTTTTTAATACTAGGTCTCTCTCGTGGAATTCTCTGGGACGAACCTTCTTTTTGTAAGCTCGCTCATCTGTTTTTGGTACATTTGACCATGACGGATAGCCCTTAGCCTCTTTTCTTCAATCAAATTCAATTGATTGTATCGGGACAGGATCCATTCTGCTTAATCCAATTTTACTTCTGACAAAACTCAGAGGGAAGGAATCTCGACCTCGATGGGTAAAAATGCCTCCATTCCATAAACCAATAAGAAAGGCGTTACCTCGATAGAGATCCTGATAGACATTCGATAAGCATAAAGGGCAAATGGCAACTTCTCATGCCAATCTTTATAAGTTTTAGTCATCTTTCCCACAATTTTCTTAATATTTTTATTGGCCGCCTCAATTGCACCGTTCATCTTTGGGCAGTACAGTCATGAGTTGTGGTGTCCAATCTTGAACTGACTGCAGATTTCCACTATCGTGCTATTGTTCAAATTCAATGCATTGTCAGATATGATCTTTTCTGGCATTTCATATTGACAGATAATTTCTTTTTTCAGAAACTTGCTAACTGCCGATTTTGTAACATTGGTATATGAAGTGGCCTCCACCCACTTAGTTAAATAATCGATGACCACAAAGATGAATCGATGCCTATTTGAAGCTTTTGGTGAAATTGGACCAATCACATCCATGCCCCACATCGGGAAAGGCCATGGAGAAGTCATAACATGCATTGGTGAAGGAGACACATTAATCTTGTCTCCATAGATTTGGCACTTATGACATCTTTTGGCGTAGTTAATATAGTCTCCTTCCATGGTGGACCAATAATAACCAAACCTCATAATTTGCCTGGCCATTGTAAAGCCATTAGCGTGTGTCCCACAGACGCCCTCATGGACTTCTTCCAAGATTTTCTTAGCCTCAATAGCGTCTACACATCTTAACAGTACCTGATCATTCCTTCTTTTGTATAGGATCTCCCCGTCCAAGATATAGTCACTGGCCAGTCTTCTCAACGTTCTTTTGTTATTCTCAGTAGCTTGGTCGGGGTACTCACAATTCTTCACATACCGCAGGATATCATGGTACCAAGGATGATCATCATTTTCTGCTTCTTCTTCGAGGTTGTAACAATGAGTTGGAGCCCCGTAAATACTCATTTGGATTGGTTTCACATCCTCTTGTTTGTTTACCTTGATCATGGAAGCTAAAGTTGCTAGGGCATCGGCCATCTGATTTTCTTCTCGAGAGAGGTAGCAGAAGATGATATCATCAAATTCTTTAATTAATTCAAGGACCAGACTTTGGTAATTGATCAACTTGGGATCTCTCGTCTCCCATTCACCTTTGAGTTGATAAATCACTAACGTAGAATCTCCATATACTCCTAGTGCTTTAATCTTACGTTCTATGGCGGCGCGAATTCCCATGATACATGCTTCATATTAAGCCATATTGTTGGTACAATCAAAATCCAATTTACAAGTGAAGGGATAATGATCTTTGTTTGGGGATACTAAGACTGCCCCGATTCTGTTACCCATAGTATTTGATGCTCTGTCGAAGTTTAGCTTCCAAGGATGACCCTCTTGAAGGTCTTCTTCAGTGGTTGTCACGTACATTAGATCTTCATTTGAGAAATCAAAGTTCATAGGCTCATATTCTTCTAGAGCTCTACTGGTTAGAAAGTCTGCTATTGTACTCCCTTTTACAACTTTCTAGATCACATAGACTATATCAAACTCAGAAAGTAGAATTTGCCATCGGGCCATTCTCCCATTCAAAGTAGTCGACTTCATCAAGTACTTCAGAGGATCCAGTTTAGAGATCAGCCAAGTTGTGTGGTACATCATGTATTGTCTCAGTCTTCGGGTTGTCCAGATTAAGGCACAACACAACTTTTCAATTGACGAGTATCTCGTCTCACACTCAGTGAACTTCTTACTGAGGTAATATATCGTTCTTTCTTTCCTTCCTGACTCATCGTGTTGGCCAAGTACACATCCCATAGAATTTTTAAATACTGCCAAATACAGTATCAGTGGCTTATCTGGACTAGGTGGTGTCAACACTAGGGCATTGGACAAGTATTGCTTAACCTTGTCAAAAGTCTTCTGGCACTCCGCATCCCAAAAACCAGGGTTAAGTTTCTTAAGGAGATGGAATATGGGGTCACATTTCTCGGTTAGTTGTGAAATGAACCGAGCGATGTAACTTAGTCTCTCTAAGAATCCCCAAACTTCCTTTTGAGCACGCGGTGGAGGTAACTCTTGTATGGCTTTAACTTTATTTGGGTCAATCTCAATCCCTTTTTCACTGACTACGAATCCTACAAGTTTCCCTAACCTGGCCCCAAAGGTACTTTTTGCTGGATTGAGTTTCAGTTGGAACTTCCTCAACCTCAAAAATAATTTCCTTAAGACTTGCACACGCTCTTCTTCTGTCCGGGATTTGGCGATCATGTAGTCGACATAGACTTCAATTTCTTATGTATCAGATCATGGAACAGGGTTACCATGGCTCTCTGATATGTTGCTCCCGTATTTTTCAATCCGAACGGTATCACCTTATAGCAAAAGGTTCCCTACATGGTTACAAATGTGGTTTTATTCATGTCTTCATGATGCATCTTGATCTGATTGTACCCTGAGAAACCATCCATGAAGGCGAACAGTGAGTAACCTGCCGTGTTGTCCACTAATGTGTCAATATGAGGCAACGGAAAATTATCCTTCCGGCTGGCTTTGTTTAAATCTCTATAGTCTACACACATCCGTACTTTTTTATCTTTTTTAGGGACAGGGACGATATTGGCTACCCATTTTGAGTACTTAACTACTTGTAAGAAACTAGCATCGAATTGCTTCTTTACCTCCTCTTTTATTTTCAACAAAACATCCGGCGTCATCCTTCGGAGCTTCTATTGAACTGGCTTGCATTCTTCTTTAATGGGGAGCCTGTGTACCACGATGTCAGTACTTAGCCCAGGCATATCTTGATACGACCATGCAAAGATATCATTGAACTCTTGGAGTAACTCAATAAGGTCCCGCTTTGTCTCTGTGGTAATGCAAGCTCCGATCTTTACTTCTTTCCTTTCTAGTTCATCTTCCAAGTTCACGACTTCTACTGACTTTTTATGAGGTAGAATCTGTTTCTCTTCCTGTTCTACCATCCTTAACAAATCAGGGGATAAGTTACAGTCTCTGTCATCTTCAAAGTCTTAAGATCCCTCTATACACATATCCCGCTCAAAAGGAGACTCTGAGTTAGTAGCAATATCGCTCATATCGTTGATATCTGGGGACCTATTGTAGGTGTGAAGGAAAATACAAAGAACAAAAGAATCTAAGAACAATGATGTGTATGGTATGATTATGAATGAAAGAATAAAAAAATATTTGCACGGAATAAGATAAAATGATGTATTTTATTGAAATAACGATTTTGAACATAAGCCTATTTCACAAAAGGGCACTTATTACTCCTAGGCCTAGAGTAATAAGTGTGTTTTGGGCATCACTCTGTGTTAGTTCTAAAGACTACAGGAATCTCTTCCGCAGTCTAATTTTTCAGAACACTTTCCGGCTCATAAGGATGAATGCCCGACAAATTCTCTACTCCAGTTCCTTGTTCGTATGTGGCGTTAATGCTTAAGTTTTCCAACATTTATTCGGCAGGCCCTTTCCTTTTCGATCTTTCTTCGAAGTAAATAGTCTCTCCTGACACGAATGTTCTGGATATGCGTGGAAAGGTCATGGCTCCCACTTAACCTCTTCCCCGTTTAAACACGCTCTTCTCATTTCTTGTTTCTTCTCTTGCTCCTTTTTCTTTTGTTTTGTATCTGGCTTGAATCCTAAGCCAAAGCGGTCTCGTTTGTCCTTGAGCATAGGTGCCTCGACCCTTCCTTGTAGGCTTCTTCCAAGCCCTTTCCTTGGCAAAGCTCATTTCTCAATCGTCAGTTGTAGGCCCATTCTTGTAGTTTTGGAGATGCTAGGCGTCGGGATCTTATTTCCTTCGACAACAAAGGTCGCATTTACAAATTCTAATGACCGAAAATAACATTCTATGGCTTCATCATCTCTCTCCACATACGGTGCATTGCTAGTAACAGATGTAATGATATCTTCTTCCGTGTTTATGGTCACCAATCAACTTTCAGTTATAAATTTGAGCTTTTGATGTAACGACGATGGCACTGCCCCCGCTGAGTGAATCCATGGCCTTCCTAATAAGCAATTGTAAGAGGGCTTGATGTCCATTACCAAGAAATTTACCTCGTACGTGCTAGGGCCGATTAGAAGGGGTATTTCGATCTTTCCCATTACTTTCCTTTCGGTACCATCAAACGCCCTTACTATATTTTGCCATGTCTTCATATGGAAACTATCGACGGGTAACCTATTCAATGTGGATAAGGGTAGGACGTTTAGTGCCGATCCATTACCAATCAATACCTCCAGCAATGTGTATCCCTTGCAACGTGTGGTAATGTGCAGAGCCTTTGTGGACCCCATACCTCCCGGTGGTATTTCGTCATCGTTAAAGAAAATAAAATTATCGGCGCTGATGTTGTTGACCAGATGGTCCAGTTTGTTGACAGAGATATCATTCGCGACATAAGTCTCGTTCAGCACTTTCATTAACGCGTTCTAATACGTCTCTTAGCTCAAAAGTAAGGCTAGCACTGAGATGCGAGCCGGTTACTTGTGTAGCTGTTCAACAACGCTTTACTCACCATGCTTTAAAAATTTTAGAAATTCCCTAGCTTCATTGTCGGTTACTGACTCATTGGCTGGCGATTCGAACCTGACCGTCTTCTCCTTCTTTTGCTCAACTACTAGGGCCTTTTCTTTAACATTTCAGTTTTTGTACCCGCAGGATCATAACGTCTCCCACTACGTGTATAGAAACCTATATCTTGGTTCTTCTTTGAAGCACTAGCCGGGCTCTCTTCCCCTGGGATTGTCACATTGTAGCTATAATTCCAGGGTACCATTCTGCTATCTTTATAGGGGAAAGCAACGGGCTTCTGGATTACGAATTTTGGTGCAACTTGTGCCCCAGCTTCATTAATTCTTGGACGTGATATGATAACCACTAGGTGGTTGACTTCATAAGCATTCTTCGTCAACCCCTCTTCTGAGGTACACATGTCTATTCCTTCTGGGTTCTCGACATACTCGAAGAATTCTAGCTCCTTATTATCCATCAATCCTTGTACTAGAGCCCTGAATTCACTGCATTTCTGAATCTCATGGTCCTCTTGATTATGGAACTCAGAATAATTTTTTGCTTCTTGGTGTCTGTCCCTTGAATTCTGTGTTATCAACCCTCTTTCCACTATTTTCTTCCATACTTCTTTCAGCGGGGTATTAACTTCTGCGATATTTATCTTAATTTCTTTCCCTGAACTCTTGATTATCGCATTTATCCCCTTATCCCCATGGTAAGGTAATGGATTCTCTGCACTAGATGTATCATCAAATTTCACGATGCCCATGTTGATGAGTCTTTCAACCAGTTTCTTGAAAGTGGTGCAGTTTTCTATCGAGTGTCTTGTGGCTCCCGCATGGTATTCGCATTGGGCGTTTGCGTCATACCATTTAAGGAATGGGGGTTACATTGGCTTTAGATAGATGGGTGACACCACATGGCCATCGAATAAGCTCTGATACAATTCCCTGTAGGACATTGGGATAGGCGTAAACTGGACTCTTTCCGTATTAGGCCTTGGGTTGGAGTCTTGTCTTGCGGAGCCTTGATGGCTGGTAATCACCATCCTCGGTTGGCTCACGGTGACTGCCTTATTATACACGCTCGTGTTGTTCACCTCATTTTCTTTCCTTCTCGGGGCTGATTTCTTAGCACTTTCCCCTGCTTCAATCTTCCCACATCTTATCACGTTTTCTATCATATCTCCAGACATTACTATGTCTGAGAAACTTTTAGTAGTGCTCCCTAACATGTGGTTGATGAATGGAGCCTTCAGCGTATTGATAAAGAGCATAGTCGTTTCTTTCTCCAAGAGAGGTGGTTGGACTTGTGTCGTCACCTCTCTCCATCTTTGGGCGTACTGTCTGAAGCTTTCATTTTGATTCTTCTCCATGTTTTGTAACTTGATTCTATCAGGGGCCATATCCGTCACGTGACTGTACTACTTTAAGAAAGCCTGTGCTAGATTTCTCTACGAATTGATCTGGGTACGACTCAGTTGGTTGTACCATTTAGATGCTGCCCCAACCAGACTTTGTTGGAAACAATGAATCAATAGTTAGTCATTATTGACAACATGGTGATGTGAGCTTCGGGACAGCTAGTCTCGTTATATTTTTCAAATTCCAGAGTTTTGAACTTGGGGGGAAGCACCAAGTCTGGAACCAAGCTTAATTCCTTAGCATCGATTCCACCACGATAGTCGGCGTTTTTTATTTTTTTAAAATTTTCTTCCAACCATCTACACCGTTCTTTGAGTTCTTTCGGAAGCTCTACCCTTGTCTTTTCCGCTTCTATCACTTCATTAAGATTGGGGACAACGGGGTTAGTCGGGTTATCTCCCGGATTAGAGCCTGAGCCAGCTTAATAATTTATCGGCACTGAGACACCGGCATGAAACTGTTGGGGCCTAATTGTGACAGATGGCCTTCTTGGGTACACATCAGGTTGTGTCTGAACATTCGTTGGGGTAAAACCCAGAGGGTAGATAGGATCTTTATTATCATCTCCTGCGTTGATCATGAGGTTTTCTCCTTTTTCTAATCCACCAGCCAGTAGTCGTGTTAATTGATCCATCATACTTCTCTGGGACTCCAGCATCTGGTCTCTCATATCTTGCTAGATTTTAGTCAGTTGTTCTTGCACGTGTGTTTGTAGTTGATCCTGCATCTCTTTTTGCATTTGTTCCAATCTCTCTAGCCTTTGGTCCATTACCTTTGTTTTTCCTCTTGTACCGTAACGATGTTCCAGGTAGCTGCCATGATTTTTAGGGGTTTTTATGAGTTTTGGTGCGTATGATGCAATGCTGATGCATGAATGCAATGAATGCAATGAATGCAAAAAAGGCATTGATTCTGATTCAATTTCATTAGAATAACTTTTCTAGAAAATAATTTTCTTTACATAAAACATATTACATATAAGGCTTAGCCCTGATACTTAAAGCCTTAACCTGCCTAAGAAGCCAAGCTAGCTCTTGGCCTTGGTCTAATTCTGACTCGTATTTTAAACTCAGCACATCAGTCTAGACTGCTAATGCTTGTAAGTGATCAGCCATTTCTCGTACTTGAGTCAAAGCTTCGCCCATGACGTAATCCCTGTCCCTGACCTGATCTTGAGATTGATGAAGTTGCTCTTTCCATCGCTCGTTATTTACCTCCAGGAGTTCAATCTGAAGTTCACGATTTTGCAGCGCTGTTTTAAGTTCTTCTATATTTTCTTTTAACTCTTCAATTCTGCTTTGACTAGCTTTCAACTTGATTATAGAGTTACGGGTACGGTACTAATACAAGGATCTTTCTAACTCTGATGCTCGAATCTTTAATCCCTCATTCTCATTTTGGCTTTCTACCAAACTTCTTTTCAGAATATCTTCTCGAGTTTGAGCATCTTGAAATTTTTCTTCCCATTGATTGGCTCTACTTTTCTCCTTTTTAACTTCCTGCCGCCACTGTTAGACGCTTTTCCTAACCCAGTGGTTCTCATTGACCTTCGCAGCTTCTTGTAGTCCGTTTTCAAACTGTCCAAATCCTCTTCAGCCTTGTTTTTTCCTTTTCTGAGTCTTTCAGCTTCTAGTTTCTGAACATCGACATCTAACCCCAGCTTTATTTTTTCTTCTTCCAACTGCTCGATTCTTTTTTCTAGTTCCAGGCTCTTTCTCTCGAAATCTTATCTGATGATCTCTAGGTCAGATGGGATTACTTTCAAGTGTTCTTTCATTGATTGGGGATTTTCTTGATCTGACGCAGGGATGTTGTCGTTAATCCTCTGATCCCACCACCGGTCATACTCAGGGGTAGTCATGGGATTGGCAGCAAACTTTTTCATTCTACGAGTCTGGTTCTAGGAATTTGATATCTCACGAACTTTCTTTTTGTAATTATTCCCCGTGAACACTGAGCTAACCCGTATGTTGTGGCATAAACTGTCTTGATTTGTATTGTCTTAACGCAAGCAAATGAGCATACTCGACGGGTCCCCATATTCCTAACAAGGGAACCCAATCAAAGTCTCCATATCGGTATAATATTTCGTCAGGAACCATCCACGGGGCTCACCATTCAACGTCTTTCCCTTGCAAATTCTGAAGGACTGTCATCCAATTTTTCTCTGTAATATCATCTCGTCTCGGTGTTGCTACTAACTCTTTCAGTGGAGAGTAGCTTTCGGAGAAGATGCGATACGAGACCTTTTCCACTTTCTGAAAGTGGCTGTGGAACCAATATAGCAAGAGCTGTGTGCATCCAATAAATCTCCCTTCACCCGCTCTTCAACAAGCATTCATTGATCTGAAAGTTTCAGCCAAGATCGCGGGTACAGGTGTGGTCTTTTTACTAAGCCTGTCAAAAAGATCAGAAACTACATCGTCTATATACCCCAAAGCTTTGGGGAAGATAACTAGTCCATAAATGCTCAAGGCGAAGACATCTACCCTCTTCTTTACATCGGGATGCGCTAAGATTAAATCCCTCAAATTCCTCCAAAGAATGCACCTACAATCTCCTTTTTATTTGATCTGGGCTGTAACCCACTGTTCGCTCATCCCTGTGATGTTCATCAACCTTTTTGAGAATGCTGGGACATTGGCAGCTCTGGAATAAATTCTGTCAACCTGAATCTTCGGGCAATGGAGCAAGGCTGTGTACTATTCTATCATGGGTACCAAATCTACCTTCCCAAAAGTGAAGCAACTATAAGCAGAATTTCAATATTGGGCGAGGGCTCAAAATAGGTGCTCGTCTACCTTTATATTGAGCAGATAGGGTAAATCACCATAATGATAGTAGAATAGCTGTTTGATCTCATCATCCCACTGTTCCCAAATTTCTTTCATCTCTTGGAGGTTATTTTGGGTCACACTGATCCGAGTGAAATTCCATAATTCTGACACGTACCTCTCGGTAAGACTATCACCTTTCTCTTGCTGTGTTGTCTCAGCCCATATCCGAACAATCGCGTTGTCTTCCACTTTATCAAAAAACCCCTTTTCCATAATAAGTTATCTATTTAGCAACCGAATGTGAATCAACACCTTTTGTGATGAAAATGCCATGCAAATACAATCAAAGTAAAACAAAGCAAGTCAGCATTTCATATACAGTTTAAAGCAAATAAGGAAAATATAGCCTTGCTCGGGTAACCGCTAGGGCTTGGCATAGCTCTACCTAAGGCGGATTCCTACGGCTTGCTATATGCGGCTCGGTTCTAGAGTAAAGGTACCTGAACCAGCAGATTCGTCAATCTTCACCCATTATAGGCTCATACAGACTGAGTTCAGTTCAGGGGAATACATTTCCCTATGGCTGCACGGAGATGAAAATCTCACGAAGACATAGGTACAGATGTATCTCGAAAGCGATCACTATCCTACACGGAGGTGAAAAACTCACGAAGGAATAGTTTCGCACTCCCACTTAAAAGGGTATAACGACGCGGTCATGTAATGCAATGTGCAGGTATATACAAAAAGTTTGAATCAAATAAAGAAAATATGAATAAAACGATGAAGATTGTAACGCAAAATGGACGAAATGCAATAAAAGGATCGTATATCAAAACCAAATTTTCAATTTTCGACAAAAAGACAAAAGTTAATCAACTCGTGGCTCGACTCTCTTTTTTTAATTCTCTAGCAGAGTCGCCAAGCTGTCGAAACCATTCTTTTGAAAAACGGGGTCGACTTGGATTTTGAAAATGAAAACGACAAAACGGGAGTCACCACCAATCCTTTTTGATGAAGTGTGATCAGGTCACCTCAAATTAATCATTTTAATAAAAGTTAAGATTTACTAAAACGATAATTTTTGGTCTCTGAAAATCGAGAAAATGAGTTCGAGTCGATTCACATACGAGGAAGGATTAGCACCCTCGATACGCCCAAAAATTGGTACCTAGTTGATTAATTAGTGTCTTAGTGTCAAAAATTGAAAACTTGAAAGACTTTGAAATACGATCCCTCTTTTGTAAAAAACGCTCAAATGTTAAAGACCTTCTCATCTCAAAGTGATGAAATGTCACACCCAGTAAGTTAGGACACGACATCTTGAACTTTTGAGAATGAGCCTGTCTTTTACTTAAAATTCGTGTATTTTAACCTCTTTTTAAAAGGGTATTCGATTATTTAGATTAAACGAGAAAAATCGAAATCCAGTAAGTTAGGGCACGATATCACGAAATTCCAAATACCGGATATTGCCTTTGTTTGCAAAAACCTCATCTCGAGGTGACGAGATGTCATATCCAGTAAGTTGGGACACAACACCTCGTATCTCCGAGGATAAGTATTTTATTCAAAACTCGTGTTGCGATTTAAGAGGATTATGTCGTTATTTAGGTTAAACGAGAAAAATCGAAACCCAGTAAATTAGGGCACAATTTTCTTGAATTTCTAAATACGAAGCTTGCTTTATGAAAGAATTATTTTAATGTATCGAGTAAAAATATGACGTGATTTATAGTGAAATATAAAAGTAAATTATGGTACTAATACGTATAATAACATAATAATAGGTGTGACAGTGTTAATAACAATAATATGAGCAATTATAGAAAGATGAAATAAAAGCAAGGCTAGTAATATAAAAATATAAACAAATGCATAAGGGAAATGAAATAAATGAATACATAAGTAAATAAAAAAAAACATGAAAACATAAAAATGACAATGATGATTAAAACGATAATAATAATAATAATGTTGATAATAATAATAGTAGTAGTGAAAATAATAATACTAATGATAATAATAAAAGCAATAATAAGAATATTAATATTAGTATTAGTATTAATAATAATGATAATAGTAATAGAAAAAAAAATAGTAATAGTAATAAAAGTGAATATAATAGTAATAATAACGGTAAATACAAATAGTAATAACAATAATACAAATAATAAATAATCTTAAGTTTGAAATTATTTAAAAAGATATAAATAAAATAAATGATGAAATAATAATAGTAAGAGTAATGATATATAAATAAAATAAGTGTGCTAAAATATATATATATTAAATTGGTTAATATAAAAATAATAACATATAATTAAATACAAAAAAGGAAAATATAATAATAACAATAATAGTAATAATACAATAGTAATAATAATAAAAGGTATAATAATATATTAGATAGTAAAAATAATAATAATAATAATAATAATAATAATAATAATAATAATAATAATAATAATAATAATAAAAATGGTAATAGTGATATTAGTAATAATAATAATAGGAAATAATAGTACATTAATAATAATAATATATGTTAATAACAATAATAATATATAAAAATAGGAAATAATAATGTGGTAAAAAAATAATAACAAAAATAGTAATAATAGTATGTGAAATAATAATTGTAAAAATAATAGTAATAATTATATTGATAATAGATAACAATAATACTAATAATAATAGTAGTATAAAAATAAAAAAATAATAATAGTACAAAAATGAAAATAAAATAAGATGATAATAATGATAATAAAAATAATAATAAAAATAGTAATAATGGCAATAATAATACCATAATAAAAGAAAAAGAAATAATAACATGTAAATAATAATAAAAATAATAACAATAATATATTTATAATAATAATAATAGTAAAAATAATAAAATTAACTAATTTTATAGTAGAGTAACCAAATAATTAAAAAGGGGATTAAATTGAATTCAAAACAAAAAGTTTGGGGAAATCTAGAAATATATAAAAGAGAAAAGGACTAAATTGCATGCACAAATACCCAGGAGGGACTAAAATGGGCAATGACCCCTCCCTTCAAAACGCTCAGCATAAGGGAGGACCAAAATGAAAACCAAAATAAATTACAGGGTAAAATTAGAAATAATGAAAAATTAAATTTCAAAACAATAAAAAAGCAGAAGGGCTAAAAGTGCAATTACCTTCCGTTGAAAACACGCGGATCTTAGGCCTAGAGCGGGTCGGGTCGTGGGTTAAGGCTCAAAATGACGCCGTTTTGGGGTTTAAGGCTAGTCCCAAAACGACGTCGTTTTGGTGGCCTATATAAATCCGATTTTTTTTAAATTCATTTCTTCTCTGTTTTTTTTTAAAAAAAATCCTTCTTTCTCTTTTTCTCTGCAGAGGCCCCTGCTCTGGCGAGGGTTCCCCGACCGTCGCCATCAGTGCCTACATGTAAATCCGCGCACCGAAATTCCAAAAAAGGTATTTTTTTAATTTTTTAAATTTTTTTATTTATGTTTGTATATATAAACTATTTTTTTTTTCAAAAAAGGGGAAATAAGAGAAAAAAATATTATAAGTATAGATATATGTTTCGAATGAGAGAAACAAAGGGAAAAAAAAAGAAGAGAAAAAAGAAAATTATAAAGGTCTTTGAACCTTTTAAACTCCGAATCAAACTTCTCTGTGTCCGATTTTTGCACGTGAATGCTTATCTCTATTGTCTGAATCTTCTTTTTTTTTTCTTTTTTTTTTCTTCAAACTCTTGCTGTGATTTTTGTGCTTTTTTGAGATTACTAAAAAAAAATCAATTGCTTGTATTGCTTCCAAAGAAATCGCACCCCTTACATGATTTTTGAATGGCTTTTTATAGCCATCTTTTTACAAGTTTTATTATTATTTCTTGCTGTCTTTTCTGCTTTTCTCTTGTAGGTGCAAATGGCGACAGTGACTAGGGCGGTCGAGTAGGTGGCCGACTGGCATGGGGTGATGGGACAGAGGGCAAAGGCGGCAGTAGCTTAGGGTTTGTTTTTGTTTTGTTTTCTGATAATTGTATTGGGCTAGGGTTAGGTTGAAATTGGGTTTGGGTTTTGGGTTTAGTTGTTTGTGTTCGATTTGGTTTGGGTTTAGTTGGGTATTAGTGGGCCTGGGCAAATTGGGCTTTCTACAAAGGCAAATTAATATTTGTACATTAGAGAGAAAACAACTTAGTCCTTCTATTAAAATTCCATCCATTTTTATAATTAAGTATTGACTTGGCTTGCAGAGCAATCAGACAGTGAAACAAGGCATGCCACATGTACATCATGTTGATGTGGTAATATTTATTTTTAAAAAAAAAAATCCTAAATATATATTTTTATGAATGTTATTAAGTGAATGTTCATTATAATCAACCTTTCATCTTCCTTAACTCTTCACATCTCATCTTCTTGTAATCCTTTTCCTATTTATGTATTAGAAAATGAGGAGTCTAATCTCCCTATATATATATATTTAGGAATATACTACTTGTAATGATAATGAAAAAGAAGAGAAATGCAATAGAAATCTCCCTTTATTCTCACATATTATTCTTGTGTTATTTGCATTATTATTATTTTATAACATGTTATCGGCACGAGCTTACTTGATAGTATTCAATATTTCGTTGTAGAACAAGTAATCTAGACATACAACGTTCTTGTTGAGGCGACACTCCTAAGTTATGTAATTTTTAATGCTTGCTTGAAAGATTTTGAGATTTCAATATTCCTAATGAAAAAAAAGTTAAAAATGACGCTAATTTTTTTTCTTATTTAAGTATGAATTTATGTTTTATATATTCCACTGTATGCTTGTTTATGATCTAAGACTTTGAATAAGATTAAATTATCAACAACTTGAATATTTTTACTTAAATATGTATATCTTTCATAACATATGCCATTGATATAATTAAAAAATAGTAGCCATTTTTAAATATTTTATTTTATTTGGTGACCTTTACCAAATGTACTACATTGCCTGTTAGATTATTTCTAATAGAACCACACATGATTTGTGAGTATAAAAAAATTTGACTTTTTATATAGACAGTAAAAACCATTGTTTTTGTCCAACATCATCTACATGAAGGATTAAAAGTGGAATATCTAATTGCAAAAGATACTCTTGACTCTTGAATTGCGTAATAATTTGAAAAAATGATTTGACCATTGGAAAATGATAATACTCTCTAAAACTTGTTGTGATTGAAATATATTATGTGCTCCTGCAGCAACAATATTGTGAAAAAGACTTTAAAAAGTATTTAGAAACGATCTCATGCCTTCTAGTGAATAAGGCTCTATTCCTTAAAGTGAATGTAACAATACATAAAAATTATGAAAAAATCAAAATATAGAGATCGTAGTTGTCGTTGTAATTGAGGATGTGGTTGGAGAAATACTAATAATTGTTATCATGGTGGTTATAATACTGGTAGTTCTAACCACTAGAAAAAGAATAATAAGGAAAAACAAGAAAATGGTGCTCAAAATATTCGAAGGTTATTAAAAATCCATGCTACCAATGTGGTATGAAAATGCATTGGTCACGTACCTGTCGTATGTTTAAGCATCTAGTAAAACTTTATCAAAACATCCTTTAAAAAAAAGAAACAATATTGAGATAAACTTTGTTACCCAAAATGATAAATGGAGGATAATTTTTCGGCAAAAGATGAAAATTTTTACTATGATGCTAAAGCTGACCATGCATATAAGGATGATTAATATGTTCTTAGTTTGTGTCAAAATTTTGTTGGGATCCAAGCATTGAAATTTAATAGTTTGGTTTAAGAGTCATTAGAATCAATGGCTACTTGATATTTGCTTGGGGTTGATCTGTGGAGATAATTTTTTTATTGGTTCATTTTTAATATAATTGATTGGTTTAGTTTTAATTTTGATTAAAATATATTATTATTACATAATGTGATTAAAAGTACTTACTTGTCATGAACTTTGGGATATTCACCCTATCCGGAAAGTTTCATGATTATTGTAAAATAAAATAAGGAAGTGAAGTCTACTATCAAATCTATATGGATTTTCTAACTAAGGAGTATCCTAATTATTAGATGAGTTTAATAAGGTTTAAAAAACATTCAAAATAAAATATTTAGTTCCTTTTTATAAGAATTAAATTTCACTTAATTCTAACAATCTCCACCTTGACACAAATTCTCAATGAACAAGTTCTTCATGTGAACAAGTTCTCACCTCTTCCATAAAACCCGCTTAAGGGTTTAACTTCAACAATGAACACCAACCAAGTCTAGGCAATGCTTAAGCTTGGTTATAGGAAATGACTTAGTCATCATATCTGCAGGATTTTCATGAGTACTAATTTTGCTCACAACAATATCACCACGAGCAATAATATCACGAACAAAATGATCTTAGAACATCAATGTGTTTTGTTCTCTCATGAAACATTTGATCTTTTATAGAAAGATGGCACTCAAGTCATCACAAAATCATTGTCTTTGATTTGAAGGTCTTCATTTAGTTCACTAAAGAGTCCCTTCAACTAAATAGCTTCTTTACAAGCCTCGATGAATCGCCATGTACTCAAAAGCGATGGTAGACAAGCTTAATCGTAGTTTGCAAAGTGGCTTTCCAACTTATTGCACAACCTCCGATTGTAAAGACATAACTCAGAGAGATCTTCTTCTATCAAGGTCTCCGCAGAAAATCAACATCAACATACCCAATAACTCTATCTCTTGATTCTTCCAAACTGTAAGCAAACATCGATAGTACCTCGTAAGTATCTTAAAATCCACTTTGAACTGCTTTCAGTGTTCTTTCTGGGATTCGCCATATATCCGCTAATCATGCCTTTATTCGCATATGATAAATGCGGGCGTGAACAAACCATAGCATACATGAGAGATCCCCTTCGCACTGAGAGTATGGAACATGTGACATGTACTCAATCTCATCATCCGATTGTGGAGACAAAGCCGATGAAAGTCTAAAATGGGGTCGCTAAAGGAGTACTAATAAAAGCTTAGCACTCCGCATATTGAACCTTTGCAAGAAGTTTCTCAATGTACCCCTTCCGACAGGTACAATTTACTTGTTTTTCTATCTCTAAGAATCTCCATACTGCAGTATCTTCTTTGCTTTGGTCCCAAATCTTTCATCTCAAATTCTTCACTTAGTTGGGCTTTGACCTTTCTTATCTCTCCTTTGTCTTTTCTTTGCTATCAACATGTCATCAACGTAAAAAGTAGATACACAAAAGAACCATCATTGTTTTTCTTAAAGTAAAACACAATCACAAAACTACTTCTTTTTGAAATCGTGAGAAGTCATAAAGAATCAAACCTCTTGTACCACTTTGCCTTGGTGATTGTTTCAAGCCGTAAAGGACTTTTGACAAGCAAACATAATCCTCTTTTTCAAATCAGAAACCCTCCGTTTGTTGCATGTAAATATCTTCCTCAGTTCTCCATGCAAAATGCGGTTTTACATCTAACTGCTCAAGCTCTAAATCATGCATGGCCACAATACCAAGCAAAGCTCGAATCGAACTATGCTTCTGGCCCAGGAGAACACATCTGTGAAGTCCACTCCACGAACTTAGATAACCACTTTGCAACAAGCCTTGCTTTATATTTAGGTTCTTCAACTCCTGGAGTCCTTCTTTCTTTTTTAAACACCCATTTACAACCAGTCTTCTTACTTACTTTAGGAAGTTTCACAAGATCCATGTTTTGTTTTTGTGGAGTGATTCCATCTCCTCTTGCATAGCAAACATCCATTTTTCTCCGAGTCTTCACACTAATCGCCTCAGAATAATTTGATGGCTCTTGATTAGCATCTATCTTGACCACATTTAAAGCATAAACAACTAGATCACCTCGGCATACTTCTTTGAGGTTTAATTTCTCTTAGTTACTGTTTTTGGCGATAGAGTATTGGCGAAGAAGAAGCAACTCTATTCTCAATTTTTGTCTCGACTTGAGGAGTCGACTCATGTGTCGATGCTCCACCCGCTTTTGATTTTCTTTATTGGAGCGATCTTTAAGAGATAAGTTAGGAAGCATAGCAGTTTCATCAAAAACAACATCTCTGCTAATCACAACTTTCCTATTTTCAGGACACCATAACTTATACCCTTTTACACCAGCTTTATAACCAAGAAAAACACATTTAATGGATCTAGGTTCCAATTTTCCATTATTAACATGAGCATCGCGCGAGACACCCAAAGATCTTTAAATCGGAATAATTAGCAGGATTACGGACCATACCTCTTGTGGTCTCTTTTTCTCAATGGCAGCGGATGGAGATCGGTTGATCAAAAACATGCGATGAGGCATGTACGCCCAAAAGCGACTTCGGTAAGTTGGCATTTGACAACATACATCGAACCTTCTCCATGATCGTTCTGTTCATTCGTTCGCAGCCGTTTCTTTCATGGAGTATGACGAATCGGCTGTCAAGTGTCTCCGCGATCCTTCGACTTGCACAATCTATTAAACTCATCGAAACGCGGAACTCTAAGCCATTTATGCATGCGGGTATTTTATCTGTTTCCGTCTGTTTTCAATCATAATTTTCCAAGACTTAAATCTGGAAAACACATCGCTTTTCCGCTAACCGGGAAAAGAACGCCCAAACTTTTCTCGAAAAATCATCAATAAAGGTTAGCATATAATTAGCTCCACCTCTCGAAGGCACTGGATGGTCCCCATGGGTCCAGAATGAATATACTCCAACGCTTCCTTCGTGTTATGGATTCCTCTAGTGAATCGAACTCTCTTTTGCTTCCCAAAACGATTACTCCATGAAATTCGGTTTGCAAATTCCTTGCCCATCAAGAAGTCCTCTTTTGCTCAATTCTACCATGCCATTCTCACTCATATATGCTAAGCGCATATGCAAAGTTTAATAATATCATCATCGACAAGGAAGAGGCCAGCGGCAGTTGCATCACGATATGATAGAACCCTGCAGAAAACATATAACTTGGCGCTTTTTCTTTGCCTTTCATCACAACAAGGACCCTTTGGAAATCTTTAAAACCCCACTTTGGTTGTGTATATCATGCACTTTTGAATCAAGAGTACTCAGTAAAATTAAATTTCTTTTCAATTCGGAACATACCGTGACGTCACTAAGTGTTCGACAACTCCATCAAACATCTTAACTTTAATTGTTCCAACACTGCGATCTTACACGAAGCATTATTTCCCATCAAAACAACACCTTCGGACAACTGTTCAATTCGTAAGTTGTAAACCAATCCCGATTGGGACTCATATGGAAGGTGCAGGCTGAATCAAGTATCCACTCCTCACTTACTTTAGAATCATTGTGAGTAAGGCGACTAGAAGTTCACCATCGCGTAGTCTTCTACAACATCAAACTTCACTGAAATTTTACGTTGTTTTCCCTTTGATTCGCAGCCTCCCCTTTTAATCTTATTTTGTAACTTATAGCACTTTCAGTTTAATGTGCCACTTTCTTCTTACGGAAGTTACAAGTTTTACCTCTATTTGAAGACTTGATCTACCCTTAGATTTACCACGATGATTTCTTTCTGTGTCCTACCACGATCATCATCGATTCCGATCTTGTCTCCCACGAACAATGAGACCCTCTCCCACGAGTCGAGTTTAACCACAAGATGTTTCATCTTATCATACGAGGTTAAAGAATCATAAACCTCATCAAGCCGTGAGAGACTGCAGCTATATAAAATCGTGTCTCTAAAGGTTGAATAAGACGGAGGCAACGAACAAAAGTAGAATCAACCAACTCCTAGATCTTCCTTATCATCAAGTTTCATGATTATTGTAAAATTTAAAATGAAATTATGTCATAAGATGTGGAGGTTAGAAAATGTTTATGTTTAAACATTTATAATTGTAAAGTTACTTTAATCTGACATTATAATATTTTGCATTTTGTTGTGTTATGGTATATATAAAAAAATTATTTTCTATAACCATAGTGATTTATTAGTGACATGAATTTATTATTTGTTATGTTTAATAAATATTTTATTTATACCTATTCATTTTATTTTTATATGAATAAATAAAACATATCTATTATAAATTTTTATCATTCATGTTAGAATGAACTGCAAAAGTGTTTATTATTTAAAATAAAATGATTACGTGTTCCTAAAGAGATAATATTGCATCAAACCATAAAAAGCTCTACTATTTTACCTCCTTCTGATGCAAAATTTTGTAAAATATATTATTATTTTTCAGATCAAGAAGATATATGTTGAAGGAAATCTTTATGTGTTTTACATTAAAATCATGGATAGAAATGACATGAGATACTCGTGTTTTTGTATTATAAATATTCCCCAATAGAATACATTACACGTATATGATTGACATATGAGATAGTGAAATAAAGTTCATGGTATTGGTATGACCGTTTAGACCATCTCGAGTCAACGATGATGCAAAATAATTTGATGAAAATCTATATGATTTTATTGAAGAATTAGAAGTTATATTTTAATAATTGTCATCAATACTAGTTATTTGGACAACATATTGAACTAACACCAGCTAAAGTTAGAGGTCGATTGCATTTTTAAATGATAACCAAATAATATATGCGCTCATGTATCACATGCGTGTTATTCAAAGTTTGTGATATTATTTCTTGAAATAATTTGATTGTGCACAATCTCTGTAGTATGCAATTTGTGCTAACAATGCTGGTGCATTATATCCCAAACTTGATTTTAATAGTTTTAGCTAGGATAATATTAAGTTGTCTATACCTATATATGTTATTTTTTAATGGTTAGCAAAACTATGTCTCCATTTAATTGCTTAACCATTAATATAAGAATAGATTTACATTAAGCATGTAATTTTATTTGCATCAAGCCAACATGTAAGAAATATTTTTCTAGTGAGAATTGACTTTCATTTATAAGCCAATAGATTTCATCTAAGAATATTTGGATGTGCAATATCTATTTTATGTTCCACCATAATGCATTAAAATGGATCATCAAGTATGAAGTTGAGAAAATTTAGAATTTTCATTGGATGTTAAATGTTGAAATGAGATATATTTATAATTTTGAAAAGTATTGCCATGTTGCAAATTTTCTTAGTATTAAGGAGAGACAAGTTGCTTAAATAATTATGTCATCACCTTTTGTGATCTTACTAAGATTATATGCACGAAGTTTGAAGGATAAAAATTTTTGCCAAACATGTTTAGTGATGATATTTAAAGATTGCATATACTAGTTGATACATATATCAGCTAAAATGCTCCAAATATTTATATGTTACAAAAGGACAATGTGATAAAAATAAGTCTTGAGCATGCTAGAAGCATGGTAAATCATTCGATTCCATAAAACGAAAAATTCTTAAAAGAAAGGAGAAATAAATGAAAATGGTCACATACTAAAGGAGACGAGTACTCATGAAGAGACCGAAGACATAACTTTTGATAAAATCCCAAAAGAGGTTCAAGTACCTGAAATTATGAATATAATGTGATATCCCTATCAATTGTGTCATAAATAAATATGATGGAGCTGACAAAATGAAATTATTGTCGACAACGATAATATACGTAGAACACTTTAATATTATGGAAAAGTGAGGATCTTGAATGAAAATATATTTGAAAGCATTGATATGAAAGCATTGATATGGGAACAACTCATAAAAAGTAAAGAGACACTTCTATTATAACTTATGAAATGAATCTCAGACTTGAAGTCCAAACACCCGGAAAGTGTAAAGCCAAGGGGAGTACATGTTAGCATAATAGTGAAAAAAATACAAGTCATAATATATAGGATTGACTTGTAACAAGAATGTTGACAAGACACTTGATTTTGGTTATGAAAAATGATTAATTTGTAGTGGATGCAAACACCAAATAAAGTTATTTATTTACATCTAGTGAATTTGTATTCAGCTGATATAAAATATTTGATAATATTGATGCCTGAAGCATAAAACTCGAGTTTCATGAGAAAATCAATAAATGTGAATATGATTTTGTCCAGGAGTTTTTATTAATTAATGTATTTATACATATAGGTTATTATCATCATTGTTGATATTAATCTAATATCATTGGAGTTTTTGAAGAATTTTCAAGAGAAATAATTATTCGATAGACAAACTTTATAATGAAAGTATATCTAAAAATGAACTTTTTGCTCGACGTGAAGATCGAGTGTTCAATAAGGAAAAATTGTTACACAATTATATTATAAAGAATTACTATTGAGGATCCAATAGTATTTATATAATCATAATTAATCAGACTAATTTTTCATGTAGATTGGAGATATTCGAAAGGAATACAAATGGTCAAACAATAATGTTATAAAACGATGGTCTTGAAGTATCATTTCTTTATGTGCCCAATGCACTCGTTGTATTGGTAATAGTGAATGATACAATATATCTTGCTTTATAAAGTTGTTGACAACATATAAAGCATAAGAATGCAATTGAATTTTATTGCTATATTGATACGCATCAACAAAATTCGTTCTATATGTTGATGATTTACTATTGATAAATAATATTGAATGACTCAATATTGAGTTATAAAATGATGTTCAAATAATGGGAGCAAAATATGCATTGTTGTAACACCCCTCACCCAATGCAAAGAATAATCGAGAATTCAATTAGGCACTCACTACAACTACATTTGAGAAGTTAATTTTCAGCATTGGATTGCGACGTTTCAAAAATCTTAAGTAATGCTTATATGAGTGGGAGTAAATTCGCACTGCATTTTTCTTTTAAGGTTGTGACATACTGTGTATTAAAGGATTATGTACTTTTTTTTCCTTCACTAAGTTTTTGCCCTACAAGGTTTTTCCTAGTAATGTTTTTAATGAGACATCCTTTATACAATGAACATTCAAGGGAGAATGTTATAAATTCTATTAAGTGGATGTTCATTATAATCAACCTTTCACCTTTCACCTTTCATCTTCCTTAACTCTTCACTTTTTATCTTCTTGTAACTCTTTTCTTATTTATGTATTAAAAAAATGAGGAATCTAATCTCCCTATATACATAGGGGTATACTACTTGTAATGATGGTGGAAAACAAGAGAAATGCAATAGAAATCTCTCTTTATTTTCATCTATTATCCTTGTGTTCTTTGCATTATTAGTATTTTATAACAATTTTAATAATTATTTAAAAACCCACCTCTAGGTTAATCCTAGATATGTTTTTAAAAAAAAATGGTTATAGAAAATATAAAAAGAATTATTGAAAATTTATTAAATTGATATTCTTAACCTATCACTACAGCAAAACTGACTTTTAGCGGCGTTTTTTTAGGCCTTTAGCGGCGCTTTTAAGCGCCACTAAAACTATTCGTGGCGTTTTTGCAAGCGCCGCAAAAAACGCCGCTATAGACGGCGCCGCTAAATTTTGCGGCGATTATTTGAAAAAACGCCGCTAAAGGTCAGGACCTTTAGCGCGCTTTTCCCACAAACGCCGCTAAAGGTCGGACCTTTAGCGCGCTTTTCCAACAAACGCCGCTAAAGGTCAGGGACCTTTAGCGCGCGCTTTTCCCACAAACGCCGCTAGTCAGGACTTTTAGCGCGCTTTTCCAACAAACGCCGCTAAAGGTCATAAAAATTAAAAAAATAAAATATTATAAAAATTGTAAAAATCTGAAAAATATAAAAATTAAAATTTATTATCAAAATATTGAGAAGAAGAATAATCTATGATATAAATACATCCCGCCAAACAAAATACCGCACTTATCATACTACATTAGAAATCTAATAAAATACAAATAGAACAAAATAAGGATGAATGAAAGACATTAACGATATATAAAATCATTGTTTCTAATGCATATGCAAAAATCAAGCCATGGTGTGCACCAAAGATCCGCTCTCGTAATAGCACCAGTGCCTTGATCAAAATAATATCTGCGTTTGAAAAGATAATATTTTCCAATTAGTCGGTCAACTTTGAAAAACAAATAGTTCAAAAGAAGTCATGTGTCAATTAAACTTGCCGTCGATGCATGAATTAAATATGTGTATTATTAAATTATGAGTTTTAAAAATAAATTAATTTTAAACAAATTGCAACATATGTCTAAAAAAAAAAAAATGCGGCCCGATTACCTGCAATAAAAGGATTTATTATATGTAGTAATAAAATTATATCGAATTATTTTTATATAATTTTTAAAAAAGTAAATAATATTATGATTATGAAAATTCAAATATAATAATATACAAGTTAAATCATTTTTAAAAAAAAATTTAAATCAAAATTTAAATCTTCAATTATTGTTTGTTGTTTGATATTGTTACTATTATGTGTATTCTTGCACAATTGTGAATGTTTTTTTCAACTAATAATTACGTGTATAAATGCATATTAATCAAATATTATTATTAGCACTAATAAATTATAAGTATGTAAAAAGATGAATTTTTTTGCTAGATCATCTTTTTTTATTATGGTTATTATTGCTAAATTAACTTTTTTTATTTTTAAATGTTTTATCTAATTACTTAATGTTTTATTATCCGTTCTTTCTTGCTATTCTTTCATTTTGGCTAAAATATCAATAAATGTATTTTTTAAAATTATAGAAATAAGTCAAATTTTTGAATATTTACGAAAATTGACCAATTTTAATCAGTTAAAATATTAAAAAATTTAAACAGATTCTAAACATATCAATGTTGGATAGGATTAGATGATACCTTCTCCAGAAAGCAAAGTGCGTAAGACCAAATAGTTTGATTGAAAGAGATGTCCTCCTGTATGTCATTCACGATTGCATTTCACTATTTTAACTCTGAAATCAAATTCCAAAATAACCGAAATGAGCTCAAGATGATTTTAAGCTATATTTGCTGCTTACGTACATATACTGATATGCAATAAATACCATTTAACTGCACTTCAATTTACAGCATTTAAACACTTCAATTTACAGCATTCAAACACTTCAATTTGCAGCACTTTAACACCTCAATTAACAACATTTATACACCTCAATTACAGCGATAAAACATCTCAATGTCCAGCAACTAAACACTTCAATTTGCAGTACTTAAACACTTCAATTTGCAACATTTAAGCACTTCAATTTACAGCATTTAAACATTTCAATTTACAGCATTCAAACACTTCAATTTGCAGCACTTTAACATTTCAATTAACAACATTTATACACCTCAATTACAGCATTTATGATGATAAACTTTGGAACTGGATTGAATGGCTGAAGAAAATCTCTGCATGCCATATAAAACAACACCAAAGCATACAGAGCAGCGAAATTATATAATAATCCAAAAAAGAGAGCAGCGAAAAAATAAAACTGACCGGAACCATGATAATAATAATAACCAATTAGTTTTGAAATGATTCTTCAATAGCTATCACAAATCTGATACTCGAAATTTTATGGATTCAGTATGATGCTTAAGTAAAGAATTACCACTTGATTGATGCAGAGCTGAAATGCATAGTCCTCCAGTTTGATTATTAGTGGATATTTTCATGTCCAGTAAGCACTCAGTAAGAGCTTGAAAAAGACAAGTAGCTCTAGCAGTGGCTCTGGCACTTGCATCTGGACTGCCTTTACAGCATTCTAGCTGGCATAGCCATCCAAAACAATCAGTACAGAACACACATGTAGAAGCTAACAGCTTTTGAGTAAAAAGATAATAGATTGAGATGATACCGGCTGAAAATGTGTAAGATCCTCACGAGACAAACCTTTCTCAGACAAGTCTTCCGCCAATGCATTAGTCATGGCAACATTGCAGTTAGTTGAAACAGAACTAATAATATTGCCATTTGTCTCAGCAGCAGATTCCCTGCTACACTTTCTCGTCATCATTCCAATGGACCTTCCAGAAACCTTTTCAGATGAAACTTGTGCAATTCTAGGAGAAACTGTTGGTATAATATCGAGTTTGCCATCTTTATTTTGTCCCTCATGGTGCAGATTTTGCAGCCTGCTAACTTCTAGAGAAAGTGCTTTATCTGCCATAAATTTTAGACTTCAGTAAGAAAGACCTAAACAAATGATTGATAGGCAGCACAAGAAAGTTATAAGGTTTAATAAAGGCAACACATTAGTAGTCTGGTGCACAAATCACTTAAATCTTGCCATAGACTAGAGGCGGCTATAAGATGGATTACTGACCCTAAAGGACATATGAACCTCAACCGGAGAAGCTTCAAATTAAGACTTTTTTTTTTTACCCAAAAGGTACAGTTTTAATCAAATTCATACAAATCCAGTTAAATCAAAATTTTGCAACTTTTCAGCTGATAATTACTAGATTCTGATTATTTTACAAGCATAATGTAAATTATTAAGATGCCTTTGTTAGCAGGATGTGAGCCAAAAGACCAGTGTTATATGCATAGACTTAACCACCTCAATTCATTTTCTACTCAGGTAAAAACTAGAGCATAGAAAACCATATCCAACCAAAACTATAGTTTTATTTCCTGTAGTCATTTAAAGTGATAAGAAATATTTTTTTTTCTAGTTCCTGCCTAGAAGACTTAATACCCTCAGCATCAATTAATGCCAGTTTTCTGGCAATAGCATGACCGAGTTCCTATATTCTGATATTCAACAAAGATGAAGCAGAAACAACACCAAGTAAGTCAAGGATGTTGATTCCATTACATTATATTCTACACTGGATGAAAGAGATATAAAACAATAATCATCATATAATCAATAGCTTCTTACACTTCTGATTCTCTTCAACAAAAAGGTTTTGGTAGTCTGCACATTGTTTATCCATGCTGGACCTACAATGATACTTACATTTTAAAATCCAAGAGAGAAAAACTTATATCTTACCATAAAGGCCAAATGAGAAACTTAAAATTGCATACATTTTAGAGGCCACTTCACTTCTCAATTCATTAACTTCTGCATACAGCTTGTCATTTTCACTCTTCAGATGCTGAATCAATTCCTCTGCAGCTGCAACAGAAGAATACAATCCATTAAGAATTTTAGAGGGATTTATATGATTGCTCAATTTTTTTCAACTACTGATGAAACTACTATCAAAATTTTCAAGGTAACAAAGAACTTCTGTTCAAGTTTTGTTCATTTAATTAGTAACCAGTTCAAACAAGCATTTCACCAAAGCAAACTTGAACTCTTTGCAAGCTATTTTGTTCATTCTAGCCTACTCACATTCATGGTTATAATCAAATTATTGCTTCAATACACAAGATTGAATGTTATTTGTTCTTCACATATAGGGCTTGGACCTTAAATATTGGTTCAACAATCAGAACAAGCTTATGTATCACTATCTAGTAGTTGTTTTTACCATCATCAGCAAAATCTAAAAATCGATTGCTAAATTAGGAGGCAAACAAAAGAATTGAGATTTATGGAGATGACATGTAATTGAACGCTTGGTTGTAATGACGATCGGAAAATCGAGACGGTGAAACCCTAACGCCCAATAAATGGTATCCTCAAAGACAGATCTGGCGGTGTTTGGCTTGGGAGATTCTTTATGCACTCTGCCGGCAGCCAAACATGGCGGCTCTCCGACTTTTCCCACAGACAAAGTAATTTCCTTTTCTTTCTTTTTTTTTCTTTTTGGGGATTTTCTTAAGAATCAAACAAAGACACTAGTAGCTTAATATAAAATCAATGAAGGAAGGAAATTTGAAATGGGTTAAGATGAAGGAAAAACAATGATTTTAGGGGAAAAATTAAGGGTTCAACGGGGGGAAATTTTAGGGATAAAAGGCGCCACGTTTGAAGGAAAATATTTTTGCGGCGTTTTCATATAAAAACGCCACTATTGTTTATTTTTTGCTGATTTTTTCATTGAATAAAAAAAATGTTTGAATATATAAATTTCCTTTTTAGACAAAATTTAAAATATTAATTTATTGAATTAATAAAATCACGAAAAATTCAAACATAATAAAATTAGAAATTAATTTTCATAAAATCAACTCTAAAATTTGAATTAAACACTAAAAATTTAGTATAAATTAGATGAGATTGATATCTTAATATAATTTAGAAAAATCATAGAGACTCTTAATTTTTCAAACAATCTTTTTCATATAAAACATGTTTTGACTTTTTGGGTTTTTTTTTTAAACATAGTTGAAAGCAAAAATTCTTATATTTATAAATTGTTTATTCATTAAGAAATATTCGAGTCTCAACTTGTTTAATAAAATAGATTTTGGTGTTTTAAAAATAGATTTATTGTGACTGAAGTTTTCCACCTTTGCTCCATTCCTTTTGGATTGGTGGCTCTGTCTTAATTCTATTTAAATAATAAAATTATACAAATATTAATATGAAAATACCCAAAAAAATGAAAAAGAATTATCTCTAAATCATTTTTTGTAAAACAAGTACATCATATTGGTCGAGACCAAATTAAAGTAATTATATAAAAAAATATTTAGAAAGAAAAAAGTGAGACATGGTAGCGAAATATTACGAGGGCATGAAAATGTTGTTAAGAAAGAGCCAAGACAAAAAGACCGTTGGTCCCGAAAGACCGGAGGTGGTTGTCTGGTTTGAAGGTTTTATTACTCGTTTTTGGCGTTGAATGTTAATTGCTAAGACTCAGTCAACAGTTGGGTGACATCCCAATACCATCAAACATGTCGTCTAATTTGTATGCCAACACACCAATGTTGTTCAATTGTAGTTCATGTTTCAAAGGTTTAGACCTTTTTCTTCCCCTTCAAACCTTATTCAATTTTAAGCTACACTCTTTCAAATTGAAATTCTTTATATTGTATGTGATATCGTTTCAAACCCCATTCAGTTTTAATTCCATAATTTATTATGAACATAAGCTTTTACATTAATATCTATGTATATACATATCAACATCCATATGATATTTTTTAGAGTTTAAGGTTTTAGGAGTTATAGTTTAGTGTTTAAGGTTTTTAGGATTTCAAGGTTTAGTATTTTAGGGGTTATAGATTAGTGTTTATTATTTTTTTAGGGTTTAGGGTTTTAGGAATTATATGACTTTTAGCGGCGTTTTACCGGGTTTTTAGCGGCGTTTTACCGAAAGCGCCGCTAATGGTCTGGTCTTTAGCGGCGTTTTGCCAAAAGCGCCGCTAATGCTCTGGTCTTTAGCGGCGTTTTGCCAAAAGCGCCGCTAATGCTCTAGTCTTTAGCGGCGTTTTAGCAAAAGCGCCGCTAATGCTCTGTTTTTAGCGGCGTTTTAACAAAAAACGCCGCTATTGCTCAGTTTTTAGCGGCGTTTTAGCAAAAACGCCGCTATTGCTCTGTGTTTTACAATTTTTGCGGCGTTTTTTAATAAAACGCCACTAAAAACGCCGCTAAAGCTCTATTTTCCTGTAGTGTATCAAGTTAATGAAACATATTATATTAATTTCTTATAATTCTTTAACAGTTATGTTAATGAAGAAAACAAAGTGTAATTTAATTTTTAACACAGAAATCTTCATAATACTTAATAAAAGAAATAAAAAAAATAAATCCAACAACGTGGATGTGATGTGAAATGGGAAACAAAAAAATAGTGAACGCAGCTCTGAAACAAAACACTTTAGCTGAAACAACCACGTTTTATATGGTGTTTCCTACTTCCAATCTCCAAACTAGACATGATAAAGTGGGATTGTCGTTGACCAACAACTTGCCTCTTTTGGCGGATAATAATAATGATAGGTATTGTCCTATAATTTTATTTATTACGAGTAAATTAAACGGTGTAAAATAAAGTAAATAGATTTAGATTTAAAATATATATCATCGTATACAAACTTTGATTTAAAATCATTCAAGAGTGAAATTGTGGGTCCTTTTTGGTTTAGCACATTACATTTAGTTCTGCATCTTGAGAAACAAACAATCTAAAATCAAATCTAGAGTATAATTAATGGTTGAAAAAAATCTGAGGAAAATTGCAAAATTGTTTCAATGATTAAAGTTGATCCAATCATGCAGAGGAGAATGTACAGAAAATTAGAATCGTATAAAATAATAATGTGAGGAGAAAATGTCGGCAACACAACAAAACTGGAAAATTAATGAAAAATCCCATGATGTCATGTTTTGTTAATAAAATGAATAGAATCTTCCAAAAATCTATGAGAAGAAACTGTCAAAGCTTAAGTTAGTGGATCAAATTATATAGAATCCTAAGTAAGATTCCCAGATGTATTGCTGGCTTTTGAATTTTCCAATATTTGATTTGGATTTGATATCCTTGTGGCGTTCAAGCAATTTCCAAGGATGAAGGGCCTTTTCTCCTTTAATCCATTTGGAGTTATAAATGGTTTCCAACCATCCCTTACCTTGTTCTCTGCTTAGGAATCATTTTACTTCCAACTTTAGGATCCCAGCTTCGCAGTTTTTAATATTATTCTTCAACACAAATAAAACTATCCTTTGATTTTTCTCTCCGATTTGACTTTGATTCAAGGGTCGTCTGAGTTGATTTTTTATAGACGTTGATTGCTTCTAGTGTCGACTTAATTTATTCTTGAAATAGGTTTGAACCTCCTTTCTTCAATTAAAACGGATTGAAAGATGACTTTATTCATAAACCACTTTTGTCTTCTTCTTCATGGCTAAACTAGATCAGAATGCAACTTTCCTATAGAACGTGTATGTGTCTTCAGAATTTCTTCAAGTTCTCGAGAATTCTGTAGAGATTTTCCAAGCTTCTTGAACTTATGAATCTGTAGAATGGCTTAGGGTGACCCTTTTATGTAGTGTCAATTACATGAATAAAAGATGAATCTTGTAGAATTTAACTGCTTCATTTGATATAATCACATAAATAAAAGAAAGTTATTGTAGAGTTTAACTATTCCATTTAATTGTTCTATAAGAATTTAAACTATTTTATTTATTATTTATCATATTAATTTAATTAATTTTAAGATAAAATAATTATTTAATATTTCACTTAATTATTTTATTTTTAATTAGTGATAATATAAAATTTTAATATTTATCTCAATTAATTAAAGAAAATAATTATGACACATGTATGATGTCATTATTTTTGCGATGATAACTTTAATTTTGACCCACAATAATTTTAGTAATTAGCTTGTAAATTTTCTTGTTCTACAATTAGAGCTGTCAATATTTATAAAAGAAAATTACATCATTAAATTTAGAATCTACAAAATTTCTAAAAAAATATTTTATTAATTGAATGGCTTTTTGTAATGGTAGTTATTTATTATACTGCAAGCGTTTTAAATACCCCTATTTAATTAATTTTGATTTGTTTCTTTTAACATTCTTAATTTAGGATAATACTATATATTTATATAAAAAAAAAACTAGATTATGGTACATTTACAATATGGAAAAAATAAAATTATGTAACAAATATATATAATTGATATAAATAACAAATGAAACTTTGGCTACATGGTAAAGTATGAATGTAAAAATTTAAAGAGATATGGGTTCAAATCTAATCATGCATGTTTACTTTCCTATATAAATGGTATAAAATGGCAAAAGCACCTTTAAAATAATACAATTTATTTTGTAAAGTGAGAATATTTTCATCTTTTCTTAATTAAATTGGTACCTAATTAACCTGTGATATCGAATTCAGTAGACTTTATAATAATTAGGATATAATAAATATGGATAATTAGAATAAAACAAAGGAGATGGTGGATAATTAAAGTAATTGTGGTTTTTTTTAAAAATGTTGTTTTAGAAGAATGAAATTATAAAAATTAAGTTAATAAGAGATATATAATTTATTTTCTTGTTTTAAAAAAATTAATACTAATATAATCTTATAAATAAATATAGTTTATATTATAATTTGGTTTTTATGTATTTGCCAACTCAATTGGTGCAAAGTATACAGTTGATAATATTATTTATATCTACTTATTTCAAGTGTTTTATTGAATTGATGTCACAAGTTGATTTGCCGTCAATTTAATTATAAAATTACTAAAATATCTTACTATATAAAAAATTAAATTATACATATTTTATGAGGGCACTTTAGTTTTTTTTCATATAATAAATCAATAAAATTTTTATAATGAGATTTGAACTTGGAATACCATGTATGATTGACTTTTTATATGAATTTTTAATAAATATATTTGTTACATAATTTTTTCATGTAAATCTAATTAGTTATTAAACATTTGGTTGAGTTAGTGTTACAAGTCAATCAGACACAACTTGATTAAGTAATGACTGAAAAATTATTACTTTATAAAGTCAATTATATTAATTCAAGGATATTTTTTTTAATAAATATGAATTTCAATGCTTTTATTTTATAATTTCAACCAAAATTTTAATTATTTTTTATAAATATATTTGCTATATAATTTTATTTTTATTCACAATGGCATAATTTAATAAATCTTAAATTTAATATGGATATATAATATTTTAATAGGATAACAGTAAGGAAACTGAAAGTTATTTTAAACGTTTCATGGAGTTAGTTTTAAACCCCAAAGATTGGGTTTGGGCTTTACTTCTAAGATTACAATGTGAAAAAGAGTGTTAAATGAGACGTTGAGGGCCATGGTCCAATATTTATTTACATGGGAGTATTACTATTAGTCCAGGGCCAGGCAACAGTTTTGTTTTGTTGGGACAAAACATGTTGTATCTATCTATATTCAACAAGAAGGGCGGTATCAATGACGGTAATTCAATTAATGTTTTTACTTAAACAGTAGGTGAAAGATTTGCAGGTTTGGATGGTCATTGTTAAAACACATGTTCCATTTCTCCAATTTTAATCATAATTCCTCTCTTTACATCTTTGTAAAAAAAGGTTAATGCAATTGTTGCTTCTGAACTTGGCAATAAAACCCAATTTGGTTGTTTTATTTTTTTTAATCCACTTTGATACTTGAATTTAGCAATTAATCCATTTACTAATCTAGACCCAATTATCAAGTTCGGAGGAAAAAAATTATATTAACCCTTCGAAAAATTAAGATTTTAACTTTGTTGTTGTCATATGCCTTAATTTTTGTAGAGGGTTCTTTTAATGGAGAGAGGAAGTGTTGCAAATAAGTAGATGAGATGTAAATGAGATGTATCTGAAGAAGGAAAAGAAGAAGACTGGAGTAGATCCAGTAACATTGAGCGCAGCGACAGGTGGTGAAAGGGAAATATGACTAACGATCAGGCTTAGCAAATAAGTAAGTTGAGAGAATTTCAGAGAGAATCCTTTGAGAGTTTAAAATGCTAAAAATGTCAAAAGTGTCAAATAGTCCTTTCACCAATTTTGAAAGACTCCTATTTATAGTGTTTCAAGAATAAGAGTTACAAAGTTGATAATTAATAAGAATAATGATAGATATTTTTCAGTTACAATTGCATTAATAATTACAAGGGGTAGTGAAAGATTTTCTTGGCGATGGTGAATAGTGAAGAAGAATTCATTATATTTTTAAAAGGAGGGAAAACACTCAACATTACAGAAAAATGTTAAGAGGAGAACTCTTAACTACCTCCATATCTGATCCACCAAGCCAGGCTTTCTGGAATATCCCAAAAGCGAAGATAACCCAAGAACCCTACCATATTCTAAGGTTACTTCCACTTTTTGTACTTCGGTGAAGCGGTACTATGTGAAACATGTTTCGCGGAGCATCTCTTGAAAAGTAAGATGATGGTTATTCTTGGATGAGAGCTGTTCTTGAATAATAGTTATTTTGACTTGTTCCAAATGTGAGTTGTTCTCGTTGTAAAGGTTGTTTCAAATAAGAGTTGTCTTGTGATGACGCTTTTCTTGGTAAAGCTTGTTTTGAATAATAACTTTTCCGGAAAAATACAATTTCTTTAAATATAAGTTATTCCAAACAATGGTTGTTTTAAATTTAGCTATTTCTAAAATGTCCTCATTCTAAACAAGAGTTGTTCTGAAATTTAGTTGGTTTTGTTTTCAAATAACAACCACACTGGATGATAGTTGTTCCAACTAAAGCCCTAGTCTGGACATAACTATTCTTGAACAACAGTTGTTTTGAACAACAACTATTCAAAACAGGACTTGTTGCACTGGAAGAGACATTAAGATACTACTAGAAGCGCAAAATTAGGAAGCGATTTTTGAAGCATCGAGGCAAATTAAATTTTTAACCTAAGACAGTCCAAATTATGAATATTAATACATAATAAAATTAATTTTAATTTTATCCAATTTATTATGGGTTAAATAATTATTATTAATTATATTATGAAAATGAGGCCTAATTGTGCTAATACAAGAGACTGATCCAACCGAGCAATCGGGCTGCCCAAAATCGTCTAACATGCTGACCGAATCAGCTAAAAATAGCTGATTTATTGACTTTCAAATCAACCCTTGAAGTCTCCTTGAAATCACATTCAAACCCCTCCATTCTCTGTGCTTTTAAAGATTTGTCCCAAGCTAAATTTAGGAAAGTTTGAAACATTCAAACTTTGCTACATGTGTGGCCGGCCAATGGGGTATATGGCTGCTGATTTTTTTGCTATTTTTAGTAGCCAATCCCACCTATAAATACCCCCTTCACCTATTCATTTCAACACACCTTTCATTCCACGCATCTCTCTCCTTTTCACTTAATTTCTCTCTTTCAAACCTCTATTTGTTTTCCATTTTTCCCTTTTATTTCCATTGCCAATTTCCCTCTGGGAGAAGAGCCCTCCAACCACCTTGGGTAGCAGCATTGAAATGCTTGTAGAAGCCTCGGTTCAACAGAACGAGCGGAGGAGTGGAGCAAACTAGTCAGACTTCGGAGAAACACTAGATTTGATTCTAGTTTCCTATCCTTTAAATTTTATTGTTGTTGTTATGAGCATGTTTATGAATATTTGTTATGTTGTTATTCTAAATTTACTTAGAATGGCTTAAATTTAGTTCGTGTTAGGTTGATTGCATTTCGTCTACTTAAGTTATTAAAATCATGTTTATGTTGTTATAGGCCTTGGTAAATTGTTTGATTAAGTAAAATCATGATTAACTTGAACATAAGATAGAAACAAATTTTTCTCAAAAATTCAATTTGCATAAAATATTAATAATTCAATAAATTGAAAAATTAAATAATCAAATAAATTTGAAATTTAGGAGAAAAATTTTCTTACCACCTTTGTATAAAAATTAAGAACTCAATAAAATAAATAAAAGAATGTGAAGCTAAAGATGTTGATTTAGGGTTTGTTAGAGGGTAATTGGTTAGTGGCTTGGTGTAAAGTTGATGGAAAAGGGTGGTTGAGTTGTGGCTTGAAGTTGTAGCAGCTTATGACAAAGGTGTGGGGTGTGCGAAACAATGGAGCACGTGGTTGATGCAAGGGTGTGCACGGCTTAAAGCAAGGAATAGCAGCAGCACGCGAAGCTGGTGCGCAAGCAAGGCGCGAGCAGGGGCTGTGCATGCGAGAGCATTAGGGCTGGTGCACAATTAGGTGCGTGGACAGTAGGCAACAGTGTCGTGCGAGGTAGGGGCGTGAGCGACAAGTGCGTCAGCTAGACCAACAAGCAGGGCAGGTAGCAGCAGAAGCGAGTGGGAGTTAGTGCGAAAGTTACCGGGCAGGTATGCCAAGTGCGTACAATAGGCGTGTGCAACTACTGGCTGAATGAGAGCTGCTGGACGGTGTTGCTGGTGGTGGTTAGAAGCTGTGGCACTAGGTGGGTTTGGATGCTAAGGCCGATGATGGGAAGGGTGTATGGTGAAATTGGTTAAGGTGATGTGAATGGTAGAGAAAGTTGGTAGAATTTATAGTGAAAGAACAAAGGAATTCAATTAGAATCTGACAATGAAGAAGACAAGCAAGTCAGAGAAGGACTGAATAGATGAACTTCGAAAACCAGAATCAAGGAAACGGAGCAAACCCTACTCAAAATCCTATCCTTATTACTGATGATAGGGATAGAGCTCTAAGACAGTATGTCGTGCTAGTGTTTTATGATCTTAATTCGGGTATTAGGAGACCCGAAATCGAGGCACAACAATTCGAGCTGAAACCAGTCATGTTCCAGATGCATCAAACAGTGGGCCAATTCATTGGAATGCCTACCGAAGATCCTCACCTTTACTTAAGATTGTTTATGGAGGTGAGCAATTCTTTCAAGCTAGCCGAGTACCCGAAGATGCACTACGGTTAAAGCTATTCCTATATTCGTTAAGGGACAAAGTTCAAGCTTGGTTAAACTCATTGCCACCACATTCTATTACCACATGGCAAGAGTTAGCAGAAAGATTCCTTATGAAGTACTTCCCACCTAGCAAGAATGTTAAGTTGCTGAATGAAATTACTACCTTCCAAAAAATGTATGACGAGTCCTTGTATAAGGCATGGGAAAGGTACAAAGAATTATTACAGAAGTGCCCTTACCATGGAATCTCGTATTGCATTCAACTTGAGACATTCTATAATGGTCTCAATGCTCACACAAAGAAGGTAGTGGATGCTTCTGCTAATGGTGTTCTCCTTTCTAAGTCTTATAATGAGGCTTCTGAAATCATTGAGAGGATTGTTAAGAACAACTACCAATGGCCCACCAATTGAGTAGTGTTAGGAAGACGAGTTGCTGGAGTATATGAAGTAGACGCTCCCACTTCACTCGCATCTCAGGTATCTTTAATATCCTTAATGCTTAAAAATTTTACTATTAATGGGTTTAATAATTTTGCAGCTCAGCCACCTAATCAATTCGAAAATGTTGCCTGTGTTTATTATTGGGAAGGCACTTGTTCAAAGAATGTCCATCAAACCCAGAATTCGTGTATTACTTGGGTAACCAAAACTAAACCCGAGGAAGGCAAGAACTACAATCCAATTTTTATAACTCATATTGGTGAAACGACCTTAATTTCTCTTGAAGTAACCAATGAGATGGACCTAGTAACACTTATACCCAACACAGACCAACCTAGCCACCTGTTTTTACCCAAGTTCAGAAGCAACCTCAAGTTGAATCTTCTAATGGCTTAGAAAACCTGTTGAAGGCATACATAGCGAAAAATGATGCCTTAATCCAAAGCCAAGTAGCCACATTGAAAAACTGGAAAACCAAATAGGCTAGCTTGCAACTGAACTCAAGAATCGACCACAATGTGTTTTGCCTAGTGATACGGAGAATCCAAGAAATTCGAGGAAAGAGCATTGTAAAGCATTGACATTAAGGAGCGGAAAGACATTAAAGCCCAACACTATCGAAGTTGAAGAGGAGCCAGCTGATGCTCAAGTTTCAGTGGAAGTTCAATCAAGTGTTGAAATTCCAGCTTCATTAGAACCAGAATTTGCAAAAACCAATAAGGTAATTTCTGAACCAGTCAGTTCTAATAAACTAACAATTTCGTTAGATGCAAAATCGCCACAGAAGTTGAACCAACCAGTTCTAGTAAAGAATCCTCCACCACCCTACCCTCAAAGGCTTCAAAAGCAGAAATAGAAAGTCCAATTCAAGAAATTTTTAGATGTACTCAAGCAACTTCATATCAACATTCCGTTGGTAGAAGCACTTGAGCAGATGCCAAACTATATCAAATTCATGAAGGATATCCTATCCAAGAAATAGAGACTTGGAGAATTTGAGATGGTAGCCTTGACAAAGGAATGCAATGCATATTTTGATTAACACATGCTGTTTTGTTTGTTTTAGCATTTGATACTTCTTTTCAACTCCCCCAAACTTATTTTCAAAGTATATTTTGAATAGACCAAGTCTATTGTTTGGGACAATTTGAAGATAATTGAAAGAGAAGTGATGTTTAAATATTGCAAATGTTCAAATAAAATTAGGTCATATAGTCTCATAGTTGGGTTTCAAGGGGTAAAAATTCATCAAGATTGACTTGAAAGGCTCAAACGGTGCAAAAAAAAAAGTTGCCTAAATCATTTTCAACATTCCATGCTTCCTAGGATTACTAACTCAAGAAAAGTTGCCTCAAGAAATTACTAACTCAATTCTAGAGACTTAAACTTTCATGCATGCCTAGCTTTCCTAAGGAACTAAAAATTTTATGGTATGATTTACATACTTTATTAAAAGTACATTTATGTCATAATTCAGCTAACATAACAATTATTGAAATAATAGAACTTTATTCATACTGAAGTTTAGCATACTTAACAAAATTTCAAATTTGTGCACAAAATATAACTTAACCGTAATTAAAAGAAAAATTTATTCTGAGAGGAAATAATTTCAATTTTTCAATCCCCCCTACTTAAGATGAATAATGTCTTCATTGTTAGAAGTGAATAGATACTATACACCAGGTAGGATTTTAGAAAAGAGGATATGAGTCAATTTGACTGCTTAAGTACCAAGCTCTCTCTAAATCCAATCCTAGACATGTACATATCTATTACCACACTTCGTAATTTGTAACTTGTTCATTTTTATTTATGATTTGCACCTCTTATTTTATTATGCGAGAAATAAAAATCCTAATAGAACCTAATCCTAAAACATTGAATAACCTAGGAAAGAAAATAAAATAAATTAAAGATCCCCTTTTTTTAATTATTTACAGAGCCCTCAGAATCTGACTCATCTTTTGCTTCATCATCTTTGTTTTTGCATGAATCACTTCGTTCCCTCTTCAATATTGGACTCCATGGTTCAAATGTAGAATCAGGAAACTTAAGCACAAAATAAACGGGTTATTGAATATTTTTGTAAAAATGCTTCTCATTGAGTCATCCTATATTTTTGAATATCTCTAGTAAGCTTGTTGTTGCCACCGCATATGTTTCATTAGGTCCATTAACTTTGATAGTTCATCATGAAGATCTAGGCGAAGCGATTGAGTTCTGAATGGTGAGGTTGCCATGTCAAGTTCACTTATTAGTTCAATTAGTTTTGCCTTATTAGGGATTTTAGCTGACTACATTGGTTCGATCTTTATGGTATCTTTTTCTTCTTCTCCGGGATTCTCGCTCAATTCAACTCGTTGCTACAGAACAAAATCTCCGACTGTTCGGTAGAGGTCCCAATCTGTGATTATGCCATGGCTATAACCTGTCTTCTTGATATTTGCAAGAATTTTAGCTTTCAAGCACAAAATTGTTATCATAAATGGAAAGTATACTGGGACAAAACGTTTAGCGGCACAATTTCGCAATTCTCTCATAATGATTTTTCCCACATCAATGGTCTTTGCCAGTAAAATCGAGTATAACAAGACCATTCGCTTTAATGAAATTGTGGTCCCATGTGAAATAGGCATAAGGCTAAATCGAATGAAATAGAACCATATCTTTGCTAATGGTGTCAAATATTCTCTACGACACGTGTGGGTTCCATGCTTTGACACAGTCCATTTAGAACCCAAAACTGTAGGTTCCTCGAGAATTTTTTGCAGTTTTTTAGCCTCAATATTTCTAATCAAGGAAGAATATTTGTCGTCTTCAAAATCAGGTAATTCAAAAAATTCATTAATAGCATTTAAGCTTATTGGTATCTTGATTCCTCGGACAGAAACTTCCGTTAATTCGCTTAAGGTCAAATTAGCATAAAATTCACGAACTAACTCTTCATCTGCACTAGGTCTTTTCTCACAAAATAACTCCCATTTGAGAGCTTTAGTAATTTGTCGAATGCGCGCCATGAAATCAATATAGTTGCTTTCCTTCAGTGTAAAGCCTTTTTGAGGGAGCATTCGCTGATTTTTGAATATGCTATTGTATCTCGCTTTTTCTTCTTTACAGTGGAATTTGTTTTGTGATTCTTCAACTTGGACAGAGGCACAAGTTCTTTTGTAAGGCATGATTAACTTGGAAATAAGATGGAAACAAATATTTTCTCAAAAATTTAACCTGAACACTATTAACTTGGACTTAAAATTTTGAACAATTCATGAAATTTTAAAGGGTAAATAATTAAATTAAAATTTAAGAGAAAAAGAATTTCTTACCACCTTTGTGTAAAGAAAAATAAGAACCTAATAATAGAAATTAAATTGTGAGAAAAATAATTCAAATGAGGGTTGGTTGGATGTGATTGTGATAATGGTAGCATAAATTTTTAATGGTGATATGGTGTAAGGGTGACAAGGGCGTTGCGGTTTGTACAAGGGTGTGCACGGGTTAAAGGAAGGAATGATAGCAGCACGCGGGGGTAGCAGTGATGCCATCAGAGATTGTAACACCCCTTACCCGTATTCGACGTTAGAATAGGGACGAGGCATTACCAGACTTAAACATACACATTCATAAAAAACCGGGCCATAAAAATTCCAACACAATTTAAAACTTTTCAATCACATGCAAATTATCCCTTATAAGAGCCTATGAGGCCCAAAACATACATCGGGAGCGGTTCGGGACTAAACAGGGAACTTTCAAAACTTCGGGATTACTTAGAAAATTTTCATGTTTTGAAGAGTCACACGCCCGTGTGGGTAGGCCGTGTGGTCACACACGCCCGTGTGGCTTGGGACACGCCCGTATCCTCAGCCCGTGTAACTCTCTAACTATGACGTCATCAACTAAATAAGGTCACATGACCAAGTCACACGCCTGTGTGCTTAGGCCGTGTGTCGAATTAAATTCCAAAAATTAAGTGCAGACTTCACACGGCCTGGGCACACGCCCATGTCCTAAGGCCGTGTCCTTCACACGGCTGAGACACATGGCCGAGACACACGGCCATGTCTCTGCCTGTGTGTTTACCATATGTTTACTACTGGGCATACTGACTTGCATAATTAGGGTGCAGGGGACACATGGCTGGATCACATGCCCATAGGGCAGACCGTGTGTCACACACGGCCTAGACACATGCCTGTGTGTGTACCTGTGTGGACAAATTCTAGGCTATTTTCCAATCCAATTGCCACCCTTAAACATTCACATACTCAATCCTACTTCATAGCATGCAACATAGCACATTTGATTCCACAAGCAAACACATTCATGGTTATTCCATGACTTTATAATGTGGACATATCACATACTCCAATCATCATGCTACTATATAGCATTCCACACCAATTTCATATTTATTCATCGTTATAATTCTTCTTTCAAGTTACTCAATTACACTATAATTATGATCATGCCTATTAGCCTCCATTTATTCCTTAGATACATATACCAATCATCTCACATATCATCCACAAGCATCCAATCACATCAAACATAAACACATTTGCATGCATGCATAAGTATTAGGGTTACAACCCAAATAATCAATATGAGCCACCTCTCATGACCATATACAAAATAATCACAATACCATCATGAGCCAACACATTTGGCTAATCAATATGACACATAACAAAAAGACCAAGTCCCTATACATGCCATACTTAAAATGATAAGTCTAACTATACCCAATCAAATTGATGCGTTCCATGATCCCCGAGTTAGCTTGGAGACACTATAAGAAAAGAAAAGGAAATGAGGGTAAGCTTTAAAGCTTAGTAAGTTCACATGCAAATAAAGTGCAACTTAAACAAGGATTAGTCTTACATTTAACATAATAAACATAATCTTGCATTTTATCAAATCTCTTAAACTTATTATTCATATCCATCTATATATACATATTCATACCAAACGTTCATCATATCTCATGTCATTCTCATGAGTTCGATGTACATACTTGTGCCCATTTGCACATAATAACTTACTTTCTCGTCTTCGACGTAATCATCAAGATTTCTCATTGAACTTCCTTTTGAACTACCCGTTGAACACTCGGAATACTATTGGATACATCGGAATCTCACACCTAAGTGCCTCATATGTAGCCAATGCTACCTAACATCACATGTTGCCCACTTTCGAGCTACTCACAGGTTTGCTCATATAGGCTGTCAGGTATCTGTAACACATGCCGGACTACTCCGCCATCAGTAGAATATACGAAACCAGTACCCTGACGCCAAAAGATGTGTCATATGTATCACGAACTTAGACCACAACTCAATGAGTTCAGATCACATAGTTCCTAGTGACATGTCACCTGTATCCTAAACTATTCCTAAGGTTCAAACGGGATTCTTCGATACCACATTTATGTCGAACTTGCTCGTAACATCAATTTCAAATCCCATAGTACCAATCACTTATTCATGGAATAATCAAAGCATATTTCATGATAACATTTAGGAAATAATACAACATCATATCAAATATGTAAACACTTACCATACATGTTGCATTATTTGCAAATGAACTTACCTCGGTGCAAAATGATAGAAACGAGTCTAATCCTCGTAAACCTTGTTTTTCCCTCGATCAAGACCCGAATCGCATTTTTCTTGATCTATAATGCCAAAATTAACTTGTTCAATACAAACATTGGTCAAATCGACCCACAACACATACTTTGGTAAAATTACCATTTTACCCCTAACTTTTTACTTATTTACAAATTGGTCCCTAGGCTCGTAAAATGAAATACATGCATTTTCTTGATTACCCAAGCCTAGTTGATTCACATACTAGCTCATATCAGCCCATATTTCTCATTAAATCACATTTCTACTACCCATTTCTTCATCTTTTACAAATAAGTCCTTTTTAGGTGTTTTCACTAAAAATAACTTAGTAAAAGATGTTAAACACACATCAAACTTTCATATTTCTCCATTAAACATCAAAATACAAACATGTCACACATGGGTCAAGTTTCATACATGAACCCTAGCTCAAAATATGGCTAGAAATGGATAGATCATGCTTCAAGGATATCAAAAATGGAAAGAACATCAAAAACGGGGCTAGGATGTACTCACTATCAAGCTTGAAAGTTGAAGAAAACCCTAGCTATGGTGTCTTGAGAATTTTGGCTTGTACATGGAGAAGATGAGCCAATTTTGACTTATTTTTCCCTTTTTATTCTTTTATTTACTAAATGACCAAAATGCCCTTTTTACTAAACTTTCAAATTTTGTCCATGCATGTCCATTTTTGTCCATAATTTTAGAACATGGTCAAATTGTTATTTAAGGACCTCTAATTAATGATCCAATACAATTTCATGTTCAAAGCTTCTAGAACACAAGTTTTGCAACTTATTCAATTTGGTCCCTAACTTCAAATTGGGTATTTTAGGCATAAAATTTCTTTATGAAATTTTCACACAAACATGTATTCATATAATGGACCATCAAACCATCATAAAATAATTATTTCTACTTCAGATCTGTGGTCTTAAAACCACTATTCTGATTAGACCCTAAATTGAGATATTACAGAGATGATGCGCAAACAAGGCGCGAGTAGGGCAGGTGCGCAAGCAGGTGTGCGAGCAGTAGCCAGTAGCGTCGTGCGAGGCAGGGGCGTGCCGAATGAGAGCTGTTGGGCGGTGTTGCTACTGGTGGTTCCTTCAATGGTTGCCAAACAGGAGTTGCAACACTATGAAGGTAGAGCTGCTAAGGCCGATGTTGGGAAGGTTGTGTAGGAGGTTGGATAGAAGGATGGTGAATGACGGATAAAGGTGGAGGTGTTTAAAGTGATAGAATGGAAGAGTTCAACTAAAATTCTTAGAATAATTTATAAATAAAATATTCTAAGTCCTAATGTCATATAAAGTTAATAAAAATTTATAAATAATATAATGTGTATTAATATATTAATTTCTATTACTTTATTTATTAAAATAAAAACTCTTAATTAAAATATGATAAAATTTAAACTAATTCTAATTCTATACAAAGTTGATAATAATTAGTATACATTATAATAAATATAATTGTATATTAGTTATTATCATCTCATTTATTAAAAATTAAATTAAAAATTTTATTTTAGTTGCTTTTAAAGATATTTACAAAAAGAGACAGTTAATTTCAATATTTACAAAAAGAGTAACAAAATTTTGCAAATAATTCAATTAAGTACCTAGACTTAAAGAAAATTTGAAAATTGAGTTGCAATTCAAGCTTGGATAAAAATTGACCCTTTTATTTGAAATTTGCCAACTAGGGAATAATTTCTCGGAAGATTATGTTAAAATCTATTCCTAGGAAAGACTAGAAGGGTCACAAGCAGTCTCGCTTAAGTTCCAATCTCCTAGCTAGAATTTATTTTAACATACCAATCCCAAAAATATACCCTAAATAATTTATTTAAAAGAAAACGAGGAAGATTAGTATCCAATAAAATGAATGAGACTTTATCCCGCTCAATTTATCTCCCCAGTAATGTTTTAAACGTTGAACATTAACTTGAAAATTACATCCCTTACCTTGAAGTTCAACAAGTCCATAAGGAAAAACTTGGTGAATCGTAAATGGAATAGACCAACATGATTTTAACTTACCTGGAAAGAACATTTGTAACGACCCCACGCCCGAGACCGTCGCCGGAGTCGAGTATGAGGTGTTACTAAGCTTAATTTAACATTTTTAGAACTTTGGATTATTTGTTTCTACATTCACAGCTTTTAAACTACTTGCGTCACAGTAACAATAAAAATCATATCTCGAGTTACAAAACTCAAAATTAAGATCCGTAAATTTTCCTTGAATCTAGACTCATATACCTATCTACTAATTTTTTTCTAGAATTTTTGGTTGAGCCAATTAGTACAGTTTATTAGTTAAAGTTACCCCTGTTTCAGGACTTGACTGGTTTGCCCTCTTTTTACTACGAACCACATTTCTCTCTGTACAAAATTCATATGACTATGAGGTTTCTTTCTACTAAAACTAGACTCAATAAGGATTCTGAGGATATAAAATACACCACCTAATTATATCTTTAAAATTTATAGTGAATTTCTAAAGTTGGAACAGGGGATTTAGAAACTGTTACGACCCTGTTTCACTAAAATTCAAATATCTTTTAACATATAATTCCTTTACTTGTTACATTTGTTTCATGTCAAACTATACATAATAAGCTTCAATTTGATATATATTCCATCACTAGATTCAATTTATATGATTTTTAGTAAATTTTCAAACTCGGGTCAGTGTTGCTGCAGTATTCTGTTTATGGCAAATTTCATCCCTTTTATGAGTTTTTATGCACTAAGTATCTTAATAATTTTCCTTAACATCAAACATAATCTAAACTAACCATTTTCATAATTTATCATTGTCAAACATTTTCTCAACCATTCCATCACCATATCATAAGATCATTTGCACAAAATAGGTATATTGCTATACATGCCATACTTAAATTTACAAGCCATTTACCAAAAGTCTTCCGGATAGTGTGGTGAGCCTTCGACCTATCCCGACTCTGAGCTAGCTTGTCCAAAACTACAATGAGTAAGAAGGAGGGAGTAAGCATAAATGCTTAGTAAGTTCATATGCAAATAATAAGTAACATAACAAATAAATCATACCAATCAACATTAGCATGCATCACTAAAACACATATCACATTTCTAATCATTTTTCATCATCTTATTACCTTATCGTGATTGTATCAATACTCAACCCGAGGGTTAAATACATACCTGTCCAAAATATCCATTTCACATCACTTACTGTCAATACGTCTCTTTACATCTCGAATGTTCCTCCATTTGAGTAAAACTTTACCCGTTGAACACATCGGAATATAATTCGGATACATGGATAACTTGCTCATAAGTGCCATATATGCAATCAAGCAATCATGTAACCCGCCCATAAGCGAACTCGGACTCAACTCAACGAGCTCGGGCGTTCGCATCCATAAGTGAACTCGGACTCAACTCAACGAGCTCGGATGCCTAGTTACATCTCTCGAACTCGGACTCAACTCAACGAGTTCGAACATTCGCATCCATAAGTGAACTCGGACTCAACTCAACGAGTTCGGATGCTCAACCATCCTAGTGACATGTCACTTGTATCCTAATCTATTCATAAGGTTCAAACGGGATTTTCCTCGAACACATATCCTTGCCATCTTCCGTAAAATACTGAAACCAATACTCTCAGTAGCACTTTATATTTAACAAATAATACAAATAATTTGCATTTTATTCAAAATAACCACAAAGCATATATCTCATAATAAAAATCAGCATATCATATAATTAACATCAATAATTTACAAATAACAATTATACTACATTATTTACACATGAACTTACCTTGGTACCAAAATACAAAGATTTTGCAATTTAGTCCACAATCTTTTCTTTTCCTCGATTGAGGTCGATTCCACGTCTTTCTTGATCTAAAATAACACATTTAGCTTATTTAATACTCACATTATCAAATTAATCCTTAACCCAAATTTTGGCAAAATGACACTTTTACCCCTAAACTTTTACATATTTACATTTTTGCCCCTAGGCTCGGGATTAAACTTTATTCCTTATTCTTATGTTTTACAACATGCTGATCACTTTTCTCTTCTATGGAAATATCAAATTCTCACTCTAACAAGCACTTATGACTATTAGGTATTTTTACTGGATTAAGTCCTTTTACTCGCTTTTACCTAAAACCGAGTAGCAAAAGTTGTCTAACATAATTTAAAACCTCATATTCTATCATAAAACACCAAAATACACAAATTTCACCTATGGGTATTTTTCCAAATATGAACCCTAACTTAAATTATTGCTAGCATAAGCTTTATCGAGCTACCTACCGGACTCAAAACGTAAAGAACATTAAAAACGGGGCTTGGAATCACTTACTATGGAGCTTGAAAGCTTGAAACAAACCCTAGCTATGGAGAACCCTTGAAATTTCGGCCTAATGAAGAAGATGGACAAAAATTGGCTTTTAATTTTGTTTTTAATTCATTTTAATAACTAAATGACCAAAATGCCCTTACTACTAAACTTTCCAAAAATTCCTTCCATGTCCTAATTTTGTCCATGAACTTAAAATTGGTCAAATTGCTATTTAAGACCTCTTAATTAATATTTCAATGCAATTTCATACTAAAAACTTCTAGAATGCAAGTTTTGCAACTTATTCGATTTAGTCCCTACTTTCAAATTAAGTATTTTATGCATAGAATTTCTTCACAAATTTTCACACAATCATGTAATCATATCATAAACCTCAAAATAATTATAAAATAATTATTTCTATCTCTCGGATTTGTGGTCACGAAACCACTATTCCGATTAGGCCCTAATTCGGGATATTACAACTCTCCCCCTTTTTAAGGATTTTCGTCCTCGAAAATCTTACCTGAAATGATGTGGGTATTGATTTCTCATAGTTTCTTCTGATTCCCATGTAGCTTCTTCTATTCCATGCCTTTGCCACAACACCTTCACAAGTGCAACATTTTTATTCCTTAGTTGTTTGACCTCTCGAGCTAAAATCTTAATCGGTTCTTCTTCGTAGGTCATATCCGGTTGTAGTTCAATTTACGTGGTGAAACTACATGTGAAGGATCCGAACGATACCGACGTAACATAGATATGTGGAACACATCATGAATCTTCTCTAATTCAGGTGGTAATGCTAGCCGATATGCTACCAGGTCCAACTTTTTCAATTACTTCATACGGCCCAATAAAATGTGGACTTAATTTGCCCTTCCGTCCAAATCTAAGGACTTTCTTCCACTGAGACACCTTTAAAAATACTTTATCACCAACTTGAAATTCAATGTCTTTTCGTTTTAGATCTGCATAAGATTTTTGTCTATCTGGCGACTTTCAAACAATCTCGAATTACTTTCACTTTTTCTTGAGCTTTTTTTATTAGATCAACTCCATAAATCTGATTTTCCTTGAGTTCACCCAATACAAAGGCGTTACACACTTACGACCATACAATGCTTCATAAGGTGCCATTTTCAAGCTCGTCGATAACTATTGTTGTAAAGCAAATTCTACCAATGGCAAATATCTTTCCCAACTTCCTTGAAATTCCAATACACAACATCCGAGCATGTCTTCAAGAATCAATTACTCTCTCTCGATTGTCCATCGCTTTGTGGATGAAAGGCGATCTGAAATTTAACTTTGTACCTAACGCATCTTGCAATTTTTGCCAAAACCGCGAGGTAAACCTTGGATCTCTATCTCAAATAATCGACAATGGTATTCCATGTAATCTAACAATTTCTCTAATATACGTGTCACCCAACTTGTTAAGAGAATAATCCGTCACGCATCTCTATAAAAAATGAGTGACTTAGTTAATCACAACTATTACCCGTGATGGCATCTTTCTTTCCTGAGTCAATGGCAATCCACGAAACAAAATCCATAGTAATCCGATCCCATTTCCATTCAGAACCATAATAGGTGAAGTAATCCCAAGGCACTTGGTGTTCAACTTTCACCGTTGACAAATTAAGCATTTGAACACAAACTCGATATATCTCTTTTCATTCCATTCCACCAATACATTTTCTTCAAGTCATTATACATTTTACATTACTACCGGATGAATCGAGAAATAACTACTATGTGCTTCTTGTAGGATCTTTTGAATCAATTCCTCATTCTTTGGTACACAAATCCGATCTTTAAACATTAAGCACCCATCGAACCAATTCAATCGACTCAGATCAACTTCACAATCGCTTTCTTTGGCTTGCAAATCTTGATCATCTTTTTGAGCTTCAAATCTCTTGTAAAAACTTCGTTTTACTCTTAACTCTGCTAGAATCGAACCATCATCCGACACTTCCAACCGAGTGTTCATAACTCTCAAAGCAAACAACAACTTTCTCGCTCAAAGCATCATCAAAGAACCACATTCGCTTTTCCCGGATGATAATCAATAACAAGTTCGTAATCTTTCAATAACTCCAACCATCTTCGCTGCCTTAAATTCAAGTCTTTTTGTGACATCAAGTACTTAAGACTTTTATGGTCGGTATATACCCGGCACTTTTCACCATACAAATAATGTCGCCAAATTTTCAAAGCAAACACCACTGCAAATGCAATTCCAAATCGTGAGTAGGATAATTCCTTTCATGAGGTTTTAAGCTGCCTCAAGCATATGCCACCACTTTTCCTTCTTGCATGAGCACACACCCCAAACCATTTAGAGAAGCATCACTATACACCACAAATTCTTTACTGATTCGGGCTGTACTAACACTGGTTGCCTCTGTTAATAACTTTTTCAATTCTTCAAAACTCATGTTGACATTCTTTCGTCCATTCAAATTTAACATCCTTTCTGAGTAATTTAGTTATAGGAGCAGCAATTATAGAAAATCCATTTACAAACCGCTGATAATACCCAAATAGCCCCAAAGAAACTTCTAACTTGATTTACATTTTTCTGGTTTCCAATCAACAATGGCTGAAATTTTACTAGGATCAACCCGTATACCATCACCTCAAACAATATGACCTAAAAATCCAACTTCCTGTAGCCAAAATTCACTTTTACTAAACTTAGCATACAACCGCTTATTTCTCAAAGTTTGCAAAACTATCCTCAAATGCTCAAAGATGCTCTGTATCATCTTTTGAATAAATTAAAATATCATCTATAAACACCACAACAAATTTGTCCAAGTATGGTCTGAATATGCGATTCATTAAATCCATAAACACAAAGCGAGCATTTGTCAACCCGAATGGCATAACTAAAAATTCATAATGACCATACCTTGTTCTAAAAGCGCTTTTAGGCACATCCGACTCTTTTACTCGCAGATTGGTAATACCTGATCTCAAGTCAATCTTTGAAAACCATGTCGCTCCTTTTAGCCGATCAAACAAATCATCAATTCTTGGCAACGGATATTTGTTTTTGATTGTCACCTTGTTTAATCAAGATAATCAACACACAACCTCATAGAACCATCCTTCTTTTTCACAAATAACACGGAGCACCCCAAAGGTGAAAAACTCGGTCTCACAAAACCTTTATCACCAACTCTTGCAATCTGCGACTTTAATTCCTTCAACTCATGTTGGTGCCATTCTATACGGAGTAATCGAAATCGAGTCGTTCCTGTATCAAATCAATACCAAATTCTACTTCCCGATCGAGGCAAACCCGCAATTCTTCAGAAATACGTCCCAAATTCACACACAACCAAGACGATTCAACTTTCTTTTCAACTTCTTTTGTATTAATTACATACGCAAATAAGCTTCATAACCCTTTCTCAAATATCTACGAGCCGACATCAAAGAAATCACACTAGACAATACTTCGATTTATCCGATTCAACCCGCAAAGTTTCACCGCTTTCACACTTTAATTCTATAACCTTTTCTTTACAATTTACTATAGCATCATGCAATGTCAACCAATCCATACCCAAAATAACATCAAATTCATCAAACGGCAAAGCAACATCAAGTCTGCGGAAAGTAATGATCCCGTATCATTAAAGGACATTTCTTACATACTTTATCAACAAATCACACATTTGCCTAACAGATTCGACACTTTAATCATAAATTCGTGTTCTCAACAGTATATTCATACTAGACACCAATTTCATGCACACATATGAATGAGTAGAACCGGATCAATCAAAGCAATAACATTAACATTATAGAGAGAAAATGTACCAGTAATCACATCAGTGAGGAAGCATCTTCACGCGCTTTAATAGCATAAGTTCTAGCCGGATCCCTTCCTTCAGTGTCTAACTGGTGCATCCTCAGCTACATTCTTACCGCTTGCTTTGCTCCCACTTTTCTTGGATATCTTCCTCTCGAATCCGCCCCACTTATTTTTGTATTCTCAAATTTTTCTTTTCACCTCTCTCTGGCGCGCTCTAATAAAATGATCCGGAGAACCACATCGAAAACATTCATTTGCTCTACACACGGACCAAAATGATTTCTACCACACCACTGCACTCGTGTTTAACAAATCTCGAGTTCCCTACACCGGCAGCCAAGTAGTCCGAGATTTAGGACCCACATTTTGCTTCTTATAATTCCCATACGATTGCCCAAATGAAGCTTGGGAACGAGGATTCATATTTCTTGACTTTCCAGTTCTGCGTGAAAATGAACCGCTCATCGGTCTTTTCTTCCAATTTCTAGTCTCACCTCTACCTTTTCTTTTCTTTAAGCAATTCTTCTACCTTACAAGCTCGATCAACCAATACTACCATTTCTTTTAATTCAAGAATTCCAACAAATACCTTGATGTCTTCGTTGAGCCCGTCTTCAAATCGTCGGCACATCTTGGCCTCTGGAGAGAACATACTCTCCAGCATACTTACTTAATCGAACAAACTCTCTTTCATATTCTCAGAATCATTCATATTACCTTGCTTCAGCTCAAGAAATTCTTTACACTTCTAATCAATAAATCTTTCACTAATATATTTCTTCCGAAACTCTTCTTGAAAGAATTCCCAAGTTATTTTCTCTTTCGGTACCACCGAAATCAAAGTCTTCCACCAATTATAAGTTGAATCCTCAACAAAGATATAGCGCATTTCAAACATTCTTCAGTGTACAAGATAATTCACAAATACCCTGATAGAATTTTCAAGCCGAACTCGCTTTCTCGGCATCATCATCAATATTTGCTTTAAATTCTTCGGCCCCTTGCTTGCGAATTCTATCAACTGGAGTTCTGTGAAATTTCATTAGATCCATACCTTGAGGCATCGGGGGTACAGGTTGAGGAATTGGGGGAGGTGGGGGAGGTTGTACATTTGGGTTCGTGACGAACGAACTCGGTGTACCATGCACTCATCATTTGGAGAAAGGCTTCCCGACCCTTTCTCCTCCTCCCGACCAACAGGGAGGTGGATTTTCAGTCGTGCGCCGCTCCTTGATCGAGCTAGCGCATTACTCTCTACTTCATCTGCCACACTGGATCGGGATCCATTTACTATAAAAAAATCATTTAAAAGGTCGGAAGTCGTCACACTATCACAATTTATACACATATGGCATATATAGCAAAATCCGTACATACAACACGTAGTCCGAGAACCGACTAAACCTGCTTTGATACCACTAAATGTAACGACCCCACGCCCGAGACCGTCGCCGGAGTCGAGTATGAGGTGTTACTAAGCTTAATTTAACATTTTTAGAACTTTGGATTATTTGTTTCTACATTCACAGCTTTTAAACTACTTGCGTCACAGTAACAATAAAAATCATATCTCGAGTTACAAAACTCAAAATTAAGATCCGTAAATTTTCCTTGAATCTAGACTCATATACCTATCTACTAATTTTTTTCTAGAATTTTTGGTTGAGCCAATTAGTACAGTTTATTAGTTAAAGTTACCCCTGTTTCAGGACTTGACTGGTTTGCCCTCTTTTTACTACGAACCACATTTCTCTCTGTACAAAATTCATATGACTATGAGGTTTCTTTCTACTAAAACTAGACTCAATAAGGATTCTGAGGATATAAAATACACCACCTAATTATATCTTTAAAATTTATAGTGAATTTCTAAAGTTGGAACAGGGATTTAGAAACTGTTACGACCCTGTTTCACTAAAATTCAAATATCTTTTAACATATAATTCCTTTACCTGTTACATTTGTTTCATGTAAAACTATACATAATAAGCTTCAATTTGATATATATTCCATCACTAGATTCAATTTATATGATTTTTAGTAAATTTTCAAACTCGGGTCAGTGTTGCTGCAGTATTCTGTTTATGGCAAATTTCATCCCTTTTATGAGTTTTTATGCACTAAGTATCTTAATAATTTTCCTTAACATCAAACATAATCTAAACTAACCATTTTCATAATTTATCATTGTCAAACATTTTCTCAACCATTCCATCACCATATCATAAGATCATTTGCACAAAATAGGTATATTGCTATACATGCCATACTTAAATTTACAAGCCATTTACCAAAAGTCTTCCAGATAGTGTGACTGAGCCTTCGACCTATCCCGACTCCTGAGCTAGCTTGTCCAAAACTACAATGAGTAAGAAGGAGGGAGTAAGCATAAATGCTTAGTAAGTTCATATGCAAATAATAAGTAACATAACAAACAGTCATACCAATCAACATTAGCATGCATCACTAAAACACATATCACATTTCTAATCATTTTTCATCATCTTATTACCTTATCGTGATTGTATCAATACTCAACCCGAGGGTTAAATACATACCTGTCCAAAATATCCATTTCACATCACTTACCAATCGTCTCTTTACATCTCGAATGTTCCTCCATTTGAGTAAAACTTTACCCGTTGAACACATCGAATATAATTCGGATACATGGATAACTTGCTCATAAGTGCCATATATGCAATCAAGCAATCATGTAACCCGCCCATAAGCGAACTCGGACTCAACTCAACGAGCTCGGGCGTTCGCATCCATAAGTGAACTCGGACTCAACTCAACGAGCTCGGATGCCTAGTTACATCTCTCGAACTCGGACTCAACTCAACGAGTTCGAACATTCGCATCCATAAGTGAACTCGGACTCAACTCAACGAGTTCGGATGCTCAACCATCCTAGTGACATGTCACTTGTATCCTAATCTATTCATAAGGTTCAAACGGGATTTTCCTCGAACACATATCCTTGCCATCTTCCGTAAAATACTGAAACCAATACTCGGTAGCACTTTATATTTAACAAATAATACAAATAATTTGCATTTTATTCGAAAATAACCACAAAGCATATATCTCATAATAAAAATCAGCATATCATATAATTAACATCAATAATTTACAAATAACAATTATACTACATTATTTACACATGAACTTACCTTGGTACCAAAATACAAAGATTTTGCAATTTAGTCCACAATCTTTTCTTTTCCTCGATTGAGGTCGATTCCACGTCTTTCTTGATCTAAAATAACACATTTAGCTTATTTAATACTCACATTATCAAATTAATCCTTAACTTAAATTTTGGCAAAATTATAATTTTACCCCTAAACTTTTACATATTTACATTTTTGCCCCTAGGCTCAAGGATTAAACTTTATTCCTTATTCTTATGTTTTACAACATGCTGATCACTTTTCTCTTCTATGGAAATATCAAATTCTCACTCTAACAAGCACTTATGACTATTAGGTATTTTTACCGATTAAGTCCTTTTACTGCTTTTTACCTAAAACCGAGTAGCAAAAGTTGTCTAACATAATTTAAAACCTCATATTCTATCATAAAACACCAAAATACACAAATTTCACCTATGGGTATTTTTCCAAATATGAACCCTAACTTAAATTATTGCTAGCATAAGCTTTATCGAGCTACGGGACTCAAAAACGTAAAGAACATTAAAAACGGGGCTTGGAATCACTTACTATGGAGCTTGAAAGCTTGAAACAAACCCTAGCTATGGAGAACCCTTGAAATTTCGGCCTAATGAAGAAGATGGACAAAAATTGGCTTTTAATTTTGTTTTTAATTCATTTTAATAACTAAATGACCAAAATGCCCTTACTACTAAACTTTCCAAAATTCCTTCCATGTCCTAATTTTGTCCATGAACTTAAAATTGGTCAAATTGCTATTTAAGACCTCTTAATTAATATTTCAATGCAATTTCATACTAAAAACTTCTAGAATGCAAGTTTTGCAACTTATTCGATTTAGTCCCTACTTTCAAATTAAGTATTTTATGCATAGAATTTCTTCACGAAATTTTCACACAATCATGTAATCATATCATAAACCTCAAAATAATTATAAAATAATTATTTCTATCTCGGATTTGTGGTCACGAAACCACTATTCCGATTAGGCCCTAATTCGGGATATTACAACATTAATATGGAATTGAATAACAAGACTTGCTGACCTCTTCAAATTCTCGGACTCGAATGTGCTTGTCGTGCCATCTTTTAAGTCCTTCCTTGAATAGTTTGACATTCTCGTATGAGAACTGTAACACCCCAAACCCGGCCTAGACGTTATGGCTGAATCTGGCAAGGTCACATGGAATGGAAGTCGAAAACGAAAAAAGAAAAGGGGACAACAGCGGAATGAGAAGAATGAAACGTCAGGTTTTTTTTTTCCAGCAGAGAGAAAAATGAATTTTGAAAAAAAATAAAATATTTTGATAACTTTCCCACTAAGTCACATCCTAACCACCCATTTTCAGTCTATCAGTACAATTGAGACTCTTCTAGTCAAACGAGCAAAAATAAAACACCCTCTTGCTAACACAGGGATTCAAACACAGGACCTTCAAGACTCCAACACTCTACTTAACCACCAGACCAGCAGACCCATTCTGAGATGAATTCATAAGTAATTGAGCTGAACTAGTATAATGCTTAACTCCAAAATAACCAAAATTGCTAAAGGTGAGGCTTGAACTTAGGACCTCACAGACACACCCAGTACACTTAACCACTGAGGTAGGCACACAATTGTGTCCATTAATAGTAAAAGTAGAAACATAAAATTTGAGACGTTACAAGAACATTCAGAACTCTTCTAATTCATTGAGTTGAAACATCTGTTTTTCTTTACCAAGCTTAAGATCCATGTTGAGCTGTTGGAGAGCCCAGTAAGCTTTATGTTCTAACTCCAAAGGCAAATGAAAGGCTTTCCCAAAGACTAACCTATAGGGTGACATCCTTAAAGGTGTCTTGTATGCTGTCTTGTAGGCCTATAAAGCATCGTCCAGTCTTTTAGACCAGTCTCGTCGGTTCAGTCAAACTACATTCTTGAGTATGCCTTTTAACTCTTTGTTCGCCAGTTCAGCTTTTCCATTCGTCTACGGATGTTAAGTTGTGGCAACCTTATGCTTCACTCCATATCTATCGAGTACCCATTTCAACCATTTGTTCACAAATTGGGACCCCTCATCACTGATGATGACCCTAAGAGTTCCAAACATTGTGAACACATGTTTCTGCAAAAACTTCATCACAACCTTGGCATTGTTCGTCAGATATGCCTCGACCTCAACCCACTTATACATATAGTCTACTGCTACAATATATACTTATGACTAAAAGATGGATGAAAAGGACCAAGGAAGTCAATACCACAAATATCGAATAATTCTACCTGAATCATGTTTGTTCGGGGTATCTCATTTCTGGTGATGTTTCCAACCCTCTGGCATCGATCACAACTCTTTATGTAGTCATATGCATCTTAGAATAATGTTGGCCAAAAGAATCCCGCTTGCAACACTTTGGCTGTAGTAAGTGTACCTCCGAAGTTTCCCCCACTTGGAGTTGTATGACATTGATATAAAATCTCATGTACTTCATCTTCTACCATGCATTTCCTGATCATTTGATCTACACACTTTCTGAACAAATATGGTTCTTTTCAAGAATAGTATTTCACATTGTGAAGAAACTTTTTCGTTTGTTGATATGACTTAGTAAAAGGCATCAAACCACAAGCTAAATAGTTAGCAAATCCAGCAAACCAAGGGGTATTATGGATATGATTTACCTTAAGTATGTGTTCATCTAGGAATGTCTCTTGAATGGGTATGAGTGGAGAAGTCCCTTCTTGTGGCTCCAATATGGACAAGTGGTATGCTATTTAGTTTTCTACTCCCTTTCGATATTGAATTTCTAAATCAAATTCTTAGAGTAGAAGTACTCATCAGATCAACCTCGGTTTAGCGTTTTTCTTGGCAAGTAAGTATTTAATTGCTGAATGATCCATATAGACAGTCACTTTTGTACCTAAAAGATAATATCGAAACTTGTCAAAAGCAAACACAATAGCAAGTAACTTTTTCTCTGTTACTGTATAATTCAATTGAGCTCCCGTCAGAGTCCAATTTGTATAGTAGATGGGATGAAAAACTTTGTTCCTTCACTGGCCCATCATAGCTCCTATCGTAAAGTCACTAGCGTTACATATCAACTAAAATGGCAAAGCTCAGTCCTGTGTGACGATGATTGGTGCCAAGACTAACTTATTCTTCAGATCATTGAACGCTTTCAAACATTCTTCATTAAAATTGAATATCATGTCCTTCTCCAATAGTTTACATAAAGGTTTAGCGATTTTGGAGAAGTCCTTAATAAATCTTCGATAGAATCCGACATGTCCCAAAAAGCTCCTAACACCATTTATAGATGTTGGAGGTGAGAGTTTCTTGATAACATCAACCTTTGCTTTATCTACCTTGATTCCATGTCTCGTTATTCAGTGCCCCAGAACAATACCTTCTCGTCTAATGAAATGAAACTTTTCCCAATTGAGTATGAGGTTTGTTTCTTTGTATTGCCTTAGTACCTTGACATGATTGGCTAGGAAATCATCATATGTATCTTCGAATACTGAAAAATCATCCATAAATACTTCTAAATACTTCTTAACCATGTCAGTAAAAATAGACATCATACGTCTTTGAAATGTAGCAAGTGCATTACATAAACCAAATGGCATGCGTCTAAATGCAAATGTACCGTATGGACATGTGAATATTGTCTTGTATTAATATTTTGGTGCTATTGTAATCTGATTATACCTCGAGTATCCTTCGAGAAAATAGTAATAGTCTCGCCCCGCGACTCTATCCTGTATCTGGTCCAAGAATGGTAAAGGAAAGTGGTTTTTCCTAGTCACCTTGTTTAACTTCCGATAATCAATGCATTCTCCATCCTGTAACTGTTTTGGTTGGTATTAACTTGTTATTCTTGTTCTCAATGACCATAATACCTCATTTATTTGGCACGCACTAGACCAAACTTTCCCATGAACTATCTAAGATGGGATTAATTATACCCACATCTAACCATTTAATGATTTCTTTCTTTACCTCATCCTTCATGATAGGGTTTAGTCTTCGTTGTCCATCAATCGTCCCTTCTCGCCATCTTCTAGGATGATCTTGTGTATGTATACAGACGGACTAATGCCATGAATATCGGTAATGGTCCATCCGATGGCCTTCTTGAATTGTTTCAATACTAGGATGAGTTTCTCTTCTTACTCTTCAGTCAACTCTACTGAAACAATCATAGGAAAAGTAGAAGTGTTACCTAAATAATCATATTTTAAATGTGAGGGAATACCTTTACTTCTAATTTAGGTGGCTCCTCAATTAACACTTTTGGTTGGACATAATCTCTACTTTCTAACTCCAAAGACTCAAAGAGAGATTGCAGATTAAATCCTCTTTGATTAGCTTCTAACAAAGCTAAGTATTCCTCCACCTCTTTATCACTTGGAGGGTCTTTTTCAAAATTTGCTCCAATGGGTTCTCAACATAGTTGAGCTCCTTTTCCATGACTAATTTCTCTAACTCAAATATTGCAGAACAATCATCAACTACGTTAGGAACTCACATAGACTTAAAAAATTAACTGTTACCTGATCGTCCTGAACATGCATAGTAAGCTCGCCCTTCTGCACATCAATAAGGGTCCTTCCAGTTGCTGGGAAAGACCTTCCTAGGATGATTAGCACCTCTTTTTTGGCTTCAAAGTCTAGAATAACGAAGTTAATAGGAAAAATAAATTTGTCTACATGTACCAATACATCCTCTATTTTTCCTTTTGGATGTGCTAAGGATCGATCTATTAATTGAAGTGTAACCGTAGTAAGTCTAACTTTAGTTATCCCTAACTTCCTAAATATAGACATGAGAATCAAGTTGATGTTTGCATCTAAATCACATAATGCCTTAACACAATAAGTTGCTCCAATGTTGCAAGGTATGGTAAAGCGTCCAGGGTCCTTCATCTTTGGGGATAGTTTATTCTGAAGATATGCACTGCATTCCTTTGTCAGGGCTACCGTATCAAATTCTTCAAGTCTCTGTTTCTTGGACAGGATATCCTTCATGAATTTGACATAGCTCAGCATTTGTTCAAGTGCTTCTACCAACAGAATGTTAATATGAAGTTGCTTGAATACATTTAAAAATTTCTTGAATTAGACTTCCTATTTTTGCTTTTGAAGCCTTTGAGGGTAGAGTCGTGGAGGATTCTTTACTAGAACTGGTTGGTTCATCTTTTGTGGTAATTTAGGATCTAATGAAGTTGTTAGTTTATCAAAATTAACTGGTTTAGAAATTACCTTATTGGGTTTTGTAGATTCTGGTTCTAGTGAAGCTGGAATTTCAACACTTGCTTGAACTTCCACTGAATCTTAAGCATCAATGGCTCCTCTTCAAATTTGAAAGTGTTGGGCTCTAATATCTTTTCGCTTCTCAATCTCAATGCTTTACAATTTTCTTTCCCTGGATTTCTTGGATTCTCTGTATCACTAGGCAAAACACCTTGTGGTCTGTTCCTGAGTTCAGTTGTAAGCAAACCCATTTGGTTTTCTAGATTTTTCAATGTGGCTGCTTGGCTTTGGATTAAGGCATCATTTTTCGCTATGTATGCTTTCAACAAGTTTTCTAAGACATTGGAAGATTTAGCTTGAGGTTGCTTCTGAACTTGTTGGGTAAAAACAAGTGGCTAGGTTGGTCTAGGTTGGGCGTAAGTGTTACTAGGTCCATCCCCTTGGTTACTCCAACAAAAATTAGGTTCGTTTCACCAAGATGAGTTATAAAAATTGGATTGTAGTCCTTACCTTCCTTGGGTTTGGTTTTGGTTACCCAAGTAATACACGGATTCTGTGTAACACCCCTAACTCGTATCCGTCGCTGGAATAGGATTACAAGGCATTATCGATTAATACACATCGATCACATGCATATTATATATAATTATGCATTCATATATAAAACCCATTCAAATCATTCATTTTGCCCCTTATAAGGCTCTACGAGACCTTAAAACATGCTTAGCAGTGGTTCGGGACTAAATCGATAACATTTACAAACTGTGAGAAACTTAGAAAATTTTTAAACATTTAAGGGTCAAACGCCTGTGTGAACAGGTCGTGTGCCTCACACGGCTACCAGACACACCCGTGTCACAGGCCGTGTGAAAATAGGGCATACATAATGACTTGTACCACACGACCGGAGACACGCTCGTGTGCCATGGCCATGGAAAAAATTAGGGTGGTTACTGACTTGGCTACACGGCTGGCCACACGTTCGTGTATCAACCCGTGTGCCACACACGACTAGTAGACACGCCCGTGTGTCTAGGCCGTGCCAAACCCGTAGGGTATATTGACTTAATTCGAAAAGGTACCCCAGGGGAGACACGGCCGTGCAGCATGACCGTCTGTCGCACAAAGTTGAGACACACGCCCGTGTGTCTAGGCCGTGCCAAACCTGTAGGGTATATTGATTGAATTCGAAAAGGTACCCCAGGGGAGACACGGCCGTGCAGCATGACCGTCTGTCGCACAAAGTTGAGACACACGCCCGTGTGGACAAAAATAGGCTATTTGACAAGCCAATTTGCCACCCTTTTCTCATGCACACCTAGCAATCGATTTGGTACCATTTCAATACAACCAAAAAGCAACCAAAAGTGACCATTTCCAGCATAAATCATACCATATTAAAACAATATACTTCACTTCTCAAATATCAACCATTTCGTGACCAAACACATACCAAAACTAGCATGTATCATTTATCATCTTTAACATTTTTCATATGTCTCAAGTTCCAACTAAACAACCAATCATATCATTCAACCTATAACCAAATCAAAGCTTATCAATGCATCATCTCAAACTCATACCAATACATACCATTTCTTAAACCACATTATTACCACATTTGCATTCCAAGCAAAAACAGCAATACATATCATAAGCCAAATACACATTTTATACCAACCATGCCAAATCATAAGGCCACATTATAACCATCAACCAAAATCATTAATAAGCCATTTTAAATGACCATATACCTTTATAAAAACCATATAAAAAGACCATAGCCTATACATGCCATAAAACCAAGCCACAAGGTTAAAATACTAAAAATTAATAGCCGGATAGTGTGATGCGATCTCCGTTGACTCCCAACCCTAGCAAGCCTCCGAATCACTATAAACATAGGAAAAATAACACAAAGTAAGCTTCACAGCTTAGTAAGTTCGTATATGATCCTAAAATGATCACAATATTTATATAGCAATTTGAATTAGATAAATCATTAACATTTAAAGCATCAATTCATGAGCTAACATCAAATTATTCACGTCCTCATTCACAAGTTCTCAACTTCATATAACTTTATACTTGAGTAGTTTTTCCGTACATACCTGTACCGATACCTTTCTATTTATCACCCATACTCTTATCAAACCTCTCTGGTTTATAAGTGCTTATGATACAAATTCATCGATTTTCCGATGCCATAGTCCAACCATGGTCTTATACATACATTGCCAAGGCCCTGTCGTGGTCTTCCTTTCACGTTTCATAACCCGGTTATGGTCTTATTAGTCGATTGTCATATGTATATTTAATTAAAACAACAATAATTCATATCTCACATAGGTTCTGTACGTACTTGTATTACTTATTTCTATCGTACTTTCATTCTTGTCTTGACTATGCCTGTTGAACCACTTGGACTTGTTAAGGATACTCGGTAATCACATAAGCTCGTACAATGCCATATCCCAGATATGGTCTTACATGTTATCACATATCGATGCCACTGTCCTAGACAGGGTCTTACATGAAATCGATTATCGATGCCAATGTCCCAAACATAGTCTTACACGTAATCACAATACAATGCGAATGCCCCAGACATGGTCTTACATGTAATCACATCTCGGTAACCAAATGTCATGACATTTGTGTCCTATACTATTCCTAAGGTTCGTACAGAACTTCACGTATCAAAACTTCGTCGATTCTTACTCGTATTTGCTCGTTTGACATTCATAGCAGTTCAATGACAAATAAACGTATATAATTCAATTTAATTCAATAATAAATAAGCATTTATAACACAATTTAAATACGTTTATTAGCATACGAACTTTCCTCATTCGCTGTAATGACGAATTAGGTCGAATAATTTGATACTTTGTTTTCCCCCGTTTTAAATTCGAATCTCATTTTTCTCAATCTATGTAATAACAAAATTTACTTATTTAATCATTAATTCATTCAATTTAACACAATTTACACATTTTGGCAAAATTATACTTTTTCCCCTATTATTCCACAATTTTGCAATTTAGTCCTTATCACATAAAATCACAATTTCATGAAATTAAGCACAAACCCAAGCTAGCCGAATTTTCCATATATTACTATCAACCCATATTTTCAATTTATTTCTCATTTCAACCCCTCAATTTACACTTTTCACAATTTAATCCTTATTTGACATTTTTACCTAAAATCACTTAACAAACATATTAATCTATCAGCAATTATTAATTTTCCATCATCAAATCTCAAAAAAATCAAGCTATCATCAATGGCAACTCACAAATTCATCAACAAATTCAGAAATTAGGGTACGGGCTAGCTAAAACACGAAGCAACGATCACAAAAACATAAAAATCATCAAAAATCGAGCTCGAAACATACCTCAATTAAAGACAAAAGGGTCGAACCCTAAAATACTTCCATGGCTGTTTCTTTTATCTAAATTTGTGGAAGATAAAGAAAATTAACATGATTTTGGCTTTTATTTTATTTATTCTTAACTTTAATTACCTATTTACCTTTTTAGCATTTAAAAACATTAATTACACCAAATGCTACACCACTAACATCCACTATCTCATAAATGGTCTATTTACCACATAAGGACCTTCACTTTTAAGTTCTATTACTATTTGACTCCTTTAACTTATAGAACACAACTTTTACGTTTTACGCGATTTAGTCCTTTTTACCAAATTAATCACTTAAACGATAAAATTCCTTTATGAAAATTTCACACGAACATTCTATCATACTGTAAAACTTAATAAAATAATAAAATAAATATTTTAAATTTAGATTGTGGTCCCAAAACCACTGTTCTGATTAACCCTAAAAACAGGTTGTTACATTCTGGGTTTGATGGGCATTCTTTAAACAAGTGTCCTTCCCCACAATAAACACAGGTTATATTTTTGAATTGATTAGGTGGTTGAGTTGTAAAATTATTAAACCCATTGGTGGTAAAATTTTTAAGCATTGAATGTATTGAAGATACCTGAGATGCGAGTGAAGTGAGAGCATCTACTTCATGTACTCCAGCGGTTCGTCTTCCTGACGCTACTCGATTGGTTGGCCATTAGTAGCTGTTGCTGGAAATCCTCTCCATGATTTCATAAGCCTCGTTATAAGAATTAGAAATAAGAGCACCATTAGCAGAAGCATCTACTACCATCCTTGTGTGAGCATTGAGACCATTATAGAATGCCTCAAGTTGAATGCAATACGAGATTCCATGATGAGGGCACTTCTGTAACAATTCTTTGTACCTTTCCCATGCCTATATAAGGACTCGTCATCCTTTGTTCGAAGGTAGTACTTTCATTCTACAACTTAGCATTTTTATTAGGTGGGAAGTACTTCATAAGGAATCTTTCTGCTAACTCTTATCATGTGGTAATAGAATGTGGTGGCGAGTTCAGCTAGGCTCGAGCTCTGTCCCTCAGTGAATATGAGAATAGCTTTAATCGTAGTGCATATTCGGGTACTTTAACTAGCTTGAAAAAATTTCTCACCTCCATAAATAGTCTTAAGTAAAGGTGAGGATCTTCGGTAGGCATTCCATTGAATTGGCCCACTGTCTGAAGCATTTGGAATATAACTGGCTTCAGCTCAAATTGTTGTGCCTTAATCTCAATTCTCCTAATACCTGGATTAAGATCATGAAACACTGGCACAACATACTGTCTTAAATCTCAATCCCTATCATTAGCAATAAGGATAGGATTTTGAGTAGGGTTTGCTCCGTTTTCTTGATTCAAAATTTCAAAGTTCATCTTTTTAGTCCTTCTTTGAGCTGCTTGTCTTCTTCATTGTAAAAAAGTTCTTTCAATTTCAAGATTTACGGGGAGTAAATCAATAATTTGATCAATACTCATAAACACTTGAAACAAACACTTGAAACAAACACAGAAAAATTAACTAAGTAAAAATTGAACAGAAAAATAAACCAAAATGCAAAAAAAAAAACAAATTCACAAATAATGACTTTTAAACAGTCCTCAGCAACGACACTAAAAACTTGGAATGATGGAAAAGCGCAAGTGTACACAATTGCAAAAAGTAATAAAGTGACAAGGAAATGTTGAGTTATCGTACCCACAGAGACTGTGCAAAGAAAATTTTTATGACATGTAATTAAAAACACTTTGGTGAAGGAAAATCTTTTGTTTTGAAAAAGGGTTTAATAGAACTAGATTTTAAATAAGTAAATTAGCTAAGAAAATTAAAAGGTAAAAATTCCAAAGCACGATTTTTGGAAAACAAGTTTAATAAATATGACATAATTGTGTTAGATTAATTACATTTTTTAACTTAATATTACTAAAACAATGTTCATGTTGTTACGAATATATTCACAGCAACTAGGTAATTTGTTAACTATAGCACATACAGACTTACTAAATTAACCAATCTCTTGAACATATTACTATGCCAATTCAAACAACTAATCAATTTTAATAAGCAAGTAAAAGATTAAGTGAGGTAACAATATATTCCTACATTGAAACAATTTAATCACAATAATCTTGCAAGTTATGCAAGGCTAATGTACCGTTTAATACTGTCACTAATTTAACCTTTAGCTACCTTAGAAGATTAAACATGCACTAACTAAGTATTGTTAATTACAATTTCAATATGATTAATAATTAATTCATTAGTTACCTTACAATTGTAATGCAAGTATAACATAATCATGGTTTTACTTAATCAAACAATTTACCAAGACTTATAACAACACAAATATGATTTTAATAACTTAAGTAGAGAAAATGCAATCAACTTAACATAAATTAAATTTAGGCCATGTTAATTAAATTTAGAATAAAAACATAACAAATATTCATAGACATGTTCAAAACAACAACAATAAAAGTTAAAGGATAGGAAACTATCCGGTATTTCTTCAAAGCCTGATAGTAGCTCCACTCCTGCTTCTTCACTCGTTCTGTTGAACTGAGGCTTCTACAAGCACTTTAATACTACTACCTAAGGTGGTTGAAGGGCTCTTTTCCAAGAGGGAAGTCAACAATGGAAATGGAAGAGAAAAATGGGAAACAAGGGGAGGTTTGGAAGAGAGAAAGTGAGTGAAAGGGAGAGAGATGTGTGAAATGAAAGGTGTGTTGAAATGAATAGGTGAAAGGGGTATTTATAGGTGGGATTAGCTGCTAAAAATTGCAAAAAATCAGCAGCCACGTACCCCCTTGGCTGGCCACACATGCAGCAAAGTTTGAATGTTTCAAAATTTGCTAAATTTAGCCTGGAGAAATCTTTAAAAGCACAAAAAGTGGAGGGGTTTGAATGCGATTTCAAGGAGACTTTAAGGGCTGATTTGCAAGTCAATAAATTAACTATTTTAAGCTGATTGGGTCAACATGTTAGACGATTTTGGGCAGCCCGATTGCTCGGTTGGATCAATCTCTCATATTAGCACAAACTGAGCTTCCTTTGCATAATATAATTAATAATTATTATTTAACCCACTAAAATTAAGTATCTATACTTTGCCACTGTATGAGAATTCTTAGTAGTTCTCATGCAAGAAGAGCATAGTAAATAAATAAATAAATAAAACTCATGCTCTGTTGGAAAAGAAAAAAAATTCCCATTGGTAAAAGTACCAAGGAAGCCCCTATACTTAGGGGAGGATTGCATTTCAACCTCTCCACTAAAAAATGGGCAAATTAGCCTTATACATTTCGAAACGTGCAAATTAACCCCTTCGTTAAATTTTTCTGTTAAATAATGATGTGGAAAATGCTGAAAAATATTTTTTAGAGGTAAACTATAAAAATGGTCACCCAATTATGCCTTTCATTGTAACAGCGCGATTTAGGGCCTAGTCGGAATGGTGGTCTCGGGACCACAAATCTGAAGTTAGAAAAAAATTATTTTATTATTTTTATGAGGTTATAGTATGATTTTATTAGTGCATGAAAAATTTGGTGAGCTAATTTTAATGTTTTCTAGCCCAATTTTGAAAAAGGACTAAATCGCATAAAAGGTAAAAGTTGTATTTTTGTACCCAAATGTGTTAAATAGCTAGAGAAATTAAATTGAGGGCTTTTAAAGGGCAATTACACCCTTTTTATTAGTGTTGGCCGACCATGTGATGAGTTTTAAACAAATAATCAAAGTATTAGGTGGATGATGTCATGATTTGGTGATAAAATAATGCCTAAAAGCCTAGCTATCATTTCTTTCTTCTCTATCTCTTTTCTCCACCGAAAGTATCAGAAAAAATGGATTTTTGAAGGCTGAAAACTTTCAGCAACTTATAGCCCTCACAAGTAAGTGATTCCCACACCCTTTGTTGATGATTTTTCTATTTTTGAGACCCTTGAAGCATTAGTTTTCAAATAAGGGTGATATCTTGCAAAATGGTCAAGAGTTTAAGATTTTTCCATGGATGTTTTTTAGATGTTTATTGAGTTTTTATGAAAGAATATGAGTCCTAGTTGGGTTATAAGCAACTTTTGTGAAAGGTGTTAGCATGAAAACACCTAAAGGGACTATTTTGCATAAGTTGTAAAATAGTTAATAAGTATGTGAAATAGTGATAATTTAACATTGCTATAAGAGTAAAAATAGTCCGGTTAGGCTTATGATACAAAGAAATTTGATGCAAATCGATTTTTGGGCATAGGGGTAAAATAGTTATTTTGTCAAAGTTTAGGGGCAAAATGGTCATTTTACCAAAGATGTGAATTTATGATTGCTTAATCCTAATTAGTGACTAAATGAGTGCACATTGTCATTATAAATCAAGACTTACTAAATCTGAACCTAGATCGAGGGCAGGCCAAGCAAACCGACTAAACTGAAAAGTCAAGTACTTTTTGTAAATCGAGGTAAGTTGTATGTAAATAATACAACTACACTGCTAATATTTGTATCCATATAGCCATTGAATTGATATTGTATGAGTTGTTAAGTTATAAGTTGAGAATGCATAGTAATATTTGAGATAATAGAAGTATCCCGATGAAACATTAGGATACGAACTGGATATTCGTACCAAGGCATTGGGTGATTTGTGTGCCCGTGTAAAACATGTCTGGGACATGCTTCGGCCACATTCTGAGAGCCAGTGTAAGACCATGTCTGGGACATGGCATCAGCTTCCAAACTAGGGCTAGTGTAAGACATGTTTGGGACATGCATTAGCCATACTATGATAGCCAGTGTAAGACCTTGTCTGGGACATGGCATCGACATAGAGATGAGTGCCAGTGTTAGACATGTCTGGGACATGCATCGGCCTCGACAGATATAGCCAGTGTAGGACGTGTCTGGGACACGCATTGGCTAATAGTTGTGTTAGTGTAAGACATGTCTGGGACATGCATCAGCACGTATATATGAGAGCCAGTGTAAGACCATGTCTGGGACATGGCAACGGTAATATGTCCCATGTTGAAGGTTCATAGAATATCCAGTAGTATTCCAAACGTTTCAATGGTGAGAGTTATAGATCAATCTTGATAAAGAAAGAATAATCATGTTGTGAGTGTTACAGGTACCTATATGGTAAGCATGAGTAACGAGCTTAATTTAGAAAATGTGACTCGAGTAGAGGGTAATGAGTAAGTTAAATTGTGTTTACCTTTGAGCTATAAGTATGATGACTGCTAGTGAGATTGTTTTTGTATATTTATTTATGTGCAACTTACTAAGCTTTATGCTTACTCTCTTTATTTTCCCTCTTCTTTCAGTGTCGCCAAGCTAGCTTAAAGATCCATTAAAGTCAGAGATATCGATCACACTATCGGCCGCAATATTCAGTATAGTTTGTTTTATATTTTTGAAGGTGGCATGTATAGGGCTAGGCTACGATGTGGAATTAAGAGAATGATTCATGTATTTTGGCTTAAGTCAAAAGCCCTTTATTTTGTATCAAGCCTAGAATAATGGCTATTATTCATTTTGATGAATGCGTATGATGTTCTTTCTATGGATGAATTAGTGTCCATTGTGATGAGATTTGTATATTGAAATGATCTTGTGTAGGTTGTGCAAAAAAAAAAAAGGTGACAAATGGGCTTGGGAAATAGCCTAGTTTGTCCACACAGGTAAGACACATAGGCGTGTGTCTAGGTCGTGTGTGATACACGGATCACGCCATGGGTGTGTGTTATGGCCGTACGTCCCCTGTACTTAAAATTTTGAAGTCGTTTTACCATACAGGTAGGCCACACGGGCGTGTGTCCATGTCGTGTAATAAAGTCAGTATGCATGCTAGTAGTACACGGGCAAGAGGCACGGCCAAGTGTCTCTGTCGTGTGAAGGACACAGTTATAAGACACGGGTGTGTGCTTGGGAAGTGTCCCAAGCACACGGTCTTGTGCTCTATACCTACACGGGCGTGTAGAGCCTTGTTGCATGAAATTTTTCTATGTTTTAAATAAGTTCCTAGTTAGGCTTTGAACCACCCCGGATGTATATTTTGGGTCTCATAAGCCCATGTTTGGGACAGATTACTTGAGAAAGGAAAAGTTTTTAAATTGTTTGAGATTTCATGGCCTGATTTTATATAGTGGTTGAGTTTAAGTCAGGTAATACCTCGAACCCTATTCTGGCATCGGATACGGGCGAGGAGTGTTACATTTGGTGGTATCAGAGCATGGTTTAGTCGATTATAGGACTAAGCCAGTCAAAGTACGAGTCTAGCTATACATACCACGTATATACATATTGATAGTGTGACAATTCCTGACGATTATAAGTTGTGTTTTTATAGTAATGGATCCTGATAGAACCACGGTGGATGACGTGGAAAGTAATGCGCCAGCTCCCGCAGAAGGGATCACGCCAGTAGAGTGTGAGCCCGTGAGTATGGGCCAAGGTGAAGGGGCTAGAGAAGCCTACCTCCGAATGCTGGATGCTTGGTGTATGGAGTTTGGTCGTGTGAACCTGAACACTCCACCTCCCCCACCTCCTCTGATTCCTCAAAATGCCCCGATGGCTCCGCAAGGTGCGAATGTGTTCAGGCGGGAGAAGCCTCCGGTAGATAAGATCCGAAAGCAAAGGGCCGAGGAATTTCGGGCTAGTTGAGATGATGACCCAGAGAGAGCAGAGTTTTGGCTAGAGAATACCCTGAGAGTATTCGATGAACTATCATGCACGCTTGAAGAGTGCGTGAAGTGTGCCATATCACTTCTACAAGACTCGGCTTATCAGTGGTAGAACACTCTCGTGTTTGTAGTACCGAGAGAAAGAGTGACTTGGGAATTCTTCCAAGGAGAGTTCCAAAAGAAGTACATTAGCCACAGGTTTATGGACGAGAAAAGGAAGGAATTTCTAGAGTTGAAGCAAGGTAATAAGACTGTGACAGAGTATGAGCGGGAGTTTGTGAAACTCAGCAAGTATGCGTGAGAGTGCGTATCCACTAAAGCTACCATGTGTAAGAGGTTTGAGAATGGCCTCAATGAAGACATTCGAGTATTTGTGGGCATCCTGGAGTTGAGAGAATTTGTAGTGCTCGTTGAGAGAACGTGTAAAGCAGAAAAGTTAGTGAAAGAGAGAAGGAAAGCAGCCAGCAAGACGCGAGATTTAAAGAAAAGACAGATGGGGAGAGCATATTAGTCCTCCTCCAAGAGGTCAAAAGAATTTACTACTCGATCGAATACTTCGGTGAGGTATTCGAAGAGAAATAAGAATCAGCAGAACCTGGAGCCTAAAGCCCAAACTACTTCAGTTGCAAGTGTTGGTAGTGCTTGGCCAAATAGGCTGGAGTGTTCACAATGTAGAAGATGTCACTTGGGCAAATGCCGAGTTAACGAGAGGGGCTGTTTCAAATGTGGGTCACTTGACCACTTTATCTGCGAGTGTCCTGAGATGGACGAGAGAGAGAGAAAACAAGATGCGAAAGCAACCAGTGCTCCCTTGAGGGGTAGGCCTCAAAGGAACCTCAAGAGTGGGACTAGTAGTAGAGGTGCACCGAGAGATACTGCGATGAGGTCTGAAGGCAAAGCACTAGCGAGGACCTATGTTATACGAGCACGAGAAGAGGCAGAGTCTCCAGACGTTATCACGGGTACCTTCTCCATTCACGATATAACTGTTGTCGCTTTAATTAACCCGGGATCTACCCACTCTTACATATGCATGGATTTGATACCTCGTATAGACATCTTATAGAGTCCACTGAGTTTGTTATGAAAGTGTCTAACCCGTTAGGCAAGCATGTATTAGTGGACCAAATATGTAAAAATTGTCCTTTGACGAATAGAGGCCATTATTTTCAGGCCAACTTGATGTTGTTGCCGTTTAACGAATTCGATGTAGTTCTTGGGATGGATTGGCTAACCTCCCATGGTGTTGTCGTAGACTGTGGAGGAAAAGTAATTCAGATAAGATGTGAGAATGGTAATGTTCTTCGACTTGAGTTAGATAAGTCAGATTACCTGCCTGTGCTAATATCGTCTTTGACCTCCGAAAAATACTTGAGAAAAGGTTATAAAGCTTATCTAGCTTTTGTGCTGAATACCCAAGTGTCCGAGTCAAAGATTGAGTCAGTACCAGTGGTTTGTGTGTTTATAGATGTCTTTTCGGAGGAGTTACCAGGGTTACCCCCACAGATAGATGTTGAATTTGGTATCGAGTTGGCTCCTGGTACAATGCCAATCTCGATTGCACCGTACAGGATGGCCCCCACTTAGTTAAAGGAGTTAAAAGTACAGTTGCAAAAGTTAACAGATAAAGGTTTTGCTAGACTGAGTTATTCACCATGGGGTACTCCAGTACTTTTTGTGAAAAAGAAGGACAGGTCGATGAGGTTATGTATGGACTACAGACAGCTTAACCAGATGACAGTGAAGAACAAGTATCCTTTGCCGAGGATCGATAATCTCTTTGATCAACTGAAAGGAGCCACTGTATTCTCTAAGATTGAGATCGGGTTACTACCAGTTAAGGTCAAGGAACAAGACGTACCGAAGACTGCCTTTCAGACAAGATATGGACATTACGAGTTCCTTGTTATGCCTTTCAGATTAACGAATGCCCCGGCAGTGTTTATGGACTTGATAAACTGCATCTTTCGACCGTACTTGGATAGGTTCGTCGTTGTTTTCATTGATGACATACTGATTTATTCGCGTGATGAGAGTGAGCACACAGAACATTTGAGAACTATGTTACAGACTCTGAGAGATAAACAGCTTTATGCTACGTTTAGTAAAAGTGAGTTTTGGCTTAATGAAGTTGGATTTCTAGGACACATCGTGTCGAGTGACAGGATCAGAGTTGACCCAAATAAGATCTCAGCTATTGTGGAATGGAAGCCGCCGAGGAATGTAATAGAGGTTCGTAGTTTTCTGGGGCTAGCGGGGTATTACAGATGCTTTGTAAATAGATTTTCTATGATAGCTACCCCAATAACGAGACTATTGCAGAAAGACGTCCAGTTTGAATGGACAGAAGAATGTCAACGGAGTTTTGAAAAATTAAAGACCTTGTTGACCGAAACCCCAATTTTAGTGCAACCGAAGTTAGGTAAAGAATATGTAATTTTTAGTGACGCCTCCTTAAATGGTTTAGGGTGTGCACTCATGCAAGAAGGCAAGGTTATAGCCTATGCCTCAAGACAGTTAAAACCATACGAGAAGTATTATCCGACCCATGATTTAGAGCTAGCAGTTGTAGTGTTCGCCTTGAAGATTTGGTGACACCATTTGTATGGGGAGAAATGTAGAGTATTTACTGACCACAAGAGTTTAAAATACTTGATGACTTAAAAGGAGTTGAATTTGAGGCAATGTCGATGGTTAGAACTATTAAAGGATTATGAGTTAATCATCAATTACCATCCGGGAAAGGTGAACATAGTCGCTGATGCCTTGAGGAGAAAATCGTTGTTTGCCTTGAAAGCTTTGAATACGCAGTTAATCGTATTTAAGGATGGTTCAATCTTAGCAGAACTGAGAGTTAGATCGATTTTTCTTCATGAAATCCGGGAAGCTTCGAAAAATGATGAGAAGTTTTAAGCCAGGAAAAAATCAGTGTGAGTGAGGTGTTGAATCAGATTTTCAGGTTGGTATCGACGGATGTTTAATGTTCAAAAATAGAATTTGTGTGCCTAAAGATAGTGAGATCATTCAAAAAAATTTATGAGAAGCACATAGAGGTAGTTTATCTGTCCACTTGGGTAGTGTAAAAATGTATAACGACCTGAAGAAAATGTATTGGTGGTCGGGAATGAAAAGAGATATTTCAGAGTTTGCTTCCAAGTGTTTAGTGTGTCAGCAAGTAAAGGCTGAACACCAAGTACCTTCTGGGTTAGTTCAACCTATTATGGTTCCAGAGTGGAAATTGGATCATATCACTATAGACTTCGTGACCAGTTTGCCTTTAACCCCCCAAAAAAAGATACAATATGGGTTATTGTCGACAGATTAACTAAGTCAGCCCACTTCATACCAGTGCGTACCGACTACTCCCTTGAAAAATTAGCTGACTTGTATGTTTTCGAGATTGTGAGGCTACATGGTGTACCATTGTCAATTGTTTCAGATTGAGACCCGAGATTCACCTCGAGGTTTTAGAAAAAGTTACAAGAGGCTCTAGGAACCTAGTTAAGTTTCAATACGGCTTTTCATCCACAGACTGACGGACAATCAGAAAGAGTAATATAGATCTTAGAGGACATACTGAGGTGTTGCGTCCTTGAATTTCAAGGAAGTTGGGAAAAGTACCTACCATTGGTTGAATTCGCCTACAATAACAGCTATCAGTCGGGTCTAAAAATGGCACCTTATGAGGCCTTGTACGGGCGAAAGTGTCGAACGCCCTTATACTGGACTGAGTTGAAAGAGAGTAAGATTCACGGGGTTGATTTGGTCAAGGAGGCTAAGGAAAAATTTAAAGTGATTCAGGGATGCCTAAGAGCCGCTTCGGATAGGCAGAAATCCTACGCGGATTTGAAACGAAAGGAGATCGAGTTTGAGGTCAGTGATAAAGCATTCTTGAAAGTTTCCCCTTGGAGGAAAGTCCTTAGATTTGGTAAAAAGGGCAAGTTGAGTCCTCGTTTCATAGGACCTTATGAAATTACCGAGAGAATAGGGTTTGTTGCCTACAGATTGAATTTACAGCCAGAGTTAGAAAAGATTCACGACGTGTTTCACGTGTCTATGTTACGCCGATACAGATCTGACCCTTCGCATGTAATTGCGCCTATTGAAGTTGAAATTCTTCCAGATATGACTTATGGTGAAGAACCTGTCAATATCTTAGCTCGAGAGGTTAAACAGTTAAGAAATAAGGGTATACCACTTGTGAAGGTTTCATGGCATAGACATGGTGTCGAGGAAGCCACATGGGAACTCGAGGAGTCTCTGAGAGAACAGTATCTGAATTTATTTACGGTAAGATTTTCGAGGACGAAAATCCCTAAGGGGGAGAAATGTAATGTGGCCGATTTAGGGGCCTAGTTTAAAAAAGTGGTCTTGGGACCACAAATCAAGTTAGAAAAAAAAATTATTTTATTATTTTTATGAGGTTATAGTATGATTTTATTAGTGCATGAAAAATTTGGTGAGCTAATTTAAATGTTTTCTAGCCCAATTTTGAAAAAGGACTAAATCGCATAAAAGGCAAAAGTTGCATTTTAGTACCCAAATGTGTTAAATAGCTAGAGAACTTAAATTGAGGGCTTTTAAAGGGCAATTACACCCTTTTTATTAGTGTTGGCCGGTCATGTGACAGTCCTAATTTGACCCTAGTCGAAAAGTGGTTTCGGGACCACAAAACTGAGTCACAAAAATAATTAACCGTTATATTCTATGCTTATTATATGTGTAAGTACATTTGTGAAATTTTCATGTTTTGATTTTATCATTTGTATGTGAAATTTATTAAATAGGACTTATGTGAGACATTTTGAAAATGTGATAGGTTAAATTATAATGGTCTATTAATGCATGATATAAAAAGAATGGACTTGCATGTCAAATTATCCATTTTATTATAGTGGTCGGCCATGTTGTTTTTTTTATATATAAAATATATGTATTATCTATTAGTATAATGGCAACTAAATGGCTTTATATTTTATAATAATGATAATTAAAAATAAAAAAAAGGGGTGAAGAAAACAAAGTGTTCATCTTTGTTCTTCTTAGTCGATTTTAAAGAAAGAAAAAGGAGCAAACCATTCGGTTATCTTAAGCTTGAGACAAGGTTAGTAAATTATGTTAGATTTTGAAATTTTAGCTTATTTTAAGTTAATTATCAAGTTCCTTACTTAGCCCATGTTAAAATTTTGAATTTGGGTGATGAATTAAGCATTCGGCTATGGTAGATAATGAAGGGGTTAGATTATTGTCTTTATGTTTTGATGAATAATTTTTGATGAGAGAAGTTTAAACTAGTAAAAAATTTAATTTGCTAGTACTTATATGTGTAATAGCCGAACTTGGACTTGCTTAATGACTTGAACAAATGTTTTGTATTTAAATGCTAGAATGTGAGTAATTACCGTTTGGGTGATTTGAAAAGAATAAAGTAGATGTTTGAATGTCTAAAGGTTTGGCTTTATACATTAATTTAATGGTATGATTTTGAATAATGTAAGTAATGGAATGTGAGTAATGTTTATGCATAGGTGAAATTATTATGTTAAATATGAGGGTATATTAAAGTATAATTAATCCATTTTGATAATATTATAAAGTGATAAATAATAATGAGTGGAAGTGTATTGGTTAAATAAATATGATTATTAAGTGACAAATGTCGTATGTGGTTTGTGATTAGTTTTAAATGACTAAGCAATGTATTTTGTTTCATTAAGGTTAAGTATGTCTTTGGTATATGAGTAAGTGTATATCATGTATGTATACATATATTGAGTTGGCTGAATATAAATGGTAAAGTTTATATTAAGCTTATGTTAAGGATGCAGTCATAATATACACATTTATCATGAATACATGTACATTCGGTTATATGGATTTTTATGTATGTCACTAAGTTAATATGAATTATGGTATTTATATTAAGATATGCGCACTTGACCCTTCGAATTGTTTAATTTTGTATATTACTATGTGTCTCGAATGTGTGCAAGGTGTTTACAATTATGAGTGTAACTTACCCTATCATGTGGCTAAATGGTTAAGTTGGTTTTTGGAATGTGTCTTAGTTGTGATAATTTCTCCACTTGAATTCGGTTTGGTATGTACAGGGTATGAGCTTAATAGGGTTTATATGTTGTGAATGAGTGAAACTTTAGTTAAGCTGTTGTGTGATATGTGCTTTAAAATAAATGAATTATGCATGTGGTCTTGAGGGTGTGTATAAAGAAAATGTTAACTTGTTTATATCTTAGTGCCGAATGAAATGTTTGGCCAAGGAATGGTTCGAATTGATGAAAATAGAAAGGTCAAAGATGACCTATAATGTATTTTATTTTGTTTACTATGATCTATATATGTGAAAGTCGAATATGTATATATATTATAATTTGAAGTAATGCTTGAATAGTCGAATAATGATTAGTTTAAAATTTTGAATTAAGCTCAAGAGCATAGAGGGACAAATTCGGATAAAGGAAAAGCTAAAGTAGTTGAGTAGCCGACCCATAGTTGTTCGAAAAATACTCGAGGTAAGTTTTCAGTATTTAAACATAAACTATTTATGAATGAATCATGATATGTCATGGGAATTTAGCCATACCTATAGCATAAATATATATATATATATATATATATACACACATTCTTGAAGTCGAATAGTATGCATGAGATTTAAATAAGGAAATTTTGTATACATTAGATTGAAGATATGTAATGGTAAATTAAGAAGAAATAGTGCGATAGTTATCAAGTGATTATATGTGAATGAAGTCAAAGTGGACTAATGTGATTAGCTTATGTGAAATGCATAAATACAAAAAGTGTATATGTTATCAATTTGTGAAATTTATATTCGAATTATGATTCGGGCCTCTGGCTCAGCAAGCTTTTAGCATATGGAATTGTTTCGGGCCATGAGCCTAGCAGGCATATTGCCCGTGAATGAGTTTCAAACTTAATGTCTAGCAGGCCTCGTGCTGGTGTTAAATTCAGGTTTATACCTAGCAGGCCTCGTGCCCGTGTTAAGTTTAGGTTTATACCTAGCAGGCATATTGCCGGTGAAACAATAAAAGTCTATGAATATGAGATTATGCTATACGACATCTAAATTCATTCGATAGATTAAATTGTCCAGGTACGTATAAGTTGTTATGCATATGAAGAAATGTGAATTAAAGTATGAATTGAAAATATAAGCATATGATATGTGGTTGTGTATAGTTATATTCGGCCATTATGAATTTTGGTACATGAAAGTATATGTTATATAGATATACAATTATGATTTTTGAAATTATATATGAATGAAATGATTTGAATTAACTTTATAAGGTCAAATGGATGAATTACTACGAGTCATTTAGAAGGTGTGCTTATGAAATTCAAACTCTAAAGAAATAATAAGTAGAGGAAATGGAGTTTACATGGTTATGTATTTTCGGTCAATTGGTATTATATTTCGAATATGATATAATATGTATAAATAGGTTTTGTTGTTTAAGATACTTGAGACTTACTAAGCTTAATGGCTTACTGTGAATGTTTTGTGTTGTCTTATTTTTTTTTAGATCTTGTTGAAAGCTACGAGCTCGGGGATTTCAAGTTCAAAATCATCTACACTATCGTCACCGTTTTGGTACTTTTGATAGTTTATATCTTGAGATATGGCATGTATAGGCTTAACTTTCTTTTGAAGCAAGTTATATTTTGAAAATTGTAAATATTTTAGCCATACGAAAATGGCTTGCTAATTTCCTAAATACGAGTTTATGGTTCTATATACTTATGTGTCAAACATCTTAAAATTTATTAGTTACTCTAACTTTGGTTAAAATTTGTTCATGGTTGAATGATTAAAGAAACTATATTTTGTTATGCATGATTGATTATGAATGGCTAGTCTGATCTGTTTCTGAGTGGTAATACCTTATGGACCTATTCCGACGACGGATAACTGTATAGGGTGTTATAGGACATGTGATGAGTATTAAACAAATAGTTAAAGTATTAGGAGGATGATGTCATGATTTGGTGATAAAATTATGCCTAAAGCCTAGCTATCATTTCTTTCTTCTCCATCTTTTTTCTCCACCAAAAATATCAGCAAAAATGGATTTTTGAAGGCTGAAAACTTTCAGCAACTTAAAGCCCTCACAAGTAAGTGACTCCCACACACTTTGTTGATGATTTTTGCATTTTTGAGACCCTTGAAGCATGAGTTTTCAAATGAGGGTGATATCTCGCAAAACGGTCAAGAGTTTAAGATTTTGCCATGGATGTTTCCGAGATGTTTATTGAGTTTTTATGGAAGAATATGAGTCCTAGTTGGGTTATAAGCAACTTTTGTGAAAGGTGTTAGCATGAAAACACCTAAAGGGACTATTTTGCATAAGTTGTAAAATAGTTAATAAGTATGTGAAATAGTGATAATTTAACGTTTCTATAAGAGTAAAAATAGTCCGGTTAGGCTTATGATACAACAAAATTCGATGAAAATCAATTTTCAGACATAGGGGTAAAATGGTTATTTTGTCAAAGTTTAGGGGCAAAATGGTCATTTTACCAAAGATGTGAATTTATGATTGCTTAATCCTAATTAGTGACTAAATGAGTGCACATTGTCATTATAGTTCAAGATTTACCAAATCCGAACCTAGATCGGGGGAAGGCCAAGCAAACCGACTAAACCGAATAGTCAAGTACTTTTTGTAAACCGAGGTAAGTTGTATGTAAATAATACAACTACACTGTTAATATTTGTATCCATATAGCCATTGAATTGATATTGTATGAGTTGTTAAGTTATAAGTTGAGAATGCATAGTAATATTTGAGATAATAGAAGTATCCCGTTGAAATATTATGATACGAACTGGATATTCGTGCCAAGGCATTGGGTGATTTGTGCACCCGTGTACGACATGTCTGGGACATGCTTCGGCCACATTCTGAGAGCTAGTGTAAGACCATGTCTGGGACATGGCATCGGCTTCTAGACGAGGGTTAGTGTAAGACATGTCTGGGACATGCATCAGCCATACTATGATAGCCAGTGTAAGACCATGTCTGGGACATGGCATCGGCACAGAGATGAGGGCTAGTGTAAGACGTGTCTGGGACATGCATTGGCTAAGAGTTGTGCTAGTGTAAGACATGTCTGGGACATGCATCAGCACGTATATTTGAGAGCCAGTGTAAGACCATGTCTGGGACATGGCATCGACAATATATCCCATGTTAAAGGTTAATAGAATATCACGTAGTATTCCAAACATTTCAATGGTGAGAGTTATAGATCAATCTTGATAAAGAAAGAATAATCATGTTGTGAGTGTTACAGGTACCTATATGGTAAGCATGAGTAACGAGCTTAATTTAGAAAATGTGACTCGAGTAGAAGGTAATGAGTAAGTTAAATTGTGTTTACCTTTGAGCTATAAGTATAATTACTGCTGGTGAGATTGTTGTTGAATATTTATTTATGTGAAACTTACTAAGCTTTATGCTTACCCTCTTTTTTTTCCCTCTTCTTTCAGTGTTGCCAAGCTAGCTTAAAGATCCATTAAAGTTAGAGATATCGATCACACTATCGGCCGCAATATTCAGTATAGTTTGTTTTATATTTTTAAAGGTGGCATGTATAGGGCTAGGCTAGGATGTGGAATTAAGAGAATGATTCATGTATTTTGGCTTAAGTCAATAGCCCTTTAATTTGTATCAAGCCTAGAATAATGGCTATTATTCATTTTGATGAATGCGTATGATGTTCTTTCTATGGATGGATTAGTGTCCATTGTGATGAGATTTGTATATTGAAATGATCTTGTGCAGGTTGTGCAAAAAAAAAAAAAAAAGGGTGACAAATGGGCTTGGGAAATAGCCTAGTTTGTCCACACGGGTAAGACACATGGGCGTGTGTCTAGGCCGTATGTGACACACAGCTCACGCCCATGGGTGTGTGTTATGGCCGTGTGTCCCCTGCACTTAAAATTTTGAAGTCATTTTAGCATACGGGCAGGCCACACGGGCGTGTATCCATGCTGTGTCATAAAGTCAGTATGTATGCTAGTAGTACACGGGCAAGAGACACAGCCATGTGTCTCGGCCGCGTGAAGGACACGGTTATAGGACACGAGTGTGTGCTTGGGCCGTGTGGTTTTGGCAGAATGCCCAGATTTTCCGACACGGGTACAGGACATGGGCGTGTCCCAAGCACACGGTCGTGTGCTCTATACCTAAACGGGCGTGTAGAGCCTTGTTGCATGAAATTTTTCTAAGTTTTAAATGAGTTCTTAGTTGGGCTTCGAACCACCCCGGATGTATATTTTGGGTCTCGTAAGCCCATGTTTGGGACAGATTACATGAGAAAGGAAAAGTTTTTAAATTGTTTGAGATTTCATGGCCTGGTTTTATATAGTGGTTGAGTTTAAGTCAGGTAATACCTCGAACCCTATTCCGGCGTCGGATACGGGCGAGAGGTGTTACATTCATTCTATTTTGGTCACCCAACTATTATTTTTTTTTTGAATTTAGTCACTAAATTTTTCGAAATTAAATATTTTAGTCACTCTGAACTGATATGGCTTTTTTTATTGGTCTACTAACAAAATTAACCCTCTAATGTTTACACATTATATTAATTTGACCCTAAATATAAAAAAATTCAACAAATTTAGCCCTCAGTGTTTACAAAATTTGTTATTTTAGTTCTAATTCTAAAAAAAATTAATAAATTTGACCCTCAACATTCACAAAATCTATCAATTTAGTCCTAACTCTAAAAATTTTAAAAATATTTAAAAAAAATCATTTTTAGCCTTTTATAACCCATCAGCTAACCCATGTAAGATCTTAAAATAAGAAAAAAAGTACCCTCTTTTAAGTCACTTGCAACAAATTGATTTAGAACCTATTTGGAATAATTCGTTGCATTACTTCCCACGTAGATAACATTTTTAGTGTCTTTATTTTCTTTTGGATCTTAATTTTTTTGTATGTTTTATCTCAACTTTTTAAAGCTCTTTTGCAAGTGACTTGAAAGATGATATATATATATATATATTATTTTAATATCTCACATGGGTTAGCCGTATGGATGACAATAAAACCCGAATTTCATGGGTTCGGAGCTGAGCTGACTCGATAGGGTTGGTTTTTTAATTGAAGTTAGGGGTCGAAAGGGGGGTTAACTTTTAAAATAGTTAGGTCTGGTCAGTATCGGGTTTAGAATGAAGCCGCCCTCCCCGCCTCGAGATATTTATGAAATTTCCCTCTATACATATTTATTATTAATTAAATTAAAAATCCCTAAAATTTATCACTACTAGTCTCATTCTACCGCCTCTATACTAGTCCCTTTTCACCCCTATATGGTTATTTCTCTCGTTTTCTATTTTCTTAATTTAATAATTTATTAAAGGAATCTTTGTTTCTTCTTTTTTCGTCTGTGTTGTAATCACAACATATGTGTAAATATACATTAGCACATAACTCCAGAGATAAATCATTAAGCAAGTATAATAAGAAATGGTGCCAACACTTTTCATTTTAAAAAAATAATTAATCACAATTTCACAAAAAAATTAAGAATAAAAAAAATTAAACTCGGGTTGGATTGGAGTTGGGTATACTATTAATTTTTGGGTTCGGGTTCAAAGCGGGTTAAATATTTTTAAGTTGGGGTTGAGTTGGGGTTGAAGCATGGTAGTAGAGAATTGGGTGGGCTCGGGGTGGGCAAAATATGTCCCGCTGCCATTACTAGTTAGTCGATGGGATATAAAGGGCTAAAAATGAATTTCTTTCAAAAAACATTTTTAAAAGTTTTAGAGTTAAGACTAAATTAACAGATTTTGTAAATATTGAGGGTAAAAATTATTAATTTTTCTAGAATTAGAACTAAAATGATAAATTTTGTAAACATTGAGAGTTAAATTTATTAAATTTATTATATTTAGGATCAAACTGATAAAAGCAAATGTATTACAGAAAAGCATGACAATATTTTCTCTTAAAAAATAAGAACAACATGCTAAAACGTTTTTTTTCTAAAAATATTAGAATTACAAGCTATATAAAAATAATAATAAAATTGGGAAGGGCATAAAAGAGGTGTTCTAAAAAATTTGAGAAGAGCAAATTATAATATTTTGGAAGAGTATGCCTTGCTTTTTCCCAACAATTAAACTAGTGTTCTTCCCAAAAGAAAAAAAATTTGGGAATAAGAAGTTATAGTGTTCCCCTAAAAAAGTAAAAATAACTGTTACAGTGTTTCTAAACAACCTGTTATAATGTTGGGCTTAAAAAAAAAGAAAAAGGAACAACCAAGTATAATGTTTCCGGAACAAATAAAAAAAAATTGGAATAACCTATGGTAAATTTACCTAAAAAAATGTGGAAACAACCCAACAAAGTGTTTCCGGACCAACCTGTGATAATGTTACATGATAACACCTAATATAAAGTTTCCAGAACAACCCCGTAATATTTTCTTAAAAGGTGGGAACAACTTTATTTTCGGAACAACTTTCTATATCTTCTCTAAAAAAAATATATATAAAAAAAACGTATTTACCAAATATATAAATGATAGCACACAACTTTAGTCCTTTCCTTCATTATTATTATTATTATTATGCCATAGGCAGCATAGAAGGCCTATGATTGCGTCGCAATTTTATAATATATATATATACTACAACATATATAATTATAAATACAAAGTTATTCCGTAGAAAAATCACAAGCCATAGTAAAAGAAAATTTGATTTCTCTCAAAATATTGAGATTTGAGTTGTCTCCAAATTTAAAATTTCTCAAATTTGTAGTGCAACATTGTTCAGGTTTCTTTTTTACAGACCAAAAGCAAATTAGAACGAGTAAGCCAGTCTAAAACATATCAAATATTTTATATGAAAGGGTTTTTAAACATATTCTTTTATCAAGTAAATATTTCAAAACGTAATAAAAAATAAAAGAATAAATGTTTACAATTATATAAAGCTGCTACGCAGCTATCAATTATTAAAAAAATACAATTAGAAAGTTGTTTTTTATAAGGCTGTGTAAGCAACTTTCAATAATAAATTTTATTTTAAATATTTACACATATATTGTCCAAGCATATTGTATTTATAAGAGAGAGAGAGAGAGAGAGAGTCAGACATTTGCTAAGTAAATTTTAGATGTGCAATTCAATTGTTCTACAACCTTCTAACGATTGCATATCTATTTTCTCTTGCAAATAAGAAGCACAAAAATAAAAAAAAAAAACAAAAAAAAAAAACTTATCTTACTCTTGTTGTTGATTATGCAAGTACTTAATTCTTTTATAATGGAGAAGATCGGTTATGGACATCCTTCACGCGCTGCTTTTGTTTCCGATAGGAGTAAGGAAAATGTTTTTAATGATTCAGAAACTCTTCTTGAAAAGAAACCCAAAACTGCACTGGAAAAGATGGTGTATCGCCTTCAACTCCTGAAAATTGGTTTGATCTGATAATTAAGAAATGGGGAGAAGATCGTTTTACAAACGCGTGCGTAGGAATGAATTTCCTACTTATTCAATTCCTCCTGCCAATTATTCTTAACTAAGTATGGGCTCCGAAGATCGTTTGAGTAACATATTTGAAATATCGACTAACTCTGTTATGAAGTTTAAATTTGAGCGTGAAGAATTCTCACTTTCGTCAACAAAGTTCGGTTCAAATTTTAAACCTGTTCAAGGTTGGAAAAGTTGAGTATTCTAGGAAAACCCTCATAGTAAAAGGCTTTTTTTGCAGATAGTACATGGTCCTGTGCGAGTTACTTCCTTACTTCTTACTCATAAGAGAACAGAGTAGAGGTGTGGTGTGCCATTCTTGCTAGATGGAGTATTGCTTCTCACACTATCATTATTGCTTGTGGAGAGTTCACCTTCACTCTAGAGGATGTATGTATTCTTCTTGAACTTCCATGTTTTGGAAAATATAACATTTGCTCTCTAGAGTTATCTCAAGAAGAGAAGCAAATTCAAGACTTCTTCTCTAACCTAGAAGTGTAATTCCCTAGAAGTGTTTGAATGACAGTGTAATTACATTAAAATTCTCTATGTCATGTTTGGTAGTACAAATTGTAGTTATACAGTTACATAATTTATATTTTTAAAATATTAATTACTATAAAAATATTAGTATGATAAATATAATTTCTAAGTAAGTAACAAATTCAAATCATCATATGCAATTTTATCTAATTGTTCTAGTGCATATTTGTTGGGTTATTACTTATTCCTTCTTTAATATTTAATATATGCTCCTTATGTTGGTTATTGACCGAGTTCATCATCATTTGAATTTGAATCCACACCATTAAGATTATCAAGATCTCTTTCTTCCATGCATTCTAAGAGGTATGGATCATCACAATTCATCTCAATTCCACCTATGACTGAAGTTATGAAATATGTAACATGCTAGTACGATAAAATTTTATTTTTTATGCTATACTGAGGTGGTGCTATTAATATTAGAAATATTTTTCTAGAACAAAACTATGTCCTTTTAACCACATTTTGAAGCCTTGAATGTCTCAAATTAAAGAGTTTGCGAGCTGTCTATGGTGCTTATGTCTGGTATCATTCTCTCAAATGGTATCATATCACACGATATAGTTCATGGAAATCTTTTCTATTTACATAGTTACCATCAACCTTATAATATTAAGGTTCATGGTCCAAATACCCTATAAATTTAACTATATAAACTTAATTTGGAGAAAAAAACTTATGCTAAGTTATATCTCTTTTCATAATACATAAATCAAGCCAAAAATAATATAAAAAATTATAATATATAACCTTTATAAAAAAAACTTTATAAATTATCCAAAACTTTCATAACACTTCTTATAAATAATATAATTTTTTTTGCTATAACTTTAGAAAGTTGTTTTTTTTAATAAATAAATTGTGATAAAAAAAAACTATTAACATTTTTTTGTGAATAAGTATATTATTTTTATAATATATAACATGGACACATAAATAGGTTATGTCCATACCTGCTCATAACTTTGGGTGAATTACCCAAAAATACTGATTTTTTAGAAAAATTATCGGGTTAAGTCAGTTTTTTCGAAATTTACTGGATTAGACCGATTGTGTAGAGAGAGAGAGAGAGAGAGAGAGAGAGAGAGAGAGAGGAGGAAAACACATCTAGTTGGATGTGTTTTTAGCTGTTTTGGCAAAAAAATGCTTCCAGCTGTGTGCGCTTTCCTGCTCCATCAGCAAAGTGCTTCAAGGAAGTGTTTTCCTTCTCCATAGTTTAGGTTTTTAGGGTTTTAAGGGTTATGGTTTAGGGTTTTTAGTGATTTGACTTGAAAAAATCGAACAAAAAGCTCGAATTTCGAATTATTCAAATTGAGTTAATCGAGTCAACTTAAATTTTTTTCGAATTCAAGTCGAGTTGAGTTTTCGAATTCGAATAATTCAAGTAAATTGAAATCAAACTACCCCCATCGTTAGTCCCACCAACACTTTACCCCCTCTTCTCTTTAAATTTTTTTTACTTTCCCTCCCCCTTTACTCCCAAAAATTAAAATCCTACCATTTTTCTTAATTTTATTTGTTCACTTGTTTACTTCAATTTTTCTTTGTATAATCATGTTTAAAAACTTTAAAGAAAAATATTTAAAAGAAAAGATTACATAAAAATAGAAAACACTAAAGTTATTTTTTTAAAATTTAACTCGAACAAATATATTTGATTCGAATTACATCTCACTCAACTCGATTCGAGAAAATTTTAAATCAAGTTACGATGATATAATATGATTCATCAACTTGATTAACTTAAAGGTTTTTCATTTAATTCGATTCGATTGAACGCTCACCTTTAGTTTAGGGTATATGTTTTAGTGTTTAGGTCTCCAAAAATATTATTTTAGGAAATTTTTAATTTTTAAAATTTTTATATATTCTTTAGGAATTTTTTTATAATATTTAGCGTTGGTGGAAAATATAAATTCTAGAATTGTTATAAATATTTTGAGTTTTTAAAAAATATTATTTTTAAAATTTTGAAATTATTCTTAATTTTTCTGTCATTATTTTGAGACCAATTTGGTAATTTTCAAAATTGGTAGGTACCAAAAGGGTATTTACATCAATCTGTTATTCAAATCATTCGAATTATAAAATTTAACTCAATTTCGAACTACTCAATTCGATTAAGTCGAATTTCGTATTTTTGCTTATTTTTTTCGAATGGAATCGAGTTTGGTCACAAGTAGTTTACAGTAGGTGGAGGTCGACCCAAAATGGTTAGAAAATATTATCTCGGGAGTCTTGGGATATTTGATGGGTGAGTGGCAACTTTGTAGGAGTTCAAATTGGGAGGGTGAAAATGCTACCAACAGGGTGCGTCTTCAATGACATGCCAAAAAAATGTATTGAAAGTATGCCCAGTTGGAAGCATTTTCAGCTGACATGGCACTAAAAATATAGCATCTCTAACCCGTTTCCGTCACCGGACTAGGTTACGAGGTATTACCAGTCAAAACACATATTCGAATAATTACATGCATATACTTGTACACATTTATAAACCATTTATTTTGTCATTTTCATTTCATCAAACCGAACATAAAAGTATTCTCCATTATGTTAGACAATTATTCACTTCCAACCTTGTTCATCTTATTTTTTTTAAATCAATACCTATTTTAATACGCACATTAAGCATACACTGAATATTATCCTATAAATAACATGCATTTTTAGCTTAATAATGCATAATTCATTATAACACCATATACATTCCTATTCATACATATCCGAAACACATCATTAGTCATCATCATGTTTATATATATATATACTTAAGATAAAATATATATCAAGTCAAATCCTTGTGCATAATTATTTATATTGTCAAACGCCAAATCACAAGTTAATCAAAATCATTACATATGTTTTCATCTTATAACGAACATATCAAAATGATCTTATGTCATGTTCGGACATAATCAAACTACTTATAATGCTATCTCATATTCAATACTATGACCAGATACAACAGCCAAAATATAAATAATCACCTATATATGAATACCATAACCGAATCATCTAACCATACTTATGAAAATATATACACACCATGACCGACTCATCAATCATAATCAAGCCATTTCCAAAACGTATAACACCAATCACATATACCATTCATTAATAGCATATAACATTATAATCAAACGAATTAAACCATGACCAAACATAACCAAATTCAAACTTAGTAATTAAGCCATATTCGCATGGCTTGAATTATACATATCCAAGTTTGGACAAAATACATATTAGCCTATACATGCCATAAGTTCGAAATAAGACTTTTAAAAGTACTGAAGGTTGATGATAGTGTGGATGACTTCACCGACGATCCCCGAGCCCGTAACTAACTTTCAAATCTATAAGAACAAAGAATAAACATACACACAGTAAGCTATCGTAGCTTAGTAAGTCTTAAGCAAATTTAATATTTAATGCATAATAACATCTCAATTACTAATCATTCAGTTAAATAAATCAACTTATGCATATGTAAAAACATTTAATTTCAAGCTTTTAATTCCATATATATATATATATAACATATTCTTTCATAGGACAATTTCTCCTTGGCCGAATATTTATGTATACATTGTCAATATATACTCAAATTTCTAAACCATATTGTCTTATATAAACGAATATACATATATATATTTATTTATTTATTTATAAACATATATTTATCACTCAAACTTTAACCTTACATCATATACAACTATAAGGCCAGATATATCTTTCATGTTAACACATATACTACAACAACTTCATGAATCAATTTTCATCACATATCAAGAAATCCTTTCACCCTATTTTCAAATAGGTAACCAATTATCACATACTTGATCATTTTAGCTTGTTTAACATATTCAATTACCACATCGACAAAAAGTCTTTTAAGCATGTACTTATAATAATTCACCGGCATAAAGCCTGCTAGGCCTAAACCTGTATCTCACACCGGCACAAGGCCTGCTAGACTCAAAGTCTGATTTTATACACCAGTAATAAGCCTGCTAGGCATAAGCTCAATTTAATTCACTAGCACAAGGCTTGCTAGGATCAAAGCCCGAATATCACTATTATAAAGCTGTCTCATGAACAATCCATATATAAAACATTCCAGATATTCTATATAGTTCATATGGACTTCCAAATATTATAACTCAGTCGAATTAAACTCAAATACATTATTTTTTATGCTTATTCACATTCTGCTACTCCATTATAAACTTATGAATTCTAAATCAACATACTAAATTAAGTTACCTTCAAAATTAACAATGTTTAATTGCTTAAAGACTTACCTCGAATATCAACGAATGATGTAAATCGACTATTTGACTATTTTTGTTTTTCCCCGATCCTAGTCCGATTTCTTTTGTTCTTGATCTATACAATTTCAAATTAATCTCATTCAAACACAATTTCATTCAATTTAATCCAACAGCACATAAATGGGCAAATTACCATTTTACCCCTAATATTTCATACTTTTACAAATTAGTCCTAATTGTATAAAACACAAAATACACAAAGTCTCCATGTAACATACTTAGGCTGAATGTTCCTCTAGTACATGCAAATACACACATTTTATTTATTTTGCATTTTAGTCCTTCAATTTATTATTTTTGCAATTTAGCCCTAATTACTCAAATTCACCAAAAATTCCAATACAAAACATATTAATCCAAAACATATCTTTTCATAATTTATCATCAAACATCACAAAACACAAATATTCATCAATAGCATAACTCAAAATATTCATCAAAATCAGAAATTCTAGCATGGGTCGGATAGTACTCGAAGCAACGATCTCAAAAACGTAAAAATTATCAGAAACCGAAACCAAACTAACCTTGAATTTGGATCAACAATGGCTGAATATCATGTGCTTTCTCTTTTTCTTTTCTTTTACTAGTTTCAGTCAAATAAATATGAACACATGCATGTTTTCCTTTTATGTTTTATTATATTATAACTTATAATATTATCCGTTTTACAAAAATAACCTTTGTAATAAAATAATAAACCATGGTAAAATAAGGCCACTACCGTCCAATGCATATTATCATGGGCAGTTTGCAACATAAATACCTCATATAAGAAAGACATCATCAATTTGGCCCTTTTAAAAATAACCATCAAATTTTCACTTTATGCAATTAAGCCATTTTTATTATATCGGCACTCAAATAACAAAATTAAATCACAAAAATTTCACACATATAAATTCACAAATAATAAACATTGAAAATAATTTTTAAATATTTTTCTGACTCAGATTCGTGGTCCCGAAACCACCGTTCTGAATAGGGTCTAAATCGGGCTATTACAAAAAACGCCTACAGCTGGTTGCGAAGATGGTCTACATTGGTAGAACAATGAGCCCGAGAGTGTTTGCGACACCATCACCGTATAAGTATATTGTGTCCCATATACTAATGGCAGAAAATATAGACTTCTCATCGGTTCCACAAATATAGTCGGTATCAGAATCGTTGTTGTTTGATACATCGATGGCATTGGTGAGTAATATGGTGGGGACGAAGGTAGTGGTGTAAAAAGAATACCTAGAGACGATGTGGAAAAAGAGAAATGTGATGCAAGATGTGATGCTTGTGTAAAAAATTGGGTTAGTAAAAGCACCAGAACAAGTTGAGCCATACTGATCGGGGGGTGGTACAGCTATCAATGCCTCTTCTTGTGTTGGTGTTGATAATGGACTTGCCTCAGCAGCTGCTCCAGGCCTTTGATTTCTTGGCGCTTATCGTGGCCTCCTCGTATGACGTTGCCTACCCCTCACCTCCTGCAAGAGTAGATATGACTTACCATGATGTCTAAACCATGGCATGTACATCAGATCACAGGTTAATTCCCGAGCGATAATGTGTTCCCAATTAGGTATAAAGTCGTACATATGGTTCCAAATGTTGACATATTGAGCGTGGAATGTAACCCAATTTTCATCGGTTCTCTCTCGCAAGTCGATATTGTGCATATCTTCGATGTCTTGGGGGTGCTAGTAAAACCGTTTGCCTAAACCCAAACTTCTGCATAACTCTATCAGATTCGTGCATCTGCACCTTAGCGCACACTACCAATGACACCTTCACGTGTGAGAAGTTGGGATTCACCAAGAATTCAGACGACATGTTTGCTTGAATTACATATGGCTACTTTCAGATTAACGATAAAAAATGGAGGTATGTATTTTTAAAATTTCAATTATATAATACTAACATAGTTTATTTAAAATTTAATAAAAATATAAATTAAAATTTATTATATAATTGAAACTATAGTAAAATGATAATAATTTTTAATTTATATTTTTATTAAATTTTAAATAAACTATGTTAGTATTATATAATTGAAATTTTAAAAAATACATACCTCAATTTTTGATCGTTGATCTAAGACTAGCCATATATCTCTCAGCTCCTCCGATAGTCCCACGCAACTTGGCCCATGGTTCTACCTATTCAAATAATATATTAATATAAAATTATAAAATTATAAAATTTTTATTATGGATGGTGTATAATCATATAAATTTTACCTTCTTACGAGCAGAAATGTATAAGGGTGGTCAACTTGAGGACGTAAGAAAGACAACCGATACCATGCCCATGATTGCAACAGTGGCATGCATGTAACACCTCTTACGCAGTCCAGTTATCAGACCCGAGCTATAGGATGCTACAACAGTTAACAGAACAATTCACATACATTTCTAACTTTAACATTCAATAATTCTACGAAATAAATCATATTACATGTTTAGCATAACTTACAAACAATTTTGAGTCTTGATTGAGCTTATGAAAGCTCTTATGTTAGCCTGAGTGCAATTAAGGACTAAATTAAAAACGTTTAAACAATTAGGGAAAAAAATCACAAAAATAGGGTCACACGGGCGTGTGCCTAGGCAATGTATCTCACTGAAGCCTTGTGGACCTAAATGCAAGACTTTACATACTGTAACATCCCTTACCCATGTCCGACGCTAGAACAGGGTACGAGGCATTACCGGACTTAAACATATACATTCATGCAAAAATCGGGCCATAAAATCTCTTTTAATTCAAAACCTTTCAAACAGATGCATGTTATCCCTTATTTGGGTCTACGAAGCCCAAAACATTCATCAGAATTGATTCGGGACTAAACCGAGAACTTTAAAAAGTTTCAGGAAAACTTAGAAAATTTTCCCATGAAACAGGGTCACATGCCCGTGTGGACATAGGGACACGCCCGTGTCTTCAGGCCGTGTAACTCTCTATTTATGATGTCAGCATGCACATCGAACCACACGGCCAGGCCACACGCTTGTGTCTCCAGGCCATGTTCCTCACACGGTTGAGACACACGGCCGTGTCTCAGCCCGTGTGGCCAACACTTAGGTCATGTTACCCATAATCTCTTACAGCCTTATGCACATCAAAATCGCAAATCATGGCATCATTTTAGTGAGTAAACACTCTTTATTAAGACATATTCTTAACATTAACATGTCCTCTTACAAGTAATGCATCTACTCATGCAATACCAAGTCTAGATTCCTTATTTCACATTCATAAGATTTTCATTTTGATGACCACTTTTACCATTATACTATGGTTACCAACTTATCCATCGAGCACTCATGTTCAATCATTATCATGTTGTGTTTATAACATGCAATTACTACATGGCTATGACCACCTCAATTGGTCATAGAGCATACATCCAACACACATGTCATATTACTAACCATGCATGACAAACAAACATAATCATATTATAAACATTAGACATGACATGGATAGCTAGGCTTACAAGCCATAATCAATATGAGCCACATCTCATGGCCATATACATATAACTCAATATAATCCAACACATTTGGCCAAATAAAAATAATACATGTCAATCAACTAGATCCCTATACGTGCCACTCACTTGAAATTTCTAATATATACTTCATTATTCCAAAGGTAGCGACTTGATAGTGTAATGTTGCCTCCGACGATCTCCAGCCTCGGGCTAACCTGAAAACACTAAAGTAAAGGAAAGGAAGGGAGTAAGCTTTATAGCTTAGTAAGACCGTATGAAAATAATAAGCAATTTATCAACTTGCTTTTTATGGTAATACAACCCTATTTGCATTTTTACTCATGTTCTAGTCAAGTTGTTTTCTCGAGTCATAGTCACTAATTTATTTATATCTGGAGCTACAAAACTCCAAATTAAGTTCCGCTAATTTTCCCTAAAACTAGACTCACATATATTCTTACCATAAAATTTTAAGAATTTTTGGTTTATCCAATTAGTACAGTTTATTCCTTAAAATTACCCCTTTTTTGTTGTCTGACAGTTCTGACCCTCTTCACTAAAAATTAATTATCTCATAATATGAAACTCTGATGATGTTCCTGTCTATTTCTCTTGCAAATAGACTCATTAATAATTCTAGAAATATAAATTATAACCCATAACTATTTTTTTTACAATTTTCAATGATTTTCTCAAATCAGAATAGGGGATTTCGAAGTCATTCTGACTCTGGCTCACAACAATTTAAATATTTCATAATATGAAACTCTTTCTCTTACACTGTTCCTTCTATGTGAAACTAGAATCATTAGGCTTTAATTTCATATTTTATTCAGCCTCTAAATCAATTTCCACAAATTTTGGTGGATTTTCAAAGTCGGCCTATGACTGCTGTCCAAAACTGTTTTAGTGTAAATTAACGATACTAGGTTTATCACACCGTACTAATTCGTTTTCGCCACATTGGTAAGGTTACATATTCATACATCATAAGTATAGACCTATAATCACAAGGTCGTCACAAAATCATTCTCATAAGCATGCATTACCTATTTACATCTTCACTAAATGTGCATCATAAACTCAAATCATTTCTCATGAGCTTGGCATACATACCTGTGTTACTCAACATGCTCAGAGTCATTCCTTACTAATCATATAACATGAATTGAATTAACATCTCATCAATTTCATGTAAGTACCTGTACCACTCACAATATGGTCATAACCTTTCTCATTTAGCTTAAACTGTAACTTTCACCGTTGAACCATTCAGAAAGCTATCGGATATTCACTAAGCCTCAAACATAGGGTATAATGCCGATGCCATGTCCCAGGCATAGTCTTACACTGGCTCATCCATCAAGTCGATGCCATGTCCCAGACATGGTCTTACACTGACTATCGAAATTGAGGTCGACACCATGTCCCAAACATGGTCTTACACTAGCTCTCACATATCCGTACCGATGCCATGTCCCAGACATGGTCTTACACTGACACATCTCCTAGCTGATGCATGTCCCGGACATGTCTTACACTGGCTCTCATAATGTGGCTGATGCATGTCCCAGACATGTCTTACACTGGCACACAAATAACCCGAATGTCATGGCATGAATATCCGAATTGTTTCTTAAGGTTCAAACAGGAGTTCTACTATCTCAATATTCATCAAACATAATCATTTCCACAACCAAACAATTCATGCTATATCAATTTTAACACATATAATAATAATGTAGTTGTATTATTTACATGCAACTTACTCGTTTCAATGGAATATCATATCCCATCAAATCTTTAAACATTCAATCAACACATAAATGTTATTTACATTTGACATCACCTTCTAATATACAATATCATCAACCTAAACTTTAATACAATCATGGAAAGATAGATTTTCAAGTATAATGATAATGACATAAATATCATGCTCATTTAATCACACGGACTTACCCCAAATGCAATTTCGGCTAATTATTCTCTTTTTGTCTTTAACCACGCACTTTATCGATTTAAGCCCAAATCTTGATTTTCTTGATCTAACATGATGAAATTCACTCATTAATCACTAAGTAAATTTAGACAATCAAAATTCACATTTTTGGCAAAATAGCCATTTTGCCCATAGACTTTCACAAAATGACCATTTTACCCTTAGGCCTAGAAATCGATTTTTATCGAATTTCCTTATTAGCCAAGCCTAACCACCCAACTATTACTCTTATGAAAACCCAAAATTCCCACTATTTCACACAATTACAACCTATTTTATAACTTTTACAAAATGGCCCTTTTAGGTGTTTTCCATGAAAATCCTTTCACAAAAGTTGTTTATTACACAGCCAAGACTCATTTTCTTCCATAAAAATTCAGCAAACAACATAAATCTTTTCATGGAAAATCCCTATACTATCAATCATTTCACACAATAGTCCCCCCATTAGCTAGTTCATGCTACAAGGGTTCCAAAGGTACAAAAATTATCAAAAATAGGCATCTAAATCACTTACTTGTAAGGGATATAAGTTGCTGAAATTTTTGAGCTTTCAAAACCCCCTCTTTGCTGGTATTTTTGGTGGGGAAGAAGGAAGATGAAAAGATGACAATAATTTTTTCTTTTTGTTTTATTTTATTACTTAATAAGTCACCTAATGCACACCAACTTTGACTTTTCAATCCTTTTTTGTCTCCTTGATCAGCCACTAACATATTTATGGTCTATTTACTCAATAAATACCATAATTTAATGTTCTATAGCTATTTGACACCTTTAGCTAGCAACACAAAACTTTTTCCCTTTACGCGATTTAGTCCTTTTTCGCAATTAAGCATGAAATCGCTAAAATTATTTCACCAAAACTTTCATGCACTCATATAATCATGCTATAACACATAAAATATCATAAAATTATTTCACCAAAACCACTGTTCTGACTAGGCCCAAAATCGGGTTGTTACACATACAATCACATAGCTGCGTGGCTGTGTCACACTTGGTTACCTTTAAGTCCGAAAATTAAGGAATAATTAAGCGGTTGAATGGAAATAAACTGTAAGCTAGTGGTCTCTATTGAAAAATTAGACAAATATAGAGACTGATTTGGACATAGTTGAGTTCCAAATCTAGTTTGGTTGAATTAGAACTAGCTAGTCCCTTAGTGGGGGACAAAATGATTGTCAATGGATGGTTTCTAAATGGTTGAAGATCGTGAAAGAAGGCTTATAAATAGCTGGGGAAATGACTTCTCGGGGAGAGAATTCTTCTCATTATCTGTTTCACTTTTTTCTCTTATTCAGCTTCTTTCTTAGTTGCTTCAAAGAAGAGATTGTTATGGGAAGCTCTGCATGGAGCACAACTCATGTGGTTTGAGTCAGAAAAGTGAGATTTCCTAAATCTGGGAAGGTTCTAAGTCCTTCAGTGTACATAAGATTTAGAAAACAAAGTAAAGGGTTTTTAAAACCATTCTAGGGGTTCTGTATGTTTTTGGAAACTGAGCTCTAAGCTGAGGTACTGAGTCTAATTTATGATTTTGGTTGTTATGCTTTGCTGGCAGGAGAATGAAAGCTCTGTTGTTTGAAAAAGCTAAGCTGATAAGGCAAAGAAACATCAGATGAATTTCTGTAATCTATTCCTGAAATGCTTAGTAGGTGGCTTAACTCTGTGATAAGTGCTGTGATGATGAATAAACTTTGTTGATTGTGAATGGAAGCCTGTATGAAATTTGCTTGATGTATGGTATATGCCAAAGTAGTTCAATATATGTATCATGTCTAAAGTGATAGAGTACTCTGTTCTGGTATGTAAGTGAAATGCATATATCGTATAATTATAACATGGGAAATATCGATAGGTGAGATGAATTTAAGATTGGGAAAGGGTGATGCTATTAGATACCGCCATACAGTGTTGTTGTTGTGTACACCTGTGATGTGTGAAGCTTCGGGCCTTGCGGAGAGGATATTGTGGTGTTTGAGCATCAATGTTATGAATGAAAAAAATGGAAGAATGGAAGAAGGAATAGGGAAATGGTAATTCCGTTAAGATTTTGCCATTCAGGATTGTTAGGAGCAAACCGTTATGTGCGAAGCTTCGGGCCTTGCCAGAGGGGAAGGGGAACTCTTCGATGTTCAAGAATTAAGGTGAAATGTAGAACAGGTCTTTCAGGATGACATCATGATGACATCTATTAGATTTTACAGAGTAACACCGCGACAACGATCAACAGGCTCTATGGGGCGACACCGTGATGGGGGTAAAATCCTACAAGGCGACAACTCTAATGATGTCTAACCTGTAAGACCATAGCTCAGCTATGGCAACCATCATAGTCCTCTAGGAAAGTAAACATGGAGAATATGAGGTGTAAGACCATAGTTCGGCTGTGGCAACAAATGGAGTCCACCGGGACACTAAACACGGGGTAGTCCTGTAACACCCCTTATCCGTATCCGAACCGGAATAGGGTTCGAGGCATTACTGGACTTACAATGTAACACCCGTGTAACATACAACTCAAGTATAAGTTTCTTGTGCACGAGTGAGCTAACTAAGGAAGTGATTTCATTTTAAAAATGCTAGAACGGTACATCATATTTACACCTATATCATCAATACGTTTTAGTACTCCAACGGCCGAACCACAACTTCAAGATCATGTATATTTCTTTGTGATTTCATATTATCAAACCCTAGATGTATTTACTAGACATTAGTTACATAAATATAAAACAACACATATGATTTCATGCCAAACCGAACCTAGATTTATATATACATATCAAGCCATTTTCACATGGCTTCGAGTACATAAACAAAATATACACTTCTAAACACATAATCAAGCCTATACATGCCGTAATGTCTCGCCTAAATAACTAAGAAGAGATACCAAATGTGGCACACACAAGGCGTGATAGCTTTGACGATGATCCGAACTCATAAATGATTCAGGAAATCTATGTGGATAGCAACAAAACACAAAGAAAGATAGAATGAGTATACAACCCAGTAAGTCATAAGTAATTTCTATACATACTATTGATATAAGAAGAGAAAATGTATAAAATTCACCTATTTAGGTCATGCCGAACCATATTACAATCATATAATTAAGTAAACCATCCACAAGCCAAGGACAATAAAAAAAAAAAATCATCTACCAACCAACCCAATAGCTTTAAACATCACTCAATATACGTACAACAATGTCAGCCTCATACATACACACATATTCATTTTATACCTCAACTTGATACTTCGAATAATGATACAACACCATGTCTCTTCCTTATACTACATATACCATTAATCACGATCACTTTACATAGTGCCCAAAGGTTTTCCCCGCACACATAGTGCCAAGATACATCGCACACTTAGTGCCTCAAAACTATCTCACGAATTGGTTTTCAATTCAAAGACACACAAGATGCCTTTTGATTCACACACATAGTGTTAGTATATGATACTTACAAGAAGACAACTTAAATAACTACATTAACATATATGGCCACGAATTTAAATACATGTATATTTGTATATGAGTCTATAATCACTTTTATAGAAAAGAACTTATGGACTTACTTGATAGTTCGAAATGATCCTCAATCACCTATTCAATTTCTTTGTTTTTGCCTTTGCTTGATTCCCTCCCTTGAGTTCTTGAGCTAAAATAAATGAATTTAACAATTTAATTACCTCACTAGTTAATCATACCCTTCACTATTAAAATTTCACATCACAAAAGAAAGATAATGACACAACACTTATGTTTTCATCATAATTAACCATTCGGCTATTGATCATTCAATAATTATTCACTATCATTAGCTAATCCATACTTCAATGAAATTCACCAATATACATATACATGTCATTACGGTAACCACACCTTGTTAAAATACTCAATTATACATTTCGATGATTTCCTCATTAACTTATAATTATCCTTGTTCATTATTTTAAACCTTCAATTTATGCCTATATAAGGTCTCAAGGCCGAATGCAATTCATCATTTTAATATCTAGTTTCACTTCACAACCACTTTGGCCGTGTACTTTTAATTTGGCCAAAAGCCTTCCATTTATTCGCACCTTCATATAGACATCATCTAGCTCATCTACTTCTAATTCCATAAGTTCAACCTTATATTGTTCATTAAAACCCTCATGGTCTAAGTTTAAAGATTGTCAAACACACACATTTTCCAATTCTCTTAGCCGAATTTTTCCACAATACTTAGACCTAAGTAAATACACTAAACTAAATCTTTTTCTCAATTAATCCAACAAGAGCATTCGGCTATACTAAAATACCATTTCTTTCCTAGGATGACAATTTAAATCAAATAAGCATTCAATTTAAAACCCCATTTAACCGAATGCCCAAATATCATCCTAGTATAATTTCAACAATTTCATATCATCCTAACATCTAATTCTTCAACAATGCAAGAAAACCAATCACAAAACTTAGCAAGTTGTACACGGCTTAGTGCCCAATCACTACAAAACAATTTATAATTTCCTTAACATTTCCAAGCTACTTTGCAATTTAATTTAAACATGTGAGAATATATATAACTAATAATTCAAACTCACCTCCAATTAGCAAGTAGCCAAAGCCGAATTCCTTAATGAAGATTTCCTATTTTCCTCTCTTTAGTTTCGGCTCTTGGAGGTAGAAGAAGATGAACATCTTTTTCTTTTCTAAATTATTTTCTTTAGTCTTTTGTTTTACAATTTTTATTATTATTATTATATAATCAAAAATTATAAATAATTATACTTAGTGGAGAGCCATCATCACTTGGCCGGCCACTTAATAGAATTTGGGCAAATTGACATGCAAAGCCACTCATTTCCATGCATGCACTAATAGACCATTATAATATTAACCTATTACATTTTACAATGTTTCATATAAGTCCTTTCTTTATAAATTCTCTTAGAGATGATCAAATTAATGCATGAAACTTTCACTCCCGCGTCTACTCACATTGTAAACACCAAAATAAATATATTTTAATTACTTAATACTCGGTCTCGTGGTCCCGAAACCACTTCCCGACTAGGGTCAATCTAGGGCCATACAATTCTTCCCCACTTAAGGAGTTTTCGTCCCCGAAAATCTTACCAGTGAAAAGGTTTGGGTATCTCTCTTTCATAGAGTTCTCGGTTTCCCAAGTAGCTTCTTCAATCCCATGCTTGAGCCATAGTACCTTTACTAACGGGACCTTTTTGTTCCGCAACTCTTTCACTTCGCGAGCTAGGATACGGATCGGTTCTTCCTCATAACTCAAATCAGATTTAATTTCAACCTCTATTGGACTAATTATGTGCGATGGATCGGATCTATAACGTCGAAGCATTGAAACATGGAAAACATTGTGGATCCTTTCAAGTTCGGGGGGTAAAACTAATCTGTATGCGACTGGTCCAATTCGTTCGGATATCTCATACGGTCCGATAAACCTCGGGCTCAATTTGCCCTTACGGCCAATTCTGAGTACCTTCTTCCAAGGCGAGACTTTAAGAAATACCTTGTCTCCGATCCGATATTCAATGTCTTTTCTTTTTAAGTCTGCGTATGACTTTTGTCGATCTGAAGCTGTTTTCAAGCTTTCACTAATTTTCTTTACTTTAAGTTCAGCGTCTTTGATCAAATCAACTCCGAAAATTTTACTTTCGCTAAGTTCGGTCCAAAACAACGGAGTACGGCATTTTCGACCATATAAGGCCTCGTATGGTGCCATCTTAATGCTTGATTGAAAGCTATTGTTGTAAGCAAATTCAATCAATGGTAAGTATCGTTCCCACGAACCACCAAATTCCAGGATGCAACATCTCAACATATCCTCTAGTATTTGAATAGTCCGTTCAGATTGACCATCCGTCTGGGGATGAAAAGCGGTGCTAAAATGCAACTTAGTACCCAAAGCTTCTTGTAGCTTTTTCCAGAATCGCGACGTGAATCTTGGATCTCTATCCGACACAATAGAAATAGGTACTCCATGCAACTTCACAATTTGAGAAACATACAACTCGGCTAGTTTATCGAGTGAATAATCCATGCGCACGGAAATGAAATGAGCCGACTTTGTCAATCTATCTACAATAACCCAAATCGCATCTTTCCCCGCTTGTATGCGACAACGGCAATCCGGCTACAAAATCCATCATTATTCGATTCCATTTCCATTCGGGTATCGTGATCGGCTGAAGTAATCCTGAAGGTACTTGATGTTCCGCCTTCACTTGTTGACATACCAAACACTTCGAAACAAAATCAGAAATGTCTCGTTTCATACTAGACCACCAAAACTGACATTTTAAGTCGTTGTACATTTTCGTGCTACCAGGATGGATCGACATTCGGCTATTATGAGCTTCATTTAGAATCATCGAAATAAGTTCTGAATTTCTTGGAACACACAATCGGTTTCTGAATCTTAAACAGTCGTCATCATCAATTTGAAATTCTGATTCCCTACCCATGGCACATTTAGCTCGTTTAGCAACCAATTCACCGTCACCCCTTTGAGCTTCACTAATTTGGTGAATCCACAGTGGTCTAGCCTTTAATTCTGCTACTAATGCATTATCGGATGGAGCGGTCAAATGTACGTTCATTGCTCGTAAAGCAAACAGTGATTTGCGACTTAACGCATCAGCAACTACGTTAGCCTTTCCCGGGTGATAGTCGATGACCAGCTCATAATCTTTCAACAACTCGAGCCAACGTCTTTGTCGCAAATTCAATTCTCTCTGAGTCATCAAATATTTGAGGCTTTTATGATCCGAGTATACATGACACTTCTCGCCAAACAAGTAATGTCGCCATATCTTCAAAGCGAAAACAATTGCAGCTAACTCAAGATCATGAGTCGGATAGTTCTTCTCATGTGGCTTCAATCGTCTTGATGCATATGCTACCACTCGACCTTCTTGCATCAACACGCAACCCAACCCAAGCAAAGACGCATCACTATAGGCGACAAACTCTTTCTGGTTTCGCGTTGCACAAGCACGGAGCTTTCGATTAGATACGTTTTGCTTGATCGAAACTTCTCTGACATTTTTCTGACCAAACGAACTTAACATCTTTCTGCAGTAGTCTTGTCATTGGTGTGGCTATCGTCGAAAAACCCTTTACAAAACGTCTGTAATAACCGGCAAGTCCCAAAAAGCTTCGAACTTCAGTAATATTCCTCGGAGGCTTCCAATTAAGTATAGCCGTAATTTTACTCGGATCAACTCTAATACCTGATGCAGACACCACATGACCCAAAAAACTAACTTCTCTCAACCAGAACTCACATTTACTGAACTTAGCATACAATTGCTTGTCCCATAAAATCCATAACACTAATCTCAGGTGCTCAGCATGTTCAGTTTCATTTCTCGAATAGACCAAAATGTCATCGATAAACACAACTACAAACCGATCCAGATATGGTATGAAAATCCGATTCATCAAATCCATAAATACCGCAGGGGCATTAGTAAGCCCAAACGGCATTACTAAGAACTCATAGTGTCCATATCTCGCTTACGCAGCGCTTGGGTATATCGAGTCTCTAACTCGTAGCTGATAATATCCCGATCTCAAATCTATCTTCGAAAATACAGAGGCCCCTTTCAGTTGATCGAATAAATCATCAATACGCGGTAACGGATATTTATTCTTTATTGTCACCTTATTCAATTGACGATAGTCGATGCATAATCGCATGGTTCCGTCCTTCTTTTTCACAAATAACACCGTGCACCCTAAGGCGAGGAACTTGGGCGAGCGAATCCTCTATCCATCAACTCTTGCAATCGAAGTTTTCAATTCTTTCAATTCCGTTGGTGCCATACGATACGGAGTCAGAGAAATCGGTGTAGTCCTGTACAAGTTCAATGCCAAACTCTACCTCCCGAACAGTGGTAACCCCAGTAGTTCCTCGGGAAAAACATCCGGATAATCACAAACTACCGCAGATCGATTCAAGCTTCTTCTCTAACTCCTTGTCATCAAACACGTATGCCAGGTATACCTCACACCCCTTTCTCACATGTTTTTGAGCCATCATCGAGGATATAATTACTGGTAACCCGATCCTATCAGTAGACTTGACTCGTATTATCTCATCATTTGCACATCTCAAATCAATAGTCTTTCCTTTGCAATTCACCATCGCATCATGGATAATCCAACCAATCCATACCAAGGATAACATCAAATTCATCAAACGGTAAAAGCATCAAGTCAGCTGGAAAGCAGGAGCCTCTGACTACTAGAGGACATTTCTTACACACTTTATTCACGAGTACATAACGGCCCAAGGGATTTGACACTCGGATTACGAACTCAGTAGACTCGACAGGTAGAGTCTTACTAGATACTAAAGTCTCACATATATATGAATGAGTAGAACCAGGGTCAATCAAAGCAACAACATCAGTATTAAAGAGAGTAAATGTACCAGTGATAACATCAGGAGAAGATGCTTCCTCTCGTGCACGAATGGCATAAGCTCTAGCAGGAGCACGAATTTCAGACCGATCAGTCGTATCAGAAATCCCTCTCTGACCCCCACTTCTGCCTCCAGTATTTCTCGATGGTCTACCTCTAACTGCTGCGCCGGTCGATCTTGTACCTTGTATCTTATTCTTCTCATCAGGTTCCGTACAATCTCGAACAAAATAATCCCGCGATCCGCATCTATAACAGGCTCGGTTAATAGTCTTACCCCAACATTCACCTACATGTCGTCTTCCACATTGGGTGCATTCAGGTTTTTCTTGTCGGCTGTTACCAACACTAGCAACCGAAGTAACTCGAGAATCCGTTGACGGTCGCTCCCTAATAGAAATTCCCGTAGCCGTCTTTGATTTGTTAGTATCGTCCCTGAATCTCTTTGGAGTCGAGAAAGTAGTTTTACCCGCCATTCTTTTACGAAGATCTCTGGCTTCAGATTCAGCTTTCTTTTTCTCTTTCCCGAGCTCTTCAGCCTTGCATGCCCGTTCCACCAGTGTTACAAATTCCTTTATTTCCAAAATACCCACCAGCAGTTTTAAATCTTCATTCAATCCTTCTTCAAATCTTTTACACATAGCGACTTCATCACCTACACACTCTCGAGCATATCGACCGAGTCTTACAAACTCGCGTTCAGTATTCGAATCATCACAAACGACCTTGTTTGAGCTCCAAAAATTCTTTACGCTTTTGTTCGGTGAATCGTTGACTAATATACTTCTTTCTAATTACATGCAAAGAATTCCCAAACAACACGTTCCTTCGGGACTATAGAAATCAGAGTTCTCCACCAATAGTAGGCCGAGTCTCGCATTAAGGATATAGCACACTTTAAACACTCTTCTGGTGTACACGAAAGCTCTTCAAAAACACGAATGGTGTTATCAAGCCAAAACTCGGCCCTTTCAGTATCATCAGTAGCTGTAGCTCGAAATTCCTCCGCTCCGCGCTTTCTTACTAAATCTACAGGAGACTTACTCAGCCTCAAAGGATCAATAGTCGTTGGTATGACAGGAACCTGAGGCGGATTATTTAAGTTCGGAAACGGTTGAGCAGCCGGGTTAGTCCGGGCGTATTGTGCGACCCATTCATTCATCATAGAAAAGAAGGCTTGTTTTGCCCCATCATCTTGATTATTAGCAGAGGATTGAGGTTCAACAGGCGGTGTTCCTTGTGCAGGAGCAGCCGCTACACTTTCAACATCATCCGCCAAGGCTCTCTCAGGACTAGGTTCCATTTACTAATCAAAACAATAATTTAAACCGTCAAAAGCCATCACACTATCATATACTAACATTAAGGCATGTATAGCTAGACTCGTACGCGCTACGGTAGTCCTAGAACTGACTAAACCGTGGCTCTGATACCAATAAAATGTAACACCCGTGTAACATACAACTCAAGTATAAGTTTCTTGTGCACGAGTGAGCTAACTAAGGAAGTGATTTCATTTTAAAAATGCTAGAACGGTACATCATATTTACACCTATATCATCAATACGTTTTAGTACTCCAACGGCCGAACCACAACTTCAAGATCATGTATATTTCTTTGTGATTTCATATTATCAAACCCTAGATGTATTTACTAGACATTAGTTACATAAATATAAAACAACACATGTGATTTCATGCCAAACCGAACCTAGATTTATATATACATATCAAGCCATTTTCACATGGCTTCGAGTACATAAACAAAATATACACTTCTAAACACATAATCAAGCCTATACATGCCGTAATGTCCGCCTAAATAACTAAGAAGAGATACCAAAATGTGGCACATCAAGGCGTGATAGCTTTGACGATGATCCGAACTCGCAAATGATTCAGAAATCTATGTGGATAGCAACAAAACACAAAGAAAGATAGAATGAGTATACAACCCAAAGAAGTCATAAGTAATTTCTATACATACTATTGATATAAGAAGAGAAAATGTATAAAATTCACCTATTTAGGTCATGCCAACCATATTACAATCATATAATTAAGTAAACCATCCACAAGCCAAGGACAATAAAAAAAAAAAATCATCTACCAACCAACCCAATAGCTTTAAACATCACTCAATATACGTAAACAATGTCGACCTCATACATACACACATATTCATTTTATACCTCAACTTGATACTTGAATAATGATACAACACCATGTCTCTTCCTTATACTACATATACCATTAATCACAATCACACACATAGTGCCCAAAGGTTTTTCCCTTTTACACATAGTGCCAAGATACATCGCACACTTAGTGCCTCAAAACTATCTCACGAATTGGCTTTCAATTCAAAGCACACACACAGTGCCTTTTGATTCACACACATAGTGTTAGTATATGATACTTACAAGAAGACAACTTAAATAACTACATTAACATATATGGCCACGAATTTAAATACATGTATATTTGTATATGAGTCTATAATCACTTTTATAGAAAAGAACTTATGGACTTACTTGATAGTTCGAAATGATCCTCAATCACCTATTCAATTTCTTTGTTTTTGCCTTTGCTTGATTCCCCTCCCTTGAGTTCTTGAGCTAAAATAAATGAATTTAACAATTTAATTACCTCACTAGTTAATCATACCCTTCACTATTAAAATTTCACATCACAAAAAGAAAGATAATGACACAACACTTATGTTTTCATCATAATTAACCATTCGGCTATTGATCATTCAATAATTATTCACTATCATTAGCTAATCCATACTTCAATGAAATTCACCAATATACATATACATGTCATTACGGTAACCACACCTTGTTAAAATACTCAATTATACATTTCGATGATTTCCTCATTAACTTATAATTATCCTTGTTCATTATTTTAAACCTTCAATTTATGCCTATATAAGGTCTCAAGGCCGAATGCAATTCATCATTTTAATATCTAGTTTCACTTCACAACCACTTTGGCCGTGTACTTTTAATTTGGCCAAAAGCCTTCCATTTATTCGCACCTTCATATAGACATCATCTAGCTCATCTACTTCTAATTCCATAAGTTCAACCTTATATTGTTCATTAAAACCCTCATGGTCTAAGTTTAAAGATTGTCAAACACACACATTTTCCAATTCTCTTAGCCGAATTTTTCCACAATACTTAGACCTAAGTAAATACACTAAACTAAATCTTTTCTCAATTAATCCAACAAGAGCATTCGGCTATACTAAAATACCATTTCTTTCCTAGGATGACAATTTAAATCAAATAAGCATTCAATTTAAAACCCCATTTAACCGAATGCCCAAATATCATCCTAGTATAATTTCAACAATTTCATATCATCCTAACATCTAATTCTTCAACAATGCAAGAAAACCAATCACAAAACTTAGCAAGTTGTACACGGCTTAGTGCCCAATCACTACAAAACAATTTATAATTTCCTTAACATTTCCAAGCTACTTTGCAATTTAATTTAAACATGTGAGAATATATATAACTAATAATTCAAACTCACCTCCAATTAGCAAGTAGCCAAAGCCGAATTCCCTTAATGAAGATTTCCTATTTTCCTCTCTTTAGTTTCGGCTCTTGGAGGTAGAATAAGATGAACATCTTTTTCTTTTCTAAATTATTTTCTTTAGTCTTTTGTTTTACAATTTTTATTATTATTATTATATAATCAAAAATTATAAATAATTATACTTAGTGGAGAGCCATCATCACTTGGCCGGCCACTTAATAGAATTTGGGCAAATTGACATGCAAAGCCACTCATTTCCATGCATGCACTAATAGACCATTATAAGATTAACCTATTACATTTTACAATGTTTCATATAAGTCCTTTCTTTATAAATTCTCTTAGAGATGATCAAATTAATGCATGAAACTTTCACTCCCGCGTCTACTCACATTGTAAACACCAAAATAAATATATTTTAATTACTTAATACTCGGTCTCGTGGTCCCGAAACCACTTCCCGACTAGGGTCAATCTAGGGCCGTTACATACAATATAGCATTCATACAAATTCGAGTTAATAATCTTGCAAACAATTTAAAATTTTAGCCATCATTCACATTGTCCCTATAAGTCTCTATAAGACTTTAAAATATTCTTGGACGAGGTTCGGGACTAAACCGATAATTTAGGAAATTTATCAGGAACTTAGGAAATTTTTAACTCTACAGAGTCACACGCCCGTTTGCCCCGAGAGACACGGCCAAGAGATACGTCTGTGTCTCAGGCCGTGTGGATATTCAAATTGGGATCACATGGCCTTGTTCCAGCCCGTGCTCAACCCTGTGGAGCTCACTGACTTACCTCACACGGCCAGACCACACGCCCATGTGTTTAGCGCATGTGTCACCCACACACCCGTGTCTAGGCCGTGGGGAAATAGGGCATACATACTGACTTGGGTCACAGGGCCGGCCATATGCCCATGTGCCAGCCCATGTGCCACACACGACCAGTAGACACGCCCGTGTGTCTAGGCCGTGCCAAACCTGTAGGGTATACTGACTTAATTCAATAGGGTACCTAGGAGACACATGGTTGTGTACCAAGGCCATATGTCACACACGGTCAAGCCACATGCCCGTGTGCTCGGTCGTGTGGAGTGAAAATAGACTTGGTTGAAGTCACTTTTCTCACCCATTCTCAAGCACACTTAACAACCAAAATGGTATCATTTCAATACATTCAAAGGCAGCCAAAGCATGCTAATCCATACATATATCATGCCAAATCATTATACCAAAATATGCCAATACAAAAGCATTATAAACATCACATATATAATTTATCAAACACATACTTTAGGCCAAGTTAAATGGCCAATACATACCAGCATTTACAAGTCAAACCACAAATACATAACATAAGCCAGTTACACATTTTATACCAACCATGCCAAAACATAAGGCCACATTATAACTATCAACCAAAATCTTTATAAAAAAGACTCAAGCCTATACAAGCCATATAACCAATATACAAAGCTTTTAAGTACCAAACCATAGCTGGATAGTGTGATAAGATCTCCGATGACTTCCAACCCGAGCAAGCCTCTGAAACTCTATAAACATAGAAAAGAAAACAAAGTAAGCTATAAAGCTTAGTAAGTTTGTAAGGTGTTAAACTCAATTTATTGAATAAACACATATTAAGCAATTTCACAAATCATAATGTCCTCATATGCTTTCACCTTTATAATATGAATTCATTTACATAGTCAACCAAGAGTTTCACATGGTTACTCATATCATTGCTCATATAGATCTATCACATTCTCACCAATTCATTCACATTTACATATACATGAACAAATATGTATATAAATAACTTGATTCAACCCAATTCCCAACACATCATATTTAATAAATACGAATCACGTTATATGTCATCAAGTAACGGTGATTTCGCACAATATGTGCCATATGTATATTTAATTAACAGAACTATAACTCATATTACACATATCATTCAATTCATACCTCATTATAGCCAAATAAACACATTTTGGCATGAAACATACTTATACATAGATCTTTCACATTTTAGATACATGGTACATGATAACTCCCAAATTACCTTTATTCGATTCTCATATAGGTTCTATACATACATGTATTATTTAATTCAATTATACTTTCATTCTCATCTTGACAATGCACGTTGAACCATCCAGAATCGCTATAATTAGAAATCTCGTATAACTCATACAATGCCATATCCCAGATATGGTCTTACATGTTATAGTATATCGATGCCAAAAGCCCAACTATGGTCTTACACGAATCTCATATCGATGCCAATGTCCCAGACATGGTCTTATATGAATCACATATCGATGCCAATGTCCCAGACATGGTCTTACACGAATCACATATCAATGCCAATGTCTCAGACATGGTCTTACATGAATTATAATTTCGAACACAAAGTGTCATATATAGCCGAATAGTCGTCAAACATGACTACAATTTCATATACACAATTTATGCAATATCAAAGCATTAAAAGCATAATTGTAACAATGCTTATTAAACATACAAACTTACCTTGATCGTTAAAATGACGGAACAGATCGACTATTTCAATACATTATCTTTTCCTCAATCTAAACTCGTATTTCACGTTTTCTCAATCTAATTATAAACAAAATCAGCTTATTAAAACATTAATACATTCAATTTAACACAATTTACACATTTTGGCAAAATTATGCTTTTACCCTTAAAGTTTTACACTTTTACAATTTAGTCCCTAAGCTTGTAAAATGAAATTCACTTAATTTTGGCCAAACCCAAGCCTGGCCTAATTTAATACAACTTCATAGCAGCCCATATTTCATTTATTTCACACTTTTAACAACTCAATTTACACTTTTCACAATTAAATCCATTTTTGACATTTTTGTCAAAAATCACTTTACAAAACATTAAAATCTATCAACAAATACTCATTTTCCATCATCAAACATTCAAAAGCTCAAGCATTCATCAATGGTACTTCAAAAAATCATTAACAAATTTGAAAATTGAGGTATGGGCTAGCTAAAACACAAAGCAACGATCACAAAAACATAGAAATCATCAAAAACCGAGTGCAATACATACCTCAATTAAGCCACACAAGTGCCGAACCCTAATGTTCTCTCTTGGCTTTATTTTGTTTTGATATTTGGTTGAGATGAATAGAAATTAAAGGTGAAATGGCTTTTGTTTTGTTTTATTATACTTAATGCATAATTTACTATTTTAACCTTAGTAAAATAATCTTTAAAAACATAAAAACCATGGTCATAAATGTCCAATAGCCTTTCAAATGGTTTAAATACCATTTGAGGACCCCTACTTTAAAAGCCATAGCTAATAAACACTTTTAACAAGTAGAATGCAACTTTTGCATTTTACGCGATTTAGTTCTTTTTACCGAATTAAGACTTTAAACGGTAAAATTTCTTTATGAAAATTTCACATAATAATTGTATGATGCTGTAAACCATAATAAAATTTTAAAATAAATATTTTGACTTTAGATTGTGGTCCTGAAACCACTGTTCTGATTATCCCTAAAAACGAGCTATTACAACTCTCCCCTTAGGGATTTTCGTCTTTGAAAATCTTATCCGAAAATAGATTAGTGATTTGTTTCCACTAGCCTCATGAATTTCTCATATAACCTCAAATTTCTCAACTTTTCAATCTCACTAGCTAAAATTCTGATATGTTCTTTGCTATATGTCATAACAAGCTGAGTTTCTACTTTTGAAAAAGATACTATAGATGAAGTATCTTATATGTATCATCACATCATATAAATAAGGAACACATTATGGATCTTCTCAAGTTCTGACGGTAACCTCATACGGTCTCATTCTCTCAATAATCTCATACAGCCCGATAAATCACGAACTCAAATTCTCTTTATAGCTAAGTTAAGAAATTCTATTTTCACAACAATACTTTCACAAACTCAGTTCACTAACTGAAATTCAATACTTTTATGTATAAATTTTGCATATGTTTTTTGTCAATCTGAAACTGCTTCCAGACTATCGTGAATTACTTCCACTTTCACTTTAGTCTTTCTAATCACTTCGTCCCCGTAATTCTTTTTATCACTGATCTCATATAAAACTTTGTACGGTGCCATCTTTATACTCAACTAATAATTTACGATTATATAGAAGTCAAACAACTGTAAGTATTTTTCAAATTCTAAAACACAACAATAAAACATTACCTTGAGAATCTGGATCTCTCACTCATATTAGCCATCTGTTTAAGAATGAAATACGACGTTAAATTGAAACCGTTTGTCTAAAGCTTACTGTAGTTTTCTACCAAATCACAACACAAGATTTAGGTCTCTACCCGAAATAGTAGAGTCTGGTAAACTATGTGATCTGAAAATCTCTAACATGTATAATTCAGCTAACCTATCAAGAGAGAATCTATACGTACTGAGGTAGAATATGCTGACTTCTTCAAACATTCAACGATAGTTTAGATAATATTTGTTTAAGCAACACATGCTGTAACAGTCTTGAAAACATTTGATGATCAGCTTTAACTTGTGAACAAATCAGACATTTGAATATAAAATCAGAGTATCACACTTCATATTTATTCGTTGGCATAACTGTTTCAGATCATTATACATCTTGTTGTTCCTCGTATGAACAAACAAGCTATCACTATGAGCTACATGAAACAATTGTTGTATAATCTCTGAACTTCTCAGTATACGAACTCTATGTCGAAACAATTAATAATCATTGGTTCCAACCTGAAGCTCTAATCTGAATTCAATTTATATTGAACTCTTTTAACTTGCAATTCACTGATACATTTATGAATTTCACAAATTCTCTGAATGCTTTTAACTCAGCTAATATTTATCCATCATCTAATAAGATCAATTGTATATTCACCATTTGTAAAGCACACATAGGTTTCCTGCTCAGAACATCTGTGACTATAATCGTTCATCCCTGGATGACAATCAATTTCTAATTCAAATCCTTTCTACGATTCAAGCCACCTTTATTGTCCAAAATTCAGATCTCTCTGTAACATTAAAGTTGTCACATTACCCATCAAATAATCAATGTCACTGACTATTCAACATGAATACATTATCAATAATCTCTAATTTACACGTCGTATAGTTCTTTTCATGTAGCTTTAACTGTAATTAAGCATAAGCTATCATTATACATTCTTGTATTAGAACACATTTCAAACCATTCAATGACGCATGACTGAAAATCATAAACTCTTTACCCGGTGCAGGCTGAACCAGAACTGATGCTTCAGTTGATAATGTCTTCAACTGATTATCACTTTATTAATAATTATCATATCATGCAGACTTCACAAGCACGATGATTTTCTCAATCAAAACAACTTCAGTTTACAAAATCATTGCTCAATAAAATTGTTCCGATAAATATAATTCAATATCACGTCTTCTGGAATTTGAATTCTTCATTCGGACTATTCATCAATTAACCTATGAACGTACAAAAATTTATTTATGGATCTGTATATAAACTCAAACACATATAACTCCTTTAACCTTTCAAGTAGATAGTTCAAATCAAACTAAACCACTGATTGGATCTCAACTGTCAAATAATAACTTTTCAATTATCAAATTAATGAAGCTTTGAATCATACTGAAACCAAAACCATCAAATAGATTAAAATCATAGTACCATAATAAAGCCGATATCTCAATTGCATAGATAGATAATGTCCCAGTATTTTGAGCACAAAAGAAAATAAAAAATGGTTTCCTCAGCAACCAATACAGAAACACAATCTTTATGATCTGATGATGGTACCACTGTACTCCCATGATCAAACCAGAACTTATAATTATAATAGATATAGTCATAATCATAGTAAAATCGAGGTAACGAAATCTCAGATTGTAGAGTCATACAAAATTTCTGAAAATTACCACTGATATAGACTAATAAAGATCTTAATGATATCCCAGGAAATTTCTAGAAGGAGAAACATCAATCATAAATGCTGAAATCAACTATAACAGAAGCAATATAAACTTCATGTGTTTTCAACAAAGTAAAAGCCAGCATAAATAGGATACTAGCATCATACGAGTTTTACCGTCGACCTTCATATCCATAGAAAAGAATAGAACATCAAAGAAAAATTGGAGCAGTGCCGATCATAACTCAAACAGATTGACAATACTTTCGTCTATCAGTATGTTTAGGTAACGTTCTCCTATGATAAGAATTCCTTATGAAATTAAATAGTCACATATACTTATGAGAATAAATATACACATAAAATGTCCAGAAGAAACCATAGTAACTGCCCGACTGTAACCACTGCACTCAGTTATCATTTCAATTCAAATATTATCCCATTGTCTAATTCTATCATCACTGATTTCACATTATCTCATCACTAGCAGAAATCAATTCTGAAGAATTTCCAGTTAATACATTCTTTAGACATCATACCTGAATACTTTCGTCTCATCGAATTCAACTTCTTCTTTAATAGTGCCTTTGTATATTACGAATGGCCTTCAACACGATTCAATACACATATCAAACCCGTATAGTGTGTGAAATAACCCTATTGACATGCCAATTGTGTCATATCCTATGTTCATCAGGGCTCAATACACATATTGGTATAATGCTTTTCAATTCAGTCCTTTTTCTCACATTTGTATCGGTTTGTAAATATTTCGAATACAATCAACATAACAAATTACACAATTAAAATATGAACATTACAAAAATACACATAACTATACCGTATGAACTTACTAGGGGCAAACAACAAAAGCAATAGTGTTAGGGACTAATTTATAATTTACTTTTTCCTCGATTATCTACCGCTTCTTGATCTATAAATTATTTTCAATTATTAGTTGCAAACATTTTAAATCATATCATTTCATTTATATGACATCTTTTATTCATTTGTTGCCATTTTCCTGAAGTTTTACTTTTTATTCAATTTAGTCCCTAAAATTGAAACAATCTTATTTTTCACATTTAAACCCCAAACTTTTTAATCCAACTTTAATCTCATCCTAATACGGCCTTCAAGTATCTATATTTATAATAATTTCATGCTAATTTCAACATATTTTCATTTTAGCCCCTAAACTCAAAACAAACAAAAATCATTTTACAAAATAGTCATATTTTGTATTAAAGCATTAAACTCAACCATTAATCATTCAAAAAGCTTAAAAAAAATAATGGTAACTTTTCAAAACTTTGACAGTTTTATAATTTAGTACTCGAGTTAGCTAGATTAAGCTACAATGATCTCAAAAAAATAAAAATTACTAAAAACAGACATCCAAAGGACTTACATGCAAGGGGAACAAAAGCTTTAATTGAAAACAATGACTTCTTCCTTTATGTTTGTGTATTTTGTGAAGGCATTTAAAAATGGGAAAGAAGATGACCAAATTTATGTTTTAACTTTATTATAATTATTATTTTAACATTAAAATAACATGTAAAATATAACAACATATGCACCAATAGTCCCACTATAGTAGAATATGGTATTATTTTCATATTAAACCTTAATCATTTCCTAAGCAATTTAACTAATAAAATTAGTAGTGATTAACATTTACGATTTTTACGATTTAGTCCTTCTACCTTAGTTAGCCATTTAATTACTAAAATTTTTGGACCAAAATTTAATTCACCTATATGACAGCTCTGTAAATATTTAAAGAAAATATTTATAGGCTCAATTTACAGAAACGAGGTCCCGGCACATCATTTTCCAAAACTATTGACTGTAGGGTCAAACCACTTGTACTTTAATTAATTGTCCAATTAGCACGATTAATGAAATAAAAATTCACTATACCACTATGTTTGACTGGTAAATATTAAATAATAGTATTTATGGACTCACTCATCAGAATTGTAGTCTCAAAACCATTATTTTTGACATGATTGAGAAATAGTCCATTACAACTCTCCTCCTTTAGGAATTTCGTCCTCGAATTTTTTACTTGCGAATAGATTTAGGTACTGTGATCTTATAGATTTTTAAGTTTCCCATGAAGCTTTTTTAGTATCATGTCGGTACCACAGAACTTTCACTAACGGTACTCATTAATTTCGTTGTTCATTTATTTCCAAAGAAAAATTTTTGTAACAACTTACTCAGCGTAGATCGTATTGAGTTACGGTTTGGTGATAGTAGATTAAGCCCAGTATAGAAAAGGGGATAGACTGGTGAATTGTCCGTTAAATGTTTGGGTGGCATATTGCGCGAATCTGACAGTATGCCCAATTGAGGAAAGCCACGCTGGAAATTGCCATTTGGCAGACTCTTTCGTGAAGACAATCTGCGAACCCCAGATACTTTGGGCGAACTTGTTAGTTCTTAGATCGATAGACTTATTTTTCGTATTTTAGCATGAAAAAAATTGCCCAGTGAGTATTGTTAGAGTTTAGTTAAGACATAGTTGGAATTGAACTAGAGTACTGTAGATGAAAACTTGAAGTGTTTAGTTAGCTGAATGACTAGTTTAGTTGGCTTGTTTTAGTGTACAAGCAATGTTTCACAACTTGCTAGGTTGATTAGTGGTTGTATTTGTGTTTGGTAGAAAAGATTGTTTATACAAGTCATGATAATGGGTAAGAGAATGAATTTCTTTTTCATTCCTTGCTAGCACATTGTGAGCAAGCTCTTAAATTTTCTGTTCTTTATTAGAGAAGACGAGGAAGGTTTGCAGTAGCTAATCAAGGCTCCATTTGTAATAGCCCTAATTTGACCCTAGTCGAAAAGTGGTTTCGGGACCACAAAATCGAGTCACAAAATTATATAAATTCTCTTTTCTATGTTTATTATATGTAAAGTTTCATGTGTGAAAGTATCGTGTCTTAATTTTGTCATTTGAATGTGGAATTATTAAAAAGGACTGATGTGAGAAACTTAAAAATGTGATAGGTTAATTTGTAGTGGCCAAATATTGTATGGTTTAAAATATGGGGACTTGCATGTTAAATATCCCTTCCTTAAGTTAGTGGACGGCAAGGTTAGTGGATGATTGACATTTTATGCCTTTTATATTAATAAATTAAATGTTAAATGAATAAATAATATGAAATATGAACTTATATTAAAAGAAATGGGTGATAAAAACAAAGTTGGTTCATCTTTTTCTTCTTCCATTGCCGTACCTAAAGAAAGAAAAGAAGAAATTGAAGTTAAGACATTTGGTCACCTTTAAGTTGATTAAGGTATGTTAATGCTCTTTCATTGAAAATCTTTGTATATTTGGAGTGGTCATCAAGTATAGAAGCTAGCTCATGGCAAATGTTTTTGTAAATTGATGAAGATGACATTCGGTCATGGATGTTTGTATTTCTTTGATGTTGTTTTTGATGCTTTAGTGTATTGAGGGTTGATTATAGATGAGTTGAGCTTGGTAATATTGAATATTTGCGGCTTAATTGTTTAATGACAATCGGCTATGTTGAAATGCTAAATTAGTGCTAAATTGTAAGTATTTAATTGAGTGTTAGCCGAACTTGAGCTTATGATAGTAATTAGAATTAGTGAAATTTATGCATTTTGTGGTCCAAGTGTGATAAGAACCATACGGTTATGGCATGTAAGCATGAAGATTAGATGATGGATAATTTTAAATGTGAGATGGTTATAAGTTGATTTAAAGGCTTAATAAGTTAGTTTAAGGTGAAGTCATTAGCTTAGATATTCGATTTTGGCTACTATGTGTTGGATCTTGAATATTTTAATGTTTGAGTTTGCTAAATATTGAAATTAATAGTTAATTATTTATTTGTTGTGTAAGAGTCGAAAGTGAACTTAGGAGATGAATTGAGGAAAAATTGTTGTTATATGTTAATTGGTTGAGATTCTGTTATCATGTAGTAAAGGAGGGTTAAAATAATTAATATGTCAATTGAGTGAAATGTTAATGTACGAAATCTCATATTAGTTGATAGAAGAGGATGCTTAAATTGTTAAAATTTATTTTGACATAGCCGAATGTGTTCATGAATGAAAGAATTATATTGGTTTTGAAATGTATGTGCTGCCGAATGCATTTTTAAGAAATAGTTGAAATTCTTGTTATGAGCAAATTATAATATAACCGAATAAAAGGCATGATTAATGAATTAGTGACAAGTGAATTTGTTTAATCTAGCTCAAGAGCTTAAGGAGCCTAATTCGGATAAGGGAAACAGCTAAACTAACCGAATAGCATATCCGTAGTCATTCGACGACAGTCAAGGTAAGTCTTTGAGTAATGAAACTTAGCTTATGATTTGATAAAATCATGGTATATAAGCATAATAAATAAATTGTGACCTATTGGTTCTACTTGAATTATGTAGTGGGATAAATAATTTGTGCATATGACTTGTAGCAGAGTGGTTATAGAAATCATGTTGGATAGCGAAAGGAAATCATGTTATTTGTATGTGGCTATTGAGCCGAAAGTGGAATGGTTGATAAGCATGTTGTGCTTGTGTTCAAGTAATGTAAATGAAATGCTAATGTGTTATGATATATATATATATATGTGCATGATAATGGAGAATTATATTCAGGCTAAGTCCCGAAGGCATTCGTGCTGGTGTCATATCCGGGCTAAAGTCCCACAGGCTTTGTGCTGGTATTATATCCGGGCTAAAGTCCCGCAAGCTTTGTGCTGGTATTATATCCGGGCTAAAGTCCCGCAGGCTTTGTGTTGGTATTATATCCGGGCTTAAAGTCCCGCATACTTTGTGGTTGTAATTGGATTTGGGTTTTAAACCTAGCAGACTTAATGCCGATGATTGGAGTAAGATTATGATTTCGAATGTTCGTAGTAAACTACCATTGAATATGTTCAATACACTAAGTTGGTCAGGTATGTATTATATATTTTTATATGTTACATTGATCGGAATTGAATCATGAATGCGAAATGAGAAGTATATGTGAAAATCTCATATGTGTATGTGTGTATTTGGTTATGGTGAAAGGTTATATGAGATTGATTTGGTGATATACATGTTAAATAATCTGAATGCAAAGAATGGGTAATAAATTTGCTTGGAATAGCAGCAGTAATGTGATTTTCGAAAATCACCATAAAGTGTGGAAGTTGAGTTAGAGGCTGAATAAATTATGTCATGAAATCTTAATGAGTGTAGTTTCTTATAAAAGAAACCGTGTAAGCAAAAGAATTGCCAATAATGAGATATTTGAAGTGGTGTGGAATAGAGTCAAAATAACTTTGAGGTCCCCTTTTCTGTTTTCCGAAAATCATTATAAATGGTAAAAAAATGGTTATAATATAAAATTTATATTCTTAGACTCCTTAATGAGTCTATTTTCAAATGAAATAAACGATAACATATTTCAAATTCTGTATAATGAGAAAATTGATTCGTAGTGAAGAGTGGTCAGAATAGTCAAACAGTGAAATAGGGGAAACTTCAATAAAAATATGGTATTGATTGGTCCAACAAAAAATTCTGAAAATTTGATGGATGGAAGATATATGAGTCTATTTGTAGGGAAAATTAACGGCACTTGATTTGGAGTTTCTTAGCTCCAGTTATAAATAATTTAGTGACTGTTGCTCAGGAAGACAACTTGTAGTGAAATTGTGATTTTGTTGCAAACATGGTTAAAACTTGTTAATGAGATGCTTTTCAAGTTCTTATGATCTTATTTGTGATTTCAATATTTGGTTTTAATTGAGTTCAGATTCAAGTGAGGTGAATTTGCTAAATATGCATTATGTTCATGGATACTTGGCCAAAATGGCAATTATCTAGAAATGATTTCTTGAAAATTTGAAATAATCGATCTATAAGTAAATTAATTGTTGGCATTGCTTAAAACTTTCTAAGCATTGAAGCTTACTCCGTGTTCTCTTTTCCATTTCTTATAGGTTTATACTTTAGCTTGAGTTGGAAGAGCCAGAGATATCATCACACTATCGAGTCATTATGTGAGTTGAGAAGACTGTATATCATCATGGTTTAAGGCATGTATAGGATAGACTATAGGTAGAATGATATTTCGACTTTGTATACATTATAGCCATGCGAAGATGGCTTGCTCATTTTGTTTAGAGAAGCCTTATAATTGAACTAATGTGGTGAAATGTTTTAGTTAGAACTTGATAGTAGTCAATTTGTTATTAGATATTTGGTTATGTTTTGATAGTGAGTCATTTTGGAAATTTATAAGAGCTCTTATGGAAAATCAATGAGACATGTTTGTATTGTTGATAATTTATGTCTGGTAAGTATCTTTGACCTTATATAAGTTTTGTTCAGTCAAGTAATACCTCATAACCTTATTCCGGCAACAGATACGGGTTAGGAGTATTACACTGTGACAACCCTAATTTGACCTTAGTCGAAAAGTGGTTTTGGGACCACAAAACCGAGTTATAAAAAAAATAATTATAAATTATGTTTCATGATTTCGAAGTAAGCAAATACGAGTGTGAAAATTTCAAGCTTTGATTTGGTCATTTGCATGTGAATTTATTCAATAGGACTAAAATGTGACACTTTTGAAATGTGATAGGCTAATTTAGAATGAGTAAATAATGCATGTGTTTAAAGGAATGGTTTTGCATGTTAAATTGCCCATTTTGAGCTAGTGGCCGGCCATGTGCTAGTCATGTTATAAAATATGAATTTTATATTGGTTTTATTTAGTTAAATGATTAAATAACATGAATTAATGAAATAAAATAAGGAATTAAAATAGCTAGTGGGTGAAAATAACAAAGTTAGCACCTTGTTCATCCCAAAAACCGAATGTGAAGGAGAGTTGGGGAGAAGAACCATTCGGTCACTAAAATCATCTTTAAGGTATGAGATTCATGTGATTTTTTTTAATTGCTTGATAAATTTGAACTAATTGCCAAGTTCTTTAGGTAACCCATGTTAGAGATTTTGATATTAGGATGACTAGCACTTTCGGCCATGATAGTTGAGGATTAGGGATTTTATTTCTTGTTGAATTGGATGATTCTTAGTGTGTGAGTGTTTGAACTAACTAAGGATCAAAAGAAAAGATGCATAGGTACAAGAAGAAAGAATCGGCTACTATGGTTGATGCTAATGCCGAATGTAAAAATGCTATATGTGGATAATATATGTGATTTGAGTTAATAATGTGAAAAGAATATGTAGTTATATTATAATTGATTAGGTATTAAGTTAAAAGTTGCTAAAATTTCCATTTCTTTAGCCGAATATGTGAATGATCATTGAAGAGTTTGTGGATGAATATAGGTAAACTTGGTAAGAGTATTCGGCCTAGTGTATAATGATATAAAGATGTTAGAAATTATTTTTGATTAGGTGTATGTATAATTAAGCATATAATAGGCCTCAACATAGAAATGCATATTCGGCCATAGGAGGAAAATTGGTGTTGCATGCATTCAGTTAGGGACAAGCATATTGTTGCTTTTATCTTGGCCTAAACAATCAGCTAAAGGAGAGTGTGGGTTAATATGTTGAATTGATTCATGGTTTCATATATAGGTGACTCTAATGTCTAATGTATATATATATGGGCTAAATACCTTGAGTTCCTCTTTTCGATACTCAAACGACTAAATCAATTTATTTGTTAAATTAAGCTCAAGAGCAAAGGGGAACTAAATCCGATAAAGGGAAGGAAAAAGTGGTCGAATAGTCATCGGAGTCGTACGACAACATCCGAGGTAAGTGTTCGAGTAATGAGACTTAGTTTACGAATTAATTAAGTCATAACTTACGAGCATAACAAAAATATGGCGATATGATGATTCTACTTGAATTATATGTTGAATTATTTAGTCTATATGAATGACGGGTAGCCGTATGTGCATAGAGATCGTGTCGTAAAGCAAACTAAACCATGATGCTTGTATGTGACTAGTGAGCCGAAAATGAGATTGATTAATACGTGATTTGCGTTTGAACTCGAATTACGAAAATGAAATATAGACATGTTATGAATTATGGATATGTGCATGAATATTTGGATTATGTCCGGGCTATGTCCCGAAGGCAATTGTGCGAGTTACTATATCCAGGCTATGTCCCGAAGGCAATTGTGCGAGTACTACATCCGGGTTATGTCCCAAAGGCAATTGTGCGAGTACTACATCCGGGTTATGTCCCGAAGGCAATTGTGCGAGTTACTATATCCGAGTTATGTCCCGAAGGCATTCGAGCAAATAACTATATCCGGTTAGATCTCGAAGGTACTTGGCTTGGGATTGAGCAACTTGCTGTAATAGTTTCAATTGATATGCTCGTAGAATTCCAACGACGAGGTATGTTTCGTGTTTGCATTAAATTAGTTGATCCCTTACAAGTAGTTTTCTCGATTCGATAAACGAACTCTACCGGCCTTTGACTAAGTCGATCTTTTGTGCATGAATATAAGGGTAGTAATGCGATGTAAGTGTGATTTTGAGAATATGTATGCATGATATTATTTGTTTAGTTGTATGAATGTTATACTTCGGTTGTGTATAAGTTCATTATTCAATCTTACTAAGCATTAAATGCTTACTCCGTTTCTTTGATTCTTTGTCTTATAGATTTTGGTTAAATCACCATCGGACTCGGATTTTCGAAGTTGAAGTCGTCCCACACTATCAAAACCCCTTTCGGTACACTTTTGGTTGAACTTTGAAATGGCATGTATAGGATTGCCCTTGTTGATGTTGTCTTATACCTTTTGGTTTTGTTAAATTTGATAGTCATGCGAAAATGACTTATATATATATGTTTTGAGTATATTGTTATAATCTTCGTGTATGTATATAGTTATTGAGAAATGTGGATATGCTTGGCAATGATTGACCATTGGGATGGTTAATCACAATCTTATTTTGTACTATTTATACTAAAGGGTTAGTTAAATCATGGAAACTAAGTAATAGGTAAAGTCTACCCTAAAGACAGACGTTGATAGCAACAGTAGTGTCAATTTGAAAAATCACTAAAAATTGTAGGAATGGAGTTAATTAGTGAATAAATTATGTAATCGAACCTTGATGAATCTACTTTCTTATGGAAGAAATGAAACTGCCAAATGAATCAGATGTTAAGAGATATTTAGGTTTTCATGAAACAGGGCCAGAGCGATTTCTGGATCCCCTGTTCTGACTTTGAAAATTTACTATAAATTAACCAGAGATAATTAGAAGTCATACCCCATATGTACAGATTCCTTGTTGAGTATAGTTTCTTTAGAAACAAACGTCATAAGAATTGGAGCCCTGTATAGGGAGATACCTAAGTTGCAATGCATGAAGGTCTGTGTAGTCGAACCCTGTAACAGGGAAGAATTAAACTAATAAACTGTACCGTTTGGCCCGATCAAAAATTCTAGAAAAAAATGTGTAGATAGATACATGAGTCTAGTTTCAGGGAAAATTTACAGAATAAGTTTTTGAGCTTCGGAACTCAAGATATGATTTTTAAAGTGGCCATGATGCAGTTTGCCAGCATGTCTGAAATTTTTTAAAATGAACCGTGCAAGTCAATGAAATAAGTCCAGAAATACCTCGTGTGCAACCCCGGTAACGATCTCGGGTAAGGGGTGTTATATTTTATTGGTATCAGAGCTATAGTTTAGTCGATTCTAGGAGTACCGTAATATGTTTGGGTCTAGCTATACATGCCATTTTGTGATTATTTGATAGTGTGGTGATTTCTGACAATTGAAAATGTGTTTATTATAGTAATGGATCCCGATCCCGACCGAGCGGTAGCTGATGACCTTGAGAGTGTAGCGCCTGCTCCTGCACAAGGGACAGCTCCGGCGAACTCTCAACCTATTGCCAGTAATCCGAATGATGAAGCTAGACAAGCTTTCTATAGCGTGATGAACAATTGGTTCAACCAATACATTCGAACTAATACGGCTATACCACAACCTCCATTCCTGACTAATGCCACCCCGCACCTACAATACCTCCTGCAACTGACCAAATAAGGTCAAGTAAACCCCCAGTTGACAAGATCCGAAAACACGGGGCTTCTGAATTTAAAGCTACGGACAGCGATGATGCCGAGCAAGCTGAATTTTGGTTGGATAACACTATACGGGTACTCGATGAGCTATCTTGCACACCCGATGAGTGCCTAAAGTGTACTATCTCCTTGTTACATGATTCTGCTTACTATTGGTGGAATACGTTGACTTCTGTTGTGCCCAGAGAGCGGGTAACTTGGGAGTTCTTTCAAACCGAGTTTCGGAAAAAGTATATCAGCCGGAGATTCATTGATCAAAAACGAAAAGAATTTCTTGAACTTAAACAAGGTTCCATGACGGTTACTGATTATGAACGAAAGTTTGTGAGGCTTAGCCGGTACGCTCGAGAATGCGTTTCTTCAGAAGCTATAATGTGTAAACGTTTTGAAGATGGTTTGAATGAAGATATAAAATTGTATGTTGGCATTTTAGAGATCAGAGAGTTTGTAGTGCTTGTCGAGCGAGCTTGCAAAGCCAAAGAGCTCGGTAAGGAGAAAAGAAAAGCTGAATTGGGAGCTAAAGAGTTCCGTAAGAGATCATCGGGAAAGCCCTTTCAACAGTCATCGAAGAAATTTAGAGATGATTCTGGCCGATCCAAGACACTTCGGGTTTTTCAAGACGAGATCGCGATCGACCTCCTGTGAGTACACGAGTCACGTCGGTTGCCAGTGTTGGAAATGATCGTCGAGATAGAACGGAGTGTCAATATTGTGGTTAATGGTACTCGGGGAGTTGTAGATTCCATGACCGCTCCTGTTACAAGTGCGGATCAGTTGACCACTTTATTAAAGATTGCCCGAGGATGTCTGAACAGATTGTAAATCAGAGTGTGAAACCGGGTGCTACTACTGCTCGGGGTAGACCATCTAGGAATGCGAGCAATACTAGTGGCGGCCAGAGAGGATCTAGAGATGCTACAACCAGATCTGAGGCTCGTGTGCCTGCTAGGGCTTACGCTTATGGCGCCGCGCGCAGGATGCTTCCTCGCGGATGTTATTATCGATACTTTTACTCTCTCTGATACTAATGTGATTGCTTTGATTGACCTTGGTTCTACTCATTCTTATATATGTGAAACTTTAGCATCCAGTAAGACTCTACCGGTTGAGTCTACTGAATTTGTAATTTGGGTGTCAAATCCCTTGGGTCGTTACGTACTTGTCGATAAAGTGTGCAAGAAATGCCCCTAGTAATCCGAGGTTCCTGTTTTCTGGCCAATTTGATGCTTTTACCATTTGAAGAATTTGGTGTTATCCTCGGTATGGATTGGTTGACCGTACATGACGCAATTGTAAATTGCAAAAGAAAAACCATCGATTTGAGGTGTGTAAATAACGAGATAATCCGAATCGAGTCTACTCTGACTTGAATAGGTTGCCAGCTGTAATATCGTCGATGCTGGCTCAGAAATGTGTAAGAAAGAGGTGTGAAACATACCTTGCGTATGTACTCAATGACAAAGAGTTAGAAAAGAAGCCCGAATCAGTACTAGTGGTTTGTGAATACCCTGATGTTTTTCCCGAAGAATTACCGGGTTTACCACTGTTCGGGAGGTAGATTTTGGCATCGAGCTTGTACAGGACTACACCGATTTCGATAGCTCCGTGTCGTATGGCACCAACGGAATTAAAGGAATTGAAAGCTCGATTGCAAGAGTTGACGGATAAAGGTTTCGCTCGACCAAGTTTCTCACCTTGGGGTGCACCAAAGATGTTTGTGAAAAGAAGGACGGAACCATGAGGTTGTGCATTGACTATCGTCACCGAATAAAGTAACGATAAAGAATAAATATCCGTTACCGTATTGATGATGATTTGTTTGACCAACTGAAGGGAGCCTCGGTGTTTTCAAAGATAGATTTGAGATCGGGTTATTATCACCGCGAGTTCGAGATTTGGATATACCTAAAACCGCTTCGAGCGAGATACGGCCACTACGAGTTTTTAGTGATGCCGCTTTGGGCTCACTAATGCCCTCAAGGGTGTTTATGGATTTGATGAATCGAATCTTGAATGATGATTTGACCGGTTCGTAGGTGTGTTTATTGATGACATCTTGGTCTATTCTAGAGATGAGACCAGAACATGCCGAGCACACGAGATTAGTGTTGCAAATTTTACGGGATAAACGATTATATGCTAAGTTCGGTAAGTGTGAGTTACGTTAAGAGAAGTTAGCTTTTTGGGTCATGTGGTATCTCGTCATCGTATTCGAGTTGATCCGAATAAAATTTCAGCCATACTTAATTGGAAGCCTCCGAGAAATATTACTGAGGTTCGAAGCTTTTTGGGACTTGCCGGTTACTACCGACGATTTGTAAAAGGTTTCTCGATGATAGCCACACCAATGACGAAGCTACTTCAAAAAGATGTTAAGTTCGAATGGACGGATAAATGTCAGAAAAGTTTTGATCAACTGAAAACCTATTTGACTGAAGCTCCAATCTTAGTGCAGCCCGAATCAGACAAAGAGTTTGTCATTTATAGTGATGCCTCCCTACTTGGGTTGGGTTGTGTATTGATGCAAGAAGGTCGAGTTGTGGCATATGCGTCGAGACAATTAAAGCCACATGAGAAAAATTATCCGACTCATGATCTCGAATTAGCTGCCATTGTATTCGCCTTGAAAATATGGCGACATTACTTATTTGGTGAGAAGTGCCATGTGTTTTCGGATCACAAAAGTCTCAAATATTTGATGACCCAAAGAGACTTAAATCTGCGACAAAGACGTTGGCTTGAGTTGTTAAAAGATTATGAGCTTGTTATTGACTATCACCCGGGAAAGGCTAATGTGGTTGCGGATGCCTTAAGTCGTAAATCACTGTTTGCTTTACGAGCAATGAATATAAATTTGTCTATTTTATCCGACAATGTGTTAGTGGCGGAATTAAAGGCCAAACCATTGTTGATTCATCAAATTCGTGAAGCTCAGAAAATCGATGAAGAATTGGTTGCAAAACGGGCTGAATGTGTCCCGAATATGGAATCGGAGTTTCAACTTGATGAGGACGATTGTTTGAGGTTCAGAAGCCGGTTGTGTGTTCCAAGAAATGCAGAACTCATTTCGATGATTTTGAACGAAGCTCATTGTGGTCGAATGTCACTTCACCCGGGGAGTACGAAAATGTACAACGATCTGAGACGTCAGTTTTGGTGGCATGGTATGAAACGAGACATTTCTGAATTTGTTTTGAAGTGTTTAATATGTCAGCAAGTGAAGGTGGAGCATCAAGTGCCTACGGGTTTACTTCAGCCGATTATGATACCTGAATGGAAATGGGATCGAGTCACGATGGATTTTGTATCTGGGTTGCCATTGTCGACAAAGTAAGAAAGATGCGATTTGGGTTGTTGTTGATAGATCGACTAAGTTGGCTCATTTTATCCCCGTACGTACGGATTTTTCATTGGATAAACTAGCTGAATTGTATGTTTCTTAGATTGTGAGACTACACGGGGTACCGATTTCTATTGTGTCGGACAGAGATCCGAGATTCACCTCACGATTTTGGAAGAAATTGCAAGAAGCTTTGGGTACCAAGCTGCATTTTAGCATCGCTTTCCATCCGCAAACTGATGGTCAATCCGAGCGGATAATTCAGATACTTGAGGATATGTTGAGATGTTGCATCCTTGAGTTTAGTGGTTCATGGGAGCGGTATTTACCTTTGATTGAGTTCGCTTACAACAATAGTTTTCAATCAAGTATTAAGATGGCACCTTATGAAGCTTTGTACGGGCGTAAATGCCGTCCGCCATTGTTTTGGACCGAGCTCGGTGAAAGTAAAATTTTCGGAGTGGATTTGATTAAAGATGCTGAACAGAAAGTAAAAATAATTCGTGAAAGTCTGAAGGCAGCATCAGATCGTCAGAAATCGTATGCGGACTTAAAACGAAGAGATATTGAGTATCAGGTGGGAGACAAAGTGTTTCTTAAAGTCTCACCTTGGAAAAAGATACTTAGATTTGGCCGCAAGGGAAAACTGAGTCCGAGGTTCATAGGACCATATGAAGTATCCGAACGAATTGGTCCAGTTGCGTATAGATTGATTTTGCCCCCTGAACTTGAAAGGATTCACAATGTTTTTCATGTATCAATGCTTCGACGTTATAGATCTGATCCTTCGCACATAATTAATCCATCAGAGGTTGAAATTCAATCTGATTTGAGTTATGAAGAAGAATCGATTCGTATCCTAGCTCGTGAAGTGAAAGAGTTGAGAAACAAAAAGATTCCTTTAGTAAAGGTGTTATGGCTCAAACACGGAATTGAAGAAGCTACTTGGGAAACTGAGACATCTATGAAGGAACGATATCCAAATTTATTCACTGGTAAGATTTTCGGGGACGAAAATTTCTTAAGTGGGGGAGAGTTGTGACAACCCTAATTTGACCTTAGTCGAAAAGTGGTTTCGGGACCACAAAACCGAGTTATAAAAAAAATAATTATAAATTATGTTTCATGATTTCGAAGTAAGCAAATACGAGTGTGAAAATTTCAAGCTTTGATTTGGTCATTTGCATGTGAATTTATTCAATAGGACTAAAATGTGACACTTTTGAAATGTGATAGGCTAATTTAGAATGAGTAAATAATGCATGTGTTTAAAGGAATGGTTTTGCATGTTAAATTGCCCATTTTGAGCTAGTGGCCGGCCATGTGCTAGTCATGTTATAAAATATGAATTTTATATTGGTTTTATTTAGTTAAATGATTAAATAACATGAATTAATGAAATAAAATAAGGAATTAAAATAGCTAGTGGGTGAAAATAACAAAGTTAGCACCTTGTTCATCCCAAAAACCGAATGTGAAGGAGAGTTGGGAGAAGAACCATTCGGTCACTAAAATCATCTTTAAGGTATGAGATTCATGTGATTTTTTTTAATTGCTTGATAAATTTGAACTAATTGCCAAGTTCTTTAGGTAACCCATGTTAGAGATTTTGATATTAGGATGACTAGCACTTTCGGCCATGATAGTTGAGGATTAGGGATTTTATTTCTTGTTGAATTGGATGATTCTTAGTGTGTGAGTGTTTGAACTAACTAAGGATCAAAAGAAAAGATGCATAGGTACAAGAAGAAAGAATCGGCTACTATGGTTGATGCTAATGCCGAATGTGAAAATGCTATATGTGGATAATATATGTGATTTGAGTTAATAATGTGGAAAGAATATGTAGTTATATTATAATTGATTAGGTATTAAGTTAAAAGTTGCTAAAATTTCCATTTCTTTAGCCGAATATGTGAATGATCATTGAAGAGTTTGTGGATGAATATAGGTAAACTTGGTAAGAGTATTCGGCCTAGTGTATAATGATATAAAGATGTTAGAAATTATTTTTGATTAGGTGTATGTATAATTAAGCATATAATAGGCCTCAACATAGAAATGCATATTCGGCCATAGGAGGAAAATTGGTGTTGCATGCATTCGGTTAGGGACAAGCATATTGATGCTTTTATCTTGGCCTAAACAATCAGCTAAAGGAGAGTGTGGGTTAATACGTTGAATTGATTCATGGTTTCATATATAGGTGACTCTAATGTCTAATGTATATATATATATATGGGCTAAATACCTTGAGTTCCTCTTTTCGATACTCAAACGACTAAATCAATTTATTTGTTAAATTAAGCTCAAGAGCAAAGGGGAACTAAATCCGATAAAGGGAAGGAAAAAGTGGTCGAATAGTCATCGGAGTCGTACGACAACATCCGAGGTAAGTGTTCGAGTAATGAGACTTAGTTTACGAATTAATTAAGTCATAACTTACGAGCATAACAAAAATATGGCGATATGATGATTCTACTTGAATTATATGTTGAATTATTTAGTCTATATGAATGACGGGTAGCCGTATGTGCATAGAGATCGTGTCGTAAAGCAAACTAAACCATGATGCTTGTATGTGACTAGTGAGCCGAAAATGAGATTGATTAATACGTGATTTGCGTTTGAACTCGAATTACGAAAATGAAATATAGACATGTTATGAATTATGGATATGTGCATGAATATTTGGATTATGTCCGGCTATGTCCCGAAGGCAATTGTGCGAGTTACTATATCCGGGCTATGTCCCGAAGGCAATTGTGCGAGTACTACATCCGGGTTATGTCCCGAAGGCAATTGTGCGAGTACTACATCCGGGTTATGTCCCGAAGGCAATTGTGCGAGTTACTATATCCGAGTTATGTCCCGAAGGCATTCGAGCAAATAACTATATCCGGTTAGATCTCGAAGGTACTTGGCTTGGGATTGAGCAACTTGCTGTAATAGTTTCAATTGATATGCTCGTAGAATTCCAACGACGAGGTATGTTTCGTGTTTGCATTAAATTAGTTGATCCCTTACAAGTAGTTTTCTCTCGGTCGATAAACGAACTACCGGCCTTTGACTAAGTCGATCTTTTGTGCATGAATATAAGGGTAGTAATGCGATGTAAGTGTGATTTTGAGAATATGTATGCATGATATTATTTGTTTAGTTGTATGAATGTTATACTTCGGTTGTGTATAAGTTCATTATTCAATCTTACTAAGCATTAAATGCTTACTCCGTTTCTTTGATTCTTTGTCTTATAGATTTTGGTTCGTCAGCTATCGGACTCGGGATTTTCGAAGTTGAAGTCGTCCACACTATCAAAACCCCTTTCGGTACACTTTTGGTTGAACTTTGAAATGGCATGTATAGGATTGCCCTTGTTGATGTTGTCTTATACCTTTTGGTTTTGTTAAATTTGATAGTCATGCGAAAATGACTTATATATATATGTTTTGAGTATATTGTTATAATCTTCGTGTATGTATATAGTTATTGAGAAATGTGGATATGCTTGGCAATGATTGACCATTGGGATGGTTAATCACAATCTTATTTTGTACTATTTATACTAAAGGGTTAGTTAAATCATGGAAACTAAGTAATAGGTAAAGTCTACCCTAAAGACAGACGTTGATAGCAACAGTAGTGTCAATTTGAAAAATCACTAAAAATTGTAGGAATGGAGTTAATTAGTGAATAAATTATGTAATCGAACCTTGATGAATCTACTTTCTTATGGAAGAAATGAAACTGCCAAATGAATCAGATGTTAAGAGATATTTAGGTTTTCATGAAACAGGGCCAGAGCGATTTCTGGATCCCCTGTTCTGACTTTGAAAATTTACTATAAATTAACCAGAGATAATTAGAAGTCATACCCCATATGTACAGATTCCTTGTTGAGTATAGTTTCTTTAGAAACAAACGTCATAAGAATTGGAGCCCTGTATAGGGAGATACCTAAGTTGCAATGCATGAAGGTCTGTGTAGTCGAACCCTGTAACAGGGAAGAATTAAACTAATAAACTGTACCGTTTGGCCCGATCAAAAATTCTAGAAAAAAATGTGTAGATAGATACATGAGTCTAGTTTCAGGGAAAATTTACAGAATAAGTTTTTGAGCTTCGGAACTCAAGATATGATTTTTAAAGTGGCCATGATGCAGTTTGCCAGCATGTCTGAAATTTTTTAAAATGAACCGTGCAAGTCAATGAAATAAGTCCGTAAATACCTCGTGTGCAACCCCGGTAACGATCTCGGGTAAGGGGTGTTATATTTTATTGGTATCAGAGCTATAGTTTAGTCGATTCTAGGAGTACCGTAATATGTTTGGGTCTAGCTATACATGCCATTTTGTGATTATTTGATAGTGTGGTGATTTCTGACAATTGAAAATGTGTTTATTATAGTAATGGATCCCGATCCCGACCGAGCGGTAGCTGATGACCTTGAGAGTGTAGCGCCTGCTCCTGCACAAGGGACAGCTCCGGCGAACTCTCAACCTATTGCCAGTAATCCGAATGATGAAGCTAGACAAGCTTTCTATAGCGTGATGAACAATTGGTTCAACCAATACATTCGAACTAATACGGCTATACCACAACCTCCATTCCTGACTAATGCCACCCCGCACCTACAATACCTCCTGCAACTGACCAAATAAGGTCAAGTAAACCCCCAGTTGACAAGATCCGAAAACACGGGCTTCAATTTAAAGCTACGGACAGCGATGATGCCGAGCAAGCTGAATTTTGGTTGATAACACTATACGGGTACTTTCGATGAGCTATCTTGCACACCCGATGAGTGCCTAAAGTGTACTATCTCCTTGTTACATGATTCTCGCTTACTATTGGTGGAATACGTTGACTTCACATTGTGCCCAGAGAGCGGTAACTTGGGAGTTCTTTCAAACCGAGTTTCGGAAAAAGTATATCACCGAGATTCATTGATCAAAAACGAAAAGAATTTCTTGAACTTAAACAAGGTTCCATGACTACATCGATTATGAACGAAAGTTTGTGAGGCTTAGCCGCAGACGCTCGAGAATGCGTTTCTTCGAAGCTATAATGTGTAAACGTTTTGAAGATGGTTTGAATGAAGATATAAAATTGTATGTTGGCATTTTAGAGATCGTAGAGTTTGTAGTGCTTGTCGAAATGAGCTTGCAAAGCCAAAGAGCTCGGTAAGGAGAAAAGAAAAGCTGAATTGGGAGCTAAAGAGTTCCGTAAGAGATCATCGGGAAAGCCCTTTCAACAGTCATCGAAGAAATTTAGAGATGATTCTGGCCGATCCAAGACACTTCGGGTTTTTCAAGACGAGATCGCGATCGACCTCCTGTGAGTACACGAGTCACGTCGGTTGCCAGTGTTGGAAATGATCGTCGAGATAGAACGGAGTGTCAATATTGTGGTTAATGGTACTCGGGGAGTTGTAGATTCCATGACCGCTCCTGTTACAAGTGCGGATCAGGCTTGACCACTTTATTAAAGATTGCCCGAGGATGTCCGAACAGTTGTAAATCGAGTGTGAAACCGGTGCTACTCGCGCTTGCTCGGGGTAGACCATCTAGGAATGCGAGCAATACTAGTGGCGGCCAGAGAGGATCTAGAGATGCTACAACCAGATCTGAGGCTCGTGTGCCTGCTAGGGCTTACGCTATACGCGCCCGCGAGGATGCTTCCTCGCCAGATGTTATTATCGATACTTTTACTCTCTCTGATACTAATGTGATTGCTTTGATTGACCCTGGTTCTACTCATTCTTATATATGTGAAACTTTAGCATCCAGTAAGACTCTACCGGTTGAGTCTACTGAATTTGTAATTTGGGTGTCAAATCCCTTGGGTCGTTACGTACTTGTCGATAAAGTGTGCAAGAAATGCCCCTAGTAATCCGAGGTTCCTGTTTTCTGGCCAATTTGATGCTTTTACCATTTGAAGAATTTGGTGTTATCCTCGGTATGGATTGGTTGACCGTACATGACGCAATTGTAAATTACAAAAGAAAAACCATCGATTTGAGGTGTGTAAATAACGAGATAATCCGAATCGAGTCTACTGACTTGAATAGGTTGCCAGCTGTAATATCGTCGATGCTGGCTCAGAAATGTGTAAGAAAGAGGTGTGAAACATACCTTGCGTATGTACTCAATGACAAAGAGTTAGAAAAGAAGCCTGAATCAGTACTAGTGGTTTGTGAATACCCTGATGTTTTTCCCGAAGAATTACCGGGTTTACCACCTGTTCGGGAGGTAGATTTTGGCATCGAGCTTGTACCTGGGACTACACCGATTTCGATAGCTCCGTATCGTATGGCACCAACGGAATTAAAGGAATTGAAAGCTCAGTTGCAAGAGTTGACGGATAAAGGTTTCGCTCGACCAAGTTTCTCACCTTGGGGTGCACCAAAGATTGTTTGTGAAAAAGAGGGACGGAACCATGAGGTTGTGCATTGACTATCGTCAACCGAATAAAGTAACGATAAAGAATAAATATCCGTTATCACGTATTGATGATTTGTTTGACCAACCAAGGGAGCCTCGGTGTTTTCAAAGATAGATTTGAGATCGGGTTATTATCACCGCGAGTTCGAGATTTGGATATACCTAAAACCGCTTTCGTAACGAGATACGCCCACTACGAGTTTTTAGTGATGCCGCTTTGGGCTCACTAATGCCCTCGCGGTGTTTATGGATTTGATGAATCGAATCTTCGAGATGAAGATTTGGACTGGTTCGTAGGTGTGTTTATTGATGACATCTTGGTCTATTCTAGAGATGAGACCGAACATGCCGAGCACCTGAGATTAGTGTTGCAAATTTTACGGGATAAACAGTTATATGCTAAGTTCAGTAAGTGTGAGTTCTGGTTAAGAGAAGTTAGCTTTTTGGGTCATGTGGTATCTGCATCAGGTATTCGAGTTGATCCGAATAAAATTTCAGCCATACTTAATTGGAAGCCTCCGAGAAATATTACTGAGGTTCGAAGCTTTTTGGGACTTGCCGATTACTACCGACGATTTGTAAAAGGTTTCTCGATGATAGCCACACCAATGACGAAGCTACTTCAAAAAGATGTTAAGTTCGAATGGACGGATAAATGTCGAAAAAGTTTTGATCAATCAAAACCTATTTGACTGAAGCTCCAATCTTAGTGCAAATTTCTAATCGGACAAAGAGTTTGTCATTTATAGTGATGCCTCCCTACTTGGGTTGGGTTGTGTATTGATGCAAGAAGGTCGAGTTGTGGCATATGCGTCGAGACAATTAAAGCCACATGAGAAAAATTATCCGACTCATGATCTCGAATTAGCTGCCATTGTATTCGCCTTGAAAATATGGCGACATTACTTATTTGGTGAGAAGTGCCATGTGTTTTGGATCACAAAAGTCTCAAATATTTGATGACCCAAAGAGACTTAAATCATGACAAAGACGTTGGCTTGAGTTGTTAAAAGATTATGAGCTTGTTATTGACTATCACCCGAAAGGCTAATGTGGTTGCGGATGCCTTAAGTCGTAAATCACTTTGCTTGCTTTACGAGCAATGAATATAAATTTGTCTATTTTATCCGACAATGTGTTAGTGGCGGAATTAAAGGCCAAACCATTGTTGATTCATCAAATTCGTGAAGCTCGTAAAATCGATGAAGAATTGGTTGCAAAACGGGTGAATGTGTCCCGAATATGGAATCGGAGTTTCAACTTGATGAGGACGATTGTTTGAGGTTCGAAAGCCGGTTGTGTGTTCCAAGAAATGCGTAAACTCATTTCGATGATTTTGAACGAAGCTCATTGTGGTCGAATGTCACTTCACCCGGGGAGTACGAAAATGTACAACGATCTGAGACGTCAGTTTTGGTGGCATGGTATGAAACGAGACATTTCTGAATTTGTTTTGAAGTGTTTAATATGTCAGCAAGTGAAGGTGGAGCATCAAGTGCCTACGGGTTTACTTCAGCCGATTATGATACCTGAATGGAAATGGGATCGAGTCACGATGGATTTTGTATCTGGGTTGCCATTGTCGACAAGTAAGAAAGATGCGATTTGGGTTGTTGTTGATAGACTGACTAAGTTGGCTCATTTTATCCCCGTACGTACGGATTTTTCATTGGATAAACTAGCTGAATTGTATGTTTCTTAGATTGTGAGACTACACGGGGTACCGATTTCTATTGTGTCGGACAGAGATCCGAGATTCACCTCACGATTTTGGAAGAAATTGCAAGAAGCTTTGGGTACCAAGCTGCATTTTAGCACCGCTTTCCATCCGCAAACTGATGGTCAATCCGAGCGGATAATTCAGATACTTGAGGATATGTTGAGATGTTGCATCCTTGAGTTTAGTGGTTCATGGGAGCGGTATTTACCTTTGATTGAGTTCGCTTACAACAATAGTTTTCAATCAAGTATTAAGATGGCACCTTATGAAGCTTTGTACGGGCGTAAATGCCGTACGCCATTGTTTTGGACCGAGCTCGGTGAAAGTAAAATTTTCGGAGTGGATTTGATTAAAGATGCTGAACAGAAAGTAAAAATAATTCGTGAAAGTCTGAAGGCAGCATCAGATCGTCAGAAATCGTATGCGGACTTAAAACGAAGAGATATTGAGTATCAGGTGGGAGACAAAGTGTTTCTTAAGGTCTCACCTTGGAAAAAGATACTTAGATTTGGCCGCAAGGGCAAACTGAGTCCGAGGTTCATAGGACCATATGAAGTATCCGAACGAATTGGTCCAGTTGCGTATAGATTGATTTTGCCCCCTGAACTTGAAAGGATTCACAATGTTTTTCATGTATCAATGCTTCGACGTTATAGATCCGATCCTTCGCACATAATTAATCCATCGAGGGTTGAAATTCAATCGATTTGAGTTATGAAGAAGAATCGATTCGTATCCTAGCTCGTGAAGTGAAAGAGTTGAGAAACAAAAAGATTCCTTTAGTAAAGGTGTTATGGCTCAAACACGGAATTGAAGAAGCTACTTGGGAAACTGAGACATCTATGAAGGAACGATATCCAAATTTATTCATCGTAAGATTTTCAGGACGAAAATTTCTTAAGTGGGGAGAGTTGTGACAACCCTAATTTGACCTTAGTCGGAAAGTGGTTTCGGGACCACAAAACGAGTTATAAAAAAAATAATTATAAATTATGTTTCATGATTTCGAAGTAAGCAAATACGAGTGTGAAAATTTCAAGCTTTGATTTGGTCATTTGCATGTGAATTTATTCAATAGGACTAAAATGTGACACTTTTGAAATGTGATAGGCTAATTTAGAATGAGTAAATAATGCATGTGTTTAAAGGAATGGTTTTGCATGTTAAATTGCCCATTTTGAGCTAGTGGCTAGGCCATGTGCTAGTCATGTTATAAAATATGAATTTTATATTGGTTTTATTTAGTTAAATGATTAAATAACATGAATTAATGAAATAAAATAAGGAATTAAAATAGCTAGTGGGTGAAAATAACAAAGTTAGCACCTTGTTCATCCCAAAACCGAATGTGAAGGAGAGTTGGGGAGAAGAACCATTCGGTCACTAAAATCATCTTTAAGGTATGAGATTCATGTGATTTTTTTTAATTGCTTGATAAATTTGAACTAATTGCCAAGTTCTTTAGGTAACCCATGTTAGAGATTTTGATATTAGGATGACTAGCACTTTCGGCCATGATAGTTGAGGATTAGGGATTTTATTTCTTGTTGAATTGGATGATTCTTAGTGTGTGAGTGTTTGAACTAACTAAGGATCAAAAGAAAAGATGCATAGGTACAAGAAGAAAGAATCTCGCTACTATATGGTTGATGCTAATGCCGAATGTGAAAATGCTATATGTGGATAATATATGTGATTTGAGTTAATAATGTGGAAAGAATATGTAGTTATATTATAATTGATTAGGTATTAAGTTAAAAGTTGCTAAAATTTCCATTTCTTTAGCCGAATATGTGAATGATCATTGAAGAGTTTGTGGATGAATATAGGTAAACTTGGTAAGAGTATTCGGCCTAGTGTATAATGATATAAAGATGTTAGAAATTATTTTTGATTAGGTGTATGTATAATTAAGCATATAATAGGCCTCAACATAGAAATGCATATTCGGCCATAGGAGGAAAATTGGTGTTGCATGCATTCGGTTAGGGACAAGCATATTGATGCTTTTATCTTGGCCTAAACAATCAGCTAAAGGAGAGTGTGGGTTAATACGTTGAATTGATTCATGGTTTCATATATAGGTGACTCTAATGTCTAATGTATATATATATATATGGGCTAAATACCTTGAGTTCCTCTTTTCGATACTCAAACGACTAAATCAATTTATTTGTTAAATTAAGCTCAAGAGCAAAGGGAACTAAATCCGATAAAGGGAAGGAAAAAGTGGTCGAATAGTCATCGGAGTCGTACGACAACATCCGAGGTAAGTGTTCGAGTAATGAGACTTAGTTTACGAATTAATTAAGTCATAACTTACGAGCATAACAAAAATATGGCGATATGATGATTCTACTTGAATTATATGTTGAATTATTTAGTCTATATGAATGACGGGTAGCCGTATGTGCATAGAGATCGTGTCGTAAAGCAAACTAAACCATGATGCTTGTATGTGACTAGTGAGCCGAAAATGAGATTGATTAATACGTGATTTGCATTTGAACTCGAATTACGAAAATGAAATATAGACATGTTATGAATTATGGATATGTGCATGAATATTTGGATTATGTCCGGGCTATGTCCCGAAGGCAATTGTGCGAGTTACTATATCTGGTCTATGTCCCGAAGGCAATTGTGCGAGTACTACATCCGGGTTATGTCCCGAAGGCAATTGTGCGAGTACTACATCCGGGTTATGTCCCGAAGGCAATTGTGCGAGTTACTATATCCGAGTTATGTCCCGAAGGCATTCGAGCAAATAACTATATCCGGTTAGATCTCGAAGATACTTGGCTTGGGATTGAGCAACTTGCTGTAATAGTTTCAATTGATATGCTCGTAGAATTCCAACGACGAGGTATGTTTCGTGTTTGCATTAAATTAGTTGATCCCTTACAAGTAGTTTTCTCTCGGTCGATAAACGAACTACCGGCCTTTGACTAAGTCGATCTTTTGTGCATGAATATAAGGGTAGTAATGCGATGTAAGTGTGATTTTGAGAATATGTATGCATGATATTATCTGTTTAGTCGTATGAATGTTATACTTGTTGTGTGTATAAGTTCATTATTCAATCTTACTAAGCATTAGATGCTTACTCCGCTTCTTTGATTCTTTGTCTTATAGATTTTGGTTCGTCACCATCTGGACTCGGGATTTTCAAGTTGAAGTCGTCCACACTATCAAAACCCCTTTCGGTGCACAGCTTTTGGTTGAACTTTGAAATGGCATGTATAGGATTGCCCTTGTTGATGTTGTCTTATACCTTTTGGTTTTGTATAAATTTGATAGTCATGCGAAAATGACTTATATATATATGTTTTGAGTATATTGTTATAATCTTCGTGTATGTATATAGTTATTGAGAAATGTGGATATGCTTGGCAATGATTGACCATTGGGATGGTTAATCACAATCTTATTTTGTACTATTTATACTAAAGGGTTAGTTAAATCATAGAAACTAAGTAATAGGTAAAGTCTACCCTAAAGACAGACGTTGATAGCAACAGTAGTGTCAATTTGAAAAATCACTAAAAATTGTAAGAATGGAGTTAATTAGTGAATAAATTATGTAATCGAACCTTGATGAATCTACTTTCTTATGGAAGAAATGAAACGGCCAAATGAATCAGATGTTAAGAGATATTTAGGTTTTCATCAAACAGGGCCAGAGCGATTTCTGGATCCCCTGTTCTGACTTTGAAAATTTACTATAAATTAACCAGAGATAATTAGAAGTTATGCCCCATATTTACAGATTCCTTGTTGAGTCTAGTTTCTTTAGAAACAAACGGCATAAGAATTGGAGCCCTGTATAGGGAGATACCTAAGTTGCAATGCATGAAGGTCTGTGTAGTCGAACCCTGTAACAGGGAAGACTTAAACTAATAAACTGTACCGTTTGGCCCAATCAAAAATTCTAGAAAAAAATGTGTAGATAGATACATGAGTCTAGTTTCAGGGAAAATTTACGAAATAAGTTTTTGAGCTTCGGAACTCGAGATATGATTTTTAAAGTGGCCGTGATGCAATTTGCCAGCATGTCTGAAATTTTTTAAAATGAGCAGTGCAAGTCAATGAAATAAGTCCGTAAATACCTCGTGTGCAACCCCGGTAACGGTCTCGGGTACTGGGTGTTACATACACCATTGTTAAGTACCAGCTTACTGGTAATCTCTAGAAAACCTTTAGGTTATTATCGAGAGGGATTTACATTTTTGTATCAGTGCATGTATAGATTTTTTTAGAACTAGTTTGAAAGGAAGAATACATCTTTATTATGGGTTGCATGCAACTGGTTCATGCATGCATGATTAAATTTTAGTAGATAAATATCTGAAGGTTATAATTGTTTCTAATTTAGCTCAAGAAGCTAGTGAAGGTCTGAGCAATCGAGGCAAAAGATCAGTAGAGTAGATTTTGTTTTGGCATTTGCTGGTGAGTTCCTTCTTATTTCCTTTGAGTTATGAAACTTCCATGATATGTGGGTTGTGAATGGTAAGTTGTCTCTACAATAAATGGGTCAATGTGTTGTGTCTGGACATGTGTGTAATAAATTAGTGTTGTATGAGTGAGTATGGCCATTGTCGATGTAAAAACATGCTCTTTGTTGCACAACCCCAGTACCAAATAATTTGTGATATGTGAACATGTGGAAAGGAGATTTATTTGTGATTCCTTCGGTAAGGCAGTTATATTACAAACTGGGCTGGCAGATCACGAGAACAAGTGTTTAACTAAACAAGGGTGCTGCAAGGAGTTATGGATGAAATATGAATATGATTGATATGTGATTCTGATTTCTAAAAATAGGTCCGAGGCTGGCACAATGAGGAATTATTTGTAATCATACATGATTGTGGGGGGGTATGTTTAAGTTGGTGGATAGTGACTGCCCATGTATTGTATAGGTTACGTTTAAATTGGTGAAGTGTTGCCGTAAGAGAACTGTGGATGACAAATTGACATATTGTGTCTGAATGACAGAGTTTCATGAAAAAGTCTTTTTTTTCTTTTCCTATGAGTATTGATGCTGGTTGATTATCAATATTCTTGTAAATTATCTGTGTCTATTTTTGGAACTCACTAAGTTTAATTGAACATACTCCGTTACTTTTCCTTCTCAGGCATTTTGGATAGTAGAAGAAGAATCAATTGAAGGGGACTACACCAGAGCTATAATTGAGAGTGAGGTACTTGTTTATTTTGTATCATGCATGCATATTTTGGCAGGCGATGTCTATATTTATTTTGTATTCAACTTATGTAACTATCTTCATCATTTGTATTGTTTCTAGTTTAAAGGAGAATTGCCCCTTTTCCTTGAAAGTCTACACCTAATTTCTTTGAATTGTTGTTATGAACTTATCATTTATATGAATATGCCATATATGGATAGTGGATAGATAATAGATTTCTCTTTTACAATACCTAAAAAATTTTTCTTTAAAAATGCGTTACAAAATGAAAGAGAAATAATAGTTTTTTTTTAAAAGACATCTTTAAAACCGTCTTTTAAAAATTTAAGTTAAGTAGAAAGGTTTGAATATACTGGTGATGCCCCAGTCCATTGGATGATTTTTCTGGCTTAATGTAATATGCCACGTTTTCCTAATGGGCTAAGGGGTGTTATGTAACAGTCAGGTTTAGACCCTAGTAAGAATAGTGGTTTCAAGACCACATATCTAAGTCAAAAAAATATTTAAATATTATTTTCCGTGTTTATGATACGTGAATGAGCATGTGTGAAAGTCTCGTATGAAAATTTAATCGTTTGTGTGCTTAATTTGATAAAAGGACCTAATCGCGTAAAACGTAAAAGTTACTTGCTACTTGTTAAAAGTGCCTATTTGACTTGGCTTTGTAAATGAGAGGTCCTTATGTGGATATTATGCCATTCACTTTGATAATGGACATAAATGGCCTTATTATATGTGATTTTAAATGGTTTATTAAAGGGGTATTTTGGTCATTAGCATATTAATCATATGTTAAATAAAACAAATGCATGAAATAGGCCATTAGTTCATGTTTTTGGCTGAAAATCACAAAGGATATTAGGGTTGGAAGAGTTTTCATATTCGGCACTTTGAGTTTGTGATTTAGGTATGTGTTTTGTTCGACTTTTGATAATTTTTACGTTTTTGTGATCGTTGTTAAGTGCTCTAGCTAGCCCATGCTTAAATTCATGAAATTGTTGATGATTTGATGAGATGCCATTGATGAATTCATGAGCTTTGTGATGTTATATGTTTAAATATGAAAGCTTGATGTTGGGTTTACATGTTTTGTCTTTGGATTTTTGATGGATTTGAGTAATTTGGGCTAAATTGTAAAAATGTTATTTTGGGGGACTAAAATGTGAATTAAATGAAATGTATGGACTTGTATGAGAGCTATGAAAATTCAGCTAAGTTTGTGTACAAGCATTTTATGTGTATTTTTTGATTTTGTGATTTAGGGACTAAAGTGTCGAAATATGAAAATGTGAGGGATAGTTTGCAAAATGCCCTAAATATATGTCTATGGATTGTTTTGAATAATTTGGTGAATAAAAGGGTTAATTTTAAATACATATAGATCAAGAAAAGAGGAATTTAGATTTAGATCGAGGGAAGTCGAAGATTATAGAGTAGACGATCCGAGTCGACAATTTCGAGTACGAGGTAAGTTCGTACGTAAAATATGATGTTACAAGTATGTTTTGATGCTTTGATTATGCATAGATTGTATATATATTTTGTTTGGATGAATATGATGATAAATCAACGGTATTTGGCACTAAGTGTGCGATTTAAACTAGCTTCGGCTATATGCGGCACTAAGTGTGCGATATCGAGATGACACTAAGTGTACGAAATAATTATAGCTTCGGCTAACCCTTAAGGCACTAAGTGTGCTGATGGTTATAGCATGAATAATCTTCGGAAGGTTTAAAATATCATAACGAGTGGTGAGAATGAAAATGAATGAATACAGGAAGGTTTAGGTATGTATAATACCTACATGGTAGATGGTAATATGTATATAAAGTTTAATGAAATGGTATAAACATGTGAATGGTGTTAGTATAAATAGGATAGATGATTTAAGAATTTATAAATACTTGTGTTGATGTTTCATATTTTATTCTCTGTTGATGATTTTTAGTACGAGCTTATTAAGCTTTTGAAAGCTTACTTTGTGTGTATTTGCATTGTTTTATAGATATCGGAGCTATTGTGAGCTCGAGGATCGTCGAGGATCATCACCACACTATCGAACTTCATTTTGGTACTTTTGAAAATGTATTTTGAAGTATGGCATGTATAGGCTAGTATTTGTGGGATCATGTTTTGTGATGTATATATTTTTAGCCAAGCCATAGTTGATAATGGTTCATGGTATGTGATGTTAATGTGCAATTGTGGTATGTTATAGTTGGACAAAAGAAATGGTAAATGTTGGTAAGTTTGTTAAGTTTTAGCATGAGATTGAATGATGTATGGAAAGAAATGCTTTGATATGCTCTTGACATAGATTAGTAAGGCTTATGAGTATGGATATGGGTGACTATATATGAGATGAATGACTTATGTTGTGGTTTGGAATTTAGCTGAATTGGTTGTGCAAATATGCTTGCTTATTTGCTTATAGGTTAACCCAAATAGGGGGTGGCAAATTGGCTATTCAAATGGCCTATTTTTGTCCACACGGGCGTGTGTCTCAGCCGTGTGTGACACACGGTCACGCTACACGGCCGTGTGTAACACCCCTTACCCGTACCCGAGACGGGGACTGGATACGAGGCATTACCGGACATGTACTTGAACATTTTCAGGAAATACGGGTTATAAAATTTCATTCCAATATAAAATAAATCAAATTGCATCATAATATCCCTACTAGGGGCCAACGAGGCCTTAAACACTCATTGAGAATGATTCGGGACTAAACCAAGAACTTACGAAAGTTCATGAAAAATTTCCTAAGTAAAGCCTCATACGCCCGTGTGGAGGTAATGCACACGCCCGTGTGCTATGGGACACACCCGTGTCCTTTATCCGTGTTGAATTTATGAAAATTATTTTTCATTTCGAACCTATAGGGGTTTTCACACTGTTGAGACACATGCCCGTGTCCTTCACACGGCCTAGACATGCCCGTGTGGTCACCCGTGTACAAAAACTTGAGCATTTTGTATATGACGTCAATATGCATTTAGGGGCACACGGCCAAGACACACGCCCGTGTGTCTAGCCCGTGCTCGAAACAGACTTAAAATTTTTGGTGCAGGGGACACACGGCCATGCCACACGCCCATGGGGGCAATCCGTGTGTCACACACGGCCTAGACACATGCCCGTGTGTCTACTTGTGCGGACCTTGTAAGGCTATTTTCCAAGTCTTTGGTCACCCTCTATCAACCAATCACATTTATGGGTTACCTTAATACAAAATAAGGCCTGATTTTACGCTTACATATAACTGTGATAAACCTCATTGCATGCAAACCTCATATCATCAGTTTTATACATGCTAGGTTAATTTCCTTTTTGTATTAAGGATTTCTATGTCTCATTGACACATTTAAGATTGACTCATTCTTATAACTCATTGTCAATTATAGCCAAGCCATCCTAAGTAAACATAAATATGTATAGATTTGTAGGTCATAGCCTACTTCAAAATAAGCTAATCCTGTTGAGTTTCTAGGAAATCTCGATGGATTATCCACCATCCGTCAGGTCATCGGAGCGATTATCTCATGCATGCACTTTCGCGGACCTCATATCTTACGGCAGGATTGCCAGTTCAGGTTAAATCCTCTCGTAATATAAACTCATAAGGTGTCGGGATTACCATTCCAGGCTAAATCCCTTATAGGGACAAACACCCTTAATGAGCTCGAATCTAAATTACCAGTCCAGGCTAATTTCAGACCCTAATCGGATTACTCGTCCGGGCTAAATCCTTAGAGTACACATGATCTTTGGGAGGCTCGATCACTTAAGGAACACCCATCCAAGCTAGATCCTTTCACTATTTGAGATCAACGGATTACCCGTCCGGGCTAAATCCTTTTTGCAACACATGTAAGATCTCAAGCCATATGTAAATTATGGTTCATCCATCGAATTTCCCTTTTTAACCTCAATTGGGACATTTATCAATATGTCATTATTAAGGATACAATTTTTAGGTTTTCATGCCATCATCAAATGTAATTATCATACATTCATAAATCATGCAAATAAACATATTTTGAGTCTACTTTAAGTTATTCAAACTTACCTGGTACTCGTTTCAATATCGTGTTTCAGTTATTCCGAAACCTTTCGTTTTCCTCGATTGACCTCTGGAATTTGTTCCTTGGGGTCTATAACAATAAAAATAAATCATTAACACCTCACATTATACTATTCGAGTCTAAATTCCACCCAAAAAAATGACTGTTTTGCCCTTAACCTTTCACATTATTTACGATTTAGTCCCTAGGCTCGTATAACGAAATGCATGCAATTTCTACCTTACCCAAGCCTAGCTGAATGTTCTTGCCTCTTATGGCAGCTCACATTTTTCCATTATTTCTCACCTTTTTCCCCATTTTTACAACTTTTACAAAATGGTCCCTAAAGCCATTTCCATTAAAAATCACTTAGTAAAAATTGCTTACCATCTATTAAACTTTCATATTCTTCCATAAACCATTAAAATACAAGTAACTTATGCATGGGTAAATTTCTAAACATGAACCCTAGCATGAAATATGGGTAGAAATAGAGAGAGTAAGTTATCAGGATTTCAAAAATACGAAGAACATTAAAAACAGGGCTTGGGAGCACTCACTATTGAGCTTGAAAAAGTTGAATACCCTAGCTATGGAGACCCTTGGAGTTTCGGCAGCATGAAGAGGAAAATAAGCTGATTTTGGCTTGATTTTTCCCATTTTATTTCATTAAAATGCCAAATTGTAACACCCCATACTCGCAACCCAGGTCGGGGCGGAGTACGAGGCATTACCTAACTTGTTCTCATCCAACCAATCGTTTTCAAGTCACCGAGACTCAGTCCAAATTCAAACTTTTTTGATTTCCACTTTTAACCTCTTATATGGGCCTACGAGGCCAAAATTAACCATTGGAAACCATTCAGAACCTTTTCGGGTCCTTATCCAATCTATGCAAACTTTGAATTTTAAACAGGGCACACACCCATGTGACCATCTTAACATGGTCATGTTGATGGCTCGTGTGTCTCACATGGCCTAAGCACCTAGGGACATGTCTGTGTCCCTTACCCGTGTAACCAATTTAATTACACAATTTCGCATAATTCAAGTGCAGACTTCACACGGCCTGGACACATGCCCGTGTCCTTGGCCCGTGTTACTCACACAGCCTCAACACTCCCGTGTCTATAGCCCGTGGAACTCTCTGTTTGTGACTTCATCACCAACTAAGGATACACATCACACGGCCATGACACGCCCGTGTGCAAAAACCTTGGTATTCTTTTTCTGACGTCAGCATACTCAAAATGTCACATGGCCAAGGCACACGCTCGTGTGCTAGGCCATGTCCTCCACACGGCTGAGACATACGGCCATGTCTCTGCCCGTGTGTTGATTACCATGCATACTGACTTGAAATATTTACGTGCAGGGGACACATGGCTTCACCACACGCCCATGGGGCTGACCGTGTGTCACAAACGGCCTAGACACACGCCCGTGTATCTGCCCATGTGGACAATATGAGGCTATTTTCCAAACCTCATTGCCACCCTTGCATACTTATTTTCATACAAATACCAATCAATGTCAAAACAAGCGTAAATTCTCTAATCAAATCAGACACAATAAGCATTCATTTAACCATGAAGATGTATCTTCTATAACTCAAAATGAATGTTAGCCATCATTTAAGGCTTAATGCAAAATGAAGGGTTTTTAACCCAAGCCAACAGATTTGGCCAGTTCTGAAAGACACAAAACATTAAAGTCTAACTCTTATACACGCCATTTTCAAAAATATAAATCCAACTATTCCGAGTGTTTCGGATGATAGTGTGATCGATATCTCTAATTTCTAGTGATCCTTAAGCTATGTAGGCAACACTGTAAGAAAAATGGAAAGAAAGAGGGAGTAAGCACAAGAGCTTAGTAACTTGCATATAAATAAATATACAAAAACAATTCATCAATAATCATCATGCTCATAATACAAGGGTAAGCATAAGCATAACTTACTCATTACCATCCATACAAGTCATATACTCTTTAATGAGCTCATTTCTCATACGTACCAATTAGGTATCTTTACCACTAACCACATCGTTATGTTTTCCTTGTTAACTCACAAACATACTTTCACTGTTGAACCATTCGGAATACTACCAGACATTCTATAAATCTCAAACTTTGGGTAAGGTGCCAATGCTATGTCCCGGACATAGTCTTACACTGGCTCACATCTCAAGTCGATGCTATGTCCTAGACATGGTCTTATACAGACTAACATCATCGAGGCTGATACATGTCCCAACACATCTTACACTAGCACTCGTCTCAATGTTGATGCCGTGTCCCAGACATGTCTTACACTAGCTCACACAAGTGACCCAAATGTCATGGCTTGAATATCCGGGTTATTTCCTAATGTTCCAACGTGAATTCTACTATCTCATTATCATTATGCATTCTCAATTTACAATCAATCAATTCATGCTATATCCATTCAATGAAAATTTAAGCACATATATTATCAACGTAGTTGTATTATTTACATACAAGTTACCTTGGATTACAAAATGTACTCGACTAGTCGGCTTAGTTGAGTCACTTGGCTTTCCCCCCGTCTAGTTTCGGATTTGGTAAATCATGATCTATACTAGTAAAAATATATCCATTTAGTCACTAATTGCAATTAGGCAATTATAAATTCACATTTTTGGTAAAATTACTATTTTGCCCCTAGACTTTGGCAAATTGACCATTTTACCCCAATGCTCAACAATCAAATTTTATTGAATTTCCTCTTATCTTAGGCCTAAACGAACCCTTTTCACTCTTATAGCAACCCCAAATTCTCACTATTTCACACACTTATCACCTATATTGCAACTTATGCAAAGTAGTCCCTTTAGGTGTTTCCATGCTAACACCTTTCACAAAAGTTGTTTAGAACTCTTCTAAGACTCATATTCTTACATAAAGTTTTGGAAAAGAACATGAACATATTCATGGTGAAACCCTATAATTATCACCATTTTGCAAAATAGTCCTCTCATTTGAAAGCCCATGATACAAGCATTCCAAAAATGTAAAAATCATCAAGAAAATCATTAAAATCACTTACATTATGAAAGGATTAAGTTGCTGCAAATTTTCAGCTTTCAAACTTCCATATTTGCTAATATTTTTGATGGAGAGAAAAGATGGAGATGAAGAAAAATAATAGCTAGGCTTTTAGGCATTATTTTATCACAAAAGTATGTCATCAAGTCACCTAATATTGACTTTTTGACAAAACTTGTCTCCTATGGTCGGTCACCTTGTTTCTAGGGGTCTAATTTCTCTTTAAATCCCCCAATTTTAGTTCTCTAGCTATTTAACACATCTGGGTATTAAAATGCAACTTTTGCCTTTTATGCGATTTAGTCCTTTTTCGCAATTAGACTCATAACCGTCAAAATTAACTCATCAAATTTTTCATGGACTACAATATACATGCTCCGACTATAAAATAATAGTGATTTGTGGTCCCAGACCACTATTTTGACTAGGCCCTAAATTGGGCTGTTACATTTCTCCCCCTTTAGGAATTTTCATCCTTGAAAATCTTACCGGTGAATAAATTCGGGTACTGATCTCTCATAGTCTCCTCGGGTTCCCATATGGCTTCCTTGACCTGATGTCTATGCCAAAAAACTTTCACTAGTGCTATACTTTTATTTTTCAATTGTTTGACTTCCCGAGCCAAAATCTTGACTGGCTCTTCGCCATAGTCATGTCCGAAAAAATCTCAACCTCTGTTGGCGCAATTACATGCGAAGGGTCTGATCTATACTGACGTAACATGGACACATGAAACACGTCGTGAATCTTTACCAATTCTGATGGCAAACCAACCGATAGGCAACAGGCCCTACTATCTCGGTAACCTCATAAGGTCCTATGAAACAAGGACTCAACTTGCCTCTTTTACCGAACCTAAGAACTTTCCTCCATAGAGAAACTTTCAAAAATACCTTATCACTGACTTGAAACTCAATTTCCTTTCGTTTTTAATCTGCATAGGATTTTTGTCTGACCGAGGTGGCCTTCAAGTAGCCACAAATCACTTTGACTTTCTCCTCAGTCTCTTTGACTAAATCGACCTCGTGAATCTGACTCTCTTTCAACTCAGTCCAGTATAAGGGCGTTTGACACTTCCGCCCGTACAAAGCCTCACATGGCACAATTTTCAGACTCGACTGATAACTATTGTTGTAGGCAATTCAACCAATGGCAAGTATTTTTTCCAACTTCCCTGAAACTCTAGAACACAGCACCTCAACATGTCCTCTAAGATCTGAATTACTCTTTCTAACTGTCTGTCTGTTTGCGGATGAAATGTCGTGCTAAAGCTTAACTTGGTTCTCAAAGCCCCTTGTAACTTTTTCCAGAATCTTGAGGTAAACCTCGGGTCTTTATCTGAAACAATCGACAACGGCACTCCATGAAGCCGTACAATCTCGGAAATATATAAGTCAACTAATTTCTCGAGGGAGTAGTCGGTACGTACTGGTAAGAAATGTGTTGACTTAGTTAGTCTATCCATAGCAACCCATATTGCATCTTTCTTTTTCGGGGTCACTAGCAAACCCGTCACAAAATCCATAGTGATTCGATCCCACTTCCACTCGGGGACCATAATAGGCTAAAGTAGACCTGATGGTACTTGGTGTTTAGCTTTACTTGCTGACACACTAAACACTTAGACACAAACTCTGAAATATCTCTCTTCATACCCGACCACCAATACATTTTCTTAAGGTCGTTGTACATTTTCACACTACTCGGGTGGACGGATAAGCATCCACTATGTGCCTCTCTCAGAATCTTCGAAATAAGCTCATTGTTCTTGGGTACAAAACTCTGTCTTTGAACATTAGACATTCATCGGTACTGATACGAAACTCAGATTCACTTTTCGTTTCACACTGAGCCATCTTAGCTTGCAACTTCCTATCACCTTTTTAAGCTTCAAGGATCTCTTGTAGAAATGTTGGTCTAGCTCTCAACTCTGCCTTCTTGCATGAGTACACACCTCAAACCATTTAAGGAGGCATCACTATATATTACAAATTCCTTGCCCAATTTCGGTTGCACTAACATTGGTTCTTCGGTCAATAAAGCCTTCAGTTTCTCAAAACTTTGTTGGCATTTTTCTGTCCATTTGAACTTGATGTCTTTTTGCAGCAGTCTCATCATCGGGGTAGCTATCATAGAGAATTCATTTACAAACCGTCTATAATATCTGGCCAAACCCAAAAAGCTTCGGACTTTTGTCACATTCCTTGACGGTTTCCACTCAACAATAGACGAGATCTTGTTTGGGTCAACTCGGATCTCGTCACCCGGCACAATGTGTCTTAGGAATCTGACCTCTTCAAGCCAAAATTCACTGTTACTGAACTTGGTGTATAATTGTTTGTCTCTCAAGGTTTGCAACACCACTCTCAGATGCTCTGCGTGCTCGCCCTCATATCGCGAATAGATTGATATGTCATCGATAAAGCCGATGACAAACTTATCCAAATACAGCCTAAAGATGCGGTTCATCAAATCCATAAACACCGCCGGGGCATTAGTCAAACCAAAGGGCATGATAAGAAACTTATAATGCCCGTATCTTGTCTGAAACGCAGTCTTCGGCACATCTTGCTCTTTAACCCTTAGCTGATAGTATCCCGACCTTAGGTCAATCTTGGAAAATACTGTGGCTCCCTTTAACTGATCGAATAGATCATCGATCCTTGGCAAATGATATTTGTTCTTCACTGTTACCTTGTTGAGTTGTTTATAGTCGATGCATAACCTCATCGACCCATCTTTCTTCTTTACAAAAAGCACTGGAGCACCCCACGGGGAATAGCTTGGTCTCGCAAAGCCCTTATCTGTTAGCTCTTGCAACTGTGCTTTCAACTCTTTCAACTCTGTTGGAGCCATCTTATACGGAGCGATTGAGATAGGCATCGTACCGGGGACCAACTCAATTCCAAGCTCAACTTCCCTCACTGGAGGTAATCCAGGTAACTCTTCCAGAAATACGTCTGTAAACTCATAAACTACCGGTACTGATTCAATCTTTAACTCAGACACTTGAGTATTCAGGACAAAAGCTAAGTAGGACTCGTATCCTTTTCTCAAATATTTCTCAACAATCAAAGACGATATTACTACAGGTAGTTCGTCTGACTTACATGGTCCTACACGAAGAACAATCCCATCTTCACCTTTCAACTCAATTATCTTTTTCCCGCAGTCCACTACAACACTATGAGTAGTCAACCAATCCATTCCAAGGATTACATCAAATTCATTAAACGACAATAACATCAAGGTAGCCGGAAAACAATGACCTCTAATTGTCAAAGGACAATTCTTACACACTCGATCCACTAGCACATGTCTGCCTAAAGGATTGGACATTTTATTACAAACTCAGTGGACTCTACTAGCATACTCATACGAGGTATCAAATCCTTACAAATATAAGAGTGTGTAGATCCCGGGTCAATTAAAGCAACAACAATTATATCATAGATAGAAAAGGTACCCGTGATTACATTGGGAGACTCTGCCTCTTCCCAGGCATGTATAGCATAGGTCCTTGCTGGCGCCCTACCCTCAGACCTCACTGCGGCGTCTCCTAGCACGCCTTTATTGCTAGCCCCACTTCCGGGGTTCTTTTGTGATCTACCCCTCAACGAAGCACTACTTGCTTTCACTTCTTGTTTCCCTTTTCTCTCTTCCACCTTAAGACAATCCTGAATAGAGTGATCAAGTGACCCACACTTGAAGTAGCCCCTCTCGTTTCTTCTGTACTCACCTAAGTGACATCTTCCACATTGCGGACACTAAATGTAACACCCCATACTCGCAACCCATGCCGGGGTGGAGTACGAGGCATTACCTAACTTGTTCTCATGCAACCAATCATTCTTAACTCACCGAGACTCAGTCCAAATTCAAACTTTTTCGATTTCCACTTTTAGCCTTTTAATATGGGCCCACGAGGCCTAAATCAACCATTGGAAACCATTCGGAACCTTTTCGGTTCCTTATCCAATCAATGCAAACTTAAATTTTAAATAGGGCACACATTCGTGTGGACGGGTAACATGCCCGTGTGACCATCTTAGCATGGTCGTGTCGATGGCCCATGTGTCTCACATGACCTAAGCACCTAGGGACATGCCCGTGTCCCTTACCCATGTAACCAATTTAATTACACAATTTCACATAATTTAAGTGCAGACTTCACATGGCCTGGACACACACCCGTGTCCCTGGCCCATGTTGCTCACACGGCCTCGACACGCTCGTGTCTATGGCCTATGGAACTATCTAAAACTTCTACCCCAGGCACACGCAATGGAGCCGTAGACAATCAAGTGAAATCCAATCCACGAAATAATTTGATCTATTGACAGCATTGTTGTTCATCACCAACTAAGGATACACGGCCACGACACACGCCCGTGTTGTAACCCGTGTGCAAAAAGCTGGGTATTCTGTTTCTGACGTCAGCATACTCAAAATGTCATACGGCCAAGGCACACACCCATGTGTTAGGCCAAGTCCTCCACACGACTGAGACACAAGGCCGTGTCTATGCCCGTGTGTTGATTACCATGCATATTGACTTGAAGTTTTTACGTGCAGGGGACACATGGCTTCACCACACGCCCATGGGGCTGACCGTGTGTCACACACTGCCTAGACACACTCACGTGTGTCTGCCCGTGTAAACAATATGAGGCTATTTACCAAGCCTCATTGCCACCCTTACATACTTATTTTCATACAAATACCAATCAATGTCAAAACAAGCATAAATTCTCTAATTAAATTAGACACAATAGACATTCATTCAACCATGAAGATGCATCTTCTATAATTCAAAATGAATGTTAGCCATCATTTATGGCTTAATGCAAAATGAAGGTTTTTAACCCAAGCCAACACATTTGGCCAGTTCTCAAAGACACAAAACATTAAATTCTATGTCCTATACATACCATTTTCAAAAATATAAATCCCACTATATCGAATGTTTCGAATGATAGTGTGATCGATATCTCTAATTTTTGGTGATCCTTAAGCTATGTAGGTAGCACTGTAAGAAAAATGGAAAGAAAGAGGGAGTAAGCACAAGAGCTTAGTAAGTTGCATATAAATAAATATAAAAAAATAATTCATCAATAATCATCATGCTCATAACACAAGGGTAAGCGTAATCATAACTTACTCATTACCATCCATACAAGTCATATACTCTCTAATGAGCTCATTTCTCATACGTACCAATTAGGTACCTTTACCACTCACCACATCGTTATGTTTTCCTTGTTAACTCACAAACATACTTTCACCGTTGAACCATTCGAAATACTACCGGACATTCTATAAACCTCAAACTTTGGGTAAGGTGCCAATGCTACATGCCGGACATAGTCTTACTGTAACACCCCTTACCCGTTACCATCGCCGGAACAGGGTACAAGGTATTACTAGAACATACCACATACCATTAAACAAAAAAAACCAAAATAGAAATATGTCATCCAATTTGATAGTGTATCGTTATAACATATGTCTTGAACAATATTAGCCAACTTTAATGGCTTATACAAAGTAGTTGATCGAATCATAAACCAATATTTTAAACCTAGGCAATTATGACACGTAACAAAATAATTAAGTCTACTATACATGCCATAATTCAAAATGTTTAGTTCAATACCCTAAAGTATTGATAGTGCGGACAGATCTTCGCGATCCTTAACTCCTGAGCAAGCTAAAGGACACTATAAAACAAAAGAGAGAAAACAAAGTAAGCTTATAGCTTAGTAAGTAAGTAAGTAAATATTAATGAAAGAATCTAATATGTTTATACAACAACTCAAGTATATCTACTTTAATTTCACTATTCACTCCAATTTGATTAAGCTGTCTCTGCTGCATCATGTTCGCTAAATAAATCATAACTCGAGTTACAAAACTCAAAATTCAAATCCGTAAAATTTCCCTGAATCTAGACTCATAAATATTTTTACTAATTTTTTTGTATAATTTTTAGTTCAGCCAATTAGTACAGTTTATTGGTTAAAGTTTCCCCTGTTACACAGCTCAACTGATCTGACCTCTGTTCACTACTAATTGAATTTCTCCCAGTACACAATTCAAATAACCATAAAATCTGTTTCATTTAAAACTAGACTCAATGAGGAATTTAGGCATATAAACTATATTTCTTAATTTGTTTTGTACAATTTTTAATGATTTTTCAAAGTTGGAATAGGGGACCACGTAGTCATTTTGAGCAAGTCACACACAATTGCAAATATCTCAAAATATAGAATTCTTTTGCTTGCTCTGTTTCTTTTATATGAAAATAGACTCATTAAGATTTAATTTCACATCTCATTCAACCTCTAGTTAAACCCATTCTATTTTTGGTGATTTTTCAAAATCACATCATTGTTACTATCCAAAACAGATTTAATGCTACTTTCACTCTTTCACCCATTCTTTGCACTAACCTCATTTTAACTTACACATATATATATACTACAAATCATTTTCATCACATTTCATACGTTACAAGTGTAGGTCCGTGACTACAATCTCACTACTAAGCCATCCCGTTGAACAATTCGGATCAACCTCGATATTTAATGGCTTCAAATTCACACTCCACCATCATACTTCATTTAGTTCGGCTCTCTTGTACACATAGTGAACACTTAGTACCACTCATGTGACCTAGCCGATTTGTCTCGTAGCTCTCTTGTCTACATGGTGTCCTTCACTTGGAACCACGCATGCGACCTAGCTACATATATCCCGTAGCTCTCTTGTCTACAGGGTGTACACATAGTATCACCCATGCGACCTAGCTACATTCATCTCTTACGTAGCTCTCTTGTCTACATGGGATACATCCCGTATCACACATGTGACCTAGCTACTACATTGTATCTCGTAGCTTTCTTGTACACATGATGTGCACTCAAAGATCATACATGTGACCTACCTACGCTTCCTTTATTTTATTCGATCTCTCCGATGTTCAACCGGGATCTCTCTCTATTGTTTATTTCCATTCTTCCAATGGTCTATTTATATTTTTAACATCCGCTAATATATTTACATAATAGGCTGAAATATAAGAATGTACGTAAAATTAATGTAATATTTACATACAAACTTACCTCGGTGCAAAATGTGGAATTTTTGCAATTTAGTCCAAAGCTTTTCTTTCTTTCCCCTCAAAGGTCAATTCCACGCCTTTCTTGATTATGGAGCTTGAAAGTTGAAGAAACCCTAGCTATGGAAGAGAGGAAAATTCGGCAGCAACTAGTGAAGAAGATGACCAATTTTGTGTTATTTTTCCCATTTTATTTCATTTAATATACAAATGACCAAAATGCCCCTCCTTACTAAACTTTCAAAAATTCCTTCCATGTCCCAAATTTTGTCCATGAACTTAAAATTGGTCAAATTTCCATTTAAGACCTCCTAATTAATATTCCAAAGCAATTTCATACTAAAAACTTCTAGGATGCAAATTTTGCAACTTATTCAATTTAGTCCCTACTTTCAATTTAAGCATTTTAAGCATAGAATTTTATCACGAAATTTTCACACAATCACGTAATCATATCATAAAACCCAAAATAATTATAAAACAATTATTTCTATCTCGGATTTGTGGTCACAATACCACTATTCCGATTAGGCCCTAATTCGGGTTGTCACACTTACACTGGCTCACATCTCAAGTCGATGCCATGTCCTAGACATGGTCTTATACAGACTAACATCATCGAGGCTGATGCGTGTCCCAGACACGTCTTACACTAGCACTCATCTCAATGCCGATGCCGTGTTCTAGACATGGACTTACACTGGCTCTCGTAGTGTGGCCAATGCATGTCCCAGACATGTCTTACACTAGCTCACACAAGTGACCAAATGTCATGGCTTGAATATCTGGGTTATTTCCTAATGTTCCAATGGGAATTCTACTATCTTATTATCATTATGCATTCTCAATTCACAATCAAGCAATTCATGCTATATCCATTCAATGACAATTTAAGCACATATATTATCGATGTAGTTGTATTATTTACATACAAGTTACCTTGGATTACAAAATGTACTCGACTAGTCGGCTTAGTTGATTCGCTTGGCTTTCCCCCGGTCTAGTTTCGGATTTGGTAAATCTTGATCTATAATAGTAAAAATACATCCATTTAGTCACTAATTGCAATTAGGCAATTATAAATTCACATTTTTGGTAAAATGACTATTTTGCCCCTAGACTTCGGCAAATTGACCATTTTCCCGCTATGCTCAAAAATCAATTTGCATTGAATTTCCTCTTATCTTAGGCCTAACCGAACCCTTTTTACTCTTATAGAAACCCAAATTTCTCACTATGTCACACAGTTATCACCTATATTGCAACTTATGCAAAGTAGACCCTTTAGGTGTTTCCACGCTAACACCTTTCACAAAAGTTGTTTAGAACTCTTCTAAGACTCATATTCTTCCATAAAGTTTCAGAAAATAACATGAAATTTCACATGGTGAAACCCTAGACTTATCACCATTTTGCAAAATAGTCCTCTCATTTGAAAACCCATGATACAAGTATTCCAAAAATGTAAAAATCATCAAGAAAATCATTAAAATCACTTACATTATGAGAGGATTAAGTTGCTGAAAATTTTCAACTTTCAAACCTCCATATTTGCTGATATTTTTGATGGAGAGAAAAGATGGAGAAGAAGAAAAATAATAGCTAGGTTTTTAGGCATTATTTTATCACAAAAGTATGTCATAAAGTCACCTAATATTGACTTTTTGACAAAACTTGTCTCCTATGGCCGGCCACCTTGTTTCTTGGGGTCTAATTGCTCTTTAAAGGCCCCAAATTTTAATTCTCTAGCTATTTAACACATTTGGGTATTAAAATGAAACTTTTTCCTTTTATACGATTTAGTCCTTTTTCACAATTAGACTCACAACCGCCAAAATTAACTCATTAAATTTTTCATGGACTACAATATACATGCTATGACTCTAAAATAATAGTAAAAAAAAATTCCCAACTTCAAATTTGTTGTCCGTAGACCACTGTTCCGACTAGGCCCTAAATTGGGCTGTTAGACAAATGACCAAACTGCTCTTAAGCTTTTTCTTTCAAATTTCATCCCTACATGCCCATTTTTGTCCAAAAACTTAGAAATTGGGCAAATTTCTCTTTAAGACCTTCTAATTAATAACCTAAAGCAATTTCATACAAATTGCTTCTAGAATCCAAGTTTTGCTGTTTATTCAATTTGGTCCTTATTTTCCAATTGGACACCTTACTCATAGTTTCTTCATGAAACTTTAACACATGCATATTCTCATATTCTAGACCTCATAAATATTTCAATGTCAGATTTGTGGTTGTGAAACCACTATTCTGACTAAGCCTTATTTCGGGATGTTACATTTCTCCCCCTTAGGGACTTTCATCCTTGATAGTCTTACCAGTAAACAGGTTCGAATATTGGCTTCTCATGGTTTCGTCTGTCTCCCATGTAGCCTCTTCCACACCATGTCCATGCCATAAGACTTTTACCAAAGGTACATTTTTATTTCTCAACTGTTTAATCTCACGAGCTAAAATCTTGATCGGTTCCTCACCATAAGTCATGTACGGTCTAATCTCAATATCCATCGGTGAAATCACATGAGAGGGGTCTGATCGATATTGCCTTAACATAGATACATGAAACACGTCGTGAATCTTTTCCAATTCGGGTGGTAATGCCAAATGATAGGCTAATGGTCCAATTCTTTTAGTGATCTCATATGGTCCAATAAATCGTAGACTCAGTTTACCTTTCTAGCCAAATCTCAACACCTTTTTCCATGGAGATACTTTCAAGGATACTCTATCTCTAACTTGGAATTCAATTTCTTTTCTTTTCAAATCAACATATGACTTTTTCCTATCCAATGCTGCTTTCAAACAGTCTCATATCACTTTAACCTTTTCTTCAGTTTCCTTGATCAGATCAACTCCGTGGATCTGACTTTCCTTGAGTTCTGTCCAATACAACGGAGTTCGACACTTTCTGCCATACAGGGCCTCATAAGGCGCCATCTTCAAACTCGTCTGAAAACTGTTATTGAAGGCAAACTCTACCAATGGCAAGTATTTTTCCCAGCTACCCTAAAATTTGAGGATACAACATCGGAACGTATCCTCAAGAATCTGAATCATCCGCTCAGACTGACCATCGATCTACGGGTGAAAAGCCATACTAAAGCTCAATTTTGTACCTAAGGCTTCTTGTAACTTCTTCCAGAATCTCGAAGTGAACCTCGGGTCTCTGTCTGAAATAATTGATAGTGGTACTCCGTGTAATCTTACAATCTTAGATATATACAAGTCGGCCAATCTATCAAGAGAGTAATCTGTTCTTATCGAAATGAAATGAGCCAACTTCGTCAACTTATCCACCACAACCCATATAGCATCTTTCTTTTTTGGGGTCTATGGTAATCCCGTCACAAAGTCTATAGTAATTCTATCCCACTTCCATTCGGGAACCATCACAGGCTGTAATAAACTTGAGGGTACTTGATGTTCAGCTTTGACTTGCTGACATATTAAGCATTTAGATACAAATTCTAAGATGTCTCTTTTTATGCCATTCCACCAGTACATTTTCTTCAAATCATTATACATTTTAGTACTTCCCGGATGAATAGACAAACGGCTATCATGTGCCTCTTGCAAAACCTTTCGAATAATCTCATCATCTTTGGGCACACAAACCCTATCTCTGAACATCAAACATCCATTAGGTCCAATCTAAAAATCTAATTCGGTACCCGACTCACATTGAGCTCTTTTAGCTTGCAGGTCAGTATCATTAGTCTGAGCATCATAAATTTCCTGTAGAAATGTCGGCCTAGCCTCTAGCTCTGCCAAAACTAAACCATCATCAAACAATATCAATCGAGTGTCCATGGCTCTTGTGCAAACAAGGATTTTCTGTTTAATGCATCGGCGACCACATTCGCCTTTCCCAGGTGATAGTTAATGATCAGCTCATAATCTTTAATTAATTCTAACCATCTCCGCTATCTTAGATTCAATTCTTTTTAAGTCATCAAATACTTCAAACTTTTATGGTCTGTGAATATACGACAAGTCTCACCATATAGATAATGCCTCCAAATCTTTAAGGCAAAAACAATGGCAGCAAGCTTTAAGTCGTGGGTTGGATAGTTCTTCTCGTGTAGCTTCAACTGCCGTGAAGCATAGACTATCACCTTGCCATCTTGCATAAGTACACAACCCAATCTATTTAAGGATGCATCACTGTAAACCACAAACTCCTTCCCGGCTTGGGCAACACTAGAACTGGAGCTTCGATCAGTAATGTCTTCAACTTCTCGAAACTCTGCTCACACTTTTCTTTCCATTCAAACTTAACATCTTTCTACAGCAACCTTGTCATTGGAGTCACTATCATGGAGAATCCTTTCACAAATCTTCAGTATTAACCGGTTAAGCCCAAAAAGCTTCTAACCTCGGTTACATTTTTAGGCGATTTCCAATCAACAGTAGCAGAGATCTTGCTTGGATCAACTCGGATGCCTTCACCTGAAACAATATGACCCCAAAACCCTACTTCTTGGAGCCAAAACTCACTCTTGCTAAACTTAGCATACAATTGTTTTTCCTGTAAGGTCTGTAATACAGTTATCAGATGCTTCGTATACTCTGTCTCATCCTTGGAATAAATTAAAATGTCGTCAATGAACACAACGACGAACTTGTCCAAGTATGGCTGAAATATCCTATTCATTAGGTCCATGAATACGGCCGGTGCATTCGTTAACCTGAATGGCATGATAAGGAATTCATAGTGACCATACCTCATTTTGAAAGCTGTCTTAGGCACATCCGATTCCTTAACTCGCAATTGATAGTAGCCGGACCTTAAGTCTATCTTAGAGAATATGGTGGCTCCCCTCAACTGGTCAAACAAATCATCGATCATTGGCCAAGGATACTTATTCTTGATAGTTACCTTGATCAATTACCAATAATCTATACATAGCCTCATTGAACCATCTTTCTTCTTTACAAATAATACGGGAGCACCCCAAGGTGAAAAACTCAGCCTTGCAAAACCTTTATCCGTCAGCTCTTGCAACTGTACTTTTAACTCTTTTAGCTCGGTTGGCGCCATCCTGTATGGAGCAATAGAAATGGGAGCTATTCCTAGCACCAATTCAATACCAAACTCTATCTCTCTTTCAGGAGGTAATTCGGGCAACTCATCTGGGAATACGTCTGGATATTCACATACTATTGGCACAGACTCAATCTTTAACTCTGTCTCCTTAGTGTTTAATACAAAAGCAAGGTAGGCTTCGTACCCTTGTCTCATATATCTCTGAGCAACCATCGCTGTGATTACAACAGGCGGCCTACCCAATTCTCTTGAATCAACCCGTAGAATCTCATTATCTAGGCATTTCAATTCAATATACTTGCTACCATAGTTTATGATTACATCATGCAAGGCTAACAATCCATACCAAGTATTACATCAAACTCATCAAATGGTAACAACATAAGGTTAGCCAGAAAGCATTGACCATGAATCGTCAAAGGACAATTCTTACAGACTTTATCAACCAGGATTGATTTGCCTAATGGGTTCGAAACTCTAATAATAAATTATGTAGGTTTAATGGGTATATTCATACTAGACACCAATCTCATTCAAATTTATGAATGCGTCGACCCTGGGTCAATTAAGGCAACAACACATGTATTAAAAAGAGAAAAAGTACTCGTGATGATGTCAGGAGCAAAGGCTTCCTCTCGAGCGCGTATTGCATACGTTCTTGCCGAGGCTCGAGCCTCTGATTTTACAGTGTCCTTGGCTACAACTCAACTACCACTAGTACTTCCAGGATACCTCAGGGGTCTACCTCGAGTAATGGGAGTACTCGACTTCGGGGCTACTTCCACCACTTTATCAGTTCACTTTGGGCAGTCCCTGAGGAAGTGGTCAAGAGAACCACATCTGAAACATGCACCGCTCTTCATTCGGCACTCTCCAAAGTGAAATTTGTTGCAGCTCTTACACTTCAGTTTTTGGTCATCAACACTCCCCACACTAGTCACCATCGGGGAGGAAGACTTCTGATTACGTCGTTTGGATCCTCTCGCTCTACCCGGATACCCTACTGATGAAGTGGAGAGTTCATGTTGGCTCATTGATTTCTTTGTGGGAAATGAGAGCGTTTTACAGCTGGATCTCTTGCTCAAAACTCGAGCTTCTCTCCTTGCTTGCTTTCTTTCATTATTAACCTCTTCGGCCTTCTTGGCTTGATCAGCTAGTGCAGTGAACTCTTGTATCTCAAGAATCAAAATCAACAGTTTAATTTCCTCATTCGGACCTTCCTCGAAGCATTTACACATTTCTGACTTGGTTTGAACCCATTCAGTCGCATATTGGCTTAGCCAACTCCCTTTCGTATTCAGTTACAGTCTTATTCCCTTGTTTAAGTTCTAGGAACTCTTTTCGCTTCGAGTCTAAGAATCTTTAACTGATGTATTTCTTTTTAAACTCTGCTTGGAAAAATTCCCAAGTGATGTTTTCTTTTGGCACCACGGAAGATACAGTCTTCCACTAGTGGTATGCAGTATCCTTCAGGAGGGACACGACACACTTTAGACACTCCTCGGGTGTGCACGATAATTTATCTAACACTCGTGTAGTATTCTCGAGCTAGAACTCGACTCTTTCATTATCATCATCGATCTCAGCTCTGAATTCCTCAGCCCCATACTTTCTAAGTTTATCTACAGAGGCTTTACTAATTTTTACAACTGCCATACCTCGTGGCCAATCCTCATCCGGTTGGTTAGGGGGCGGTGGAGGTCGTGGTATGTTGAGGCGATTCCTCAGATAATCCCCAAACCATTCATCCATCATGTCAAAGAAGGCGGCCCTAGCCTCTTTTCGGCCTTCAGACATAAGCCTTTTACTACTACTAGAAACAACTTGTTGTACAGAAGCTGGAGCATGGCTCTCGGCTCCCTCAGACTCATTTTATGCTTGATTGGAAGACATTACTATGTTCAAAAATAATTTAAACAGTTAGGAGATGTCACACTATAAATATTCGAATAATGGCATGTATAGCAAAACTTAGAAATTGGGCAAATTGCTCTTCAAGACCTTAAGCCTTTTCTTTCAAATTTCACCCCTACATGCCCATTTTTGTCCAAAAAATTAGAAATTGGGAAAATTTCTCTTCAAGACCTTCTAATTAATAATATATAGCAATTTCATACAAATTGCTTCTAGAATCCAAGTTTTGCAATTTATTCAATTTAGTCCTTATTTTCCAATTGGACACCTTGCTCATAGAATTTCTTCATGAAACTTTAACACATGCATATTATCATATTCTATACCTTATAATAATCATAAAATAAATATTTCAATGTCGTATTTGTGGTCCCAAAACCACTGTTCCGACTAGCCCCTATTTCGGGATGTTACAGTGTGTCCCCTGGGGTACCCTATGAATTAAAGGCAGTATACCCTCCAATTTTTACACAGCGTAGACACACGGGCATGTATATTGGTCGTGTGTGGCACACGAGCGTGTGGTCGACTGTGTGGCCAAGTCAGTAGCCTCCCTAATTTTCACATGGCCTGGCACACGGGCGTGCCTTGTGGCCGTGTGGACGAGCCAATATGTATGCCTTATTTCGCCATGGCTTAGACACACGAGTGTGTCTAAGGCCGTGTGAGGCACACAGCCTATTTACACAGGCATTTGACCTTTGAAAAATTGAGATTTTTTTTTATAAGCTCTGAAAAGTTTACATGTTATCGATTTTATCCTAGATGCACCGATTAGCCCTTGTATGCTCGGCTTAAGTTCGTATTGAATATGAATGAATGGTATTTATTGAATTGAGGTGGTATTTGAGATTTGGTTGTTCTGATCTAAGTTACGAGTCCGGTAATACCTTTTAACCTATTTCAGCGACAGTTATGGGTTAGGGGTGTTACATTCTATTGGTACCAGAGCTATGATTTAGTCAATTCTAGGACTAGCATAGCGTATGTGAGTTTATCTATACATGTCATATTTATGAACTGCGATAGTGTGATGAATTCTAACATTGAAATGTGCTTTTATATAGCAAATGGATTCCGAAAGAGCTGTAGCAGACGATGTTGAAAGCAATGCGCCTGCTCCCATGCAAGGGACGATGCCATTTGATTCTCGACTAGTTACAAGTAGCCGTGATGGTGAGGCTAGACAAGCCTTCTATCAGATGATGAATGATTAGTTCACCCAATATATTAGAACTAATCCGGCAGTACAACAACCTTTATCCCCGGTTAATTCTCCGCAAACTCCTGCTATGCCACTAATGAATCCAATTCAGTTAAGTAGACCGCCAGTCGATAAGATTAGAAAATATGGGGCTGAAGAGTTCTGAGCTACAACGAGCGATGATACTAAAAAAGTCGAGTTCTGGTTAGAGAACACGATAAGAGTGTTTGATGAATTGTCCTTAAGTCCAGAAGAATGCATAAAATGTGTCGTTTCCCTTTTAAGTGATACAACGTACCATTGGTGGAAGACTTTGACATCTGTGGTTCTGAGTGAATGAGTTACTTGGGAATTCTTCCAAGTTGAATTTCAAAAAAAATATATCAGTCAGAGATTTATTGATCAGAAACGTAAAGAGTTTCTCGAGCTTAAATAAGGCCGTATGTCTGCCACAGAATACGAGCAGGAATTCGTAAGATTAAGTTAGTATGCTAGTGAATGTGTATCTACAGAAGCAATAATGCGTAAAAGATTCGAGGATGACTTAAACGAGGATATTTGTTTGTTAGTCTGGATTCAGGAAATGAAAGAATTCGTTGTGCTTGTTGAACGAGCATGTAAAGCTGAAGATCTCGAGAAAGAGAAAAGAAAAGCTGATTTTGAAGCTAGAGAGGTACGATAGAGATCATCGGGCAAGTCATTTCAATCAGGATCAAAGAAATTCAGAGATGATAGTAGCTGTTCAAAGGCTAGTGTGGGACATTCGAACAGAGATCGTGATAGATCGCAATCGAACTACAAAGCTCCAGCTACGTCTGTTGCCAGTGTTGATAATGCAAAGAAATAAAAGCCTGAGTGTAATCATTGTAGAAGACGACATTTTGCTGAATGCTGGGGAAAAAGTAATAACCGAGCTTGTTACAGTTGTGGTTCACGAAATCACTTTATAAAATATTGCCCAAATTTAGTTAAAAAAGATAATGTTTAGAATCTGAGGCTGAGTGGCAACGTTTCTTATGGTAGATCTCCTAGAGGTACAGGAAATGTAAGCGGTAGTCAAAGAGGAACAAAAGACACAACTGTTAGATCTGAGGCTCATGCACCTGCTAGAGCCTATGCTATTCGAGCTAGCAAGGAAGCTTCATCGCCAGACGTGATTACGGGTACATTTACTCTTTATGATACTTCTGTGATTGCTTTGATAGATCCTAGATCGACACATTTGTATATATGCATGAACTTAGTGAACAATAAGGCTTTGCCTGTAAAGTCTATTGAATTTGTAATTGGAGTTTCGAACCCCTTAGGCAGATGTGTTCTGGTTAATAAAATCTGTAAGAATTGTTCGTTAACGTTCGAGACATTTGTTTTCCAGCTGATATGATGTTATTGCCTTTTGATGAGTTTGATATAATTCTGGTTATGGATTGGCTAACTTTGCATGATGTTGTTGTGAGCTGCAAATGGAAAACTATTAATTTGAGGTGCAAGAATGATGAAACAGTTAGAATTGAATCTAGTGATTTGAGTGGATTGCTTGCAGTGATATCTTTGATGAAAGCTTTTAAGTATTGTGAGAAAGGGTTGTGAAGCCTATTTTGCATATGTGATTGATTTGAAGGATTCAAAAAAGAAAATTGAATCAGTGCCTGTTGTGTGTGAGTTTCCTGATGTATTTCCTGAAGAACTTCTGGGATTACCTCCGGTTAGAGAATTTTAATTTAGTATTGAATTTGTACCTGGTACTTCTCTGATTTCGATAGCTCCGTACAAAATAGCTCCTACCAAACTAAAAGAATTAAAGTCTCAGTAGACCGAGTTTCTCACCTTGGGGTGCTCCGATTTTATTCATGAAAAAGAAAGACGATTCGATGAGAATGTGTATAGATTATCGTCAGTTGAACAAAGTGACTATCAAGAACAAGTATGCCCTACCCCAAATTGATGATTTGTTTGATTAGTTGAAATGAGCTGTTGTGTTTTCGAAAATAGATTTGAGATTAGGCTATTATCATTTACGAGTGAAAGACTCAGACATTCCGAAAACTGCTTTCAGAACAAGGTACGACCACTATGAATTCCTAGTTATGCCTTTCGGATTGGCTAACACACATGCTATCTTTATGGATTTGATGAATAGAATTTTTAGACCGTATTTAGATCAATTTTTTGTTGTATTCATTGATTACATATTGATTTTATTCACATGATGAATCTGAACATGCTGAGCATTTGAGATTAGTGTTACAGATTCTGTGAGATAAATAGTTGTATCAGAAGTTCAGTAAATGTGAATTTTGGTTATGAGAAGTTGGTTTTCTAGGTCATAATGTATCAGCCTCTGGTATCTGAGTTGATCCGAGCAAAATTTTAGCTATTTTTTATTGGAAACCTCCAAAGAATGTCTCTGAAGTCCGCAGTTTTCTGGGACTTGCTGGTTATTGTAGAAGATTTGTAAAAGGCTTTTCGATGATTGCGACTCCGTTGACAAAACTGCTTCAGAAAGATGTGAAATTTGAGTGGTCAGAAAAGCGTCAGAATAGTTTTGATCAGTTCAAAACTTTGTTGACTGAAGCTCCAGTTTTAGTACAACCCGAATTGAGTAAAGAATTTGTGATCTACAGTGATGCTTCGTTGATTGGTCTGGGATGTCCTTTAATGCAAGAAGGCAAAGTCATTGCTTATGCTTCGAGACAGTTAAAGCCACATGAAAAGAATTATCCGACGCATGATCTTGAGTTAGCTGCGATTGTGTTTGCTTTAAAGATTTGACACCATTACCTGTTCGGTGAGAAATGTCACATGTATTCTGATCATAAGATTTTGAAGTATTTGATAACTCAGAAAGATCTGAATCTATGACAGAGAAGATGGTTAGAACTTTTAATAGATTATGAAGTTGTGATTGATTATCATCCGGGAAAAGCAAATGTTGTTGCTGATGCCTTGAGTCGAAAATCATTGTTTACTTTGCGTGCGATGAATGTTTATTTGGTTCTGTCTGATGATGGTTCAGTTTTAGCTGAATTGAAAGCAAGACCTTTGTTTTTACAACAGATTATTGAAGCTCAGAAGATTGATAATGAGATTTTAACTAAACGAGCCCAGTGTGATGTACAGTCTGATTCTAAATTCAGAGTTGATAAAAATGATTGTTTGAGATTCCAAAATCAAATTTGTGTTCCGAGAAATTCAGAGTTAATTCAGATGATTTTGCGTAAAGCTCATAATAGTCGGATATCTGTGCATCCGGGTAGTACGAAAATGTATAATGATCTGAAACAGCATTACTGGTTGTCTAGAATGAAAAGAGATATCTCTGATTTTATTTCTAAATGTTTGATCTGTCAGCAAGTTAAAGCTAAACATCAAGTGCCATCTAGGTTGTTACAACCGATTATGGTTCTGGAGTGTAAATGGGATCGAGTGACAATGGACTTTGTTTCATGTTTGTCCTTGTCTCCGAGAAAGAAAGATGTTGTTTGGGTTGTAGTTGATCGATTGACGAAATCAGCTCACTTTATTCCGATTCGATCCGATTACTCACTGGATAAATTAGCTTAGTTATACATTTCTGATATCGTGAGATTGCATGGTGTGCCACTGTCTATAGTGTCAGATAGAGATTCGAGATTTACATCACGATTCTAGAAGAAATTGCAAGATGCTCTGGGTACTATTATAAATTTTTGTGTTTCCACACCCCCAAACTTAAGCCATTGCTCGTCCCGAGTAATGCATAAATTTTGAAAAGAATTTCTCAGAAGCACTTTGGAAACCTTCTTCAGAACAATAGTTTTCTCGAAATGATGAATTTGATATACTTATGCTCAAAGAATAAGAAATTTGATCCTTCTGCTACTCAAGTGTTCATATTATCCAAATTAATCTCAACAATTATTACAATAGAAAAATTAGACTAAATGTTTTCTAATAAAGACATGCTGATTTCTACCAATTCAATTTTTTAATCCTTTATTCAAGATCAAGTCGCAATCATTAAGCTTAACCTATGTCTTCATATGTTGAACAAAGCAATTTCTCTCCACTAATGTAGGTAACTTTGGAACTTCGAATCAATAGGTCTTTAACAAGGTTGTAACGTGGCTGGGCTTAGGGGTAGGTAAAAAGATAGATAAATTTTGGCTAAAAACCCTAAACTTAGTGTAATTCGAACCTTTAAAAAAAATTTTTACCTTCAATCACCACTTTCACATGCTTTTTTTTTTCAAATATATGTGCTTTTTCTTGTTTTTTTTTTCAGCAACATTGATATTTCTTTTCAACTCCCCCAAACTTATTTTCAAACGATATTCTTGAATAGTACTGAGTCTAGTGTTTCGAGCAATTTAAAGATAATTAAGAAAAATGTAATGGGCTAAATTTGTATAGGTTCCAAAAATTAGGCCATATAGTCTCAAAGTTGGGTTTCAAAGGATAAAATTTACTATGGTAGCCTTGAAAGGCTCAAACGGTCCAAACAATAGCTGCCTAAATCATTTCCAATGTTCCAAGCTTCCTAGGATTTCGCCTCAAGAAACTACTAAGTCAATTCTAAAGACTTAAACTTTCATGCATACCTAACTTTCCTAAAGAGATAAAAATTTTATGGTATGAGGTTGCATGCTTTATTAAAAATACATTCATGTCATCATTAAACTACATAATAATTTATTGAAAAAAATAGAACTTTATTCATACTCAAGTTTAGCATACTTAACAAAATTCAAATTTATTGAACAAAAATATACCCTAATCATAATTAAAAGAAAAATTTTATTCTAGATGAAAATAATTTCAAATTTCAGTCCCCCCAACTTAAAATGAACAATGTCTTAATTGTTTAAAATAAATAGATACTATACACCAGGTAGGAATTCAGAAAAGAGGAGGTGAGTCAATGTGACTGCTTAAGTACTAAGCTCTTTTGAAATCCAATCCTAGACATGTATATATCTATTGCCACTCTTTATACTTTATGACTTGTCCATGTTTATTCAGGATTTCCTTCCCTTGTTTTATTATGCAGAAATAAAAGTTCCTAATTTAAACTTGTTCCTAAAATAACCTAAAAAAATAAATAAAATAGAGTCAAGATCCCTCCCTTCTATTTATTTGCAAATTCTTCCAAGTAGGACTCATCTTTTACTCCATCATTATTGCCTTTTCATGAATCGGTTCGCTCCTTTTTCAGAAGTGGAGCCTATGGCTCAAATATGAAGTCTGAAAATTCAGGCACAAAAATAAATAGGTCATTGTATATTCTCTGGAAAGCACTTCGAATCGAGTCATCCCTTATTTTTGAGTATCTCTAGTATGCTTGTTGCTGCCATTGCATGTGTTGCATTAAGTCCATCAAATTTGACAACTCATCTCGAAAGTCTGGGCTAGGCGACTGAGCTCTAAACATTGGAGTTCCAGCATCCGATTCATCTTTTGGCTCTACTGGGTCCACCTTATCAAGGACTTCAAATGATTGCATCGTGGGATCTTCTTCTTTATCAGGTTCCTCAGGCTCTTCACTTTCTTCAACTCGTTGTTGTAGAACTAAGTCTCCGGCTACTCGGTAGAGGTCCCAATCTGTAATTGTGCCTTGGGTGTACCCTGTCTTCTTGACATTAGCAAGAATTTCTACTTTCAAGCACAGAATAGTTATTGTAAAAGGGAAGTAAGCGGGGCGCGACGTCTAGCGATCTGATTTCAATTTCTTTCAGGATGATCTTTCCCACATCAATGGTCTTACCCGTTAAGATCGAGTATAATAAGACCATTCGCTCCAATGAAATTGTAGTCCCATGTGAGCTAGGCAGAAGGCTGAAATGAATGAAATAAAACCATACCTTTGCAATAGGTGTTAAGTATTCTCTTCGACACGTGTGGGTTCCTTGTTTTGACACATTCCAGCTGGAACCTTCAACTGTAAGCTCCTCGAGAATTTCTTGCAGAAGTTTCGACTTGATATTGCTCATCAAAGATGAATACTCGTCATTCTCGAAATTAGGCAATTCAAAGAACTCATTAATAGCATTCGAATTTATAGGTACCTTGATTCTACGAATAGGGACTTCTGTCATCTCGCTTGAAGTTAAATTCACTTAAAACTCACGAACTAGCTCCTCATCCACACTAGGTCTCTTTTCACAAAATAGTTCCCAATTGAGAGCTTCAGCAATTTGACAAATATGTGCCATAAAGTCTCTGTAGTTGCTCTCCTTCAGTGTGAAGCCTTTCTCAGGATACATCTGTTGATTTTTGTAGGTACTTTCGTATCTCACTTTAGCTTCAACACAATGGAACTTGCTTTGTGTTTCGTCGATTTGAGCAAAGGCGCGAGTTCTCTTGCGAGGCATAATTGACCTTTTTGCAAAAATATAAGAACTCAAAGAAAATTAATGCAAGAAAAAGATGGCAAATTAAAAGGAGGAGGGTTGAAGAATTTTGGCTTAAGGCTTGGTGTGCAAAGAGGGTGCCCCACAAGGCTAGAGAATAAGCAGCAGCACGCAAGGGTGTGTAGCAAAAAGCGCGCGACACTTCGTTGAGCAGGGCTGGAGCTTGTGCGGGAGATGGGACGTGCGTGGGGGACGTGGCCTGGGCAGCAGTGAAGGCGCGCAGGTAGGGCGATGAAGCAGCAGAATGCGACCTGGGTAGCTACTAGACTGAAACAGCAGACGCACGAGTCGGAGCTGGGTGTTGATCGGGTCGCGCAGCGTGATGCTACTTGGTGTTTGTCGACTAGGCTGCTGGAGCTAGGGGTGTTATGGCACAAGGTGTTTTGGTTTTTGGTTGATGCATGGATGGGAGGTATAAGGTGGTATTTATAGCATAAGTAATAGGACTTAAAATAGAACTCTTAGTCTAATTTAATAATTAAAGATAAGAGTTTAATTCTAATCCTACTCAAATTTAATAGCAATTAATAATTAAATATAAGCATATAGAATTATCAATTGCTATTAATTATTAAGATAAACATAAAATAAAAATTGAAATTAAATTAATCCTAATTCTAATCTTAGTTGATAAAAATTAATATATAAATTATAATGAATATAATTATATATTAAAGTTTATCAAATTATTAATAATATGAAAAAAAAATATTTCTTCTAGATGCCTTAAAAATATTTGCAAAGAAAGGCACCTAATTTTCATTATTTACAAAAAGAGCAATCAAATTTTAAAAATAATTCAATTTAAGTCCCTAGACTCAATGAAAATTAAAAATTGAGTTGCAAATTAAAAATTGGATCTAATTGACCCTTTTATTTGAAAAACAATAATTTATTTTATTGATTAGGGAGAAATTTCTTGGAAAATTATGTTAAAATAAATTCCCAGGAAAGATTGGAGGGGTCACAAATGGTCCCGCTTAAGTTCCAACCTCTTACACAGAATTTATTGAAACATACTAAACCCGAAAAATAAACCCTAAATTCTTTATTAAAAAAAACCCAAAAATTATTAAATATCTGATAAAATGAACAAGACGTTATCCCGTTCGGTTTTATTCCCCCAATAGTGTTTCAAACGCTGAGCATTAACTTGAAAATTACCTCTCTTACCTTGGAGTTCAACAACTCCGTATGGATAGACTCTGTGAATTGTAAATGGACCGGACCAACGTGATTTTAGCTTACCTGGAAAGAACTTCAATCTCGAGTTGAACAACAATACTTGTTAACTTGCTTCAAATTCTCGAACCCGGATGTGTTTGTCATGCCATTTCTTGAGTCTCTCTTTGAGTAATTTGGCATTTTCATATGAGAACATTTGGAATTCTTCTAACTCGTTGAGTTGGAACATCCATCTTTCTTTTGCGAGCTTAGGATCTAAGTTGAGTCTTCGAAGAGCCCAGTAAGCTTTGTGCTCGAACTCCAAAGGTAGATGACATGCTTTACCGAAAACCAGCCTATAGGGTGACATCCCTAAAGGTGTCTTGTACGCTGTCCTGTAGGCCCATAAAGCGTCATCTAGTCTTTTGGACCAATCTCATCGGTTCGGGCAAACTACTTTTTCCAATATGCCCTTGATTTCATTATTTTCCAGTTCAGCTTGCCTATTAGTCTGCGGATGGTAAGCCATTGCAACCTTGTGTTTCACCCCGTGCTTGTCTAGTAACCATTTTAACCACTTGTTCACAAAGTGGACCCTTCATCACTAATGATGGCCCTCGGGGTTCCAAACCTCGTGAACACGTGTTTCTGCGAAAACTTCATCACAACCCTAGCATCGTTTGTCAGATATGCCTTTGCCTTGACCCACTTGGACACATAATCTAATGCTACCAGTATATACTTGTGACCAAAAGATGAAGGGAAGGGCCCAAGAAAATCAATACCCCAAACATCAAATAATTCGACCTCAATGATGTTTGTTCGAGGCATCTCATTTTTCCTGGTGACATTTCCAACTCTTTGACATCGGTCACAACTCTTTACGTATGCGTATGCATCCTTGAATAGTGTTGGCCAAAAGAATATAGCTTGCAATACTTTGGTTGTAGTACGAGTTCCTCCGAAATGACCTCCACTTGGGGCTGAGTGACAGTGGTATAGATCAGCGGTATTTCTTCTTCTGCCACACATCTCCTAATCATCTGATTTGCACACTTTTTAAACAGATATGATTCCTCCCAGAAATAGTACTTCACATCGTGAAGAAACTTTCTCCTTTGTTGATATGTCTTATCATACGGTATTAAACCACAAGCTAAAAAGTTAGCAATATCAGCAAACCAAGGGGCATTATGGACATGACTTACCTTCAGTAGATGTTCATCTGGAAATGTTTCTTGAATCGGTACAAGTGGAGAATTCCCTTCTTGCGGCTCCAATCTGGACAAGTGATCTGCTACTTGGTTTTCTACTCCCTTTCGATCTTGAATTTCCAAATCGAACTCTTAAGTAGAGGTACCCATCGGATCAACCTCGGCTTAGCGTCTTTCTTGGCAAGTAAATATTTAATTGTCGAGTGGTCTGTATAGACAGTTACCTTGGTACCTACAAGATAAGATCGAAACTTGTCGAAAGCAAATACGATAGCAAGTAACTCTTTTTCTGTTACCGTATAGTTTAACTGAGCTCCTGTCAGAGTTCGGCTTGCATAGTAGATGGAATGAAAACCTTTGTTCCTTCGCTGGCCTATGACAGCTCCTATTGCGAAGTCACTTGCATCACACATCAATTCAAATGGCAAGTCCCAGTCTGGGGTGACAACTAATCGATTCTTCAAGTCATTGAAAGCTTTTAAGCATTCCTCATTAAATTTGAATATCGTGTCCTTCTCCAATAATTTACACAAAGGTTTAGCAACTTTGGAGAAGTTCTTGATAAATCTTCGATAGAACTTGGCGTGGCCCAAAAAGCTCCTAACACCTTTTACAGATGTTGGAGGTGGGAGTTTCTCAATAACATTTACTTTTGCTCTGTCTACCTCAATCCCATGTCTTGTTATCTGATGCCCCAGAACGATACCTTCTCGTACCATAAAATGGCACTTTTCCCAGTTAAGGACTAGGTTTGTCTCTTCGCATCGCTTTAGTACCTTAGCTAGATTGACTAGGTAGTCATCGTACGTATCTTCAAACACTGAAAAGTTGTTTCCAAAAATTTCTCAACCATGTCAGTGAAAATAGACATCATACGTCTTTGAAATGTAACAGGTGCATTACATAAACCAAATGGCATGCGTCTAAATGCAAATGTACCGTACGAGCAGGTGAATGTGGTCTTGGGTTAAACTTCCGGTGCTACCGTAATCTGGTTGTACCCCGAGTATCCATCGAAAAAATAGTAGTAATCTCACCCCTTGAGTCTATCCAGCATCTGGTCTAAGAACAGCAAAGGGAAGTGATCCTTCCTAGTTGCCTTGTTCAGCTTCTGGTAATCGATGCAGATTCTCCATCCCGTAACTATTCTAGTCGGTATCAACTCATTATTCTCATTCTCTATGATCGTGACACCTCCTTTCTTTGGTATGCACTGGACCAGACTTACCCATGAACTTTCTGAAATAGGGTAAATGATACCCGCATCTAACCACTTGATAATCTCTTTTTTCACTACGTCATTCATGACGGGGTTCAGCCTTTGTTGTCCATCGATCATCCCTTTTTCACCATCTTCCAGGATGATCTTGTGCATGCATACAGATGGACTAATACTGCGAATATCGGCTATGGTCCATCCGATAGCCTTCTTAAATTGTTTTAGAACTAAGATAAGTTTTTCTTCTTGCTCAGTAGTTAACTCTGCTGAAACAATCACAGGCAGAGTAGAAGCGTCACTTAAATAAACATATTTTAAAAGAGAAGGTAATACCTTGAGTTCTAGTTTAGGTGGCTCCTCGATTGACGCTTTTGGCTGTGTGTAATCTCTCTCCTCTAAATCCAAAGATTCAAAACGGGATTGTGGATTAAATCCCTTTTGATTAGCTTCTAGCAAAGCTAAGTTTTCATCCTCCTCTTCATCACTTAGAGGGTCTGATGTCAAAATTCTTTCCAGAGGATCTTCAACAGAGTTGAGTTCCTTTTCCACTATTAAATACTCTAAGTCAGATACTGCAGAACAATCATCTATTGCGTCAGGAAATTGCATTGACTTGAAAACGTTAAATGTTACCTGATCGTCCTAAAGCAAGTGTCCTTCTGGTTGCTAAGAACGGTCTCCCCAGGATAATTGATACTTCTTTGTCTGCTTCGAAATCTAAAATTAAAAAATCAGCAGGAAATATAAACTTATCTACACTTACCAATACATCCTCGATTTTTCCTTCTGGATGTGCTAAGGATCGATCTGCTAGCTGAAGTGTAACCGTAGTAGGTCTAACTTTTCCTATACCCAACTTCTTAAATATCGACATAGGCATCAAGTTGATACTTGCGCCCAAGTCACATAGTGCCTTACCACAATAAGTTGCTCCAATGTTGTATGGTATGGTAAAACACCCAGGATCCTTCAACTTAGGGGGTAATTTGTCTTGAAGATATGCACTGCATTCCTTCGCCAAAGCTACCGTCTCAAATTCTCCAAGTCTTCGCTTATTGGACAGGATATCTTTCATGAATTTTACGTAATTTGGTATTTGTTTGAGTGCTTCAACCAACGGGATGTTGATATGAAGTTGCTTGAGTACGTCAAGGAACTTCTTGAATTGGACCTCCTGTTTTTGCTTCTGGAGTCTTTGAGGGTAAGGTGGTGGAGGTTTATATACTGAAGTTGGTACTGGTTGATTTATCTTTGGTGGCAATTCTACTGCTAACGGAGTGGTTAGATGATCATAATTGGTTGGTTGATTTATCTTTGGTGGCAATTCTACTCGGTTGAAATTCTTCCGAATCTTGAGCTTCAGCATGCTCCTTTTCAGCTTCAATGATGTTGGGCTCTACCGTTTTTCCGCTGCTCAATGTTAGTGTTTTACAATGCTCCTTCCCTGGATTTCTCAGATTTTTCGTATCACTAAGTAGAGCACCTTGTGGACGATTCCTAAGTTCAGTAGCAAGCTGGCCCACTTGATTCTCCAAATTCCTTAGAGTGGCATCATTCTTCGCCATGTATGCCTTTAATAAATTCTCTAAGCTATTGAACGATTCAGCCTGAACTGGTTTCTGAACTTGCTGTGAAAAACTAGGCAGCTAGGTTGGTCTAGGTTGGGCATAGTTGTTACTGCTTTCAGCCCCTTGGTTACTCCAGGAAAGATTGGGGTGATTTCACCATGATGGGTTGTAAAAGTTGGATTGCAGCCCTTGCCTTTCTCGGTTCTGGTTCTGATTACCTATGTAGTACATGGATTCTGGGTTTGATGAACATTCTTCAAACACATGTCCTTCCCCACAATAGACACAGGCTATATTCTCATATTGGTTAGGTGGTTGAGCTACAAAACTGTTAGACCTATTAGTGGTAAGATTTTTTAACATTGAAGATATCGAAGATACCTGGGATGCAAGTGAAGTGAGAGCATCCACTTCATGGATTCCAGTAACTCGTCTTCCTAACGTTGCTCGATTGGTTGGCCATTGATAATTGTTACTGGCGATCCTCTCGATGATTTCATAAGCCTCATTGTAAGACTTAGATAAGATAGCACCGTTAGCAGAAGCATCTACTACCATCCTTGTGTGAGCGTTGAGACCATTGTAAAATGTCTCAAGTTGGATGCAATGTGGAATTCCGTGATGAGGACATTTTCGTAATAACTCTTTGAATCTTTCCCATGTGTCATACAAGGACTCATCATCCATTTGTTGGAAAGTAGTAATCTCATTTCTCAGCTTAGCAATCTTGCTAGGCGGGAAATACTTCACAAGAAATCTCTCTGCTAACTCTTGCCATGTAGAAATCGAGTTTAGTAGCAGTGAGTTTAACTAGGCTCGAGCTCTATCCCTCAGTGAGTAGGGAATAGTTTTAATCGTAATGCATTTTCGGGTACTTCGGCTAGCTTGAAAGAGTCGCTCACTTCCATAAACAGTCTTAAATAATGATGAGGATCTTCAGTAGGCATTCCACTGAACTGGCCCACTGTCTGAAGCATCTGGAACATGATTGGCTTCAGCTCGAATTGTTATGCCTCGATCTTGGGTCTTCTAATACCTAGATTAAGGTCATTAAAAACTGGCATGGCATATTTTCGTAAAGCTCTATCCCTATCATCAGCAATAATGATAGGATTTTGAGCAAGGTTTGCTTCGTTTCCTTGATTGATATTCTCGAAATTCATCTCTTCGGTCCTTCTCTGGTTCGCTTGTCTTCTTTGTTGGCAAAAGGTTCATTCTATTTCAGGGTCCACTTGGAGTAAGTCAAAAATTCGGTCAATACTCATAAGCACCTGAAATAATCAGAAGAGAATTAATTAAGTAAGTAAAATTGAACAGGAAAATAAAAGAACCAAAATGTAAAAATAAATTCACAAATAATGTTTTTTTTTTAAAAAAAAAGTCCCCGGCAACAGCGCCAAAAACTTGGAACAGTGGAAATGTGCAAGTGTACACAATCGTAACATTTAATAAAGTGACAAGTAAATGTTAAGTTATCGTACCCACAGGGACTGTAAAAAGCAATATTTATGAAATTAATTAAAACACTTTGGTGAGGTAAAAATAATTTTGGTTTAAAAAGAGTGATTTATAAACTAAGATTTTAAAACTAAGCAAACAATTTAAAAAAAATAAAAGAGTTCTAGTGCACGATTTCAATTAAGATTTAATCAAGATGATATAATTGTGATGGATTAATTATACCTTTTTAACTTAGAAATATTAAATTTGTGCTTATGCTATTATGAATAAATTCACGGCAACCCAGTAATTTGCTAACTTATGAACATATTTACTAATTAAAAAAATTCCATTTATCTCTTGGACATATCCCTATGCCAATTCAACCAACTAAATAGATTTAATAAAGTAAACATGCTATCGCACATACATACTTATTGGATTAAAATATCTCTCGCATATTCCTATGTCGATTCAACCGATTAATTCAACTTAATAAACATGTAAAAGATTATGTGAAGTAACAAAGTAGCCATACCTTGAAACAATTTAATCACAACAATCTTGCAAGTTATGCAAGGCATATGTATCGCCAAATACAATGCTAATTTAATTTTCGAGTTACCTTAGAAGAATTAAACATGCACCGATTAAATCTCGAGTCCATTAATTGCAATTTCAATCCGTTTAAACAATTAATTCTTCAGTTATCTAAACAATTATAATGCCAGATAACCTAAGCATGATTTTACTTAATCAAGCATTTCACTGAGACCTATAACAGCATAAACACTATTTTAACAATTCAAGTAGGCAAAATATAGTCAACCCAACATGAATTAAATTCAAGCTAAATTGATTAAAATAACCATTTCAGCAATAATATTATTCATATATATGTTCATCATAAAAACAACAGAAATTAAAAAGAAAGGGAACATAAAGCAAATCCAGTGTTTCTCTGTGGCTTGACTGTTGTTCCGTTCTTTTGACTCTGTTGTCTTTGTCGAGCAAGGCTTCTATGAATCCTTGATTGCTGCCTGAGATGGCTGAAGAACACCTCTTTCTCAAGAGAGGAAATTGGCACAAGAGGAAGGGAAAATGGGATGGAAAAATGGAGAGGAAACTTTTAAGAGAAGTGAAGAGAGGATAAGAGAATGTTGTGGAATGAGGGGTGTTGAGGGATGCTTTGAAATGGGAAGCATAGGATGGCTTTTATAGCTTAAGAGGGCTACTAAAAATAGCAAATTCAGCAGCCAAGAGAGCCCTCCCATGGCCGGCCACACACATGGCAAGGTCGAAGCTTCCAACCTTGCTAAAAATAGGCTGGGGCAAATCTACAAAGCCTAAAATAAAGGTAGTGTTTGAACGTAATTTGGAGGTTTTTCAAGGGCCTTTTTGTAAGCATATTTTATCAGCTAATTTGCTGATTTGGGTTAGCCAATGAACAGTTCTGGTCAGCCCAATTAGTGGCGGGTTTGGCTCACTTCATTCGGTTCAACCAGTGCGGTTCACTAGGCCCTTTCTTCATAATTAATTAAAATTAATTCATTTAACCTAAATTAAATAGGAAATAAATTAAAATTAATTTAATTATGAATTAATACACATTTCTGGACCGTCTTGGGCTGGAATTTAATTGGCCTCGATATTTCAAATTACTCTCGGTTTTGTTCTTCTCGCAGTGCTCATCGGGCCCTTTTTCTCTAATTGTGTAATTCTATCAAAAATAACCAAATTTAATCAAAATTAACTATAAAATTAATTAAAATTCATAATGTTCATATTTTTAACATAATTTAATTATTTTATAATATTGAATTATTTTTCGACAAGAATTTAACCGGAATAGCCTGGTTTTAAGTTAAAAAGGGTATGAAAAAGTATATAAATTTTTGTGTTTCCACTCTCGTCACATTCTTGCTGCCAGCCCGAGCTCCAACATTCTTCTGAAGCCTTCCTTTAGAATTTGTGCTGCTTGGCCTTTTACCTTGAAAGTTCTCTTTATTTGTAATCTCAGGGCAATGTTTAATAAAGTGGTCTTGAGAACCACATCGAAAACAAGACCCGTCGTTCATTCTACACTTGCCGAAACGATTTTGACCACAATGTTGGCATTCTGGTTTGGAAGATCTAACATTGCCCACGCTAGCCACTGATGTAGCCTGGGACTTAAAATCTGAATCTTGCTTCTTACGATCTTGGTATGAATGTCCAGCCGATGCATGAGAATGAGAATAGGTGTCTCTGGATTTCTTAGACTGTGATGGAAACGATTTGCTCGCATGTCTCTACCTTGCATCTCTAGTTTCTGCTTCAGTTTTCTTCTTTTCCATGATCAATTCCTCAACTTTACAGGCCCGATCAATGAGTACTACAAACTCTTTCAACTTAAGGACACCCACTGACAGTCTAATGTCCTCATTAAGTCGTATTTGAACCTTCTATACATCTTAGTCTCGGAGGATATACACTCCCAAGCGTACTTACTAAGTCGGATGAACTCTCTTTCATATTCAATAACTGTCATGCAGCCTTGTTTCAGGTCGAGAAATTCTTTACGCTATTGGTCCATAAATCTCTCACTGATGTATTTCTTCCAGAATTCCTCTTGGAAGAATTCCCATGTGACCCTTTCGTGAGGCACCACTAAGACTAACGTCTTCCACTAGTAGTATGCCGAGTCCCTCGACAAAGATATGGCACACTTCAAACATTCTTCGAAATTGTAGGATAATTCATCAAATACCCTGATGGTATTCTCAAGCCAGAATTCTGCCCTTTCAGGGTCATCATCTTTATTAGCACGGAACTCCTCGGCTCCATGCTTCCGGATCTTATCCACTGGAGGTCTATTCCGCCTCTCAAAGTCCATACCTTGGGGTACTATGGGGACAGGTTGAGGGATTAGTGGGGTTGGAGGGGGTTGAGCATTTGGGTTCACTTGGACGAACTCCGTGTACCACTAATTTATCATATGGACAAAGGCCTCCCGAGCCTCTTCTCCTCTTCCTTGACTAACCATCAGAGATTGATTATCGTATGGCACCGCCCCTTCAGCGGGAGCCGACGCGTTACTTTCTACGTCGTCTGTCAAAGTTTGATCGGGATCCATTACTATACGAAAACACAACTTAAAAGGTTAAGAATCGCCACACTATTACAATTTATTTATGGCATGTATAGCTAGACTCGTACACACGCTACGTTAGTCCGAGAACTGACTAAACCGTAGCTCTGACACCACTAAATGTAACACCCCACACCCGTGCCCCACGCCGAGTTAGAATATGAGGCATTACCTAACTTAAACTTACGCATATAATGTTTTCATAACACCAAAACATGGTCAAATTAAAACTTTTTCAATTTTATTTAGAAACTCCTTAATAAGAGCCTACAAGGCTCAAATCATTCATTGGAACCTATTCGGAATCAATCCAGGCCATTTAAAGAAATCTAAAGTTAACTCTTAACATAGGGGCACACGTCCGTGTGGGAGGGGCAACACTCCCGTGTAACATTTCAACAAGGTCGTGCTATTGGCCCATGTGGTTCACATGGCCTAAGCAATACAGGGACACGTCCGTGCCCTTTACTCGTGTGGAATGAATTCTAAATGCACACCTACAGGGCTTTTCACACGGCTTGGCACACGCCCATGTCCTTGGCCTGTGTCCTTCACACGGCCTTGACACAGCCGTGTCCTAGCCCGTGTGCAAAAACCTGGACATTCTGTTTCTAACGGCAGAAACCCCAAAATGTCACATGGCCAAGGCACACACCCTTGTGTTTACTATTATGCATACTGACTTGCAAGTTTTACGTGCAGGGGACACACGGCCAAATCACACGCCCATGAGGCTTATCGTTTGTCACACACGGCCTAGACACATGCCCGTGTGTCTACCCGTGTGGACAAAATAAGGCTATTTTCCAAGCATCTTTGCCACCCTTACCAACACCTATTTATATAAGATCAACCAAGTTCAATACCAACATAATGTGCAAAACCAAAACAGCCATAGCCATTAGAAATTTGCATTATTGCATTGAATAATAATTAGCATTAGCCAACAGTCATGGCCTATACAAAATGAGTATCATTTTTCACATATGAGCCAACTCATTATGGCTACATGACAAAACACTAAACAAAAGACTAGAGTCCCTATACATGCCAGTAAACAAAACAATTAAACTAGCTATACCAAGGTCTTGAGTGATAGTGTGATCGAAGCTTTTGAGATCACTGGATCCTCGATGCTAGTTTGGCGGCACTATAAGGAAAGAAAAAGAAAATAAGGGTAAGCATGGGAACTTAGTAAGTACATATATGCGAATAAAGTGTAGTAAAAAGGGAAATCATATTCGTCATACGGTAAATTTATCATACATAAAATATATAAGTCACATAACATCTCTATCTTACTCTTCCTTTCATTCATGTATACTTGATGCCTCTTATCCCTTACTCAGGTCATATCCATGAGTTCGGTATACGTACCTCATCAAAGTTTTCACTCACTATATCTTTGAGTTACCCGTTGAATTCTAGGAACACATATGGATACACGGGGAATTTGTATCTCAATGTATATAAGTAGTCAGAGCTACCTTGTCCTATGAAACACTCACATTTGAGCTACTCACAGGTCCTTTTATCAAGTCAGGACCTGGACCCCCATAGTTACCAGGTAACGTTCGCTCATTGAGCCACTCACGGGACTGTACACAGAGTCAATACCCAGACCCACGTTACATACAACATTCATCTCATGAACTTAAACCTAACTCATGAGTTCAGACCATATAATTTTTAAAGTATGCCCCTTTGTATCCTATGCTATGTCTAAGGTTCAACGGGATTCCACATTTAACCGAATAGAATTGTATTTCCTCGAAATGTAATTTACTCAAACAACATGTCATTTACACATTCATGGCAACAAATAGAATTTAGATGCATAACAACAATAAGCCAATTACACATGTATATTATCAACGTATTTTAAAGTAAGCTTCGTTAACACATTATTTACATATGTACTTACCTCGATACAAAATGATGAAGACGAGCTTAATCCTCGTAAAGTTTGTTCTTACCCCGATCAAGACTCGAATCACGTTTCTCTTGACCTAAATTAATAGAATTTATTTATTTCATCAGCATATCGATTTAGACACTCAAAATTTCATAATTGGGCAAAATGACTATTTTGCCTCTAAACTTTCACAAAAATGACCATTTTATTGCTATGCTCGAAAATCAATTTTTATCGAATTTCTTCACATTATAAGCCTAACCGAACCCCTTTTGCTCTTATAGCAGTCCAAAATTTCCACTATTTCACGCATTTATCATTTATTTTTCAACTTATGCCAAATAGTCCCTAATAGGGTTTTCATGAGAAATCCCTTCACAAAAGTTGTTTATTACCCATCTAAGCATCATATTCTTCCATAAAATTTCAGTTAACAACACACATGCTTTCATGGAAAAACCCTAGACTCTTGTCTATTTTGCAAAATAGTCCCCTTAATAGAAAGCTCATGATTCAAGAGGTCCAAAAATGTAAAAATCATCAAGAAAACTCATTACAATCACTTACTTGGAGAGAGACTAAGTGGCTAAAAATTTTGAAGCTCAAAAACCCTCTAATGGCTGCATTTTTTGGTGATGAATAAGAAGAGGAAAAGATGATATCTTTTTCTCCTTATTTTATTTTTATTTTAGTCAAAATTGGTCACCAACCCCCCTAATTTCGACCATTTTTCTTTCTTTTGTCTCTTATGGCTGGCTAATACTCTTCCTAGGGTCTATTTGCCCTTTAAAGAACCCCAATTTAAATTCCATGGCAATTTAACACCTTTAGCTAACAATTTAAGACTTTTACAGTTTATACAATTTAGTCCATTTTCGCAATTAAGCAAGAAATCGCTAAAATTAATTCACCAAAATTTTCATGTACTTATCTAATCATGCCACAATACATAAAATGATATTAAAAATAATTTCTTCAACCTTGGGTTAGTGGTTTCGAAACCACTATTCTGACTAGCCCCAAAATCGGGCTGTTACACCGTATGCTAATTTAATTTTCATAAACTAGATGCAGACTTTACACGGTCGGGACACACACTCGTGCTTGAGGCCGTGTCCCTCACATGCCTAAGACGCACGCTCGTGTCGCTACTCGTGTGCTCAATTCTAAGCATTCTGTTTCTCAAAATTAAGGTGCAGGGGACACACGACCAGAACATATGCCATGGGACAGGCCGTGTGTCACACATGGTCTAGACACACGCCCGTGTGTCTACCTATGTGGACAAAATAAAGGCTATTTACCGAGCCATTTGTCACCCTCATTTACACTTATTCACACACAAATTCAATGGCATAGATCATGAAATACTTAGGCAACCAAAACATCCTCAATCAAGGTTAGACCATATCATTTCATTATCATATATAACATATCTACAACATCTTTTCCTACCAAACTAAATCATACCAACTCACATCCACAAGTACCCACACAAATACTTTTATCATGCATAATTCTTCTTAGATTTCCTAGCATACCAACAAGCCAATCTCAACTATTCAACAACAAAACCGTTAAGTCACATTCAACCATTCACCAATTATATATAAACCACATCATAAAAGAGATATTTGCACCTGTACGAATATGCTTAAGCTTGCAACCAATTTAACCAAAATGAGCCAATTACATGGCTAAATATCAAACCACCTTAAACAAATATAAGCCAACACATTCGGCCAAATTCATAATGACACATATAACAAAATGATCAATTCCCTATACATGCTATATACTCAAAATGTTTAAGATCATCGATACCCAAAATGACAGTTTGATAGTGTGATGCGATTTCCGACGATCTCCAATTCGAGCTAGCTTGGTGACACTATAAAACATGGAAAGTAAAATGGAGTAAGCTATATAGCTTAGTAAGCTCGTATGAAAGAAGTAAGCAAATCTTACCATACATTTAACTTTCAATTAATGTAGTATAAGATAGTGTAGTTTACCATAATCTCATAACCATAATTCATTCCATCACAAACTTACCTTTAGATCATCATTTCACGAATTTAATAATCATAAGCTTTATGTACATACCTGTACCATCTTGTACTGATTTCATACTTATTCTCATCGTTGACATATCCAATGGACCACTCGGAATAATAATGTCAGATACTCGAGAAATCTTACACGTGTCACACATGTAGCCATTGCTATCTCTATCTCATAACACATATATGCTCGCTTTCGAGCCATCAATGGGCCTGCTCACACCAGCTGTCAGTCAAGACGTACCTACCTAGTGCTGCTCACACAAGCTGTCAAGTAATTATAACATATACTGGTATAATCAGCCACTGGTAGGACGTACAAGACCAGCACCCGGATCACATAAGATAAAAACCTAGTGACATGTCACTTGTATCCTAATTTATTCCTAAGGTTCGATTGGGATTTCTCGCTTGCTAGAACAACGCCAAATGTGTCTGTAAAGTCGATTACACAATTCATACATAAATTAAAGCATTTAAAATACAATTTTAACAAAGCTTATTAACATACGAACTTACCTCGAATGCAAAAACAGCAAAAGGGATCTATTCGTCAATTATTTTGTTTTCCCCCCGATGTACACCCGAACTTTGTTTTTCTTAATCTATAATGCCACATTTAACTCATTTAATCATCAAGTTATTCAATCCAGTCCAAAATCATATTATGGCAAAAATTAAATTTTTGCCCTAACATTTCAACATTTTACAATTTAGTCCCTAGGCTCGTAAAATGAATTTCTTTCAATTTCATCCCAACCCAAGCCTACCCGAATATTATATTTACACATGATAGCCTATATTTTTCATTTATTCTCACTTTTCTACACATTTTATAATCTTTTACAAATAAGTCCCTATTGGTTGTTTTTACCGAAAATAACTTTACAAATGTTGTTTATTGAGCAACAATCATGCATTTTCTATCATTAAACATCAAAATACAAGCATATTCAACATGACCAAAATTTTAGACTTCAAATTTCTTTCAAATTAGTCCTTGAAATAACTATATCAAGTTAGAACGATCTCAAAAGTATAAAAATCATTAAAAATGGGAGAAGAACGGATATACAATCGAGCTTGAAAGCTTGGCAAAAGCCCTAGCTATGGCTCCCTTGTGAAATTCGACTATGGGGGGACTAAATTGAAAAGATGGACACTTTTATTTAGTTAATTTTGTCTTTATTTACCAAATTACTAAAATACCCTTAATGCATAACTTTAAAATTTCACCTAACCATATCCGTTTTTGTGCATCCTAAAGTATAATGGTCTAATTGCCATTTAAAGACCTCCAATTTAAAATTTCATAGCAGTTAGACACCTTCAACTTATAGAAATCAAATTTTGCACCTATTGCAATTTAGTCCTTCTAGTCGAATTGAGCACTCAATCGATAAAATTTCTTAACAAAAATTTCACACAATTATTCTATCAGGCTGTAGAGCTTAAAGAAAAAAAATTAATATTTCTAGTTCAAATTTGTGGTCCCGAAACCACTGTGCCAATTTGACCCAAAAATGGGTTGTTACAACTCTCCCCCCTTAGGGGTTTTCGTCCCCAAAAATCTTACCAAAAAAGAGGTTAGGGTACTATTTTCTCATAACTTCCTCGGGTTCCCAGTAGCCTTTTCAACCCCGTGTCGTTGCCATAAAACTTTCACTAGAACTATGCTTTTATTTCTCAACTGTTTAACCTCTCGAGCTAACACTTTGATTGGCTATTCACCATATGTCATATCAGGTCAGATCTCAATATCTGAGGGTGAGATGATATGCGATGGATCTGACCGATATCGTCATAACATTGACACATGAAATACACTGTAGATCCTTTCTGATTCCGATGGCAAAGCTAGTCGATATGCCACTGGCCCTATTCTTTCAATAATCTCATATGACCCAATGAAACGCAGACTAAACTTACCTTTGCGACCAAATCTAAGAATTTTCTTCCACGGTGACACTTTGAGAAACATTTTATCACCAACCTAAAATTTGATATCCTTCTGTCTCAAATCCACGTACGATTTCTGTCGATCCGAAGCTGCTTTCAAACAATTACGAATTACTTTCACTTTCTCTTTTGTTTCTCTAACCAATCAACCCCGTGAATCCATTTCTCACTAAGCTCAGTCCAGTATAGCGAAGTTCGACACTTGTGGCCATATAATGCTTTATACGGTGCCATCTTTATACTCGATTGATAAATGTTGTTAGAAGCAAATTCAACCAACGGTAGATATTTCTCCCAACTACCTTCGAACTCTAGAACACAACAGCGAAGCATAGCTTCTAGAATTTGAATCACTCTCTCCGATTGACCGTCGGTTTGTGGATGAAATGCAGTAAAAAAATTCAACTTTGTACCCAACGCTTCTTGGAATTTCTTCCAAAATCGCGACGTGAACCTCAAATCTCTATCCGAAATAATAGAAGTAGGCACCCTGTGCAATCTAACAATCTCAGCAATGTACAATTAAACTAGTTTACCAGTAAATAATCTGTACGTAGTGGAATGAAATGAGTTGATTTCATCAATCTATTAACAATGACCCAAATGACATCTTTCTTTTTCAGAGTTAGGGGTAAACCCGATACGAAGTCCATCGTAAATCTATCCCATTTCCACTCAGGTATAGTCATAGGCTAAAGTAAACCCGAAGGCACTTGATGTTCAGCTTTCACTTGTTGACAAATCAAACATCTTGATACAAACTCTAAAATGTCTCGCTTCATGCCCGACCACCTATATAATTGTTTCAAATCATTATACATCTTGGTACTTCCGGGATGAACATATAGACAACCATTATATGCCTCATGAAGAATTTTCTGAATCAGTTCAGTATTTCTTGGTACACAAATCCTACCTCGGAACCTAAAATAGTCATCTGACCCAAACTGATATTCTGAATCACTACTCGATTTGCAACAAACTTTTTTAGCTTGCAATTCATTATCACTTTTCTGAGCTTCATAAATTTGCTTGAGAAATACCGGCTTCGCTTTCAACTCAGCCAAAATTGATCCATCATCAGATAAGGTTAATCGCGTATTCATCATTCTCAAAGAAAACAAAGACTTTCTACTTAAAGCATCTGCGACTATGTTCACTTTCCCCGGGTGATAGCCGATCACTAACTCATAATCTTTTAACAACTCGAGCCATCTTTGTTGTCACAAATTCAAATCTTTCAAAGTCATCAAATACTTTAAACTCTTGTGATCAGTAAAGTCGTGCATCGAATAATTCCTTTCCTACGATTTCAACTATCTCGAGGCATAAGCTATCACTTTACTCTCTTGCATTAACACATAACTTAAACTGTTCAATGACGCGTCGCTAAAGATTACAAAGTCTTTCCCCGACTCAGGTTGCACTAACACTAGTGACTCAGTCAATAATGCTTTCAATTGTTTAAAACTCTTTTGACATTTCTCAGACCACTCAAATTTCACATCTTTTTGTAACAATCTGGTCATAGGCATAGCAATCATTGAAAATCCTTTAACAAAACGTCGATAATAACCATCCAAACCTAAAAAGCATCTAACTTCGGATACATTTCTTGGTGGTTTCTAATCAACAACTGCTGAAATCTTACTTGGATAAACTCGTATACCTTCAGCTTAAACAATGTGCCCCAAAAACCCGACTTCTTGGAGCCAAAACTCACTTTTGCTGAATTTACAAATAATTTCTTATCTTTCAAAGTCTATAATACAATTCTTAAATGTTCGGCATGCTGAGGCTCATCTCAGGAATAAATTAGGATGTCATCAATAAATTCAACCATAAACTTATCTAAATACGGTCGAAAGATTCGATTCATCAAATCCATAAAAATTGCAAGAGCATTAGTTAATCCAAACAGCATAACAAGCAATTCATAATGCCCGTACCTCATTCTGAATGAGGTTTTTGGCACATCCGAGTCTTTAACTCTGAACTGGTAATAAACTAATCTCAAGTCTATCTTCGAGAACACTGTCACCCCATTCAACTGATCGAACAAATCATCAATTCTCGGTAAGGGATACTTGTTCTTTATCGTAACCTTATTAAGCTTGCGATAATCGATACAAAGTCTCATGGATCCGTCTTTCTTTTTGACGAATAGCACAAGTGCACCCCAGGGCGAAAATCTTGGTCTCGCAAAACCCTGATCTGTCAACTCTTGCAGCTGAGGTTTTAATTCTTTCAATTCGGTCAGAGCTATTCTATACAGTGCTATCGATATCGGTGAAGTTCCCGGCACTAAATCAATAGTAAACTCACCCTCTCTGATCTATGGTAATCCAGGCAACTCTTCTGAAAACACATCTGGTTATTCACAAACTATCGGCACAGATTCGATCTTCAATTCAGATACTTTCATATTCAGTATATATGTAAGATAAGCTGTAGAACCTTTTCTTACATACCTTTGAGCTGGCATCGATGAAATCACAATAGACAACTCACCCGACTCATCCAGTTCAATTTAAAGAATTTCACTATTTTGACATTTCAATTCAATAATCTTTCGTCTACAATTCACTACGACATCATGTAGAGTCAACCAATCCATTCCAAGAATTACATCGAACTCATCAAACGGTAAAAGCATTTTAGTTAGCCGGAAAACAGTGACCTCGAATCATTAAAGGACAATTCTTGTAAACTTTATCAACTAGAACATATTTACCTAAGGGGTTTGACACTGTAATCACATACTCAATAGACTCAACAGGTAAATTCTTATTAGATACCAAATTCATGCAAATATAAGAATAAGTCGATCCAGGATCAATCAATACAACTACATTAGCATCATAAAGAGAAAATGTACCGGTGATAACATCAAGGGATGACGCATCTTCGCGAGCACAAATAGCGTAGGTTCTAGCAAGTGCTCTAACCTTTGATCTCGTAGTTAAACCTTTTGTTACACCTATGCTACTGTTCCCATTTCCAATATTTCTCGGTGGCCTCCCTTTAGTGGCAGTGTAACTTGGTATTGCATTCTACAAATAATCTTTCTCAGCCATTTCAGGGCAATCTCGAATGAAGTGATCTGGGGAGCCACATTTAAAGTAAGCCTGATTATTAATTCTACATTCACCGATATTGTAACACCCCTAGCCCGAATTCGATCGCCGGTTTTAGGCTAAGAGGTATTACCGAGCTAAGCATTTAAATTTTTTTTTTCAAATTACCAATCAACAAAAACAGAAATCGAGCTGAATACATATTGATCTATAAGTTATAAATGCCATTTTCATATGGCCAAAATGTTTACAAAACAAAACATAACTATCACCAGCCTAGCCTATACATGCCATATCAAGGCCAAAATGTAACTGTACCAACAAGATCGATAGTATGGTGAATCACGACGATCCTCAGTCGGTGGCCAAAATCAACAATCTATAAAACAGAGAAATAAGAAACAGAGTAAGCTTTTGAGGCTTAGTAAGTTTTAAGCATTTCAAACAATTAAAACTTGACATTTAAATCAAACATTAAGTATCACAAAACCCGTATTCTAATTGCAAATCACTTGGCCGAATACACACAAGTACACTAGTTATAAAGCCTATTGGCCGAATATATATATATGAATACACATGAAATTTTCCAAACATATTTCACTATACTATATGGCTCATACAATTACTTTAAGTCATATACTTTTACAATGACATACATTGACCGAATAGATCATTCTCTTATTCTTAAATACAGTATTCATCCACAGACATATATATATCATTCTTTGATACTAATAATTCGCTTTGAAATCAATTCACATATGAGTACATAATACGTACCTTAACATGTAAAATACATATATAGTACTTACTCAGCGATGATTGCCACGGATATTCAATGTCGTAATCTTACTTAACTTACTGGCATCGGTCCAGTCAAGTCTTAGAACTCGAAACACATTACTAGAACAAGCCTATGGGTCTTTAACCTAGATACCATTCCAGCACGAGGCCTGCGGGTCTTTATGCCCAGATACAATTTCAGCATATAGCCTACTGGTCTTTAAGCTCCAGTCAAGTCTTAGAACTCGAAACACATTACTAGAACAAGCCTGTGGGTCTTTAACCTGGATACCATTCCAGCACGAGGCCTGCGGGTCTTTATGCCCGGATACAATTTCAGCATATAGCCTGCGGGTCTTTAAGATACAATTCCAGCATATAGCATGCGGGTCTTTAAGCCCGGATACAATTCCCAAAGATATAGCTGCGGGTCTTTTAAGCCGGATATAGCGAGATAAAATTCCAAAGATATAGCTGCATGGTCTTTAAGCCTGGATACACACATCAAATATCATGCCAATTTAATCATATACTAACACATTTTATGGAACATTTCACATTAGTATCCATTAGCTACATTCGGACATGAGTTTCATATTAACACCATCCTTTTCATTTCGGTTTAAAAATCATACATAATTATCACATATACCTTTCATCAATCAAGCTTAACCCAAATTGACCATTCAACTATAGGTCATATACTTAGATTATTTACCACACAACTTAATTCAAATAGAACCAAAGAGATCAAAATTCATCTAGTTTATACATATCAAGGCATCATCAATTTTATACTAAAGGTAATTACTCAAAACTTACCTCGGATATTTTGAACCGTTGCGGATAGGCTACTCGATTGCTTTCTCCTTTCCCCTATCTGGTTTAGTTCCCCTTTGCTCTTGAGCTTGATTTAAACAAATGAATTTGTTTTGATTACTTAGTCAACTTTAATTCTTTAATAGTCACATTTGACAATGATATAACTTCAATGCATATTATGTTTTATAAAATATGCCATGACTCGATTTCATGCTTATTATATCAATATCTAATTCGCATACACAAATAAAGATTCACATAACTTACCATGCTTTCATATACACGAATTTAACTATATATAAAATATATATGTATATCCGAATGTCTCAATGTCTCAAGGTACATACATAAGGCATATATATATATATATATTTATACCTATGTGTGACTATCACAATTTAATCGATTACTCATTTTATGCACAACCACTTATACACATATATATATTTATAGCATGCCTTAATATCTTATAAACTCCATTCGGCCCTAACTAATCAAACTTAGCCTCCATTTTAAATTTCCATTTTATGACCAATGTAGCAAATTTCATTTTGGTTTCACTTATGCCAAACAATGACCGAATCACTCCATCACATTTATAGCCGTTTCTATCTTGCTCATATTAAGATCATAACTCACTTAAAATAATTCCTAATCTTTCATACTCTCATATACATTATTAAGTAATGCCGAATGCTTAAACATGACTAAACCAAAATTTACCCAACATCATCTTAACTAGCCATTACCTATCCTTCAAAACATCGAATACAAGGTGGTTTACACCTATACATTATACCAAAATTGCTAGCAGACATAATCCTTAACCGAATGTTATTAACCCAAGCCATACATTTTATTCATTAAGACATCTTTAATGACAACATTCGGCACCTCCCTATAAACACACACTAATCTCAACTTTCAAGTTAAAAACAATTAGCCACTTATCATATCCTATATTACCATCCATTTTAATGACATAAAAAAAAAATCTACTAAGAGTTTCAAGCTTCTTGGCCAAATTTCCAACCTCCAAAACTTAAATTTAATCCATGGAATAAGTAAAATTTGAACTAATCATCTCAATCATGCATAAATTTTCAAGAATTATTTAATACATACCTCATTCTAGCCATCATCTAAGCCAAAAATCAAACAAGAAATTTTTCTTCTCCCTCACTTCAAGCTACGGCAATGGAGGAGCAAGGATGAACCAACTTTGGTTTCTCCTCCCACTAACTATTATTTTATTACTCTTTATTCATTAATTCATTTTGTAAATAAAATGTTAAATCAAAATACAATATATATATTAATCAATATCATGGCCGGCCACTATCCAAAAATGGGTATTTTGACATGCAAGTCCACCTTTTTGATAACATGCATTAATAGATCACTTTAAAAATTACCTATCACATTTCACAAATGTCTGACATAAGTCCTATTTAAAAATTTCACATACAAATAAAAAAATCAAAGCATGAGACTTTCACAAATGTATTTACACATACATTAAGCATTTAATATATCTGTTAATTTTTTTTTTATGACTCGGTTTTGTGGTCCCGAAACCACTTTTCACCTAGGGTCAAATTAGGGCTGTCACAACTCTCCCCCACATAAGAAATTTTCGTCCTCGAAAATCTTACCAGTGAATAAGTTAGGATAACGATCTTTCATAGAGTCTTCAAGTTCCCATGTAGCTTCTTCAACCCCGTGCTTAAGCCACAGTACCTTCACTAATGAGATTTTCTTATTTCGTAGTTCTTTTACTTCACGAGCCAAAATACGAACCGGTTCTTCTTCATAGCTCATATCAAATTGAATCTCAACCTCAGATGGATTAATTATATGCGATGGATCGGATCTATAACGTCGAAGCATCGAAACATGAAAAACATTGTGAATCTTTTCAAGCTCAGGGGGTAAAATTAATCTGTATGCGAGCGGCCCAACTCGTTCGGATATTTCATACGGCCCAATGAACCTCGGACTCAATTTACCCTTACGACCAAATCTGAGCACCTTTTTCCATGGTGAAACTTTAAGAAACACTTTGTCTCCAACCTGATATTCAATGTCTTTTCGTTTTAAATACACATACGACTTCTGACAATCTGAAGCTACTTTCAGACTTTCACGGATCACTTTTACTTTCTGCTCAGCATCTTTAATCAAATCAACCCTGAAGATTTTACTTTCACTAAGCTTGGTCCAAAACAACGGTGTACGGCATTTACGACCGTACAAAGCCTCGTAAGGTGCCATCTTAATGCTTGATTGAAAACTATTGTTGTAAGAAAATTCAATCAAAGGCAAATACCATTCCCATGAACCACTAAACTCAAGGATGCAACATCTCAACATATCCTCGAGTATCTGAATTATTCGCTCAGATTGACCATCAGTCTGGGGATGAAAAGCAGTGCTAAAATGCAACTTGGTACCCAAAGCTTCTTGCAATTTCTTCCAAAATCGCGATGTGAATCTTGGGTCTCTATCCGACACAATAGAAATAGGTACCCCGTGTAACCTTACAATCTGAGAAACATACAATTCAGCTAACTTGTCAAGTGAATAATTCGTACGTACGGGAATAAAATGAGCCGACTTGGTCAGTCTATCAATAACAACCCAGATCGCATCTTTCTTGCTTGACGACAATGGCAACCCAGATACAAAATCCATCGTGACTCGATCCCATTTCCATTCGGGTATCATGATTGGCTGAAGTAATCCCGAAGGCACTTGATGTTTCACTTTCACTTGTTGACATATCAAACACTTCGAAACAAAGTTAGAAATGTCTCGTTTCATACCCGGCCACCAAAACTGACATTTCAGATTATTGTACATTTTCGTACTACCTGGGTGGACTGACATTAGGCTACTATGAGCCTCGCTCAAAATCATCGAAATAAGTTCTGAATTTCTTGGAACGCACAATCGACTTTTGAACCTCAAACAATCGTTGTCGTCAATTTGAAACTCTGATTCAATATTTGAAACACATTCAGCTCGTTTAGCAACCAATTCATCGTCGACTTTCTGAGATTCATGTATTTGATGAATTAATAATGGTTTGGCGTTCAATTCTACTACTAACATATTATCGGATGAAATAGACAGGTTCATCGCTCATAAAGTAAACAGTGACTTGCGACTTAAAGTATCGGCAACCACGTTAGCCTTTCCCGGGTGATAGTCAATGACAAGCTCGTAATCTTTCAACAACTCAAGCCAACGTCTTTGTTGCAGATTCAAATCTCTTTGAGTCATCAAATATTTGAGACTTTTGTGATCTGAATATACATGACACTTCTCTCTAAACAAGTAGTGCCGCCATATTTTCAAAGCGAAAACGATAGCAGCTAATTCGAGATCATGGGTCGGATAGATTTTCTCGTGCGGCTTCAATTACCTCGACGCGTAAGCTACAACTCGACCTTCTTGCATCAATATACAACCCAGCCCAAGTAAAGATGCATCACTGTAAATGACAAACTCTTTACCTGATTCAGGCTGCACTAGCACTGGAGCTTCAATCAAATAAGTTTTCAATTGATCGAAACTTTTCTGACATTTTTCTGACCATTCAAACTTAACATCTTTCTGAAGTAGTTTCGTCATTGGTGTGGCTATCATCGAGAAACCCTTTACAAATAGTCTGTAGTAACTAGCAAGTCCCAAAAAGCTCCGAACTTTAGTAATATTTCTCGGAGGCTTCCAATCGAGTATGGCTCAAATTTTGCTCGGATCAACTCGAATACCCGATGCGGATACCACATGTCCCAAAAAACTAACTTCTCTCAACCAACACTCACATTTACTGAACTTAGCATATCATTGCTTATCCCATAAAATCTGCAACACTAATCTCAGGTGCTCGGCATGTTCGGTTTCATCTCGCGAATAGACCAAAATGTCGTCAATAAACACAACTACAAACCGATCCAAACACTGTCTGAAGATCCGATTCATCAAGTCCATAAATACCGTAGGGGCATTAGTGAGCCCAAACGGCATCACTAAGAACTCGTAATGACTGTATCTCGTTCTGAAAGCAGTTTTAGGTATATTTGAGTCTCGAACTCGCAATTGATAATAACCCGATCTCAAATCTATCTTTGAAAACACTGAGGCTCTTTTCAGCTGATCAAACAAATCATCAATACGCGGTAACGGATATTTATTCTTTATTGTCACTTTATTTAATTGGCGATAGTCGATGCACATCCTCATGGTTCCGTCTTTCTTTTTCACGGATAAAACTGGTGCACCCCAAGGTGAGAAACTTGGTCGAGCAAAACCTCTATCTGTCAACTCTTGCAACTGAGTTTTCAATTCCTTCAATTCCGTTGGTGCCATATGATACGGAGCTATCGAAATTGGTGTGATACCAGGTACCAGTTCGATGCCGAATTCTACCTCTCGAATGGGTGGTAATCCCGATAACTCCTCAGGAAAAACATCTGAATACTCACAAACCATTGGCACGGATTCAAGTTTCTTTTCTGACTCTTTGCTATCAAGTACGTACGCAAGATATGCTTCACACCCCTTTCTTACATATTTCTGAGTCAACGTCGAGGATATTATTGCTGGCAATCCGTTCAAGTCAGTAGACTCAACTTGGATTATCTCATTATTTGCACACCTCAAATCAATGGTCTTTCTTTTGGAATTCACAACTGCATCATGTACGGTTAACCAATCCATACCGAGAATAACATCAAATTCATCAAATAGTAAAAGCATCAAATCGGTCGAAAAACAGGAACCTCGGATTATTAGGGGGCATTTCTTACTATAACACCCCTTACCTGTATCCGACGCCGGAACGGGGTACGAGGTATTATCGGACTTGAGTACTTGTAATCATTTAAAACTGAGACATAAAATTTCATCATTTTAAACTTTTTAAACATATTCAAGACTATTTACATTAAATGACTTTATACAATAGAGACCTTCAAATAACATAGGTTAGCATTTTAGGCCAACTCCTAGCAACCTAATAACAATTAAACGAGTATCCATATAGGCCACAGACTTAAAAATACTTTAGAACCTTTATATATATCGATCAATAGTTTGATAGTGTGATTTAATCTCCGGCGACCTCCAACTTGAGCTAACATCTGCGACACTATAGGAAAAAGGAAAGGAAATGAGTAAGCATTTTAGCTTAGTAAGTAAATATGTAAATATTAATAAACAATAAATTATCATACATTAAACAAAGTCACAATATGTTCCCAGAATATTACCATCACAAACACACATACTTTCACTATTACAATTATAAACAGATTCAAAATAAGATGTCTAGCAGAGTACCAGCAGCTAAATTATTTATTTCTGGAGCTACAGAACTCCAAATTACAAACTGTTAATTTTCCTTGAAACTAGATTCATGTATATTCTTACCATAAAATTTCAGAATTTTTGGTCTAGTAAATTAGTACAGTTTATTCATTGAAGTTACCCCTGTTTCACTGCTCAACTGTTCTGACCACTCTTCACTACAAATCAATTTTCTCCTCGTATAGAATTCAAAGGATGTTATCGTTTATTTCATTTAAAACTAGAATCATTAAGGATTTCAATCATATAAATTATATCCCATAATTAGTTTTATACAATTTTTAATGATTTTTCCAAGTCAGAACAGGAGATCACGTAGTCATTCTGAACCAGTCTCATAGAAACTTAAATATCTCAGACTATAGAATTCCTTTGCTTGCTTTGTTTCTGTTATATGAAAATAGACTTATTAATGTTTAATTTCATATCTCATTCAGTCTCTGATTCAATTTCTACTATTTTTCGTAAATTTTTAGATTCTCGTCACTGCAACTATCCAGAACAGTTTTATTGTAAACTTTGATCTTTCACACGTCAATTGTATTCATCACTTACCCATAACAATCTTTCCAATTTCCAATCACATATCGAGCATATTACTCATAAGTTACACACGTATATACTTACACTTATCATCACAAAGTCATACATAATTTCATTTAATTAATTTCCCAGTTGAACGCTTCGGAATAATAATAGATATGCAATGGTATCGCACACAGCCCACCTTTAAAATCGAAGCTCTCTTGTACACATAGTGGCCTTCACTTAGCACCACTCATGTGACCTAGCTCGATTGTACACATAATTTTGGCTCTCATGTACACATGGTGAACACCTAGTACCACCCATGTGACCTAGCCAGTTTATCTCGTGGCTCTCTTGTCTACATAGTGTCCTTCACCTGGAACCACGCATACGACCTAGCTACATATATCCCGTAGCTCTCTTGTCTACATGGTGTACACATAGTTTCACCCATGTGACCTAGCTACATCATAATGTCTCGTAGCTCTCTTGTACACATGATGTGCACTCAGCACCATACATGTGACCTAGCTACATACCATATGTATCATCCAATCTTTCCAAAGGCTCAACCGGGATTTCTCTCTCTTTCTAATACTTGATTCCATACTTCCAATAGTCAATTATGATTCAAAAATCAGCTACGATACATAAAATATGCTGAAATATAAAAAAACATAATAAAGATAATGTATTATTTACATACAAACTTACATACTTTCTCATTTTCATGTCGAATTAATATTGAGCATTTAAATCATCATAATTATACTTACTTTCAACACCTCGGAAATCATAGTAAATATATCAATTTTACATTGAAACATGCATAAATTAATGCTTATTATACATATGAACTTACCTCGATACTAAAACGGCCATTTTACCAACTTTCCTGATTTTTAATTTTTCTCCCATTCTAGGTTCAAATCTCATTTTTCGGGATCTAAAACATCATGTTTTACTTATTTAATTAATGTAGTATTCAAAACAGTCCTTAACTCAAACTTTGGCAAAATTACAATTTTACCCCTAAACTTTTGCATATTTACACTTTTGCCCCTAGGCTCGGGAATTAAACTTCATCCCTTATTCTTATGTTTTACGGCATGCTAATCATTTTTCCCTTCTATGGCAACATCAAATTCTCACTCTAACACATAGTTATGAACAATAACAACTTTTACCGATTAAGCCATTTTACTCATTTTTGCTTAAAACCGCTTAGCAAAAGTTGTTTAACATAATTTTAGCCTTCATATTATACCATAAAAAATCAAAATAAACACATTTCACCTAGGGGTATTTTTCCAAATATGAACCCTAGCTTAAATTATTGCTAGAATAAGCTTAATCAAGTTACCGAGATTCTAAAAACGTAAAGAACTTGAAAAAACAGTAATAGAACGGACTTACTATTGAGCTTGGAAAGCTTGAAAACCCTAGCCATGGCTTCCCCCATGCTAATTTCGGCCTCCATTAGAAAGATGAGTCAATTTTGGCTTTATTTTCCCTTTTTATTTCTTTTAATTACCAAATGACTAAAATGCCCTTAAGGCCTTTCTTTAAAATTTTGTCCTATTCATGCCCATTTTTGTCCAAACAAAATATAATGGTCTAATTAACATTTAAGGACCTCCTCTTTAAACTCCCATTTCAATCAAGTACTTATGAATTAGAACACATATTTTGCAACTTTTGCAATTTAGTCCTAAAAGTCCAATTAAGCACTTTATCAGTAAAATTAATGAACGAATTTCCAACCTCCAAAACTTAAATTTAATCCATGGAATAGGTAAAATTTGAACTAATCATCTCAATTATGCATAAATTTTCAAGAATTATTTAATACATACCTCATTCTAGCCATCATCTAAGCCGAAAATCAAACAAGAAATTTTTCTTCTCCCTCACTTCAAGTTACGGCAATGGAGGAGCAAGGATGAACCAACTTTGGTTTCTCCTCCCACTAACCATTATTTTATTACTCCTTATTCATTAATTCATTTTATAAATAAAATGTTAAATCAAAATACAATATATATTAATCAATATCATGGCCGGCCACTATCCAAAAATGGGTATTTTGACATGCAAGTCCACCTTTTTGATAACATGCATTAATAGATCACTTTAAAATTAACCTATCACATTTCAAAAATGTCTCACATAAGTCCTATTTAAAAATTTCACATACAAATGACAAAATCAAAGCATGAGACTTTCACAAATGCATTTACACATACATTAAGCATAGAATATAACTGTTAATTATTTTTTTATGACTCGGTTTTGTGGTCCCGAAACCACTTTCTAACTAGGGTCAAATTAGGACTGTCACAGATATGTCGTCTACCACAGTGTTGACATTCAGGTCTATTAGACCTAGCATTACCAATGCTTACTCTTGACGTACCTGAATATTGTTTCCCATGATCTCTGTTGGGATACCTAGCTACATTCGAATAAGTGTACAAATCCCTTGATTTCTTTGAAGAAGATTGAAATGACTTATTGAACGGTTTTTTTCTCGAATCTCTAGTCTCAAACCTAGCTTTTCTCTTTTCTTTGCTCAACTCTTCGGCTTTGCAAGCTCGGCCAACCTGCAGAACAAATTCTTTCAACTCGAGAATCCTTACTAGCAATCTAATATCCTCATTCAACCCATCTACGAATCTTTTACACATGACGGGATCGGCGGAAACACATTCCCAAGCATACTTACTGAGCCTAACAAACTCTCGCTTATATTCAGTCACAGACATATGACCCTGTTTCAGCTCTAAAAACTCTTTGCGTTTCTAATCAATGAACTGTTGACTGATATATTCCTTTTTGAACTCATCTTGAAAGAATTCCCAAGTAACTCTTTCTCTCGGTACCACGGATACAAGAGTATTCCACCACCGTTATCCGAATCCCTTAGAAGTGATATAGCACATTTAAAGCACCTAACCGGTGTGCAAGAAAGCTCATCAAATACCCTGATAGAGTTCTCAAGTCAAAACTCTGCTCTCTCGGGGTCATCGTCAACATTGGCTCTAATTTCTTTAGCCCCTTGTTTTCGAATCTTATCAACTGGAGGCTTGTTCAGTCTTAACAATTCTACACCTTGGGGAGCTACGGGAACTGGTTAGGGGTTAGGTGGGGGTGGAGGGTATTGGGCAGCTGGATTTGTTCGAACAACTCGGCAAACCACTCATTCATCCTTTGGAAGAAGGCTTCTCTAGCCTCTCCTCCCATTCTAATCGTTACTGGTCTAATTTTAGATCGCGCTATCCCTTGGGCGAGAGCCGGTGCATTACTTTCAACATCATCAGCTGCATCTCAGTCGGGATCTAGTTACTATATGAAAAGCACAATTTAAATTGTTAGGAGTCATCACACTATCATCAATTATATATGGTATGTATAGCTAGACTCTCACACACGCTACGTTAGTCTGAGAATTGACTAAATCGTAGCTCTGATACCATTAAATGTAACACCCCTTATTCGTATTTAACACTGGAGCATGATATGAGGTATTACCTAACTTACATCGTAAGCAAACATACAATTCCGAATCATGAATTTTCATCCAAATTAAAACCATTTGTATTCAATCATAAAGTCCTTAAAACAAGCCTGCGAGGCCCAAAACATGCTTTGGAAGTGGTTCGGGACTAAACCGATAACTCAGGGAATTTCTACAAAACATAGAAAAATTTTACTCTGTACAAGGGTCACACGCCCCTGTGGTTTGGGAGATGCCCGTGTGGGCATGCCATGTGGTCATACACGCCCGTGTCCTTAACCCATGTAACTCTCTGTTTTGCAAAGTATGAACAAATTGAGGTCACACGGCAAAGTCACACGCCTGTGTGCTAGGCTGTGTGGTTAATGTAATTTTAATAAAATAGGTGCAGGCTTTACACGGTCAGGACATATGCCCGTACTTGAGGCCGTGTCCCTCACACGGCTGAGACACATGCTCGTGTCTCTGCCCATCTACTCAATTTTGAGCATTCTGTTTCTCAAAATTAAGGTGTAGGAAATACACGGCCAGAACACATGCCCATTGGATAGGCTGTGTGTCACACACGATCTAGACACACGCTCGTATGTCTACCTGTGTGGACAAAATAAATGCTACTTACCAAACCATTTGTCACCCTCACTTACACCTATTCAGGCACAAGTTCAATAGCATAAATCATGGTATACTTAGGCAACCAAAACATCCATAATCAAGGTTAGACCATATGATTTCATTATCACATATAACATACGTACAACATCTTTTCCTACCAAACTAAATCCTACCAACTCATATCCACAAGTACCAACGCAAATACTTTTATCATGCATAATTCTTCTTAGATTTCCTAGCATACCAACAAGCCAATCTCAACTATTCAACAACAAAACCATTAAGTCACATTCAACCATTCACCAATCATATATAGACCACATCATAATGGAGATATTTGCACCTGTACAAATATACTTAAGCTTGCAACCAATTTAACCAAAATGATCCAATTACATGGCTAAATATCAAACCACCTTAAACAAATATAAGCCAACACATTTGACCAAATTCATAATGACACATATAACAAAATGACCAAGTCCCTATACATGCGATATACTCAAAATGTTTAAGATCATCGATACCCAAAATGACAATTTGATAGTGTGATGCGGTCTCCGATGATCTCCAATCTGAGCTAGCTTGGTGACACTATAAAACATGGAATGTAAAACGGAGTAAGCTATATAGCTTCGTAAGCTCGTATGAAAGAAATAAACAAATCTTACCATACATTTAACATTCAAGTAATGTAGTATAAGATATTGCAGTTTACCATAATCTCATAACCATAATTCATTCCATCACAAACTTATCATAACCATAATTCATTCCATCACAAACTTACCTTGAGATCATCATTTCACGAATTTAATAATCATAAGCTTTATGTACATGCCCGTACCATCTCATAATGATTTCATACTTATTCTCATCATTGACATATATAATAAACCACTCGAAATAATAATGTCAGATAGTCAGGAAATCTTACACACCATGTAACAACCCTTACCCGTATCCAACACCGGGACAGGGTTCGAGGCGTTACCGGGTTTACACATAAACATTCATACAAAATTGGGCCATAAAATTTCATTTAAATTAAAACATTCAATCACATGCATAATGTCCCATACATGAGCTTTCGAGGCTCTAAACATGCATTAAAAGTGGTTTGGGACTAAACCGAGAACCTTAGAAAGTTTTGGGAAGTCTTAGAAAAATTTTCATGAAACAGGGTCACACGCCCGTGTGGACACAGGACATGCCTGTGTGGCATCAACATGCCTATGTGGCTTCAACGTGCCCGTGTCCTCAGGCCGTGTAACTCTCTGTTCATGACATTGGCAAAACAAATTAAACCACATGGCCAAGCCACACACCCTTGTGCTAAGCTGTGTCATCCACACGGCTGAGACACATGGCCGTGTCTCCACCTGTATGGCTAACACTTAGGCTATTTTCCAAGCCTTTTGTTACCATTAATCCCTTGCATCTTTACACACATCAAAGTTATACATCATGGTATCGTTTTAATGATTTAGCATATTTCACTAAGGTGTATTCTTAACTTGAACATGCTATAGTTCACAAGTTTCACATACTCATATAATATCAAGTCTAGACACAATAATCCATATTCATTGACCTTGACAAGTGACCTTATTTAAACATTAAGCATTCATGTTCAATAACCATCGTCTTATTCCTATACTCTACAATTACTTCATGGCTATGACCATTTTGATTTGGTCATGAAGCATTTATCATACACACATGTCTTAACACCAATCATGCATGTCCCACAAGTATAAACACATCATCGCATCACAAGCATTAAAACTTATCATGGATAACTAGGCTTACAAGCCACAATCATTATAAGCCACATCTCATGGCTACATACAATGAATCAATATAAGCCAATACATTTGGCCAATCATAACAACATCTATCATAAAAACTAAGTCCCTATACATGCCACTCACTTGAAGGTGTTTAATACACATATGTCAATACTCCAAAGGTGATGGCTTGATAGTGTGATGCTACCTCCGACGATCTCCAACCCCGAGCTAACCTGGTAACACTAAAGAAATGAAAAAGAGGGATTAAGCTTTACGCTTAGTAAGTCCATATGAAAATAATAAGCAATATACCAACATGCTTCTCAAGATAATACAACCATAATTATACTTTTACTTGTATTCTGGTCATGTTGTTTTCTTGAGTCATTGTTACCAATTTATTTATATCTGGAGCTACGAAACTCCAAATTAAGATATGCTAATTTTCCCTTAAACTAGACTTAAATATCTTCTTACCATAAAAATTTTAGAATTTTTGGTCTAGCCAGTAAGTATAATTTATTCTTTAAAGTCTCCCCTATTTTGCTGTTTGACAGCTTCGACCTTTCTTCACTAAAATTTATTTATCTCTTAGTACAAGATTCGGATAATGTTCCTGTCTGATTCTCTTGAAAATAGACTCATTAAGGGATTAGTAATATGAACTCTAACCCATAATTATTTTTTAAAATTTCTAGTGATTTTTCCAAATCAGAATAGGGGATTCCAAACTCATTCTGAGTCTATCTCACAAAAATTCAAATATCTCATAATATAAAATTATTTTGCTTATAACGTTTCCTTTATATGAAAATAGACTCAATAAGATTTAATTGGATATTTAATTCAACCTATAATTCGATTTACACCATTTTTAGTGGATTTTTGAAGTCAGATGACTGCTGCTATCCAAAACTATTTTAGTGCAATATAATGATCACTATCATAAGATCATTTTCAACTAATCATGAACTCATCATTTCATGGATCCCATACTCTATTACACAATAGAGCTTAATATGAACGTCGTTAATTCTCATGGCATATTTAACCATACAAGTTAGTCACATAACAATACATGATAATAATGGTCTAAGATGAGTTCATCATTACAAGCATTCCATTTCTCATATTAATCCTGTTGAATTCCTTGGATTCTCGATGGATATTCCATGGTACACTTATGTGTATTAAATCATTTATCGTCAATTCATGTTAGTGTCCTTTTCAACGAACGCACTCCCACGAACCTTAATCCTTATGGCGGGATTACCAGTCCAGGCTAAATCCCCCATAGTATAAACTCATAGAATAATGTCGGGATTACCAGTCTAGGCTAAATCCCTTACAACGACAATTACTCTAATGAGATCGGATCTGAATTACCAATCCAGGCGAAATTCGAATCCTAGTTCGGATTACCCATCCTGGCTAAATCTATTTAAAACAGATATTCTTCAGGAGGCTAGGTCACATAAGGAACACTCGTTCGGGCTAGATCCTTTTTACTGTCAAATCCTTTTTAGGAAAATCCATCGGACATCCTTTTCATTCAACCAGGACTTTTAGTCCTCTTTTCATCATTACATTTATATAATATGGATTATTATACCATGAATATCTAAATTTCATAACATCCAAGAGCATACATTTTGAGTATTAGAAAGTATACATTTGAGTTACACGAACTTACTTGTCAAATCCTCGTCGGGTACAACCGTGTAATAATTCATCCAACTCATGTAATAGTAATTTAACATTCATCACATTTTCCACCTTATATTCATCATCCATAAAATCTTCTAATATATTAAATCATATACTTTATGCCATAATAATAGAGAATTACAATTCAAGCATGATATTGCATTATTATTATCATACGAACTTACCTCAATTGCAATTACGGTCAACTATTCCATTTTAATCCATAATCTCGAACTTTCCCGATTTAAGCCCGAATCTCAGTTTTCTTGATCTAACAATTCAAATATAGCTCATTTATCATTCACATTATTCAAATAGACCCAAAAATCATACTTATACAAATTTGTATATTTACCCCTAAACTTTCACTTATTTACACTTTTGCCCTTAGGCTCATAAAATGATTTTTATTCAATTTCCTTACATTTTAAGCCTAGCTGAATCATTTTAATAACTATAGATGCCCACAATTTCTACTAGAACACATTTTTATGACAAATTTTACAACTTTTATGATTTAGTCCTTTTAAGCATTTGCACCGAAAATCACTTAGCAAAAGTCATTTATTTAACACCCAACATTCATTTTCTACCATTGTACATGAAAACACATGCATATCACTCATGGGTAAATTTTTAAACATGAACCCTAGCTCAAAATAATGATAGAAATAGGTATATCGAGTTACCGGGACTTCAAAAATGTAAAGAACATTAAAAACAGGGCTAGGATGCACTTACTATGAAGCTTGAAAGCTTGAAAACCCTAACCATGGCTTCCTCCTTACTACATTCAGCCAAGCAAGAAGATGGACAAGGGTTTTTGGTTTTTATTTTGTCTTTTAGTCCATTTAATTACCAATTTACCAAAATGCCATTTTTACTCATCTTTAAAATTTTACCCTTCCATGTCCATTTTTGTCCAACAAATTATCCAATGGTCTAATTACCATTTAAGGACCTCCAATTTAAAATTTCATAACAATTAGACACTTCTAACATGTAGAACTCAACTTTTGCACTTTTTACAATTTAGTCCTTTTGACTAAATTAAGTGTCCAAACGTCAAAATTTTCGAACGAGATTTACACGAAATCATTTCGTGAAATTGTAGACTATAAAAATATAATAAAAATAAACTTTCTTACATTAGATTTGTGGTCCTGAAAGCATTGTTCTGACTAGGCCCTAATTCGAGATGTTACACACAAGGTGTCACATATGTAGCCATTGCTACCTCTATCTCATAACACATATATGCTTGCTCTTGAGCCATCAATGGGCCTACTCACACAGGCTGTCTGTCAAGACATAGCTACTTGGTGCTGCACACACAAGCTGCCACATATCTTTGTATACTCGATCTGCAGTGTGGGGCGTCTGAGACCAAACACCGATCACATAACATAAAACCCTAGTGACATGTCACTTGTATCCTAATCTATTCCTAAGGTTCGATTGGGATTCCTAGCTTGCTATAACTTCGCCAAATGTGTCCGTAAAGTCGATTACACAGTTCATGCATAAATTAAAGCATTTAAAATACAATTTTAACAAAGCTTATTAACATACGAACTTACCTCGAATGCAAAAACGACAAGGGATATATTCGTCAATTATTTTGTTTTTCCCTCGATCTACACCTGAACTTTGTTTTTCTTGATCTATAATGCCACGTTTAACTCATTTAATCATCAAGCTATTCAATTCAGTCCAAAATCACATTATGGCAAAAATTACAAATTTGCCCCAAACATTTAAACATTTTACAATTTAATCTATAGGCTCGTAAAATGAATTTCTTTCAATTTCATCCCAAAACCAGGTCTAGTCGAATATTATTTGTACACATAACAACCCACATTTTTCATTTGTTCACACTCTTCTACACATTTTATAATCTTTTACAAATACGTCCCTATTTGTTGTTTTTAAAATCACTTTACAAATGTTGTTTATCGAACAAAAATCATGCATTTTCTATCATCAAACATCAAAATACAAGCATATTCAACATGGGTAAAATTTTAGACTTCAACTTTCTTTCAAATTAGTCCTTGAAATAGCTAGATCAAATTACAATGATCTCAAAAATATAAAACTCATTAAAAATGGGACAAGAATGGACTTACAATCGAGCTTGAAAGCTTGGCAAAAACCCTAGCCATGGCTCCCTTGTGAAATTCGACTAAAGGGGAACTAAATTGAGAAGATGGACACTTTTATTAAGTTAATTTTGTCTTTATTTACCAAATTACTAAAATGCCCTTAATGCTTAACTTTAAAATTTCACCTAACCATGTCCACTTTATTCCATCCTAAAGTATAATGGTCTAATTACCATTTAAGTACCTCGAATTTAAAATTTCATACCAATTAGACACCTTCAACTTGTAGAACTCAAATTTTGCACCTATTGCAATTTAGTCCTTCTAGTCGAATTTAGCACTCAATCGATAAAATTTCATAACGAAATTTTCACACAATTATTCTATCATGCTGTATAGCTTAAAGAAAAAAATAAAATTAATATTTCTACTTCAGATTTGTGGTTCCGAAACCACTGTTCCGATTTGAACCAAAAGCGGTTTGTTACATGTTAGCCCATATGGCTCTTGCTGCTTGCTCCGACACTCTCGTTTTCGCCCGTGTTTCTCTCCTTTTGCTCTCAAGTTCTCTATTAAGCATTAAAACATGAATTTGAAGGATTCAGAGTATAAAATTCAAAATTAGCATAGAATAATCACCCAAAAACGCATTAAGAATGAGGTTAAAACATGTTACGTTTAACATTTATCCAATATCCCCACACTTAAGCACTTGCTTGTCCTCAAGCAAAATTCTCAACCCACATTGAAGTTAACTTCCCTCAATTTATTATTTTCATCAATCATGTTTTACGATAATCTACAAATAATCATGCATTGGAAATTAACACTCAAAAGACACTAAATAGTATAAGCAATCCAAATTGAAAATTTTAAAAAACATATGTGTCTCCCTTATCTCAACAATTACCTAAAATTCAAACTAAATAAGAATTGGTACCCTCACGAAGGTTCACTCAGAGCACTCAAAGTGTTTAAGGTTCAAGTAATTTGCACTCAATAGTCAAACAAGAAATGTTATTACCACAGGCTTGCTTGAAAATCAAATCTCCACCATTATAGAAATGAGATGACACACCAATCAAGAGGTCTTTACAAGATTTTAATAGGGCTTAGGTTAAGGGTATGGAGATGGTTAGAAGAGTTGGTCGCAATCGAGAGTCAAGTTGATAATTTACAAAACCAAAAAAAAAAAAAGTTTGTGAATTAAAATAATTTAACATCAATAAAAAATAAGTAGTGCATATGAGCTTTCATATATATTTTTTCATTTTTCTTTTCTTTTCTTCATTGTTTTTTTTTCTGAACAAAGAGAAAATTTAGCAATGCAAATGAAGAAACGTAGTCATGAAACTAACTGAATCAAATCTCAACAAAAAGGAAGTCAAGAAGAAAAAACTTACAACATTAATGAGGTTTTCGGGTTAACATGAACAGTTGTTAAGTAAAAAAATTTGTTAGGATCAACGGGGATTACTAGGGGTTAATTCAATGTGTAAGTTGTTTAAAGGTGAAGTGAGTTAAATCCTAAGTGTCTCTATCATCTCAGTATATCAAATCAATAATGTAATCTCGACATGTATAACCAAAGCAAGTTCTAGAATAACAAACGAAGTTGATAAAGTCACAACAAAAAAATAAAATGAGAACAAAATAATAGATTCTCTATAGGCTCAAAAATTAACAAAAAATTATGGTTTTAATGTCACACTTGTACATTTAAAATTTCAAGATAATACTTAAGTTAAGGGAGACCACCTAAATAATAAGTTTTGAAAACAACTTATCATGCTTGACTGTCTCGTGTCTTAAAGTATAAATAAAATAATGCACAAAAATGCACAAATTAATCCTAAACAGAATCAATAAAACTCCAAATTTTAAAAAATAACTTTAATGTTAGGTTTGAGAAAATTACTTAAACACAAACAATAATTTAGGGACTATATTGCATAAACATATAAAATCCTCCCCACACTTAAGATGTACATTTCCCTTAATGTAAAAGAAAATATAAACACAATAAACAAAAGTATCATAAGAAAGGAAGAGAACTGAAACTACCTTGAACTTGGATGATTTTGTCAGAATAATAAAATCTGGAATCATAAGAGATCCTAAATTAAGTGCATGGTTCCAAGCACACTAATAAGAAAATGAAGAAAAAAATAAGATAAAGAGTGACAAAACAAATAGAAAAACAACAAAAAAACATAACAATAAAGTGCATAATAAAATAAAATAAAACAAATAAATTCAAAAAATAAGAAAAATAAAACTAAAGATAGTTTGGGGGATTTTTAGGTGCGTGACAACGGTGAAGATAGAACGATGGTTAGGGTTTGGGTTTGGTGAAATGGGGTAGGAAGGAAACAAAAGAAAAAAAAAACTAGCTTTAAAAAAGGGTACATGACCACATGCCAGGCCATGTAGGCCACACAGTTGTGTGGCCAGGTCGTGTATCTCTTTGAGGTCGTGTAGCCTATTAAAACCTTTTAAAAATTTCTCTAGTGGTCACACGGCCTGAGACATGTCCAAGTGTCTAGGCCGTGTGCACCACATGACCATGCCGCCAGGCCGTGTGATTCCACTCAAATGTGTGTGTCAAAAGAAAATTAGAAAATTGGCTCCAGTATTCACACGGTCCATGACACGCCCCTGTGTCTAGGCTGTGTGTACCACACGGTCGTGTGTATTCATTTCGCCAGTGTGGGTGTATTGTTCGCTTCTCCCAAGGCCGTTTATAAGGGGTGTGTAGGCCACGCGACTGTGTCTCCAGGCCATGAGGTCTACCCTAAATCGTGTGGGCCATTATTTTTATTTTTATTTTTATTTTTTTATATTTTACCTCTTTTTTTTAAAATTTTTTAAGTAATAAAAAATAAATCTACTAAGCATGTAACATAATTAACTGAAAATAAAAAACAATAAAACACTAGAGTTGCCTCCTTAGAAGTGCTTATTTAAAGTTCAAGCTTGACTTCCCTTTTCATGCTCATGGTTAATCTAGATTTCGATGTTGGAGCTTCTCTCTCTTGCTATCCATATCACCACCAAAATAGAGTTTGAGTCGAAGACCATTTACCTTGAATATGTTATATCACGGTGTGTTACCTCAAAGGTTCTATATGGGAATATGTTCTATACCACAAATGGATTCGACCAACTTGACTTAATCTTTGGAGGGAACATTTGTGGATCTAAATTGTTCACCAGTACCTTGTATCCAACTTTGAATTGGTTCGCCTTCTTTAAATGCGCACCATGGCATTGCTTTGTTATTTTTTTGTACCTTCTTTGGTTTCCATCAGCCTTTGTTAGCCATTCATCTAATTAATGGAGTTGTACCATTCTCTCTTCAGTTGTCCTTTGATTTCTATTACCTTGAAAAGGATACGATTTTGACACAAATTTGTGAGTGATTTCCTACAAAGAACGTTAAGTTGCATGATTACTAACATCAACAGAACAACTAGTATTATCACACTCACTAGAAACTCTCACAACATTATGTGCTTGAAGAGTAACCTCTTCATCACCAACCCTTAGCACAAGTTCACCATTACACACATCAATAACAGTTCTGGTTATGGCTAAAAAGGGTCGACCTAAGATCATGGGTACTTTAATATCCTCATCCATGTCTAATATAACGAAATTAACAGGGAATATGAATTTATCTACTTTAACAACTACATCCTCAATAATACCCCAGGATACTTAATTGACCTGTCAGCTAATTGAATACTCATCTTAATTGGTTTTGGTTCCCCAAGACCAAATTGTTTGAAAATTTTATAAAGTATTAGATTTATACTAGTAGCCAAATTAGCCAAAGCTTTTTCTACATTTAAGCTACCAATAAAAAAAGAAATAGTAAAACTCTCTGGATCTTTAAGCTTGGTAGGTAGTTTTTTTAGAGAATGGTCAAGCACTCCTCATTGAGATCCATAGTGGACAGTTTGTCTAACTTCATTTTATTTGTTAACAGCTCCTTTAAAAATTTTGTCTACTTGGGCATCTGTGAAAGAGCTTCAACAAAAGGTAAGTTAATATGTAATTTTTTGAAAAGTTCAAGAAATTTACCATAATTTTTATTAGTGTAGTCTTTCTTTAACTTTGTCGCATATGGAATTGGTGGTTTGTATTCTCTGACCACTAGCTTATACCCTTTCTTGCATTCCTCAACCCCATTATTTTTCTCCATACCTTCTAGATTTAGCTTTTTTTTTTAGGCTCGGCTAACACCTTTCCACTTCATAAACTGATTGCGTGGACTTGGTCCTTTGGGTTGGTTTCAGTGTTAATAGGTAAACTGCTTTGTTGTCTCTCTGAAACCAATTTAGCAAGCAGGTTAATTTGACTCTCGAGGCCCTGAATAGATGCCTGTTGATTCTTCAAAGCTGTTTCAGTGTTTTGGAATCTAGTTTTTGACACTAAAATAATTTTGTCAACATCTCTTCTGCATTTGGTTACTTTTCTTACTAATAAGGTTGCTGAAAACTTGGAGGGGGTTGTGACCTTTGATTTCCTTGACCACCCCTAGAAAAACATGGACGATTCCTTTATCTTGGATTATAATTGTTGCATTAGGGGTTATTTTAAGGTCTAGAATTGTTACGTATAAAGTCAACTTGCTCACGCTCCATATTAGACTTGAAGGGCAAACATTCTGGATTAATCATCGCCACTTCAGTCGTATCACATTGCATTACCGGATTCACTTGTTTACTGCAACTCAAACCATCAATATTTTTATTTAGTGCTTCCACCTAAGTTGCTAACATAACAACTACGTCCATATTAAAAACATTGGCCGTCTTAGTAGGCTTTGTTATCATAACTAGCCACTGATAGTTATTCATTTCCATCTCCTCATAAATTCTTGAGCTCCCTCAGGTGTCTTATTATTCAGCTTTTCGCCAGCTGTTGTATCAACTTTCTTCCTAGTCAAGCGATTTAAACTGTTGTAAAAGGTTTGAACTTGTAACCATAGAAGTAACCCATGATGAGGGCACCTTCTTAGAAGATCCTTAAATATCTCTCATGCATCATAAATGTCTCAAACTCAAATTGAGCAGAAGAAGAGATGTCATTCCACAACTTAGTTGTTTTGATCGGTGAAAAATACTTCAACAAAAATTTTTCAGTCATCTGAGCCTAAGAGGTGATGGAACCTTGTATAAGTGAATTCAATAACTTTTTCACCTTGTTTCTCAAAAAGAATGGGAACAACCGTAAGCATTTGAAAGTTGACTTCAATGGTGTCTTTCAAGTTGTTTAATTTAAGTATTCTTTAATGACTCACTCCTATCTTCATATTTACTCATATATATGTCTTAGATTGCTCGAAAACCATACAAATTGTAATTTTTTGTTGTTTTGTGTGTAATCCCGAGAAATCGACACGGCCTACCACATGGCCATGTGGAATGCTTTAGCCCGTGTGGCTCCTGCAGCTTGCTCTAATGCTCTGATTTTTTTGCTCCTTTTGCTTTGAAATGCTCTATTAAGCATTAAAATGTGAATTTAAAGGATTATGAGTATAAAATTCACAATTAACATCGAATAATCACTCAAAATGCATTAAGAACGATGTTAAAACATGTTACTTTTAGCATTTATCAAGTTGTCATCATGAAGGAAATCTTGCTCCATGTCATCGTCTTCTTCCTCCTTAACTTCAATCTCTTCCTCATCATTTCCCTCTTCTTCACTTTCTTCCTCTTAAGTCCTCTTGTGGAATGCATCTTGCCATATTTATTCAGAGGTAGATTTGGTATTCTCATACCGTTTTGTCATGAAATTCGTGTCCAACCGACCCCATCTATTGCATCCACATTATCAACCACTCTAAGTTTTGGATGTTGCTTCCCTCTTGTCTTTCTCGATCTTTTATAGTTTCTTTTCCTTTCAATGATGTTACAATATCGAATTTGCTTTCTCTAAAGCTCTGTATATTGCGTGTACATTGAGTCCCCAATTAAACTTTTGGTTGGCTTCATGAATTGTTCAATTTTCATCATTAAAACTCTAACCTTTTTTTTGCATAGGGCCGTCACTAAGTGAGGAAGGAAGATTTCCACTTTTTGGATGCTAATGCATCTCTTCATATTTTTGTAGATCCATGTCCCTATATAGACTTGCTTTTTCTGCAAAATAACATACAACAACACAACTTAAAAAGTATTTATGTTAAACAAATTTAATGTAGGTGCAATCTGAGTGCATAGAAATTGCATCCACATCTTCTCGATGGGAAACATGATTGTTTGATTGAAAGAAGTGGGGACATTAGTGCTGGGGCGGTGTTTCCATTCACCCCTCCCTTCAATTAAGTAATTTACAATGTTATTAATATCTATGTCCTTAAAATATGTCAAATCGATATTTTTTACACAATCGTACTCATAGTATGGAATGCTGTAAAATTTACAAATTACTTTAGGGGTTATAAGCACTGTCTTTCCCCTAACTGTTACTATTCCCAAAATTCATCATAACCTCTTCTAGATTCTTGATCTTTAAGTGTTCCCACCTGTGATACCTAACGAATGCCCAAATCTATTAGAAGAGAAGCAAAAATGAATTAAAACCCCTTTCTTGTATGAATGTTTTTCCTTGTAAATGAAGAAAGTGTTTTTTGATGTTCAAGTTTGAAAAATTAGCAGAGGTTACGTTCACCAGTATTTATTCTTCATTAGTACTTTTAGACTTCCTAGGAGACATATTTCTAATGTTTTTAAGACTAGACGAACTAATAATCAAGCAATGTATATTTAGAGTAAATAATGTAATAGTAAAATGAATAAGGAACTCTTAACCTTATTACACTAGTCCTTTTAGTTGTGAATGGTCCATATAGTTTATCTCTTTTACAAAGGAAGAATAAAAGAGAAAAAGTTGTAGCAATAGAAGAAAATAATGTAAAGAAGGGTTTTGGAGTTGAAGGGTTTAAGGAAGGTTTTAAGTTTTTGAAGTTAAAAGGTTTAGTGTTGGTGTTTAGAGGTTAAATGTGTTTAAGTAGGGGTGTATTTTAAGGTTAAAACTGAGTAAAATTAATGTTTAGGCCACCAGGTGGTGCAATAGGTCGGGTAAACAATTGCAGATTTTTGTAGCGATGTCGTAACATTGGGGTTTTGTTCTGCGACACGCCTAATAGTTTACCATTGACGCGACATTAGGGTTTGATGTCACGACACACCTTGAAACTTTTGATTTTGAGGCCACTGTTTTTGATGTTGTGACATAGGGGTTTCCTTGTTGCAACACCAAGCTAAACTTCTCTATTTTTCACGTCTCTAGCTGGTGTTGTGACACAAAGATTCCATGTCACGATACCACTCTATTTTTGGCCTTGGTTCTTATTTTTCAAAGTGTTTGGTACTTGAATATCTCAATTCTAGGCTACCCTAATATAAATAAGTCCTAATTACCTCTTTAGTCATTATTATTTAAGTTTATCAAAAATAATCAAATTACAATAATTTTCCACAAGTCCCTTACGTGTGGCTGTCAGATTCATCCGACAACTTAGTAAGTCTATTCATAGGGTCACTTTTCTTGTTTATCTATCAGGGTTTGTCCATAGTCCATCATGCCACTCCATAATGCTCTGTTTATGTCACTCCTTAGGCTTACTCATTCGACCTGCACTTATCATAGAGTATACCTTCCCTAGATCAAGGTCGTTAGGGGTATTTACAAATATTCATAACATTTGTCCCTTATATTTTCCTCAGATCCCTCATTTTGTAGGTTACCACATTTAAAGATTTCAGTTTCACCATTTATTTTCATTATTAGTTTATTATTTTCTAAGTTAATGGTGGACCTAGATATTGCTAAAAAGGTCTTCCTAACAAAATGGTGATATCACAGTATTCTTCAAAATATAGAATTTTGATATCTACTTGGATTAAAAAATTATGAACTTTCACTAACACGTCTTCAAGCACACCTTTCGATTGTACCGAAGACCTATCAGTAATTGTAATGTGATATTTGTAATTTTAGGTTCCCCTAACTCGATCTTCTTATATTTTTTGCAAGAGCATTAAGTTAATATTGGCTCCTAAGGCACATAGGTCCTTACAAAAGTGTATATCCCTTGTCTCTATAAGAATTGTGAAACTCCCCAGGTCTTTTAATTTGGGGGGTATCTTTTTTCATTATTACCACACTACAAGATACATCGATGCTAATTTAGTCTCCCTTTTTAATTTTCTATATTAGTTCAAGAAGGGGTAAATTAAAATTAAGTGATTTGGATAAGTTTAAGAAACTTATAAATTCTACTTAATCCCTTTTTCGTTTGTCCTCTAGTCATGATGGGAATGGTAACTTTTTAAGTATAGGTTCTGTAACACCCCTAACCTGTATCCGTCACCGGACTAGGGTTATGAAGTATTACCGATCATATCACTGTTTTTACAAATAAGTATTTCATTTTACAATTCAAAATATTATTCACATCAATGCTCGTAGTATCGTCTAAAATCAAATCTTAAATTTCATATCATTCATATGGTGACACAATTAAGACTTAATTCAATATATATATATAAACAAATTACTCACATATATATAAGATATAACAAATCATCAACTTCTTTTAATTACATATCAGACCAACTTATATATATATATATTTTTTAAATCTTGCGCATGTACATATTACACATCATTTAAAATAAATTTACATGCTAAGCTTTACTTTCATTTATGCTGCATAAAAGAATTGATTAAAATGTACTTACATATTTCATACATTAATACCAATTAATGCATCCATTCAAATATATATACAAACACATATATATATATAGGCATTTAATCACATCTAAAGAAAACTTTATGGCAAATCACATTATGATTATTATACAACCATCACATCGAAGATGTAACCATGTTTCACCAAATTCAAATACATTTCACCATATTATCATGAACCACTTTCGAACAGAAATAATAACTCAGAACCAAACCATGCACAAATTCTTATATCTACTACCCGACTTTTAGTCACAATTAACATATCGTTGTATACTTAATTTGCTTACAAAATAATGAGTTTAGAACTTCATATTGCACATGTTATCTAATACTTTATTCGGTTATCAAATATAACCTCAATCGGTCACGCTAATACCAAGTCACATACCTAATAAGCAAACACACACCGAAATTGAATTTGCTACCACATATTTTCAACACATACAATTATCAATCATTCGACTAGCAACTTGGCCTTTTAATACCAAATCATAAACATCACTTCATAGCATATATATGTTTCATTCTTCATCAGCCGAATATAAAGGCACATCCCTACTATTTTCAAGCTAACTCACAAGACAAAATACACATCCAATAAAAGTCAATATGATAAAAAAATTCACATATGCCTCTATCTATATAAAACCTTGGCTGAACCATACCCATGTATATCTAAAATCACCAACCACTTCAAGCATATACTACTTACCAAAATTACCATACATTCATCCATGACACTTAGCATAATAACCAATACAGACTTAAACCATGATCAACCAAAATCGAATTCAAGCTAGGAAGTTAGGCCATTTTCGCATGACCTTTATACATAAACCAAATACAGCATTTCAAAACACATTTCAGCCTATACATGCCATAATTCAAAAATGTAACTTATAAAATACCAAAGACGGTTAATAGTGTATGAACTTTGCTGACGATCCCCGAGCTTGTAACTCGAAACCAAAATCTATAAAACAAAGTAAACAAAAATACACAGAGTAAGCTAACTTAGCTTAGTAAGCCTTAAGCAAATATCAACTCAATAATATAGTCAACTCTTTAAAAATTTAATCCGAACCAATTTACTATATTAAATATAACATCACATATGTACATACCTATGTGGTCGAATATACATGGTCATTTAGCTCAATTTTCTTACTCAATTACCACACCATAATGAAGTCTAGTAGCATAGGCTTAAAATAAATCACTAGCATAAAACCTGCTAGGCATAAGCCTGAATCATACACCGGTAAAAGGCCTGCTAGACTCAAAGTCTGATTTTATTCACCGACAATAAGCCTGCTAGGCATAAAGCCCTATTTAATTCACCAGCACATTGCTTGCTAGGCTCATAGCCCGAACATCATTATTATAACTCTATCTCATAAACAATTCATATAACAAACATTTCAGATATTCCACATAATTCATACGAACTTTCAGAAGTTTTAACTCAATCGAATAAAATTCAACCACATTAATTCCATATTTAACCACATTCGGCTACTCTACTATAAATCTATAAAATTTGAATCATCATATTAAACCATTTTACATTCAAAATAAACGATGTTTAATTGCTTAAAGACTTACCTCGGATATCGACGAACGTTGTAAGTTGATTATTCGACTATTTTTGCTTTTCCCCGATCCAAGTTTGATTTTCTCTTTTCTTTATCTAAATGGACATAATTTAAACTTATTTAATCAAATTAGATTCAAAAACACATAAATGGACAAATTGCACTTTTGCCCCATACATTTTACACTTTTAGCAATTTAATCCAAAATTCACAAAACACAAAAATAAACATAATTTGCCCATGCCATGCTTGAGCTGAATTCTCCCCATACACATACAAATCCTCACATTTTATTTATTTTGCATCTTAATCCTTCAATTTATTATTTTTTCAATTTAGTCCTAATTACTCAAAATCTTCAAAAACTCCAATACAAAACATGTTAATCTAAAACATATTTTTGATACTTCATCATCAAACATCACAAAACACAAATATTCATCAATGGCATAACTCAAGATATGCATCAAAATCAGAAATTCTAGCATGGGTCAGATAGTATTCGAAGCAACGATCTCAAAAACGTAAAAATTATCAAAAATCGAGCTAAACTCATACCTTAATCAAGCTTAAATACAACCAAAACCTAGCTTCTTTTTCTTTTTCTTTCTATTTTCATATTCAGTCAAAGAGAAAAGTATGAACCATGGCTTTATTATTTTATGTTTTATAATATATTAACTTTTTAATTCAATTACATATTTAACCTTTATTAACTAATATAAAACCATTATAATTTAAAGTCTTTACCGTCCATTACTTATTGTCATGGAAAAATTGCATACTAAACACCTCCAATTACAAAGACAAACACAATTCAGCCTTTACATAATTAACCACCAAATTTTTGTTTTACGCGATTAAGTCCTTTTATTAAATTAAGCACACAATTGATCAAATTTTAATACGAAACTTTCACACATGCAAATTCACATATAATTAACACAAAAAATAATATTTAAATTTTTTCTGACTCAGATTTGTGGTCCCAAAACCACCATTTCGATTAGGGTCTAAATCAGGCTGTTACAGGTTTCGTGCTCTTCTCAGTTTTTGGCTTAGCTACTGGCTTGGCTATCGGGTTAGGATCCTCTTCGATGTCATCTACATGAGGGGTATCTTATGTAAGATCATTTGCATCTCCTTTTTCCTTCTCTTGAGTGGGTTCATTTGGGCTACTCAGTACTTTGCTCGAACGGAGTGCTATTGCTTTCACTTGCTTCTTCCCATCTCTTTGAGGGTTATTCTCTGTGTTGCTTAGGATGTCAGTGCCAATTTTCCTTTTGATATCTCCCATCATGCTCATTAATTGGTTCATCTGATCTTCGAGCTTAGTAAAATTGCTTTGGTCTGAGTGCATTCATACTGTGCTTGTCTCACTTTCGTCCTCATTGACTACATCTTTCCCTCTATTCGATCCAGTATTTTACCACATACAGTATGGCTGTTGGTGTTGGTCCCTCCCCGAGATTTCTACAAATAAGGAAGTTGGTAAGTAATATTTTGACGTTTTTGAGTATTGTTACCTCCTCTTTGGTTTCCACACCATTTCAAATTTGGATGGTCTTTCCAACCATGATTGTAAGTGTTTGAATAGGGATTTACACCCTATTCCCGATTTAGTCCACATCCTTGACTTGGTTCTTAGGGTATTGCCTGATTGTTCTAATTGTTTCGTTTATCCTGGACCTATTAGATGATGACTCCAGCCAGTTAAGCTTGTCCAATATCTATTGGTATTTGTCCTCCTCATGGATAGCTTTAGCAGTGGATGGTCTCGGACTATAAGTGAATCTTTTATTTGGCCACTAGTAGAAGTTCATAGCCATGTTCTCTATAAACTGATAAGCGTTTTCGTATGTCTGGTTCATCAAGTTTCTTCTTGCAGCTCCATCTAGTATTGACCTAGAGTGTCCATCTAGTCCGTTGTAGAACACTCACAACCTCAACCATTCAGGCAGACTATGATGAGGGCATCCATGTCGTGACTGATCCTAGTGCTTGTGAGTCTAACTAAGAAAAAGCATCATTGATTAAGGAGAAGGGGAACAACCAAAGACAAATAGAGTTATCGGTGACCCCGTTAAACTTAAATTTATCACAAAGCTAGAGAAACCGTTCTAATTATTGGTTTGGATCATTTGTCTTTGTCCCTCTAAATAAAAGGTGGTTCTGTGTCATCTAGATCATTGCCATCTTTATCTCAAAATTATTCATTGTGATCATCAAACTTGTAATGCTCCCTTGTATCGCTTTCATATTTGGTAGCGCGTAATCTTTAAGCGTTCTTTCTTCTCAAGCCATGGGTAACTCTATAGGTAATTGCGGTCGTGGTGGTAGTGGGTCTTGTAATTGCCGATTGTTAAAAAATGGATAATCACATGGTAGATCAACTACAGCGCTCGGGTTATTTTTCATTTTATGTTGTTGTTGTTGTCGACGATTGTGGCGGTAATTCTCTTTAGATTAGATTGCTGGCTCTAAAGGTATGCCCCTACTCTAAGTCAACAATGTAATCCACAAGAAAAGAAATAAGTTAGCAAATTAATTAAATTAATAAAAATTAAAATTGTATCTATAACTTGAACACTTTCCTAGCTATCCTATTAAGCACAAAAATTAAAATTCATTAGTGGAAAAGGCTCCCCGGCAATGGTGCCAAAAACTTGACCTCCTCTTAATGTACCAAAGTCAGAAGTGGGAAAACTACAACAAAAGATATGAATTAGGTGGTGTTCGCAAGTATAGGGGTCAGGTTGCAGTATAGTGTGTACAACGAAGTACCGAAAGTACTCTAAGGATTGTACCCAAAGAAGGCTTGATTAAATAAAAACTAATTCCTATACTAATAGGTCTAATTAGTAATTTAATTAAATTATATTACCATGGTCCATAAATTGATAATAAAAAGCTATCTTAAAGAAAGACTAAAAATATGAAAAAAGCAGATTATAAATCCTATTAGATCTAACTACAGAAGACTAACTCATTTCAGTGTTCATAGTTAACTCCTATTTTGGATTCTATTTGATCAGGTAGTCATTAACCTAATAGGGCGTCTCAACCTTCCACTAACCTAATGAGTTGGCAAACACTACTTATCTCTTAATGTCAAAAGTCAGACAGGGTTGAGGTAAGGTTTTCACAGTAGACCATACCAATTTCGGGTTAATTTCTACCTACATGGCTTCCTAGGGTCATCAATCCTAGGGTTTAAGTTCTTTCTTCCCCAACCAACTGATCCACTAATAAACCATACATAGGCATCAACTACTCCTACATCTACTCGTTAATCTCCCTATTGAATTAGCTCCCCACGAATCTAATGCATACAATAGAATTGAATTGAAAGATAGACATTTGCAAAATAAAAAAAATTAAAGACGAGAATGACCGAAATGTGTATATAGATATTAATGTGCGAACAAAAATTTGTAATGAGTTTGACAAATGAACAATCCAGATCTTTCAAATAATAAAATGAAAGCTAAAATAAGAATTACAAGTAAAAACCTAAAGCTAAAAATGAAAGTGAAATTATGTAACGCCCTGAATTTTGGGCCTAGAAATGTTAGATCTTGAGCATGGGAACAGTTAGGAGGCTACACATAAATGTTTAGTTGTGCAAGAAAGTGACACAACTAGTTTCTTGCTTTAGTGGTTAAGTGTCCTGGGAAGAGTTTGAGAAGTCTTGGGTTCAAGCCTGAGCATGTGCAAAATTTTTTTTTTAATTAGTTAAACCCTTGTCTTGAGACTGTAGGCTTTTTGAATAAATATGGGTAAATCATGATAGAAAGGGCTTACTGGTCTAAGGGGTAAGTGGCGTGCGATGGTTACTTGAGGTCTGAGATTCGAATCCTACCTTGAGCAGTGAAGTGTTTCATTTTGTTGCACTGTCGTGTAGGTAGTAGAGGTTGACTGAAACACTGCTGAGTGGAGTAGAGTTTGAATTGGTCATGAAGGGATTGTAGGAGGGAATGTTGGGATGTGGATAGTGATCGGTTGGAGTGATTTGAGGAGGAAATTAAGGGATTATGGGAAGAGTGGGGAGTGTTGTGCCAAATGGGGGAGTCCCGTTTTGGAAAAATCGGTCATAGGACCTTTTTGCTCTTTGGTGCCAAATGTGTTTCTAGTTTTGCTGTGCATTCTATGATTTTGTTGCATTTTTCTTTGCTTTAAGGCCAAATACTACGATAGACCATTTGGGCACCTTTCCGGTCTACCTATTTCGATTTTGCTCTCAACAACAGTGCCCTTACTGATCGACTGTCTCCTCTTCCTCTCTTTCATTTCTTTTGGGTTTTTGTTCTTGATTCTTGGACCAATTGCTTCCCTCTTCTTCCCTTCTCAATAAGTTTTGCCTTGGCCGATTCTCTGCACCCCACTCCCTCACTCAAGGATTAGCCGAATATCTTCTCTTCCCCTCCTTCGAATCTTTCTAGTGTTAACAGTTTTCCTTTCTTTTTATTGTGCTATTGTGACCGAATACCCCTTTTATCTCTTTCTCAATTTTGTTCCCCTTTTCACTTTGCACCTTGGCCGAATATTTAGTCTCCCTCAATCAATTCTCTCTTGGCCGAATTCTTCATTTTCCTCTATTGTTGTCTCAAATAAAGGTGCGATTTTTACATCTTGAGCCTCGGTTCGAGTGGGTGCTTCTGGGGGGTAGGCCGAATACTGCTATCTTCTATTCTTAGTCTACGTTCTGGGTAAGCTACTATTCACATGGTTCGATTATTTGTGTTTATTTGTGTGTATGGTCTTAGTTAACAATTGGCAATTGGGATGCAGGTAGTATTTAAGGATTCCAAGCGATCACTTGCAACGGTTTTAGCGTGTGATCGATCGGGACAAGTAATAGGTAATCTTTTGAATAAGTGTTTGATTAGTGTTCGCTTCGACTCAATGGTTAGTCTATTAACTGAAGTTTCTGTTTGAAATAAGTTGGAGTGCTCGTGGGCTAGTTGCACATTTTCGCAAACAGAGGTGTAATCATACTGTTACAATATTAAATCGGCTGTGCGCTCGCTCGTGTGGTAGTCCGAATGCCTAAACGTGGGCGTAATATCATTAAGGCCAGCCATGAGCGATCTCATGGGCTTAGGTCGATTTGGGACATGTTGGGCTAAAATGGGCCGTATGGGCCTCACGGACTCGTGGGCCCCACATGAGTAAACCACACGAAAGTATGGAGAATATTGGGCTAGACTGTCTAGTTCACATGGCCAGGGCCATTACTGGGCTAAATGGGCCTCATGGGTATGTGGGCCCACATGGGCCCGTAATATGGCCCTTAGGCCCATTTTCACTGTCTGACTGTTAAGGTTGCACGGGTTGCCCGAGATGACTGTGGACCTACTATTAGGTCGATAAGTATACCTAGACCCCATTTTGATGAAATGATTGTTATACCCCTATGAGGTAAAATGACTGATATGCCCCTATGATATGTATGACTGTAATCGAGCATGACATTTTTGCATACATGCATGATGTTATGACATGACATAATGCATGGGGATGGGTTTATTATATTTGGAGAAAGTGTCTGTCATCGCAACTCACCAGTGTAATATCTTTGAAGTGCCATGGCGGTGCTATATTTTGGAGTATAGGGATGGGTGGGTTGATTTTATCCCCACATGGAGTGTTGGGCTAGACAGAGTGGAGTGTAGAGGATGGATGGGTAGGATTTCTGATTGCATTTCTGTTACTGTTACTGTAATGGGCTAAGGCCCACACAGATACTGATACTATAATAAGCTAAGGGCCAAACTAATATTGGAATGTTACTGAAACGGGCTTAGGCCCAAACTGTATATGCCTACTGTATGACTGACTGTTGTTAAGGGATTACACACTGAGTTTTCATAAACTCACCCTTCTGCTTTTTTGCACAGGTAATCCTTAGGTGGATCAGTGCTACGAGGGACTCGATGGTGGCCACACAACCGCATTTGCTTTCATTTTTAACTTTTAATTTATAAGTAGTTTAATTTGGGTATTTTTATTTAATAAGGCCTCTCTGGATTTTATTTTTAATTTGGGGATTTATATTTGTTTTGCTTTAATACTGCTAGAAGTAGAAATGACACGCAGATTTTCAAAAAGATAAATGTTTTTCAAAAATACCACGAATACGTAAACGGTTTTAAGAGCTACCGCAAGAAAATGACGTTTTACAAGTAAACGCTAGTACGCAACTATTTTAAAAAGCTTCCACTACAAAAGAGATTTTGAAATGAATAATGTTTTAAAGTAAATACTTTTGATAGTGACGCAAGTTTTGAAATCAACTTTTAGATCACACAAAAAGGCTTAATAAATATTGGGCTTTTCAAATGTTATCATGCTTTACGAAACACTTCAATATGACAACATCAGATTTGGCCATAACGTCCAAGTTGGGTTTGGGGTGTTACAAATTAAATAGGAGACAAAATTCCCTTAAACTATTTTGAGCAATCCTATTTATAGGTCGAGTGTTAAAAACTCTTCCTTGACCTAAAATGGCTGACTAATCTCCCTCAAAGTATGTTGTATGAACAAAACAAACCCTATTTCATTAAGTGGCCACATCGCGTCGATGTCGCGACAACCTATGGTCTGTTTCATAACACTAGCGAAAGTATGTATCCTTGGGAGTGTCTTCAAGGCTGTGTCGTGACACCCTTTTTGTCACAAAATCCTTAGTAGAATGCTCTTTGGGGTATTATGCTTGCTTTGTTCTAACACCCTAGCTTCGTGTTGCAACATTAGGTCCATTGCCTTTTTGCCCTCCAGAGATGTCCTACACACTCACTGAACATATTAGTCTACCTTTTGGCCTACTTCGGCCCACAAGGTCATATAAATTGCATAAATTAGCATATTTATGTATCTTCTATAAGCTCAAGGGTAAATTTACATTCATGGATTTAAAGAGATTTAGAAAACGTACAAACTCTTCCTCATCCTTCTTTTTGTCTTCCAATCTCACAAAAAAAATGAGAGTTTCTTGCCACTTATCTGATCAACTTCTTTAGGATTGGGGTCAGTTAGCTTAACCTCATCTATTTTATCAGCATCAACAATTTCCACGTTAAGACCAGAGATATTCTCATTCTCACACTTTATCTCTCTAATAGAAGGATGAACTGGGTTTTTCAACACGATACCTGAGCGAAGGCTAATAGCCTACGCATGCTATTTACCCTCCCTTCTTGGATTATTTTTAGTGCTGTTGGGGATACGAATTCTTACTTGTTTTTGCAAGACTTGTAACAACAGGTTCATTTGGTTCTACATCAGGCGTATATCAACACACATCGAATGCATTTCCTCTTTAATTTACCAAACTTGATGTCATGTGACATATTATCATTGATGGTGGGTTTCCTATCATGTTCCCAGGGTTTGAAAATATGAGGTAGCTAATATAAAGGTACATGTTTGGTTTTGCTAAAATTACCTACCCCTTGATTGGTAGTTCCTCCCTAGTTACCTCCCCATTTAAGATTAAGATGATCTCTGTAACACCCTATACCTGGCTCGGTCATCGAGCCTAAATATTAGGATGCCACACCACTGATTCATGTCACACACAATAAATAAAAGATCATTCTAGAAGAAACGTCTTTCAGATCATCATTCGTAGGGATTTAAGACAACCATACTCTTTAATTATCATCATTACATGCTAAACATACCTCAAATGGTCTTATAATAATAATTAAACATGTATAGGGTCCATTTAGCAAAATATTCCAATCAAGTACTTAGGTATTAATACTAGAATATGTGTATCGATATTTGGCTCAAGTGGTATCGATAGCGCTTTGAAAATCGATACCAAATCAACATTTTGTTTCTCATCTAAAATCTAAAGTCTCAAAAATTATCAGTACCTTTCGAAATGTATTGATTATTTTACCCCAAGTATCGATACTCATGACAAGGTATTGATACCAAATTATGTTACTAACTTCCTGTACTTTCAAAAACACAAAGGTATTGATATTAAAACCCGAATATCGATACCTCTGCTCCAGACATAAAAAATATAACAATTACAAGCATATAATTCATACAAACTAATGTCTAATAATCATGTATCATTCACTTAATCAAATGGTCACTAACATGTAACACCCCTAACCCATAACCGTCGTCGAAATAGGTTATGAGGTATTATTAGACTCGTAACTCAGATCAAAACAATCGTATAATAGATATCATCTCATTTCAATAAACATAGATCATTTATATTCAATATGAACTTTAAACGATCATACGAAGTCTAAATCATGTGTTCAGGATCAATTAGATAACATATGAAAGTTTTAGAACTTAGAAAAATTTTCAAATTTTTAAAGGTCACACGCCCGTGTGAACAGGCCATGTGCCTCACACGGCTTTAGACACTCCCTTGTGTCTAAACCGTGGCAAAACATGGCGTACATACTGACTTGTCCACACGGCCACAAGACACACCCGTGTGCCAGGCCGTGTGAAAATTAAGGAGGCTACTGACTTGGCCACACGCCCGTGTGCCACACATGACCAATAGACACACCCGTGTGTCTAGGCCGTGTCAAAACTGGAGGGTATACTGACTTTAATTCGTAGGGTACCCTAGGGGACACACGGCCGTGTAACATGATCGTGTGTCGCAAATGGCTGAGACACATGCACGTGTCTCTTCCCATATTGACAGAAATAGGCCATTTGAATAGCCAATTTGCCACCCCAATTCCATGCTTATAAGCCTTACTAATCTATGTCAAAACATAAAACAAAAGCATATCAAAATATTTCTTTCTATACATCATTCAATCTCATGCTCAAACTTACCAAAACTTACCAATCTTGCCATATATTATATCCATACATAAAATCACCACACATATCATATTGCATCACATTTCTTATACCAAAACCATGACATATTCACAACCATACCAAGCCATATCACATGGTTAAATATTTACATCACAAAACATAATCTCACAACTTCTAGCCTATACATGCCATACTTTAATATATACATTTTCAATGTACCAAAATAAGGTTCAATAGTGCGGTGACAATCCTCGACGATCCTCGAGCTCACAGTAGCTTCAATATCTATAAAACAAAGCCAGCACACACAAAGTAAGCTTTCAAAAGCTTAGTAAGCCATATACAAATAAACTTATCAACATAAACACAAAAACATCAAGAATAAATGTACTTTTTGACCAAAGTACTATCATATATCACATTGTTCATCAATAATTCATATGTTCTCAAAGATACCTATACTTACCTTTCATTCTCAACATAATGTACAATTCAACTGTACCTGAATCCAATATGCATTTCAAAAAGTCATTCATTTCTGGGAATGCCCATTTGAACCATTCAGAAATGTAAGGATACGCAAAAAGCTTAGAAAGTATATACAATGCCAACGTCCCAGACGTGGTCTTACATGTGATTAAACATCGATGCCACTGTCCCAGACAGGGTCTTACATGAAATTAGATACGAGGCCGATGTCCCAGACATGGTCTTACACACAAAATAGAAGTCGATGCCAATGTCATAGATGTGGTCTTACTTGCAAAACAGATATCGAAAATCCTATGTCATGACATATGTATCCTAACTATTCCTAAGGTTCGTACGGGGCTTTTCAGACGTCAAAACTTTGTCGATACATTCTCTGATAGCTCGTATTTAGCTTGGAATTTATTCATCTCAAACAAGCTTATTTGTATAACAACTTACCTCGTACGGATTTGAATAACGGAGTTGACTATTCAATGACTTTCGACTTCCCCCGATCTGATTTTGTATTCTTTAATTCTCAATCTATATAAATTCAAATTTAACCATTTTATTCACCAAATCATTCAAAACAATCCATAGACACATATTTAGGGCATTTTGCAAACTAGCCCTTACATTTTTACATTTTGACACTTTAGTCCCTAATTCACAAAATCACAAAATACACATAATTTGCTTATACACAAGCTTAGCCAAATTTTCATAACTCTCATACAAGTCCATACATTTCATTTATTTCACATTTTAGTCCCTTAAAATAACGTTTTTACAATTTAGCCTAAATTACTCAAATCCATCAAAAATCCAAAGACAACTTGTAAACCCAACATCAAGCTTTCATATTTCAACATATACCATCACAAAGCTCATGAATTCATCCATGAAACATTTCAAAATCATTAACAAAATCAAAAATTGAGGCATGGGTTCGATAGTATACGAAGCAACGATTACAAAAACGTAGAAATTATCAAAAACCGAACAAAAACCATACCTTAATCAAGATTTTCCTTAGCCGAACCCTATCTATCCTTTTATTTTCTTTTACTTAGTATTTTTGACAACCATAGATGAAAATGAACTAAAATATGACTTTTTTTTTATTTTAATTAAACTTAATATTCAATTACCAAGTTTGCCCTTAATGAACATACATTAAAAATCCATCAAAAATGGACATGTTTGTTCATTCAAACTTATAATGGTCAAATAACCACATAAGGACCTCTCATTAACAAAGACAAATCAAATAGACACTTTTAACAAAGAGCATGCAACTTTTACATTTTACGCGATTAGGTCCTTTTATCAAATTAAGCACACAAATGATTAAATTTTCATACGAAACTTTCACAAACATAAATTCATATATTTTAAGCACAAAAAATAATATTAAAACATTTTTCTAACTCGGATATGTGATCCTGAAACTACTATTCTGACTAGGGTCTAAACTGAACTGTTACACTAACATGTCCGAAGTAACAGTCCAAAAAATCATAATCATGACTGAGGAAGAAACCAATAATTCAAACTTAAAGTCCATAAGTCCTAAGAAAAATAGCCATGTATACAGTTTAAAAATCATAGCAAAAACCAGCATATAGTCTACCACATTGCCTTTAGTTCCCAAAACATAAATAAGTAAAAAAAAACCAAACATATGAATAACTACTAGAGATTTGGCTCGGTTCAGCCCTTAGAAACCACACCGCTTACACTGGCACACAACTAATCTGTAAAGGTTTAAGAAGGGGTTGGGTGATTTTAACAAGCTCAGTGAATACCTAGAACAACTACCATGCAAACATCTCATCAAACATTAGTAAAACATACATGTATCATAAATATAGCATGTAATAACCCATTTTCAGTGAAATAGGAACTGTAGTTTCGAGACCATAAATCTAAAGTAAAAAAATTTATTTTATTATTATTTTATATAGAAATGCCATATAAAAGTTTCGTTAAGAAATTTTATCGTTTACATGCTTAATTTGATAAAAAGGACTAAATCATGTAAAGTGCAAAAGTTGAGTTCTATTAGCTAAAGGTATTAAATAGCTATAGTACTTTAAAGTGAAGGTCCTTATATGGTAATTATATCATTAGTATATTAGTGGATGATAATGGCTTGGCATTTTGTGTAATTATTAAAGTTTATAAAGGTTAATTAGGTAATTAAGTAAATAAATGATAATTAAAATAAAACAAAATTAGTATCATCTTTTCTTTCATCTTTCTCAATCAAATATCAAGGGAAGAAAATATTTTTCTTGAAGCTAGGTTTGGACAAGTTTGTTTTGACCAATTAGGTATGTAATTTGTCCCGTTTTTAATGATTTCTATGTTTTTGGGATTGTTGTAGCTTAATCTAGCTAGCCCGGGGACTAATATGTGAAACTGTAAAACTATTAGGGTTTTACCATTGATGAACATGCTTGAGTTTTGAATGTTGATGATAGAAGATGAATGTTTGTTGTTAGATAAACAACTTCTGTAAAGGAATTTTTAGTGAAATTGTCAAATAGGGACTAAATTGAAAAATAGAAAATATTACATGGTGAAATTGTGAAATAATAGAAGTATAGTGCATGCGAAGGACCAGTTTGATATTCAGCCATAGTGGGTTGTGGTGAAATTGTGTAAATTTCCATTTTTATGAACTAGGGACTAAATAGAAAAGAGTTAGAAGTATAGGGGCAAAATAGTAATTTTTCCAAATATATGTGTTGGACTAAATTGAATGTGAAATATATTGAATTGGGTTAAATTAATCCGTATAGATCCAGTTAGACCTCGTACGGAGTTAGATCGGGGCAAAGAGAAAGTCTTAGATTAATTGCCTTCGTATCTACGTGTACTCGTTGAAGTAAGTTTGTGTAATTAAATTGAGTATTTATATGTTTTAATTGAATTATATGTATGTGATTTGTATAATTTCCATGTATAAATATTGATCGCATATCTGACGATTATCGAGCCCCATTTGAACCTTAGGAATTTGTAGGATATAAATGACATGTCATTAGGGATTGCCAATTCTCAGCTCGTGAGAGCTTACCGATTCTCAGCTCGTATGAGCTTACCAATTTCAGCTCGTATGAGCTTACCGATTTACAACTCGTGAGATCATACCGATTCATGGCTCATTTGAGCATACATGTTTAGCAATTGACGGATTATAGTTTAGCACACTATATGTGAGCTCTTTCGCGTATCCAACGATATTCTAAATGGTTCAACGGGTAATGTTCTGATACGATATGACATGATTTCAATATGAACTATTACAGCTATAGATATGAATTACATGGAAAATGATATTATATGGTATATACGTATATGAAATGGATGATACATGTATATGGAATTTGATTGATTGTTGAGCTCATCCATGACTTGGTTTATATATGTGTTTACATGGCTAACATGGTTGATGTATATGTGCTTAGGCATTTGGCCAATATATGTTGGGATATGCTTTGTTTACTTACCTTATATGTGAATAAATGGTAAGTTAAATTCTATGTTATGCGAACTTACTAAGCTTAAATGCTTACTCTATGTAATTTTTTTGTTTTATAGTGATTCAGAAGCTCGTTTGGATTGGAAGCTTGTCAGAGCTATATCATACTATCCATCGGCTCTTTTGGTACTTTTAGTTTGTTTAATTTTGGTTATAATGGCATGTATAGGTTATTTTGGATAACGTTAGCCTATGAGTTTTAGTTATGGAAATGACCATTTGGTTGGTTTGCATTTTGGCCTTGTTTTGGTAAAATGGTATATTTTGATGTGTATATAAGTTACCTTATATGGTTGAGTTATGGCTTGATATGGTAGAATGATGGAAGGTAAAATGGTGGTTTGAATATGCATTTTGTGTAAGCCTTGAATGGTTGTGAATTGGTACTTGTTTGAATGACTTATTTTATGTTTATAGTGAAAAAGTTATATGTGTACTATATAACCATTTGGAGCTAGTTTTTGTATGCCATATATTGTACATTATGGTATGTTTTCAAAGGGTAAATCAAGTGGCATAATATGGCTTAGTTTTGGTCAAACCTTTGTTGGTTAAATGATTATATTGTGTTTATATTTGCATATGCTTATGAATTGTCATTTGAGGTGCCTAAGGGCATTTTGGTTATATGTGAATATATTACATGTTTAAGGCTTGATTTTGGTTGTTTTGGATGCCTTAATATGGTTTGTTTATATTCACAATGTTAAGTATAGGTTGATGTCAAATTAGGTGAGTAATAAGGCTTGTAAAATGGCCTAATTTCCTCCACATGGGCATGTGTCTCAGCCTTGTGTCACACACGGCTAGGTGACACGGGCATGTGCCCCCTGTAGCTTTTAAAACGGTTCCAAGTCAGGTTGTTACACGGCTTAGCACACGGCCTGGCACACGGGCATGTGAGGTTACTTCGAAGGGTACAAGCCTAGCACACGGGCGTGTGGCTTGGTCATGTGGCCCAAGTCAGTGAGTTACATGGGCATGGACATGGGCTGGGACATGGCCATGTGTCCCTATTTCGATTACCCACACAGCTAAGACATCACACGGCCTGGCCATATTACCGTGTGACCCCTGCAGCTTTGAAAATTTTTAATGTTTTCTAAAAATTTTTGAGTTTCTAATTTAGTCCCGACTTGTTCCTAACACGTATTTAGGGCCTCAAGGGCTCGTATAAGGGATAATATATATGATTTTGATTGGGCTTTTATATGAATATTGATATGTTTTGAAATGTTAAAATTTCTATTTGTTTGATTTGTAAACTCTGGTAATGCTCGGTAACCCTATTTCGGCGACAGATATGGGTTAGGGGTGTAACATAGCAACCTTAACTTAGTTGACATATTTTACTTCACATGCATATACGATAGTTTATTTATAGAGTCAATACATACATATTCATGCATACATTACAATTCACACAAACATATTCATAGTTAATTTGGCACTTGAGCTATAAAACATAAAAGTGGGCACTATCACCACTTATTGGATACACAGATCTTCAACACACAACATAGACTCATAGAGTCAAACATGTCCTGTAAGTGAAGCACTAAGCTAACACTCTCCAATACACCAAACATGTCTTGTTGAATGGAGCTTAGCTCACATTTTCTTATCTCTCCAACATGTCCCAATGCCTCAACGTCTGAATCACATATAACATATAGGTGAGTACTCACAATCCTCTGGCATGCCAACTATATCCAATGGTCTTAAGTATCACAAGGCCAAAATATCTGTATTTAAAAACACATATTACTTACTGATTTTCGATTACTTTCACTGCACATTTGTATCAATTACACAATATTATCATTGTCACTTAGCATGTATGACATGCTTACACATATACTCTCTCACAACAGTTATCATGGACATATAACACATATACATCATCTTATTTCAGTTCACAATTTCATAAATAATGCAAGTATATATCTCACAAGATAAGCATGGGTACAAGGAAGCTTACACTCGAAATTTCCAAATAACGCATTGAATCGTGTCCACAAGTAGTTAATCTAAACACTCACCACTACGCTTTTGCCAAAATGCTGAAAGCTCAAACTAGCCTTTCCTAGCTTGTAGATGGTCCTATCGAATCCGAAACTTCAACACAACAATTCACATAACAATAAATTCAAAAATGAGCTAAGAACTCACCATAAGCTATCAAAAACATAAGCCTAAGCCATGTTCCCATATAACTGAAACCATTAACATAACAATCTTTACATTCGAATATCTTGGTCTATATTTAATCTTTTCGCCTAAAACAAATTTGGTTCATCTTTTAATTCACCTACGACTAATTCCCAACCTTTAAACTACACTAAAGTACTCAGTTCACAGTATCAACTTTTTTAATATGTTTATGGCTTTTTTTTTGGAAATTCATTAAATCCTAAGAAATCCTTAACGATACTTCAAAATAATTTTAGAAACCTCTTAATCATATAAAAACCTATTGATTAACACTTTGACACCACATTTTTATTTGAAAATCCAAAATTCACCATTAATGACTCTATTTTCAACTTTTATTCAAAATTCACAATTTAATGGTTAAAAACTCAGTTTTAAGGATCCAATAACACTAAAAACTAATAGGGAGATGAATGGTTACCTTTGGTGTAAGAAAAATAAAGGTTTTATTGAAAATTCGAAAAACCCACAAGTGAGGAAAATGATGAAATCAATGAGATTTTTTGGTGCTTTCTTGAAATATTGTGGAGGTTTAATGTTGGGAAAGTGAAAGAATTCAAGAGTACGGAGTTTTGGAATAAAAAATCGATTGGAAGAATATTTTTAAAACAAGGGACGACACAAACAATGCAAAGGAGAAAAGTAACGTGAAAATTGTTGATAGGGGAATATATCAGGTCAAATTTTAAAATTTGGTCTAACTGCAACATAAACACTCTCAATTTTGACTCTATTAAAAATTAGTCCTTTTTTTCTAAATTTAAAGGTTCTAAAACACATTTTCAAAAATTGATTTGATTTTATAAAAACCATAGTTGAAAACATTACCTATAAACCATGCTGCAAAATTTCGAACTTTCTAAGACTAAAATTCCTAAAATACCATTAAAACTCTTAGGCCCTATTTTGGGGTGTTACAATATCACCACCCTAAATTATAAGTAATAGATTAAGGATTACCACCCCTATTTCCCTTATAGTTGAACTCCTCATATTGATCTCTGAATGAATACCTCATGTAAGTTCTCACTATTACTACCCATGTGATTACCCCTAAAATGGTATTGGTACTTTGATTGCACTAACTTCGAGGTGATTAAGACTCTCGAGGATTTATTGATACTTATCCTCCCCATTGACTGTGTTCACAGTCACTGGTTTAGATTTATATATGAACTAATAAGCTGGCCACATATATGATTTCATTGCCATATCCTTTATGAGTTGGCAGCCATTAGCATAGATTTTAGATATGAACACCCCAGCAGACACTCCGTCTGGACTAGAACTCAAATTCTCATCCAATCATTATAAAAGGCCTACAATTGTAGCCAATCTTGAAGACCATGATAAGGACACATTCGAAACATTAGCTTAAAGCGCTCCCATGCCTCATAAAATGTATCTTCATCGAGTTGTCAAAAATTGGTGATGTCTATCCTCGGCTATTTCTCTTGCTCGTTTTAAAGTACGTTGCAAGAAACCGATTAGTAAGATCCTCTAAAGTTGATAACGAATCTATAACTATGAATCTAACCTCATAAATGTGTCATCACACAATGAAAAGGAGAAGAGCTTGTAACGACCTCTTTTCAGTAGTGTTAGAAATAAGGGTTCCGAGACCACAATTTCGACTAGGGAATAGGTATATATTAATTATTAATTATTAAGGGGCATTGGGATTATCGTATAAAAATTTGGAATCGTAATTTTATCGTTTAGATAGTCGTTTAAGTAAAAAGAACTAAATTACAAAAGTTAATACTTATTAATAACATGTGCTAATTAATTGGAAGATCTTCACTAAAGGGTTTAAAATGGCAATTAGCCATAATTAAATGGGTGGACGGTTTGGGTGTCATGTTATATGCAACTTGTTTGTTTTAAAAGGAGAAAATCATCATTTTTTTTTTTTTAGTTTCTTCTCCACTTAGCTGAAACACCCTTGTTGAAGGGGGGACCATTCGACCAAGCTTTCCTTGCTTACATATCAAGAAATAACGAAATCAATCATCAACCACGGAAAGGAAAAGATCACCAAATAATCATCTTCGACCTCCGGTATCTATCGAAATTTTTGTATGTTTGTATCCCTTAACTCGAACTATATAAATTTTTAATTATTATCTTGATAAATACATTTAGTTATGTAACACCCCACACTCGTGCCCTACGCCTGGAGGGAATACGAGGTGTTACTAAACTTAAACACATGCATTTAAACGCTTCCGAGTCACCAAGACTTGCTCAAATTTAAAAATTTTCTGTACTATAACTAAACTTCTTTAACATGGGCTTACGAGGCCTTAAACATCCAATAGAAACCACTCGGGACTAGCTCGGGTCCTTTAACCAACTATATAACAATGACTTTTGGAACAGGGCACACGTCCGTGTGGAAGGGCAACATGCCCGTGTGGCCATTATGACATGGTCGTGTTGATGGCCCGTGTGGTTCACACGGCCTAAGCACCTAGGGATATGCCCGTATCCCACTACCCGTGTGGATTTATTTTTCAATTCAAACCTATAGGGGTTTTCACACGGCCTGACGCAGGCCCTTGTGCATTGCCCGTGTCCCTCACACGGTAATGACATACCCATGTCTTAGCCCGTGTCTAAGAACCTTGACATTCTGTTTCTAACGTCAGCACCCAAATAGGGGCACACGGCCAAAGTACATGCCCTTGGCTAGAGGCCGTATCCTCCACATGGCTGAGACACCCGGCCTGTAACGCCTTAAATTCCCAAACTGCTGTTAAAATTATTTTTGTGTGTTTGTGATGTGAATATATGTTTGGCTTAGTGGTTGTATGCTCTGGAAGTGTTTGGAAAGTCATGGGTTCAAGCCTTGGCTTCCACAAAATTTTTCTTTTTAAGGATAAAACTCTTATCTTTGGCCAGTAGGGTTATAAGTTTATTTTGGTAAAAACATGACAAAATGGGCCGCTGGTCTAGTGGTTAGTGGCGTGTAGAGTGTGTTAGTGGTCAGAGGTCTGAATCCCTACTTGTCCAAATAGAGATTATTTTTTACCAGTGGCCATGTGAGGAAGTTGCGTTTGACCGAAACACTAAGAGTTTGAACAGATTTGAATTGAGTTGTTGTTAGCTGAATTTGAAGAGATGGATGGGAGGAAATTAAGGAGAAAATCAAGCAAGTTCGAATTTGGAGGAGAGTCATGCTGGGTTTGAACTCTGGCACTTAGTGTTTCAGTTGTGTAGGAATATTGAGGAGGTGTTTAGTGTGTTGAAGGTTGACCGAATCTGTTGAGTTCTTTTGGTCAAAAATTCAGCTTTAGTAGAGTGGTGCCGAAATTGGTTCTGCTTTGGGTGCCAATTTGTGTTAGCTAACTGAGTGTTGGCTTCATTCTTAATATCTCAGGTTGGCAACTTCATTTCTTTTGTTTTATTTGTTTTAGCTGAATACTCCTGTAAAATTTTATCAATCTCTTGATTTCTCTTTTGGGCAGAATACCTTAGTAACCTTTTCTCTTCATCTTTTCTTTTCTTCAAACCAATTATCTGACATTTGTGAAGGCCGATTGTTTCGATTGAGTACTTTCTCCTTTTTCTCCTCTTCTCTGAAGCTGAATACTTCTTTTACGAATTTGTTCTTCCTTTCTCTGTTGGGCCGGATACCCATACTCTCCCCCTCTCAAATCTTTTTTGTTCTTCTTACTTTGGCCGAATCTGCTTGATTGGCTATTGCCAAAATTCATTTGATTTATTGGTAAGTGTGTGTTACAATCACTTTATTATTTCTTTTCCTAGCCGAATTTCCTTTGGCTCTACTATCAAGTTTTGGCTTTCCCTTCTTTTTCTCTTTGGGGCCGAATGTATGTTTTACATCTAATTACTTATGATCTGCTAAATCATGCTAGGAGTGTGGATTATATTGTGGAAGCTTAGGTCACTCTTTTCATTGCAAGTGGTCTATCTACTTTTAGGGTAAGTGCTTTAAGTGCGATGTGTTTCTTATGGGACTTTAAATACTTATCAGTCGAACGGGTGTTTCTTATGAAGGTCAAAGGTTTAGAGCTTTACGTGGGTGTTAGGTCAGTAGGGTTTTGCGATTGTTGGATTGGCAAGAGTCAGTGAATCGATAGAATCCTTTTCGATATTGTGGTTTAGATTAACGATGGATTTAGGCTAATGAGGGGTTGTGGTTGACTATAGGTTTTCGATCTCAGAAGTGGTTCGACTACAACATCGCAACAAGTGTGTGCAACACTATCATTAAATGGGAAACGACAAAAGGTCAAAAGCTAAAAAGTGGACTGTCGACACCACACGGGCGTGTGGCCGCCCCTGTGGCAGTCAGTGTAATAAAACATGGTCATGTGGTCGATGAGATGGCCATGAGTGTTTTAATGGGTCAAAACGATATTGGGCCATTTTGGGCCAAACTGGGCCGTATATGCCCAATGGGCTTGTGGACACGAGAAAACCACAAAAAAGTATGGTCAATATTGGGCCAGGCTATGTAAACCAGACGGCTAAGGCCATTTCTGGGTTATGTGGGCCATACGAGCGTATGGGCCCACATGGGTCGGTAATGCGTGATGTAGGCCTACTATCACCTATTGACTGTTAAGGTTGCACGAGTCACCCAAGAAGACTATGGACCTACTGTCAGGCTGGTAAGTGTACCTGGACCCTTATTTTTGTAAATGACTGATATATCCCTATGTGATGTATGACTGTTTGAGCATGCCATTCTTACTGTATATACATTTATATTATGATGCATTGCATGGGGTGGGATATATGATTTTGGAGGAAGTGTACTGAAAGGCTAAAAGCTTATTACTGGCAGCTTTGCTGCAAATACTATTTTAGTACTGCAACCGGTACTACTTGGAGTGTAGGGATGGGTGGGTCGATTTTCTCCCCACATGGTGTGTAGGGTTGGTACGGAGATGGTGTGTAGAGGCTAGATTGGGTAGGATTTTTTAATTGCATATTGTACTGATACTGTAATGGGCTTAGGCCTCACTAATACTGTTACTGAGATGGGCTCAGGCCCAGACTGCTACTGTTACTGATAAAGGCTAAGGCCCTAACTGAAACTGAAAGGGCTTAGGCCCAAATTGTGTTTACTTTGATTGATTGCTATTATGGGATTTCACACACTAATTTTTCGTAAACTCACCCATCTGTTAACTGTGCAGGAAATCCCCAGACTTAGGCAGTTTGATACGACGGAGGACTCAGTGGTGGCCACTCGACTTAGTTAACTTTTAATACTAATTAAGGTTAATTTTGGGTTTTACATTATGTAATAAGGCCTCTCGGGTTTATTTTTTATTTTGGTATTTTACTCATATTTATTTTTGATTTACAACTGCTACTAGTAGGAAAAACACGAGTTTTCAAAAAGTTAAATGTTTTCAAAACCACCACAGATACTTAACTCGTTTTCAAAGCTTCCGCGAATAACGTTTTCAAAATTAATAACGTTTTATTAAAAGCAACCTTTAAAAGTGCAACCACATTACGAATGAGCAATAAGACTTTAAAATGGGTTTTCAACCTATATGAAGAGGGTAGTTAAAGAAAGGGTTTTTTAAACAATGAGTCTTAGATTTTGAAAAACACTTCAATGTGACATCGCTAGATCTGGTCATGACGTCTGGGCCGGGATTGGGGTGTTACATAGCCTATCTCTATCAGTGTGTTTACTACCAAGCATACTGACTTGCAATTTTTACGTGCAGGGGACACACGACCAAACAACACGCCCGTGGGGCTGACCGTGTGTCACACACGGCCTAGACACACACCCGTATGGACAATGTAAGGCTTTATACAAAGCCATTTGCCACTCTGAAACACAATCTAACACCAAACAACATAACAAAGTCTTACTTAATATGATTTTTCAACCAAACAACCATAGCTAAAGCCCATACACATTTTATATATTAAACCAAGCCAACAATTTCACATTCATGAAAGATTATCTTGCATTCATATAATAACTTTCAATATTAGCCATTTTTCCATGGCTTTATACAAAATGAGTAAAATACTAAAACAACCCAACACATTTGGCCCCAAAACAATGAGACACTGAAACAAAATCAAAAGTTCCTATACATGCCATAATCAAAATAAAAGAACTAATTATACCAAGTGCTTCGATTGATAGTCTGATCGATGCCTCCAACATCCGTTGATCCACGAGCTAATTAAGTGGCATTATAAGAAAATGGAAAGGAAATAAGGTAAGCATAAAGCTTAGTAAGTTTCATGAAAATAAACATCAACTAATCATTATAAAACAATATGCTTATGACCTTTCATAGCTTATTCATGAATACCATAAATAAACGTAAGTACAACTTACTCATCACCATCCAATACAACTCATATTGCATACATTGAGCCCATATCTCATACATTTCAATTAGGTACCTGTACCACTCATTACATGATCATAACCTTTCTCATTTCGATATACATCATAAACCTTTTTGTTGAACAATTTGGAATACTATCGGATACTCAATAGCCCTAACATGGGTTAAGATGTCGATGCCATATCCCATACATGGTCTTACACTGGCTTTCATATAGCGAGGCTGAAGCCATGTCCCAGACAGGTCTTACACTGGCTCTCATCTATCAGTGTCGATACCATGTCCTAGACAGGTCTTACACTGACACACAACAAGCTGACGCCATGTCCCAGAAAGGTCTTACACTAGCTTGTATATCACGAGACCAATGTATGTCCCAGACATGTCTTACACTAGCTCTCGTCTGAATGCCGATGCATGTCCCAGACATGTATTACACTGGCTTAAATATTTCGAGGCTGATGTGTAACAGCCCGATTTAGACCCTAATTAGAACGATGGTTTCGGGACCACGAATCTGAGTGAGAAAAATATTTAAAAATTATTTTCTATGTTTATTTTGTGTGAATTTATATTTGTGAAATTTTCGCAAGTTAATTTTGTAGTTTGACTATCCAAAAAAATAAACGGGCTTAATCGTGTTAAATCAAAACTTAATAGTTTAATGTGTAAAGGTCGAATTGTTGTTGTCTTTTTAAATGGAAGTACTTATGTTGTAAATAGGCCATTGGTTATATGAGTGGACGGTTGTAGACATGTTTTATAAAGTTTTCTAATTAAATTTTAAAGGTTAAAATAGTAATTAGCATATTATAATGAAATTAAATAAAACAATCATAAAATAGCCATGAATTGTAGTTCTTTATTGACCGAAACTTAAAGAAAATAAAGCTTTAGAAATTTTCAAGCATTCGGCACTTTGGAAGCTTGATTCAAAGTAAGTTTTTGTTCGGTTTTCGATAATTTTTACGTTTTTGAGATCGTTGCTTCGAATACTATCCGACCCATGTCGGAAGTTTTGATTTTGATGAATATTTTGAATTATGCTATTGATGAATATTTGTGTTTTATGATGTTTGAGGATGAATTATGAAATATAAGTTTTGGATTAATATGTTTTGTATTGGAATTTTTGATGAATTTGAGTAATTAGGGTTAAATGGAAAAAATAAAAATTTGAGGGATTAAAATGTGAAATAAATTAAATATGTGTATTTGTTTGTACTAGAGGAACATTCGGCCTAAGCATGTTATATGGAGATTTTGTGTATTTTGTGTTTTATGCAATTAGGACTAATCTGTAAAAGTATGAAATATCAGGGGTAAAATGGTAATTTGCCCATTTATTTGTTGTTGGATTAAATTATATGAAATGGTGTTTGAATGAGATTAATTTGAAATTGTATAGATCAAGAACAACAGAAATCGGACTTGGATGAGGAAAAGCAAAAATAGTTGAATAGTCGATTTACATTGTTCGTTGATATTCGAGGTAAGTTTATAAGCAATAAACATCGTTAAATTTGAATGTATATGATCTTTATATGCTGAATTTAATTGTGTGAATTTCTATTAGCTATAGCCGAATGTATAAATGTTATGAGATTATGGAACAAGTTGATTCAATTAAGATATGATGTACGAAAAGCTTCGTATGAACCTTAAGTAATGATTAGGACTTTCGAAATATGAATTATGTGTAAGATTGACTTTGTATCAATGATATTCGAGCTTTATTACCTAGCAGGCTTTATACCGGTGTATTCTATCGGGCTTTATTGCCTAGCAGGCTTTATGCCAGTGTATTATGTTAGGCCTATTGCCTAGTAGGTTCTGTGCCAGTGTATTGTACTAGGCTTTATGCTTGGCAATTTTATGTGAGCAATGGTAAAAGTAATCAAAGGTGTTAAACAAGCTAAAGTGATCAGGTATGTGAATGTGGTTTACTTATTTGAAATGAAGATAAATTGACTGAAAATTTTGTGATAAAAATGTTATGTGATGCCATTGAAAATGTATATAATTATGGGTAGTGTATTCGGTCTTATGATAGATTTAAGTATGTAATTTAAAAGTTTGATTTATGAGTATGTATATATAAATGCATATTTATAATCGATTATATATGAAGTTATGACTTTGAAATTGGAGAATTCAATGATAATTGATATATGTGTATATTCGGCCATGGTATATTATGAGTATAAATATATGTTTGATTTCGTTTTATTTTATTTATCTATCAAGATCATTAATTTGTTTAAATTGCTTATAACTTACTAAGCTAAGTTAGCTTACTCTGTGTATATGGGTGTTTCTATTTTATAGATTTTGGATTCAAGTTACGAGCTCGGGGATTGTCAGCAAAGTCCATCACACTATCTACTATTTCAGTATTTAAATAGTTGAACTCGAATTATGGCATGTATAGGCTGGATTTCATTTTGAAATATTGGATTTTGGTTGTGTGTAATCTAGCCATGCGAAAGTGGCTTAAGTGTTATGTTTGAGTTTGGCTTTGTTTAGATTATGGTTTGAGCTCATATTATATTATCATGCTATATGCCATGGATGGGATCTAAATATGGTCTATGTTTTTGAGCATTGAATTTGATTAAAGACTTTAAATGTGGCATGAATATTTTTGCTTATGTATACAAATTAGGTATATTTAGATAATTTGAATATCGGTCATTCTTGTGAAGTTGCATATAAAAATATAAAAATATAAATAATCTTAGTTATTAAGTATGTTCGGTTATGTGTTGAAATTTAGATAAAGTAATTACTTGACTTGTAATTTGGTTATTGTTCATAATGGTATGCTTCGGTACATGGCGTGGCAATGATATGTGCAAGTGCATGATCTCTAGGTATATATGTATATAATGTTGTTTAAACATGTGTTTTGGTTATGAAGTAGAAATGGAAGTGTATTGTGTTACAACATGAAATGCCTTAGAAAATTTAAAACACATGACATTAGTATGAGGTGAATTTTGGTATGAGCTTATTATGTAAAATAAAAATATGTTTGGCTATGTGACTTGATAATATTGGAAAATTTGGACATCACATATATAATAAGGATAATTACATGTTATTATTTACTATCATGATAGGTTAGCCCAAATTAAAAGTGATCTAATTTGGTTAGAATTTTATTGGGCTTTTCATTATTAAATAAAGTATGGGTCAAATATGTGTAGATACTCTTCTAATCAAATTCTAATTAATGATGGGCTAATTAGAATTTGATTAGAACTAATATGCCAAGGTTATAAATATTAGGGTTATGGTCCCCAAATTATACACAAGATATCTTTTCTAATATCCCATCATTAGGAAAGAGAGAGCAGATATTCTTTGAATTTCTTGTGTGCTAATTTGGAAGATCAAATCCCCAAGATCGGGTAAAATTTCAAGGAATCCATGGATTCAGGTACGCTTCCGCATCTAGTTTTATTCTTGATTTATTCTTGATGATTTGACATGATAGATCCTGGTTTACAGTTCTAATTTTATATTAGATATTATTTAAAATTCTAACAGATAGCTCACCAAAAAAACTAAGGTTTTCTCCTTTCAAAAAAAAAAAAAACTAAGGTTTTCAGTTTTTCATTGCATTATTAAGACAACCTTATTTTGGGTTATTTCAGAGTCTATAAAGCAATTAATATATATAGTTTTGATATTTTACTATTGGGGAAATTTAAATTTGAATATTGGTATGTTTATATATATTTTAAAATAACTTAATTGAAGCAAAAAGTCACCAAAGTGATTTTTTTTTGTATAAATTATTTTGTTTTAAAATATAAAAGTTTGTGTGCATGTAACTTAAGTTATGTTAATATTGATTGGCCCAAATGAAGATTAATAATATTACATGTGCAACTATGGTGATAAACATGTGACGGTTATTCAGTTTTACATGTGAGTAATAAATTGGCCTAAAGGAAGATTTATTATTCGACATGTTCTTATTGTCAATGTTTGATTACTCCACCAAGATATCACTTACAAGTTAATATTTTGTCCAAAGATGAAATATTAATGGAGTGTCTGATATCTTGATATGAGGTTTTCCTTTATTCAAATTATTTTAAATTTAAAGTCTTAGGTGAGGTTATTTTGATTTATTCAGCTATTATTATATTTGCCAACATCATTGTATGTTGTTTTGGGATAAATATATATAAATATATATTATTAATTTTTAATTTGTTTGAAAGATGAAATTAAGGTAAATATTTTGAAACAAATAAATTCAGATTTTGGCTTTTAATTAAGGATGTCTAATATTTTAAATAAATTAGTTGAAACAAAATGCTGCCAAAGTGACCTCTTTTGTGTAGATTAGTTTATTTGAAATATTAAGATGATTATATGTTTTTGTGATTCATGCGTTTATTAATTGACCCAAAGGTAAGTTAATATTTGGCAGAATTTCAATGATATCTGTGGTGATAAACGTGTGACAATTATAAGGTATTTTATGTGAGCAATAAGTTAGTCCAAAGATTAATTCATTGTTTGACATAATTTATTGTCAATGTTTGATTGCTACAACAAGAGTACCGCTTACTGTTAATATTACTTTCCAAAGACTTGATATTAATGTTCTGTTTGGTATCTTGAGATGGGATTAGCCATTATCTTGAATTTATTGTTTACTTATGAACATTGATATGAGCTTCTTTTTTGTTCTATATTCAGCTAATTCATCTTCTACTGCCACAATATCTGCTAACATAAATTTTATATCCATACTTAATGAGACTAATTTCAATGAATGGAAAAAGCACTTACTTATAGTGTTTGGTTGTATGAACATAGACATTGCACTAAGGGAAGAACAACCAGCACCTCTCACTGTGGAAAACACCCCTTATGTTAAAAGGGATTTTGAGAGGTTGGATCGTTCAAATTGCATAAGTCTAATAATCATGAAGTACAACATTTTAGAAGCCTTTAGGGGCAAAGAATTTAAAAATATTACTCAGGCCAAAGTTTCGTTAACGAAATTAAGAAACGTTTTGCTAAAAATGATAATGTTGAAATAACATCACTTCAACTTATTTGATGTCTATAAAGTATAAGGGTCAAGGAAATACTGAGAAATTTAAGGGCTATGAGTTTTATGATCCCACAATTAGGAATATTTTTTAGATGAGAATTGCAACATTCTTTTAGGATGTTGAGTTTGAAGGGAGAAATAAGGTTAGAGACATTGCTTTTAAGGAGGAATTGAATTCTAACTCAGGTCCTACTATCACTTTTGATGATGTTTAGGTTCTCATACCTATCATTGATTAAGAAGTGAATCTAGAACCTCAATAAGACAATGTTGAACAACTCCCTATTTAAGATGAGGTAATTGTTTCAGAAGAACAAACTCAACAACCTCAAGAGTGAATGTCATTAAAAAGGTCCACTAGAGAAAGGGTTATAATGGCTTTGTGGAATATTTTGACATTAAGCTACATCAGATGAATATTAAGTTAATGGTTTCTCAATGGTAATATTGATCATACATTTATATAGTGCAATTAGAAAGCTTTGTGTCTAATGATGCAAAGTTAATGATTTGCAAAGAACTTCATCTATGGGCTTAAGCAAACTTCTCGTCAATAATATTACAAATTTTACCAAATGATTATCTCATCCAGTTTAGAGATGAATTTTATTGATAATCGTATATACCATAAGTTTAGTGGGAGTAAGGTTCTATATTTGGTTTTATATGTTAATGACATACTGCTTGTCAATAATAAGTATAGTCTCAATCAATGCCCTAAGAATGATTTTGAGATTACAAAAATACATTAGATATTTTTTTTACATTTTAGCAATGGAAAATATAATGTACATTCAGGTTTGTATACATTGGAATATTGTGTATATTATTGGGATGTTAGACAGATATTTTAAGCAACCCTAGTTTGGACCATTGGATAGCATTCAAAAGGGTTATAAGGTATTTTTAGAGAACAAAAGATTACATGCTCACATATTGGAGGTCTAATCAGTTAGAGGTCATTAGGTATATAGACTCTGATTTTGATGGAATGTGGATACAAGATTTTGTCACTAAGGTGTAAATTGTGAAAACAAATTGCAGTCTTTTATTCCAATAACAACAAGAGCACATCAAAGTCAAAACACATAGACTTTAAGTTTTTGGTTGTTAAAGTAAAACTTCAGAGTTGTTAGGTGTCTATAAAGCATATGAGGAAAAACTTCATGATTGCGGATTTGTTTACTAAGGAACTACCCCTAAGGTTTTATAAGAGCACATTGCTCATATGGGTGTAATGTCATTTAAAGGATATTTGGTTTTAGTGGGAGTTTGTATTTTTTAAATGCTTTTATGTTATAGAAACATTTTCAGTTTAAAGATATTAAGTTTATTTTCTGCAGAAATAAAGTTTATTTGGTTTATTCACACTCTGATTTTGGTAAGGTTTGATCTCACTAAAGAGGACCAGTTGGAAATAGACATGGTTAGATCATATTGCATGTAATTTCCATGCTACACATACATACTTGATCTATGTCATTTGGTTGTGTTAATATACGTGATCATGGATGGATTTAGTTACGATATATGTAACGAAAGTCGCCTTGGTTCTATGTTAACATAATTAATGGACGAGATTGTTTGGAATACCTTTTGGATATGATAGTAAAATTTTGAGCTCATAAAGTTATATAATGACATGTAATTATAAAGTAATCAGTATATATATGTGGTCCAAGTGGGAGATTGTTGGAAAATTTAGACATCACATATATAATAAGGATAATTACATGATATTATTTACTATCATGATAGGTTAGCCCAAATTAAAAGTGATCTAATTTGATTAGAATTTTATTGGGCTTTTAATTATTAAATAAAATATGAGTCAAATATGTGTAGATACTCTTCTAATTAAATTCTAATTAATGATGGGCTAATTAGAATTTGATTAGAACTAATATGCCAAGATTATAAATATTAGGGTTATGGTCCCCAAATTATACACAAGATATCTTTTCTAGTATCCCATCATTAGGAAAGAGAGAGTAGATATTCTTTGAATTTCTTGTGTGCTAATTTGGAAGATCAAATCCCCAAGATCGGGTAAAATTTCAAGGAATCCATGGATTCAGGTACGCTTCCTCATCTAGTTTTATTCTTGATTTATTCTTGATTTATTCTTGATGATTTGACATGATAGATCCTGGTTTACAGTTCTAATTTTATATTAGATATTATTTAAAATTCTAACAGATAGCTCACCAAAATCAATAAGTATGTATAGGTAAATTTTGGGTAGTCGAATAAATAGAAGGTTAATGTAGTTTTTGTTTAGTTCCTAGTGGTATATTATTTGTAAATTTTGGTTTAATTATTTGAGTAGTTTAATTAGTTGATTTAATCTTATGTATATATAATTATTTATTCATGAAAGGCGAATGTAGTAACAAGGTAACAAATACTATTATAAAATATATATATCATATGTATGAAAAGAAATGATGTGTAATTTCTTGCAATAAATATACGTATGACTCATATAAAAATAGATTTAATATTCAAGAATGATGTTATTGATGTGTTATATGATCTGCATGTATATAAATTGTTTTGACATATTTTGGATTTCGTTTTATTTATGCTATGTATTAAATGATTAAATTTAATATTTGGTAGATTGAAAGTGATATGAGTAATGATGTGGTTTTAATTTGTAAAGTAGAAAAAATGTAATGCATATTTGTCTGAATTGTGATATGTTTGGTAAGGCCTCTTAACTCTAACCCGGTGACGGATATGAGTAAGGGGTGTTACACGATTCATGTCCCAGACATGTCTTACACTAGCTCTCATGTTGTGGCTGATGCATGTCCCAGACATGTCTTACACTAGCACACATATCACCCATTATCACGGTACAAATATCCAAGTCTATTCCAAATGTTCAACGAAAGTCTTTACTACTTAAATTTCTCAACATATATTCTCATATTCAAAATCAAGACAATTTATGCCATATCAATTCAATTACACATCACAAAGATATATTTGCGTTATTAACATACAACTTACCTCAGTACTCAAAATGTGGCGACTAGTTGGTTTAATCTACTTGCTTGGTCTTCCCCCAGTCTAGGTTCAGATTTTGTATTTCTTGATCTAATGAAAACATTTAGTCATTTAATTATCAATTAAATCTAAACACACAATAATTTATAATTTGGGCAAAATGACCATTTTGCCCCTAGACTTTCACAAAATGACCATTTTACCCCTAGACCTAGAAATCGATTTTTATCGAGTTTCCTTATTATTCAAGCCTAAACGACCATTTATCTTTCTTATGACAACCCCAAATTTCTAATATTTCACAACATTACTATCTATTTTACAAACTTTATAAAATGGTCCTATTAAGGTTTTCATGAGAAGTCCCTTCACAAAAGTTGTTTCTTTCACAAACATGATTCATTTTCTTCCATAAAATTGCAGAAATCAACGTGAACACTCTCATGGTAAAACCCTAGACTTTCAACCATTTTGCAAAATAGTCCTCTCATTTGAAAGCTCATGCTACAAGGGTTCTAAAAGTACAAAAATCAACAAGAAAGACCATCAAAATCACTTACTTGTAGAGAGATTAAGTGGCTGAAATTTCAAGCTTCAAAAACTCCTCTAATGGCTGCTATTTTCGGTGGAAATATGGAAAAGAAAGATGACCTCTTTGATTTTATTTTAATATTCAATTTGCTAATGTCATCAATTACCAACCTTAGTCATCTTTTGACTTTTTGACCATCTTTGTCTCCTATAGCCGGCCATGCCTCTCTAAAGGGTCTAATTGCCTGTTAAAGACCTCTAATTTAGGTTCTCTAGCTATTTGACACCCTTAGCTATCAAAATAGGACTATTGCACTTTATGTGATTTAGTCCTTTTTCGCAATTAAGCTCACAAATGCTAAAATTAATTCACCAAAATTTTCATGCACCTTTATAAACATGCCATCACACATAAAATAATATTAAAAATAATTTCTCTGACCTCGGGTTAGTGGTTCTGAAACCACTGTTCTGAATAGGCCCAAAATTGGGCTATTACAATTCTCCCCCTTAGGGATTTTTGTCCCCGAAAATCTTACCGATGAATAGATTCGGGTATTGGTCTCTCATGGTCTCCTTGGGTTCCTATGTGGCTTTTTCGACTCCATTTCTATGCCGTAATACTTTAACAAGTGCAATACTCTTATTCCTTAGTTGTTTTACCTCTAGAGCCAAAATTTTAACTGGCTCTTCGCTATAAGTCATGTCCGACTGAATCTCAACCTCAGTTGGCATGATCACATGCAAAGGATCTGATCTATATCGACGTAACATGGACACATGAAATACGTCATGAATCTTTTCCAACTCTAAAGGCAAAGCCAACAGGTCCTACTCTCTCGGTGATTTCATAACGCCCATACAAAGCCTCATGGAGTGCCATTTTCAAACTCAACTAATAACTAAAGTTGTAAGTGAAATCAACCAGCGGTAAGTACTTTTCCCAACTGCCTTGAAACTCGAGAACACAGCACCGCAACATATCTTCTAAGATCTGAATTACTCTCTCCAACTGACCGTAGGTTTGCGGGTGAAATGCTATACTAAAATTCAATTTCGTTTCTAATGCGTCTTGCAACTTCTTCCAAAATCACGAGGTAAACCTCAGATCTTTATCCGAAATAATTGACAAAGGTACTCCATGAATTCTTACGATTTCGGAAACATACAATTCAGCCAATTACTCAAGGGAATAATCGGTACGCACCGGTATAAAATGTGTCGTCTTTGTAAGCCTATCAACAACAACCCAAATGGAATCCTTTTTCTTTGGCGTCAAAGGCAAACTCGACACAAAAACCATGGTTACACGATCCTATTTCCACTCGGGAACCATTATGCTTTGAAGCAAACTTGAAGGTACTTGGTGTTCAGCCTTTACTTGCTGACAAACTAGACATTTAGAAACAAACTCAGAAATGTCTCTTTTCATTCCCGACCACAAGTGCATTTTCTTCAAGTCATTATACATTTTCCCGCTACCCAGATGGATAGACAAACAACCACTATGTGCCTCTCGTAAAATCTTCTGAATGAGCCCATTATCCTTGGGTACACAAATTTTGTCTTGGTACATCATACAACCATCAATACCAATACAAAATTCTGATTCATTTCCTGTCTCACACTGAGCCATTTAGCTTGCAAGTCTTTATCACCTTTCTGAGCCTTACATATCCCTTAAAGATACATCGGTCTAGCTCTCATCTCAGCTAGGATCAAACCATCATTAGTCACAATCAATCGGGCATTCATAGCCCTCAAAGCAAACAATGACTTTCTACTCAGAGCGTTAGTGACTACATTCGGCTTTCTCGGGTGGTAGTCAATCACCAACTCATAATCCTTTATCAATTCTAGCCACCTTCGTTGCCATAAATTCAACTCCTTCTGAGTCATCAAATACTTGAGACTTTTATGGTCGGTGAACACTCGATATCTCTCACCATACAAATGGTCTCTCCAAATTTTCAATGTGAATACAATGGTAACCAACTGTAAATCATGCGTTGGGTAATTCTTCTCGTGTGGTTTTAGCTATCTCGAGGCATAGGCTATTACCTTGTCTTCTTGCATGAGCACCCACCCTAACCCATTTAATGATGCATCACTATACACCACAAATTCTTTTCCCAATTCCGATTGCACTAAAACTGGAGCCTCGGTCAATAAAGCCTTTAATTTCTCAAAACTCTGTTGGCACGTCTCTGTCCATTCAAACTTGACATCCTTTTGTAACAACCTTGTCATCAGAGTAGCTATTATCGAGAGCCCATTTACAAATATTCTGTAGTATCTAGCCAATCCCAAAAAGCTTCTAATCTCTGACACATTCTTCAATGGTTTCCAGTCAACAATAGTCGAGATCTTGCTTGGATCAACTTTGATTCCATCTCCTGACACGATGTGTCCTAAGAATCCAACTTCTTTAAGCCAAAATTGACTCTTACTGAACTTGGCATATAACTGCTTATCTCTCAAGGTTTGTAAAACCATTCTCAGATGCTCCACGTGTTCACTCTCATCACGTGAGTAAATCAGTATGTCGTCGATAAAAACCACCAAGAATTTATCCAAATGCGACCAAAAAATACGGTTCATCAGATCCATGAATACCACAGGGGCATTCGTTAAACCGAAGGGCATAACTAGAAACTCATAGTTCCCATATCTCGTCCTAAATACAATTTTCGGTACATCTTGCTCCTTAACCCTTAATTGGTAGTAGCCAGACCTTAAGTCGATCTTAGAAAACATGGTGGCTCTCTTCAACTGGTCGAACAAATCATCGATGCTTGGCAAGGGATACTTGTTTTCCACCGTCACCTTGTTGAGCTGTCTGTAATCTATACATAACCTCATCGATCCGTCCTTTTTCTTCATAAATAACACTAGGGCACCCCAAGGAGAAAAACTCGATCTCGCAAAACCCTTATCAATTAACTCTTGCAGTTGAACTTTCAACTCTTTTAACTCCGTATGAGCCATCCTATACAGAGCAATCGAGATGAGTGTTGTATAAGGACTAACTCGATTCCAAATTCAACATCCCTTATAGGAGGTAATCCAGGTAATTCTTTCGGAAACACATCTATAAACTCACATACCACTGGTAGTGATTCAATCTTTAACTCAGACACTGGAGTATTCAACACAAAAGTGAGATAAGCCTCATATCCTTTTCTCCAATATCTCTCTGCAGTCGTAGACGATATCAGTATAGGTGAGTTATCTGATTCATCTGGTTCAACTCAAAGAACATTTCCCGTATTCACATTTCAACTCAATAACTTTTCACCCACAATCCACTACAACCCCATGAGAAGTTAGCCAGTCCATGCCGAGGATTACATCGAATTCATCAAACGACAACAACATAAGGTTAGCCAAAAAATAATGACCTCTAATTGTCAAGGGACAATTTCTACATACTCGGTCTACTAACACATGTTTGCCTAACGGATTAGACACTTTCACCATAACTTCAGTAGGTTCAACTAACATATCCATATTGGGTACTAATTTCATGCATACATAGGAATGGGTAAACCCCGAATCGATTAAAGCAACCATAAAAATATTATGAAGAGAAAAAGTACTCGTAATTACATCTGGTGAAGATGCCTCTTCGCGAGTGCAAATTGCATAAGTCCTTGCAGGCGCTCAGCCCTCGACCTCATAGCTGAATCTCTAGGAGCACCTCTACTGCTAGCCCCATTGCCCGGGTTCTTTTGTGGTCTACCCCTCGAAAGAGTACTACTTTCCCTCATATCTTGCTTTTTCTCTTTGTCATCTAATTCAGAACAGTACCGAATGAAGTGGTCTAGTGATCCACATTTGAAGCAACCCCTCTCATTCCCTCGGCACTCACCGAAATGATGCATACCACATTGTGAACACTCTAGCCTATTTGGCCGAGCACTACTAACACTAGCGATAGAAGTGGTTTGAGCTTTAGATACCGTGTGCTGCTTGTTCTTGCTCTTACTCGAGAACGCCACTGACACATTTGATCGGGTAGAAAACTCTTTCGATCTCTTAGATGAGGTCTGCTGTGATTTTCCCATCCATTTTTTCCTTGAGTCTCGGGACTCGATGTTAGCTTTTCTCTTCTCTTTGGCCAATTCCTCGGCCTTGCATGCTCTCTCCACGAGCACCACAAATTCCCTCAATTCTAAGATGTCAACTAATAGACGGATATCTTCGTTCAGACCATCTTCAAACCTCTTGGACATGATAGCTTCTATAGATACGCACTTCCGTGAATATTTGTTGAGTCTCACAAACTCCCGCTCATACTCCGTCATAGTCTTACGGCTTTGCTTCAGCTCTAAAAATTCTTTCCTTTTCTGGTCTATAGACCTGTGGCTATTGTACTTCTTTTGAAACTCTTCCAGGAAAAATTCCCAAGTTATCCTCTCTCTCAGTACAACAGACAAGAGAGTATTCCACCATTGGTAGATTGAGTCTCGTAGGAGCGACACTGCGTACTTCACACACTCCTCAGGTGTGCACGATAGCTCATCAAATACCCTAATGGTATTTTCCAACCAGAACTCTGCTCTTTCTGGGTCATCATTGATATTAACCCGAAATTCCTCAGCCCCTTGCTTTCGTATTTTATCTACTAAGAGTTTCTCTCTCCTAACCATATCCACTCCTTGCGGGGCTATAGAGGCATATTAAGGAATCGGAGGAGGCAGGGGAGGTGGAGTATTCAGATTCACACGAATAAGCTCTGAGTACCAAGCATCCATCATGTGGAGGTAAGATTCTCTAACCCTTCTACCCTGACTCATTGTCACGGGCTGAGTATCTACTGGCACGGTCCCTTCAGCGGGAGTCGGCGCATTACTTCCCATGTCATCTACCGTGGCTATGTCAGGATCCATTTACTATACGTAAAAAAATAAAATTTATCTCGTCAAGAGTCGTCATACTATCAATATACAATTATGGCATGTATAGTTAGACTCGTGCTCATGCTAGGTTAGTCTTAGAATCGACTAAACCATAGATCTGATACCATTAAGTGTAACACCCCAGACCCGTACCCTACGCTGGGACGAAATATGAGGCGTTACTAAAATTAAACAAATGCATTCAAATGCTTCTGAGCTACCAAGACTTGCTCAAATTTAAAAATTTTTTGAACTATAACTAAACTTCTTTAACATGGGCTTACGAGGCCCCAAACATCTAATAGAAACCACTCGGGACTAGCTCGGGTCCTTTAACCAACTATATAACAATGACTTTTGGAACAGGGCACACGCCCATGTGGAAGGGCAACACGCCCGCGTGGCCATTATGACATGGCAATGCTGATGGCCCGTGTGGTTCACACAGCCTAAGAACCTAGGGACATGTCCGTGTCCCACTACCCGTGTGGATTTATTTTTCAATTCAAACCTACAGGGGTTTTCACACGGCCTGACACATGCCTGTTTTCATTGTCCGTGTCTAAGATCCTTGGCATTCTCTTTCTGACGTCAGCACCCAATTAGGGGCACACGACCAAGGCACACGCCCGTGGCCAGTGGTCATGTCCTTCGCACGGTTGAAACACACGACCGTGTCTCTGCCTGTGTGTTTACTACCATGCATGCTGACTTGCAATTTTTACGCGCAGGGGACACATGACCAAATAACACGCCTGTGGGGCTGACTGTGTGTCTACCCGTGTGGACAATATAAGGCTATATACAAAGCCCTTTGCCACCTTGAAATACAATCTAAAACCAAAAAACATAACAAAGTCTTACTTAATATGATTTTTCAACCAAACAACCATAGCTAAAGCCCATACACATTTTATATATTAAAACAAGCCAACAATTTCACCTTCATGAAAGACTATCTTGCATTCATATAATAACTTTCACTATTAGCCATTTTTCCATAGCCTTATACAAAATGAGTCAAATACTAAAACAAGCCAACACATTTGGCCCCAAAATAATGTGACACTAAAACAAAATCAAAAGCTCCTATACATGCAATAATAATAAAAAAAGAACTAATTATACCAAGTGCTTCGATTGATAGTGTGATCGATGCCTCCGACGTCCGTTGATCCACGAGCTAATTAAGTGGCACTATAAGAAAATGGAAAGGAAATAGGGTAAGTATAAAGCTTAGTAAGTTGCATGAAAATAAACATCAACTAATCATTATAAAATAATATGCTCATGACCTTTCATAGCTTATTCATGAATACCATAAATAAACGTAAGTACAACTTACTCATCACCATCCAATACAACTCATATTGCATGCATTGAGCCCATATCTCATACATTTCAATTAGGTACTTGTACCACTCATTACATGATCATAACTTTTCTCATTTTGATATAAATCATAAACCTTTTTTTTGAACCATTTGGAATACTACTGGATACTCAATAGCCCTAACATGGGTTAAGATGCCGACGCCATGTCCCAGACATGGTCTTACACTGGCTTTCATATAGCGAGGCTGATGCCATGTCTCAGACAGGTCTTACACTGGTTCTCATCTATCGGTGTCGATGCCATGTCCCAGATAGGTCTTACACTGACACACAACAAGCAGACGTCATGTCCCAAACAGGTCTTACACTGGCTTGTATCTCACGAGGCCGATGCATGTCCCAAAGATATAGTTGCGTTATTCACATACAACTTATCTAACGGCCCAAAAATCTTGAACTTTTTTTCTTTTTCGGTTTTGATAAAAAGTGTGTTTAATATTCCTGGTTAAGTTTTGAGTTCGAACTTTGGGGTGAAGGAAATTATAGTTTAATAATTAAAAGAACCTTGATGGCAAGTAGTTTTGGTTTTAAATAAATGAAGGAGGAATTGGACACAAGGAGCCTTGTGTTGAAGTGGCAAGTAGCGTCACATGTGGGGCTTAGAGGTGGCGTCACATGCATGGTAAGGAGGTTTGGGGTTTGAATCCCTCCTTGCTCAAAAGAAAGTTTTATTTTTGCTCAATAAATGGCCAGTAGTGGCATTGGATGTGAAGTCTGAAGGGAGTGATCAGAGGAGAAATTTAACGAAGGGATTAAGGAGTTATTAGGGAGAAAAGTTAGGAGATGAGGGGTGTAGAAAAGTGGAGCTGAATAGGGAATTTAGGGATAGGGAACTTCGGTTATAGTATATACAGGTGCTAATTTTGGGGATTCTAGGGTATTATCGAAATTACTTCTCTTCCTTTAGCCGAATTTCTCATTTTTGTGTTGCCGAAACACTTTTCTCTCTAGGTGCTCAAAAGCCGAATTCCTTGTTCCTTGCTTGCCGATTTTCTATTCTTTCTCTTTTCAAATTCTCTTTTTATTCACCTTTGGATTTAGTCAATTCCTTCTTCTCTTCTTCTTATTTGTGTCGAATAACCCTTTTCACCAAACAAATCACAAAAGTCGAATATCTCTTTGGCTGAAGACCCTCTGTGTCGCCGCTACTCCCTCTACTTCGGCTGATTCTTATGGGAAGATCTATGTTCAATTTCTCCTTAGGCGTTTTGGGGTTTTAGATTTAAGGAATACTCATGATTGGTGATCAAGGAAGGGCTGTTAAGGCTTGTCATTCAAGGTAAGGCAAAGCTAAGATTTTTGGCTTTTCGTATTTGATAAATGTGTGATTAATCGTTGAGTGACATTGTTTGTAGGTTCGTGGCTGAGGGGATCGCAACACATTTTAGTATCAGGTGTGTACATACACTGCACACACAGAGTAGATCAGCAAATCCCGAAATGTCGAAAAGTTAGAGGTTTCACTACAATAGACTTGCGAGTGCGCAAACACTCGTAAGGGGAAATCGATAGGTTACCAGAGGCCCCATGAGTGATTCCGTAGACTTGGGCCATGTATTAGCCAATCGGGCCAGAACGAGCTAAATGGGCCAGATGGGCTGTAGGGCCTATAATAGGCAAAATTGGCAATTTATTACTAAGTGATAGAAAAATCATATGATTGCATGAATATGAATGTGATTGGGCCTGATGCACCTTATGAATGTGATTTGGCCCTAATAGGCCATACGAATGTGATTTGGCCCTAATGGGCCGTATGAATGAGATTGGGCCTAGTGGGCCATATACATGTATGTAGACTTGTTTGGGTTTTGTAAGGGGTTTTGGGCCTAGTATCTGATAACTGCTTAAACTGACATAAAACTTAATTAATTAATTAATTGTGACCGTGGACAAGCCATAAGGTTAATGAGAGCTTGGTACTTAAGCGGTCTTATTGACCCACCTCCTCTTCTCTGGATTCCTACCTGGTGCATGGTATCTGTTCAGTTTAGCCAACGAGGACTTGTTAACGGGCCAAGGTAAGTAATAACCCATAATAAAGAGAAATTATCGAAAAGCCCCTAAGGGCGACAATGACTAAAATACCCCTATGTGTTGAATGTAAGATTTATGAATATTAGATGTATACCTGCTGCATTCATATTATATTCTGTTTATGTTGCATATGGGTTGCGAATTATAGAACGGAGGAAGTATATGAGGATCGCATGGTTGCTTGACGATCGTGGATCCACCGATGGCTTTTTAAGCCCAATATATGATTGGCAGCTTTACAGCAACGTTAGGTAGTACTGCAACTGGGCTACAATTAGGTGTATCGGATGGGTGGGTCGATATGTATATCCCCACATGGTGTGTATCGGGGGGAGGAGATGGTGTGTAGCGGTTGGATGGATGGGATCCGTGTATATTTGATTGCTTTACATCTGTTCTAATATTGAATTGGGCTTAGGCCCGAAAAGACTTGGTATTGCATGCTTTTCTATTTGCCGAGTGTTGTACACACTGAGTTTTTGAAAACTCACCCCCTCTTTTATTTTTCTCAGGTGATCCTTAGTAGGTGGTTCGATGGTAGGAGGGACTCCGAGGTGGTCAGCTAGCAAGACGACTTGGACTTGTGTTCTTTAGCATGTAATTTCTAGTATTTTAAGTTATTTCAGTCCGGATTGCAATAAGGTCTTTCCTCTGGTTATTATTTCAAATTAGGATTAATATTTTTTTATTGGAAATAGGACATGGTTTTCCTAAACCATACCTATTTTTAAATACCACGTTTTGCAACTCAATTTTTACATGACAAGTTTTCGTAGGCCATCTGTTTTAAATAAAGCTTCTGCAATTGAAGAGAGATTTTACAAAGTAATTATTATTATACAGGAAAGAATAGTTTTTATTTAAAGAAGGGTTTTCAATAAAATAAAACACTTCAATGTGACATGCTCGATCCGGCCATAACATCCGGGCTGGATTCGGGGTGTTACATTTAGTGGTATCAGAGCCAAGTTGCAAAACTCGAGATGTGAAATGGGCCTTATTATATCACAATGTTTTGGAAAAAAATCTTACTGTGCGGCACATTGAGTCTCCAACGTCGAACCAAGTAACCAAGTAAGTTCTTTTATTATTAAGCTTGTTTAATTTGATATACTGTAGATAGTTATTGGGTTACTTTAAGTGATTATACTGAGTCTTTTAGTTGGAGTGAAACTGAAGCCCGTAGGACCTCGAAGCTGTAGAGGATTTATGAAAACAACTTTCTTTTCAATACTTTCATAAAACATCGGCTTAGTTATTGAAACTAAAACTTCATAAAATTTCTAATCCAGATCATACATATGTGCTACTTACCTAAGTTGGAATTAGAGTGCATAGCGGGAGTGTGGTGTGGTAGTCTGTGTTATTAGTTGGAAATTTCATGGACGAAATTTCTTTAGGGGGGTAGAGTTGTAACGCCCCAAAAATCTTGAACTTTCTTTCTTTTTTGGTTTTGATAAAAGTTGTGCTTAATATTCCTAGTCAAGTGTTATTTATGTGATAATAGGCCTGGTTAAGTTTTGAGTTCAAACTTTGGGGTGAAGGAAATTATAGTTTAATAATTAAAAGAACCTTGATGGCAAGTAGTTTTGGTTTTAAATAAATGAAGAAGGAATTGGACATAAGGAGCCTTGTGTTGGAGTGGCAAGTAGTGTCACATGTGGGGCTTAGAGGTGGCGTCACATGCATGGCAAGGAGGTTTGGGGTTCGAATCCCTCCTTGATCAAAAGAGGGTTCTATTTTGCTCAATAAATGGCCAGTAGTGGCGTTGGATGTGAACTCTGAAGGGAGTGATCAGAGGAGAAATTTAACGAAGGGATTAAGGAGTTACCAGGGAGAAAAGTTAAGAGATAAGGGGTGTAGAGAAGTGGAGCTGAATAGGGAATTTGGGGATAGGGAAATTCGATTATAGTATATACAGGTGCTGATTTTGGGGATTCTAGGGTATTATCGAAATTACTTCTCTTCCTTTAGCCGAATTCCTCATTTTTGTGTTGCCGAAACACTTTTCTCTCTAGGCGCTCAAAAGCTGAATTCCTTATTTCTTGCTTGCCGATTTTCCATTCTTTCTCTTCTCAAATTCTCTTTTGGTTCACCTTTGGTTTTGGTCGATTCCTTCTTCTCTTCTTCTTATTTGTGCCGAATAACCCCTTTCACCATACAAGTCACAAAAGCCGAATATCTCTTTGGCTGAAGACCCTCTGTGTCGCCGCTACTCCCTCTACTTTGGCCGATTCTTGTGGGTTTAGTATCGAATATCAGATTTTAGATCTATGTTCAATTGCTCCTTAGGCATTTTGGGGTTTTAGATTTAAGAAATACTCATGATTGGTGATCAAGGAAGGGCTGTTAAGGCTTGTCGTTCAAGGTAAGGCAAAGCTAAGATTTTTGGTTTGGTGATCGTATTTGAGTGACATTGTTTGTAGGTTCGTGGCTGAGGGGATCTCAGCACATTTTAGTATTAGGTGTGTACATACACTGCACACACAGAGCAGATCAGCAAATCCCAAAATGTCGAAAAGTTGGAAGTTTCACTACAATAGACTTGCGAGTGCGCAAACACTCGTAAGGGAAAATTGATAGGTTACCAGAGGACCCATGAGCGATTTCGTGGACTTGGGCCGTGTATTAGCCAATCGGGCCAGAACGAGCTAAATGGGCCAGATGGGCTGTAGGGCCTATAATAGGCAAAATTGGTAATTTGTTACTAAGTGATGGAAAAATCATATGATTGCATGACTATGAATGTGATTGGGCCTGACAGGCTTATGGATGTGATTTGGGCCTAATGGGCCATACGAATGTGATTTGGGCCTAATGGGCCATATGAATAAGATTGGGCCTAGTGGGCCATATGCATGTATGTAGACTTGTTTGGGTTTTGTAAGGGGTTTTGGGCCTAGTATCTAATAACTGCTTAAACTGACATAAAACTTAATTAATTAATTAATTGTGACTGTGGACAAGCCATAAGGCTAAGGTGTGGCAATAGGTATATGGATGTCTAGGATTGGATCTAAGGAGAGCTTGGTACTTAAGCAGTCTTATTGACCCACCTTTTCTTCTCTGGATTCCTACCTGGTGCATGGTATCTATTCGCTTTAACGAACGAGGGCTTGTTAACGGGCCAAGGTAAGTAATAACCCATAATAAAGAGAAATTACCGAAAAGCCCCTAAGGGCGACAATGACTAAAATACCCCCATGTGTTGAATGTAAGATTTATGAATGTTACATGTATACCTGCTGCATTCATATTATATTCTGTTTATGTTGCATATGGATTGGGAATTATAGAACGGAGGAAGTACATGAGGATCGCATGGTTGCTTGACGACCGTGGATCCACCGATGGCTTTTTAAGCCCAATATATGATTAGCAGCTTTACAGCAACGTTAGGTAGTACCGCAACCGGGCTACAATTAGAGTGTATCAGATAGGTGGGTCGATATGTATATCCCCACATGGTGTGTATCAGGGGATGAAGATGGTATGTAGTGGTTGGATGGGTGGGTGGGATCCGTGCATATTTGATTGCTTTACATCTGTTCTGATATTGAATTAGGCTCAGGCCCGAAAAGACTTGGTATTGCATGCTTTTCTATTTACCGAGGGTTGTACACACTAAGTTTTCGAAAACTCACCCCCTCTTTTATTTTTCTCAGGTGATCCTCAGTAGGTGGTTCGACGGTAGGAAGGACTCCGAGCTGGCTAGCTAGCAAGACGACTTGGACTTGTTTTCTTTAGCATGTAATTTCTAGTATTTTAAGTTATTTCAGTCCAGATTGTAATAAGGTATTTCCGCTGGTTATTATTTCAAATTAGGATTAATATTTTTTTATTGGAAGTAGAACATGGTTTTCCTAAACCATAACTGTTTTTAAATACCACGTTTCCTCAACTCAATTTTTAAATGACAAGTTTTCGTACATCATCTGTTTTAAATAAAGCTTCCGCAACTAAAGAGAGAATTTATAAAGTAATTGTTATCATACAAGAAGGGATAGTTTTTATTTAAAGAAGGATTCTTAATGAAAATAAGGTTTCTGATAACACACTTCAATGTGACGCGCTCGATCCGGCCATAATGTCCAGGCCAAATTTGGGGTGTTACATTTAGTGGTATCAGAGTCAAGTTGCAAAACTCGGGCTGTGAAGTGGGCCTTATTATATCACAATGTTTTGGAAAAAAAATCTTGCTGTGAGACACACCGAGTCTCCAACGTCGAACCAAGTAAGTTCTTTTATTATTAAGCATGTTTAATTTGATATACTGCAGATAGTTAGTGGGCTACTTTAGGTAATTATACTGAGGCTTTTAGTTGGAGTTAAACTGAAACCCATAGGACCTCAAACCTGTAGAGGATTTACAAAAACAACTTTCTTTTTAATACTTTCATAAAACATCGGCTTAATTATTGAAACTAAAACTTCATAAAATTTCTAATCCAGATAATACGTGTGTGCTATTTACCTAAGTTGGAATTAGAGTGTGCAGCGGGAGTGTGGTGTGGTAGTTTGTGTTATTAGTTGGAAATTTCATGGACGAAATTTTTTTAAGGGGGTAGAGTTGTAACGCCCCAAAAATCTCAAACTTTCTTTCTTTTTTGGTTTTGATAAAAGGTGTGCTTAATATTCCTAGTCAAGTGTTATTTATGTGATAATACGCCTGGTTAAGTTTTGATTTCGAACTTTGGGGTGAAGGAAATCATAGTTTAATAATTAAAATGACCTTGATGGCAAGTAGTTTTGGTTTTAAATAAATGAAGGAGGAATTGGACACAAGGAGCCTTGTGTTGGAGTGGCAAGTAGCGTAACATGTGGGGCTTAGAGGTGGCGTCACATGCATGGCAAAAAGGTTTGGGGTTCGAATCCCTCCTTGCTCAAAAGAAGGATTTATTTTTGCTCAATAAATGGCCAGTAGTATGCGAACAGCCTTCTATGTCTAGAGATCATTTACATTTTAATTAAGAAATAAGAACAATAAAATGAAACAGTAAACTAAATTAGATATATACGACATCCATAAAAATAGTTTACGTTTCATCAAAAGTAATCCCATCCCTATAAGATTTAGCTCGTGGGTTGGGAAATATAATTCTAAACCAAAATATTACCTGATATTGCGTTCAACTACTTCAATTCAATCTCTTGAAAGAAATAACAGAAGAACTTTGGGAAACAACTTTCGCTTGCCCAGTCCACACTTCGCCAGCTCAGCGTCCTATGATGACTAAGAAGGACTGCCTTCGACTTCCTACCCTTTGCGCAGCCAAACCCTTATTCACGCCTAAGGATCTTTCTCATGTTTTCTTTGTCATTTGTGAGGGGGGTTTTACAGATGGATTAGGCTAGGGTCAGTTAACAACTCGTGATTATGTTCTCCTTTTTTAAGGGGATTTATCTGGTACAAGTTTGAATTTGAATTTGAACTGGGACTGTTGCGCAGAAAATGTTGACTTGGTCTTTCTGGAATTGCCACGGCATCCGTGCTGGCAAACTATCTGCACTTTGCCCTTACAAAACTTCATTCCTTTATTTCCTCATTCCAAAACTTGTTCCCGCCACACTAACACAAAAAACTCCATCACAAGCGATTAAAAGCTTCTAATTCCAAGACATTCCAAGTCCTGATGCAATATTAAAAATGCTAACTAAAATGCAACAAAATGTACTGAAGTACAAGCAATTAGATAGATCTAAAGGCATGAAATATCAATCTTTTCAAGAGTTATCAGTGACACAGCCGTGTGGCCCTAATTTGAATATTCACACAAGCGGACATATGGGGTGGGACATGGCCATGTGTCCAGACTTCGAATGTCCACGCTGTCTAGGCTATGTCACATGGCTTGGCCACACGGCCGTGTGACCCCTGTTTCAAAATTTTCTCAACTTTCTATTTTTAATTCAAATTGAACCCTGTTCTTTCCCGAAGCATTTTTAAGCTTTCTTATAGTCAATATTTACCTAAAATTGATTTAAATAATTAATTATGCATGCACGTATGTGATTATTTAATAATTATTTGTGATTTGGATTGTAAATCATTTGTAACTGTGTAGTATTTGTTCGTACCGCTTTATTGCTCGGGTCTGACGACTGAACTGGGTGAGGGGTGTTATAGAGCTGAAGACGAATAGAGTCATCGGATACCCCCATTATATCTAAAAGTATCGCACAAATTTAAGATTCACTTAAGATGCTAGTTCGGGTCTTCGTTCATCTATCCCAAAGACTATAGTTTGTTCTGAATCATTGGAACAACGGAAATGTACAAGTCCACACAATTGTAACAAGTAATAAAGTGACAAGTATGTCGAGTTATCATATCCACAAGGACTGTACAAGCAAGTACTTATGAAATGTAAATTTAAGCAATTTGGTAAAGGAAAAATATATTTTTGGAAAAGGTGAGTTATAAATTAAATCTAAGTAAACAATTAAAATTAAGCTATAATTCCAAGCACAATTTCTAATAGGTTTTAATTAATATGACATAAGTGTGTTAGATTAATCTCATTCATTTAACTTAGAATTATTAAAAATATGTTTATGATATTACAAGTAATTTCATGGCAACTTAGTCTTTTGTTAACTAATGCACATACGTACTTACTCAATTAATCAATCTTTCAAACATATTCCTATGTTAAAGTATTTAATCAATTTTCATAAACGAGTATAAGACATAGTAAAGTAACAATACATTCTTGTATTGAAACAAATTTAATCACAACAATCTTACAAGTTATGCAAGGCAAGAATATTATTTAATACTATTGCTAGTTTAACCCACTTTTACACTTAAGAGGATTAAACATGCACGAAATAGATATCTTGCAATTAATTACAAATCTAGATTGATTAATAATTAATTCAATTTTTACCTTACAATTATAATACAAGTATAACATAGGCATGGTTTTATCTAATTGAACAAACTACCAAGGCCTATAATAACACAAACATGATTTTAATAATTTAAGTGGACAAAATTCATTCAATCTAACACAAACATAATTTAAGTCATCTTAATTAGATTAGAATCATCAAAACAATAAGCATTCATGTTTATGATAAAAAACAAACTAAAAAGAAGTAAAGAGAGAAATTAGAAGACAAATTAGGTGTTCTTCTTAAGCCAGACTAGCGTGTGTCTCTTTCCCTCTACTTTGTTCTGCCGATCAAAGGCCTTCAAGAGATGAGTGAATGAGAGAAGTGAATGGTGAATTAGTGGATGAGTGATTTGAAAGAAGGTGAGGGGTGGTATTTATACTTACAGAGTGAATCTTCTATTGGCTAAAAATAGTAGTCAATCCCCTTTCCCATGGCTGACCCTTGATAATAGGGAAAGGGGTTAGATGACTTTGCTAAATTTAGCTTAACACTATCGATGCATGTAACTATTTCCTACTTCTATTACGACAAGGGTATCATAAGAACACTAAAACACTAAGTATCTATAAATTAAGCCCTTTCCATTAGAAATTTCATATTTTGTTAAACAAAAACCACTCTCTAAACATCTTCATCCATTATTCTGCAATCAAGTTCTAAAAAACCCAGAACTTAGCTCTTAGTGTAACAGCCTAGTTTAGACCCTAGTAAGAACAGTGGTTTCGGGACCACAAATCTGAGTAAATAAATATTTTAATATTATTTTCTATGTTTAAAGTATGTGAATTGATATGTGTGAAATTTTTGTACGAAAATTTTATCGTTGTGTGCTTGATTTAATAAAGAGGACTAAATCGCGTAAAACGTAAAAGTTGCATGCTATTAGTTAAAGGTGTCAATTGGCCTTGGCTTTTTAATATGATGGCCTTAAATGGTAAATAGCCCATTTTTAAGATAGTGGATGATATTTGGTTTGGCATTTGTGTATATATGAATTTATTTTAATGGTAAAATGGTAAAATGTTAAAAAAAAGTTTAATTAAATAAATCAAAAGCCATGTGTTTTTGTCTTTTTATGCTATCATCTTTCTCCATAGCCGAATGTGAAAAGAAAAAGATGAGTTTGGAAGCTTTGAATATTCGGCACTTTGAAAGCTTAATTCGGGTATGTGTTTTACTCGATTTTTTTATAATTTTTACGTTTTTGAGATCGTTGCTTCGAGTACTAGTAAACCCATGCCTTAATTTTTGGATTTAATGAAGAATTTTAGATTTTCCATTGTTTATTATGTGATGAAATTTTTGTTTGATGATGAATAATAAATCTTTGATGTTTGATTTTCATGTTTAATTAAGTGATTTTTTTGATAAAAATGTATATTAAGGACTAAATTTAGAAATTTGTAAATTGAGGGGTCAAAACATGAAATAAATAAAAGAAATGGGTTGCTAGAGACCTAAGGTAAATTCGGCCTAACATGGGTTTGATGAAATTTTGAGTAATTTGTGTTATTTTGAAATAGGGATTAAATTGTAAAAATGTGAAATGTTAGGGGATAAAATGCAAAATGCCCAAATTATGTGTCTTTAGATAAAATTTAATGAAATGTTGAATAAGTGAGTTAATTTTGATATTAATTAGATTGAAAAAAGTGGAATTCGGATTTGGATCAGGGGGAAAATCAAAGTGGTCGATTAGTCGTCTCGTTCCGATTATCGTTGTCCGAGGTAAGTCCTTAAGTAATTAAATTTGATTTGCTACACGCTTAAGATTATATAATATGATAAGTAATTATTTGACCTTTACAAGTTCGATTTGCAAAAAGTATGTTGAATTTAGGCTATAAAGCCGAATATGAAATGGATGATTTATGTATATAATGTGGCCGAATGACTATTAAGTGATGATGTGAAAGTGTGTAATATGTGTATACAATTTTATTGTACTTGTTTGTATAAATTCGAATGTGAATTGAATGGTATATATGTGGTGACCGAATAGCTATTATGAAACAAAGTCAAAGAATGGGATATTTGTATAATAGAAGAATTGTGACTATTGTTCCTACTTGATCGAGGTTGTGTGTGAAATAAATTGTGAATATGGCATATAGCCGAATGGTTATTAAAAGTGAAACTGGGATAGTGAAAAGATTATGTGTTCCTTGTGTATGATTATTGAACCGAAAGTTAAAGGGTAGGTGTACATTTTGTGCTTATATTCGAATGAAGCAATTGAATTGCTAATGTGATATGTTATGTGAAATGTGTTAACATGTGAATAAATATGCAAGACACTGGAAATGTATCCGGGCTAAAGTCCAGCAGGCTTCGTGCTGGAAATGTATCCGGGCTAAAGTCCCACACCGCAGGCTTCGTGCTGGAAATGTATCCGAGCTAAAGTCCCACAGGCTTCGTGCTGGAAATGTATCCGGGCTAAAGTCCCGCAGGCTTCGTGCTGGAAATGTATCCGAGCTAAAGTCCCGTAGGCTTTGTGCTGGTAATATAATTTCGAATTTTATACCTAGCAGGCCAAGTGCCGATGAATTTGATAAAAGTATACAATTACAAGATCCTACACTAAGTTGACAAATTGGAAGTGCATTACATATTAAGTTAGCAGGTACGTATCATGTACTTGTATGCGATTTTGATTTGAATTAAATTATAAATATATAAAGTGACGCATCTGTGAATAAGTGTTATGACTATAAATGTGATCGTGATATATTCGGTAAATGTGTGAAGTTATGTAACACTCCTAACCCGTATCCGTTGCCGGAATAAGGTTATGAGGTATTACTTGACTGAACAAAACTTCTATAAGTTCAAAGATACTTACCAGACATAAATTATCAACAATGCAAACCTATCTCATTGATTTTCCATAAGAGCTCTTATAAAATTTCTAAAATGACTCACTATCAAAACATAACCGAATATCTAATAACAAATTAACTACTATCAAGTTATAACTAAAAAAATTTCAACACTTTAGTTCAATTATAAGGCTTCCCTAAACAAAATGAGCAAGTCATCTTCTCATGGCTATAATGTATACAAAGTCGAAATATCATTCTACTTATAGTCTATCCTATACATGCCTTAAACCATGATGATATACAATCTTCTCAACTCACCTAATGACTCGATAGTGTGATGATATCTCTGACTCTTTCAACTCGAGCTAAAGTATAAACCTATAAGAAATAGAAAAGAGAACACGGAGTAAGCTTCAATGCTTAGTAAGTTTTAAGCAATGCAAACAATTAATTTACTTATAGATCGATTACTTCAAATTTTCAAGAAATCATTCCTAGATAATTGCCATTTTGGCCAAGTATCCATGAACATAATGCATATTTAGCAAATTCACCTCACTTGAATCTGAACTCAATTAAAACCAAATATTAAAATCACAAATAAGATCATAAGAACTCGAAAAGCATCTCATTAACTAGTTTTAACCATGTTTGCAACAAAATCACAAATTCACTACAAGCTGTCTTCCTGAGTAATAGTCACTAAATTATTTATAACTGGAGCTAGGAAACTCCAATTCAAGTGCCATTAATTTTCCCTGAAAATAGACTCATATATATTCCATACATCAAATTTTAAGAATTTTTGGTTTGACCAATCAATACCAGATTTTTATTGAAGTTTCCCCTGTTTCACTGTTTGACTATTCTGACCACTCTTCACTACGAATCAATTTTCTCATTATACAGAATTCGAAATATGTTATCGTTTATTTCATTTGAAACTAGACTCATTAAGGAGTCTAATTATATAAATTTTATCTTATAATCATCATTGTACAATTTACAATGATTTTATAAAAACAGAACAGGGGATTTCAAAGTCATTTTGACTCTATCTCACGCCACTTCAAATATCTCATTATCTACAGTTCTTTTGCTTACAAGGTTTCTTTTATAAGAAACTAGACTCATTAAGATTTAATTACATAATTTATTGAGCTCCTAATTCAATTTCCACAATTTATGGTGATTTTCCAAAATCACGCTACTGTTGCTGTCCCAAGCAGATTTATTACAAATTTGCTCTTTCACACATTCCTTGCATTCAAATTATCTAAACATGTATATCATGTCATTCAAGATCGAACTCATATAACATAGGCATTAAAATGCTTCACTAACAGCTTTAGTTCAATTGAAACTAAATAAAATACAATATCATATTTACATTTAATTTTCCATGATCGTAATCACCTAAAAATAAATCATATACTTCCACAAACCTTTCCACAAGGACCAAGTGTTTATATTTGAATATAAACATAGAATCACTTTACATAACTTCACACATTTACCGAATATATCACGATCATATTTATAGTCATAACACTTATTCACAGATGCATCACTTTATATATTTATAATTTAATTCAAATCAAATCGCATACGAGTACATGATACGTACCTGGCCAACTTAATATGTAATGCACTTTCAATTTGTCAACTTAGTGTAGGATCTTGTAGTTGTATACTTTTATCAAATTCATCGGCACTTGGCCTGCTAGGTATAAAACCCGAAATTATATTACCATTACCAAAGACCAAAGACGGCTCATGCGGTCTTTAGCTGGACACATTTTCAAAGACGGAAGCTGCGGGACTTTAGCCCGGATACATTTCAAAGACGAAGCTGCGAGATTTTAGCCCGATACATTTTCAACACGGCTCATGAGACTTTAGCTGGATACATTTCAAAGACGAAAGATCATGGGGCTTTAGCCCTGATACATTTCAAAGACGGCTCTGCGGGACTTTAGCCCGGATACATTTCCAGTGTCTTGCATATTTATTCACATGTTAACACATTTCACATAACATATCACATTAGCAATTCAATTGCTTTATTCGAATATAAGCACAAAATGTACACCTACCCTTTAACTTTTGGTTCAATAATCATACACAAGGAACACATAATCTTTTCACTATCCCAGTTTCACTTTTAATAACCATTCGGCTATATGCCATATTCACAAATTATTTCACACACAACCTCGATCCAGTAGGAACAATAGTCACAATTCTTCTATTATACAAATATCCCATTCTTTGACTTTGTTTCATAATAGCTATTCGGTCACCACATATATACCATTCAATTCACATTCGAATTTATACAAACAAGTACAATAAAATTGTATACACATATTACACACTTTCACATCATCACTTAATAGTCATTCGGCCACATTTTATACATAAATCATCCATTTCATATTCGGCTTTATAGCCTAAATTCAATATACTTATTGCAAATCGAACTTGTAAAGGTCAAATAATTACATATCATATTATATAATCTTAAGCGCGCAACAAATCAAATTTAATTACTTAAGGACTTACCTCGGACAACGATAATCGGAACGAGACGACTAATCAACCACTTTGATTTTCCCCCCGATCCAAATCCGAATTCCACTTTTGCCAATCTAATTAATATCAAAATTAACTCACTTATTCAACATTTCATTAAATTTTATCTGAAGACACATAATTTGGGCATTTTGCATTTTATCCCATAACATTTCACATTTTTACAATTTAATCCCTATTTCAAAATAACACAAATTACTCAAAATTTCCAATTACCCATGTTTAGCCGAATCTTACCCATTACTATACGAGTCCATATATTTCATTAATTTTACATTTTAGTCCCTCAATTTATTATTTTTGCAATTAAGTCCTAATTACTCAAAATTATCAAAAATTCCAAAACAAAATATGTTAAGCTAAAACATATTTTTCATTTTTCATCATTAAACCAAAAAAATCACAAGCTATTAACAATGGCACAACTCAAAATATTCATCAAAATCAAAAATTCAAGCATGGGCTTTGTAGTACTCGAAGCAACGATCTAAAAAAGTAAAAATTATCAAAAACCGAACAAAAACGAACCTTGTATGGGCTTGAATATTGACCGAACCCTAGCTTGCTTTCTTTTCTTTTTATTTTGTTTAGTTTCAGCTACCAAGAACATATGAACACTCAAATATGGCTTTGTTTATTTTATGTTTATATTATAATATAACATATATTATACAATATTTAATTTACTTATATATCTTTACTAATATAATAGAAAAACCATGTAACTTATATTTTATGCCGTCCCACTTACTTATTAATGGGATATTTACAACATAAATGTCCCAACTTAGAAAGCCACTAACAATTTGGCCCTCATGCTTTAAACTATCAAGTTTTTAATTTATGCGATTAAGTCCTTTTTATTAAATCAAGCACACAACAATAAAATTTTCGTACGAAAATTTCACACATATCAATTCACATACTTTAAACACAGAAAATAATATAAAAAAATATATTTTTTTATCGGATTCGTGGCCCCGAAACCGCTGTTCTTACTAGGGTCTAAACTAGGCTGTTACAAGTCATGTGAAGTGATTCTATGTTTATATTCAAATATAAACACTTGGTCCTTGTGGAAAGGTTTGTGGAAGTATATGATTTTATTTTTAGGTGATTACGATCATGGAAAATTAAATGTGAATATGATATTGTATTTTATTCATTTCAATTGAACTAAAGCTGATAGTGATGCATTTTAGTGCCTATGTTATATGAGTTAGATCTTGAATGACATGATATACATGTTTAGATAATTTGAATGCAAGGAATGTGTGAAAGAGCAAATTTGTAATAAATCTGCTTGGGACAGCAACAGTAGCATGATTTTTGAAAATCACTATAAATTGTGGAAATTGAATTAGAAGTTGAATAAATTATGTAATTAAATATTAATGAGTCTAGTTTCTTATAAAAGAAACCGTGTAAGCAAAAGAATTGTAGATAATGAGATATTTGAAGTGGCGTGAGATAGAGACAAAATGACTTTGAAATCCTCTGTTTTGTATTTAGAAAATCATTGTAAATTGTAAAATGATGATTATAAGATAAAATTTATATATTTAGACTCCTTAATGAGTCTAGTTTCAAATGAAATAAACGATAACATATTTCAAATTCTGTATAATGAGAAAATTGATTCGTAGTGGAGAGTGGTCAGAATAGTCAAATAGTGAAATAGGGGAAACTTCAATAAAAATCTGGTATTGATTGGTCAAACCAAAAATTCTGAAAATTTTATGGATGGAAGATATATGAGTCTATTTTCAGGGACAATTAACGGCACTTGATTTGGAGTTTCTTAGCTCTAGTTATAAATAATTTAGTGACTATTGCTCAGGAAGACAGCTTGTAGTGAATTTGTGATTTTGTTGCAAACATGGTTAAAACTAGTTAATGAGATGCTTTTCGAGTTCTTATGATCTTATTTGTGATTTCAATATTTTGTTTTATTTGAGTTCAGATTAAAGTGAGGTGAATTTGCTAAATATGCATTATGTTCATGGATACTTGGCCAAAATGGCAATTATCTAGGAATGATTTCTTGAAAATTTGAAATAATCGACCTATAAGTAAATTAATTGTTTGCATTGCTTAAAACTTACTAAGCATTGAAGCTTACTCCGTGTTCTCTTTTCTATTTCTTATAGATTTATACTTTAGCTCGAGTTGGAAGAGCCGGAGATATCATCACACTATCGAGTCATTATGTGAGTTGAGAAGATTGTATATCATCATGGTTTAAGGCATGTATAGGATAGACTATAGGTAGAATGATATTTCGACTTTGTATACATTATAGCCATGCGAAGATGGCTTGCTCATTTTGTTTAGAGAAGCCTTATAATTGAACTAATGTGTTGAAATGTTTTAGTTATAACTTGATAGTAGTTAATTTGTTATTAGATATTCGGTTATGTTTTGATAGTGAGTCATTTTGGAAATTAATAAGAGCTCTTATGGAAAATCAATGAGACAGATTTGCATTGTTGATAATTTATGTCTGATAAGTATCTTTGACCTTATAGAAGTTTTGTTCAGTCAAGTAATACCTCATAACCTTATTCCAGCAACAGATACGGGTTAGGAGTGTTACACTTAGGGTCTAAGATAAGACTTTATTTTCCATTGTATGTGGTTTAAAAGGGTTCACAACAAAGGAAACTAGGTTCAAAAAAAGCCTAGCATGTACGAACCTAGGTTTGCTTGTGTTAATGTATGAGTTTTTATGTGATTTGTCTGTTAGTGGCTTGTGTATATTTGTGAAATTGCAAACTTGACAAAACTGTCTACAAGCAAAGAAAAGGGAAAAAGTGAAGCTTGTCTAAAAGTTTTCAGTAAATTGGTGAGTGTTAAGGGATCATCGCATGTATGTGTGAACCATAATGTTAATCAGGACCTTAGGGTTTTACCTAAGTTTTGAGAGTAAGCCTTTTATAAAAACTCTGTTTTTGTGATTGTGTTTTTATGAATAGTGACATATGAGCTCACTATGAACAGTGCTCTATGAACTCCTCTTGATTTGTGAGCTTTATGTTTTAAGTAAATGTTTTGTCAATAAACTTTTGAATTGTTGGATAGAATGGGATGCCATAGGATTGTGAGTACCCATCCTTATGTTTTTTGTTTTGTGCAAAAGGCCCTAGGATAGGTTGGAGAGAGAATGGAGTATTAAGCTAAGCTGCACTCAATGGGACCTATTGGTATGTTGGAGAGTGCTTTACTTTATGCTACACTTACAGGAGATGATAAGACTCGTTGAGTAATTTTGAGGCTTTATAAGGAGATCCACTTATCCAATAGTAAAAAACATATGAATAAGATTATGTTTCTGAAATATTATGTTTTATAGTTTTAAGCTAACTGACAGTAAGTATTGGCAAAATAGGTTCCACGTAAGTATGGCTAACCCAGTTCGCAAGTTTTGAGACTTCACTAAAGTTTTTGTTAAAACTTATGTTTTGTGCATGCTCTGTGGTTATTCTTTCCTATATATTCACTAATTTCTCAAGAACTCACACACTCCTTTCTAATCATTGCAAATAATTAGATTGTAAGGTGAGCAATAGCGAGGCAAGTGATATAGGCGAAGCGTAAATACAAAAAAGGAGTTACAAGAAAACTTTGTATTAAAGGCAATGTAGGAATATTTTTTGGGCTCAGTGATGTAATTTTGTTAATTTCGCCAATTATTTTAAGACCTAGTTACTTATACACTTTCTTATGTTTTTCTTTATGATTTTATTTGCGAACCGACAATGCTCTATAAACACATCTGAATTTCAAGTATATAAATATAGTTCCAATTTGATTGATGTTCTCTTAATTTTACAAGTTCACTCTTAAGTATCAATTCATTACCTAGTGTTCGCCATAAGTAAAAACAAAAATTATTCAACCTGACAAAACTATACAGAGTTCACCAAAGTTACCGTGAAGTGACAGAGTTGTGAACTGTGCTAAGTGTGCACATCAACAATTGGCGATCTGCTAACTTTGAATCTTGAATGGATTTTGATATGTGCTATAAGAGAAACCCTGTGAACCATGTTCGCATTATCGAAGCACATAGCGGTAGTTTGCGAGACTTACCCTATTTAAAGAAACTTATCCATGAAAGTCTTAAGATTGTGTGAATTGTAGGGATACGAACCCCTATGTCTGATAGAAGAACTGTCATGTTCTGCAAGGTACACTATTTTGAAAACCTTAGATTTCACATGTTCTTAATTCCTTTCTTCAAATATTTATGACTCTAGGGAAAAAGTAAGTTAAGTGAAGTAGGTTCGCAAGTTATTTCCTTTACATATCATGAAGCAAGACAAGTGAGTTCATGAGCTTGTATTTTCTTAAATCGGTTCATGTTTCATGTTTTAACTTTTGGTGTGGTGGAGGTTAGGTTGGGTGTTAATAGAGAGTCACATAGGTGGCTAATGTGGCATTCCATTGCTCAGGTTCGGTGACCGAATCAGGCATGGGGTGTTACATAGTTTTTATTAGAACAAAATACATAAGTATTTTGAGGATTGTACCCATGGGAGGTATGAACTAAAATTGAATTAAATAGGAGGAAAACATGCAATGTGAAATCTAAAAAACTACTTATCTATTCACTATAGTACGACAGATCATAAAAAAATAGCAAAAAACTCATAAACTATTAAAAAAGACCTAATTGTAAAATTGAAAAAACTTGCAATGAATCAAGTAAAATAGACTAACAAGAGTGTGTTAATCTTTATGGTCGAAATTAATCTCAGCTTAATGATTTTAACCAATAACATCTTGACCGGTTTAATTGTAACAGTCCAGTTTTGACCCTAGTCAGAATAGTGGTTTCGGGACCACAAATTTGAGTTAGAAAAATATTTTAATATTATTTTCCGTGCCTAATATAACTGAATTGACATATGTGAAAGTTTCGTGTGAAAATTTAACTATTTGTTTGCTTAATTTTGAAATAGGACTTAATCGCGTAAAATGTAAAAGTTGTGTGCTAGATGTTAAAAGTGCCTATTTGATTTGGGTTTATAATTGGGAGATCCTTATGTGGTTATTTAACCATGGAATGAATTAAATGACATAAATGGCATTATGTTCAATGAATAAATGGTTTTATAACAAAGGGTAAAATAGGTATTTGGTTAATATGTTATATTAAATAAAACTAAAGTTAAAAATTAGACCATTATCATCCATGCTTGCCAAAAATCAAAGAAAAAAAGATGAAATAAAAGCTTTCAGGGTTTTGGCTAGGAGATTTGATAATTAAGGTATGGTTTTGACTCAGTTTTTGATAATTTCTACGTTTTTGTAATTGTTGCTTCGTATACTATCAAACCCATGCTTCAATTTTTGATTTTGTTGATGATTTTGAAATGTGCCATTAATGAAACTATGAGCTTTGTGATGTTAGTTGATGAATTATGGAAACTTGATGTTGGGTTTAAATGTTTTGTCTTTGGATTTTTGATGAAATTGAGTATTTTGGGTTAAATTGTGAAAATGTTATTTTGGGGGACTAAAATGTAAAATAAATGAAATCTACGGATTTGTATGAGAGTTAGGAGAATTCGGCTAGGCTTGTGTACAAGTAAATTTTGTGTATTTTGTGATTTTGTGAATTAGGGACTAAAGTGTTGAAATATGAAAATGTAAGGGCTATTTTGAAAAATACCCTAATTGTGTGTATATGGATTATTTTGAGTGGTTTGGTGAGTAAAAGGGTTAATTTTGAATACCTATAGATCAAGAAAAGAGGAATTCTAACTTAGACCGAGAGAAATCGAAGATTGTAGAGTAAACAGTCTGAGTCGACAAATTCCAAGTACGAGGTAAGTTCGTACGCAAAATATGATGTTATAAGTAGGTTTTGATGTCTTTATTAGACATGATTGTATATTTATTTAGTTTGGATGAATACGATGATAAATCAATGGTATTTGGCACTAAGTGTGCCATTTAAACTAGCTTCGGCTACTTGAGGCATTAAGTATATGATACTGACTTAGTTTTGGTTAATTGAGATGGCACTAAGTGTGTGCAATCGTTCTAGCTTTAGCTAACCTTTAAGCACTAAGTATGCAGATGTTTAAGGCATTGGTGATCTTCGGAAAGTCTTGAAGTATTCAAACAAGAGGTGAGATTGAAAACGAATGAATATGAAAACGTTCCGGTAAGTATATTACCTATGTGGCAGGTGGTAAAATGCATAAAATTTTATTGAATTTTTATAAACATATAGTTGGTGTTGGCAAGGACTTGATGGATGAGTTGAGAAATTATAATTACTTATGTGTTAATGTTTCATATTTTGTATTGTTGATGTTTTTGGTACGAGCTTACTAAGCTTTTGGAAGCTTACTTTGTGTGTGTTTTCATTGTTTTATAGATATCAAAGCTACTACAAGCTTAGGGATTGTCAAGGATCGTCACCACACTATCGAACCTTATTTTGGTACTTTTGAAAATATATATTTTGAAGTATGGCATGTATAAGCTAGTAGTTGTGGATGTATGTTTTGTGATGTATATACTTAGCCATGTGATTTGGCTAATTTGTGCTTGAACTCATAGTTGATAATGGTTTATGGCATGTGATGTTAATATGAAATTATGGTATGTTTAGTTGTTATGTTTTGGTAAGTTTAACTTATGATTGAATGATGTATGGAAGGAAATCTTTTGGTATAATGTTACCTTATGTTTGGCATGAATTGGTAAGGTTTATAAGTATGGATTTGGGTAACTATTATATGATATGAGTGGTTTTTGTTTTGGTGTTAAAATTGGCCGAAATGATGATACAAATATGCTTGTTTCCTTGTTTGTAGGTTGACCCAATTTGGGGTGGCAAATTGGCCTTTCAAATGACCTATTTTTGTCCACACGGGCATGTCTCAGCCGTGTGCGACACACGGCTATGTTGCACGGCCGTGTGTCCCTTGATACCCTACAGTTGTAAGTCAGAACCAAGCACGGCCAAAGAACACGGGAGTGTGGCTAGCCGTGTGGCCCAAGTTAGGCTCAACCACGGCCAAGACACACGGACGTGTCTTGTAGCTGTGTGGGCAAGTCAATAGCTATGTCCTGTTTTGCTACGGCTTAGACACAGGGGTGTGTCTAAGGCCGTGTGAGGCACACGGCCTGTTCACACGGGCGTGTGACCTTTCAAAAGTTGAAAATATTTATAAGTTCTGAAAATTTCACATGTTGTCAATTTGGTCCCGAGTGTATGTTTAAGTATTGTATACTCGTTTTTATGAGCTTAATGAATGTGAATGATTGAGAATTACTGCATTGAGATGATATTTGTTATTTGATTATTCTAAATTGTGTTATGGATTAAGTAATGCCCCTTAACCTATTTCGGCGATGGATACGGGTTAGGGGTGTTACATTTTATTAGTATCAGAGCTATGGTTTAGTCGATTCTAGGACTACCATAGCGTTTATGAGTCTAGCTATACTTGCCATATTTATGAACTGTGATAGTGTGATGAATCCTGACATTGAAATGTGCTTTTATATAGCTAATGGATCCTGAAAGAGTTGTAACAGACGATGTTGAAAATAATGCGCCTGCTCCTGTGCAAGGGATGATGCAAGCTGATTCTCGACCAGCTACTAGTAGCCATGATGGTGAGGCTAAACAAGCCTTCTATCAGATGATGAATGATTGGTTTACCCAATATATTAGACCCAATCTTGCTGTACAACAACATCCACCCCTGGTTAATCCTCCTCAAACTCCTGTTATGCCACTAATGAATTCGGTATAGTTGAGTATACCACCAGTTGATAAGATTAGAAAATATGGGGCTGATGAGTTCTGAGCTACAACAAGTGATGATGCTAAAAAAGCGAAATTCTGGTTAGAGAACACAGTGAGAGTGTTTGATGGATTGTCTTTAAATCTCGAGGAATGTATAAAATGTGTCGTTTCCCTTCTGAGAGATACGGCGTATCATTGGTGGAAGACTTTGACATCTGTGGTTTCGAGTGAACGAGTTATGTGGGATTTCTTCCAAGCTGAATTCAGGAAGAAATATATCAGTCATAGATTCATTGATTAGAAACGCAAAGAGTTTCTCGAGCTTAAACAAGGCCGTACGTCTATCACAGAGTACGAGAGGGAATTTGTAAGGCTCAGTCAATATACTCGTGAATGTGTATCTATGGAAGCAATAATATGCAAAAGATTTGAAGATGGTTCGAACGAAAATATTCGTTTGTTAGTCAGGATTTTGGAAATTAAAGAATTTGTAGTGCTTGTTGAACGAGCATGTAAAGCTGAAGATCTCGGGAAAGAGAAAAAAAAGCTGATTTTGAAGCTAGAGAGGTACGAAAGAGATCATCGGGCAAATCATTTCAATCTGGATCAAAGAAATTTAGAGATGATAGCAGTCATTCAAAGACTAGTGTGGGACATTTATAAAGGGATCGTGCTAGACCGCAATCAAATTTTAAATCTTTAGCCACGTCTGTTGCTAGTGTTGATAATGCAAAGAATGAAAAGCCTGATTGTGATCAATGTGGAAGACGACATTTCGGTGAATGCTGGGGAAAAAGTAATAACTGAGCTTTTTATAGTTGTGGTTCAAGAAATCATTTTATAAAAGATTGTCCAGATTTAGCTGAAAAAGATAATGTTCAGAATCTGAGGCAGAGTGGTAATGCTTCTCGTGGTAGACCTCCCAAAAATTCGGGAAATGTAAGTGGTAGTTTAAAAGGAACGAAAGACGTAGCTATTAGATCTAAGGCTCGTGCACCTGCCAGAGCCTATGCTATCCGAGCTCGCGAGGAAGCTTCATCGACAAATGTGATTACGGGTACTTTTACTCTCTATAATACTTTTGTGATTGCTTTGATAGATCTTGGATTGACACATTCGTATATATGTATAAACTTTGAGAACAGTAAGACTTTGCCTATAGAGTCTACTGAATTTGTAATTAGAGTTTTGAACCCCCTAGGCAGATGTGTTCTGGTTGATAAAGTATTCAAGAATTGTCCGTTAATGTTTCAAGATAATTATTTTCCAAGCTGATCTGATGTTATTGCCTTTTGATGAGTTTGATATAATTCTGGGTATGGATTGGTTAACTTTGCATGATGCTGTGGTGAATTGCAAACAGAAAACTATTGATTTGAGATGCAAAAATGACGAAATGGCACACCTATTAGCTTAGAAATAGTTGTTTCTCCATCCTCTCCTGGATCTTCAAAGAAAGATGGTTCTATATAGTTCACTTTATTCCACTCAAATGGTGCTGTGTAGTTGGAATGAATACCTATTTCTCCTTTCAATAGCCATTGATGCATTGATGGTGGGAAGAAGGGATGATATTGTGACAGCCCTATTCTGACCCTAGTCAGGAAGTAGTTTCGGGACCGCTAAACCGAGTCACAGAAATAATTGAATATAATAATTTATGTCTAAAATATGTGATCATGCATGTATGAAATTGGAATGCTTTGATTTTTGTCAATTTGAATGTGTTTCTAAATAAAAAGGACTTATATGAGAAGCTTTGAATATATGTGTGGCTTATTTTAAGTGATTAATTATTGAATGATGCAAATAAGGGGGTTTGCATGTCAAATTGCCACTTTTAACGTTAGTGGCCGGCCATGATGGTTTTGGTGAGCAAAATAAGCATATTTTATATGTATAATAATGAATTTATATTTTTTTAAGTAGTTTATTGATATATTCATTATTATATAGTTATGGATAAAAATAAAATAAGAATGGGGTGAAGAAAACAAGAACTCATCTTTGTTTCTTCACCTAGCCGAAATTCATAAAAAGAAGAAGAGTGAAGAATGGTTTTGGGGACTGTTCGGTCAATTGAAGGCAAATTTGAAGGTAATTTGATGTGGTTTTGTAAATTGTTGATGAAATTGTGTTTCTCTTCTTTTTCTAGCCGAAACCCACTTGATAAATTTAGTTTATAAGGCATTTTAGATTCTGCCTTAGTGAAAATGAGTGAGGAAATTTGAGTTGAGGATAGAAGATAGTAAATGAATGTTTAGTGGACAATTTGATACCAAAATTCATATGTTTATGAGCTTCTTTTTGAAAAGTATGTTACATGTGAGTGATTATTTCATGAAGGGATTTTCGGTTATGTTTGTTTTGTATGAGTAATGGATTGTTGAGTTCATGCTATTATGAATAAAATTGATTAAGAGAGGCTTGAGATAATTAAATATGCATGTGGGTGGTAAGATGAGCATTCGGTTTTTATCATGGAAGCATAGAGAGCTTGTTAAAAGTTGAATTTTATAAAAGTTAAATGTGTGTGTGCTTGTGCTAGTACCGAATGTGCCTCGGGGGATTTTGCATTGAGTTTGGTGTTATATGAATTAAGTTTTATGGTTTTGGATTTTTAAGTGTTGTTAAATACTTTGAATAATATATATAAGTGGTTATAAGCATGATTTTAGAAATTCAATGATATTCGGCCAATTTGAATAATTCATGGCACCTCAAACAAATTAGTTTTAGATGTTATTAAATATTGAAGATTATTTAAGCATATTACCAAATGTGATTTTAGTTAATGATTCGGTTGTGAGTGCTGATTTTGTTTTATAATTAGCCGAATGTGTATATGTATGCTATGAGGTGGTTTAGCTTAAAGAAAATTAAGGTGCTCGGAAGGTGATTGCCGTGGATAGTTTAAGTAATGAAATTTTATTTCTGTTATGTAAAGTGATGACATTGCCGTTTGCAAATTTGAAGTTAAAAATTGTTGATTGAGCATCAAGAGTTTATGGGGACAAACTCGGATCAGGGAAAGAACGAAGGTAGTCATGTAGTCGATATAGCTGTACGATAACTTTTGAGGTAAGCTCTTAAACAATTAAGTTGAATTTATGTGTGTAAAGATTAAATGCATATAGAATAAAGTTTTAGTATATGTGATATATAAATATATATTTTTTCGAATGATTAATAATGTTCACAATATGAGCCGAAAATGGCTAACTTTCTCGATTGAATTGTGCATGGAAATGAGGTATATGCTAAAAGAGTTGTAGAGAATGATATATGATCTCTGTGTTTCAGTTAAGTAATAGTAAATAGAATGAGTAAGAATTTAGTGAGGACTTTGTGTGATAGCCAAATGTCTTATGAACTAATATGTTTGAATGGTATTTTGAATACATGAGATAAGATGGAATAACTAGAAGCATCATGAGTTAATACGGGCATAAAATACTATGAATTTCTTGTAAATGCCGAATGGTGATGACATTTGGCTATGAAATTATGCTTCAAATTCTTGAATGTATTTGAAATCAATATAAGGAAATGGTATTTTAATAAATTATGTGATGAAATTACCGAATGAATTATGAGATGAATTGTGGATTAAGGTTACAAAGTAAGTGAAACTACTAATGTGATTAGGAAATTGAAGAAGGGAAGTTGAGATCTTAGTAAGTTCTTAAGTGTTTGAACTTTTGGAAATTTAATTGTAATAGATCTGCTTGGGACAGCAGCAATAGCGTGATTTTAGAAAATCACCACAAATTGTTGGAGTTGAGTTAGAGGCTAAAAAATTATGTAGTTAAAGCTTAATGAGTCTAGTTTCAAATGAAATCAACGAGAACATATTTTGAATTCTGTAAAATGAGAAATTTGATTAGAAGTGAAGAGTGGTCAGATTAGTCATACAGTGAAACAGGGGAAACTTTAAGAAAAATCTGGTATTGATTAGCCAAACCAAAAATTCTGAAAATTTTATGGATGAGAGATATATGAGTCTATTTTCAGGGAAAATTAACGTCACTTGATTTGGAGTTTCGTATCTCTAGTTACAAATAATAATGACTGTTGCTCAGGAAGACAACTTGTAGTGAATTTGTGATTATGTTGTAAACTTTGATAAAACTGTTTGAGTTGCTTATAAGATATTGATTAAAACCATATGTGAATTTTGAATGTGACGTTAGGAAATGATATATAAGTAGTTTTGATATGATGAAATTGATGTACAAGATATGTATATGTGGTGAGGCCGAAATGGCTAATATTAAATGTGTGCAAGTTATCTGAATGGCCTTTATGAAAATGTGTGCTATCTTGTTTGTATAGTGAGGCCAAATGGTTATTTAGAAATGTAATATGGCTGAGTGGTTATTTAAATGAAAGCAAAGTATATGATGTATTAGCAAGTAATGATAAAAGCATTACCTTATATATGTGCTTGTGTATGTGGTGTGACCGAATAGGCAAGTCTGAAATGCACATATGTTTATATGTATATAATGTGGCCGAATGACCAATTGTGAAAAGTGGGTATTAGATATTTGATGAGGCCAAAGTTAGTAAAAAGTATAAAATAAATTGTGCTGAGATTTTATCCGGGTTTAAAGTCCCGTAGGCTTTGTGCTGGTGTTATGTTTTGGTTTTATACCTCGCAGGCCAAATGCTAGTGAATTCGATAAAGTAAATGACTACGAGATCCTATGCTAAGGTGATAAATTGAACTCGTATTACACATTAAGTGATTCAGGTATGTGATATATATATTAATTATGTGAGATTGATCTGACGAGAATTAAGAATGCGTAATGAGAAGCATATGAAAAGATGTGGTAAATTCATGTGTATATTTGTATATGTGTGCATTCAGTTATTATACAAAGTTACAAGATAGTTTTCGATATACCATTTTAACTATGAATGTTGAAAGTAAGTGTGGGTAAGAAATGATACACTAGTGAAATTTGAAAGAATTAAAGTTAATCTGGAAGCTTGTAAATACTATGTTTTTATGAGTTTGAGTGTAAACGGAGTAAAATGATATGTGTTTGTGCATAATCGACCAAATAGTATTGTACTCAGAAAGTGTTATGTGATTTCGAACATTTGGTTTGTTTTTAAGTTTAACTATTTAAATTGCTTAAGACTTACTAAGCTTATGAAAGCTTACTTTGAATGTTATTGTGACAACCCTAATTTGACCCTAGTCGGGAAGTGGTTTCGGGACCACAAAACCGAGTCATAAAAAAATAATTAACCATCATATTGATGCTTATTATATGTATATATATATGCTTGTGTGAAAATTTCATGTTTGAATTTTGTTAATTGTAAGTGAATTTTATTAAATAGGACTTATGTGAGAAAATTTAGAAATATGCTAGGCAAATGTAAAGTGGCCTATTAATGCATGTTATAAAAAAAAAAAAATTGATGGGTTTGCATGTCAAATTACCCACAATTTTAGCTAGTGGCCGGCCATGATGGGATATATACATATAATATGTATTAATTATTAGTTAGTAGTTTTATATTTTATAACATAAATAAAATAAAAAGTAATGAAAATAAGAAAAGGAAGGGTGATGAAAACAAAGTGGTGTTCTTTGGTTGTTCTTGGCCAAAATGAAAAGAGGAAGAAGGGAAGAAAGCATTCGGTCATCTTAGGTTAATATTAAGGTAAGGTGTTTATGTTAGTTCTTGCAATTTTAGTTGATCTTTAGTGAGATATCAAGTTATTTATATAACCCATGTTGAAATTTCAATTTTGGAATGAGTAAGGCTTTCGACTATGGTAGTTAATAATGGTGAGTTTTGTTGTTTCATGTTAAAGTTAGGTGAATGATGATAGATGAGTGTTTGAACTATAAAATGAATCATAGATGAGCATTAGATACTAAAGGAAAAGAATCGGCTATCTTGTTATAAACTAGGGCCGAATGTGAGTTTGGTTGTGTTTGAATCTTACATGCTTGGTAGAATGGTGGATGAAAGTGCCAATGTGGTCTTTGGTTTGGGCATAAGGAATGATAGTATGCATAGGTTTCGGTTTTGGTAGTACCTATGTAATTATAATTAGTTCATTTTGATGGTTTGACATGAGGTGATAAGTAAAAGTTTAAAGGTAGCTTAAGTTAATTGATACTTACTAATGGTTTTGAATTGAAGCTTATGCATGACCCCGTATAATCACCACATGAGTAAAGAATTGGGTTAATTGATATGTGATAAATGTTAAGTGTTAAACGATATAAAAATGATATTATACTCGAATATGTATACTCGAACTACATGAATGCATACATAGATTGGTGTTGCATATATTCGGCTATAGGTAAGCATATTGATGATTCTATCTTGACTTAGATAATCGGCTAAAAGGAGAATATTAACTAATATGTTGAATTTGATTCATGATTTCACATATATGACTTTAATATATATATATATATATGGGCTAAGTACCTTGAGTTCCTCTTTTCGATACTTAAGCGACTAAATCAATTTAATTGTTAAATTAAGCTCAAGAGCAAAGGGGAGCTAAATCCGATAAAGGGAAGGAAAAAGTGGTCGAATAGTCATAGGAGTCGTACGACAACATCCGAGGTAAGTTTTTGAGTAATGAGACCTAGTTTACAATTAAATTAAATTATGACGTATGAGCATAACAGATATATGGCGATATGATGATTCTATTTGAATTATATGTTGAATTAATTAATCTATACGTATGAAGGGTAGCCTTAAGTGTATAGAGATCGTGTCGTAAAGCAAACTAAACCATGCTGTTTGTATGTGGCTAGTGAGCCGAAAATGAGATTGCCTAATACGTGAATTGTGTTGAAACTTATTATGAAAATGAAAAATAGAGGTGTCATGATTTATTTATATGTACATGAATATTTGGATGTTAACCGGGCTAAAACCCGAAGGCTTTAGTGCGAGTTATTAGTTCCGGGCTAAGTCCCGCAGGCATTTGTGCGAGTTACTATATCCGGGCTATGTCCCGAAGGCTTTAGTGCGAGTTGCTATATCCGGGCTACGTCCCGAAGGCCTTTGTGCAAATTACTATATCCGGCTATGTCCCGAAGGCATTCGAGCGAGAAACTATATCCGGTTAAACCCCGAAGGTACTTGGCTTGAGAATGAGTGATCATGCTGTCATAGTTTAAACTAAAATGCTCGTGAAATCCCAAATGATGAGGTATGTTTCAGATATGCATTGATTCGTATGATTCCTTGCAAATAGTACTCACTCAATCGATAAATGAGCTACCGGTCTTTAGTTAAGTTAATCTTTTGTGTATGATTATAAAGGTTGGTAAAATGGAATAAGTAGGATATTGAGAAATTATGCATATGAAATTATCCGTTTAGCTATACAATGTTACATTATAGTTGTGTTTAATTTCATAGCTCAAAACTTACTAAGCATTAAATGCTTACTCCGCTTTCCTTGAACCTCTGCTTTATAGATTTTGGTTCACAAACTATCGGACTCGGGATTGTCGAAGTTGAAGTCGTCCACACTATCAACACTCCCTTTTTGGTATATTTTTGGTTGAACTTTGAAATGGCATGTATAGGACTATTTTTTTTTGTTTGATGGTCATGCACTTTTTGGAATTGTATAAGTTTGGTTAGCCATGCGAAAATGGCTTGTGTCCATATTCGAATCATAATGTTATAATCATCGTGTATGTATATGGTTATCGAAAAGTACGGATATGTTTGGCAATGATTAACCATTGGGATGGTTAATCACAATTTATAAATTGTGTTATGTATGCTATCGGATTTGTTAAGTCATGGAAATTAAGCACTAGGTAAAGTCTACCCTAAAGTCGGATGTTGACAGCATCAATGGGGTAAATTTGAAAAATCACTAAAATTTGTAAGAATGGAGTTAATTAGTGAATAAATTATGTAATCGAACCTTGATGAATCTACTTTCTTATGGAAGAAACGAAACGGTCAAATGAGTCATATGTTAAGAGATATTTAGGTTTTCATGAAACAGGGCCAGAGCGATTTCTGGATCCCCTGTTTTGACTTTGAAAATTTTCTATAAATTAACCAGAGGTAATTAGAAGTCATTCCCCATATGTGAAGATTCCTTGTTGAGTCTAGTTTCTTTAGAAACAAACGGCATAAGATTTGAAGCCCTGTATAGGAAGATACTTAAGTTGCAATGCATGAAGGTCTGTGTAGTCGAACCCTGTAACAGGGGAGACTTAATCTAATAAACTGTACCGTTTGGCCTGATCAAAAATTCTAGAAAAAAATGTGTAGATAGATACATGAGTCTAGTTTCAGGGAAAATTTACGGATTAAGTTTTCGAGTTTCGGAACTCGAAATATGATTTTTTTTGTGGTCATGGTGCAGTTAGCCACCATGTCTGAAATTTTAAAAAAAAATGAACCGTGTAAGCCAATGAAGTAAGTTCGTAAATACCTCGTTTTCGACCCCGGTAACGGTCACGGGTTCGGGGCGTTACATTTTATTGGTATCAGAGCCACGGTTTAGTCGATTCGAGGACTACCGTAACATGTTTGGGTCTAGCTATACATGCCATTTTGTGATTATCTGATAGTGTGGTGATTTCTGACAATTGAAATTGTGTTTATTATAGTAATGGATTCCGATCCTGACCGAGCGGTAGCTGATGACCTTGAGAGTGTAGCGCCTGCTCCTGCACTAGGGACAGCTCCGGCGAACTCTCAACCTATTGCTAGTAATCCGAATGATGAAGCTAGACAAGCTTTCTACAGCGTGATGAATGATTGGTTCAACCAATACATTCGAACTAATACGGCTATACCACAACCTCCATTCCCGACTAATGCCACCCCGCACCTACAATACCTCCCAAGAATCGACCAAATAAGGTCAAGTAAACCCCATTGACAAGATTCAAAACACGGGACTCTCGAATTTAAGGCTACAGATAGCGACGATGCCGAGCAAGCTGAATTTTGGTTGATAATACTATCCGGTACTTGATGAACTATCTTGCACACCCGAGGAATGTCTAAAGTGTACTATCTCTCTACTACGTGATTCTCGCCTACTATTGGTGGAATACGTTGATTTCTCATTGTGCCCAGAGAGCGGGTAACTTGGGAGTTTTTCCAAACCGAGTTCGGAAAAAGTATATCAACCAGAGATTTATTGATCAAAAACAAAAGGAATTTCTTGAACTTAAACAAGGTTCTATGACGATTCATGATTATGAGCGAAAGTTTGTGAGGCTTAGCCAGACGCTCGAGAATGTGTTTCTTCGTAAGTCAGAATGTGTAAACGTTTTGAAGATGGTTTGAACGAAGATATAAAGTTGTATGTTGGTGTTCTAGAAATCAAAGAGTTCGTGGTACTTGTCGAACGAGCTTGCAAAGCCGAAGAGCTCAGCAAGGAGAAAAGAAAAGCTGAAATGGGAACCAACGAGTTTCGTAAGAGACATTCGGGGAAACCCTTTCAACAATCATCGAAGAGGTTTAGAGATGATTCTGGCCGATCCAAAGACACTTCGGGTTTTTCCAGACGAGATCGCGAACGACCCCCTGCGAGTACAAGAGTCACTTCAGTTGCCAGTGTGGGAAATGATCGCCGGGACAGGTCAGAGTGTCAGCATTGTGGTAAATGGCATTCGGGGAGTTGTAGATTCCATGACCGCTCCTGCTATAAGTGTGGATCAGCTGACCACTTTATCAAGGATTGTCCGAGACCGCTCGAGCAAAATGTAAATCAGAGTGGGAAACCGGGTGTTACTACTGTTCGGGGTAGACCATCTAGAAATGCGGGGAATGCTAGCGGAGGTCAGAGAGGATCTAGAGATGTCACAACCAGATCTGAGGCTCGTGCTCCAGCTAGAGCTTATGCTATACGCGCACGCGAGGATGCCTCTTCGCCGGATGTTATTACGTACTTTTACTCTCCTTGATAATCGATGTGATTGCTTTGATAGACCCCGCCTCTACTCATTCATATGTATGTGAAACCTTAGCATCCAAAGAAGACTCTACCGTTGAGTCTCATCGAGTTTGTAATTCGGTGTCAAATCCCTTGGGTCGTTACGCTTGTCGACAAAGTGTGCAAGAAATGTCCTCTAGTAATCCGAGGTTTCTGTTTTCCGGCCGATTTGATGCTTTTACCGTTTGACGAATTTGATGTTATCCTCGGTATGGATTGGTTGACCGTACATGACGCAATTGTAAATTGCAAAAGAAAAACCATTGATTTGAGGTGTGTAAATAACGAGATAATCCGAGTCGAGTCTACTGACTTGAATAGGTTGCCAGCTGTAATATCGTCGATGCTGGCTCAGAAATGTGTAAGAAAGGGGTGTGAAACATACCTTGCGTATGTACTGAATGACAAAGAGTTAGAAAAGAAGCCTGAATCTGTACCAGTGGTTTGTGAATACTCTGATGTTTTTCCCGAAGAAATACCGGGTTTACCACCTGTTCGGGAGGTAGAGTTTGGCATCGAGCTTATACCTGGGACTACACCGATTTCGATAGCTCCATATCGTATGGCACCAACGGAATTAAAGGAATTGAAAGCTCAGTTGCAAGAGTTGACAGATAAAGGTTTCGCTCGACCAAGTTTCTCACCTTGGGGTGCACCAGTATTGTTTGTGAAAAAGAAGGACGGAACCATGAGGTTGTGCATTGATTATCGTCAGCTGAATAAAGTGACGATAAAGAATAAATATCCGTTACCGCGTATTGATGATTTGTTTGACCAATTAAAAGGAGCCTCGGTGTTTTCAAAGATAGATTTAAGATCGGGTTATTATCAGCTGCGAGTTCGAGATTCGGATATACCTAAAACTACTTTCAGAACGAGATACGGCCACTACGAGTTTTTAGTGATGCGCTTTGGGCTCACTAATGCCCTCGCGGTGTTTATGGATTTGATGAATCGAATCTTGAGCATGATGTTTGGACCGGTTTGTAGTTGTGTTTATTGATGACATCTTGATCTATTCTAGAGATGAGACCGAACATGCCGAGCACTTGAGATTAGTGTTGCGAATTTTACGGGATAAACAGATTATATGCTAAGTTCGGTAAGTGTGAGTTCGTTAAGAGAAGTTAGCTTTTTGGGTCATGTGGTATCTGATCGGTATTCGAGTTGATCCGAATAAAATTTCAGCCATACTTAACCGGAAGCCTCAGAAATATTACCGAGGTTCAAGTTTTTGGGACTTGCCTTACATACCGATGATTTGTAAAAGGTTTCTCGATGATAGCCACACCAATGACGGTTACTTCAAAAGATGTTAATTTTGAATGGACGGATAAATGTCGAGAAAAGTTTTGATCAATCAAAAAACCTATTTGACCAAGCTCCAATCTTAGTGCACTTTTAATCGTGCAAAGAGTTTGTCATTTATAGTGATGCCTCCTTACTTGGGTTGGGTTGCGTATTGATGCAAGAAGGTCGAGTCGTGGCATATGCGTCGAGACAATTAAAGTCACATGAAAAAAAATTATCCGACTCATGATCTCGAATTAGCTGCCATTGTTTTTGCCTTGAAAATATGGCGACATTACTTATTTGGTGAGAAGTGCCATGTGTTTTCGGATCACAAAAGTCTCAAATATTTGATGACCCAAAGAGACTTAAATCTGCGACAAAGACGTTGGCTTGAGTTGTTAAAAGATTATGAGCTTGTTATTGACTATCACCCGGGAAAGGCTAATGTGGTTGCGGATGGCCTTAAGTCGTAAATCATCGCTTGCTTTACGAGCAATGAATGTACATTTGTCTATTTTATCCGACAATGTGTTAGTGGCGGAATTAAAGGCTAAACCATTGTTGATTCATCAAATTCGTGAAGCTCAGAAAATCGATGAAGAATTGGTTGCAAAACGGGCTGAATGCGTTTCGAGCATAGAAACAGAGTTTCAAGTTGATGATGACGATTGTTTGAGGTTCAGAAATCGGTTGTGTGTTCCAAGAAATTCAGAACTTATTTCGACGATTTTGAACGAAGCTCATTGTAGCCGAATGTCAATTCACCCTGGGAAGTACGAAAATGTACAACGATCTGAGACGTCAGTTTTGGTGGCATGGTATGAAACGAGACATTTCAAATTTGTTTCGGTGTTTAATATGTCGCGAAAGTGAAGGCAGAGCATCAAGTGCCTCACGGGTTTACTTCACCGATCATGATACCGAATGGAAATGGGATCGAGTCACGATGGATTTTGTATCCGCAGTTTGCCATTGTCGACAAGTAAGAAAGATGCGATTTGGGTTGTTGTTGATAGACTGACTAAGTCGGCTCATTTTATCCCCGTACGTACGGATTTTTCATTGGATAAACTAGCTGAATTGTATGTTTCTCAGATTGTGAGACTACACGGGGTACCGATTTCTATTGTGTCGGACAGAGATCCGAGATTCACCTCACGATTTTGGAAGAAATTGCAAGAAGCTTTGGGTACCAAGCTGCATTTTAGCACCGCTTTCCATCCGCAAACTGATGGTCAATCCGAGCGGATAATTCAGATACTTGAGGATATGTTGAGATGTTGCATCCTTGAGTTTAGTGGTTCATGGGAGCGGTATTTACCCTTGATTGAGTTCGCATACAACAATAGTTTTCAATCAAGTATTAACATGGCACCTTATGAAGCTTTGTACGGGCGTAAATGCCGTACGCCATTATTTTGGATCGAGCTCGGTGAAAGCAAAATTTTCGGAGTGGATTTGATTAAAGATGCTGAACAGAAAGTAAGAATAATTCGTGATAATCTAAAGGCAGCATCAGATCGTCAGAAATCGTATGCGGACTTAAAACGAAGAGATATTGAGTATCAGGTGGGAGAAAAAGTGTTTCTTAAGGTCTCACCTTGGAAAAAGATACTTAGATTTGGCCGTAAAGGCAAATCGAGTCCGAGGTTCATAGGGCCATATGAAGTATCCGAACGAATTGGTCGATTCATGTATAGATTGATTTTGCCCCGAACTTGAAAGGATTCACGATGTTTTTCATGTATCAATGCTTCGACGTTATAGATCCGATCCTTCACACATAATTACTCCATCGAGGTTGAAATTCAATCTGATTTGAGTTATGAAGAAGAACCGATTCGTATCCTAGCTCGTGAAGTGAAGGAGTTGAGAAACAAAAAGGTTCCTTTAGTAAAGGTGTTATGGCTCAAACACGGAATTGAGGAAGCTACTTGGGAAATCAAACATCTATGAAGGAACGATATCCAAATTTATTCATCGGTAAGATTTTCTGGGACGAAAATTTCTTAAGTAGGGGAGAGTTGTGACAACCCTAATTTGACCCTAGTCGGGAAGTGGTTTCGGGACCACAAAACCGAGTCATAAAAAAATAATTAACCATCATATTGATGCTTATTATATGTATATATATATGCTTGTGTGAAAATTTCATGTTTGAATTTTGTTAATTGTAAGTGAATTTTATTAAATAGGACTTATGTGAAAAATTTAGAAATATGCTAGGCAAATGTAAAGTGGCCTATTAATGCATGTTATAAAAAAAAATTGATGGGTTTGCATGTCAAATTACCCACAATTTTAGCTAGTGGCCTACCATGATGGGATATATACATATAATATGTATTAATTATTAGTTAGTAGTTTTATATTTTATAACATAAATAAAATAAAAGTAATGAAAATAAGAAAAGGAAGGGTGATGAAAACAAAGTGGTGTTCTTTGGTTGTTCTTGGCAAAATGAAAAGAGGAAGAAGGGAAGAAAGCATTCGGTCATCTTAGGTTAATATTAAGGTAAGGTGTTTATGTTAGTTCTTGCAATTTTAGTTGATCTTTAGTGAGATATCAAGTTATTTATATAACCCATGTTGAAATTTCAATTTTGGAATGAGTAAGGCTTTCGACTATGGTAGTTAATAATGGTGAGTTTTGTTGTTTCATGTTAAAGTTAGGTGAATGATGATAGATGAGTGTTTGAACTATAAAATGAATCATAGATGAGCATTAGATACTAAAGGAAAAGAATCGGCTATCTTGTTATAAAATAGGGCCGAATGTGAGTTTGGTTGTGTTTGAATCTTACATGCTTGGTAGAATGGTGGATGAAAGTGCTGAATGTGGTCTTTGGTTTGGGCATAAGGAATGATAGTATGCATAGGTTTCGGTTTTTTGGTAGTACCTATGTAATTATAATTAGTTCATTTTGATGGTTTGACATGAGGTGATAAGTAAAAGTTTAAAGGTAGCTTAAGTTAATTGATACTTACTAATGGTTTTGAATTGAAGCTTATGCATGACCCCGTATAATCAGCCACATGAGTAAAGAATTGGGTTAATTGATATGTGATAAATGTTAAGTGTTAAACGATATAAAAATGATATTATCTTCGAATATGTATACTCGACCACATGAATGCATACATAGATTGGTGTTGCATATATTCGGCTATAGGTAAGCATATTGATGATTCTATCTTGACTTAGATAATCGGCTAAAGGAGAATATTAACTAATATGTTGAATTTGATTCATGATTTCACATATATGACTTTAATATATATATATATATATGGGCTAAGTACCTTGAGTTCCTCTTTTTGATACTTAAGCGACTAAATCAATTTAATTGTTAAATTAAGCTCAAGAGCAAAGGGGAGCTAAATCCGATAAAGGGAAGGAAAAGTGGTGGTCGAATAGTCATAGGAGTCGATTTAACAACATCCGAGGTAAGTTTTTGAGTAATGAGACCTAGTTTACAATTAAATTAAATTATGACGTATGAGCATAACAGATATATGGCGATATGATGATTCTATTTGAATTATATGTTGAATTAATTAATCTATACGTATGAAGGGTAGCCTTAAGTGTATAGAGATCGTGTCGTAAAAGCAAACTAAACCATGTTGTTTGTATGTGGCTAGTGAGCCAAAAATGAGATTGCCTAATACGTGAATTGTGTTGAAACTTATTATGAAAATGAAAAATAGAGGTGTCATGATTTATTTATATGTACATGAATATTTGGATGTTAACCAGGGCTAAAACCCAAAGGCTTTAGTGCGAGTTATTAGTTCCGGCTAAGTCCCGCAGGCATTTGTGCGAGTTACTATATCCGGCTATGTCCCAAGGCTTTAGTGCGAGTTGCTATATCCGGCTACGTCCCCAAGGCCTTTGTGCAAATTACTATATCCGGCTATGTCCCAAGGCATTCGAGCGAGAAACTATATCCTGTTAAACCCCAAGGTACTTGGCTTGAGAATGAGTGATCATGCTGTGTCATAGTTTAAACTAAAATGCTCGTGAAAATCCCAGCGATGAGGTATGTTTCGTATATGCATTGATTCGGATGATTCCTTGCAAATAGTACTCACTCGTCGATAAATGAGCTACCGGTCTTTTGGTTAAGTTAATCTTTTGTGTATGATTATAAAGGTTGGTAAAATGGAATAAGTAGGATATTGAGAAATTATGCATATGAAATTATCCGTTTAGCTATACAATGTTACATTATAGTTGTGTTTAATTTCATAGCTCAAAACTTACTAAGCATTAAATGCTTACTCCGTTTTCCTTGAACCTCTGCTTTTTATAGATTTTGGTTCGTCAATCATATCGGACTCGGGATTGTCGAAGTTGAAGTCGTCCACACTATCAACACTCCCTTTTGGTATATTTTTGGTTGAACTTTGAAATGGCATGTATAGGACTATTTTTTTTTGTTTGATGGTCATGCACTTTTTGGAATTGTATAAGTTTGGTTAGCCATGCGAAAATGGCTTGTGTCCATATTCGAATCATAATGTTATAATCATCGTGTATGTATATGGTTATCGAAAAAGTACTGGATATGTTTGGCAATGATTAACCATTGGGATGGTTAATCACAATTTATAAATTGTGTTATGTATGCTATCGGATTTGTTAAGTCATGGAAATTAAGCACTAGGTAAAGTCTACCCTAAAGTCGGATGTTGACAGCATCAATGGGGTAAATTTGAAAAATCGCTAAAATTTGTAAGAATGGATTTAATTAGTGAATAAATTATGTAATCGAACCTTGATGAATCTACTTTCTTATGGAAGAAACGAAACGGTCAAATGAGTCATATGTTAAGAGATATTTAGGTTTTCATGAAACAGGGCCAGAGCGATTTCTGGATCCCCTGTTTTGACTTTGAAAATTTTCTATAAATTAACCAGAGGTAATTAGAAGTCATGCCCCATATGTGCAGATTCCTTGTTGAGTCTAGTTTCTTTAGAAACAAACGGCATAAGATTTGAAGCCCTGTATAGGAAGATACTTAGTTGCAATGCATGAAGGTCTGTGTAGTCGAACCCTGTAACAGGGGAGACTTAATCTAATAAACTGTACCGTTTGGCCTGATCAAAAATTCTAGAAAAAAATGTGTAGATAGATACATGAGTCTAGTTTCAGGGAAAATTTACGGATTAAGTTTTCGAGTTTCGGAACTCGAAATATGATTTTTTTTGTGGTCGTGGTGCAGTTAGCCAGCATGTCTGAAATTTTAAAAAAAAATGAACCGTGTAAGCCAATGAAGTAAGTTCGTAAATACCTCGTTTTCAACCCCGGTAACGGTCACGGGTTCGGGGCGTTACAGTTATGTTTCTCTGTTTATTTTTGTAGATCATTGACTCTTACTATTAGCTCGGGGATCGTCAGCACTTCGTCACACTATCTACTATTGTGGTAATCATGTGATTTGGACTTGGCTTATGGCATGTATAGGTTAGACTATAAGTAGAATGATATTTTGACTATTGTATATAAGCCATGCGAATATGGCATCTTATAGAAGTTTACTTTTATAAGTTTTAAATTCGATCTTTGTTTGTGTCTATTAGTTATATAAATAAATGATCTTTTATAAAAAAAAAAGGGTTCAAAATTTTCTTTGTTTACGATCCGATCCTAATTTACGTAACGTCTGCGTCCTATTCCTGCGATTTACACGGATAGAGGGTGTTACAGATATTGTGAGTATGGAGAAATTTTCTTCCTATGAGAAAATGATAAGCCACATTAACACCAATTACATGGAAGCAAGTTTGATCTTCAATCAACCCCATTTTAAAGTTCAATGTCACCTTTCCCAATGACACAATATCTTTATTATCAAATAAGATATAATCATGGGATGGCGGAGGCTCTTCAGGTCAATATTTATTGCCTTCATAGTAGATGACTGCAGCTAGATGTACGAATGTCTAGACTAGAAATATTGCAGCAAAAAGATATCTAATGAAGCAATGGTCTCTACAAGTATACGTGTTAAATTGTAAAATACTAAAGTGTTACAATGAAACACTCTGGGAAGTATTCTGAGGATCCTACCTAAGGGAGATTGAATTAAACTAAAATTTATTTTTCCACAGTAAAAAGGCTAAACAATAATAATTTAAAATTATAGCACGAAAAGCCAAATTAAAATTAAATAACAAAAAATATCCTAAATAAAATAAAACTAAGGAAGATAGTTTAACAATTGAAATTAACTCAAATAATCAAGCAAAAGATTAACTTACGTTAGTGTTCCTAATTAACTTCGGAATATGGATTGTATTAAATTAGCTAATAATAAGCTAATTATTACCTCTCATCCTTTAACTAATTAATTAGTCAACAAAAACAATTTATCTCTCGACCTTACCATTTAAACCAAGATAAATTATGAGGTACTTGGTAAAATATTCTCTCGACCTCATTTACCTAGATTACTTCCTAGGGATTTCAATCTTAGGGTTTAAACACGCATAGTTTAAGCCAACTAATTCTAAATCAAACCCTAATTCTTCTGTTAATTATTCCTACATTTGATCGTTAATCTCCTTAAGGAAATTACCCGTTTATGGATTTATATGTAATTTTCCCTAAATCATGTAAAGCAAATATTTAAATAATGTAAGGGAATAGAGAAATTGATCCATTTTGATATCGAGTTGTGCGCGAAAGCTGAAATTCCTTTAACAATTGCAAAGATAACGTTGATTGCAATTGAAAAACAAAATAAAATTATAAAGAATTAGAAAAAGAAAGCTTGGATCCAAACCAAATCCAAGTTAGAACAAGAATAAAAATTCTATTTTAAAATAAACTAAAACCAAAATTAAATCCTAAAAATCTTCTCTAAAACTAACTCTTTGAACGACCTCCTTAACTTAGCCTAAGTATGAATATATATAGCAATGAACTAGGTCAATTAAAAGCCAAAAGGCTGAATAAAACGTGTTGTGTAGATGAAAACACCCTTAGCTTCATTTTGCCTTCTGACGCTCCGATGTCACAGCACCACAAGGCCATGTCATGGCACTGAACTTTGTAGGGAACTTATTTGGTTTTAAAGTGTGGTGTTGCGACACCACATGTTGGTGTCGTAACATTGATATTGTCACTGATGTTCCTTAGCCATAAAATAGTGTCTTGCACACTAAATCAACTTATCAGTCCTTTCCTAGGCCCGTATTGGCCGATTAGGTCATTACATTACTAAAATATGAGAGAAAAAGCTTATTTTACTAAGATTAAATATAAGCTACTAGAAATGGAAAACGTAACAAAATAATATAAAACAACTTGAAAACAAGCTTATTAAGTGCCAAAAAAACTCTAACTTGCTACAACGAATTGTGGTAGATCAAACTCCCCCACACTTAACTCATTAATTGTCCTCAAGCAACAAATCAAAAACACAAGATAATAGGAAAACAAAACAACTAAACGATGCTTGTGCATGTTTCATAAACAAGATTAATTTAGATCATTATAAATGAGACAATGTGACGAAACACGTAATTCTAGCATGATATGTAATTGATTCCTGCTTTTCAATATGAAACATGTTAGTTCATTAAGTTACAAGGCAAACAAATAAGAGAATGCTAAGCATATTATTCCATCTAAACAAATACACATCTATGTTCAAAGAATACAAGTGGTCAAAACTGTCAATATATAGTTTAATTTTCATCCATGAGTTGTATCACTTAGGTCACATAGGACTTTTCTGCTTGTAATGTTCTACGTCTTAGGTTGGTTCGGAATTAAAGAACTGACTCTACGAAATAGGTTAAGCATGAAAATATTTTGGTACATTATATTGATCCAAATGCTACCCGAATTATATTGTTTAGCTCACCACCTTATATCCACTTCTCTCGCCTTCCTTTTCTCTCCATTTTTTAAGTCATAATATAGTATTAATGAGTACAATTAGCGTAGCAAATTTTCGTGCAAAAATGAGCAGAAATTGTTTTGTTCAAATTTTCTGTTTCACTCTCATTTCACTCATTTTGCTTTTATCTATTCTATGAATTTATTACTCTCACTGCCAATGAAGTCTTATCTTGACTGGCATAGACATTGTTGCCAATGTAGGACGATGTGGTTTCAAGTACGTTAAAGTGCATTATTCTCCTACTTATGGGTAGGAGAGGGGCTATGGAAAGTTTTAGGAATTGTGTCAAAAAGAGTATATATGATCAAAACCTATAATAAGATTTTTCAAAAGAAATAAAAAAAAAACTCTTACTTGGCTTTAAACCGTCACAATGCTTTTATTCACTTGATCTTTTCATTAAAGCACAAGCTTTCAAGAATCATGCGCTTATTACACTATATTGTTCCTTATCTTTTTCCTTAAAACTTTTCTTATTTTGTAACCCCTTTTATATATCTACCTAACCCTCAATATCAATGGCCCGACGTGTCACGCCCAATATTTTTGTTTTAACTCCATTAGCTCATGAATAAGTAACTAAATCTAGCTTAATGGTTAAGAGCTTAATTAAATTTCCAAAGGTCCCATGTTCAATTCCCTACTCCCTCATATTATTTTTAAAATTTTTGGAATTAAAATATTTGATCAAAACACCTTGTGTTGTCTCCCCTATTGTTGCCTTATTGAAAAGATACTTTCTTCTTTTAACTAGTCAACCTTCCTCCCTTAGCCCCCCTTTTACTCCATATGTTCCCCTTGGTCCACTTTTCATGTCTTTCCCCCAAATTTAATTTTCCATTCCTTTGACTTGCTTTTGCTTCCCATACCACACCATGTTCCATCATCTTTCACTTTTATCTCATTTTGTTTTTCCCTTCCTCCCCTTTTAGTTGTTCCTCCTCTTTACTCCTCCTTTTCTCACTTTTCTTTTATTTGTAGCCTCTAAACCTCCTCCTTTGCACCACCAATTTCTCCATATTTCACCACCACTTGTAACATCCTCCACCACCACTTCACCATCGCCACACCACCGTAACCACCATTTTTCCTATTATTCTTTTCTCTTCTTAAAAACTTTCCACTTCAACTTTAATATCTATCTTTTTATTTTGATAAAACCTTGTTGGAATTTTATTTTATTTATCCCAAATAGATCATTTTCTATCAACTATTCCTTCAATTTATCCTTGCTCTACTCTTGATCGATTGATTCAACAAAGATCTGATTAAGGAATAGTGTAAGTATGATTGGGTATAAATTATCTATTCTTTCTAATCATTTTATTAATGCACGAATGTAGTAGTAGTGTAAGAAACCTTTTTTCTCTGATATTAACATCTCGTATATTATTCTTGTTAAAGGATCGATTGCTAACAACTTGGACCACCCTTGACTTTTGAAGTGAATCACATATCCAATTCTAGTCATATAAAAGTATGGTATTGGAAATCAAGATTAAACCGTTTATTATTAAAAAGGATAACTCAAGTGACAATTTAATGCTAGATTATTATTTCATGCTTAGATCTAAGATCAATCTAATTAGATCCAAGAGTGGGGTTCAAAGGATTGTAGTTTTGCATTAGATCTACGAAGTTCAAGTGTGGGTCTAGCTTAACATAAATATTGCATGAATATTTGTTATATAATATTTATTAATTATTGATACTTTTATCAGTACTATGAAATATGAGTATATCCAAATATACTATGTATTCAAGGTGGATGGTAAATCCTTTAAAAAGGATGATTTCCAAGTAAGTAATTTTAAACTGTTTAATCTGTGATATTACAATGTTTTTGTAATGCCCTCAACCCAATCCAACTGAATCTGGATCTCGAGTGTTTCAAAACACATACAAACTTTTCTTAACTTGCTTATACTTGTTTAAAAACTCGATTGAAAATAATCTTTCAACTAAATTTCGTTTGATTGCATTAGACTTTATAATATGAGGACTTACAAGTGAATATCATAACGTAATTACATAGTTCTATAAATTTTGCCTCTAATTGATATTATTGACCATATTTATTCTATCCACATGTTCGGTATACATTACAAGGACTTACAAATAAATCTTTGGACTTATTTACAATACTCCCATTAACTCGATCACACCAACTTGACTTGTTCTGTATGTATAACAACCTATCTCGCCATTCCTTTGGTGTAACCCTGGCATCGTCCCTTCAAGCTTAGTCTCACGTTGGCATAGCTGTGTCATGAAACACGGAGGTAAGTTCATGAGAACTTAATGAGTAAACCCTCTATTACCTGAGTCATATTCGAGAACTCTATTATACATCTCATTGTTCTTATCATTGGCTTAGGCAAATAGGTTGTTAAGATTCATTCTTTATGTCATAGAAGTCATACCTTTCCCTGAGATTATAACTTACCTTTCCCACCTTTATTACATCATTCAAGTTCTTCACCTTACCCCTTCCTGATTTTTTACCCATTCCTACGTTAGATAATCACGCAGACAGAATACTATTGATTGATTTGTTCTATAAGTCCATTTGGCTCATACTCTAGATTCGTCGCATACTACCTTCACTTGTTCATATCTCAATACTATCCATGATTCACCACAACATTTCATACAGATCTGTTTCTTATGATTTTGCCATAGATACTACTTCTTCAGGGTTTGCAGTACTCATCATTTCTTTCTTCAAGGTTTGCCACAAAGGTGTTCCCTTTAGATGATAGCCACGAGGGCTTTACATACTCATCATTTCTTTCTTTAGGGTCTGCCACAAAGGTGTTCCCTTCATATGACAGCCGCTAGGGCTTTCCTTTAGACTGCGCCACGAAGGCTTCCTTCATCAAAGGTCACCATAAAGGCTTCTGTTTCATATATTGCCACAAACGCTTCCTATCAAGAGTTCACTAAAAAGGCTTTCCTTTCAGTGGTTCGCCACAAAGGCATTCTTTCCCAAGTTTGTTCACAATAGAGATTTACCTAGACTTACCTTTCGTGAGGTTTGCCCCTCATCGTTTGGGTCACACAAAAACCACATTAGGTAGTATCCTTCATTTAGTTCTTTTTATATGATGACATAGCCCAATTATAGTGTTACACAATATGGTCCTTTTCATTTCGGTGCCATGGCCATGGACCTGTCCTTCCCTAGAGCACTTGTTTAATGTCCCGACAAACCCCTTTAGATAACTCCATCGAGATAGACATAGACTCATTATACATATTGACCCATTCATAACAGACACATTCTATAGCATATTTTCCAGACACATACACACATATATTTCAATTATTCATATACAATCATCCTTTAACCTCAAAATTCATATCGCGTACTCTCCATACATACAAGGTCTATCAAACACTTATTTTACATTAGAACCATCATACCATACCCATCTAGTTTCCATTTCATGTTTCAATCAATTTTCACAGAAGTTTCCAAAACACTTAACATACATGCAAGAGTTGGCTTAGGGACTCAATTGACTAAACCGTTTAGTAGCTTTAGCTTCAAGTCTAAGAATCTCTTAGGAGCTGTAGCAGCCACTACCTTGTAGAATAGAAAAACATCGTTAAGATCCATCAGGGTAACCTTAAATCTCATATCAACCGAGAAAATCCCAACTAGCCTTATTTTACCAAACACTCTTATAGATTTACATTTTCTTAACTATCAATGTAATAGCCTAGTTTTAGCTAAATCAGAACAGTGGTTTTGAAATCATAAATCTGAGATTGTAAAATTATTTTAATATTATTTTTAGTGTTTATAGCATGTGATTATGTATGTGTGAAAGTTTTGTGTGCTAATTTTATCGTTTAAGTGGTTAATTTGACTAAAGGACTAAATCGCGTAAAATGTAAAAGTTGCATTCTATTTGTTTAAAGTGCTTAATTACCATGGCTTATTAAATGTGAAGTCCTTATGTTGTAATTAGACCATTGATAATGGGAATAGACATAAATGGACATTTATTAAGTGGTTTTAATGGTTATTAAACAAGGTTAATTATGGTATTTTGTAATAATGTTAAAATAAGTAATAATAAAACACAAATTAGCCATATTATCATCTTAGTGCATCGAAAATTTGAAGGAGAAGAAGAAATACAGGTTTCTCATTCGGCAAGCATAAATTCTTCGATTAAGGTATGGTTTTAGCTCGATTTTTTATAATTTTTTATTTTTGTGATCGTTGCTTTGAGTACTAGCTAGCCCATGCCTCAATTTTTGAAAGTGTTGATGGTTTTGAAAGTTTCCATTGATGAATTCATGTGTTCTTGAATGTTTGATGATGAAAAATGAGTATTTGTTGGTAGATTATTATGTTTTGTAAAGTGATTTTAGTGAAACTGCATGAAAGGTTCTAATTTTTGAAAAGATGAAAATGTGTGGTTAAATGTGTGAAATATTGAAAAATATGGGTTGTTATGGAGCCTATAGAAATTTGGCTAGCATGTATTTGAAAGAAATTATGTCATTTTGTGTATTTGTGAAATAATGACTAAATTGTATGAAATGTGAAAGTTTAGGGCTAAAGTGCAAAAATGCCCAAATATGTGTTTATGGACTAAATTGAATGTGTTGATGAATAAAAGAGTTAATTTTGAATGTGTTTAGATAAAAAACGAAAGAAATCAGATTTAGATCGGGGAAAATCGAAAGTTGACCAATAATCGATCTAGTTCATTTATCCCGAATACGAGGTAAGTTCATATACAAATAAATGTCTTTGAATTGAATTATATATGTGTTATTACCATTGAATTGCTATGAATTTCAAAGGAGCAAATACGAGCATGAATCGATGAAGTTACGACATTCGAAAATCTCGTATGTACCTTAGGAATAGTATAGGATACAAATGTCATGACATTAGGTTATCGAGATGTGATTACGTGTAAGACCATGTCTGGGGCATTGGCATTATATTGAGATTACGTGTAAGACCATATCTGGGACATTGGCATCATTAATTCATTTCGTGTAAGACCCTGTCCAAGACAGTGGCATCGATATGTAATAACATGTGAGACCATATCTGGGATATGACATTGTATGAGCTTATGTGATTTCCAAGTATCCCTAACGATTCCAAATGGTTCAACGGAAAAAAACAAGTCGAGAAAGAATATGTGAATGAGCTAAGTGACTTAGGTACGTACAAAATTCATACGAGTATTGAAAAGGGGAAATATTTGATGAACTCGATTAAGACATTGAATATATGTTCAATGAAAAAGGTATGTGAATATGAATGAGATTAGCCATGTTAAGCATATTTGAATTGATATATAAATATTCATGTGATGATTTTATTTGTATATGGCTTACTAAGATTTTACAGCTTACTTTGTGTGTTTTTTTCCATGTTTTATAGATTATTGAAGCTAGCTCGGACTCAGGGATCGTCGGGAAACGTCATCACACTATCGATCATCTCATTGGTACTTTTGAAGCTTTGTATATATGGTATATGGCATGTATAGGCTAGTGTCATTTTGGTATGTTTTGAGTCATGATATTAGCCATGAGATTTGGCTTGTAAATGTTGGTGTGTATGGCCATTAAAGTTGGCTTGAATTATGAGTTTAATATGTGATACATGTAATGTATGTAGTGCCTTATGTGATGGTTTGTTTTGGCATATTACTTATGGTGTTTGTGATGGTTATAAGTTTGCTTAAGTAATTAGTTGTTAAATGGTAAGCTAATGCTAGAATTGATAATATGTTGTTGCTTGGTTTTGAGATGATGAAATGGTACATTTTGAGGCATGAAATAGGTGATAAGTTGATGAGTAAATGCATTTAGGAGATACGCAAGTTTGATGATTTTGGCATATTGGTATGTTATGTTTCGGTTGTGTAATTGAGTAGTTGAAATGGTTGTGAATAGATGGCATGAAATGTGTATGGAAATGATGAAATTTGTTGTGGTTTAGATATGCTTGAGGAGGGTGAGAAATGTGGCTTAAATTAAGCCTATTTTCACTCCACACGGCTGAGCCATGGCTTTAGTACACAACCGTGTGACCCCTAAGAAATAATTAGAGATTCAAGTCAATCTTGTGCATGGCCTAGACACACGGGCGTGTCTGGTGGCCATGTGAGGCACATAGCCTTGGCATATAGGGGTGTGTGGCCATTTTGAAAGGTACATGGGCTAAACACATGGGCGTGTGGCCGGCCGTATGACCTAAGTCAGTAACCCCTCCAGATTTTCCATGGCCAAGGCAGACGAGCGTGTCTCCGACTATGTGGTGCAAGTCAGTATGTATGCCATGTTTTCACACAGCCTATGACATGGCGTGTCTAGCGACCGTGTGAGGCACACGGCCTGTTGACACGGGCATGTGACCCTTAAATGCTTGAAAATTTTCTAAGTTTCCCTAAGGTTTCAAATATTATCGGTCTAGTCCTGAACCACTTCTAAGCATGTTTTAAGGTCTCGAAGAGCCTTATAAGGGACAATGTGAATGATTTGAATGAATATTGAGTATGAATACTTAAATGTATGTGAATGAGGTATGTTATTCGGTAATGCCTCGTAACTCTATTCCGATGACAGATACGGATTACTGGTGTTACAACCAAAGTCATAAATCTTACCTTGATGTGGAGAAATCGCTAATTAAACTCTGGAGTCTTATCTTAGCATAAAGAAATCCCCTTCCTATTCTTCTAACCTCAAAGTAGTAAAATTTAGTAGAAATAAAAAGGGAATTCTTATCTTATTTGAATTATCTATCAATATAATCTATGGCCCTACTGAAACTTGACAAGTTTAACCTTTTAATATATTGTCTTATCAAAGTCTACAACTCTCAAGAAACATAATTGAGTGGTTTGCATTTCTTTTTAACTATCTTGATTCACATTTAGGTAGTTCCTAACCAGCTTACCTTGTAACTTAACTTGTACAATACCACGGAGAAAAGGTGTGTTACCCCTAATGTGGACTCATACCTTCAGTACTGGTTGACTCAATCCCATCCTTCTTCCAACAAGTCATAGTAATCAATCATGAAACCCTCACAATTAAGAGCACACGATCAAGTTTGCCTACACTATATTCCATAAAGAACACATGGGCGATCACCATTCCACCAATCAATAAAGCTTAAACACTACAACAAACCTCTATTTGTTGTACTTCCATAAACAACATCCAAACTTTAGGACTTTGTGTAACAGCCCATTTTTGGGCAAATCAAAACAGTGGTTTTGGGACCAAAAATTCAAATTTGAAATAATTATTTTATTATTATTTTAATGTTTACACCATGATAGTGTGTTTGTGTGAAAGTTTCATTCAGAAATTTTATTGTTTGAGTGTTTAATTCGATAAAAAGGACTATATCGTGTAAAGTGAAAAACTTTAGTTCTATTAGCTAAAGGTATCTAATAGCTATGGTTTATTAAAGTGAAGGTCCTTAAGTGGTAAATAGACCATTTTTTAATTGAGTGGAAATTTATGTGCATGGTTAGATGAATTTTAAAGGTTAATACTCAAGGTTGATATAGTAAATTGGTAAATAAATGTTAGTAAAACAATAAAGAAACAAATGGTCATCTTCCTAAGTGTTTAACACCAAAAATTAACCTTGAAAAATCTATGGAAAGCGTTTGAAGCATTCGGCCATAGCTATCCATGCATATCAAGAAAAGCAAATTTTGGATCTAGATCGGGGGGAAAATAAAGTACTCGACAAATTGACCTATTTCATCATTTTTGTGAACTGAGGTAAGTTTGTATGATTAATAAGCTTAATGTTATATGTGTTTATATGCTTAAACATTATAATTGTGATATTACGACACTGTGAAATCTATCGACAAAGCATTGACATAGTGAGAATCCCATTGAACCTTAGGAATAGATTGGATACTAGTGACTTGTCATTAGGGGTTATTGTGATTATGTGATCCGGGTGCTGGTCCTGTACGTCCTACCGGTGGCTGAGTATATCAGCATGTGTTGCGGTTACTTGACAGCTTGTGTGAGCAGCACCGTGTAGCTACGTCTTGATTGATAGCTTGTGTGAGTAGGCCCGTTGATAGCTCAAGAGTGAGCTTATATGTAATCTGAGATAGAGATAGCATTGGCTATATATGTGGCACTTTGGTGCGAGATCCCCGAGTATCCAATATTATTCCAAATGGTTCAACGAGAAAAGATAATAGTACGTGGATGTAAGCAATGATACGGATTAGTTCAGGTACTTGTGAAAGTTTGGCAAGTAATTGTTAATTGATAAGTTCATATGATAAGTAAGTGAAAGTTGACAAATTTATACATGATAAATAGAATTATGGCAATGTGCAACTTGATGAATTGAATGTATTACTTATGTTCTTTAAATTGTGATTGAATTGGTAATTACATTTATTAATCATATGAACTTACTAAGCTATAAAGCTTAGTCTATTTATTTTTTCGTGTTTTTAGTGATTTCAAAGCTAGCTCGGATTCAGGGATCGTCAGAGACTTCATCAGACTATCAAGCTATCATTTTGGTACTTTTGGATCTATGTTTTTGGAATTTATGGCATGTATAGGAACTTTGGTCATTTTGGTATATGAGTTGATAATGATTTTGGTCATTTTAAATGACTTGTAAATGTTAAATTCTTCTAGTTTTGTATATAGCCATGTGAGTTAGCCTAATTTGGTTAGTTTGGTTATGAATATATATGTGTGTAAATGGCTTATGTTATATGATTGAGGTGGGCTTTGTGATGCTTATTGATAGTAGGAATTGTGGATGTCAAATGGTTGATAATAGAGAAGATGTATGCTTGTGAATTTGATCATAATGATGCATGTTAGGAAATGTTTAATTAGTTGAATTGTATATGTGAATTTGGTATAATGTAATAGCCCATTTTGTGACTTGTGTATATTGTGGATAATGGAATTGAGTTGGCATGATTTAGGCTTGATTTAGTTGGTTTGAATGCCTATAAATGCTATGTTTTGGTGCCATTTGGTTTGGTGTAGGTGCATACAAATTTGGGTGGCAAAATGGCTTGGTAAATAGCCTATTTTTGTCCACACAGGTAGAGACACGAGCATGTGTCACAGCCGTGTGTGATACATAGTTAGGTTACATGGCTGTGTGTCCTCTGGTGTTGAATTAAAAACCAAGTCAATATGCTCCACACGGCCTAGCACACGGGCGTGTGATTGGCCGTGTGGCTTAAGTTAGTACACCCTATAGGATTGGCACGGCCTAGCACACGGTCTGGTACACAGGCGTGTGTGGCCATTTTTAGGGCACATGGGCTAGCCACACGGGCGTATGTGTTGGCCGTGTAACCCAAGTCAAAGAGTTACACGAGGTCGGACAGAGGTTGGGACACAGTCATGTGCTCCCATTTCGAATGTCGACACTGTAACACCCATCACCCATATTCAACACCGGAATAGGGTTACTGAGCATTACCAGACTTATAACACATTTTAGACATACATTTCACATACAATTAATCAAATCATATACATTTCATTCACAACCAATCAATTTGTCCCTAATACGAACCTATGAGGCCCTAAACATGCATTGGGAGCGGCTTGGGACTAAACTGATAACTTTGGAAACTTTTTGAACGCTTAGAAAATTTTCTCAAAAAAAAAAGGGACACATGCCCGTGTGGCCCAGCCTATCTCTCACACAGCCAAAGACACACCCGTGCCGTAGGCCGTATGGACATTCGAAATGGGACCACATGGCCGTGTCCCAACCTGTGTAACTCTTTGACTTGGGTCACACGGCCAACACACATGCCTGTGTGGCTAGCCCGTGTGCCCTAAAAATGGCCATACACGTCTTTGTGCCAGGTCGTGTGCTAGGCCGTGCCAAACCTATAGGCTATACTGACTTATGCCACACGGCCAAGTCAGACACCTGTGTGGAACATACTGACTTGGTTTCTATTTTAACACCAGGGGACACAAGGCCGTGTAACATAACCATGTGTCACACACGACTGGGACACATGCCCGTGTGGACAAGAATAGGCTATTTCCTGTAACACCCATCGCCCGTATTCAATGTCGAAATAGGGTTACGAAGTATTACCGAACTTATAACACATTTAAAAATAATTTTCGCATACATTTAATCAAATAATATAATTATCATTCAATCTCAATCAATTTGTCCCTAAAATGAGCCTACGAGGCCTAAACAGGCATTGGAAGTGGTTTGGGACTAAATCGATAACTTAAGGAACATTCACGAACTTTAAAACTTTTTTCTCAAAACAGGGGACACACGCCCGCGTGGCCAGGCAATGTATCTGACACAGCAACCACACACGCTCGTGTCATAGGCCGTGTGGACATTAGAAATAGGAGCACATGACCGTGTCCCAACCCGTGTCCAAACCCGTGTAACTCTCTAACTTGGGTCACACGGCCGACACACATGCCCGTGTGCCCTAAAAATGGTCATACACGCCCGTGTGCCAGGCCATGCCAAACCTGTAGGGTATACTAACTTATGCCACATAGCCAAGTCACACGCCTGTGTGTGAGGCCATGTGAAACATACTGACTTAATTTCAAAATCAACACCAGGGGACACACGGTCGTGTACTTGACCGTGTGTCACACACGGCTGAGACACACGCCCATGTGGACAAAAATAGGCTATTTACCAAGCCATTTTTCCACCCAAATTGTCACACACCTACATCACAATTCAAAGCACCAACACAAGGCATAATAGGCATTAAATCCACCTCAACCGAGTATCATTTAAACCATATCAATGCCATCAATATACGGGACACACAATATTCCAATTTGACATTTAGTTCATACCAAATATCAGTTACTTCAAACATCAAAATGACCAAACTCAAATATGAATTATTTGGGCTAATTTCACAAGCATACCAACATTCAGAAATCATTAATTTAACATTCATAATATTTATTATCAACAATAATCACATAATCATCAATTAACTCAATTCACAAGACATAAACATGTTAATATGATTCAACATGCCAAAATAGACCGAAATATACCATCACTCATGGCTATTCATACATACCAAAACATATACATTTAAAACCCAATTCGTTTGGCCAAAATCATTATCAAACCATAACCAAAAAGACCAAAATCCCTATACATGCCATATACTTAAAATACCAAGTTCATAGGTACTGAGAGATAGGTGGATAGTGTGCCCGAATCTGAGCTAGCTTTGAAATCACTATAAAACATAGAAAAGTAAACAATGTAAGCTATAAATCTTAGTAAGCTCGTATGACATAAATTTGATATAATCATAAACACGTAATTCAACCATTGATCATATGTATAAGAATTCACATCAACTAACAAACTTCTTAATTACTCACTCACAAAATTATATACTTTCTTTACCATTTCTTTGATTCAAAGCTAATATGGTTTATGCACATACCTGTACCATCTCGTACTAATCTCATACACATTCTCATCTTTCATTTACTTGTTGAACCATTCGGAATAGAAGTCAGATACTCAAGGGTCTCACACGATAAGTACCTATACCATGCCCCGTAGCTAAATCAAGGTAACTTATCTCCAAAGCACTGATATCATGGCCCGAAGCCAAATCGGTATAACTCGCACCTAAACTGCTATATCATTGTCCAAAGCCAACTCAATGTATCTCCTAATGACATGTCACGAGCATCTTAAACTATTCCTAAGGCTCAACAGGGATTTCAAATGTCGATTCATCGTAGAATTAGTATCGTTCATATCCACAGTCTCATATTTGCAATTTATGCAACATCAAAGCATATGAAATACATTTGTATTGAAATTTATCACATACGAACTTACCTCGAATGTGGAAACAACAAAATAAATCAATTAGTTGGTAAAGTTTTCCTCCGATCTAGATCCGAATTTCACTTTTCTTAATCTAAATATATTTAAAATTAACTTATTTAATCATCTCTCTATTCAATTTAATCCTAGGGCTATTTTACACATTTGCCCCTAAACTTTCACATTTCTACAATTTAGTCCTTCTTGCACAAAAAATCACAAATTCATGAAATTTCTTTAATACCCATGCTAGACAAATTACTATTATGCCCCTAGCAACCTATATTTTCCACTTATTTCACACTTCAACCATAAAGTTTCAACATTTCGCTATTTAATCCCTATTTTGCATTTTCACTAGATATCACTTAACAAAACTTGTATATCTATCAAAAAGCGTTCAAAATCTATCATCGAACATCAAAATACATGCTTATTCATCAATAGAAACTTTCTAAATCTTTAATAGTTTTGCAAAATAGTCCCTGGGCTAGCTAGTACTAGTTATAACGATCATAGAAACATAGAAACCATTAAAAACTGGACGAAAATAGACTTACAATTAAGCTAGAGAGCTTGGCCAAATATTTGAAGCTTTTTTAATGGCTTCCTAGGTTAATTTTGGCTAGAAGATGGAGAATAAAGATGATAATTAACTTTGTTTTATCTTATTAACCTTTATTTATTAAATTACTAAATTAACCTTGATTTAAAACATTAAAATTCACTTGTTTTATGTCCATAAATGTTCATTACCTATAATAATGGTCTAATTACAACATAAGGACCTTAAATTTAAGGTTCTATAGCCATTAGATGCCTTTAGCTAATAGAACTCCACTTTTACTCTTTACGCAATTTAGTCCTTTTTATTAAATTGACCAACCAAACAATAAAATTTCTTAACGAAATTTTCAGACAATCACACTATGATGCTTCAGACATTAAAATAATAATTTTTACTTTGAATTTGTGGTCCCGAAACCACTGTTCTGATTTGACTAAAAATGGGTTGTTACAACTCTCCCCCTTTAGGGATTTTCGTCCCCAAAAATCTTACCAGTGAATAGGTTAGGGTACTATTTTCTCATAGCTTCATCGGGCTCCCACGTAGCCTCTTCAACACCATGTTATGTTTTTATTTCTTAACTGTTTAACCTCACGTGCTAGAATTTTGATCGGTTCTTTGTTGTACGTCATATCAGGTTGAATTCGAATCTCAAACAGAGAAATTACATGTGATGGATTCATTCTATATCGACGCAACATCAACACATAAAACACATTGTGGATTTTCTCTAACTTAGTCGATAAAGTTAGTCAATATGCCACTGGCCCTATTCTTTCAATGATCTCGTATGGCCCGATGAAACGCGAACTCAATTTGCCTTTGCGACCAAATCTAAGGATTTTCTTCCAGGAGATACTTTTGGAAACACTTTATCACCAATCTGAAATTCAATATCTTTTTGTTTCAAATTCACGTACGATTTCTGACGATCCGAATCTACTTTCAAATAGTTGCGAATTACTTTCACTTTCTGCTCGATTTCTCTAACCTAATCAACCCCGTGAATCTGTTTCTCACTAAGCTCAATCTAGTACAATGGTGTTCGGCATTTATGACCATACAAAGCTTCGTACGGTGCCATATTTATACTCAATTGAAAGCTATTGTTATACGCAAATTCAGTCAATGGAAAATATTTCTCCTAGTTGCCTTTCGGACTCTAAAACACAACATCAAAGCATATCTTCGATCACCTGAATTACTCGCTCAAACTATCCGTCAGTTTGCGGATGAAAAGCGATACTAAAACTCAATTTTTTACCTAAAGCTTCTTGTAATTTCTTCCAAAATTGTGATGTAAGCCTCGGATGTCTATCCGAAATAACAATTTTAGCAATGCACAACTCAGCTAGTCGTTCAAGCGAATAGTCAGTACGTAGCGGAATGAAATGTACAGATTTTGTCAGTCAATCAATGACAACACAAATTGCATCTTTCTTCTTCGGAGACAGGGGTAATCCTAATACGAAATCCATAGTCACTCTATCCCATTTCCACTCTGGTATCATCACAGGCTGAAGCAAACCCGAAGGCACTTGATGCTCAGCTTTCACTTGCTGACAAATCAAACACTTTGATACAAACTCAGAAATATCTCATTTCATACCTGACCACCAATACGACTTCTTCAAATCATTATACATTTTGGTACTCCCCGGGTGAACAGATAAATTACTAGTATGTGCCTCGTGCAAAATTTTCTGAATCAACTTTGGATTTTTCGGTATGCAGATTCTATGTCAGAACATTAAACAGTTATCAGATCTGATTTGGTACTTTGAATCACTATTTGACTCACATTACACCCTTTTAGCTTCTAATTCTGTAAAACACTTTTGAGCTTCACAAATTTGCTGAAGAAAAATCGGTTTAGCTTTTAATTCAGCTAATATCAGACCATCATCAAACAAAGTCAATCTCATATTCATCGCTCTCAAAGCAGATAAAGATTTTCTACTCAAAGCATCTGCGACCATATTTGCTTTCCCTGGATGATAATCGATTACTAACTCATAGTCTTTAAGTAGTTCGAGCCATCTCCGTTGTCACAAATTCAAATCATTCTGAGTCATAATATATTTTAAGCTTTTATGTTTGGTAAAGATATGGCATTTTTCACCGTACAAATGATGACGCCAAATTTTCAATGCAAAAATTATAGCGGCCAATTCTAAATCGTACGTCAGATAGTTTTTTTCATGCGGCTTCAATTGTCTAGAAGCGTAAGCTATCACTTTTCCTTCTTGCATCAACACGCAACCCAAATCGTTCAATGACGCGTCGCTGAAAATCAAAAATTCTTTACCCTACTCAGGTTGAACCAACACTGGTGCCTCGGTTAACAATGCTTTCAATTTATCGAAACTTTGTTGACACTTCTTGGACCATTCAAACTTTACATCTTTCTAAAGCAATCTGGTAATCGGTGTAACAATCATCGAGAACCCTTTTATGAAACGTCGATAATAACCAACTAATCACAGAAAGCTTCTAACCTCGGATACATTTCTAGGTGGTTTCCAGTCAACAACTGTAGCAATCTTGCTCAGATCAACTCGAATGCCATCCACCGAGACAATATGTCCCAAAAATCCAACTTCTTGGAGCCAAAACTTACATTCAATGAATTTAGCATATAGTTGCTTATCTCTCAAGGTTTGCAACACAATCCTGAAATGCTCGACATGCTCAAACTCATCTCGAGAATAGATCAGAATGTCGTCAATGAACACAACAACAAATCTGTCTAAATACGGTCTAAATATTCGGTTCATCAAATCCATAAAGACTGCAGGAGCATTAGTTAATCTGAAAGGCATAACAAGGAATCCATAATGTCCATACCTCATTTTGAATGTAGTTTCAGAGTCTTTAACTCGCAACTAATAATAACCCAATCTCAAATCAATCTTCGAAAACACTGTTACACCTTTCAACTGATCAAACAAATTGTCTATTCTTGGCAACGTTTATTTATTCTTTATCGTGACCTTGTTGAGCTGACAATAGTCAATACACATTCTTATTGACCTGTCTTTCTTCTTTACAAGCAACACAGACGCACCCCAGGGCGAAAAACTCTGTCGTGCAAAACCTCAATCTGTTAATTCTTGCAACTGAGCTCTCAATTCTTTTAATTCTGTCAGAGCCATTCTGTAAGGAGCTATCAATATCGGTGAAGTCCCCAGTACTAACTCAATAGCAAACTCAACCTCTCTGACTGGCGGTAACCCAGGCAATTCTTCTAAAAAAACATTCAAATATTCACAGACTATAAGCACCGGTTCAATCTTCTTTTTAGACACTTGGATCTCTAAAACGTAAGTGAGATCAGCTTCACAACCTTTTCTAACATATCTCTGAGCTGAAATAGTTGATATCACAACTGGTAATCCACCCGATTCATTAGATTCAATCAGAAGAATTTTATTATTTTGACATTTCAATTCTATAATCTTTCGTCTATAGTTCACAACAACATCATGTAGATTCAACCAATCCATACCCAGAATCACATCGAACTCATCAAATTGCAAAAGCATCAAGGTAGCCAGAAAACAGTAACCCCGAGTCATTAAAGGATAGTTCTTGCATACTTTGCCAACTAGAACATACTTGCCTAAATGGTTTGATACTTTAATTACAAAATGTAACGCCCCAATTTTAGGGACTTCTGTAAATTTTGGCGAATTTTAGAATTTCTGTGTTTTGACTACTTGGTGTAGGTCTGAGTATGTTAGTGGGCCTCTAGAAGGCCCAAGTCTAAGTTAAAATCTGGTAGTTTTAACTAATTTTAATTCTAAAGGGAAAAAGAATTCTGGTATATTGGGCTTTTAAAATTCCATGAGTGAAATAAGCCACAAGAAGGCCTGTGGCAAAGTGGCATGTGACGCCACTAGGGTGCTAAAAAGTGGCGTGTAGATGATTAGGGGGAGCTAAGGTTCAAGTCACAAGGTAAGCAAATTATAGTATTATTTTTGTGAACAGAAAGGGGATGTGATGAAACTCAAGTGGAACTCTGCTAGGAAGGGTTTGAGTTGTTTAGGAGATTGAGTAAGGAGGGGATAAGGGAGAGGATTTAGGAGCTGATTAAAGAGTGTGGTATTGGCCGAATGGTGGACTTTTGAGGAGCAAGAGTTGGCCGGCCAAGGGTTTCTAGTATAGGGAAAACTCGGCTAGGAAGGGGGAAATTTTGGCATTTGGGTAGTGTGGTTCCTGACTATTCTTTTCCTTCTTCTCTTCTCCTCTCTTCTTCTATTTTGTCTTCTTCTTCTTTTTCCTCTCTAGCCGAACCATCCCTACCATTCTACTCATCCATTCCCAATCTTTCTAAACCTCCATAACCGATTGCCATAAAAGTTGAATTCCTAAAAACCTATTTTGTGTCGATTTCTTCTAGCCAAACCCTTCTATATTCTTCATCTTTTTGGCCGATTCTCTGATCTTCTAGACCACAATTTCTATCAACAAAATCATTGAAAATCCCCCATATCTAATCATCTTTTTCTTCACAGTTTCAAAAAGCTGAAAACACCATAGTCTTAGGGGCTTATAACTGAATCTTTAGATCTCTAAGATTCAATTTCTGCTAGTGTTTGAGGGTTAGATCTGCATCATAACTAAATAGGAACTAAAGTGCATCATAACTAAAAGTAAATGAAAAGATGTCCAATTCACCAGAAGAAAACTGAATTTAAATAATCCACCTCCGGTGCCTATAATACCTGCAACTACTGATCCTTTGAGGCCGAGTAAACCTCCTGTTGGTTTGATTAGGAAGCGTGGGCCGAGGAATTCTGAGCCACAGCTACTGACGACGCTGAAAGGGCTGAGTTTTGGCTTGATAATACCCTCCGTGTTTTTGATGAGCTGTCTTACACACTAGATGAGTGTTTAAAGTGTGCCATATCTTTATTACGAGACTCGGCCTACTATTGGTGGAGAACCCTGATTTCTATTGTACTGAAGGATTGAGTTACTTGGGATTTCTTTCAGATGGAGTTTCGTAAGAAGTATATTAGTCAACGATTCATCGATCAAAAGCGTAAAGAATTTTTGGAACTCAAACAAGGTCGTTTGACGGTATCTGAATACGAACGTGAGTTTGTAAGACTCAATCGATATGCTCGGGAGTGTGTAGCTGATGAAAATGCCATGTGTAAAATATTCGAAGAGGGATTGAATGAAGATTTAAAGCTACTGGTGGGTATTTTAGAAATAAAAGAATTCGTAACACTAGTTGAACGGGCTTACAAGGCTGAAGAGCTTGGAAAGGAGAAAAAGAAAGCTGAATCTAAAGCCAGAGACTTTCGTAAAAGATCGACGGGTAAAACTTCTTTCTCAGCTACAAAGAAGTTTAGAGATGATACAAATAGATCAAAGACCACTGCAGGAATTTCTATTAGGGAGCGACCCTCAACGGACTCTCGAGCTACTTCGATTGCTAGTGTTGGCAACAATCGATAAGAAAAACCTGAATGTTCACAATGCGGAAGACGACATATAGGTGAATGTTGGGGTAAGTCTATTAACAGGGCCTGTTATAGATGCGGATCACGGGATCATTTTATTCGAGATTGCACGGAACCTGATGAAAAGAATAAGGTGCAAGGTACGAGATCGAGTGGCGCAATGACTAGAGGTAGACCACCGAGAAATACAGGAGGTAAGGGTGGTAGTCGAGAGAGGATTTACGTCACGGTGTTCGATCTGAGACTCGTGCTCCTGCCAGAGCTTATGCCATCCGCGCACGAGAGGAGGCATCCTCCCCTGATGTTATCAGTGGTACTTTCACTCTCTTTGATACTGATGTGATTGCATTGATTGACCCTAGCTCTACTCATTCATATGTATGTGAGACTTTAGCATCCAGTAAGACTCTACCTATTGAGTCTACTGAGTTTGTAATTTGAGTGTCGAATCCTCTGGGTTGATATGTACTAGTCGATAAAGTGTGTAAGAAATGCCCCCTGATAATCTGAGATTTCTGTTTTTCGTTTGATTTGATGCTTTTACCTTTTGATGAATTTGATGTTATTCTCGGTATGGATTGGTTGACTGCACACGATGCAGTTGTGAATTGTAAAAGAAAAACTATTGATTTGAGGAGTGCAAATAATGAGATAGTGCGAGTTGAGTCTATTGGTGTGAATGGATTGCTAGCAATAATATCCTCGGTGTTTGCTCGGAAACATATGAGAAAGGGGTGTGAAGTATATCTTGCATATGTATTTGATAGCAAAGAGTCAGAAAAGAAACTGGAATCAGTACCGGTGATTTGTGAGTATTCAGATGTTTTTCCTGAGGAGTTACCGAGATTACCACCCGTTCGAAAGGTGGAATTCAGCATCGAACTTGTACCTGGTACCACACCAATTTCGATAGCCCCGTATCATATGGCACCAACGGAATTGAAGGAATTGAAAACTCAGTTGCAAAAGTTGACGGATAGAGGTTTCGCTCGACCGAGTTTCTCACCTTGGGGTGCACCAGTATTGTTTGTGAAAAAGAAAGATGGAACCATGAGGATGTGCATAGACTATCGTCAATTGAACAAAGTGACAATAAAGAATAAATATCCGTTACCACGTATTGATGATTTATTTGATCAGCTAAAGGGAGCCTCAGTGTTTTCAAAGATAGACTTGAGATCGGGTTACTATCAGTTGCATGTTCGAGAATCAAATATACCTAAAACTGCCTTCAGAATGAGATATGGTCACTACGAGTTCTTAGTGATGCCGTTTGGGCTCACTAATGCCCCTGCGGTATTTATGGACTTAATGAATCGAATCTTTAGACAGTATTTGGATCGGTTTGTAGTGGTGTTTATAGATGACAACTTGATTTATTCGCGTGATGAATCTAAACATGCCGAGCACCTGAAATTGGTATTACAGTTATGCGAGACAAGCAGTTATACGCGAAATTCAGTAAATGTGAGTTCTGGTTGAGAGAAGTTAGCTTTTTGGGACATGTGGTATCCGCATCGGGTATTCGAGTTGATCCGAGCAAAATTTTGGCCATACTTGATTGGAAGCCTCCGAGGAATGTTACTGAAGTTAGGAGCTTTTTGGGACTTGCCGGTTATTACAGACGGTTTGTAAAGGGTTTCTCGATGATAGCCATATCGATGACGAAACTACTTCAAAAAGATGTTAAGTTTGAATGGTCAGAAAAATGTCAAAAAAGTTTCGATCGATTGAAAACCTGTTTAACTGAAGCTCAAGTGTTAGTACAGCCAGAATCCAGTAAAGAGTTTGTTATTTACAGTGATGCATCCTTACTTGGGCTGGGTTGTGTGTTGATGCAAGAAGGTCGAGTTGTGGCTTACGCATCGAGGCAATTAAAGCTGCATGAGAAAAACTATCCGACCCATGATCTTGAATTAGCGGCCATTGTATTCGCTTTGAAATTATGGCGACACTACTTGTTTGGAGAGAGGTGTCATGTATATTCGGATCACAAAAGCCTCAAATATTTGATGACTTAAAGAGATTTGAATCTTCGACAAAGACGTTGGCTGAAGTTGTTGAAAGATTATAAGCTCGTCATTGACTATCACCCGGGAAAGGCTAACGTGGTTGCCGATGCTTTAAGTCGTAAATCACTGTTTGCTTTGAGAGCGATGAATGTTCACCTGTCCGTTTCATCCGATAATGTATTAGTAGCAGGCCGAACCATTATTGATTCATCAAATACTTGAATCCAAGAAAGTCGACAATGAATTGATTGCTAAACGAGCTGAATGTGTTTCAAATGTGGAATCAGAGTTTCAGATTGACGACAATGATTGCTTGTTGTTCAAGAGTCGATTATGTGTTCCAAGAAATTCGAAACTTATTTCGATGATTTTGAGCGAGGCTCATAGTAGTTGAATGTCAGTCCACCCGGGTAGTACAAAAATGTACAACGATCTGAAACGTCAATTTTGGTGGCCTGGTATGAAACGAGACATTTCTGAATTTGTTTCAAAGTGTTTGATATGTCAATAAGTGAAAGTGGAACATCAAGTGCCTTCGGGATTACTTCAGCCGATCATGATACCAGAATAGAAATGGGATCGGGTAACGATGGACTTTGTATCTGGTTTACCGTTGACGCAGAGTAAGAAAGAATCAATCTGGGTTATTATTGACAGATTGACAAAGTCTGCTCATTTTATCCCTGTCCGTATGGATTTCTCGCTTGATAAATTGGCAGAATTATATGTCTCCCAAGTTGTTTGATTACATAGAATACCTACTTCTATTGTTTCTGATAGAAACCCCAGATTTACATCTCGATTCTGGAGAAAATTGCATGAAGCATTGGGTACTAAGTTACATTGTTTCTGATATGTTGAGATGTTGCATTCTCGAGTTTAATGGTTCGTGGGAACGATATTTACCCTTGGTTGAATTCGCGTACAACAGTAGCTTCCAGTCAAGCATTAAAATGGCACCATACGAGGCTTTGTATGGTCGCAAGTGCCGCACACCACTACATTGGATCGAACTCAGTGAAAATAAGATATACGGGGTTGATATGATTAGAGAGGCTGAAGGAAAAGTGAAAGTGATTAGTGATAGCTTAAGAGCAGCATCGGATAGCCAGAAGTCATATGCGGATTTAAAACGGAAAGATATTGAATATCAAGTCGGAGACAAGGTGTTTCTTAAGGTTTTACCTTCGAAAAAGGTGCTCAGATTTGGCCGTAAGGGCAAATTGAGTCTGAGATTCATCGGGCCATATGAAATATCTGAACGAATTGGGCCTATGGCATATAAATTGATTTTACCCCCTGAACTTGAAAAGATTCACAACGTTTTTCATGTTTCGATGCTTCGACGTTATAGATCCGATCCATCGCACGTAATTAATCCATCAGAGGTTGAGATTCAAGCTAATTTGAGTTACGAAGAAGAACCGGTTCGTATTATGGCTCGTGAAGTAAAAGAACTGCGAAATAAGAAAATCTCATTAGTGAAGATATTGTGGCTTAAGCATGGGGTTGAAGAAGCTATTTGGGAGCTCGAAGACTCTATGAAAGAACGTTATCCGAATTTATTTGCTGGTAAGATTTTCGGGGACGAAAATTTTTACGTGGGGGAGAGTTGTGACAGCCCTAATTTGACCCTGGTCGGAATGTGGTTTCGGGACCACAAAACTGAGTCATAAAAATTTTACTTTAATTTTAATTGCATATATTTATGTGAGATAGTGTATGTGTGAAAGTTTAATGTTTTAAATTAGTCTTAGAAATGTGAATTTTCTTGAAAGGACTTAGTTGAGAAACTTAGAAAAGATGATAGATAAATTGTAAGGATCAAATAACAATAAGGTGAGAAAGCTTGGGTTTGCATGTCAAATTACCCAAAATTCAAGTAGTGGCCGGCCAAGCAATGATACTTCTTCCACTAAGTTTAATTTATTGTAATTTTATATTAGTTAATGGTTAAATTAAACTAAAGAAAGGAATTAATAGGAAAAAGGGGAATAAAATAAGAAAAGAGAGAGAAAGTGTTCATCTTCTTCCTCTTGCAAATGCCGTAAGCTAAGGGAAAGGAGGAAATTTTCTAAGACTTTCGGCCATCCTAAGGGGTTGATTAAGGTAGGATTCATGTTAATTCTATTAAATTTTGTGAAAATTTAGTTAGTAGCAAATGTCTTATTATATCCCATATGTTAATTTTCTACTTAAATAGGTGACTAAATGGCATACGGTTAGAGGGAGGTAGATGCTAAGAGGATGGTGCTTTTGATGTTGTGAATGGAAATACTAGAAAAGTGAAAGAAAATTTAGGTAGATAAGTAGATATATGTGGATTTATATGATGATATAAATAGATGTGAAGCTATGCTAGTTTAGGAAAATTCGGTCAAGTGTTCATGAGATAAAACTATGTGTTTAAATGAATTAAAAATGATATTATATTTGATATTGTATATTCGGCCATCTAATTAAGTACATAGGTGATGTTGAATTTAATCTTGTACATTCGGCTATATAGGTATGCACATTGGTGATATTATCTTTGATTGTATATAATCGACTAAATGAGTGATGTTGGCTTATAAGTTGAGTTTGATTCATGATTATATATATATATATATATATTTGAATGTAAACATATTTGAGATAATGTTATGTTGGGAAGTGATGATGCATTCGACCTTGAGGTAATAGATGAATATTTGTTAAAGTTTTAATGTCTTGAACAATTACGGTTGTAAAATGTAATGAAAATTATTAGACTATATATGTGAGTAATTAGCAAGGGTGGTTGTCGTATATACAACTATATATATATATGTATGTGTAATTGAAATATTGACTGGATTATTAATAGTAATGTGATATTATGTGGTTATTAGCCGAATAGCTCAAAAGCATAAGGTAGAAAAATAAATTTTACCATATTGTTCCTTATGATATAAAATCATTAATATTTGGATACAAATATCTAGCAAGGCGGCTAAACTGGTTAATTTATTTGATTAAGCTCAAGAACTTAAAGGAGGGGAATCAAGCAAGGGCAAAGCGAAGAGCATCGAGTAGCCGATTTGGAACCATTTTATCCAACACAAGGTAAGTCCATAAGCATTTGTAAGGTTGATTAATTTATACATAAATGACTCTTGCATATCATGAGAGAATCTCTTTTGTAAGGTATACTTTTGGAGTGATATACATAATTATAATTGTGGCCGTATATGCCAATTGAGTTAAGTAAATTGTCTTATTATAGTGAGACAACATTGGCACTAAGTGTGCGGATTTGAATGGCACTATGTGTGCAAAGTTGAATGGCACTATGTAAGCTGATTTGAATGTCAATACATGAGTGAATCTTCAAGGCACTATGTGTGTGGTGTAGCATGGCACTATGTGTGTGAATTTGTTTAGCACTATGTGTGCGAAATCGGTTGATGATGCAAGAAGTATAGGGAAAGAATAAAGTGCTAGAGTTATTAACTGAAATATTGAATTTGAGACATGAAACGTATATGCATAGATACATCTAGTTCATCATTGTTTCATACTTTGAGAAAAGGATTTAAACCATTTGGTTGTTTGATAGTTGATTGTATAGCAAGACTTGGCTTGTAGTTGGATCGATAAACTAGGTAATTGTAGCATAGTTCGGTGTGGCTGAAATAGTTGGTCTTACATTGTTTTTCTTATGATCTCATGTTAATAGTCTGTATTATATTACTTACGACTTACTGAGTTGAATATTCATTTGGTGTGTTTGCTTGTCTCCTATTTAGATTTCTTTGACCCATTTTGCGTGCTTGGGACCATCGTCGAAGTCATCACACCAGTTTGCAACATTTTGGTACCCTCTTCTTAGTTGGTCTAAGTGAACATTACGGCATGTATAGGTTAATATGTATTTTGTTTGAACTTTGATGTGTATACTTCCAGCCATGCGAATATGGCTTAAATACTAAGTTTGAATTTGGTTATGTTTAATCATGGTAAAATTCGTCTTGGTTATAATGTTTAATGCTATTAATGAATGATATATATATATATATATACATATGTTTGAATGTTGAAAATGCTAAGCAATATTAATTATGTGATCCGGCTATGTATGAATAAGGATTGAATATGGTGGTATAATGAATTATGAGTTATGAAAGATGAACTTAACCAAATGAAGATGATAGAAGTAGATGCATGAAAATTTGCGAATAAGTATTTGGTTCGGTAATATCGCATAACCTATTCCAGCGATGGAAATGGGTTAGGGGTGTTACACTATGTGCCAAACATAGTACAGTTACCGATGGCTTTGTGCCAATAATAAGACCGCTATTGAAAGCTTAAAGCCGTATATATTTTAGCAGCTTTGTTTTGTTACTATTAACAGCTACGCTGCGATATTGGTGTGTTGGCTGGGTGGGTCGATTTAATCCCCACATGGTGTGATGGTTGGTACGGGAGGTGTGATGGTTGGATTGCATAACTGCATTGTGATTATATTGTTTTGGGCTTAGGCCCACACTGTCACTGGATAGGGCTTAGGCCTAGACTGTACTGTTATTGAATAGGGCTCGGGCCCAGACCGTTACTGTACGCACTGTTACTGTAATAAGCTCCATCCCAGACTGATTCTGAATTATGTCAGTTTACTAACTACTTTAGTTAGGAAAGGATTACACACTGAGTTTTCATAAACTCACTCCGTTTATTAATTGTGCAGGTAATCCCCAGCGTTAGGTGGTTCGGTGCTGCGAGGGACTCGGAGATGACCACACACTATTTATGTTTTCAAATTTGTTATTACTGTTGCGTATTTCTTTTTAATTAGGTTGTAATAAGGCCTCTCTTGATTTTGGTTTTTATTTTACTTTGGGATTTTAATTACTTTGTTTTATAATGGTTAAAAGTAGATCGCGGTTTTCCAAAACTACAACTGTTTTCAATACACTACGTTTTAAATAAGAAGGGTTTCTAATGAAAACATGGTTTTCAAAAAATACTTCAATTTGACACGCCAGATTTGGGTCTAACTTTTAGGCCGAGTTTGGGGTGTTACAACACAAGCTGTCAAGTAACAGCAATACATTTTGGAATACTCAGCCACTGGTAGGACATACAGGACCAGCACCCGAATCACATAATCACAATAATCCCCTAATGACATGTCACTAGTATCCAAATCTATTCCTAAGATTCAATTGGGATTTCGAATGCTGAATCATCGTCAAATCATTGTTGAATATGTATGTAGTCTTGTATTCACAGTTTATACAATACCAAAGCATTTAAAACATAATTATAATAATGCTTATTACATACGAACTTACCTCAGATGTAAAAACGGCTAAATTGGTAGATTAGTCAAGAACTTTGTTTTTCCCTCGATCTAGATTCGAGTTTCATTTTTCTTGATCTATATGTAATAAAAATTAAATTATTTAATCATCTTTCTATTCAATTTAGTCCAAAATTCACTTTAAGGCATTTTCACACATTTGCCCCTAATATTTCACATCTTTTACAATTTAGTCCTTACTTCATAAAAAACATAAATTAATGCAGTTCAACCACAACCTATGTTAGCTAAATTTCAATTAAGTCCCTAGCAGCCCATATTTTTTTATTTATTTCACATTTTAATCACAAAGTTTTCACATTTCACAATTTAATCCCTAATTTGCATTTTCACTAAAAATCACTTAACAAAACTTATTAACTATCATCAAACATTCATAATCTATCATTAAACATCAAAATACTCATGTATTCATTAATGGAAACATTCAAAATCTTTAACAGTTTTGCAAAATAGTCCTTGGGCTAGCTAGACCTAGTTGCAACGATCTCAAAAACATAAAAATCATTAAAAACGAGACAAGAACGGACTTACAATTGAGCTAGGGAGCTTGGCCGAATGAAAAAGCCCTAGAAATGGCTTTTCTTCTCGCTAAAATTAGTTAGGAAGATGAATGAAATAACTTTTATGTTTTTGTTTTATTAATTTATCAATTATTAACCAATTTACCTATTTAACCCTAGTTAAAAACCATCAAAATTCATGATAATATGTCCATATATGTCCAATAAACTAAGTAATGGTCTAATTACCACATAAGGACCTCAAATTTAATATTCCATAGCTATTTAATACCTTTAACTATTAGAACATCACTTTTGCACTTTACGCGATTTAGTCCTTTTTATCGAATTGACTAATCAAACGATAAAATTTCTTAACGAGATTTTCAAACAAACATATTATCATGATGTAGACAATAAAATAATAATAAAATAATTATTTTGACTTTGGATTTGTTGCCCTGAAACCACTATTCTAATTTTACGAAAAATAGGTTGTTACAACTCTCTCCCTTAGGTATTTTTGTCCCCAAAAATCTTACTAGAAAAGTAGTTAGGGTACTATTTTCTCATAGCTTCCTCAAGATCCCACCTAGACTCTTTGACCCCGTGATGTTGCCACAAGACTTTCACTAAAGCTATATGTTTATTTCTCAATTCTTTAACCTCTCGAGCTAAAATTTTGATCGGTTCTTCGTTATATGTCATATCAGATTGAATCTCAATATCTGTCGAAGAAATTATGTGTGATGGATCTGATCTATATCGGCGCAACATTGATACATGAAACACATTGTGGATTTTCTCTAACTCAGTCGGTAAAGCTAGTCGATATGCCACTGGCCCTATTCTTTCGATGATTTCATACAACCCAATGAAATGCAGACTCAATTTTCATTTGCAACCAAATTGAAGTAGTTTCTTCCATGGAGATACTTTCAGAAATACTTTGTCACCAATCTGAAATTCAATGTCTTTTCATTTTAAATCTACTTATGATTTTTGTTAATTTGAAGCTGCTTTCAAACTGTTGCAAATCACTTTCACTTTATCTTCAGTCTCTCAAATTAAATCAACCCCGTGAATCTTTTTCTCGCTAAGTTCAGTCTAATACAATGAAGTTTGGCATTTCCAACCATACAAAGCTTCGTATAGTGCCATCTTTATACTCAATTGAAAACTATTGTTATACGCAAACTCAACCATCGCCAAATATTTCTCCCAATTGCCTTTGAACTCCAACACATAAGAACGAAGCATATATTTAAGAATCTGAACTACTCTCTCAGGCTGACCGTCGGTTTGCGGATGAAATGTGGTACTAAAATTCAACTTTGTACCCAGAGCTTCTTGTAATTTCTTCCGAAATTGTGATGTAAACCTTGAATCTCTATCCGAAATAATCGAAACTGGCACCCCGTGCAATCTAGTGATCTCAGATATGTACAATTCAGCTAATTTATTAAGCGAATAATCTGTACGTATCGAAATGAAATGCACAGACTTTGTTAGTCGATCTACAACAACCCAGATATCATCTTTCTTTTTTAGAGACAGAGGTAAACCTGATACGAAATCCATTGTAACTCTATCCTATTTCCATTCTAGTATCATCACTGATTGTAGTAATCCCGAAGGCACTTCATGCTTAGCTTTAACTTGATGACACACCAAACTCTTGATACAAATGAAATGTTTCATTTCATTTTTGACCACCAATACAGTTGTTTCAAATCAATGTACATTTTGGAACTCCCCAGGTGAACAGATAGACAACCACTATGTGCTTCGTGCAAAATTTTTTGGATGAGTTTGGAATTCTTTGGTATACAGATTCTGCTTCAGAACATTAAACAATCATCAGCTTCTATTTGATAATTGATATCACTAATCGATTCACATTGCATTCTTTTAGTTTGTAACTCAGTATCACACTTTTGAGCTTCACAAATTTGCTAAAGAAAACCTGGTTTAACTTTCAATTCGGCTAGTAACAAACCATCATTAAACAACTATAACTATGTATTCATTGCTCTCAAAACAAATAATGATTTTCTACTTAAGGCATCCACAACTACATTTGCTTTCCCTGGATGATAATTAATTAATAACTCGTAATCTTTCAATAGCTCGAGCCATCTTCGTTGTCGTAAATTCAAATCTTTCTGAGTCTTAATATACTTTAAACTCCTATGATCGGTAAAGATATGAAACTTTTCACCGTACAAATGATGTCGCCAAATTTTCAATGCGAACACAATAGCAACCAACATCCATCGGATAATTCTTTTCGTGCGGCTTCAATTGTCTAGAGGCATAAGCTATAACTTTTCCTTCTTGCATCAAAACTGTAATATCCCGAATCACGGTCAAGTCAGAACGGTGGTTTTGAGACCACAATCTGGAGTAGATATGATTATTTTATGATTATTATGAGGTCAATGATATGATTGCATGCTTGTGTGAAAATTTCATGAAGAAATTTTGTGAGTAAGTGTCCAAATTAACTTTTAGGACTAAATTACAAAAGTTGCAAAACGTGAGTTCTAGAAGCTTTAAGCATGAAATTGCCATGGATTATTAGTTAGAGGTCCTTAAATAGTAATTTTCCCAATTTCTATTTTTATGGACAAAAATGGAAAGAGGAAAATTTGAAATAATGACATTAAATGGCATTTTGGTCATTTGGTTAATAAAAGAATAAAAAGGGAAAAATGAAGCAACATTTGCTCATCTTTTTTAAGTGTGTACCAAAAATTAGAAGAGCCATAGCTAAGGTTTTTCTTCAAATTTCAAGCTCGATTGTAAGCACACCCTAGCCCCGTTTTTAATGTTCTTTATGTTTTTTAGATCCTTAAAGCATGCTCTACCTATTTCTAGCCTTATTTTGACTTAGGGTTCATGTTTAAAAATTAACCCATGTGTAACATGCATGTATTTTGATGTTTAATGGAGGAATATGAAAGTTTGAGGTATGATAAACATCTCTTACTAAGTGGTTTTTCATGAAAACACTAGAAAATGACTTATTTGTAAAGTTTGTAAAAAGAGTCGTAAGATGTATGATTTGATGAGAAATGTGGGCTGTTATGAGCATGTTATAAGTTCGGCTAGGCGTGGGTAACAAAGAAAATGAGTTCATTTCATTTTACGAGCCTAGGGATTAATTTATAAATATGTGAAAGTTTAGGGACAAAATTATAATTTCTCTAAACTATGAATTATGGACTGTTTTGAATAATATGATAATTACATAAGTAAAATTTTCTATTATAGATCAAGAAAAACGGAGTCTGGACTTAAAATGAGGAAATAACAAGGTTGTGGACTAAATCGAATAATTAGCCATATTTTGGTACCAAGGTAAGTTCATGTGTAAATAATGCAATGTTATATCATGTTTTAATGTTTTATTAATGTATGAGTCTCTATTTTAATTGTTATGACGAGTGTATGAACGACGTTATAGTCTATGAGCATGACATTGTGAACGAGTTCGATGAATATGTGACATCGAGAAAATCTCGTCTGAACCTTAGGAATAGATTAGGATACGAGTGGCATGTCACTAGGAACTATTTAATTATGAGCTCATGAGATTATGTGTATATGTGACTATGTGAATCTGGGTGCTAGTCATGTACGTCCTACCGGTGGCTGGGTAGCCCAGCATGTATTGCGGGTACCAGTCAGTTTGTGTGAGCAGCCCGTGTAGTTACATCCTAACTATTAGCTTGTGTGAGTAGGCTCGTGATTAGCTCGAGAGTGAGCAATGTGTGATGCAAGATATGAGGTAGCATTGGTTATGTATGTGGCACTTATGTGTAAACTTTCCATGTATCCGATAGTATTCCAAGTGTTCAATAGGCAAATCAGTGAGATATGCAACAAGTAAGTCAATGATGAGGAAATATGAGAATGTGTTATGAGTTAGTACAGGTATGTACAAAAAACTCATATGAATGAGCTCGGTATGTGATGAACTTTTGGTAGGATTGAGAATTAGTAAGTTATGCCTATGTAACTATGATGACATATATGTAAATTATGTTATGTTAATTGTATCATATTCATGCTTACTCCCCTCTCTTTTCCATTTTCTTATAGTATCGCCAAGCTAGCTCGGGGATCGAAGGACGTCAGAGCTCGATTCACACTATCAAACTAATCTTTTGGGTATAGTGAATTCAAGTATTTTGAGTATGACATGTATAGGGACTTGGTATTTTGTTGTATGTCACATTGGTTTAGCCAAATGTGTTGGCTTATAACGATTTGATGATTCATTTTGTATATGGCCATGAGGTGTGGCCCATATTAATTATGGAGTTGTAATCCTAGTCATATATGCATGCATGTGCTATGGTCACTCATGATGTGATTAAATTCATTTGGCATAGATGAATGTGCTATGGTCACTCATGATGTGATTAAATTCATTTGGCATGGATGAATTGTGAATATGACCATAGATGTTAGGTAATGGAATTGTGAGTAAATGGCATAATAACAACTAAGGCATGAATGTATAAAATGGAGGTAAATTGATGCTACATATTGCATGTGATTTATTAAACTTGGTCTAAATAAAATATCAAGTCTTAAGCTAGCATAAATTGATAAGAAGTTAATATGCATGAGCCATGTTTAGGTATGTGTAAGTGCCTATTTATGCCATGTAGGATGTCATTGAGATGTTTAATTGTGCATGTGTTATTGAGAGTGGCAAAAGGCTTGGAAAATAACCTCAAAGTTCTCTACACGGGTAGGCACACGGGTATGTGTCTAAATCGTGTGTGACACACGGTCTACCCCTTTGGCGTGTGATCCGACCGTGTGTCCCTTGCACCTTAATTAGGTAAAACAAAATGTCTAGTAGTAAACACACAGGCAGAGACACAGCCGTGTGTCTCAGCCTTGTGAAGGACAAGGCCTTAGGACATGGGCGTGTGCCCAGGCCGTGTGAAGTCTGTACCTGATTTTTTAAATTTAATTCGCCACACGGCCTAAGCACATGGGCATGTGACTTGGCCGTGTGACCCTAATTATGTTGATGATGTCATAAACAGAGTGTTACACGGGCTGAGGACACAGGCGTGTCTCAAGCCACAATGGCCTGTGACCCTCCAAAACAAGAAAGTTTTTTAAGTGTCGCAAAATTTCCAAAAGTTCTTGGTTTAATCCCGAACCATACTCAATGTATGTTTTGGGCCTCGTGGGCCCTTATAAGGGACAGTAACCTTGTGTAAGAATGGTTTTTAACTTGGGCGAAATTTTATGGCCCAGTTTTGTGTAAATATTTATGTTTGAGTCCGGTAATGCCTCAGGCCCTGTCTCAGTGTCAGATACTAGTAAAGAGTGTTACATTTAGTGGTATTAGAGCTATGGTTTAGTCGATTCACAAACTAACGTAGCATGTGTACGAATCTAGCTATACATGCCATAAATGAATTATGATAGTGTGACAACTTTTGGCCTTTTAAATTGTGTATTCATAAGTAATGGATCCCAATCGAGCTGAAGCCAATGATATAGAAAGTAATGCGTCAGCTCCCGCTCAAGAGGCAGTGCCAGTTGAGATTAGACACGTGACCGTGAGTCAGGGAGGAAGAGAAGAGGCTAGGGAAGCCTTCCTCCATATAATGAATGCCTGGTATACGGAGTTCGTTAGAATGAACTCGAGCGTTCAACCCCCTCCATGCCCACCTATTCCTCAACCTGTTCCTGTAGCACCCCAAGGTATGGATTTTATGAGATTGAGTAGACCTCTAGTGGATAAAATTTGAAAGCAAGGGGTCGAAGAGTTCTGAGCTAGTATAGATGATGACCCTGAGAAGGCAGAGTTTTGGCTCAAGAATACCATTATAGTATTTGATGAGTTATCATGCACATCTGAAGAATGCATGAAGTGTGTTGTGTCCCTCTTGAGAGACTCGGCTTACCAGTGGTGGAACACCCTTGTGTTGGTGGTACTAAGGGAGAGAATTAATTGAGAACTTTTCCAAGAAGAATTTCATAAGAATTACATTAGCCAGAGATTTATTGATCAGAAAAGAAAGAAATTCCTTGAGTTAAAATAGGGCTGAATGACAGTAACAAAATATGAGCCTGAGTTTGTGAGACTGAGCAAATACGCTCGAGAATGTGTATCAACTGAGGCCATCATGTGTAAAAGATTTGAAGATGGGTTAAACGAAGACATTGGATTGTTGGTGGGTGTCCTTGAACTGAAAAAAATTTCTGTGCTCATAGAAAGAGCTTGTAAGGCCGAGGAATTGGCTAAAGAAAAAAGGAAAGTTGAGTTAGAGTCTCGAAATTTGAAGAAGAGACTGATGGGTAAGTCATTTCAGTCCTCATCTAAGAAACCGAGAGAGTTTAATATTCGATCAAGTGCTTTAGTTGGGTTTTTAAACAGAAACCATGGGAAACAGTATTCGAGTCATAAGGCTTGGACTACTTTGGTAGCGAGTGCGAATAATGCTCGACCTAATAGATTTGAGTGTCAACATTGTGGCAGACGCCACCCCGGTGAGTGCTGGATGAATAACCGGGCATGTTTCAAGTGTGGATCACATGATCATTTTATCAAGGATTATCCTGAGATGGTTGAGAAAGAGAAATTTTAGAGTTCAAGATCTGGTAATATAGCTTCTAGAGGGAGGCCACATAAAAATTCGAGAAATAGAGCAAGTACAAGAATGCACCTAGAGATCTGGTTGTGAGGACTGAGGGTAGAGCACCTGCATGGACTTATTCCATTCGTGCTCGCGAAGAGGCTTCATCTCCTGATGTGATTACGGGTACTTCTCTCTTTATGATACTTCTGTTGTTGCTTTGATTGATCCGGGATCTACCCATTTGTATATTTGTGTGAAATTGGTTTCTAGCATGAATATGCCTGTTGAGTCTACATAATTTGTGATAAAAGTGTCAAACCCTCTAGGCAACTATGTGTTAGTTGACAAAGTATGTAAGAATTGTACTCTAATGATTAGAGGTCATTGTTTTTCGGCTAAACTTATGCTTTTGCCGTTTGATGAATTTGATATAATACTTGGTATGGATTGGTTAACTACTCATGATGTGATAGTAAATTGTGAAAGAAATTTTATTGAACTGTAAAGTGAAAATAGGGATATTCTTTGAGTTGAATCAGATGAATCGAATAGCTTGCCTATAGTGATTACTTCTATGACTACTCAAAAATGTATTAGAAATGGTTGTGAAGCTTATCTTTCCTTTGTGTTGAATACAAAAGAGTCTGAGTTGAAAATTGAGTCAGCGCCAGTAGTATATGTGAGTATCCAAATGTGTTTCTAGAAGAGTTTCCTGGATTGTCTCCAATTAGGGAAGTTGAGTTTTGTATTGAGTTAATTCCTGGTATTGCACCTATTTTGATTACTTCGTATAGGATGGCTCCGACAGAGTTAAAGGAGTTCAAAGTTCAATTGCAAGAATTAACAGATAAAGGTTTTGCGAGACCTAGTTATTCTCTGTGGGGCGCACCAGTACTATTTGTTAAGAAGAAGGATGGTTTAATAAGACAGTGTATAGATTACCGACAGCTCAATAAGGTAACCATAAAGAACAAGTATCCCTTGCCAAGAATCGATGACTTGTTTGACCAATTGAAGGGAGTTATAGTATTTTCCAAGATTGACTTGAGCTCCGGTTACTACCAATTGAGAGTTAAAGACTTCGATGTGACGAAAACTACTTTTCTGATGAGGTATGGTCACTATGAATTTCTGGTTATGCCATTTGGTTTAACGAATGCTCCCACTGCATTTATGGATTTAATGAACCGAATTTTCAGACCGTACTTGGAGAAATTTGTTGTTGTTTTTATTGATGATATATTGATTTATTCTCGTGATAAGAGCGAGCATGTTGAGCACTTGAGAACGATTTTGCAGACTTTGAGAGATAAGCAGTTGTATGCTAAGTTTAGTAAAAGTGAATTTTGGCTTCGAGAAGTCAAATTTTTGAGGCAAATTGTTTTGGATAATGGTATTAGAGTTGACCCGAGTAAGATTTCAGCTATTGTTGAATGGAAACTACCGAGGAATGTGTCAGAGGTTAGAAGCTTTCTAGGCTTAGCCGGCTATTACAGACGATTTGTTGAAGGATTTTCCATGATTGCTACTTCAATGACGAGATTGTTACAGAAAGATGTCAAGTTCGAATGGACAAAAAAATGCCAATAGAGTTTTGAGAAACTAAAGGTATTGTTGACTGAGGCTCCAATTTTAGTACAACCTGAACCAGGAAAAGAATTTATGGTTTATAGTGATGCATCCTTGAATGGATTGGGTTGTGTACTTATGCAAGAAGGTAAGGTAGTAACTTATGCCTCGAGGCAGCTGAAACCACATGAGAAGAATTATTCGACACACAATTTGGAATTGGCTGTCATTGTGTTTGCGTTGAAGATTTGGAGACATCATTTGTATGGTGAGAAATGTATGTATACTGACCATAAAAGTCTAAAGTACTTGATGACTCAAAAAGATTTGAACCTACGGAAAAGGAGATGGTTGGAGTTGTTAAAAGATTACTAGTTAGTGATTGACTACCACCAGGGAAAGGCGAACATAGTCGCGGATGCTTTGAGTAGGAACTCGTTATTTTCTTTGAGGGCTATGAACACTCAGTTGGCCTTATCAGATGATGGCTCGATTCTAGTTGAGTTAAGAGCTAGACTGATGTTTCTCCAAGAGATTTGTGAAGCACAGAAAAGTGACGGTGATTTGCAAGCCAAAAGAGTCCAATGTGAATCGGGTATGAAATCAAATTTTTAGATTAGTTCGAATGGGTGTTTGATGTTCCGAGATAGGATCTGTGTTCCTAAAGATACCAATTTGATTTAGAAGATTTTGTGTGAGGCACATAGTAGTAGTTTGTCTATTCATCCAGGTAGTATGAAGATGTATAATGACTTGAAGAAAATGTATTGGTGGTCAGGAATGAAAAGAGACATTTCAGAGTTTGTTTCTAAATGTTTGATTTGTCCGAAAGTGAAAGCCGAGCACCAATTACCTTCAGGTTTACTTCAGCTTGTGATGGCTCCCTTAGTGGAAATGGGACCATATTACTATGGACTTTGTGACGGGTCTACCTTTGACACCGAGAAAGAAAGATGCTGTATTGGTTGTTATAGATCTATTGACAAAGTTGACTCATTTTATACCGGTACGTATCGACTATTCACTTGATAAGTTAGCCGAATCGTATATTTCTAAAATTGTGAGATTGCACGGAGCACCTTTGTCGATTATATCAGATAAAGACCCGAGGTTCACTTCGTGGTTTTGGAAACAGTTACAAGAAGTGTTGGGTACGAAATTGAATTTTAGCACCATTTTCCATCCACAAACTGACGGTCAACCCGAAAGGGTAATTCAGATTCTTGAAGATATGTTACGGTGTTGTGTTCTTGAGTTCTAAGGTAGTTGGGAAAAGTATTTACCGTTGGTAGAATTTTCCTATAACAATAGTTTTCAGTCGAGTTTAAAAATGACGCCTTATAAGGCATTGTATGGGCATAAGTGCCGAACACCCTTGTATTGGACTGAACTCAGATAGAATCAAATTCACTGAGTTGATTTAGTCAGAGAAACTGAAGAAAAAGTGAAGGTAATTCGTGATTGTTTAAAAGCTACTTTAGATAGGCAGAATGTAACACCCCTAACCCGTTTCCATCGCTGAAAAGGGTTACGAGATATTACTGTACCGAATATTTATCTGCAAATGTCTGATGCATCTACTTCTATTATCAAAATTTCGTTAAGTTCACCTTTAATAATGCAAAATACCTTAAACCACCATATACCATCTTTATTCATACGCAATTAAATATTATAAAGTTCAATCAAAACCATCGCATAAATTTACACCATATAACAATCATATTATACAAATTGTATGTTATGTTTAGACATAACCAGACACTCATTAGGCTATCTCAATTAAAGACTAAGAGCACATATAATAATCAAATTTCGTTTAACCACTTATATAAGTATGTTATAGTCGAACCACCCCAAAAGCACATACTCAATATTTTCAAGCACTCACCATATTCGAACATATGTATATTTCTATATACGTATATATATATATCATTCATAATTAGCATTAATATTATAAACCAAAACGAATTATACCATGATTAAACATAACCAAATTCAAACTTAATATTTAAGCCATATACGCATGGCTGGAAATGTACACATCAGAGTTCAAACCAAAATACATATTAACCTATACATGCCGTAATGTTCACTAGGCCAACTAAGAAGAAGGTACCAAAATGTTGCAAGCTGGTGTAATGACTTCGACGATGATCCCAAGCACGCAAAATGGTCATAGAAATCTAAATAGGAGACAAGCAAACACACCAAATGAGTATTCAACTCAGTAAATCATAAGCAATATAATACAGGCTATTAACATGAGATCACAAGAAAAACCATGTATGATCGACTAATTCATTCCTACCTAATTGTGCTACAATTACCTAGTTTATCGATCCAACCACAAACCAAGTTTCGCTATCGAATTGATTATTAAACAACCAACCGTTTTAAAATCTTTCTCAAAGTAAGAAGCAATGATGAACAAGATATATCCATACATATACTTTTCAGTTAATAGTTTTAGCACTTTATTCTTTACCTATGCTCCTCATATCATCAACCAATTTCACACACTTAGTGCTAAACAAATTCGCACACATAATGCCATACCACACCGCACACATAGTGCCTTGAAGATTCACTTATATATTGACATTCAAATCAGCACACATAGTGCTATTCAACTTCGCACACATAGTGCCATTCCACACCGCACACATAGTGCCAATGTTAACTTACTATGATATAACAATTTACTTAATTCATTTGGCATATACAGCCACAATTATAAATACATATAATTTAATCAATCTTTCAAAAGCTTATGGACTTACCTTGTTTAGAATAAAACGACCCTAATCAGCTACTCCATGTCCTTCGACTTGCCCTTGCTTGTTTCCCCTCCTTTATGTTCTTGAGCTTAATCAAAATAGATTAACTAGTTTAATTACCTTTCTAGTTATTTATTTCAATAATATTAATGATTACATAATACAAGAAACTCACGGTAAAAACTTTTATCATTCTACCGTATGCTTATGCTATTCGGCTATCAACCACCTAATATTACTTTATTAACAATAATTCAATCAATACTTTAATTACACATGTATAAAAACACATGTATGTAATATATATACACGGCAACACCTTTGCCAATTACTCACACATATATATATTTTAAAAATTTTCACTTCATCTTACAACTATTATTGTTCAAAACATTAAAATCTTAACTAATACTTATAAAGTGCCTTAAGGCCGAACGCATTCTTACTTCCAAAATAACATTGCCTACGATATATTTCACTTCAATATACACATTCATGAATCAAATTTAATCATATAAACCCATCTCATCCATTTGATCAATTATAACGAATTAAAGATAATATCTCAAATATGAACCCCATATAGCCGGTTATACATAATCAACTTTAACATCATCCTTGTATTCATTCATATGGCCGAATATACATACTCCAATATAATATCATTTTCATTCCATTTAACACTTAACTTTTATCACATATCAAATTGACCAAATTTTCCTAATTATCAAAACTCCTCATCTATTCATGCTATCATTCAAAAACACATATATCCGTTAGCTAGTTCATTATTCATCTTCTAATATATCCATCCTAAACCTCAACACTATCTTTTAACAATTAACCATAGTAACCGTATATACATTTGTCACTAAATAAAGAAAATCAACATATGGGTTGGAATATGAACTTAACTATGAACTAGATTCTCATAAGGTTTAATGAAAATAACATAAAATCTTACCTTAATCCACCCCTAAGTTGGCCGAATGCCTTCAACAATTTTCCTTCCTCCTCACTTTAATTTCTGCTTTTTGCAAGGAAGAAGGTGAACACTCTCTTACCTTCTTTTTTTCTTTTGTTTTATAAATTTTATTCTATCAATTACCATATTAAAATTGTATTTAATTAAACTTAGTGGGGTATCATCATTTCATGTCCGGCCACTAATTGCATTAAGGGTAAATTGACATGCAAATCCAAGCTTTCGCACCTTTATGTTTTTAGGTCCTTACAAATTACCTATCATCTTTTCTAAATTTCTCAACTAAGTCCTTTCAAGAAAATTTACATTCCTAAGACTATTTTAAAACATTTAAATTTTTATACATATACTACCACACATAAATATATGCAATTAAAATAAAAATAAATTTCTGTGACTCAGTTTCGTGGTCCCGAAACCACATCCGACTAAGGTCTAATTAGGGTTGTCACAACTCTCCTGTACATAAGGAATTTTTGTCCCCGAAAATCTTACCAGTAAATAAGTTAGGATATCGATCTTTCAAAGTATCTTCGAGTTCCCAAGTGGCCTCTTTGACCCCGTGTTTAACCCACAGTACTTTCACTAATGAGATTTTCTTATTTCGTAGTTCTTTTACTTCTCGTGCCAAAACACGAATTGGTTCTTCTTCGTAACTCAAATCAGGTTGAATTTCAACCTGTGATGGATTAATTATGTGCGATGGATCGAATCTATAACGTCGAAGCATCGAGACATGAAAAACGTTGTGTATCTTCTCAAGTTCAGGGGGCAAAATCAATCTGTATGCGACTGGCCCAATTCATTCGGATATCTCGTACGGCCCGATGAGTATTCAACCCAGTAAATCATAAGCAATAATACACATACCGTTGATATGAAATTATGAGAAGGGAATATATATAATCCACAAATTTCAGTCGTGCCGAATTATATTACATTCACGTATTTTACAGACCCAACCACAGGCCAAGGCTGGCTATCAAATCATCTATCAAACAACCAAATGCTTTTAAACTTTTTCTTAATATATAAAACAATGTCAAATTATATACACACATGCATATTCATTTCATGCCTCATTTTGATATTTCAATTTATAGCACAAACACTATATGCCTTCCATATGCTACTCAGACCATTAACCGAATTCGCACACATAGTGCACAAAGATTTTCGCACACATAGTGCCAAAATATACCGCACACTTAGTGCCCCGAAAATTCAATCACGAATTAACATTCAAATCAGCACACATAGTGCCTTTCAACTTCGCACACATAGTGCTAGTATCGATTCCTTATAATAAGACAATTTAATTAGCTCAATTTGCATATACGACCATAATTATAAATGCATATATATATATGTATAGTCAATCTCATAAAAGCTTATGGACTTACCTTATAGTCCGAAATGATTTCCAACCGCCTACTCAATATTCTTTGTTTTTGCCTTTGCTTGACTCCCCTCCTTTGGGTTCTTGATCTAGGATAATTAAATTCGGTAGTTTAATCACTTTGCTAAATATTTATACATATAATTCAATGATTTTTACATCATCCTATAATCACCATTATTCAAGACTTTGAAATTTCCACAAATGTTCATCTAATGCTCCTAGGCCGAATGTAATAATACATTCAAATTCGCATAGTCTTTGTTATATCTAATTCTAATATATACAATCATAATTCAATTCAACATTATAAACCATTATCACTCATTTAGCCGATTATAGGGAATTAAATATAATATCTCAAGGATATATTCTACATGGCCGAATATACCACATAAATTTTAACATTACCTATGTAATTTCCTATAGGTTCTTATACCTTAAATTTCACATACTTAACCTTCTAATACTTATTGATCATTCCTTTGATCTTAACCTAAATGACAACTCCCCTTCTCCATATTTCAACCGATTTGCTCATAACATCAAGACCAAAATTTGCACCTCGAGCTTCCTACAATTATAATAGCTTTCATAACTCATTCGGCCCTATCAAGAATCATTTAACATACAAGGAAACTAATCATAGAGGAAGAAATTCACATTCTAAATAAACTCAAATTTTGACCGAATGTACAAGGTGCCTCTAAACTACTTATCCAAAAATCTTTACTCCATTCTAGTCACTCCCCTATTGTTCCCTACAACATAAAAATAACCCCTAATTCTAACACTTAATCATTCGGCATATTGCCCAAATCACCATAAGAAATCTCAACTTCCCTGACATTACCAAGAGTACATCCACAATTTAACTTAGCATATCATAAAACCAAATCAATAATTTCAAAGCTTACCTCCTAATAGCCAAAGAAGAAGGCCGAATTGCTCTAGGTAAATTTTGCTTTATGTTTTCCCTTTGTTTCGGCTTTGAGAAAGGAAAGAGAAGAAGATGAACACCATCCTCTTTCTTCTCTTTTATTAAATTCATTTTATTACAATTATTAAATCATTTGGTAATATAAAATTATTTTAAATTTGAATTAGTGGAGTATCATCATGTCTTGGCCGGCCACTATGTTTAATATGGGTAAATTGACATGCAAAACCACTCCTTTCAATGCATGTACTAATAGACCATTGTAAGATTAACCTATCACTTTCCAACAATGTTTCATATAAGTCCATTTTAAATAAATTCACATAAAAGTGATCAAATTTATGCATGAAACTTCCATACACGCATCTACTCACATCATAAACACCGAATATAATTTTTTTAATTATTTATAAGACTCGGTTTCGTGGTCTCGAAACCACTTTTCGACTAGGGTCAATCTAGGGCTGTCACAACTCTCCCCCACTTAAGGAATTTTTTGTCCCCGAAAATCTTACCAGCGAAAATGTTTGGGTATCTTTCTTTCATAGAGTTCTCGGTTTCCCAAGCAGCTTCTTCAATCCCATGTTTGAGCCATAATACCTTCACTAACTGAACCTTTTTGTTTCGCAACTCTTTCACCTCGCGAGCTAGGATACGAATCGATTCTTCTTCATAACTCAAATCGGATTTAATTTCAACCTCTGCTGGATTAATTATGTGTGATGGATCGGATCTATAACGTCGAAGCATCGAGACATGAAAAACGTTGTGATCTTTTCAAGTTCAGGGGGTAAAATCAATCTGTATGCGACTAGTCCAATTCGTTCAGATATCTCATACGGTCCAATAAACCTCGGACTCAATTTGCCTTTACGGCCAAATCTGAGTACTTTCTTCCAAGGTGAGACTTTAAGAAACACCTTGTCTCCAACTTGATATTCAATGTCTTTTCTTTTCAAATCTGCGTACGATTTCTGACGATCTGAAGCTGCCTTCAAACTTTAACTGATTACCTTTACTTTTTGCTCAGCGTCTTTAATCAAATCGACTCCGAAGATTTTACTTTCGCTAAATTCGGTCCAAAACAACGGTGTACAGCATTTTCGACCATATAAGGCCTCGTAAGTGCCATTTTAATGCTTGATTGAAAGCTATTGTTGTAAGTAAATTCAATCAAAGGCAAATATCGTTCCCACGAACCACTAAACTCAAGGATGCAACATCTCAACATATCCTCGAGTATTTGAATAATCCGTTCCGATTGACCATCAGTCTGGGGAAGAAAAGCGGTGCTAAAATGTAACTTGGTACCCAAAGCTTCTTGTAACTTCTTCCAGAATCGCGATGTGAATCTCGGATCTTTGTCCGACACAATAGAAATAGGTACTCCATGTAACTTCACAATCTGAGAAATATACAACTCGGCTAGTTTGTCAAGTGAATAATCCATGCGTACAGAAATAAAATGAGCCGACTTTGTCAATCTATCAACAATAACCCAGATCGCATCTTTCTTGCTTGACGACAACGGCAACCCAGAGACAAAATCCATCGTTACTCGATCCCATTTCCATTCGGGTATCATGATCGGCTGAAGTAATCCTGAAGGCACTTGATGTTCCGCTTTCACTTGTTGACATACCAAACACTTCGAAACAAAGTCGGAAATGTCTCGTTTCATACCAGACCACCAAAACTGTCATTTTAGATCGTTGTACATTTTCGTGCTACCAGGATGGATCGACATTCGGCTATTATGGGCTTCGTTTAAAATCATCGAAATAAGTTCTGAATTTCTTGGAATACACAATCGGCTTCGGAACCTCAAACAGTCGTCGTCATCAATTTAAAATTCTGATTCCATACCCGTGGCACATTCAGCTCGTTTAGCAACCAATTCATCATCGACTTTTTGAGCTTTACTAATTTGATGAATCCACAGTGGTTTAGCCTTTAATTCTGCTACTAACACACTATCGGATAGATCGGACAGGTGTACATTCATTGCTCTTAAAGCAAACAGTGATTTGTGACTTAAAGCATCCGCAACCACATTAGCCTTTCCCGGGTGATAATCAATGACAAGCTCATAATCTTTCAACAACTCGAGCCAACGTCTTTGTCGCAAATTCAATTCTCTCTGAGTCATCAAATATTTGAGACTTTTGTGATCTGAAAATACATGGAACTTCCCACCAAACAAGTAATGTCGCCATATTTTAAGAGCAAATACAATGGCAGCTAATTCGAGATCATGAGTCGGATAGTTTTTCTCATGTGGCTTCAATTGCCTTGACGCGTAGGCTACGACTCGACCTTCTTGCATCAACACACAACCCAACCCAAGTAAGGATGCATCATCAAATGACAAACTCTTTACTGATTCGGTCGTACGATCAAGATCTGGGTTTCGGTCAAATAAGTTTTTAGTTGATCGAAACTTTTCTGACATTTTTCTGACCAATCAAACTTAACATCTTTCTGAAGTAGTCTCGTCATAGGTGAGGCTATCATCGAGAAACCCTTTACAAAATGTCCAGAATAACCTAGCAAGTCCCAAAAAGCTCCGAACCTCGGTGACATTTCTGGAGGCTTCCAGCTAAGTATGGTGAAATTTTACTCGGATCAACTCGAATACCCGTCTGCACACCACATGACCCAAAAAGCTAACTTCTCTCAACCAGAATTCACATTTACCGAACTTAGCATATAACTGCTCATCCCGTAAAATTTGTAACACTAATCTCAGGTGTTTCGCATGTTCAGTTTCATCTCTCGAAAAGACCAAAATGTCATCGATAAACACAACTACAAACCGATCCAAATATGGTCTGAAGATCCGATTCATCAAATCCATAAATACCATGAGGGCATTAGTGAGCCCAAACGGCATCACTAAGAACTCATAGTGACCATATCTCGTTCTGAAAGCAGTTTTGGGTATATCTGAGTCTCGAACTCGCAACTGATAATACCCCGATCTCAAATCTATCTTTGAAAATATAGAGGCTCCCTTCAGTTGATCGAACAAATCATCAATACACGGTAACGGATATTTATTCTTTATCGTCACTTTATTTAACTGACGGTAGTCGATGCACAATCTCAAGGTTCCATCCTTCTTTTTCACAAACAAAACCGGTGCACCCCAGGGTGAAAAACTCGGTCAAGCAAAAACCTCTATCTACCAACTCTTGCAACTGAGTTTTCAATTCTTTCAATTCCGTTGGTGCCATACGATACGGAGCTATAGAAATTGGAGTGGTACTAGGTACTAGTTCAATGCCGAATTCTACCTCTCGAACGGGTGGTAATCCCGGTAACTCCTTAGGAAAAACATCTGCATACTCGCAAACCACTGGTACTAATTCAAGTTTCCTTTCTGACTCATTGCTATCAAGTATGTACGTAAGATATGCTTCACTCACTTTTCTCATATATTTCTGAGCGATCAACGAGGATATTATTGCTGGTACTCCATTCAAGACAGTAGATTCAACTCGGACTATCTCATTATTTGCACACCTCAAATCAATGGTCTTTCTTTTACAATTCACAACTGCATCGTGTACCGTCAGCCAATCCATACCGAGAATAACATCAAATTCATCGAATGGTAAAAGTATCAGATCGGCCGGAAAACAGGATTCTCGGATGATCAGGGGGCATTTCTTACACACTTTATCAACAAGTACATATCGCCCTAAGGGATTCGACACTCGAATTACGAACTCAGTAGACTCAACAGGTAGAGTCTTACTGGATGGTAAAGTCTCACATACATATGAATGAGTAGAACCAGGGTCAATCAATGCAATCACGTTAGTATCAAAGAGAGTGAAAGTACCAGTGATAACATCAGGGGAAGATGCTTCCTCTCGTGCACGGATGGCATAAGCTCTGGCAGGAACACGAGTCTCAGATCGATCAGCCGTATCAAAAATCCCTCTCTGACCACCACTCCTACCTCCGGTATTTCTCGGTGGTCTACCTCTAGTTGTTGCGCCGGTCGATCTCGTACCTTGCACCTTATTCTTCTCATCAGGTTCTGTACAATCTCGAATAAAATGATCTCGCGATCCGCATCTATAACAGGCTCGGTTAATAGACTTACCCCAACATTCACCTACATGTCGTCTTCCACATTGTATGCATTCAAGTTTTTCTTGTCGGCTGTTACCAACACTAGCAACTGAAGTAGCTCGAGAATCTGTTGACGGCCGCTCCCTAATAGAAATTCCTGTAGTCATCTTCGATTTGTTAGCATCGTCTCTGAATTTCTTTGTAGCCGAGAAAGTAGTTTTACTCGCCGATCTTTTACGAAAATCTCTGGCTTCAGATTCAGCTTTCTTTTTCTCTTTCCCAAGCTCTTCAGCCTTGCAAGCCCGTTCAACTAGTGTTACAAATTCCTTTATTTCTAAAATACCCACCAGTAGTTTTAAATCTTCATTCAATCCTTCCTCAAATCTTTTACACATAGCGACTTCATCAGCTACACACTCCCGGGCATATCGACTGAGTCTTACAAACTCACGTTCATATTCAGATACTGTCAAACGACCTTGTTTGAACTCTAAAAATTCTTTACGCTTTTGGTCAATGAATCGTTGACTAATATACTTCTTTTGAAACTTCGCCTGAAAGAAATCCCAAGTAACACATTCCTTCGAAATAATAGAAACCAGAGTTCTCCACCAATAGTAGGCCGAGTCCCGCAATAAGGATATAGCATACTTTAGGCACTCTTCAGGTGTGCATGAAAGCTCTTCAAAAACGCGAATGGTGTTATCAAGCCAAAACTCGGCCCTTTCAAAGATCGCCGATGGTCGTGGCTCGAAATTCCTCGGCCCCGCGCTTTCTAACCAAATCTACAGGAGGTTTACTCGGTCTCAAAGGATCAATGGTCGCTGGTATTATAGAGACTTGAGGTAGATTATTTATGTTTGGAAATGGTTGAGCAGCCGGGTTAGTCCGGGCATATTGTGCGACCCACTCGTTCATCATAGAAAAGAAGGCTTGTTTTGCCCCATCATCTTGATTATTTGTAGATGATTGAGGTTCAATAGGCGGTGTTCCTTGCGCGGGAGCAGCCGCTACACTTTCAACATCATCTGCCAAGGCTCTCTCTAAATTGGGTTCCATTTACTAATCAAAACAATAATTTCAACCGTCAAAAGCCATCACACTATCATATACTACTAACATTAAGGCATGTATAGCTAGACTCTCAAATGCAGCTTACAAATGATCCTAGGACCGACTAAACCGTAGCTCGATACCAATAAAATGTAACACCTATGTAGCATGCAAAAAGTTTAACTATCATATCAACCAAAGTGTAAGAACCTTATTCACAAGTAAGCTATAAGAAAAATTCATTTAAGAACACTAAGGTGAAACGTCACATATAAACACGTACTAGCATCAGTTTGATAATCATCCATTTACATAGATACTTACATACGCTTCCAAAACTATTACTATGATTTCATTTATCATACCATAGACATATTCATCAAAAGGTTTAAATGATAATTCACTCAAACCGAATTTAGACTTATATAATATAGTCATCTCCATACACAAATTTCTTATCTCAATACCGACTATTATCAAACAAAATCACATATATATAAACATCACAATAAAACACATATAAAACCGAAGTCTAATCAGATATATATATATATATATATATATATATATATCAAGCCATTTTCGCATGGCTTTTAATACATAACCAAAAAAAATATACGCTTCAAAACATAAGTTCAAGCCTATACATGCCGTAATGTTCACCTATGCAACTAAGAAAAGATACCAAAATGTTGCAAGCGGGTGTGATGACTTTGATGATGTTCCAAACACGCAAAATGGGTCAGGGAAATCTATATAGAAAACCACAAAACACAAAAAAAAATGATGAGTATTCAACCCAGTAAGTCATAAGCAATAATACACATACCGTTGATATGAAATTATGAGAAGGGAATATATATAATCCACAAATTTCAGTCGTGCCGAATTATATTACATTCACGTATTTTACAGACCCAACCACAGGCCAAGGCTGGCTATCAAATCATCTATCAAACAACCAAATGCTTTTAAACTTTTTCTCAATATATAAAACAATGTCAAATTATATACACACATGCATATTCATTTCATGCCTCATTTTGATATTTCAATTTATAGCACAAACACTATATGCCTTCCATATGCTACTTAGACCATTAACCGAATTTGCACACATAGTGCACAAAGATTTTCGCACACATAGTGCCAAAATATACCGCACACTTAGTGCCCCGAAAATTCAATCACGAATTAACATTCAAATCAACACACATAGTGCCTTTCAACTTCGCACACATAGTGCTAGTATCGATTCCTTATAATAAGACAATTTAATTAGCTCAATTTGCATATACGACTATAATTATAGATGCATATATATATATGTATAGTCAATCTCATAAAAGCTTATGGACTTACCTTATAGTTCGAAATGATTTCCAACTGCCTACTCAATATTCTTTGTTTTTGCCTTTGCTTGACTCCCCTCCTTTGGGTTCTTGATCTAGGATAATTAAATTCGGTAGTTTAATCACTTTGCTAAATACTTATACATATAATTCAATGATTTTTACATCATCCTATAATCACCATTATTCAAGACTTTGAAATTTCCACAAATGTTTATCTAATGCCTCTAGGCCGAATGTAATAATACATTCAAATTCGCATAGTCTTTGTTATATCTAATTCTAATATATACAGTCATAATTCAATTCAACATTATAAACCATTATCACTCATTTAGCCGATTATAGGGAATTAAATATAATATCTCAAGGATATATTCTACATGGCCGAAAATACCACATAAATTTTAACATTACCTATGTAATTTCCTATAGGTTCTTATACCTTAAATTTCACATACTTAACCTTCTAATACTTATTGATCATTCCTTTGATCTTAACCTAAATGACAACTCCCCTTCTCCATATTTCAACCGATTTGCTCAGAACATCAAGACCAAAATTTGCACCTTGAACTTCCTACAATTATAATAACTTTCATAACTCATTCTACTTCCTATCAAGAATCATTTAACATACAAGGAAAATAATCATAGAGGAAGAAATTCACATTCTAAATAAACTCAAATTTTGACCGAATGTACAAGGTGCCTCTAAACTACCTATCCAAAAATCTTTACTCCATTCTAGTCACTCCCCTATTGCTCCCTACAACATAAAAATAACCCCTAATTCTAACACTTAATCATTCGGCATATTGCCCAAATCACCATAAGAAATCTCAACTTCCTTGACATTACCAAGAGTACATCCACAATTTAACTTAGCATATCATAAAACCAAATCAATAATTTCAAAGCTTACCTCCTAATAGCCAAAGAAGAAGGCCGAATTGCTCTAGGTAAATTTTCCTTTATGTTTTCCCTTTGTTTCGGCTTTGAGAAAGGAAAGAGAAGAAGATGAACACCATCCTCTTTCTTCTCTTTTATTAAATTCATTTTATTACAATTATTAAATCATTTGGTAATATAAAATTATTTTAAATTTGAATTAGTGGAGTATCATCATGTCTTGGCCGGCCACTATGTTTAATATGGGTAAATTGACATGCAAAACCACTCCTTTCAATGCATGTACTAATAGACCATTGTAAGATTAACCTATCACTTTCCAACAATGTTTCATATAAGTCCATTTTAAATAAATTCACATAAAAATGATCAAATTTATGCATGAAACTTCCATACATGCATCTACTCACATCATAAACACCGAATATAATTTTTTTTAATTATTTATAAGACTCAGTTTCGTGGTCACGAAACCACTTTCCGACTAGGGTCAATCTAGGGCTATCACACACTAAGCTCGGTCTAAAATAACGGTGTACGGTATTTACGACCATACAAAGCTTCGTAAGGTGCCATCTTAATGCTTGATTGAAAACTATTGTTGTAAGTGAATACAACCAAAGGCAAATACCTTTCCCAAGAACCACAAAACTCTAGGATACAACATCTCAACATGTCCTCGAGTATTTGAATTATCTGATCGGATTGACCATCAGTCTGGGGATGAAAAGCGATGCTAAAATGCAATTTGGTACCCAATGCCTCTAGCAATTTCTTCCAAAATCGTGATGTGAATCTCGGGTCTCTATCAGACACAATTGAAATAGGTAGTCCATGTAATCGAACAATTTAGGAGACATATAATTCTGCCAATTTATCGAGTGAGAAATTCTTACGGACAGGAATAAAATGAGCAGACTTAGTCAACCTGTCAATAATAACCTAGATTGAGTCTTTCTTACTCTGCATCAACGGCAAACCAGATACGAAATCCATCGTGATTCGATCCCATTTCCATTCGGGTATCATAATCGGTTGAAGTAATCCCGAAGGCACTTGATGTTCCGCCTTCACTTGTTGACATATCAAACACTTCGAAACAAAGTTAGAAATGTCCCGCTTCATACCAGGTCACCAAAATTGACGTTTTAAATCATTGTACATTTTCGTACTACCCGGGTGAACTGACATTCGACCACTATGAGCTTCGGTCAAAATCTTTGAAATAAGTTCCGGATTTCTTGGAACACATAATCGATTCTTAAACGTCAAGCAATCATTATCGTCAATTTGAAACTCTGATTCTACATTTGAAACACATTCGGCTCGTTTAGCAACCAATTCATAGTCGACTTTCTGGGATTCAAGTATTTGATGAATTAATAATGGTTTGGCCTTTAATTCTGATACTAACACATCATCGGATGAAACGGACAAGTGAACATTCATCGCTCTCAAATCAAACAGCGATTTACGACTTAAAGCATCGGCAACCACGTTAGCCTTTCCCGGGTGATAATCAATGACGAGCTCATAATCTTTCAACAACTCAAGCCAACGTCTTTGTCGCAGATTCAAGTCTCTTTGAGTCATCAAATATTTGAGGCTTTTGTGGTCCGAATAAACATGACACCTCTCTCCAAACAAATAGTGTCTCCATAATTTCAAAGCGAAAACAATGGCCGCTAATTCAAGATCATGGTTCAGATAGTTTTTCTCATGCGGCTTTAATTGCCTCGATGCAAAAGCCACAACTCGACCTTCTTGCATCAATACACAACCCAGCCCAGTAGGTAAGGATGCATCATCAGTAAATGACGAATTCTTTACCGAATTACGGTTGTACTAGCACTGGAGCTTGATTAAACAGAGTTTTCAATCGGTCAAACTTTTCGACATTTTTCGACCATTCAAACTTAACATCTTTTTGAAGTAGTTTCGCGTCATCGGTGTGGCTATCATCGAAAACCCTTTACAAACCGTCTGTAGTAACCTTAGTAAGTCCCAAAAAGCTCCTAACCTCGCAGAACATTCCTCGAGGCTTCCAATCCATTATGGCGAAATTTTACTCGGATCAACTCGAATACCCAATGCGGATACCGCATGTCCCAAAAAGCTAACTTCATGCAACTGTAACTCATATTTACTAAACTTCACGTATAATCGCTTGTCTCAGTAAAATCTGTAATACCAATTTCAATCGCTTCTTTCGGCATGTTCGTATTCATCGCGCGAATAAATTAATATGTCATCTATAAACACCACTACAAACTGATCCAATTACTGTCTAAATATTCGATTCATCAAGTCCATAAATACCGCAGGGGCATTAGTGAGTCCAAACGGCATCACTAAGAACTCGTAGTGACCATATCTCATTCTAAAAGTAGTTTTAGGTATATCCGAGTGTCGAACCCGCAACTGATAATAACCCGATCTCAAATCTATCTTTGAGAACACGGAGACTCCCTTCAGCTGATCAAACAAGTCATCAATATGCGGTAACGGATATTTATTCTTTATTGTCACTTTATTCAATTGACGATAATCGATGCACATCCTCATGGTTTCATCTTTCTTTTTCACGAATAATACTGGTGCACCCCAGGGTGAAAAACTCGGTCGAGCAAAACCTCTATCCGTCAACTCTTGCAACTGATTTTTCAATTCCTTCAATTCTGTTGGTGCCATACGGTACGGAGCTATCGAAATTGGTGTGGTTCCAGGTACAAGTTCAATGCCCAACTCTACCTCCCGAACAGGTGGTAACCCTGGTAATTCTTCGGGAAAAACATCCGGATATTCACAAACCACTGGCACTGATTCAAGCTTCTTTTCTGATTCTTTACTATCAAGTATATATGCAAGATACGCTTCACACCCCTTTCTCACATATTTTTGAGCCATCATCGAGGATATTATTTTTGCTGGCAATCCGTTCAAATCAGTAGACTCAACTCAGATTATCTCATTATCTGCACACCTCAAATCGATGGTCTTACTTTTGCAATTCACAACTGCATCATGTACGGTCAACCAATCCATACCGAGAATAACATCAAATTCATCAAACAGTAAAAGCATCAAATCGGCCGAAAAACAGGAATCTCAGATTATTAAGGGGCATTTCTTACACACCTTGTCAACGAGTACATATCGCCCTAAGGGATTCGACACTCGAATTACAAACTCAGTAGACTCAACAGGTAAAGTCTTACTGGATGGTAAAGTCTCACATACATATGAATGAGTAGAACCAGGGTCAATCAATGTAATCACATTAGTATCAAAGAGAGTGAAAGTACCAGTGATGACATCAGGGGAAGATGCCTCCTCTTGTGCACGGATGGCATAAGCTCTAGCAGGAGCACGAGTCTCAGATCGAACAGCCGTATCAGAAGTCCCCCTCTGACTACCACCCCTACCTCCCGTATTTCTCGGTGGTCTACCTCTATTCGTTGCGCCACTCGATCTGGTACCTTGCACCTTATTCTTTTCATCAGGTTCCGTACAATCTCGAATGAAATGATCCCATGACCCGCATCTATAACAAGCTCTGTTAATTGACTTACCCCCAACATTCACCCACATGTCGTCTTCCACATTGTAGACATTCAGGTTTTTCTTGTCGATTGTTACCAACACTAGCAAACGAAGTAGCTCGAGTGTCCGTTGACGGTCGCTCCCTAATAGAAATTCCTGCAGTCGTCTTTGATTTATTTGTATCGTCTCTGAATTTCTTTCCGGTCGATAAAAAAGTTTTACCCGCCGATCTTTTACGAAAGTCTCTAGCTTCAGATTCTGCTTTCTTTTTCTCCTTTCCAAGCTCTTCAGCCTTGCAAGCCCGTTCAACTAGTGTTACAAATTCTTTTAGTTCTAAAATACCCACCAGTAGCTTTAAATCTTCATTCAATCCTTCTTGAATCTTTTACACATGGCGACTTCATCACTACACACTCTCCCGAGCATATCGATCGAGTCTTACAAACTCACGTTAAATCTTTGTCGAACTGACCTTGCTTAAGCTCTAAAAATTCTTTACGCTTTTGATCCATAAACCGTTAACTAATATACTTCTTATGAAGTCAGGGTTCTCCACCAATAGTAGGCCGAGTCCCGTAATAAGGATATAGCACACTTAAGACACTCATCAGGCGTGCAAAACAGCTCTTCAAAGACACAGATGGTGTTATCAAGCCAAAACTCGGCCCTTTCAGTATCATCAGTAGCTATGGCTCGGAATTCCTCAGCCCCACGCTTCTTAATCAAATCCATAAGAGGTTTACTTGGCCTCAAAGGATCAGTAGTTGCTGGTATTATAGGCGCCTGAGGTGAATTATTTAAATTCAGAAATGGTTGAGCAGCCGGGTTAGTTCGAGCATATTGTGCGACCCACTCGTTCATCATGGTAAAGAAGGCTTGTTTTGCCCCATCGTCTTGATTATTCTCAGATGATTGAGGTTCAAAAGGTGGTGTCCCTTGTGCAGGAGCAGCCGCTACACTCTCAACATCATCCGCTAAGGCCCTCTCTAAATTGGGTTTCATTTACTAATCAAAACAATAATTTCAACCGTCAGAAGTCATCACACTATCATATACTAACATTATGGCATGTATAGCTAGACTCATACTCACTACGGTAGTCATAGAACCGACTAAACCGTAGCTCTAATACCAATAAATGTAACACCCCTAACCTGTTTCCATCGCTGAAAAGGGTTACGAGATATTACTGTACCGAATACTTATCTGTAAATGTCTGATGCTTCTACTTCTATTATCAAAATTTCGTTAAGTTCACCTTTAATAATGCAAAATACCTTAAACCACCATATACCATCTTTATTCGTACGCAATTAAATATTATAAAGTTCAATCAAAACCATCGCATAAATTTACACCATATAACAATCATATTATACAAATTGTATGTTATCTTTAGACATAACCAGACACTCATTACGCTACCTCAATTAAAGACTAAGAGCACAACAATAATCAAATTTCGATTAATCACTTATATAAGTATGTTATAGTCGAACCACCCCAAAAACACATACTCAATATTTTCAAGCACTCACCATATTCGAACATATGTATATTTCTATATACGTATATATATATATATATCATTCATAATTAGCATTAATATTATAAACCAAAACAAATTATACCATGATTAAACATAACCAAATTCAAACTTAATATTTAAGCCATATACGCATGGCTGGAAATGTACACATCAGAGTTCAAACCAAAATACATATTAACATATACATGCCGTAAATAAGAAGAAGGTACCAAAATGTTGCAAGCTGGTGTGATGACTTCGACGATGATCCCAAGCATGCAAAATGGTCAAAGAAATCTAAATAGGAGACAAGAAAACACACCAAATGAGTATTCAACTCAGTAAATCATAAGCAGTATAATACAGGCTATTAACATGAGATCACAAGAAAAACCAGATCGACTAATTCATTCATACCGAACTATGCTACAATTACCTAGTTTATCGATCCAACCACAAACCAAGTTTCGCTATCGAATTGATTATTAAACAACGAACCATTTTAAAATCTTTCTCAAAGTAAGAAGCAATGATGAACAAGATATATCCATACACATACTTTTCAGTTAATAGTTTTAGCACTTTATTCTTTACCTATGCTCCTCATATCATCAACCAATTTCGCACACTTAGTGCTAAACAAATTCGCACACATAGTGCCATACCACACCGCACACATAGTGCCTTGAAGATTCACTCATATATTGACATTCAAATCAGCACACATAGTGCTATTCAACTTCGGACACATAGTGCCATACCACACGTCACACATAGTGCCAATGTTAACTTAGTATGATATAACAATTTACTTAATTCATTTGGCATATACGGCCACAATTATAAATACATATAATTTAATCAATCTTTCAAAAGCTTATGGACTTACCTTGTTTAGAATAAAATTGCCCTAATCAGCTACTCCATGTCCTTCGACTTGCCCTTGCTTGTTTCCCCTCCTTTATGTTCTTGAGCTTAATCAAAATAGATTAACTAGTTTAATTACCTTTCTAGTTATTTATTTCAATAATATTAATGATTACATAATACAAGAAACTCACGGTAAAAACTTTTATCATTCTACCATATGCTTATGCTATTCGGCTATCAACCACCTAATATTACTTTATTAACAATAATCCAATCAATACTTTAATTACACATGTATAAAAACACATGTATATAATATATATACATGGCAACACCTTTTCCAATTACTCACACATATATATATTTTAAAAATTTTCACTTCATCTTACAACTATTATTGTTCAAAACATTAAAATCTTAACTAATACTTATAAAGTGCCTCAAGGCCGAATGCATTCTTACTTCCAAAATAACATTGCCTACGATATATTTAACTTCAATGTACACATTCATGAATCAAATTTAATCATATAAACCCATCTCATCCATTTGATCAATTATAACGAATTAAAGATAATATCTCAAATATGAACCCCATATAGCCGTTTATACATAATCAACTTTAACATCATCCTTGTATTCATTCATATGGTCGAATATACATACTCCAATATAATATCATTTTCATTCCATTTAACACTTAACTTTTATCACATATCAAATTGACCAAATTTTCCTAGTTATCAAAACTCCTCATCTATTCATGCTATCATTCAAAAACACATATATCCGTTAGCTAGTTCATTATTCATCTTCTAATATATCCATCCTAAACCTCAACACTATCTTTTAACAATTAACCATAGTAACCGTATATACATTTGTCACTAAATAAAGAAAATCAACATATGGGTTGGAATATGAACTTAACTATGAACTAGATTCTCATAAGGTTTAATGAAAATAACATAAAATCTTACCTTAATCCACCCCTAAGTTGGCCGAATGCCTTCAACAATTTTCCTTCCTCCCTCACTTTAATTTCGGCTTTTGCAAGGAAGAAGATGAACACTCTCTTACCTTCTTTTTTTTTCTTTGTTTTATAAATTTTATTCTATCAATTACCATATTAAAATTGTATTTAATTAAACTTAGTGGGGTATCATCATTTCATGGTCGGCCACTAATTGCATTAAGGGTAAATTGACATGCAAATCCAAGCTTTCTCACCTTTATGTTTTTAGATCCTTACAAATTACCTATCATCTTTTCTAAATTTCTCAACTAAGTCCTTTCAAGAAAATTTACATTCCTAAGACTATTTTAAAACATTTAAATTTTTATACATATACTACCACACATAAATATATGCAATTAAAATAAAAATAAATTTCTGTGACTCGGTTTTATGGTCCCGAAACCACATTCTGACTAAGGTCTAATTAGGGTTGTCACACAGAAATCCTATGCAGACTTGAAACTAGAAGAGATTGAATTTCAAGTCGATGATAAGGTATTCCTGAAACTATCTCTGTGGAAAAAAGTTTTGAGGTTTGGCCAGAAGGCAAATTAAGTCCACGCTTTATTAGACCGTATGAGATTACCGAAAGGATAGGGTCGGTAGCTTATCGGTTGGCTTTGCCATCTGAATTTAAAAGAAGTCATGATGTGTTCCATGTTTCTTTGTTGCACTGATATCGATTTGATCCTTCACATGTGAATTCACCGAAAAAGGTTGATATTCTACCGGATATGACTTATGGCGAAGAGTCGGTTAAGATTTTGGCTCAGGACGTCAAACAATTGAGAAACAAAGGTATTGCCCTTGTGAAAGTATTGTGACAAAGACATGGGGTTGAAGAGGCTACATGGGAGACCGAGGAAAACATGAGAAATCAATACCCAAACCTTTTCACCGGTAAGATTTTCGAGGACGAAAATCCCTAAGGGGGAACAGTTGTAACATCCCGAATTAGGGTCAAGTCAGAATAGTGGTTTTGAGACCACAAATTCGAAGTAGAAATAATTATTTTATGATTATTATAAGGTCTATGATATGATTGATGCTTGTGTTAAAATTTCATGAAGAAATTTTTTGAATAATTGTCTAAATTAACTTTTAGAATTAAATTGCAAAAGTTACAAAATGTGAGTTCTAGAAGCTTTAAGCATGAAATTGCCATGGATTATTAATTAAAGGTCCTTAAATAGCAATTTGGCCAATTTCTTTTTTTATGGACAAAAATGGACATAGTTAGGAAATTTTGAAAGAAAGGCATTAAAGGGCATTTTGGTCATTTGGTTAACAAAAGAATAAAAAGGGGAAAATGAAGCAACATTTGCTCATCTTCTTCAAGTGTGTGCAAAAAATTAGAAGAGACATAGCTAAGGTTTTTCTTCAACTTTCAAGCTCGATTGTAAGTACACCCTAGCCCCGTTTTTAATGTTCACTGATTTACCCTAGCCCCGTTTTTAATGTTTTATTAATGTAAGAGTCTCTATGTTTAATTGTTATGACGAGTGTATGAACGACGTTATAGTCTATGAGCATGACATTGTGAACGAGCTCGACGAATATGTGACATCGAGAAAATCCCGTTTGAACCTTAGGAATATATTAGGATACGATTGACATGTCACTAGAAACTATGTGATTATGAGCTCATGAGATTATGTGTATATGTGACTATGTGAATCCGGGTGCTAGTCATGTACGTCCTACCGGTGGCTGGGTAGCCCAGCATGTGTTGCGGGTACCAGTCAGCTTGTGTGAGTAGCCCATGTAGTTACATCCTGACTATTAGCTTGTGTGAGCAGGCCCGTGGTTAGCTCGAGAGAGAGTAATGTGTGATGTGAGATATGAGGTAGCATTGGTTACGTATATGGCACTTATGTGCAAACTTTCCGTGTATCCGATAGTTTTCCAAGTGTTCAACGGGTAAATCAGTGATATATGCAACACGTAAGTCAATGATGAGGAAACATGAGACTGTGTTACGAGTTAGTATAGGTATGTACGAAAAACTCATATGAATGAGCTCGATTTGTGATGAACTTTTGGTAATATTGAGAATGAGTAAGTTATACCTATGTAACTATGATGACATATATGTAAATTATGTTATGTTAATTGTATAATATTCATGCTTATGTTGCTATTTATCTGCATTTGAACTTACAAAGCTTTATGCTTACTCCCCTCTATTTTCCATTTTCTTATAGTATCGCCAAGCTAGCTCGTGGACTGAAGGAAGTCGAAGCTCGATTAACATTATCAAACTAATCTTTTGGGTATAGTGAATTCAAGTATTTTGAGTATGGCATGTATAGGGACTTGGTCTTTTGTTGTATGTCATATTGGTTTAGCCAAATGTGTTGGCTTATAATGATTTGATGATTCATTTTGTATATGGCCATGAGATATGGCCCAAATTAATTGTAGAGATTTAATCTTATACATATATGCATGTATGTGCTATGGTCACTCATGATATGGTTAAATTCATTTGGCATGGATGAATTGTGAATATGATTATGGATGTTAGATGATGGAATAGTGAGTAAATGGCATAATAACAACTAAGGTATGAATGTATAAAATGGATGTAAATTGATGCTACATAATGCATGTGATTTGGTAAGCTTGGTCTAAATAAAATATGAAGTCTTAAGCTAGCATAAATTGCTAAGAAGTTAATATGCATGAGCCATGTTTAGGTATGTGTAAGTGTCCATTTATGCCATATAGGATGCCATTGAGATGTTTAATTGTGCATCTATTATTGAGGGTGACAAAAGGCTTGGAAGAGAGCCTCAAAGTTGTCCACACGGGTAGGCACATAGGTGTGTGTCTAAACTGTGTGTGACACAGGGTCTGCCCCATGGGCATGTGATTCGGCCGTGTGTCCCCTGTACGTTAATTAGGTAAAACAAAATGTCCAGTAGTAAACACATGGGCAGAGACACGAGCGTGTGTCTCAGCCGTGTGAAGGATACGGCCTCAGGACATGGGCGTATGCCCAGGCCGTCTGAAGTCTGCACCTAATTTTTTTGAAATTAATTCGCCACATGGCCTAAGCACACGGGCGTGTGACTTGGCTGTGTGTCCCTAATTGTGTTGATGACGTCATAAACAAAAAGTTACACAGGCTGAGGACACGGGGCGTGTCTCAAGCCACACGGGCGTGTGACCTTCCAAAACAAGAAAATTTTCTAAGTGTGGCAAAAGTTTCAAAAGTTCTCAGTTTAGTCTTAAACCGCACTCAATGTATGTTTTGGGCCTCATGGGCCCTTATAAGGGACAATAAGCTTATGTAAGAATGGTTTTTAACTTGGGCAAAATTTTATGGGCCGATTTTGTATAAATGTTTATGTTTGAGTCCGGTAACGCCTCGGACCCTGTCCCAGTGTCGGATACGATAAGGGGTGTTACAAAAACACAACCCAAACCATTTAATGACGTTTTGCTATAAATCACAAATTCTTTACCTAACTTAGGTTGAACCAACACTGTGCCTCAGTTAACAATGTTTTCAACTGTTCAAAACTCTATTGACATTTTTCTGACCACTTGAACTTCACATCTTTTTGGAGCAATCTAGTAATCGATGTAGCAATCATAGAGAACCCTTTAACAAAACATCGATAGTAGCCAACTAGTCCCAGAAAACTTCTGACTTCAGATACATTTCTCAGTGGTTTCCAGTCAACAACTGCAGAAATCTTGCTCAGGTCAACTCGTATGCCTTTAGCTGAAACAATATGTCCCAAAAATCTTACTTCTCGAAGCCAAAATCTACACTTACTGAATTTAGCGAACAGTTGCTTATCTATCAAAGCTTGTAGCACAATTCTCAATTGCTCGGCATGTTAAGACTCATCTCGTGAATAGATCAGAATGTTGTCAATGAATACAACAACGAATCTGTTTAAATATGGTCTAAAAATCTGATTCATCAAACCCATAAAGACTACAGGAGCATTAGTCAATCCGAAAGGCATAACAAGAAATTCATAATGTTCGTACCTCGTTCTGAACGTATTTTTCGGCACATCTGAATCTTTTACTCGCAACTGATAATAGCTGGATCTCAAATCGATCTTCAAAAATAATGTTTCCCCTTTTAACTGATCAAACAAGTCATCTATTCTCGGCAATGGATACTTGTTGTAACACCCTTTACCCGTATTTAATTTCAGAACAAGGTATGAGCCATAACTGGACTTAAACACGAGCAAACATACATTTTCGAGTCGTAAATTTCCGTCTAAATAAAAAAATTTTGTATTTAATCATAAAGTTCCTAATATGAGCCTACGAGGCCCAAAACACGCTTTAGAAGTGGTTCGGGACTAAACCAAGAACTTTAGAAAATTTTACAAAACATAGAAAATTTTTTGCCCTAAATAGGGGTCAGATGCCCGTGTGGATTTGGGACACACCCGTGTGGGTAGGCCGTGTGGTCACACACACCCGTGTCCCTAACCCGTGTAACTCTCTGTTTGTCACCCAAGAACAAATTAAAGACACGCAGCCAAGTCACACGCTTGTGTGGTAGGCTGTATGGTCGATTTAAAATTCATGATTTTTCATTAAATAGGTGCAGGGGATATACGACCTAAACACATGCCCTTGGGGCAACCCGTGTGTCACACACGGCCTGGACACACGCCCTTGTGTCTGCCAGTGTGGACAAAAACAAGGCTATTTACCAAGCCATTTTGCCACCCTTTAGTGCACACACCTACACAACATAACATAGAACTAATCCAAGTACATATATACAACCAAATCAGCCACAACCAAGGCATCAACACATCATTCACATGCTACCATCTTTCATACACAAACATCACATATACATCAACCCAAATCATGTAAATTTCCACATCCACGAAAGGCATCAACATATAAATTACTTATACCAATAGTAGCCAAATTCAAATGGCCTTATACAAAATGAACTTTCATCCAATATGAGCCAACACATTTGTCCAAATCAATTATGACACATAACAAAATAACCAAGTCCACTATACATGCCATAACTCAAAATGTAAGACAAGGGAAAGAAAGGGGAGTAAGCTATATAGCTTAGTAAGTTCCTATGCAAATAATAAGCATCATAACTACACATTTAACATGCATTTAACATAATGTAAGTTAACATAAACGCTATTAAATCTAATAATCATAGATTTGCTCAATCACAACCTTACCGGGAATTCATCACATACTGAGTTTATTACTTATGAGTTTTTCATACATACCTGTACCAATTTGTAACATAACCATATCCTTTCACAACTTTGACATTCCCGTTGAAAACTTGAAATATTAACAGATACTCAAGAATTTTTCAGATAAGTTCCATATATGTAGCCAAAGCCACCTCACATCTCATAAAACACATATGCTCGTTCTCGAACTATTCACGGGCCTGCTCACACAAGCTGTCAATCGGGACGTAGCTACACAGTGTTGCTCACACAAGTTGTCAGGTATCCACAACTCATGCGGGACTACCCAGCCACTGGTAGGACGTACTAGACCAGCACCTGGATCACATAAACACATGGGTTCCTAGTGACATGTCACTCGTATCCTATTCTATTCCTAAGGTTCAATCGGGGTTTCTCATTTGTCAAAAATTTGTCGAATATATCCAAAGAGTCAATCACAATTGATACAATATTAAAGCATTTAAAACATAAATATAAAAATGCATTATTTGCATACGAACTTACCTCGGTACAAAAATAGTAGAATTGGGACCTAATCGTCAAACACTTTGTTTTTCCCCCAATCTAGGTCCAAACCTCATTTTGCTTGATCTATAATAAAAAATTTAGCTCATTTAATACTCGCATTATTCAATTCAGTCCAAAAATCATATTATGGCAAAATAACATTTTTGCCCCTAATGTTTCACATTTTTACAATTTATTCCCTATGCTCGTAAATTGAAATGTATTAAATTTCTTCAAAACTCAATCCTAACTGAACCATTTTCACACCCATACCAGCCCATATTTTTTATTTAATCACACTTTTACTACTCATTTTTGTAACTTTTACAAATAGGTCCTTTTTGACATTTTCATCAAAAATCACCTAGTAAATGTTGTTTATCTAACACCAAACATGCATTTTCTACTATTAGACATCAAAATACACAAATATCTAACATGGGTAAAATTTTAAACTTCATCTTTCTTTCAAATTAGTCCTTTAATAAGCTAGATTAGGTTGCAAGGATCTCAAAAACATGAAAATCATTAAAAAAGGGCTAGAACGGACTTACAATCGAGTTTAGAAGATGAACAAACCCTAGCTATGTCTTCTTTAGGGATATTCGGCCATGGGAGAGAAGATGGACAAAGATTTTGACCTGATTTTTGCTTTTTTAATTCATTTAATTACCAATTGACCAAAATGCCCTTTTCATAAAACACTAAAATTTCTCTTACTCCATGTCCAGTTTTGCCCACGAACTTAATTAATGGTCTAATTATCATCTAAGGACCACTAATTTAAAATCTCATAGCAATTGACACCTCTAGCTTCTAGAACTCAAGTTTTGCACTTCTTGCAATATAGTCCTTTTTGCTAAATTGAGTGCTGAAACGTCAAAAATTTCGAACAAGATTTTCACAAAATCATTCCATAAAACTGTAAACCATAAAAATATAAGAAAAATAATTTTTTCTGCGTCATATTTGTGGTTCTGAAACCATTGTTCTGACTAGGCCGAAAATTGGGCTATTACAACTCTCCCCCTTTAGGGATTTTCGTCCCTGAAAATCTTACCAGAAAATAGGTTTGGGTATTGTTTTCTCATAGCTTCCTTGGGTTCCCACGTCGCCTATTCGACCCCATGTTTTTGCCACAAAACTTTCACTAGGGCTATGCTTTTATTTCTCAACTGTTTAACTTCCCGAGCTAAAATCTTGATCGGTTCTTCATCATACGTCATATCCGGTCGAATCTCAATCTCTTTGGAGAAATCATATGTGATGGGTTGGAACGTATCATTGCAACATCGACACATGAAACACATTATGAATCCTTTCCAACTCTGTCGGTAAAGCTAACTGATATGCCACTAGGCCTATTCTTTCAATAACCTCATACGACCCAATGAAATGTGGACTTAACTTGCCTTTACGGCCAAATCTCAAAATCTTCTTCCATGGAGATACTTTCAGAAATACCTTATCACCAACTTGAAATTCAATTTCTTTTCTTTTCAAATCTGTGTACGATTTCTGTTTATTCGAAGCGACTTTCAAACAATCACGAATTACTTTCACTTTCTCTTCGGTTTCTCTAACCAAATCAACCCCGTGAATCTGTGTCTCACTGAGCCAGGTCCAGTACAACAGAGTTTGACACTTGCGGCCATACAATGCTTCATACGGTGCCATCTTTATACTCGACTGAAAACTATTGTTATAAGCAAATTCAACCAATGGTAGATATTTCTCCCAACTAATTTCGAATTCTAAAACACAACATCAGAGCATATCTTCAAGAATCTAGATTACTCTTTTAGATTAACCATCAATTTGCTGATGAAATGCGATACTAAAATTTAACTTCGTACCCAAAGTCTCTTGCAACTTTTTTAAAAATCAAAACGTAAAACTCAAATCTCTATTCGAAATAATAGAAATAGGAACCCCATGCAATCTAACAATTTCAGCAATGTACAGTTCAGCTAGCTTATCAAGTGAATAGTCACTACGTACCAGAATAAAATGAGTCGATTTTGTCAACCTATCACCAACAACCCGGACGACACCTTTCTTTTTTGAAGTCAAAGGCAAACCCATTACGAAGTCCATCGTAACCCTATCCCATTTCCACTCGGGTACCATCACAGGCTGAAGTAAACCCGAAGGCATTTGATGTTCGGCCTTTACTTGTTGACAAATTAAACATCTCGAAACAAACCCTGAAATATCTCATTTCATACCTGACCACCAATACAATTTCTTCAAATCATTATACATTTTCGTACTACCCGAATGAACTAATAAGAAACCACTGTGTGCCTCGTGTAAATTTTTTTGAATAAGTTCATCATTTTTTGATACACATACTCTATCCCAGAACATCAAACAATCATCTGAGCTGATCCAAAAAATTTGTACCACTACCCGATTCACACTGAGCTATTTTAGCTTGCAATTCATTATCATTTTTCTGAGCTTCACAAATTTGCTGAATAAATACCAGTCTAGCTCATTGAACCATTATTAGTGAAGGTCAATCGCGTATTCATAGCTCTCAAAGAAAATAAGGACTTTTTGCTCAAAGCAGCTGCGACTACATTCGCCTTTCCCGGATGATAGTCAATCACTAATTCATAATCCTTCAGTAACTCTAGCCATCTCAGTTGTCGCGAGTTCAGATCTTTCTAAGTCATCAAATATTTTAAACTCTTATGATCTGTAAAAATAAGACATTTCTCACCATAAAAATGATGTCCCTAAATTTTCAAAGAAAAAACAATGGCGGCCGATTCCAAATCGTGCGTCGAATAATTCTTCTCGTGTGGTTTCAACTATCTTGAGGCGTAAGCTACCACTTTTCCCTCTTGCATAACACACAACCCAAACCATTCAATGATGTGTCACTATAAATTACAAATTTTTTTCCCGACTCAGGTTGTACTAAAACCTATGCCTCAGTCAGTAATGCTTTCAATTTCTCAAAACTTTGCTGACATTTTTTAGACCATTCAAATTTAACATTTTCTTACAACAATTTGGTCATAGGAGTAGCGATCATCGAAAATCCTTTAACAAAGTGTCTAGAACTCAAGTTTTATAACTCAAGCTTCTAGAACTCAAGTTTTGCACTTTTTGCAATTTAGTTCTTTTTGCTAAATTGAGTGCTCAAACATCAAAATTTTAGAACAAAATTTTCACAGAATCATTCCATAAAACTGTAGACCATAAAAATATAAGAAAAATAAATTTTCCTGCATCGAATTTGTGGTCCCGAAACCACTATTTTGACTAAGTCCAAATCGAGCTGTTACACTTGTTCTTTATCGAAACTTTGTTGAGTTGTCGGTAATGAATACACATTGTCATTGATCCGTCTTTATTCTTTACAAACAACACTGGCGCACCCCAGGGCGAAAAACTAGGTTGTGCAAAAAACTAGGTTGTTCAAAACCTCTATCTGTTAACTCTTGCAACTGGGATTTCAACTCTTGAAATTCTGTCAGAGCCATTCTGTACGGAGCTATAGATATCAGTGAAGTTCCCGGTACTAACTCAATAGTAAATTCAACCTCCCTGATCAGTGGTAATCCCAGTAATTCTTCTGTAAACACATCCAGAAACTCACAGACTATCGGCACTGATTCAATTTTTGATTCAGACACTTTTGTATCTAGCACATACGCAAGGTAAGGTTCACAACCTTTCCTCACACATTTTTGAGCTAACATCGATGAAATCACAATTGGCAACCCACTCGACTCATCAGATTCAATTCGAAGGATTTCACTATTCTGACATTTCAATTCAATAGTTTTTCGTCTACAATTCACAATAGCATCATGTAGCGTCAACCAATCCATACCCAGAATTACATCGAATCAAATGGTAGTAGCATCAAACCAACCAGAAAATAGTAACCTCGAGTCATTAAAGGACAGTTCTTGCAAACTTTATCAACTAGCACATACTTACCTAAGGGATTCGATACTTTAATCACAAACTCAGTAGACTCAATAGACAAACTCTTACTAGACAATAAATTCTCACAAACATACGAATGAGTGGGTCTAGGATCAATCAATGCAATAACATTAGTGTCATAAAGAGAAAATGTACCAGGGATAACATCAAGTGATGATGCATCTTTGCGAGCGCGAGTAGTGTAAGCTCTAGTAGGTGCTCTAGCCTCAGATCTCACTTTAGAATCTCTCGTATTACTGCAATTACCATTTGCATTTCTTTTATTTCTTGGTGGCCTCACTCTAGCAGCTGTATTGCTTGATCTTGTATTCTGAAATTTGTCTTTCTCATTTAACTCAGGACAATCCAAAATAAAGTGATCTTGTGAACCACATTTGAAACAAGCTCGGTTATGCATTCTACATTCACCAAGATGTCTTCTTCCACATCGTTGACATTCAGGTCTATAGTTTCTCACACTGCTAACACTCGATATCGATGTAGCTTGAGCTTTAGGACTTGAGTATTATTTTCCATAATCTTTGTTCAAATACCCAATTGAAGCATTTGGACGAGTGAACGAATTTCTGGATTTCTTTGAAGAATATTGATATGGCTTATTCATCAGTCTTTTTCTCTGAATCTGAATCTACTCTTCTCTTTTCTTTACTAAGCTCTTCAGTTTTGCAAGCTCTATCAACCAAGACAATAAATTCTTTCAATTCTAGAATTCTGACTAAAAGTTTAAACGGGCATGCGATTTGGCCGTGTGACATTTTAGGGATGCTGACGTCAGAAACAGAATACCCAAGTGTTAGCACACGGGCTAAGACATGGGCGTGTCATGGCCGTGTGGGGGACACGAGCCATTGACACGGATGTGTGTCTGGCAGTGTGAAAACCCCTATAGGTTCGCATTAGAATTTAATTTCGCACGGGTAAGGGACACAAGCATGTCCCTATGTGCTTAGGCTGTGTGAGCCACATGGGCCATCAGCACGACCATGTCGAGATGGTCACACGGGCGTGTTGCCCTTCCATACGGGCATGTGCCTTGCTTTAAAGAAAAATTTTCAACAGGTGGTTTAAGAACCCAAAATGGTTCTGAATAGTTTCCAATGGTCGATTTAAGATTCGTAAACCTAAATTGAGGAGTTTAAAGCAGAAATCGAAAAAGTTTTAATTTAGACCGAGTCTTGGTGACTTGAGTTTGGTGGTGTGCATGAGATCAAGTTAGGTAACGCCTTGTACTCTGTCCCGGCGTGGGTTATGGGTATAGGGTGTTACATTTAATGGTATCAAAGCTACGGTTTAGCGAGTTCTAGGACTAACCTAGCGAGAGTACGAGTCTAGCTATACATGCCAAAATTTTATACTGATAGTGTGACGACTCTTGACGATTATAAATTATATTTTTATATAGTAAATGGATCCTGACAGAGCCATAGCGGATGACGTATAGAGTAATGCATCGGCTCCTGACGAAGGGATCGCGCCAGTTAAGAGTGAGCCCTTGAATATGGGCCAGGGCGGAGGGGCTAGAGAAGCCTACCTCCGAATGATGGACGCTTGGTACACGAAGTTTGTTCTCGCGAATCCGAACACTCCACTTCTCCAGCCTCCTCTAATTCCTCAGTATGCCCCGGTAGCTCCGCAAGGTGTGAACATGTTTCGGAGAGAGAAGCCTCTGATAGATAAAATCCAGAAACAATGGGCCGAGGAATTCTGGGCTAACTTAGATGACGACCCGGAGAAAGCAGAGTTTTGGTTAGAGAATACCATCAGAGTGTTTGATGAACTATCGTGCACCCCTGAGGAGTGCATGAAGTGTGCAGTGTCGCTCTTGAGAGATTCAACCTACCAGTGGGGGAACACTCTCATGTCTGTGGTACCAAGGGAAAGAGTAATTTGGGAATTCTTCCAGGAAGAGTTCCGAAAGAAGTATATTAGCCAGAGGTTTGTAGACCAAAAGAGGAAGGAATTTTTAGGGCTAAAGGAAGGCCGAATGTCGGTGCCGAAATATGAGCGTGAACTTGTGAGGCTCAGTAAGTATGTGCAGGAGTGCGTGTCTACAGAAGCCACTATGTGTAAGAGGTTCGAGGATGGTCTTAATGAAGATATTGGAGTATTTGTTGGAATCCTAGAACTAAGAGAATTTGTAGTGCTCGTTGAGAGAGCATGCAAGGCAGAGGAGCTGGTAAAAGAGAGGAAGAAAATGACTATTGAGTTGTGAGGCTCAAAGAAGAGACAGATGGGTAAATCACACCAGTTCTCATCTAAGAGATCGAAGGTATTCGCTACCCGATCGAATGCTTCGGTGGGGATTTCGAATAGAAATCAGGATGAGCAAAACATGGCATCTAGAGCCCAGACCACTTCGGTCGCGAGTGTCGGTAGTGCTCGGCAAAATAGGCCAGAGTGTTCAGAATGTGGCAGGCGTCACTTCAGCGAGTGCCGAGGAAGCGAAAGGGGCTACTTTAAGTGTGGGTCATTAGAGCATTTCATCCGAGATTATCCTGAAATAGAAGAGAGAGAGAACAAGCAAGAGGCAAGGGCAAGTAGTGCTCCTTTGAGGGGTAGACCACAAAAAAACCCCAGAAGTGGGGCTAGTAGTAGAGGCGCGCCAAGAGATGCCACGATGAGGTCCGAGGGTAGAGCACCAGCAAGGACCTATGCTATACGTGCCCGAGAAGAGGCAGAGTCTCCCGACATGATCATAGGTACCTTTTCCATCCATGAAATATATGTTGTTGCTTTAATTGACCCGATATTTACCCAGTCTTATATTTGTATAAAATTGATACCCCGTATGAACATGATAGTAGAGTCCACTGAATTTGTTATAAAAGTGTCCAATCCTTTAGGCAGACATGTATTAGTGGACCAAGTATGTCGAAATTGTCCTTTGACAATTACAGGTCATTGTTTCCCGGCTAACTTGATGTTGTTGTCGCTTAATGAATTTGATGTAATCCTTGGGATGGATTGGTTGACTGCTCATAGTGTTGTAGTGGACTGTAGGAGAAATGTTATTAAGTTGAAGTATGAAGACGAGAAGATTCTTTGGGTTAGACCATATGAGTCGCATAACTTACCTATAATAGTATCGTCTTTGACTGTTGAGAAATATTTGAGAAAGGGGTATGAGTCCTACTTAGCTTTTGTGCTGAATATTCAAATGTCTGAGCTGAAGATTTAATCGGTATCAGTGTTTTATGAGTTTACAGACGTGTTTTCGAAGGAATTACCTGGATTACCTCCAGTGAGGGAAGTTGAGTTTGGAATCGAGTTGGTCCTCGGTATGGCACCCATCTTGATTGCTCCGTAGAGGATGGCTCCTACAGAATTGGAGGAGTTGAAAGTTCAACTATAAAAATTAATCATACAAGGGCTTCGTGAGACCGAGCTTTTCTCCATGGGGTGCTCCAGTACTCTTCGTGAAAAAGAAAGACAGGTCGATGAGGCTATGTATCGACTATAGACAACTCACAAGGTAATAGTGAAGAATAAGTATCCTTTGCCAAGGATCGATGACCTGTTTGATCAGTTAAAGGGAGCCACTATATTTTCCAAGATCAACCTAAGGTCAGGATACTACCAGTTAAAGGTTAAGGAGCAAGATGTACCAAAGACGGCGTTTCGGACGAGATATGAGCATTATGAGTTTCTCATCATGCCCTTTGGTTTGAAAAATGCCCCGGCGGTGTTTATGGATTTGATGGACCTCATTTTTTGACCATATCTGGATAAGTTTGTCGTCGTTTTCATCGATGACATATTAATTTATTTGCGTGATGTGAGCGAGCACGCGGAACATCTGAGAGTTATGTTGCAAACCTTGAGAAACAAACAGTTAAAGGCCAAGTTTAGTAAAAGTGAATTTTGGCTTAAAGAGGTCAGATTCCTAAGACACACTGTGTCGGGTAATGGGATCCGAGTTGAGCCAAGCAAGATCTCAGTTATTGTTGAGTGGAAATCGCCAAGGAATGTGACAGAGGTCCCAAGCTTTTTGGGCTTGGCTAGATATTATAGACGGTTTGTAAATGGATTCTCTATGATAGCTACCCTGACGACAAGACTGCTGCAAAAAGACGTCAAGTACGAATGGACGGAAAAGTGTCAGCAAGGTTTCGAGAGATTAAAGGCTTTGTTGACCGAAGCCCCAGTGTTAGTGCAACTGAAATTGAGTAAGGAGTTCATGATACATAGCGATGCCTCCTTAAATCGTTTGGGGTGTGTGCTTATACAAAAAGGTAAGGTCATAGCTTATGCTTCGAGACAGTTAAAGCCTCATGAGAAAAACTACCCGACACACGATTTAGAGTTGGCTGCCATCATGTTCGCGCTGAAAATTTGGAGACACCATTTGTATAGAGAGAAATGCTGAGTATTCACCGGTCATAAGAGCCTAAAGTACTTAATGACTCAAAAAGAGTTAAATTTACGGAAATGACGGTGGTTAGAACTAATAAAATATTATGAGTTGATTATCGACTACCATCCCGGATAGGCGAATGTAGTCGCCGACGCTATGAGTAGAAAGTCATTGTTTGCCTTGAGAACCATGAATACTCAGTTGACAATGTCTAGTGATGGTTCAGTCCTAGCTGAGTAGAGAGCTAGACTGACATTTCTACAGGAAATTTGTGAAGCCCAGAAAGGTGTTAAGAAATTGCAAGCCAAGAGAACTCAGTGTGAGTAGGAGATTGAATGAGATTTTAGTATTGGTACCGATTGTTGTATAATGTTCAAAGATGGAACTTGTGTACCCAAGGACAATGAGCTTATTTAGAGGATTCTGAGAGAGGCACATAGTGGTTGTTTGTCCATCCACCCAGGTAGTGTAAAAATGTACAACGACCTGAAGAAAATGTACTGGTGGTCAGGAATGAAGAAAGACATTTCAAAGTTTGTTTCCAGGTGTCTTGTGTGTCAGGAAGTGAAAGTTAAGCACCAAGTGCCTTCGGGTCTACTTCAGCCTATCATGGTCCCCGAGTGGAAGTGGGATCGGATTACTATGAATTTTTTGATGGGTTTGCCGGTAACCCCGAAGAAAAAGGATGTTGTTTGGGTCATTGTGGATAGGCTAACAAAGTTGGCACATTTCATACTAGTGCGTACCTTATGCGGTTACCGAGAGAGTAGGGCCAGTTGCATACCGATTGGATTTGCCATCGAAATTAGAAAAGATTCACTACGTGTTTCATGTATCCATGCTACGCCGATATAGATCAGACCCTTCACATGTGATTACGCTAACAGAGGTTTAGATTCATCCAGACATGACTTATGGCGAAGAACTGGTCAAGATTTTGGCTCAGGAAATCAAACCGTTAAGGAATAAGAGTATAGCACTCGTAAAAGTTTTGTGGCATAGACATCGAGTAGAGGAAGCCACATGGGAACCCGAAGAGATTATGAGAGATCAGTACCCAAACTTATTCACCGGTAAGATTTTCGGGGACGAAAATCCCTAAGAGGGAGAATTGCAACAGCCCAATTTAGGGCCTAGTCAGAATAGTGGTCTCGGGACCATAAATATGAATATCAAAAAAATTATTTTATTATTATTTTGGGGTTATATCATGTTTATATTAGTGCATGAAAATTTTCGTGAATTAATTTTAGCGATTTTGAGCCCAATTGTGAAAAAGGACTAAATCGCATAAAGTGCAAAAGTCCTAAATTGATAGCTAAAGATGTTAAATTACCATGAACTTAAATTGGGGTTCTTTAAAGGGAAAATAAACCCTTAAAAGAAAGCATATCCGACCATAGAGTCAAAAAGGAGACAAAATTTTCAAATTTGGTGAGTTAGGTGGCTTATTTTTTACTGAAACAGAAATAAATAAAGGAAGGATGATATCATCCATTTTTCATCTTCTTTCTATACCAAAAATCAGCCATTGAAGGAGGTTTTGAAAGTTTAAAATTTTAGCAACTTGAAGCACTCACAAGTAAGTGATTTCCATACCCTTTGTTGATAATTTTTACATTTTTGAGACCCATGAAGCATGAGCTTTCAAATGAGAGGTCTATTTTGCAAAATGATTAAGGGTTTGGGGGATTTTGTCATGAAAGGATTTGTAATGTTTAATGTGTTTTTATGGAAGAATATGAGTTAGGGTTGTATACTAAACAACTTTTGTGAAGGAGTTTTCATGGAAAACACCTAATAGGACCATTTTGTAAAGTTTGTAAAATAGATGATAAATGTGTTAAATAGTGAGATTTTGGAGTTGCCATAAGAGTAATGAGGGTTCAGCTAGGCTTGAGATACGAAGAAATTTGATAAAAATCAATTTTTGAGCATAAGGTTAAAATGGTCATTTTATCAAAGTTTAGGAGCAAAATGGTCAATTTACCAAAGATGTGAAATTTTTAATTTCTTAATTTTTTTTAGTGATTAAATGAGTGCGTTTTTCTATTTTACATCAATAATTTTTGAATCCGAACTTAGACCAGAGGAAACCTAAGCAAACTGACTAAACCGACTATTCGTGTACATTTTGTAATCCGAGGTAAGTTGTATGTAAATAATAAAATTAGCCCTAAACCATAAACCCTAAACCCTAAACCCTAAAACCTTTTAAAACCCTAAACACTAAACATTAAAACCCTAAACCCTAAAATACCAAACACTAAAATGCCAAACCCCAAACCCTAAGCACTAACCCCAAACCCCAACCCTACACCCTACACCCCAAACCCTAAAATCCCAAAACCTAAACCATTAAAACCTTAAACCCTAAAACTTAAACCCTAAACCCTAACTATATGTTTTTGAATTATCAATGAATTGATATAGCATGAATTGCTTGATTATGGAATTTAGATTGTATAATGATAATTGAGATAGTAGAATTTCCGTTGGAACCAAAGGAAGTAAATCAGATATTCATGCCATGACATTTCGGTCACTTGTGTGAGTTAGTGTAAGACATGTCTGGGACATGCATTGGCCTCGAGACGTAAGCCAGTGCAAGACATGTTTGGGACATACATCGGCTATGAGATGTGTCAGTGTAAGAACATGTCCGGGGCATGGCATGGACACGAATGTACGAGAGCTAGTGTAAGACCATTTCTGGGACATGGCATCGACCTCGATGATGATAGCCAGTGTAAGACCATTTCTGGGACATGGCATCGGCACTTTACTCCATGTTTGAGGCTTATGGAATATCCGATAGTGTTCCTAACGGTTCAACAGTGAGAGTTATGATTTTGAGTTAATAAGGAAAGTATAACAGTGTTATGAGTGGTACAGGTACCAAATTGACATGTATACGGTGTGAGCTCTATATATATATGCTATGTGATTTGTATGGGTAGTGATGATTAAGTGATGCTTATGCCCATTTTGTATTATCAGCTTGTATGAGCTAGTGTAAGACATGTCTGGGACATGCATCGGCCTCGAGATGTAAGCCAGTGTAAGAAATGTCTAGAACATACATCTGCTACAAGATGTGTCAGTGTAAGACCATGCCCAGGGCATGGCATCGGCACGGATGTGTGAGAGCTAGTGTAAGACCATGTATGGGACATGGCATCGGCACTTTACCCCATGTTTGAGGCTTATGGAATATTCGATAGTGTTCCTAATGGTTCAACGATGAGAGTTATGATTTTGAGTTAATGAGGAAAGTATAACCGTGTTGTGAGTGGTACAGGTACCAAATTGAAATATATGAGGTGTGAGCTCAATATATATATGCAATATGATTTGTATGGGTAGTGCTGATGCTTATGCCCAAGTGTAAGACATGCTTAGGACATGCATCGGCCATATTGTGAGAGCCAGTGTAAGACCATGTCCGAGGCATGGCATCGGCATTAAGACGAGTGCTAGTGTAAGACATGTCTGGGACATGCATCGGCCTCGAGACATAAGCTTGTGTAAGACATGTCTGAGACATACATCAGCACGAGATTTGTCAGTGTAAGACCATGTCTGGGGCACAGCACCGACACGGATGTGCGAGAGCTAGTCTAATACCATGTCTGGGACATGGTATCGGCCTCGATGATGATAGCCAGTGTAAGACCATGTCTGGGACATGGCATCGGCACTTTACCCCATGTTTGAGGCTTATGGAATATCCGATAGTGTTCCTAATGGTTCAATGGTGAGAGTTATGATTTTGAGTTAATGAGGAAAGTATAACCGTGTTGTGAGTGGTACAGGTACCAAATTGACATGTATGAGGTGTGAGCACAATATATATATATGCTATGTGATTTGTATGGGTAGTGATGATTAAGTGATGCTTATGCCCACTTTGTATTATGAGCTTGTTGATGGATGGTAAAGTAGTTGTTGTATATTTATTTATGTGCAACTTACTAAGCTATCTGTTTACTCCTTTTTCTTTCCATTTTCTTATAGTGCCACCTGACTAGCTTGAGGATCATCGAAAGCCAGATATATCGATCACACTATCAACTGAAGCATTCGGTATAGTTGGATTTATATTTTTGAATATGGCATGTATAGGGCTTAGACTTTATTATTTTTGTGTCATTGAGAGTTGGCCATATGTGTTGGCTTGGGCTAGAAACCTTTCATTTGGTATTAAGCCTTAAATGATGGCTAGCATTCATTTTGATTCTATAAAGGATACCTTTTTCATGGTTGTATTAATGTCTATTCTGGTTTGATTTGGGTATACGAATTGTGTTTGTTTTGGTATTGGTTGGTTTTGTATAGAGTTATGTATGTAAGGGTGGCAATGAGGCATGGTAAATAGCTTTATATTGTCCACACGAGTAGACACACGATCTACCCCATGGGCATGTAGTCCGGCCGTGTGTCCCCTGCACTTAAAAATTTCAAAGTCGGTATGCATGGAAATAAACACACGGTAGAGACACGCCTGTGTGTCTCAGACGTGTGAAGGATATAGCGTAGCACACGGGCATGTGACTTCACCGTGTGACATTTTGGGGATGCTGACGTCAGAAACAGAATACCCAGGTGCTTGCACACGGGCTAAGACACATTGCCCTTCCACATGGGAGTGTGCCCTATTTTAAAGGCAAAATTTCAACAGGTGGTTTAAGGACCCAGAATGGTTCTGAATAGTTTTCAATGGTCGATTTGGGGTTCGTAGACCCATATTGAGGAGTTTAAAGTAGAAATCGAAAAAGTTTTAATTTAGATCAACTCTTGCTGACTTGAGTTTGGTGGTGTGCATGAAATCAAGTTAGGTAATGCCTTGTACTCCGTCCTAGCATGGGTTATGGGTATAGGGTGTTACATTTATTGGTTTTAGAGCTATGGTTTAGTCGGTTCTAGGACTAACCTAGCGAGAGTACGAGTCTAGCTTTACATGCCAAAATTGTATACTGATAGTGTGACGACTCCTAACGATTATAAATTATATTTTTATATAGTAAATGGATCCTGAGAGAGCCACGGCAGATGACGTAGAGAGTAACGCGATGACCCCCACAGAAGGGATCGCGCCAGTTGAGAGTGAGCCTGTGAATATAGGCTAGGGCAGAGGGGCTAGAGAAGCCTACCTTCGAATGATAGAAGCTTGGTACACGGAGTTGGTTCTCGCGAATCCAAACACTCCACCTCCCCCACCTCCTCTGATTCCTCCGTATGCCCCGGTAGCTCCACAAGGTGTGGACATGTTTAGGAGATAGAAGCCTCCGGTAGATAAAATCTAAAAACAAGGGGTCGAGGAATTCCGGGCTTGCTTAGGTGACGACCCAGAGAAAGTAGAGTTTTGGTTAGAGAATACCATCAGAGTGTTTGATGAACTGTCATGCACGCCTAAGGAGTGCATGAAGTGTGCAGTATCGCTCTTGAGAAATTCGGCCTACCAGTGGTGGAACACTAAAGAGTAACTTGGGAATTCTTCCAGGAAGAGTTCTGAAAGTAGTATATTAGCCAGAAGTTTATAGACCAAAAGAGGAAGGAATTTCTAGAGCTAAAGCAAGGCCGAATGTCGGTGCCGAAATATGAGCATGAATTTGTGAGGCTCAGTAAGTATGCGCGAGAGTGCACGTCTACAGAAGCCACTATGTGTAAAAGGTTCGAGGATGGTCGTAATAAAGATATTGGAGTATTTGTTGGAATCCTAGAACTAAGAGAATTTGTAGTGCTCGTTCAGAGAGCATGCGAGGCAGAGGAACTGGTAAAAGAGAGGAGGAAAGCGGCTATTGAGTCAAGAGACTAAAAGAAGAGATAGATGGGGAAATCACATCAGTCCTCATCGAATAGATTGAAGGAATTAGCTACCCGATCGAATGCTTGGGTAGGGTTTTCGAATAGAAACAAGAATCAGCAGAACACGGCATCTAGAGCCCAGACCACTTCGGTCGTGAGTGACTATAGTGCTCGGCCAAATAGGCCGGAGTGTTTGCAATGTGGCAGGCGTCACTTCGGTAAGTGTCGAGGAAACGAAAGGGCTGCTTTAAGTGTGGGTCATTAGAGCATTTCATCCGAGATTGTCCTAAAATAGAAGAGAGAGAAAAAGCAATAGGCGAGGCCAAGTAGTGCTCCTTTGAGGGGTAGACCACAAAATAACCCATGAAGTGGGGCTAGTAGTAGAGGCATGCCAAGAGATGCCGCAGTGAGGTCTAAGGCCAAAGCGCCAGCAAGGACCTATGCTATACATGCCCGGGAAAAGGCAGAGTCTCCCGACGTGATCAGGGTACCTTTTCTATCCATGAAATATATGTTGTTGCTTTAATTGACCCGGGATCTACCCACTTTTATATTTGTATGAAATTGATACCCGTATGAACAAGGTAGTAGAGTCCACTGAATTTGTGATAAAAGTGTCCAATCCTTTAGGCAGACATGTATTACTGGGCCAAGTATGTATAAATTGTCCTCTGACAACTAGAGTCATTGTTTCCCGGCTAACTTGATGTTGCTGCCATTTAATGAATTTGATGTAATCCTTGGGATGGATTGGTTGACTGCTCATAGTGTTCTAGTGGAATGTGGGAGAAATGTTATTGAGTTGAAATGTGAAGACGAGAAGATTCTTCAAGTTAGACCAGATGAGTCAGATAACTTGCCTGTAATAGTATCGTCTTTGACTGTTGAGAAATTTTAAGAAAGCAGTATGAGTCCTACTTAGCTTTTGTGTTGGATACTCAAGTGTCTGAGTTGAAGATTGAATTGGTACCAGTGGTTTGTGAGTTTACAGACGTGTTTCTGGAGAAGTTACCTGGATTACATCCAGTGAGGGAAGTTGAGTTTGGAATAGAGTTGGTCCCCGGTATGGCACCCATCTCGATTGCTCCGTATAGGATGGCTCCTACGGAGTTGAAGGAGTTAAAAGTTCAACTATAAGAATTAATCAGGCAAGGGCTTCATGAGACCGAGCTTTTCCCCGTGGGGTGCTCCGGTTCTCTTCGTGAAAAAGAAAGATGGGACAATGACGCTATGTATCGACTATAGACAACTCAACAAGGTAACAATGAAGAACAAGTATCCTTTGCTAAGGATAGATTACTTATTTGATCAGTTAAAGGGAGCCACTGTATTTTCCAAGATCGACCCGAGATTGGGATACTACCAATTAAGGAATAAGGAGCAAGATGTACCGAAGACGGCGTTTCGGACGAGATACGGGCATTATGAGTTTCTCTTCATGCCCTTTGGTTTGACAAATGCCACGGCGGTGTTTATGGATTTGATGAACTGTATTTTTCGACCATATCTGGATAAGTTAGTTGTCATTTTCATCGATGACATATTGATTTATTCGTGTGATGAGAGCGAGCATGCGGAACATCTGAGAGTTGTGTTGCAAACCTTGAGAGACAAGCAGTTATACACCAAGTTTAGTAAGAGTGAATTTTGGCTTACAGAGGTCGAATTCCTAGGACACATTGTGTCAGGTGACGGGATCCGAGTTGACCCAAGTAAGATCTTGGCTATTGTTGAGTGGGAACCGCCAAGGAATGTGACAAAGGTCCGAAGCTTTTTGGGCTTGGCTGGATATTATAGATGGTTTGTAAGTGGATTCTCTATGATAGCTACCTCGATGACAAGAATGCTGCAAAAAGACGTCAAGTACGAATGGACAGAAAAGTGCCAGCTTCGAGAGATTAAAGGCTTTGTTGACCGAAGCCCCAGTATTAGTGCAACCGGAGTCAGGTAAGGAGTTCACCACATATATCGGTGCCTCCTTAAATCATTTGGGGTGCGTACTTATGCAAAAAAGGTTAGGTCATAGCTTATGCTTCGAGACAGTTAAAGCCTTATGAGAAAAACTACTTGACGCACGATTTAGAGTTGGCCGCCATCGTGTTCACGCTAAAAATTTGGAGACACCATTTGCATGGAGAGAAATGCCGAGTATTCACCGATCATAAGAGCTTAAAGTACTTAATGACACAAAAAGAGTTAAATTTGCGGCAACGACGATGGTTAGAACTAATAAAGGATTATGAGTTGATTATCGACTACCATCTAGGAAAGGCAAATGTAGTCGCCGACGCTCTGAGTAGAAAGTCATTGTTTACCTTGAGAACCATGAATACTCAGTTGATAATGTCTAGTGATGGTTCGGTCCTAGCTGAGTTGAGAGCTAGACCGACATTTCTACGAGAAATCCGTGAAGCCTAGAAAGGTATTAAGAAATTGCAAGCCAAGAGAACTCAGTGTGAGTAGGGGATTGAATCAGAATTTAGTATTGGTACCAATGGTTGTATAATGTTCAAAGATAGAACTTGTGTACCCAAGGACAATAAGCATATTCAGAGGATTCTAAGAGAGGCACATAGTGGTTGTTTGTCCGTCCACCCGGGTAGCGTAAAAATGTACAATGACCTGAAGGAAATGTACTGGTGGTCAAAAATGAAGAAAGACATTTCATGGTTTGTTTCCAAGGGTCTTGTGTGTTAGCAAGTGAAGATTGAACACCAAGTGCCTTCGGGTCTACTTTAGCCTATCATGCTCCCCAAATGGAAGTGGGATCAGGTCACTATAGATTTTGTGACAGGTTTGCCAGTAACCCCAAAGAAAAAGGATGTTGTTTGGGTCGTTGTGGATAGCCAAAGAAAGTTGGCACATTTCATACCAGTGCATACCTTATGTGTTTACCGAGAGAGCAGGGTGAGTTGCCTACTGATTGGATTTGCCACCAGAATTGGAAAAGATTCACGACGTGTTTCATGTATCCATGCTACGCCAATATAGATTAGACCTTTCACATGTGATTATGCTACTGGAGGTTGAGATTCATCCATACATGACTTATGGTGAAGAATCGGTCAAGATCATCGAGGAGAGAAAGCCACATGGGAACCCGAAGAGATTATGAGAGATCAGTACCCAAACTTATTCACCGGTAAGATTTTTGGGGACGAAAATCCCTTAGGGGGAGAATTCTAACAGCCCGATTTAGGGCCTAGTTGAAACAGTCTCGGGATCACAAATCTGAATGACAAAATAATTATTTTATTATTATTTTGGGGTTATAGCATGTTTATATTAGTGCATGAAAAATTTGGTGAATTAATTTTAGCGATTTTAAGCCCAATTGTGAAGAAGGACTAAATCGCATAAAGTGAAAAAGTCCTAAATAGATAGCTAAATATGTTAAATTGCCATGAACTTAAATTGGGGGTCTTTAAAGGGAAAATAGACCTTTAAAACAAAGCATATCCAGCCATAGAGTCAAAGAGGAGACAAAATTTTCAAATTTGGTGAGTTAGGTGGCTTATTTTTGACTAAAATAGAAATAAATAAAGGACAGATGATATCATCCCTTTTTCATCTTCTTTCTGTACCAAAAATCAGCCATTGAAGGGGGTTTTGAAAGCTTAAAATTTTAGCAACTTGAAGCACTCACAAGTAAGTGGTTTCCATACTCTTTGTTGATAATTTTTACATTTTTGAGACCCTTGAAGCATGACTTTCAAATGAGGGGTCTATTTTGCAAAATGATTAAGGGTTTGGGGTTTTTGCCATGAAAGGATTTATAATTTTTTTTGAGTTTTCATGGAAGAATATGAGTTAGGGTTGTATAATAAACAACTTTTGTGAAGGAGTTTTCATGGAAAACACCTAATAGGACCATTTTGTAAAGTTTGTAAAATAGATGATAAATGTGTGAAATAGTGAGAATTTGGGGTTCCCATAAGATTAATAAGGGTTTGGCTAGGCTTGAGATACGAAGAAATTCAATAAAAATTAATTTTTGAGCAGAGGGGTAAAATGGTCATTTTGTCAAAGTTTAGGGGCAAAATGGTTAATTTGCCAAAGATGTGAAATTTTTAATTGCTTAATTTTATTTAGTGATTAAATGAGTGTGTTTTGCTATTTTAGATCAAGAATTGTCAAATCCAAACTTAGACCAGGGGAAAGTCAAGCAAACCGACTAAACTGATTAGTCGTGTACATTTTGTAATTTAAGGTAAGTTGTATGTAAATAATACAACTACATTGTTACTATATGTGTTTGAATTATCATTGAATTGATATAGCATGAATTGCTTGATTGTGGAATTTAGATTGTATAATAATAATTGAGATACTAGAATTCTCATTGGAACCAAATGAAGTAAATCGGATATTCATGCCATGACATTTGGGTCACTTGTGTGAGCTAGTGTAAGACATGTCTGGGACATGCATCGGCCTTGAGACGTAAGCCAATGTAAGACATGTCTGGGACATGCATCAGTTATGAGATGTGTCAGTGTAAGACCATGTTCGGGGCATGGCATCGGCACAGATGTGCAAGAGCTAGTGTAAGACCATGTTTGGGACATGGCATCGGCCTTGATGATTATATCCAGTGTAAGACCATGTCTGGGACATGGCATCAGCACTTTACCCCATGTTTGAGGCTCATGGAATATCCGATAGTGTTCCTAATGGTTCAACGGTGAGAGTTATGATTTTGAGTTAATGAGGAAAGTATAACTGTGTTGTGAGTGGTACAGATACCAAATTGACATGTATGAGGTGTGAACTCAATATATATATGCTATGTGATTTGTATGGGCAGTGATGATTAAGTGATGCTTATGCCCACTTTGTATTATGAGCTTGTGTGAGCTAGTGTAAGACATGTCTGGGACATGCATCGGCCAAATTGTGAGAGCCAGCGTAAGACAATGTCTGGGGCATGGCATCGGCATTGAGACGAGTGCTAGTGTAAGACATGTCTGAGACATGCATCGGCCTTGAGACGTAAGCTAGTGTAAGACATGTCTAGGACATACATCGGCTACGAGATGTATTAGTATAAGACCATGTCTGAAGCATGGCATCAGCACGGATGTGCGAGAGCTAGTGTAAGACCATGTCTGGGACATGGCATTGGCACTTTACCCCATGTTTGAGGCTTCTGGAATATCTAATAGTGTTCCTAATGGTTCAACGGTGACAGTTATGATTTTGAGTTAATGAGAAAAGTATAACAGTGTTGTGAGTGGTACAGGTACCAAATTGACATGTATGAGGTGTGAGCTTAATATATATATGCTATGTGATTTGTATGAGTAGTGATGATTAAGTGATGCTTATGCCCACTTTGTATTATGAGCTTGTTGATGGATGGTAAAGTAGTTGTTGTATGTTTATTTATGTGCAACTTACTAATATATATGCTTAATCCTTTTTCTTTCCATTTTCTTATAGTGCTGCCTGACTAGCTCGTGGATCACCAGAAGTCAGAAATATCGATCACACTATCAACTGAAGCATTCGGTATAGTTGGATTTTTATTTTTGAATATGGCATGCATAGGGCTTAGACTCTATTATTTTTGTGTCATTGAGAATTGGCCAAATGTGTTGGCTTGGGTTAGAAAGCCTTCATTCCGTATTAAGCCTTGAATGATGGCTAACATTCATTTTGATTCTATAAAAGATGCATTTTTCATGGTTGTATTAATGTCTATTGTGGCTGATTTGGGTATATGAATTGTGTTTGTTTTGGTATTGGTTGGTTTTGTATAGAGTTATGTATGTAAGGGTGGCAATGAGGCTTGGTAAATAGCCTTATATTGTCCACACGGGTAGACACACGGCCATGTGTCCACACTATGTGTGACACATGGTCGGCCCCATGGGCGTGTAGTTCGACCGTGTGTCCCCTGCACGTAAAAATTTAAAAGTCGGTATGCATGGTAATAAACACACGAGCAGCGTCATGGCTGTGTGTCTCAGACGTGTGAAGGACACGGTCTAGCACACTGGCGTGTGACATTTTAGGGATGCTGACGTCAGAAACAGAATACCCAGGTGTTTTTACACGTGCTAAAACACGGGTGTGTCATGGCTGTATGGGAGACACAGGCCATTGACACGGGCATGTGTCGGGCTGTGTGAAAACCACTGTAGGTTCGCATTAGAATTTAATTTCGCACGGGTAAGGGACACGGGCATGTCCCTATGTACTTGCGCCGTGTGAGCCACACGGGCTGTCAGCACGACCATGTCGAGATGGTCACATGGGAGTGTTGCCCTTCCACACGGGCGTGTGCCCTATTTTAAAGGAAAAATTTCAAAAGGTGGTTTAAGGACCGGGAATGGTTTCGAATAGTTTCCAATGGTCGATTTGGGGTTCGTAGACCCATATTGAGGAGTTTAAAGTAGAAATCAGAAAAGTTTTAATTTGGACCGAGTCTTGGTGACTTGAGTTTGGTGGTGTGCATGAGATCAAGTTAGGTAATCCTTTGTACTCTGTCCCGGCGTGGGTTACGGGTATAGGGTGTTACAGCATCACTATAGATTTTGAATTCTTTACCTGACTTGTAACGCCCTAATTTTTGAGAATTCTGAAAATATTCGTAAAATTTAAAATTTTATGCTCTGTCTGCTTGGCGTAAGTTTAAGTAGGATAGTGGGCCTCTAGAAGCCCCAAGTTTAAGTTAGAATCCGGTAATTTTAATTAATTTTAAATCCATAAGAAAGAGGGGTTCTGGGTAACTGGATTTTTAAGTATTAATTGTGTAAAATAAAACACAAGGAAGCCTGTGGTGAGTTGGCTAAGTGACGCCACTGAGGAGCTTAGAGGTGGCATGTGGATGACCAAGGAGAACTGAGGTTCAAGTCACAATGACAGCAATTAAGGGAATTAATTTTTATGTACAGAAAAGCGAAGAAATGGAATCCAAGTAAAAGTCTGTCAGGAGGAGTTTGAGTTGCTCAAGAGATTGAGCAAGGGGGGATAAGGGAGAGAATTTAGGAGCTGATTGGAGAGAGCTGGGTTGGCCGAATAGTGGACTCTTGAAGAGCAAGAGGTGGCCGGCCAAGGGTTTCTCTAGGAGGGCAAAATTCGGCTAGGGTTAGTGCTGGTATAAATTCGGCACTAGGGGGTAAGTGAACCGTTTTCTGATCACCCTTCCTCTCCTTTTATTTTTCTTTTTCTCTCTATTTTCTATTATTTTCTTCTTCTTTCCTTCATAGCCGAATCCTTCAACCACCCTACTCTACACCATTTTCCCTCCATTATTTTTAAGACTAAAGCCGATTGGCTCAAATCCCGAAATCCCGAAAACTTGATTCCTCTTGTGAAGATTTCTCCAAAGCCATATCTTTCAATATTTTTGTTCCTTTTGATCAACAATCATCTTTTCTAAACCTTAAATATCTGTCGGCAACTTTACTTCAAGATTATAGCCTCACATCATCACCTTCTTCATCACCCAAAAGCCGAAAATACCATAGATTTGGGGGCTTCTAGCCGAAACTTCAAAAACTCCAGGATTCGGGTTCTACTGTAGTTTAAAGGATAAATCTGCATCAGATTTTCATGGAAATCAAAAAGGAGTAAGTGGTAAGTACTCATCATCTCAGATCTGGTTTTATTTTACAATGTTAGGAAAAGCTGAAGTCTCTAAAATCTAGGGAGGCTGTCGATTTGGGCATAGGGCTCTAGGGGTCTTTAACTGATGATTTTTTTCGGTGATTAGTGTCTTCTTAAGTGTTGGATTGAAGGCTTGGATCGTTGGAGCAATCAGATTCGAAGCTAGCTATCAGTTTTGGCAAAAAGGTAAGGTTTTAAAGGCTTTTAGGGACATGGTTCGAATATGGGTAAGTGAATATTGGATTTGGTGGTTGTGGTTTGCAATCTAAGAACTGTGCTAATCAATTGTAGGACATCTTAAGGTATCTCAGTAGCAATCGTCGCGAAACAGGTGTGTATCGAACACCCTTTCATAGTACAATTCGACAAAAGCCGAAATACTGAAATTTCGGCATTTTATGGGCTTGTGAGCGTGCGAGTGCTCACAAGACATGTAGAAACTACAAGATCTGGCATCACAAGGTGGTAAGCTAGACGCATGTGAAATTTTGTGAACTTCGGTAATTGGGCCTCGATAGACTAAAAGCGGGCCCAATGGGCTTACGGGTCCATATGGGTAAGATAACAAAAAAAGGGGCAAATAAATATGTTCTATTAGACTGTGGATCCAAACTGCTTAAAACTGATAAAATTACTGAAATACCTTCATACGTTGGAAAGTTTACGGATTTACCTCTAGGAGCAAAATTACTGATATACCCCTAGGGTTAAAGTTGACCAAAATGCATGATTGACTATTACTGTTTACTGTATGTCATGTTATTATTAATATCTGTTGCATGGGACTAGGATATTGATGGAGGAAGTACTGAAAGTGGCTTGTCCACGTACTGGAGGCTTTGCCTCACCTTACCGATAATTGAGCAGCAATGCTACAACTGTGGAGTGTAGAGCTGGGTGGGTTGAGATATTCCCCACATGGAGTGTAGGGTTGGTACGGGTGCAGTGTAGCGGTTGATGGGTTGAGTAGTCTCCCCAGATGGGCTTGCATTCATTATTACTATTGTTACATGTGTTACTGAATTGGGCCTATGGGCCACACTGTTATCTTAAAAGGGCTATGGCCCAGTTTACTGTATTCTGAAAAGGGCTTCGGTCCGCTATACACTGTTATCTGATTGGGGCTTAGGCCCAATGGGCTTGAGTTTACTTGGGCTTTGGATGGGTTTTTGTACACACTGAGTTTCCCAAACTCACCCCTTTTTCTTCCATCCTTGCAGGTGAGCTCTAATTGGTGGACTTGGAGTCAAGGGGATTGAGTGGCCATGAAGATTAATTTCTGGTTTTTAAATAAGTTCGCATTTTTTTTACTTATGATTATTTTCATTTTGCTTAAAGTTGTAATAGGTCCGCTCTTTAATTATTTTTATTTTGGGATTATTAAACGGGTTAGCACTAGGATGCGTATTATAAAAACTACTTGCTTTCAAAATATCACGATGATCGAGCTAAGCTTCCGCAAAGTAAATGTTTAAAAGGGAAAATATTTGTTTTAAATAGATCTAACTAAATTTAATGTTCGTAAACAAGTAACATGCTTTAAGTGTGGCAATGGATGTGTGCATGTCTAGGATTGGATCCAGGAAGAGCTTGGTACTTAAGCAGTCCAACAGACTCACCTCCTCTTTTCTGGCTTCCTACCTGGTGCACAGCTTCCATTCACTTAAACTGAAAAATTAACATTCTTTAAACCCTAATAAAGAGTTTTGATAAAACGTTAGCAACATTTCCATGTGGCACGCTGAATTTAGCCGTAACATCTGGGCCGGGTTTGGGGTGTTACATGACTCTAGTTGAACTAACACTGGAGCTTTGGTCAACAAAGCTTTCAACTGAGCAAAACTTTTCTGGCACTTTTCTTACCACTCGAATTTAGCATCTTTCTGAAGTAGTCTCGTCATTGGGGTTGCAATCATAGAGAAACCTTTTATGAATCTTCTGTAATAGCTCATATGTCCTAGGAAATTACGGACTTCTGATACATTTCATAGAGGCTTACAATCCATTATTATAGAAATTTTGCTCGAATAGACTCGAATACCCGATGCTAACACAATATGTCCCAGAAAATCAACTTTGCGCAACCAGAATTCACATTTACTGAACTTTGCATATAACTGTTTATCACACAGAATCTGAAATACAATTCTCAAATGCTCGGCATGCTCAGTTTCATCTCTCAAATAAATCAAAATATCATCTATGAACACAACAACAAATAGATCTAGGTACGGTCTGAAAATTCAATTCATTAAGTCCATAAAGACAGCAGGTGCATTCATTAGTCCAAAAGGTATAACTAAAAACTCATAAATTTCGTACCTCGTTCGAAAAGCAATTTTTGGCACGTTAGAGTCTTTAAGTCGCAACTGATAGTAACCTAATCTCAAATCTATCTTTGAAAACACTGTAGCCCCTTTTAACTGATCAAACAAATTGTCTATTCGTAGCAAAAGGTATTTATTCTTGATAGTCACTTTATTGAGCTATCGATAGTCAATGCACGTTCTCATAGTTCCATCTTTCTTTTTCACAAACAAAACCGGTGCACCCCAAGGAGAATAACTCAATCGTACGAAACCTCTATCTGTCAATTCTTGCAACTGAACTTTCAATTTTTTTAATTCGGTCGGTGCCATTCTGCATGGAGTTATCGATATCGGAGTTGTTCCCGGCACTAACTCAATACCAAATTCAACTTCCCTGATTGGTGGTAAACCCGGTAACTCTTTAGGAAACACATCTAGATATTCACACACAACTGGTACTGATTCAATCTTCCTTTCGATCACTTTAGTGTCCAACACATAAGAAAAATAAGCTTCACAGCCCTTTCTCACATATTTCCAAGCTAACATCGAATAAATCACTATCGGCAAGCCATTCAAATCATTAGACTCAATATGAATTATCTCATCATTCTGACATCTCAGATCAATCATCTTTCGTTTGCAGTTCACTGTCGCATCATGTAGTGTCAGCCAATCTATACCCAGAACTATATCGAATTCGTCGAATGGTAACAACTTCAGATCGGCCAAAAAATAGTAATCTCGAATCATCAACGGATAGTTCTTGCATATTTTATCAACCAAAACACACTTGCCTAAGGGGTTCGATACTCTAATCACAAATTCAGTAGACTATACAGGCAACGTCTTGCTAGATACTAAAGTATCACATACATAAGAATGAGTCGATCCTGGATCTATCAATGCAATTACAGTAGTATCATAGAGAGTGAAAGTACGCGTAATAACATCAGGAGACGAAGGTTCTTCACGAGCACAAATGGCATAAGCTCTGGCAAGTGCGCGGGCTTCAAATCTAACAGCTGTGTCTTTAATTATTCTTTGGCTTCCACTCACATTACTCGTGCTTCTGGGTGGTCTACCTCTAGCTGTAGTGTTACCTGGTCTCGTATTCTGAACTGTATCTTGCTCGGCTAACTCAGGACATTCACGAATAAAATGATCTAATGATCCACATTTGAAACAAGCCCGATCATTCAATCTACAATTGCCAGGATGTCATTTACTGCAATGCTTGCACTCAGGTTTATTTGGTCTGACATTTCCAACACTAGCTATTGAAGTAGCTTTTGAACTCACAGGTGGCCTCTCTTAGTCTCGTCTAGAATAACCCGCAGTAGCCTTTGAACGACTAAAATCATCTCAGAACCTCTTCGATGCTGACTGAAATGACTTACTCGATGATTTTTTTTGTACCTCTTTAGCTTTCGAGTTAGCTTTTCTTTTCTCTTTCCCGAGTTCCTCAGTTTTACACTCTCGTTCGACAAGCACAACAAACTCTTTTATTTCCAGAATCCCGACTAACAAACGAATATCTTCATTCAAACCATCTTCAAATCTCTTGGACATAATTGCTTTGGTCGAAACATATTCTCGTGCATATTGACTTAATCTCACAAACTCTCGTTCGTATTCCGTAATAGACATATGACCCTGTTTCAACTCAAGAAACTCTTTGCATTTCTGATCTATGAATCTCTGATTGATGTACTTCTTTCTAAACTCAGTTTGAAAGAACTCCCAAGTGACTCATTCTTTCGGAACCACAGATATTAACGTTTTCCAACAATGATACGCCGTATCTCTCAGAAGTGAAATAGCACATTTAAGACATTCATCAAGTGTACATGACATTTCATCAAATACTAGTATCGCATTCTCGAGCCAAAACTCAGCTCTCTCAGCATCATCATTAGTAGTAGCACAAAACACTTCAGCCCCATATTTTCTAGTTTTATCAATGGGAGGCTTACTCAATTGAATCAGATTCACAGCTTGTGGCATAACAGGGACTTGTGGAGGATTAGGCGGGGGTGAAGATTGTGGAGCAGTTGGATTAGTTCTAATATACTGAGTGAACCACTCATTAATCATCTAGAAGAAGGCTTGCTTAGCCTCTCCCTCATTGCTACTAGCAATCAGCCTAAAATCAGCCGGCACTGCCCCTTGAGCAGGAGCATGCGCATTACTTTCCACATCATCAGCTACGGCTCAATCTCTATCCATTTGCTAAACAAAAACACATTTTAATTGTCAGGAATCATCACACTATCGGAGTTTATATATATGGCACGTATAGCCAGACTCTCACCCGCTACGTTAGTCCTAGAATCGACTAAATCGTAGTTCTGATACCAATTAAATGTAACACCCCTAACCTGTATCCGTCGCCAGAATAGGGTTACGAGGCATCACCGGATAAAACACATTAATTACACACATTTATGCATTCATTATCATAATCCACTCTCAAACATTCACATTGTTCCTTATAAAGTTCTACGAAACCTTAAAACATACTTAAGAGTGGTTCGGGACTAAACCGACCACATATAAAAGTTTTCGAACACTTAGAAAAATTTCATGAAATCATAGGTCACACACCCGTGTGAAAAGGTCGTGTGGCTCACAAGATTACTGGACACGCCCGTGTCATAGGCCGTGTGAAAACAGGGCATACATACTGACTTGGGTCACACGGTCGACCACACGCCCGTGTGTCTAGTCCGTGTACCCTTAGAAATGACCACACACGCCCATGTGCCAAGGCTATGCCTCACATGGCCACCAGACACGCCCATGTGTCTAGGCCGTGCTCAAGACTAACTTGAATTTCTAATTATACTCCAAGGGACACATGGCCGTGTAATATGACCGTGTGTCGCACACGGCTGAGACACAAGCCCGTGTCTCTGCCCATGTGGAAAAAAATAGGCCATTTGAAAAATCAATTTGCCACTCTTACCACAAGCATACATAGCAACCAAAATAGCACCATCTAAATACATCTTTGAGCAATCAAAAGCATGCAAATTCATACTCATATAATGCCATCTATACACAACCATTTAAAACACTCAATTTCATATACAAAACATACCAAATCATTGTGTCAAAACTATCACAATTTACCCAATCCCAAATGCATTAACTCATTAACTTAAACTCTATTCAAGTCACTTAATATACCATATCATCATCTCAAAACAAACCACAATATACCAACTTCCAAGCATTAGCACATCAATTAACAACTAACAAAAATAACCAACACATAACCACACCAATAATCCAATATATAAGACATTATATACATCACATATATAACACTTACGAAACACAATTCAAGCCAACTTTAATGGTAATACATACCAACATTTACAAGCCAAATCTCATGGCTAATATCATAGCTCAAAACATACCAAAATGACACTAGCTTATACATGCCATATACCCTATATCCAAAGCTCCAATAGAACCAACAAGTAGTCGATAGTGTGATGATGGTTCCCGATAATCCTCGATATCTGAGCTAGCTTCGATGATCTATAAAACATGGAAAGAATACACAAAGTAAGCTTCAAAAGCTTAGTAAGCCATATACAAATAAAGCAAGTAAGCTTCAAAAGCTTAATAAGCCATATACAAATAAAGCTATCAAAAACAAGTGCATATCAATTCAAATATGTTAAGCATAGTTAATCACATATATGATCACAAACCTTTACCATGGTACACATATTCAATCTCACTATTGAATTCATCAAATACTTCTCTTTTTAATACTCGTATGAATCTCATACGTACCTGAGTCACTTAACTCATTCACATTTTCTTTCTCGACTTGACCTTGCCCGCTGAACCATTTGGAATTGTTAATGATACTCGGAAATCACATAAGCTCGTACAATGCCATATCCCAGATATGGTCTTGCATGTTATCACATATCGATGTCATTGTCCCAGACAGGGTCTTACACGAATCAATATACGATGCCAATGTCCCAGACATGGTCTTACAAGCAATCACAATACAATGCCAATGTCCTAGACATGGTCTTACATGTAATCAGAACTTGATAACCTAATGTCATGACATTCGTATCCTATGCTATTCCTAAGGTTCGTACGCGACTCTCAGATTTCGTAACTACGTCGATTCTTGCTCATAAGTACTCGTTCAACATTCATAGCAATTCAATGACAAGTAAACATTTATAATTCAATTTAAAGACATTCATTTGCATATGAACTTACCTCGTACGGACACGAACGGACCGAAATGACTATTCGAATACTTTTGATTTCCCTCAATCTAATTCCGTTTTTTTAATTCTTGATCTAAATAAATTCAGATTTCACTAATTTAATCACACATTTAATCAATTCAATCCACAAATACATAATTAGGCCTTTTTATACTTTGGCCCTTATATTTTCACACTTAACATTTTAGTCCTTATTTCACAAAACACAAAATATACATAATTTTCTTATACACATGCTTAGTCAAATATTCCCTTAGTTCACATAAGCCCATATCATTCATTTATTTCACTGTTTGACCCCTCAATTTGCAAATTTCACAATTTAATCCTATTTAGACATTTTCATCAAAAATCACTTTGTAAAACATGTAAAACTATCCTTAAGCTTTCATAATTCACTATCAAACATTCAAGAACTCTAACATTCATCAATGGCACATCACAAAATCTTCAACAATTTCACAAATTAGGGCATGGCCTAGCTAGAAGACAAAGCAACGATTACAAAAACATAGAAATCATCAAAAATCGAGTAAAATACATACCTCAATCAAGCTATAGAAGTGTCGAAATTCAAAAGCTTCAAACCCTATCTTTCTTTTCTAATTTTTGGTTGGCAAAGATGATAATTAAGCATGATTTTTATTTTTGTTTTTACTTATTATATGTTGATTTACTAAATTACACATTTAACCTTAGTTATATAACATGAAAACTAAATAATACATGTCCATAATGGTCCACTCAAGCTATTAATGGTCTAATTACAACATAAGGGCCTCCCATTTAATAAACCATAACAATTTGGCACTTTTAACTTGTAGCATGCTACTTTTACATTTAACGCGATTAAGTCATTTTTCTCAAATTGAGCTATTAAACGATAAAATTAGCTCACAAAATTTTCACACATACATATTCACATGTTGTAAACACCAAAAATAATATTAAAATAATTTTATGACTTTGAATTTGTGGTTCCAAAGCCACTGTTTCGATTTGGCTAAAATCGAGCTATTACACACACGCCTGTGTGACCAGCCCTTGTGCCCTTTCGAAATGGCCTTACACGCCCGTGTGTCAGGCCTTGCCAATCCTGTAGGGTATACTAACTGATGTCACATGGCCAAATCACACGTCCGTGTGCTAAGCCGTGTATAGCATACAGACTTGATTTTTAGTTCAACACTAGGGGACACACGGCCATGTAACTTGACCGTGTGTCACACACGGTTGAAACACACACCCGTGTGGACAAAAATAGGCTATTTACCAAGCCATTTTGCCACCCAAACTTTCTTACACCTACATCAACCCAATTGGCACTAAAACATGTCATATAATAGGCATTCCAAATCAACTCCAATCAAACTCAATTCATGATAATCTCATACCATTAACCACAAAATACACAAGTATCAAATTTGAAAATTTCAATCATGCTAACTCACAATCACAAATCACCTAAATGGCATCTTACAATTATGCATCATTTTGCTTAAACAAACAAGCATACTAATTTTCAAATATCAACCATTTGACATCCACAATACATATAATCAACAAGCATCATACATCTACCAACAAACTCACAACACAAGCCATATACATATATATATATATACACACAACCAAAGCAACCAAATTAAGCACTCATGGCTATATACAAAACCCAACTCTTAATATTTACAAGCCATTTCAAATGACTAAATTCAATATCAAACCATAACCAAAATGAACAAAGTTCCTATACATGCCATATACTCAAAATACTTAAGTTCAAAAGTACCAAAGTGATAGTTGGATAGTGTGATGAAGTCTCCAACGATTTCCTGAATCTGAGCTAGCTTGATTTCACTATAAAACACAGAAAATTAACAAAGTAAGTTATAAAGCTTAGTAAGTTCGTATAGCAATAAACTTAACTTATCAAATATGCACAATTTAAGCAATTTAAACATATCATAACATATTTCATTTTAAATCATCAACCTACCACAATTTTCATTCACAAAGTTAGTTATACATTTCACAAGTTTCTTCGATTCAATGCTTGTGTGGTTATGTACATACTTGCGCCATGTCGTATCAAATACGAATTCATCCATATCATTGATTTACCCATTGAACCATTCGAAATACCATTGGATACTTGGGAATCTCACACCCTAAGTGCCTCACAAATATAGTCGAAGCTATCTCAATCTCGTATCACATATAATGCTCACACTAGAGCTATCAACGGGTCTACTCACACAAGCTGACGATCATGACGAAGCTACACAGTGCTGCTCACACAAGCTGATGAGTATCTGCAACACATGTTGGATAACTTAGCCACCGGTAGGACATACAGACCAGCACCCAAATCACATAACCCCTAATGACATATCATTTGTATTCTAATCTATTTTTATGGTTCAATCGGGATTTCTCGTTTGCCAATATCATCGTCAAATATGTCCACAAGGTCGATTTCACAATTCATGCAACATCAAAGCGTTTAAAACACAAATATAATAGTACTTATTACATACGAACTTACCTCGAATGCAAAAATGACTAAACAAGTCGATTAGTCTAAAATCTTATTTTTTCCCCGATCAAAATTCGTATTTAACTTTTCTTGATCTAAATGTAATCAAAATTAACTTATTTAATAATCTCTCTATTCAATTTGGTCCAAAATACACGTTAAGAAAACTTTACACTTTTGCCCCTAATTTTTTAACATTTTTACAGTTTAGTCCTTATATCAGAAAAATACAAATTCATGCAATTCAACCAAAATTCATGCTAGCTGAATTTCAATTAGGTCCCTAGCAGTCTATATTTTTCATTTATTTCACAATTTAACCACAAAATTTACACATTTCACAATGTAATCCCTAATTGATAAATTTGTCAAAAATCACTTTACAACTGTTGTTTATCTAACAACAAGCATGCCTTTTCTATCTTCAAACATCAAAACACATAAAGATTCATCAATGAAAACACCCTAAACCTTTAATATTTTTTCAAAATAGTCCCTGGGCTAGCTAGATTAAGCTGCAACGATCTCAAAAGCATAAAAATCATTAAAAACGGGACAAAATTCACTCACCTATTGAGCTAGGAAGCTTGGCCGAACATAACATGCATCCATAGAGTTTCTATCTTTTTAATTTCGGTGGAAGAAACTAAAAAAAAGATGATAACTTAGTTGTTTTATTATTTTACTTATTTAATTTACTAAATTACCTTTTTGACCTTTAATATATATCACTAAATCACCTAATATAAGTCCAAAAATGTCCACTCATATTAAAAATGGTATATTTACCACATAAGAACCTCCACTATTTAATTTCATAGCCATTTAATACCTTTAACTATTAGAACATCACTTTTGCACTTTACGCAATTTAGTCCTTTTTATCAAATTAACCATTCAAACAATAAAATTTCTTAACGAGATTTTCTCACAATCATAATATCATGCTGTAAGCATTAAAATAATAATAAAATAATTATTTCAACTTCAAATTAGTGGTCCCAAAACTACTGTTCTGATTTGACTAAAAATGAGCTATTACAACTAAGGTTGTCTTTGGTGTCAAGATATGGCCTGAGGATCTCACGACACATTGATTTGTCATAATTTGGTGTAGCAGATTAAACTAGTTTTCGCACTTTGTGAGCTTGGATACAAGCATTTTCATTATGTTCTAGTTATTTTTCTTAGTTTAGCTTGAATTTAATAAAAAGTGTAATTTGAGTCTTTTATTGACCTTAGGGGCCGAATGAGGCCTAAAGGTGAGCTAATGTACTTAGTGATTGTGCAAGACACCATCTAAGGGCATAAAACTCAATACTGGTCACTGTGTAGCAAGACGGGGCGTTTGATGCCACAACATATGGAGAAGAATGCAATAATTTATAGACTACCTTTAGTGTCGCCACGTAGAGAAGAGATTTCACAACATAGCCCTGAAGGCACCCTGAATCTAAGCATATTAGCTTTGATGTAACGACATAGGCACTAGGTTGTCTTGACATCGATCCCATACAGGAAGCACTTATGAGCCAAGGGTGTTTTAGTCTGCACAATCAAAAGTTAAACACGAGAGCGTCAACTGACCTAGGGTTAAGGACGACGACAACACTAACTTTATAAATAGGCTCTTAAAACACTCATTAGGGTACAACTTTTCATATTCTCAATTTTCCCTGTAATTTAGTTTTCAATTCGCGTTCTTTAGAGAACTTCCTTTGTAAACACAATCAAACATTTGGGGATTATTGCACTTCACCAATCGAATACAACTAGGTTTCTCTAAACTCTAATATTGATTCATTCTTTATACCTATCTTAATTGTCAAGTTTATGATGTTTATAAATTTTTTGAGGAACTAATCCTCTTATGGGCAATTAGCTAGTGGAGGTGTGACTAACTAATCGTTATGTAAGGTTTATTAGCGGATTAGCTGTTGGTGAAAAGAAGAACTTAAACCTTAGGCTCGATGACCCTAAAAATTCACTTAAGGCAAATTAACCCAAAATTAGTATGGTCTACCCATGAACACTTTAGCTTTGAACTAGTCTGGACTGTGAGGCCGAGAGATAAGTAGTTCTTGCCAACTCGTTAGTTTAGTGGATGATCGAGAGATACTGTTAGGGTAACGACTAATTAATTGAATAAAAACATGAAATAGGAATAAGTTATAATCACCAAAACAAGCTAATCACCCATGTCTAGATTTGATTAAGTTTATAAATTAAGTTTTTCGAAGTTTACTTTATTTATGCATATTTTATTTCTTAATTTATAAAAATCTAAAAATTATTCTTTATGTTTCATTGATAAACTGTAATTTATACAAATTTTTATCCCATGCTTAACACATTTATGAATGATTTCTCCTTAGATTTGGTGAATTTGATGCTCCTAATCCTTTAATTTCATGTTTTATACTTAGGTAAGCATACGAGAGCATAAAGAACAAGAAACGGGCCAAAAATAGAGAAAATAGGCTGACGCGGGAAAACAACACGGCTTGGACTTCCTCACAAGGGCAGAACACAAGCCCGTGCCATTCTAACAGGCTCGACCAAGGCCTAAAACAACCTCAACACGGGCGTGTCACACGGGCATGTCCCTGCCGAGCCCTAGTTAAGTTCTATTCGGAAAAGGGTGAGTTAGAGGGCTTTTAGGCATTCTAAAGCATATTTAAACACCCTAGAGGAGGACTAAAAGGGGTGGCGTAGAGTAGGGAGTAAGGAATTACTCAAAGAAAGTCGATTGATCCATCTCAGAAGCCGGATTCATCATCAAGACTGAAGATCTCTCCTCAATTTCCCTTTAGGAGCTTTGGGTTTTCTTTATATTTTGTATTCATTATTCTTCTGAGATGTTTTCCTATTTAGTTATGAGCTAAACCCCCTAAATACCTAAGGGGAATGAAACTTAAGACGAATCTTGTTATTATTTTCTGAATTGTATGATAAATATTTAACTTGTTCTTAATTATGTGCTCTTAATTCTTGTTTCGGTATTTCAGGATATTGATTCAAGTTAATGCTCTTATTTGGAGGATGAATAGTCCCTGTCTAAGAGTAATTTTGTCATAATTAAGTGGAGTTGATTGCGCGCCTAGAGATAGGGTGACAGGATTTTGCCAGATTAGGGTGAAACCTAATAAGGGGATCCATAGATCGAGTTAATGCAACCTTAGGGTGTTAATTAGAAAGAGATTTCAATTAGTCAACCCAGGGTTAGACGTTATTAGTCTTGAATAGGGATAATAACATAACTTAGGGATTTCTACGGAACAAGTTAAATGAATAAATTGTCCGATTCAGAGTTAAAATAACAAGTGAAGTCTAGGTGGATTTTTCCTTGGGTATTGTCTTAAATTAATCATTTTTCGAAAAGTAATTCCCCACTTCTATTTTCTGTGATTTCTTAGTTTAGTTAATTAGTTAATTAAAGCAAACCCTTTTATTTTTAGGCTAGATAATAAAAAGACAGTTAATACTAGTACTTTTAATTCTTTTGGGTTCAACAATCCGGTCTTGCTAAAGCTATACTACTGTTCGATAGGTACACTTGCCTACGTCGTGATAATAGTTAGTTTTAAGAACGATTAATTATAAATTTATAAAATTTATCATGGAAAATCACGATCAAGTTTTTGGCGCCGTTGTCAGGGAACTAAGATATTAGGAACACTCGATTTTTTATTACTTTAGCCATTTAATTTTACTGCAATTTAAATTATTTTTTAGTTTCCGTTACTATTTTTTTTCTGGCAAGTTCTTATAGTTTATTACTAGAAGAAACCCGTCGAGACCATTACTTTTTGAGGAAGAAATTGATCGCACAGCTCGCAGAAACCGACGAGAAATAAGGTGAAACCTAAGATACACAGAGGGAGAGCAAGAGGATGATATTCCAAATACAACCGAGGAGATGGCCGAAAATCAGGAAAATCCGCTACCTCCTGCGATTGCTGTTGATCTAGTAAATCAGAATCCTGCTCCTCGTACTATGTATGATTATGCTAAACCTAATTTAATAGGAACCGTGTCAAGTACAGTTAGGCCTTCTATTGCTGCAAATAATTTTGAACTGAAACCTAACACGATTCAAATGATACAATAATTTGTTCAGTTTGATGGTTTGCAGGATGAGGATCCCAACACTCGGTAAATTTTTTGGAATTCTGCGACACTTTTAAAATTAATGGCGTTTCTGATGATGCCATTCGTCTTCAGTTATTCCCTTTTTTGTTAAGGAATAAATCTAAACAGTGGTTGAACCCGTTACCACGAGGATCAATCACTACTTGGGAACAAATGACTGAAAATTTTTTATTAAAGTATTTTCTGTTGGCTAAAACAGCAAAATTACGTAATGATATTTCCTCCTTTGTCCAGATGGATTTAGAAACATTCTACGATGCATGGGAGAGATACAAGGACCTTTTAAGAAGATGCCCTTACCATGGGTTACCACTCTGGCTACAAGTTCAAACATTCTACAATGGCCTGAATCCCTCAACTAGACAAATGGTTGACGTAGCCGCTGGTGGGACTATCAATAATAAAACACCTGAAGATGCTTATGAATTTATAGAAGAGATATCACTGAATAATTATCAGGGGCAAGTCATGAGAACTAAGCCAACCAAAACAGCAGGTGTTTATAACGTCGATTTGGTCACTATGCTGTCAAGTCAGGTAGAACTTCTAAACAAAAAGATTGATGGTTTACTTGGTCTATGAAAGTACATCCAATGATGAGGTGTGATTCAAGTGGAGGAAGAGTACATCAGAATATCAACCCTTCAATCCTACAACCAAAAAGGAACAAGTCCACTAAATGGGTAACAATAACTCTAGATCTCAAAATAACCCATATAGTAATACCTATAATGCAGGTTGGAGGAACCACCCAAATTTCTCATGGGATGATCAAGGGAATCAAAGACCACCACCACCCTCAGGCTTCCAACAACCACCTTACCAACAAAATAAAAAATCGAACCTTGAGGAGATACCATCCAAATTCATCTCGGCGTCAGAAACTAGTTTCTAGAATACCGAGACAGACTTAAAAATCAACAAGCATCGATCCAAGGGCTCGAAATTTAGATAGGCCAGTTGTCTAAATTAATTTCTGAAAGACCATCAAGTAGTTTACTTAGTAACACCGAACCCAATCCAAAAGAGCATGTAAAGGCAGTTACACTAAGGAGTGGGAAAGTGTTAGCTGAATCTGAAAAGAAGCTACCACAAGAAGCCGTGATAAGCAAAAGAGAGGAGGAAAAACCTGAAGATAATGACAAACCAGCGCCAAAGGAATATAAACCACCAGTTCCATACCCAGCAAAGTTGAAAAAAGACCTTATAGATGCACAATTCGATAAGTTTCTTGAACTTTTTAAGCAATTACATATCAACTTACCTTTTGTTGAAGCCATCTCGCAAATACCTACATATGCAAAATTTTTGAAAGAGCTTCTAACAAATAAAAGGAAGTTTGAGGACTTATCTACAGTGGAACTCAACGAGGAGTGTTCGGCCATACTCAAAATAAATTGCCGACCAAACTAAAAGACCTAGGAAGTTTCACTATACCTTACTTAATTGGTAATCTAAATGTTGAGAAAGCACTAGCTAATTTAGGCGCTAGCATTAATTTGATGTCATATAAGATGTTTAAACAACTTGGTCTTGGGAAACTTAAACCCACTAGGATGAGTATTCAATTAGCTGACAGATCTGTTAAATATCCTAGAGGTATCATAGAGGATGTACTTGTAAAAGTAGATAAATTTATATTCCCTGTTGATTTTGTTGTGCTTGACATGGATGAGGATGTTGAAGTGCCTTTAATTCTAGGTCGTCCATTTTTAGCCACTGCTAGGGCTATTATCGATGTGGGGGATGGTAAACTTGTACTTAGAGTAGGTGATAAAAAGATCATTTTTAAGATCTATGATGCCATGAGATTTTCTGGGGAGAAAGATGACTCATGTTACTTTATTGACTCTACTGACCATGCCACTCAAGATTCTTTTCAGGAAATCATACATGAGGATGTTGGAACCATTTTTTACCCAAAGCGAGGAGGTAGATGATAATGATTCTGAGATAGGTGAGGTAAAAACTGAATAGAACTCCGATAAACTAGTCTCAAGACAAGTAGAACATGAGGGAATCAAGACAAACGATGAACTTAAGCAAAAACCTTCTATTGAAGAACCTCCCAATCTGAAACTTAAACAATTGCCAAATTACTTGGAATATGTATTCCTTGGAAATAATTCTACCTTACCAGTGATTAGTGCTTCTAACTTGCAACCCAAGGAAAAAGAGGAATTACTCCAAGTATTAAGAGAACATAAAAGGGCCATAGCTTGGAAAATTTTTGACATCCAAGGGATCAACCCCTCTTTTTGTACCCACAAAATTTTAATGGAAGATAAATATAAGCCATGTGTGCAAGCTCAAAGACGACTGAACCCCAACATAAAAGAAGTTGTTAAAGCTGAGGTAATTAAACTTTTAAATGTTGGAATTATTTATCCTATTTCTGACAGTTCTTGGGTAAGTCCAGTGCAGGTTGTTCCTAAGAAATGAGGAATGATGGTTGTAGCCAACGAGAAGAATGAATTAATACTGACAAGAACAGTCACAAGTTGGAGAGTTTGTATTGACTATAGAAAGCTGAATGATGCCACAAGAAAAGATCACTTGCCCTTTCCATTCATTAACCAAATGTTGGAAATATTATCCGGGTACATGTACTACTATTTTCTATACGGACTCTCTGGCTATTTCCAAATCCCAATAGCTCCTGAAGATCAATAAAAGACGACATTTACATGCCCATATGGTACGTTTGCTTATCGTAGAATGCTTTTTGGATTATGTAATACTCTTGCCACTTTTTAGCACTATATGATGGCCATCTTTGACGAACTCGTGGAATACATCATGGAGGTATTTATGGATGACTTCTCGGTATTCGATAACTCTTTCCATCTTTGCCTCAAAAATTTAAAATGATTTTTAATAATATGTAAGGAAACGAACCTTGTGCTTAATTGGGAGAAATGCCACTTCATGGCTCAAGAAGGTATTGTATTAGGGCATAGAATTTTTAGTAAAGGGATTGAAGTTGACAAATCTAAAATTAAGACAATCGAAAAATTACCCTTCCTAGTTCGGTCAAGGCTATTAGAAGCTTCTTAGGACATGCTGGTTTTTATAGAAGATTTATTAAGGATTTTTCTAAAATAGCTAAGCCTTTAACTAAATTACTAGAAAAATATGTACCTTTTAATTTCGATCAGGAATGTTTAGAAGCATTTAATACCTTAAAGGATAAATTAATTAATGCTCCAATCATAATTGCACCTGACTGGAGTTTACCCTTTGAATTAATATGTGATATGAGTGATTTTGCAGTAGGTGTGGTTTTGGGACAGCAAAGAGACAAGCACTTTCAACCTATCTATTATGCTAGCAAGACTTTGACAGCCGCACAAGAAAACTACACCACCACAGAAAAAGAATTGCTAGCTGTGGTGTTTGCATTTGATAAATTTTGATCATATCTCATATTGTCTAAAGTTGTCGTTTACACTGACCATTCTATCCTTTGCTACCTTTTAACTAAAACTGATGCAAAACCTCGACTCATTCGATGGATTTTGTTGCTGCAGGAATTTGACTTAGAAATTCAGGATAAGAAGGAGCTGAAAATCTCACGGCTGATCATCTTTCCAGGCTTGAGAACTCAAATACCAAAGAACTAGATGAAGCTGAAATAAATGAGTCATTTCCTGAAGAACAATTCTTTGCTATATCTGATTCTGAGGTACCTTGGTTTGCAGACATTGCAAATTTTTTAGCTGCTAACATTATCCCTAAAGGGTTGACATACCAGCAAAAGAAGCGATTCTTTAATGATGTGAAAAACTATTTTTGGGATGACCCTTTTCTTTTCTACATATGTGCAGATTAAGTCATTAGAAGATGCGTTACAAGGTCAGAAACATCAAAGATCTTGAAACGTTGCCACTCAGGACCGACTGGAGGACACTACAGTGGAACTAAAATCGCACATAAAATACTTGAATCAAGTTTTTAATGGCCCTCGTTATTCGAAGACGCTAACAGGTACGTTACTTCTTGTGACGAATGCCAACGGTTAGGTAACATCTCCAAACGTGATGAAATGCCTCAAAACTATATGCTTTCATGTGAAATATTTGACGTTTGGGATATTAACTTCATGGGTCCATTCCCTAGTTCATTTGGGAATAAATACATCTTAGTAGCAGTTGATTATATGTCTAAATGGGTGGAGGCCCAAGCCTTACCTACTAATGATGCTAGTGTGGTAGTACAATTCCTTAAGAAACTTTTCTCTAGATTTGGAGCACCTAGAGCAATTATCAGTGACAAAGGTACTCATTTTTGTAACACCCAATTTGAAAAAACCTTTAAGAAATACAGAGTCCATCACAGAATAGCCACCCTAACCATCCTCAAACTAGTGGACAAGTTGAAGTGGCAAACCAAGAAATCAAACGGATTCTTAAAAAGACAGTAGAATCAAACAGGAAAGATTGGGTGATGAAAGTAGATGATACTTTATGGGCTTATAGAACTACTTTTAAGAATCTCACAAGAACATCATCTTACAGACTTGTTTATGGAAAAAGTTGTCATCTACCATTCAAACTGGAGCATAGAGGTTTTTGGGCTATTAAATTTCTAAACCTTGATCCCAAACTTACAGGTAAAAACAGGTTGATGCAGTTGAACGAGCTAGATGAGCGGCGCTATCCAATGCATATGAAAACTCATGCCTATACAAAGAAGCAACAAAGCGGTGCTATGACGCTCGTTTAAAGCAACGGAAACAATTTGAAGTCGAAGATCTTGTCCTACTATATAATTCGAGACTCAAATTGTTTCCTGGGAAACTTAAATCACGATGGTCAGGACCTTTCATAGTTCAATCTATTTTTCCATATGGCACAATAGAGGTAAGTCACCCATCACAAGGAACTTTCAAAGTAAATGGCCATCGTCTCAAACTTTATAATGGTGAGAATTTTAAGGATGATGGAGAGGAGCTACGACTCCACAAACCTCCCTGAATACACCAACAAGGTAAAGTCAAGCTTAGACTATAAACAAGCGTTTCTCGGGAGGCAACCTGAGTACTAAAAGTTTTCATTTATTTAAATTTTATTCAAAATTTTAATATCTAGATCACTAACTGAGTCTTTAAACACAGGTTCACAAAATCCACACGACCATGCACACGAGCGTGCCTTAGGCCGTGCCCGTAACATAAAAAGAGACACAGTCGTGCGATACGGCCGTGTGAAAATAGAGCAACATTTTTTTCCAAAACACAGGATGCGATAAATTGCCACGGTCGTGTGAGCAAGCCGTGGGAAAATCTACCAAAATGACACAGGTGTGCAACACACCCGTGCCTAGCACCCGTGGTCGACACTGTCAAAGTAACACGGACGTGTGCATAGGTACATGGGCGTGGGAGAAGCGAACCACATCCCATATGGTCGTGCGATACGATCATGCAAGCAAACGGCCTAGACACACGGGTGTATCTTCAGGCCGTGTGACGATCTCTCAATTTGCGACCAATACGGGCTGAACACGAACCACACGGGCATGTGATACAGCCGTGCCACTTGAAATTTTAAATTATTTCTCTTATTTTATTTTTACTTTTATTTTTATTTATTTTTAAAACTCATTTGTTTTTAGAATACATCTTATAGATTATTCCATTAATTCTCTCGCAAAATCATGCCTTTCCTCCAGCTCTATTTTCAATTCGCACTCTCGCTAATCCAGGGATTCCATCTGTTCAAAACTCAGGAAGTTTCACTTCTCTCCCTATCTTATGATCTTATATTTATATTTTTCAATATATCCATTTTTGTACATTGAGGGCAATGTACATCTTAAATGTGGGGGGTTATCTATATCTATATCAGAAACAAACCCTGAATTTTGTCTTATTCTCATGTGATCTTCTCATACCATTATTAGAATGAATTTTGATTAATTTATAATTTTTATTGATATATCTTGAATTAAAACATAGGCATTCATGCATTGATTAATTAAACTTTAAAACATTAGAGAATTAAGCATGATAAGTTGATTTTTGAGAATTTAAAATTTTAGGTTGTTTTCCCAAAGTTTAAGTATTATCTTGAATTGAAATCCACAGTTTTAAACATTAAAAAGCCATAATTTTTGTGAGACTTTGAGCCTTTAAGAGCATTTATTATTTCTTTCATGCTCACTTTTATTGTTGCTTTGAGTGCGTCAATATTGAATTGTTATTCTACAACTTGCTTGATTATGCATGTCAATACCACACCATTTGATTTGATATGTCAAGATGATAGAGGCACTTAGAATTAACCCACTCATGCCATGAAAAGCCTACCTTCACAATTAACCCTTAATAAACCTCTTTGAGCCTAACAAGCCATTCCTTGATTTATCCCCAATATTAACCCTTAACTCATTATTGTTGAAATCCCCTCAATTAATTTGATCCTCATTTTTGTCTAGATTTGATTTGAATAAATTGCTTGGCTATGTCTTGTTCTTAATAGTTAGTCTATATTATTTAAAAATAATAATAATACATATTAGTAGTGATCTTTCATTTTTGAGCTCAAGTGTTTAAATTCCATACTCTAAAAAGAAGTTCTGTTGTACGCAAGTAGTGATTAAATATTTTTCTAGTTAAGTAATTTTTCAATTCAATCTCGATTCTAACCTTCTCTTTCAGCCTGTGATCATACCCCCTAACCAAGCCTCGTTACAACCCTCTAAAGACTTTTTGATTGATGTATCATCTTAATTTATAGTGGTGGAGATTTGATTTTTATGCAAGCTTATGGTAATAACATTTCATATTGACTGTTAAGTGCTACATTCATTATCCTTAAACACTTTGAGTGATTTGAGTGAATCTTTAGCGAGGATGTTAAACTCTGTGAGATTTTGAATCAAAGGTGATTATTTAAATAAGGGGAGATGCCTATATTTTTCATGATTAAATGCTCAATTTGGAATGTTTGAAACTTTAATGTTCTTCTAGTTCAATTCTTAATATATGATTACTTATGGATTAGTTTGAGATATTATTGATAGGAATTATAAGTTGAGAAAAAGGAATTCTTAATTGTGAATTGAGGATTTTGCTTGAGGAAAAGCAAACACTTAAGAGTGGGGGTATTTGATAAACCGTAATTTATACATATTTTTATCCAATTCTTAACACATTTATGAATGATTTCTCCTTTTGACATGCTCCTAATCCTTTAATTTCATGTTTTATACTTAGATGAGCATAAGAAAGCAAAGAGAACAAGAAAGGGGCCAAAAACAGAGAAAATGGGTTGACGTGGGAAAACAGCACGGCCTAGACTTCCTCACACGAGCAGAACACATGCCCGTGCCATTCTAACTGGCTCAGCCACGGCCTAAAACAACCTTAGCACAGGTGTGTTGATCTCTCAGCCTTGACCACGGCCTGAACTAATCTCACACGGGCGTGTCCCTGCCAAGCCCTAGTTAAGTATTATTTAGAAAAGGGTGAGTTGGAGGGCTTTTAGGCATTCTAAAGCCTATTTAAACACCCTAGAGGAGGACTGAAAGGGGTGGCGCAGAGTAGGGAGTAAGGAATTACTCAAAGAAAGCTGATTGATCCATCTCAGAAGCTGGATTCATCATCAAGACTGAAGATCTCTCCTCAACTTCCCTTCAGGAGTTTTGGTTTTCTTTATGTTTTGTATTCATTATTCTTCTGGGACGTTTTCCTATTTAGTTATGAACTAAACCCCCTAAATACCTAAGGGGAATGAAACCTAAGACGGATCTTGTTATTATTTTCTGAATTGTATGATAAATATTTAACTTGTTCTTAATTATGTGCTCTTAATTCTTGTTTCGGTATTTCAGGATATTGATTCAAGTTAATGCTCTTATTTAGAGGATGAATAGTCCTGTCTAAGAGTAATTTCATCATAATTAAGTGGAGTTGATTGTGCGCCTAGAGATAGGGTGACAAGATTTTGTCGGATTTGGGTGAAACCTAATAAGGGGATCCATATATCTAGTTAATGCAACCTTAGGGTGTTAATTAAAAAGAGATTTCAATTATTCAACCTAGGGTTAGATGTTATTAGTCTTGAATAGGGATAATAACATAACTCAGGGATTTCTACGGAACAGGTTGAATGAATAAATCATCCGATTCGGAGTCAAAATAATAAGTGAAGTCTAGGTGGATTTTTCCTTGGGTATTGTCTTAAATCAATCATTTTTCCAAAAGTAATTCCCCACTTCTATTTTCTGTGATTTCTTAGTTTAGTTAATTAGTTAATTAAAACAAACCCTTTTATTTTTAGGCTAGATAATAAAAAGATAGTTAATACTAGTAATTTTAGTTCCTTTGGGTTCGACAATCCGGCCTTCTAAAGCTATACTACTATTCGATAGGTACATTTACCTACGTCGTGATAATAGTTAGTTTCAAGAATGATTAATTATAAATTTATAAAACTTATCACGGAAAATCACGATCATTCATCATACTATAACTTATTTAAACTACTAATTAATTTTATTTGCTTTTAGGTTAACATTAATTTAATACTCATCTCCTTTGGGCACGATCCTAAAGTACTTACCTACTTTATTGTAAAAACTATATTACAACCTGACCCGTATACTTGCGGACACCGCCTCAATTCTTTATCTTTTGTTGCAGTATTCATACTCTAGAGTTTAGTGCATCCGAAAGTAGTCACACACCCCTAAAGACACCCTAAAAATGAAGCATACTACCCCCGACATCGCGACACAAGACCTAGTGTGTCGCGACATCACCTCTGTATGGGAAATAATTACGAGCTAAGGGCGTTTTGGCCCACACAATGAAACATTAAGCACGAGGACAATAGCTGACCTAGGTTAAGGGAAACCGCCACTTTAAGTTTATAAATAGACTCATTTAACACATTTTATAGACAATTTTTCATATTGTATAATTTTCTTCCTAGTTTTAGTCTTTAGTTTTCCTTTTTTTTCTTAGGCTTTAGGTTTTATTTCAGTTTTTGTTCTTTGCTTTGCAGAAGAAATTAGATTTGTGAATGTTATCAAACTCTGTGAGGATTTGGTATTCTATTTTAATAAAAATCAGGCTTCTTCTAAACTTTATATTCTTGAATTGTTATTCAGGTCTATTCTATATATCAAATCTATATTGTTTATGATATTTATGAGGAACTAATCCTCCTATGGGGGATTAACAAGTGGAGGTTTGATTAATTAACTATTTTGTAAGGTTCTCTTAGCGGATCAGTTGTTCAGGAAAATAAGATCTTAAACCCTAAGAAGCCATTAAGCTACCGAAGGGCTTAGAACCTTACCAGCTCCCCAGATTTTCTACTTTTTTGACTAATTCCTCACCATCATCGTTCCATGAAAAGCTTTCCATAACCTTTGCTTCCTTGGAGATACCAAGGAAGATGAAGAAGGAGAAAGAATGAAACAAAATTAAGAGGAATCCACCAAAGGATTCACTTCTTAACCATTTATAGTCCCTTATGCATGATTTAGAAATCATCCATTGACAATCATTTTGTCTCCCACAAATGAACTAGTTGGTTTTAATCCAGCTAAATTAGACTTAGATTTTAATCATGCTCAATTTCATTTCTTACTTTTCCCATTTTTTGGTTGAGACCATTAGCTTATGGTCTTATTCAATTTAACCTCCAATTGCCACCTTAAAAAAATCGTCTTCGAAATTTCCTTTCACGCTCAACCGTAGAGGCAGACTTAGAGAAGCTTTTCTCTATTCTTGCCATCGAGAGATTCGTATAAGTAACTATCTTTCATTCTTACCAAAACCTTATACTTGGTTCCCCTTATGTACATTCACATGATTCTTACTCCGCCCAAATTTTGGATCCCGGCAACACATAATAAATCATAGATACCGACTTATTGATGGATATCTGACCATTTCGATGTTGGACGTGCCCCAACTCATAACTTTTCTTCGCTATCAATTTGGTGATTGCCCTGAAGCAACCATCACCTGACTAACATCTTATCATCTCTAATTTTGGTGGATAATCCCACGATTTCTAGATTTGTTTATACACCAACCATGCCCATTTAATGGTCAACTCCTATCCTATCATAGGGTAGCTAAACTCACTCACGAAACATTTTTATTTCCTTTTTGGTGAATTACCAGAGCTACTACTCTGATTTTGGAGTTCTATTCCAATAGTAACCATGGCTTATCAATCCTACTTGAATAAGGAGGCCTATGACTAGTCCCACTTTCATGAGGGCTAGACCATAATGAGTAAAAGTTGACAAATAATCTTTCCTTGGGAATCTTAAAAGATTTTTCATCCTCCCAATGTCAACAGGTGTCCTACCTGGATGGATGGGTTTAAACGATGCTGTACCAGTCATTAATTTTTTTCCATAACTCCCTATGCTCTCCTTTGGTTATAAATAAACCAGAATGCTAAGGGGAAATTTCATAAGCCTACAGGCCTTTATCTTGTCCAGTCCTTCCATTGATTTTCACTTCTCTTCTTCCTACTTGTCTAGTTACATCCTTTTGGTGTAGTTCCCTAGCTATTCTCAACGTAAAAATCTTGAAAATAAATTCTTAGTTCTCTACCTTTCTCACCTGCCTAATGGCTAATTCTTCATAAAAGGCATAAGTATAGTACAGGTTCCTGATTTACAGGGGCACACCCACCAGATACCACATGGTGGTTCACCTACTACCTTGAGAAATATGTTTTCCCCACCTTACTTTTGTTCTTGATATGGATTGAGGAAAAGGTTGTCTAGGTGACGCTAGTAACTACCTTATCTTCCATTGGATGAGACGTTTCGTCACTGGAGATTATACATTTCTACTTCAGTCGATCTAAAACAAGACAAGGGTCTGCCTCAAGAACAAGGGAAGTTCCTCTCTTTAACCTCCCCATTCCTCATCGAGATCCCGCTCATTCTAACTTCCTCTATAACATTATGGGGAGACCACATCATCATCGTTCATCTCCTCGTTTCATTCCTACTAGGGATTCAACTCCCTTCTTTAACAACCTTGGTGACTTTCTTCCACTATCGATAGGGTAGAAAAGAAATCCTTGACTACCCTTTAAAGTGGAAGCAAAGTGAAGCGGGTTACACTAAAAAAGGTACCTATTTTGGCGAAAAATGATGTACAATTCCTTAGATTCATAGAAGTCTATCCACCAGGCCTGGGGCCGACCTTTGCCCTTCTACTTGGAGGCCTAAACTCAAACCCCTTATGGGTTAGAAAAAGAAAAAAGGTTGGTGGGAGCTATGCCCTTATGAAAAGGTACATTTTCAAGATAGGGAGTTTCTTAAGTCTTGAAGAGTATACAACGATGTCGAGTATGGTGCCCAAGTGTACCTTCCTCCTCATCTTTCCCGTATAATCCCCATCTCAAATTGACACAAGGGACTAGACTACCAAGTTTTTATTTTGTGGCTAAGTTCCCCATTGCTATGGGTTCTTTTGATGCAACCACAGAACTTTATTTGAAGACTTACTGATGCTGCCCTTAAGTTTGACACTCATTCTCCCCAAGCTCCTATGAGGAGGATGACGGAAGAAATTCGATAACTTCCTTATTTCCAAAAATCAAGCGTGATCATCTTCATTCCTTTCAAAAGACATAGCCGAAAGGTAGCAAAGACTCCCTTAAGGTGGCAACTCCTTCGGCAAATAATGATATTTTACTTTTGTTGTATCTCCTCTTTAATTAAATTTTCTTTTCTCTAGGACTTGTACATTTTCAATCAGTGTATCTAGCTATCCTTACTTTATGTCTTTCTCCCTATTCGTTTGCTTTTACTCTCATTTGTTCCTGCCAATTCAGGTGAACATATGCACAATCAACACATATGTTCCAACATAAGGGGTACTTTTTCAAATTTCGATGTCCACAGGACTGACTAAAACGTACTTTGATACCATTAAATTTGTAACACCCTTACACAACTTTTTCGTCAAACTCAGTTATGGAGAATCACAACCAAATCGAGTTCGTACAAGATTTGTTCTCATTATTTTAAAATCAAACTTTATTACTTATTTATTTAAATAGAAGTCTTAAAATAGAGATACTCATTCTACATCAAAAGTACACTATCTCAATTTTAGAATATAAGATAACTTCATAATTACAACGTAATGAACTCTAAGGAAAAGCCTCTTCTAGTACCCCCTTCCTATGTGCATGACACCGTACCGATGTATAATTCCTTGAATTAACTCAACCTGGCTTAGTCCCTCCTCGAGTTCCTTGGCACACAAGTCCTACAACCACAAGTCAAACTCTTGTAACTTCATGGGAACTTAATGAGTTTCTTCTCTACTGAATTGAAAAATTCGTACCTTTCTTTACTGGGGTAAAATTTTAAAAGAAAATAAAATAATTTAACTTCTTGTTTTTACTCAGATTTTATCATCTCATATGGATAAGAGGACTTCATACACCTTTCACCGTTCTTTAAAAGTAGTTTCTCCTTTAATACCCTTATGTTGCTAGGTGAACATGTGTCCTCGTGAAAGGGATTTGGTGATTTCTAAATGCCTTGCTATCTTGGCGGATTCTCACTTTACCCTACACACCATCTTATCAGGAATACCCCATTTTTCTATTACTATGGATTGTAAGTGTCAAAGCCTTGGAAGATATGCTGATATTCTACTCATGAGGCTTATAAGAAAGAACCATGTGCATTAGTGATCTTACCAAACATATTTAGTCCATTGAGAACTCTCTTTTCTTACCCTCATCCTAAAGGACTTACTGACATTCCCTTTGATGACTAGTGGTTGTATTACTTGTGATCTGCCTTAATCGTGATACCATGCTTATCAACGTAACACGACCATATCCTAGTAGCCGTTTGGCCCACAGTATCCAATAAGTTGTCGACCGAGTGACTATTTGGGTTTATGATTTATCTTAAGTAATGTGTAACAGCCCATTTTTCAGTGGTGTCGAAAATAGTGGTTTTGGGGCCACAAATTTGACAAGTAAGTTTGTAAATATTATTTTTTTAATATTTACAAGTCAAATATGGTTTTAAAAAGGTTTTTGATATGGTAATTTATGCTATTCGAATAATTAATTAAGTTCAAGTGGTAAGACACTAAGGTCAAGTAGTTTTAGAAAATAAGGTATTGGGACCTCGTTTCTATAAATTGATTGATAAATATTTTTATAAATATTTATGGAGTGTTATTAAGGTTGTATTAAAGTTTCATTAATAAATTTTAATGTTTCGATAGTTAATTAAGCGAAAAGGACTAAATCGTAAAAGTTAAAAAAGTCAATCACTATAAGTTTAAAGGTGTTAATTGATTAAATAATTATAATTGGATGGTCTTAATGGGTAAATTACCCATTCTTAAGTTGGTGGACGGTTAAAGCTTTATTTTCTTTTAAATTTATATGTGTTTTATATATTATAATATTATTAAAAGATAAAGATAAAATAAAGAATAAAAAGTTAATAAAATAAGAAAACAAAAGGTTTTCTTCTTCACTTGATATGTTCGTCACTGAAACACCATGGCAAGAAGAACCAAGGTTCGGCTATGCTTCAATTCATGCATGGTAAGTAATTCTTACCTGTTTTTAGTAATTTTTATATTTTTGAAATCGTTGCAACTAGGTCCAAATAACACGTACCTTGGTTTTTGAAACCGTTAAAGATTTTGAATGTTTCCATTGATAAATCATTATGATTTTAGATGTTAAATGATTAACTTGAGGTATTAGTTGTTATTTATAAGTATTTTATTAAGTGATTTTGATGATTTTAACAATTAGGGATTAAATTATTGAAATAGTAAAAATACAAGGATTTGATGTGAAATTGTTACAAATTGGGCTGTATTGGATGCTAGTAACATATGGATAGTATGAATTTTCAATAAAATTGGTTTATTTGCATGATTAGGACATAAGGACTAAATTGAACAAAAATGTAAAGTTGAAGGTAATTTTGTAAAAATGTCAAAAAGGACTAAATTGCATAAAATGAAGTGATTTTGCTGCCTAAATTAATGAATTTAATGAAATTATTAATTTAGATCAAGAACGAGTGGAAAATCGAGTAGAAGGGGAAATTACCAAATAGCCCCTATACTTTGACATTTCTGCAATTTAGCCATGTAAGTTCGTATGAACTATAAACACTTAAATGCTGATTAAATTGAATTTTTAATGTGTTTTTGTTAGTGTAAATGAATCAATATATATATATATATATGATTATGTCCACATTATAATGAATTGACGGTTATCGAGCCCTGTTTGAACCTTAGGAATGTATAGGATACAAATGACATGTCAGTAGGGTTTTCATGATTCGGGTACTGGTCCTGAATGTTCTATCGATGGTTGAGGTCCAGTATTTGTTACGGACACTCATCAGCTTGTGTGAGCAGCATCGTGTAGCTTACATTCTGACTATCAGCTTGTGTGAGCAGACCTAGGTTACCATGTTTCAGATTCTGGTCTTGATTGTCCTATTGATGGCCAAGTTCTGGTATTTGTTACGGATATTCGTTAGCTTGGGTGAGGGGCATCGTGTAGCTACATTCTGACCAGAAACTTGTGTGAGTAGACCCATTTATGACTCGAGTGAGCAATGATGAAAAAGAATGGTTTCGACCATATGTTTAGCACACTTTGTGTGAGCTTTCTCGCATATCCAATATTATTCTAAAGGGCTCAACAGGCATGAAAAGGGAAGGAACAATAAGTATTCAAAAGACTTATATCATGAAAACTATGAAAAGGAATGAAAAAGAAATGAAAAAGAAATGTTAAATGAAAGTATGTTTATGTGCATGGAATTGATGATTCAAGTGAGGTTATTCATGTTTAATGACTTATCTTATGTTATTCAAGTGAATTATGAATTGATGCACTAACATTTGTTATTGATGATGCTTAGGCTTGTGCCAAGCTATTGGTTGGATTGTATTATGTTTAATTTTAAAGTTATGCATTGAAAAGTATCCAAGGAAAATATGCTTATGTTCATGAAAGGGTGGTAAGAACCAAAGTATGTATTTTCTAATGAAATTGTTTATCATGTGGTTGATGTTTCTGTTTATGTCTTACATTATGCAAATAAAATAGGTAAGAAAAGGTAATGAAATAGTAAGTTCAAATTTGAGATATTTAATATGATGAAAAGGGATTGATGAGCTGAATAATGAACTCATATGTAAGAAATTTAAGTATGTTATGGATGAATATTGCTAGTTTATGAACAAATATACTAATTAGTGAATTAGTGTTATTTTTTAAGCTAAATTAAGTAAATGCAATGGAAAGTAAATGGAAGGGTTCAAAGTCTTATAAAATTCTACTATTCTAGGAATGATAAGTATATGTGGTGTTGATGGACTTATTCATTTGTGAGTTGATGATTATGGTTTGAAAAATCTTGTGACTTTAGTATAGGTTTATATTTACCTTATAAATTTCATTATTGAAATGGAATGTTATGTTTAAAGTTTATATGAGCTTACTAAGCATTTATTGCTTACATAGTCATCTTTCTTTTACTTTACAAATTATCAGAAGCTTGATAAGTTTGGAAGCTTGTCGGAGTCCTATCACACTATCCAGCAATTATATTGGTAGATACTGATGTTTTAGTCAAGGTTATAATGGCATTTATAGGTGGACTTGTCTATAAATGATATAGTTGTTGTTTTGGTATCTATAAATGTTACTATGGTTGGTGTGCCTTTGGCACTTTGATGCCTTGATGGTTGTTGTTTTTATGGTTAAGTTGATGCATGTTGGAATCACCAATTTGGTATGTGAATGAAGTATTTGCAATGTGGTTAAGTATGGTACAATTGAGATGGAAATAAGGTAAATGTGGTTGAATGATATATGATCAAATATGCATAAGTTTAAGTATATTAGTTTGATTGTGATTGAGATGCCTATACGGCATATTGGTTGAATGGATTATGGTCATTTGAATTGGTCATTTTATGCATAATTTGGTATGTTTTGATGCTGTGCAAATGGCTTGTAGGTACATGCTTGAAATGGGTGAAAGAAATGGCTTGATTTTGGCCAATTTCTTGTCCACACAGCCTAAGACACAGGCGTCTATCTCAATCATGTGTGAGACACTGCCGTGTGACATGACCGTGTGTCCCCTGTAGGTTTTTAAGGTTTCTTTTTGAAAGTTACACGGCCTGGTACATGGGCGTGTAAGGCCATTTCGAGTGTTACATGGCCTGGCACACGGGCTTGTGGCTTGGCCATGTGACCAAAGTCAGAGAGTTACACGGGCACGAATACGGGCTGGGCACGGCCTTGTGTCCCTATTTCGAATGTTAAAAGGCCTGAAACATAGGCCTGTGTCTCAACCGTGTGACCCTTGCAGTGTGAAATTTTCTATCCTTTTCCATAAAGTTCTAAATGTTTTCGATTTAGTCTCGAATTGTTTCTAAAGTGTTTCTGAGGCCTCAATGGCTCGAATAAGGGACGATATGCATGTCTTTGAATGAATTGTGCTATGATTTATGAAATGTATAGAATTGAATGTTTTAAGTTACGATTTTACGGTAATGCTTCATAACCCTATTCTAGCGACAGATACGGGTTAGGGGTGTTATACCTACAAAACGAACCATTTGGTGATTATTTCACATTATGATCCCCTTTAAGGAGGAATACTCTTGACAGACATATTTTTCACTTTGTTTACCCTCCCTAGTAACTCTCTGGTAGCTCTTAATGGTGGATCCTTAACCACGACCTATTGACAGATCCTCTTTTCTTGCCTAAGTACAAGATGTTACTAAATCATCATTTCCTATGTCTTACTCCTACTGAGTTTTAGCTCTACTGCCTTACCGGCTTTCACGATCGCTATTTTGGGTGAACTGTTCCCCTTTCTACTACCTTTGCCTTGGTCGGCAGATTACTCAAAAGTTGTTTGCTAATACTTGTATTTTTCCTTCTAACTCTTTTCCCCGCTTGTAATCTCCATAATTATCATCTTGACAACCTACCCAAATTTAATGTCTTAGTGGACTCTATTGGTTGCAGTAGCCGAGTTGTGGTCTTACACGCCGGTCTACTTCGTGTTTACTATCCCGGTGGACTACCTCATATTTATTATCCTGGCAGACTTTAGTGGTTTCCATAACCAAGCTATGGTCTTATAGTTTAAATCTCTTTGACATGTCATCCAAAAGGACCTTATCGTCATTGTGATGTCACCTAAAAAGCCTATTGACCATCGTCGTAGTGTTGCTTTATGGAACCTTATAACGGTCAACGTCAATTCATCTCGTATCTACCTTGATGCTCAAACACCAAAGTGTCCCCTCCATAAGGCCTAAAGCTTCACACATCACGGTTTGTTCCCAGCAATCCCAAATGGTGAAATCGAAATGGAATTCTAATTTCTCTATACCTTTGCTCATTCCTCCATTATGCCATTCCTAACCTTGATGCTCAAACATTGTAGTGTCCCCTCCGCAAGGCCCAAAGCTTTGCTCATCACGATTTACTCACAGCAATACCGTATGGTGTTATCTAACAGAATCACCCTTTTTCCCATTCCTAACTTCGCCTAACCCATTATTAATTCCCTTGCTCATACTACCACTGTAAGCATGCAACTCATGCATTTCATGGATGAAGTACCATGGAATCACAGTTAATTCATGCATACTGAACTAAGTGGTAAATACGCATGTACCTATTTGATTTGAAATGTACTTAGCATTTTAGGAATGGAGTATAAAAGCTAACCTAACACTTCATTGCCTCCTCCTACACTTAGCTTTTCAGAATGCCAGAGATTTCATTCCCCTGGCAGCTAAGCCCGACAACTCAAAATCATGAATTTAACTCAACATTCTCATTTAAAACTTAATTATCCAGAAACATGCAGAGCCCCTAAAATTGTTCTGAAAACCCTTAATTTTGTTTCCTAAATCTTACGTACACTGAAGGACTTAGAACCTTACTTGCTCCCCAGATTTTCTACTTTTCTGACTAAATCCTCACCATCATCGTTCTATGGAAAGCTTTCCATAACCTTTGCTTCCTTGGAGATACCAATGGAAATGAAGATGGAGAAAGAATGAAATAAAATTAAGAGGAATCCACCTAAGGATTCACTTCTCAACTGTTTATAGTCCCTCACGCATGGTTTTCAACCATTTAAAAATCATTTTGTCTCCCACTAACAAACAAGCTCGTTGTAATCCAACCGAACTAGACTTAGATTTCAACTATGCTCAATTTCATTTCTAATTTTTCCTGATTTTTTTATAAAAACTGTCATATTACAGTCTCATTCAATTTAACCCCCAATTGTTCCAAATTTATGGGTTTAAAGTAAACTGGGTGTGGCATCTCCCCTAATTGATTTCCTAATTCCTCATTTTGGGAATAATGGCCATATTTAAACACCTTTAACTTTCTATTAATTTACATAGCTAATTCATTTTTCTTGATATCGATGGTTGATTTAGAATTTCCAAAAATGGCCTACCCAACAGAATAAGAATATCTTGATTCTCTTCGATATCGAAGTTAAAAAAATCAACTAATATAATAAAGCCTATCAACTAATTGCAATGTTATTGATGTGTTTTTTAATTCCCTCAATCCAAGTTTCATGTAAGTAGATAGGGGAATCAAATTAATACTAGCCCCTAAATTGCAAAGGGCATTACTAAAATGTTTATCCTTTATCCCTATAGGAATTGTGAAAAATATCTTGATCTTTTAATTTCGGGGGTATTTTTCTAGCAATTACTGCACTACAGGAGGCGTCAATATTAATTTGCTCACCCTTCTTTATTTTCTTATGCCTAGACATAATTTCTTTTAAGTATGAAATTTGACATTAAGGGATTTAATTAAATTAAGAAAACATATAAATTCCACTTCTTCCCTTCATTTTTTATCCTCCAACCTCGATGGAAATAGTATGTGCTTTAAGGCATACTCCGAATGTTGCACAATCTCCGGCTTAGCTACCGGTTCGACTACTTTCTCCATTTTTTCTATAGACTTGAGCTCGTCAAGGGGTTCGTTGACAATATTGTTCAAATCGTCCTCCTTTTGCATGGGTATACTTGGGTTTACAAGTGTCTTACCCAAGAGGAGTGCAATAGAATTCACATATTCTTCCCATCCTTCCGAGGGTTGTTTTTTGTGTTATTTGGAACGCGTGTGCCCATTTGCCTTCTCATTTTATTCAACACACTCAGTATACTGTGCACTTATTCTTTTAATTTGGCCACTTTGGCATGGGTTTGGGTGCATTCAGACTTTACTTGTTGAATGTCAAACCTTATCAACTGCATCTCTCATTCGATTCGATCCAATCTTTAACTATATCCAACATGGTCATTTCCTATGGGTCTTTTTTGAGATCTTTACAGATATGGAGGTTGATACGAAAGATTCTGCATTGCGTTTCCACCTCCTTGATTGCCTCCCCACTTCAAATTGGGATGGTCCTTCGAGATGAGGTTATAAGTGTTCAAATAGGGATTTCTGCCCCTATTTCCCTGGTAGTTCACCTCTTTTGGCTGGCTCTCAGAGTACGACACACAGCTTCAAGCAATATCATTTATGGATGGTTTGACGATGGTCTTTAAGTGGTATAGGTTTTCCAATATTTGTTGATATTTATCTTCCTCTTTGACTGCTTTAGTCGTCAATGGTTACGATTATATGAGAATCACTCATTAGGCCACATGTACGAGCTCATAGCCATGTCATCAATTAATTTATAGGTTCGCTTGTAGTTGTTGTTCATGAAGGCCCCTCCAAATGCACCATCTTATCCGGATCTCAAATTTTCATCCAAACCATTGTAAAATATTTGTAACTGCAGCCGCTCTTGTATTCCATGGTGGGGACACAACCTTAGCAATGATTTAAAACATTCTCATACCTTGTATAGGTTCTTACCCTCGATTTGCTTGAATTGGCAATATCGTGCCTTAGCTGGATGGTTCTACTAATGGGAAAGAATTTATGTAAAAACATTCTCACTAGTTCATCCCATATAGTAATGGAACCTGGTTCCTACAAATCAAGCCAACCATACGCGTTATCACATAATGAAAAGGGGAACAACCGAAGGCAAATAACGTCATCAGTGACCCTATTATACTTAAATGAAACACAAAGTTGAAGTAACCAGTTTAAGTGCTGTTTAGAGTCTTCCATCATATTGCCTCGAAATTGTATAGTGTTTTGACTCAACTATATAGTAGTCATCTTGATTTCAAAATTATTGGCGTTAATCGTTTGCCTCTCGATATTACCTTGGACCGCATTTGAAGAGGGTAGTGGCGCAACATCTGTAACAACCCGATTTTGGGTCGAGTTGGAACAGTGGATTAAGACCACAAATCTGACGTAGAAAAATTTATTTTTATTATATTTTTATGGTCTACAATTTTATGGAATGACTTCGTGAAATTTTCGTTCGAAAATGTTGACGTTTGGGCACTCAATTTAGTCAAAATGACTAAATTGCAAAAAGTACAAAACTTGAGTTCTATAAGCTAGAGGTGTCTAAATGTTATGAAATTTTAAATTGGAGGTCCTTAAATGGTAATTAGACCATTGGTTAAGTTGGTGGACAAAAGTGGACATGGTTAGGTATGTTTCTAAAGTTTTTCATTAAGGGCATTTTAGTAATTTGGTAATTAAATGAATTAAAAAGCCAAATTAAAAGCCAATTTTTTCCATCTTCCTCCCATGGCTGAATTTTACAAGGAGAAACCATGGCTAGGGTTTTTCAAGCTTTCAAGCTTGATTGTAAGTTCGTTCTAGCCTCGTTTTTAATGATTTTTATGTTTTTGAAATCCTCGTAACATGATCTATCTATTTCTACCAGTAATTTAAGAAATAATTAAGGTCTAAAATTTTACCCATGATGGATATTTGTGTATTTTGATGTCTAATGGTAGGAAATGTATGTTTGGTGTATGATAAACAACTTTTGCTAAGTGACTTTCAATGAAAATGCCTAAAAATGACTTATTTGTAAAAAGTTGTAAAGTAGGTGTTAAAATGCAAATAAAAGAAAAATGTGGGCTGCTATAAGCATGTATAAGGTTCAGCTAGTCATGGGTATTGAAGAAATTGAGTACATTTCATTTTACGAGCCTAGGGACTAAATTGTAAAAATATGAAACTTTAGGGGCAAAATTGTATTTTTTTCCATAATCTAATTTTGGGTTGATTTAAATATTCTAATGATTAAATAAGTTAAATGTGATATTATAGATCAAGAAAAATGAGGTTCGGAATTAGAACGGGGGAAAAACGAGTATTTGACAATTAGGTCATTTTCACCATTTTTATGTTGAGGTAAGTTCGTATGTTTAATAAGCATTAAATTATATATGTATAAATGCTTAATTCATATAATTGTGGTAAATGTTATATTATTGAAATGAAATGTGAATTCTATTGAGTACAATATTACGAAAATGACGGATAGAGATTCGATACAGCGAAAGTCCCGGTTGAACCTTAGGAATAGTTAGGATACAAATGTCATGACATTAGGGTTACTAAGATTACGTGTAAGACCATATCTGGGATATGGCATCGATATAAGACTTCGTGTAAGACCATAGCTGGGCTATTGGAATCGATACAAGATTACATGTAAGACCATATCCGAGATATGGCATTGATACGGTACTGGGTGTACGAAATTCCTGAGTATCCTTTAGTATTCCAAGTGGTTCAATGGGTAATCTAATGGGTGTGTCAAAGATGAGAAATAGTATGTAAGTATTACGAATTTGTACAGTTATGTACATAAAGTTTATAAGCATTGACTTCATGATATTGTGAGTTCATGGTTTCCATGAGAATGTTTTTGCGAAAGCCTTGTGATTATTGATCTATACTTGTGATGTACGAAATATATGGTAAATTCGGCTGGCAATCATGTAATTGGCTTTCGGGCCAGATTGAGTTATGATCTAGCATGTTTGATTCACACAAATTGTAATTTATCAGATATGAGAAAAAGGAAAGATTGGCATAATTGCCTATTAAAATGATTATGATAAGATATGGGCTTTAAACAATTGAAAGAGGATAGAATATATGCTTGAAAAGTGAACGCTCATAATTAATGTGTATGTTTATTATGAGGTTTGAAATGATTGGTTGATTGTGGTAAACAGTTATAATGGAGAGATTTCGGTTATTAGGCGACATGTTAAATTATGCATGCAAATTGATAGAACAAACAATGTGACTGGATAAGTTATAACTGTGAGTTTTAATATAATTTATATTATCTTGTGTTTATATCATTGGATTTGGTAAATGATTGTAAGAGTTGCTTATTATGTTCATACAGACTTACCAAGCTATATAACTTACTCCCTTTCTTTCCCATGTTTATAGTGCCGTCAAGCTAGCTCGAGTTAGAGATCTCCGGAGATCCTATCACACTATCTAGCTATCATTTTAGGTATTGATGAATTCAAGTATTTTGAGTTATGGAATGTATAGGGACTTGGTCATTTTGTTATATGCGTCATATGATTTTAGTCAATCCAATAGCTTGTAATCATCAAAGGCTTATTTTGCTATTTGGCAATGTAAGTTGGCTTATATTGGCTAACATGGTTGTAAGCCTAAGTTTATTCATATATGTGTCAATGTCTATGGTGATATGATCATGGTATGCTTGGTGAATGTGAAATGTTTGGAAATGTGATTTATGGCATGATTGTGTAATATTTGGAAATGTGACCTATTGATGAGATGAGGAATTTGAGTATAATTTGGTAACTAGAAAGTAATTGAATGAAGTCTAATGAATCTGAAATTTGTATGTTTGATTTAGGGCTTAATAAATGTAGTGAATATGTTAGATAAAGACATTGAGTTTATATGTTTTAACCATCAATGTGGATGTTTTGGTTGCCCAAGTATGTATTGATTTGTGCCATGTGATGTTGTGTAAATGTGTGCAAGTGAGGGTGGCCAAATGGCTTGGTAAATAGCCTTGTTTTTTTCCACTCGGGTAGACACACAGACATGTGTCTAGGCCGTGTGTGACACATGGTCAGCCCCATGGGCGTGTGATCTGGCCGTGTGTCCCCTACACCTAAATTGTTGCAAAATAGAATGCTTAGTATTGAGCACATGGGTGTGAGACATGGTCGTGTGTCTCAGTCGTGTGAAGGATACGGCCTCGAGATACGAGCGTGTGCCATGGCCGTGTGACTTCAATTTGCTCTTGGGTGACAAATAGAGAGTTTCACGGATTACGGGCACGGACGTGTGTGACCACACGGCCTACCCACACGGGCGTGTGACCTCTGTTTTAGTAAAATTTTTCTAAGTGTCGTAAAATTTTCTAAGGTTCTTGATTTAGTCTCGAATCACTTCCAAAGCACGTTTTGGGCGTCGTAGGCTCGTATTAGGGACTTTACGGTTGAATGCAAAAAGTTTTAAAATTTGACGAAAATTTATGACACGAAAATGTGTGGTTGCTCGTGTTCAAGTCCAGTAATGCCTCGTACCATGTTTTGGCGCCGAATATGGGTAAGGGGTGTTACAATGTCCTTTCCTATTGAGCCTTTAGGGGTTCTCCTCAGATTTGTGCTGGTGGTTCAAGTGGATTATCAAACAGTGGATTCTCCTAAGGTAAATCAATTACCACAGATGGGTTGTTTTCCATTTGCTAACGGGTTTGTCTTAAAAATCTCTCTGGCACAGGATTTGGCTCAATTGGAATGGTTCTGCTTTGAGTCATTCAATAAAATCAGAGAAATAAAACTAAAATTAATAACCTAAAATCAAATCGAATAAAAATAAAAATCGTATTTATAATTATAAACTTTCCAATTTATCCTATTAATTTTAGAAAAATAAAAATTCAATTTAATGTCGAAACCTCCCCGGCAATGGTGTCAACAACTTGACCACCGCTAGACGTGCGAACATTTAGACTGGAAATATTGCTGTAAAAAGTTATTGAATAAAGTAGTGGAGTCCGCAAGTATACAGGTGAAATTGTAATATAGTAATGTGTTACAATAAAACACTCTGGGAAGTATTTTGAGGATCGTACCCAATGGAGGTTGAATTAAACTAAAATTCGCTTTTCTACACTAACATGGCTAAACAGTAATAATTTAAAATTATAGTATGAAAAGACAAAACAAAATTATATAAAGAATAGCCTAAATTAAGTAAAACTAAGGAAGGCAATCTAACAGTCAAAATTAACTCAAGTAAACAAGAAGAAGATTAACTAACGTCAATGTTCCCCCAAAATGTAGAGGGCTCTTTTGATGGAGAGAGGAAGTGTTGCACACAAGTAAATAAGATGTACTTGAAGAAGGTAGAAAAGAGACTGGAGTAGATCCGGCAACACTGAGCGCAATGGCAGGTGGTGGTCGATAAGGTGCAGAAAGGGAAATATGGCTAACGATCAAGCTTAACAAAGAAGTAAGTTAAGAGAATTTCAGAGAGAATCTTTTGAGAGTTCAAAATGATAAAAATGCGAAAAAGTCATTTCAGTAGTTGTGAAAGGCTCCTATTTATAGTATTTCAAGAATAAGAGTTACAAAACTGGTAATTAATAAGAGTAATGATAGATATTTTTCAGTTACAATTACATTAATTATTAATAAGGGATAGTGAAAGGTTTTGTTGGTCATGGTGAATAGTAAAGAAGAATTCATTATGTTTCTAAAAGGAGGGAAAAACGCTCAATGTTATCAGAAAAGGTTAAGAGGAGAACTCTTAAATACCTCCATATCTAATCCACCAAGCTAAGCCCTCCTAAACATCCCAAAAGTGAGGATAACCCAAGAACTCTGCCATTTTCTGAGGTTACTTCCTCTTCTTTTATTTTGGTGAAACAATATCATGTGAAACATCTTTCACGAAACATCTCTCAAAACGTAAGATGATGGTTGTTATTCGATAAGAGTTTTTCTTGAATAATAGTTATTTTAACTTTTTCGAAACATGAGTTATTTTCGATGTAAAGGCTGTTCCAACTAAGAGTTTTTATGTGGTGATGTTCTTGGTAAAACTTGTTGTGAATAATGAATCTTCCAAAAAAACACAATTGCTCTAAATACAAGTTGTTCTAAACAATGATTGTTCTAAACATAGCTATTCCTAAAACATTGTTATTGTAAACAAGAGTTGTTGTAAACAAGAGTTGTTCTAAACTTTAGTTGTTATCAAATAACAACTACTCTAAATGATAGTTGTGTTAACTAAAACCCTGTTCTGAACATATCTATCTAGATAGCTATTCTTGAACAACAATTGTTTTGAACAACTATTCAAAATAAGAGTTTTTGCTCCGAAAGTGATATTAAGTGAAACAACGATGCTAGTTATTCCACGCTTGTTAGCACAGTTTCTTGAAATATAATATTATTTATCTCAAGGAAAAGATAAAAATAATAATAGTCAAAACTAAGTTTCTACATTTAAAAAAAACAAAAAGTTAATTTTGGATGAGAAATTTGAATAAGGTTGGTTGTTATCATTCTCCTTAATAGTTACAACTAAAAGTAATCAATCAATTGTTTCCAGTCTTACTAGAAAGGCTCGTGAGACATTGTGCAACTAGAGAGGCTTGGAAAAAATTTTATGTTTCTATAAATATCACAAACTGACTTGATTTTAAAAAAATTGTAAACTTCTACTATAATTGAAAATTGTTTTTTAAATATAACTTTTCTAATAACTATCATCACTAAAAGAGACGTCAAGGGAATTTCTTTACAAGACATAATGGAGATAATTGGAGCAAAAATTATATTGACCACTTTGATTGGGAGCCCACACCAAAGAATCTTCAATGTTTGGTGGACCAATGTGAATACTCTGTATGATCATAGCTTCCTCTTCCAAAATCCAACGATCAAAAATTTCATAATTTTATTCTTTTCTACCATGGACAAAATGTTGATGAACGAGAGATGGTCCATAAATAATTGGACAAGGATAGTGAATATATCCATCATTCAAACTCGGAATCCACTTATCATGCCAAATTAGAACATTTATAACATTTCAAATTTTCCATATAGTGCCCAATTTTAGAAATTTGCTTCTTTTCACAAGGCTTTACCACACCCAAAAGCCTTTCAATTTTCTTTCGACTTCAAGGATATTACAATTAGGATCGTAAAGTCCCTTAATGACCCATGCTCAAAGAGAGTTAGGATTCTTAATCTCTCTCCACACTTGTTCTGCCACAATGGCTTGGTTGAAAGCTCAAAAGTCTATAAAGGCAGTGCGTCCCCTTTGCTTAGGCAAAACCATCTTTTGCCAATTATTCTAACTCCATTCCACCAAAATTTTCTAAAGAATTCAAGTTATTGCAAAAGGATTATGTAAGGATGAAACATGACATCACATATGAAGAGATAGTCGTAACCTCGAATTTTAATAGAATTTCATGCCCCGCTTGTGATATGAATTTTCCTTTCCATCCTTTAATTTTTTTCTTAACTTTATCAATGAAAAAGTTCAAAGCTCCTTTCTTCCTCTACCCCAAATAGTAGGAAGTTCTAGGTAATTTCTACTAGGATCCATAATTTTCATATTGAAGCAACTTTCAAACTTTTTTTCTATCAACAAGTGAAGTATTAGTGAAAAAGAATATTGCAAATTTGGTATAATTGATTTTTTGTCCCATAGCTCCTTGAAAGTCATTAAGTATCTTTTTAATGGAGTTTGCACTAGAATATTCCATATTGGTGAAAATAAGGCAATCCTCGGAAAAAATCATTGATAATTGAGCATCTTCGATTTATTTAAAATACATGAATTTTTTTGCTTTTCAATATCTATATCAATAAGGTTGGATAGAAAATTTGCCATAAGAAGAAATAAAAAAAGAGATAAAGGGTCTCATTTCCTCTGTCCCCTCCTTAGAGCAAATATCTCACTATTAGCTTTATTAAGAAGAACAAAGATTGTGGTTGTGGTAAAACATTCTATTATTCTTATAAGCCAAACGGTACACAACCCTAATTTTCTCATAAGAGCTTTGAGAAAATTTTATTCAACTTTATCATAAGTCTTCACCAAGTTAAGCTTCACAGCTAGGTTCTTTTTTTTTCTACCTTTTTTTCTTTAGTGCATTAAAGGCCTCATGTGCAATGATAATATTGTCTTGGATTTTTCTACCCTCAATGAAAGTCGATTGAGCCAAATAAATAAATTAATCAAGAAAGGGTTTTATTCGAGAGGCCAACAATCAAAAATGATTTTGTAACTAAAATTACAAAGTATAGTAGGACGAAATTCGGTTATAGAATTCGACCCCTTCTACTTTTTAGATTTAAGATATAAGTCTAATTGATTACAACATTATTTTAGTTACATGGCTACCAAGTGAGATTTTTTATATATTTCAAATGTCAAACCATCAAATTTGATAGAAAGGGTTTAACAGCGTTAACAATTAAACTTGAATTTTAAAACTTAAAAAGAAAAAGGACTAAATTCCTTGAAATAAAAGTATAGGGACTAAATTTCAATTTTACAAAAAGTATAAGGACTTATAATATATTTTAACTATTATTATGTAAATGGTAAAAATGAAATGCATATATTATGAACAAATTAATGAAGACTCAATATAATAGATATTAGAAAAGTATAAAAACATGGATTTGTCAAATCCAAATATATCTTAAGAATTTCAATTCATTACTAAATAGGCATTTAACAAATCCATGGACTTAAGAAAATTATCATGAATATTACATTTCTAAATAGTTTAGTATTTTTTTAAATCTAAATCCAAATTTTGAAATCATATTTTCCAAACACTAACTTAAAGTAATTATAAACACACACACACATATATATATGGAAAAATATTTGGTACATTGCCAGTTGAGTTTTTAGACTCTACAACCAATGTTAGGGGGTTGAAAAGTGTTCTATAGGGGTATAGTAGAATATTTTAAAAAACACATGACAATTTTTTAAGGCTACTTGTGGAATAAAAAAGTACACTGTCAATGTACCAAATACTAACTCTATATATATGGGAAATTATTTGCTACATTGTCAGTGAAGTTTTTAGAGTCTACAAGTAAGGTCAGGGAGTTGACAAGTGTAGGGTATAGTAAAATATTAAACAAATAAATATTTTAAAAAGAGAGACAAATGTCAAATTTTCAAGGCTACCTGTGGAAAAAAAAAAGTACACTTTCAGTGTACCAAATACTAACTATATAAATATACAATATATATGTTATAATTAGGGATAGGAGATGAGGCTACTTGGGGTTAAACTTAAACGCTCATGGTTAGAATTGGCAAACTAGGCCTGAGCTTGAAAGCTCGCATGTGCCGATCGGAGTTTAAAAAAGTCTGAGCCCAAGAAAATTCGAGCCTTGAAAAGCCCGAGCTTGAGAAAATTTAAGCCGAGAAAAACTCAAGCCCATAACAAACCTAAGTCCAAAATCAATCTAGCCCAAGCCTGAGATAAATCTAATCCAAAGCTTGAAAAATTCCGAATTTATAACTAAACAACCATAATAGACATTAATAATTAATATAATTTTATGATATTAAAATAAAATAAAATAAATGATAATTCTTTATTTTTAAAAAATGTATTCATAAACATTGCATATTTATATTAGAATATTATTAATAAGAAAAGGAATTAATAATATTTGTTATGTTAAATTATAAGTGAAATAAATTTTTAAATATATTAATTTAATATTTTTAAATATATTAAATTTGTTATGTCAGCGTAATCTCAGCTGCTGTGTCAGCAGAACGCGTCCCTGGGGGAGCGTTTACCCTTTTTTTAACCCCTCAACAGCTAATTTTTTTTTACTTTGGACTCCAAAGGTAAAAAAATAATAATAAAAACTAGAAAAACCCCCTTTCATTTTTTTCACACAAAAATTCTCTCAAAATTCTCTTAAAGCTCTCTTTATTTTTTGCAAAAAAGCTCTATTTTAAATTTTTCTGAATTAGTTTTTTTTTAAATTAAAAATATTCGATCGTGTTAACAATGGCCGGAGAATTAATTCGTCTCGATAATAAACACATCTCCGTCGAACAAATGAAAATGGTAAGTGTTAATTTTAATTTTTCAATATTATTTAATATTTTTTTATTTATGCAATTTTAATTAATTTTTATTTTATAATTTTTTATAACAGTCTGTAGATTGGGTGTTGCAATGCTATATCTGTAATATGTCTGGTCCTTCATCACCGTTGATAGAGAATTACCTGCGAGAAGCGGGTTTTTGGCAGGGGGCACGATAGGCCGGGGGTGCAAGTTGGACCCAAAACTAATCAGTGCATTGATAGAGAGGTGGAGACCCGAGACGTACCCTTTCCATCTTCCATGCGGAGAGTGTACTATCACTCTGGAAGACGTGCAGTTGCAATTGGGATTGTCAGTGGATGGGTACGCAGTCACTGGGTCTGCTTAATCTGCTAATTGGGGAGCCGTATGCTACGAGCTTTTGGGTGCTATTCTAGATAATATTAACGGAGGTTGGATCGAGATGGGTTGGTTAAAAGACAGATTCCCGGAGCCGGATAATGATTCGAATGAACTAAAAAGAATAGGATATGCTCGGGCATACATTCTTGAGATGATTGGAGGTTATTTGATGCCGGACTTGTCAAGAAACCTTGTACATCTGAGATGACCGTTGAAACTCATTGATTTTAGAGTAGCTGGTGAATTTAGTGGGGGGTCTACCATGTTAGCAACATTGTACAAGGAGATGTGCGAGGCGACGCGACCGAATAAAGCCAAAATCAGAGGTTGCCTATCACTACTGCAATCATAGGCACGGTTTCGCTTCCATTTTTACGTCCTCAAGTGGACCATCCATATACATTCACACTCATAACGAGGTAAATTTTATATTAGATTTTACAATTATTACGTAGATTTAAAATATAATTGTATGCTAAAAGTTTATTTAATTAGGTGGAACCATTTGGCGAGTTATTTTAGAATATCTACCTCTCTTGAAGATATACGACTTCTATTAGACCAACGGTCAGAAGCAGAATTAAGTATTAAATAAAATATATACATAATAAAAGAGTCATTTCGTATTTATTATTTAGTATTTAGTATTTAGTATTATGTATATAACTAATATTTTTATCATGTTTATATAGTTTCAATGGACACCATACGAGGATTCGACAATTTGGGTAGTAATTCTGGATGAATTCTTTCAAAATCCAGACATTTGGCATGTGAAGGTCTCATTGGTCAACTATGCTACTGTGGAGATGCACCAGTCAGATAGAGTATTGCGGTAATTTGGATTCCGACAACCGATTCCCGTGGCACCTGAGGTGCTGATGATGAGCACAAAGTTGACTTACGATAATTGAATACAGATTGGCTGAGATACTGGTCAGAATATATCGAAACGTGGGAAAATCGGTATGATTATATACCTACTCGGGAACCGATCATCGTTCCTGAGTTAGCATGCGTGTCGAAATATATGCCATGGTTTAGGATCCATGGCAAGCCATATTTACTGTTGAAAGATGAGAGGTGATGGCAAATTCATGTCCAAAAGGAACGACGGGACCCTTTAAATCTAAGAAGAAGGGATGACGAAGTGGGCCATCAATAGCACCCACATAATCACCGAGCCCATCAACAGCGCCCACACAGTCATTGGGCCCAACACTTCAACCGACGACACCCATATCACAGCATTTTCAGATTATGCCAAGTGCGTGTCCTAGCCCTTATATGTATCCTAACCCTTAGATGTTTCCTTTTCCCAGTCCTATGGTAGGTTGGAATGCATGGCCTGGTTCATCTCCATTCCCGATTACTCTGAGTGGACCGTCGATCTATAGGCCACCGTCAAATGAGAGATCGCATGAGGTACCGTCGGGGAGCTCTTCTTTTTACCCATCCCCATCGCCTTATGAGATTCAAACACCTTCACCATGGGTGATGCAAACACCTCCGCATTTATTATTCTATCAAGGTGGGTCATCCTCCCAACACCCACAACCAGATCCCCTGCCGGAGGAACCACAATCCTCGCCGGAGCAACCACAACCCCCACTTAAAGCTGAACAAAGGAGGAATCCAGTGCGTAACCATTAACGACCCCCATGTGGCACTGATTCCGGCCGGCACCAACATTGATTTTTTTAATATATTTGTATAATTTTTTTATATTGTTTCATTTAATAAAATAAAAGTTTTTAATATTTTAATTGTAAATTACTTTTATATTTTTAATAAAATAAAAGTTCTTTTGAATAAACCAATATTTTAAATATTTTTATATTTTTTTAATATATTTGTACAAACTTTTTTTTATTGTTTCATTTAATAAAATAAAAGTTGTTTTGAATAAAGTAATTGTAATTTACTTTTATATTTTTAATAAAATAGAAGTTCTTTTAAATAAGGCAATATTTTAAATATTTTTATATTTTTAATCAAATATAAATAATGCAACATAGTTTTATTACAACAACTATCAGCTACTCCGATTTGGACATGATCGACTTGTACGGCCCGGGTTCCTACACCATCCGCACAACTTCTGTTGGTTGGTTATTTCTCGAATATCCATATTGTTACATATTCTAGTCGAGTAAGGTTAACCCTTTGGTTTGCGACGCAATTCTCTATCCGGTAACAACTTAAACGGAGTAAGCAATACAAACGGCCACTTACGTTCATCTGGGACCAATGGGAATACGTGTCTCCAGGTGTTGTACATGTATTCTATTATGTACACTTCGTCGACATAGCTCATGGGATCTAGACGGAGATTCTGACAAGCTGCAATTACATGAGCACATGGATAACGAAGTCCTATTTCTCAAGTGTACACGATATTACCCGCCAGTAATACCTTGGTACAGTCTGTCAAACTCCGTCACACGAAACCATAAGTTGTTGCGACCGTGACACACTGTGTGCATGGTGTTCACCCGCGCCTTTGCCTTGTTAATTTCCTACAATACCTTCCTGCACCAAACATGGCCTCCCTGCATTTGGCATTCATAACTCGCTACTCACTTTGGAAATAGTGCCACTAAACAAAAATATGCCTCTCGCACAACTGATGTTATCGACAAATTACGCGTTCCTTTTAGAACAGAATTTATGCATTCAGCCAGGTTTGAAGTCATATGACCATATCGTAGGCCGCCGTTGTATGCTTGTGTCAACTGTTCAAAAGGTATGTTACAGAGGTAGTCCGCGCCTTCTTCGTTAACTGAATACAAAACTGTCAACATCTAATGAAATCGATCCTTACTTATCTTATACCCTGCCAATATAAGTTCATAGCGAAAATCACATACCACTCTTCCATTCAGAATAAATTGAATATTACAAATGAAATTATATTAATAGAGATTAAATACCCATGTTGGTCACTTGTCGTCGTTCACTTCTTGATCGATATTGCACGTAGTATTTGGACGCAACGTGCCTTAGGCAATACCGATGGTGTATGCGATGCTATAGGCTTCCTTGTCACTCAATTGCGGCTAGTATTCCAGTGCCCCGATCCGATATAACGCAGATATCAGGTTGGGGGCAGACATGCCTCCTTACCTAGAAAGAAAGAAATCCCAGTCATCAGCTGACTCTTCCAGTGTTATTGCAAATGCAATTGGAAGGATTCTCTTACTGTCATTTGCACCAATGGTTTGCAGTATAGAAATGCGTCTTGGCATTGCTTAAAGCTCTAGAACAGACGCTTGAACACTTGGCATCCATGGAGCAATCGGTCGTTGTAGTACACAGATGTCGTTTCAAGGTCTGTTATGCAACCTGGGACGTATCTCTCCAGCACTTGACACCACTGCCACACTTCATTATATGAAGCATCTTAACCACTATGCATCTTTTCTAACGCCTTCTACTTAGTTATCCAAGCCTTACCGTAAGAAGGCGTATACCTCAATTGGCTACGAATATTGACAATTAAGATTCGCACTGAAGTCCTGGGATCTACCTTCACCGTCGATAGTATTAAGGTAGCTAACATATCTAAATCCATCTTGGGATGATCTTGTGAAACACCTGTCAACGAAGTACGTTAAATAATGCAACATTACATAATAATAGTATTATTCAAAAACCCTAAATATTGTACCTCTAGTACATATATGTGGACCTTTGTACTTTTTTATCTCCCACAACTTTGTCTTTTTCCTCAACGAAGCGTAGATTTTCCATGAACATGTACCATCTTACACTGCATACTTGGCCTCAAACATATCAGATTTGGATTTAACCACGTTGTAGTTAACCCCGTTCATGATGCTATGTTGTTTCAATACACCAAGAAAACTATCCTTATTGGAAAACTCATTACCAACTTCCAATTCACCCGAATCCAATAACGAACTTGTATGATCATGCCTTCTGTGTGGTAGATCTGGAAACTCCAATGCATCATCTGTAGATAGATCGACATTATGCATATGGGCTGAAGGCGACTACGCCCTGAATCGTAGATTTTCTTCATCTGAACCCCTTCAACATCTTTAGGTTTGGTTGGAACAAGCTCCGGTTCAGAAAATAATGCAAGTTCTGCACCATCGGGGCCAGGCACTCGAGGTGGATCCACATCAAACTTATTATCTAACCCACCATCATCTGCAACGTACGAGGTCCCCTCACCGATTGATATCATCATCTGTAATGTAAGAGGTCCCCTTGCCAGTGGACATCGTAGGGAGTACATCATCCCTTCTTCTGGACGTTTCATAACGTCCCCAATTAGACGTGGATTGCCAACCACTAGAAGTTGATGTCATTCCCTAGTATATATTTCCAGCATCAAACATCGACCCACCGAGGTGCATGCCCCATCCACTAACGGAGTGTCATGCAGGGTTTATGTATTCCATACTGCTACCAAACACAGGCGCTTCTAAGTTTTACCACCCAATAACAGAGTGTCGGGTAGGGGTCGTGTATTCCTCTCGAACAACAGTAGATGTTGAAGTCACAAATGCATTATTTGGCGATGAAAATTGTACATAGAACTCAAGACAGGGTGATCCACTAGCGAGATGAGTCTGCACCATTCCAAGGTACGAGCACCTTTGATGTCGAACGAGTCATATGTCACGGGATCAAATGAAGTACAAAAACGATATTAATAGACAAAACTTTATTTGGCGTCGTTCCAAAGATTTTACGCCTAATTCTTTTACGAAGTTTTGTCAAATCTATGTTCTGGTTAAAAACTAGTTGCTCTATATTCTCTTATAAAAAACCAACGCCATTCTCGGTGTGACAGACCTCACCATCATAGTAAATAACAGCACTAATACGTTTACTCATCTTCAATTTCTATTCCGCTTAGCCTCTCTAATTTTTCTTGCTGTAACTTATGCGACTTGAGAATGAAATTTGGCTCATTTATAGTCTAAGGCCAAATAGGAAATACTGCATAAAAAGTGTGTCCATGTGGGAGCTTTTTTCAGTAATTTTGCTAACAGTGCATCTTGTTTGAAGCTTTTTTGACACTATTTGTTTAGAAACATCTTCTCAAAATTATTTTTTCAAAAACTACTGTAGAAAAAGCGCGTCCACATAGAAGCTTTTTTCAGTACTTTTGCTGACAGTGCATCCTGCTTGAAGTGTTTTTGACACTGTTTTTGACACTATTTGTTCAGAAACATCTTCTTAAAATTATTTTTTCAGAAACTACTGTAGAAAAAGCGCGTACACGTGGGAGCTTTTTTCAGTAATTTTACTGATAGTGCATCCTGCTTGAAGCGTTTTTGACACTATTTGTTTAGAAACATCTTCTTAAAATTATTTTTTCAAAAACTACTGTAGAAAAAGCGCGTCCACGTAGGAGCTTTTTTTAGTACTTTTGCTGCCAGTGCATCCTGCTTGAAGCGTTTTTGGCATTATTTGTTCAAAAAAGTCTTCTCAAATTTATTTTTTTAGAAACTACAATAGAATTTTTTTTATTGCTAATATATTTTTTCCAAAACTCTAAACACAAAATTATTTTAAAACAACTAATCCATAATTTAATTAATTAACCCTAAACCCTAATCTAATTAACTTTTTTTAAATTAATAGTTAAATTAATTAATTAACCTTAAACCCTAATTTAATTGATTTTTTCTTAAAAACCTTAAACCCTAAACCCCTAAAAACCTTTACCTTACAAACCTTAAACCTAAAACCCTAAACCAATATAGAAAATCCTAACCTTAAAAAAAATGGGGCAAAACGCGTCCTTAGAGGAGCGTTTTGTCCACGTCAGCACCAAGCGTATCCTCAAGGAAACGCTTTGTGCTAACGTGGACAAAATGCTCCCCTAGGGGTGCCTTTTGCTAACACAGCATCTGCGATCACACTGACGTGGACACGTTTTCGGGGAATTCGGCCCTTTCCGGTAAATAATCAAAAAGTTGGCCCATTTCCGTAAATAATTTTAGAAAAGGGCTTTTTTTGTAAAATGGCCAATAATAAGTAATATATAATGTACTATTATTATAATATAGATTATAATAAATGATATAGTATTACATGATATTATGATGTTTAATCATTGATGCATATATATATAAACTATTAATATATTATATACTATATGATATGATATAACATTATATAATATAGTAGGAGGGTTAACTTTCAAATATACAAAAAGTATAGGGATTTAGAGCATATTTCAACCAATATAATAATAAACAATAATATATGGTACTAATTAATATATTATATACTACTTTACTGTTATAGTATGTGGTATAGTATTATATGAAATAATATATTTTATCAGTGTTAATATATATAACTATTATTATATTATAGATTATAATAAAATATATAACATAAATAGTTATGTGGAATTTAGTATATTAAAATACATGTTTATAATTATAACTAGCAATACATAAAATATTATTAAAAAATTTAAATATCTTAATAAAATATTATTTTTAATAAATTTGAATTTGAATTGTTGTTTAACTTTTACAAATTGTATTTGGGTATTAGGTTTAATTTCTTTTCTTTTTATTTTAGACTTGAAATTTGGGTTATAATTAGTTTATTTTTGAGTTTGAGTAATAATGAGTATACTATTTGGGTTTGAGCTTAATATAATATATTTAAGTTTTGAAATAAATATTTTAGAATATGAGTATTAGGTTTATAAATTTAATAAAAAAGATAAAAAAATTATTCATTGTCAATATAATATAATAATGAGCAATAAAAGATATTTTCGTTAGTTTATATAATATTATAGAATAATAAATTTTACATGAAATAAACTCTTTAATTATTTTATATAAAAGAACTTTATTAAATATATATAATTTATGTTTTTTATAAAAAAATTGAATTTCTTTGTTATCGTATAAAAGTAAAATAAATTATTACATTTCAAATTAAAAATTTATAACTTATAAAATAAAATTTATTTGAATTCGTCAGAGTTTGTCCTACTTGATCTGGACCTAAATTTAGAAAGTTCGAGTTTGAAAGTGCTTAAGCCCAAAAAAAACGAGCCCATAACAAATCTGAGCTCGAGAAAGCTCAATGCCAAAATAATTTGAACCCGAGTGATTCAAATCCGAAAAAATCTAAGTCGAAAGTAAACCTGACATCAGCTCCAACTATACTCATATTTCACATCTTAATACTTTTGTCGCTGGGCTAACAACAAACATGAAAAAAATAGAAGTATATGGTAGGATGATTGCCAAAAACTCCTAGGTGGTTTCATATAATCGAAGGTGGGAAAGATTTAATTAAAACTTAGGAAGACAATTCTAACTTTTAATAGAAATTCCATATTATTTTGGAAAGGTTTATAAAACATTCACGAGAGGAACCCTTATTCTTGGTGAATTTCACCTACTTGACTGACACCCTTTACTTTCCTTTACTTTTTTTTTTTCCTTCCTCTCCCATTTAGCTTTATGGTAATCAACTAATATAATACTTTGTGTTTTTATAAATATGATAAGTTTATATATTATTTATTAAATTTGATAAATTAATAATATAAATTATATTAAAACTTTAGTATATTCCTTCTAATTGTCTATTTATTCATGTTGTATTTTATGTTATGTTAAAGAAGAATTATTATTATTTGTAAATAGAGAACGATTCATTTGTCGATTCTTTGAGATTGATGTAAGGACAAATTATTTCTGAATTTAGTATCTTCTTGATTTCCGAGAAAGTAACATCTAATCCGCCAAACGAATTCAAAATCTTGAAATCCAAGAAAATAAAATTCTTCCAAGTCACTCCCTTCTCTACTACCACATCATCCTAAGCTTTCGCAACCTATATTTTTCCCAGAAAAAAACTCCTTCATTTTCCTTCCTAAGCAAATAAACGCACACCCAAACATACATACATACACAAATTTTCTTATATCTCAGAAACCCTCAGTTGAGTGTTCATTTTTATTTATTTATTGCATATCACATATGAAAAAGAAAAACCTGCCATGAATGCTTCAACCAAGCTTGGCATAGCTCTCCTCGTTATCTTCACAACATGCCTTTTCGCTCTTCTCTTAGAGCTGGTTTACGTCCTTCAGCGAAAACGTCAACCATTAATCGTCAGCGGCGGCCCCGGTGTAATCAGCTCTAAGGAACTACTCTACTTCTTCTGCTGCAAAAACAAACCAACCCGTGTGGAACCCTCCTCTGGGGTAGTGTCTACGACGCCAACGGAGGCTGCCACAGTGGCGGATTCGGAGGCAGCCACCATGGAGGAAGAAGAGTACGAGTTGGCAAAGTGGCGTGAGGTGTACGGACAATCGAGGGTTTTGTATACGATAAAAGAAGGTGAAAGAGAAGGAGCTGACAGCGTCGAGACATCTAGTGGTCAGAGTGAAACGAATAGCGAGAAGAGGGTTTGTTTGTCGGGTCGGGTCGAAATGCCCAATGACGTGGCGGTTGTAGTTGATGTGGGGGAAGAGGAAGCGACGCCCTTCTCAACGCCCGTCTCTTCGCCTTCTTACTTTACTCCTTCACCTTCTCCTGGTCGTGATGTTGCGATTTCGATATCGTCACTGAAAAATGATGACCAAAGATCGTCGGAGACTGAAAGGCCGGAAAGCGGAACTTTCAATTTAAGCACCGAAGGCGAGGAAATTTTACTTCGCTTAAATTACGAATAGTGATACAACTATTCAATTTGCTCAATTATTAATTTTTTTAATTTAATTATTTAACTTTTTAAAATTAAATATTTTAGCTATTCTTTTCTTTAATTGCCTAATGAACCTCATAACAAATTTCTTTTAAAGATTTTTATACCAAAAATAACTTTCAACTATATATTTCACTTTATTTTTCTTTTTTATTCAATTGTCAAAGTTGAAAATATCAAATGCAACGGCTTTAGCCTATAATCTCTCTCTAATGCTTAAGTAGAAATGATAAAGATGCAAGAACATTGGAGCCTAGAACTGGTATTGGTACTATCTCTGTAGCAAAGAATTAAAGTGAGTTGGTGTTGTCAACCCAACTATTTTTCTGAGTATAAATTTTTTAATTCTGAGCTTCTTTCTGAATTTTAATTAGGGATTATAGACAAACACCATAGCAAAGTAAAATTAGGACTAAATCAAAAGAGATTGAACCAAAAAAATAACTTTAATTTTTTAGTTTTTCACATATTTTGTTGATGAGAAAAAATAAAAATAAATTAGAAATAGAGTAATTATAAATTACAAAAAAAATCAAAAGTAAATATAAAATATTTTTAAGAGTTTTAAAATATATTTTGTAAACAATGTGACCTAATTTGTTATATTTAGGATCAAATTGATAGGATATGTAAACATGGTGGGCTAAAATTGTTATTAGACCAATAAAAAGCCCACATTATACTTCCATTACTAAGTTAACAACAAGAGTAACTAAAATATTTAATTTCTAAAAGATGAGTGACTAAATTAAAAATAATAATAATTGGGTGACCAAAATAGAAAAATTGAATGGTTGAGTGACTATTCTTCTACATTACCATTTACTTTAAATTGTAAAAATCAAATATAATTTTAATTTTCTTTTAAAAAAATTGTATTTTAATTTTATTAATCTTATATTCTTTTACAAAACTGTATATATATTTTATGATACAAGTATATATATTAAAATTAATCGTTAAAAGCTTTAAATATACATAAAAAGTCATCATAATAATTCATGCTTCAAACATGAGACCTCAACATTTTAACTACTACTTACCATTAAATAAAAAACTTATAACTTGAAAAAAATAGAAAAAAAAAAAAACTCATTGGCATTAATTGTATAGGATTTAAGGGTAAAACAAGTAAATCGTAAATTTTTTTAAAAATCAATTTAAACTTTTAAAAAATTTACCCAATTAAGCTTTTAACCATCCAACTAAAATCAAATGGGCCTTCCATTAACAAGAATCAACATTGACCAATTAGATCACTAATGGCTGATAGTAGTGAGAAGTTGGCATGCGTTATGCCATATTGACCAATTTAACTGTTAATAATCATTGACGAAAGTAGTGAGATGTTGGCATATGTCATACCACATAGATAAGTATGTTTATGTAGGGTTAGTTTGTAATTTAAATTATTAAAAATACTAAAAATACATATCTAGAATAAATATCAACAAATAAATGTTTAAGTTCATTTGAATCTAGACATTTTTATGTTTATATTCATTCCAGATATAGTTCTAATAACGTGATGTAAACTTTTAGAATATTAATTTTGCCTTTGAAATTTTTTGTAGCTTAGACATTTAAAAAAAACCATAAATAATGGAGCCATATGTGACTATTTTAGGGAAAAATGTTGAACAAAAATATTTTTCAAATTATGCCTTTTTTTAAATTAGGGAAATAGGTCAATTTTGAAGAAAGTGTGTGAAAACATGTCCACCCGGACACAATTTCTGCATAGTTGGCAAGAAAGCGCGCCTAGCTGGACGTGTTTTCCTTTTAGTATGGAGGAAAACATGATTTCCCTTTCTCTCTACTTGGCTGGTTTTTTAGGGTTTTTAGGGTTTGGTTAGTTCTAAAGTTTAGAGATTAGGAGTTTTAGGCTTTTTAAAATTTTATTATTTTTGGTATTTTATGGTTTTTGGTTTTTAAGGGTATGAGGGTTTATGTTTATTTAGGTTTTAGGGTTTTTATGGTTTATGGTTTTTACTAGGTTTAGGGATTTGAGATAGACACTATGAAAGCTTAATGGTAGATTTGAATTGTTAAGGATATGATAACGCTCGGAGACACATATTTCATATGTCGTGTTAGGATGGGACTATTACCTTAGAAGCTCATCTTATGGAAGTCAGGTTTTGGGGTGACAGTGCTTTATACGAACACGTGTTGAAGTGTATGTAAAAGTCCAGTCGACTGCCGTTATACGGCCATGGGTTGAAGTATAACTCAAGGGCCAGTTGATGGTCATTACGGGCCACGAGTTCAAGTTTTTTGGATACTTGTACATGGTGGCTTATAAACACCATACATAATATTGATGCCATAATCATAGGGAAAAACAAAAGGGCTTTTTGGTGTAATCAACATAATTTTTTTCTCCATCTCCACCAAGGCCAATATCTTTAACCTTCCTTCTTATCCCGGGCTCGAGTTGGATGCAAAAAGACTCTCAAGGGGAGTGTAGATGTTTCCACCGTCACAATCGCCCCCCTGAGAGTCCTCTTGCCTCAAACTTAGTCTCGGGTTTCGAATAAGATAGAGGTTAAGGGCACTACCTTTGGTGGATATGAAAAATAATAAGCTGATTATACCGAGGAGCCCCTCAATTTTTCCTTTTGATTATGCCCTCAAACTTATGTATGGTACTTGTAAGGCATCATTTTCGGGTATCCAAAAAGCTTGAACTCATGACTGCATAGCGACCGTCAACTGGCCTCAAAGTTACACCCCAACTCGTGACCGCATAATGGCTGCTATTTGGGACCTCCACTTAGACTTTGACTTGTGACCGTATAAACCACCGTCACCCCGGAACCTGACTTTTATAGGATGGGCTTCTAAGGTAATGGTCCCATCTCGAAACGGCATATGAAATGTGTGTGTCTTGAAGCACTATCGCATCACCGATGACTCAAAGATGCCTTAAAACTAGCACATTATCTACTTGGAATAGAAATAATATTTCTGACAAAATTTAAACACTGAAGCGAGAAGAAAATTGAAAAAGAGAAATTTTTAAAGGGGAGGGATAGTGGTTGGGGGAGATGACGGAGTGGGGGAGGAGAGCCCCCTTTTTATAAGCTGGGAGTGAGATTAAAAGGAAAAAAAACAGGAAGGGAGGGAGGGATACATTAAAAACACATCTTTTCATACATGTTTTCATCAAATCATAATATATGCTTCAATTGTGCTTTAAAGCTTACCCGGGATTCCTGAGCGCAGGGCATTTGTAATGCCCCCACCTGGTCCGGTCACTGGACCCAAGTTATGGGAAACTATAGTGAAAATGCAAGAACATTCAGATCCAAAGTTTAACAAGTATTTCATTTTAGAAATCATTAAAACTTGTTTAAACATAATTAAAAGCAATCATCAAAAAATTTAAGCATACTTAAAGTTAAATTAGAAAAATTAAAACATAATGAGCCAATGATATTTGCCAATTTATGTTTTGCCAAATGATTATCCGCCAAAAATGATGAACAAATTAGTTCGCTAAATTTCTCGTATACAACCCGCCAGCCATGACCACTCGTTTCCAGGTGTACCTACCAGGTTTGTTCACCTTTGGACAGTACGCCACATCTGCTTGATTTCACATAATCCTCATATTAAATCACGCATGCATCATCCACCAAGAAGGCTCACACAATACTTTCCGCAACTTTGAACGTACATGTAATATCCATTTAACAACTAGTATTTTATGTAGCCCGTCAAATAAAACAAAAATAACTTCATTCAAAGCATGCATTCACTTACATTCAAGCAACTATACATTAATACGATACACATGAATAAGCATCATCAATATATATAAAAACCCATAATTTTTGATCATCAACTATTCATATTCAATTTCCTCAAAACAGAATTCTATATAATTTAAAATTATTTACATGCCACTTGAGAAGTGCAAGATTAAAAGTAAAATCTAATGAAATAAAAGCCGGATAGTGTGAGTTGTGGATTGATTCGCTTGCCGAGTTCCGCAGAATATAACTACAGGAACAGGGAATTAAATAGAGTAAGCATTAAATATGCTTAGTAAGTTCATATGTTTTAAACATAAATTAGTAAGTTCATATGTTTTAAACATAAAGCTCATCGCACAAAGCATTAATATAAATAACTTGGCTAAAACACATTTCTCCCTGTTACACATTTTACATGTACAAGGTGAGCACATCACATTGAATCATGTAACATTTTCCACGGATTTCGTACCATTAAAACACGATCATACTATCAAGCATTCCTATCTTTTTCAACATACATATTTATACACACACACATATATATGTCACTGTAATATCAAAGGCACCTTTACTTTAACTAGTAAGCCCGATAAATTTCTATGAATAAAAATGGATACGTAGGTAACCAACCGAAACACGCCAATTTTCTCATAAGAGTTATTCCATCTAATAACACGCCAGTTTGCTCATAAGAGATATAATTGGGAATCCACAACAAATGTTGGACTCCGGTAACATCAAAGAACTTCCTTCATCTTCTTCACATCTCTTTTACAACCCATGCAGCGCGCAATAATCTTATTGGCATGCCAATTTTATCCTTTTCTCATTTGGGCTCCATAAACATACCTAAACATTCCTTTTTACCATACAATACCTTTCTCACCTCATACGCTAGTTTGCTAAAATTTTTTATATTTATTCAAACTCAAACATTTCATAATTAACCACAACATTACCATATGAACTTACCTGGTACAACAACAAAAGTAGAATACCCAAGATTAGTTTGTGATCTTTCCTTTTCCTTTGTTATCTATTGCTTGTGTAACACCCCTAACTTGTATCCATCGCCAGAATAGGGTTATGGAGCATTACTGTAAAAGTATAACTTTAAAACATTCACATTCAAACACTATATAAATCATAGCATAATTCATTCAAACATAAGCATATCGTCTTTTATTCAAGCCTTCGAGGCCTTAGAAACACTTGAAAAATGATTCAGTACTATTTCGGGAACAATTGAAACATTTAGAAAATTTCATACTGTAGGGGTCACATGGCTGTATGGCCAGGCTGTGTGATTCACGCGGCCGAGACACACACCCATGTCCCAACCTGTGTCCGTGCCTGTGTAACTCTCTGACTTGGATAACACGGCCAAGCCACACGCCCGTGTGCCCGGCCGTGTAACTTTCGGAATGGCCTCACATGCCCGTGTGCCAGGCCGTGTGCTAGGCCGTGTAACTGCCTGACTTGCAACCCTTTTAAACCTACAGGGGACACACAGCTGTGTCGTATGGCCGTGTGTCACACACGACTGAGACACACGTCTGTGTCTTAGGCCGTCTGGACAAGAAAATGGCCAAAATCAAGCAATGCCTTTACCCTTCTCAAGCATATGCCTAAGTACACTTACACACATGACCAAGGCTTCAAAACATGCTTAAAACCTGCATGAAAAGACTTATACAATAGGCTAATGATCCATACAACCAATATGCCATACAGGCACCTCAAACACATACATCAAACATACTTATACATGTGCATACTTAACCATTCATCAACTAACCTATTTCCATGTCAAAACATATCACAATTCATTCATACCATACTAGATTCATGTCATATAAAAACAACCTTACCATTTGGACCATTTCATACGTGCATCAAGACCATCTAAATGACACAAAACTAACCATTTCCAAATGGTACCAAAACAACTATCATATATATACATACCGAATTCAATATTTAGCATTCAACTCAAACTTTAAACATAAGTTTCCTATATATGCCATTATAACTGTGACCAAAAAATTGAAATCTAACCAATATATCCGTGGGATAGTGTGATACGTCTCCGGTGAGCTTTTGATTAACTATAAAACTTAGGAAAGAAAACTACGTAAGCATATAATGCTTAGTAAGTTCGTAAGCATAAAACATAACTTACTATTTCATTACATAACATTAATCTTTGCATAATACAATCCAACCATAAGCTTGGCACAAGCCTAAGCACCAACCACAACACATGCTAGCATACTTAAACATAATCCATATGAGTTTAACATAGATAAACCATTACACATGAACATAATTCAATTGGATTCATCATCTTCTATAACATAACATGCATTCAATGTATCTCACTATTTCAATCCTTTTCATAAATACATAACATGGTTCATATTGAACTCTTACCATTTTCTTTCCTTTTCGTGCCCGTAGAACCATTTAGAAAATTACCGGATACGTGAGATAGCTTTCATAAACTGTGCTAAACATACAATAGTAATCTTTCCTTTATTCATATGAGCTGTGAAATGGGCCTGCTCACACGAGTTGTGGATTAGAATGTAAGCTACACGATGCTGGTCACACGAGCTATGGAGTATTTGCAAAAAAAGCAGGACCTCAGCCATCGGTAGGACATTTAAGACTAGCACCCGAAACATGAAAACCCTAATGACATGTCATTTGTATCATATGAACTCCTAAGGTTCATACGGGGCTCGATAGTCATCGTACATCATTGGATTGACATTATTCAATTACATATCACTTAAAATATTAACATATAGATAAAAACATAACGTTAAACATCACATAATCATACAAACTTACCTCGACGATAAAGGCGTAAAAACAGAGTACACTGATTCGAAGCTTTAGCTTTACCCCGATCGAAATCTGTAGGGGTCTATCTTGATCTAAATAGGCAAATTCAATATATTTCATACACATACTATTCAATTTAATCCAAAGATCATACTTTTTCAAACTTACTTTTTGCCTCTAATATTTTAACTTCTTTACAATTTAGTTCTTAAGCTCGTAAATAGAAATTTACGCAATTTCATCCCTAACCCATACTAGTCGAATTTATTATAAACACATATCAACTCATACAAATCATTATTTCACAATTTCAACATGTACTTTTACATATTTTACAAAGAAGTCCCTAGTTGACATTTTCATCAAAATTCACTTTACAAAACTTGTTTATTTTTCAATAAGGACTCATAATCTTTCATTAAACTTCAAGAATCATAAAAACATGTTAATGGTAAAACCTTATTCCTTTAATATTTTTTCAAATTAGTCCCTAGGCTAGCTAGATTAAGCTACAACGATCCCGAAAATATAAAAATCATTAAAAACGGGACAAAAACCACTTACATGCAAGCTAAAGTGTTGGCCGAATGCTTTGAACCCTAAAATGGTGTTCTAAACTTCAATTTTTGGTGGAGGTTGAAGATGATTTAAAGAAAATAGATTTTGTTTTATAAATTTTAACCTTAATTACCTAATTACCTTTATAACCTTTAAAAACTTTAATAATTTTAATAAAACTAAACTCATTGTAACACCCCTTAACCCGTATCCGTCGCCAAAATAGGTTACGAAGCATTACCAAAACTTTCAAAACATTTTTCAGATAATTCACATAAATTACTAATCATTAACCAAGATTATTCATATCGTCCCTTAAATGGAACCTCAAGGCCTAATACGAGCATTAGAATCAAGTCGGGACTTAATCAGAAACTCTAAGAATTTTTCGCGAAATTACAAAAAATTTCTAAGTTACAGGGCTCACACGCCCGTATGGTCCAAGGGACACACCCATGTGACCCTGGGACATGCCCGTGCTACAGGTCATGTTCGACCCCGTGTAACTCTCTGACTTATGCACACAGCCATGCCACATGCCCGTGTGCTAGGCCATGTGGTTAATTAAAGTCTTTCGAAATTAGGTGCAGGTTTCACATGGCCAAGACACACGCCCGTGTTCTATGCAGTGTAGCACACACGGCTAAGACACACACCCGTGTCTCTACTCGTGTGCTTAATTTTGAGCTTTCTGTTTCTTAAATTTAAGGTGCAAGAGACACACGACCTAACCACACGCCTATGTACCAGGCCGTGTGTTATACACGGTCTAGACACAAGCCTGTGTGTCTGCTCGTGTGGGAAAAATAAACCCATTTCTAGCTTCATTTCTCACCCAAAATCACACTAATGACTTGCATTTAAACTCACATCCAAATACCAACCATTTAAAACATTCAAATTAAGCAAACTCTATCATTCAACATGGCATATCATTTCATGAATACATATTTGTAATCTTACCTTGGTATATTCCATATGTTAGGCATAATTTTAATAGCCATTTAACATGTATGTAACTACCATAGTATGACATTACAAGTATATCAACAACAACCATTACTAGCCATTGCAATGGCTAGATTACAAACCACATATTTAAGCCATCTATCGCCAAGTTAGCCTATACATGCCATTATACCAAATGAGTTTACTATATATACCCAAATTAAGCTAGTGGATACTGTGATGATGCTCCGATGATCTCCAACCTTCGCGAGCTTCTGAGCACTATAAAATAGGGGAAAATAAAACAAAATAAGCATTACATGCTTAGTTAGTTCGTATAACGGAAACTAAACTTACCAATCCTATTTTAAATCTAAGTATACAATATCATGTTTTCCATCCATTTGGCAAAATTTCCTAAACACATGCATTCAATCAAACATGTTAGTCACAAAGTTCTCATATACATCAAGTAAACATAGATGAGCTCATCATGCTATATTCTTTCAAGACATTATCATTTCATCTCATAATTCTCTCATCACGCCAAGAGTTTTGTCCATTGAATCATTGAAATTCCGATGGATACTCAATTAATACACTCGAGGTGTACAATTCAATAACCCGTCAATTCTTATTCAATAGTACCAATAAGACACTAAATCAAGGACCACACTCTCGAACCACATATCGTATTACAGGGTTACCAGTCCAGGCTAAATCCATTATGTAACGTATGCTCAAAAGAGCTCAATTAGGACTACCAGTCCAGGCTAAACCCTGATTGTAACATACGCTCAAGAGAGATTATATCAGATTACCTGTCCGAGCTAAATCCTTTCTATAATGAGATCAATAGGGTTACTCGTCCGAGCTAAATCCTGTCAGCAACAAATTCAGGACCTTATTCATTTTGGGAAGGCACATTTATCCATCGAAATTCAATAGTCAAACGAGACTTTACCCTTTTTCCAACATTCCCGAACATATAATCATTTCACACATTTATAACATTCACATAAATATAATTCATATTGCATACAAGCATAACATTCAAGTTAACATATTTACATGCTCGATTAAGTTACACGAACTTACCTCGACACTTGTTCGCGTAAATAATCTACTAATCCGAAACCTTTCCTTTTCCTCGATCTAACCTCAAATTTGTGTTGTTCGGATCTATATAAATAACTTTAATCATCAATTTCACACATTTCATATTTATTTGGACTCAATTGATATCCTAGGCAAAATTACCATTTTGCCCCTAACTTTTCCATTACTTTCAATTGTCCCTAGGCTCGGAAAATAAAATTTATGCAAATTTACTCCCTATTCCAAGCCTACCCGAAATTTCAACAGAAAATTTACAACACGTATTTTCTATAAATTTCAAAATTTTTCTTGAATTTTCACAACTTTACATTTTAGTCTCTAAATCATGTTTGCATCAAAAATCACTTTGTAAAAGTTGTTTATCTATCAAGAACCTTTCATTTTCTACCATAAATTTCTAATTTTCAACATATACATCCATGATCTAATTTCCATAATTTGATAACTCTTCAAATTGATCCTCCAAATAGATAGATTAAGCTATCCTGGTTTCAAAAATATCAAAATTACTAAAAATGAGACAATTGAACTTACCCAATTAAACCATGAATGTTTCTTCTCTCTCTCCTAGGGTTTCAATGTATTTTGGGGGAAGAAGATGAGTAAATAAGATGATATTTTCTTTTTCATCTTTTAATTAGTTAAATTATTTCAAATTCCAATTTAATCCTTGCCCTTTTTCTAAATTTTCATGGATGAGTTACCAAAATATCTACATACTTTTCTTTAATGGTCTAATTACCATATAAGGACCTCAAGTTTTGAATTCCATAGCTATTTAATCCTTCTAGCTACTAGAATTCAACTTTTGCATTTTATGCGATTTAGTCCATCTCGTAATTAAGCACTAAATCGATAAAATTTTATTATCAAAATTTTCACATGACATTTCTAGCATATTACAGACCATGTAATAAAATAAAAATAAATCTTATTTTCGGATCGGATTTGTGGTCCGGAAACCACTGTTCCAATTTCGTTGAAAAATGGGCTGTTACACTCGTAATTGTCCACTATCACAAAAATGGTATAATTTCCACCTAAGCACTATTATATTAATGTTCTATAGCCATTAGATACCTTTAGCTACTAGAAATATACTTTTGCACCTTTTTTCGATTTAGTCCTTTTTACTTAATTAAGCATGCAAACGTCAAAATTTCTTAACAAAATTTTAACACGACCTTAATATAGTCTCGTAAATGTTAAAATAAGAATAAAATAAATATTTTCACATAAAATTTGTGGTCCCAAAACTATTCTTCCAATTTCACTAAAAACGGGCTGTTACTGCTTGAGTTGGTTATTTATTTATATGTTAATACATTCAAGTCATCAATGACAACTCTTCAAATTTAGCAATTTTGAAACCAGACATACAGGCTAGCTAAATCGAGATGCAACGATCTCAAAAACATAAAATTTATGAAGAATAGGCTTTGAAAACACTTACATGCAAAGCCAATAGTTCAAGACTACCTAGAGCTTTTCTTTCTTCTTTAATGAAGATGATTTCGGTTAAGGAAGATGGGAATGAAAAACTCTTTTTCCATCCACTATAGATTTCTACTTAAATACCCAACACTAATTGTTCATTACTAGGTAAATGTGGTTAATCACCACATAACACCCTGATCAATTTTTATAAAATACATTTAATGAGGTTGCCAATAATTCTTATGATTTAGTCCTTACATCAACATTACTAACCGGTCAACCCAATTACCAAATCAAGGATCAATATAATAGTATCATGAACTTGTAAATATTAGAGAAATAATTACTGATTCACTAGTCAAAATTGTGGTCTCGAAACCATTATTTTCGATAGTACTAAAGACTGGGCTGTTGAATGAAGAAATTACAATGCTAGTGGGTGTAATGGAATTGTGAGAATTTGTTTTTTTGGTAGATCGAGCACAAAAAATAGAAGAAATTTGTGTTAATAAGAGAAAATAAAAAGAGATTTCAGGATTCTAGTAAGCCCAGTGTTTCAAAGTTGTTTTTAACTTTTCCGCCAAAGAAATTTAGAAAAGTTTTTGGCCCCTAAACAACTCGGCCAAGGTACACAAGAAGAAATAAAATGAAATCAAGTGATTTGAGATCTCAGTCTTACCTAATGATTAGTATTGGAAGTGTTCACAATGTTAATAGACCTGCTTGTGAGCATTGTGGGAAATCACATAGTGGGGTTTGCCGATTCGAATACGGTGCTTGTTTCAATGTGGATTTAATGAGCATTTCTTAAGAAACTGTAATGGAAAAGTGGATGTTAATGATGAGTAGTCTAGTAAGGAAATGTCAACCCCACAGAGAGGTAGACAGCTTGGGCAGAGCGGCAGTATAGGAGGAAATCAAAGTGGAGTTAGAGATGCTACAATTAGATTTGAAGCTAGGGTGCCAGCTCAAGCTTACGTTGTTCAAGCAAGGGAAAAACCCTCTACACTCGGTGTTATAGCTAGTGTTTTCTCTCTTTTTTATACTACAATTTATGCATTGATTGACCAACTCAATCATATATATGTACTAATTTGGTAAATGATAACAATATACCATTAGAGTTGACTGATTTTGATGTTAGAGTGACAAATATATTAGGACAGAGTGTCATAGTTAATATGATATGCAGACAGTGTCCATTGAGAGTTCAAGGCCGTTACTTTCCTGCTGATCTGATGTTATTGCCTTTTCACAAGTTTGATGTTATTTTGGGTATGGATTGGTTGACCTTACAATATGCTGTAGTGAATTGTAGATAGAAAGTGATTGCTCTAAAATGTTGGAGTGGTGAAATGATTATTGTTGAATATGTTAAGCTCGATTGTGCAGTCAATAGAATATCGACAATATTTGTAACACCTCAAAATAGGGCCTAGGTGTTTTAGGGGTAATTTAAGAATTTTAGCCTTTGAGTGTTCGAAACTTTATGAAATGGTTTATCAATAATTTTTTTACTATGGTTTTTAGAATATTTAATCAATTTATAAAAATGAGTTTTAAATACCTTTAATTTTGAAAAAAGGACTGATTTGTAAAAGAGTCAAAACTTAGAGTTTTTAAGAGGGAATTAGACCAGATTTTAAAATCCAACCTTAAAAACCCCTGTTTATTGTTTTATTTTTAGGCTAGTCTTCTACTCCTCTCATACTTGTGCCATCCATAGTTCTCCCAACTCTCCCAATTGATTTTGAATTCCAAATCCTAATTCCATTTGATTTCTATCATCTTTTAAGTTATAAATCTCCACAGAAGTTAAGAAAAACACCCAAAAACACCATAGTTTTCTCCATTGTCAAGCTTTCTAGTTTTTTAGTTTTTCAATCAAACGCTTGATTTTTCATCGTCTAAGGTAAAGATTCAACTCCTAAATAGTTTTAAATGTTATTTAGTCTTTAAAACTAAGTTTTTAGCCATTAAATGACATGTTTTAGGTAAAAGTCAAAAATCAGGCAGTTAATGGTGGATCTTAAGATTTTGAGTAAAAATGTGGTTTCAAAATGTTTTAAAATTAATTCTGATATGATTAAGATGTTTCTAAACTTATTTTGAAGTTTCATTCAAGATTTCTTGAGTTTTAATGAATTTTTGAAAAATAGTCATAAAACATGTCAAAAAACTTGATACCATGAATTAAGTAGTTTTGTGTAGTTTAAAGTTTGAGAATTAGTCATTGATGAATAATTATATGATTGAAGCTCGTTTTAGGTGAAAAGATTAAGAGTAGATCGTGATATTTGGATTTAAAGTTGGTTATGTTAAAGGTTTCGACTACATAAGAACATAGCTTCAACTTATGTTTTTTATTGCTTCTGGTGAGTCCTTAGCTATTTTTTTAATGTATTGTTATATGAATTATTGTATTCAAGGTTTGGATTCGTTAGAACCTTCTATGAGCAGAGATAAAGGCAAGGAAAATCTAGTTTAAGCTTTTGACTTTTCAACGAAAGCGTATTGGCGAGTGTTCGCAATAATTGCTTGTGGACATGATTCAATGTGTTATTTGAGAATTTAGTAGGAGCCTAAACCCCTACTCTAAATCCCGAGTGTAAACTTTCTCATACCTATGTTATCTTGTGAACTATGTGAACTATGTGAATATGTGAATTGAGATGAGATGTTATAACATGTGATATGTGATTATGATAATCGTTGTGAAAGTGCAAATATATACATGTTATGTATATGTTAAATGTTAGTGACAATGTTTTCCTAAATATGCAAATATGCAGTGATAGTGCATGGATAATCTGTAAGTGATATGTGTTTGATTTTTGATTTTAAATATTTTGGCCTTGTGCTTGAAACTATTGGATATAGTTTGCATGCTATAGGATTGTGAGTACTCACCTATATGTATAGTTATTTTAAGCGTTAAGGCCCTGGGATATGTTGGAGGGATAAGAGAATGTGAGCTAAGCTCCATTCAACGAGACATGTGAGGGGAAATAATGAGAGTGTTAGCTTTATGCTTCACTTTTGGGATATGTTTTGAAAACCCCTAACCCGTATCCATCGCTGGAATAAGGTTACGTGGCATTATCGATCAAAGCACAACATATAATATACATTTCTCATACATGATTCAATTTCACATAAATATCATTCTAACATAATCATATTGTCCCTTATAAGGTTCTACGAGACCTTAAAACATGCTTAAATGAGGCTCGGGACTAAACTAATAACATTTGCAAACTTTGGGAAACTTATAAAATTTTCATGCATATAGGGTTCACATGCTCGTGTGAACAAGCTGTGTGCCTCACACGACCACCAGACACGTCCCTGTCACAGACTGTGTGAAAACATGGCATACATACTGACTTGCACCACATGGCTAAGGACACACCCATGTACCATGGCCGTGGGAAATCTGAAGGGGTTACTGGCTTGGGTCACATGGCCGGCCACACACCCATGTGCCAGCCCGTGTGTCACACACGGACAATAGACACGCACGTCTGTCTAGACTGTGTCAAACCTATAGGGTATACTGACTTAATAGCAAAGGGCTACCCCGGGGGACACACGGCCGTGTGGCATGACCGTGTGTCGCACACGGCTGAGACACACACCTGTGTCTCTGCCCGTGTAGACAAAAATAGGCTATTTGCAAAGCCAATTTGCCACCCTTTTCTCATGCACACTTAGCAACCAAAATGGTACCAATTCAATAAATTTATAGGCAAACAAAACATGCTATTTTATACACATTTCATGCCATTTATACATTATCCTCTTAACTACTCAAATCCATAGCCAAAACATACCAAATCAATTTGCCAAAATTATCAAACTTACATAACTTCTAAATGCATTTCCTCATCATCTTATCATCTATTTCATGCCTCAAAACACACCATTTCATCATCTCAAAATCAAGCCATACATATCATCTTTCAAGCATTAGCTCACCAAATGACAACTAGCTACTTGAGCAACCATATAACCATACCAAACAGACCAAAACATAATGCAACTTAAACATCATGTATTACTTACCAAACACCTAATTCAAACCAACTTAGATGGCCATACACAACAACATTTACAAGCCAACTCACACGCCATATACCATATATACAAAGCTTCAAAAGTACCAACAAGATGATCGATAGTGTGACGATGTTCCTGATGATCCCCGATGTCCGAGCTAGCTTCGATAATCTATAAAATAGGGAAAGAACACACAAAGTAAGCTTTAAAAGCTTAGTAAGCCATATTCAAATAAAGTCATCATAATAACATTTGCATATCAATTCAATTATGCTAACATATCTAAACACATACAAGTTCACAAGCCTTTCTCATTGTACACATATTTAATATCATAATTGAATTCATCAAATACTTCTCTTTTCAATACTAGTATGAATCTTGTACGTACCAGAGTCACTTAACTCATTCACACATTTTTCTCGACTTGACTATTCCCGTTGAACCATTCAGAATCGCTAAGGATACTCGAAAAGCACATAAAGCTCGTACAATGCCATATCTCAGATATGGTCTTACATGTTATCACTTATCGATGTCATTGTCCTAGACAGGGTCTTACACGAAATTGAATAAAGATGCCAATGTTCCAGACATGGTCTTACACGTAATCACAATACAATGCCAATGTCTTAGACATGGTCTTACACGTAATCACATCTCGGTAATCCTAATGTCATGACATTCGTATCCTATACTATTCTTAAAGTTTGTATGAGACTTTCAGATGTCGTAACTTTGTCGATTCTTGCTCGTAATTGCTCGTTCAACATTCATAACAATTTAATGACAATTAAACATGTATAATTCAATTTAAAGACATTTATTTGCATATGAACTTACCTCGTATTAGGGATTGACGTATCGGGTCGACTACTCAACAACATTCAATTTCCCCCGATCTAAATCTAATTTCTTTCGTTCTTGATCTATATACATTTAAAATTAGCTCATTTATTCATTGGTTCATTAAATTTAATCACAATCACATATTTGGGTATTTTTACACTTTAGCCCCTAAAGTTTTACATTTATTTAATTTAGTCCCTATTTCATAAATACACAAAATTCACAAAATTCAATAAGACCCATGCTTGGCCAAATTACCCTTATGCCCTTTGTAGCCCATATCTTTCATTTATTCACACTTTCAACCCCACATTTTCATCTATTCATAAATAAATCCCTAATTTGTATTTCCTCTAAAAATCACGTAACAAAACATATTAATCTATCATTTATCTTCCATTTTTCATCACCAACGATCACAAAGCACATAGATTCAACAATGGCACTTCATAAAATCATCAACAAATTCGAAAATTAGGGCATGGGCTAGCTAGTACTCAAAGCAACGATCACAAAAACATAGAAATCATCAAAAGTCGAACAAATTTCATACCTCAATCAAGATGAACAAGGGCCGAATGGAAAACCTAACATTTTGGTTCTCTTATTCTCAAATTTTGGCAGTAAAGATGATGATAACACAAATTATGGCTTTTATTTTATTTATGTTATGTTTAATTACTAAATTACATATTTAACCTTAAATAAAAACCGTTTAAAAGATCCATTTATTGCCCTTTTTTGTCAAATTCTACTATCAATGGTCTAATATTAACATAAGGATCTCTCATTTAATAAACCATATCAATTAAGCACCTAAAAAAAGTAGAATGCAACTTTTGCATTTTACGCGATTTAATCATTTTTCTCAAATTGAGCTATTAAACGATAAAATTAGCTCAAGAAATTTTCACACATATATAATCACATGCTGTAAATACATAAAATAATATTAAAATAATTTTCTGACCTCAGATTTGCGGTCTCGAAACCACTGTTTCGATTTATCTAAAATTAGATTGTTACAACTCTTCCCCCTTAGGGATTTTCGTCCCCCAAAACCTACACCATTTCATCATCTCAAAATCAAGCCATACATATCATCTTTCAAGAATTAGCTCACCAAATGACAACTAGCTACTTGAGCAACCATATAAGCATACCAAACATACAAAAACATAATGAAACTTATACATCATGTATTACTTACCAAACACCTAATTCAAACCAACTTAGATGGCCATACACAGCAACATTTACAAGCCAACTCACATGGCTAAATTCAAATTTCAAAACATACTAAAATGACACTAGCCTATACATGCCATATACCATATATACAAAACTTCAAAAGTACCAACAAGATGATCGATAGTGTGACGATGTTCCTAATAATCCCCGATGTTCGTGCTAGCTTTGATAATCTATAAAATAGGGAAAGAACACACAAAGTAAGCTTTAAAAGCTTAGTAAGCCATATACAAATAAAGTCATCATAATAACATTTGCATATCAATTCAATTATGCTAAGCATATCTAAACACATTCAAGTTCACAAACCTTTCTCATTGTATACATATTTAATATCATAATTGAATTCATTAAATACTTCTCTTTTCAATACTTGTATGAATGTTGTACGTACCTGAGTCACTTAACTCATTCACTTGAACCATTCAGAATCGTTAAGGATACTCGGAAATCATATAAAGCTGGTACAATGTCATATCCTAGATATGGTCTTACGTGTTATCACTTATCGATGCCACTGCCCCAGACAGTGTTTTACATGAAATTGAATAACAATGCCAATGTCCCAGACATGGTCTTACATGTAATCACATCTCAGTAATCCTAATGTCATTACATTCGTATCCTATAAAATTTCTAAGATTCGTACGGGACTTTCAAATGTTGTAACTCTGTCTATTCTTGCTCATAATTGCTCGTTCAACATTCATAACAATTCAATGACAATTAAACATGTATAATTCAACTTAAAGACATTTATATGCATATGAACTTACCTTGTATTAGGGATTGACGTATTAGGTCGACTACTCAACAACTTTCGATTTCCCCCGATCTAAATCCGATTTCTTTCATTCTTGCTCTATATACATTTAAATTTAACTCATTTATTCATTGATTCAACAATTTAATCCACAAACACATATTTGGGTATTTTTACACTTTAGCCCCTAAAGTTCCACATTTATTCAATTTAGTCCCTATTTCATAAATACACAAAATTCATAAAATTCAATAAGACCCATGCTTGGCCAAATTACCCTTATGCCCTTAGTAGTCCATATCTTTCATTTATTCACTCTATCAACCCCACATTTTCATCTATTCACAAATAAATCCCTAATTTGTATTTTTTCTAAAAATCACTTAAGAAAACATATTAATCTATCATTTATCTTCTATTTTTCATCATCAACGATCACAAAGCACATAGATTCAACAATGGCACTTCATAAAATCATCAACAAATTCAAAAATTAGGGCATTGGCTAGCTAGTACTCAAAGCAACAATCACAAAAACATAGAAATCTTCAAAAATCGAACAAATTTCATACCTCAATCAAGATGAACAAGGGCCGAACGGAAAACCTAACATTTTGGTATTCTTCTTCTCAAATTTTGGCAATAAGGATGATAATAATACAAATTATGGCTTTTATTTTATTTATGTTATATTTAATTACTAAATTACATATTTAACCTTAAATAAAAACCATTTAAAACATCCATTTAATGCCTTTTTTTGTCAAATTCCACTATCAATGGTCTAATATCAACATAAAAACCTCTCATTTAATAAATCATAGCAATTAAGCACTTATAACAAGTAGAATGCAACTTTTGCATTTTACGCAATTTAATCCTTTTTCTCAAATTCAGCTATTAAACGATAAAATTAGCTCACGAAACTTTCACACATATATAATCACATGCTGTAAACACATAAAATAATATTAAAATAATTTTTTGACCTCAGATTTGCGGTCCCGAAACCACTGTTTCAATTTAGCTAAAATTAGACTATTACATGTTTGACTCCATGAGTCTATGTGGTGTGTTGGAGATCTGTGTATCTGATGAGTGATGATAGAGCTCATTTTTATGTTTCATAGATCAAGTGCCAAATTACCTTAAATTATGAATATGCGTGTATTATGATATGTGTTTATATGACATTTGACCATTATGCAATTTATTTATAAACATGTTATTGAGTATTGTTATATATGCTTGAATGTTATGTGATTATAGGACTATTGTGATATATGCTTAAATGTTATGTGATTATATGAGTATTGTGATATATGCTTCAAAGTTATGTGATTATATGTGTAATGTGATACATGCTTAAAAATGAATATGATTACCATGTAAATGAAATAGTAAATAATGCACGGGTAAGTACAATATGGCACTAGAGTTGGAACTGCTATATGGTTGTTTCATTAATACTTGATGCATTGTTTGCATGGTAGTTGTTCTAGGCATTCACTGACCTTGTTAAGCTCACTCACTCCTTTTAAACCCTTGCAGAGTAGTTAAGTGCTAGTGTAAGCGATATGGTTTCGAGGGGTGATCCAAGCAAGACATTAGCTTTATTTCGTAGGAGTTATTAATTTGTTTATGATTTGGGGAAATAAAGGCAATGTGGTAGAATTGTTGCATGAATTTTTGTAACACCCTAAATTTTAGGGTTAGTAATTTTGAGATTTGTGATAGGGTTAGTGGCTAGATGGTACATTTAAGTTTGTTTCCATGTTCTAGTGTCAGATTGGCCTGCCGGTCTGGTGGTTGGTTGTTTTTAGTTTAGTTTGGGGTATCGGGTTCGAGTCTTCAAGTGTGTTAGTAGGGAATTATTCTTGCACCTTTTATTTGCTTTGAGTTAAAGATAGTTATTAATTTTAACTTTATTTTTATTATTTTTTATTTTGGGAAAATTTTTCACGTTCTCTTTTTTTCTCTCTAGACGTTTCCTCCCTCTCCCTTTTTTTGGTTTTTTTTCAATCAAGAGATTTCCTTCTCTCTCCCTTTTTTTGGTTTTTTTTCAATCAAGAGATTTCCTTCTCTTTCTTTCCCTCTGCTAGTTCCCAAATTAATTTCGGGTTTATCATCGTCATTGTTGACCGATGGGTCTCTCTATTGGCTTGGAGAGCGAATCAAATGATTCAAGTGCTTATCTCGTAAGTCAGGTGTGGGATTCGTAATTCTTTTAGTGTATTTGTGAATTGAGGTTTTGATTTAGTGGTATTCTAATTTCATGTGTGTTGGGAACCTTTCCCCTTCATTGTTGAATTTTTGACCTGTTCTATGGAATTTTACACCGTTTGTGTGTTTGGGAAACAAAACTTTTGAAAGGTCGATTGATATAGTGACTACTGGAAATTGGGTGTGATTTTGATATACTTTTAGTTGTTAAGGTTTGGGGTTCATCTTGGCTCACAAAAGTGAGTTTTCGACCAATGTCGGTGTGGTTTTGTGACCACAAGGGTGGCCACATGGGCTTGTGCCCCCACACGGGCGGTTATCACAGTTGTGTGTAATACTGATATAGGGTTTCTAGGCTAATTTGGGTGCCACAGATCCGTGTTTCCTAGCAGGAACACGGGCGTGTGAGACCCTCACATGGTCGTGTCTGGCCTGTACTCTATTTTAGCACAAATGGAGAGAGAGTTATACAGCCTGTTCACATGGCCATGTCCCTGGCTCACATAGGCGTATACCTTAGCCACACAGCCGTGTGCCTCCTTCCACGCGGGCGTGTGTTCCCTCACACTGGCGTGTCTCCCCTCACATGAGTGTGTTGACCTCCCACACAACCAGAGCTCACGGCTATGTGGTCACCTATTTTAGTTATGTATATGTTTTTTATCTGAAAAATGTGTCTGTGTGTTTCAACAAGACTCTGATTTGGGCTTTGGTTTATTTGTTATTTGAGACTATTGTGTGAGATGTCTGATTTTAAACTCGATTAGTTGGGCGTGTGTGCATATTTGTTTCTGTCTGACTGTCTGTCAGTGAGTACATTGTTTCTGTGAGGTTGTAAGCATAGATGCACTTGTATAAAGAAATTTTGGGGTTGGTTGTAAAGAGAAGGAAGACTGAATCTAATCTCATCTAGCAATTTTACTACAACTTATTCGTACAGCAGTTTACTGCACTGTATCGTATATACGTTCGCTTTGCTGCATACTATTATCTGATTGGGCAGTGTAAACTATACATGAGCGTGTGAGATCCTCACACGGCTGTGTTTGCACTGTACTTTATCTTAGCATAAATTGACAGAGAGTTACACAGCCAGTTCACACGCCATGTCCCTAGCTCACACAGGCGTGTGCCTCCTCCCACACGGGCGTGTGTTCCATCACACGGGCTTGTCTCCCCTCATATGAGCGTGTTGACCCCCCACACAGCTTAGGCTTTTCCACACAACCAGAGCATATGGCTGTGTGGTCATCTATTTTAGTTCTGTGTGTGTTTTTTATCTGAAAATGTGTCTATGTGTTTTGACCCTTGCCTGGGCTTTAGTGAGGGTAGTTAAAACTTTAATTTGGGCTTCAGCTTATATGTTATTTGTGACTGTTGTGTGGGATGTCTGATTCTGAACCCGGTTAGCTGGGTGTGTATCTATATTTGTTTCTGTCTGACTGTCGGTCGATGTGTTCTTTGTTTCTGTGAGGTTGTAAGCATACATGCACTTGAATAAAGAAATTTTGGGGTTGGTTGTGAAGAGAAGGAAGACTGAATCTGATCACATCTGGCAATTTTACTACAACTTATTTGTACAGTAGTTTACCGCACTGTATCACATATACGTCAGCTTTGTTGCGCACTATTATCTGATTGGGCAGTGTTGTAACACCCCTAACCCATAACCGTCACTGGAATAGGTTAAGAGGCATTACTGAACTCATAACACAGATCAGAACAATCAAATATCAAATATCATCTCATTTCATTAAACATAGATTACTCGTATCCAATATGAACTTAAAACTAGTATACAAAATCTAAATCATGTGTTCAGGACCATATTGATATCATATGAAAGTTTTCAGAACTTACAATTGTTTTTTAACTTTTCAAAGGTCACACGCCCGTATGAACAGGCTGTGTGCCTCACAAGGCTTTACATACGTCCGTGTGTCTAAGCCGTGGCAAAACAAGGCATACATATTGACTTGTCCACATGGCCATAAGACACGCCCGTGTGCAGGCTATGTGAAAATTAGGGAGGCTACTGACTTGGCCACACAGCCGACCACACACCTGTATGCCACACACGACCAATAAACACGCCCGTGTGTCTAGGTCGTCTCAAAACTAGAGGGTATATTGACTTTAATTCATAGGGTACCCCAGGGGACACACGACCGTGTAATGTGACCGTGTGTTGCACACGGCTGAGGCACATGCCCGTGTCTATGCCCGTGTGGACAAAAATAGGTCATTTGAATAGCCAATTGCCACCCCAAATTGAGTCAACCTACAAGCACCAAACTAAGCATATATGCACAACCAATTCAGCCAATCTCAATACAAAAACATACATAACTCATTCTATGACATTATCAATCATTTCCAATCTCAATTCATAGATCGATTCAAACCAAAACTTAAACTAAAATCATACCTAAACATATGATCAATACATCATGTAATCTCATACTCAAAACTTACCAAAATTCTCATCATTTACCATTTCTTTTAGCCAACCAAAAACATACCATAATTGCATATTAGCATCACATATCATGTACAATTATCAAACTATAAGTTTAAACACAAACTAGCCATATCACATGGCTAAATATATACATCACAAAACATAATCCCACAACTTCTAGCCTATACATGCCATACTTTAATATATACATTTTCAAAGTACCAAAATGAGGTTCGATAGTGTGGTGACAATCCTCGACGATCCCCGAGCTCACAGTAGCTTCGATATCTATAAAACAAAGCAAACACACATAAAGTAAGCTTCCAAAAGCTTAGTAAGCAATATACAAATAAACATATCTTTCAAAGCAAATAAGTATCATCAAATCATTCATACTTTGTATACAAATGCTATCACAATTCTCACATTCATATACATACCTTTCATTCTCAAATAGGCTATACATAGCGAACATACCTGAATCGGATATAATTTTACAAGTCATTCATTTTTCTCAGAATGCCCGTTTGAACCGTTCAGAAACATAAGGATACGCAGATAGATCGAAAAGCATATATACAATGCCAACGTCCCAGATGTGGTCTTACATGTAATCAAACATCGATGCCACTATCCCAGACAGGATCTTACACGAAATCAGATACGATGCCGATGTCCCAGACATGGTCTTACACGCAAAATAGAAGTCGATACCAACGTCATAGACGTGGTCTTACACACAGAGCAGATATCGAAAATCCTATGTCATGACATATGTATCCTAACTATTCCTAAGGTTCGTACGGGGCTTTTCGGACATCGAAACTTTGTCGATACTTTCTCGGATAGCACATATTTAGATTGGACATTCATTCATCACAATTCAATATCAAATGAATAATAATAATTCAATTCAAACAAGCTTATTTGTATATCGACTTACCTCGTACGGATTTAAACAATGGAGTCGGTTATTCAACGACTTTCGACTTCCCTCGAACTAATTTCGTATTCTTTAATTCTCGATCTAATTCAATTCAAAATTAACCAGTTCAATCACAAATTCATTCAAAACAATCCACAAACACACATTTAGGGAATTTTGCAAACTAGCCCTTACATTTTCACATTTTGACACTTTAGTCCCTCATTCACAAAATCACAAAATACACATAATTTGCTTGTACACAAGCTTAGTTGAATTTTCATAGCTCTCGTACAAGTCCATACATTTCATTTATTTCACATTTTAGTCCCTCAAAATAACATTTTTACAATTTAGCCCAAATTACTCAATTTTATAAAAAATTGAAAGACAACATATGTTAACCCAAAACATATCTTTCATAATTCATCAACTAAAATCACAAAGCTCATAGTTTCATTAATGGCGTAACTCAAAATCATCAACAAAATCAGAAATTAAGACATGAGCTTGATAATATATACTAAGCAACGATTACAAAAACGTAGAAATCATCAAAAACCGATCAAAACACATACCTTAATCAAAGAAAATCAATGGCCGAACCCTAATGTTCTTTATCTTTTATTTTTCCTTGTATTTTTCGGCAAGATGGATGAACATAAAGCCAATTTCATGTTTTCTTTTATTTAATATATGATTAATATGCTAATGACCAAAATACCCTTTTAATAAACCATTTTAAATTCACTTATAATAAGGTCATTTATGTCCATTATCCATGTGAATGGCATATTATCCACATAAGGACCTCTATTAACAAAGACAAATCAAATAGACACTTTTAACAAAGAGCATGCAACTTTTTCATTTTATGCGATTACGTCCTTTTATCAAATTAAGCACACAAACGATTAAATTTTCATACGAAACTTTCACAGACATAAATTCATATATTTTAAGCACAAAAAAATATATTAAACATTTTTCTGACTAGGATATGTGATCCTGAAACCACTATTTCGACTAGGGTCTAAATTAGACAGTTACAATTCTCCCCCTTACGGATTTTTGTCCCTAAAAATCTTACCGTTAAGTAGATTTGGATATTACCGTCTCATAACATCTTCAGGCTCCCACATGGCCTCTTCAATACCGTGTCGATGCCACATCACTTTTACTAACGAAATTTTCTTATTTTGTAGTTCCTTAATCTCGCGAGCTAAGATATGGATCAACTTTTCTTTGTAACTCATATCAGACTGAATCTCAATCTTAGACGGAGGAATCACATGTGAAGGATCGGATCTATATCGTCGAAGCATCGATACGTGAAACACATTATGAATCTTTTCTAACTCTGATGGCAACAATAATTTATATGCTACCGGCCCAATACGCTTGATAATCTCATACAGCCCGATGAACCTTGGACTCAATTTGCCTTTTCTACCGAACCGAAATGCTTTCTTCCACGGAGACACCTTTAAAAACACTTTATCGCCGATCTCAAACTCAATATCTTTTCTTTTCAAATCCGCATAAGGTTTCTGATGATCGGAAGCTGCTTTCAAACTATCTCGGATCACTTTTACTTTCTATTCAGTTTCTTTTATCAAATCAACCCCGTGAATCTTATTTTCGCTGAGCTCCATCCTATACAAAGGTGTACGGCATTTGCGACCATATAAATCTTTGTCGGGTTCCATTTTAATGCTCGACTGAAAACTGTTATTATAAGTGAATTCAATCAAAGGTAGATATTGTTCCCACGTACCTTCAAACTCAAGAATGCAATATCTCAACATATCCTCAAGTATCTAAATAATCCACTCAGATTAACTGTCCGTTTGCGGATGAAAAGCAGTACTAAAGTGCAATTTAGTACCCAGAGCTTCTTGCAATTTCTTCTAGAATTGTGATGTGAATCTCAGATCTTTGTCTAATACAATAGATGATGGCACACTGTGCAATCTCACAATATCGGAAATGTATAACTCAGCTAACTTATCAAGTGAGTAATCAGATCGAACCGAAATAAAATGAGCTGATTTCATTAATCGATCAACTACAACCCAAATAGCATTTTCTTTCTCGGAGACAGGGGCAAACTCAAAACAAAATCCATTGTCACTCGATCCCATTTCCACTCTGGAACCATAATCAGTTTTAACAAACCAGATGACACTTTATGTTTAGCTTTAACTTGCTAACAGATCAAACATTTAGAAACAAAGTCAAAGATATCTCTTTTCATTCTGGACCACCAGTAACGCTGTTTCAGATCATTATACATTTTCGCACTACCTGGATGCACAGATAATCGACTATTGTGAGCTTCACTCAAAATCATCTGAATTAACTCTGAATTTCTCGAAACACAAATTCTATCTCAGAATCTCAGACAATAATCTTTATCAACTCTAAATTTTGAATCAGACTCTAAATCACACTGAGCTCCTTTAGCTAAAATCTCATTATTAATCTGCTGAGCTTCAATAATTTGATGTAAGAACAAAGGTCTTGCTTTCAATTCAGCTAAAACTGAACCATCACCGGACAGAACCAAATGAGCATTCATCGCACGCAAAGCAAACAATGATTTTTGACTCAAAGCATCAGCAACAACATTTGCTTTTCTCGGATGATAATTAATCACAAGTTCATAGTCTTTTAGCAGTTCTAACCATCTTCTCTGTCGTAAATTTAGATCTTTCTGAGTCCTCAGATATTTTTCAAACTCTTATGATCAAAATACACGTGACATTTTTCACCGAACATATAGTGGTGCCATATCTTTAGAGCAAACACAATCATAGCTAACTCAAGGTCATGTGTGGGACACTTCTTTTCATGCGGCTTCAACTGTCTTGAAGCATAAGCAATGTCTTTACCTTCTTGCATTTAAATACATCCCAAACCGATCAACGAAGCATCACTGTAGATTACAAATTCTTTACCTGGTTCAGGTTGTACCAATACTGGAGCTTTTGCCAATAGAGTTTTCAACTGATCGAAACTATTTTGACACTCTTCTGACCACTCAAATTTATCATCTTTTCAAAGCAGCTTTATCAACGGAGTCGCAATCATAGAAAATCCTTTTATGAATATTCTATAATAACCAGTAAGTCCCAGAAAACTGCGGACTTCAGAGACATTCCTTGGAGGTTTCCAATCCAGAATAGTTAAAACTTTGCTCGGATCAACTCGTATACTAGATCCTGATACAATATGACCCAGAAAACCAACTTCTCGCAAATAAAACTCACATTTATTAAATTTTGCATACAACTATTTATCTTGCAGAGTCTGTAGCACTATTCTCAGATGCTCGGCATGTTCGAATTCATCACGTGAATAAATCAATATGTCATCAATGAATACAACAACAAATTGATCTAAATACGGTCTAAAAATTCTATTCATCAAATCCATAAAGATAGTAGGTGCGTTAGCCAATCCGAAAAGTATAACTAAAAATTCATAGTGGCCGTACGTTGTTCGGAAAGCAGTTTTTAGAATGTCTGAGTCTTTCACTCACAACTGATAATAGCCTGATCTCAGATCTATTTTTGAAAACACAGCAGCTCTTTTCAACTGATTAGACAAATCATCAGTTCAGGGCAGAGGATACTTATTCTTGATAGTTACTTTATTCAACTGGCGGTAATCTATACACATTCTCATCGTACCATCTTTCTTTTTCACAAATAGAACCGGAGCACCCCAAGGTGAGAAAATCGGCCTAGCAAATCCTCTATCTGTCAACTCTTGCAACTGAGACTTTAATTCTTTTAATTCAGTCGGAGCCATTCTATACGAAGCTATAGAAATCGGAGTAGTACCAGGTACCAATTCAATGCCAAATTCAACTTCTCTAACCAGAGGTATTCCCAGAAGTTCTTTAGGAAATACATCAGAGAACTCACACACGACAGGCACTGATTCAACTTTCTTTTCTGACACTCTCGAATCAATCACATGTGCAAAATAGGCTTCACAACCCTTTTCTCACAATACTTAAAGCTTTCATCGAAGATATCACAGCAGGCAATCCACTTAAATCAATAGATTCGATTCTAACTATTTCATCATTCTTGCATCTCAAATCAATAGTTTTCCGTTTGCAGTTCACAACAGCATCATGCAAAGTTAACCAATCTATACCCAGAATTATATCAAACTCATCAAAAGCAAATAACATCAGATCAACCAGAAAACAAATGTCTTAAAACATTAACGGACAATTCTTGCAGACTTTAACAACCAGAACACATCTGTCTAGGGGGTTCGAAACCCTAATTACAAATTCAGTAGACTCTACAGGCAAAATCTTACTATTTACTAAGTTCATGCATATATACGAATGTATCGATCCAGTATCTATCAAAGCAATCATAGAAGTATCATAAAAAGTAAATGTACCCATAATTACGTCTGGCGATGAAGCTTCCTCACGAGCTTGGATAGCATAGGCTCTGGTAGGTGTACGAGCCTCGAATCTAATAGCTGTATCTTTTGTCCCTCTCTGACTGCCACTCACATTTCCCGTATTTTTGTGAGGTCTACCAGGAGAAGCATTACCACTTGGTCTCGAATTTTGTACACTTTCTTGATCAACAGATTCAGGGCAATCACGGATAAAATGATCTAATGATCCACATCTAAAACAGGCTCGATCATATAGTCTACAATTACTGGGATGTCTTTTACCACAATGCTTGTACACAGGGTGAGCAGATTTAGCATTTCCAACATTGGCAACAGATGTAGCTAGAGCTTTAAAGTTCGACTGCGATCTAGCATGATCTCTATTCGATTGTCCCATATTAGCCTTTGAATGGCTATTATCATCTCTGAACTTCTTTGATGCAAACTGAAATGATTTGCCTGATGATCTCTTTTGTACTTCTCTAGCTTTAAAATAAGCTTTTCTTTTTTCTTTCCCGAGATCTTCAGCTTTACATGCTCATTCAACAAGCACAACAAATTCTTTGATTTCTAGAATCCCAACCAGCAAACAAATATCCTCGTTTAGATCATCTTCAAATCTTTTGCACATTATTGCCTCAAAAGATACACATTCACGAGCATACTAACTCAACCTTACAAATTCCCGCTCGTATTCTGTAACAGACATACGGCCTTGTCTAAGTTTGAGAAACTCTATACGTTTCTGATCAATGAATCTCTGACTGATATATTTTTTCCAAAATTCAACTTGGAAGAAATCCCAAGTAACCCGTTCACTTGGAACTACGGATGTCAAAGTCTTCCACCAATGGTACGCCGTATCTCTCAAAAGGGAAACATCACATTTTATGCATTTTTCAGAAATTAATGATACTTCGTCAAGCACTCATATTGTGTTCTCCAACCAGAATTCGACCCTTTCAGCATCACCGTTTGAGGTAGCTCGAAACTCTTCGGCCCCATACTTTCTAATCTAATCTACCGAAGCCTTACTTAGCTGAACTGGGTTCACTGATGGCATAGCAGGAGTTTGCAGAGAATTAACTGGGGGTGGAGGTTATTGTACAGACGGATTGGTTCTAATATGTTGGGTGAACCAATCATTCATCATCTGATAGAAGGCTTGTCTAGCCTCACCATCACAACTACTCGCAGCCAGTCGAGAATCAGATGACGCCATCCTTTGTGCGGGAACAGGTGCATTGCTTTTGACATCATCTGCTACGACTCGTTTGGGATCCATCTGCTATATAAAAGCACATTTCAATATCAGGATTCATCATACTATTACAGTTCATAAATATGGCATGTATAGCTAGACTCACATACGCTATGGTAGTCCTAGAACCGACTAAACCATAACTCTGATACCAATAAAATGTAACACCCCTAACCCGTAATCATCACCGGAATAGGTTAAGAGGCATTACTGAACTCATAACAAAGACCAGAACAATCGAACATCAAATATCATCTTATTTCATTAAACATAGATTATTCGTATCCAATATGAACTTAAAACGAGTATAAAAAGTCTAATTAATGTGTTCAGGACCATATTGATATCACATGAAAGTTTTCAGAACTTAGAATTTTTTTTAAACATTTCAAAGGTCACACGCCCGTGTGAACAGGCTGTGTGCCTCATACGGCTTTAAACACGCCCGTGTGTCTAAGCCGTGGTAAAATAGGGCATACATATTGACTTGTCCATATGGCCATAAGACACGCCCGTGTGCGAGGCCGTGTGAAAATTAGGGAGGCTACTAACTTGGCCGCATGGCCGACCAGACACCCGTGTGCCACACACGACCAATAGACACACCTGTGTGTCTAGGCCGTCTCCAAACTGTAGAGTATATTGACTTTAATTCGTAGGGTACCCCAGGGGACACACGACCGTGTAACGTGACCGTGTGTTCCAAACGACTGAGACACCTGCCAGTGTCTCTGCCCGTGTGGACAAAAATAGGACATTTGAATAGCCAAATTGCCACCCCAAATTGGCTCAACCTACAAGCACCAAACCAAGCATATATGCATAACCAATTCAGCCAATCTCAATACCAAAACATACATAACTTATGCTATAACATTATCAATCATTTCCAACCTCAATTCATAAATTGATTCATACCAAAACTTAAACTAAAATCATACCTAAACATATGATCAATACATCATGTAATCTCATACTCAAAACTTACCAAAATTCTCATCATTTACCATTTCTTTTAACCAACCAAAAACATACCATAATTGCATATGAGCATCACATATCATGTACCATTATCAAACTATAAGTTTAAACACAAACTAGCCATATCACATGGCTAAATATATACATCACAAAACATAATCCCACAACTTCTACCCTATACATGCCATACTTTAATATATACATTTTCAAAGTACCAAAATGAGGTTCGATAGTGTGGTGACAATTCTCGACGATGCCCAAGCTCACAGTAGCTTCAATATCTAGAAAACAAAGCAAACACACACAAAGTAAGCTTCCAAAAGCTTAGTAAGCAATATACAAATAAACATATCTTTCAAAGCAAATAAGTATCATCAAATCATTCATGCTTTGTATACAAATTCTATCACAATTATCATATTCATATACTTACCTTTCATTCTGAAATAGGCTATACAAAGTGAACATACCTGAATCGGATATAATTTCACAAGTCATTCACTTTTCTCAAAATGCCCGTTTGAACTGTTCGAGAACATAAGGATACGCGGATAGATCAAAAAGCATATATACAATGCCAACATCCCAGACGTGGTCTTACATGTAATCAAACATCAATGCCACTGTCGTAGACAGGATCTTACACGAAATCAGATACGATGCCGATGTCCCAGACATGGTCTTACACGCAAAACAGAAGTCGATACCAACATCATAGACGTGGTCTTACACACAGAACAGATATCGAAAATCCTATGTCATGACATATGTATCCTAACTATTCCTAAGGTTTGTATGGGGCTTTTCGGACGTCGGAACTTTGTCGATACTTTCTCAGATAGCACATATTTAGCTTGGACATTCATTCATCACAATTCAATATCAAATGAATAATAATAATTCAATTCAAACAAGCTTATTTGTGTATCTACTTACCTCGTATGGATTTGAACAACGGAGTCGACTATTCAACGAATTTCGACTTCCCCCGATCTAATTCTGTATTCTTTAATTCTCGATCTAATTCAATTCAAAATTAACCAATTCAATCAAAAATTCATTCAAAATAATCCACAAACACACATTTAGGGTATTTTGCAAACTAGCCCTCACATTTTTACATTTTGACACTTTAGTCCCTAATTCACAAAATCACAAAATACATATAATTTGCTTGTACACAAGCTTAACTAAATTTTCATAGCTCTCACACAAGTCCATACATTTCATTTATTTCACATTTTAGTCCCTCAAAATAACATTTTTACAATTTATCCCAAATTTCTCAATTTTTATCAAAAATTGAAAGACAACATATGTTAACCAAAAACATATCTTTCATAATTCATCAACTAACATAAAAAAGCTCATAGTTTCATCAATGGTATAACTCAAAATCATCAACAAAATCAGAAATTGAGACATGGGCTTGATAATATACTAAACAACGATTACAAAAATGTAGAAATCATCAAAAACCGATCAAAACACATACCTTAATCAAAGAAAACCAATGGCCGAACCCTAATGTTCTTTCTCTTTTATTTTTCCTTGTATTTTTCTTCAAGATGGATGAACATAAAGCTAATTTCATGTTTTATTTTATTTAATATATGATTAATATGCTAATGATCAAATTCTATCACAATTCTCATATTCATATACTTACCTTTCATTCTCAAATAGGCTATACAAAGCGAACATACCTGAATCGGATATAATTTCACAAGTCATTCATTTTTCTCGAAATGCCTGTTTGAACCATTCAGAAACATAAGGATACGCGAATAGATCAGAAAGCATATATACAATGCCAACATCCCAGACGTGGTCTTACATGTAATCAAACATCGATGCCACTATCCTAGACAGGATCTTACACGAAATCAGATACGATGCTGATGTCCCAAACATAGTCTTACACGCAAAACAGAAGTCGATGCCAACGTCATAGACGTGGTCTTACACGCAGAACAGATATCGAAAATCCTATGTCATGACATATGTATCCTAACTATTCCTATGGTTCGTACAGGGCTTTTCGGACGTTGAAACTTTGTCGATACTTTCTCAGATAGCACATATTTAGCTTGGACATTCATTCATCACAATTCAATATCAAATGAATAATAATAATTCAATTCAAACAAGCTTATTTGTATATCTACTTACCTCGTATAGATTTGAACAACGGAGTCGACTATTCAACGACTTTCGACTTCCCCTGATCTAATTTCGTATTTTTTAACTCTCGATCTAATTCAATTCAAAATTAACCAATTCAATCAAAAATTCATTCAAAACAATCCACGAACACACATTTAGGGTATTTTGCAAACTAGCCCTCATATTTTCACATTTTGACACTTTAGTCCCTCATTCACAAAATCACAAAATACATATAATTTGCTTGTACACAAGTTTAGCTAAATTTTCATAGCTCTCACACAAGTCCATACATTTCATTTATTTTACATTTTAGTCCCTCAAAATAACATTTTTACAATTTAGCCCAAATTACTCAATTTCATCAAAAATTGAAAGACAACATATGTTAACCAAAAACATATCTTTCATAATTCATCAAATAACATAAAAGAGCTCATAGTTTCATCAATGGCATAACTCAAAATCATCAAAAAAAATCAAAAATTGAGACATTGGCTTGATAGTATACTAAAAAACGATTACTAAAACGTAGAAATCATCAAAAACCGATCAAAACACATACCTTAATAAAAAAAATCAATGGCCGAACCCTAATGTTCTTTCTCTTTTATTTTTCCTTGTATTTTTTGGTAAGATGGATGAACATAAAGCCAATTTCATGTTTTCTTTTATTTAATATATGATTAATATGCTAATGACCAAAATACCCTTTTAATAAACCATTTTAAATTCACATATAATAAGGTCATTTAAGTCCATTATCCATGTGAATGACATAATAGCTACATAAGGACCTCTGTTAACAAACACAAATCAAATAGACACTTTTAACAAAGAGCATGCAACTTTTACATTTCACGCGATTAGGTCCTTTTATCAAATTAAGCACACAAACGATTAAATTTTCATACGAAACTTTCACAGACATAAATTCATATATTTTAAGCACAGAAAATAATATTAAAACATTTTTTGACTCGGATATGTGATTCCTGAACCACTATTATGATAAGGGTCTAAACTAAACTGTTACAAGTGTAAACTGTACATGTCTGTATAGTGGTTTACCGCAATGCATTGTACGACATACACACCAGCTTTGCTGCGTATTATTATATGTGTGTCTTAGTCCACATACATGGTGTGTAGAGTTGGATGGGCCTTTCGAGGTCATTTGTGTTGTGTTAGGTTAGTGAGCTTAAGCAGCTCTTTTAGGGTGTGATCGGGGGACGAAGAGGTGTGTTGGTTGGATGGTGGATTTTTCTACCTACCTGCATTCATACGCATCTTATTTAAGTGACTGGGTGTAAGTCTGTTTGTCTGCATTCTATAAACTTGTCTTAACGTTCGTGACTGTTCTAATTGCGGGCATTAAGGTGTAAGTGTGTTTTCGACTTCTTATCATTGTTTCTGTGATGATAGTGTTTTGGTATCAACCCATTAATGGGTTTGTCTGTTGTGATTCTGTGCATAGTACGAAATGTGTTGCTTACTGCATATGGTCGGGACATAGGTTCTGTGTTCACCCTTTATTTCTGCGTATCTCTGTAAATACACTATGCCATTGAGAAATTAGTCAATTTTCACATGGCTGTGTCCTTTAGGCACACCGGCATGTTTGTTTGGGAATTAGGGATTTTGTGATTTGGTGCCAGAATGCCTGGCGACATGGCCGTGTCACTAATTTTGAGATTTAAAGATTCTACACGAGCATGTGTTTTTGACACACGACCGTGTCTGGTAGGAACCCGAGTGTGTGAGACCCTTACACGGTTGTGTTTAGACTGTACTCTATTTTAACACAAATGGACAGAGAGTTACACAGCCTATTCACACGCCATGTCATTGGCTCATACGGGTGTGTGCCTTGGCCACACAGGTGTGTGTTCCCTCACAAGGGCCTATCTCCTCTCACATGAGTGTGTTGACCCCCCACACAACCTAGGCTTTTCCACACAACCAGAGCACACAGCCTTGTGGTCATCTATTTTAGTTCTGTCTGTGTTTTTTTATTTGAAATGTGTTTGTGTGTTTTGACCCCTGGCTATGCTTTAGTGAGGGTAGTTAAAACTCTAATCTGGGGTTCAACTTATGTGTTATTTGTGACTGTTATGTGAGATGTCTGATTCTGAACCTGATTAGCTGGGTGTGTATGCATATTTGTTTTTGTTTGACTATCTGTCGATGTGTTCATTATTTTTGTGAGGTTGTAAGCATACATGCACTTGCATTAAGAAATTTTGGGGTTGGTTGTGAAGAGAAGGAAGACTGAATCTAATCTCATCTGGAAATTTTACTACAACTTATGCGTATAGCAGTTTATTGCACTGTATTACATATACGTCACCTTTGCTGCGTACTATTATCTGATCAGGCAGTATAAACAATATATGTCTGTATAGCGATTTATCACAATGCATTGTACGACATACACCCTAACTTTGCTGCGTATTATTATCTGTGTGGCTTAGTCCACATACATGGTGTGTAGAGTTGGATGGGCCTTTCGAGGTCCTTTGTGGTGTGTTAGGTTGGTGAGCTTAAGCAAGTCTTTTAGGGTGTGATCGGGGGACGAAGAGGTGTGTTGATTGGATGGTAAATTTTTCTACTTAACTACATTTATACGCATCTTATTTGAGTGATTGGTTCTAAGTCTATTTGTCTACATTCTATAAACTTGACTCAACGTTTGTGACTATTCTAATTGTGGGTATTAAGGTGTAAGTGTGTTTCTGACTTTTTTATCATTGTTTCTGTGATGATAGTGTTTTGGTATCAACCCATTAATGGGTTTGCCTGTTGTGATTCTGCGCATAGTACAAAATGTCTTGATTGTTGTGTATGGTCGGGACATAGGTTCTATGTTTACCCTCTATTTCTTCGTATCCCTATAAATACACTATGCCATTGAGAAATTAGTTGGTTTTCGCACGGCTGTGTCACTTGGGCACATCGGCGTGTGTGTTTGGAAATTAAGAATTTAGTAATTTGGTGCCAGATTACCTGGCACAAGGTTGTGTGGCTAATTTGGGGATTTAGGGATCCCACACGAGTATGTGAGACCCTCACACGGTTTTGTTTGGCCTGTACTCTATTTTAGTACAAATGGAAAGAGAGTTACACAGTCTGTTCACACGCCATGTCCCTGGTTCACACATACGTGTGCCTTGGCCACACGACAGTATGCTTTCTCCCATACAGGCGTGTGTTCCCTCACACGAGCCTGTCTCCCTTCATAGGAGCGTGTTGACCCCCCACACGACCTAGGCTTTTCCACACGACCAAGGCACACGGCTGTGTGGTCATCTATTACAGTTCTGTATATATTTTTTATCTGAAAATGTGTCTGTGTGTTTCGACCCTTGGTTAGGCTTTAGTGAGGGTAGTTAAAACTCTGATTTGGGCTTCGGCTTATGTGTTATTTGTGACTGTTGTGTGAGATGCCTGATTCTGAATTCGGTTAGCTAGGTATGTATGCATATTTATTTATGTCTGATTGTCTGTCGATGTGTTCATTGTTTCTGTGAGGTTGTAAGCATACATGCACTTGCATAAAGAACTTTTAGGGTTGGTTGTGAAGAAAAGGAAGACTGAATCTGATCTCATCTGGCAATTTTTTTACTACTTATTTGTACAGCAGTTTACCGCGCTGTATCATATATATGTCAGCTTTGCTGTGTGATTGGGCAGTGTAAACTGTACATGTTTGTATAGCGGTTTACCGTAATGTACTATACGACATAAACACCAGATTTGTTGCGTATTATTATCTGTGTTGCTTAGTCCACATACATGGTGTATAGAGTTGGATGGTCCTTTCGAGGTCCTTTGTGGTGTGTTAGGTTGGTGAGCTTAAGCAGCTCATTTAAGGTGTGATCGGGGGACGAAGAGGTCTGTTGGTTGGATGGCAGAATTTTCTACTTAACTGCATTCATACGCATCTTATTTGAGTGACTGGGTGTAAGTCTATTTGTCTGCATTCGATAAACTTGTCTTATCGTTCGTGACTGTTCTAATTGCAGGTATTAAGGTGTAAGTGTGTTTCCGACTTTCTTATCTTTGTTTCTATGATGATTGTGTTTTGGTACCAACCCATTAATAGGTTTGCCTGTTGTGATTTTGCACATAGTACCAAATGTGTTGATTGTTGCATATGGTCGGGACATAGGTTCTGTGTTTACCCTCTATTTCTATGTATCTCTGTAAATACACTATGCCATTGAAAAATTAGTCAATTTTCACACGGTTGTGTCCCTTGGGCACACCGAATTGTGTTTGAGAATTAAGGATTTAGTGATTTGATACCCGATAGCCTGGCCATACGGCCGTGTGGCTAATTTGGGAATTTAGGTATCCCACACGAGCATGTGTTTTGGACACACGATCGTGTCTGGTGGGAACACGAGCATGTGAGACCCTCACACGGCTGTGTTTGGGCTGTATTCTATTTTAGCACAAATGGAGAGAGAGTTACACAGCCTGTTCGCACGCCATGTCCCTGGCTTACACGGGCGAGTGCCTTCTCCCACATGGGCGTATGTTCCCTCACACGGGCCTGTCCCTCTTCACACGGGCCTGTCCCCCTTCACATGAGCCTGTTGACCGCCCACAAGGCCTACATGCCTATGTGGTCATCTTTTTATTTTTGTGTATGTTTTCTCATCTGAAAAGGTGTCTGTGTGTTTCTACCCTTGTCTAGGCTTTAGTGAGGGTAGTTAAAACTCTGATCTGGGCTTCGGCTTATGTGTTATTTATGACTATTATGTGAGATATATGATTCTGAAACCGGTTAGCTGGGTGTGTATGCATATTTGCTTCTGTCTAACTGTCTGTCGATGTGTTCATTGTTTCTGTGAGGTTGTAAGCATACATGCACTTGTATAAAGAAATTTTGGGGTTGGTTGTCAAGAAAAGGAAGACTGAATCTGATCTCATCTGGCAATTTTACTACAACTTATTTGTACAGCAATTTACCGCACTGTATCACATATACGTCAGCTTTGCTGCATGATCGGGTAGTGTAAACTCTACATGTCTGTATAGCGATTTATCGCAATGCAGTGTACGACATACACACCAGCTTTACTGTGTATTATTATCTGTGTGTCTTAGTCCACATACATGGTGTGTAGAGCTGGATGGGCCTTTCGAGGTCCTTTGTGGTGTGTTAGGTTGGTGAGCTTAAGCAACTCTTTTAGGGTGTGATTGGGGGACAAAGAGGTGTGTTAGTTGGATGGTAGATTTTTCTACTTAACTGCATTCATACACATCTTATTTGAGTGATTGGGTTTAAGTCTGTTTGTCTGTTTTCTATAAGCTTGTCTTAATGTTTGTGACAGTTCTAATTGTGGGTATTAAGGTGTAAGTGTGTTTCTAACTTTCTTATCATTTCTTTTGTGATGATAGTATTTTGGTATCAACCCATTAATGGGTTTGCCTATTGTGATTCTGCACATAGTACGAAATGTGTTGATTGTTGCGTATGGTCGGGACATAGGTTCTGTGTTTACCCTTTATTTCTGCGTATCTCTGTAAATACACTATGCCATTGAGAAATTAGTCAATTTTCACACGGCGGTGTCCCTTGGGCACATCAGCATGTGTGTTTGGGAATGAGGGATTTAGTGATTTGGTGCCAGGCTGCCTAGCCACATGGTCGTGTGGCTAATTTGGGGATTTAGGGATCCCACACGAGTATGTGTTTTGGACACATGACCGTGTCTGGAGGGAACACGAGCATATGAGACCCTCACACGGCTGTGTTTGGCTTGTACTCTATTTTAGCACAAATGGAGAGAGAGTTACGCAGCCTGTTCACACTCCATGTCCCTGGCTCACACGGGCTTGTGCCTTCTCCCACACGGCCGTGTGTTCCCTTGCACAGGCTTGTCTCCCTTCACATGAGCCTATTGAGCCCCCACACGGCCTAGGCTTTTCCACACGACTAGATCACACGGCCATGTGGTCATCTATTTTAGTTTTGTGTATGTTTTTTATCTGAAAATATGTCTGTGTGTTTCGACCCTTGGCTAGGCTTTAGTGAGGGTAGTTAAAATTCTGATCTAGGCTTCGACTTATGTGATATTTGTGACTGTTGTGTGAGATATCTGATTCTGAACCCGGTTAGCTGGGTGTGTATGCATATTTGTTTCTGTCTGACTGTATGTCGATGTGTTCATTGTTTCACTGAGGTTGTAAGCATACATGCACTTGCATTAAGAAATTTTGGGGTTGGTTGTGAAGAGAAAGAAGACCAAATCGATCGATCGATATGACAGCTTTCTTTATCAAGAACTTATTCGTATAGTGGTTTACCACACTATACCGTAAGTACATCAGCTTTGCTGTGTACTATTATCTGATCGGGGAGTGTAAACTGTAACATGTCTGTACAATGATTTACCACAATGCATTGTACGATGTACACGCCAGTTTTGCTGCGTATTATTGGAGTGGCTTAGTCCACATACATGGTGTGTAAGGTTGGATGGGCCTTTCAAGGTCCTTTTTAGTTGTTTGGTTGGTGAGCTTAAGCAGCTCTTTTGAAGTGTGATAGCTGGATGGGCGGGTTTTTTCTTATTAATTGCATTCATACACATCTTATTTGAGTGATTGAGTGTAAGTCTGTTTTTTATAAGCTTGTCTTAATGTTCATGACTATTCTAATTGCAGGTATTAAGGTGTAAGCATGTTTTTGACTTTCTTATCATTCTGTACGTGATGATAGTGTTTCGGTATCAACCCGTTAATGGGTTTGCCTGTTGTGATTCTGTGCATAGTACCAAATGTGTTAATTGTTGCGTATGGTCGGGATGCAAGTTTTGGGTTTACCGTCTGTTTTTGTGTATATGTATAAATACACTATGCCATTGAACTGCTGCTTGTGACCTTTTGGACTCACACTGAGCTCGTTTAGCTGACCCCCTTAGTGTTTCCCCTTTCATGTACACTTCCATTTTCTGCAGTTTGGACTCGGCATGTCAAAGGTCTCAGACTGTGGTACAATTTTAATTTGGGTTTCCGTAAATGGTTTTCTTCGGACTAAATTTTTTTAATAATGGGACTTTATATCTTGAGAGTTTTTACGAAACTTAAATACTATAATGTTTTTCGGTTTTTTAAACTAAAATTTCCCATGATCACTTCAGTGATCAATGTAACTTTTAGAATTTGACCCAAACTTCTAAGCCTAGTCCGAGTTTTAGGGCGTTACAATTTCTCCATGATAATTTGGATGTTTTCATAGTTTTATTTTTTCTCAGGATTTAAAGGTTTGATTCGTGATATGTTGACTATTGCTCAGACTTATTCTCAATGTTTGAAACTGTGATTATAGTTGTTTTGATGTTTATTTGATATGGTAAAAGATGCATGTTGAGTAGATTCGTGTTGGAATGGTTTATATGCTTAAATATGCTAAATTTTTACTGTCTAGAGTAGAGGTATTGATATTCGTATTTTAAAAATGATACTTCTGTGATTTTTAAAGTGTAGGAAGTCAATTTCGCTTGTTGGTATCGATATTTTCCCACGGGTATCGATACTCGGGGTAAAATTATCGATACTTTTTCAATGGTATTGATATTTTCTGAAAGTTCAGTTTTTAAGACAAGAAACAGTAAGCTAATTTGGTATCAAATTTTCAAGCGGTATCAATACCACTTGAGCGAATTATCAATACCACTTTACCAATATCGATACTTACGTAACAGTTTTGAAAAATTTTGCTAAGTGGTCCTAATGCATGTTTAATTATTATTATAAGTTTATTTAAAGTATTTTTGGCATGTTTTAATGATGGTTGATATATGTTTGACTAAAAATTTATAAGACCATTGATAAAGAGGATAATTTCTTAATAATGAGATAATTTACTATGAATATGACATAAGACGGTGGTATGGCATCTTGATATTCAGGATTGGCGACTAGGCTGGGTATAAGGTGTTTGCATTTGGTGGTATCAGAGCTATAGGTTCATTAACTCTAGGACCTAGGTGATTGTTGTGTGTTTCAAGCCTCAAAACTTATGAGTCTAATCTCCTTATTTTCTTGAAATTGTTGATATAACCCTGATTGAATGGCATGAGATTGGTTTAAATATCTTTGATTGAATTGCATGTGTGGTAGGAACGAGAACACATCACCTTGATACTAAAGTTTGTTTGTAGGAACGAGACTTGGATCATTTACCCTGCCACTCACACCTCTGTCTATTTGCTTATTTGTTTGATTGTGTATGTTAAATTAGTAGATATGCCTCGCAGATGTGTTAATGTGAGTGCAAATGTATTCATTTGTTCTAAATGCATTACTTAGTAAGTTGGAAATTTTGGCATGAGTGATTGATGAGGGTTTCATTTGGGTTAGATCAAGTAGTAGAAGCATGGTGGTAGATTTAGGTTCTATGGTTTCGTAAATATTGAGTGACTTAGCTAATAAGTAGAGAATCCCAATAGAGACTATTGAATTAAGATAAAAATGATTATGAGTTCTTTAGATGAGAGCGTCGTAGTGAATAGAGGAAATTGTTAGAGAAGTTATCGAAAGGTAGTTCGTGGTAGTGAATAGAATCATTAAGGAAAGCGGTAGGAAGATAAGGAGAATAGGAATCAGTGTGCCCAGTGAAAGTGTGATGGTTAGTTTAAAAGTAGAAATAACATATTTTGTGATTAAGCAAGTGATATGTTAGCGGGAAATTCCGAGGATGAAATTCTTTTTAGAATGGGAGATATTTAACACCCCAAAATAGGGCCTAGGAGCTTTCGGGGTAATTTAAAAAGTTTAGCCTTAGAGTGTTCAAAATTTTGTGACATGGTTTATTGATAATGTTTTTTACTATGGTTTTTAGAAAATTAAATCAATTTTTGAAAATAAGTTTTAAATACCTTTAATTTTGACAAAGGACTAATTTGTAAAAGAGTAAAAACTTAGAGTTTTTAAGAGGCAATTAGACCAAATTTTAAAATCCAACCTAAAATCCCCCATTTATAATTTTATTTTAAGGTCGTATTCTTCTCCTTTCATACTTGTGCCGTCCATAGTTCTCCCAACTCTCCCAATCGATTTTGAATTCCAAATCCTAATTCCGTTTGATTTCTATCATCTATTAAGTTAAAAACTGTAACATCCTAAAATAGGGCCTAGCCAGAATAGTGGTTTCAGGAACACAAATACGATGTTAAAATATTTATTTTATGATTGTTTTGGGGTTTAGAATATGAGAATATGTTTACATTAGAGTTTCATGAAGAAATTTTAAGTATAAGATGTTCAATTGAGAGTTAAGGACCACATTGAATAAGTTTCGAAACATGGATTTTAAAAGCAATTTGTATGAAATTGCTTTGGATTATGAATTAGTGGTCCTTGAATAGTAATTTGACCAAGTTATAGAAATTTGGACAAAAAAATGGGCTTGCATGGATGAATTTTAAAGAAAGGGTCTAAGGGCATTTTGGTCATTTACCATTTTAATGAATTAAAAAGGGGAAAAAGAAGCAAAAATCAACCATCTTCTTCCCCATAGCTGCCAAAATTTTGAGCTCTCCATAGTTAGGGTTTCTTCTTTTTCCAAGCTCAATAGTAAGTACTCTCAAGCCCAGTTTTTAATGTTCTTCGTGTTTTTGATATCCCGGTAACTTGTTCTTTCCATTTCTACCCATATTTCATGCTAGGGTTTATGTTTAAAAATTTACGCATGCATGACATGTTTGTATTTTAAGAGTTTATGGAGGAATATGAAAGGATGTTGTATGTTAAACATCTTTTTCTAGGTGATTTTCATGAAAAACCCTTATAGGAACTATTTTGTGAAAGTTATAAAATCTGTGGTAGAAATGTGAAATTAATGGAAAATGAGAGTTATCATAGGAGAGAAAAATGTTTGACTAGGCTTGGGTAAGGTAGAAATTGAATGAGTTTCATTATACGAGCCTAGGGACTAAATCGTAAAAACTTGAAAGGCCAAGGGCAAAATGGTCATTTTGACCGGGGGTGGAATTTAGACTTGAAATGGATTAAATGAATGGTTAATAATCTATTCTTATTGTTATAGACCCCGAGGAATAAATTCCAGAGGTCGATCGAGGGAAACGGAAGGTTTCAGAGTGACCGAAACATTAAACCAACGAATACTAAGTAAGTTCAGATAACCCTAAGTAAACATATATTATGCTAAATTGTATACGGCAATAAATGTATGATGATGAATTGAATTTATTCAAAATACGTAATTGTATAAAATACAATTGTACAATGAAATGATGAAAAACGTCTCGGTTGATGTTGAATGGGAAATCCGATGAAGGAACCCTAATTTACATGAAAAATGAGATCCTGCATGTGTTGCAGCAAGGATTTAGCCCGAATAGGTAATCCATTAATCTCATCTCTAAAAAGGATCTAGCCTGGACGGGTGTTCCTTCCGAATGATTGAGCCTCCCGAAGAATAAGTGTGCACTATGGATTTAGCTCGAATGGGTAATCCAAATAGGGTCTAAATTTAGCCTGGGCTGGTAATTCAGATCCTAGCTCATTAAGGATGTTTGCCATGAATGGGATTTAGCCTGGACTGGTAATCCCAGCATCACCTTATGAGTCTTCTGAATGGAGGATTTAGCCTGGACTGGTAATCCCACCATAAGAATGTGAGGTTCACGGGAGTGCATATCTGATATGATCATTCACACAAATTGACAGATAATGGGTATTTTCATCGAGATTGCCTATAAACTCAATGAGACTAATATGATACACCTGTATAAGATGAATTGTAAAGTGATGAGCTCATCTAAGTTAAATTCCATGGTGTTATTGATATATATATGTATCTAACACATTGATTGAGTGCATGATTAGGAAAAGCTTTTCATGCTAATTAAGGTTACTAATCAAATATGGTTGAATGCTAAATTATCTGGTAAGTTTACTTTCCGATTAATCGAGCTTACTAAGCATGTAAATGCTTACTCCTCTCTTTTCTCCTACTTTTCAGAGCTTGTGGACTCATTAGGCTTGGAGGACGATTGGAGATTACAATACAATATTAACTAGGTCCGCTTTGGTATATGAATACTTTTATTTTGTTAATTTGGCATGTATAGGTGCTTTTGAGTTATTTTGTTGAAAGCCATTTGGCTAACCAATATAAAGGCTTGGATGCCTTGTTTATACATTCTGTAATGGCTTTGATATATGGTTTTTTGTGGTATGTTATCCCACCATCATACTAAATGAATTGTTAAATGTTTATGTATATGTCATAATATATACATATTTGTGTAATGTGACCAATTCATCGGAATTGGGAGGATCATAATTGGCAATGAGTAAATAACAAGCCAAAATCCAATGTTGAGGCAAATATTGCTATCATCCTTCAGACTACTAAGGAACATTATGGCATGCGTAAACCAATGATATGAGGTTTCCATGCAATAAGGTTTTATGGAGACCATTAAGAAGTATTAAGTGAATATTGCTTGTTAATTGACATCCAATAAGTATAAGTGTGATAAAAAGGGCTGACCTAGGGCTTGAAAAATAGCCTAATATGGTCCACATGGTGTGTGACAGCCCTAATTTGACCCTAGTCGGAATGTGGTTTCGGGACCACAAAATCGAGTCATAAAATTTATTTAAAATTTATTTGCATAACTTCTATGTGTGATAGTGCATGTGTGAAAATTTGATGTTTTAATTTAGTCTTATGAATGGGAATTTCACTTGAAAGGACTTAGTTGAGAAACCATAAAAATGTGATAGGTAAATGTTGAAGTGGCCAAATTGTATATGGATAGCATCATAAAGGACTTGCATGTCAAATGGACCACTATGATTATAGTAGACGGTAATGATGATGAAAAATTTGGCATTTTGTGTATTTTATATTAGTGAAATAATATTAAATAGTTTTATATTAAAAAACCATGAATTAATAATAGAAAAAGGGTGATAAAAACAAAGTTTCTCATTTTTGTCTCCCCTTTTGCCGAAACTAAACAAGAAATTGAAAAAAGAACACCTAAGGCATTCGGCCATCTTGTGTTGGGAATTAAGGTATGATTTCATATGTTTTTCTTTGGATTTTGAGAAATTTAAATTGGTTTTGAAGCTCCTAACATGACCCATGTGTATGATTTTGTGTTTGTGATGCATGAAGCATTCGGTCATGAGCTCAATGGGTTACATTGTGTACGTTTTGATAATTTGTAAGGAGAAATGTTTTTAATTGAGTATGAATAAACTAAATTACTATATGTGGCTCAAATGAGCTTGAGTAGTCGGCTAATGAAGTTAAGTATATGAATTAGGAGCATGAGTCCATTCGGCAATTTAAGATAAATTGCGAAATAATGCTTAATATTAGTAGTACTTGTTTAATCGGCAAATTGAGCTTAGAATGGATGAATTTATGAGTTTGGGACAAAAGTATATATATATATTCGGCTATGAATTTTCGTGTTTAATTTTGAATGTTGATGTTTCAAATTGAAAATGGATGTTAGTTGAGTTATAATACTTGTTTAATAATGAAAAGAACATGAGCTTAATGCTTAAATAACATTTGGCTTTGGAGTAAGTTAAATTAGTTAGAAAATGAGTTCGAAGATAGTGAATTTTGTGTTAAAAGAGGGATTTAGGTTGTATATACGTGATTAGATTGAATACAAGAGGCTATGTCAGCTAATTGAGGGATTCGGCCATAGTATTATAGTGAATAATAATTTGAACAAGGGTTTTAATTGTATGATAGGTTCTCGGTTATGGTTGATTGGATAATAAATTGGTGTGGATGCTTTGAATGAGATATGTACAATTATTTAGTATTGAAAAATTTGGAAATGTGAATTGCCGAAATTATCTTGTATATGTAGCGAATAAATGGAATAGATGAGAAGTATGTTTGGATGTGCATTAAGTTTAAGGGTTAAACTTTAAATTGTTAGGGCTTGGTTAATATTAGATGGAATACCAAATATGTGCATGTGTCTATGAGGAATAAATATAAATTGGGGCTACGATAATTGAATTATTTTATTTGCTTAGTTGGAGCTTAAAATCAAAGGGAGCCAAGTTCGACCCAAGGAAAAGTGAAAGCGGTTGAGTAGCTGATCAGAGTTGTTCATCCTACTAAAATGGTAAGTTTCTAATTAATTTAAGTTACGGTTAATATTGCACATAAAATAGGTTGGATAAGAAATCATGGTATGTATGAATTTGTGAAAATCGAATGTGAGATTTATCAACCTATCTATGACATAGTGGTAGCTATAGATAAGAAATTTCAGCACTATGTGTGCGAGGTTATGCGGCACTATGTGTGCAAAAACTACATGGCACTATGTGTGCGAGGAAACGCGGCACTATGTGTGCGAATGAGTAAGAGCACTATGTGTGCGGACCTTTAAATCGAGCACTAAGTGTGTGATATCGATCGTAGAGAATTGCTTGTGCAAATGAAAAAGTTTAAAACTTTAAACTGGGAGTAATGAAATGTGCATGGATATTAGACATGGGACTTGATCTATATCTATATATTAATAGATAAATGCTCGGGAAGAGAGAAAGAAGAGAAAGGTAATCGGCTCAATTAGTATATAATTGAACAAAGATATAAATTAATGATAAATGAATCTAAATGGATTGGAGATTGATTTATAGATGAAGCGGCTTGGTTGTGCTTTATTTGATTAATTGGTCATTGTTTGTCAGTTATTATATATATGCCAACGATATGCATATGATATTACCATGGTCCTTTCAATTTACGATTAAATGGTGTAGGAGTACATAGTGAATTCGGGTAAGTATGTACCAAATTCATAATGTACACATGTGACATAAGATTTCCTTGTGATACCTTGTTTGAATTTGGTTAATATTGGATTGAAATCTTAAATTTTTGTTAAGACAATTGGATCATTACATTCTTTTTAAAATTTCTTAGGATTTATTGAGTTAATAAATCACTCGGTGTATTTATTGGTTTTGTATAGATCATCTTGTCGAGGAAAGCTTGGATTCTTTACGAAGTCATCACATCTTTTGACAACCCCTTTTTGGTATCTTCGTTTAAAACTCAAATAGACATTATGGCATGTATAGAATAATATTTTGGGGGGTTGCTATTTTGATAGTATTGTATATATATAAGGCCATGTGAATATGGCTAAAGTTCTATGTAGGGATGTGATAATGGTTTAATTATAAATCTTGAAGTGAAATCAACTTGACATATGAATCCATATTGTGATATGAGTGCGATTATGTTATGCTTGAACTAACATTGTTAAGCATTCGAGATACATTATGTATATATATTCGGTCAAGAGGAGAAAAATCATCTTACATTTCTACCCTTGTTTTAGTATGTGCATACAATAGAAGTTACTCATGGAAACGTGCTATTATTGTTGTAATTACTTAAATTAATATTGGACACGGGTATTAGGGTGCTACATTTTTATTGGTATCAAAGCTATGGTTTAGTCGATTCTAGGACTACCGTAGAGCGTGAGAGTCTAGCTATACATTCCATAATGCTAGTATATGATAGTGTGATGACTTCTGACGGCTGAAATTGTTGTTTTGATTAGTAAATGGAATCCACTCCAGAGAGAGCCTTAGAGGATGACGTTTAGAGTGTAGCGCTTGCTTCCGCGCAAGGGACAGCGCCTGTTGAACCTCAACCATCTGTGAGTAATCAAGATGATGGGGCTAAGCAAGCCTTCTTTACCATGATGAATGAGTGGGTTGCACAATATGCCTCAACAAACCCGGCTGCTCAACCATTTTTGAATTTAAATAATCCTCCTCCGGTGCCTATAATACCAGCAACTACTGATCCCTTGAGGCTGAGTAAACCTCTTGTTGATTTGATTAGGAAGTGCAGGGCCAAGGAATTTTCAGCCACAGCTACTGATGATGCTGAAAGGGCTGAGTTTTGGCTTGATAATACCATCCGCATTTTCGATAAGCTGTCTTGCACACCCGATGAGTGTCTAAAGTGTGCAATATCCTTATTACGAGATTTAGCCTACTATTGGTGGAGAACCCTGATTTCGATTGTTCCAAAGGAACGAGTTACTTGGGACTTCTTTCAGACAAAGTTTCGTAAGAAGTATATTAGTCAACGATTCATCGATCAAAAATGCAAAGAATTTTTAGAGCTTAAACAAGGCAGTTTGATGGTATCTGAATATGAACATGAGTTTGTAAGACTCAGTCGTTATGCTTAGGAGTGTGTAGCTAATGAAATTGCCATGTGTAAAAGATTTGAAGAGGGATTGAATGAAGATTTAAAGCTACTGGTGGGTATTCTAGAAATAAAGGAATTCGTAACACTGGTCGAACGAGCTTGCAAGGCTGAAGAGCTTGGAAAGGAGAAAAAGAAAGCTGAATATGAAGCTAGGGACTTTCGTAAAAGATCAGCGGGTAAAAATTCTTTTTTGGCTGTAAAGAAGTTTAGAGATGATACTAACAGATCAGAGACGACTGCAGGAATTTCCATTAAGGAGCGACTATCAACGGACTCTCGAGCTACTTCGGTTGCTAGTGTTGGCAACAATCGGCAAGAAAAACCCAAATGTCTATAGTGTGGAAGACAACATGTAGGTGATTGTTGGGGTAAGTCTATTAACAGAGCCTGTTATAGATGCCGTTCGCGGGATCATTTCATTCGAGATTGCACGGAACCTGATGAGAAAAATAAGATGTAAGGTGCGAGATCGAGTGGTGCAACAACTAGAGGTAGACCATCGAGAAATACTGGAGGAAGGGGTGGTAATCAGAGAGGGACTTCTGATATGGCAGTTCGATCTGAGACTCGTGCCCCCGCCAGAGCTTATGCCATCCGTGCACGAGATGAGGCATCCTCCCCTGATGTTATCACTGGTACATTCACTCTCTATAGTACTAGTGTATTTGTTTTAATTGATCCTGGTTCGACTCATTCTTACGTATGTGAAACATTAGCGTTCAGTAAGAGTCTACCTGTTGAGTCTACTGAATTTGTGATACGAGTGTCAAACCCTTTGGGTCGGTATGTGTTAGTTGATAAAGTATGCAAGAGATGTTCATTGATAATTAAATATTTCTATTTTCCAGTGGATTTGATGCTATTACCCTTTGACGAATTTGATATTATTCTCGGAATGGACTGGTTAACCAAACATGATGCTGCTATAAATTGCAAGCGAAAGACTATAGACTTGCGATGTTCGAGTGGTGAAATGATTCGAATTGAGTCTAATGATCTGAGTCGGTTACCAGTAGTGATATCTTCTGTGTTAGCTCAGAAATATGTGAGAAAGGGTTATGAAGCTTATCTTGCATATGTACTGGATAGCAAGGTATCAGAACGAAAGCTCGAGACTGTGCCTGTAGTTTGTGAGTATCCAGAAGTGTTTCCTGAGGAATTACCGGGATTGCCACCTGTTAGAGAAGTAGAGTTCGGCATAGAATTGGTTCCAGGTACGACACCGATTTTGATCGCTCCGTATTGTATGGCACCGACCGAGTTAAAAGAATTAAAAGCTCAATTGCAAGAGTTTACTGATAGAGGTTTTGCGCGACCTAGCTTCTCACCCTGGGGTGCTCCAGTTCTGTTTGTGAAAAAGAAAGACGGAACTATGCGAATGTGTAGTGATTATCGTCAGCTCAATAAAGTGACGATAAAGAGTAAATATCCGTTGTCGACTGATAGATGACTTATTTGACCAGATTGAAAGGAGCTTAGTGTTTTTGAAGATTGATTTGCGATCCGCTATTATCGATTCAAGTTAGAGATTCGGCGTTCCTAAGATCGCTTTAGCGAGATATGGACACTATGAGTTTTTAGTGATGTTGTTTGGGCTCACTAATGCCCCTACGGTTTTCATGGATTTGATGAATCGGGTATTCAGACAGTATTTGGATCGATTTTTAGTGGTGTTCATAGATGATATTCTAATTTATTCTCACAACGAGTCCGAGCATGCCAAACACTTGAGGCTTGTACTACAGATTTTGCAAGATAATCAGTTGTATGGAAAATTCAGTAAATGTGAATTCTGGTTAAGGGAGGTCAGCTTTCTGGGACATATTATATCCACTTCGGGTATTAGAGTTGATCCGAACAAAATTTCAGCCATTCTGGATTGGAAACCTCCGAGGAATGTTTCTGAAGTTCGGAGCTTTTTGGGACTCGCGGGGTACTACTGACGATTCGTTAAGGGTTTCTCGATGATCGTAACACTGTTGATGAAACTACTCCGGAAAGATATCAAGTTTGAGTGGTCAGAGAAGTGTCAGACAAGTTTCGACCAGCTGAAAACCCTTTTGACAAAGCTCCTGTGTTAGTTCAGCCAGAGTCTGGTAAAGAGTTCGTAGTCTACAGTGATGCTTCTTTGAACGGTTTGGGTTGTGTGTTGATGCAGGAAGGTAGAGTTGTTGCATATGCTTCGAGACAACTAAAGCCTCACGAGAAAAATTATCCAACTCATGATATTGAGCTAGCTACGATTATATTTGCTCTTAAAATTTGGCGTCACTACTTGTTTGGAGAGAAATGCCGTGTTTATACTGATCACAAAAGCCTAAAATATTTAATGACTCAGAGAGACTTGAATCTGAGACAACGACGGTGGCTTGAATTATTAAAGGATTACGAAATTGTCATTGATTATCATCCTGGTAAAGCAAATGTGGTGGCTGATGCCCTAAGTCAAAAATCTCTGTTTACTCTTCGAGCAATGAATGTACATATGTCTATTTCCGCTGATGATGTACTGGTAGCGGAATTAAAAGCAGAACCAGTGTTAATACAGCAAATTCGTGAAGCACAGAAAATCGACGAAGAATTGGTTGCTAAACGAGCCCAATGTGATTCTAATATGGGTTCAGAGTTTCAAATTGACGACAATGATTGTTTAAGATTCAGAGGTCGATTTTGTGTTCCGAGAAATTCAGAACTTACTTTGATGATTTTGAGTGAGGCCCATTGTAGTCGAATGTCGGTCCATCCTGGTAGCACGAAAATGTACAACGATCTAAAAAGACAATATTGGTGGCATGGTATGAAAAGAGACATTTCTGACTTTGTTTCTAAATGTTTGATATGTCAACAAGTGAAAGCGGAGCATCAGGTGCCTTCGGGATTATTACAGCCGATCATGATACCTGAGTGGAAATGGGATCTAGTAACGATGGGCTTTGTATCTGGTTTACCGTTGACACAGAGCAAGAAAGACTCAATCTGGGTTATTGTTGATAGATTGACGAAGTCCGCTCATTTTATCCCTGTTCGTACAGATTTTTCACTCGATAAATTGGCAGAATTATATGTTTCTCAAGTTGTTCGACTACATGGAGTACCTACTTCTATTGTTTCTGATAGAGACCCCAGATTTACATCCCGATTTTGAAGAAAATTGCATGAAGCATTGGGTACTAAGCTACATTTTAGCACTGCTTTCCATCCCCAGACAGATGGTCAATCTGAACGAGTTATCCAGATACTCGAAGATATGTTGAGATGTTGCATTCTCGAGTTTGGTGGTTCGTGGGAACGATATTTACCTTTGATTGAATTTGCATACAACACTAGCTTCCAATCAAGTATCAAGATGGCACCATACGAGGCTTTATACGGTCGTAAATGTCACACACCATTGTATTGGACCGAACTTAGTGAAAATAAGATATACGGGGTTGATTTGATCAGAGAAGCTGAAGAAAAAGTGAAAGTGATTAGTGATAGTTTGAAGGCAGCATTAGATCGTCAGAAATCATATGCAGATTTGAAACGCAAAGATATTGAGTATCAAATTGGTGATAAAGTATTTTTGAAAGTCTCACCCTGGAAAAAGTTACTCAGATTTGGCCGTAAGGGCAAATTGAGCCCCATATTCATTGGACTGTACGAGATAGCAGAACGGATAGGGCCGGTTGCTTATAGATTGGTTCTGCCACCTGAACTCGCAAAGATTCATAATGTGTTCCATGTATCGATGCTTAGACGGTATAGATCGGATCCTTCACATGTGGTTGGTTTATCTGAAGTTGAGATTCAATCGGATTTGAGCTATGAAGAAGAACCGATACTTATCTTAGCTCAAGAAGTGAAAGAATTGCGGAATAAGAAGATTTCTTTAGTAAAAGTATTATGGGTCAAACATGGAGTAGAAGAGGCTACCTGGGAGCTCAAAAACTCTATGAAAGAACGTTATCCGAATTTATTCGCTGCTAAGATTTTCAGGGACGAAAATTTTTTAGTGGGGGAGAGTTGTGACAGCCCTAATTTGACCCTAGTCGGAATGTGGTTTCGGGACCACAAAACCGAGTCATAAAATTTATTTAAAATTTATTTGCATAACTTCTATGTGTGATAGTGCATGCGTGAAAATTAATGTTTTAATTTAGTCTTATGAATGGGAATTTTACTTGAAAGGACTTAGTTGAGAAACCATAAAAATGTGATAAGTAAAAGTTGAAGTGGCCAAATTGTATATGGATAGCATCATAGAGGACTTGCATGTCAAATGGACCACTATGATTATAGTGGACGGTAATAATGATGAAAATTTTGGCATTTTGTGTATTTTATACTAATGAAATAATATTAAATAGTTTTATATTAGAAAACCATGAATTAATAATAGAAAATGGGTGACAAAAGCAAAGTTTCTCATTTTTGTCTCCCCTTTTGCCGAAACTAAACAAGAAATTGAAGAAAGAACACCTAAGGCATTCGGCCATCTTGTGTTGGGAATTAAGGTATGATTTCATATGTTTTTCTTTGGATTTTGAGAAATTAAATTGGTTTTGAAGCTCCTAACATTACCCATGTGTATGATTTTGTGTTTGTGATGCATGAAGCATTAGGTCATGAGCTCAATGGGTTATATTGTGTATGTTTTGATAATTTGTAAGGAGAAATGTTTTTAATTGAGTATGAATAAACTAAATTACTATATGTGGCTCAAATGAGCTTGAGTAGTCGGCTAAGGAAGTTAAGTATATGAATTAGGAGCATGAGTCCATTCGGCAATTTAAGATAAATTGTGAAATAATGCTTAATATTAGTAGTACTTGTTTAATTGGCAAATTGAGCTTAGAATGGATGAATTTATGAGTTTGGGACAAAAGTGTATATATATATTCGGCTATGAATTTTCGTGTTTAATTTTGAATGTTGATGTTTCAAATTGAAAATGGATGTTAGTTGAGTTATAATACTTGTTTAATAATGAAAAGAACATGAGCTTAATTCTTAAATGACATTCGGCTTTAGAGTAAGTTAAATTAGTTAGAAAATGAGTTCCAAGATATTGAATTTTGTGTTAGAAGAGGGATTTAGGTTGTATATACGTGATTAGATTGAATACAAGAGGCTACGTTAGCTAATTGAGGGATTCAGCCATAGTATTATAGTGAATAATAATTTGAACAAGGGTTTTAATTGTATGATAGGTTTTCGGTTATGGTTGATTGGATAATAAATTGGTGTGGATGCTTTGAATGAGATATGTACAATTATTTAGTATTGAAAAATTTGGAAATGTGAATTGCTGAAATTATCTTGTATATGTAGCGAATAAATGGAATAGATGAGAAGTATGTTTGGATGTGTATTAAGTTTAAGGGTTAAACTTTAAATTGTTAGGGCTTCGTTAATATTAGATGGAATACCGAATATGTGCGTGTGTCTATGAGGTATGAATATAAATTGGGGCTACGATAATTGAATTATTTTATTTGCTTAGTTGGAGCTCAAAATCAAAGGGAGCCAAGTTCGGCCCAAGGAAAAGCGAAAGCGGTTGAGTAGCTGATCGGAGTTGTTCATCCGACTAAAAAGGTAAGTTCTTAAGTAATTTAAGTTACGGTTAATATTGCACATAAAATAGGTTGGATAAGAAATCATGGTATGTAATTTAAGTTACGGTTAATATTGCGACACTATGTGTGCAAAAACTACATGGCACTATGTGTGTGAGATTATATAGCACTATGTGTGTGAGGAAACGCGGCACTATGTGTGCGAATGAGTAAGAGCACTATGTGTGCGGACCTTTAAATCGAGCACTAAGTGTGCGATATCGATCGTAGAGAATTGCTTGTGCAAATGAAAAAGTTTAAAACTTTAAACTGGGAGTAATGAAATGTGCATGGATATTAGACATGGGACTTGATCTATATCTATATATTAATAGATAAATGCTCGGGAAGAGAGAAAGAAGAGAAAGGTAATCGGCTCAATTAGTATATAATTGAACAAAGATATAAATTAATGATAAATGAATCTAAATGGATTGGAGATTGATTTATAGATGGAGCGGCTTGGTTGTGCTTTATTTGATTAATTGGTCATTGTTTGGCAGTTATATATATATATATATATGCCAACGATATGCATATGATATTACCGTGGTCCTTTCTTTGCGATTAAATGGTGTAGGAGTACATAGTGAATTCGGGTAAGTATGTACCAAATTCATAATGTACACATGTGACATAAGATTTCCTTGTGATACCCTGTTTGAATTTGGCTAATATTGGATTGAAATCTTAAGTTTTTGTTAAGACAATTGGATCATTACATTCTTTTTAAAATTTCTTAGGACTTATTGAGTTAATAACTCACTCGGTGTATTTATTGGTTTTGTATAGATTATCTTGTCGAGGAAAGCTTGGATTCGTTACGAAGTCATCACATCTTTTAACAACCCCTTTTTGGTATCTTTGTTTAAAACTCAAATAGACATTATGGCATGTATAGAATAATATTTTGGGAGGTTGCTATTTTGATAGTATTGTATATATATAAGGCCATGTGAATATGGCTAAAGTTCTATGTAGGGATATGATAATGGTTTAATTATAAATCTTGAAGTGAAATCAACTTGACATATGAATCCATATTGTGATATGAGTGTGATTATGTTATGCTTGAACTAACATTGTTAAGCATTCGACATACATTATGTATATATATTCGGTCAAGAGGAGAAAAATCATCTTACATTTCTACCCTCGTTTTAGTATGTGCATACTATAGAAGTTACTCATGGAAACGTGCTATTATTGTTGTAATTACTTAAATTAATATTGGACACGGGTATTCGGGTGTTACATGGTGAGGCATATGGGCGTGTGTCTAGGCCGTGTGTGACACACGGGCCACTCACATGGGCGTTGTGGTATGGCCGTGTGTCCCCTGCACCTAAAATTTTAAGTTAGCATCAAGCACGGGCTAGAGACACGGGCGTGTGTCTTGGCGGTGTTAATTTAACAGGATGCTCAAGTTATGGATATGGGGTGAACCCACAGGCGTGTGCCATGGCCGTGTCCATAAGTCAGTATAGCCCCACATTTCTACCCTCGTTTTAGTATGTGCATACTATAGAAGTTACTCATGGACACGTGCTATTATTGTTGTAATTACTTAAATTAATATTGGACACGGGTATTAGGGTGTTACATGGTGAGGCATATGGGCGTGTGTCTAGGCCGTGTGTGACACACGGGCCACTCACATGGGCGTTGTGGTATGGCCGTGTGTCCCCTGCACCTAAAATTTTAAGTTAGCATCAAGCACGGGCTAGAGACACGGGCGTGTGTCTTGGTGGTGTTAATTTAACAGGATGCTCAAGTTATGGACATGGGGTGAACCCACGGGCGTGTGCCATGGCCGTGTCCATAAGTCAGTATAGCCCCACAGCTTGGGGGCATGGGCATGTTCCCCTACCCACGGGCGTGTGTAAACCCCTACACGGGCGTGTGGGGTATTGTTCAAGGAATTCATGCCGAAGATCTGATTTTGTTCCGATTTATTCTTAGTATTAAATAAAGGCCTCGTAGGCCCATGCAAATAAATCGACTTAAGGTTGAAAAGAAATTTTATGACCCGTATTTTCTGGTTCGCTTGTATGTCTGTCTAGTAACGCCTCGTACTTGTCCCCGGGCATGGGTACAGGTAAGGGGTGTTACAAAAACCTCCATAGAAGTTAAGAAAAATACCCCAAAACACCATAGTTTTCTCTATTTTCAAGCTTTCGAGTTTTTTGAGTTTTCAATCAAACGCTTGGTTTTTCATCGTCTAAGTTAAGGATTCAAATCCTAAATAGATTTAAATGTTATTTAGTCTTCAAAACTAAGTTTTTAGCCATTAAATCGCATGTTTTAAATAAAAGTCGAAAATTAGGCCGTTAATGATGGATTTCGAGATTTTGAGTAAAAATATGGTTTCAAAGTGTTTTTAAATTAAGTTTGACATGATTTAGATGTTTCTAAACTTACTTTGAAGTTTCGTTAAAGATTTCTTGAGTTTTAATGAATTTGTGAAAAATAGCCATAAAACATGTCAAAAAACTCGATACCATAATTGAGTAGTTTTGTGTAGTTTAAAGGTTGGGAATTAGTCGTTGAAGAATAATTAGATGAATGAAGTTTGTTTTAGGTGAAAGGATTTAGTGTAGATCGAGCTATTTGGATTTCAAGTAGGTTTTGTTAAGGGTTTTGGCTACATGAGAACATAGCTTAGGCTTATATTTTTTATTGCTTGTGGTAAGTCCTTAGCTAATTTTTGAATGTATTGTTGTATGAATTATTGTGTTGAAGGTTCAGATTCGTTAGGACCTTCTATGAGTAGAGATAAAGATAAGGAAAAGCTAGTTTAATCTTTCACCTTTTCAGCAAAAGCGCGTTAGTGAGTGTTTGAAATAATTGCTTGTGGACATGATTCAATGCGTTATTTGAGAATTTAGTAGTAGCCTAAACCCCTACTCTAAATTTTGAGTGTAATCTTTCTCATACCTATGTTATCTTGTGAACTATGTGAATATGTTAATTGAGATGAGATGCTATAACATGTGATATGTGGTTATGATAACCGCTATGAAAGTGCAAATGTTTACATGTTATGTATATGTTAAATGTTAATGGTAGTCTTTTGCTAAAGATGTATTATTGCAGTGATAGTGCATGGATAAGTGGGAAGTAATATGTGTTTAATTTCAAATATTTTGGCCTTGTGATCTTGAAACCGTTGGATATAGTTCGTATGCTATAGGATTGTGAGTACTCACCCATATGTATAGTGATTTTGGGCATTGAGGCCCTGAGACATGTTGGAGGGATAAAGGAATATGAGCTAAGCTCCATTTAACAAGACATGTGAGGGGAAATAAGGAGAGTGTTAGCTTTATGCTTCACTTTTTGGACATGTTTGACTTTATGAGTCTATGTGGTGTGTTGGACATCCGTGTATTCGATGAGCAATGATAAGCTCACTTTTATGTTTCATAGCTTAAGTGCCAAATTATCTTAAATTATGAATATGTGTGTATTGTGATATGTGTTTGTATGATATTTGACCATTATGCAATTTATCTATAAACATGTTTTTGAGTATTGTGATATATGCTTAAAAGTGAATATGATTACCATGTTAATAAACTAGTAAATAACGCACGAGTAAGTACAATAAGACACTAGAGTTGAACTATTGAGGTTGTGCTATATGGTTGGTTTGTTGATGCTTGATGAATTGTTTGCATGTTAGTTGTTCTAGGCATTCATTGAACTTGTTAAGCTCACCCACTCCTTTTAAACCCTTGCAGAGTAGTTAAGTTCAGGTGTGAGCGGTGTGGTTTGGAAGGGTGATCCAAGCAAGACGTTAGCTTTATTTCGTAGGTGTTATTAATTCATTTATGTTTTGGGGAAATAAAGGCAATGTGGTAGAATTGTTGCATGAATTTTGTGTAACACCCCCAACCTGTATCCGTCGCCGAAACAGGGTTACGGAGCATTACCGGAGTTCATAGAACATTTACAGATAATTCATGACAATTACTATTTATTTTTTGAGATTATTCATAAGCCCCTTAAATACACATTCGAGGCCCAATATGAGTATTAGAATCAAGTCGGGACTTAATAGGAAACTCTATAAATTTTTCGTGAAATTTAAAAAATTTTACAAGTTATAGGGCTCACATGCACGTGTGGTCTAAGGGACACACCCATGTGACCCAAGAACACGCCCGTGCTTCAAGCCGTGTTTGAAACTAGGTAGCTCACTGACTTATGCCACACGGCCAGCCATACACCCTTGTGCTAGGTCGTGCGGTTAATTAATTTTTTTGAAATTAGGTACAGTTTCACACAGCCAAGACACACGCCCGTGTTCCAGGCCGTGTAGCACACAGGACTGAAACACACGCCCGTGTCTCTGCCCATGTGCTCAATTTTGAGCATTTTGTTTCTCGAATTTAAGATGCAGGGGACATACGGCCTAACGACACGCCCGTATATCAGGCAGTGTGTCATACACGGTCTAGACACATGCCCGTGTGTCTACCCGTGTGGACAAAATAAAGTGATTTCTACCTTCATTTCTTACCCAAAATTTTACCAATAACTTGCACCAAACTTACATCCAACTACCAACCAATCCAAGTATTGAATTCAAGCAAACTTTAACATCTAATATGATATGACATTGCATACATACATGCTTAAAATCTTACCTTGGTTTAACATAAACATAAAACATCATTTGATCATACCTATTTAACACATAGGTGTTTATCATAACATTATACTTTATAAATACCAAAACATACCATTATTAGCCATTCCAATGGCTAGATTACAAAAAACATATTCAAGCCATCTATGACCAAGTTAGCCTATACATGCCATTATACCAAAATAAGTTTACTATTTATACCAAAATAAGCTTGTGGATAGTGTGGTGATGCTCCAACTGATCACCAACCTTCGCGAACTACCGAGCACTATAAAATAGAAAAAATAAAACCTAGTAAGCATTATATGCTTAGTAAGTTCGTATAACAGGAATTAAACTTACCAATCTCATTTATTAAATCTATGCATCCAATAACATGTTTTCCATCAACTTGGCAAAGTTGCCAAAACACATGCATTCAATCAAACATGTTAGTCATATAATTCTCAAATACATCAAGTAAACATAGATGAGTTCATCAAACTATATTCTTTCAAAACAATATTCATTTTATCTTATCACTCTCATATCATGTCAAGTATTTTATCCGTTGAATCATTGAAATTCCGATGATACTCAGGCAGTACACTCAAGGTGTGCAATTCAATAACCCATCAATTTATATTCAGAAGTACCCATTAGGGTACTTAATCAGAGAGCACACTCTTGAGCCACATATCATATATTAGGATTACCAGTCCAGGTTAAAATCCTAATTATAACATATGCTTAAAAGGGATTATCACAGGATTACCCATCCAGGCTAAATCCTATCTGTAAGGAGATCAATAGGATTACCTGTCCAAGCTAAATCCCGTCAGCAACAAATGCAGGACCTCATTCAATTAAAGAAATCACATTTATCCATCGAAATCCAATATTCAAACGGAACTCAACCCTTTTAAACCATTTCAAACATCTATTCATTTCTTTATTATAACATTCAAATTAATTCACATAAATATAAAACACATCCCATACAAACACAACATTCAATTTAACATATTTACAAGCTCGATTAAGTTACACGAACTTACCTCGACACTTGTTCGCATATATAAATCTACTAATCTGAAACTTTCTCCTTTCCTCGATCTAACTTTGAATTTGAGTTATTCAGATCTATATAAATGAATTTAATCATCAATTTATCACATTTCATATTCAATTGGACTCAATTTACATCCTAGGCGAAATTACTATTCTGCCCCTAAACTTTCTAAAAAATTCCAATTTTGTCCCTAGGAATGGAAAACGAAATTCATGCAATTTACTCCTTATTCCAAGCCTAACCAAAATTTCAATATACAATTTATAGCACAGATATTCTATAAATTTCAGAATTTTTCTTCAACTTTCATAACTTGGCAAATTAGTCCTAAATCATGTTTTTATCAAAAATCACTTTGTAAAAATTGTTTATCTGTCAAAAATCTTTCATTTTCTACCATAAATTACTAATTTTCAGCATATTCATATGTGACATAATTTCTGTACTTTGATAATTTTTCAAATTAATCCTCCAAATAGATAGATTAGACTATCCTGATTTCAAAAATATCAAAAGTACTAAAAACGGGACAAGAAAACTTACCCAATTAAGCCAAGAAAGATTGTTTTCTCTTTCCTAGGGTTTCCATGTATTTTGGGGAAAAAGATGACATAAAATAAGATGTTAATTTCTTTTTAATTATTTATCATCTTTTAATTATTTCTATTTCCAATTTAGTTATTGTAACACCCCAAGCCCGAGTCCGATCGCCAGTTAGGCTACAAGGTATTACTGAGCTAAACATTTAATTTTTCATTCAAAAAAATTTAGCAATAAAAGCAGAAATTGAGCTGAATACATAATGAACCTTGAGTTATATATGCCATTTTCATATGGCCAAAATATTTACGATTACAAAACTTATTTGTCAACAACCTAACCTATACATGCCATATCGAGTCCAAAATATAACTGTACCAAAAAGATCGATAGTATGAAGAACTGCTGACGATCCCCGAGTCGATAGTCAAAAATCAACAATCTATAAAACAGAGGAATAAGAAACAGAGTAAGCTTTCGAGGCTTAGTAAGTTTTAAGCAATTCATACTATTAAAGCTTGTCATTAAAATTGAACATTGAGTATCACAAAACTCGTATTCTAATTGCAATTCACTTGGCCAAATATACACCAGTACATTAGTTATAAAACCTATTGGCCGAATATGTATGTATGTATACACAAGAAAACTTCTAACACATATTTCACTATCTACATAGCTTATACTACTACTTTTAGTCACATTCTTTCATATGATGACTTACATTGACCAAATATATATATCATTGTCTTATCCTCAAACACCAAACTCATTCACATACATATATACATATATCATTCTTTGATGCTAATAAATCACTTAGAAATCAATTCAAATATGAGCACGTAACACGAACCTTAACATGTAAAATATATAATACTTACACAACGATGTTTACCACGGACATTCGAAGTCGTAATCTTACTTAACTTATTGGCATCGGTTATATCAAGTCTTAGAGCTCGGAATACATTACTAGCATAAGCCTGCGGGTCTTTAACCCGAATTTTTTTTTCCAGCACGTAGCCTGCGGACCTCATGTCCGGATATATTTCCAGCATATAGCCTGCGGACCTCATGTCCGGATATATTTCTAGTCTCATACATACTTGGTCATATCATAACACATCTCAACCATCTTATCACTTAATAGTCATATATTACATTCGAATATAAACTCAATATGCATATCATCATTCACATTTCAGCTCAAGAGTTATATCTCATATCACTCATTCTTTTCACCATTTAATCTTAAACTCAAAGTGACCATCAGACTATAAGTCATATAAATGCATTATCTATTATTGAACTTTATTCAAGTGCAAACCAAAGATCGCAATTCACCTAATATACTCTTATAAAGACATCGTCAATTATATACTAAAGGAGACTAATTAAAACTTACCTCAGATATTTTGAAAAATTGCGAATAATCTACTCGACTGCTTTCTCCTTTCCCTTATCTGATTTAGACCGCTTTTGCTCTTGGGCTTAATTAAAACAAATAGATTTATTTAAATTACTTACTCAACTTTACTTCTTAGTAGTCACATTTGACAATCATATAAAACTCCAATGCATATTATATTTTATAAAATATGTCATGAATCGATTTCATACTTATTTAATCAATATCTAATTCGCATACATAACAAAGATTCATATAACTTATCATGCTTTCATATGCATGAATTCAATCATACATCTGATTGTCACTATAAGTACATGATACATACATAAGACATATATATATTCATACCTATATATAATTATCATCACTTAATCATTTACTCATAATTATGCACAACCGCATATACACATGCATATATATATAATGCATACTTTAATATAATACACTTTTATTTTCAAATTACAGTATAGTTCCAAAACATATAGCTAACTCTGAATGTCATCTTATCAACATTTACCACAATACCAATTTCCATTTAGCTTCAATGCTGCACACACAAATACCTACACACTCATATGCATACAATCCATTTAAGATCATTATATGACCCATTTAACCCTAACTACTCAAGCTTAAACTTTCATATACAAATTCCATCTCATGATCAAATGTAGCAAATTACACATAGGTTACATCATTGCCAAACAATGACCGAATATGCATATCAAACAATTAGGTTACTTAACACCTAACTCACATAGCCAAAGTATATAACCTTAATGTCCAAATGTGAATACCACCCAAAATTCTTATGACTTAACCCTTAACCCCATTTTGCCAAATATTCATTAAATATTTAGTTCACATACTCATGCATAAATGATTGAAAATTTCCTTTAACCAAACATACATTTGGCAATAGCCACAACGACTTAACAAGTCTTAGAAATATTCTTTATCATTTTAACTTCATCTATTTACTCCCAAAGACCGAATGCACATATATATAAATGAAGAATAATGCCGAATGCCATTAACTAATAAAGCCACACATACACACACAACTTATATGCAAAATTCATCCTTACATAACCTATAGCTCATTCGGCCATTCATCCCTCAACCTATCAAAACTTCAAATCAAATTCATTTGGCCGAATACACATATACTTATATAATGCACATATAACATTTTTCTTCATGACACATTCGGCTTTGGCAAAATTTCACTATAGAACCCGAATAGCCACTTCACAATCATATGTATCATCTACTTAATGCTTCACAATTAGCATGCTAATGACATCAAAGCAATCCACATAATTTTTTTTTAAAACACCTTAGCCGAATCTTAACTCATTCAAAACCTACCTTCAAACCATAAAATAGGTAGAATTTAAACTAATCATCCAAATGATGCTTAAGTTTCCAAGAATAACATTGAACTTACCTTAATTTAGCCAACCACCATAGCCGAATTTTCCCAAATATTTTCTTCTTCTTCTTCTTCTAGTTATGGCAATGGAGGAGCAAACATGGACTAACTTTGGTTTCTCCTCCCACTAATCAATATTTTATTTTTCTTTATTCATTATTTCCTTTTGTAATATAAAATATTAACATAAAATAAATATAATAAGTTTTAATCAATAACATGGCCAGCCACTATCTAAAAGAATTGGCTAATTTGACATGCAAGTCCAACCTTTTTGACAACATGTACTATTAGATCACTTTTACATTTGCCTAACACATTTCACAATTGTCTCACTTAAGTCCCAACTAATAAATTTCACATACAAATGACAAAAGTAAAGTATGAAACTTTCACACATGCATATTCACATATAATAAACATAGAATATGATGGTTAATTATTTTTATGCCTCAGTTTTGTGGTCCCGAAACCACTTTTCGACTAGGTTCAAATTAGGGCTGTCACAGTCATTGCCTTTTTCTAAATTTCCATTCATGAATCATCAAAAATATCTACTAACTTTTGATTAATGGTCTAATAACCATATAAGGACCTCAAGTTTTGAATTTCATAGCTATTTAATCCTTCTAGCTACTAGAATTCAACTATTGCATTTTATGCAATTTGGTCATTCTCATAATTAAACACATAATCGGTAAAATTTTCTTATCAGAATTCTCACATGACATCTCTATCATAATACATACCATGCAATAAAATTAAAATAAATTTTATTTTTGACTTGAATCTATGGTCTCAAAACCACTATTCTGATTTCACAGAAAATGTGTTGTTTCAACTCTCCCCCCTTAAAAATTCTCGTCTTTGAATATCTTACCAGTAAAAAGGTTTGAATATTGCTTTCTCATGGTATCATTCAATTCCCAAGTTGCTTCTTCAATACCATGTCTCTTCCAGAGAACTTTTACTAATGCCACCTTTTTATTTCTTAACTCTTTTATTTCCCGAGCTAAGATTTTGATCAGTTCTTTACTGTATGTCATATCAAGTTCAATTTATACCTCTGTTGGAGATATAACATGTGAAGGATATGATCAATACCGTCGTAACATAAACACATGAAAACCATTATGAATCCGATCAAGTTCTGGTAGTAAGGCTAACCGATATGCAACAGGTGCAATTCTTTCTGTAATTTCATATGGTCCAATAAACCATGGACTCAATTTTCCTGTACGACTAAACCAGAGAACTTTCTTCCAATGTGACACTTTCAAGAATACCTTGTCATTGACCTGAAATTCTATTTCTTTCTGTTTAATATCAGCATAGGACTTTTGAAGATTAGAAGCTACTTTCAAACTATCCTGAATTATTTTCACCTTTTCTTCGATTACGCGGGCTAAAGCAACTCTGTGTAACCTTTTCTCACTAAGTTCTATCTAATACAATGGAATTCCATGTTTACGACCATATAGACCTTTATATGGTGCCATTTTGATACTGGACTGATAACTGTTATTATAAGCAAATTCAAGCAAAGGCAGATATTTTTCCCAGTTACCTTCAAATTCAAGTACACAACATCGAAGCAAGATCTGTATTACACGTTCAGATAGACCATCTGTCTAAGGATGGAATGGAGTGCTAAAATGTAACTGTGTACCCAGAGCTTCTTGCAGTTTGCTCTAGAATCAGGATGTAAATCTAGAATCTCTATTTGAAATAATAGAGACAAGTACTTTATACAATCTGACAATCTCAGAGACATATAATTCAGCCAATCTATCTAAAGAAAAATCCATACGTACTGGAATGTGTAGACTTTGTTAACCGATCAATAATTACCCAAATGGCATCTTTCTTCTTTAGAGACAGAGGTAACCCCGATACAAAATCCATGGTAATTTTTTCCTATTTCCATTCTGGTATTGTAACCGGCTGTAATAATCCCAAAGGCAACTGATGTTTAGCTTTTACTTGCTGACATATTAAACATTTAGATACAAATTTAGAAATATCACGTTTCATTCCCGGCCACCAGTACAACTTTTTCAAATCATTGTACATTTTATTACTACCAGGATTAATAGACATGTTACCATTATAAGCTTCATTAAAAATCTTCTGTACTAGTTCTAAATTCTTCGGTACACATATTCTGCCTCTGAATAACAGACAACCATCAGTTCCAATCTAAAATTTTGTATCAGAAGTCGATTCACACTGTATCCGTTTTGCTTGTAACTTACTATCACCTTTCTGAGCTTCAAAGATCTGCTGCAAAAAAATCGGTCTAGCTTTTAACTCAGCTATGATTGAACCATCATCAGATAACATCAATTGAGTATTCAAAGCTCACAAGGCAAATAGGGATTTTCTGCTCAAAGCATCAGCAACCACATTGACTTTTCTTGGATGGTAGTCAATAGCCAGATCATAATCTTTCAATAATTCAAGCCACTTGCGCTGTCTCAAATTCAAATCTTTCTGTGACATCAAATACTGCAAACTTTTATTATCAGTGAATATGTGACATTTTTCACCAAATAAGAAATGCCGCCAAAATTTTTAATGCAAACACTATGGCTGCCAATTCAAGATCATGTATTGGGTACTTTCTTTCATGTGGTTTTAGCTGTCTTGAAGCATAGGCTATTAATTTACCTTCTTGCATCAAAACACAGCCTAAACCATTTAACGATGCATCATTGTAAATTATAAATTCTTTACCCGATTCAGGCTGAACTAACACAGGTGCATCTATCAATAAAGCTTTCAACTTGTCAAAACTTTGTTGACACTTATCAGAACATTGTAACTTCACATCTTTTTGCAACAATCGATTCAATGGAGAAGCTATCATTGAAAAACCTTTTACAAACCTCCGATAATATCTAGCAAGTCCTAGAAAACTTCGAACTTCAGATACATTCTTCGATGGCTTCCATTTGACAATAGCTGAAATTTTACTTGGATCTACTCGGATACCCTCCACAGATACAATATGTCCAAGAAAACCAACTTCCCATAGCCAAAATTCACATTTACTGAATTTAGCAAACAACTGTTTTTCATGTAATGTTTGCAGCACAATTCTCAAATGTTCAGCATGTTTATTTTCATCTCGGGAATAAACCCAAAATATCATCAATGAATACCACCACAAATCTGTCTAAATAAGGTTTAAAAATTCTGTTCATCAGATTCATAAATACTGCAGTTGCATTTGTCAAACTGAATGCATCACAAGAAACTCATAGTGTCCATACCTGGTTCTGAAAGCTGTCTTTGGCACATCTAAATCTTTTACCCGTAATTGATAATAACCAGAACGAAAATTAATATTTGAAAATACAGTGGCCCCCTTCAATTGATCAAACAAATCATCAATGCGAGGTAATGGATACTTGTTCTTTATTGTAACTTTGTTAAGCTGTCTGTAATCAATGCATAGCCTCAACGATCTATCTTTCTTCTTTACAAAGAAAACTGGTGTACCCCATAGTGAAAAACGAGGTCGAGCAACTGTGCTTTCAACTCCTTTAATTTGGTAGGAGCCATTTTGTAAAGTGTTATGGATATAGGTGTTGTTCCTGGAACAAGATATATAAAAAATTTCACTTCTCTAACCGGTGGTATACCAGGTAATTCTTCCAGAAATACATCAGGAAATTCACATACGACTAGCACTGATTGAATTTTGACTCAGATACTTTAGTGTCCAACACATAAGCAAAATAAGCTTCATAACCGTTTATGACATATTTCTGTGCTGATATTGTTGAAATCACATTAGATAACCCATCTAATTTAGCAAATTTAACATGGAGTAACTCACCATTCTGACACTTCAACATAATTTATTTTTGTTTACAATTTACCATTGCATCATTTTAAGTTAACCAGTTCATTCCCAAAATCACATCAAATTCGTCAAATGGTAATAACATCAAATTAGCCACAAAGCAATACACTTTTACCATCAATGGACATTTTTTACAAACTTTATCCACCATAACATACTGGCCCAGGGGATTTGAAACTTTAACCACAAAATCAGTGAATTCAACAGGTAAATTTTTAACAAACATTAAATTTGTGCATATGTATGAATGTGTGGAACCAGGATAAATCAAAGCAGTAATATCGGTATCAAGTAGAGAAAATGTACCAGTAATAACGTGTGGTGCAGAGGCATCTTCTCTGGCATGAGTCCTTACCCGTGCCCGTGCCTAAGATTTAGCTGTTGTATCATTTGTAGTACCTCGACTACCATTAACAATGTCGGGGTGATGGGGTGGTCTACCTCTCGAAACAGGATTACTCAGTTTTGAAGCCTGCTCAATTTCTTTTTCAACCCTTTCTAGACAATCTCTAAGAAAATGGTCAAGGGAACCACATACATAACAAGCCCCACTTCTAAAATGACATTCCCCAAAATGAAACTTATTACAATGTTTACATTTTGGTTTGGGATTACCAACACTATCAACATTGGTTACAAATGAAGATGAAGACCTCGAGTTAGAGTGTTGAGAGCCTCGCTCTTTTCCATAAATCTAGTAGAGGTGGTAACACGATCATAACACTTCTTTAATCTTTTAGAAGCAGATGATTGTGACTTACTCATAATTCTTTTACTCAAAATCGAGCTTCTTTTTTAGCTTGTTTCTTTTCTTTACTCAATTCTTCAGCTTTATGAGCTCGATCAGCCAGTACCGTAAATCCCCTTAATTCAAGAATACCAATCAACAACTTAATGTCTTCATTTAAAACTTTTTCGAAACATTTGCACATATCGGCCTTAGTTGGAACCCACTCTCTGGCATACTTCCTCAACCAAACAAATTCTCGCTCATACTCAGATACAGTCATGTTTCCTTGTTTGAGTTCTAAAAATTCTTTCTTTTTCTTATCCATAAATCTCTGGCTAACATACTTCTTTCTGAATTCAGTATGGAAAAACTCCTATGTGATGTATGATTGTTTGAGCATGCCATTTTTATCGTATGTACATTTATATTATGTTGCATTGCATAGGGTGGGATATAAATTATTGGAGGAAGTGTACTGAAAGGCTATAAGCCTATTATTGGTAGCTCTGCTGCAAATAAGGTTAGTTCCGAAACCGGTACTTTATTCTGGAGTGTAGGGATGGGTGGGTCGATTTATTCCCCACATAGAGTGTAGGGCTGGACAAAGTGGAGTGTAGGGGATGGTTGGGTAGGATTTCTTTATGCATTTCTGATACTATACTGAATTGGGCTAAGGCCCACATTGATATTGCTACTGATATGGGCTTAAGCCCATACTGTTCAACACTGTATGTTTGACTGTTTATTAAATAGGGATTGCATACTGAGTTCCATAGCTCACCATTCTGCTAAATTGTGCAGGTAATCCTTAGTCAGGTCGGTGCTGCGAGGGACTCGGAGACGGCCACACCACTGTCTATAATTTCATTTTGACTTTAGTAAAAGTAGATTTATTTTGGGTATTTTATTTAATAAGGCCGCTTTAAGTTTTTATTTTTATTTGGGGATTTTATTAAATAGATTTATATCTATTAGTCGTAGGATTCAGGTTTTCAAAAAGTAAATGATTTTTAACTATCACACTACGTCACTTGATTTAAAAGCTTCCGTAATGACAATGTTTTAAAGTGTAATAACAACCTAGTACAAGACATGTTTTACTAAACGAATCTGTAATTTGGCAAATGGATTAAACAAGTTAGCTTTTCAAAAGATTCGCAAACAAAGTTTTAACACTAACGAGCTTTTCTATTAAATCTACGATTTTCAAAACTCACTTTAATGTGACATCACAGATGCAGCCCTAACGTCTAGGCCGGGTTTGGGGTGTTACAATTATGTATACTTAATGACCGAATGTGTATATGCTTGAGAATTAAGTTTATGAGTTTGACTCGATCGAGTTACGACATCCGAAAGCCTCGTATGAACCTTAGGAATAGTTGGGATACATATGTCATGACATAGGATTCCGATATGTGATGTGCGAGTAAGACCATGGCATCAATATATGTGTGCAAGTAAGACCACGTTTTATACGTTGGCAACGATATGTGACTATGATATATGTATGCGAGTAAGACCTTGTCTAGGCAGTGGCATCGATATGCGATTACATGTAAGACCATGTCTGGGACGTTGGCATTGTATGATATATGTGATTATCCGAGTGTCCTATCCAATTTTGAATGGTTTATCAGGAAACGATAAGTTGTGAACGAATGTGCAAAATGAGTTAAAGTGATCAAGTATGTGATAGCTATTTACCAATTTGAATTAAGGTAAGTAAGTTACTTGATTTGGGTTGTAAATCAGATATTATGTAAATGAAAAATGAGTGTGCATATGGAAAATGAATTCGGCCTTTTGATTATATCATGTAAATATTACGAAATGATTCATGAATATATGCATGTGGGCTAATGTATATTCGGCTATATAATAGTATTAAGGTTTTGAAATTGAATGTTACATTGATAATGGATACATGTATATATTCGGCTAAGGTAACTATGTATATAGAAGTATATGTATATATGAAATTATGATCTTGCAAATAAATGTGATTATAGTAGCATAAATTTGGTTTGGTTTAAATGAGTTGATTATGTTGTTAAGTTGTTTATTTGCTTATGACTTACTAAGCTATGATAGCTTACTGTACGCATATGTTTGCCTTTGTTTTATAGATTTTGGAATCAAGTTACGAGCTCAGGGATCGTCAGCACAGTCCATCACACTATCTACTATTTCAGTACTTTATAAGTTGAACTCGAACTTATGGCATGTATAGGCTAGCCTTGGAGTTAGTTTATTTTGAATGTGTATATATATAAAGCCATGCGAAAATGGCTTCATCTTAGTGCTAATGTTTTAATGTTTAAGTGATTTTGGTCATGGTGTATATGTGTGAATTAAACTTGACATATAGATGATGAATGTGTTTCGATTGTGGCTTATCATTTATTTATTTAGGATGTATAATTTGTCTTGTGAACTAGCTTGGAGGTGATAAATGATGTGCCTTTATATTCGGCTAGTGATGGGTCAAATATATACATATGCTTATGACATGTTTGCTTGTGGTTCGGTTTTTAAAGGTCAAGTTGTTAGTAAAATGATTGATTACTAAATGTGTTATATATGTGATTGTAAAATTCAGTTTTGGTATATGGTTCATTTTCGTAAGCATGTGATTTGATAATGGTGTGACTGATTGAGGTTAGATTTGATAACCGAATAATTAATTAGTTAATAGGTTGAAATATGAGGTTCAGGCATATTATTATATCTACGAATTAGGTATACATTGATATGCTATTTGTGTTCAAAAGTTTAAATGTGGCTATAGTGAATTACGTATGAGTTGGTTATATTTACAATTGTGTGTGGTTATTTGGTGATGCTTGTCTATGTTTTATATGTAAGCATGCCTATTAAGCTGTGAGTATAGTTTAACTTTGATCATTGTGCATAACATGTGAATTGACATATTCATTACATAATTAATGGAATAAGATAATATTTATTCGGTAATTATGCTTACATATGGCTTTGATAATAAGAAATATGCGCATGGTATAATAGTAACTAAAGTATGTTTGGTCATTATTTTATATATATATCAATGCCGCATAAATGAATGAAAAGTATGGTATTGAAATTTGTTTTGTTTGATGTTTAATTTGTACATGTGCAAAAGCTATATAATAATAGGTTTGATATTCAATTAATGAAATAATTGTTTCGTTATATTTTCTGTACATATATAATTTGTTTTGATATATACTGGATTATGTTTTAAGTATGCAATGTTATGAATGATATGATTTTAAGACTTGATATTTGTTTAAGTTACGAGCATTGATGTGATTAAATTTTGAGATGTGAAATGTAATAAATATATGTATGAACTGTGATTTGACAAGTAATGCCTCATAACCCTAATCCGGCGACGGATATGGGTTAGGGGTGTTACAACACATGTATACAACAGGATTACCAGTTCAGGCTAAATCCTTTTTATGACATATGCTCTAAAGAGCTTAATCTGGATTACTCGTCTGGGCTAAATCCAATCCATAACATATGCTTGAGAGGACTTATATAAGGATTACCCGTCTAGGCTAAATCCTTTCTGTAATGAGGTCAATAGAATTACTCGTCCGAGCTAAATCTCGTCCGCAACAAATGCAGGACCTCATTCATTTCGGGAAATCACATATCCATCGAATTTTCCATTTATTCAAACGAAATTTAGCATATTTCAAGAATTATCAAGCATGTGGTCAATCTCATATGTTTATGCATTAATGCAATTCAAATGTTCACATTCAACTCAAGCATAAAATTAACATTTTTATCATTTATTATTTGTCGGGCATTATAATTGATCAGGCACTTTCATTTATTAGGCTTTAACGAGTATGTGATCATTTCACATATTTATAGCATTTATGAAATTCACAACACAACATTTAATTCAAGCATAAAAAAATATACAATTTAGTTACACGAACTTACCTCGACAATGTTTGTGTACGTAAAATCTACTAATCTAACATTTTCTTCTTTCCTCGTTCTAGCTCTAAATTTGGTCTATCCGGATCTATACGAGTAAATTTAATATCAATTTACCATATTTCACATTCAAGTGGACTTAATTTTCATCCTAAGCAAAATTATCATTTTGCCCTTAACTTTTCCATAAATTCTCATTTCGTCCCTAGGCTCGAAAAATAAAATTTTCGCAATTTACTCCCTATTCCAAGACTAACCAAAATTCCATTATAAAATTTACAGCACATGCATTTCATAAATTTTAGAATTTTCCATGGGTTTTATCATTTTTTCATTTTAGTCCCTAAATCAAGTTTCCATAAAAAATTGCTATGTAAAAGCTATTTATCTATCAACAACCTTTCATTTTCTGTAACGCCCCCACGCCCGAGACCGTCGCCGGAGTCGAGTATGAGGTGTTACTAAGCTTAATTTAACATTTTTAGAACTTTGGATTATTTGTTTCTACATTCACAACTTTTAATCTACTTGCGTCACAGTCACAAGAAAAATCATATCTCGAGTTACGAAACTTGAAATCAAGATCCATAAATTTTCCTTGAATCTAGACTCACATACCTATCTATTAATTTTTTTCTAGAATTTTTGGTTGAGCCAATTAGTACAGTTTATTAGTTAAATTTACCCCTGTTTCAGGACTTAACTGGTTTGACCTCTGTTTACTACGAACCATATTTCTCTCTGTACAAAAATTCATATGACTATGAGGTTTATTTCTAATAAAACTAGACTCAATAAGGATTCTGAGGATATAAAATACACCACTTAATTATATCTTTACAATTTATGGTGAATTTCTAAATTTGGAACAAGGGATTCAGAAACTGCTATGACCCTTTTTACTAAAATTCAAATATCTTTTAACATATAATTCCTTTACCTGTTTAATTTGTTTCATGTGAAACTAGATATAATAAGCTTCAATTTTATATGTATTCCATCACCAAATTAAATTTCTATGATTTTTAGTAAATTTTCAAACTCGCATCAGTGTTGCTGCAGTATTCTGTTTATGGCAAATTTCATCCCTTTTATGAGTTTTTATGCACTAAGTATCTTAATAATTTTCCTTAACATCAAACATAATCTAAACTAACCATTTTCATAATTTATCATTATCAAACATTTTCTCAACCATTCCATCACCATATCATAAGATCATTTACACAAAATAGGTATATTGCTATACATGCCATACTTAAATTTACAAGCCATTTACCAAAAGTCTTCCTGATAGTGTGATCGAGCCTTGACCTATCCCGACTCTCGAGCTGGCTTGTCCAAAACTACAATGAGTAAGAAGGAGGGAGTAAGCATAAATGCTTAGTAAGTTCATATGCAAATAATAAGTAACATAACAAACGGTCATACCAATCAACATTAGCATGCATCACTAAAACACATATCACATTTCTAATCATTTTTCATCATCTTATTACCTTATCGTGATTGTATCAATACTCAACCCGAGGGTTAAATACATACCTGTCCAAAATATCCATTTCACATCACTTACCAATACGCCTCTTTACATCTCGAATATTCCTCCATTTGAGTATAACTTTACCCGTTGAACACATCTAATATAATTCGATACATGGATAACTTGCACATAAGTGCCATATATGCAATCAAGCAATCATGTAACCCGCCCATAAGCGAACTTGGACTCAACTCAACGAGCTCAGCGTTCGCATCCATAAGTGAACTTCGGACTCAACTTAACGAGCTCGGATGCCTAGTTACATCTCACGAACTCGGACTCAACTCAACGAGTTTGGACATTCGCATCCATAAGTGAACTCGGACTCAACTCAACGAGTTCGGATGCTCAACCATCCTAGTGACATGTCACTTGTATCCTAATATATTCCTAAGGTTCAAACGGGATTTTCCTCGAACACATATCCTTGCCATCTTCCGTAAAATACCAAAACCAATACTCGGTAACACTTTTATATTTAACAAATAATACAAATAATTTGCATTTTATTCAAAATAACCACAAAGCATATATTTCATGATAAAACTCAGCATATCATATAATTAACATCAATAACTTAAAAAAAACAATTATACTATATTATTTACACATGAACTTACCTTGGTACCAAAATACAAAGATTTTGCAATTTAGTCCACAATCTTTTCTTTTCCTCGATTGAGGTCGATTCCACGTCTTTCTTGATCTAAAATAACACATTTAGCTTATTTAATACTCACATTATCAAATTAATCCTTAACTCAAATTTTGGCAAAATTACAATTTTACCCCTAAACTTTTACATATTTACATTTTTGCCCCTAGGCTCTGGATTAAACTTTATTCCTTATTCTTATGTTTTACAACATGCTGATCACTTTTCTCTTCTATGGCAACATCAAATTCTCACTCTAACATGTACTTGTGACTATTCGGTATTTTTACCGATTAAGCCCTTTTACTCGTTTTTGCTTAAAATCGAGTAGTACAAGTTGTCTAACATAATTTAAAACTTCATATTCTATCATAAAACATCAAAATACACAAATTTCACCTATGGGTATTTTTCCAAATATAAACCCTAGGTTAAATTATTGCTAACATAAGCTTAATCGAGTTATCGGGATCTCAAAAACGTAAAGAACAATAAAAACAGGGCTTGGAATCACTTACTATGGAGCTTGGAAGCTTGAAACAAACCCTAGCTATGGAGAACCCTTGAAATTTCGGCCTAATGAAGAAGATGGACAAAAATTGGCTTTTAATTTTGTTTTTAATTCATTTTAATAACTAAATGACCAAAATGCCCTTACTACTAAACTTTCCAAAAATTCCTTCCATGTCCTAATTTTGTCCATGAACTTAAAATTAGTCAAATTGCTATTTAAGACCTCCTAATTAGTATTTCAATGCAATTTCATACTAAAAACTTCTAGAATGCAAATTTTGCAACTTATTCGATTTAGTCCCTACTTTCAATTTAAACACTTTAGGCATAGAATTTCTTCACGAAATTTTCACACAATCATGTAATCATATCATAAACCTCAAAATAATTATAAAATAATTATTTCTATCTCGGATTTGTGGTCACAAAACCACTATTCCGATTAGGCCCTAATTCGGGATATTACAACTCTCCCCCGCTTTAAGGATTTTCGTCCTCGAAAATCTTACCATAAATGATGTGGGGTATTGATTTCTCATAGTTTCTTCAGATTCCCATGTAGCTTCTTCTATTCCATGCCTTTGCCACAACACCTTCACAAGTGCAACATTTTTATTCCTTAGTTGTTTGACCTCTCGAGCTAAAATCTTAATCGGTTCTTCTTCGTAGGTCATATCCGGTTGTAGTTCAATTTACATCGGTTGAAACTACATGTGAAGGATCCAAACGATATCGACGTAACATAGATACGTGGAACACATCATGAATCTTCTCTAATTCGGTGGTAATGCTAGCCAATATGCTACCTGTCCAACTTTTTCAATTACTTCATACAGCCCAATAAAATGCGGACTTAATTTGCCCTTCCGTCCAAATCTAAGGACTTTATTCCACGGGATACTTTCAAAAACACTTTGTCACCAACTTGATATTCAATCTCTTTTCTCTTCAAATCAGATACGATTTACTGCCTATCTCAAGCGACTTTCAAACAATCTTGAATCACTTTCACCTTTTCTTCGCTTCTTTTATTAGATCAACTCCATAAATCTGATTTTCCTTGAGCTCACCCAATACAAAGGCGTTCGACACTTACGACCATACAATGCTTCATAAGGTGCCATTTTCAAGCTCGTCGATAACTATTGTTGTAAGCAAATTCTACCAACGGTAAATATCTTTCCCAACTTCCTTGAAATTCCAATACACAACATCCGAGCATGTCTTCAAGAATCAAATTACTCTTTTCGATTGTCCATCGGTTTGTGGATGAAAGGCAATCTTTAAATTTAACTTTGTACCCAATGCTTCTTGCAACTTTTGCCAAAACCGTGAAGTAAATCTCTGGATCTCTATCCGAAATGATTGACAAAGGTATTCCATGAAGTCTAACAATCTCACGGATATACAATTCAGCCAACTTATTAAGAGAATAATCAGATGTACCGGAATAAAATGAGCCGATTTAGTCGATCACAACTATTACCCGGATGGCATTTTTCTTCCCGGAGTTAATGGCAACCCCGATATAAAATCCATGGTAATTCGATCCCATTTCCATTCAGGAATCATGATAGGCTGAAGTAATCCCGAAGGCACTTGGTGTTTAGCTTTCACCTGTTGACAAATTAAGCATTTGGACACAAACTCTGATATATCTCTTTTCATTCCATTCCACCAATACATTTTCTTCAAGTCATTATACATTTTCGTACTACCCGGATGAATCATGAAATAACCACTATGTGCTTCCTGTAGGATCTTTTGAATCAATTCCTCATTCTTTGGTACACAAATCTGATCTTTAAACATTAAACATCCATTAGAACCAATTCTAAAATCTGACTCTGTATCAACCTCATACTGTTTTCTCTTGTCTTGCAAATCTTGATCATTTTTCTAAGCTTCACAAATCTCTTGTAAAAACATCGGTCTTGCTCTTAACTCTGCTAGAATCGAACCATCATCTGATACCTTTAACCGAGTGTTCATAGCTCTCAAAGCAAACAGTAACTTTCTGCTCAAAGTATCGGCAACCACATTCGCTTTTCCCGATGATAATCAATAACAAGCTCGTAATCTTTCAATAACTCCAACCATCTTCACTTTGTCTTAAATTCAAGTCTTTTGTGACATCAAGTACTTAAGACTTTTATGGTCGGTATATACCCGACACTTTTCACCATACAAATAATGTCGCCAAATTTTCAAAGCAAACACTACATGACCAATTCCAAATCGTGACTAGGATAATTCCTCTCATGAGGTTTTAATCGCCTCGAAGCATATGCCACCACTTTTCCTTCTTGTATGAGCACACACCCCAAACCATTTAGAGAAGCATCACTATACACCACAAATTCTTTACCCGATTCGGGCCAGTACTAACACTCGGTGCCTCTGTTAATAACTTTTTCAATTCTTCAAAACTCATTGACATTCTTTCGTCCATTCAAATTTAACATCCTTTCTGAGTAATCTAGTTATAGGAGCAGCAATTATAGAAAATCCATTTACAAACCGCCGATAATACCCAAATAGCCCCAAGAAACTTCTAACTTGATTACATTTTTCTGTGGTTTCCAATCAACAATGGCTGAAATTTTACTAGGATCAACCCGTATACCATCACCAAAACAATATGACCCAAAAATCCAACTTCCCGTAGCCAAAATTCACTTTTACTAAACTTAGCATACAAATGCTTATCTCTCAAAGTTTGTAAAACTATCCTCAAATGCTCAAAGATGCTCAGTATCATCTTTTGAATAAATTAAAATATCATCTATAAACACCACAACAAATTTGTCCAAGTATGGTCTGAATATGCGATTCATTAAATCCATAAACACAAAGCAGAGCATTTGTCAACCCGAATGGCATAACTATAAATTCATAATGACCATACCTTGTTCTAAAAGCGCTTTTAGGCACATCCGACTCTTTTACCCGCAGCTGGTAATACCTGGATCTCAAGTCAATCTTTGAAAACCATGTCGCTCCTTTTAGCCGATCAAAAATCATCAATTCTTGGCAACGGATATTTGTTTTTGATTGTCACCTTGTTTAATCAAGCGATAATCAACACACAACCTCATAGAACCATCCTTCTTTTTCACAAATAACACGGGGCACCCCAAGGTGAAAAACTCGGTTTCACAAAACCTTTATCACCAACTCTTGCAATCGCGACTTTAATTCCTTCAACTCTGCTGGTGCCATTCTATACGAGCAATCGAAATCGGAGTGTTTCTCGGTATCAAATCAATACCAAATTTTACTTCCCGATCGAGGCAAACTCGCAATTCTTCCGAAATACGCCCATAAATTCACACACAACCTAAGACCGATTCAACTTTCTTTTCAACTTCTTTTGTATTAATTACATACGCCAAATAAGCTTCAAAACCCTTTCTCAGATATCTTTGAGCCGACATTGAAGAAATCACACTAGGTAATGCCTCTGATTTATCTGATTCAACCCGCAGAGTTTCACCATTTTCACACTTTAATTCTATAACCTTTTCTTTGCAATTTATTTTAGCATCATGCAATGTCAACCAATCTATACCCAAAATAACATCAAACTCATCAAACGGCAACAACATCAAGTCGGCCAGAAAGTAATGATCCCAAATCATTAAAGGACATTTCTTACATACTTTATCAACAGTCACACATTTGCCTAACGGATTCGATACTCTAATCATAAATTATGTGTTCTCAACAGGTATATTCATACTAGACACCAATTTCATGCACACATATGAATGAGTAGAACCGGGATCAATCAAAGAGATAACATTAACATTATAGAGAGAAAATGTACCGGTAATCACATCAGGTGAGGAAGCATCTTCACGCGCTTTAATAGCATAAGTTCTAGCCAGAGCCCTTCCTTCAGTCTAACTGGTGCATCCTCAGCTACATTCTTACCGCTTGCTTCGCTCCCACTTTTCTTGGATATCTTCCTCTCGAATCCGCCCCACTTGTTTTTGTATTCAAAATTTTTCTTTTCAACTCTCTCTCAAGGCGCTCTCTAATAAAATGATCCGAGAACCACATCGAAAACATTCATTTGCTCTACACGGACCAAAATGATTTCTACCATACTGTTGGCACTCAAGTTTAACAAATCTCGAGTTCCCTACACTGGCTACCGAAGTAGTCTGGGATTTAGGACCCACATTTTGCTTCTTATAATTCCCATATGATTGCCCAAATTGAAGCTTGGGAACGAGGATTCATATTCCTTGACTTTCCAGTTGCCGTGAAAATGAACCGCTCATCGGTCTTTTCTTCCAATTTCTAGTCTCACCTCTACCTTTTCTTTTCTTTAAGTAATTCTTCACCTTACAAGCTCGATCAACCAATACTACCATTTCTTTTAATTCAAGAATTCCAACAAATACCTTGATGTCTTCGTTGAGCCCGTCTTCAAATCGTCGGCACATCTTGGCCTCTGTGAGGAACATACTCTCTGGCATACTTACTTAATCGAACAAACTCTCTTTCATATTCTCAGAATCATCATATTACCTTGCTTCACTCAAGAAATTCTTTACGCTTCGATCAATAAATCTTTCACTAATATATTTCTTCCAAACTCTTCTTGAAAGAATTCCCAAGTTATTTTCTCTTCAGCACCACCAAAATCAAAGTCTTCCACCAATTATAAGTCAATCCCTCAACAAAGATATAGCACATTTCAAACATTCTTCAGTGTACAAGATAATTCGTCAAATACCGGATAGAATTTTCAAGCCGTAACTCGCTTTCTCGGCATCATCATCAATATTTGCTTTAAATTCTTCTACCCCTTGCTTGCGAATTCTATCAACTGGAGTTCTGTGAAATTTCATCGATCCATACCTTGAGGCGTCTGGGGTACAGGTTGAGGAATTGGGGAGGTGGGGAGGTTGTACATTTGGGTTCGCATTTAACGAACTCAAGGTGTACCATGCACTCATCATTTGGAGAAAGGCTTCCCCCCCTTTCTCCTTCTCCCCACCAACAGTAGGAGGTGGATTTTCAGTCATACGCGCTCCTTCAACCGAGCTGGCGCATTACTCTCTACTTCATCTGCCGCAGCTGGATCGGGATCCATTTACTATAAAAAAAATCATTTAAATGGTCAGAAGTCGTCACACTATCACAATTTATACACATGGCATGTATAGCAAAATCCGTACATACAACACGTAGTCCAAGAACTGACTAAACCTGCTCTGATACCACTAAATGTAACGCCCCCACGCCCGAGACCATCGCCGGAGTCGAGTATGAGGTGTTACTAAGCTTAATTTAACATTTTTAGAACTTTGGATTATTTGTTTCTACATTTACAGCTTTTAATCTACTTGCGTCACAGTCACAAGAAAAATCATATCTCGAGTTATGAAACTCAAAATCAAGATCCGTAAATTTTCCTTGAATCTAGACTCACATACCTATCTACTAATTTTTTTCTAGAATTTTTGGTTGAGCAAATTAGTACAGTTTATTAGTTAAAGCTACCCCTGTTTTAGGACTTGACTGGTTTGACCTCTGTTTACTACGAACCACATTTATCTCTGTACAAAAATTCATATGACTATGAGGTTTATTTCTACTAAAACTAGACTCAATAAGGATTCTGAGGATATAAAATACACCACTTAATTATATCTTTACAATTTATGGTGAATTTCTAAATTTGGAACAAGGGATTCAGAAACTGCTATGACCCTTTTTACTAAAATTCAAATATCTTTTAACATATAATTCCTTTACCTGTTTAATTTGTTTCATGTGAAACTAGATATAATAAGCTTCAATTTTATATGTATTCCATCACCAAATTAAATTTCTATGATTTTTAGTAAATTTTCAAACTCGCATCGTTGTTGCTGCAGATTCTGCTTATGGCAAATTTCATCCCTTTTATGAGTTTTTATGCACTAAGTATCTTAATAATTTTCCTTAACATCAAACATAATCTAAACTAACCATTTTCATAATTTATCATTATCAAACATTTTCTCAACCATTCCATCACCATATCATAAGATCATTTACACAAAATAGGTATATTGCTATACATGCCATACTTAAATTTACAAGCCATTTACCAAAAGTCTTCCTGATAGTGTGATCGAGCCTTCGACCTATCCCGACTCTCGAGCTGGCTTGTCCAAAACTACAATGAGTAAGAAGGAGGGAGTAAGCATAAATGCTTAGTAAGTTCATATGCAAATAATAAGTAACATAACAAACGGTCATACCAATCAACATTAGCATGCATCACTAAAACACATATCACATTTCTAATCATTTTTCATCATCTTATTACCTTATCGTGATTGTATCAATACTCAACCCGAGGGTTAAATACATACCTGTCCAAAATATCCATTTCACATCACTTACCAATACGTCTCTTTACATCTCGAATATTCCTCCATTTGAGTATAACTTTGCCCGTTGAACACATCTAATATAATTCGGATACATGGATAACTTGCACATAAGTGCCATATATGCAATCAAGCAATCATGTAACCCGCCCATAAGCGAACTCGACTCAACTCAACAAGCTCAAAGCGTTCGCATCCATAAGTGAACTCGGACTCAACTCAACGAGCTCGGATGCCTAGTTACATCTCACGAACTCTGACTCAACTCAACGAGTTTGGACATTCGCATCCATAAGTGAACTCCGGACTCAACTCAACGAGTTCGGATGCTCAACCATCCTAGTGACATGTCACTTGTATCCTAATATATTCCTAAGGTTCAAACGGGATTTTCCTCGAACACATATCCTTGCCATCTTCCATAAAATACCAAACCAATACTCTATAACACTTTATATTTAACAAATAATACAAATAATTTGCATTTTATTCAAAATAACCACAAAGCATATATTTCATGATAAAACTCAGCATATCATATAATTAACATCAATAACTTAAAAAAACAATTATACTATATTATTTACACATGAACTTACCTTGGTACCAAAATACAAAGATTTTGCAATTTAGTCCACAATCTTTTCTTTTCCTCGATTGAGGTCGATTCCACGTCTTTCTTGATCTAAAATAACACATTTAGCTTATTTAATACTCACATTATCAAATTAATCCTTAACTCAAATTTTGGCAAAATTACAATTTTACCCCTAAACTTTTACATATTTACATTTTTGCCCCTAGGCTCGGGATTAAACTTTATTCCTTATTCTTATGTTTTACAACATGCTGATCACTTTTCTCTTCTATGGCAACATCAAATTCTCACTCTAACATGTACTTGTGACTATTAGGTATTTTTACCGATTAAGCCCTTTTACTCGCTTTTGCTTAAAATCGAGTAGTACAAGTTGTCTAACATAATTTAAAACTTCATATTCTATCATAAAACATCAAAATACACAAATTTCACCTATGGGTATTTTTCCAAATATAAACCCTAGGTTAAATTATTGCTAACATAAGCTTAATCGAGTTATCGGGATCTCAAAACGTAAAGAACAATAAAACGGGGCTTGGAATCACTTACTATGGAGCTTGGAAGCTTGAAACAAACCCTAGCTATGGAGAACCCTTGAAATTTCGGCCTAATGAAGAAGATGGACAAAAATTGGCTTTTAATTTTGTTTTTAATTCATTTTAATAACTAAATGACCAAAATGCCCTTACTACTAAACTTTCCAAAAATTCCTTCCATGTCCTAATTTTGTCCATGAACTTAAAATTAGTCAAATTGCTATTTAAGACCTCCTAATTAGTATTTCAATGCAATTTCATACTAAAAACTTCTAGAATGCAAATTTTGCAACTTATTCGATTTAGTCCCTACTTTCAATTTAAACACTTTAGGCATAGAATTTCTTCACAAAATTTTCACACAATCATGTAATCATATCATAAACCTCAAAATAATTATAAAATAATTATTTCTATCTCGAATTTGTGGTCACGAAACCACTATTCCGATTAGGCCCTAATTCGGGATATTACATTTTCTACCGTAAATTTCTTTCCAGCATATTCATCCATGACCCAAATTTCATACTTTGATAACTTTTAAAATTAATCCCTCAATAGATAGATTAGACTATCCTGATTTCAAAAATATAAAAATTACTAAAAACGAGGCTTGATTACTTACCCAAATAAGCTTGATAAGTCTTTTTCCTCTCTCCTAGGGTTTCCATAGAAATATTTTGGGAAGATGATATGAAATTGTTTTCTTTTTCATTTAATTAAATTATCATTTAATAACTCTTCATCTTTCCAATTTAGTCCTTAGCCTTTTTTTTCCATGGATGAATCATACCAAAATATCTACATACTTTCTTTAATGGTCTAATTATCATATAAGGATCTTAAGTTTTGAATTCCATAACTATTTGATCCTTCTAGCTACTAGAATCCAACTTTTGCATTTTATGTGATTTGGTCACTGTTCCGATTTAACCGCAATTAGGCTATTACAGGACAATTGGGTTTGTTGTTATGTTTTAGTGTCAGAATGGGTCTACTAATCTGGCAGTTGATTGTGTGGTAATATACCCCTAGGTTTTGGGTTTGAAACCTTATGTGTGTTTTGAGGAATGATTTTTGTATCTTAAAATTTGTTTTAAGTTTAAAACTATTTATTTTTATTTTTATGTCAACATCTAATAGTTTTTACATTTTTTTCTACACGTTCTTCCCCTCTTTCCACTTTATTCTCTGTGAATTTTTTCAACTTCCTTTGATTTTTCTTTGCTTCTTTGTTTTGTCGTCTGTCAAGGGAGCTTTGTTCTCGAGTGTTCTGCTTAATTGGTTTCGAAATTGGGTAAGTTCTACCTTTTGTTTTTATGGAGGAATTGCTTCAATTTTGTTGTGTTGCTTAAATTAAATTCTTATAATTAGTTGTGTTTGTAATTGAGGTCTCTGAATCGGCTTGGTGGAGCGAGTCGAACAATTCTGGGTGCTCAAATCACTGATTCAAGTGTGGGTTCTGAAACTCTTTCTTTTTATTCTCAAAATTCTAATTTGATTATGAGAAATTTGACATATTTGGTGTGTTTCTAAAAATTACCAATCGTAGTGTCGATTGTTGCGGTTTAGCTTGAAATACTGTGTTTTTTTGGTGTACTATTGAGTTAACGAGAGTCAAGGGTCATTTAGACATTAATGGCACGTTATGCAGCCAGTTTCGGTGTGGTTTCATGACCACATGGGTGGAAATATGGGCTTGTACCCCACATTGGTGGTTTACACGGTCGTGTGCAGTTGGGAATTAGGATTTTTGGGACGAATTTGGTGTCACACGGCCATGTGGTTGATAGTTGGGAATTTGGAGATTTTAGTCGATTTTTACACGGGCGAGTGTTTTAGACACATGGTCGTGTCCTGTGGGCACACGGGCGTGTGAGACTTCCACACGGGCGTGTCTGCCCTGCACCTTACTTTAGCACAAATGGATAGAGATTTACACGTTGTTCACACGGCCATGTTCCTGGGTCACTCGGCCATGTGCCTCCTCTCACATAGGCATGTGCGTCCTTCACATGGGCATGTTGCCCTTACACAACCTTGGCAATTCCACATGGACAGGGCACACGGATGAGTGGCCCTGTTTTGCAAGTTTTTATTCTGAGTCAGATTGTGACTGTTTCATGTTCTTGTGTGTTCTGACCTTTGGCTAGGCCTTAACAAGAGTAGTTAAGAACCCGTTTGGCTCAGATTTACATGTTAATTGTTAACATAACACCAACTTAATGACTTGCCTAAGTGATGTTACCTAGTAATTAGGTACTGTGACCTCTGATTCTGAATTTGGTCGTTTGATTATATGCATTTCTGATTCTCTTTGACTGAAGTATAACTATTCGTAAGTTGTGTGTATTGTTTCTGTAAGTCAGTTAATAATCTGTTTACATACAAGCATTCACATAAAATTTCTGATTTTGTATTCTATTTCTGTATGTCTGCCTTTAAATGGTGTGTATTTTTGCATTTGCATTAAAATTTTGGGTTTGGTTGCAAAGAGAAGGAAGTCTTATCTGTTCTATTTTGGTAGTTTTAACTGCAACTGTACTACACATATGTCAGCTCTGCTTCTTATTATCATCTGAGTGGTTTAGTCCACATACGTGGTATGTAGGGTTGGATGGGATTTTCGAGCTCTTATATGGTATGCATGGTTGGTTGAGCTTCTTATAGCTCATTCATGGTGTGAATAGGGGACGGAGAGGTGTTTGGCTGGATGGGTGGGATTATTTTCTAAGTTGTTACATACCATTTGCATCTATTTACATGTTGTTTGTCTGAACGTTGGGGTGCATGTACTGTTTTGTATCCACTAAAGTACTTAGTCTTATATGGTTAAATATTGTGTGTGACTGAAATTTTGTAAACGCAACTTGTAAATTTTGTATCCATATTTTGTATTTCTGATTAGTTGTTCAGGTAATGTTATAAGAGCATTCTGGCTTGATTCTTCATCTTTTGCTTCTATGTTTATTTTTGGACTCACACTAAGCTCGTGTAGCTCACCCTCTTTGTTTTCCCCTTTTAGGTACCCTCGTGTTCTGAAGCTTGGACTCGGCGGTTGGAGGTCTCAGACGGATAAGTTTCAAGTTAGCTACAATAAGGGTTCTGGTTTAATTCTTAGTTTTTTGTTTCTAAATTGCTTTAGACTGTAAGTAAAAATCTAGAGAGACTGTGTTACAACTTAATTTTGGTTTTTCGTAATTTCCTTTGTACTGGATTTTAGAAATGGTGGAACTCTATTTTCGAATGTTTATAACGCAACTTAAATTTTTTATTTTTAATTCTAAATGGTTTCGTGATTTGGTATGGATCAAGCAAACTGCATTGAAATTAAATTTTGACAAGTCGTTTTGTAAATTGCTTTTAGATCACTTCAGTCATCAATGTAACCTCTGAGGTTCGGTCTAAAAGTCTAGGCCGAGTTTTAGGGCCTTACAATGTCAATTGTCTCCTTTTCTCATTTAGGCTCCATAAATATACTCGAACATTCCTTTTTACCATACAATACCTTTTTCACCTCATGTGCTAGTTTGCTAAGATTTTCTATATTTATTGAAACTCAATCATTTCATAATTAACCACAACATTACCATATGAACTTACCTAGTACAACAACAAAAGTAGAATACCCAAGATTAATATGTGATCTTTCCTTTTCTTCTATTATCTATTGGTTGATTTGGTTCTTGATCTAGACGTTAATACATTCAATTCATCAATGACAATTCTTTAACTTTAACAATTTTGAAATCATATATACATACTAGCTAAGTCGAGATACAACAATCTCAAAAACTTAAAATTTATGAAGAATAGGTTTTGAAAACACTTCCATGCAAAGCCAATTGTTCAAGACTACCTAGAGCTTTTCTTTCTTCTTTAGTGAAGATGCTTTCGATTGAGGAAGATGGGAATGAAAAACTCTCTTTCCATCCAATACAGATTTCTGCTTAAATACCAAATACTAACCATTCATTACCAGGTAGATGTGGTTAATCATCACATAACACCCTGATCAATTCTTATAAAATAGTAGTCAATAATTCTAATGATTTAGTCCTTACACCGGCATTACTAACTAGTCAACCTAGTTACCAAATCAAGGATCAATATAACATTGTGATGAGCTTGTAAATATTAATAAATAAAATTTACTGGCTCACTTGTCGAAATTGTTGTCCTGAAAACATTATTTTCAACATTACTAAAAATCGAATTGTAACAACATCTGCCTAGGCCTGGAAATTGGAGGAGAGAAAGCTCGCCCAGCTGGACGTATTTTCTTTGGATTTATTAGAAAACACGTCCATCTGGGCACACCTTCCCTGACATGTTAGTAAAAAACGCACCTATGTAGACATGCTTTCTTTCCATTTGTCCAAAGCCTACGTAGATGCCTTGTGCCCGAAAATCTCAGGTAAGTTTTCAAGCACAACTGAAGCATACATCATTATTCAGTGAAAATGTGTTTTTAATGCGTTCCTCCCTCATTTTTTCTTTTCTATTAAACTACCAGTGCTCCCACCAAAGTATTCAATACTGAGACACCAGCAAATTGTGTTTGTTGAAGGGTTGCATTTCAAGCTTCGTTTCCCATTTCTTTAAATAACCATATGAAGTTTGTTTTTTTATTCTTGATTTTGGATAATTATCACCCTTTTTCTAAATACTTAATTGGTTTTAAATTAAGAACTTAATTATCATAGGGGAGGAGATGAGTCGATGAGTCAAAGTCGTAATTTATTACAATGGTTAAATTTACAATACGGACGTTAGGGTTGTATTTGCAGGAGCCCAATCAATGAACTTGGCTTTTAATCATAGCATACAATTGCATGAGCTACACACAAGAATTAGTAGGAAAGTTGGGGGTCCAAGCCGGAGAAGAATTTCAAGCTTGAAATGTAGATATCTGGCCTCACTAGACCCTTTAAGTATGAGCTCTTTGACGTGAAAGGTGAGATGGTGCTTGAGGTGCTGATGGATCTACATTGCTCATGTAGGAATGCTATACTTGAGTTATATGTCGAGTTTGTCGAGGTCGATGGAGCTAATCTGTCTTCAACCAATGTTCCAAGTCATACGGGAACCGAACAAGAAACATAAAGTCTTATGACATGATTGTGTGGTGGGTTCACTACTTTGTGACAAAGCTCCCAATACGATGTCCCAAAATCATCAATGGGAAGACATTCTTTGGTTTCAAGTACTGATTTCAACTTTAGTAGCCATTTCATCCATCAAGTGGTGTATCTTAGTGAACCAAACCTTGACACCCGAGCACAACATTCAACCAGTGCATTTAATTTCAACTTTGGTTGTCTGGTGCTCTTGGCCAAAAACACTTATACCAGTTTGCCATCAACCTACACCGGTTGGTAATCTGGTGGAGATTTTGACCGTAACATCGCGTATAGTAGAACTGATGATTTACTCCCCACACTTGAAGCCAGCGAAGGGACATTGTAAACTGAAAAATATATAAGATTTTTCCTATGTAGTTTATCACCTTTTTTACTTAAATTCGTTGTTAGAACTAAGTAATTATTTAATAAATTAATGAAATATGTGAAAATATGAAATTAGGACGTAGAAATTATTAAAATGTGATTTTATGCTTTATTATATAGTTTTCATGCATAAATGGCTTATTTATATTGATTTGAGCATATTATATTTTTAAGACATAAAATGAGTCATGAATGATTAAATTAACTAATAAAATATAAAATTAATTTTAAGATATTTCATTAATAATTTGGGTTTTACTTAATTTTTTAAAATTGGTTAAATTTTATTCTTTGGTCCTTTAACTTATTAATTTATTTTGGACAGGTTTGATAGCTTATTGGATTACAAAACTGTCCAAATTGGAGACCAAGTCAACCCAATATTCGGCTACACATGGCTGTCCATTTAAACCATTCTTTGGTTTAATTACATAAAGTCTTTGCATTGTTGAAGAAATTAGAGATTTGCCCGAAAATTTACGATTGACCGAGTTTTAGTCCTGAGTTATTATGGTACTTTGCTTAAAAATCAAGCAAAAATCAGCCCAAATTCCACTAATTGTGGCCCGCCATCCAAGTAAGAAATTTAAAGAGACTAAACTAGCTATTTTTAGCAAACTACCCACCTCTCTTCACCTATAAATATGACCTCTTCATTCCCTCATTCATCATCATTCTCTCTTCTCTCTCAGTTATCTTTAGCATTTTCCATTTCCCACACCTAGGATCATCTCTTCATAGATATTTTAGCAATTAAATCCTCTTAAATATCCCTTGGTCGGCCACTTTGGAGAGCCATTAGTAAAGGAGCAAAGCAAAGAATCGAAGGAGCCTAGTTAGTCAGAGTCTTAGGTGACAGCCACTCTGATTTGGGTTTAATCTTTCTTTTCTTTACTTTAATCTAAAAATGTTTGCTATGTGTTCTTTGTTATTATTTACAACAATGTTAGCTTAATTTTATTTAAGCTAGGATGATTGCTTTGATTAAATAATATTTATTTGATTCATGTTTATAATGTTTGTGTCTCAATCGATCATGTTTTCAATTAAAATCAAGTCTATATTTCGTTCATACGTGATCAAAATGCACCTAAATTAGCTGAGTGATCATAACCAGACGACGGCTAGTAGACACCTAATTGAAATGTGCATGCTCAATTTAGATCCTAACCCGATTAAATTCTAGGTTACATAACAACTCTAACCAAGCTCTGTTATTTGCATAGTTTTTAGATTTGTGTGATTAAACTATTTCAAACCTAGCACGTCCCTGTTACCTCACACGAATTCTAAGAAACCCTTAGTAAATAAGGATCAATAAAATGCATATTTACTTAGTAAAGGATTCTGAAAGGACCTAATGCAGTTTCCAAACTCATGAAAGATCAAGTTGCCATGGAATGTTTTTCCAAATGTTATTAAGCATGTTGATAATAAATTGAGCTTAATTAAAGTAATTGTCCTAGTTTATTTATGTTATAATTTTCGCAAATTGCATTTAATTTTGCTAAAATCTATTCCATTCATATAGTTTGCATACTTAGGATAATTTGCATTAGGGATCATTGTATTTAGTTTAATATATTTAATTTTAATCATCACTTTTCAACCATATTGTGTTTTTATTTACTAAGTTGATAGTATAATTTTACATTTAAGTAATTTAACCAAATACAATCCCTGTGGAGATGATAACTACTTACTTATTACTTGATAACGACTGTGTACACTTACACAAACCTACGCATTACAAGTTTTTGGCACCGTTGCTGGGGATTGTTAATTGTTGTCATAGCCATTTCTTTATGAAATTGTTTACTTCCAATTTGGTTTATTTATAACATTACTAACTTATTCTTATTCATTTTGTGATTTCTTCTTTAGGTGTTTATGAGCATAGATCGAATTATTGATTTACTTCCTGTAGACCCTAAAATTGAGTGAACTTTCAGACAAAGAAGACGTGAAGGAACAGCTCAAAGAAAAGTCAAGATGGACCTTGGAATTCAGAATCAAGACCAAGTAATGAAGCCAATCATGTACAAAATCCCATCCTCATTACTGATGATAGGGATCGATGCATCAAACATTATGCTGTGCCACTTTTCAATGAGTTAAATCCAAGAATTAGAAGGCCAGATATTGAGGCAACCCAATTTGAATTGAAACTAAAGATGTTTCAAATGCTCCAAACCGTAGGCCAATTTAGTGGTATGCCCACAGAAAATCCACATCTCCACCTTCGATTATTTATGGAAGTGAGTGATTCATTCAAGATAGCCAGTGTGACTAAAGACGCACTGAGGTTAAAGTTTTTTCAGTACTCGTTGCAAGATCAAGCACGAGCATGGCTCAATTGATCGAGCTTGATCGACACCAAGTTCCATATCTACATGGCAAGAATTAGTAGAGAGATTTTTGGTTAAGTATTTCCCACCTAGCAAAAACGCTAAGTTGAGGAACGAAATCACAACTTTCCAACAATTAGATGATGAGTCTTTGTATGAGGCTTGGGAGCCATTCAAGGAGTTACTTCGTAAGTTTCCTCATCATAGGATTCCTCATTGTATCCAGTTGGAGACATTCTATAATGGTCTCAATGTACATACAAGATTGATGGTAGATGCTTCGCGAATGCTGTAATTTTTTCTAAATCTTATAATGAGGCTTATGATATCATTGAGAGGATCGCGAGTAATAACTATCAATGGCCAACAAATCGAACAGCTTCAGGAATATATGTAGCCAGAGTTCATGAAGTTGACACCCTCACTTCGTCATCAGCTCAGGTATCGTCTATTTCCTCTACATTAAAATAGTTTACCGCTAATAGTGCTAATAATTTTGTAGTTTAGCCACCAAGTCCTTTTGAAGTAGTTTCCTATGTGTACTATAGGGAAGATCAATCTTTTGAGAATTTTCCATCAAATCCTGGGTTAGTATACTATGTGGGGAACAAATATTAAAATAGGAGTGGACAAGGACCCCAGTCCAACTTCTATAATCCTTCATGGTGTACTCATCACAACTTTTCTTGGAGCAACCAAGGAAATGGACCGAACAACAACTTCTTGTAGCATAGATTAACCAATCTCAAGGGTCTAATCAGCAAGCTCCAAAACCACCTCAAGCTGAGGCATTAAATAGTTTGGAGAAATTTTTGAAAGCGTACATGGCAAAGAATTACGCTTTGATCCAAAGCCAAGTAGCAACATTGAAAAATTTGGAAAACCAAATGGGTCAGTTAGCTACAGAGCTTCGTTGAGAAGAATCAACCAGCTATTGAAATTCCTAACCAAAGGAATCAGAATCTACAAAGACTGACAAGGTAAATCCTAACTTAGTGAATTCAGATACTTTAACATCTTCTTTGGATGCAAATTTACCTACTCAGAAGAGTTATTCGATTCAACTGAAAGTTCCATCACCTCCATAACCGCAAAGATTGTGACAACACAAGCAGAAACAGGAGGTGCAATTCAAGAAGTTTTTGGATGTTCTGAAGCAGTTACATATCAATATTCTGTTGGTAGAGGCTTTAGGAAAAATGCCAAATTATATGAAGTTTTTGAAGGATATACTATCCAAAAAGAAACGACTGAGTGAGTATGAGACTGTTACCTTGACAAAGGAATGCAATGTGTTCCTGTAGAACAAACTGCCACTGAAATTGAAAGACCCAGGAAGCTTTACTATACCCTATAACATTGGTGAATCTTATTGTGGTAAAGCTTTGTGTGACTTAGGAGCGAGTATCAACTTGATGCCTAAGTCTATTTTCAAGATGCTAGGGATAGGTGAAGTAAGACCTACAATTGTGACGCTTCAGCTAGTGGAATGATCTTTAGCATATCCCGAAGGAAAGACCAATGATGTTTTGGTAAGAGTCGATAAATTTATTTTTCCTACTGATTTCATTATCTTAGATTTTGAAGCAGATAAGGAAGTGTCGATCATCCTTGGGAGACTTTTCTTAGCCACGGGAAGAACGTTAATTGATGTACAGAAAGGTGAAATCACCATGCGAGTTCAAGATGATCAGGTAACTTTTATCATTCTTAAAACAATGAAATTTCTCGCTTCGGCAGAAGAATGTTCAGTTATGGAAGAAATAGAAACCTTGGTTTCTGTGGAGAGCAATTTTGAAGAAGATCCATTAGAGAAAGCTTTAGATCTTGACCCTTTGGAGGATGATGAAGGTGAAGAAAACATGGCTTTGATGGAAGCCAATCCGAGGAATTTTATTCAATCCACATGATTTGAATCGTTAGAGTTAGAAGTCAGAGAATTTGTGCAACCCAAGTTGTCAATTGATGAAGCACTTAAACTCGAACTAAAGGTACTTCCTTCCCATTTGAATTACATGTATTTAGGTGACTGTTCTACCTTGCCTATGATTATTTCAGTAGAACTGACGAAAGATCAAGAGGAGCAACTAATTACTGTTCTAAAGAAATTTAAGAGAGCAATTGGTTGGACTATAGCTGATATTTGAGGTATAAGCCCTTCTTTTTGAATGCATAAAAATATTTTAAAAGAAGGTGAAAGAGCTCAAATTGATGGGAAAGGGAGACTCAATCCGATTATGAAAGAAGTTGTAAGAATGGTTAGATGCAGGAATCATCTATCCTATTTCAGATAGTTCGTGGGTAAGTCCGGTACAATGTGTGCCGAAAAAAAGATGGAATCACGATTATTAAAAATAAGCGTAACGGGTTGATTCCAACGAGAACTATTACTGGTTGGAGAATCTGTATTGATTACAGAAAGTTGATTAAAGCCACTCGAAGGACCATTTTCCATTGCCTTTTATGGATCAGATGTTAGATCGGCTGGCAAGTAATGAATTCTATTATTTTTTAGATGGCTATTCGGGATATAACCAAATATTTGTAGCTCTGAAGGACCAACATAAAACAACCTTTGCTTGTCCATATGGTACGTTTTCTTTTAGGCGAATGCCTTTTGGTTTATGCAATGCACCTGCAACATTTCAATGATACATGATGGCAATATTCACTGATATGGTTGAAAATTTTGTTGAGGTTTTCATGGATGATTTTTCTATTTTTTGTAACACTTATGATATTTGTTTGAGTAATTTGGCTAAGGTACTGAAGAGATGCGAAGAGACGAATCTTGTCCTTAACTGGGAGAAATGTCATTTTATGGTTATGGAAGGGATTGTCTTAGGGCATAAAATCTCAAAGAGAGGAATTGAAGTCGATAAAGCAAAGGTAGACATAATTGAAAGATTACCGACCCCAATTAATGTGAAAGGAGTCAGAAGTTTCTTAGCCTAGCCAGTTTTTACCGAAGGTTTATCACAGATTTCTCGAAAATATCTAAACCGTTGTGTTCGTTGTTAGATAAAGATACAGAGTTTGATTTCAACAAAGCATGTTTGAAAGCTTTAGAAGACATGAAAAAATGGTTAATCTCAGCCCCAATAATCATTACACCTGATTGGAGCTCACCTTTTGAGTTGATATGCGATGCAAGTGATTATGCCATTGGAGTTGTGATGGGTCAAAGAAGAAACAAAGTGTTTCACCCTATTTACTATGCAAGTAGATCTTTGACGGGAGCCCAACTCAATTATATGGTAACTTAAAAGGAACTCTTTGCCATAGTTTTTGCTTTTGACAAATTCTGCTCATATCTTATAGGTACCAAAGTTACAGTATTTACTGACCATGCGACCATTAAATACTTACTCACGAAGAAAGATGCAAAATCGAGGCTAATTCGTTGGATACTGTTACTCCAAGAATTTGACCTTGAGATCTAAGACAGAAAATGTGTCAAAAATCAATAGTTGATCATCTGTCGAGGTTGGAGCAAGATGAGGTAACTCGATCATGTGTGCCTACCAATGAGAATTTCTCAAATGAAAACTTATTTAAGGTAAATCAAATTCATGAAATACCTTGGTTTGCTGATTTTGCCAATTATCATACATGTGGAATTCCTCGAGAAATGACATACCAACAAAGGAAAAAATTCCTTCATGATAGTCGATATTATTTTTAGGAGGATCCATTTTTTATTAAACTGTGTACATACAATATAATCCGAAAGTGTGTACCTGAAAGTGAGATTGCTGAGATATTATATCATTGCCATTCATCACCAAGTGGGAGACACTTTGGTAGTTCATGTACTGCAGCTAAGATTTTGCAAGCAGGTTTCTTTTGGCCTACACTATTTAAAGATGCTTATGCTTATGTGAAGAACTATGATAAATGCCAAAAGACTAGAAATATATCAAGGAGGAATGAGATGCCCTTGACAAACATTTTGGAGATTGAATTGTTCGACGTATGGGGCATTGATTTCTTAGGCCTGTTTCCTTCTTCGTACGGGAAAAAATACATCTTAGTTTATGTGGACTATGTATCCAAGTGGGTTGAAGCTGAAGCATACCCTACAAATGATGCTAAGGTAGTCATGCGATTCCTACATAAGCATGTGTTTACACGATTTGGGGCACCAAGAGCTATTATTAGTGATGAAGGTTCTCACTTTGTAAAAAAATGGCTTAAGTGGTTGCTTGACAAATATGATGTGAAGCACAAGATTGCTATTTCCTATCACCCTCTGTCTAATGGGCAAGTTGAAAGAGTGAACCGTGAAATCAAATGAATCCTTGAAAGGGTAGTACGCCCTAGTAGAAAAGATTGGCCTCAAAGGCTCAATAATGCATTAGGGGCCTATCGAACAGCATTTAAGATACCATTAGGAATGACACCTTATCGGCTAGTCTTTGGAAAGGCATGTCATTTGCCATTAGAGTTGGAGAATAGAGCTCACTAGGCTTTGAAGCAGTTGAACTTTGATCTTAAGCAAGCAGGTGAGAGAAGGATGTTACAACTTGATGAGTTGGAAGAGCTGAGGTTGTTTTCCTATGAGAATGCCAAAATGTGTAATGAAAGATCAAAGAGACGGCATGATAGTCATATACAACCTCGCGAGTTTAAAGAAGGTCAAAAGGTTTTGTTGTTTAATTCAAGGTTGAAGTTATTTCCTGGAAAGCTTAAATCCCAATGGAAAGGACCCTATACCATATACTGAGTTTATCCTTATAGAGATATTGAATTATACGACAATTACGAAGGTACATTTAAAGTTAATGGTCAACGTCTCAAACACTATTGGGATGGTGAAGTTGAGCGAGTTCAATCATCGTTCAAATTAACAGACCCTTGATTTTTCATGAATTTGTTTTGTAAATAAATAAATTATTAAAATGTGATTTTATGCTTTATTATATAGTTTTCATGCATAAAATGGCTTATTTTATATTGATTTGAGCATATTATATTTTTAAGACATAAAATGAGCCATCCATGATTAAATTAAATAATAAAATATAAAATTAATTTTAATAATTAATTTTCAGATATTCATTAATAATTTGGGTTTTAATTAATTATTTAAAATTGGTTAAATTTTATTCTTTGGTCCTTTAACTTATTAATTTATTTTGGACAGGTCTGATAGGTTTGTTGGATTACAAAGTCATCCAAATTGGAGACCAAGTCAACCCAATATTCGGCTACACATGGCTGTCCATTTAAACCATTCCTTGGTTTAATTACACAAGCTCCTTGCATTGTTGAACAAATTAGAGATTTGCCCGAAAATTTACGATTGACCGAGTCTATGCTTGAGTTATTATGGCATTTAATTTGCTTAAAAATCAAGCAAAAATCAGCTCAAATTTCACTAATTGTGGCCAGCCATCCAAGGAAGAGATTTGAAGAGACTAAACCTATCTATTTTTAGCAAACTACCCACCTCTCTTCTCCTATAAATATGACCCCATCATTCTCTCATTCATCATCATTCTCTCTTCTCTCTAAATTATCTTTAGCATTTTCCATTTCCCACACCTAGGATCATCTCCTCATAGATATTTTAGCAATTAAATCCTCTTAAAGAGCCCTTGGTCGGCCACTTTGGAGAGCCATCAGCAAAGGAGCAAAGCAAAGAATCGAAGGAGCCTAGTCAGTTAGAGTCTTGGGTGACAGCCACTCTGATTTGGGTATAATCTTTCTTTTCTTTACTTTAATCTAAAAATGTTTGCTATGTGTTCTTTGTTCTTGTTTACAACAATGTTAGCTTAATTTTATTTAAGCTAAGATGATTGCTTTGATTAAATAATATTTATTTGATTCATGCTTATAATGTTTGTGCCTCAGTCGATCATGTTTTCAATTAAAATCAAGTCTATATTTCGTTCACACATGATTTAAATGCACCTGAATTAGCTGAGTGATCCTAACTAGATGACGGCTAGTGGACACATAATTGAAATGTGCATGCTCAATTTATATCCTTACCCGATTAAATTCCAGGTTACATAACAACTCTAACCAAGCTCTGTTATCAGCATAGTTTTTAGATTTGTGTGATTAAACTGTTTCAAACCTAGCACGTCCCTGTTACCTCACACGAATGCTAGGAAACCCTTAGTAAATAAGGATCAGTAAAATGCGTATTTACTAAGTAAAGGATTTTGAAAGGACCTAATGCGATTTCCAAACTCATGAAAGATCGAGTTGCCATGGAATGTTTTTTCTAATGTTATTAAGCATGTTGATAATAAATTGAGTTTAATTAAAGTAATTGTCCTAGTTTATTTATGTTATAATTGTTGCAAATTGTGTTTAATTTTGCTAAAATCTATTCCATTCATATAGTTTGCATACTTAAGATAATTTACATTAGGGATCATTGCATTTAGTTTAATATATTTAATTTTAATCATCACTTCTCAACCATATTTTGTTTTTATTTACCAAGTTGATGGTATAATTTTACAATTAACTGATTTAACACAAATACAATCCCTGTGGAAATGATAACTTGATACTTACTTATTAGTTGACAACGACTGTGTACACTTGCACAAACCTGTGCCTTACAAACATCCAACCTTACACATACTACTGAGATTGTTGAGGAAGATGAGAATGAAGATACAGCTGAGGAAGAAGATTCAGGTGTAGACAAAGGGGTAGCAGATGTTGGCAGATTTGAATTTTACCCCGATCCAATTTGGCAGTCCGATCTGGATGGTTTGAAAATAGAAAACTTTCTGAGCCATATTAGGTTCCAACTGAGCCAGAAAATTGCGGTTCTAACAGTGAAGGTTTGGACCATGCTCCTAAAACAGATCTTTGATTCAAGGAATATGAACCTTTGACCCACATGCATAATGTTAGCCTCTCGGTTGTGGGTGGGTTAGCGTTTTTGGATTTACCGCATAGAAGACCTGACCATGCAAGTTCTTCGTCAAATGTTGGGGAATTAGAAGTTGGCATGGAGTATTGATTTGCCACGATTCGTTCTAGTAGATTAAACCTTTTCTATACTAAATGAGCTTGATTTAATGGCAATTTAATAATGTTATAAGTAGTTGTTCAGATTTACTTAGTAAGTAACAAAATGAGTAATTTAGGTGTTTGATATGACCTTTTAGGCCAAATTAGGCCTAAAGTTAGACTGACTTGTTAGGTGAGTGGGTAGGACATCAATTTAGAGCAGAAAGACAGTGGACTGCTCCTGATGGTGCAACACAGTACTTGGATGTCACAACATTGCATCCAAAGCACACGAGCTCTGATTGAATAAGCTCTAGCTGGTGTTTTCTCTTTAGATTGTTCATTCATCTCGCTATTCTTCCCCCGACTAGAAGTAGTGTTTCTACCTCTCTGTGAGGTTGCTTCAGGGTTGTTTGTTTGATTGCCAAAATCATTCTTGCTTTTCGGATAATTACAAAGGATGTGGTCAGTAGATCCATAACAGAAACAAGCTCCTGGCTTTGATCGACACTCACCAAAATGCCTTTTGTTGTAATAATCACAAATAGGAACAGTTCTCTCAACATTTCTTCCACTTCCAGCAGTAGCTGCTAGAGAATTAACAGACATAAAATTACTTTGCCTTGGTTTCTCTCTACTAGTGAACACTGAAGGAGCAGTCGATCGACTTGTGTCATTTCAAAATTTCTTCGATGAAGACATTTGAGTAGGCTTGAATGACCCTCTTTTGTTAAAATCTCAAAATTTTGAATCTAACTGTCATTTATTTTTGCAAATTTCTTCAATTTTCTAGGCTCGTTTCAAAAGTTCTACAAATTCCCATAACTTTAATGCTACCACAGACATAGGAATATCATCATTCAACCCATCTTCAAATCTAATACACATTTCCTCTTCATTTGACACTATATTACGGGCATACTTGCTTAACTATATAAATTCCCATTCATACTCAGTTACAGACCGATTCCCCTGTTTTAATTCAAGAAATTCTTTATTTTTCTTGTCAATAAACAATTGACTTACATACTACTTCTTGAATTCCATCTCAAAGAAGTCTCAATTAATGTAATCATTGGATGTCATCATGCTCAAGGTGTCCCACCATAAGTATGCTTCATCTTTTAACAGCGATACAACATATCTCAAGTAGTCTTCAGGATTGCACATCAATTCTGTGAAAACTCTCTTCGTATTCATTAACCAGTACTCAGCCTTTTCAAGATCATCATCAACCTTGCCTCTAAATTCGTCCACTACATATTTCCATATCTTATCTACAGATACTCGAGTAATTATCACTGGTACAGGAGTTTGAGGACCCAGGGGTGCCGGAGGAGGCACAGTAGGGGGTGGAGGTGGTGGAGTTCCAAGATTTTCTTGCTTGAATTCATTGAACCACTGGTTCATTATTCCAAGAAACACATTTTTCATTTCATTACCAAAGGATTGTGGAGTCGATGCACTATTACTTACTTCAAGGTTCAAAGCTTGAACATTACTTTCAGCTTCATTAACTACAGCCCGGTTCGACTCAGCTGACATCTTGAATTTTTAAGAAAATAAAACATTAGAGCGGATCAAAAGCATCAAACTATCACAGGGTATATGTGATGTGTATATACTAAAATTTACCCCGTTACATTAGTCCTAGAACAAACTAAATCGTAGCTCTAATACCACTAAATGTAACACCCCTAACCCATCTTTGTCGTCAGATTAGGGTTACAGAGCATTATCAACCAATATTCAATCATTTGTCTATATAACATTAAAAATAAGTACATGACATTCAGAACATATCAATCATAGGAATTTCGTCCCTAGATCGAGCCATTGAAGCCCTAAAAATAGCTTTGGGGCAATTTGGGACTAATTTGAAACATAACAGAAGTTTTGTGAAAAAATTGTAAAAATTAGAAAACAAGGGTCACATGGCCATGTGGCCAGGCTGTGTGAAATCACCCCAGGCTATGTAACTTTTGAACAAGAGACACAAGGTCGTGTCCCAGCCCATGTCCCCACTCGTGTAACTCTTTGAGTCGCCATACAAGCCCATGTGCCAGGCCATGTGCTAGGCTGTGTAACTCACTGACTTGAACACTAAGAAATTCTCATATGACACACGACCATGTCGCCAGGCCGTGTGTCTCACACAGTCATGTCCCAGGTTGTGTGAACCTAAAATCAAACTATTTCATAACCACTTCATACATCACTAACCCATTCATTTATGCACACTTTAAAGGGACCTACGCATCATTCAAATACACATAATCATGCCATTTCAAACGACCTAATTCACCTAACCAATATGCCATTCAAAGGCACCACAATTATATCAAAACATTACATACCAAAACAAGCCAACAATACTTTAGTTCATGCATATAATCTAGTTCAAACACTTACTTATTTGAAATAACCATTTTCAAGTCATCATAAAATACCAAAAAGGAACCTTATGCACAAGCACTTGAAAGTGCCCAAAATGATAATACTTGGTGAAGCATTAAAGTACACCAACCCAAACATAACCTTCAAAGCATAAACATACCAAGACACCATTACAAAACATCCTATACATTTTAACCACATATTTATCTATATATACATGCCACTACCCTAAGAGATACAAAAACTACTAACTTAAATGGATAGTGTGAGTCAGTTGATTGATCCTTCCAAAATGTCAACAACGATTATCTACAAAACAATCTACAAGAATCAGTAAGCTTACATAACTTAGTAAGGACATAGTGTAACATTTAATCTAAATATAACTAGACACAATTCACATACTGTTTGATTCATGGTTACTAGAGTATAAACAGGGGCAAGTATGTGCAATCAAGGGTATCTGTAACACCCTGATTTTGGGCCTAGTCGGAATAGTGATGTCGGGACCACAAATTCGAGATAGAAATAATTATTTTATGATTATTTTGAGGTCTATGATATGATTGCATGATTGTGTGAAAATTTCGTGAAGAAATTCTATGCATAAAGTGCTTAATTTGAAGTTAGGGACTAAATTGAATAAGTTGCAAAACTTGTATTCTAGAAGTTTCTAGTATGAAATTGCTTTAAAATATTAATTAGGAGGTCTTAAATAGCAATTTGACCAATTTCTAGGTTATGGACAAAAATTGGACATGGATGGAATTTTTGAAAGTTTAGTAAGTAAGGGCATTTTGGTCATTTGGATATTAAATGAAATAAAATGGGAAAAATCAAGCAAAAATCCATTCATCTTCTTCATGTTGCTGCCGAATTTTACTTGCTACCATAGCTAGGGTTTCTTCAACTTCTAAGCTCAATAGTAAGTGCATTCAAGCCCCGTTTTTAATGTTCTTTACATTTTTTAAATCCTCGTAGCTCGGTTTACCTATTTCTACCATTATTTCGAGTTAGGGTTTATGTTTAAAAATTTACCCATGAATGATATGCATGAATTTTGATGTTTTATGGTAGAATATGAAGTTTGAGATTGTGTTAAACAACTTTTGCTAAGTGATTTTTCGTAAAAAGAGTAAAACGGCATAATCGGTAAAAATATCTATTACTCATAACTATGTGTTAGAGTGAGAATTTGATGTTTCCATAGAAGAGTAAAATGATCAGCATGTCATTAAACATAAGAATAAGGGCTGAAATTAAATTTTCGAGCCTTGGGGCAAAAGTGCAAATATGTAAAAGTTTAGGGGTCAAAATGCAAATTTGTAAAAATATGATTTTTAGACCCATATGAATAGTGTGATTAATTATTAGGCTAAATGTGATATTATAGATCAAGAAAGGCGTGGAATCGATCTCGAACGGGGGAAGGAAAATGTTTTGGATTAAATTGTAAAATTTCTATATTTTGCACCGAGGTAAGTTTGTATGTAAATAATACATTAACTTCATTTACATTTTTATATTTCAGCCTATTATATATATTTTAGCCAATTTTGAAGCATAAATTGATTATTGGAAGAATGGAAATAAGTAATAGAGAGAGAAATCCCGGTTGAACATTCGGAAGAATTGAATAATATAGATGGAGTGTAGCTAGGTCACATGTATGATGCCGAGTGCACATCATGTGTACAAGAAAGCTACACGATACTATGTAGTAGCTAGGTCACATGTGTGATACGGGAAGTATCCCATGTAGACAAGAGAGCTACGGGAGAGATAAATGTAGCTAGGTCGCATGTGTGATTCCAAGTGTAGGACACCATGTGGACAAGAGAGCTACGTAATAAATTGGCTAGGTCACATGGGTGGTACTAAGTGTTCACCATGTGTACAAGAGAGCCGAATTATATGAAATATGATGGTGGAGCTGTGTCTTGGAAACCATCAATATCCGGAATTGATCCGAATTGTTCAACGGGATGGCTTTATGGTGACATTGTAATTATGGACCTATACTTGTGATGTATGAAATGTGGTGAAAATGATTTGTGATATATATATATATATAAGTTAAAATGAGGTTAATACAAAGAAAGTGTGAAAGAGTGAATTAGCACTAAAACTGTTGTGGGACAGTAGCAGTGACGTGATTTTGAAAAATCACCAAAAATAGTAATAATTTAATTAGAGGCTGAATGAGATGTGAAATTAAAGCTTAATGAGCCTATTTTCATATAAAAGAAACGGAGCAAGTAAAGGAATTCTATATTTTGAGATATTTATAATTGTGTGTGACTTGCTCAGAATGACTATGTGATCCCCTGTTCCAACTTTGAAAAATCATTAAAAATTGTACAAAACAAATTAAGAAATATAATTTATATGCATAAATTCCTTATTTAGTCTAGTTTTAAATGAAACAGGTTTAATGGTCATTTTAATTGTGTACTGGGAGAAATTCAATTCGTAGTGAACAGAGGTCAGATCAGTCGAGCTGTGTAATAGGGGAACTTTAACTAATAAACTGTACTAATTGGCTTGACCAAAAATTCTAGAAATAAATTAGTGAATATATACATGAGTCTAGTTTCAAGGAAAACTTACGGAATTGGATTTCGACTTTCGTAACTCAAGTTATGATTTATTTAGTGAACATGACGCAGGAGAGACAGCTTGACTAAAGTGGAGTAAATAGTGAAATTAAACGTAGATACACTTGAGTTATTATGTAATCATACTAAATTCTTTATTTATTATTTATATACTTGCTTACTAAGCGTAAAGCTTACTTCCTTCTTTCCATTTTTTTTTTTAGTTTGTCAGGTCAGCTCAGGGGTTGGAGATCGTCGGAGGCGGCATCACACTATCAAGCCATTATCCTTGGAGTATTGGCTAGTATATGTTAAATATTTTCATGTGAGTGGCATATATAGCAAGTTTGTTTCATGACATGTATTATTATTATGATTTGGTTTACGTATTGGCCTACATTGAGCTTTTGTATATGGCCATGAGATGTGGTCTTTATTCATTATGGTTTGTAAGTTTTAAATTTTGGGCAGAACTTGGTGACCCGATTTTATATGTTTGTGAATGTTTAAGTCTGGTAACGCCTCGAACCCTGTCCCAGAGTCAGATATGGGTGAAGGGTGTTACAGTATCGAAGTACAAATAGGGGCACATATGTGCAATCAGGGGTACAAAAGTACAAACAAGGGCACGTATGTGTAATTAGGGGTACCGAAGTACAAACAGCGGCACATATGTTCAATCAGGGGTAATTATGTAATATCCCGAATTAGGGCCTAATCAGAATAGTGGTTTCGTGACCACAAATATGAGATAGAAATAATTATTTTATGATTATTTTGAGGTCTATGGTATGATTGCATGATTGTATGAAAATTTCGTGAAGAAATTTTATGCATAAAGTGCTTAAATTGAAATTAGGGACTAAATCGAATAATTTGCAAAACTTGCATTCTAGAAGTTTTTAGTATGAAATTGCTTTGGAGTATTAATGAGGAGGTCTTAAATAGCAATTTTACCAGTTTCTAAGTCTATGGACAAAAATTGGACACGGATGGAATTTTTGAAAAGTTTTGAATTAAATGAAATTTTATGGCCTAGTTTTCATCTATGTGTATTGTTAAGTCTGGTAATGCCTCGTACTCTGTTCCGGTCTTGGATAAGGGTAAGGGGTGTTACATTTAATGGTATCAGAGCTATGGTTTAGTCGGTTCTCGGACTAACCTAGCATGCGTAAAAGTCCAGCTATACATGCCACTGATTCGTGATAGTGTGATGTCTCCCGACGCGTATGAGCATCGTCTTGTTTAGATAGAGGTACTTTCCAACCAAGTTGTACTGACCATGTTCAATGTGATGCGAAGGTGTTTGAATAAAATTACGATTATGATGAGTCTTGATTTAGAAAAGTATGAATAAAAAATTATGATATATATATAAGTGATAACAAGTGAGATGAAAGGTCATGTTGTAATAAATATCCATACATGCTTGATGCTCATATGATGTAGTGTATTTGATTTACTTGATAAGATGAATGAAATAAATAGAAATTCGTAGAGGTATGAGTAAAAGTTCCTAATATTATGATATGAATAAAAATGTCATTGTCTTGATTGAACGTTGAATGTTGATGAATGTCAATGATATTTTTTTATGAGATAAATGATTATAATGAAATGAATTTATCTATGTTAAATTATTTGGACTGAATTATGTGATTGTAATGATATGTATATGATGATGCATGAAATGAAAGTTGCGATTGTGATGCAAATATCTATGTTTGTTTAACCCTTATATGATGTCATGAGTATGATTTGTTCGAGTAGATGAATGGATAAGTCAAGCTATTCAAAAAAAAACATAGGATGCATGCATAATTATACTTGACTAAATGAGATAACTGGAAAGTGGGCATTAAACCATTATGAATGTTAGTTACTCGCAATGAATGACATGATTGAGATATGATTGCTATGATGAAAACTGTGTTACATGTATATGTATATGAGAGTTGAGTCAGAGGCCCTACGACCCCTTCCCCCTTATCAAAGTGGTGTTTTATAATGGAATTTCATGAGATTTGTACTGAATAAGTTTCTGGTTGAGAAACGAAAGAGTTCAGTGCTAGAATAATTATAAATATGATTAGAGATTGAAGAATGAGTTGATAAGTAAAGTCAAAGCTAGAAAAGTATCAGATTGGCATAAGGATTATTGGAGTTATGCATTGTTCCAGTTAGAGAAGAAATTTATTTTGATAAATCGAATTACTAAGGTACAAGGTCGAGGAAAGTGCAAATCAAAATTTATTCAGAACTAGTCTTCTTTAGTGAAAAATAATATGAAATTTGTGATGGCAGAAATAGTTGGGGAAATGATATCTGAAATGTGTAATATCTGAGTCTGACAGTTACGGCTGGATAGATTTTAGCAGTTTCTTCTAAGATGTTCTATGTGTTTATCTGTTCCCAAAAATATTTCTATGGTTGTTGATCTTTTGAAGAAATTCTTGTTATATGGGGATGTTTTCTAATCCTGATGTTAGACGAAAGCATTGGTAGCCTGACTGGTTTATAATTTGTATTGCTCTATTCCTTCGGGCATTCTATTATATTCTGCCTGATAAAAAAAAAAGATAAGAGAATATGTATGATACTATGATTTTGTTTCTTCTACTTGATGCTCCATTTGATATGTATATATGGGAAGATATACATTGTTCTTGTTGCATTTGATTCCAGTGAGATTAAATGATGTTTTCTCTCGGATTTCTTTTCTCTAAGGAATTATCGGGATCTTCCATATTTTCCTATGAGTTTGGTTTTTGATTTTCTGGCATAGTATCGTATCTTAGGTTTCTTTATTCTAGATTTCTTTATTCTAGGTTTCTCTATCTTGGATTTCTTTATTTGGTTTTCTTGTTATCTGTATTCCGTAATTTGTCAATTATGACTCATGTTTGGAGTGCATTCTTCAGCTCGTGATAATCATGTCAAGTATGACTATACTTCTGATTTGATTTGGGTAATGTGGTGATTTCAGTATTGGGATTTTTCTAATTTTCGTGTAAGGTTTGACAACAGTAAAGGCATAAGTGATAAAAGTGCGAGTTTCAATCAGTATGTGGATTACTTCTCTCAAGTAAGTCAATTATAGTTAATGTCTTCAATTGAGATATTTTGGTTACTTGAGCTAACGCAATTGAGACAGTTTTGATTAACGTAAGGAATGAATAGTAAAGGATGGCATGATGAATTGTTTTGTTACTAGAAGAAAGGACTATTTTCGAGGCTATATCAGAATTATTTCCGTAGCGGAAAGAGGAAAACGTGATAGTGAGTAGTAAACTAAAAGAGTACAGTGAGGATCGACTTCTGATGTTGAATTTCAGATTGGATCTGATTCATGGTATTATTATTCTGAGGCTTACACAGAAAGAATTGTATGAAGCTCATAGTGTAAATTTGCCTATTCATTCAGAGAGTAATGATGTGTACTGTAATTTGATTCAGACGTTATTGGATTGTGATTTATTGATGATGAAAATCTGTATGATTATTTCGGAAGAGTGTAGGTCCCTTTGATTGTTGGATTTCTTGAATTCTAGTCTCCATTAACCAAATTGAGATCTGGTTTTATGTCAAGATGACAAGGGAAACGGAGAAAGGTTGAAAATTTAAGAACAATTGAGAGATGAGTCTGTAAGCTTTCAGAATATATGAGAAAATTAAAGAGATATATTGGAGGCACCGCTTGAGTGAAAGTTCTTCAGCACCGAATGCGAAATTTATGAATCTAAGTGAAGACCACTTTTCTGGTAAGATTTTCGGGGACGAAAATCCCTAAAGGGGGGAAGAGTTGTAATATCCCGAATTAGGGCCTAATCAGAATAGTGGTTTCGTGACCACAAATATGAGATAGAAATAATTATTTTATGATTATTTTGAGGTCTATGATATGATTGCATGATTGTATGAAAATTTCGTGAAGAAATTTTATGCATAAAGTGCTTAAAATGAAATTAGGGACTAAATCGAATAATTTGCAAAACTTGCATTCTAGAAGTTTTTAGTATGAAATTGCTTTGGAATATTAATGAGGAGGTCTTAAATAGAAATTTTACCAATTTCTAAGTCTATGGACAAAAATTGGACACGGATGGAATTTTTGGAAAGTTTAGTAGTAAGGGCATTTCAGTCATTTGGTAATTAAAAGAAATAAAAAGGGAAAATAAAGCCAAAATTGACTCATCTTTTTCATGGAGGCTGAAATTAGCATGGGGAAAGCCATGGCTAGGGTTTTCAAGCTTTCCAACCTCAATAGTAAGTCCGTTCTAACCCCGTTTTTCAAGTTCTTTACATTTTTGGAATCCCGGTAACTTGATTAAGCTTATGCTAGCAATAATTCAACCTAGGGTTCGTATTTGGAAAAATACCCATAGGTGATATTTGTGTATTTTGGTGTTTTATGATAGAATATGAGGTTTTAAATTATGTTAAACAACTTGTGCTACTCGGTTTTAAGTGAAAATGAGTAAAAGGGCTTAATCGGTAAAAATACCTAATAGTCATAAGTATATGTTAGAGTGAGAATTTGATGTTTCCATAGAAGGGAAAAATGATCAGCATGTCATAAAACATAAGAAAATAGGATGAAGTTTAATTTCTGAACCTTGGGACAAAAGTGCAAATACGCAAAAGTTTAGGGGTCAAAATGAAAATTTGTAAAAAATATGATTTTTGGACCCGTATGAATAATGTGACTAATTATTAGGCTAAATGTGATATTATAGATGAAGGAAATCGAGATTCGGGCTTAAATCGGGAAAATACAAGGTTATGGACTAAATAGTACATTGCCGTTTCTAGATCGAGGTAAGTTCGCGTGTTAATAATAATGCAATACCATGCATGAATTGTAATTCTCTATTGATATGGCATAAATTGTATGATTTAATATGTTTAAGAGAAGTTTATGGATGGTATGTATGATATAAAAAAAAATGTAATGCTAGTTGTGTTATGTGAAATTGAATAGAAAATTATTGTTACAAGAATTGAGTGTTAAATTACTATTACCTGGGTTGTATGAATTGTTGCACGGTTGTACCTGATGAGATTTTGACAAGTTTGTACGTAAATAATTTATTGATTCTTTTTATTTTATGATATTTTGTTATTATATGAAATGTGGCTACCTATAGATTGACTATTTGCTGTAAATTGAAAATTGAAAAAGGACTATGAATAAATGTGTAACATATTGGAAATATGTTTGCTGATAATTACTTGATTGAAATTGTTGGAAAAGAGAGAGAAATCCCGGTTGAACCTTCGGAAAGATTGGATGATACAGATGGTATGTAGCTAGGTCACATGTATGGTACTGAGTGCACATCATGTGTACAAGAGAGCTACGAGAGATTATGATGTAGCTAGGTCACATGGGTGATACTATGTGTATACCATGTAGACAAGAGAGCTACGGGATATATGTAGCTAGGTCGCATGCATGGTTCCAGGTGAAGGACACCATGTAGACAAGAGAGCTACGAGATAAACTGGCTAGGTCACATGGGTGATACTAAGTGTTCACCATGTGTACAAGAGAGCCAAACTTTATGATGGGTGGAGCTATGTTCTGAAACCACCAAGTATCGAGGATTGATCTGAAGTGTTCAACGGGAGACTTACTATGTACTGTTTTGTGAGTTTTGTGATGAATAAGTGCAGGAATTTGCTTATGTGAATGATGTGTTCATTAAGTGACCGGGATGTGGTAAGGTTATAAACAAGTAAGTTATACATGAGGATGATTTTATGGTGACCTTGTGATCATGGGCCTATACTTGTGATGTATGAAGTGTGGTGAAAATGATTTGTGATATGTATGTTAAAATGAGGTTAATACAAAGAAAGTGTGAAAGAGTGAATTAGTAATAAAATTGCTTTGGACAGTAGCAGTGATGTGACTTTGAAAATTCACTAAAAATTGTGAAAGTTGAATAAAAATTAAAATTATATATGAAAATAAATATCAATGAGTCTATTTTCACATGAAAGAAATAGGGGATGCAAAAGAATTCTATATTATGTGATATTTGAATTCTTGTGAAACAGGGTCTGAATGAATTCGAGGTCCCCTGTTCTGAGTTTAGAAATTCACCATAAATTGTAAAAAAATTATTAAGAGTCATACTTTACATTAATGGATTCCTTATTGAGTCTATTTTTAAGGGAAAGAAACGGAATGTTTGTTGGAATTCTGTACAGGGAGAAATTTGGTTCGTAGTGCACAGAGGTCAGAGTAGTTGTACTCTAAAACAGGGGAGACTTTAACTAATAAACTGTACTAATTGGCTAAACTAAAAATTCTGGAAATTTTATGGGAGAAATATATATGAACCTAGTTTCAGAGAAAATTAACAAAACTAAATTTGGAGTTTTGTAGCTTTAGATATGAATGATTTAGTAACTGTAACTTGATAACACAGCTTAACCTGAATATGTGTAATTGTACAATTATAGTGTTTTATCTTGAAAAGCATGGTAGTAATTGCTTATTACTTTCATATGAACTTGCTAAGAGTAAAGCTTACCCATCCTCTCCATTTCTTTAGTATTGGCAGGTCGGCTCGGGGTTAGAGATCGTCGGAGGAAAAATCACACTATCAAACTATCATTTTTGGGAGAATTAATTCAAATATTAGAAATATTAAGTGAGTGTGTGTATAGGAAGTCTGGTTTGTGATATGTATTTTTATTATGATTTTGACCATACGTATCAGTCTGCTTTGAGTTATCGTATATGATTATGAGATGTGGTCCTTATCCATTATCGTTTATAAGTTTAATTAATCGTGTTATGTCCTATGTTTTGATGTAATGATATAGTTAGCTTTGTTTGTTATGCATGTGTTTGAAAAGTTTTGAATCAAATGAAATTTTATGGCCCAGTTTTCATCTATGTGTATTGTTAAGTCTGGTAATACCTCGTACTCTGTTCCGGCCTTGGATAAGGGTAAGGGGTGTTACAAATTATCTATAAACATATTTTCTTGTAATTATTCAAATGTTTAGGGGAATGTATGCGAATGAATGCAATATTATATATATTTGTTATATAATTATTATTTTTGCCAAGGTTTTGGTTATTAGGAAATAGATCGTGGTCTATCATCTCCATGTAGGATTATTTTTTATTTATAGAATTTTTGTGAGTCGAAAATATGCATTGGAAATAAATGTAATTTTTCCAAAATGGAGTCCATGACAAGGAGAAGATGGAGCAATGGCAATCAAAGACACAAGGAATGCCTTGCAGCAAAAAAACTATGTATTTTTTTGTTTTTGATTTATTTTTTAGAAATAGAACCTTGGAAACATTGACTGACAATTTTATTTTATTACCCATCTCTGTATATATCTGTTTAATAATTATTTATGATATAATTGTGATATATATGTATGAGATGATCCACAGTTGATCTATTAAAGATGATAAGTGTGATAATGAGAAAATAAATGCGTTGTATTATTTCTGTAACACCCTAAATTTGGGCCTAGAAGTTTTGGGCCTTGAGCATGGGAGCGGTTGAAGGCAGATTTTAAAATTTTGTTGTGCATGTAAATTTCGTTAATGAAAGCTTATTTTAGTGGTTAATTGTGCTGAGAAGTGTTGGAGAAGTCTTGGGTTCAAACCTGGACTCTAGCAAAAATTTTGGTTTAAGGTGAATCAAACCCTGGGTGTAGTAGGTAAGCCTTAAGAATATTGTTGGAGAAAAGATGACACAAAAAGGAGTGTGGTGTAGTGGCAAGGTAGCGCCACTTAGGGGACAAGGAAGTGACGCCATAGAGGAAGCAAGGGGTCCAAGGTTCAAGTCTTGGCTCTTGCAATATATTTTGGTTTTTCTTTTCAATAAATCTAGAAGCAAGTAGGTGTGCTTTAAAGTTTAATGTGTTGGATTTATGACACAAATGAGTTGGTGGCCTAGTGGTGGTGGCGTGAGTTGGCATATGGGAGAACTTTGGTTCGAATCCCTTAGCATGCAAAGTTTGATTATTTTGCTATGTTGGGATGGCAAGAGTTGGTGTTGAATTTAAACTCTGATGATGGAGGGATCCCACATCGGTAAGCTAACATAAGAGTGGATACGAAGCTGGCTTTAAATAGAGAGAACCATGAGGAGAGAAAAGGTACCTTTCTTGGCTGATCCCTTTCGCGTTATGGCGTGCTCGTTTGGGTTGGCATCGGCTAGAAGTGCTCGGAGTGCGGATTAACTCCAGCCTCCTATCGTGTGTGTATTTCTCACTACTCGGGTCAGAGGATGGCTACTTCGGGCCGCGATGGGCCGAAAGGGGCCATGTGGGCCCAATGGGCCTATAGGCCCAATTGGATAAGTTGTTTGATTGTGTAGTAAATATTGGATTAGGCTTGGTGAATTTCATATCTGTGGCTAGATTTGGGCTAAAAGGGCCACACGAGCGTGTGGGCCCATTTGGGCCGAGAAAGGACTTTAGGCCCATTCGTATTGTTATCATTGTTTAGAACACTTAGTTTACCAAAATTACCAAAATACCCCTAGTTTGCAAAATTACCAAAATATCCCTAGTTTGCAAAATTACCAAAATACCCCTGGATTTCAAAATTACTGAAATACCCCTGTAGGGTAGAATTACCGAAATACCCCTGTATGGTAGAATTACCATTTTGCCCCTAGGGTGTTAAATGACTGTTTTGCCCTTGTGGGCAAGTGACTGACTTAGACTGTGTGATATAGACAACTTCGAAGGAGCAGCGAGGCTTGGAGTATCGACTTGGATAAGCTTGAACCGTATTATTGGACCCTGTGAAGGTAAGCAACTTATGGTCAATAAGGGTTCTTTGGCCGAATAAGGTAAGGTGGATTTTGAGTTTGTTAAGCATAACTTGTACGCTAAAAATGGTGATGAATAATTGTAGGACATCGTAAAGGATCTCAATAGCAGTCGTCGCGAAACAGGTGTGTACCGAACACCCTTTCTCTGTTCAAGTCGGCAAAGGCCGAAAAATCGAAATCCGATATTTCATGGGCTTGTGAGTACGCGAATGCTCTCAAGTCATAGACTAATGGTTAGATTCGGCATCGCAAAGTGGTAAGTTGGTTGTGTGCGAAAATACGTGAACATCGGTAGGTGGGCCTCGATGGGCCAAAACTGGGCCCAATGGGCTTACGGACCAATATGGGTAAGAGATGGGCAAATCGGCCTGTTAGTTAGTTGGTAGACTCGAATTGCTTTTAACTGTTAAAAGTTACTGAAATAACCTGTGTAGATGTGTAAATTTACGTATGTACCCCTAAAGGGCAAAAATTACCGATATACCCCTAGGGTTTATATTGACTAAAATGCATGATTGATTAAAACTGTATTCTGCATGATATGCTTTCATTAATGTCATTTGCATGGGATTGGGATGTTGATGGAGGAAGTGTTTAAAGTGGTTCATCCACGTCTCGGAGGCTTTGCCTCATCTTATCGATAATCGAGCAAAGATTGTCAGAATCGTGGAGTGTAGGGTCGGGTGGGTTGAGATATTCCCCACATGGAGTGTAGGGTGATGTACGGGGAGTGTAGCGGTTGGTGGGTTGAGTAGTCTCCCCAAACGGGATTGCATTCATGGTTATTTCTCACACACGACATCGAATTGGGCCTATGGGCCGTGACTGCTCGAAAAAGGGCTAAGGCCTTATTATCGTATTCGAAAAGGGCTTCATCCATTGTGTATCGTTATCCGAGTAGGGCTTAGGCCTAATGGGCTCGAGCTGATTTGGGCTTTGGATGGGTTTCTGTATGCACCGAGTTTCCCCAAACTCACCCCTTTTCTTTCCATCCTTGCGGTGAGCCCTAATTGGTGGACTTGGAGTCAAGGGGATTCAGAGTGGCCATGAAGAATAAATTCTGGTTTCTAAATTAGATCACACTTCTTTTACTTTTAATTATTTTCGTTTTGTTTAAAGGTTGTAATAAGGCCGCTCATTAAATAATTTCATTTAAGGATTATCGAACTCAAGTTAGCACTAGGCGCGCGTTTAAAAAAGACTATATGTTTTCAAAATGTCTCTGACGTGTAAGACTTCCGCAATATAAATGTTTTCAAAGAAAATAAATAACTAAACTCGACTTAAACATGATTTATTTTTCATAGACACATAACATGCTTTAAGTGTGGCAATGGATGTGTGCATGTCTAGGATTGGATCCGGAAGAGCTTGGTACTTAAGCGATCCAACAGACTCACCTCCTCTTTTCGGCTTCCTACCGGTGCACACTTCCATTCACTTAAACTTATAACATTAAAGTTTTTAAACCCTAAGAAAGAGATTCTTGATGAAACGAATAGCAACTTTTTCCATGTGGCATGCTGAATTCGGCCGTAACGTCTGGGCCGGGTTTAGGGTGTTACATTTAGTGGTATCAGAGCTAAGTTGCAACAACTCGGCTGTGGATCGGGTCCAAAAATCTTTTCAAAAAGTTAGGCCTAAGAAGGGTATTTTTGGAAATGGTAAGTTTTTCGAAGATGTTCAAGTTTTGTCTATTGTTAAATGGGGTTAAATCAATAGTTTTAAAATAAAAGTGTTTTCAAATCAAATCTTTTTATTTTCGATAAACAAAAACATGGTTTTAAAATTTTAAATGGACTGATAAGGAAGTGGCACACTGAATCCCCGGCACCAAGTCTGTAAGTGTTCTTTTTCTGCTTTAAATACTTATATGGAATCAAAATCAAAATAATCATCAGATAGTACTAAGCCTTAGATATAGTACTTTAGACACGATAGTGTTAAGGCTACAAACTGAGACTATAGCTAAAATGCGGTTGCGCGGAAACAACTCTGAAACTCTATCTGTTCATAAGATATTCTGTAATAAATAGTGGAAGCAGTAAGCTAACGACATAAAATTCGTAATCAGATAAATCGATATGAGTGCGAGGGCTACTCGGGGAAGAGGCCGTGGTCGAGGCCAAGGTAGTACCCAAGCTGGATCTGCATCCTCTGAACACATACCAGCTAACGAGGCACGACCACCACCGGCTAATGAAAATGGGCCATATGATCGGGCCGCAAGGGACGACGCTTTGTCCCAGGTCATGTTAAGGATTTTGCAAAGGGTTGCTGGAGCTAGCACCGGGATAGTGATAGTAGGATCAGAGTGCGCAGCTGTGTAGTGTAGTGGGGTAGATGTTACATGACTACTGTTCAGTAGATGGAAATTTGAGAGACGAAATTTCTTTAAGGGAGGTAGAGTTGTAACACCCTGAATTTGGGCCTAGAAGTTTTGGGCCTTGAGCATGGGAGCGGTTGAAGGCAGATTTTAAAATTTTGTTGTGCATGTAAATTTCGTTAATGAAAGCTTATTTTAGTAGTTAATTGTCTTTGAGAAGTGTTGGAGAAGTCTTGGGTTCAAACTCGACTCTAGCAAAAATTTTGGTTTAAGGTGAATCAAACCACAGGTGTAGTAGGTAAGCCTTAAGAATATTGTTGGAGAAAAGATGACACAAAAAGGAGTGTGGTGTAGTGGCAAGGTAGCGCCACTTAGGGACAAGGAAGTGACGCCAGAGAGGAAGCAAGGGGTCCAAGGTTCAAGTCTTGGCTCTTGCAATATATTTTGGTTTTTCTTTTCAATAAATCTAGAAGCAAGTAGGTGTGCTTTAAAGTTTAATGTGTTGGATTTATGACACAAATGAGTTGGTGGCCTAGTGGTGGTGGCGTGAGTTGGCATATGGGAGAACTTTGGTTCGAATCCCTTGGCATGCAAAGTTTGATTATTTTGCTATGTTGGGATGGCAAGAGTTGGTGTTGAATTTAAACTCTGATGATGGAGGGATCCCACATCGGTAAGCTAACATAAGAGTGGATACGAAGCTGGCTTTAAATAGAGAGAACCATGAGGAGAGCAAAGGTACCTTTCTTGGCTGATCCCTTTCGCGTTATGGCGTGCTCGTTTGGGTTGGCATCGGCTAGAAGTGCTCGGAGTGCGGATTAACTCCAGTCTCCTATCAGGTGTGTATTTCTCACTACTCTGGCTGTAGGATGGCTACTTCGGGCCGCGATGGGCCGAAAGGGGCCATGTGGGCCCAATGGGCCTATAGGCCCAATTGGATAAGTTGTTTGATTGTGTAGTAAATATTGGATTAGGCTTGGTGAATTTCATATCTGTGGCTAGATTTGGGCTAAAAGGGCCACACGAGCGTGTGGGCCCATTTGGGCCGAGAAAGGACTTTAGGCCCATTCGTATTGTTATCATTGTTTAGAACACTTAGTTTACCAAAATTACCAAAATACCCCTAGTTTGCAAAATTACCAAAATATCCCTAGTTTGCAAAATTACCAAAATACCCCTGGATTTCAAAATTACTGAAATACCCCTGTAGGGTAGAATTACCGAAATACCCCTGTATGGTAGAATTACCATTTTGCCCCTAGGGTGTTAAATGACTGTTTTGCCCTTGTGGGCAAGTGACTGACTTGGACTGTGTGATATAGACAACTTCGAAGGAGCAGCGAGGCTTGGAGTATCGACTTGGATAAGCTTGAACCGTATTATTGGACCCTGTGAAGGTAAGCAACTTATGGTCAATAAGGGTTCTTTGGCCGAATAAGGTAAGGTGGATTTTGAGTTTGTTAAGCATAACTTGTACGCTAAAAATGGTGATGAATAATTGTAGGACATCGTAAGGGATCTCAATAGCGATGCGTCGCGAAAGCAGGTGTGTCTGCAACACCCTTTCTCTGCTCAAGTTTCAAGAAAGGCCAAAAATCGAAATCCGATATTTCATGGGCTTGTGAGTACGCTGAATGCTCTCAAGTCATAGACTAATGGTTAGATTCGGCATCGCAAAGTGGTAAGTTGGTTGTGTGTAAAATACGTGAACATCGCAAGTGGGCCTCGATGGGCCAAAATCAGGGCCCAATGGGCTTACGGACCAATATGGGTAAGAGATGGGCAAATCGGCTCATTAGTTAGTTGGTAGACTCGAATTGCTTTTAATCGTTAAAAGTTACCAAATAACTTTGTGTAGATGTGTAAGTTTACGTATGTACCCCTAAAGGGCAAAATTACCGATATACCCCTAGGGTTTATATTGACTAAAATGCATGATTGATTAAAATCGTATTCTCGCATGATATGCTTTCATTAATGTCATTTGCATGGGATTGGGATGTTGATGGAGGAAGTGTTTAAAGTGGTTCATCCACGTCTTCGAGAGGCTTTGCCTCATCTTATCGATAATCGAGCGGCATTGTCAGAATCGTGGAGTGTGTAGGTCGGGTGGGTTGAGATATTCCCCACATGGAGTGTAGGGCTGGTACGGGGGAGTGTAGCGGTTGGTGGGTTGAGTAGTCTCCCCAAACGGGATTGCATTCATGGTTATTTCTGTTACACGTATTACTGAATTGGGCCTATGGGCCGCCTGACTGCTCAAAAAGGGCTAAGGCCTTGTTATCAGTATTTCGAAAGGGCTTCGGTCCATTGTGTACTGTTATCTGAGTAGGGCTTAGGCCTAATGGGCTCAAGCTGATTTGGGCTTTGGATGGGTTTCTGTATGCACTGAGTTTCCCCAAACTCACCCCTTTTCTTTCCATCCTTGTAGGTGAGCCCTAATTTGTGGACTTGGAGTCAAGGGATTCAGAGTGGCCATGAAGAATAAATTCTGTTTCTAAATTAGATCACACTTCTTTTACTTTTAATTATTTTCGTTTTGTTTAAAGGTTTGTAATAAGGCCGCTCATTAAATAATTTCATTTAAGGATTATCGAATCGTTAGCACTAGGCGCGTTTAAAAAGACTATATGTTTTCAAAATGTCTCTGACGTAAGACTTCCGCAATATAAATGTTTTCAAAGAAAATAAATAACTAAACCTGACTTAAACATGATTTATTTTTCATAGACACATAACATGCTTTAAGTGTGGCAATGGATGTGTGCATGTCTAGGATTGGATCCGGGAAGAGCTTGGTACTTAAGCAGTCCAACAGACTCACCTCCTCTTTTCTCGGCTTCCTACCGGTGCACACTTCCATTCACTTAAACTTATAACATTAAAGTTTTTAAACCCTAAGAAAGAGATTCTTGATGAAACGAATAGCAACTTTTTCCATGTGGCATGCTGAATTCGGCTGTAACGTCTGGGCCGGGTTTAGGGTGTTACAATTTCATTCACTTCTTTAAGTTATTTGATTATTGTGAAAAGTGTGGTAATGAGAAGGTGCATGTCTAGGATTGAATTTGGAAAGGAAATGTTTGGTTTTTATGTGGTCAAATATGATACACCTCCCTTTCCTAGAACCTACCTAGTCCACAGTTCATATTCACTTCTTTGGTTTTTCCCTTAAAAGAAAAATTATGGAGAATCAAAATTATTTGATTGACTCTTGTGAATAATTGAACGTGAATATCATAAAATTGTCATAGCATGTCATGAATATATGAGATAAGCATGCCATATAGTTTAGGAAAGAATGTGACATGTAGTTGCCATGCATATATTGATCATACATGATGAAAATAGAAAATTATAAAAATATTACATTTTTTTTAAATATTGAGTGGGAGACGGTCCCTAAACAAGAACTACGATCTCCATCAATGGTCTCTTATGATGGCATGACAAGTGCACTACCCCACTATAGGATTGCTATGTGGATTTCACTAAGGAGATTTCCTGAAAGTAAGAAAAATTCTTTTGTGATCAAATGATAATTGGACTGCCCCTTGTGGTAGGCATTACCATGTGTTAGGTTAAGAAATTCTATCTTTAAAAGCGAAAAACTAATCAAAGCATGCTACTCAGTGAGATTATCCCACGATGACTCATTTGTGGTGCATGATGTGATAGGTGTTGAGTTGATTTTTATACACTCAAGATCTTCTAGTTAAGTAACTCCGTACGGAACTATACTTAAGTTAGAATGATGGCCAAACATTACACGATTATTAGTACGTGTGAATGCTTAAGAAATTAGGTTCATGTAATAATTCAATGGAAATCCATGTTCTTACTAGTTGATCATGATCACCCCATGGTGGCTTGATTCAATAGGTGTAGGAATTATCATTGCAATGACTTACAAATGTTTTCAAGGTTTAATGCAAGACAAAATGCATCATATTAATGCATATCATAATGTTGTAAAAAGTATTCAAACATTTTCTTAACACAAAGATATTAATATATGAATGTTTTTATTTTCAGTTTGAAAATGACACCAACTCCCTTATTGAACATACTCACTGAAAACAACTATAAGGAATGAAAAAGGAACCTAATAATTGTCTTGAGCTGTGAGAAACTTAAAGCAATTCTTGATACAAAGTTCCCTCTGACCATTCATGTTGAGGGTAGAAAACGCTGGGAAGAGTCTGATGAGATAACTTATTGCGATAGGCTACCAAGCGTAGCTAGCACTTGTATAAGCAACTAGAGAGCTATAAAACTACTAAAGTGATTCTAGATAAGCTAGAAGACATATTCAGAGGCCAAGTTGTCTTGGCTTGACAGTCTGCTATAACAAGCTTAATGAATGCCTAGTAAAAGCCCAACACTCCAATCAAAGACCATATGATCACTCTTATGGGTTACATTATTGAAGTCACAGACGAGGCCAATTTGGACAAAAAACACCCAAATAGAGATGGTGCTCAAAAGCTTGTCCAAGGATTTTCTGCATTTTCGGGTTGTATATAACATTAGCAACAAAAACCTAACACTTAAACAACTCATGAAGGAGTTACAATCCTATGAGTTGATGTTAAACGACGGTCAGCCAGTTCGAAGAGCAGAAGCGAATATAGTCTTTGCTTCTTCCTCAAAAAGGAAGGAAAAGTGCACTAAAAAAGGCAAAGGAAGATGACTAAAAGGGAAGAGGACTAGAAAGCCAAAAGACTTATCTAAGTCAAAATGTTTCTTCTATAGCAAGAAAGAGCACTTTAAGGCATACTTTAAAGAGTGGAATGAATATCTAGCTACCAAAGGAAAAGGTATGAAACTCTTTATGATGGAAGCTTGTTTAGTGGAAGACTCAATACACCACTGGGTCATTGATTCAAGAGCCACTAATCAGGTCTGTCTTTCTTTGCAAGGGTTCGACGAGACGAAATATCTTAGAGATAAAAGCTTATCGTTGCAAGGTGAGAATGGGACAAGTGTGACAGCTGAAGCAATGGGTGATGTACATATTTATTTTGATAATTTTAGGAAGATTATTTTAAAAGGCATTTTCTATGTATCAAGTTTCAAAAGAAATTTAATTTTTGTTGCATGTTTATATAAAGACGGCTTGACCTTGAATTTTTAAAAATTGAATTACAATATTTAGAAATCACAATCTTATCTGTAATGGGTAGATGTCAAATAATATTTATTTTATCAAACCAAATATGTACACACTGCTTGAGACTGAAATATCGAATAAAAAACTCAAAACTTCTCAGTCTAATGACACGTACCTTTAGAAATTGAGTCTTGGTCATATTAACCGAGAAAGAATCACTAGACTTGTGAAAGATGTCATCTTAAGTTGATCTTCCACAATGTGAATCTTGCTTGGAAGGTAAGATGTAACCTACCAAACTCGGCCTAGACGTTATGGCTAGATTGAGAAGGCTACATTAGCCATCGAAATGGCTAAGTTAACTTACGTTACTTTTGGAGAACTTAAATAAACTCATTTTATAAAGAATTGTAGTTGTACTTTGTGCTAGTGTAAAGGCATTCGTTCATTAGGTTGTGTATACTTAGGGTTCATCTTATTGTTGATAGTGTTGTTTTAGAAAAATCATTTCCTTGTCACTCTTCTTAAAAAAAAAACTCGATGTTAAACTAATGCAGCGAAAAAAAACCATATTTCAAGTCATTTTGGAAACTTAGTTGTCGTATCAATTTGTTTTTCAAAAATGGTTCATTTGCAATGCAGCAGAAATTAGGGAACAATGTCAAATTTTACTTAAGTCAGATATCATGCTTTTCCAGTTATTATGCTTGAGTAGTCCATGCATGCAAAAATCCCTAAATGAAAAGTTACCAAGCCACAGACCATAAATACTTAAAAATTACAAACCAAAACCAATAGAGACTAATTAATACTTATTAAAAATAATCTGAGGTCCAAGGTGATTCTCTAAATTTTGAGTACGGTCCTAATTTCGAGGTTTACCTAAAAATTTAAACATTTGTGGGGGATGAGCTTATGAAAAGCTCAGTGTGAGTCAGATAAAAAATTAAACAGACAAAAACATAAATATTGAATATAGTGAAACATATTAGCATTAACAGAAGAACAAAACCATAATTGGAATTTCATATCATTTCATAGCCATTATCAATATCGATGTCAAACGGTGTATGAGCATGGCTCATCATTCATTCGAGTAGCAATCATTAATTTCGATACCATTCAATACAACACAACACAATACGTAGCATGAATCAATAACATTCAAATATGTCGTGAGCATGATGCAATGCAAAAAGGTTCCTAGCCATACCATCCGCTACATACCACGAGTTTCCAAAAACCTGTCTGCCAAACTCTAAAACATTACGAGCATAGCTCGATGTGGTAAAACCACTGAATAATCAATAATGTATAAAATCTATCGGATATCAAATAGTGCGATACAATCGCAAATAACATATAATATGCGATGAAATTGCCAATCCCTTCAGTACTCCAGGTGCAGTGCACTGACTACGGATAATGTAGATATAATATGCCGCCGGTACTCCACGAAACTCCTCCATCAACCATAAAATTCCAACTCAATGCATATATAATATGTCACACAATCTCAGACATAACCATATCTCAATACTTTTCACATTCATTTGACATGCTCAACATGTCCTTAATAATTGCATACTTTCAGTAAATGGAAACTGTGTTCCAGTCTTTCAAATTACCATTGTGTTGGTATCAATCAATATCGTTCAATTTTACATACTTTACGGATTTTCATTGTGCATAAATAGCACCCTTTTCAGTACACAATATAATAAATATCTCATGCGTTTAAATCATACATAAACTTAATATCTCAACACATTATATCTTTCAGTCAAACATTCTCATATCTCATAATATCTTTCAGTCAAACATTCTCATCTCTCATAACTCAAATATGCAATTACAAACTCAATCAAACATTCATACTATCAAACTCGCAATTTTGCGGGCATGTTAATCTTTTAAGGCTCGAAACATACCTGATTTGACCACTCACAAAATAAATAATTTGGCTATTAAGTCAATCCAATCAGAAATCTAATTTATCAAATATAACATGATATTTAACATTTTCGAACAATTTTATGAGTTTAGGGCCCACACCTTATTTTTCGCTTCCTCGCAGCACACTAGCGAATCTTCCAATTTTCCTTAATAATTCCTTAAACGAACATAAACCAAAATTCAATATAAATACAATAAATTTACAATAAAACCATCCCCCAAACACCCACATATTATTTCAAACCAATCATTGAAATTATAACTATTTTATGAATCCAAAATAGTTAGATTCCTTACGCTGTATCGATGCGAATCGTACGTACAATCATTCTTCGCCTTTACGAATGATTTGGTGCATTTGGGTTAGCACCTAATTAAATAATGTAATGGAAAATAAGTAGCTAATTAATGATTAAATTCCTTCATCTAATCAATTCATAACCTTTACCTAACAACTATGTCGAAATAACAAACTAGTTATCCTTAATTACACTTACACTTCACGATTTGTGGGATCCGATTGGCTAATTGATCAAGAACATCTCTCCGTAATTAAAATTTGATTAAATTCTAATTATGAGGGTCCAAGAACACAATTTAATGCTGGAAAATTATGGGCAAGACCCAAGAAACAAAACTGCCCCCTTTCTTGCACATAGGCACATGCACCACCACCCATGGTGGCTGAAATTGGGGGTGGATTTTAAAACGGTTTGAAATCTCATAAAAATATGGAAAAATACCTTTGAAATAATTTAAAATCCCCAAAATTTAATATCTGGAAATTCTGGTTTTTATTTGACAAGATTAATCAAGAAATTAAACATAAATGAGATCTTACCCAAGCTAGTTGAGAGAAACGGCAATGACACTTTCTTGGCAATGTTTGAGATCGATCTGGGGGTTCAAGATTTCAGATTTGGGGATGATTTAGATGAAAATAGATGGAAAAAAAATAGTAAAGGATATGGTGCACAATCTTGATGCAAAAAGAAAAAAGAGATGGCAAAATGGGAGGTGTAGGCAACGACAACAATAGGAGAAAGAAAGAAAATTGAAGAGAAAAGAGGAGAGGAAGAGGGTGAACGGCTTGGGTAGGGAAATTTTGAATTAAAGGCTAAAAAATAAAATAAAAAGTTGTATTTATACTTAGGGTTCAAGGGTATGGATGGCACACATATTAAAATAAACAATGGATTTTGCAAAATTTAATTATTTCGCAAGGGAAAGGATTCGAACTTGGAACCTCATTTAATTTCCATGTTTTCTCATATTTATTTTAACCATTAGACTTTTTCCTTGTTCTTGAAATGATTTTGAAATATTTATTTTAAAAGCAAGACATGTCACATACTAGGGTTTAAGGCAAAAATTTACAAAATAATAAAAATGGTGAGAGAGAACGGATTTGAACTTGGGTTTCAAGGAACGTTTCACTAACACTGGCCCAACAAACCAATACCTCATTTATTTCCTAAAAATGTATAGATAAATTAAAAAATTAAGGCAAGATCACTCTCTCTCGATTCACAAACCTAATTCTACTAACTCCCGATTTTTGGGATGTTACATAAGATGACTAAGTGATCTTTTAATGAAAAAAGAACGAGGACTGGAAAACACCTAGAACTTGTCACACTGACATATGAGGCCCCATGGGCATTACTGCAAGAGGTGGTTATGAGTATTATGTAACTTTTAATGATCACTATTCCATATATAGGTATGTATAGCTGGCGCACTGCAAGAGTGAAACATTTGATAAATTCAAAGAGTTTTGTGTGAAATTGGAAAAACAACTAGGTTTACCCATAAAGGCACTTAGGTCTGATCGAGGTAGGGAATATTTATCTAGTGAGTTCTTAGGGTACCTCATAGAGAATGGGATTCTATCCTGGTTAACCATGCCAGGCACTCTACAAAAGAATGGCGTGGCAGAGAGTAGAAATCGAGCATTGTTAGACATGGTATATTCAATGTTAAGTTATTCAAAGCTGTCAATATTTTTTCAAGGATATGTTATACAAATGGCTTGTTATATTCTGGATTATGTGTTGGCTAAGGCAGCATCAAAAACCCCATACGAATTATGGCATGGCAAAAAGCCAAATCTTAACCATTTTAGGATTTGGGGATGTCTGACCTATGTATTAGATAAAGATGCGAGGAAGTAGGATATCTAAAGGGAACAAAGGGAGGTTTGTTTTATAACCTAAAAGAGAAAATGGTTATAGTCTTAACTCATGCTACCTTTCTTGAAAAAATTTACATGAATGACTTCAAACCTCGAAGTAAAGATGTACTTGAAGAGCTTTCAAGAAATATACCAAATCTTACGAAAACGTTTCCAGAACCAACTCCTAATAGTAGACTTGTAAATACTCAATAGCACAGGGGCTTTATCGCAATGGGAGGGTGTCTCATTGGCTAGAGTTCTTCCAATCTAGTGGAAGTGTTTTTTAACACTGAGTCTGATGAACATGAAGATAATGATCCACTCACATATAAAAAGAGAAGTAGAGTGTTGATTCCAAGCTCTGGGAAATAGCTATGAAAGTTGAAACGGACTCTATGTATTCCAAATCAGTGTGGTAATTTGTAGACTTACCGGAATGGATAAAACCCATAGGGTGTAAGTGGATCTACAAGAGGAAAAGAAATGCAGATGGAAAAGTGGAAACTTATAAGGCCAGACTTGTAGAAAAAGGTTATACTCAGAAAGAAACCTTCTCTCTGGTTGTCATGCTCAATTCAATCCACATATTGCTATTTATTCGGACGACTCTCAATTATGAGATCTGGAAAATAGATGCCAAGATAGCATTTTTGAACGAGTATCTTGAAGAGAGCATCTACGCGATCCAAACCACTAGATATATAGTGAAAGGAAACGAGTATAAAGTTTGCAAACTGCTTAGATCCATATATGAACTTAAGCAAGCATCCCGTTCATGGAATCAAAGATTTGATCAAGCAATCATGTAAAAAACCCGGTTTTAGCTAAATCAGAACAGTGGTTTTGGAACCCCAAATCTGATGTTAAAAAGTTCTTTTAATATTATTTTGGTATTTACAGCATGTTGTTTGATATGTGTGAAAATCTCGTGAGCTAATTTTATTGGTTGGTTGGTTAATTTGATAAAAAGGATTAAATCCCATAAAATGAAAAAGTTCCATTCTACTTGTTAAAGGTGTTTAACTGCTATGATTTAATAAATCAAAGGTCCTTATAATGTCATCAGTCCATGATTAGTGTAAGTGGACAATTATGGTTATCCATTATATGTTTTTATATGTTTATAGCAAAGGTTATTATGGTAAATTAGTAATTAAGTTATAATTTAATAAAACAAAGCCAAAATTCATTTCATTCATCTTTTTAGCAACCAAAAAAAGAAAAGAAATAAAGGGTTTGAAGCTTTCTAAGGTTCGGCACACTCCTAGCTTGATTAAGGTACGGTTTTTTATGATTTTTATGTTTTTGTAATCGTTGCAGCTTAATCTAGCTAGCCCATACCTTTAATTTCAAAATTGTTAAAGACTTTGAGAGTTTCCATTGTTGAATCTATGTGTTCTTTGATGTTTAATGTTGAAATATGAAAGCTTGATGATAGTTTTACATGTTTTGTTAAAAGATTTTTGATGAAAATGCATAATAGGGATTAAATTGTGAAATGTACAAATTGTGTGGTTGAAATGTGAAATAAATGAAAGTTTTGGGCTGCTAGGGACATATATATAATTTGGCCAAGCATAGGTTTTGTTGAATTGTGTGTGTAGTTGTGAAATAGGGACTAAATTGACTAAGTGCGAAAGTTTAGGGGCTAACGTGTAAAAATGCCCAAATGTGTATTTTTTGATTAATTGAATGAGTAGATGAATAAATAAGTTAATTTTGAATTCATATAGATCAAGAAAGAAAGAATTCTAATTTAGATCGAGGGAAAAGCAAGGTTATCGAGTAGTTGACTCGATCCATCAATAATGAATACAAGGTAAGTTCGTATGTGATGATTACATTATAAATGTATGTTAAAATGCTTTAATGTTGCATAAATTGTTAAAACAGGATTATGGATAATGTATGAATTGTGAAAACGACTCTACGAATGCATTTGATGATAGAAACGAAAAGTGTGAAAGTCCTATTGAACCTTAAGAATAGTTTTGGATACTATTGACATGTCAGTAAGTGATACGTTGAGTTTTCTTTGGGACATGATATTAGCACTTCGAGTGCATATTTTACCGATTTGGCTTTGGGCCATGCATATTGGATGATTTTACTTCGGGTCATGATAATAGTTCTTCGGATAAGTTACCTTGATTCGGTTACGGGTCATGGTATAGGTACTTATCGTATGAGACTCCTGAGTATCCGATTTCTATTCCAAGTGGTTCAATGGGTAAACGAATAATATGGTTGAGAAAGAGGTTAGTACAAGGCGATACAGGTATGTGGAGAGCCTATTCGAGTATTAAATAGTGAAAGTTCGATAAGTTTGTATTTGATCATGTTTTGAGACATAAGAAAGGTTTGTAGTTAATGTGTATATGGTTTTGTCATGTGTAATTGGTTGATTTGTATTTATTCAATTAAGTTATTCACATACGAGCTTACTAAGCTGCAAAGCTTATTCACATACGAGCTTACTAAGCTACAAAGCTTACTTCGTGTTATTTTTTTCTATACTTTATAATGAATCAAGACTAACTCAAATCCGGGAATCGTCGGGAACATCATCGCACTATCAAACATCTAAGTTGGTATTTCTGAATTATACATTTATGGTATATGGCATGTATAGGCTAGATGTGGTATTTTGGTTGTGATTATAGCCATGAGATTTGGCTTGTAAATGATGTTAATATTGATATGTGTTTGGCTATTAGAAATGGTTGTTAATGACTTTTGTAAGATGTTTATAATACATTGTGAGATGGTTTGTTTTGGTATATATTTGAGTAAGTGAAATGGTTGTATTTGTATAGCATGAATTGTGCATGAATTGGGATTGATTTTGGCTGCCCTTAGTGTGTGGAAATTGTACATTTTGCGTTATGTAGATACATTGAAGTTGGGGTGGCAAATTGGCCTTGCAAATAGCCTATTTTTGTCCACACGGGCAAAGACACAGGCATGTGTCTCAGTCGTGTGTGACACACGGTCATGGTATACAGCCGTGTGTCCCCTGAAGATACTTAGAAATCAAGTCAGTAAGTTACACGGCCTAGACACACGGGCGTGTGGTCAGCCGTGTGGCCAAGTCAGTATACCCTTTAGTTTTCACACGGCCTAGCACACGGGCGTATCCTCGACTGTGTGATACAAGTCAGTATGTCTGCCCTGTTTCTATACGGCTTGAGACACGGGCGTATCTAGAGCCGTGTGAGGCACATGGCCTATTCACATGAGTGTGTGAGCCCTGTATGGTTGAATTTTTTTCTAAGTTTTCAAAAGTTTCATATGTTATCGGTTTAGTCCTGAATAACTTCTAAAGCATGTTTAACACCTCGTAGGCCCTTATAAGGGACAATGTGTTTGTGATTAAATGGCATTTGAGTATGAATGCATAAATGTATGAGTTATGTATGTTAAATGATGTGTATTGATTGGTAATACCTCATAACCCTACTCCGGCGATAGATACGGGTTAGAGGTGTTGCAAATCAAGACTTTTGGATTTGAGCAAAATGTAGATGAATATTATGTTTACAAACATTTAGGGGATGGAAAGGTAGTCTTTCTCTTTCTATATATCGATGACATTCTACTCATTAGGAATGATGCAGGGACAATGTCATCAGTTAAACTGTGGTCAACCCAACAGTTTAACATGAAGGACTTGAGAGAAGCTTATTTTTTTCTAGGGATTCAAATCCTAAGGGATCGAAAGAACAAAGTGATAGCATTATCTCGTACTTCATACATAGACAAGACATTGGAGTGTTATTCAATGACCGATTCAAAGAAGGGAAATCAACCCTCCGTATCGGGATTTTATTTCTCTTTAGATGATTATCCTAAGATAGCGGAAGAAAGAGAGAACAAGAGAAAGTTTCATTATGCTTTGGTAGTAGAAAGTCTCATGTATTTTATACTATGCACTTGCTAAGATATCTGTTTTGCAATGGGGTTGGTGAGTCGATATCATGCGAATCCAGGACCAAGACACTGACAAGCAGTTAAGCATATACTCAAGTATTTACGAAAAATGAGGGATTATATGCTTGTGTACTCCGGAGGAGATCTCACTCCTATCGGATATATTGATTCTGACTTCCAAACATATTGGGATTTAAGGAAATCAACATTGAGCTATGTTTTCATCCTAAGCAGTAGGTCCACTATGTGGAGAAGTGTACAGAAAACTTGTACTACTGACTCCACCATGGAGGTTGAATATGTGGCTGGTTTTGAAACTACCAAAGAAGTAATATGGTTTTCGAAACTTTAAGAAATTTTTACTTTGCCGAAAAATAGAGAGAATTTATTCTCAACTATTAAATATATCATTTTGGAATAACAATTCTGTTGGTTTCTATTTGAGAAGAGAATTTTCATTTTCACCCCAAAAGAAAAGAAAACTATTTCTAAGTTCTGTGTTTTGATTCAGTTGGTTTGAGCAAACACTCGAAGCAGTTCGTGGTATGATAATAGCGAAAAAGATTGTTTGGTTGATAGTCAAGAATGACAAGGATCCATCTATCTGAAACACCGGTACGATATCAGTCTAGGGTTTATTGCTATAAATATCACAAATCGGGTCGGTTTTCAAATTTTAAATTTTTTTTTGTACAAGAAAATTATTTTCAAACCAAATTTTTTCCAACATATATCATTGCGTCGCCACCCAAAAGGTCGACCGAATTTTACTTGGATACACAACAATATGGATATGAGGGAGAGGAACAATCAATCGATGTTATACAGCTATTGTAGAAACCCAGGGCATACTAGGGCAACATGTCCACAGTTGGGGAATGCATTGAGGATAACACCTCGTTAACAAATTTATTCATTTTTATGTAGACAAGGTCATTCATTTTTTTGTACGCAAATTTATTCATTTTATTATTTTTCTTGTAGAAAATTTGTCCATTCTTTTGTATAATGAGTAAGGATAAACTAGGTGTATTGAATAGGTTGAGGCTCTGTCTCAATGTCTCGGATTTAATTTTTAGGCATACTTTATGTAATATTATATGATTATTTAAAAATTGAAAATTTAATAATTTACCTTTAAAAAAATTTTAATTTGTCATTAAATTATTGATATCAAATATTATGGATGGAAAATTTGTATAAAATATACACTAGAATTTAACAAAGTAAATTATGAGTTGCAACACAATTAAAAAACTGACCATATTTTATTCATATAAAATATATTTACATAAGAAAACTAAAGGAAAAAAAACATCATCGTTGTCGGGCGAATGTGTGCCATGAGATGTTGGATGACAGTTGCGCGTAGGATTTCTTCGTACAAGTTAGGGTTTCGACTCCTCCTCTTCATCGTCTTCATCTTCACCTCGACCCCCATCTTCATCTTCGTCTCCTTTCTTCGTGGTTGAGTGAGGTGTCATCCTAGCCTCCTATCGTGTCTCCTCCATTCTATGAGAAGGTGGTTGCAAAGATGAGCCACCTCGATAAAACAATGATGCGGGGGTGTTTGCGGTACTATCGACGGATAAGTGTATGGCGGACCATAGGTTGGCTGTGGATAATATCCCATAATCATTGTTGGCTTATACATCAGCATTGATGTCGGCACCGATGTTGTCATCGGGGCATAATATTTTAGGGACGGAAATGCCACAAAAAATAAACCTATAAGAGGTGTAGATGCAAGGTGTTACAGTGGTTCATTGTATAGTGCTTATGTAAAATAAATGGGATTAGCAAAAGGAACTGAAAAATATGGAGGGAATTGACTGAGATGTGGTGTAAATATCAGTGCCCCATGTTGGGTTGAAGCTGATTGCAAACTTGTCACGCCATGTAGTCTGGACCTAGGATTCCGGGGCAGTTGTTGTGGCCTCTTCAAACGAATTTTCTCACTCCTCGTATCTATTGGCAGTAGATATGGCTTCCCGTGGTGTTTAAACCATGGCATGTACTTCGCAGAGATCGTTATTTCCAGTGCGAAAAAATGTTCACGCATGGGCATGAAATCATTCATACAATCCCAAATGTTGATATATTCCTTGTAGAATCCTCACCAGGCTTTATCACTTTCACCTGCAAATCAAGCTTGTGCAATGGTTAAATGTCTTGTGGTAGCAGCGAAATATTTTGCCTCCACCTGAATTGTTGCATCACTCGATTGAATTCGTGCATCTCCACCTTTGCATCCCACATACCCTGATTAGCCAAATTTTTAGGTGGGATGCATTCTACAATTGTCGGATCAAAGTATGACATCCGTTCAAACTGTAGTACACAATTATAAATTTTTTTATCTACAAAATAGCAAATTTCAAATCATTACGCAATTATTATATATTTGAAAAATTCAATAACTAACCTCGGCTTCTGAGCGTTGATCTAACAACATCCGAATATCTTCAAGTTGCTCCAATAGTCCCATATAACTCGGTCCAAAGTTCCACCTACTCAAACAATATATTAATTCAAACATATAAAAAATAAACCATATTTATTATGGTAACTATATTATTATCAAATGAATTTTACCTTGTCACCAATGGGAATGTATAAGGGTCGTTGACTCAAAGACGTAACAATGGTAGCCGCCATCACGCCCATGACTGCAGCAAGAGTAGATAACCATTGATTGACATCTTAACCCATTTTGTCGCCTGACACTCCCAATACAATGTGACCAACACAACTAATCCCAGACTAAGTTTATCGCATTATTTGAAGTCGATCAGATGTAGTAGCCACCTTAAGTGTACCAAATCTCAAGATTTATTAGGCATTAGAAGCCCCCGATTAACCTCAAGATGCATGCCTGGGCGTATTGTTTTTTTTCAAGGACAATCACGTGCTCATCTAGTTCACTAAAATTATCTTCCAACTATTCGATCTCTATTCAGCCACCTTGAAACTTGTTCGACACCTTCCCGAATAGTGCATCATAATGGTCCTCCCTATTGGAAACGATCATTGGCCCCGTAAAGACTCCCCATCCACTGGTAAGCCCAGTTGTAAAGCCACGCCCTTTAGTGTGAACATACACTCACTGCATGGAAGATGGGATGTGTGTGTCTCGGGCCTCCAGCTTTCCACCAACGCGCTGATAAGTGTGGGTGCGCTATTTGATAGATTGTGTATGAACCCTTCCAAAACCCGATCATCCACCTATTTATACCAACAAAATAAATTATAAATTTAAAAAGTTTAAAATTAACTTAATTAAATTTAATAAAAATAAAAATTTTCCCTTACCATTGCCAATTGTGCGCCGAAAATGTGTTTGTTGCCGAAACAAATAAGAGAACTTGTCATTCGTGAAAAATTAATTAAAAATAATAATTTATGAAATAATAAAGTAAAACTAGAATATTTTTTAAGAAATCTATTGAAAATTTTGAAAGTAATCTTGAGAGAACTGAGAGAATAGAGAGAGTGGAGAGAATTGGATTTGAGTGAAAAGAATGGGAAATGACTTGGGTTTATATAGGAAAAAAAAAGTTACCGTCGAGCCATTTATAATTTTACCGTTGGTCAAATTTGAAATTTGACGTACGTGCTTTTTTGCATACTTAAAAGAAAATACGTCCAACCAAATCACATTTTTACACACTCTTTCCAAAATCGACCTATTTCTATAATTTAATAAAAAAACGACATATTTTGAAAAATATCTTTTTCTAGTATTTTTTTCTAAATTAACCGTCATATATTAGATCAATAATAAATAATGAATTTAAGACCTTCATACAAGTGTTTTAAAATTAAAATAGTTCTATGATTAACGTAGACGTTTTATCGAACTCATATTTAGTGGAAGATCAAGTTTGTTGACTGTAAGTTTTCTTTAATTTATAAGTTTAAATAGACACGACTAGTTATAGCTATCCCAAAATTATGAGTGGCTACTCCTACTTAAATATATTCTGAAATTTCATTTACACATCTTTAAATTTTAATTTAGTAATACTTTTATGAATATTACAAAAAACAAGTCACATAATTAAATGAATAATCCACCAAGGTAAGCAAACATTCTAAAGTATTTTTCTAACTTTCTATTTGAACGTGCAACAAGAATTTTATAATAACCAAAAATTTTACAAAAAAAATTTCAAAGATTTCATGAACTCCATGCACGAGATCTAGTCTATTAGTTAATCAATTTTCACTAATCTATACTTATCAATAAAAGTTAAGTTGTTGAGTTGTTATGTGATGAAATTTTGTGTTTTATACTTTAAAATCATTAAAAAGTTACAAAAAAAAATTATAATATATAAGAGTGAAAAACATTATAAATAATTATTATAAATTGCTCAAAATTATAAAATTATTATAAATGAATAAATAATATATATAAATTATGAAAATAGGACATTTTAAAATTATATGAGTTAAAAATAAAAAATGCAAAGAATATGAAAATTTTTAAATAAAGAAAATTATTAAAGTTATTATAAAATATAGAAAAGTGAAAAAAAATATATAAAATTTATATAAAATTACAAAAAAAAGATAAAAAAATATTTACAATTTTATATACAGCCTCGATTGTCACTTGCATTCTTAACCTATTTTCTTACATTAATTTGCATCTTCAAACACTCCTCTACCATTGATGATGGACAAAGGGGGTGCGTGCAAGCTTTGGTGAAGTTCACAGTAGATTATCACAATAGATAACTTCAATTATCAAATGATGGTTAGCATGCAAATGAAAAAAAAAAATTCAAATACTTTTTCATATATTTTTAGTTTTTTTTATAATTTTTATGCTTTTTATAATATTTTGTAAATTTTATTAATATTTCATATTTTTTATTTTAAATATGTTTTATAATTTTTACATTTTTTATTCTTCATAATTCATATAATTTTTACAATTTATATGATTTTTATAATTTTTTTTAGTTTTCTATAATTTTATAATATTTTAATAATTTTTTGAACTTTTATATATTTTAATATTTTAATATTTCTTTTATGATTTTTTTTTATAATTTTTAACGATTTCAAGTATAAATCACCAAATTTTACCACGTGATAAAATCTTGCCATGCCATATACCGAAAACAACCCATAAAATGATAGCAATTACCTTTCAACAGCTAATTGTTAACTTTAACGGTCAAAAAACTTAATTAATTGTAATTTTGAAGTTCAAAAGTTCAATTGAGTAAAAAAAATATAAAAATTAAATTTTGTTTGGAAAAATTAAAAGGCTTTATATACTCTTTAGCCTTATATTTAAGGGACAGAAAACCCCTAAACCAAATGAATGCCATAACAGTACCCTTTAATAAAATAAGGCCAAAATTTTTAGAAGTGTTATGAATATCTTATTAAGTGGATGTCCATCATGTTTAAGATAAAATTTTGATATACTTTAAGTTCTAATAGTTATTAGAATTAGATCTCTACTTTTTTTATACTTCTTATGCCTATAAATAAAGAATCTGATGAAGTATTGTAATCATCTCTTCGATTAATAAAGTACATTATCTATTGCTTTTACATTTTTTTTTGTTCTTTATTCTCTCCATCTTTCTTTATTTTATAATACGTTTTCAGCATAATGATTCTCTATTTTTTTCAAAATCTTTCGAAGTCATCCCACAAATCAAATTCCTTTTCACCTTAAACTTTCTCCTTACAACTTTATCTTCAGGATGTTGAAAGATTCAATCTCAGAATGGATTGTGGCTCTTATTCTTGATCTTTGATTTATAATTGTACAAGCATGGGTAAAGAATAGATTTGTGCTCGTGATAATAGTCAAGGTGATGACGATGATGTTAAAAATCTTCAAGTATATTTTATTATGTTTTATTTATTATATCATGTTTATTATAATTGGAGACTAATCATGACAATATGAATAGATAGATTTTGATTTAAAATCTCACGCATGTTTGCGATGGTGATTATGAAACAAAGAATCTATTGGGATGTTTATAAGTCCATTCTATTGGATTTGTTCCATTCCCCGAAGTGAATGTAAACATAAAGAAAATAAAAGATATACTCATTGACCACTAAAAGTGAGAACATAGTAATAAATAAGAGAACAATGAGAGTACACAAGATAACTTTTCAAAGGGTAAAGATAACTTATGTTATCAATGTGATATAAAAGATTATTGGCCACATATGTGGAGTATGCCCAAATATTTTGTTTCTGTTAATATTTTCTGAGGAAGGATATGTGTAACACCCCTTACCCATATTCGAAGTAGGAACAGGGTACGAGGCATTACCAGACTTAAACACAGACATCCATACAAAATCGAGACACGAATTCCACTCAAATTTACGAATTTTTCATAAACATTCGTATCGTCCCTTAAACGAGCCTACGAGGCCCAAAACATACATTAGGAACGGTTCGGGACTAAACCGAGAACTTTAGAAACTCTAGGTAGACTTAGAAAATTTTCATCATGAAACAGGTCCACACGCCCGTGTGGTGAAGGGACACGCCCGTGTGGCATATCACACGCCCGTGCTTCAGGTCATGTCCATCTTAAGGTGCATTCTATTTATGATGTCATGCACAAAATGTAGTCACACGGCCAAGGCACACGCCCGTGTCCTTAGGCCGTGTGGGCAATTAAAATTCATAAATTTCCATAAAATAGGTGCAGACTTCATACGGCTTAGGCACACGCCCATGTCCTATGGCTGTGTCTCTCACACGGCCGAGACACACGGTCGTGACTCAACTCGTGTGTTTACTACTGGGCATTGTATTTGCATGAACTAAGGTGCAGGGGACACACGGTCGAATCACACGCCCATAAGGTAGACCGTGTGTCACACACGGCCTAGACACACGCCCGTGTGTCTACCCATGTTGACAAATTTGAGGCTATGTTCCAATCCATTTGTCACCGTTAATGCTCATTCACTCATACATTTTTGATGACATGCAAAATAGTATATTTAGTCACTCAAATACTCATAAACTTGATTAATTCATGACTTTGTAATGTCAACATATCACCTATTCAAACCATCATGCTTTCATATAGCATTCCACACCAATTTCATATTTATTCACCATGGTAAACCTATTTCCAATTTACTCAATTATAATATAGCTTTGGTCATACTTATTAGCCACTATTCATTTACTTAGTATATACGCCATTCATCATACATTTCATCGACAAGCAACCACATCAAGCATAACACATTGCATGCATGCATAATTACTTAGGGTTACAACCCAAATAATCAATATGAACCATATCACATGACCATATACAAAATGAATCAAATATTACCATAAGCCAACACATTTGGCTAGACCAATATGACATATAACAAAAAGACCAAGTCCCTAAACATGCCATACTCAAAATGTTGAGACTAACTATACCCAAATGTCCAGTTGATAGTGTGATCGAGTCTTCGACGTCCTTCGATTCCCGAGCTAGCTTGGCGATACTATAAGAAAATGGAAAAGAGAGGGGAGTAAGCATAAAGCTTAGTAAGTTCACATGTAAATAAATAGCAACATAATCATATATATATATATATATACCATTAACATAACTTAGCTTGCATATGTGTCATCATAAATTCATAGACATAACTTAAATTTGTAGACATAACTTATACATTTTTAATTTTACCAAAAGTTCATCACATACCGAGCTCATTTATATGATTTTTTCGTACATTCCTGTACCAACTCGTTACACATTGTCATATTATAACTCATAGGTTTACCTATTGAACACTCGAAATACTATCGGATACACGGAAGACTTGCACATAGTGCTTCAAATGTAGCCTCATGCTACCTCATATCACAATCACACATTGCTTGCTCTCGAGCTAATCACGGGCCTGCTCACACAAGCTGACAGTCAGGACGTAACTACACGGGCTACTTACACAAGTTGATAGGTACCCGCAACACATGATGAGCTACCTAGCCACCGGTAGACGTACAAGACCAGCACTCGGATTCACATGAACATATATCACATATCTCATGAGCTCATAAATTACATAGTTCCTAGTGACATGTCACATTGTATCCTAACTATTCCTAAGGTTCAAATGGGATTTTCTCGAAGTCATATCCTTGTAGAACTCGTTCACAAAGTTATTCTCATCGACCATTAGGTCGTTCATACAATCGTTATAACAATTAAACATAGACATTCATATACAAATAAAGTATTAAAACATGTTACAATATTGCATTATTTACACATGACTTACCTCGGTACAAAATATGGACAATTAATTCGATTTAATCCAAAATCTTGTTCTTTCCCTGGTCTAGGTCCGGACTCCGTTTTTCTTGATAATCAAGCTTGAAAGATGACAAAACCCTAGCTATGGAACCCTTGATATTTTTGGCCAAGGTGGGAGAAGATGGACACAATTTTTACTTATTTTTCCCTTTTTATTCTTTCATTAACTAAATGACAAAAATGCCCTTAAGGCTTTTCTTTCAATTTTTTCCTATTCAAGCCCATTTTTGTCCATAATTATAGAAATTGGGCAAATTGCTATTTAAGGACCTCTAATTAATAATCAATAGAAATTTCATGCTTAATGCTTTGCAATTTGCAACCTTTGCAATTTAGTCTTAAATGTCAAATTGGACACTTTATCAATGAAATTTCTTCATAAAATTTTCACACAAGCATGCAATCATATTATAGACCTCTTAATAATCATAAAATAATTGTTTCTACTTCAGATTTGTTGTCTCGAAACCACTGTTCCGATGGGGCCCTAATTCAAGAAGTTACAATTCTCCCCCCTTAGGGATTTTCGTCCCTAAAAATCTTATCTGTGAAAAGGTTTGGGTATTGGTTTCTGATGTTTTCCTCGGTCTCCCATGTAGCCTCTTCAACCCCATGTCTTTACCATAAAACTTTTACAAGGGCAATACTTTTGTTACTCAATTGTTTTACTTCCCGGGCTAAAATCTTAACCGGCTCTTCGCCATAAGTCATATCCGGTCGGATCTCGACCTCTGCTGGTGAAATCACATGCGAAAGATCAGATCGGTATCGGTGCAGCATAGACACATGGAACACATTATAAATCTTTTCCAATTTAGATGGTAATGCTAACTGATAGGCAACTGGCCCTACTCTCTCGGTGATCTCATACTGTCCAATAAATCGTGGACTTAATTTGTCTTTTCTACCAAATCTCAAAACCTTTTTCCATGAAGACACTTTCAAAAATACCTTATCACCGATCTGAAACTCAATCTTTTTTCGTTTCAAATCCGCATACGATTTCTGTCTATTCAGAGCAGCTTTCAAACAATCACATATTATCTTTACTTTTTCTTCAATTTCTATGACTAAATCAACTCCGTGAACCTGTCTCTCTTTGAACTCGATTCAATACAAAGGCGTTCGGCACTTACGCCCATACAATGCCTCATAAGGTGCCATTTTCAAACTCGACTGAAAACTATTGTTGTAGGTAAATTCTATCAGCGGTAAATACTTTTCCCAATGACCTTGGAACTCAATGACATAACATCGCAGCATATCTTCAAGAATTTGAATTACTCGCTCAGACTGACCGTCAGTTTGTGGATGGAAGGCAGTACTAAAATTCAATTTCGTACCCACAGCTTTTTGTAACTTTTTCCAAAACCGCAAAGTGAACCTCAGATCTCTATCCGATATAATCGATAAAGGCACTCCGTGCAACCTCACTATTTCAGAAATATACAACTCAACTAGCTTATCAAGTGAGTAGTCGGTACGTGCCGATATAAAATGAGCCAACTTTTTCAATCGATCTACAACAACCCATACAGCATCTTTCTTTCTCGATGTCAATGGCATACCCGTCACGAAATCCATAGTAATACGGTCCCATTTCCACTCGGGAACCATCACAGGCTGAAGTAAGCCTGAAGGTACTTGGTGTTCAACTTTCACTTGTTGACAAATCAGGCATCTAGAAACGAACTTGGAAATATCTCTTTTCATACTCGGCCACCAATACAATTTCTTCAAGTCATTGTACATTTTCGTACTACCCGGATGCATAGACAAACAACCACTATGTGTGGAACAACAAAAAAATGTGCAAGTGTACACAATCACAACAAGTAATAAAGTGACAAGTAAATGTCGATTTATCGTACCCATAGGGATTGTAAAAAGAATTATTTATGAAATTAATTGTAAAACACTTTGATGAGGTAAAAATAATTTGGTTTTAAAATATGGTCAAAAACTATTTAAAAACTAAGTAAATAATTAAAATAAAACAAAGGAGTTCTAATGCACGATTTCAAATAAGATTTAATCAAGGTAACATACTTGTGTTGGATTAATTATATTCCTTTAACTTAGAATAATTAAACTCATGTTTACATTGCTACGAATAAATTCACGGCAACTCAGTAATTGGCTAACTTATAAACATACTCACATACAAAAATCCATTCATCTCTTGACATATCCCTATGTCAATTCAATCGACTAAACAGATTCTAATAAGCAAACATATTATTGCACATACATACTCATTAAAGTGAACTAATCTCTTGTATATCCCTATGTCAATTCAAACGATTTAATTAAATCGAATGAGCATATAAAAGACTATGCGAGGTAACAAGGTATCCCTACCTTGAAACAATTTAATAACAATAATCTTGCAAGTTCTGCAAGGCAATAATATCGCCAGATACATTGCTAATTTAACATTCAGCTACCTTAGAAGAATAAACATGCACTGATTAAGTATTGTGTCAATTAATTATATTTTCAATCCGTTTAAATAATTAATTCATTAGTTATTTAACAATTATATTGCAAAAATAACTTAGGCATGATTTTACTTAACCAAGCAATTTACCGAGGCCTATAACAACATAAACATCATTTTAACAATTGAAGTAGGCAGAATATAATCAACCCAACACAAACTTAATTTTAAGCTAAATTGATTAAAATAACCATTTCAATAGCATAAATATTCATAAACATGTTTGTCAAAACAACAACAAAAATTAAAGAGATAGGGAACAAGAAGCAAATCTGGTGTTTCTCCGTGGCTTGACTAGTTGCTCTGTTCTTCGTTCTTCGTTGCCCTCGGCTATCAAGGTGGCTTATGAACACCTAATTGCTGCTCCAAAATGGCTGATGAGAGCCTCTTTCCCAAGAGAAGAAATCAGCACTTGAGCAATAAGCGAAATGGGATGGGAAAATGAGAGAAAAAATGAGAGAGGAGAAGAGAGAATGAGAGAATGTTGTAGAATGAGGGATGGTTTGAATGATCAGCAAGGGGTGACTTTTATAGCCGAATATGGCAGCTAAAAATAGTAAAAAGAATCAGCCTAAGATAGCTCCCTTGGCCGGCCACATACATGGAAAAGTTGAGAGTTTCAACTTTGCTATTTTAGGATTCGGGCAATTTCATAAAGCCACAATTAAATGAGGGGTATTTGAATGCATTTTGAAAGTTCTTCAAGGGCCTTTTTGAAAGCTCATTTAATCATATAAAAATGCTGACTTGGGTCAGCATATGGATAGTTCTGGGTTGTCCAAATAGTGGCTGGTTTGGTTCACTCAATATGGTTCGACCAGTGCGGTTCAACTGGACCCTTTCTCCATAATTAATTAAAAATAATTTATTTAACCCAAATTAAATGGGGAATAAATTAAAATTAATTAAATTATGAATTAATACACATTTCTGGACCGTCTTAGGCTGGAAATTAATGTGCCTCGATACTTCAAATTGCTTCTTGATTTTGTGCTTTCAGTAGTGTCAGCCGAGCCAATTTTCGCCCTTTGCGCAAATCTGTCGAAAATAGTCAAAATTAATCAAATTAAGTATAAAATTAACTAAGTTCACCATGTTCATATTTTTAACACAATTTAATTATTTTATAATATTTAATTATTTTTCGATAAGAATTTAATCGGATTTGCATGAATTTAAGTAAAAATGGGTATGAAAAAGTATATAAACTTTTGTGTTTCCACACCCCAAACTTAATTCATTGCTCGTCCCAAGTAATGCACAAATTTTGAAAAGCATTTCTCGGAAATACCTTTGAAAAATTCCTTCAGAACAACATTTTTCCTAAAATTATGAATTTAAAATACTTATGCTCAAAGACAAGAAATTTGATAGTTATGCTACTTAAGTATACATATTGTTCAAATTAAATTTAACAACTTATTATAATAGCAAAATTTAGACTAAATGCTTTTTGTAACAAAGACATGTTAACCCTTACCAATTTGATTTTTATTCCTTTATTCAAGACTAAGCTACAATCATTAAGCTTAACTTATGTCTTCATATATTGATCATAGCAATTTCTCTCCCCTAATGTAGATAGCATTAGGACTTTGAATCCATAGGTCTTTATCAAGGTTGTAACGTGGCTAGGCTAGGGGTAGGTGAAAGATGGATAAATTTTTGTTTAAAAACCCTAGACTTAGCATCAATCAAACCTTTAAAATTTTTACCTTCGATACACCAACTTGACTTTCATATGCTCTTTTGTACATCTCTTTCAAATACATGTGCTCTCTCTCTCTCTCTTTTTTTTTAAGCTAACACGAGCACTTACTTTGTGTACTGTTGTAACACCCTTCGCCCGTATTCCTCGCCGGAACAGGGTTCGAGGTGCTACCAGATTTAAACTCAACCATTTATATAAAACCAGGTCGTAAAAATTTTTGATCAATTTTAAACTTTTCATACACGCGTATATTATCCTATAATCGGGCTTACAAGGCCCCAAAACATTCATGAGGCATTATTAAATATTTACCAATATCTTAGTCTTGTATCATTTACTTACTCAACAATGAATCATAATTCAAATTCTAAATATACATGCTATAAACCACTTCAAAGGAGATAATAACAGGCATATGAATAATCAAACTACCTTAATAACAAGCCAAAGTCTTTGGCTTAATCATAATATTACATACTCAACTTTACAACCCTATACATGCCATAGACTCGAAACACTAAGATTTACTTACGCCGATAGCGTAGACTCGACAATGTGATAATATCTCTGACGGCCTCCAACCCGAGCTAACTTGGAAACCCTAGGGAATATGGGAAAGAACAGGGGAGTAAGCTTTACGCTTAGTAAGTTCATAAGAAAACAATAAGCAACTCATTAACAATTTTGATCAATGTTTACAACATAATCACAAATTCACTACAAGTTGTCTTCCTGAACAACAGTCACTAAATTATTTATAACTGGAGCTACGAAACTCCAAATCAATTGCCGTTAATTTTTCCTGAAAATAGACTCATATATCTTCTATCCATAAAATTTTCAGAATTTTTGGTTTGGCCAATCAATACCATATTTTTATTAAAGTTTCCCCTATTTCACTGTTTGACTAATCTGACCACTCTTCACTACGAATAAAATTTCTCATTGTACAGAATTCAAAATATATTCTCGTTGATTTCATTTGAAACTAGAGTCTAAGCATATAAATTTTATCTTATAACCATTTTTTTTTACAAATTATAATGATTTTCTAAAAACCGAACAGAGGACCCCGAAGTCATTTGACTCAGTCCCACGCCACTTCAAATATCTCATTATCAGCAATTCTTTTGCCTACACAGTTTCTTTTATTAAAAACTAGACTCATTAAGATTTAATTACATAATTTATTCAGCTTCTAACTCAATTCCCACAATTTATGGTGATTTTTCAAAATCACGTTACTGCTGCTGTCCTAAGCAAATTTATTTCAAATTTACTCTTTCACACATTCTTTGCATTCATATTATTTAAACATGTATATCACCAATCAATTTCATCACATATCTATATTTTCACTTAAGCATAATCTCAATACAACACATCATGCTCAATGATTCGCACACAACCGTTCAAATTAGCAATTATAAGATGGTTCTGCACATAGCCCACCCTTATCGATAATTTACGATGGGTTTACCCTTACTCAAATATATGACATAGGCATTTAAATACTTCAGTGTCAACTTTAATTCAACCGAATTCAAACATTGTACCATTTCATAAGCACAGTTACTTTCGTCATTCATATCTAAATGGTATTTCACATAATTCATATAACCTTTCACCATGACCGAATACACACATACACATATGACATTTTCACCTATGCTTCTCATTTCACATTCATGATTCAATTTCAATCGATCTAACATGTATAAGTATAAATCACATACCTGGCCAACTTAATGTATTGAACGAATTCAATTGCCGATTTAACACAAGGTCTCATAGTCTTAGACTTTTATCAAATCCCCGGCATTTAGCCTGCTAGGTTTTAAACCCGAATTCATCACCGGCACGAAGCCTGCTAAACTTTAAGTCTGAACTCATTCACCGGCATTTCGCCTGCTAGGCTTGAAGCCCGATATCATTTCACCGGTATTATAGCCTGCTAGGCCCGAAGCCCGATATCATTTCACTGGCATTATAGCCTGCTAGGCCCGAAGCCCGATAATATTGTTCACTAGCTTAAAGCTTGCTAGGCCGAGGCCCGAATATCACATTTCGATAAACAATTCACTTGTTCTTTCATACTTTCATAACTTATGCTTCAATTACGTATAACTGAAACACATATCTATGAACAAAGATTTTCATCCTTTCAACCACATAGGGTTTAATTTCCACATTGGAACACATATCTTAGTACATCATTTAATAGTATCAAAGTCGACTAGATATGCTAGTCACATACGGCTCATAACTTTAATTTAATATTTATTCAACACAAAGAACATATGTATATATATATATATATACAATCAAATATCTTCTTAATTATGATTATTCAACTCTTAAGCATATAACATGATCAAACACAAACACTTAAGAACTTACCTTGGATTTTATCGAATAACTACGGATTGACTAATCGACTAGTTTCGCTTTCCCTTAATCCAAAATTGGCTCCTTATGCTCCTGAGCTTGATTAACAAATTCAACTTATCACATCTCTATCATTTAAAACCACATTCGGCAATTTGTAAAATACTATAATTATCACATCTCATTCATCCAAAATCACATTCGGCACATAAAAAAAAACATTGATAAGTCTCAAAACACAAACAACACTTATCAAAGTCATGTAATTTACACACTTCACATGGCACTACTACATTCATTAACCTTACTTTCAACAACCACTCTTCTTTGACCGAATGCTCCCACACTTATATAAATATACTCTTAGACTGTAATATAACATCAAGTGCACATGCTGTTCATATAGCTAAATATCACTTAACTAATTAATTAAAAATCTTTTAATACTTAATTCCACAAGTCCATTCGGCATTAGCTCATCCAACTCATATTTTTCATTGACAACCTCTATAACTACAATTTATTCACATCCTTATTCATGCTACATTCGGCCATTATAAATAAATAAAAATATATAAATAATTACACAATGATCACTTTAGTCGATTATAAATTCTCAATTAAATCACATATATCATTTACAAGCTCAAACTCATCCTTTACCTCATTTGTTTCTTTAATTCATATTCAGAAATCTTTCTAACCGCTTAAACGATTATAGCACAAGGACATTTTCAATTCAATCAAAGATGATCTCACATTTACAATTTACAAATGGTAATTTCATTGTATTTATCTCAATTTACTAACAAACCCAACCTTGCATGGATTTAAGCACATTCGGCCATTATTTAACAACAATTCATTCACATCATAATTCATGTTCATATTCGGTCATCTATACCCATACTAACCATATAACTATTAAATTCCAAATTTAAACACAAGTATAACATTTTAACACAATGGCCGAACACTTCATGAAGTTACCAAGACTCATCATTTGCTATTTCACACACACTCACATCCAATCCTTTTTATTAAACACTCAAAATCAACCATCTTCATGCCTCATCACAAAAACATCAAAACATCAACCAAGAAATACAACATCCATGGCCGAATATCATCTCCATCAAATAGAAAAATTTGAACCATGGGCTAGGTAGAATTCAAACTAACACCTTAAAATATACATGAATTTCAAAGAATAATATCACACATACCTCAATCTAGTTACAAGCATAGCCGAAATTCTTAGAAACTTTTCCTTTTCTCTTTTACTTGGTTTTTCGGCTAAGGAAGAACAAAGATGAATAAACTTTGTTCTTTTCACCCCTTTTTGTTTTATTAATTCTTATTTCATATTATAAAACATTTAATAATTATATTTCTTATATATATAAAATGCATATATTACAAATCATCATCATCATGGCCGACCACTAACTTTAAATTGGACAATTTGACATGCAAGTCCTCCCTTTTAATAAGCCATGCATTGTTTGGTCACCTCATTTCTTCCTAACACATTCTTCAAGTTTATCACATAAGTTCTTTTTCATAATTTCACATTCAAATGACAAAATTTAGACATGATACTTTCACACATGATACTTCACATGTAATAAACATAGAAAAGAGCATTTAAATAATTTTGTGACTCAGTTTTGTGGTCCCAAAACCACTTCCCGACTAGGGTCAAATTAGAGCTGTCACAATTCTCCCCCCTTTAGGAATTTTCGTCCCCGAAAATCTTATCAGCGAATAAATTAGGGTATCATTCTTTCATTAGAACACAATTCAAACTATTCATTAACATATGGTTGAAGATTATAAACTCATTATTCAACTCAAGCTGAACCTGAACTGACATTTCAGTTGATAATATCTTCGTGCAAAAAGAAGCTTCAACAATCGAACTAACTTTAACTTTTCTCATAGAATTGCTCCGATAGATATAATTTTTGTACCAAATCTTCACGAATACAGATTCTTCTTCTAGACTATCCCTCAAATCACATCTTTCTTCTTGTTAGAAAGATAACCTCCGAAATATCACTATACAGATTTAATCTTGATCTTCTATCATTTTCAGTTTTAATGATGTCGAATCTTTCATAATAACTAGGAAAAAGTTTATAATAAAACTGTCTCATATAATAATCATCGAAACTCTGAATTATACTGAAGTCACCTTAACCAGATAGACATCTTTGGGCCTTAATAGGAAAAAAATGTCTCAACTCTATAATAAATATTATCCCGATTGTTAATGAAACATTTGAACACAGAAGAGAATCAAATATGGTTAAACAGCAACCAATACAGAATCACAACTTCTATAACTCTAATGACGGTACCACTATACTCTCACATTTCAAGCCAGAAATTATAATCATAATCAACATAATCAACTCTGTCAAATAAATATTTCTTATAGATAATCACATGAAATCATGAGAAACCGATATAGTAAAATTTCAATGTCTGAATTTACACAGAATATCAGTAAATTACCACCCATATAGAATGATATCAATTCCGACGATATCCCAGAAAATGTCCAGAAAGAACAATGTCACTCATAATTACTGAAATCCATAGTAACAGAGACAATATACTCTTCACAAATATTCAACCGAACAATAATCAGTAGAAACAGAGTATTAGCATCATACAAATTTTTCTGTTGATTTTCATATTCATATATGGGAATAAATACCAAAGAAAGACATAGCAACGTTGAACATAACCCAAACAAACCAACGATGCTTTTGTTTATTAGTATGCTAAACTAATGTTCTCATATGGCAAAAATTCCTTCTGAAATTAAACCGTCACATATACTTCTGAAGATAAATGTACACATAGAATGCCTCGAAGAAGTCATAGTAACTACCCGACTATAACTACTGCACTCAGCCATCAATATAATTCAATCATGACTCAACCGTCTAATTCTGTTTTCACTAATCCCATACTATTACACTATTGTACTCTTTAATTTCACTTTTGCAAACTCATGCAATGTATCTCTCAAGAATCTCACTGTATAACTCTATTCTGGTAAGGGGCGAAAATTGTAAAGCCTTTAAACTTTTGACTCTCAAGCAAGTACACATTCAACAACAACATAGCATTACGCACATTGATTCAAACATTTCAAATTTCCAACTTATTACGAACACGTCTTCATACATCTCAGTAATACATGCAACTTTATTTCTTGTGAATGTCAGCAAAACATAAGTGAATTTATCACAATTCAAACTTTCATTTCTTTTACCCAAATTACCAAAAATTTCTTATCAAGTTTCCACGTCTAATCTTGATCACTTGTCACTATTTACCAAATTGGAGAACGTCTTATGGTTTTGAGTACATCGCCTACTTGATGCCATAGTCCAACTATTGTCTTATACTAGCTCTGCTATTGTCGTACCGGTGCCTATCCTAGATAGGTCTTATGCTTAGCACAAGTTAAGCCGATGCCACGTCCTAGACGGGTCTTACACTAGCTCCTCTGTCTCAATGACGATGCCTGTCCTAGACAGGTCTTACACTTGCACCTACGAGGCCAATGCATGTTTCGGACATGTCTTACACTAGCTTTCATATTTCACGTATTGCCATGGTCCAACCATAATCTTTTTCGTCAATTCATTAGTAAACAATCGTACTCATTCCCTGCGTTCCACCCAATTTGATCTTTCATTACAATTTTCATGCTATTGTGACATTTATGAATCTGTAACTGAGATTATAAAGCATAACATTACGACATCTTAACTTCATTAGTCTAGACATAAATGTTAATCTCATGCATATACTGATTACTAACCAGGCAATAAAGGCATTTATTCATACATTCTGTCATTTCAAACAAATTTTCTCCTCATAATTACTAAGCCAAATGAGTTAGGTACATATCCTCTTGTGAATACTGACATGTACAAAAGAGCTTATCGCAACTTAACTTCTATTTCATTCCACGTTTCCCTATTCTTTAACTCATTAGTATCACAAAATGAGTACTAGTTCATGTAAAAAGAATCATAAATTTCTTTTCATACCTTTCCCATTTTCAGCATATCACAAGCATGATTCATTAATCTCAATTTTACTCTTATCTCTATCAAGATTTGCTTGGTTGGAACTCATTCCTGTCTTAACCAATAATTTTGTTAGGGCCGGGAGATATCACACTATCACGAGTAATACTATGGCATGTATAGCTAGACTCTCTTAAGCTAGGTTAGTCCAAGAATCGACTAAACCATGCTCTGAAACCACTAAATGTAACACCCTTCGCCCGTATCCCTTGCCGGAACAGGGTTCAAGGTGCTACCAGATTTAAACTCAACCATTTATATAAAACCAGGTCGTAAAAATTTTTGATCAATTTTAAACTTTTCATACACGCGTATATTATCCTATAATCGGGCTTACAAGGCCCCAAAACATTCATGAGGCATTATTAAATATTTACCAATATCTTAGTCTTATATCATTTACTTACTCAACAATGAATCACAATTCAAACTCTAAATATACATGCTATAAACCACATCACAGGAGATAATAACATACAAGCATATGAATAATCAAACTACCTTAATACCAAGCCAAAGTCTTTGGCTTAATCATAATATTACATACTCAACTTTACAACCCTATACATGCCATAGACTCGAAACACTAAGATTTATTACGCCGATAGCGTAGACTCGAAAATGTGATAATATCTCTGACGGCCTCCAACCCGAGCTAACTTGGCAACCCTAGGGAATATGGGAAAGAAAAGGGGAGTAAGCTTTACGCTTAGTAAGTTCGTAAGAAAACAATAAGCAACTCATTAACAAGTTTTATCAATGTTTACAACATAATCACAAATTCACTACAAGTTGTCTTCCTGAACAATAGTCACTAAATTATTTATAACTGGAGCTAAGAAACTCCAAATTAATTTCCGTTAATATTTCCTGAAAATAGACCCATATATATTCTATCCATAAAATTTTCAGAATTTTTGGTTTGGCCAATAAATACCAGATTTTTATTAAAGTTTCCCCTGTTTCATTGTTTGACTAATCTGACCACTCTTCACTACGAATCAAATTTCTCATTGTACAGAATTAAAAATATGTTCTCGCTGATTTCATTTGAAACTAGACTCATTAAGGAGTCTAAGCATATAAATTTTATCCTATAACCATTTTTTTACAAATTATAATGATTTTCTAAAAACAGAATAGGGGACCCCAAAGTCATTTGACTCTGTCCCATGCCACTTCAAATATCTCATTATCAGCAATTCTTTTGCTTACATGGTTTCTTTTATAAGAAACTAGGCTCATTAAAATTTAATTACATAACTTATTCAGCTTCTAACTCAACTTCCACAATTCATGGTGATTTTCCAAAATCACGTTACTGCTGCTGTCCCAAGCAGATTTATTACAAATTTACTCTTTCACACATTCTTTGCATTCATATTATTTAAACATGTATATCACCAATCAATTTCATCACATATCTATAATTTCACTTAAGCATAATCTCAATACAATACATCATGCTCAATGATTCGCACACAACCGTTCAAATTAGCAATTATAAGATGGTTCCGCACATAGCCCACCCTTATCGATAATTTACGATGGTTTTACCCTTAATCACATATATGACATAGGCATTTAAATACTTCAGTGTCAACTTTAATATTTTATTTTTGAATGTAATATTTTATTTTACTTTTATACGATAATAACATAATTCAAATTTATTTGTAAAAAACTTAAATTATATATTTAATAAAGTTATTTTATATAAAATAATTAGAGTGCTTATTGTATGTAAAATTTATTGTTCTATAATATTATATGAATTAACAAAAATAATTTTTATTGTTCATTATTATATTATGTTGACAATTGAGTAATTTTTCTATCCTTTATATTAAATTTATAAACCTAATACTCATTTGGAATATTTATTCTAAAACTTAAATATATTATACAAAACCCAAACTCAAAAATAAACTAATTGTAGCTCAAATATCAAGTTGGACATACCCAAATATAATTTGTAAAAGTTAAAGCCCAATTCAAAATATAATTTAATAAAAATAATATTTTATTAATATATTAAAATTTTAATAATATTTTATGTATTATTAGTTATAATTATAAACATGTTATAATAGTAGAGTAGTATATAATATATTAATTATTATCATATATTATTGTTTATTATTATACTAGTTGCAATATGCTTTAAATCTCTATACTTTTTCCTACATTTCAAAGTTAAAAACAAAAAATGGAAAGATGTTAGGGGAGACTAGTAAGATAGGAAATGGAAGGAATGGTATAAAGTTTTTAAAACATATAAATATTAAATCTATTATATGTATAATCATGAGTTGAAAGAATTTTTTTAAATTAATGAAATTATTTTTTTATATTCCATTATTACTAAATTCTCATTTAAAAATAATTATAATATTTAATTTAGAATTATTAATTAAAAATATTTGAAATAAAATAAAAGTTGTGATAATTATACATTTAAAACTAATTATAATTTAATAGAAATTGGGATAATTAAACATTTAAAAATAATTAGAATTTACATTACAATTATTAGTTAAAAAAGTTATGACAATTTTAAGATGAAATTATTACTTGAACAGAATTCTAAGGATAACGTATTGGAAAAAATGTGATAATTATAATTTAAAATTATTAAAAAGTAAAAAAAATTGAATAATTATAACTTAAAATTATTAGTTTAAAAAATTTTGATGTAAACAAAAGTTGTTATACTAATTTCATTGATGTAAAATATAATTATTACTTGAATATAATTTTAAACATCTTAATTATCACTTAATTAATATTAGAGTTAATTATGTTAATTGATTATTATATTAAATAATATTACTTTGCATTAATTACATAAAATAAAATTATATTGTATGTTAAATATGTTAATTTTTTTAATCATTATTAGAAAATTTTATATTATAATATTTGAATTGATAAGTTGATATATTTTAATTGTATTCAATAATTTAGATAAAAATGTTATTTTACATTAATTATTACAATTAAAAATATAATATATAAAAAAATAATTAAATATTAAATTTGTAAAATTAGAAGTTACATGAACAAAGGAAAAAAGCTTGAGAACCCCAAAAAGAAAGAAAAAAGTAATAGAAAAAGATAAAAAGGGAAGTTTGAGCTGGATATTCTTTAAAGTGTTTGAGCTGGATATTCTTTAAAGTATCTTGAGGGAATTCATGTGTATTTTAAAATTTCATAGTGTTTGTCTGCCAATAGTAGCAAGTTTTTTTTTCTTTTTTTTTGCTTTGTCTGCCATTTGTAGTAGCCGTCGAGGTTTTTCTTGAGTCTATTCTTGGAAAAAGATCTAAATCAATAAACTAGTCTTTGCGATTTCTTTATAAAAATAGGAAAAGATAAAGAGAAGAATTGAGAAGCGTTAATAAAAGTCTTGAAAAACAATGGAGGATGAATTAGCTAATTTACAAATTGCAGAAGACGAAGATGACCTTGTATGTGATCAAGAATATGGGGAGGAGATCGATGACGAGTTCAAATTATATCTAGTCGACAAAGTTCTGAGAAACAGTGCAGTCCATTTCTCATCTATGAGAACAGTTCTTGCAGAATTATGGCACCCACTCGAAGGAGTATCAATAACAGAGATGGAAGATAAAAGAGTCTTATTTCGATTTTACAACGAATTGGATCTAAAGAGGATAATTGATGGGATTCCATGGTTTTTCAACAGACATCTTATCATATTTCATAGAATGGAGAGAGGAGAGGACCTAGTACAAGTATCGCTGGTTTTTTTCAAATTTTTTGGAACAAGTCCACAATTTTCCATTAAGGTCCATGCCTGAAAGAATGGCAAGACAATTGGGAAATTTCATTGGATGTTTTCTAGAATATTATGCAACAATAATAACAAGAGGATTTAAAAATTTTATGAGGATTAGGGTTTGCCTGGATGTACGAAATCCTTTGAAGAGGAAAAAATGCATTTTTTATGGACAAAATAAATCAACCTACACTTTATTTCAATATGACAATTATCATTATTCTGTTTTATGTGTGAAAGATTAGGGCATGGAGAAAATTTTTGCCCTCTAAGATTAGTGATAGAGACGTAAGAAACAAATATTGGATGAGAACTATCCCTAAGGGCTCCACCTAAAAGATCTATGCAAAATGAAAGCAGATGGTTAAGAGAGGAATCAAAAACCATGATAAAAAGCGAAGTAGGGGCAGAGGCAAGAAGAAGGAACAAGTCCATGGATACTACAATGAAGGACCAAATACATAATACGAGAAGAGAAATTATTATACGATCGAAAGAGAAGGAAGTTTTAGAGGGCTATAATAGAGATATGTCGGGGGTGACATAGAGCTGGGAACGAATAACAGTAGGGAAGAGGAAGAGTTTAAAGATGACGAAGACAATCTAATTTGAATATTGGATGTAACACTCCTCACCTGTATTCAACGTCGAAATAGGGTTACGAAGCATTACCAGACTTACAACACATTTATACATACATGTAACATCCTGAATTAGGGTCTAGTTGGAACAGTGGTTTTGAGACCACAAATTCGAAGTAAAAATAATTATTTGATGATCCATGATATGAATTTTAACACCCCTTACCCGTGTCTGACACCGAAACAGGGTACGAGGTGTTACTTATCTTAACACATGCAAACATACATTTCTAAGTTATAAAAGTTCGTTTAAAATTAAAAACTTTTCAAATTTCATTTTTGAGTCCCTAACATGAGCCCACGAGGCCAATAACATCTTTAAAAGTGGTTCGGGACTAATTTAGGGACTTTTGAAAACTTTTGAAAATTTTACTGAGAATAGGGACACACGCCCATGTGGAAGAGTGACACGCCCGTGTGTCCTCTTAACATGGCCATGCTGAAGGACCGTGTGGCTCACACGGCCTGAACACATTGGGACATGCCCGTGTCCCTAGCCTATGTAGATTTATTTCTCAATTCGAACCTACAAGGGTTTTCACACGGCTTGGCACACGCCCGTGTCCTTGGCCCGTGTCCCTCACACGGCCATGACATGCCCGTGTCTTAGCCCGTGTATTAAAACCTTGACATTATGTTTCTGACGTCAGCAACAATTTGGGAGCACACTGCCAAGGCACACATCTGTGTTCTATGGCCGTGTCTTCCACACAGTTGAGACACATGGCCGTGTCTCCACCTGTGTGGTTACTACTGGACATTTTATTATGTCAAATTTAGGTGCAGGGGACACACGACCTGACTACATGCCCATGGGGCAGACCGTGTGTTACACAAGGCCTAGACACACGCCCGTGTGTCTACCCATGTGGGAAAAAACAAGGCTATCTACCAAGCCTTTTGGTCACCCTTACTTACACTGACCTACCAAACATCAAATAATACCAATATAAACATCAACACATCATTTCCAAGCTATTCTCTTTCACATACAAACCATGCAAAAACCACATCCATGAAAATCCTCATCAATTTCATTTAGCAATAGTAAACATTGGCCATCATCCACAGCCTTATACAAAATGAGTCAATCCTTCATGACAAGCTAACATATTTGGCTAAAACATCATGACACTAACAAAAAGACCGAGAATCCTATACATGCCATATTCAAAATGTTAAGTCTAACTATACTAAGTGCTTTAGTTGATAGTGTGATCGGTGGCTTCGACGTCCCTTAGATCCCGGAGCTAGCTTGGCAACTCTATAAGAAAATGGAAAAGAGAAGGAGTAAGCGTAAAGCTTAGTAAGTTGCATGAAAATAAGTAACAACACCAACCATGTATATTTAAACACATAGCATATTATAAACCAACACAACACTCTTGATTTAACAAGGGTAGATTTCACTACATACTTATACATCACAAGTATCAGTCAAAGATTACAAGATTGTCCTAAAATCATCCTCATAGATAGAACTTACTCAATGTTATCCTTACCATTAAAGCATCATAACCAGACTCATATCTCATGAGTTTCGAAAAAGAACTTGTACCACTCACAACATGATTATATAATTCCATATCTTTATCATAAACTTTAAATAACCCGTGAAACCATTTGGAATACTAAAGGATATCCGACAAGCCTCACACAAGAGGGTAAATTGCCGATGCCATGTCTCAGACATGGTCTTACACTAGCTCTCGTCTCAATGCCGATGTCATGTTCCAAACATGGTCTTACACTGGCTCTCAAATGTGGCCGATGCCATGTCCCAGACATGTCTTACACTAGTACACATATCAACGCCGATGCCATGTTCCAAACATGGTCTTACACTGGCTCACATAACAATGCCGATGCCATGTTCCAAACATAGTCTTACACTGGCTCACATAACACCCAAATGTCATGGCACGGATATCCAATCTATTCTTAGGTTCAACTGGGAATTTACCACATTAAATTTCACCATGCATTATTCATAAGCATATTCAACCATATTATGCGAAATCCATCATTCAATACATAATAACAATAAAGTTGCTTTACTTACATACAACTTACCTTGGTATACAAAATGTGGGCGACTAATCGGTTTTTAATCCACTAGCTTGGCTTTCCCCCGGCCTAGGTACGGATTTCGTATCTCTTGATCTATAATGATAAAATTCACTAATTTAATCACCACATTAATCAAGACATTTTACAAACCACATTTTTGGCAAAATGACTGTTTTGCCCTTAGACTTTCACAAAAATTACGATTTTACCCCTAGGCTCGTAAATCGATTTTCATCAAATTTTCTCCCTAACCAAGCCTAGCTGAATTTATTTTATACTAAAATCAGCCCAAAATTCCAATTATTTCACACATTTACCATATAATTCATAACTTATACAAAATGGTCCTTAGTTAGGGTTTTCATGTTAACCACTTCACAAAAGTTATTTATTTAACAACCATAATTCATTTTTTTCCATAAAATTTTAGAAATCAACATGATTACTATCATGGAAAAACCCTAGACTCTCAACCATTTTGCAAAATAGTCCCCCCATTATTTAGCTTATGCTACAAGGGTTCCAAAAAATACAAAAATCATCAAGAAAGATCATCAAAATCACTTACTTGCAAGTGGCTGAAATTTTGAAGCTCCAAAACCCCTAAAATGGCTGATATTTTTGGTGGTGAAGAGAAGGAATGAAAAAGATGATAGTTAGTCTTTAGGTTTATTATTTTTTTATCAATTAAGTCACCTAACATTTGACCATCCCTTGAATTAAGGCTCCATGTCCAGCCACTAATATTATATTGGTTTATTTGCTCAATAAAGACCTCTAATTTAATGTTCCATAACTATTTGACACATTTAGCTAGTGAAACAAAACTTTTATCCCTTATGTGATTTAGTCCTTTTTCAAAATTAAGTAAGCAATCGCTAAAATTATTTCACCAAAATTTTCATGCACTTATATGATCATGCTATATAACACATAAAATAATACTAAAAAAATAATTTCTCTAACCTCGGATTAGTGGTTCCAAAACCACTATTCTGACTAGGCCCAGAATCGGGCTGTTACATGAATGCATGTTTGTGTTAAATTTTCATGAAGAAATTTTATGCCTAAAGTGTCCAAATTGAAGTTAGGGACTAAATTGAATAAGTTGCAAAACTTGAGTTCTAGAAGCTTTAAGCATGAAATTGCTATGGATTATTAATTAGAGGTCCTTAAATAGTAATTTGACCAAGTTTTAAAATTTTGGACAAAAATGGGCATGAATAGGAAAAATTTGAAAGAAAGGGAAAAATCAAGCAAAATTTGCTCATCTTCTCTATGCTATAGCCTAAATTTCCATGCTCACCATAGCTAGGGTTTCTTCAACTTTCAAGCTCAATAGTAAGTGCATCCTAGCCCCGTTTTTAATGTTCTTTACATTTTTGAAGTTGTCATCAACCAATCTAACTATTTCTACCATTGTTTTGAGCTAGGGCTCATGTTCAAAAATTTACCCATGTGTGGCATGAATGTATTTTGATATTTAATGGAAGAATATGAAAGTTAGATGTGTGATAAACATCTTTTACAAAGTGATTTTGCATGAAAACACCTAAAAAGGACCTATTTGTAAAAGTTGTAAAATGGGTAGTAAATATGTGAAATAAAGAAAAATGTGGGCTGCTAGGAGTAGGAATATGAATTGGCTAGGCTTGGGTAACAAAGAAAATGCATGCATTTCGTTTTACAAGCCTAAGGGCCAATTTGTGAATAAGTAAAAAATTAGGGGTAAAAAGGTAATTTTACCAAAGTATGTGTTATGGGTCGATTCGAACAATGCGTGTATTAAATAACTTAAATTTAGCATTATAGATCAAGAAAAACATGATTCGGGTCTTGATCGGGGAAAAAATAAGGTTTACGAAGAATAGGCTCATTTTCATCATTTTGTACTGAGGAAAGTTCATATACAAATAATGTGATGTTATGTTATATTTTTGGTTCTTGAATAGTATGTGAATTCAAATTCTATAATGCTATTATGAATTATGCTTTGATTGCTCCATGAGTAAGTGATGGGTATTATGGACATTGAGATCGACATTACGAGCGAGCTTGACAGAGATGTGATATCGAAAAATCTCGTTTGAACCTTAGGAATAGTTTAGGATACAAGTTACATGTCACTAGGAATCATGTGATTTATGAGCTCATGAGATATGTTTATATGGTTCTGGGTGTTGGTCTTGTACATCCTACCGGTGGCTAGGTAGTCTGGCATGTATTGCGGATACCTGACAACTTGTGTGAACAGCCCGTGTAGCTATGTCCTGACCGACAGCTTGTGTGAGAAAACCCATGAGTAGCTCAAGAATGAGCTTTTATGTGTTAAGTGATATAAGGTAGCTTTAGCTACATATGTGGCACTTATATGCGAGCCTTCCGTGTATCCAATAGTATTCTGAGTGTTCAGCAGGTAAATTATCGAGTAACTTGACAGAAGACCCAAGGGGTAAGTCAATAAGGAGAATGAGTAAGAGATTATGTTATGAGTTGATACAGGTATATATAGCGAACTCATGAGTAATGCCTTGGTATGTGATGAACTTATGGCAAGGTTGTTTATGTGATGAGTAAGTTTAAGTAATTTGATGAAATATAAATTATGTTCATTATGTTAAATGTATATAAAATACTTGTTTAAATAGCATGTTATTTGCATATTGACATACTAAGCTTTAATGTATACCTCTTTCCTTTCCATCTTTTATAGTATCTCCAAGCTAGCTTGGGGATCGAAGGACGTCAACGTCGAAGACTCAATCACACTATCAATTGGACATTTGGGTATAGTTAGTCTCAACATTTTAAGTATGGCATGTCTAGGAGACTTGGTCATTTTGTTATGTGTCATATTGATTAGCCAAATGAGTTGGCTCATGATGGTATTATGATTCGTTTTGTATAAGGCCATAAGATGTGGCTTATATTTGCTTCTCGGGTTGTAACCCTAATTATTTATGCATGCATGCAATGTGTTTATGCTTTGTGATGTGGTTGGTGGTTACTTGTTGGTAATGGATGTGATAAATGGCACATATGCTTAATGAATGAATTGGGACTAATAGGTATGACCATGTTCATGGTATAATTGAGTAGGTTGAAAGTAGGTTTATAAGGATGAATAAACATGAAGTTGGTATGGAATGCCATATGAAAGGGTGATGGTTTGAGCATGTGATATGTTGACATTACAGAGTCATGGATTAATCATGATTGTGAGTATTTGAGTGATTAAATATGATATGTTGCATGCCATCAAAAATGTATAAGTGAGTGAGAATTTAAGGGTGGCAAATGGCTTGAAAATTATCCTAGAATTTGACCGCACAGGTAGACACACGGGCATGTGTCTAGGCCGTGTGTGGCACACGGTCTACCCCATGGGCTTGTGATCCTGCCGTGTATCCCCTGCACCCTAATTAGGAAAAACAAGATGCCCAGTAGTAAACACATGGGCAGAGACACGGTCGTGTTTCTCAGCCGTGTGAAGGACACAGCCTTAGGACATGGGCGTGTGCCCAGGCCATGTGAAGTCTGCACTTAATTTTTGGAATTTAATTCGCCACACGGCCTAATCACACGAGCGTGTGACTGGCCTTGTGACCCTAATTGTATTGATGATGTCATAAACAAAAAGTTACACGGGCTAAGGACACGGGCATGTCCCAAGCCACACGAGCATGTGTGACCACACGGCTTACCCACACGGGCGTGTGACCCTGTTTCATGAAAATTTTTGAAGTTTTTCCAAAGCTTTTCTAAAATTCTCCGTTTAGTCCCGAACTACTCCCGATGTATGTTTTGGGCCTCGTAGGCCCATATAAAGGACAATTTGCATATGTATAAATGAATTTAATTTGAACAAAATTTCATGGTCCGGTTTGTATGTTTGCTTGTGTTTAAGTCTGATAATGCCTCGTATCATGTCCCGGCGTCGGACACAGGTAAGGGGTGTTACAATACATTTCACATACATTTAATCAATTCATACAATCATCATTCAATCTCAATCAATTTGTCCCTAATGCGAGCCTACTATGCCCTAAACATGCTTTGGGAGTGGTTCAGAACTAAACGGATAACTTAAGAAACTTTCACGAAACTTTAAAAATTTTTCTCAAAACAGGGGACACACGCCTGTGTGGCTAGGCCGTGTATCTCACACGGCTACCAGACACGCCCGTGTCACAGGCCGTGTAGACATTCGAAATGGGAGCACATGGTCATGTCCCAGCCCATGTCCGATCCCATGTAACTCTCTAACTTGGGTCACACGGCCAAAACACACGCCCGTGTGGCTAGCCCGTGTGCCCTAAAAATGGCCATACACGCCAGTGTGCCAAGCCGTGTGCTAGGCCGTGCCAAACTTGTAGGGTATACTGACTTATGTCACACGACTAAGTCACACACCCGTGTGTGAGGCCGTGTGGATCATACTGACTTGATTTTAATTTCAACACCAAGGGACACACGGCCGTGTAACATGACCATGTGTCATACACGGTTGAGACACACGCCCATGTGGACAAAAATAGGCTATTTACCAAGCCAATTTGCCACCCAAATTTAGGCACACCTACACAATTCATATGGCACAAAATTTAACATCAATAAGCATATTATTCAATTCCAAACCAAGCATGATTTATACCAATTCCAACACCAATCAATACAAAACATAAATACCAAGATATGTCATCTAAGTTCATACCAATCTTTCCCTTCTCAAATCATCAAAATGACTATTTACAAATATGCATTATTTGATCTATACATTCAAGTATTTCACCCATTCATTTATCTAGAACCACATACATACCAAATTTCCAATTCAACCATTGGCTAATCCAACTAATAATCCATAATCAACCCTTCCACAAGCAATATAAACCACATCACAAAATGGCATTAGCACAACTATATACATACATCACCAATCAAGCCAAATAGGTAAATTTACATAGTCGTTTATAACATTATAAACACAACTTTTATAAGCCAACACAAATGGCCAAATTCATAACAACATATATACCAAAAAAAACCAGGTTCCTATACATGCCATATACTTAAAATACCTAATTCATAGGTACCGAGAGATAGCTGGATAGTGTGAAGTGATCTCCGACGATCCATCAATTCGAGCTAGCTTTGTATTCACTATAAAACATAGAAAAAAATAAACAATGTAAGCTATAAAGCTCAGTAAGCTCGTATGAAATAAACTCAATGTAATCACATAAATATAACTCAATAATTTGAATACAACAATATGTAGCTTACATTAGCTAACAAACCTTTCCAATTCTCAATTGTGAGATTATACACTACCTTTACAAGTTTCTTTGATTTGAAACTTATAATTCATGTACATACCTGTATCATTTAACATCAATCTCATAATCATCCACCTCTTTTGTATACCCGTTGAACTATTCAGAATAGAAGTCGGATACTCAAGGTTTTCACACGATAAGTATCTCTACCATGGCCCGAAGCTAATCAAGGTAACTTATCTCAAAAGTACTGATATCATGGAACGAAGCCAAATCGGTATAACTCACACCCATAGTGCTATATCATGGTCCGAAGCCAACTCAATGTATTCCCTAATGACATGTCACTACCATCCTAAACTATTCCTAAGGTTCAATCGGGATTTTGAATGTTGATTCATCGTCGAATCACTATCGTTCATATCCACAGTCTCATATTTACAATTTATGCAATATCAAAGCATATGAAATACATTTGTATTGAAATTTATCACATACGAACTTATCTCAAATGTGGAAACGATGAAATAAGTCGATTAGTCGATAACTTTAGTTTTCTCCCGATCTAGATCTGAATTCTGCTTTTCTTGATCTAAATATATTAAAAATTAACTTTTTAATCATCTATTTATTCAATTCAATCCAAATATACATTAGGGAAATTTTACACATTTGCCCTTAAACTTTCACATTTTTACAATTTAGTCCTTATTACACAAAATCACAAATTCATGAAATTTCTTCAATACACATGATAGTTGAATTACCATAATGCCCTTAGCAGCCCATATTTATCAACTTTTCACACATTTACACATTTTCACATTTTCACAAATAAATCCCTATTTTACATTTTTACTCAAAATCACTTTACAAAATATGTAAATCTAACAACAAGATTTTATATTTCATCATCAAACATCAATGAAGACATATTTTCATCAATGGAAACTTTCAAAATCTTTAATATTTTTGCAAAATAGTCCCTAGGCTAGCTAGTACTAGTTGCAACGATCATAAAAACATAGAAATCATTAAAAACAGAGTCAAACTCACTTGCCAATTGAGCTATGCAATAACCGAATGTTTTAAAGCCTTGGTTTCTTTACTTTTCTTAATTTTTGGTGGAAAAACTCAAGGTTGAAGATGATACAACCTTTGTTTTATTTTATTTTACTTTTAATTACTAATTTACTAAACTAACCTTATTAATTTAGTTTAAGAACACTTCATTTAATGACCATAATTGTCCAGTAACAATATTATTGGTCTCATTACCAATTAAGGCCACTCATTTCCAACTTTCATGGCAATTTGATACCTTTTACTTATAGAACTCTAGTTTTTCACTTTATGCGATTTAGTCCTTCTTATCAAATTAACCATTCAAACAATAAAATTTCTTAACGAAATTTTCACACATACATGTTATCATGCTGTAAACACTTAATATTAAAATAATTTTTAAACCTTGAATTTGTGGTTTCAAAACCACTATTCTGATTTGATCAAAAACGGGTTGTTACATTGGAAGGGAAAAAATGACAAAAACTAGCTATCCTTGAAGATGTCCAGACAAGTAGCATGGTGACAATTCCAGAAAATAGATTATTGACAGCCACTAATAAGTAGGCCGACCGGACACAATTAAAATCCTTTGCTAGAATGTTCGCGAGTTGGGGCAATCGCGAACTATAAGACTTCTCAAAATATTTTTGAGACAACACCAGCCCCAACTTTCCTTCCTTATTAAAACAAAAGTTAATGAAAGAAAGATGGAGAGGATTCGGAAAAAGTGTAGATTCGATAATGGAATTGATATAAGTGCAGAAGGATCACGATGAGGCCTTTCCCTTAGTTAGAAACAAGAAATTTCAATAAACCTTATTAGCTTTTCAAAATTACATATTGATGTGGTGGTGGGAGATGACAACGACATGATTGAATAGAGGTTTAAAGGATTCTATGGGGCCCCATCTGAACATCTTAGGAGGGATTCATGGAATATGCTGAGAAGAGTGAAAGAATGCCATCAAATGCCATGGTTAGTAATGGGGGGTTTTAACGAAAATATGTTCTCATTTAAAAAAAAAAAAGAGGGGTAGACAAAGAGAAGAAATACAAATGGTAGCTTTTCGAGAAGTACTTGAAGAATGTGACTTGGATGATACAAGATTCATAGGACAATGTTTACTTGGAAAAGAGGAAGACTTGCTGATAATAATATAAGAGAAAGATTGGATAGAGGAATGGCAAACCCTGTAACACCCTAAACCTAATCTAGAAGTTTAAACCGAATCCCGAATATTACATTGATCACTGAAATGGCCATAGGTAAATTTTTACAAAACAATTGACATGTCTAATCGTAAAATTTTAATCGTTTAACATTCAATCAATAAAATTACAGTTAAGGTAGTATAATTAAGCGGAATAAAACGAATAAAACATAAATTAGAATTTGTACCACAGCTTTATAAAACTTTACGTTTCGAAACTGAGTAATAGAGTAGAAACTGAAAACAAAAACTAATAGTTTGTTTCCCATTAAGGCTGTCTGATATCTCCGCATACCGAGTCCAGTGTCAAAGTTCTAAAACTCAACTGAAAATGAAACAATAATAGGGGGTGAGCTACTCGAGCTCAGTGTGAGTTCGAAACAAAACAAGAAACAGAATTACAGTATTCAAATCAATGGCGCAACAGATTCTCAAACACACACAGAGTCAGAAATTGCACTTAGAACTAATGTGCCAGTCGAGTGTAACAACTAGAACACACCAAGTTCACATAGATTGCAGACAACTAATCTTACAGATAGAACTCATAGACAGATGCAGATGAAATGTAGTCAAGTGATAAAACCTCCCAAAATCCTTAAACTTTATGCAAGTGTATGCATGCACATAAATTCAGAGAACAGAGACACTTACACAGTCAGTCAGACGGAACAGACATACAACACCCTACAAACCAGATTCAAAATCATACATCACACACAATCATCACAGATATCGAGTCCTAAACACCCTCACTGTACTTAGCTAAAGATCAGAGCACAAACAAACATATATTCAGATCAGAAATGCACATAGAACCAACATAAGTGTCTTAAAACCACACGCTAGTGTCCTCTGGCCATGCGGTAATGCCTAGGCCGTGTGGGAGACCAAAAGCCCATGTGAGAAGGAGCACACGCCTATGTAAAGAGAGGCACACGACTGTGTGACTAAGGCATACGCCCCTGTGGACTAGGGGCATGACTGTAGGGACAAGCCGTGTAACTCTCTGTCCAATTGCACTAAATTTGAGTACAGGGTTGACACAGCCGTGTGTCCAAAACACATGCCCGTGTGGGATTCTTAAATCCTCAAATCAGCCACACGGCCATGTGGCCAGGTCATGTGGCACCAATTCACTTAATCCCTAATTTCTAATGATACACGCCCGTGTGCCCGAAGGACACACCCGTGTGACTATCGATAAAATGCCTAAACCAGCCACAAGACAGTGTGGCCAGGCCGTGTGGCACCCAAATCAGTCTAAAAACCCTAATTCATAATTCTACATTACCGTGTGCACAGGCACAAGCCCGTGTGGCCGCTCATGTGGTCACGAAACCACCTTTAAACAACTTGCAAAATGTGAATTTCATCCTCAAGCACTCCCTAACCTCAAATAAATTCGACGCATACTATAGTAACCCGACTTTGATGCAATTTAATATCAAATAATCATTACGAATACCCCATTATTGAAACTCACACACGAATTTTCCCCATCCCACCACATTTCGACACCAAATTAAACAATTCACAAATAAAGTTGAAGAGTTTTAACCCACACCTGATTCGTGATCGGAGATGTTCAGGCACTAACTTGATGACAGAGGAGCAAAACTCTCCCAAAACTCGTCGAAAAGAACCGTTTTCCAAATGGGAAGAAAAAAGAAGGAAAATAAAACCAGAAGCGGAAAAAAAAAGAAAAACGTCCAGAAAATAAAAATAATAAAAAATAATAAAATAAAGCCCAATAAAATAAAATAGAAAAAACATTAATAACAATAATAATAAGAAGTAACTAAATAAGTAAATACCTTTAATTTAAGACAAATTGGTTTCACATAACAATAATTCCTCAAAACACGCTCAAGGAGTCGAACCTGCAACCTTACGGTACACTAACACTCATCCAACCATTAGACTAGCAGGCCCATTCTGACTCTAAATCGCGAAAACTAAACACAATAGCGTAATCTCCTAACTGACCCCAACCACAAAAACTCAAAACTTCTAGCCCCAAAATTCGGGGCGTTACAAACCCAGAATAGTGGGATCGTTTTCTAGAATATTCAATAAGACATTTAACCCACAGTTTCTTGAATCATTGCCCTCTCATTTTGGATACTTTAGGTAGCCAAAACGATAGGAGGAATAGGAGGAACTCTCTTTTTCAGTTCAAAGCAGATTGAATATTTGAGGAAGGTTTTGAAGAGAAAATAAAACAAGTATGGGCATTAAACTAGGATGAATTGCCAGAAAAACTCACAAGATTAAGCAAGTGTTAAAAGAGTTGGATAAGATAAATAAAGGCAGGCGAAGTAGAAGAAGAGAAAGTTTAAACAAAAAGCTTATTGAGCTTTATTTGGAAGATCCAGATGATGAACATTTATTAGAAATTATAGAAGTTAAGCTCGCATTAAGATGGAGGCTGATAAAGAAGAAATTTTTTGGGAACAGTGAGCTAGAGCTAACTGGCTTAAGATGGGCGATAGAAATTCAGCTTTCTTCCATAATTTTGCTTCCTTTTAGAAAAAAAGGAATATGATAAAGGGGCTCGAAGATAAAAAGGGTAAATGGATTGAAGGACATGATGAATTATTAGAGGTAACATCTAAGTATTTTATGGAAATCTTTTCATCAAATCAATTACAGGGAAATGAGAATCTATTGAGGGAAATTCAACCGTGTACATCAGATTGAATAAATAAAAAGCTATCAACCCCTTTTAAAGAAAAGGATTTTCAAGAAACGTTAAAATCAATGTAACCTCTTAAAGCTTCAGGTAATGACGATTTTTCTACCCTCTTTTATCAGAAATTCTGGCATATAGTAGGAAAAGAGGTGAAAAAATTCTGCACTGAAATTCTTAACAATAAAAAAGAAATAGGAATTATTAACAAAACGAATATTGTTTTAATTCCTAAGGTTATGACGCCAAGAAATATAGGGAAATTTAGACCAATTAGCTTATGTAATGTGTTATACAAAATAATTTCAAAGGCAATAGCAAATAGATTTAGAAAGACCCTAAATCTTTGCATTGAAGAAACTCAGGGAGTATTTGTGCTTGGTAGATAAATTGCTGATAATATTTTTGTGGCCTATGAATTGTTGCATTCTTTTAAGAAAAAGAGGTCAAACAAAGGGTCTTTCGCATTAAAATTAGATATGAAAGCATATGATAGGGTTGAATGACATTTTATTGAAAAACTTATGAGAACTCTTGGCTACTATGACAAATGGATCTTGTTGATATTAAAATGTTTGAACAACGTCTCATACTCGTTGGTCGTTAATGGTCGAAAAGGAAGGGAATTCAGGCTATCTAGAGAATTAAGACATGGGATCCCCTAAGCCCATATATATTTCTAATCTGTGCAAAAGGTTTCTCAAGGCTACTAAATTTAGCGAAAAGGGAAGGGAAAATTGAAGGGGTGAAAGTAAGGCGAAGTGATTTCCAATTAACTCTTTTCTTTTCCGATGACAGTATTTTATTTGGGAACGCAACAAAAAAGGAGGCTCTGGCAATAAAAAAAGGTGGTAAATGAATACGAAGCTTTATCAGGACAAACGGTGAATTTTGAAAAATCACTAGTCTATCTAGCTTTATCAGGACAAATGAAAAAATAAATACAAAGCAAGGATGAAAACTGCTTACCGATCCTAATTGTCTACTAGCACAAGTTATGAAAGTTATCTACTACCCATGTGGTGATTTCTTAAATTCTAAGTTAGGAACTCACCCTTCTTTTACCTTGAGAAGTATATAAGATGCAAGGGACTTATTAGAATCAGGGGTTGGTTGGAGAATAGGCGACGAAAAGATTGTTAACATTTGGAATGACACATGGCTTCCATATCCTGGGAATGGAAAACTACAAAATCAGAATATTGATAGGAGATACACCATGGTGGAAGAATTAATTAATACCAATTTAAATTCCTAGAAGGAAGATGTGTTAAGAAATCTTTTTTATGAAAACCAAATAGAAAGGATTCGATCCATCCCTCTGAGGAACACTTCGCAACCAGACACTAAGGTTTGGCGAGGAGACAATACTAGTGAATACACGGTGAAGAGTGGATACAAGTGGTGTCTTACAGAAGATTTAAATTTGCTAGGAAATGAAAATACAATAGTGACAGACCAAATGAAAAATTATTATACAACACTATGGGGTCTAAAAATTCCCAACAAAATTAAAATTAACCTATGGCGGATTACAAACAATTTCATGCCTACTCTAAGTAATCTTAAATTTTGAAAACTCAGATTTGAAGCGTTGTGCCTGACATGTGGTGAAGACGAAGAATCAACGGCACATGTCTTCCGCGATTGTTACATTGCAAAGCTTGTTCTCCAGAAGATGAATGTTCAAATCGCAAACATGCATGATAAGAAAGAGTGGAAAATTTGATTAGCCAATACTTTTTAATCCAATAATACAGAACAAAGAATATGCTTAACAGTCTCATTTTGGGTGATTTGGCACAACAGAAATTTGTTTTATCGACATCATAAGTTTCATCAAAACCTTTATTAATGAAATTAAAATGTTGGACAATATTCTTGAAAGCAACCACAAAATTCAAAATCCACAATGGATACCCCCATCAGAAGACCAAGAAAAAGTTAATTTCGACATCAGTTTTCAGAAGCCAAATAATAAGGCAGTTTCTAAAATCATAGTAAGAAATACATAAGTTTTGTAATGGGTTCATGCAGCTACCTGATTGAGAACATACGAGATCTAACAATAGTAGAAGCTTATGCATGCCTTCACGGAGTAGCTTTCGCAGAAGATTTAGGGTTTCAAGACATCATTTTAGAAAGAGATTCACTGACCGTCGTCAAAAATCTCCAAAAAAAATAATGATTATATTAATAGTCAGTTATCGGAGGAATTATTGATGAAATTAAAACCAAAGAAGAAATTTTAGAAGTCTTGTATTTCTACACATACCTTGGGAAGCAAATGAAGCGGCACATGCGATGGCAGCGTGGGGAAGAGGAAGGGATTTGTCGACCTTCTGAGTGGATGAAACCCTGAGAGAATAGATCCATTCATTCAGAAGGATCAAATGGGTATGGAATGAAGGCACAAAAAAGCAAAAAAGAACATCGGTTTCTTATTTATGAGAACTATAGTCACCAAAATCGAAAAACTAAAAAAAAAAGGAAGGACAAAGGAACAAAGAAAGGAAAAATGAGGATACAAAGTCGACAACAATTTTGAGGGTCTAAGTCTGTAGAAGAAATAACAAAGGCCTCTAAGGAACTCAGTTACTTTAAGGAACTATGGGAAGAAAACTATTTTAACACAAAATCTTGTAGGTTCGAAGTTCCTAAACAGAAGAAAATCTTCAACAGATGTAGTTACAAGTGAGAAGAGGAAGGGAAAGGTTTTTTTGATTTTAGCTTTTCAATTATTTTAATTTTATTTACTTTTATTTATTAGGTTTTTAATTGATGAGCTTCAGTTCAGGTGAGGCATAGGCATTAGTTTAGGGTGTAGGATTTAACTGACCAAGGCACCTCCCATAGGAAGTAATGAATGTAGGGACAGGTGGAGTGATTTCGGAAACATTGGGGCTAATTAGGAAAATGTTTTATCTTTTCTTTGTTTTGACTGAAATTTCCGAAATTAATGCATAATGAAAGATTAATGTTTCAAAAAAAAAATCATAGTGTTTAATCAATTTTGCTTCCGGAGAAGTTATTTAAATTGTTTAGGTTTTATTAGATTATGTTATACTTATTTAAATTGTTTAGATTTTATTAAATTATGTTACCCTTATTATGTGGATGAAAAAAATTATGTAATAAATATATTTATAAAAAATAATAAGATTTTAATTGAAATAGTAAGTTTTTTTTTTTAGTTTGATGTAAAGTTAATATATTGAAAATTGTGGTGTTTAGGCTCAAGTATTATACTGTATATTTTCTTTTTACTTTTATATAAAATATAAAATAAAAAAATACCCTCATAATAATTTTTTTTTATAAAAACAATGAGTTTTAAATAATTTCTCATTTGAATTGAGATCCGATAAATAAGTTAGGTGAATTCAATTAATCTTTTTTTATAAAAGGACGAATTATTAACCTACGATATAGATGAAAAATACACCTTTTTACTTTTACTCGAATTATGCTCACGCTGCATAGTGAGTTCATATATTTATATGTTTACTTTAATTATCTATATAAGTTTTGAGTATAATATTCATATTAATAAGTGTTATAATAAACGTCGATAATATTCATATTTAAAGGTTGAAAAATTCTTTTCTAATCAAAGTCAAATAGTAGAAGTATAGTTCTATACGGCCCTCGGCCCATCACCCCTACAGATCCCTTTATTTTTACACTATATTTATTTCTTCAATAAATGACTAGATTCGGGGTCACACAATCTCTAACAATCTCCACCTTGACACGAATTCTCAATAAACAAGTTCTCCACCTCTTCCACAAAACCCATAAAGGGGTATTCTTTAACAATGAACACCAACCAAGTCTAAACAATGCCCAAACTTGGTTATAGGAAGTGGCTCAATCATCATATCCATAGGATTATCATGAATACTAACTTTACTCACAACAATACCGCGCACAAAATGATATCGAATATCTATGTGCTTCGTTCTCTCATGAAACATTTCATCCTTTGTAAGAACGATGACATTCTGACTATCAGAAAACATTGTACTGATCTGAAGGTCTTTACTGAGTTTACCAAATAGTCTTTTTAATCAAATAGCTTTTTTACAAGCCTCGGTAACCACCATGTACTCAGCTTCAATAGAAGAAAATACAACTGTAGTTTGCAAAGTCGCTTTCCAATTGATGGCACAACCCCAAATAGTAAAGATGTACCCTGTGAGTGACCTTCTTTTATCAAGGTCTCCAGCAAAGTCAGAATCAACATACCCAATGACACTATCTCTAGTTCTTTCAAACTGTAAGCAAACATCAGTAGTACCTCGTAAGTATATGAAAATCCACTTAATTGCTTTCCAGAGTTCTTTACCGGGATTCGCCATGTATCTACTAACTGCACTAATTGCATATGATAAATATAGACGTGAGTAAACCATAGCACACATGAGAGATCCCACTGCACTAGAATATTGAACACGTGACATGTAGTCAATCTCATCATTTGATTGTGAAGACAAAGCCGATGAAAGTACGAATTGTGCTGCTAATGGAGTACTAACAGACTTAGCACTCTACATATTGAACTTGCAAAAAACTATCTCAACGTACCATTTCTGAATTAGGTATAATTTACATGATTTTCTATATTTGATAATCTCCATCTCGAGTATCTCCCAAATCTTTAATCACAAATTCTTTACTAAGTTAGGGTTTAACCTTTCTTATCTCTGCTTTATCTTTGACTACTATCAACATGTTATCAACATAAAGGAATAGATATACAGATGAACCATCGCAATTTTTCTTAAAATAAACACAATTGTCAAAATTGCTTCTTTTGAAATCATGAGTAGTCATAAATGAATCAAATGCCTAGGTGACTGTTTCAGGCCATAAAGGGACTTTTTCAATAAACAAACATAGTCATCCTTTTCTGAGACTATAAATCCCTCTAGTTGTTATATGTAAATATCTTTCTCAAGTTCTCCATGCAAGAATGTTGTTTTCACATCTAATAGCTCAAGCACCAAATCATACTTGGCCACAAACAAAGTAAGGCTAGAATCGAACCATACTTAACAACCAGAGGAAACACATATGTGAAGTATACACCTGGAACTTGACTATAACCTTTTGCAACCAACCTTGCTTTATACTTAGGTTATTCAACTCTTGGAGTCCCTTCTTTCTTCTTGAATACTCATTTACAATGAACATCCTTTTTACCCTTAGGAAGCTTCACTAGGTCCCATGTTCTATACTTATGGAGTAATTCCATCTCTTCTTGCATGGAAATCATCCACTTTCTTGAATCTTCACAGCTAACTGCCTCAAAATAAGTATATGGCTCTTGATTTGCATTTATATCTTCAACCACATTTAAAGAATAAGCAACTAGGTCAGCCTCGGTGAACCTCTTTAGAGGTTTAATTTCTCTTCTAGGTCTGTTCTTGGTAATAGAATATTATGATGCTGATTGTGGTGAATAAGCAATTCTAATTTGAGTTTTTGTACTAACTTGAGTAGTAGACTCTGTTCTAGATCCTAGATCAATCTGAAGCTTCACTTGCTTCATATGTGTGTTTGATTTCTGCTGGTCTTTATTGAAAGGTCTTTAAGAGGTAAGTTAGGCAACATAACAGTTTCATCAAAAATAACATCTCTACTAATCACAATTTTCCTATTTTTAGGACACTATAACTTATACCTTTTAACACCAGCCTTATATACAAGAAAAAACAAACTTAATATATCTAGGTTCTAATTTACCATTATCAACATGAGCATACGTAGGACACCCAGAAATCTTTAAATCAGAATAATCAGCAAGAGTACCAAACGATACCTTTTATGGAGTATAACAACCCGATAGTCACGGGTATTGGAATGTGTGCTATTTTTGTAAAACAGATTCGTAAATATTTATTAAAAATATTTATGAAGTTAATTGTGTGGTTAATTAGGTTTTGGTTAGATGAATTAGCTTGAGTTAAGGGTAATTAGGTATAAGGATTAAATTGAATAAAGTGTGAAAGTTTAATTATTAATTAAAGAAAAGTGAAGGATTAAACAAGTAATTAATCCTTATATAACAAGTGTATGGTAAAATATAAATCCACGTGTGTAAATAATATACATATATTTAATAATAATAAACTTACTTATTATTTAAGTAAATATATTAATATTATTGTATTATATTATATTATTATATTAAAATATAAAGTAAATAAAAGAAATGAAATAAAAGAAACAAAAGAAAAAGAAAGGACAAACAGAATAGAAAACGAAATAGGGGAGGAAAAGGGAGAAAAGAAAAAGAGAAAGAAAAGAAGGAGAAAATTAAGGTTTTAAGGTTCAAAGCTTAATTGGTAAGTCAATTTAGTCCCTTTTCTTGTAATTTTTAAGCTTTTAGAATCCTAGTATTAAATACTACTTAATTATGTTGAGATTTTGGAAAATATTGAATTTTTAGATGTTGTTCATGTTGAATAATTTAAGTATTTTGGACTAAATTGATAGAATTTTAAGTTAGATATGAAAAAGGGATTGAATTGTAAGATAAATTATAAGTTTTGAATAATAGGGACTAAATTGTGAAAATTTTGAAATTTAGGAATTTAAGTGAAATTAGAGAGTTCAATTTAGTCTAAAGTTGAAATTGAATGAAAATAAAAAATTAGTTTTAAAGAAATAAAGTTAGACTTGGTTTAGGGACTAAATTGGAAATTAGGCAAAAATTGAATAAAAATTGAGATATTGAATGTGAAATTTGTGTTTTATTGATGGTTTTTAATTGTTTAATTTCCATAGCTAACGTTGTGCCTAAAAGCTCGACTAAGAAGGGAAAAGAAAAAGTCAACAAGGAGTAGCTCAGAAATTACGGTTTGTATTTCTATAATACGAAACTAGTTATTAATTGTTGTAATTTTTATTTAATGTACATGGTAAGTGTTGAGGTAAGTAATTGATATTTTGATAATTAATTGAATGAATTGAATTTGTAGATATATATATTGAATGGATTATTTTAGAATTGAAATAATTATATGTGTAATTATGTGATTATATGAGAAACCAGTATTGGATATTGATTATATCTTAAATGCCAAATTAAATCCTATTAACTGTATCAAGTTGAGTCGGATATAGATGGCATGCCATAGGTATGAAGAGTTTAGGGATTCTTCGACCTTGAGTCGATGAGACACTGGGTATCAAACTATTACTTCGGCTAAATTCGATTAGGTACTAGGTACCAATTTACTTCGGTTAAGCCAATGAGACACTGGGTGTCAACTTATTACTTCGAATTATTTGATGAGGCACTAGGTGCTAGATTGGTATGTTTGGTTGGATCTGTGTATCCGTCCGAGTCCGAGTCATGTTAATAGGGGTAATTGAATGAGATGATATTACAATTGAAAATGAAAAGTATTGAATGTGAAATCCAAATGAGATATATGGATTTGTGAATTTTATTATGAAAAGCTATCTGGGATAGCAAATGATGAGAATTGAATGTTTTCTAAATGTATATCTATTGATTGATTTATTGTATAATTATGGTTATAGTATGATTTAAAGTGTATGTTATATTAATTTACCTTTAAGCATTCAGATTATAGAAATACCACTGAGTGTATACTCAGCGTACGGTTTGTTTTCCATGCGCAAGTTTGGTACATAAAGTTAATCATCGATTCAGCATCCACAACGATCCTGAACTCAAACCATGGTGAAGTATATTTCTTTTTGGTAATGGCATGTACCTAAGATGTCTAATTGTATACTATTTTGTGGAGTGGTTGTAAATTATAAGTTGATATTGGTTGGTTGAATACATGAACATATTTGATGTGTTGAATCTATTAAGTGATGTGTTTTAGTTGAAATTGGTATACAAATAGAATTTGTTTGAATGTTGTTTATTTAGATTATTTTGGATAATTTATGTGAAGTAATTAAAAAGGTAAATTAGTTAGGTCATTAGATTATTTGTTTTAACATGTTTTAGATGTATTTGAATGTGTTTTGGATTGATTGAACGATTGGTTTTTGAGTTGCTTGTTGTTAAAGATTGCAGCGTATGGTATACTTGATATTTAAGGTTCATTTTGAGTCCACACGGCCAGACAAATGAGTGTGTGACTGGACTGTGTGAGACCACGGCTAACACATGGGCGTGTGATTTGGTCGTGTATCCCCTACAACTTTAAATTTTCAAAACAGAATGCTCAGGTAATTTCACATGGCCTAGCACACGGGCGTGTGTCTCAACAGTGTGAGGCACACGGCCTAGCACACAGGCGTATGGCTGGCTGTGTGACCTAAGTTAGAGAGTTACACGAGGTCAGACACGGCTGTAGCACTGGCGTGTCCTATGGTCACACGTGTGTGTCCCATGACCACACGGGCATGTGTGCCCTGCATCTAAGAAAATTTTTAAAATTTCACGAAAAATTTTCGGAGTACCCAATTTAGTCTCGAATTATTTCTAACATGTGTTTTGGGCCTTGAGGGCTCATAAAAGGGATGATATGATTGAATTATGATGTTTATATGTGGATACTTATATAATATTTGTATTTGTTACATGGAGTCTTTTTCTCAATGGAAACAAACGATGACCGATTAATCAGAAAACATGCAGTAGAGGCCACTTCAGCCTAAAACAACTTCGGTAAACAAGCATTCAACAATATACATCAAACCATTTCCATAATTGTTCTATTCATTTGTTCTGCAATGCCATTTTGCTGTAGAGTATGGCGAACTGTCAAGTGTCTCACGGTCCCTTCTAATTTGCACAATTCATTAAACTTATCAGAACAAAATTTCAAGCCATTATATGTGCGAATGTGTTTTATCTGTCTTCTTGTTTTCTTCTCGATCATAGTCTTCCTATTCTTAAACGTGGGCAACACATCACTTTTCTACTTTAGGAAAAATGCCTAAATTTTATTGGAAAAATCGTTAATGATTGTCATCATATAATTAGCGTTACCCTTTGAAGGCAGTTTAGATGGTCCCTAAAGTTTAGAATGAATATAATCTAGCATTCCCTTCGTGTAATAGATTCCTCTAGTGAATCAAACTCTCTGATGCTTCTCAAAACTGTAGTGTTCATAGAACTTCAGTTTACTAATACCTTGTTCATCAAAAAGTCCTATTCTTCTTAATTTTGTCATGTCGTTCTCACTCATATTCCCTAGACGCATATGCCAAAACTAGTAACATCATCATCTGACAAGGAAAAGGAAGCTACAGCTGCATCACCAGTAACAGTTGAACCTTGTAAAATATATAATTTGACAGCCTTTCTTTTCCCTTTCATCACCACGAGGGAACCCTTGCTAATCTTTAGAACCCCACTTTCAGATGTGTACTTGTACCCTTTTGAATCAAGAATACTCAATGAAATCATATTTCTCTTTAATTCTGGCAGATGTCGTATTTCACTAAGTGTTCTAACAATTCCATTAAACATCTTAATTTTGATCGTGCCAATACCTGTAATTCTACATGAAGCAATATTTCCCATCAAAATAACACCTTTACACATTGTTCCATATGTTGTAAACCAATCCTAATTGAGACTTATATGGAAAGTGCAACTAGAATCGAGGATCCATTCCTTGCTCACTTTAGAGTTGTTAACAGAAGCAACTAGGAGTTCACCATTGCTGTAGTCTTCTACTACATCAACTTCACTAGATTGTTCTAGTTGTTTTCCCTTTTTATTTGTAGCCTCTCTTTTAATCTTATTCTGCAACTTATAGCACTCAGACTTAATGTGTTTTTTCTTCTTGCAAAAGTTGTAATAGCCCATTTTCAGTGAAATCAGAACAGTGGTTTTGGGACCACAAATCCGAGGTCAGAAGAAAATTTTATTTCAATATTATTTTATGGTCTACAGTATGATAGGAATATCCTATGAAAATTTTGTTAAGAAGATTTTACCAATTACATGTTTAATTTGATGAAAATGACCAAATTGCATAAAGTGCAAAAGTTGAATTCTAGTAGCTAAAGGTACCAAATAGCTATGGAATTCAAAATTGGAGGTCTTTATATGGCAAATAGACCATTTAGAGGAGTTAGTAGACAAGGATGATTATTCATTATTGGACAATTTAATTAAGTAAAGGGTTAAATTGGAAAGATGATAAAATAATGATGATAAAAGAAATAAATAATAAAATATCATCATCTTTCATCATCTTTCCTAAAATAAAACATGGAAACCTTAGCCATGGAAACCTAAGTTTAAGCAAGCTTATTTTGCTTAATTAGGTATGTATTCTTGCCCCGTTTTTAATTATTTTTATGTTTCCAAGATCGTAATGGCTTAATCTAGCTATCTCTGAGATTAATTTGTAAAACTATTAAAGTATTAGGGTTTTTCCATGAATGAGTATAGTTGAATTATGAAGATTTATAGTAGAAAATGAAAGATTGTTGATAGATAAACAACTTTTGTACAGAGAATTTTGATGAAATTATGATTTAGGGACTAAATTGAAAAGATGGAAAATTCATGGAAACATTTTGAATTTTACGAAATACATGGGCTACTATTGTGACTATTGAAAATCAGCTAGGTTTGGAATAATGATTAAATTGTATGAATTTCATTTTCCGAGCCTAGGGACGAAACGTATTTAATCAAAAGTATAGGCCCGAAATAGTAATTTTGCCAAATATGTGTATTAGATTGAATTGAATATGAATTATATTAAATTGAGTTAAATTCATTCGTATAGATCCGGATAGACACAATACGAAGTTAGATCGAGGAAAAGAGAAAGTATCGGATTAGTAGCTTTTGTGTTTACAAACACTTGTCAAGGTAAGTTCGTGTAACTAAATTATATGTTTCTATGTTAAATTGAATGTTATGTTTGTGAAATGTATAAATATTGATCACATATCCAAAGATATCCGACAAGTATCAAATCTCGTTTGGATCTAAGAAATTTGATGGATACAAATGACATTGTCATTAAGGGTTCCCTATTGGTTATGGTCTTGCATGTGTTGCGGACACACCACAACTTGCAAGAGTGTCCCTTTATTTAGCTCTTATGAGCATCCCGTTACATGGCTGTCACTAGCTTCTCAATATTGGCTTGCATGAGCTTCCCGATTACGGCTCTTATGGGCTTCCCGATTAATGGCTTTTCAGAGCTTCCTGATATTTGGTCTCTTGAGCTTCCCGTTTATGGCTCGCATGAGCTTCCTGATAATTGGCTCGCAAGAGTTTCCCGTTATATGGCTTACATGAGCTTCTCGTTACATGGCTCAAAAGAGCTTCCCGATTACATGCTCGTATAGGCATACTTGTAAATGAATTAACAGATTAGAGATTTGTACACTTCGTGTATACTACCTGTGTATCCATCAATATTTTGAATGATTCAACAGGCAAAGTTTTGGCATGAGATAATATGAATTCGAGACTAATTATTATAGGTATATACTTGAAATACATGGATATGATTTGTACATGTTATATGAACACATGATGTGGAAAATATATGTATATAGAAATTTGATTATTGATGAGCTCATACATGTTCCTTGATATTCATATGAAATACATGACTAACATGTTTGATGAGGATATGTGTTAAGGCTTTTGGCCAATTTGGTTTCATTATGCCTTAAATGCTTACCTTAATTGTGATTAAGTGGTACGTTAAATTACATATTATATGAACTTACTAAGCTTAAATGCTTACACTATTATATTTCCCTTATTTTATAGTAATTCGAAAGCTCATTAAGGTTAGAAGCTGATCGGAGCTACATCACACTATCCATCGGCCCATTTCGATATATATAGTAAATCAATTTTGGTTATAATGGCATGTATAGACAAAACTTGGCCAATGATGGCATGTAAATGTTTGGTTGAAACTAGTCATTGGTATGGGTTGTGATTGGTATATTTTGATATGTATATATATGGCCTTAACATGTTTGATGTGTTTTTGAAATGGTTGATAGATGGAATACATATAGGCATATTAATGATTGGTTTGAGATAGTATATTTGGTAAAATATGCATATATGTGTATTAAGTTAATTTGGTAAGATTGGATACTTGGATATATGTGGTAACATGTCATGTTTAAGACATGATTTTGGCTTGTTTTGATTGCTTTGTTATGGCTTGTGAATGTGCAAATTGATGTGTTTAGGTTGAGGCCAAAATAGGTGAGAAATATGGCTGGGAAATAGCCGATTTTCGTCCACACGAGTAGATACACTGGCGTGTGTCTCAACCGTGGCCATGTGCCCCCTGTGTTTTAAAAAAAATTGCATAAATCAGTATACTCAAAATTGTTCACACGGCCTAGCACACGGGCATGTGGTTTGGCCGTGTGTCCCCTGCATCTTATAAATTGCAAAACAAAATGCTCAAATTATTCACACAGCCTGGCACACAGGTGTGTGGCTTGGCCGTGTGACCCCTGCACCTTATTAATGCAAGTCATTATGCTCACACGGCCTAGCACATTGGCGTGTGACTTAGCCGTGTGACCCAAGCCAAAGATCTCATAAGTTTGGACATGGGCTGAGACACAGCCGTGTGTCCCTATTTTGAATGTCCACATGGCCTAGCCACACGGGCGTGTGAACCCTGCACCTTAGGATAATTTTGATATTTTCTGAAAAAATCTTTGAGTACCCAGTTTAGTCCTGACTTATTTCTGACATGTATTTTGGGCCTCGAGGGCTCACGTAATGGACAATATGATGGACTTGGATTTGTTTTTGATACGAGTGTTAGATGATATGAAATTTCTGTTATTTGATTTGTAAATTTCGATAATGCTCCATAATCCTGTTCCAGCGATGGATTCGAGTTAGGGGTGTTACAGAAGTTATAGATTTTACCTCTGTTTGAAGATCTCGCCCCCACAGATCCCATTTATTTTGCCATTGTATTTACTTCTTCAACAAATGACAGGATTCTAGTCACACAATATCTAACAATAAGGATGAATTTAAATTTAAATTAAACAATTATTACAAAATGATGCCAAACTTTTTTATTTGTAATAGTTAAAAAATATAAAAAAATATAAAAATAACTACCAAATTAAATTTTGGAAAAATAATAATTCTCAACACAAGGGATAAACTTATACTAATGTATAATTTAATCACACTTGGAAGGGGTGGACAATTAGCTAGAGCAGCGGGTGCTGTTGCGAAACTGATTGCAAAGGAGGGGAAATCGGCCACATTAAAATTACCTTACAGGAGGTCCGCTTTGATATCCAAAAGCGCTCAAAGAACAATCGGACAGGTGGGAATGTTGGGGTGAACCAGAAAAGTTTGGGTAGAGCCGGATCTAAATGTTGGCTAGGTAAGCGTCCTGTAGTAAGAGGAGTAGTTATGAACCACAGAGACCATCCCCATGGGGGTGGTGAAGGGAGGGCTCCAATTGGTAGAAAAAAACCCGCAACCCCTTGGGGTTATCCTACATACTTTCATAACTTTGTGTAGGATTAATACTTTTACAATCTAATCATTATATTTCATGCTTCATTCATGTAAATCATTTAAGTTTTAAGAAAATAAAAAACGTATAAGTATTTGTAACACCCCAAACCCGGCCTGGATGTTATGGCCGAATTTGGCGACGTCACATGGCAGAGTTTTTGAAAACGCGTTGATACATTAAAACCGTTCTAGTTATTATCTTTTACTTAGTTCGGGAAAACATGTACTAAATGATTTGCATTAAACCATTTCTTTTACGCGAAAGCTTTCAAAACCAAATAATCTCCAAAACTATTTTTATTTACAGAATAATCCCAATTTAAAATCGAAAACCCGTATTGGCCTTAATTACATCCAAATTTCCCAAATAAAAATTAAAACCATGATAAGCATAAAATTGTAAATTTATCGTGAGCTAGGAACAGTGGTCACCGTCGAGTCCTCCTTTGCACCGATCCGTCTACAGCTGGGGGTTACCTAAACAGATTAAACAGAAGAGAGTGATTTTTTGCAAACTCAGTGTGAAATCCCCCCCATAGAAATCACATAACAGAATACACATCAGATATCGTGAGCAAACAGTCCGGGCCGAAGCCCTTTGCAAAATCAGTTAGGGCCTTAGGCCGTTTAGATACAGAATCAAAACAAAATAGATTATCAGTGTCCTACCCACCAGCCTCTACACACCAACTTCGTCCAACCCTATACACCATGTGGGGATAAAATCAACCCACCCATCCCAACACACCATGCTGTACCCAATGCGACACATAATCAGATAGTCGCATCTGTGCTGCCAGATATCAGGCTTGAGAGCCTTTCAGAACACTTCCTCCAACATAACATCAACCCAACCTCGATGCAATGCAACATACATAAATGGCATGCTAAAATGCAGTTTATCAGATTATTCAAACTGTTCGGGTTTATATGCTAAGTATCACATGCTTAAATCATACATCACATAATCAGATCACAAAATTAACGGTTTAAGTAATGCTTACTGACCTTACGACAGGTCACAGTCGACTTAGGCGGTCCGTACAACCTTATAGAGTTTTCCAGAAAAATGGGCTCACACGCCTATGTGATCTGCCCGTGTAGGCCCACACATCCATATGATCTGCCTGTGTGGGCCCACACGGCCCAATTGATTAAGACCCTGTCTTGCACACAGCCTCACCAACCACCACACGGCTGTGTCATGCGCCCATGTCTTGCGCACATGACCTGGCTCGTCGATCACACGCCCGTGTACTGCCACAAGACCTACCACACGCCCGTGTGACGTCGACAGTTTCGTTTTTCAGCTTTCGCTGATTCTCGTTTTCTGTGTTTCCGGGTACACACCTGGTATCAATTTGATGTGAAACCACTCCCGAGCTTCTCGAAACCTAAAATCAGAATACCTTATTCTTTTAGAAACTAAAAATGAGTCTAAATCGATTAATTCCCAAAATGTAAAGTTAGCATACCACTACCCAAAACGAACGCAACTCCGAAGCAAAACATCAACAAGTAATTCCCAGCCTTACAACTTTCTTCTAAACGCCATCAAATACAGAAGAAATACGTTACCAACCGTTTGTTATAATTCCATGACAGAAAAAGAAGAGAGGCACTTACCGACCCACACACGTGTATACAACGTTGCGAAACCATAGGAAAGACTAGGCTGAAAAATGAAAACAGTGAGAGGGAGAGCAATGAACTTTCGGCAGAAGGGTAAAAGAAAAGGAAAAGAATGGGAGAGGAGATGGTCAGTTCTTTTTCTGTAGAGAGAATTTTGGGAAATTGATAAACTCAAGTCCCACTACCTACTCTATCTCAACCACCCACTACTCAGATTTCCAGTGCAACTCAAACTCTCAGGCACTAACCCGAGCAAAAATAATCTCTTTCGCCCACGTAGGGATTCAAACACAGAACCTCTAGTAGACTGACACTCTGTTTAACCACTAGACCAGCAGGCCCATTCTGATAAAAACTTGCCAATAAATAAACATAAGCCTACTGAGTAAGGGTAAGGATTTACTAAAAAAAAAACAAAATTTTGCCAAAGCTAGGTCTTGAACTTGGGACCTCACACACACACCCAAAACACTTAACCACTAAATCAGATACACAAATATGTCATAATTCCACAAAACCAAAAACTTAAAATTTTGGGGCGTTACAGTATTTGTTTTATATAAAAAAATTAATCACTAAATATAAAGATAGTACTTTTAATCATTATGATAGAGATATCGGATCGATTAAAAATTTTGTATGCACGACAAACACAATTATGTTAATAAATTCAATATTGGTTTATTAAAATATTGATCATACAAAAAGTTAAAGAAGTGTGTAAAATTACCTAAATTTTAGGTTGTATTAAGTGCATCCTTTTCCCATTTTCAATTATTCTACAATAGTAAATAAAAGTTTAAAATTATTGAATAGTGTTAATTAAACAAATCGATTTTTAAACTTAACATGATTATGCAACACAAACATGATATTGTAAAATAGTTAAACCTAACAAGATAAAAAAAAGAACATTGCACAAATGCACAGATATATGAAAATTCACATAAAAATTTATTACATGCCAACCCTATAGAAATATCTAATAAATATAAACTAAAAAGAACACAAACATAATACAAAATTAAGAGTTATGTGAATAGCGTGAATTAAACCTATCGATTTTTTACATAACATTACTATAAGATAGGAAGAAAAAAAAGCATGTCATGATAGAAAAACAATATCAACATGACCCAAATATATGACAAGTCAAAATCTATGTAATACAAATTGAAAACATGTAAACTTTTATATATAATGTTGACCTAAATAGAATATGAGTGAATGAGATTGTGGAAGTGGGCATTTTATAAGCACTACAAACAATAGAATAAAAAAATAGAGGTTAACAAATTGTTACATAATTCAGTTTCCTTACACCTGCAGAGCCTAACTCAATGAGAAGAATTCATTATCTTTTAATAAGTACAACTAAAGATCCTAATTCTACCCCAGTGAAGAATATCTCAAATGCTAGATTTCTCACCCTTAAATAAGGCAAGTTATCTTGCTTATCGATATCATAACAGAAGTGACCACTTCCTTTGGAACATTAGAAACCACTTAAAAACACTTGCTTCAACATTAAAACCTCAATCAAGGTTGAACAAGCCTTTCTTATTTAAAGCATGAATCGATCTTCAAAAAGTAACCTTTAATCCATCTTGATCTACCCAAATCTCATCAAATCAATTATCTTTAATAAAATGATACAAAAGATCATAAAGTCAACTCATATCTTAATGTGTTGCATATCTCTATATATAAAGTAAGTAGACCACATAAGAATCCTTGAAAAATAATCTTTCTTGATTCAATATCTTCTTCAATCATAAACTGAGATTGGTTGCATGAGATCGTCATAAAGATGTGAGCAAATTATCAAAATATTTCTGTTAAACATGCCAACAAATAAGGCAAGTTATGTGCCTAATACAATGATAGATATAAAAATCCTAATTTTTAATTAAAAAACCTAATTTGAAAGTCTAAAAAAAATTCTAACACTTACCCTAAAACAACAAAGGGAGCCTAAAATGAATCTAATATCTAAATTAAATAAAAAAATCCCAACAACTAATATCTAACTAAAATGGAACCCAAATAAAAATACAAATCAAAACATATCAAGTAATAGAAAATAAAACATCTAGAAAATAAATCATAAACAAAAACCAAAACATATAAAAAATAAATCATGAAATGAAAAATAACAACACTAATAACACATCAAATAGTAGCAATAATATCACTAATAACAATAATAATAACAACAACAATAAAAAAGAAAACATGAGTGATAACAACAATAACAATGTCGCAAATTTTCTTATGATGTGCAAGTGTACACAATCGCTAGAAAGTAATTTAGTAATGAATACTAGAGTTATTGTCTCCCTAGGAGTTGATTTTAAAACATAAATTGCAAAACAAACAAATTGCAACTTGGGAAGAAAATAAAAAATTTGATTAAATGCAAGAAATATTCAAAATAATTGAAGAACAATAACACAATTTGATAATGATGAAATGAAGAGGTAGAATAATTAATCCCCCTAATATGCAACTATTGGTAACGATGCTACGGCAATATGACAATTTATTATTCTAGAATCAACAGTGTATAGGCTTCTTTCGAAGTCATTATCTAGAATCAACAGTGTATAGGCTTCTTTCGAAGTCACTATGTTCAATCATTTAATTAATTTAATATATGTCTATGCAAATTTAATGTCAAAAATATATTTGTAAGCACCATTCCTACAAGATTATCCACGGTAACAATATATGTCTATATCATTACAAATTAAAATCGAAGAAATTAAACAAGCACCCTTCAAGTTTTAAATCCATTAATTATAACATTTTCATAATTAAAAATTAACTCAATTACCCACTAATATTGATCAGGCAATAACAAGCATTAAACATGAATAAGACTTAAATGAATAAATCTCATATTTCATCAAGTATCCTTAGCAAAGTACCAATAATCCCATATTAGGGTTTCATAATTATTCTAGATAATAAATATTTAGCCCATAATAACAAAATTAAAAACGATTAAGAAAAACCCTACCATGATCCAAGATAAAAATAAGAAAAGAAAAAAAATGGAATTAAAAATGTAACAACCCATTTTTCAATGGTGCCGAAAATAGTGATTTCAGGACCATAATGCTGACGAGTGAGCCCATAAATATTATTATCTAATATTTATGAGTCAAATATAATATTATAGTGAATTTTGATATGATAAATTTTGCTAATTGGACAGTTAATTAGAGTACAAGTGGTTTGGTCCTAAAGTCAATAATTTTGAAAAATGAGGTATTGAGACCTCGTTTCTGTAAATCGAGTCTGTAAATATTTCTATTAAATATTTACGGAGTTTTTATATAGGTGAATTAAATTTTAGCCCGAAAATTTTTGTGATTAAATGGCTAATTAAGGTACAAATACTAAATCGTAAAAACTGTAAAAGTTAATCACTATTGATTTTTATTTGCTAAAATACTTATTTAGTAAATTTTTAAGGATCTATAAGGAAATTATACCTTAGTGCTAAATTTTGGACGATTAGTGCATGTTAATTAATGAAATTGTAAGTTAGATTTAAGTTTAAAATGATAATTAAGTAAATATTAAAATAATAACAAAAGAAAGAAAATTCATGATCTTTTTCATTTCTTCATTTCAACCGACTTCACCATGTTAAGGGGTTTAAGGTTTGGTCAAGATTCTATTCTTGCATGTAAGTCCAATTCAAGTTCGTTTTTTGTAATTTTTATGTTTTTGAGTTCGTTGTAACTTGATTTAGCTAAATCATATTTCTATTTTCAAACTGTTAAATGTTTTAAAAGTTTGCCATTGTTGTTGTTAGTAGCTTTTAGTCTTGATTAGCTTGGTTGTAAGTTTAGAAAGGATTAGGGACTAATTTGTGTAATGAAATTGGTTAGTTTTAATGTAGGGACTAAAATGAAAATAATTCAAAATTAACATGAAATTTTAGTAAATTTACATTTTAGAGACTGAAAAAAATGAGGTTCAATTATGGAAGTGATAGTTGTTTTGGTTTTAAGGACTAAATTGAAAAAATAGCAAAAATTTAGGAAAATTATGAAAAATGAATTAAAGATGTCATATACATGGAATGAGATGATTTAAAGTGTTTGGAACTAATAATTAGAAATAAATTACTATATAGATCAAGAATCAATAGATAATCGAGGAAAATAAAAAATTACAGATTAATCCCTAACACTCCTACTTTTGTTGTTTGCCCCTGGTAAGTTCATACGATAAATTTTTATGTATTTTTGTAATGTTTATATTTGAATTGTGTATTTTATTATGTATGAATGTATTTGAAACTGTTTACAAATTGGTATAAAAGGTGAGAAAGGATTGAATTTTAAAAAGTTACTAATATGTGTACTAAGCTCGGATGAAAATACGATAGGATACAATTGGCATGCCAATAGAGTTATTTCATTCGTTGTACGGGTTTGATATGAGACAAGATGATGACGTGCTGTTTATTCACTAAACTTATCAGAATCCAACATTTGTTGCGGATTACCAAGCTACCTTTATAGTGATTCAGGTGTGTTTCTAGAGGAGGATCTGTAGCCTTCGAGCTTGGAACTTAGTGCCCAAGTGTGTTCATGGATGGTATAGCTCGTTTGAGCAATCCGGTGTGTTTTTGGTGGTTATCCATGTATCTGTATTTGTTCATTATAGTTCATTGGGCTAAATTGTTGTTGCAATTGGATAATGATAAATGGTAAAAGTATTATAATGAGATAAAGCAGAGATGTATAATGTAAAAGTTCATATGTTCAATGGTTTTTTTATATAGCTTTGATTAAGACTGAATTATATTTAATGGAATGTTTTATAATTTTTATATGATGAACTCACCTGATGATATGAATTGAGGTGATAGGGAAAATTGTTTAGTTAATTGTTTTATTATGTAAATGTGGGAATTAAGGTAAGTTATATTGTTTTGAACCTATAAACTTATTAAGCTTATTTAAAGCTTACTCTATTTTGTTTTCTGTTTCATGTAGTTAACATTTTGTGGAACTCGACGATCAGATTATCCCGAAGATCACACTATCCAACCTCCATTAGAAGACTTTTAATTGTTCAACTCGGTTTATGTGGCATGTAAATAGGAGTTGAATCGCATATAAATTTTTTGTAGAAGCAAAGTGAGAAAGGTGATGTATAAAGTATATAAGTGCTGGTGGGAATTAAAGTAAGTTATATTGTTTTGAACCTATAAACTTACTAAGCTTATTTAAAGCTTACTCAATTTCGTTTTTTATTTCCTGTAGTTAACATTTTGCGGAACTCGGTAATCGGATCATCCCGAAAATCCCACTATCTAACCTCCATTAGTAGACTTGTAATTGTTCAACTCGGTTTATGTGGCATGTAAATAGGAGTTGAATTCCATATAAATTTTTTGTAGAAGCAAAGTGAGAAAGGTGATGTATAAAGTATATAGGTGCTGGTTGGCATGTTGATATGTTTGCTTATGGCTTGAAATAGTAGCTTTAAATTGAATTATTAAGTATGGGAAATGTGATACATTAACATCAATGTTTGGTATATTTAATTATGATATGGAATGTTTGAACAAGTGAGATTTTGTTGGAGATTATGGAATAATAGTTAAGTTTTGAATTGGATGTTATAACTATGATATGTGAAATGGTTTTTGGGGTCAAACTTATAGGTTTTTAGATTAGCAATAGGGTCAATCATGAGTGATAGTAAGATTTTATTAATAGGAAAATTAATTAATAATAAATTTTTATGTTAAATTATAAAGTGAAATAATTTTTAAAAAAATTAATTTAATATAAAATATTTTTAATACTATAATTATATATGTACAATAAATTTATAAAGTTGACAATTATTAAAATCTATAAAATTAAACATTAATGATAATATCATAATATATTATATAACTATTACCCAAATTAATTATTTAACCTAATCTTAAACCGATATATTAAATTTGTATATTACTAATATATAAAATAATAAAATAATATATAACTATTACTAAAAATATTATTACATATATTATTATTATAACATAGATTATAATAAAAGGTATAGCATTTCATGATATTATAATGTTTAACCATTAATGTAACGCCCCGAATTTTGGGCCTAGAGGAATTTGGCTTTGGGCTTTGGGCTTTAGGTCTCATAAAATTTTTAAGTGAGCAAGAAAATGACAAATGATATGTTGGCTTTAAGGGTTTAATGAATTTGGAGTGTTTAGGGGTGTCGGAGAAGTTCTGGGTTCGAATTTTGTGATGGAGGAATTTTAATTTAATTATTAAAAGAACCAGGGTTGTAAGTAGTTGGGCTTTTAAATAAAAATAGGGGAAAAATGACATCAAAAAGCCTTATGGTGGAGTGGCTAAGTGACGCCACTTAGGGTGTGGGGAGGTGGCATTAGTGGCTAGCAAGGAATTCCTAGGTTCGAATCCTAGCTTAGTATTTTTAGGAGTTTAATTTTGGCCTTCTAGAAGGTTGGAAGTGGCGTGAAGATGGACTCTAAGGGGAGTGTTCAGGAGAGAAAATTAAGGAAAGGATCAAGGGGTTATCGGGGAGAAAAACGAGGAGATGAGAAGGGGGAAGTGATGGAGCCAAATGGGGAGTTGAGGGCCAGGTAATTCAGCTATAAAGGCTATAAATAAGTGCCGAATGCAGGGTTGTCAGGCTAGTGCCGAATTTCCTTCACCCTGTTACCAAAAACCCTTTTCCCTAAAAGTCGAAAACCTTTTTGTTTTACTCTCTTTTCCTTGTGTTGATTTTCTATTTCTTCTTTTACTTTTCTTCTTTAATCTGTACCAAATAAACCTTATTCACCATACTAAGTTGAAAAGCCGAATCTTCCAAGGGCCAAATACTCTTCGACCGAATCTAGTGTAAGTGTGTGTTCTTCCAATCGATTTTGCTAAGAATCTATTACACTGTTCTTTCCTCACTCTTTCTAATCAACTGTGGTAGGGAATTAGTATCGGATCTCGAATCTTAGCTCTTTGCCAAAATTGCTCTTTAGGTGTTTGCAATTTTGGTAAGTATTCCTCTCCCATTGGCTAAGGTGGCCGAATATTCATAGTTAGGGTAAGGGGACTTGTGTTGGATACGAGTCACCTACTATTCTGGTTTTAATAAATAATTTTAATGCAGATCTAAGGAGTACGTGATCAGGGAAAAACTATTAGGGATTGGTGTTCAAGGTAAGGTTAAGGTGAGGCTTCGGTTTTTGGAAAAGTTATGTATTAAACATGTGATTAATCGAAGGGTGATATCGATTGTAGGTTTGGGGCTAAAGAGATCGCATCACACTTGCTTACCAGATGTGTACATACACTGCACACACACTATGAATCAGCAAAAGCCGAAATGCCGAAATGTTGAAATACCGAAAGTGTAGCTACGGTAGTCTTGTGAGTGTGCGAACACTCGTAAGAGAGAGACCGATAGGTTGCCTGAGACCTACGGGCGATTCTGTGGACTTGGGTTGTGATTTGGCCAAGTGGCCGAAATGGGCTAAATGGGCCCGATGGGCTATTGGGCCCATAATAGGAAAATTTTGATAAGCGATGCTATGTGATACGAAATTTGTATGTGAGCATCAATATAATGTGATTTGGGCCGGATGGGCCATATAAATGAGATTGGGTCGAATAGGCCATATGAATGTGAATTGGGCCCGATGGGCCATTTGAATGAGATTGGGCCAAAAGGGCCATATGCATATATGTAGGGGTTTTGGGCCTAGTATATGATAACTTCATAAAACTTAATTAATATATTGCGACCGTGGACAAGTCATAGGGTTAAGATGTGGTAACGGGTATATGCATGTTTGGGATTGGATCTAGGGAGAGCTTGGTACTTAAGCAATCTTAATGACCCACCTCCTCTTCTCTGGAATCCTACCTGGTGCATAGTATTCGTTCATCTTAGCTCGCGGGACTTGTTAACGGGCCAAGGTAAGTGGAAACCATACTTAAGGAAAAATTATCGAAATACCCCAAAGGGCGAAAATAACCAAAATACCCCTAGGTGTTGAATGTAAGTTTTATGGATGTGTCATGCATACATATGATGTTCTGTTTAGGTTACATATGGGGTGGGAACTATGGAACGGAGGAAGTATATAAGGATTGCATGGTTGCCTGACAATCGTGGATCTACCGACGGCTTTTAAAGCCCAATATGTAAATGAAGGTAGTTCCGCAACCGAGCTACCATTGGTGTGTGGGCTGGGTGGGTCGATATTCATATCTCTACATGGTGTGACGGGGGACGGAGCTAGTGTGTAGAGGATGGATAATTTGGATGGGATTGCATTGCATGTTTGATATATGATAATTTTTGAATGCTTGTTTTCGTCGAGGGTTGTACACACTGAGTTTGCGAAAACTCACCCCCTCTTTTATTTTATTTTCAGGTGATGCTTAGTAGAAGGTTTGATGTTTGGAGGGACTCTAGGTGGCTAGCTAGCAAGATAATTTGGACTTGTTTTTCTTTTTAAAGTTTGTCAGTTTCTATGTTATTAAGTACTTTTCAAATCAGATTGTAATAGGGCTTCCACTTTATTATTATTTGGATTATTATTTTTATGTGATGTAATTATAAGAAGTTGAACATGGTTTCTTAAACTATAGTATGACTTTTCTACGTTTCCGCAACTACATTATAAAATGACATATTTTCATAAAATCATATATTTTAAACAAGTGATTGAAAGGAGTTTTTTTTAAGGATAGTTAAGGTTTCTTTTATTTTAAGAAGGGTTTTCAATGAAAACACGGTTTTCGCTAAAACACTTCAATGTGATACGCCAGATTCGGCCATAACGTCCAGGCTGAGTTTAGGGTGTTACAATTAATGCATATACATAAACTATAAATATATGATATGATATGATATAGTATTATATAATATATTAAGATGGCTAACGTTCAAATGTATGAAAAATATTGGGACTTGGAGCATATTTCAACTAGTATAATAATAAACAATAATATATAATGTACTACTATTATATATAACTATTATTGTAATATAGATTATAACAAAAAATATAGTATTACATGATATTATAATGTTTAATCATTGATTCATATATATAAACTATTAATATTTTATACACAATATGATATGATATAACATTATATAATATAGTAGGAGGGTTAACTTTCAAATGTATGAAAAGTATAGACGCTTAGAGCACATTTCAACCGGTATAATAATAAATAATAAATAATGTATAATGTACTACTATTATATGTAATTATGATAATATAGATTATAATGGAAAGAATATAGTATTACATGATATTATAATGTTTAATTATTCAAAAGGCACTTCAAAGATTGTAAGGCAGCCTGCCATGAAAGGCTAATCTTTGCAAAATGATCAGCAGTTAAATTGCAATCTCAAGGTACATACTTGATCTGCCACTGACCTTCAGAACACAGTAGATGTTGAATCATTCTGAGCAAGGTAATACCTGAACCCACCAACTCCTCCATGGTCAAAGCTTTAACCACCTCAAGATTGTTTGTTTGAATCGTGGCTCTCTTATAACCCTTATTTAATAGAACGAGAAGTCTGTCTAAAATACCCCAAAGTTCTACCTCAAAAGGAGAGCATTTACCCAAAAAATGATTAAAGCCCAATATCCAATTTTCAGTCTGGTCACGAACCACCTCGCTAGTAGAAGCATTCCTAGAAACTGTGGCCACCACTCCATCAAAAAATAAATGTACCCAATTATTAATGTTACTCTTAACAAAATTGTAAATATGATTCTAATATAAAAATAGAATTAATTGCATTAGACATCTTCAAACTATGACTCTCATTTTAAATTAGTCTCTAAATTTTAAAACGTTCTAATTGCATCCTCAAATGATTGATGTTATATTAATCAAGTCCTATTATTGAAATTGTTAATATAAGTATTAAATGACACATAAAATCTTATGTGACAATTTAAAATGAAAATTTTAAGGAAAAGAAAAATATTGTTGCATAACTTTTAAAGTTAAAAAATAAAAATAAAGTAAAATTAAGAAAAAAAGAGTGAACGGTAGATTTTGCAAAAATTTTGGAAACTTTAAAACCAAAATTCTTACAATATTCATTATTCTTTAAATTTTTTGTTTTAAATTATGTCACATAAGATTTAATGTCTCATTTAGTAGTTAATTTAACGATTTTAGAATGTTTGAGGATGTAATTAGAATATTTTAAAGTTGAATGACCAATTTAAGATGAGGGTCACACTTAACTCTAAAAATAATAATAACAGTTATGAAACTTGAACTTAACGGACAAAATATGATTAAGTAGGTTGGTGCTTAAGAGTTAAGTGTGTGTCTATTGTGATTTAAGTGTGAGTTGAAAAATAAACTAGAGATTTGAGGATAGTTGTATGATAGACTTGAGCCTTTTTCAGTGTCTCAAAGTGTAAGGTGTATGAATCTCATCACATCAGATTGAATGAATGGATTAAGCCAAACATTAGTTAGTCTGTCATATAATCAGAATTAGGTAGAATAATCACTACAAACTAGTAAGAATCGAAACAATCATATGGACCAATTTCCCTTATATTTGGGGGTGTTTGTTTTCCGTTGATTGTAGCCAGCTCAATTTTGATTTTTTTTTTTTTGACTAGTTCATTTTAATGATTGGGCCTCGGTTTAGCTACACAGTGTACTTTCCAATGGATCCTCGTCTTGAGTTGCTGCAATTTGCTTGCGCTTCTCTTTCATTTGCTTCATTATCAAATGAAGACATTATTTGACCAAGGTGTTATTTAATCAACATTTTATATATATTATTTGATTAAGACATTATGTCTTTATATGTTTCAATTTAGATTTTTTTATTATTTTTGTTTTTAAATACAATTACGTGGGAATGAATGATTTGATAATTTAATTAATACTTTGAAAATTTTAGACTTAAGCGAAAAGAATTTAAATTTAAATTTAAATCTGTAAATTGTTTTTAGTTTTGATATTAAAAAAAATTAAATTTGGATTTAACAAGTTCACCATTAGCACAAATCTAGAATTTGAAATCTCTTTTCCTTGTCTTTTTTCTTGTTCTACACTATGAACGTTAACTTGATTATGGAAAATAAGAATTTATTCCCCTGCACCGCATATATAAATATATATTTCTCTCAAAATGTATCTATAATAACTTTATAATTAACATGAAAAAAGCATCTCTCGGTTTAATTATTTTGACTAATTTGTGATAGTAAAATTACTGATATGTACCATTTAAAAAAAAAAGGGATAATCCCCTTTTAAGATTATCTGGACAAACAGTTGTTTCTTTTGTTGATTAGGCAACTGACCTAGTAAAAGCACGCCCTCGCACACTTTTTGAAAAACGTTTTATACAGAAAACATTTTTCTTTAACATGGCGTCTCATCTGGTTGCAGGCGGCCCAAAGTTCGAATCCTCTGTCAAGCTTCTTTGTTTTTCTTTTAATTCAGCTTACTTTCAAGCCTTTTTTATTCTAATTAGTGCTTTTAAGGAAAAATATTTGGTAAATTAGGAATAGAATTTTTAAACTTTACGAGCAAGATCAAGGTGATAACATATGTCCTATAAGGATATAGTAAAATATTATATAAGATATGATTAAGTTAGTAATTAAGAATTAAGTGTGTCTGTGGCCTGGGTTCGAATCACGCTAGTCGCGTTTATTGTTCGGGCTTTGCCCTGTTATTATAATTTAAAAAAAAATCACAAAAAAAAATTAAGTGTGTCTGTTAAGATTTAAGTGTAAGTTGAAAATTAAATTAGGGATTTCAGGATAGGGTCAAATTATGCTATCAGACTTTGTACTTTGCATAAGTTTTGGATTTAGTATATATACTTTAATTTGGTCATTTTCAGTCCCTATATTTTTAGAATTTCAAATTTTTAGTCTTGGCCGAATGATATTTATTAAACTCATTTAGTTTTATTAGTTTCAAAATTTGTTGCGCCAAACATATTATCACATCTATAATGCCATGTTAGCTTACTATTTTCACATATAGTTCACAAAAAAACTAGTTAATATATTCACCGACTATTGTTTGCATTAGGATTAAAATTTCGAAATTCAAAAAATATAGCGAGTAAGAATGATCTAGTTAGAGAGTATAGACTAAATCTATAATTTTACACATAATACAGGACTAATAGCTAAATTTAACCAAACAAATTTAACTATTACTGTTTGGTCAAAGCTAAAATTTTAAAATTTAAAAAGTACAAGAACAAAAATTAATCAAATTAAAGTACAAATACTAAATCTACAAATTACACTAAATACAAGATCTAATAACATAATTTGACCTGGGGATAATTGTATGATAGACTTGACCTTTTAGGTGTTTGAAAGGGTAAGGTGTGCGAATATTAGAATTAACATCGTCACATCAAATTGAATCAATGGATTAAATCAAAATTTATTTGGTTTGTCATATAATAATTAGGTAGAATAAAAAATTTTAATTCATGATTTAGCTCACAAAGTATATTTTTTTCCTAATTTGGTATTTTTTTTATTTAGTACCTAAAGTATCATTCTGTTATATATTTTGGTCCAATTATTTTAACGTTGTCTAAAAAAAAGTGACTAATTAAAACATTCCATTTGGCATTTTTAAATTAAAAATATATTTTATCATATATTCATATATCAATTTTTAAAAATATAAAAATATATTAAAAAATAATATATATATATAATATTAAAAAATTATAAAAATAATAATTCATTAATTCCATAAAATAATTAAATGTTTTTAACCCAAAAACTCTAACAAAATTTCTAGATGTTCATCACTTCATGTCATAAAAAAGAAGAATTAGGTTCTCTTATGTTTTTGTTTACAATAATCTAAATAAAAGAAATCCAAAATTGTTTACAATCTCATTACATTTACTTTAATTAATTTAAAATTCAAATCAACTTTTTTTAAAAAATTTTCAAATCAAAACTTAAACTAAAGCTAAAAAATTTTCAAATTTAGGCGTTAATTGTAACGACACAAAATTTTAGTATTCATGGTTTGTTAAATTCTATTGTTAGCAAGTATTTGTTTCGGTGGTTAGGGGTTTTAGTTATGTGTTAGGGTCTTGGGTTCAAATCTCAAATTTAAATTATTTTTTTTATTCCTAGGCCTATTTGATTTAAAATAAAATATGTTTTGTTGTCAAAAAATTTTAGTTGATTTTAAATGAATTTTGTTTTAAAAATAAATAAAATCAAGTAATTAATATATGATGTTTTATCTTTTGGATTTTATTTTAAAAATAAATAAAATAAAGTATTTAAAATATGTTATTTTTATCCTTTCCTTTTTAAAAAAATTTCATCTTTATTTTTTGTTTTACTTATTTTTATTAAAAGCCAAAATCCACGTTTATCACTTTTGTTATTTCTCTAACTCAAGCCGCCAATTTCAATTCCAAATTTTACATTTTGCTTTTATCTTTTCTTATGTTCTTTCGTTTCTTGTTTTGGGAATTTTCTTTAATTGTTTGGGCTGCTGTTAATTTTTTTAGGCAATAGTTCGTGATCTTTTGACTGCAAATCCAATAGTAAGGTGTTTAAGTTCAGTATGTTATGCGCTATTTGTAGTTGTGTTGGACTTTGGGTTGTGTTAAATCAGTATAGTGATACTGTATTTATTCTAATGCGTTTTTTAGGAGTAGTACAAGAGGCAGTGGGTGACCCTCCAGCGATTTAGAATTTGCATAATAGTTGTTCGTTCATCGGTAAGTGCGTGGAGGTGTTATGAAGGGTTGTTTTAGTTTGATTGGGGTCGATTATTAGTTACGATTTTGTGAATCATTATTGAAATTGGTTGTGTTAATTTTCAATTTAGGTTTTGGGTTACTCGTGTGTGATTTGGAATCAAATTTATCCATGTGTTCATCGAAAACACACAAAATAATAACCGACGAAAGTCGAAAAAGTTTATTGTCAATGCCACACAACCGTGTATCAGGTCGTGTGTGCCATACGACTGTGTGATAGACTGTGTATGTCACACGATCTGTGCTATTTTGGGTCGTGTGGACCACATGGGCATGTGGGCCACAGGCTTGCCATGTAGGCCGTGCGGGCCATACGGGTGTGTGGGCCTAAAAATCTAAAATTTTTCCCAGGGTCGTACACGAAGTCCTAATTGACCGTAGGCCTTCCGTAGGGTTAGTATGTGAGTAAATGTATTGTAAAACATGAAATCTGGACATCTGTTAGTATAGTTTCTACTATCTGTAAGAGTAGTTAAGATACCAATTGATAAATAAACCCAGAAATTTATGTTCAGTATATGATTTGAATCTAATATGTTGTGCATGTAAACTACAACATGTATGATTTCTGCTCTGAATATGTTTGGTATCTGCTAAATTTTGTATCTGTATCTAAGTTGGGTTGTAAATAACATGTAGAGGAAGTGTTTTTTTAGAAAGAAGATAAATCGCCTATTGATATGGCAGCTCAGCTGCAACTATTCTATAAAGTGTCCTATTAAGACTAAGTAGTGTATAGAAATGGATGGGTGTTTAATACCCGTATGGTGTATTGGGATGGTCGAAGATGGTGTGTAGCGATTGGGGGTAGGATCATATGTTGTATCTATTATGCTCTGTTATAAATCTATTTCTGATAAATTTGTCTGATATGTATTAACTATTTCAAGTAATTCCTTATACACTAAGTTTGAAAACTCATTTTTTGTCTGATTGTTTTTCTCGGGTAATCCTCAGACTTAGGCGGGTCGGTGCGACGGGAGCTTGGATATAAAATTAATTCATTTAATTAGTTTTTTTATTTCTATCCTATTTTGGGGTTACAGTGTTTATTTTTTTGTAATTTTAGACTTTTGGGACTGTTTGGGTTTTCGAACTTATTTCTCTTTTACATTTTTTTTGAAGAAGTTCAATTTTCCTGTAAATAAATCGATTTTGAAACAACAAACCAGGTTTTTTTAAAAGAATGACAACCTAAATGATTCCACTGCAAAGTAACTAATTTTTTTAGTAAGCGTAATTGTTCATGGTTCCAACTATTAAAAATGGTTTCTACTACATTGGAGCTTTTAAGTAACAGAAAATGTGTTTTCTTCAATGTTTCCGGAAAGCTAAATTTTTAACCATTTTACGTTGTCACTCCAAATTTGGCCCTAACATGTAGGCCGAGTTTCGAGTGTTACAATTAATGGTAACAGAGTCAGGTTGTAAAACTTGGGCTGTGAAATTTAGGGTTCAAATTTTTTTTGAAATTATTTTCTGAGTAAAGTATATTTTTGGATTAATTTGAAAAAAATATATCTATGAAATACCAAGTCTCCAGCACCAATTTTGTAAGTACTTCTGACTTAGTTAAACTCTTAGTTTAAAAAACTCTGAAACCATTAGAACTACTCTGAAATAGTTATACTAAAATGAAATATTGTAAATTCTTCTGATAATATTTCGAGCATAAAATGTCTATTAATGAAACATCAGAACTAAGACATAAAACTCTATAATGTAGATAAACAAATTATGAGCACACGGGGAACTCATGGTCGTGGTACTTGTAGGCACGGTGGGCGTCGTAAAAGGGCTCGAGCTGAGTCGTCCTCGATGGGCAGTATGCCAAATTTGGATACGAGTGAGACATCAACTACGCCTACTGCTAAGATCAGGTCTCAAAGTTGCTTGGTTAGGGACGACACATTGTCCCAAGCCATGCTGAGGGTTTTAAAGAGGGTTACTAGGCCTCATTCTAGTTTTGGGAGCCATGGGTTGGAAACTGAACGACTCCAGTCCAATGGTGCTGAATTGTTTCAGAGAGTTATAGTCTCCCCATTTGTGGCTAAATACTGGTTGGAGGCCACTAAGAGATTGGTAAACAATATTGACTACACCTTGAGTAGAAATTAAAGGGTGTAGTATCTTTGCTTTGGGATGAAGTATACTAGTGGTGGTTGACGGTTGAGAAGGGTACTCAACCGGATTAGATTTCTTGGGATTATTTCAAGAGTGCCTTCCAAAGTAAATATGTGGAGGCTGAGTTATATGGATTCTCGTAGATGCGAGTTTATGAGCCTTACCTAAGGAGATAGATCTGTGGCCAAGTATAATGTCAAATTTCTGAGACTGAACCGATATGTTCGTGGGATGGTATCAACTAAATATGAAAAGTGTATCCTTTTTGAGGAGGGATTAAGGGATACTCTGAGAGTTTGATAGCTCCGTAGATAGAACGGGTTTTCATTATCTTGGTGGATAAGGTGAGAATAGCTGAAGAGGTTAAGCACGAAAATAAGGAGCATGTGAGAGGTAAGAATAAGAGGGATTTATAGCCCTCTAGTTCTGCTCAGAGGCCTAAGAAACAAGTCAGATCTGATGGGTCTTCGAGGTTGGAGGTTGGAGGTTCTAGTTGCACATACTGTGGCTTAGCCATGTAGGGATTATGGTAGACGCCTTCCAGGAAAATATTGGAGGAGATTAAGAGAGTGTCTACGATGTGGGTCGATGGAGCACAGCATCAGGGATTGTCTACAGCATTCTAATCAAATGCAAGCTCCAGCTTCGGGATTTGTTCAACCTCAATGGGTAGTTCAGCAGCTGCCTAGGGGTCGTGGTCGGCAAAAGGTGGTAATGGTATGGGCAGAGTTCAGAGCACTGGGCAAAGGTACTAACTAGATTGAGGCGAGGCAGCCTGTGTTGGTATATACTGCTAGATTTCGTGAGGACAGAGACTGTAACAGCCCATTTTTCAGTGAAATCGAAACAGTGATTTCAGGACCACAAATTCGATCTGAAAATAAAATTTATTTTTATTTTATTACATGGTCCGTAATGTGCTAGAAATGTCATGCGAAAATTCTGATAATAAAATTTTATTGATTTAGTGCTTAATTACGGGATGGACTAAATCGCATAAAATACAAAAGTTGAATTCTAGTTGGTAAAAGGATTAAATAGCTATGGAATTCAAAACTTGAGGTCCTTATATGGTAATTAGACCATTAAAGAAAATTATGTAGATATTTTGGTGACCCATCCATGGAAATTTAGAAAAAGGGCAAGGACTAAATTGGAATTTGAAATAATTTAATTAATTAAAAAGATGATAAAATATATCATCTTATTTTTCTCATCTTCTTCCCCAAAAAATATATGGAAACCCTAAGGGAGAGAGAAAAAACTTTCATGGCTTAATTGGTAAGTTTCCTTGTCCCGTTTTTAGTAATTTTGATATTTTTGAAACTGGGATAGCTTAATCTATCTATTTGGAGGATCAATTTGAATAGTTATCAAAGTATGAAAATTAGGTCATGGATGAATATGCTGAAAATTATAAATTTATGGTAGAAAATGAAAGGTTGTTGATGGATAAACAACTTTTACAAAGTGATTTTTGATGAAAACATGATTTAGGGACTAAAATGTAAAGTTGTGAAAATTGATGAAAATTTATGAAATTTATAGAAAATAAGTGCTGTAAATTTTATGTTGAAGTTTCAATTAGGCTTGGAATAGGGAGTAAATTGCATAAATTTCATTTTCTGAGCCTAGGGACGAAATTGGAATTTATGAAAAAGTTAGGGGTAAAATGGTAATTTTGCCTAGGACGTAAATTGAATCCAAATGAATATGAAATGTGTGAAATTGATGATTAAAGTTATTTATATAGATCCAGACAACACAAATTCAAGGTTAGATCGAGGAAAAGAAAAGGTTTCGGATCAGTAGATTTTATACGCGAATCAGTGTCGAGATAAGTTCGTTTAACTTAATCGAGCATGTAAATATGTTAACTTGAATGTTATGATTGTATGCAATATAAGTTATATTTATGTGAATGTTATAAAGGTGAGAAATGATTACATGTTTGGAAATGTTGGGAAAAGGGTAAAGTCTCGTTTGAATATTGAATTTCGATGGATAAATGTGCTTTCCCAAAATGAATGAGGTCCTGCATTTGTTGCTGAAGGGATTTAGTTGGGATGAGCAATCCTATTGATCTCATTATAGAAAGGATTTAGCCCGGATGGGTAATCCTGATATAATCTCTCTCGAGCATATGTTACAATTAGGGTTTAGCCTGGACTGGTAATCCTAATTGAGCTCTTTTGAGCATATATTGCATAATGGATTTAGCCTGGATTGGTAATCTTGTAATACGATATGTGGCTTGAGAGTGTGGTCCTTGATTAAGTGCCCTATGGGTACTCTTGAATAAGAATTGACAGGTTATTGAATCGTACACCTCGACTGTACTACATGAGTATCCATCAGAATTTCAATGATTCAACGGACAAAACTCTTGGTATGATGAGAGAATTATGAGATGAAATGATAATGTCTTGAAAGAATATTGCATGATGAGCTCATCTATATTTACTTGATGTATATGAAAATTCTGTGACTAACATGTTTGATTGAATGCATGTGTTTAGGCAAATTTTTCCAAATGGAGGGAAAACATGATATTGTGTACTTAGATTTAATAAATGGGATTGGAAACTTTAGTTTCTGTTATACGAACTTACTAAGCATGTAATGCTTACTCTGTTTTATTTTTCCCTATTTTATAGTGTTCGGAAGCTCGCGAAGGTTGGAGATCATTGGAGCATCATCACATTATCCACTAGCTTATTTTGGGTATATATAATAAAATCATTTTGGTATAATGGCATGTATAGGCTAACTTGGCCATAGATGGCTTAAATATGTGGTTAGTAATCTAGCCATTGGAATGGCTAGTAATGGTTGTTGTTTTGTTTTTTGATAGAAAGTAATGGTTGTTTTTGACATACTTGTAATGTCATACTATGGTAGCTACATGTATGTTAAGTAGTTGATCCTAATTTGCCTAACCTATAGAATATACCAAGGTAAGATTTTAAACATGTATGCATGTAATGATATGCCATGTTGAATGATAGAGTTTGTTCAGTTTGAATGCTTGAAATGGTTGGTATTTGGATGTGAGTTTATGTGCAGGTCATTTGTGTGATTTTGGGTGAGAAATGAAGCTAGGAATGACTTTATTTTGTCCACACGGGCATACACACAGACGTGTGTCTAGACCGTGTGTGACACACGGCCTGGTACATGGACGTGTGGTTAGGCCGTGTGCCCCCTGCACCTAAATTTGAGAAACAAAATGCTCATAATTGAGCACATAGGCAGAGACGCGAGCATGTGTCTTAGCCGTGTGTGCTACACGGCCTAGAACACGGGTGTGTGTCTTAGCCATGTGAAACCTGCACCTAATTTTGAAAGAATTTAATTAACCATACGGCCTATCACACGGGCATATGGCATGACCGTGTGCACAAGTCAGAGAATTACACGGGGTCGAACACGCCTACAGCACGGGCGTGTCCCTTGGACCACACGGGCGTGTGAGCCCTGAACCATGGAAATTTTTTGAAATGTCATAAAAAAATTCTTAGAGTTTTCGATTAAGTCTCGATTCGATTTTAATGCTCATATTGGGCCTCGAGGCCCATTTAAGGGATGCTTTGAATATTCTTGGGAAATGAACAGTATTTGACGTGATTTATCTGTAAATGCTTTAAAATTTTTGGTAATGCTCCGTAACTCTGTTCCAGTGATGAATATGGGTTAGGGGTGTTACATTTAGTGGTATCAGAGCTAAAATTTAACAGATTCTTGGATTTAACGTAGTAAACACGAGTTTAGCTACACATGTCATTATATAATTCGTGATAGTGTGATGTCTCCTGATCATTTTAAATGTGTTTTTCATATAGTAATGTTATCCAACCAAGCTAGAGCTGAATATGAGGAAGCTGAGGGCAATGCTTCAGCTTCAGTTCAAAGAGTTGCATCTGCATCTGGTAGTGAAAGGCTCGTATTTGAAGGTCGAAGTGAGATGGCAAAATAGGCCTTCTTTCAGTATTTAAGAACAAACCCCGCTGTATAATGACCTCCCCCACCTGCTCCTCAACCGGTGGTACCACAAGGTGCTGAACCCGTTAGAACAGGCAAGCCTCCGGTAGTTAAAATTCGTAAGCATGGGGTAGAAGAATTTAGAGCTACCACAGATGATGATCCGAAAAGGGCTAAATTTTGGTTGGAAAATACCATCCGGGTTTTTGATAAATTTCTTGTACACCTGCTGAATGTCTAAAATGTGCAGTATCTTTATTGAAAGATACAGCTTATCATTGGTGGAATACCATAACTTCTGTTATACCAAGAGAGAACGTTACATGGGAATTCTTCTAGGCCGAATTCAGGAAGAAATATGTTAGTCAGAAATTTATGGATCAGAAAAAGAAAGAATTTTTAGAAATCAAGCAGGAAGACGTGACTGTATCTGAGTATGAACGAGAATTTGTTCGGTTGAGCAAATATGCCAGAGAATGGGTTCTAACCGAGGTTGAGATGTGTAAATGCTTTGAAGAGGGTTTAAATGAAGATATCAAGTTATTGATCGAAATTCTCAAAATAAGGAAATTTGCGGTGTTAGCCGGGTGAACACACAAAGCTGATGAATTAAGTAAAGACAAGAAACAAGCTGAAAGAGAGGCTCGGGTTTCTAGAAAAAGGATTATGAGTAAGTCACAATCATCTACTTCGAAGAAAATAAAGAAGTATTATGATCGTGTTACTACCTCTACGGGGTATTCTGGAAAAGAGCAAGGCTCTCAACGTTTTAACTCGAGATCTTCATCGCCATCTTTAACCAGTGTGGCTAATACCGGTAATCCCAAACCAAAGTGTAAGCATTGCAACAAATTTCATTTTAGGGAATGTCACTTGAAAAGTGGAGCTTGTTACCGGTGTGGCTCATTTGATCATTTTCTCAGAGATTGTCCAGAAAGAGTTGAAAAAGAAATAGAAGTAGATTCAAAGCTGAGTAATTCTATTTCAAGGGGCAGACCACCCCGTCATCTTGGCAATGTTAGTGGTAGTCGAGGTACTACCAGGGATACTGTAGTTAAATTTGAGGCACGAGCACTTGTAAGAACATATGCTATTCGTGCTAGAGAAAATACTTCTGCACCAGACATCATTACTGGTACATTTTCTCTACTTGATACTGATATTACTGTTTTGATTGATCTTGGTTCCACATATTCATACATATGCACGAACTTAGTGTCTGTTAAAAATTTACTTGTTGAATTCACTGAATTTGTGGTTAAAGTTTCAAACCCCCTAGACCAATGTGTTATGGTGGATAAAGTCTGTAAAAACTATTTGTTGATGGTAAAATGTTATTGCTTTTTGGCTAACTTAATGTTATTACCATTTGATGAATTTGATATGACTTTGGGAATGGATTAGATAATCCAATATGATGCAGTGGTGAATTGTAAACAAAAATATATTGTATTGAAATGTCAGAGTGGTGAATTACTTCATGTTGAATCTGATAAACTGGATGGATTACCTAATGTGATATCAGTAATATCAGCATAGAAATATGTCAAAAAGGGTTATGATGCTTATCTTGCACATGTGTTGGATACTAAAGTATCTGAGTCAAAGATTCAGTCAATGCCGGTTGTATGTGAATTTCCTGATGTATTCCCAGAAGAATTACCTGGTTTACCAGAGGATAGAGAAGTGAAATTCTCTATAGATCTTGTTTCGGGTACAACACCGATATCAATAGCACCTTACAGAATGGCTCCTACTGAATTGAAAGAGTTGAAAGTACAGTTGCAAGAATTGATTGACAGAGGTTTTGCTCAACCTAGTTTTTTTTCACCTTAGGGTGCGCTGGTTCTGTTTGCAAAGAAGAAAGACGGATCGTTGAAAAAGACCATTTTCTCTGATATTGTCCAGAAAGAGTTGAAAAAGAAACAGTACTAGCTCTAAAGCCGAGTAATCCTGCTTTGAGGCGACCACCCCACACCCCTAAGCAATGTTAGTGGTAGTCGAGGTACTACCAGGATACAACATTAGATTTGAGGCATGAGCACCTGTAATAACATATGCTATTCATGCTAGAGAATATGCTTCTGCACCAAATGTTATTGCTGGTACATTTTCTCTACTTGATACTGATATTACTGCTTTGATTGATCCTAGTTCCACACAATCATACATATGCACAAACTTAGTGTCTGTTAAAAATTTACTTGTTGAATTCACTGAAATTGTGGTCAAAGTTTCAAACCCTTAGGTTAGTGTGTTATGGTGGATGAAGTCTGTAAAAACTGTCTGTTGATGGTAAAGGGTTATTGCTTTTCGGTTCACTTGATGTTATTGTCATTTGATGAATTTGATGTGATTTTGGGAATGGATTTAACCCAATATGATGCAGTGGTGAATTGTAAATAGAAATATATTGTATTAAAATGTCAGAGTGGTGAATTACTTCATGTTGAATTTGATAAACTGGATAGATTACCTAATGTGATTTTAGCATAGATTACCTAATGTGATTTTAGCAATATCAGCACAAAAATATGTTAGAAAGGGTTATGATGCTTATCTCGCATATGTGTTGGATACTAAAGTATCTGAGTCAAAGATTCAGTCAATGCTGGTTGTATGTGAATTTCTTGATGTATTTCCAGAAGAATTACCTAGTTTACCACCATATAGAGAAGTGGAATTCTCTATAGACCTTGTTTCGGGTACAACACCGATATCCATAGCACCTTACAGAATGGCTCCTACTGAATTGAAAGAGCTGAAAGTACAGTTGCAAGAATTGCTTAACAGAGGTTTTGCTTGACCTAGTTTTTTTTCACCTTGGGGTGCGCTGGTTCTGTTTGCAAAGAAGAAAGACAGATCGTTGAGACTGTGCATTGATTACAGACAGCTCAACAAAGTTAAAATAAAGAACAAGTATCTATTGCCTCGTATTAATGACTTGTTTGACCAGTTAAGATGTACCACTATATTTTCAAAGATTGATCTCCGTTCTGGTTACTATTAACTATGGGTAAAAGATTCAGATATGCCAAAAACAGCTTTTAGAACCAGGTATGGACATTATGAGTTTCTTGTGATGCCATTCGGTTGACAAATGCACCTATAGTGTTTATGGATCTGATGCCATTTGGGTGATTGTTGATCGGTTGACAAAGTCTGCACACTTTATTCCTTTTATAGATTATTCTTTGGATAGATTAGTTGAATTATATGTTTCTAAAATTGTTAGATTGTATGGAGTGTCTGTCTCCATTATTTCAGATAGAGACCCTCAATTTACCTCTTGATTCTGGAGCAAATTGCAAAAAGCTCTGGGTACTCAGTTCCACTTTAGCACTGTATTTCATCCACAGACAGATGGTCAATTTGAATGTATAATACAGATCTTAGAGGATATGCTTCAATGTTGTATACTTGAGTTTGAAGGTAACTGGGAAAAGTATTTAGCTTTAGTTGAATTTGCTTACAATAACAGTTATCAGATCAACATCAAAATGGCACCGTATAAAGCTTTGTATGATCGCAAATGTAGGACTCCATTGTATTGGACAAAACTCAATGAGAAAAAGTTACACAGAGTTGATTTAGTCCGTGAAACCGAAGAAAAAGTGAAATTAATTCAAGACAGTATGAAAGTAGCCTCTAATCGTCAAAAGTTGTAACAGCCCGGTTTTGGGCCTAGTTAGAACAGTGGTTTCGGAACCACTATTCTGAGGCCGAGGAAAATTATTTTAATGTTATTTTATGTGTTGTAATGTGATTTTATAAGTGCATGTTACTTTTGGTATATTAATTTTAGCGATTTCTAGTCCAATTTCGAAAAAGGACTAAATCGCGTAAAAGGTAAAAGTTGTGTTTTGATGCCTAAAGGTGTTAAATTTCTTTGTATCTTAAATTGTGGGTCTTTAAATTGAAATTATGCCATTGAAAGTGTGATGGCCGGCCAAGGAAGACAAAATGGTCAAAAAGCCAAAATTTGTGACTTTTAGGTGACTAAATTGACAAAAAATAGAATAAAATAAAGAAAAGAAAAATCTCATCTTTTCTTCATCTTCTCTCCACTAAAATTACCAGCAAAGAAAGGTTTTTGAGGCTGGAAAATTTCAGCAAAGAAACTCCCATGCTAGTAAGTGATTTTTAATGTCTTTCTTGATAATTTTTGCATTTTTGGAACCCCTAAAGCATGAGCTTTCAAATGAGGGGACTATTTTGCAAAATGATTAAGAGTCTAGGGTTTTGCCATGAAAGAATATGTGTGGTTTTCTGAGTTTTTATGGAAGAATATGAAACTTAGATGTGTTATAAACAACTTTTATGAAGGAAGTTTGCTTGAAAACACCTAAAAAGGGTTATTTTGCAAAGTTGTAAAATAAGTGTAAATGTGTGAAATAATTGAATTTGTGAGTTTCTATAGTTATTAAAATGGTTTTTCTAGGCTTGAAAAGTAAGAAAATGTGATAAAAATCATTTTACAAGCCTAGGGACAATTTGGTAATTATGGCAAAGTATAGGGGCAAAATTGAAATTTTTGCCAAAATGTGTCATTGGACTAATTTGATTAGTATATTGTTTTAATAAGTTAAATGTGATGTTATAGATGATGAAAAACAAGATTCAGGCTTAGAACGAGGAAAAACGAGAAATTGATGTTTAGGCCTCTTTTACCAATTTGGTGTCGAGGTAAGTTGTATGAAAATGATGCAACGTGATGTTATTATTATATATCTAATGTTTAAATATTGCATGAAATGTATATGTACATGTATTTTTCTTTATGAATTGGATTCACGATGTCTCGATGACATTCGATAAAGTTTCGATATGAGATCCCATATAAGACCATGTCTGGGACATGGCATTGGCATCGATATGTGTGAACCCATGTAAGACCATATCTGGGATATAGCATTGGCATCTTATTCTGTGTACGAATTTCCCCGAGTATCCTTTAGTATTCCAATTGGTTCAATGGGAAATTCAAAGATTATAACAAAGCTGTGATAAGGAATGATTATGTCATGAAGTAGTACAGGTATGTACACAAAATTCATGAGAAATGGTTCGGTCTATGATGCACCTTTGGTAAGGTTGCAAATAAGTAAGTCATGTTTATGAGAATGATTTTTTAATGACCTTGTGGTTTTGGGTCTATGTTCATGATGTATATAGTATTTGGTGAATACTATGAAAATGGCATGATTTGGAATAAGTCTTTGATACTTGATGACATTGAGATTATGGGTACATGGATATGATGCATAGCTATATGTTCTTACAATGATAGATGAAATGATGTTGTATTAATTTGGTGAACAATAATTGTGAATTAGTAAATTAGCCTAGACAGTTTTGGGCTACTGCGGTGGTGTAACTTTGAAAATATATTAAAAATAGTGTATAATGAGTTAGAGGCTGAATAAAATATGTAATTAAAGCTTATTGAGTATAATTTCTTATAAAAGAAATCATGTAAGTAAAAGAATTTCCTATAATGATATATTTGAAGTTGTGTGAGATAGAGTCAGAATGACTTCGAAATCCCCCGTTCTGATTTGATAAAATCATTATAAATTGTACAAAAATATTTATGAGTTATAATTTATATTTTTAGAATCCTTATGAGTATACTTTCAATAGAAATAGACAAGAACATTATTCAAGTCCTGTGCTATGAGATAATTAAACTTTAGTATAAAAGGGTCGAAACTGTCAGGCAGTGAATCAGGGGTAAATTTTAGGAATAAACTGTATTATTTGGCTAAAGTAAAAATTCTGGAAATTTTATAGTAGAAAGGTACACGAGTCTAGTTTCAAGAAAAATTAATGAAACTTAATTTGGAGTTTTGTAGCTTTAGATATAAATATTTTTTTGACTGTTGTACAAGAAGACAACTTATCATGAACTTGAGAATATATTGGGAACATTGATAAAAACATGTTAATTAGTTGCTTATTGTTTTCATATGAACTTACTAAGCTTAAAGCTTACCCCCTTTCCTTTCCTATGTTCTCTAATATTGCTAGGTTAGCTCGGGTTAGAGTTCGTCGGAGATATTATCACACTGTCAACCTATCGCTATTGGTGTAAGTGATTCCATGTGCTTCGAGTCTATGACATGTATAGGTTTAAATTTTTGAGCATGTGATATTATGTTTTAGCCAAATGTATTGGCTTACATTAAATATTGAGGTTGTAAACCTATTTATATATGCATGCATGTGCTATGGTCTTATGTGATGAGTTTATAATGATTATGGCATGAATGTGGTAAAGATGTGAGTAAAATCTATGATATTTATTGCATGAGAAATTGACATGATCATAACATGTTTATAGATGTTTAAGTGCCTATGTATGCCTTTTTATATGCTATTGTATAAGTATGTGTGCGCATGTTGTGAGGGTGACAAAATGGCTTGGAAAATAGCCTTGTATTTGGCCACACGGGTAGACACATGGGCGTGTGTCTAGGCCGTGTGTGACACACAGTCTGCCCACATAGGCGTGTGACCCGGCCGTGTGTCTCCTGCACCTTGGAAATTCAAGTCAGTATGCATGGTAGTGAACACACGGGTAGAGACATGGCCGTGTGTCTCAACTGTGTGGTGGACACGGCCTAGCACACGGGCATGTGCTTTGGCCGTGTGCCTTCTTTTGTTCATGACCAAATGGACAGAGAGTTACACGGGTGAAGGACACGAGCGTGTCCTGATGAACATTAGGCCGTGTGGTGCACACGAGCAACCAACATGACCATGTTAAAATAATTACACGGGCGTGTGCCCTATACCCACAGGGGCGTGTGAAGCCTTAAAACATGAAATTTTCCAAGTTTTTCTTGAGTTCTCGATTTGGTCCCGAACCACCCCGAATGTATGTTTTGGGCCTCGTAAGCCTGTTTAACGGACAAAATGTATGTGAAATGAAAAGTTTTAAATGGATCAAAATTTTACAGCCCAGTTTTATATAGTTGGTTGAGTTTAAGTCTGGTAGCACCTCGAACCCTATCTCGATGTTGGATACGGGCGAGGGGTGTTACAAAAGTCCTATGCTGAACCTAAACGAAAAGAAATAGAATTTCAAGTTGGTGACAAAGTATTCTTGAAAGTATTTCCTTGGAAGAAAGTTCTCTGGTTTGGTCGTAAAGGAAAACTAAGTCCACGGTTCATTGGGCCATATGAGATTACAGAAAGAATTGGACCTGTTACATATCGGTTAGCTTTACCACCAGAACTTGATTGGATTCATAATGTTTTTCATGTGTCTATGCTACGGTGGTATCGATCCGATCCTTCACATGTTATTTCTTTGACAGAGGTAGAGATTCAGCGTGATAAGACATATAGTGAAGAACTGATCAAAATCTTAGCTCGGGAAACAAAAGAGTTAAGAAATAAAAAGGTAGCTTTAGTAAAAGTTTTTTGGCAACAACACGGTATAGAAGAGGCTACCTAGGAACTGGAGGATACTATAAGGAAGCAATACCCGAATCTTTTTATTGGTAAGATTTTCGAGGACAAAAATCCTTAAAGGGGAGAGTTGTAACAGCCCATTTTTCAGTGAAATCAGAACAGCGGTTTCGGGACTACAAATCTAATCCAAAAATAAAATTTATTTTTATTTTATTACATGGTCCGTAATATGCTAGAAATGTCATGCGAAAATTCTAATAATAAAATTTTATCAATTTAGTCCTTAATAACAGGATGGACTAAACCGCATAAAATGCAAAAGTTGAATTCTAGTAGCTAGAAGGATTAAATAGCTATGGAATTCAAAACTTGAGGTCCTTATATGGTAATTAGACCATTAAAAAAAGTATGTAGATATTTTGGTGACTCATCCATGGAAATTTAGAAAAAGGGTAAGGACTAAATTGGAATTTAAAATAATTTAATTAATTAAAAAGATGATAAAAGATATCATCTTATTTTTCTCATCTTCTTCCCCAAAAAATACATGGAAACCCTAGGAGAGAGAGAAGAAACTTTCATGGCTTAATTGGGTAAGTTTCCTTGTCCCATTTTTAGTAATTTTGATATTTTTGAAACCGGGATAACTTAATCTATCTATTTGGAGGATTAATTTGAAGAGCTATCAAAGTATGGAAATTAGGTCATGGATGTATATGCTGAAAATTAGAAATTTATGGTAGAAAATGAAAGGTTATTGATAGATAAACAACTTTTACAAAGTGATTTTTAATGAAAACATGATTTAGGGACTAAAATATAAAGTTGTGAAAATTGATGAAAAATTCTAAAATTTATAGAAAATAAGTGCTGTAAATTTTATGTTGAAATTTCGGTTAGGCTTGGAATAGAGAGTAAATTGAATAAACTTCATTTTCCGAGCCTAAGGACGAAATTAGAATTTATGGAAAAGTTAAGGGCAAAATGGTAATTTCCCCTAAGATGTAAATTGAGTCGAAATGAATATGAAATATGTGAAATTGATGATTAAAGTTATTTATATAGATCCAGACAACACAAATTCAAGGTTAGATCGAGGAAAAGAAAAGGTTTTGGATTAGTAGATTTTATACGCGAACCAGTGTCGAGGTAGGTTCGTGTAACTTAATCGAGCATGTAAATATGTTAACTTGAATGTTATGATTATATGCAATATGAATTATATTTATGTAAATGTTATAAAGGTGTGAAATGACATGTTTGGAAATGTTGGAAAAAGGGTAAAGTCTCGTTTGAATATTAAATTTCGATGGATAAATGTGCTTTCCCAAAATGAATGAGGTCCTGCATTTGTTGCTTACGAGATTTAGCTGGGACGAGTAATCCTATTGATCTCATTATAGAAAGGGTTTAGCCTGGACTGGTAATCCTAATTGAGCTCTTTTGAGCAAACGTTACATAATGGATTTAGCCTGGACTGATAATCTTGTAATACAATATGTAGCTCGAGAGTGTGGTCTTTAATTAAGTGCCCTATGGGTACTATTGAATAAGAATTGACGGGTTATTGAATCGTACACCTCGACTGTACTACTTGAGTATCCATTGGAATTTCAATGATTCAACGGATAGAACTCTTGGCATGATGAGAGAATGATGAGATGAAATGATAATGTCTTGAAAGAATATTGTATAATGAGCTTATCTATGTTTACTTGATGTATGTGAAAATTTTGTGACTAACATGTTTGATTGAATGCATGTGTTTAGGCAAATTTTGCCAAATGGAGGGAAAACATGATATTTTGTACTTAGATTTAATAAATGGGATTGGTAACTTTAGTTTCTGTTATACGAACTTACTAAGTATGTAATGCTTACTCTATTTTATTTTTCCCTATTTTATAGTGCTCGAAAGCTCGCGAAGGTTGGAGATCATTAGAGCATCATCACACTATCCACTAGCTTATTTTGGGTATATATAGTAAAATCGTTTTGGTATAATGGTATGTATAGGCTAACTTGGCCATAGATGGCTTAAATATATGGTTTGTAATCTAGCCATTAGAATGGCTAGTAATTGTTGTTGTTTTTTTTTGATAGAAAGTAATGGTTGTTTTTGACATACTTGTAATGTCATACTATGGTAGCTACATGTATGTTAAGCAGTTGATCCAATTATACTTAACCTATGGAATATACCAAGGTAAGATTATAAACATGTATGCATGTAATGATATGCCATGTTGAATGATAGAGAATGCTTGACATGGTTGGTATTTGGATGTGAGTTTATGTGCAGGTCATTTGTGTGATTTTGGGTGAGAAATGAAGCTAAGAATAGCTTTATTTTGTCCACACGGGCAGACACACAGGCGTGTGTCTAGACCGTGTGTCCCCTGCACCTTAAATTTGAGAAACAAAATGCTCAGAATTGAGCACACGGGCGTGTGTCTCAGCTGTGTGTGCTACACAGCCTAGAACGCAGGCGTGTGTCTTGGCAGTGTGAAACCTGCACCTAATTTCAAAACACGGGCGTGTGTCTCAGCCGTGTGTGCTACACGGCCTAGAGCACAGGCGTGTGTCTTGGCCGTGTGAAACCTGCACCTAATTTCGAAAGAATTTAATTAACTACACGGCCTAGCACACGGGAGTGTGGCATGGCTGTACACACAAGTCAGAGAGTTACACGGGGTCGAACACGGCCTGTAGCACGGGTGTGTCCCAGGGTCACACGGGCGTGTCCCTTGGAACATACGGGCATGTGATCCCTGCACCTTGGAAAGTTTTTGAAATGTCACGAAAAAAATTCTTAGAGTTTTCGATTAAGTCCGGATTCGATTTTAATGCTCATATTGGGCCTCGAGGGTCCATTTAAGGGACGTTTTGAATAATCTCGGGAAATGAATAGTGATTGACTTGATTTATCTGTAAATGTTCTAAAATTTTTGGTAATGCTCCGTAACTCTGTTTCGACGACGGATACGGGTTAGGGATGTTGCATTTAGTGGTATTGGAGCTACGGTTTAACCGATTCTTGGATATAATGTAGCAAACACGAGTTTAGCTATACAGGCCATTATATCATGGTTTATAGTGATGCGTCACACATCAGTTTGGGTTGAATTTTGATGGAAGACGGTAAAGTAGTGGTTGATGCGTCCCGACAGCTTAAGTCACATGAAGGCAACTATCTTACACATGATCTTGAGTTAGCTGCAATTGTTTTCGTCTTAAAAATTTGGAGGCATTATTTGTATGGTGAGAGATGTATTATTTACATTGATTACAAAAGCCTCAAGTATTTCCTTACTCAAAAATAGTTAAACCTTAGGCAACGTAGATGGATTGACTTGCTTAAGGATTATGACTGCACTATTGAGTATCATCTTGGTATGGCTAATGTGGTGGCCAATGCTTTTAGTCGTAGAGCAATGTCTAATTTGAGGGCGATGTTTGCTCGCTTAAGTTTGTTTGATGACGGGAGTCTATTAGCCGAGTTGCAAATAAAGCCAACTTGGATTGAGTAGATTTGGGTTAAATAGTTGGAGGATGATTCTTTGGTACTATGGTTTCGTTAGGTTGAATATGGTAGTACTTCTAATTTTGGGCTAAACAGTGATGGGGTTCTATGTTTTCGAGGACAGATTTATGTGCCTAATGATTCTGATTTTAGGAAATCCATTTTATGATAAGCGAATAATAGCCCCTATGTTATGCATCCCAGTAGGAATAAGATGTAATGAGATCTCCGTGAGTTGTACTGGTGGCCTGGTTTGAAATGGGAGGTAACAAATTTTGTTTCTAGATGTCTAATGTGCTGACAAGTTAAGGTTGAACACCAGTTATCTTTGAGTTTACTTCAACCTATTAAGATTCCCATATGGAAAAGGGAACGTGTGACTATGGACTTCATTAATGGGTTGTCCTTAGCACCCACTAAGAAGGATTAATGGGTTGTCCTTAGCACCCACTAAGAAGGATTTTGTGTGGGTCATCGTGGATCGGTTGACCAAGTCTACTTATTTCATTTCTATTAGGACAGAATTTTCTCTTCAGAAGTTGATCAAGTTATATGTTTCTGAGATTGTAAGACTTCGTGGGGTTCCAATCTTGATTATTTCTAATAGAGATCCTCGTTTCACTTCTCGATTTTGGTCAATCTAAGAAGGTGATTCAAATATTGGAGGATATGCTTCGAAGTTGTGTAGTCGATTTTTGAGGTAGTTGGAAGGATTTTTTACCGTTAGCTGAGTTCACCTACAATAACAGTTTCCAGTCCAGAATTTAGATGGCACCTTACGAGGCTCTGTATTGTCATAAGTGTTGTACTCTATTGTGTTGGACTGAATTGGGTGAACGACAGATTTTGGGTCCTCAGTTGGTTTCCAAGACTAAGGGTAAAGCTAGATTGATTCGGGATTGTCTTAAGGCGGCTTCTGATAGACAGAAGTCTTATTTAGATCTGAAGAAGCGAGATACTGAGTATGCTGTGGGTGACTATGTTTTCCTTAAGGTATCTCTGTGAAATAAGGTCATTCGGTTTGGATGTAAGGGCAAGCTGAGCCCTAGGTTTATTGGGCCGTATCAGATTTTAAAACAAGTGGGACCGGTTGCTTATCAGTTAGAGCTACCTTCGAAGTTGGACCGTATTCATGATGTGTTTCATGTCTTTATGTTGAGGCAATATCGGTTTGACCCTTCTCATATTGTTTCTATTGAAGAGATTGAGGTAAGGTCGAAATTGACCTTTGAGAAGGAGCCGATTTAGATTTTGGATCAAGACGTTAAGGTTTTGAGGAGGAAATCTATTCCTTTGGTAAAGGTTTTATGGTGGAATCGTTGCATTGAGGAAGCCACGTTGGAACTTGAGGATTTGATTCGACAACAATATTCGCATCTGTTTGAATCAGGTAAATTTTGATGTCGAAATTTCTTTTAGGGAGAGAGTTGTAACACCCTAAAATTTTAGTTTTCATAGTTAGATTTTATTGTTAGTAAGTATTTGTTTCAGTGGTTAGGGACTCTAATTATGTGTTAGGGTATTCGGTTCAAATCTTAAAATTCAATTATTTTTTGTTCCTAGGCCTATCTGATTTAAAATAAAATATGTTTTGTTGTCAAAAATTTTGAGTTGATTTTAAATGAATTTTGTTTTAAAAATAAATAAAATCAAGTAATTAATATATGATTTTTTATCTTTTGGGTTTTGTTTGAAAAATAAATAAAATAAAGTATTTAATATATGTTATTTTTATCATTTCCTTTTTAAATAAATTCCATCTTTATTTTTTGTTTTATTTATTTTTATTAAAAACCAAAACCCACATTTATCACTTCTATTATTTCCTTAACCCATGCCGCCAATTTCAATTCCAAATTTTTCATTTTGCTTTTACCTTTTCTTATGTTCTTTTGTTTCTTGTTTTGGGAATTTTCTTTAATCGTTTGGGTTGATTTTAATTCTTGATGCAATAGTTCGTGATCCTTTGACTGCAAATTCAAGGGTAAGGTGTTTAAGTTCAGTATGTTATGCGCTATTTGTAGTTGTGTTTTGACATTGGGTTGCATTTAATTAGTATAGTGATATTGTATTAATTCTAATGCATTTTTTAGGAGTAGTATAAGAGGCAGTGGGTGACCTTCTAGCGATTTAGAATTTGCGTAATCGTTGTTTGTTCATCAGTAAGTGTGCGGATATGTTATGAACAGTTGTTTTAGTTTGATTGGGGGCCGATTATTAGTTACAATTTCACGAATCATTATTAAAATTGGTTGTGTTTATTGACAATTTAGGTTTGGAATTACTCGTGTGTGATTTGGCATCAAATTTATCTATGCGTGTATCAAAAACATGAAAATACAATAACTGGTGGAAGTTGAAAAAGTTTGTTGTCGACGCCACACGGCCGTGTGCCAAGCCATGTGGTAGGTCATGTGTCAGACTGGTCTAGACTATTTTGGGCTGTATAGGCCACATGAGAGTGTGTGAGGCTTTGTAGGCCACACGGACTGGCCATGTAGGCTGTGTGGGCCACACAGGCGTATGGGCCCAAAATCTAAAATTTTTCCTAGGTCGGACACGAAGTCTCGATCGATCTTGGGCCTTCTGTAGGGTTGGTATGTGAGTAAGTGTATTATAAGACATGAAATCTGGACATCTATTAGTATAGTTTCTACTATCTGTAAGAGGAGTTAAAATACCAAATGATAAATAAACTCAAAAGTTTATTTTAGGTATATGATTTGTATCTGATATGTTGTGCATGTAAACTACAACATGTATAATTTCTGCTCTGAATATGTCTAATATCTGCTAAATTTTGTATCTTCTTTTGGGTTGGGTTGTAAATAACATGTGGAGGAAATGTTTCTGTAAAAAATCAGTAAATCGCCTATTGATTTGGCAGCTTAGCTACAACTATTCTGTAAAGTGTCCTATTGACACTAAGTGGTGTGTAGGGATGGATGGGTGTTTAATACCCTTATGGTGTATTGGGATGGTTGAAGATGGTGTGTAGCGGTTGCGGCTAGGATCATATGTTGTATCTATTCTGCTCTGTTATAAATCTATTTCTAATAAATATATCCAATACGCTTTAATTGTTTCAAGTAATTCCGTTTACACTCAGTTTGAAAACTAATTTTCTTTCTAATTGTTTTTCTCAGGTAATCCTCAAGCTTAGGCGGGTTGGTGCAAATGGTGTAATAGCTCGATTTCAGTGATCAAAATAGTGGTTTCGAGACCGCAAATTTCGTGCGAGAATAAATATTTTATTATTATTTTAGTGTCTACAACATGTTAGTATTATCGTATAAAAAATTCGTTAAGAAATTTTATCGTTTGCATGCTTAATTTGGTAAAAAGGACTAAATTGCAAAAGGAGCAAAACTTGAGTTCTATAAGCTAAAGGGATTTTATAGCTATAGAACTAAATTGTGAGAGTCCTTATGTGGTAATTAAACCATTTTAATTGTGAGTAGACATTTATAAGCATAGATTAAGTGATTTTAAAGATATATAATAAATGTTAAATGTGTAATTTTGTAAATAATGTTAATTAAACTAAAGAAAGAGCCAAAGTATCATCATTTTTACTTCATCTTCACCGAAATAAAACATGAAAGAAGCCATTGTTAGGGTTTGAGAGCTTCGGTCACTTCTTTGGCTTACATATTTGATTCTAGAGTTTCTGAGTTGAAGTTAGAATCAGTTCTAGTGGTATTATTCAAATGTATTTCCAGAGGAATTACCCGGGTTACCGCCAATCAGGGAGGTTGAGTTTTCAATTGAGTTAGTACCGGGAACATCTTCGATATCGGTAACTCCTTACAAAATGGCACCTGTAGAGTTGAAAGAGTTGAAAGCGTAGTTACAAGAGTTGACAGATAGGGGTTTTGCTCGACCCAATTTCTCACCTTGGTATTCTCCTATTCTACTCATAAAGAAACAGGATGGATCTATGAGATTATGTATTGACTACCACTAGCTCAATAAATTTACGATTAAGAATAAGTATCCATTACCAGCTCATTTCTATTTGACATTTTAGTATATAAAAGCTATTTGAGTATATTGTAATGATGTTTATGTGTATTTTTTTGTGATAAATAAGAAGGATTAGCAGAAAGGAGAACCCCAAATCAAGGAAAAAAGAATTTATGTATTGAGAAGGAAAATAAAAGTTTTACTTTGATTTTCTTCATCCAAGAGGTAAGTACCAATAAATTTTCAAGTTTACCTCAAAATGAGTATGACTATGAGATTTTAATAAATAAATAGTTAATAAAAGTACTTGCTAAGATTTGAAAACCCATAGTTTAAAGTGTTAAAATACTTAGTAAGTTGAATGATGGTGTTAATAATAATAAATATTGACTTTACTTAGAAGAGAATAAGACATATATGAGCTATGAGAACTTGGATAACATAAGATACTTGGAGTAATGATGAAAAGAAGCAAAATGCAATTTTTATAATAAAAAATGAACAAATTATTATAATGCAATATAGCAATGCGAAATAATAGTAAATATGGAAATTGAAGAAATGAAAAAGAGAAACATGTTGTATAAGATTTTAATTTAAATATTGCAATATGAATATTTAGTAAGTTATGCAACAATTATAGGTGTAAAGTGCCATGTGAGAATTTGTCAATTTTTTGTTATAAAGTTTGGTTATTAATTATATATATGTATGACTGAGAGCTAGTGATATGATTCACCCAAGTGATAAATGGATATGTAAAATGAATATGAAGTGAAAATTAATTACTCAATGAGCACTTAAAATGTGATATTGATATATGTGGAACATCATGGAACTTTATGTATACATGTGTTTATGTGAATTTTGAAAAGCTAAAATGATTAATAAAGTGAATTGCCCTAGTAAGCTTAGTAGAATAGTTAGGATACAATTGACATACCAATAAGGATTAGTGTGCCTTCTTTTGAACAACGATGTTGTAATGTGCTAAACCTAACCCGATTCGCTAGATCCAGATCTTAGGCATTACTACTAAAAAACACTTAGCCAAACTCACTAAACCATCTCAGATAGCATCATATTTAATACATATTCTTCTAAATTATTCAAGACTAATTTTCAAGAAACAAATATGGTTCTTAAACACCAACTATTACAAAATTTCTCAACAAATCCATCTAAAACAATCATCTACTAAATACAGATTCATTTAAGAACTCCTACAATAGTCCACCCAAACAGTTTTGTATGCATAATAACTCGACATGCCTTTTCTTTGGCATAATCCTAGCATCGTCCCTCTAGGCGTAATATCTTGTTATCAAAACTTGAAACAATTAACAAATCTTGTGAGTTCATGAGTAATTAATGGACATCATTTCATTGAACCTTGATGGCTACTTTATATTCTTTGATTACATCTATATGCCAACTAACTTTCTGAACTATCTATCGGGCAGATACCAACATAGTTTGATTCACATAAAAGCCAATTGTTATATTCATAATATTCCAATTCTTTCTAACCTGGTTATCTAAAGATTCTTTGAAATAATAATTAAGTCCCTCATTTACATATAATGCAACCCAATCGAACTTATCTTCAGAATTCGTTTCGTGTAGATCATATCTCATTTCCTACACTTATCTCAAAATAATTGTTCTTATTAGTAACCATAGATGAATACATACATATTTGGCGACTACTCATACAGATCTGAATACCATCAAATTATTAAATCAATCATATCCTGAATTAATACCATACAACTCATATCGATAGAGTACTTCATAAATCAATCTGGTAACATCCACAACAATACTTCCAAATTCCAAGTGTTCGTGATAATCAATATTCAAATTTCATAAGAGTTAAGGCGAAGTCATTATTCAATTCAGACTTGGCATATTCCAAACAACTTTGATTAAATCATACCATAAAAAATTCACGTTGACAATATCTTAGGTCATACATAGTACAAATAAGTCCAATTCCAACATTGTCATATCATCATGGAAAATATCTTCACTATCATCCATTTACACAGTTCCTTTCAACACCATTCTTAGACTTATTCATTTATTTCACTAATCTTACTCAGCACTTAACCTTGAGAACATCAATACTTTATCTAGCCATACTTCATATAAAAGTGACAGACTTTATTCATAATTTATCACAAAGACCAATATACAAATCTTACCATATATATATTATAGGTCACGCCACAAAGACCAAACAGATTATACCATAAATTTTTCACACAGAATACGCCACAAAGTCATCATACAGAGTCTCGTGTTTATTGTCTTAGCGGACTACCACATAAATTCATGTATCGTGATCTACCACTTTGATTCATACATCATTGATGGCTACACTATGAACATACATACAGTCATATCATATCATGCCATGGACCTTAACCACATGATTCTCAAGATCGTTCAAGATAAAAGTGACAATAAATCACTCATGAAGAAAGCTAGAAGCTAGGCAAATTGTGTTTCCAAAGATAATCTTTCTTTCACAAATGATGGCTTAGAAATTTTAGTCTACTATATAAATAACATGAAATAAAAAAGATGATGTGGTTTTTTATTAATTGATAGGGATCATAGACGTTGTCATAGGAAGGATCCATAAAATAATTTCTAATATTTAAGAGACTTGTATTTTATAAATGATCAATCACACCTAAATGAAAGGGATTAATATGCCATTTGATATTTGACTTTGGTTTTTGGTCAAATTGGTACCCGAATTTGACTTCTTTCATCTATTGTAGTAATTTTTCAAACAATGTTGAAATTGGATGACGTGGACCAATGAGATTGTTAGATATGGCACACATGACACACCATCAACTAAATGTGGTTTCAACCTTAGTAAACATTTAAAAATAAAACTAAAAAAATTAATAATATATTAAAAAACTATTTCAATGTATAAAAAATTTAAAGACTATAAAAAAATGAAAAATCATTTAAAATAATAAGTTACAAAGATAAGAAAGTATATAAATTTTAAAAAATTAAGAATGCATATAAAGCATTTAGATATAATTAAAAAAATAAAATTAATTGAAACATACAAAAAATAATCGATATTGATCATTATTGATCGACTTTGATCATCATTAATTGGTCTTGACCAATGATCGGAATTTAGTAACCAATTAATGACATATGTGAGACATGCAATTTTTTCTGTTTTTTATTTTAATTTTCAGAATTTTAGATTTTTTAAATTTATATATAAATTTTAAAAATTGAAAATACCCCTTAACTTAGATTTAATATGAGATTGGAATTTGGTGTTGAAGTGTAGAAAACGGTTGGAGAACAGTCCAGGCAAGCCCAGTCTAATCTATGGAATAAGGGTTGGTCACTTCGTCGTTGCCTGGTGTCAAGAGTGAGTGGCTTTTTTTCTTAAAATATGGATGTGGAAACGCTATCTTCACTCTGCCCGTAATATTATTAATTTACTGGAATCGAATTTCTAATCACAAATTTAAAGGACAACCAATCAAAACTCCTATAATATATATTATAAGTTCAAAGCCAAAAATCATATATATTAACATCTTATACATGTAGATTACATTACAAACTATACATGTTAAAATTATACAAAAATTTGGTGGTGTTGCTTTGGATGGAATAGTTATGTTGAAGCTTTAGAAATTAAAGTTTCCTTAAGTTGAAATTTCAATAAAATAATATTTTATAAATTTTTTTTTTATATTAATGTGTTATTCTATAAAAATTAAGATTTTAGTTATTTTCCAACTTGATGTTTGTTTGATTGATTAGTGATAAGTATATATATAACGTTAATTAAAAATTATTAATAGAAAATAAAACATGATATGCATGTAGCAAAATGGAAGGACATATAAGAAATTCCCAAATGTGTAAGAGAAGTGCATGTGATGGATCTTAAATTCCTCTCGACCTGTATTTTATAATTATTTCAACTCACACATGGCTGGAGTGTTGATTCATAAAAAATGGGCAACATGCAAATAAAACCCCCCACCTCACTCTTAATACAAGAAAGTAATTGTGAAGTAAATGACACAAGCAAGAAAAAGCTTTGAAAATGTTGTTAAAATAGAATATTTAACACTTATTTAAGTAGTGCTACAGTATAAGCATGAAGGGTGAGATTGGAAAAATGAATAAATTAAAGTTAGGATAAGGACTGATTTTCAGAGTAGACAAATTACAAAAGGTCCTTTTCTAACACGCAATTATAATTAGGTTAAGTGAAAAGGACCACTAATTCCATTTCCATGTGCCAAAACACCCTGTCCTTCCCAATTTCCCAAACATGTTACCGACAGTGCTTTTACTAAATTATATATCTCAAAATTACAAGCGACACCCTAAGGTAGAAAATATTCCTATTTCTTCTTAGGAAAAATAAAATTTAAAGATCCAATGTTCTGAAAAAGGCCAATTTGTAGGTGAAGAAACAGACAGCACAACCTCCACTAATTGCGATTTTACAAGCTATTGAAAATTATTTCTTCTTGATGTCACTATTTCATTTTATTTAGATATGGAAAACAATTTCTCTTTAATTGTAGATTTTGCTTTAGCTTTCAATTTTCTATTTTTCATTTATTCTATAGCAAAATGTACAATTTCCTCCTCCCCTTATAAAGAAAATAAATAAAATATACTAACGGCGTGAAGTAAGAAACTGGGAGAGAGATTTAATATATAGATTAAACGGCGTTAGTTGCCTGGTCTTCTTCGTTGTTGATATTGATGAGTGCTCTCTCACACACTGACACTGCATCTGGTGACAAGCTGGTACTTAACAGCGTTTTCTCCGACAGAAACGCCGTTGTTTTTGCTCCCGAAAGTGATATAAGCCGGACATCTAACATTGAGATGATACCTGCCTGAAACGAAAGTCCCAACTTTCCATCTCACCCGTCCATCAATCTTGATCACCATGAAGATCGTTCCGGCAGCTTGTTCGGACTTCAAAGCGACGGAGAAATCGGGAGCTATAGGGACCATGTTCCCGTAGATGAAAGGGGACCAAACATTGATCTCATTATGACCCTGATATGTTGGAGGGAGAGCTGTCCTAAGAGTGGTTTGTTGGTTCCGGTAGGTGGCGTAGATGACGAGCCTGTCGTAGTAAATCCCGATTCTGTCATTGGGGTTTCGGGTGGATACGGTGACTTGGAAATTAGAAGTGAGGAAATTGGGAGTGGAGGCGTTGAAAGCATAGACGGTGGTGTCTTGAAGGATGAAGCGGGGTTTTGTGGGGCGGAGGATTGCCCAAATGATGAGGATTGTGATGAGAACAATAAGAAGGAAGACTAGAAGGCAACCGAAGAGCCTTCGTATGAGCTGCCGCCGGCCTTTGCCATGGTTGCCGCAATCCTTGGCCGTCATAGTAGGCAGAAAGTGAAGGTCGGTGAAAGTTTGGTTCTAAGGGGAGAAAAAGAGAGTTCAACCTATCTATCTATCTGCCTTTTTTGTAAAATGAAATGAACGTGTTGCGGTGTTGAGGGTAGTGTAATTGATATTTATATAAAACAAAATATTTAGTGGATGTGTAATGAATCAATAATTGAATTTATATTAAAGCACTACCTCTCAGTGTAGAGTACTCCAGGGTGTGCTAAGATAAAAGTGTTAATTTTTTTTATACGTATATATATATAATAACGGTATATGCTTACATAATATGTATTCGCATTATTCATTTTTATAAAGAATAAATAATAAATCTGATATTTTTAGAAACATTATAAATTTATAATTTCATATTTTTAAAGATTAAATATATTTATTTTACGTTTCTAGAGGATTAAAGTATAATTTTGTTATATATTAATTTATAATTTATTTATTTATAAAAAATTGAATTTTTATTTTTATTTTAAAGAGATGAAATTATAATCTCACTATATTAATTTATATATTTTATAGGTGTCAATTTTTATCTAGATGACCGTAAATCCTTTACTATAACATTGATGGTTTAGTTGACTAGTTAAAAAATAATTGTAAGGTACTTTAAAATATATATTTTTTAAAAAAGTAATGTGAATTTCACTTAAAAATTAAATTAAAAGAAAATTCAAAATTACTCATGTAATTGTGCATTGTCAAGTCAAGAAAGGGAAGCTCACTTTTTGTTAATAAATCTTGCAAACAAACAAACCAAAAAAAAAAAAAAAAAGGTAGATTTAAAATAATTTGGGATTCCATAGTCCATATGAAAAAGAAAATTAAAAAGAAAAAATAGCAACTTTATGAATAATTGAGTTCAACATTCAACAGTTAATTCTAAACCAAAAGAAGATTATAAAAAGATATTCTAAATCAAAAAATAGCAGAAAAAGAGATTATCAAACAAAAAAGAAAGAAAGAAAAAGGAAAAGTAAAATAATAGCAAATGGTGTCATAACAGGGAAGCTTCCAGCTCGGCCAACCAACTTATTTATTTGAGGTTCCAGAATATACATTACATCTCAGCTGAGTGCTACCAAATATAAATTTTGTTAACGTAATTAAAATCTCCCTATATTATTTTATTTTTAGCATTGAATTTTCAAAGTATAACTTTAATGAATGTTTAGATGGCCGAAATTACGGGTAAAATTCTAGTATTTAATTTGTTAATTTATAGTTAAAAAACAAAATTGGTGTATACATGAGTTAGGGCTGTAAGAAAAGAGAAAAATCCCGATTTGAGTTTGAAATTCATACTTTGTCTGTCTGTCGAATTAAAAGGGTTTTGGAACCAGTTGCTGAGGCTGCGTGTGCATGGTACGCGCGATTGTCCTGTCACAAACATTATTCACACTGAGTGCGAAAGCTGTCGGGTTGGCCGACACGTCAAGTGGACATGAAAGGGCGAGAGTGAATAAAGTTTTGATGCAGATCATCTTCATCCTCCATATTTTTCTTTAAATTTAATCACCTAAAATTCAAATATAAATAAATAAAATTGAGAGTGGATTATAATAGGAGTTCAAAAAGAAGATAAAAATCTAGTAGAATCGAGACTATTACAGTGTAAAAGGTTAGTGTTGGTAAAAGAGGGCTTGGGATTCTTTTTCAGTGAAAATGAAATGCAGACCTTTTTTTGTTCGTAAGGGGAGAATAGTTGAACAAGACTTTTCTAACTATTAAATAGTTCGGCAGACCCAAGCTTTTTGAGGTTTTTCTTATCAAATAAATTATTAGGGTAATTTAATTTAAAATAAATTCCAACAAAATAATAAAATAGAAAATTGAGTGGTAGGCTGGTCAGCTTTTGAGCACTGAGATTTAAGCGGATTTCTTATCCCTTGTCTTCTTGTTTGTACAAATTAGCAATCGCAAATCATGTTTCAACTTCTAAACTGTCCTAATTCTCTTGTTTTCTTTTGTACTAGGCTTTTCGCTTTTCAATGCCTATAAACATTTGTTAACACATTGTTTATTTATTTTCTAAAAAGGGTTAAATTATGTTAATGCAAAATTTCAGTGTAGAAAATCTCAAACATACAAATAACAACTCAAACAAAAAGAAAATGAAGTAACAGGATAAGGTTTTAAAGTGTGTATCAAGCCATTATCTTTAAGGTTCTATTCAACCCACCTATACTCGGTGTGCAAATGAGTTTCAAGTAAATGAACCTCGATGATACAATGAAGCCTGACGACTATTTACGTTTTGCACTAATGATTCTTTATAGAATAATCTAAGAATAATAGAATATGGAGGAAGCATAGAAAGAACTTTTGAAAATTTTTTATATGTTTTCCAAATAAAATCTCACTCCTATTTATAGGAATTCTCGTGTCTCTTCATAGAGACATAAACTTTCAATAGGTGTATTTTTCTGAATAATCACATTTTTAAAAGAGACATAATTATTGAACTAATATCTCTTGAGTAGTTTTAATTTTTTTTCAAAAATCAAGTGATATAACTTTTGATCAATAATCAAAAGATATAACTTTTGATTAATTAGATCATTTCATTTATAGTTATCGGAATACTATAAATATTTGAAAATGTTCCAACAATCTGCCCACATTTTCAAAAGATTTTAGATTTTGATAATCTTGGAAATCAATTTGCACAAATGAAGATGTCTTACGACTGAACATTCACTTAATGAAAACATGTTAAAGTTAATCGAATTGCGTGGTAGATTAAGCTTTGAACCAACTATTCTATTTGACTAATCGAACACATCTCACAAGATGATTTCAACACTGGTAAATGCATAGTATCTAGAGACACTATTATGACCATGTGTCGGTGTCCTCTTTTAATGAGTGTTGTTAGAGTTAAGCCCTTGAGCTCTTAGAAACGATCACACATCACGTTCACATAGGTAGATCCCATTGAAAGTTTTCTCATAATTATAACACTCTAACATATTTATGTTATGGGTTCAATAAGAGTACATTACTCATCCTTCCCTTATCATAACGACCTAGCACTTTAATCTTAGGATGAATTTATTTATAGTGCTAGTAGTTACATACTAATGATGTACTTTTTCTCATTGAACTCAATACTTGACGTTATACCAAGTGTTGAGTCAAGTTTCCATCATAGATTACTCTAATTAATGGGCTTTACTCTCATCCCTTTTGAGGTCTTGTTTACTACATCTCTAGCAAGACTTTTGTTCAAAGGATTTGCCAAGTTTTTTGTAACACCCCTAACTTGTCTCCGTCATCAGATTAGGGTTACGAAGTATTACGACACATATTGTAACATTTAATATCATTTAAACAATCATATATTAATTTAGATAAAAAATATTCAAATGAAAATAACATTCATAGCATAATACATTTACGGGCCTTAAAACGAGCTTACAGAGCCCTAAAAAAATAGTTTGGGAACAATTAGGGACTAATTTGAAATAAAATAGAAAGTTTTAGGAAAAAGTTGAAAATTTTGAAAATAGGGGTCACACAGCCGTGTGAGCAGGCCATGTGACAACCTAGGCCGTGTGGCTCAAGGACATGGTCATGTGGCCAAAGCGTGCACAACTCGAAATAGGGTCACGCGTTCATGTCGTAACCTGTGTACCCACCCGTGTACAATTCGAAATAGGGTCACACAGCCATGTCGTAAGCTGTGGAGGTATTCGAAATAAGGTCACACAACCATGTCACCAGGCTGTGTAACTCTCCATAACCGTGTGAGTTAAAAATGCACAAAAATTTAAGAAGACACACGGTCAAGGGACAACTCGTGTCCCAAGCCGTGTGTACCTTAAAAAACTTTCAAAATAAGACATCTTTTTAACCAAATCTTAAGTACCAAGTTAACCCAAAATCAATCATTTCTATACACCAAAACATATTCAAATAGGCTTTAAACATACCAAATCACTCAACCTAAGTGCCTAACCAATGTGCCCTCATTAACACCATTCATTTATCAAAACTATCTACATTTCACACCAAACTAGTAGCATTCAAGTTCACATATCCATACCTAAAATATGTACTAAACTTACTATATTTCAAATGCCTTCATAATATTCACACCAAATACCAAAACAACTTTATATGTACATTTACATACCCAAAACCAAAGGTGCATACACAAACAAGCTCATCTAACCTTATATTAACCAAAGTTGCAACACATGAAGTCATTATCCCAAAGCATACACATAACATACCAATTACATGCCATATAACCCAAAAGTAAACATTCAAAAGCTACCAAAAGATATCTCTAGATAGTGTGATTCTTCGAGTTGATCCAATCACTCGATTTCCACAAAACATAATCTACAAAGAAGTAAAAGAAATAACACGGGTAAGCTTTACTAGAGCTTAGTAAGTTCAATGGTTAAAATGATAAACTTACTGTATAAACACATAAATCACACAGTAACAATTAATTAACTATAATCCTGTCAAGTGCAACACTTAATAGGTGAGTCTTTATATTGATAATCATAATAAATAATCATTACAATTATACTAGATCATTTAATATCAATTCAATTTACTAATCAAAAAATTATATAACCATTTAAAATCTGCCCAATGAATGATATAACAATTCGGTTATGTCCAGAACACACCAGAATGCTCAAACGAGCTTAACCAATCGAGAACACACATAGGCACCAAGTGCTTAACCCGTAGGCTAACATCCCTTCGAAACACACCTGGGCACTAAGTGTCATGCTCGAAGGCCTTACATTTTGTTCAACTTGATCCCTAAAGCTAAAGCAAGATTATTTTTTTACAATTAAAATGTATATCCATAAAACCAAATTTAAAACTATTCCAAATCAATCCTCATATGCTAAAATTTCTTGATAATAACATGTCCTATTTTCAATTAAACCTCTAAACTTGAAAATTATAGAAAATCACTTAACAAAATATTACTATTTAACACCCAAGCATCATATTCTACCATTAAACTTCAAAAACACACCAAATTCATCAATGGCATCTTCCAAAACATTTAAAATTTTACAAATTATCCTCGGGTTAGCTAGATAGAGATAAAACGATCCCAAAAACATAAAATTTGTGAAAAACATGTAACATCCCAAAAATCGGGGGTTGGTAGAATCGAGTTTGTGAATAGAGAGAGAGTGGTCATGTAACACCCCAAACCCGGCCTAGACGCTATGGCCGAATCTGACATGTCACACGTGTTTAAAAATCCATGTTTCGTTTGATTGACTAGAAAACCGCCTAAAGCCGGTTAACCAAAGTGAATGGAGGTCGGGCACCGTGTAGGTATCCGAAACGGAGGAGGTGAGCCATGAAGGCGCTAAGTACCAAGCTCCCTGATAGAACCAATCCTAGACATGCCCACAACCATTGCCACACTTTGGTAAACGAGTTGAGATCACCTCTAAGTGGTTATCTTTGTTAAATCGATTATGTGAGACGTGTTTTATTTTAAAAATAGGTATCATTTTGAAAACGCGTCCCTAAGTCTAGCCCATTTTATTTATTATCAACCAATTTAAACAAAATAATCCGTAAAAGAAAGAAATAAAGTTGAAGTTAAAATGGCCTTATTACAACCCAAAAATAAATGATGAAATAAATAAGCTTAGTGAAAACCCATTACTTATTGAAAAGTCCCAAATGCGATCACCGTGGCCACTCTGAATCCCCTCCACTCCAAGTCCCCAAGTCAAGGCTCACCTGTAAGATAAGAAAGAAAGGGGGTGAGTTTGGAAACTCAGTGTGCAACAAGCCCCTTTCAGAGCCCAAAACAATATCAGCTTCCTGGGCCTAAGCCCAAATTTAATTACCACATTCACTGGGCCGAAGCCTTTTCATAATTCATATCATAATACTTTGGCGCATGACCTTTTCATATATCACATATCGAATCATCGGGCCAAGCCTTTTATTACTCATGTTATCGGGCCAGCCTTTTTCTCAGAAATAGTATGGCCCATAGGCCCATTTCACTATCACATGTAATATCAATGCATGAATGCGAGCCCATTTGGGGAGACTACTCAACCCACCAACCGCTACTCTCCACCCGTACCAACCAAGCTCTCCATGTGGGGAATAACTCAACCCACCCAACCAAACTCTCACCTTTGCGCATATAGTGCTTAACATATAACTGAGGCCTAGCCTCTTATAATAATCGGGCATAAGCCCTTTTAATAATCAGGGCATAAGCCCATTTCGAAATCGGGGCATAAGCCCTTTTGCACTTCCTCCATCCATATATAAAACCCAACCCAAATGCATATAATGAATTCATCATGTATATCTCATACATATCATGTGCATACCATACATGTCACGTGCATATCATACATTTCATGTGCATATCATACATATCATGTACATATCATACATATTTTTATCAAATCCCATGTATAAACCTCATAGTTAACCCTAGGGTATAATGGTCATTTTGCCTAGGGGCAAAATAGTCATTTTCATGTTATAAGGGCATTCTCGTAATTTTACCAAATACTAGGGTTTTCATACTTATCATCAATTAATAAAGCTCGTAGGAGCAAACGGTGAAATCGCCCATTTTTCCGATTGGCCCAAAAACTCAATGGGCTTACTTCTACCCTCGAGGCCCATCTTACCGAATATGCCGAAATCACATTCTTTCCCTTTTCCATTATTTTCGTTCATCAACTCATCGACATCAAACCAATTAGTGAGCATCCGCTGGCTCACAAGTCCTCGAATTGCCAGAATTTAGGCATTTCGGCTTTTCGGCATTTATCGCTTTTAAGCTAGGAAAGAGGGTAAGTTACACACCTGTTTGGCGGTATTCTTCCACGAGATCTCCTACACGATTTCTCCTATAACCAACCGTTAATAAATCAGCTTCCATAAATTAAATCAAAACGGAAACCATCTATTACTAACACTTACACATTCGGCCACCCTCCAAAATAGCCTTAAAAACCTTACCTTGTCGACACTGATTGACTTAGATCTATCCACTCCAAAGATTTAACCGAATCAAGTCGTCAGTACACGTTGCTGCTCCTTTACCATAAAAATCATAACATTAATAAAAGAATCAACCCATGAGCCTATACCCATAATCGGCCACTTCCTCAAAAACATAGGGTTTCTACCCTTGTTAATAGTCTTACATAAAATTGCTTAAGATTTTGAGCACTTACCACCGCTCTCTTCTTCTTGAATCTGTCTAGCCCTAGGAGATAAGGGAGTTGATCACCGATAAACAAAATAAAGAAGGAAGATGGTTGTTGATAACCAAAAGTCAGCACCACCTTGATCGCATGACTTTTTCTGGCTTTTGCGTTGTTTGTAAAAGTATGACTTAATGGATGAAAGGAGGGGAAAGTAGGCTGGTTTGGAAGATAGAGAAGGAGAAAATAATGGAAGAAGAGTTGGTAGATTTGCCATCGAGAGAAAAGAGAGCACTAGCCGAAAAAAGAAAAACGGCAACAATACCCTATGTGCCGAAATTCTAAATCCAATGAACTCTTGCCGAACTCCCCTCTTTAGCTTCCCTTATTCGGCCAACTTCTATCCCCATCCCCAATCCCTAAAAACTCTCCCCTTATCACTCCTTAAATCATGCATCTGACCGAATCCAAACTCCTCCTTAGCAGAATCCATTTGGACTCCACCACCTTCCCTTTCTGCACTTAAAAAATAAATGCTTCTATTGCCAACACAAGGAATCGATCCCATGTCCTCCCAAACCACTTACACGCCACCCTTATAGCTCCCTAGTGGCGTCACTTAGCCACTTTACTAGAGGCTCTTTTGTGATGCATTTTACCCATAACTCTATATAAGGTCACCTAGCCAAAAACCCCTAACTCTTAAATCCAAAATTTCAAAAATTCAACTGGTTTTGGCAAACACATGGGCCTTCCATAAGCCCATTTACCTACTCAAAATATTAATTTCACATCCAACTACAAAATTAAAAAAAACTTTACCAAAATATTGAGAATCACCAATTAACCGAAAATCAGGATGTTACAACTCTACCCTCCTTAAAGAAATTTCGGCCTCAAAATTTTACCTTGTTCGAAAAGTTGAGGGTACTCGTTGACGACGCCTCCTCGCCTCCCAAGTAGCTTCTTCTTTGCCATGGTTTCTCCAAAGTACTTTCACCAAAGTGGAACTGTCTTCCTTCTCAACACCTTGACGTCACGATCAAGTATTTGCACAGGTTCCTCTTCGAAAGTCAAATCCGACTGTACCTCGATTTCTTCAACTGGCAGGACATGAGTTGGGTCGATCGATACCGCCAAAGATGGATACATGGAAAACGTCGTGGATACGCTGCGAGCCCGGTGGTAGTTCCAAATGATAAGCCATCGTCCAATCTGCTTAACAATTCGGTAAGGCCCAATAAACCGTGGGCTCAACTTACCCTTCTTACCAAACCTTAAAATCTTCTTCCAAGGTGAAATTTTCAAGAAGACCATGTCCCCTACAAAGATATTCTACGCCCTACGTTTCAAATCGGCAAGAAGACTTTTGTCGATCCGCTGCCTCCTTTAACCGATTCCTAATCACCTTAACCTTGTCTTCGTGATTCGCCACCAACTCGCCCAAGTACTTGTCTATCCCCACCCTCATCTCCAACAAGTAGGCGAATGACATTTCCGCCCATATAGTGCCTCATAAGGAGCCATCTCAATACTTGCTTGGTAATCGTTGTTATACGCGACTTCGCCAACGGTAAGTAATCTTCCCAACGCCCCTAAACTCAATAACACAACCCCTCAACATGTCTTCCAAAACTCGAATAATCCTCTCTGATTGTCCATCTGCTTGAGGGTGAAAAGCCGTCTTCGAAATCTAATCGCGTTCCCAACGCCTCATGCAACTTCCGCCAAAATCGAGATGTAAACCTTGGGTCTCGGTCGAAATGATTGACACTGCACCCCATGCAACCGCATTTATCTCTCGCCACATATAACTTGGCCAACTTTTGGAGTGAGTAATCGGTTGACAACAGTATGAAATGAGCAGACTTCACCGACCTATCCACAATTACCCAAACCGAGTCCTTCTTAGATGGTGTCAATGGCAACCCACTTACAAAGTCCATGGTTACCCTTTCCCACTTCCACAAAGTGGTATCTTGACTGGTCAGAATAATCTCAAGGTAGTTGATGCTCGCCTTTACTTGTTGACAAGTTAAACATTTCCTCACAAATTCAGTCACTTCCGCTTAAGCCTGTGCCACCAATATAGCTCTCTATAAGTCTCGATACAACTTGCTTCCTCCTGGATGCATCGCACAAGGCCCACCATGTGCCTCTTTTAAAATCATCATCCTTAAATCGAGTCCTTCTAGGTATACACATTCTTCCTCAAAAACAGAGAACCCTTCACTATTCACCCAAAGTCCGAATTCTCACCGCTCAACTTGCTGAAACCGAGAACCCAACGATTCATCCATCAACCAAGGCCTCTTAATTTGCTCTACCCAAGTCGGTCTCACTTGCAACTCGCCAATATAAGCTTCCATCATCATACAAGCTTAGGCGAGCAAACATCGCCTTCAACTCGCCACCGTTTCTACGACTCAACGCATCGCCTACAACATTTGCCTTACTCGATGATATTCAATCGAATAGTCATAGTCTTTTAATAGCTCGATCCACCTTCGTTGTCTAAGATTCACTCTTTCTCGAGTCGCCAAGTACTTAAGACTCTTATGATCCGTGTAAATGATGCATCTCTCTCCATACAAGTAGTGCCTCCATATCTTAAGTGCGAAAATCACCACGCCAACTCCAAGTCATGAGTAGGATAATTCACTCATGAGGCTTAAGTCGTCGTAAAGCATAAGCGACCACTTTGCCCTCTTGCATCAACACACACCCCAAACCTACATGTGATGCATCACTATACACAAAGAAATCTTTACCGGATTCTCGCCGAATCAACACCGGTGCCTCATCGAACTTTCTTTAACTTTTCAAAAGCCTCTTGCGCTTATTCGTCCAAACGAACGGTGCTCCTTCCTTATAAGTTTCGTTAATGGCGCCGCCAACACGTAAAAATCCTTCCACAAACCTTCTATAATATCCTCGCCAACCCCAAAAAGCTTCGATTTCTTCTCGACCTTGGTGGCTTCCACTCCAAAATCGCCTCAATCTTCCTAGGGTCAACCTTAATCCCTTCTGCATACACACAACATGCCCTAAGAAGGTTACTTCATTCAAATGTAACTCGCACTTACTAAACTTTGCATAAAGTTGCTTTTCCTTTTAGCACTTGTAGCACAATCCGCAAATGCTCATCATGCTTCTCTTCGCTTATGCAGTACACCAAGATATCATCAATAAAAACAACAACAAACCGATCCAAGTATGGTTTGAAACACTCGATTCATCAAATCCATGAATGTCTTTGCGGCATGCGTTAGTCAAGCCAAAAGGCATAACCAAAAACTCGTAATGACCATATCGAGTTCGAATGCCGTCTTATGGATATCCTCTTTTTGACCCTTAATCGATGATACCTCGACCAAAGGTCAATCTTGGAGAACATCAAGCTCCTTTCGCTTGATCAAACAGATCGTCGATCCTTGGTAACGGATACTTGTTCTTAATTGTCGAAACATTCAATTGGCGATAATCAATACACATTCGCATGGTCCCATCTTTCTTCTTTACGAACAATACCGGGCACCCCATGGAGAAATACTGGGTCTTATAAACCCTCTCCACCAACGCTTCTTGAATCGAGCCTTCGCCCACCAACTCTTTTGGTGCCATCCTATAAGGTGCAATCGACACCGAGCCGTTCGGGCAACAAGTCGATTCCAAACTCGACTTCTCTGTTCGGAGGTAGTCCGGGAAGTTCCTCCTAAATACATCTTGGAATTCCTTAATGGTCCTAACTGACTCCACGGTCATCACTGCAGGTTCAACTTGACTCATAAACGCCAAGAACGCCTCACAACCTTTCCGAATCAACTTCTCCGCCCTTAACGCTAAACAACATTAGACAAGTAATTCCTTCGCTCCCCCAATGACCATTACCTCCTCATCTTTATCGCTTCTTAGCACCATCCTCTTAACAAAGACAATCCAAAGATCACCCTATGCTTAGTCACCATCCATCCCCAAAATAAGATCAAACTCTCGAAATGGTAGCTCCATCAAATCCCCTACAAATATCTCACCTTGCGTCTCTAAAGGCACTTCCTTAAAAAGTTTATCCACCCTAACCGAGTATCCCAAAGGGCTTATTACCGATACCCCACTTACAGACTCTTCAGGAAGCACACCCAATGCCCCAGATACATCACAAGCAACATACGAGTGGGTAGAACCCACATCAATCAAAGCGATGTAAGGCTTGCTATGGATGAGGAACGTACAGCTTATAACATCGGGCGTCACTTTCCTCACGACGTCGTGCGGCATAAACCAGTACGTTGTCGTCGAGCCTCACTTTGTCCAAACCCGCCAGTGCCCCACGCCCTCGTCCATTACCATTGCCACCTCTACCTTGACCACGACCCTCCGAGGCGGTGGTCCCCTCACTATGGGTTGAACTCCTCTTTGTTCCGCAGCTTGATCCTGAGCTGCTCTCCGAGGACAATCTCTAAACTTATGCTCCTTGGACCCACATCGAAAACACGCTCCAGTACGTTTCCAACACTCCCCCATATGTGCTCTACCACAGTCTTTGCATACCTGCGGTTTAAAAGTATTCCTCGGAGCTGGCTCCTCCACTCTAGCTCTTTTAGCATTTCTATCTGCAGTACCAGAGGGTCTAGAATCTTTTCTAAATCTGGGTCGATCCCTCTCACGGTTCCGCCGTTCCGTCTGTTTCACTTCCTCGGCTATCTTGGCCTTCTCCACTAGTGCAGCGAAGTCACGTTCCCTTTGTGGAGCTATCAGCACTCTAAGCTCATCGCGAGGCCATCCTTGAATCGAACATTTGCGCTCATATTCATCGCAACTATCCCACTAGCATATCTACTCACCTTAAGAATTCCGCCTCATACTCCGCAATGTGCCTTATTACCTTGAGCCAAATTCGAAATTCTTTTCTACGAGCATCCACATAACTCGCGCTCCAACATACCTCCCTAAAAGCGACTTGAATACAGTCCCCAAGTCACACGTTCGATCGGGTACTCTCCCTACTGTGATCCACCACCGGTATGCCTCATCTCTTAGCAAGGACACGGCTCTCCTTCGACTTTTGTTCCATCGAGCAATCGAGGTCGTCCCATAATTCGCTCGCCGCTTCTAACCAATACTCACCACGCTTGGGGCTACTCCGGATCGCCCCTAAAACCTCTCGCTCCGTTAGCGGAGTCGCTCGAGAGATAGATCCTGCTTTCTTCGTCCCGATGCTAGCTCCGGCAACCCTTTCTAGAACCCTTAACATTGCTTGGGACAAAGCATCGCCCCCGCACTCGATCATATGACCCAGTCTCCGTTGTCTGTGGCACAAATGTCTCCTCAGTTGGCCTATGCCTTGAGGATGATGATTCAGCTTGTGCTCTACCACGACCGCGTCCACGCCCGCGGCCTCGTCCACGCGTTCCCCTTGTACTCATATCGAATTTTCTGATTACGAGTTTTATGAAATTAGTCAAATATTTCAGTTTCTTTTAAGAGATGTTTTATGGAAATATGGCAATTCAGGGATTTGTTTTCGCGACGAAATAGCCTAGCTACAGTCCCAATCCTACTGTTTCATAGTTCTGCCCTAACTACAGTATTATAATAGGGCCTCAGTTTAACATTTTATCCGAATTTACCAATACAAAAGTAGGGGTACTTACAGACTTGGTGCCGGGGATTCAGTGTGCCACATCCTTCTTCAAACCATTCAAAAATTTAAACATACATTTGGTGAAAATTTTTCCAAAATTATTTTATAATACCTCCGTTTTACAATTTTCGATTTTAAACCCATTAAAAGAACAAAGAAAATTTAAACATCTTAAAAATCTACCGTTTCCAAAAATACCCTTCTTAGGCCTAAGTTTTCAAAATTTTCGGACCCGATCCACAGCCGAGTTGTTGCAACTGGGCTCTGATACCACTAAATGTAACACCCCAAACCCGGCCTAGACGCTATGGCCGAATCTGACATGTCACACGTGTTTAAAAATCCATGTTTCGTTTGATTGACTAGAAAACCGCCTAAAGCTGGTTAACCAAAGTGAATGGAGGTCGGGGCACGGTGTAGGTATCCGAAACGGAGGAGGTGAGCCATGAAGGTCGCTTAAGTACCAAGCTCCCTGGATAGAACCAATCCTAGACATGCCCACAACCATTGCCACACTTTGGTAAACGAGTTGAGATCACCTCTAAGTGGTTATCTTTGTTAAATCGATTATGTGAGACGTGTTTTATTTTAAAAATAGGTATCATTTTGAAAACGCGTCCTAAGTCTAGCCCATTTTATTTATTATCAACCAATTTAAACAAAATAATCCGAAAAGAAAGAAATAAAGTTGAAGTTAAAATGGCCTTATTACAACCCAAAAATAAATGATGAAATAAATAAGCTTAGTGAAAACCCATTACTTATTGAAAAGTCCCAAATGCGATCACCGTGGCCACTCTGAATCCCCTCACCTCAAGTCCCCAAGTCAAGGCTCACCTGTAAGATAAGAAAGAAAAGGGGGTGAGTTTGGAAACTCGACAGCAACAAGCCCCTTTCGAGAGCCCAAAACAATATCACCATCGGGCCTAAGCCCAAATTTAATTACCACATTCATCGGGCCAAGCCTTTTCATAATTCATATCATAATCTTCGCCGCATGACCTTTTCATATATCACATATCGAAATCTTGGGCCAAGCCTTTTTTTACTCATGTTATCGGGTCAAGCCTTTTACAGTAAATAGTATGGCCCATAGGCCCATTTCATATCACATGTAATATCAATGCATGAATGCGAGCCCATTTGGGAGACTACTCAACCCACCAACCGCTACTCTCCACCCGTACCAACCAAGCTCTCCATGTGGGAATAACTCAACCCACCCAACCAAACTCTCCACCGGCGGCATAGATAGTGCTAACATATAACCGAGGCCTAGCCTCTTATAATAATCGGGCATAAGCCCTTTTAATAATCAGGGCATAAGCCCATTTCGTAAGTGGCCCAGGGCATAAGCCCTTTTGCACTTCCTCCATCCATATATAAAACCCAACCCAAATGCATATAATGAATTCATCATGTATATCTCATACATATCATGTGCATACCATACATGTCACGTGCATATCATACATTTCATGTGCATATCATACATATCATGTACATATCATACATATTTTTATCAAATCCCATGTATAAACCTCATAGTTAACCCTAGGGGTATAATGGTCATTTTTGCCTAGGGGCAAAATAGTCATTTTCATGTTATAAGGGCATTCTCGTAATTTTACCAAATACTAGGGTTTTCATACTCATCATCAATTAATAAAGCTCGTAGGAGCAAACGGTGAAACCGCCCATTTTTTTCCGATTGGCCCAAAAACTCAATGGGCCTTACTTCACCGAGAGGCCCATCTTACCGAATATGCCGAAATCACATTCTTTCCCTTTTCCATTATTTTCGTTCATCAACTCATCGACATCAAACCAATTAGTGAGCATCCGCTGGCTCACAAGTCCTCAATTGCGAATTTAGGCATTTCGACTTTCTAAACATTTATCGCTTTTAAGCTAGGAAAGAGGTAAGTTACACACTGCTTGGCGGTATTCTTCCACGAGATCTCCTACACGATTTCTCCTATAACCAACCGTTAATAAATCAGCTTCCATAAATTAAATCAAAACGAAACCATCTATTACTAACACTTACACATTACGCCACCCTCCAAAATAGCCTTAAAAACCTTACCTTGTCGACACTGATTGACTTAGATCTATCCACTCCAAAGATTTAACCGAATCAAGTCGTCAGTACACGTTGCTGCTCCTTTACCATAAAAATCATAACATTAATAAAAGAATCAACCCATGAGCCTATACCCATAATCGGCCACTTCCCCAAAAACATAGGGGTTTCGGCCCTTGTTAATAGTCTTACATAAAATTGCTTAAGATTTTGAGCACTTACCACCGCTCTCTTCTTCTTCTTGAATCTGTCTAGCCCTAGGAGATAAGGGAGTTGATCACCGATAAACAAAATAAAGAAGGAAGATGGTTGTTGATAACCAAAAGTCGGCACCACCTTGATCGCATGTGACTTTTCGGCTTTTTTATGTTTCTGTAAAAGTATGACTTAATGGATGAAAGGAGGGAAAGTAGGCTGGTTTGGAAGATAGAGAAGGAGAAAATAATGGAAGAAGAGTTGGTAGATTTCGGCTATCGAGAAAAAGAGAGCACTAGCCGAAAAAAAAAACGGCAACAATACCTATGTGCCAAATTCTAAATCCAATGAACTCTTGCCGAACTCCCTCTTTAGCTTCCCTTATTCGGCCAACTTCTATCCCCATCCCCAATCCCTAAAAACTCTCCCCTTATCACTCCTTAAATCATGCATCCGACCAATCCAAACTCCTCCTTAGCAGAATCCATTTGGACTCCACCACCTTCCCTTTCTGCACTTAAAAAATAAATGCTTCTATTGCCAACACAAGGAATCGATCCCATGTCCTCCCAAACCACTTACACGCCACCCTTATAGCTCCCTAGTGGCGTCACTTAGCCACTTTACTAGAGGCTCTTTTGTGATGCATTTTACCCATAACTCTATATAAGGTCACCTAGCCAAAAACCCCTAACTCTTAAATCCAAAATTTCAAAAATTCAACTGGGTTTTGGCCAACACATGGGCCTTCCATAAGCCCATTTACCTACTCAAAATATTAATTTCACATCCAACTACAAAATTAAAAAAAACTTTACCAAAATATTGAGAATCACCAATTAACCGAAAATCAGGATGTTACAGGTCATGCCTTAATTTTTGAAATTTATCTATGTATTTTTAGGAAATAAATGAGGTATTGGTTTATTGGTTAAATCTTAGTGTAACGTTTCTTGAAACCCAAGTTCAATCGCTTCTATTGCAACATTTTTATTATTTTGCAAATTTTGCCTTAAACCTTAGTATGTGAGATGCCTTGTTTTTTAAAATAAATATTTCAAATTATATCAAGAATGAGTTATTGGTTTGATGGTTAAGCATTAGTCAATTTATCCTTGAGGTCCTAACTTCAATTACCTTCCCATGCAACTAATTTAATTTTTTGACAAAAACCCCCTTGTTTTAATGTGTGTCCTCCAAGCCTAGTTAACCTAGGTATAGATATTAATTTTTTACTAATAATCAGCCTTTAACCCTCCTCCTCATTGCCGTATCCATTCCTCTCCTCCTTTCCTTCTCTTTGATTTTATTTTTTTTCCTATCCTCCATTGTTGTCGTCGCCTACATTTAGTTTTACCATCTTTTTCTTTTTGCCACAAGATTTGTTAACATATTCTCCACCATATTGCTGTAATTTTTCCTCATTAAAATCAACCCCAAATCTGAAATCTTGAACTCCAAGATTGATCCCAAACATTGCCAAGAAGTTGCCATTGCCGTTTCTCTCGACTAGCTTAGGTAAGGTCTCTTCTCTCTTCAATTTCTTAATTAATCTTGTCCATTAAAAACCTAAATTTCCAGATATGAAATTTGGATGATTTTAAATTATTTAAAAGTTATTTTTCCAGAATTTAATGAGATCTCAAACCATTTTAAAATTCAGCCCCAATTTTGGCCACCATGAGGGGTGGTACGTGCGCCTATGTGTAAGAAAGGGGGATGTCTTGTTTCTTGGTTGTTGCCTATATTTTTCAAGCATTAATTTGAGTTCTTGAATCCTCCTAATCAGTTTTTAAACTCATTTCAATTAGGGAAAAATGTTCTTGATCGATTGGCCATTCGGATCCCACAAATCGTGAAGCATAAGTGCAATTAAGGGTAGCTAGCTTGTTATTTTGACAAAATTGTTAGGTAAATGTTATGAATTAATTAAATAAAGGAATTTAATCATTAATTAGCTACTTATTTTTCAGTATATTAATGAATTAGGTGCTGAACCAAATGCCCCAAATCATCCGTAAAGGTGAAGAACGATTGTACGTACGGTTTTCATCGATACAGTGTAAGAAATCTAACTAGTTTGGATTCATAAAATAGTTATAATTTCAACGATTGGTTTGAACTCATAAGTGGGTGTTTGGGGACTGGTTTAATGGTAAATTGATTTAATTTATACTAAATTTTGGTTTAGATTCGTTTAAGGAATTATTAAGGAAAATTGGAAGATTCGCTAGTGTGCTGCGAGGAAGTGAAAAATAAGTTGTGGGTCCTAAACTCATAAAATTGTTTGAAAATGTTAAATATCATGTTATATATGATAAATTACCTTTCTGATTGGATTGTATTAATATCCAAATTATTGATTTTGTGAGTGGCCGAACCAAGTATGTTTCGAGCCTTAAAAGATTGACATGTTGGCAAAATTGCTAGTTTGATAGTATGGATATTTGATTGAGTTTCTAAATGCATATTTGAGTTATGAGATGAGAATGTTTAACTGAATGATATAATGTGTTGAGATATTAAGCTTATGTATGATTTAAATGCATGAGATATTTTTTATATTATGTACTAAAAAGGGTGTTATTTATGCACAATGAAAACCCATAAAATATGTGAAATTGAACGATATTGATTGATACCAACACAATGGTAATTTGAGAGATTGGAACATTGTGTCCATTTATTGAAAGTATGTGATTATTGAGGACATGCTGAGCATGTCAAATGAATGTGAAAAGTATTGAGATATGATTATGTATGAGATTGTGTGACATATTGCATATGCATTGGGTTGGGATTTTGTGGTTGACGAAGGAGTTCCGTGGAGTACCGGTGACAAATTAAGTTCGCATTATTCGTAGTCAGTGCACTGCACCTAGAGTACCAAGGGGATTGGCGATTTCATCGCATATTATATGTTATTGGTGATTGTATCGCACTATTTGATATCCTGTAGATTTTCTACATTATTGATTATTCGATGGTTTTACTACATTGAGCTATGCTCATAATGTTTTAGAGTTCGGATGACGGGTCCTAGGGAACTCGTGGTGTGTAGCGGATGGTATGGGTAGGAACCTTTTTGCATTGCATCATGCTCACGACATATTCGAATGTTATCGATTTATGATATTTGTTGTATTGTGTTGTATTGAATGGTATCAAAATTAATGATTGTTACTCAAATGAATGATGTCTCATGCTCATAAACCGTTTAAAATCAATTTGATAGCGGCTATGTAATGGAATGAAATTCCTATGATGGTTCTGCTTTCTTCTGTTAATATTAATATGTTTCACTGTAATTGATAGTTTTGCCCGTTTAAATAATTTTTCGACTCACATTGAGCTTTTCATAAGCTCACCCCTCCAATAGTGTTTAACTTTCAGGTAAACCTTAAAATTAAGACCAAACTCGGCATTTGGAGAATCAACTTGAACCTCAAATTATTATTTTTTAATTTAGTATTATTAATTCTTTATTGGTTTTGGCTTGTAATTTTTAATTATTTCTAGTCTGTGGCTTGGTAACTTTTCTTTTGGGGATTTTTGCATGCATGGATTACTTAAGCATAATAACCGAATAATGCATATTGGGCTTAAGTAACATTTGATACCGTTCCCTAGTTTCCACTACATTGCAAAGGAACTGTTTTTGAAAAATAAATCGATAAGGCCACTAATTTTCTAAAATGACTTGAAAAATGGTTTTTCCACTGTATTAGTCTAACTAAAAGTTTTTTTTAGGGAAGAGTGACAAGCAAATAGTTTTTCTAAAACAATACTGTCAACAATAAAAAGAATCCTAAGCATACACAACCTAATGAATGAATGCTTCTAATATAACTCGAAGTACAACTATGGTTTTCTCTAAAATGAGTTTATTTAAAGGCTTAAAAAGTAACATAAGTTATCTTAGCCATTTCAGTGGCTAATGTAGCCTTCTCAATCTAGCCATAATGTCTAGGCCGGGTTTGGGAGGTTACAAAACAAGTGAAAAATACCTACCATGCATGTGAATTAAGCCAAGGCCAAAAGCTTCCCTACCATTTCCATGGTGTTTCAGTTTCAACAATGCTAAAATGAGGAAGATGACAATTTGATTTTACTTAATTTAAGTTTTATTATCTATTTACCATTTTACCCTTAAATAAACATTCAAATTTCACACTAATTCTCCTTTTAACCGTTAACTATATCTAATTACATGGTATATTTACCATTTAAGTCCATTAATTTTCATTTCTATATCCATTTAGTACTTATAACTAATAGGAACTAACTTTTTCAACTTTTACAATTTAGTCCTTTTTAATTAATTAACTACCTAAACATTAAAATTTCTTAACCAAAATTTAATGCGACACTAATGACCTCGTAAATATTAATTATTTAATACTTACAAACTGACATGTCGAAATTGTGGCTTTGCAACCACTGCTTCTAACACCACTGGAAAACTGGCTGTTACAACTCCCTTCTCTTAGGAAATTTCGTCCTTGAAATTGTTACTTGAGAATAAATTCAAATATTGTTATTTCATTGATTCTTCAGTTTCCCAGGTGGCTTCCTCAATTCCATGTCGATGTCACAAAACTTTTACCAATGGCACTCGTTTATTCAGAAGTTCTTTTACCTCACGAGCTAAAATTCTTATTGGTTCTTTAGAGTACAATAAATTTGACTGTAATTCAATCTCGCTGGAAGTGATCACATGAGAAGGATCTGCTTTGTACCGCCTCAGCATTGAAACATGGGAAACATAATGAATCTTTTTATAACACCCCAAATTTATTATTTTTGTTCTTGTAAATTTTGACACAAATCTGTATCTGCTTCAATGGTTAAGTGTTCTGGGTGTGTGTGAGAGGTCCCAAGTTCAAGCCATGCCTGGTAAATTTTGAATTTTTTTCTAAGTTAAGCCTCACTCTTGTTCAGTAGGCTTTTATTTAATTGTTTCTAAAACCATATCAGAATGGGCCAGTAGGCCTAGTGGTTAAGTGGAGTGTTGGTGTGTTGGAGGTCTTGTGTTCGATTCTCTGCGATGGCAAGGAGTAGTATTTTTGCTTAAATTTCGGCCAGAGTTGTGCTGAACTGGGATTATGAGTGGTGGATGTGTAGTGGGAGTTAAGGGAGAAAATTAAGGGATTGAGATAGGGTAGGTAGTGGGAACAGTTTCCCAAGAATTCTCTCTGCAAAAAAAAAAACCGATCATCTTCTCCTCCACTTCTTCTTTTTTTATTTTTTTCTTCTTTCTCTTCTTCTCTGTTCTTTGCCGAATTTTTGGTTCTTTGTCCTCCCTCTCTATTCGATTTTTCCTTTAGTCTCCATCTTGATCAACGATTGAAGGCACATGTTCTCTCTTCCACTCTTCTTTTTGTCGTCACCCCTTTCATTCTTTGCTGCTGATTTCCTTGTTTGATTCCCCTTCTACTTCTAAATTTTCTGTGGCTCGTTAATTCAGCTTTTGCACGATATTGGTAAGTTTCAGTTCTTGCTAGTCTTAACGTTTCTGGTTGCTTTCTAAGAGGGTTTCCTTTTTGGTGTTTAGGAGTTAATCAAGGGACTAAAAATTGTTCCCAATTGATGAGTTGAGTGCATGGATTTCTTGTTTCGATCGAAGGTAAGGGTTTCGATAATTATGGATGATGTCAAGTTACAATACCGTTTAAGTCTCGATTATGTTACTAAAATTGGGGCTTTGATTTGTCAATTTTAGGTACTGGAGTGCTCGTGAGTGATTAGGCATAAAAAATAATACAGGTGTGTACTCGATTGCGCAAAAAATGAGGTTTTAGCAAAAGTCAAAAACCTCACTGTTGACGTCACCTGGGCGTGTGGTTGCCCATGTGGTAGGCCGTGTGCCCTAATACGATCGTGTGATTGATGAGGCCAGGCTATCACGGCCAAGGCCAATTTGAGCCGTGTAGGCCACATGGGCATGTGGGCCCACACGGGTAGGCCACATGGGCGTGTGAGCCCATATTTACTAAAATGACTGTTAAGGTTGAACGAGTCGCCCAAGTCGACTGTGAACCTTCTGTAGGGTCAATAAGCACAACTTAGACCCTTAACTCTGTGATATTGATTGTGTGAATTATGTACTGAGCATGTTATATACAAGCATGTATACTGAACTGAATGTGTATCTGACAAACCAGTGATAGCATGACATTTCATTGTATGTTTCATTGCATTAGGTTGGGTTGATATTATTTGGTGGAAGTGTAGTAAAAAGCTTTTAAGCCTAATATACTGGCAGCTCAGCTGCAAATTACTGTTTTGTGTCGCATGCGGTACTATCTGGAGTGTAGGGATGGGTGGGTTGATTTAATCCCCACATGGAGTGTAGGGTTGGACAGAGATGGTGTGTAGAGGCTGGTTGGATAGGACTTTATTATTGAAAACTGCATGACTAATACCTTGATCGAGATGGTGAATGGGCCGAGGCCTAAATCTGCATCGATACGGAAGGGGCTTAGGCCCAAGATCGCTTGATTTGTGCAGTAATCGTGATTACTGATTGTTTGTTGTTTTCTGCGGGATTACACACTGAGTTTATGAAAACTCACCCCTCTCTGATTAATGTGCACAGGTAATCCCCAGACCTAGATGGATCGGTGCAGTAGAGGACTCGATGGTGACCATAGTTCTGGACTGTCATGGTTTTAATTTATGATTATTGGTTTTATTTTTAATCTATTTTTACTAGTTAAATTTTTGAGTTGTAATTGGACTTTCGGACTTTGGTTTGGTTTTGGGTTTTAATTATCTTTACCTTATGGATTACAACTGCTAGTAGTAGGAAACCTCAGTTTTCAAAAGAAACAAATGATTTTCAGAAACTCCCGATTGTTTAAACTGTTTTAAAAGCTTCTGCAACGAATAACATTTTGAAACTATCGACTAAATGAGTACCACGATTTTGGAACTAATAAGATATTAAGATAAGTAATTCAATGGAAATGATTTTATTGCGATGGCATAGTTTTCAAACACCCTATCATGTGATATCGCTAGATCCGACCATAACGTCTAGGCCAGGTTTGGGGTGTTACATTTTTCGAGTTCAGGAGGTAGAGATAATCTGTAAGCTACATGACCGATTTTTTCTATAATCTCATACGGTCTGATAAATCCCGTGTTTAATTTCCCCTTTCTGCCAAATGAAAACACTTTCTTTCACAGTGAAACTTTCAAAAACACTCATTCGCCAATGGAAAATTCTATATTTTTTCTTTTCAATTATGTGTATGACTTCTAATGATCTGATACGACTTTCAGGCAATCACAAATAACTCAAACTTTATCTTTAGTTTCATGAATCAAATCAGTTCCAGCTAACTTGGATTAGCTTAACTTAGACCAATATAGCAGTGTTCTACATTTCCGTCTGTGTAAAGCTTCAAATGTTGCCATTTTAATACTAGACGGGTAGCTGCTATTATAAGCAAATTAAGATAACAGTAAGTATTTTTCCCAGTTACCTTCAAACTCGAGAAGACAACATCGTAACATGTCTTCCAGCACTTGTATTACCCGTTCTATCTGTCCGTCAGTCTATGGATGCTAAAGTTGAATTTAGTGCCTAAAGCCTTATGAAGTTTACCCCAAAATCTAAAGGTTAGTCTCGGGTCTCGATTAGAGATAATAGATATTGGTACTCCGTGCAATCTAACAATATCAGATACATACAACTCAACTAACCTTTCAAATGAAAAATTAGTTCTAACACGAATTCCATCTACGAAAATTACGTGACCAAGAAATCCAACCTCTCTAAGACAAAACTCATATTTACTGAATTTTGCGTACTATTGTTTCTTTCGCCAAACTTGCAAAACAATTCTTAAATGCTAAACATGCTCGGATTCTATTTTTGAATATATCAATATATCATCAATAAACACAACCACAAATCTATCCAAATAAGGCTAAAAACCTCAATTCATCAGATCCATAAAAGCAACAGGGGCATTGGTTAATCTGAATGGCATCACTAGAAATTCATAATGACCATAACGAATTCAGAAAGTAATTTTTGGCATGTCAAGATCTTTAACTCGCAACTGATAATATCCCGATCTGAGATCTATTTTCAAGAACACTGTTGCACCTATCAACTGATCAAACAAATCGTCGATAGAAGGCAAAAGGTGTTTATTCTTTATTGTGACTTTACTCAACTGCTTATAATCAATACACAATCTCAACAACCTGGTTTTTTTTTCACAAATAACACAGGTCCACCTCAGGGAGATACACTCGGCCGAATAAAACCTCTGTTTAACAATTCCTGCAACTGTGCTTTTAGTTCTTCAACTCAGCTGGTGTCATTTGATACGGTGCGGTCGATATCAGAGCTGTCCCAGGCATTAGATCAATTACAAATTGAACTTCGCATTTTAGCAACAAGCCCAATAACTCTTCAAGAAACATGTCTATGAACTTATTCACAATCAGTACTTGATCAAGCTTTGACTCCGGATCTCGAGTATCAAGTATATAGGCCAAAAATGCCTCACAACCTTTATGAATTAATTTCTATGCCGAAATAGCTGAAATAAATCTAGCAACATTGTTTTTTATTGTCTGACTCAACTGTAATTATCTCACTCGTTTGACATCTCAGATCAATCTGTTTCAGTCTACAGTTTATCACAGCGTCATGTATCCCAGAATAGTATCAAATTCACGAAAAGGTAACAACATCAAATCAGTAGGATCACATCCCTAAATTCTCGGTGGACACTTACGACATAGTGAATTAGCTAACACACTATGACCTAGTGGATTAGTAACTCAAGCATCAAATTTAGTTGACTTAGTAGATAAATTCTTATCAGTTACTAATGTTGTGAAAATATATGAGTAAGTTGACTTAGGGTCAATCAGTGCATACATAGTAACATCAAAGAGATAGGATATACCAACAATAACATCAGGTGCAGTAGCTTTCTCTCTGGCTCGGATAGCGTATACTCACGTAGGCGCTCTAACTTCAGATCTGGCAGCTGTATCTTTAGTCCCATTTCGGTATTCTCCTGTATTATTACTTTGATCAGGATGCCTACTTTTCTGAGGTGTAGACAACTGCTTTTCATTCTTTTCTTCATTATCTCCCACTAATCTCGGGCAGTTCCACACAAAATGACCTGTCAAACCACAGCTGTAACAAACACATGTTCTAGTTTGCATTCACTAGCATGTAGTTTTCCACAATGCTCGCACACTAGTCTCGGAGCGTTACGAACACTTCCCATACAATCAGCAAGTTTAACCTGAAATTTCAAATCATATTGTCTCGATGTGTTTTTACTAGAGAATCTAGATGATGAAGTAGCATGATTAAAATATTCTGTTGATTATTTTGTCGATGGTGCAAAAAATGACTTAGGAAAACTTTTTTACCAAATTCTCGAGCCTTCCTATCTCTCTGCCTCTTGTGACTATAAACTTCTTCCATCTTTTGAGCACAATCTGACAAAACAGCGGACTCCCATATTTTCGTCCTTCAAATCAACATATTAATTTCATCATTTAATCCATCTTCGAAATTGATACACATTTCTTCTTCGTTCAGCACAATTTCATGAGCATAATTGTTGAGATGTAGAAAGTCTCTTTCATACTCGGCTACTGATTTTTTACCCTATTTCAATTCAAGAAATTCTTTATTTTTCCAATCTAGGTACCATTTGCTGACATACTTCTTTTTAAACTTTGTTTTGAAGAAATCCCAATTGACGTTATCTCTCAGGATTACTGCTATTAACATTGCCTACCAACTATAAGCGATGTTTTAAAGTAAAGATACACCACATCTAAGATAATCATTAGGAGAACAAGTCATTTCATCGGATACTCGCTGAATATTTTCGAGCCAATACTCAGCTTTAGCCGAATCATCTTTTGTTCTACCTCGAAATTCCTCAACACCATATTTACTGACTTCATCAATAGGAATCTATTGACTTGTTGTAGTTGTTTGAGGAGGTGGTGGTACCACAGAAGGTAAAACAAGGGGTAGAGGTTGTTGATTTTGGAAAAAACGGGTTTGAAAAATGCAACAGAAAAATAAATTTAGGGAAAATAAAGTTTAATTTTTTTTTCAAAACAATATCTTGGTTGTGATATTTGAAGTAATAAACACTTAATAAAAATTGTATCTTTTCGATTCGTCTAGGATGAGCGCTTCAACTGAGTAGTCTTCTCAGTTATCCTCAAGCTCACATTTGTCGAGTGTGGGCTTGCTTCAAATTAGAAAAAATTTTCACAAAAATTACCAGTGGGGTAATTTTGTAACTTCTCTAAAATTTTGGGTTAAGTTGTAAATTAGAAAAATATCTTTAGAAATGATCTGAAGTAATCTCTTTAGAGAAATTTCTCTTTACAACATTCTCTTGAATTCAAGTGTATCTAAAACAATAACCCAAGACTCTCTTTATATAGGGAGAGTTTAGATAGTTCAACTATGATTAAACTTAATCACTTTAAGATTAAATTAATATAATAATTATCAAGATAAATATTAGATTAAATTAAATATTAAATCTTATTAAAATAATAAAATGTTTATCTACAAGATAAACATTAAATTAAATTTAATATTAAAACAATCACTTTAATATTAAATTAATAAAATACTATTAAGATAAGTATTAAATTAAATTTAATATTAAACTATTAAAATAATATTATTTTTGGGATAATTAATCTAAAATCAAATTCTCTAGTAGAGTCCCAATAAGAGTTTAACTCTTTCATTGCTCAAACACCAAAGACCAACCACTGCCAACCACCGGAACGTCGCCGTCGCACCTGTCGACACCGTCGTGTTCGGTGATGTAGGTGCGACACCTTTATGGCACCTCGAGCTAATTCGGATATGCCAATTCGGTCCGGGTCAATGATGACCTGATCGGTCCTATCTAGCCACCGGTTGGACCATCGATTTGGCTTTACATATTGGGCCCGGTTCAACCAATTTTTGGGTCTTGATCTCGATTTTTAGGCTTCCAGGCCCAAATTAAGATCTCAGGTCCAATATCCAAGTTCAATTACCCATTTGGCCAATTGTCTGACTTGAAAATTAATTTTTCAAAAATATCATATTAATTTTAATTAATTTTACTAATTTAATTTTACTTGATCAAAATTAATTTTCTCAAAAATCACTTAGATTTTCTAAATTAAATTTTTGAGACAATTATTTAATCAAATTCTCTAGTTGAACAATTCTCACAACCACCTAATTTAATTCCACATCAAATAAATTGACTCAATTAAATTATTTCCAAATCATAGAATTTTCTTCTGATTCAAATGCAGTTCGATCGAGCTTTTACTGAGCTAGTGGAGGAACTAATCGGATATATACAATTAGGCTTTAGTAATTACAAATATGTCCAGAAGCATCGTACTGATAACTCAGAATTACTTAATCATGGAGTCAGTCCACAAGAAATATCATGATTGAAAGCTCCTTATTATATACTCTTTATGAAAGCAATTCATCCAACTGCTTTGTCCAATAACCTCCTTACGTGTGTTACCCTCATATGATATCATTGATTCCTTTGAGTTAAATTTGTTCACTCAATACAACCCTATTTTATCTCATTGTCTCCATTGTGTCTTCCTAATGATTAATATGATCACTTTCAACAAATGATTGTGATAAATTGCTCATTCAAGAACAAGCAACCCGTGGCCATATTCCATATTTATCAATCCACATAATGCCATACACAAGTTATGTACCCAACATACTGGCTATGGGCTCGATCATCTTTAGAGCATAAGCCTCCACTTATATCAAAACAAATGAGATGCATACGCATGGTCAGTGACTAACTTAGGATTTAAGTAAATTACACCATGAATGTCACAAGTGAATTAATTCACAAACGAATTCAGAATTAATTCATCTTAGGTACAGTCCAATATATCATTCTACCAATTAATACATTTATGTCTCTACTCACGGAGTCAACGGCTCCGATAGCCAAGACTACCCATCTTCCCAATTGGAATTGTAAATGACATAATAATCCTTCTCAGTATTTGAATCAAATGTTCACTTCGATTCTTTTACGGGATTACAGACTCATTTAGATTATCTACTAAAGTAAGTTATCTTTTTTTCAATGTAAATGTTCTTACAATGCCACTTATTTTCAGTTTGAACTTAGACAATCAATGAGCTAATATTTACTTATCACAATTTTGTTACACATGCAAAATATACAAGACATTTTCGAAATCGATAAACTACGACTTGCTTCTTGTTCATTAGTCGGAACATTACTATTGACTTCATCAATGTCAGCACGATTAGATTATGTCGACATTTTTCAAATCTAAAAGAAAAACATGGGTTAGATCGGATCTATTAATATCACACTATCACAGGTTTATATGACATGTAATTTCTACACTTTAACATGCTATGTTCAACCTGAGAATTGACTAAATTGTAGCTCTAATACCACTAAATGTAACAACTCCATCGTCGAATTAGGGTTATAGTATATTACGACACATATTATAACATTTAATATCATTTAAACAATCATATATTAATTTAGATAACAAATATTCAAATGAAAATAACATTCATAGCGTAACACTTTTACAGACCTTAAAGCGAGCTTACAGAGCCCTAAAAAATAGTTTAAGAACAATCAGGGACTAATTCGAAACAAAATTAAAAGTTTTAGAAAAAATCTAAAAATTTTGAAAAGAAGGTTCACATGACCGTGTGACAAAGCCTAGGCTGTGTGGCTCAAGGACATGGCCATTTGGCCAAACCGTGCACAACTCGAAAGAGGATCACACAGCCGTGTAGTAGCCCGTGTACGATTCGAAGTAGGGTCACACAGTTGTGTCGCTCGACCGTGTAACTCTCTGTGACCATGTGAGTTAAACCTACACCAAAATTTAAGAAGACACACAACCGTGTGCACGTTAAAAAGCTTTCAAAACAAAACATCTTTTTAACCAAATCTTAGGTACCAAGATAACCCAAAATCAATCATTTCCATACACCAAAAACATATCCAAATAGACTTAAAACATACCAAATCACTCAACCCAAGTGCCTAACTAATGTGCCCTCATTGACACCACAATTCAATTATCAAAACTATCCACATTTCACACCAAACTATTAGCATTCAAGTTCACATATCCACACCTAAAATATGTACCAAACTTACTATATTTCAAATGCCTTCATAATATTCACACCAAATGCCAAAATAACTTTATATGTACATTTACATACCCAAAACCAAAGGTGCATACACAAACAAGCTTATCCAACCTTATATTAACAAAAGTTGCAACACATGAAATCATTATCCCAAAACATACGCATAACACATCAATTACATGTCATATAACCCAAAAGTAGACATTCAAAAAGTACCAAAAGATATCTGGATAGTGTGATTCTTCGAGTGATCCGATCGCCCGATTTCCACAAACATAATCTACAAAGAAATAAAAGAAATAACACGAGTAAGCTTTACTAGAGCTTAGTAAGTTCAATGGTTAAAACGATAAACTTACCATATAAACACATAAATCACACAGTAACAGTTAATCAACTATAATCCTGTCAAGCACAATGTTCAATAGGTGAGTCTTTATATTGATATTCATAAGAAGTAATCTTCACAATTATACTAGATAATTCAATATTAATTCAATTTACCAACTAGAAAACTATATAACCATTTAAAATTTGCCCGATGAGCAATATAATAGATTCTAATACACGGTTAACCATTTAGAACACACTAGAAAAAATTAAGAGATGAAATATTAATTTTTTACTACTAAATTTTATAAGTGTTGAATTTCTATTAAATTTTTTGGTAAATTAGTAAATATAAATACTGAATATAATTAAGTTGTTTGATAAAAATAAAAATTGATTTTTAAAATATTATTTATTTTTATATTTATTTTATTAATATAATATTTTGTATTATTTTGGATACTTTTAGATGAAAGATAAATATGTTAATTTGAATATATTATTTTTTTAAAAATAATTTATTTCAATTTACTAATAAAATAAAATCAACATAATAATTTATGCATTAAGTGATAAGTATCTACTTACCTACTTATCTTATTCAACACTTTTTTATTGAAAATTTTATATTAAGTAAAAATTAAGATGATTATCAAATACATTTAAAATATTAAATGTTGAAAATTTTCATTTTCAATAAAATAGAAATTTTCATTGATTTATCAAATACACCGTAAATTTAATAACTTTATATTTTAAAATATTTTTTATTTCTTATTTCTTTGAAAGTAACCTAGGCAATGTTTAATCTAAAAAAGAAAGCAAATAATGTTTAATTACTCTTTACTTTATACTATTTATATAAAAGTTTTTTTTTTGAGAAAAGTCATATTGATTAATAAATCTAGTACAATAATAAAACAAAGGGAGCGCCTAAACTCAAGCCATCAAGTTTACCTAAGACACCCAAATTCTACCTCCCCACATTATCATCCAAAGTAGATTTCTCATTATTAACAATATTAACAATAACAAAAAGACAATCAATAGAATCAATGTAGTTCACTCTTAATAGAGCTCCTCTTGCTAAAACACAAGCAGCCTTATTAGTGTGTCTACAAATCTAACATAACAAAAAAGATTGAAATTTTAAGGCAATAGAAACACAATCCTTTAGTGACAAATTTGAATTGGAGGCATCCACTCCATCAAGATAAAAAGCTTACCAAAGCCTTTGACTATTAGTTGTCATTATAATTTTGTCTAAATGCAAAGACTGAGCTAAGAAGAGCCTCCTATACCGCAAGAATTTTTGTATTATATAAAGTTATTAATAATCAAACGGTTAAAAAGTTGTATAAGTTTTTGTACTTTTAGTACATTTGAAATTCAATCTCTTTATTTTTATTTCAAAAAATTTCGTTCCTCTATTTTTTATATTTAAAAATGTAAGTTTAATTATTAACATTTTTACTAAAAGTGTTAGGTATAGTGGCAATGCACATTGCACTCTCAAGAGGAGAACGTTGTTTGAACCTTGAAGATGACATTGTTGGGAAGGACAGCAACAAATTCCGAACATAAATTGTACAACGAACATGAAAAGTACCAAAAAGTTATTAACATTGTTAACTTTTTTAATTAAATTTAAGTGCATCATAACGTGAATATTTTTAGTTATATTGCTACCAAGTGAGTATTTTTCGTACTTTAAAATGTCATACCAACAAAGTTAAGAATTTTTTTTTAACAATGTTAACAATTGGACCTAAATTTTAAAATTTGAAATATAGAGGAACTGAATTTCTTAAAATAAAATACATGGACTAAACTTTAAAGTTACGAAGAGTATAAAACACTACAGGAAAATAGGGATTTACCAGCGTTTTTAGCGGCGTTTTAACAACAAACGCCGCATAAATTTTAAAATAGCGGCGTTTCAATAAAAACGCCGCTAAAAACATAGCATTAGCGGCGCTTTCAACAAAAACGCCGCTAAAAAGGGAGCATTAGCGGCGCTTTGAGTAAAACGCCGCTAAAAACCAGGGCATTAGCGTCGTTTTATGTAAAGCGCCGCTAAAAACAAGGGCATTAGCGCGCTTTGTTAAAACGCCGCTAAAATCGGAACATTAGCGCGCTTTTGGTAAAACGCCGCTAAAAATCGGTATTAGCGGCGCTTTTGGTAAAACGCCGCTAAAAGTCATATAACCCACAAAAATCATAAACACTAATCTTATAACCCCTAAAATAATAATTATTAAAATTTATGGTTATACAATATATTAAGTATTGTCTTATATAATCGTAAAAGAGATATATAGTATTAAATTTAAAATATTAATTAAATATTTAATTATCATTATAGTTTAAGATATATGGTTTAGGGTTTAAATTAACAGGTTTATAAGTTAACTATATATGGTTTAAGATTTACGGTTTAGAAGTTAACTAGTATTTGAAGGTTTATGATGAATTATGGGTTGAGGGATTATGATTTAATTTAGGGTTTAAAGGTTAGGGTTAATTTGAAGTTTACAATGGGACAATTATTAACTTCTTAAGAGATAATTTTTTTAATTTCCAGATTAATCTTACATGCATGTATGGGATGCTATTAAGAAAGGGTGAAAATGAATGTGGAATTAGCATTTGTTGAACTATGTGGAATTAGCATTTGTTGAACTATTAGCTAGAAATTAACTGAAGAACATTTAAGATTCATGCTATTTTATGTATATACTCATATTATTTAATATAAGAATATAAACATGCATATATATATGTGTGTTTTAATTTGTACTACACTAACATTATTGGCCACACAGCAAATTCCCAATAATATGTATACGATTATGGTTTAAAGTTAGCAGTTTTTAAAGTACTTTATAGTTTGGGCTTAATGGTCTAGGAGTTATGGTTGGTTTAAGGTTACCGAATGGTTTTGGGGTTAAAAGTTTGGGGTTAGGGATTTTGTGTTTGTGGTATAAGGTTTAGGGGTTTAGAGTCTCAGGTTTAGGGTTTTATTAGATCGAGTATAATTTTAGATTTTAATTTAGAAGATAAATGTATAGAAGTTAAATATATATATTATTATTTGAAAAATATATATAAATATATATATGAAAAGTGGTTTAGTGTGCAATTGTGTACATTTCTGTAATTTGATGTAGATCGATCTTGTAAAATATTTACGCGTTATTGATATAATAAATAGCATCATGTATTTTTTAAATTAAATTATATGCATACATAATATGTATTTTAAAATGTGTATTAAATCAAAATTAAAGTTTCAACTATATATAGCTAGGGTTTAGATCGTGTAAGTTTATTGTTTGAGGTTTAAAGTTTAAGGTATAATATTATTATTGAATATTTAATATTTAGAATTTTATGAGATTCTTGGGAATTTGTACTAAACCTAATATAAATATATGAAATATAGATATTGTACTACACTAACATTCATAAGAGTAACATTATTTAGATATAATTGAAAAGAAATTCTAAATATATAGTTTTAAAATTTGATCAATATTTATAAAATATTAAGGTATTAGTGGCGTTTTTACATAAAACGCCGCTAAAGATCGGAAATAGCGGCGTTTTTAAATAAAACGCCATAAAATTTCATTATACATTACAGTAAAACAGCGTCGTTTCCTCTTAATAGTAATGGCTTTAGCGGCATTTCTGTAATAAACGCCACAACTCATGTTAGAACGGCGTCGTTTTGTAGTGTAGATAAAAGAGGAGTTAGTGGCGCTTTCTTTGAAACGCCGCAAAGGTCTCATTACCGGCGCGTTGTTGAAAACGCCACAAAATTTCCATATTTCAAACGGCGTCGTTTCTTTCTCTCCCCCTTTACCCGAAATCAATTTCATTTTTTTCTAAGTCATTTTCCCCCATTTCGGCTCTTCTTTCCCTAAATCCCTAAAACCTCTCTTCTCTTTTTCCCCCAAATCATCCCCTAATTCCCCAAACCCAAATACCTAATATTTTCCCAAATTCCCTTTTTTTCCTTATTCTGCTCCCCATCCCCAAAATCCCTAACTATTTTCCCTTTCCTCTAAATGCGAGACGGTCATACGCTCAATGGGTTTGGAATGGTTAGTTTTTGAGTCCCCTTCAGATTAATGTATAGTTACTGTATTGGTTGCCTTTTTTTTGTTTGAAATGGTTTGTTATATGATTCGTATGTCCTACGTATGTCCTACTTGTAACTCTGTTGTTGAATTCCTCTATTCATTTTCTTTCGATTATGTAAAGAAATTGGTCGTGTGCTTTGACCGCTTTCTTATCCATTTGTTTATTATTTTTTTGTTTGATCCGAGTTGTCCCGGGTAGTTCTGCATTTATTTGCACTGTGCATGAATGTTAAAAACTGCATTTACTATTCTCGCATCCCGAAAGGGACCTTTTGAGTTTTGAGCTTCTTTGGGTTGTTGTTCGGTTTTTCAATCTCTGCGAGAAAACCAGTGTTTAGATGAATTTACGCTTTTATTGACATTATGTTCTCTTTCACCATTATTGAAATTATGTGAAGAGTCTTTCTAATTTTCTCCTCACTGCCTCTAGAGTCTAGCCTAATATTGATTTTTTCTTTTCATGCATTTTGAATCAAATAAAATAATTTTAGCATGCAAGAAAAAGACACTTTACTTGCTTAAGTAGAGTAATTTTTCATGGTCTTTTGGGAACCTACACATTGGGTTATTAACCTGCTTCATGTCTAGTTCTGTGTGAAGCATTTTATCCTCACTTGTTCTAAGTGCTCTGTGAGACAAAGTCAAAAGTTCTAAGATATTTTTTCATTACAAAGTTTTTGTTCACCAATATCTTCATGGTGATATCCAATTTAGATTGGCATTTATGCTTTCTATTATTTGTTTAGAGGCGGAGAAGTGAAGTTAATGGCAAGACAACGGAAGATGCAAATGGACTTCATGCCAATCTGCAATGAATGGTGCGTAGATGATGGAAGTCACTCACATTCTTATCATAATCGTGCTCTGCTTTGGATCCATATGATCTTTTGATTAAAGGCTTAGCATCTTCCAATACTGGTAATTTGATTTGTATTCTTAAGAAAAAGAAGTGTGAGTAGTGCACTTGTACATTGTCTTTGTCTTTCCCTGTCTCTTTGCATAAAATCATCGACCATCAAGATCAACATATATCATGGAATATTCCAAGCTCCTATTGCCGATTGCTGTGTCATTCTCTTTCCCATGTCGAACGCTGAAATTGTGATTGTTGTCTCTCAATGCCAAGGCCATTGAGATAAACTGTTTTTTAAGATTTTAAGTAACTATTAAATCTTTATGTTTCATCTCAAGACATTCTAGGTTTGACTGAATCTTTAGGAGAATCAAAACCAAACTTCAAATGGAAATTATAGTAGTAGACTTTTAGGAAACTCAGATTCTCGCAACTAAAATTGGACGAGCACATATATATCATATCATGCATTTCTTCACCGATGCATGTAATGGTTATGTAAAGCTAGTGCGTCTCGTCCCCAATCATAGTAGTGTGCGGGAAAAGAAGTCTTCTTTTTCCTTCAATCATCAAAGCCGATCGCTTCATCTTTCATGCACAATAATGTTTAATCTGCTGCACGTTTATCTTTCAAGGAATCCAATAATAGAGCAACGTGGCCATGTTGAAAAGAGTACAGATTCCAACGTGGAGCCATTGCTCGAACATTCCCGTTTAGTAATTGACAAGTTGTGGGGAGATCATGTGGATCTGAATGGAATGCGAAAGATGTTTTATGTAATAATATATACTTGAACGAATCGGTCAATAATAGGAAGTCGAGAGCTTAGAGAATATGCTTTGCAAAATTCATGTGTGAGTGGGAATGAGCATGCTAGTATTTGCTTGTACTTATTCTCAAACTGCTTTTTGAGATGTTGGATAATGTGTTCGATTTGGGCACTTTAGGAAAGTCAATGTTTGAAGAAACAGCTGACTGGATTTGCTAATTGTGTTATGTGCCTTGTATTTACAATTTTTTTGCAGAGATGGAAGTCATTTGTATGCTCATAAAAGATTTTGTGTTTTTTTGCAGAAATGTTTGAAAAGATGTGCAGTTTTGCCAGATTTTGCTGATGTGTACAGCTTCATTTACTGCTTCCTGCTCCTCTTGCAAGTATTGGTTCAACTGGTGAAGTCGCCATTTAATCTTAGAATTAAAATTTGAAATGCTGATATAGATAAAGTTCTTATATTTGCTTAAACTGAAATATATTTGGTGCTACTCTTATAATCTTACATCTGTTCTAGGTACTATCGAGCACCTGAAATAATATTTGCTGCAACTAAATACACCACAGCCATTGACATTTGTTCTAGGTACGTACAGGCCGTTTAGTTGCTAAATTTTTTTCCTTATTTCTATGCATTTTCACTTTAAATTACTTAATAAATATTATTTTTTGGACTCCAGCCTCTGTTTGCTGGTGAGAGTGGAGTAGACCAGGTACGTTTTATTAAGGTACGTTTTAAATATTTTAAAGATTCAAAGTATATATAGGCTGGAAACCTGACCTTATAGTATTAATTATTTGAAGTATGAATAAGTATGAATTAATTTTATTACCATATATGTAGCTTGCTTGTCCGTTATAATTACAACAATAGCTGAACTGCACACGTCAACCTTATTTTAAATATTTTAAAGATTCAAAGTATATAGGCTGGAAACCTGACGGGTTGCCTTATATCGAGCTGCAAGATATAATGGATCCTCCCTAGGTGTAACAATGCCACGTACGATGAATCTTAAAAAATTTGCCTGTTTCAATTTAATATGTCCCTTCTAATATACAAATATTTAATAAAATATTATATATGGTTTTTAACATAAATTTAAATTATTATTGAAATATTCTCGTTATCACAAATATTAATCTCCGTTTTATCACAAATATTATCGTTCGTTTTACCATTTGATATGTATAACTTTTTATTCAAATTAAATCATATCCTTTAAGCTAAATACGGATGTCCACACAGTGCTTTAATATGTACTTAAGAAAAGATGACTTGTAAAACATAAATTAAATTAAGTGTCGATTATTTTAACTGCACATGTCAACCTTATTTTAAATATTTTAAAGATTCAAAGTATATAGGCTGGAAACCTGACGGGTTGCCTTATATCGAGCTGCAAGATATAATGGATCCTCCCTAGGTGTAACAACGCCACGTACGATGAATCTTAAGTAAATTAAAAAAGACTTGAAAAAAATTCTATCGAGCTCATCTACTATCGAATATTTATATAACCTTATTTTATTTCCAATTGACTTATCAAAATTAAACTACGATTTTTTTATATTATTATATTCATATTACTATTTTTTTATATTAATAATGTAATATTTAATATTTTTAAATGTCTTTGAAAGTTATAACTAATTTTTATCAAAATGGCAACAATTTTATCAAAATTACAAAGTTTAAATATTTTAAAGATTCAAAGTATATAGGCTGGAAACCTGACGGGTTGCCTTATATCGAGCTGCAAGATATAATGGATCCTCCCTAGGTGTAACAATGCCACGTACGATGAATCTTAAAAAATTTGCCTGTTTCAATTTAATATGTCCCTTCTAATATACAAATATTTAATAAAATATTATATATGGTTTTTAACATAAATTTAAATTATTATTGAAATATTCTCGTCCGTTTTATCACAAATATTAATCTCCGTTTTATCACAAATATTATCGTTCGTTTTACCATTTGATATGTATAACTTTTTATTCAAATTAAATCATATCTTTTAAGCTAAATACGGATGTCCACACAGTGCTTTAATATGTACTTAAGAAAAGATGACTTGTAAAACATAAATTAAATTAAGTGTCGACTATTTTAACTGCACATGTCAACCTTATTTTAAATATTTTAAAGATTCAAAGTATATAGGCTGGAAACCTGACGGGTTGCCTTATATCGAGCTGCAAGATATAATGGATCCTCCCTAGGTGTAACAACGCCACGTACGATGAATCTTAAATAATGGATCGTCCGTTTTACCATTTAAGTTAAACTTTTTATTCAAACTAAATCATAGCTTCTAAGCTAAATACGGATGTCCACACAGTGCTTTAATATGTACTTAAGAAAAGATGACTTGTAAAACATAAATTAAATTAAGTGTGGACTATTTTAACTGCACATGTGATTTGTCAAATAAAAACGAACGACATGTATATTACTTAATTAAAATAATTTTTATAAATATTATTTAATTAAATATTATTTAATCCCGCTACTTACCTGTAGATACTTCATACTTGATATGTATTATCCATGTGATTTTCCACATCGTGATATAAAAAACTTACATAATACATAAATATATTTGATATCATAATTTATATAACTTACAAACCGTACATAACTTATATAACTTAGATAAATATATAACTTATATAACATACATAACTTATATAACATACATAACTTACATAACTTATATAACATACATAACTTATATAACTTATATAACTTAGATAAATATATAACTTACATAACTTACATAATACTTAAATATATTTTATATCATAATTTACATAACTTACATAACTTATATAACTTAGATAAATATATAATTTACATAAATATATATCATATCATAACTTACATAACTTACATAATACTTAGATATATATCATATCATACATAACTAGTTTACGAAATTTACTTAACTTACATAATACATAAATCTATAGTTGAAAATCTCGCAACTTGCCCGAATTAGTTTATACCCATTAGAGACTTGATATTTAGTATAATGATATGATTTAAATCAATTGAGAACATTTAAGTAATCAGTAATATGTTGTCAACTTTAGATTTCAAGAACTACAAAATGGATAGGAGTTGGATGAAATTGTCAAGGGTAAGCAATGCCTATCAAAATGGAGTACAAACTTTTCTAAATTTTGCATTTCAAAATGCAAGCCAAGAGAATATGATTCTTTGCCTGTGTAAGAAGTGTGGCAACATCTACTGGCATTCTCGTGAAGTTGTCTACGAACATCTAATTGTTGATGGCTTTATTCGGGGTATAAAAATGGATTTTCCATGGAGAGTGTACATCTAGTGGAACTTCTTCAACGATTAATCCGACTTATCCTCGATCATCGATTACCATCGGAATGTTAGACAAGATGACATGGAAGATATGTTGCGGGATGCATTTAATATGCGTAGTCATGGTGAGCAATCGTTTCCACCGACTTTATTATATCCGAGGATTGTAATATTATCGAAATGTTTTTTATGAAAGCGGAACAAGTGCACCTAATGAGGAGCCAAATGAAGAAGCGGCTAAGTTCTACAATTTACTTAATGAAATGAATGAAGAACTTTACGGGATCAAAATATTCGAAATTGTCCTTCTGCATTCGCCTATTTCACTTAAAATGTTTGGGAGGGTGGGACCGGAAACTCTTTTACAATGCTTTGCTAGAGTTTCTAAGAGAGATGTTTCGCTTGCAAAAATTCCCAGATCTTGTCAAGATATGAAGAGACTAATAAAAGATTTGGGCCTTGGGTATGATAAAATTCATAGTTGCCCAAATGATCGCATGTTGTACTGGGGTGATCGTAAAAAACCAACAATCTTGTCATGTTTGCGGTAAGTCTCGTTGGATGAATAGTAATACGTAAGATGTGAATACGGATGAAGGTGGGGCACATGATTAAGAAAGAAGCCGATCAAGGTCTTGCGATATTTTCCCTGATACCAAGACTTCAAAGGTTTTTCATGTCCTCAAAGACACCTAAATCTATGACATGGCATAATGATCAACGGACCGATGATGGATTATTAAGACATCCTCATGGATTCTTTAGCTTGGAAATCATTTGATAAGAATTTCCAAGCTTTGCAAGCGATCCTTGGAATGTGAGGCTTGGGCTAGCGGTGATGGCTTTAATCCATTTAAAATCATGAGTACTTCAGATGCGATTTGGCTGTAGTACTTGTTCCTTACAATTTGCCTCCATGGATTTGCATGAAGCAATCTTCATTTATTTTATCAATGATTATCCACGGAGAGAAAGGTCCCTAAATGATATTGACATCTATTTGCAGCCACTTATTAAAGAGTTAAAACAATTATGGTCAGGTGTTGAGACATATGATGTATTGAGAAAGGAGAACTTTAATTTACGTGCGCGGCTTTATTGTGGACAATTAATGATTTCCGCTTTATGCCAATTTATCGGGTTGGAGTACTAAAGGACGTTATGCTCTGTCCTTGTTGTCTTTGCGCAAACTTGTTCGAAGTGGTTGTATAATGGGAAGAAGTTCTCTTACATGGGCCACCGTCGGTGGTTAGATGAAAATCATAAATTTAGATTTCAGAGGACTCTATTTGATGCATCAAGAGTACAGAGAGAGCTCTGAGCGGCACTGTTGGATCTCAAATCTTGTTTATGTTAAAAGATATCAACTTTAGTTACGGGAAGATAAATCAACCACCTATCACGCAAACAAGGAGAAGATCGAGGATGAATCGATGATGAATCGACGAAGAGGATGATCCTAATGAGGCAGAGTTATGGAAGAAAAGGAGTATTTTTTTGAGTTGCCTTATTGGGAGCACAATATTTTACGCCACAATCTTGATGTCATGCATATTGAGAAGAATGTCTCATGAGAACGTAATTGGGACAATTTTAAATGTCGATGGAAAATCAAAAGACAATCTTCAGAGCCGACTTTGATTTAGTTGACATGAGAATCAGCGTGATCTTCATCCTCAAGTACTTAGAATGGGAAATATCGGTTGCCGCTTCTATTTTTTCAATGTCAAAGAAAGAGAAAGAAGTTTTCTGCATGGTGTTGAAGGATATAAAGGTCCCGTGATGCGTATCGTCAAATATATCTCGATGTGTCGGTTTCAAAGATCGAAGATTATATTCATTAAAATCGCATGATTACCACATCTTGATGCAAGATTTACTCCCAATTGCTTTACTTGTGTTTGTATGTCAAAAATGTAACGTCTGTATAATTGAACTATCCAATATAATGAAAGCTATTTGTGGCAAAGTTTTGAATGTCGAAGAACTTAAGAAAGTACAGGATCGAGCGGCTTTGACTTTATGCAATTTAGAGAAGATCTTTCCACCTTCCTTCTTCACTATTATGGTGCACTTGGTAATCCATCTCCTCACGAAGCAATCCTTGGTGGACCGGTTTTTATCGATGGATGTATCCTATTGAAAGGTGCTAATTTATTTCTCAAGTATTCACTCATTCACCTCTATACATTTAGTTACTGACTTTTGATAAATATTGTATATCGTGGCTTAGGTTCCTAAGCAAATTGAAGTCATATTGTCGCAATAAGCGTTATCCGTAAGGATCAATTCTTTGAAGGCTACTTGGCGTAAGAGTGCATGACCTTCCGTTCTAGATATTTAGAAGATGTCAAAACACGATTGAATAGACCAAGTAGAAATGCAAGGCTCAATGATCATGACTTGGCGAAAACTTATTTATTTCAAAGTTATGGAGAACCAATCGGCAAAGTTGAAATTGTAGAATTAGATGATATATCGTGGATACAGGCACATCGATATGTACTTTTCACCATGATTCAATGGAACCGCTTTGCGCAAGTAAGTTATAAAATTGTCTTACATATTCGCTGCTTTGATTTGTTTATCTTCTAACCAATTAAACTTGTTTTTAATATAGTGAGTACAAACAAATTTTGAGATCTCGTGCACGCTCTCGAAGATTACAACATCGAGAGATTAATAAGTTATTCACGTAATCTTTTCATGAATGGTTAAGTCAAACGGTATGTAACTAAAGTTAATAAGTTACATATAATTGCGAAATTTAGTTAATCAAATAAGAATGTTTTTACATAATACATTTATAATTATTTAATTTACTTTCGATTCAATAGGTTTGGAGTGGGAAGGACGTCAATGACGAAATTAAATGGCTTTCCCAAGGTCCGAACAGAGTAATAAAAGATATAGTGCCTTCCTCATCAATGGATACAGATTTCATACAAAGTATCGCGAGAGAATGAGGAGAACTCAAAATTGTGGAGTTGTTGTTAATTCTTCAATTACAAGTTATGCTAGTGCTAGGGATAGTAATCCGGTTGAGGGTAATGTGGAGTATTACGGACTTCTTACCGATATTATTGAGTTGGATTACTATGGCAGATGGAAAGTTATCTTATTTCGGTGTGATTGGGCTGATGTTAATACTTGCTTTCGAGGAATTAAAAAGATCAATTTGGTTTTACGATGGTGAATTTCTCTCGCTTGATTCACATCGACAACAATTGATGGACGAGCCATATGTATTTTCCTCTCAAGTGAAACAAGTTTTTATTCAAAAGATCCAACTGATGAGGGTTGGTATGTTGTACTCCGGAACACCCCTAGAGACTTGTTTGACATTGGTAATGGAAGTAGAGATGACATTGTCGAAAGATCAGAAACATTACCTTTTCTAGAACAAAACTTAGATGAAAATATCCCTAGTACTAGTACACAATATCAATGGGTTCGAGATGATGTGAATGAAGATATTTACGAATAATGATGTAGTAAGATTTTACGTTTTTTAATTATATGTAATATTATAATTTTAATCTTGGTCATGTTATATAATTTGACTATTTTATATGTACTATTATTGTTGTAATTTGTTACTAAACTTTAACTATTTTATGTGTATTGCAGGAAAAAAATGCGTAGAAGAAGATTACGTGGTTTAAATATTGTCCGTAATACTCCAAATTCGGAAGAAGGAAATAGTGAACAATGCAGATACCGTTGATCTTCGAATGTGCCGAGAGACACTTGACGAGCTGAAGAATTTCAAAGTAATGTTACGTTTATTTTACATGTGTTGACTTTTATTATTAATTTATTTGTAAATTTTAATATAATAATAGTATATCATTTTTCAAATTTGAAAAATGGTGGGACGCTATGAGTTCGAGGACGATAATCGCTTTAGTGATTTATACGACTTAGATCCCGCCAACCGTGTCAAAGTAAGTAGAAATACTTATGGCCACTGTTGGATCTGAGCTCGACTTTTAGCGAGGCTATATTGGCATTTTAGCACGAAATGCCAATATGTTGCCCATCAACTACGAATCATGGCATCACATGCCCGATAGCAACAAAAATCGAGCTCTCGCTAATATTAAGGTAACAAAATGTGAATGTAATTTATAATATTTTGGTTTAAGTTTCATTCATATTTACATTCTAAACTTGTGTTTTTTTAGGATAGATTTGCTTTAGAGGTCTCCGATGATTATATCAAGAAGACATTGGGTAAAAATGGAGAGACAATAAAAGCACTTTAAAAAACAATATTTTAAGAAAGACATAAGCCTCGAGGAAAAATTAAGAAATGTCCCACCGGGAATGCTGAGGTACCAATGGGAAGATGCGGTTAGATTCTGGAATTCAAAGAAAGGAGAGGTATTACGTATTTCCAAACTCTTATATATAGTGTTTACTATATACGTAATAATAATTTCATTATGTAGGACCGTGAGCGAGTTGGAATAAGCGTGAGCAAAAACAAAAATTCACGCACACGGCAGGGTCGAGAAGTTTTGCTTCTGTAACTGAGGCCGAGGTATCAAAATTTTATTAATTCTTTCAAATATTAATAACTTTCTAATATTAAATAATATTTTTACTACTATATTGTAGGAAGTTAAATCTGGACAAAAGTTGGGCGCCTTCACTTTTTGAGATTACGATAGGAAGAAAGATGGATCTCCTATGACATCCGAAGTCGAGAAATTATGGTATATTTACTTAATACTATTTGATTTATTCTAAATATTTATAATGTTTAATTATAATTGTTTAATTCAATTCATCGTTAGTAGTTTTAAATAATGCTATGTTGCATTCCTTTTTATTATATATTTCGTTTCTAACTTTTTAATTGATTTTTTAGGAGAAACTAAAGGATAAGAAGGCGGAATATGAAACGACTGCTTCGACTGATAGTTCTGTTAATCTTGAGAACATTGATAACAGAATTATCATTGAAGTTTTGGGTCCTGAAAGGTACGGTCGGGTTCGATTTCAAGGATCTGGTATTACCCCGACTCAATATTTTGGATCCGGCTCCCAAGCAATACATGCCTTCCTAAGTCAAGCTAAAGTCAAGTTCAGAGGTTAAGAGATCGGATGGCTCGGATGCAAGCGAACACAGTTGAGCAAATTGCCGAGGTTCAACGAAAATATGAAGAACTCCGAAACAACTTAGAGCGAGGCAAAGAGAGAGGGAGGCAAATGGCGCGAGAGGGAGGCAATGCAGTGCAGCGAGGGAGGCAGAGCATAGGAAAAAGTACGATGACCTCCATTTCTGACCTTCAAGCAGATGATGCAAATGTTTCAACAATGCAAAAAGCCGCCATCTTAGACATTAGTTTTCGTTGTAAGAATATTTTTAACTTTGTCACGTTTAACATTATTCTAAGAATATTTTAAATCATACTTTATTAATTGCATCATATATTTTTCGTTAAATTTGAAGTATTATTTAGATTTAATATTTTTTGGTTGTATTTTCTTATGCTAAATTTGCTATTTTGGCTGCATTTTATGCTATATTTGTTGTATTTGGTTGGATTTTAATGCAGAAAGGCTGAATATAGGTGTAAAAAATGTATTGCAAATCTGCCAAAATTAGCGGCGTTTGTAGGAAAAACGCCGCTAAAGGACATGACTTTTAGCAGCACTTTTTAATAAACGCCGCTAAAAGTCAAGGCCTTTAGCGGCGCTTTAATTTGAAACGCCGCTAAAGGCCATGACTTTTAGCGGCGCTTTAATTTGAAACGCCATAAAGGCCATGACTTTTAAGGCGCTTTAATTTGAAACGCTTAATTTGCTAAAGGCCATGACTTTTAGCGGCGTTTGAAATAAAAGCGCCGCTAAAGGCCATGACTTTTAGCAATGCTTTTTTTTCAATGAACGCCACCACCAATTTTATGCGCCACTGTAGCGGCGTTTTTTGCGGCGTTTTCAAAAGCGCCGCAAAATGTTTTAGTGGCACTTATAAGCGCCGCTAAAGGCTAAAAAAAGCGCCGCTAAAAGTCTGTTTTGCTGTAGTGAAAACTTATAACATATTTTAACCTAATTAAAATTGTATGTCCAAATTTAGTATTAGTTTATAATTTAATATTTTTGTTTAATGTTTATTTACTTATAAGTATATCAATTTTGTGTAAAGCATACGTATATTTATATACAATAGACTTTTTTTTATTTATAATTAAGATATCTTTTGTGTTTTGTTCCTGACTTTAATTAATACTAATTTAAATATATTACATTAAAATGATACATATAATCAATGCATGACTACAAAACTAGTATATATATAAAATAAGAAAATTTCCCATCAACTCTAAAGTGCATAAGTTTAAGTATAAAAGAAGTGAGAAAATAGGGGTAAAATGACATCCACAATCGTAATATGGTTAATTAGAAAGAAGAGAGCAATTAAAGGGAAGATGTTGTTATTCTTAAAAAGTCTGTATGGATATCAAATATACGCAAGTGTCACAGGACTAGTGTAACATCTCAAATATCAACAATGAGTTGAGGCGTTACATAGAAAATAGACTTATACACAATTAAACCCATATACTTCATTTGACATAATTTTAAACAAGTTGAGGCGTTAATCCAAAATTTTTAAATGTTAAAACAATCAAAATGGGTATAAATCATATGATATAAACGTTTTAAGTAAATAAATTTTGGTGGAAGCCTTAAAATAAAACCAAGAGTTATCTTAAATACTAGGTGGGCTAGATTCTTTTGCGAAATTCCCAAAGGCAATAATGGCGATAAATCTTGTTTGAAACAGTTTCGCATATACATTTAGGAAATACCTCATAAACCATAATTCGTAAAAGTTTAACTAATCCCTCAAAGGCAACATTCTTTTAAAACAATAATTTAATAATGAAGTACTATTATTATAGATCCAACTACAAAACAGAATTACACGCCACCCTCAAAAGAACATATGCATGTTATGAAACAACCACAGGCGAAGCTTGAGGTCGCTCTTTCTGGCTAAGTCCCTTCAATAAGCTCTGCGACGAAGTGCCTATAACACCCCTAACCCGTATCCATCGCCGGAACAAGGTTATGGATTATTACTGGAGTTTATAAATCAAACAGACATAAATTTAAAACATTTCATATCATATAATATTCATGTCAGAAACCAACCGAAACCATACATATTATCCCTTATGCAAGCCATCGAGGCCCAAAATACGCGTTAGAAACAAGTCGGGACTAAATCGTACACTCAAAGAATTTTTCAGAAAATATTGAAAATTTTCAAAGCTGCAGGGGTCACACGGCTGTGTGACCAGACCGTCTAACTCACACGACCAAGAGACACACCCGTGTCTTAGGCCGTGTGGGCATTCGAAATAGGGACACACGGTTGTGTCCCAACCCGTGTCCAAGCCCGTGTAACTCACTGACTTGTGCCACACGGCCAAGCCACACACCCTTGTGCTAGGCTGTGTGAGTATACTAACTTGCACTCTTAAAAAGATACAGGGGACACACGGCCGTGTCACTTGGCTGTGTGTCACACACGGTTGAGACACACGCCCATGTCTCTGCCCGTGTGGACAAAAATAGGTCATTTTCCAAGCCACATTTCTCACCCAATTTGGTACCAACCTAAACGCAATAATTTGCATATAACCATGTCATAAACAGACATCCAAAACCAGCCAAGATCAAGTTTAAAACATGTAATATCATCACATACAACCAATATGCCCTTAGGCACCTCAAATGAAAACTTAAAAACATGTCAACCATGTATCCAAACTTACTTAAATGACCAAATACGTATATGCATAATTGTACCAAAACCTATCATGTAGGTCACTTATCAAGCTCAACAATTTGGTACCCAAAATACCAATTCACAAGGTAAATCATTTTGCATCATTTCATGTCACTTAACTTACTTACCAAGACATACCAATATTTCCAAATGATACCAAATATACCATTCTAACAAACATCACCATACCTATAAGTTTCCCATAATAAAGCACTAAATTACACCAAGGTATATAACATATCATATATGCATATTCCAAACCACACTTTAATTTCCATCATTCTACCATATCAAACACACATCAAATATGGTAAAGTCATATATATATACACATCAAAATATACCAAACACAAGCTAAATAAGTGGCTAATCTCAACAAAACACTTATATGCCAACATTCGCTAAATTAACCTATACATGCCACTATAACTGGAATTAATTAATTGAAAGTACCAAAACAACCAATGGATAGTGTGATATAGCTCTGACAAGCTTCCAACCCGAAGGAGCTTCTGAATCACTATAAAACACGAAAAATAACACAGAGTAAGCATTTAAGCTTAGTAAGTTCATATAACAAAGAAATTAACTTACCATTTAGTCACATTTAAGGTAAGCATACAAAACATATCCAACTCAATTTGGCCAAAAACCTAAACACATATATTCAACAACCATGTTAGTCATGTAATTCATATAATATCAAGAAACATGTATGAATTCAACAATAATCAAACGTCCATGTACATATGATTTCCACTTCATGTAACTATATATATATCATGTACAAACCATTTTCATATATCTCATATAAATACCTGTAGTAGTTCATATTGAACTCACATACCCTCGTAACAGAACAATGCCTATTGAACCATTTAGAATATCGTTGGACACGTGGGTAGTACACACGGGATGTACTGAACTGTAATCCGTAAATTCATGTAGATGTATGCTTATATGAGCGGTAAACGGTAAGCTCTCCCGAGCTAAATAATGGTAAGCTCCTCCGAGCTGAATAACGGTAAGGTTATACGAGCTGAGTATCAGTAAGCTCATAAGAGCTGAAATCGGTAACCCTAATGACATGTCGTTTGTATTGTAACACCCCTTACCTGAACCCATACCCGGGGACAAGTACGAGGCGTTACTAGATAGACATACAGGCAGAACCAGAAAATACGGGTCATAAAATTTCTTTTCAACCTTAAGTCAATTTATCTACGTGGGCCTACGAGGCCTTTATTTAATACCAAGAATAAATCGGAACAAAATCGGATCTTCAGCATGAATTCCTTGAACAATATCCCACACGCTCGTGTAGGGGTTTACACACGCCCGTGGGTAGGGGAACACGCCCATGCCCCCAAGCCGTGGGGCTATACTGACTTATGGACACAGCCATGGCACAAGCCCGTGGGTTCACCCCGTGTCCATAACTTGAGCATCCTGTTAAATTAACACGGCCAAGACACACACCCGTGTCTCTAGCCCGTGCTTGATGTTAACTTAAAATTTTAGGTGCAGGGGACGCACGGCCATACCACACCCCCATGTGAGTGGCCCGTGTGTCACACACGGCCTAGACACACTCCCATGTGTCTCACTATGTGGACCATATTAGGCTATTTTTCAAGCCCTAGGTCACCCCTTTTTCACACTTATACTTATTGGATGTCAATTAACGAACAATATTCACTTAATACTTATGAATGGTCCCCATAAAACCTTATTGCATGGAAACCTCATATCATTGGTTTACGCATGCCATAATGTTCCTTAGTAGTCTGAGGGATGATAGCAATATTTGCCTCAACATTGGATTTTGGCTCGTTATTTACTCATTTCCAATTATGATCCTCCCAATTCTGATGAATTGGTTACAGTACACAAATATGTCTATATTATGACATATACATAAACATTTAACAATTCATTTAGCATGATGGTGGGATAACATACCATAAAAGACCATATATCAAAGCCATTACAGAATGTATAAACAAGGAATCCAAGCCTTTACATTGGTTAGCCAAATGGCTTTTAACAAAATAACTCAAAAGCACCTATACATGCCAAATTAACAAAATAAAAGTATCCATATACCAAAGCAGACCTAGTTGATAGTGTGTTGTAATCTCCAACCGTCCTCCAAGCCTTATGAGTCCACAAGCTCTGAAAAGTAGGAGACAAGAGAGGAGTAAGCATTCACATGCTTAGTAAGCTTGATTAACCGGAAAGTAAACCTACCAGATAATTTAACATTCAACCATATTTGATTAGTAAACTCAATTAGCATGAAATGCTTTTCCTAATCATGCACGCAATCAATGTGTTAGATACATATATATATATATATATATATCAATAACACCATGGAATTTAACTTAGATGAGCTCATCACTTTACAATTCATTTTATATAGGTGTATCATATTAGTCTCGTTGAGTTTATAGGCAATCTTGATGAAAATACCCATTATCCGTCAATTCGTGTGAATGATCATATCAGATATGCACTCCCATGAACCTCACATTCTTATGGTGGAATTACCAGTCCAGGCTAAATCCTCCATTTAGAAAACTCATAAGGTGATGCTGAGATTACCAGTCCAGGCTAAATCCCATTCATGGCAAACATCCTTAATGAGCTAGGATCTAATTTACCAGTCTAGGCTAAATTCAGACCCTATTTGGATTACCCGTCCGGGCTAAATCCACAGTGCACACTTATTCTTCGGGAGGCTCAATCATTCGGAAGGAACACCGGTCCGGGCTAGATCCTTTTCAGAGATGAGATCAATGGATTACCCGTCCGGGCTAAATTCTTACTGCAACACATGCAGGATCTCATTTTTCATGTAAATTAGGGTTCCTCCATCGGATTTCCCATTCAACCTCAACCGAGACGTTTTTTATCATTTCATTATACAATTGTATTTTATACAATTACATATTTTGAATAAATGCAATTCATCATCATACATTTATTAACGTATACAATTTAGCATAATATATGTTTACTTAGGGTTATCCGAACTTACCTTGTATTCGTTTGTTTAATGTTTCGGTCACTCCGAAACTTTTCGTTTCCCTCGATCGACCTCCAAAATTTGTTCCTCGGGGTCTATAACAATAAGAATAGATTATTAACCATTCATTTAATCCATTTCAAGTCTAAATTCCACCCCTGGTCAAAATAACCATTTTGCCCCTAGCCTTTCACATTTTTACGATTTAGTCCCTAGGCTCGTATAATGAAACTCATGCAATTTCTACCTTACCCAAGCCTAGTCAAACATTTTTCTCTCCTATGATAACTGTCATTTTCCATTAGTTTCACATTTCTACCACACATTTTATAACTTTCACAAAATAGTCCCTATAAGGGTTTTTCATGAAAATCACCTAGAAAAAGATGTTTAACATACAACATCCTTTCATATTCCTCCATAAACCCTCATAATACAAGCATTTCATGCATGGGTAAATTTTTAAACATAAACCCTAGCATGAAATATGGGTAGAAATGGAAAGAACAAGTTACCAAGATCTTAAAAATACGAAGAACATTAAAAACAGGGCTTGAGAGCACTTACTATTGAGCTTGGAAATTGAAGAAACCCTAACTATGGAGAGCTCAAATTTTCGGCAACTATGGGGAAGAAGATGGCTGATTTTTGCTTCTTTTTCCCCTTTTTAATTCATTAAAATGGTAAATGACCAAAATGCCCTTAGACCCTTTCTTTAAAAATCATCCATACAAGCCCATTTTTTTGTCTAAATTTCTAGAATTTGGTCAAATTACTATTTAAAGATCTCTAATTCATAATCCAAAGCAATTTCATACAAATTGCTTTTAAAATCGATGTTTTGAAACTTATTCAATTTGGTCATTAATTCCCAATTGAACATCTTATACTTAAAATTTCTTCATGAAACTCTAATGTAAACATATTCTCATATTCTAAACCCTATAAAAATCATAAAATAAATATTTTAACGTCGAATTTGTGGTCCCGAAACCACTATTCTGACTAGGCCCTATTTTTTGATGTTACATGTATCCTACGAATTCCTAATGTTCAAATGGGGCTCGGTAGTCGTCGTATATTGTCGGATATGCGATCAGTAATTATACATAGTAATTATACAATCCACATATATATTTCAATTAAAGCATATCAATACTCAATTTAATTACATGAACTTACCTCGACGAGGGTACGTAGATACGGAGGCGACTAATATGAGATTTTCTCTTTGCCTCGGTCTAACTCCGTACGAGGTTTGACAGGATCTATATGGATAAATTTAACCCAATTCAATAAATTTCACATTCAATTTAGTCCTACACATAATTTTGGCAAAATGGTTTTTAATTCTTTGCAACTTAGTCCTTATCTCATAAAAATGGAAATTTACGAAATTCCATCACAACCCATCATAGCCAAATATTAATCTAGTCCCTAGAAAGACCTATATTTCATTTATTTCATAGTTTCATCACACAATTTATCATATTTTTCAATTTAATCCCTAATCAATAATTTTATCAAAAATTCATTTGCAAAAGTTGTTTATCTAACAACAACCATTCATTTTTTATCATCAAACTTCAAAAATCAAGCATGCTCATCAATAGAAAAACCTTAATAGTTTAACAATTTTGCAAATTAGTCCCCCGGCCAGTTAGATTAAGCTACAACGATTTCGAAAACATAGAAATAATTAAAAACGGGACAAAAATGCATACCTAATTGAATTTTGAAGCTTGGTCAAACCCTAGCTCTATTTTCTCCAAGTAGAATCAATTTGTGGTGTATTTTGAAGAAGATGAACATAATAAAATTGCTTTGTTTTATTATTATATCATTTAATTACCTATTTACTTAATTAACCTTTATAATTAATTCAAATTACAAAATTGCCAAGACATTATCATCCACTAGCATATTAATGGGCTATTTACCATATAAGGATCTCTACTTTAAATTTCCATAGCTATTTAATACCTTTAGCTATTAGAACTCAACTTTTGTACTTTACGCGATTTAGTCCTTTTTATCAAATTGAACATGTAAACAGTAAAATTTGTTAACGAAATTTTTATACGGTAATACTATCATGCTGTAGACCATAAAATAATAATAAAATAAATTTTTTGTCTTCAAAATTGTAGTCCCGAAACCACTGTTCTGATTTCACTGAAAACGAGCTATTACAGTACCACCTAGAAAAGGGGAAAGAAAAGGAGTAAGTTCAAAAGAACTTAATCAGCTCTAAAATTAGAAGATTTCGGTCCCATCAAGACAATTAAAAGAGCATGTACAATACTACAATTGCATATATACAATAAACATAAAGTTTTATATCAATATTCTACACAAAACATTTTGGGCGAATACCAATCTTTGGTTGATAGTATCCTCAGATGGATACTTTATTTTCTTCTTTCACTGAGAATCTTGACTTATCGAATGAATACTTTCCTTCAGAAACAAAGTCTTTACCACAATTACCCTTTTTCGTCATAGACATCTCATTAGATTGATTTATACCTTTTTTCTAAACTCACCCTTTCTAGGGCGGATTCTAATACGCCAAGCACAACCACTTAACAAACACTATGTGCTCAACATAGAAAAAAAAGGATAAAAACATTAATTACCATTTAATATTCAATATTATCAAAATTTTTCATTTAGTGTCTCATCCTTATTTGCAGATATATATAACATGCAACACATCCAGAATCATATTTTCTTGCTCTTTTTCTTGTCCTTCCTTGGGTTAAACCTTGGAGCCCATAATCACACATCAGAACATATATCTCAGTCTTTACTATTTCGAACACATGTGTGTTCCCATGAGTTCAGGGCTCTTTGCCTTTGCTTAACAATTAAGATATCCTATCGACTGCAGCACCCATATCACTAGGTTGGTTAGCAACTAACATGCCCTACCAGTGGCCCATCTTATTCTCCCACCTAGTTAGCAGCAAGCATACTCTACCAGTGGTCCAGCACATCCATCATTCTAGTTAGCAACTAACATGCCCTACTAGTGGTCCATCATACTAGGATACCGAGCTTATACCCCAAAGGAGTCACATTTATTTCCTGCCATAAGCATGCAGACACAAATTATTACATGCAACAAATTTCCAGAGTTCCATGAAAACAGTCTCACTTGAACTTTAAACTATAACAACTAGAATTTAGCAATATATTCAAAAATAGAAGGAAACTCAAAGAAGATTAATACAAATTGGATACTCATAGAGGATCTCAACTAAGTTGGTTACACCATCTTTTTTGCTACACTCTCAACCTTATTCTTAATATTGAAATGCTTGTTGGTTCCTCTCCAACGAAGAACTCTTCCTTAAACACGTTACCAGAATAAAACATAGCAAAAGAAAAGAAAAGAAGAACCCCCATTACAAAAGTCTTACTGATATTTATAGCTCATAATTCTCACAATAACTTGCATATGGTTAACATGCAAAGTTGACTCACTACCTTAATGTGGCCAACATAATAATTTCTAGACAAATTCCACCATAAATATTCCTTTCACTTTAGTTAATTTATAACTATATTAAAACAAGAATTCAACTAAAACTGAATAGTATACACACATGTGATCAAACAGAAACCTATTGAGTCCACAACTTAACAATTTGCACTAAAGGATACTAACAGAAATGCCAGTCACACAAAACTTACAAAGAGAAACCATAGATTACCATAGATTGGCAGGTTCCCATAATGACCACACTAATAAAAAACCAGTAACCTATACTGTAACGCCCTAAAATTTTTAGAATTTAATTGTGAGATTTTGCAGTAATTTAATTTCTGTGGTTCTGTACTCTGCTTTTGTGTTTAAGGTTTGGAGTTTGAGTTGCATTATTAAAAGTTTTATTATTTAAAAAACAACCCTTATCTATGCATTACATAATAAGTTCAATTCAGTGTAAACTTATGTCAAGAATGAGCCTGCTGGTTCACTGGTTAAGTCTTTGTATTAAGTTAGGTCCGGTATTTGAGTCTCGGAGAGGACGATAAGGAACAATTTTGGCAAACACTATAAATTTTCTTAGAAGTTAATTTTAATTAACATTAGTACTCCACTTTAATTTTCTTTAGTTTTTCTCATCGTCTTCGTTACTCTTCTTTTTCTTCTTCTCTGTTTTTTTCTTTTCTTTTAATTTTTGTTGATCGTGGTCATAAAAAATATAGGATTATTTGAAATTTTGCTATTAGTTGTTGGTCGAAAGTCTATCTAGTAAGTCACTGACAATTAGTGCATTTCCGTGGTTTTCTCTTTTGTTTTCATAATTTGATTTGAATTGAGTATGTTATGGGTTGTGAGAATCTCTGATAGACAATCGTTTGTTTCCCTATTAGGTAGGAATAACGAAAGTAGAGAATGACAACTGGATAATTCCAGTAACTATCATTGAATTTTCGGTAAGTATAGGGTTTGCTGAAGGTTTCATGTTGAAACTTTTGACATAGGCATTAGGCGCGTAATTATGAATTATTATTAATTAAATGGCTTAATTGTGTAACTGAATGACTGTTTGAGGCTTTGAAGATCCTCTACGTTGTTATTGCTTTGAAATCCCTTCAGGTACGTACCAAAAACTCTTAATTTTATGAATTTTGGATGCTGAAAAATGTGGCTGTCAATGCCATATGTCTATGTGCCAGGCCATGTGGTTGGCTATGTAACTCACTATTCATTGAATTAGAGCCACACAGACAAGAGAAGCGGCTGTGTGTCCAGGCCGTGTGTGGCCATGTTAGTGTAGGGTTCACATAGGCAACAGACATAGGCATATGTCTAGGCTGTGTAACTTACTGTTCACAATTTAGGACCACGTGGATAGGGACATGGGCATGTGCCTAGGCCATGTGAGTCACACAAGGAAGGACATGGGCGTGTGTCCAGGAATGTGCGTGTGTCCAGGCTTTGTGGCATATAAATAGGATCCGAATTTTGTTTCTATGGATGTGAGTGTTGTCCAACACGAGCACTGACCTCCACAATGTATGTATGATCTGAATTTGATTGTATGAGGACTATTTGATGCTCTAAGACTGATATATGGATGATATAAATGTATGTGTACTGTGATGGCTATTTCTAATACTGATCTGTATTATCTATTTGTGAAATGAATTGGAATGACTGAACACATGTTATGAATATTTTTAATTTGCATTTGCACAGGTTGGGATATTATAAAGATAAAGTAATCTACTCTAAATTAGTGGCTAAGCCACGATGTGTATAAATATGAATCTGGCGCTTTGTCGCAGTTCTATCTAACTGCTAGGCTATGTCTCTATAAATGTGTTAGACATACACTTTATGGTGTGTAGGGTTGGTTGGGCATTGAACGCCCTTAACGGTGTGTTAGGATAGACAAAGATGATGTGTAGCAGATGGAGGTAGAAATAACTGCATATGAATATGATCTATTCTGTATATGAAACTGAAATTGCTTTTACATATGTAACTGATCTATTCTGCATCAAAGATGAAATTGCTTCTATTATCTAACTGAATCTTGAGATTCGAGAATTATCTTATATTTGTGTTTTAAATGAACAAACATTTTTTATGCATTGAGTTGACAACTCTTTTCGTTGTTGATTGGATTTTAAGTGGCTCTCAGACTTGAATGGGTCAGCGTTGCGGGAGCTTGGTCAAACTCTTTTACCTTTACTTTATATTATATTATTAATAATTCAATATTCTATGCTATTGAGATGTTGGAAGATTATGTGGTTAGTTAATTGCTGTGATGGATATATTATGTTGAATGGTTTCATTTGGACTGTGTTATGAATGTGGTTTCCTAACATCGGTAATGTAACTCTCTAGATTTGGTCTGGACATCTAGGTTAGGTTCAGGGTGTTACATATATTTCGCAAAAAAACATTATAGCCTTACCTGATTAACCAAATAACCGACCAATTAAGGGGCTACAAACATCACTAGGACAATACTGGCGGATAGGGCGCAATTCAGCCTGCCTTGGATTAAACTTAGCCAACCATCCAACCACAAAAATATTTGACTTAGGACAACGTCAAGCAGGGTGTTACAGCTAAAACTTTAGTCTCGCAATCCATTCGGTCTTAGGTGATTTCTTAGGTTCAAATTTTCCTAAGTCAACTTAACTCTCTCAAAGTGAGACTTCTCAATATAAATTCTCTAATGCACCAAAATTAAAGCAGAAACAACTCAAAACAAAAGACTAATGAAAGAATAGAAAAAGCCACAAGAAAACAAAGCACGCTAGATGTTTGAGTAAATGCTTTCAAATTATTTTATTACTCCAAAAATAATACAAAGAATGAAATACAATGGATGATTACAAATGAGGGGGAAGGGCTCTTGTAACATCTCGATTTTGGGCCTAGTCAAAATAGAGGTTTTGAGACCACACATTCGAAGTGGAAATATTTGTTTTATGATTCTTTTGAGGTCCATGATATGTTTGCATGATTGTGTGAAAGTTTCATGAAGAAATTTTGTGAATAAATGTCCAATTCAACTTTTAGGACTAAATTGCAAAAGTTACAAAATATTAGATTCTAGAAGCTTTATGTATGAAATAGCTTTGAATTATTAATTAGAGGTCCTTAAATGGAAATTTGACGAAATTCCATATTTTTGGACAAAAATGGGTATGAATAGGAAAATTTTGAAAGAATGACCTTAAGGGGCATTTTTGTCATTTGGTTAATAAAAGAATAAAAAGGGAAAATAAGTCAAAAATTGTGTCCATCTTCTTCACTCATTGCCAAAATTTCTAAGGAGCCATAGCTAGGGTTTTTTTCATCCTTTCAAGCTCAATAGTAAGTACATCCTAGCCTCGTTTTTAATGTTCTTTGTAATTTTGAAGTTGTCATCATTCGATCTAGCTATTTCTACCATTATTTTGAGCTAGGGTTCATATTCAAAAACTTAACCATGTGTGACTTGCTTGTATTTTGATGTTTAATGGAGGAATATGAAAGTTTGATGTGTGATAAACATCTTTTACTAAGTGATTTTTTATGGAAATGCATAAAAAGGACTTATTTCTAAAAGATGTAAAATAAGTAGTAAGATGCATGATTTAATGAGAAATGTGGGCTGAAATGAGCATGTGTTAGGTTTGGCTAGGCTTGGGTGACAAAGAAAATGGACACATTTCATTTTACGAGCCTAGGGACTAATTTGTAAATATGTAAAAGTTTAGAGGCAAAACTGTAATTTTTCCAACATATAGTTTTTGGACTTATTTGAATAATGTGATGATTAAATGAATTGAATTTGGTATTATAGAGCAAGAAGAATTAGGAACGGACCTTGATAGGGGAAAAAAAAGGTGTACGATGATTAGATCCATTTTTACTATTTTTGTACTGAGGTAAGTTCATACGTAAATAATGCAATGTTGTATCATGTTTTAATACTTTATTAATGTATGAATTTCTACGTTTAATTTTTATAATGAGTGTATGAATGATATTATGGTCAATGAGAATGACATTGTGAACGAGTTCGACGAAGATGTGATATCGAGAAAATTTCGTTTGAACCTTATGAATATTTTCGGATACAATGTGACATGCCACTAAGAACTATGTGATTATAAGCTCATGAGATTATGTGATGGATGTAATATGATCCGGGTGTTGGTCTTGTACGTCTACCAATGGTTGGGTAGCCCGACATGTGTTGCGGGTACCTGTCAGCTTGTGTGAGCAGCCCGTCTAGTTACGTCTTGGCTGTCAGCTTGTGTGAGCAGGCCCGTGATTAGCTCGAGAGCGAGCAATGTGTGATATGTGATATGAGGTAGCATGTGGCTACATATGAAGCACTATGTTCAAGCTTTTCGTGTATCTGATAGTATTCCAAGTGTTCAACGGGTAATTTAGTGGGTTATTCGACAAGTAAGTCAATAATGAGGAATTATGAGAATGTGTTACGAGTTGGTACAGGTATGTATGAAAAAATCATATGAATGAGCTCGGCATGTGATGAACTTTTGGTAAGAGTGAAAATGAGTAAGTTATGCCTATGAAGCTATGATGACAAATATGTATATTATGTTATGTTAATTGTATAATATTCATGATTATGTTGCTATTTATTTGCATGTGAACTTACTAAGCTTTAAGCTTACTCCCCTTCCTTTCCATTTTCTTATAGTATCGCCAAGCTAGCTCAGGGATTGAAGGACGTCGGTGACTTGATTACACTATCAATTGGTCATTTGGGTATAGTTAGTCTCAACATTTTGAGTATGGCATGTATAGGGACTTGGTCTTTTTGTTATATGTCATATTGGTTAGCCAAATATGTTAGCTTATGATGATATTTGATTCATTTTGTACAAGGCCATGAGATGTGGCTCATATTGATTATTGGGTTGTAAGCCTATTTATTCAAGCACGCATGTGCCCATGCAATTGTGACGTGGTTGGTGGTTGTGTGTATGTGATGAGATGTGCCGTGGCTATGAATGCTTGATGATTTAAGTGGGATTTGTTTAGTATGATGATAACCATGGCTTAAATGAGATTTGGTGAGTTGGGCTTGACAAAGAATAAAGTCCTATACATGTATAAGTAAAGATGAAATGATCATGATCATGTATTGTTTGTGTAGGTTTAAGTGCTCAATTATGCCATGTTAAGTGCCTTTGAAGTCATGTATGTGTATGTGCAAATAAGGGTGGCAATTGCCTTGGAAAATAGCATCAAAGTTGTCCAGATGAGTATGTGTCTAGGCCGTGTGTGACACACAGTCTACCCTATGGGCGTGTGATCCGACTGTGTGTCCCCTGCACCCTAATTAGGTAAAATATAATGCCCAGTAGTAAACACAGGGGAAGAGACACAGCTGTTTGTCTCGGCCATGTGAGAAACACGGCCTTAGGACATGGGCGTGTGCCCAGGCCGTGTGAAGTTTGCACCTTATTTATGAAAATTCATGAAAATTTAATTCGCCACACGGCCTAAGCACACGGGCGTGTGACTTTACCGTGTGACCCTATTTTGTTGATGACATCATAAATAGAGAGTTACACGGGCTGAGGACACGGGCGTGTGTGACCACACGGCCTACCCATACGGGCGTGTGACCCTCCAAAATAAGAAAATTTTTTAAGTGTTGTAAAAGTTCCAAAAGTTTTGGTTTAGTCCCGAACTACACCCAATGTATGTTTTGGGCCTCGTAGACCCGTATAAGGGACAATATGCTTGTGTACAAATGGTTTTAAATTAGATGAAATTTTATGGCCTGGTTTTGTAAGAATGTTTATGTTTGAGTCTGGTAACGCCTCGAACCCTGCCCCGGTGTTGGACACGGGTAAGAGGTGTTACAACTCTATTTATAGTTAAGCTCCCCCGAATTCAATGATACAGATTGAGTTACATCGATGGTCGAGATTAAAACCTATCTACAATTGATATTCTTAAGGGATTGACTTAATCCTTTAAGATTAAAAAATTAACTCTTATCAGATTAAATATATTTTAATATTGCTTTCATATTTACCAAGGTACTCCTAACTTCCCATAACTACTTCGTTAGGCCACCGAGGCTTTTAGTAGCTGGGTTTTATCACTTGCTATTTGAATTGAACCAGTTCAAGTGGGTCAAATGAGCCCCATTTAATAGACTAACCTCCATGGGATGCTCTTTATGCAATGGTTATGAGCCACGATTCTCTCCCACCTATTCTTATAATGCCCTCATTGTTTCCTCGGAATGGTGCTAGTTTAACTCTCATTCAAACTTTCTTAACGCCTTAGCTCTTTCTCGACTAGTCTTATTATCAGGTAGTCCCACCCCTCAGAACCTTTGCCTTGGCTTCCGTTGTCTCCTAGCTCAAATTGTTTCACTCGTTGGTACATCTCATTGGAAAGAGCTCACTGCTCTTCCTTGCCCCGATCAAGATCCCTTTTATCCTCACAAATATGCTTTGACATACCCATATTGAGCATCGTATTAACCTTGAGTATTTCTGCCAACTTTGGTTTGCCAACCCCTCAGCATACCCACTTTAGAACTTTGAAAGGGCCCTTGTGTCCTTGTCAAGCCAACGGTAAGTAAAAATGAAAAGCACTAGAAAATTGTTTGAGATGTACCTCACTCATAGAATTTTCTCAATCCAACTGTCTAGTCAGCATCACTACTTTTGCCCCAAATTTTGATGCACAACCTACCTCTCCCATAGGTGGTAGTCCCACTAGTGACTCAACATGTTTCACATAAGTTTGTTGCTCCTCTAGCATTTCCAATTGGGCTTGCACAACACATTATTGTCAAGGATTGCCGATAGTACCTTGGTTTCACCCACCAGCATAACACATTATTGTCAAGGATCCAAAATACACATACGATCCTTAAAAGGAACCAATAGAGCATTAATCTTGTCAATGAAATTCAAGTCAAGAACATAATCATAATCATCCAAGTAAATTACCTCAAAGTTTTCCTTGGCTTTCTCTTAACTGATTTGTAGCTTAACTTCTTGCGGTACTCCTATAATGGGGACCATTTTAGAATTTACGGTTTTGATTATCTTGTTCAATTTACTAACTGAGAGACCAAGTTTACCCACAACTTTCTTCAATATGAACAAGTCTAATGCTACCGTATCAATAAAAGCACTCTTACTTTGACCTGCGATGTTGATGTCCACATGCATCAACCCTTTTCTGGTTATAATCCCTCTTCGCTTTTACAGATTTGAGTATCATTAACCCAAGCTTTGAATCTTTACTCTCATTAGGCTCTACTTTCTCTCCTTTATTGATCATAGACAGTTTAGATCGCTCTAGACAATCCTGCATTCTATGCAGACCACAATATAAGAAGCACCCCACTAGGTTTTTTTCACTTTACCTAACCCTTATGACTATGACACTCCTCACGATCGAACCAAAGCCTTATTGTTGCTTTATCTAGCTCATCCTCCCATTTGATGGTAGAAAGTATGGATCGTTTTGGACATTACCTCACTTTATATGGACCGTCGCAAATGAAACACTTCATTGGCTCTTTCGGTTTGTTGTTGGGTTTCCACTTCCCATTAAGTGTTCTCTCATTACCACCATTCTTACAATTACCATCATTGCCATTTTTCTCTTGTTCTTCCTCGAGGTCTCCCCTACCATTGCCCTTCTCTTTGGGCTTGGAAGTCTCGAACTTGTCTTTCTTCAGACTAAGCTCGACAAAGGACTTCACTTCAGCCAAGGCTACAATAAACTCAATGATAACTTGTTGATGCAACTCTTACTTCGCCTAAAGATTTAACCCATCTTTAAACTAGTAGAATGCTTCTTTCTCGCTCAAGTCAGATATTTGAAGCATCAACTCGATGAAGTCTTTGACATACTCCCGAATAGTAACTTCTTGCGTAAGGAGCTCAACTTTGCCTAAGCCTCCTCCTTGGCATACTGTGGATTAAATTGCTTTTTCAACTCTCTTTGGAGCTCCTCCCAAGTCCCAATAGCATTCCCACCACATTTCTCATTCGCGGACTTAGGACGCCACCATAAGAGAACAACATCAGTAAAATAAATTGAATAATTGTTTACCTTACTGGCATCATCCTTGATGCCCATTGCATGGAAGTATTGTTCCATTCTCCAAAGAAAGCTGTCCACGTCCCTCGCTGACCTTGTGCCCTTGAACTCTTTTGGTTTGGGAGCATCTATTTTCTGTTACTTTAGTCACAAAGGCGACATCTCATTGGTCAAAGTAGCCTTGTGGATTGTAAGCTCAATCTTAAGCTATGCAATCTCTTCCTTCAAGGTCGTCACTATGGCCTCGAGAGTATCATTCTTTATCATTATCTTATTCGTCATGGAACCAAGGGACTCCAACACAAAGTTCCAAAGCTGCTCCTTCATTGAGTCTAGCTTATCAGTGTGTCACTTAACTACTTCGATAGTCTTCATCATGTCCTACATGGACTCCTCGAGATTGACCACTCAATTTTTCAAAGTTGATAACATGCCCCTCAATCGACTAGCTTTTTTGGTCCTTCTACAGGTCTCTGTTTCCTCAAATTGATTTTCTATTCCATTCATCATCTTGATTAGTGCCTTTGAACCTTAGCTCGGATACTAACTATCACAGCGCTAGAACTTTAGTCTCACAATCCATGCGACCTTAGGTAATTTCTTATGTTCAAATTCGTCTAAGTCAGCCTAAATCTTGCAAATTAAGAATCCTTGATAGAAATTATCTTAAGCACCAAAATTAAAGCAAAAACAACTCAAAACGAAAGAGCAATGAAAAAACAGAATAGCCATAAGAAAGTAAAGCACATCAGGTGTTTGAGTAAATATTCTCAAAGTATTCTATTACTTCAAAAAAATACAAAGAATGGGAATAATGAATGATTACAAATGAGGGGGAAATGCTCCATTTATAGTTAAGCTTTCCCAAATTTCATGGTAAAGATTGAGTTACATCAACGGTCGAGATTAAAACCTTTCTACAATTGATATTCTTAAGGGATTGACTCAATCCTTTAAGATTACAAAATTAACTTTTATCAGATTAAATATCTTCTAAGATTACTTTTCATATTTGCCTAGGTAGTTCTAACTTTCCATAAGTGCTTCGTTGGGCCACTAAGGCTTGAAGTGGATAGGCTTCATCACTTGTTCTTTGAATTGGGCTAGTTCAAGGGGCCAAACAACCTCATTTATTATATTAACCTCCATGGGACGCTCTTTGTGCAATGGTCGTGGGCTTTGAACTATGGTTCATGACCTATTTAATATATAGAGTTTTCTTTCTATATATTCTGTATATATTTTTTTAATTTTATAAGTCAAATTTTAAAATTTGTCAAGTGATTTTCTGTTGTATTATTTTTTCAATGTTATTTTCTATTCTCAAATGAAAATACATGTAATTTATTAGAGATTTTGTTGTTGCTCGTTTCATGTTTTGTTAGAACGAGAATATATTTTGCTTGGGCCATGAGAAGGTTTTGGCCCAATCATTTTTGGTTGTTTATGATCTTTAGAATTGGGGCATATTTGAAAAAAAAGTATTATGGTTCGGTTAGGACTCTCAAAGAGATTCTGTAACGCCCCAAAAATCCCAAACTTTCTTTCTTTTTCGATTTTGATAAAAGGTGTGCTTAATATTCCTAGTCGAGTGTTATTTTTGTGATAATAGGCCTGGTTAAGTTTTGAGTTCAAACTTTGGGGTGAAGAAAATTATAGTTTAATAATTAAAAGAACCTTGATGGCAAGTAGTTTGGTTTTTAAATAAATGAAAGAGGAATTGGACACAAGGAGCCTTGTGTTGAAGTGGCAAGTAGCGTCACATGTGGGGCTTAGAGGTGGCATCACATGCATGGCAAGGAGGTTTGGGGTTCGAATCCTTCCTTGCTCAAAAAAAGGATTTATTTTTGCTCAATAAATGGCCAGTAGTAGCGTTGGATGTGAACTCTAAAGGGAGTGATCAAAGGAGAAATTTAAGGAAGGGATTAAGGAGTTATCAGGGAGAAATGTTAGGAGATGAGGGACGTAGAGAAGTGGAGCCGAATAGGGAATTTGGGGATAGGTAAATTCGGCTATAGTATATATAGGTGCCAATTTTGTGGATTCTAGGTAATGCCGAAATTACTTCTCTTCCTTTAGCCGAATTTCTCATTTTTTTTGTGTTACCGAAACACTTTTCTCTCTAAGTGCTCAGAAGCCAAATTCCTTGTTCTTTGCTTGCCGATTTTCCATTCTTTCTCTTCTCAAATTCTCTTTTGATTCACCTTTGGTTTTAGCCGATTCCTTCTTCTCTTCTTCTTATTTGTGCTGAAGAACCCTTTCACCATACAAATCTCAAAAGCCGAATACCTCTTTGGCTGAAAACCCTCTGTGCCACCACTACTCCCTCTATTTCGGCCGATTCATGTAGGATTAGTATCAAATCTCGGATTCCAGATCTCTACCGAAATGCTCCTAGGCATTTTGAGGTTCTGGGTAAGCATTCTTTTTTATTGGTTAAGTTTGGCCGAATGACCATGGAGGATTTGAGAGTGACTTAAGATGATTATGAGTCACTTGTTGTTTAGTTTTAATGATTAAGATTGATGCAGATTTAAAAAATACTCGTGATTAGTGATCAAGGAAGGGCTATTAAGGCTTGTCGTTCAAGGTAAGGAAAAGGTGAGATTTTCGGCTTTTGGTGATCGTATTTGATAAGTGTGTGATTAATAGTTGAGTGACATCATTTGTAAGTTCGTGGCTAAGGATATCACAGCACGTTTTAGTACCAGGTGTGTACATACACTGCACACACATATAGATCGACAAATCTCGAAATGCCAAAAAGCCGAAATGTCGAAAAGCCGAAAGTTTGGCTACAATAGACTTGCGAGTGCACGAACACTCGTAAGGGGAAACTGATAGGTTATCAGAGGCCACATGTGCGATTCCGTGGACTTGGGCTGTGTATTGGCCAACCGGGCCAGCATAGGCTAAATGGGCCCGATGGGTTGTAGGGCTCATAATAGGCAAAATTGGCAATTTTTTACTAAGTGATGAAAAATCATATGATTGCATGACTAAGAATGTGATTGGGCCTGACGGGCCATATGAATATGATTTGGGCCTAATGGGCCATACAAATGTGATTTGGGCCTAATGGGCCATATGAATGAGATTAAGCCTAGTGGGCCATATGCATGTATGTAGACTCGTTTGGGCTTTGTAAGGAGTTTTGGGCCTCGTATTTGATAACTACTTAAACAGACATAAAACTTAAATAATTAATTAATTGTGACCGTGGACAAGCCATAAGGTTAAGGTGTGGCAATGGGTATATGCATGTCTAGGATTGGATCTAGGGAGAGTTTGGTACTTAAGCTGTCTTATTGACCTACCTCCTCTTCTCTGGATTCCTACCTGGTGCATAGTATCTATTTACTTTACCCAACGAGGACTTGTTAACGGGCCAAGGTAAGTAATAACCCATAATAAAGAGAAATTACCGAAAAGCCCTTAAGGGTGAAAATGACTAAAATACCTCTATGTGTTGAATGCAAGATTTATGGATCTTACATGTATACCTGTTGCATTCATATGATACTCTGTTTAGGTTGCATATGGGCTGGGAATTATGGAACAGAGGAAGTATATGAGGATCGCATGGTTGCTTTACAACCGTAGATCCACCGATGGCTTTTTAAGTCCAATATATGATTAGCAGCTTTGCTGCAACGTTAGGTAGTACCGCAACCAGGCTACCATTGGACTGTATCGAATGGGTGGGTCGATATTTATATCCCCACATGGTGTGTATCGGGAGATGGAGATGGTGTGTAGCGGTTGGATGGGTGGGATCCGTGCATATTTGATTGCCTTACATCTGTTCTGATATTGAATTGGGCTCAAGCTCGAAAAGACTTGCTATTGCATGCTTTGCAATTTGCCGAGGGTTGTACATACTAAGTTTTTGAAAACTCACCCCCTCTTTTATTTTTCTCAGGTGATCCTCAGTAGATGGTTTGACAGTTGGAGGGACTCCGAGGTGGCCAGCTAGCAAGACGGCTTGGACTAGTTTTCTTACGCCTATAATTTCTAGTATTTTAAATTATTTCAGTCCAAATTGTAATAAGGCCTTTCCTCTGGTTATTATTTCAAATTAGGATTATTATTATTTTCATGCTTTATATTTATTAGAAGTAGAACACTGTTTTCCTAATCCAAAACTGTTTTTAAATACTAAGTTTCCGCAACTCAATTTTTAAATGACAAGTTTTCATAGATCATCTGTTTTAAATAAAGCTTCCACAACTGAAAATAGATTTTACAAATTAATTATTATCATACAAAAAGGAATAGTTTTCTTTAAATACACCTCACTTTGAAAGCAACAAATACAAACTGAATGTTACTTAATTTTCTCCTTTGAAGGGTTTCCAATGAAAACAAGGTTTTTGATAAAACACTTCAATGTGACATGCCAGATTCGGCCATAACGTCTAGGCCTGGTTTGGGGTTTTACGGATTCAATTAATCCTTGTGATGGTCATTAGGATATCAAATAAGGATTGCATTCTTATCCTTAGCACTTTGTTAAATAATGATTTGATTAAGAGATAAGTTTAAGATTTTTAAAGGGCTTTTCAAGGATTTATTTGCTTCTTAGAATATACTATCTTGATGTTATTTCAACGTTTTAATAGACATATTCTCCTTTGGTGAAACACGACTTTGGAAAGTTGGGGAAGTAAATTTTGGCTATGTTGTGGAAATAATGCCTTATGAAAAGGGGTAGATGCTAATGATAATTGAGGTAAAAACGTTTAGATTTCATGAAGAAAAAAAGGTCAAAATTAAGGATGAAAATTGATAAATGGTATCATTTTTAAATGGGCGTTGTGAGGGTGTTGATACCTTCCTCACTCATAACCGTACTCCTAAACTCAATTTCTATTTTGCAAATCGAAAATCATCTTTTTAATAAGTTTTAATTTACTTTAAAATTTTTTATCAAAGGGATATGTTTTTGCTCCTTCTTTCTAATAACTCTTAAAGCTAAAATAATTTTCCCAATTATTGAATTGTCAAGTATTTTACTGATCATTGGTGATAATTGAGAGTTGTTTCTATTGGTGGTTGGGTGATTGATTGTTTTTTATTTTGGTTGTATGAACTTACTTTGTAAAGGGGTTATAAGCTTTCGCCAGTAGATATAATTTTTTACGATTGATTTGACTTATAGTGATTGTATTAGAATATATGTTGAGTAAGGCTCTACACACGTAAGATCACTTTCAACTGTGTAAATAAAGATTTGTTGTGTCGCTTCTTTACTCTTAGCTTATTTTCATACTCGCAGATTTTTTGTTACAATGAACATTAAATCTCCATATCTACAGACTAATTTATCTCAATTTGTCTTAGAGTGGGGTTCAAAAGCTATTTGAAGAAAATTAATTTGGTGACATATCTTTAGTTATGGAACCAATAAAGAAGGAAGCTCAGTATCATATACTCCACTGCTTGTAGGATTCTCAAATTATGCCTACTAGCATATAAAAACTTTCATTATATCAATAGATGATGCTACCTGAGAGGCTATTGAAGAAGGTTGGACTTAGCCTATTGTGGCTGGAGCAAACGGCACCTCTCAATTGAAAGGAAAAGCATAGTTCACTATTGAAGAGAAAATAATGGCTTCAGGAAATTCCAAGGCATTGAATGCCACTTTTAGCAGTGCGGATATGAAGCAATTAAAAGTAATATCCATGTGTAAGACAAAAAAAAAGCCTAGAAGATACTTCAAAACCAATGCTAAGGAAGCATAACTGTCAGGATGTCAAAACTATAGATGCTAACTACAAGATTTGAAAAATTGAAGATGGATAAAGAAGAGACAATCTCTAAACTCTATACTCAACTATGCGACATCTTTAATGAGACTTTTTGCCTCAGAGAACATTTTTTAGAAACCATGTTGGTGTGGAAGGTTTTGCGTTCTTTGCTAGAATGATTTACTATCAAGGTGACAATAGTAGAAGAAGCAAAAGATATCACTTTCTCATGTTGGAAGCTCAAAGGGACAAAGTAAAATTAAGAGTAGCTTTTAATGCTTAGTATTCAGCCACAATAGATAAGAAATCCATGAAGACTATGGAAGAGATCAAGGAGTAGTTTGAGTTACTCTTAAAGAACTTCAACAAGACTCTAAAGTGGTTTGCTAAGAATCGCTAATGAACATGACGAAGAAATGCCTAAGAAGAAATAGACTAAAGGAGAGTACATGAGAAAGAAATTTGTTCAATGATATGAATGAAAAGGGTATGGGCATATACAATCTTAATGCGCTAATATAGAGAAGAAGCAAAAGTCTCTAGTCACTACATGGAGCGATGAAGAAGTTGAGAATGATGTATCTAAGTTTGATGAAGAATTGAGTAATTTTGTGGCGTTCATCGTTAAGATGGAGATTGAAAATGAGGATAAAAGTGATGAAGGGTAAATTGAAAATACATATTTCACCTGTTAAAGAAAATGGAAATGGTGTGTGAAATTAATGAAGATTTGTGCGAAAAAGTATGCAGTCTTAAAATTCAAAATGAGGCTCTTGAAAAAGAAGTTCATATAAAGAAACAAGCTATTGATAAGTGAACAAATAACTTGAAGAAGCTAAACTAACTCTAAAAATGTTTAAGGGCAGAGTACTAAGCTTGATGTGATTTTGTCTACGTAGAAACTCAAACCAGGAACAAAAGTAAAATATAAACAAAAACGAGGCTTTGTATGTCTTTATTATGACAAGGAGGGGTATATAATACCATTTTATTTCAAACTTCTAGAGGACTTTAAGAAGTTCAATCTTGGTGGTAGTAGTGTTTGAACAAGAGTTGGGAAGAATAAACCTCTAAAATAGGTCTGGGTTAGAATGGAAAAGAGTCTATTGGTTGCTCATATGTCCTAAAAGGCTACTACCGAGGAAATTTGGTACTTTGACAATAGGTGCTGAAGGTACATGATTGAAAATGAAGAGTTCCTAAAAGATTTTAGTAGGTGTCATGTAGACAAATTAGCATTTAGAGATGGTCGGAAAGGAAGAGTAGTTGGGAAAAGGGTACTGGCCAGTAAAAGACTCCCAAAGCTCAAGAATGTTAATCTCGTAGAGGGGTTATGTGCTAATTTGATTAGCATAAGTCAGTTGTGCGATGATGGGTGTCTCATAAGATTTAACAAGAATGACTATGAAGTTAAGAGTACAAATGGTGAATGTATAACAGAAGGAGTCATGTTTTTTTAATCATTGTTATAGACTTGTAAGGAATGAAGCTTATAATGCATTCTCAACAAATGAAATTGATCTTTCACATCAATATCTAAGACATGCAAGCTAAAAAAGTCTTCAAAAGGTTGTTTTCCATGGGGCCATCCAAGGGTTGCCAAAACTCGAAGGATTCATCGCTAAGTCATATGAAGGTTTCTTAAAATAAAAATACCATCATTCATCTTATGCTCAGTTACAACATATCACTACCACAAGATCATTGGAGTTGTTACACATGGACCTTATGATTCCTATGCAACTCAAGAGCCTTGGAGGAAATAGGTAAGTATTTGTATGCGTTGATGATTTTTATCAATTTCTATGGGTTAATTTTCTAAAACAAAAACCAAAGCGTTGTCATTAAAAATTTATGTATAAAACTCATGAATGAAAAAGATGAGAAGATAGGAAAAGTTGTTTGAATTCAAAGTGATCACGGAAAAGAGTTTGAGAATCATGGATTTGAAGACTTCTGTGAACAAGAAAGGATTTCACATGAATTTTCAACCCCTAAGACTCCCCAAAAGAATAAGATTTTTGAGCGAAAGAACATAACCTTTCAAGAGATTGCAAGAGTTATGCTTAATTCAAAAAATGTTTCACACAAGTTATGAGTGAGACCATTAATATTACATGTTATGTCAATAATTAGATTTTTTCTTAGACCTCTCACAACAATGACCCCATATGAAATATGGAGATGGAGATAACCTATAGTAGCATATTGTTGGACCTTTGGTAGTCCATGTTATATTTTGAGAGATCGAAAAGCAAAAGGAAAGTTTGACACTTGAAGCGATGATGGTATTTTTGTGGGATACTCAACGAATAGCTGAGCATACAGAGTTTATAAAAATTGGACCAAGATTGTGATGGAGTGCATACATATGGTAGTAAATGACTCTAAACTCACAGGAGGATCTTCCAGAAGATTAAGCTACTGCAAACAAAATCTTTTCCAACAAAAGATGAAACAAAAATATGGCATCTTAAGGAAGAAATGAATATTTAGCACAAGATCAATCCTCTAGCCTGAATATCCAAGAATCATCCTCTAGGAAATGTTATTGGTGATATTAGTATGAGGACTAGTGGGAAACCAAAAAATTTATGATATATGATTAAAATGGGATGTTATGTCTCTACTTTTGAAACAAAAATGATAGATGAGGCCTTACGTGATACACACTAGATTTTGGCAATGCAGGAAAAGTTACAACAATTTGTCAAAAATTAAGTATGGACACTTGTACCTCGACTAAAGAAATTCAATGTTATAGGCACCAAATGGATATTCTTGAATAACAGTGATGAGAATGGGAATATTACAAGGAAGAAAGCTCATCTAGTGGCTTAGGGTTACACATAAATTGAGGAAGAGAATCTATTCATCTTTTATTAGTTGTTGCTTATTATTTTGATATAAAGTTGTTTCAAATGGATGTCAAAAATATGTTTCTAAATGAATGGCTTAATGAGGAAGCTTATGCGGAGTAATTGAAAGGGTTCATTGATCCATAGTATTTGGATTACATGTTCAAGTTATCCAAGGCTTTATACGGTCTCAAACAAGCTCCAAGGGCTTGATGTGATCATCTATCCTGACTCCTATTACAAAAATGGTATGTTCGAGGAAAGGATGACAAAACCTTGTTTGTAAATAAAGGTATGAAGAATATCACTCTTGTTCATATTTACATTGATGACATTATCTTCAGTTCTACTTCTGATAAGGCGAGAGATGATTTTGTTCAACTCGTGTAATCTGAGTTTGAAATGAACATGATCAGAGAACTTTCATACTTTCTCGAATTACAAGTCAAACAACTATAAGGATGTATTTTTGTCAATGAAGAAAAATATGCGTTGAATATGGTAAGAAAGTTTATGCTTGATTAAGAAAAAAATGCTCAAACTCCCATGTTTTCAAGTGATAAGTTTGAGATAGACAAATATGGTATTCCAATGGATAGCGCGGTGTATCGAAGCATAATTGGGAGTTTGTTTTACTTGATAGTTAACAGGCCATATATCTTTCAAAGTGTGGGTGTGTGTGTTTGCTTCCAAGCTAATGAAGGAGTTGCATCTGAAATAGGCAAAAAGGGTCATTAAATACAGCAAGGGCACTATCAACTAAAGGTTATGGTACACTAAAGACACAAGCATGGCACTAGTTGTGTATAATAATGCAGATTTGGATGAAAGTGTTGATGGTCATAAAAGTACCTTCGGTGGATGTTTCTTTTTGGGGAATAATTTGGTATAGTTGCATAACAAGAAACAAAATTCTATTTCTCTCGATATTCGAAGCTAAATATATTACATTTAGAAGTTGTTGCACTCAACTCATTTGAATGAAGCAAATGCTTAATGACTACAATGTTCCAACTCATGTTCTAATTGTTTATTGCAATAATCCAAATGCAAAATCCCGTGTTTTATTCCCACACAAAACTTATTAAAAGCCTGAGAGGGTCTCTTTGGCTTTGTCACATATAAGGCTTTAAATTATTTTTGTCCTTTCCACCAAGTTTGTCACATCTGCTATTTCTTATTGGAAAGGTATTTGGATTTTCTTTAAACTCTTGCCTTGCATTAAAGATTATAATTAAAAGTGCTTGATTTTATCTTTACAAAAAGGGAAAGAAGTGGATGACACTCTTGATTGTATTGTAGAGTTCCATCGCCACCATCATTATTCATCTTCTCTATTTTTTTATTTTTATTTTTTTCCCTTTCCCCTTTCATGGCTAGAGTAAAGAGAACAACCCATAAGAATTTGAGTGGGTCTCTGGATCCTTCTTTTGAAATAGCTGATAAATTGCAACAAGGGTCGATACATTGAATTAGCCATAATGGCAACAAGTTGTCATAGCATCGATTTAGTACCAAGGTGTTAAAGCTTCGAATAAGTCACATTCACCTTCAACCTCTATCATCGAAAAGAACAACAAGATCATGACTCACACTGAGAAAACATTTGATGCTAACCATGGGCATTGAAGAAACTGGTGATAGTTTGATTGAGTTTGATCAAGAAACATACATGTCTCAAGATGACGAGATTATTCCATCAAAAGATGCACTAAAGTCGACTAATGAAGAATTTGAAGAGTCTTTTAATTAAGAATCGAGCTTTCAATCGAGGGGGCTAGCGAGACCTTAGCGTAATTACATGCTCATATGAAGGCTAAAAGGGAGTGTAAGATTGATGAACCCAATGATGATCCATAAATCTGTTGAAACACTTGCGTGAAGTTTGATCCAAACGAGATGAAGAGTTCATTAAAGTAATGCCTTTTGACTTTGTTGATATTTTGGCTCGAAAAAGGTGGGAAAATGTTGCTAAACAGAAGGATGTCGAGGAATGAAATATTATGATTTCTCACTTTGAAAAATATTCTCCAATGTAGTTGTTTGAAGCCACTAATACGTTGAAATCCATTACTTTAGCAAGATCGTATGTCTAAGTGTAACACCCCTTACTCGTATCTGACACCGGGATAGGGTTCGAGGCGTTATCGGACTTAAACATAACCAATCATACAAAATCGAGACATGAATTTCCAATTAAATTTAAGACTTTTCATTTGCATGCATATCGTCCCTTAAACGAGCCTACGAAGCTCAAAACATACATTGGGGGTGGTTCGAGACTAAATTGAGAACTTTCAAAACTTGTAAAACACTTAAAAAATTTTCTTATTTTGGAGGGTTACACGCCCGTGTGGGTAGGCCGTGTGGTTATACACGCTTGTGTGGCTTGGGACATGCTCGTGTCCTCAGCCCATGTAACTCTCTGTTTATGATGTCATCAGTGAAATGGGGTTACACGGCCAAGTCACACGCTCATGTGGCTTGGGACACGATCGTGTCCTCAGCCCATGTAACTCTCTGTTTACGACGTCATCAGCAAAATAGGGTCACACGGCCAAGTCACACGCCCATGTGCTAAGGCCGTGTCCTTCACACGGCTGAGACACACGGCTGTGTCTTTGCCCGTGTGTTTACTGCTGGTCATTCTGTTTTACCTAATTAGGGTGCAGGGGACACACGATCGGATCACACGCCCATGGGGCTAGCTGTATGTCTCACACGGCTTAGAAACATGCCTGTGTGTCTACCTGTGTGGACAACTTTGAGGCTATTTTCAAAGCCAATTTCCACCCTTATTTGGACATACACACACATGACTTCAAAGGCACTTAGCGTGGCATGAGTGAGCACTTAAATATACACAAACAAGACATGATTGTGATCATTTCAACTCCACTTATACATGCATAAGACTTCATACTTTGTCAAGCCTAACTTACCAATTCTCATTTAAGCCACGGTTATCATCATACTAAACAAATCCATATTAGATCATCAAGCATTCATAGCTATGACACATCTCGTCATATACACACAACCACCAACTACATCACAATTGCATGGGCACATGCATACTTAAATAAATAGGTTTACAACCCAAAAATCAATATGAGACACATCTCATGGCCTCATACAAAATGAATCAAATATCAATATAAGCCAATATAAGCCAATTTACATGGCTTCACATTACATCAAACCCTTCACCATTATAAGCCAATACCTTTGGCTTAATCGTAATGACATGTTCACAATTGACTAAGTCATTATACATGCCATAAACTTAAGAGGTTTGTATTCATTTTTACCCACGATGATAGCTTGATAGTGTGATGGCATCTTCGGCGGCCTTCAACCGATGGGAAAGAAAAGGGGAGTAAGCTTAAAGCTTAGTAAGTCCATATGAAAATAATGAGCAGCTCATGCTAGTCATATACTATGCTTGACAATATAAGCACAAGTTAATATAAAAATAGCTATAAATCTCAAGATTGTAATATAACTTATTAACATGTTTACTTTCTTTTGATTTATCAAAATAATTGTAGACATACGAGACTAGCACCCGGATCACATAATCACACATACATCACAAATATCCTTAGTGACATGTCACTCGTATCCTATTCTATTCCTATGGTTCAAATGGGATCTTTCTCACTTATCCGAACTTCGTCAAATACAACATAGAATCAATCATTTGTATCATACATTATCGAAGCATTTACAATATTTAAAACACAAACATAACATATAATTATTTATATACTAACTTACCTCGACACCAAAATGGCAAAGAGGGACCTAACCGTCAATTACTCATTTTCCCTCGTTCTAGGCCCAAATCTTGTTTTCATTCATCTATAACATCACATTTAGCTTATTTATTAGTCACATTAATCAATGTGATCCAATAATCATACTATGGAAAAATTATGTTTTTGCCCCTAAACTTTATCAGATTTATAGTTTTGCCCCTAGGCTCGTAAAATGATTTTCATTCAATTTCTTTGACATACAAGCCTAGCCGAATCATTTTCATATCTATAACAGCCCACAAATTCCATTAAAACAAACGTTTACTACATATTTTATAACTTTTATAATTTAGTCCTTTTGGACGTTTTCACTAAAAATCACCTAGCAAAAGTTGTTTATCTAACCATAAACATGCATAATCTACCATTAATCATAAAAATACACAAATTTCTAACATGGATCAAACCCTAGACCTTCATCATAACTCAAACAAATGGTAGAAATAGGTAGATCTTGTTACGAGGATTTCAAAAACGTAAAAATCATTAAAAACGGGGTTAGAACGGACTTACAATCGAGCTTGAAAGCTTGAAAAACCCTAGCCATGGCTTCCTCTTGCAAATTTTGGCCAAGGAGGAAGATGGAAAAATTTTTGGGTTTTTATTTTTGTTTTTAATTCATTTTACTAAATTAAATGACCAAAATGCCCTTAATGAAAAACTTTGGAAATATGCCTAACCATGTCCATTTTTGTCCACCAACTTAAACAATGGTCTAATTACCATATAAGGACCTCCAATTTAAAATTTCATAACAACTGGACACCTCTAGCATGTAGGACTCAACTTTTGGATTTTTTACGATTTAGTCCTTTTGACTAAATTGAGTGCCCAAACGTTGAAATTTTTGAATGAGATTTTCACAAAATCATTCCGTGAAATTGTAGACCATAAAAATATAATAAAATTAAATTTCCTTACGTTGGATTTGTGGTCTCAAAATCACCGTTCTTTCTAGACCCTAAATCAGGAAGTTACAACTCTCTCCCTTTAGGGATTTTCGTCCCCAAAAATCTTACCAGAAGAAGGTCCTTTCAACTCTCATGAAACACTTTCACAAAACTTCTTAGAATCACAACCAGAATTCACCTCGTATATCTCTTTCCAATAATCTTTGGACTTTAGCACACAGTGCCAGAGCATATCGTCAAGATCTTAGTTGCTCTCTCAGGAATTGATATACTCAGTTATTCTGTCAAAGGAAAATTCTGTACATGCTGAAATGATCATACGGATCTTTGCCAAACAATCAATCACAGTCCAAATAACATCTTCCTTTTCGGAGATTATGACAATCCCAATACGAAATCTATAGTAACTCTATCTCATTATCACTCTCGCACGATCACTGACTATATTAGTCCTGAATACACTTGATTTTTGACTTTTATCTATTAAAATATCATCATCTAAATACGGATTCTAAAACATCACGTAACATACGCAATCACAAGCACATCTACTTATATAACTACACATTCTACTACTCTTGGATGAACAGATGTGTTGCTACTAAGCCTCGTACAAAAACTTTTGCATAAGTTCTGGATTCGTAAGTACGCAAATTCTATCTAAAAATAAAAATAATAACAAGAATCATGTTTGACTTGAAATTCAACATCAGAAGTAAACTCACTCTGAACTCATTTAGATTACCATTCACTATCACATTTCCAAGCTTTTCAGTTTCACAAGGAAATCGTCGCTTTAGCATTTAATATAGCTAGAATTAGACCATCATCAAATAAGGTCAATCAAGTAACCGGTACTCACAAAAATAAATAAAGATTCTCCATCCAGGCATCTATAGCTATAACTGCTTTCTCAGAGATTAAATCGATAACTTACTCAAAATCTTTCAATATCTCAATTCATTCACACCGTCTTAAATTTTAGATCTTTCTAGGACATTAGATACTTTAACCCATTAGGATCAGGAAGCATATGAATTTTTTTTTTCGTCGAACATACGAAATCATCAAATTCACAACACAGACATAAAAGTGGTCGTCTCTAAATCACTAGTCGAATAGTTCTTTTTAATAGGGGTGAGCATTCGATCGAATCGAATCAAAAATATTCGAGTTAATCGAGTTTTCGAATATTATTTTATCATCCTAACTTTATTTGAAATTTTCTCGAATCGAGTTGAGTGAGATGGAATTCGAATCGAATCGAATCGAATATATTTGTTCGAGTTAAGTTTAAAAAAAAATGGCTTAGTGTTATTTATTTTTATGTAATTTTTCAAAAAAATAATTTTCTTTAAAGTTTTTAAACATGATCATACAACAAAAAATTAAAGTAAATAAGTAACATCAACCCAAATAAACAACATTAGTCCAAAAAAATAACAAAAACAATACAACAAAATTATAATAAAAAAATATCAATAAAAGTTTTTAATTTGAAGGTTTGAATGAACTAGAAGAAGAAGAAGAATTTTAATTTTAGAGTTTTTTTTAGAAAAACAGAGTTTAAGGTTTGGTGGAAATGGAGAGGAATTTGGAAAGAATAAAAAATAATAATTGGAATTGGCTACTGGGGCATGGCATGGGGGTTTGAATTGATTTGGGGGAGGAATTGGGTTTTGGGAAAATAAATTTTTGGGCAAACAGGCTTGGGGTTGGGGTGGGGAAAGAATGGAATAAAATTATATATTTGGGCTTAGGGGTAATTGGGTTTAGTAATTAGTAAAAGCCTAAAATTTAAAAAAATTTAAAAATATAGTTTATATTCGGTTTATTCGAATTATTCGAGTTATTCGAATTCGAGAATTTAATTCGACTCGAACTCAAAATTCGAAAAAAAATTCGAGTTGATTTGATTAATTCGATTAACTCGATTAACTCGATTCGAATAATTTGAAATTCAAATTTTTTTCGATTTTTTCGAATCGAATCGAATTTTGCTCACCTTTACTTTTTTAATGTGACTTTAACCGTCTAAAAGTACAATTAATTCTTTACGTTCTTCTATTAAAACATATTTCAATCTGTTCAATAGTGCATCACTGAAAAATCGCAAATTCTTTTCTCAATTCAGACTGAACTCAGAACCAGTGCTTCAATTAATAATATCTTCAACTGTATTCAACTTTGCTAACATGCAACAGACATTCAAACTTTCACAACTATGATAACGTTATCAATTTGAATAGTTTTAACTCATAATAACATCATTCGGTTAAAGTAATCCAATAACTATATCTCTATATCATACTCTTTAGAATATAATTTCTTCATTCAGACTATCCGTATATATATACTCATGAATTCACATAATTTATTCCTTTAGCTGAGGACATGTTTAAATACACATAACTCAAACTATATCTCAACAAATCAGCTTACTCTGATAAAAACAACTGGGTTGATTTCAACTATCGAATAATAACAATCACTATACTCTTTTCAACCGTATTAGCTCTAGGAAACAAATATCCTAATTGAACTCATCGACATTAATCAAACTTACTAGCTCTGGAATTTCCATCGTAGCAAAGATAATACACTTTCTAAATATGCATCTAAGACAAAACATTATCTAGTAGATAAAGAAGAATAGTCTCACATAAGTTTTCACCATCAACTTTTACTCCGAACATACTAGAATAGAGTCCTGAAAAGAGAGATAAAATAATACTGATCATAAACCAACCAGGCTAATAGTGCTTTCGACTAACATTAGAGTTAGCTAACATTCTCGCAATATAAGAACTTTCTCAGAAAATGAACAATCACACACATATCTCTGAGAATAAGGAATATATAAAATATTCAGAGAGGTCATCATAATTTATTCAACCATAACTGTTACACATAGATACCTTTACAACTCAATTATCGTTTTTTTGACTAATTTTGTCATCTTGAACCCGTATTATTCTATTCGCTAATGAAAATAAATTCGGGAGGGATTTCAGCAAACACATACTTTAGACTCCATACCTAATTGATGCGATTAGCATAGACTAACTTCTTCTTTACCCGTGACATTTCATAATCAGTATAATCTTTAAAATGTTCTGATATTTCTTTCAAAACTATTTCACCTTCCACTCTATTCTCATCTCTGTATGTATTACTAATTATTCCACCACTGCACTCTTTGGTTTCACACTGGTGAACTTATTCAACATAATTCTCATGAATCTTCATCATAAAAGCAACACTGGTAAGGGTGTGAGGTCATAAAGTGTAACACCCCTTAACCCCAACCTGTTGCCAGAATAGGGTTACAAGGCATTACCAGAATTAAACACTAATAATGAACAATACCGAGTTATAAATCTATATTTCAATTTAAAATTTCTCAAATTCCACCTTTAAGTCCCTAATATGGACCTACGAAGTCCAAAATATACTTAGGAAATGTTTTGGGACCAAACCGGAAACTTTGGAAACTTTACCTTGAAGATAGGGGCACACGCCCGTGTGGCCTAGAACCTGCTCGTGGGGCTCAACATGGCCGTGGGGCCAGCCCGTGGGCAAATCTGACTTATTCACATGGCCGTGGAACTAACCTGTGGGCAATTCTAACTTTGCCACACGGCCTGGGCACACGCCCATGTGACTTGACCGTGTGAAAACATGATTTTTCACCATTTTTGAGGTATTTTCACATACTAAACACACCTAATTCATGCCCAAAACATTTACTTATAAATCTTGATCAAATAACATTCATCAAACCTTTCAAACTTAGCAAATATTCATTCATTCATTTCATTACATCTTAAGGATTATGCACCACATTTACTAGTGACAAACACCAAACCTAGTACATGCCACATTACTAAATGATAGATGCATCACCAAAATTGAGCTGAGGTCGGGATTGACTTGGATGCTTGACTGAACTTCAACTTTACCTATCCTGCGCATGGGAAACAACCGTATGCTGAGTATTGGAAATACTCAGTGGTATTATCATAATTCAAATTATAAAAACAATAAAATATCATAACATACATAGATAATTAGCAAATCATACATACAAATCATACATATAAATTCATACCAAACTATCATATTTCCATTATATAATTTCCAATGATAGATCCATTAAATCATCAATGAGATTTCAAATAATTCATGAACCTTTGATTTATCTCTCAACCACATATAATTATTCAATTCACATTTCAATTATGAACACTTCATCAACCTTTGGATCATGCCTTCAATCTCTTTACAAATTTCATCTCACATTCCATCTTACAATATCACTTTCTCATTTCATTAAATAGCTCAACTAATCCAATTCATTTGATTTTATTATTTCACTTATTTTCCCCTATTAACATGATTCGGACATTGGCGGATACACGGATCCAACCAAACACACCAGAATGGTGACCAACGCCTCATCGGATAGTTCGAAGCAAATAAGTGACGACCAATGTCTCATCGGCTAAGCCGAAGCAAAGTGGCGACTGTAACACCCTGTACCCGAGACCGTCGCCGGAGTCGAACACGAGGTGTTAACAGACTTAATTCATTACTTTAAACAGCTCAAACAATTTATTTTTAAAATTTTCAGTCAAGCTAGCAATCTGCGTCACAGTCGCTTAAAAATTCATATATCGAGTTCCGAAACTCGAAATCCAATTCCCTAAATTTTCCCTGAATCTAGACTCATATATCTATTTACTAATTTTTTTATAGAATTTTTTGTCAAGAAAATTAGTACAGTTTATTAGTTAAATTCTCCCCTGTTTTAGAGTTCGACTGCTCTGAACTCTGTGTATTACGAATTAGATATCTCCCTGTACAGAGTTTCAATGACTATGCTGTTTATTTCTAATAAAACTAGACTCAATAAGGAATCTGTACATATAAATCATGACTTCTAATTATCTTTGAAAAATTTATGGTGAATTTCTAAAGTCAGAATAGGGGATCCAGAAATTGCTCTGGCCCTGTTTCACAAAAATTTAAACATCTCATAAAATAGAACTCATATACCTGTTTTGTTCCATCCATATGAAAATAGACTCATCAAGCTTCAATTCCATAACTTATTCATTATTTAATTCCATTTCTACTATTTTTAGTGATTTTTCAAATTCACTTCACTACTGCTGTCTGAATCTATTTTATGGTAAATTTTACCCATTTCATGGTTCCCATGGATTAGCTAGCAATTTAGCATACATAACACCAAATATGATCATGATTAGCCATTCCAATGGCTAATCATTACCAAGAATTTTCATACCACTCAATAATCATATCATAAGACCATATATACAAAATGATTATAATGCTATACATGCCATACTCAAAATATACAAGCCATTATGCCAAGATGGTATACAGATAGTGTGAGCGTGCCTCCGACCGTTTCCGATTTCCGAGCTGGCTTGTCAACACTACAAGGAATGAAAAGGAGGGAGTAAGCACAAATGCTTAGTAAGTTTACATGCATATAGCAAGTAACACAACTATATAAGCAAACATAAACATCATTTGCATGATCATCACCAAGACATTCATATCACATTTTCATTTATCATCTTACCATATTGTTGTTATATCGAGTTTTCAACCCGAGGGACCTGTTCAAAGTATCCATTTCACAACACTTACCAATACGTCCCTTTCATCTCGAGTATTCCTCCATTTGAGTAGAATTTTACCAGTTGGACACATCGGAATATAATTCGGATACATGGAAAGTTTGCACATAAGTGCCACATATGTAGCCAAGCTACCATGTAACCCGCCCATAAGTGAACTCAGACTCAACTCAACGAGCTCGGATGCCTAGTTACATCTCTTGAACTCGGACTCAACTCAACGAGTTCGGACATTCGCATCCATAGGTGAACTCGGACTCAACTCAACGAGCTCGGATGCTTAGTTACATCTCTCGAACTTGGACTCAACTCAACGAGTTCGGACATTCGCATCCATTAGTAAAATCAGACTCAACTCAACGAGTTCGGATGCCCAAATATCCCAGTGACATGTCACTTGTATCCTAATCCATTCCTAAGGTTCAACGGGACCTTTTTTCCAATCATGTGTCTCAACCATCTTCTACGGAATGCCGATACGGATACTCGATAGTACTTCACATTTTCCAAGTATATCACATAATTTGACATATTATCAAACAATTATCACGAGTATAATATTTCATAATAATTATCATATCATTTAAATAACATAAAAACATTTAAAATAATAACTATGTTACCAACATTTATATATGAACTTACCTCGTATGTGAAAATGGCTACTTTTACCATTTCGTCCACAACTTGGTATTTTCCCCATTTTAGCCCGAATTTTAGTTTTCCTTGCTCTATCATTTAAAATATAGTCTAATTAGGGCTCAAATTATTCAAATTAGCCCAAAATCATATTTTGGAAAAATTATAGTTTTGCCCCTAAACTTTCGCATATTTACACTTTTGCCCAAAGCTCGTAAATTAAACTTCAGCATATTTTCTTATGTTTTATGACATGCTGAACATTTTTCCCTTCTATGACAACATCAAATTCTCACTCTAACACATAGTTATGAACAATAACAATTTTTACCGATTAAGCCGTTTTACTCATTTTTTGCTTAAAATCGCTTAGCAAAAGTTGTTTAACATAATTTCAGCCTTCATATTCTACCATAAAACATAAAATAAACACATTTAACCTATGGGTATTTTTCCAAATATGAACCCTAGCTTAAATTATTGCTAGAATAAGCTTAATCAAGTTACCGAGATTCCAAAAACGTAAAGAACTTGAAAAACGGGGCTAGAACGGACTTACAATCGAGCTTGGAAGCTTGAAAAACCCTAGCCATGGTTTCTCCTTGCTATATTCGGCCATGGGGTTGAAGATGAGCAAAATTGGCTTTTAATTTTGTATTTTAATTCATTTTACCCCTAAATGACCAAAATGCCCTTACTACTAAACTTTCCAAAAATTCCATCCATGTCCAAGTTTTGTCCATAGACTTAGAAATTGGTAAAATTTCTATTTAGACCTCCTAATTAATATTTCAAAACAATTTCATACTAGAAACTTCTAGAATGCAAGTTTTACAAATTATTCGATTTAGTCCCTAATTTCAATTTAAGCACTTTATGCATAAAATTTCTTCACGAAATTTTCACACAATCATGCAATCATATCATAGACCTCAAAATAATCATAAAATAATTATTTCTATCTTGGATTTTGTGGTCACAAAACCACTATTTCGACTAGGCCCAAAATCAGGATATTACAACTCTCCCCCCCTTTTAGGGATTTTCGTCCCCGAAAATCTTACCGGAAAAGTGGTCTTCACTTTTAATCTCATATTCGGTGCTCAAGAACTTTCACTTAGGCTGTACCTCCAATACATCTCTTTAATTTCTCATATGGTCTAAAAGCTTACAGTCTCAACTCTCAACTGTTCTTAAATTTTCAACCCTTCTCAGTTTCCCATGATATCATGACATAAAACCAGGATCTTAACTTGATTAATGGAGACCAGAATTCCAAGAAATCCAACAATCAAAGAGACCTGAAATTCCATGAATCTGATGAGTAGGAATTCATTCAATACCGATATGATTTATAGATTTCTCCAAACATTTAAGAATAGGATACATCACATTTTCCTCTTTCTGCCATAGAAATAATTCTGACATGGGCTCAAGAATAATCCTTCTCATTTCCATCCCAATATCAACATTGACAAGGATAATTTTGATAGATCCCAATGCTCAGCTTTAACCTCTTTAACAACTCAGTTTTATGTAACATCGAATGCTCTAAACTATCACATTACCTCACCGTCTTGAAACACATCACAATTCATACAACAATTACATTCTTCAAAGTCGAAGTCTTTGCTCAATGTAGACTAGTCTAGTTCGCACGCTTGGTTACCAATATTCTCATCTATCCGAACTCTGTCAACATGTAATAAACTTTTTAGCTTTCATAAGATGAAAACCTTATCATTCGTAGTGACTTTAACTAATATCCAACTATTTCTAATAAATATACACTTCTCGTTCGGACTATTTACTCTTTTATCGAAGACAAAAATGAAATTCTATTATCGGACTTGAGAAAATAATCTTGACATAATTTTCACATGAAATCTTTCAAATAAATAATTCACCATACCGATCAAACTCGCGCTTTTATCACCTATGCCTTTATCGATGTCAAATCCTTACACGTAAATTAGAAAAAATCCCAATACTAAAATCACCACATTACCAAGATCAAATTAGAAGTATAGTCATATTTGACATGATTATCACGAGCTGAAGAACGCACTTCGAACATGAGTCATAATTGACAAATTATGGAACAAAGATAACAAGAAAACCGAATAAAGAAATCCAAGATAGAGAAACCCGGAATAAAGAAATCCAAAATAAAAAGATCCAGGATAAAGAAACCCAAGATACGATACTATGCCGGAGAATCGAAAACCAAACTCATAGAGAAAATATAAAATACCCCGATAATTCTTCAAAGAAAGAAAGTCCAAAAGAAAACATCATTTAATCCCACTGAAATCAAATATAACAAGATCAATATATCTTCCCATACATATATATCAGATGAAGCATCAAGTAGAAGAAACAGAATTATAATATCATATGTATTCTCTCATCAATTCTTATCAGACGAAATGAAATAGAATACCCGATGAAATAGAGCAATATAAATTATAAACCAGTCAGACTACCAACGCTTTCATCCAACACCAGAATTAGAAGACATTCCCATATAACAAGAATTTCTTCAGAAGATCAATAGCCATAGAAATATTTACGAGAACGGGTAAACACATAGAACATCTCAAAAGATCGCTAAATCTGGCGACCATAATCACACACTCTCGATAGTTCACATTTCAAATATCATTTCCCAACTAGTTTTGCCGTCACAAATTTCATATTAAACCATTCACTAAAGAAGGCGATTCAATAAATTTCGATTTACACTTTTCTCGACCTTGCACTGAGTAATTCAATTTACCAAAGAGAATTCCTTCTCTAATTGGGATGATGCATAACTCCAATAATCTTTACGTCAATCTGATACTTTCATCGGCTCTAACTTTACTTATCAGCTCATTTTCAATCTCTCGATCATACTTATAATTATTTTATCATCAACTCTTTGGGTTCTCAACCGGAAACTTATTCAATACAAATCTCATGAAATTCCATTATAAGTACCACTTCGGTAAGGGGGAGGGTTGTAGGACCTCCGACTCGACTTTCTTATACATACACATATGACACAACTTCCATCATCATAGCAACATCATCAAAATCATGTCATTCATTCAGCAATGCAACATTCATGTTGGCTTACACAAATTTTCCTCTCATCCCATTTAGACAATTTACTTATGTATACATTCTATGTTTTCTAGATAGCTTTACTTATCCATTCATTTAATTAAATTAATTCATGCTCATGACATCATATAGGGCCAAACAAACATAGATATTTGCATCACAATCACAACTTTCATTTCGTGCATCATGTACATGTCATTACAATCATATAATTCACCCCAACAATTTAACATAGATAAGTTCATTTCATTATAATCCTTTATCTCATAAAAATTATATATCATTAGCATTCATCAACATTCGACATCCAAATCAAGACAAGGACATTTTCATTCATATCATAATATTATGACTTTTATTCATACCTATACTACTTTCTATTTATTCCGTTCATCTTATCAAGTAAGCCATATACACTACATCATATGAGCATTAAGCAAATATGGATATTTATCACATATGTATCATAAACTTTTATTCATACTTTTCTGAACCGAGACTTATCATAATCATAATTTTACTCAAACAACTTCACATAAATTGAACATGGTTGGCGCAGCTCGGTTGGAGAGTACCTTGTCTAAATAAGACGGTACTCATGTGCGTCGGAAGACATCACACTATCACAGATCAGTGGCATGTATAGCTAAATTTTTACGCATGCTAAGTTAGTCCGAGAACCGACTAAACCTGCTCTGATACCACCAAATGTAACGCTCCGTAACCGAGACCGTCGCCGGAGTCAAACACGAGGTGTTAACAGACTTAATTCATTACTTTAAACAGCTCAAACAATTTATTTTTAAAATTTTCAGTCAAGCTAGCAATCTGCGTCACAGTCGCTTAAAAATTCATATCTCGAGTTTCGAAACTCGAAATCCAATTCCGTAAATTTTCCCTGAATCTAGACTCATATATATATTTATTAATTGTTTTATATAATTTTTGGTCAAGCAAATTAGTACAGTTTATTAGTTAAATTCTCCCCTGTTTCAGGGTTCGACTCGCTCGACCTCTGTGTTATTACTTAATCAGATATCTCCTGTCATGAGTTTCAATAACTATGCCGTTTATTTCTAATAAAACTATACTCAATAAGGAATCTTTACATATAAATCATGACTTCTAATTATCTTTGAAAAATTTATGGTGAATTTCCAAAGTCAGAACAGGGGATCCAGAAATTGCTTTGGCCCTGTTTCACAAAAATTTAAACATCTCATAAAATATAACTCATATACCTGTTTTGTTCCATCCATATGAAAATAGACTCATCAAGATTCAATTCCATAACTTCTTCATTATTTAATTCCATTTCTACTATTTTTGCTGATTTTTCAAATTCACGTCACTACTGCTGTCTGAATCTATTTTATGGTAAATTTTACCCATTTCATGGTTCCCATGGATTAGCTAGCAATTTAGCATACATAACACCAAATATGATCATGATTAGCCATTCCAATGGCTAATCATTACCAAGCATTTCCATACCACTCAATAACCATATCATAAGACCATATATACAAAATGATTATAATGCTATACATGCCATACTCAAAATATACAAGCCATTATGCCAAGATGGTATACGGATAGTGTGAGCGTGCCTCCGACCGTTTCGATTTCCGAGTGGGCTTGTCAACACTACGAGGAATGAAAAGGAGGGAGTAAGCACAAATGCTTAGTAAGTTCACATGCAAATAGCAAGTAACACAACTATATAAGCAAACATAAACATCATTTGCATGATCATCACCGAGACATTCATATCACATTTTCATTTATCATCTTACCATATGTTGTTATATCGAGTTTTCAACCCGAGGGTTAAGTACATACCTGTTCAAAGTATCCATTTCACAACACTTACCAATACGTCCCTTTCATCTCGAGTATTCCTCCATTTGAGTAGAATTTTACCCGTTAAACATATCGGAATATAATTCGGATACATGGAAAGTTTGCACGTAAGTGCCACATATGTAGCCAAGCTACCATGTAACCCGCCCATAAGTGAACTCGGACTCAACTCAACAAGCTCGGGCGTTCGCATCCATAAGTGAACTCAGACTCAACTCAACGAGCTCGGATGCCTAGTTACATCTCTCGAACTCGGACTCAACTCAACGATTTCAGACATTCGTATCCATAAGTGAACTCGGACTCAACTCAACGAGCTCGGATGCCTAGTTACATCTCTCGAACTCGGACTCAACTCAACGAGTTCGGATATTCGCATCCATTAGTAAACTCAGACTCAACTCAACGAGTTCGGATGCCCAAATATCCCAGTGACATGTCACTTGTATCCTAATCCATTCCTAAGGTTCAACGGGACCTTTTTCCCAATCATGTGTCTCAACCATCTTCTACGGAATGCCGATACCGATACTCGATAGTATTTCACATTTTCCAAGTATATCACATAATTTGACATATTATCAAACAATTATCACGAGTATAATATTTCATAATAATTATCATATCATTTAAATAACATAAAAACATTTAAAATAATAACTATGTTACCAACATTTACATATGAACTTACCTCGTATGTGAAAATGGCTACTTTTACCATTTCGTCCACAACTTGGTATTTTCCCCATTTTAGCCCGAATTTTAGTTTTCCTTACTCTATCATTTAAAATATAGTCTAATTAGGGCTCACATTATTCAAATTAACCCAAAATCATATTTTGACAAAATTACAGTTTTGCCCCTAAACTTTCGCATATTTACACTTTTGCCCAAAGCTCGTAAATTAAACTTCAGCATATTTTCTTATGTTTTATGACATGCTGAACATTTTTCCCTTCTATGACAACATCAAATTCTCACTCTAACACATAGTTATGAACAATAACAATTTTTACCGATTAAGCCGTTTTACTCATTTTTTGCTTAAAATCGCTTAGCAAAAGTTGTTTAACATAATTTCAGCCTTCATATTCCACCATAAAAAATCAAAATAAACACATTTCACCTATGGGTATTTTTCCAAATATGAACCCTAGCTTAAATTATTGCTAGAATAAGCTTAATCAAGTTACTGGGATTCCAAAACGTAAAGAACTTGAAAAACTGGGCTAGAACGGACTTAAAATCGAGCTTGGAAGCTTGAAAACCCTAGCCATGGTTTCTCATTGCTATATTCGGTCATGGGGTTGAAGATGAGCAAAATTGGCTTTTAATTTTGTATTTTAATTCATTTTACCCCTAAATGACCAAAATGCCCTTACTACTAAACTTTCCAAAAATTCCATCCATGTCCAATTTCTGTCCATAGACTTAGAAATTGGTAAAATTTCTATTTTAGACCTCCTAATTAATATTTCGAAACAATTTCATACTAGAAACTTCTAGAATGCAAGTTTTACAAATTATTCGATTTAGTCCCTAATTTCAATTTAAGCACTTTATGCATAAAATTTCTTCACGAAATTTTCACACAATCATGAAATCATATCATAGACCTCAAAATAATCATAAAATAATTATTTCTATCTTGGATTTTGTGGTCACGAAACCACTATTTCGACTAGGCCCAAAATCAGGATATTACAGCGACCAACGCCTCATCGAATCTATCCTAAGCAAATATGACACACCAAGTGTCTCATCGACTTGAGGTCGAAGAATCCCTAAATTCTTCCTATCCTATGGCACGCCAACTATATCCACTAAGCCTGACTAGTTAATAGGGTATCGGATTACTTCCTCTGTTTTAGTCAATTCACATTAATTGCACTTTGACCATATTTTATCACATATTTCTCAATTCAATCATAATTTATTTCAAATTCACATAATCACATATTTTCACTTCATTTCTACTTTCAATTGATCACAATCATTCAAATTCCATTCAATCATATTAACAGTTCAATCTCAATTTCAAATTCATATGCATACCAACATTACTCAATTCAATCATACAATCCAATTTCACATGCATATATTTATTCATCAAATAAATCTAATTCACATTCAACTTAAATGTCAATATTTACCTCACATTCAAATTCCATACACATATATTTAAATTAAACATTTAATAAGAAATAACTTGAATTATGATAATACAAACCGATATTTTCTCGAGCTATTCCTCTATCACTTTTTCCTTTCCCTTCGTATTCGACGTCTCGGTTTCCTTGTTTGCTACGAAAATTAGCATAAGTACTATTAATTAATAACACACATATTTTATATAAAATAATAACTTTTCATGCAACTTTTACCTAAATCCCAAATTTGTCCTAACCATTTTCATCTTCTTCCTTTTTACAATTTACATCAAAACTTCAATATAACCATCAGATTTTCATCATTTTACCATAATTTCAAACTTTTTTCAATTTAGCCCATAAACTCAAAAGTTATAGCCTAGTTTCCAATTAGTCCTCTAATCAATTCTAATCAATGATTCTATCAACTAAATCCATAATTTTATCATTTGCTCAACATAAACCCTTTTCAAAAAATTTATTAATTTTCAATATTTTCACATAAAATCAAAAGTATTCAACTCTAGAACTTCAAAAACATCAAAATCACTAAGAAAGGGACCTAATTGACTTACCAATTTAACTTACAAGCTTTCAAACCCTAATTTCTCCTTTTTCTTTTCTTTTCTTCTTTCTTTCTTTCTATTTTGTTTCTTCTCTGTAACTATTTCTCTTTTTTTTTTCTTTTGTTTCTTTATTTACTTAATTAATATTTAATTATAAAATATCTATATAATAACAAATAAAAATAATACATGTGTGTTTATACACACATGTACACATGTAATATTTCTTCACCACACATTTGTCATTATCTCAATTATTTGATAAAATATAATAATAATAAATAAATAAATAAATATCTTTTACTTAATATATAAGTAAATATATATATAACATACATTTGTACTAATAAATTAAATACACATGTATTTATTCTTTATCTTACACATGTCATTAATTTGGTTTAACTACAAATTAAATCCTTTATCCTTTCTGTAACACCCCTATCACGTAACCGTCGTCGGAATAGGTAAGGGGAGTCACCGAACAGACAAAACATTACAGAACAACAAAGATTCACAGATATCATATAACATTAATACATTTGCATTCATCCTCAATTCATCCATTAAGATGATCTACGAGACCTAAAACATACATTTAGGGGAGGGTCGGGACTAAACCGAACCCGTTCAAGGTTTTCAGAACTTAATCAAACTTTTCAAAACTGACAAAATCACACGCCCCTGTGGCTAGGCCGTGTGACTCACACGAGCACAAGGCACGCCCATGTGGTCCAACCTTGCCAAAAAGGGGTCCTATACTGACTTTTTAACACGGCCAACAGACACGGCCGTGTGCCATGGCAATGTAAAATTTAGCTAGCTACTGACTTTTTCACACGGCCACAGGACATGCCTGTGTTCCATGACCGTGTGGCACAATGCAGGCTTGGTTTAAGCCAATTTTCCACCCATTAAGGGTCCAATCCTACAAGCATTAATAAGCAACAATTATGCCAACATTTCTAGCCAATTCCATGATCAAAGATGACCAAAACACCTTAGAATATAGCACATTTCAAAACATACATCAAAACTATGCTCAAACTCATCATTTGTTAGGCAAATTCAATGGCATAACTTATATACATACAAAGCTTACAAACTTAAACATTCTAGCCTATACATGCCATACTAATAAATATGTACATTTCAAAAGTACCAAAAAGAGTTTGACAGTGTGATGACTATCCTCGACTATCCCGAGCCTTGAAAGAGCTATGATAATCAGAAATGCATGACAAAATTACACAGAGTAAGCTACAAAGAGCTTAGTAAGCCAAATACAATTGGTAATTACTAAAGCATATATAGTACAAAACAACCATAAGAATTCATAGCTATTTCTCATAGTAGTTCATAAACTTAATCATGCTCTTTTGCTTATATGCATATCATATTCATTTCCATAATTCCGAACTTACTTCGCATTCGCTATTTCGTACAAATATAGTTTTTCATATTTAGAAATTAAGTACGATACAAACGTACCTGTATAGATTATATATTTCACATATTCATTTTCATATCTCATACTTTGTCATCAGATGGTTCAGAAACGATACAGATATTCATAAATGAGTATAATGCCAACGTCCTAGACGTGGTCTTACATGTAATTCAATATCGATGCCTCTGTCCCAGGCAGGGTCTTATACAAAATCAGATACGATGCCATGTCCCAGACACGGTGCTACAGTAAATTTCAAATTGAGGCCTGTGTTCCAGACACGGTCTTACACGATAATTCAGATCAATACCAACATTCTTTTATCAGGCTCTTAAGACCATCCAATTTAGATAATAGTTTATAAACACAGAATATAATCAACTTAACTCATAAGTATAGTTTGGCTTACCTCGAACGGATTTCGGATAAAACGAGTCGACTATTCAACTATTTTGGACTTCCCCCGATCTAAGTCCTATTTTCTTTGTTATTAACTAATACAATAAAAATTCAACCATTCAATTAGTCATTTCATTCAATTTAATCCATATACACATATTTTGGGCACTTTTCACTTTAGCCCTTACATTTTCACACTTTGACAATTTAGTCTATTTTTCACAAAATCATCAATATGTAAAATTTATTTGCAACAAAGGCTAGCAGAATTTTCATGGCTTCTATATAAGCCCATACAACATGTTTCATTCACAATTTAGTCCTTCAAAATCTCAATTTCACAAATTAGCCCAAATAGCTCATTTTATCAAAAATTCAAGAACAAAACATGATAATCTAACATATATCTTTCATAATCCATATAAGAGCACTACAAAGCTCATATAATCATCAATGGCATTTCATGAAATCTTTAATAGAAATAGAAATTCAGGCGTGGGCTTTGAAGAACACAAAGCAACGATCATAGAAGCGTAAAAATTATCAAAAACTGATCGAAAACACATACCTAATTGATGCTTGCAAGTGTTGAAACCCTAAAGCTCTATTCTTTCTTATTTTCTTTTGATTTTCGACAATAATGCATGAAGAAATGGCTTATTTCATACATTTAATTTACTTTAATTCATTTAATACACCATTTACCATTATAACCTTGTTAATAAAACATAAATTTCCATCCACTAGTGCCCATAATTGTCAACCATTTAAATAAATGATAAATTTGACATGCAAGGACCTTCACTTAACTAAGGCAAATCAAATAGGTGCTTTATCATCTAGCATTCAACTTTTACACCTTACGCGATTTAATCCTTTTTCAAAATTAAGCACAGAAACAGACAAATTAAATCACATAAATTTTCACAGATGTAAATTTACACATCACAGACACAGAAAATAATATTAAAATATTTTTTAGACTCAAATTTGTGGTCCCGAAACCAGTATTCTGACTAGAGTTAAAATCGGACTGTTACAATTCTCCCCCATTTAGGGATTTTTGTCTCTGAAAATCTTACTGTTAAATAGATTCGGATATTGCTATTTCATTGCATCCTTAGGCTCCAACGTAGCCTCTTCTACTCTGTGTCTATGCCACAGTACTTTGACTAATGGAATTCTCTTATTACGTAATTCTTTAGTCTCACGTGACAAAATACGAATCGACTTTTGTTCATACATCGTATCAAAATGGATTTCAATATCAGACGGAGAAATTACATGCGAAGGATCAGATCTATATCATCGAAGCATCGATACGTGAAATACATTGTGAATCTTTTCTAATTCAGATGGTAACCTTAATCTATAAGCAACCGGCCAAACGCACTTAATGATTTCATACGGTCCGATGAACCTCAGACTTAGCTTGCTCTTTTTACCAAATCGAAACAGTTTCTTCCACGGAAATACTTTCAAAAATACTTTATCACCGATCTCATATTCGATATCCTTTCGTTTTAAATCTGCATAAGATTTCTGACGATCAGAGGCAGCTTTCAAACTATCTCAGATTATTCTCACTTTCTGTTCTGTTTCTTTTATCAGATCAACACCGTAAATCTTATTCTCACTGAGTTCAGACGAGTATAACGGAGTTCTACACTTTCTACCGTGTAAGGCTTCATACGGTGCCATTTTAATACCTGACTGAAAAAGATTATTATAAGCGAATTCAATCAAAGGTAGATATTGTTCCCACGTACCTTCGAACTCAAGAAGCAACATCTCAACATATCCTCGAGCATCTGAATAATCTGATAGATTGACCATTTGTTTACGGATGAAAAGCAGTGCTGAAATGTAATTTAGTACCTAAAGCATCTTGCAAACTCTTCCAGAGTCGTGATGTAAATCTCGGATCTCTGTCTGACACAATCGACAGTGGTACACCATGTAGTCTAACAATATCATAACTATAAAGCTCAGCTAACTTATCAAGTGAGAAATCAGATCGTACCGGAATAAAGTAAGCTGATTTCGTTAATCTGTCAACTACAATCCAGATTGAGTCTTTCTTTCTTGTAGACAGGGGCAAACTCGAAACAAAATCCATGGTCACATGATCCCATTTCCATTCCGGAATCATAATCGGTTGCAACAGACCTGATGGTACTTGATGTTCAGCTTTAATTTGCTGACAGACCAAACATTTAAAAACATAATTAGAAATATATCTTTTCATTCCTGGCCACTAGTATAGTTGTTTCAAGTCGTTATACATTTTCGTGCTCCCCGAATGTAATGAAAATTTACTACCGTGAGCCTCACTCAAAATCATTTGAATTAACTTTGGATTCCTTGGAACACAAAGTCTATTTCTGAATCTCAAACAATCATATTATCAACCCAGAATTCAGAATCATATAGAGCTCATTTTACTATCAATTCATTGTCAGATTTCTGAGCCTCGCAGATCTGTTGTATAAACAAGGGTTTTACTTTCAGTTCGGCACAAACCAGAGTATTATCAGACAATGCTAAATGAGTATTCATTGCACGTAATACAGACAAAGATTTCCTACCCAAAGCATCCGCTACTACATTTACTTTGCCCGGATGATAATCAATAACTAGCTCGTAGTCTTTTAACAATTATAACCATCTTCTCTGTCTTAGATTCAAATCTTTCTGCGTCATTAAATACTTCAGACTTTTATGATCAGAAAACACATAGCATTTCTCACCAAACAGGCAGTGACACCAGATTTTTAAGGCAAACACAATAGTAGCCAATTCAAGATTGTGTGTCGGATAGTTCTTTTCATATGGCTTCAGCTGTCTCGAAGCATAAGCAATGACTTTACCTTCTTGCATCAGAACACATCCCAGACCAATCAACGAAGTATCATTGTAAATTACAAATTCTTTTCCCGATTTAGGTTGTACTAATATCGGAGCTTCGGTCAACAAAGGTTTCAACTGATTGAAACTGTTCTGACACTTTTTTGACCACTCAAACTTCACATATTTCTGAAGTAACTTTGTCAACGGAGTCACAATCATCGAGAAACCTTTTACAAACCTTTTATAGTAACCAGCAAGTCCCAGAATACTACGGACTTCAGATACATTTCTCGGAGGTTTCCAATCCATAATAGCTGAAATTTTGCTCGGATCAACTTTCGGATTCCGTGAGGTGACACAATATGGCCCGTAAAAACCAACTTCTCGCAAACTAATTCACACTTACTGAACTTGGCATACAACTGTTTATCTCGTAATGTCTGTAACACTATTCTCAAATGCTCGGCATGTTTGGATTCATCTCGTGAATAAATCAATATGTCATCAATAAATACAACAATAAATTGATCTAAATACGGTCTGAAAATTCTATTCATTAAATTCATAAAAATAGCAAGTGCATTTGTTAGTCCAAAAGGCATAACTAAAAATTCATAATGCTCGTACCTCGTTCTAAAAGCAGTTTTCAGAATATCAGAGTCCTTTACTCGCAACTAATAGTAACCCGATCTCAGATCTATCTTTGAAAACACAGTAGCACCTTTCAACTGATCGAATAAGTCATCGATCCTGGGCAGAGGGTATTTGTTCTTTACGGTCACTTTGTTAAGTTGGCGGTAATCAATACACATTCTCATTGTGCCATCTTTCTTTTTCACAAACAGAACAGGAGCACCCCATGGTGAAAAACTCGGTCTAACAAATCCTCTATTGGTCAATTCTTGCGATTGAGATTTCAATTCTTTTAGTTCAGTTAGAGCCATTTGGTACGGAGCTATCGATATCGGAGTAGTACCAGGTACCAATTCAATACCAAACTCGACTTTTTGAGTTGGAGGCAAACTAGGTAGTTCTTCAAGAAACACATCATAAAATTCACAGACAACAGGCACTGATTCAATTTTCTTATCATCCACTTTCGAGTCTAACACATAAGCTAAATAGGCTTCACAACCTTTCTTTACATAATTCCATGCTTTCATTACAGATATCATAGCCAATAATCCATTTAGATCACTAGACTCAATTTGAATTATCTCATCATTCTTACACCTTAAGTCAATGACTTTTCTTTTGCAGTTCACAATAGCATCGTGCAAAGTTAACCAGTCCAATCCCAGAATTATATCAAATTCGTCGAAAGGCAGTAACATCAAATTATCAGAAAAATAGGTATCTCGAATCATTAACGGGTAGTTCTTGCAGACTTTATCAACCAAACACTTTTGCCTAATGGGTTTGATACTCTCATTACGAATTCAGTAGACTTTACAGGAAAAGTCTTACTATGTACTAAATTCATACAGATATAAGAATGCGTTGATCTAAGGTCTATCAATGCAATCACAGAAGTATCATAAAGAGTGAAAGTACCAGTAATCATGTTCGATGACGAAGCTTCCTCACGAGCTCGGATAGCATAGGCTCTGACAGGTGCTTTAGCCTCAGATCTAACAGTAGTATCTCCAGTAGCTCTTTGACCACCACTTGCATTTCTTGAATTTTTGGAAGGTCTACCTTTAGTTGAGGTATTACTAGATCTCGGATTCTGTACATTCTTTTGCTCAGCAGGTTTAGAACAATCTCTTACAAAATGATCCAAAGATCCACATCGGAAATAGGCTCGATCATTCAAACTACAATTTCCTGGATGTCTTTTACCACAGTGTTTACATTCAGGTTTCTCAGATCGGACATTTCCAGCACTTGTAACAGAAGTAACAGGAGCTTTGGTGTTCGAATACGATCTAGCTCGATCTCGATTCAAATGTCCCACATTATTATTTGAACTGTTCTAATCATCTCAGAATTTCTTTGACCCAGACTGAAATGATTTACTCGAAGATCTTTTTTTAGCATATCGCGCATCAAAATCAGCTTTTCTTTTCTCCTTACTTAATTCTTTAGCCTTATAAGCTCGCTCAACGAGCACCACAATATCTTTAATCTCTAAAATCCTGACTAGCAGACGAATATCTTCGTTTAGTCCATCCTCAAACCTTTTTCACATTATTGCTTCATTAGATACACATTCCTGAGCATACTGGCTCAATCTCACAAATTCTCGTTCATATTCAGTAACAGACATACGACCCTTGTAACATCCCGAAATAGGGCCTAAACGGAATAGTGGTTGCGAAACCACAAATCTGAGGTAGAAAATTTTATTTTATTATTATTTTGAGGTTCATGATATAATTGCATGATTGTGTGAAAATTTCGTGATGAAATTCTATGCCTAAAGTGTTTAAATTGAAAGTAGGGACTAAATCGAATAAGTTGCAAAATTTGCATTCTAGAAGTTTTTAGTATGAAATTGAATTGAAATATTAATTAGGAGGTCTTAAATAGCAATTTGACCAATTTTAAGTTCATGGACAAAATTAGGACATGGAAGGAATTTTTGGAAAGTTTAGTAATAAGGGCATTTTGGTCATTTAGTTATTAAAATGAATTAAAAACAAAATTAAAAGCCAATTTTTGTCCATCTTCTTCATTAGGACGAAAATTCAAGGGTTCTCCATAGCTAGGGTTTGTTTCAAGCTTTCAAGCTCCATAGTAAGTGATTTCAAGCCCCGTTTTTAATGTTCTTTACGTTTTCGGAGTCCCGGTAGCTCGATAAAGCTTATGCTAGCAATAATTTAAGTTAGAGTTCATATTTGGAAAAATACCCATAGGTGAAAAGTGTTTATTTTGATGTTTTATGATAGAATATGAGGTCTTAAATTATGTTAGACAACTTGCACTACTCGATTTTAAGCAAAAACGAGTAAAAGGACTTAATCGGTAAAAATACCTAATAGTCATAAGTGCATGTTAGAGTATGAATTTGATGCTGCCATAGAAGGGAAAAATAACCAGCATGTCATAAAACATAAGAAAATAGGCTGAAGTTTAATTTATGAGCTTTGGGGCAAAAGTGTAAATATGCAAAAGTTTAGGGGCAAAAATGTAATTTCTGCAAAGTTTGAGTAAAGGACTGTTTTGATAAATTTTGATATTAAATAAGTTAAATTTGCTATTATAGATCAAGAAGAGCGAAATTCGGGAGTTGATCGGGAAAAGAAAAAGTAAGGACTAAATTGTAAAGTTTAGTCACATTTTGTATCGAGGTAAGTTTACAGTAAAATAAATGCAATATTCTTTTATTTTACATTATTATTGTCAATTTCAGCATTTATATACTTATTTTATGAGAATATTTAAAGTCGAATTAAAGGCGAAGTGACAGAGAAAAAGTATTAGGAAGCCCCGCTTGAACCTTAGGAATGTTAGGATATTGGGGTTGACAGGACGGACAGGATAGAAATGAGCCATGTAAGTCCATATCGGATATATGGCTTTGGAGACAGAATGAGCCATGTAAGCCCATATTATATATATGGCATTGGAGACAGAATAATTCATGTAAGTCCATGTCGAAGACATGGCATTGCGAGATATTGATAGATTGAAACGACCCTAATATCCTTAGTATTCCGAGTGGTTCAACGGGTCGATACGAGTTAGATTACAGTGAATTAACAGCAAAGGAAAAGTAGATTATATTTATGAAAAGGAAAGGTCGATAAGAAAGAAGGTAAGGAAATAAAGAAGAAGATAGAAATTGAGAAGTAAAGAAATTTATGATGTTAGATGATATTATGCATAATTATCCATTATGTTGAATGTTGTGATTTAATTACTTGTAAGCTTACTAAGCCTAGTGCTTAATCTCTTTATTTTCTTCTTCTTATAGTACTTATCTAGCTACTCGGGGATCGAAGGAAACGTCGGAGGCCGATCACACTATCAAAGAAATAACTCGGTATAATTAGACGTTTTGTTTTGTGTATGGCATGTATAGAAACTTAGTTACTTTTAGTATAATATGAAAAATGAACGATGTATAAATACTTGCTAGAGATTAGCTAATAAAAATAGCTGATGATATGCATGTTTATTAATATGTATGATTGAATGGTGGTTATCACATGAAAGTTATGAAAAATGTGAAAGTAACCTAAAAACAGATTCAAACAACAGAAATGACGTGACTTTGAAAAATCACTAAAAATTGTATAAACATATTTTTAAGATGAATAATATATGAAATTAAAGCCTATTATGTCTATTTTCTTATGGAATAAGCAAAACAGGTAAAGAAATTATATTTTATGAGATATCTGAGTTTTAGTGAAACAGGGTCAGAGAAATTTCTAGATCCCCTGTTTCAACTTTGGAAATTCACCATAAATTGTACAAAAGTAATTAGGTGGTGTAATTTATATGGTTAGAATCCTTATTGAATCTAGTTTTAATAAAAACAAACGGTATAGTTATATTAATTTTTTATAGGGAGAAAAGTGGTTCGTAGTAAGTAGAGGTCAGTGCAGTCGAATTCTGAAACAGGGGTAACTTTAACTAATAAACTGTACTAATTGGCTAAGTCAAAAATTCTAGAAAAAAATTAGTGGATAGATATATGAGTCTAGTTTCAGGAAAAATTTATGGATCTAAATCTTGAGTTTCGAAACTCAAGATATGAATTTTTAAGCGACTACAACGCAGAATAACAGCATATTCCGAAAAGTTTAAATAAAGATCTTAAAATTATTTAAGTGATAGATTAAGTTTAGTAATGCCTCGTGTGCTCGATTTTGGCAACAATCTCGGGTAAGGGTGTTACATTTATTGGTATCGAGCAGGTTTAGTCGGTTCTCGGAGCAGTTAGTGTGAGTAAAAAATTCTAGCTATACATGCCATACCCAGATTTTGATAGTGTGATCGACTCACGACGATTTTAAATATTTTGTTTTATAGTAATGGATCCCGAGCGAGCTGGTGATGATGATGTAGAAAGTAATGCGCCGCTCCCGCGAAAGGGCAGCGCCATCGAGAATAGGCCAAGAACCGCTGATCGGGAGGAGTGGCTCGAGAAGCTCTCTTCCAAGCTTTGAATGATTGGTTTGCCGAGTTCATTCGCATTTAATCCGGCGATTAGACCTCCACCCCTCATGATTCTCGGGCTACCCATGTAGCTCAAGCTTCCCATCCACAGTGCAGTGATAAGAGAAAAGCCACCAGATTGATAGAATCAGAAACAAGGGGAGAAGAGTTTGAGCGACAAAAGATGATGATGCAGAAAGAGCGAGAATTTTGGTTAGAAAATACTATCGTAGTCTTTGACGAACTATCTTGTACACCCGAGGAATGTATGAAATGTGTAGTATCACTTCTTAGAGACTCACCTACTACTGTGTGGAAGACACTTATATCAGTTGTACCAAAGGAGAGGGTCACTTGGGATTTCTTTCAGGAGGAATTTCGTAAAAGTACATCATCAGAGGTTTATTGACCGTAAGAGAAAAGAATTCTGGAATTGAAACAAGGCAATATGACAAAGGGGCGATTATGAGCGTGAATTTGTCGGGCTCAATAAATATGCTCAAGAATGTGTGTGTCCACAGAGGCTATCATGTGTAAAAGGTTTGAGGATGGGTTAAATGATGATATCCGATCACAAGTGGGTGTTCTAGAAATAAAAGAGCTCGTTATTTTAGTTGAGAGAGCCTGTAAGGCGAGGAGTTGTTAAAAAGAAAAGGTAAAGTTGAGACAGAGACACAAGATACAAAGAAGAGACAGATGAGTAGGTCATTTCAAAGCTACATCCAAGAGGCCCAAAGAGTTTTCTACCGATCTAGCTTTTCGGCGGGCAAGCTAGTCGAATAGAGAGGTAGCAGATTTAAAGATCCAAAGCTCGGACCACCTCGATCGCGAGTGTAGGTAATGTCAATGCAGCAGGTAGATCGGTGGTGTCCACAGTGTGGTAGACTTCATTATGGTCCTTGTCGGGCAAAGCGAAAATGTTTGCTATAAATGTGGTGCTCCAGGATCATTTTGTACGAGAATGTCCGTAAGTGGCTAGCCGAAAGTAATACAGAGTGCTAGATCCGAAATGCTCCTACTAGAGGCGCACCACCGAGGCAACCGAGAGTAGAAGTAGGTAACAGAGGTACCTCTAGAGATTCGACTGTGAGACCGGATGCTAGAGCCCCCGCAAGTTTTATGCTATTCGTGGCACGCGAAGAGGCATCCTCCCCGATGTGATTATGGGTACATTTTCTCTACATAATATTAATGTCATGGCTCTGATTGATCCGGGTTCGACTCATTCTTATGTTTGTATGAAATTGATGTCTAGTATAAGTATGCCTATAGAATCTACTGAATTTGTGATCAAAGTATCGAACCCATTAGGCAAGCATGTATTAGTAGATAAAGTATGTAGAAATTGTCCTTTGATGATTAGAGGTTATTGTTTTTTCCTACCGATCTCATGCTATTGCCATTTGATGAGTTTGATGTGATTCTTGGTATGGATTGGTGACTACACATGATGTGATAGTGAATTGTAGAAAGAAATTCATTGAGTTGAAGTGTGAAAATGGTAAAATTCTTCAAGTTAATTCGGAAGAGTCGATAGTTCATTTCCCATAATTTCATTATGTCCGCTCGTAAATGTTTGAGAAAAAGGGGTATGAAGCTTATCTTGCTTTTGTGTTGAACACTAAAAACCTGAATTGAAAATTGAGTCGATGCACGTGGTATGTGAGTTTCCGATGTGTTTCCTAAGAACTACCGTGCTTACCTCCCGTTAGAGAAGTTGAGTTTGGTATTGAGTTGATTCCGTACCACGCCCATTTCTATTGCTCCTTATAGAATGGCTCAGTTGGAATTGAAAGAATTGAAAGCTCGATTCACAGTGAATTAACAGATAAAGGATTTGTAAGACCCAGTAGTTCACCATGGGTGCACGGTGCTATTTGTGAAAAAAAAGACGGAACGATGCGGTTGTGCATAGATTATCGGCAACTTAACAAGGTAACATGAAGAACAAGTATCCATTGCCTAGAATTGATGATTTGTTTGATCAATTGAAGGGAGCTCTCAGTATTCTCCAAGATAGATTTGAGATCCGGATACTATCGAGTTGCGAGTTAAAGAGTCGGATGTCCCAAGACGCTTTCCGGACTAGGTATGGTCATTATGAGTTCCTTGTGATGCCATTTGGCTTGACTAATGCTCCTGCCATTTTATGGACTTAATGAACCGAATTTTCAGACCGTACTTGGATAAGTTTGTAGTTGTGTTCATTGATGATATCTTGATTTATTCTCATGATGAGACTAAGCATGCTTGAGCATTTGAGAACAGTTTCTGATTACGAGAGATAATCAGTTGTATGCCAAGTTTAGCAAAAGTGAATTCTGGTTACGAGAAGTTGGTTTTCTTGGACATATTGTCTCAGGTGAAGGTATTAAGGTTGATCCAAGCAAGATTTCAGCTATTGTGGATTGGAAGCCTCCTAAAATGTATCGGTTAGAAGTTTTCTTGGTCTTGCCGGATATTATAGACGATTTGTAGAGGGATTTTCCATGATAGCTACCCCGCTGACAAGATTACTACGAAAGGATATCAAGTTTGAATGGACTGAGAAGTGTCAACAGAGTTTTGACAAGTTAAAAACATTATTGACTAAAGCTCTGTTTTAGTACAACCGCAACTGTAAAGGAGTTTGTGATTTACAGTGATGCGTCCATGAATGGACTTGGTTGTGTACTTATGCGGAAGGGAAGGTAATTGCTTATGCCTCTGAGACACTAAAACCACATGAGAAGAACTATCCGACACATGATTTAGAGCTAGCCGCCATTATTTTTGCGTTGAAGATTTGGAGGCATCATTTGTATGGTGAAAGGTGCCAAATATTTACCGATCATAAAAGCTTGAAATACTTGATGACTCAAAAAGAATTGAATTTGAGGCAAAGAAGATGGTTGGAATTGCTTAAAGATTACGAGTTAGTGATTGATTATCACCCGTAAGGCAAATGTAGTTCTTTGACGCTCTAAGCGAGAAACTTTTATTTACATTACGAGCTTTGAATACCAATTTAGCCATGTCAAATGATGGTTCTATTTTAGCTGAATTTAGAGCTAAACCGGTATTTCTTGAAGAGATTTGTGAAGCTCAAAAGATGATAATGAGTTACAAGCTAAAAGAGTTCAATGCAGTCGGGCATAGAATCGATTTACGGATTGGTTCTGATGGTCGTTTGATGTTTAGAGACAATTTGTGTACCAAAGAATGATGAGCTTATTCGAAAGATTTTACAGAAGCACATAGCGCTTCTTTATCTATTCATCCAGCAAAGATAAAAATGTATAACGATTTGAAGAAATTGTATTGGTGGGTAGGAATGAAAAGAGACATTTGAGTTTGTTTCTAGATGCTTGATTTGTCAACGGTAAAGGCCGAACATCGTACCCTCGGGATTATTGCAACTTTGTGCTAGTTCCTAATGGAAATGGGACAGAGTTACTATGGATTTTGTGATGGGGTTGCCGTTAACACTTTGAAAAAGAAAGATGCAATATGGGTTGTGATTGATAAGCTAACTAAGTCGGCTCATTTTATCCCAATCCGTATGGATTACTCACTTGACAAGTTGGTGAGTTATATATTGTAGAGATAGTTAGACTACATGGAGTGCCATTATCGATCATTTCGCATGAGAGATCCAAGATTTACTTCACGGTTCTGGAAGAAGTTACAAGAGGCTTTAGGTACAAGTTGAGTTTTAGTACTGACTTTCCATCCTCAAACCGACTGTCGATCAGAGAGAGTTATTCAGTACTTGAAGATATGCTTAGATGCATGTATTGGAATTTCAAGGCGATTGGGAAAAATATTTACCATTAGTAGAGTTTGCCTACAATAATAGTTATCGATCGAGTTTGAAGATGGCACCTTATGAAGCTTTGTATGGACGTAAATGTCGCACACCTTTGTATTGGACTGAGCTTAAGGAAAATCAGATTCTGACGGGTTGATCTAGTTAAGGAAACAGAGAGAAAGTAAAAATCATCGAGATTGCTTAAAAGCGACCTCGCATGCATGACAAAAGTCGTATGCAGATTTGAAGAGAAAAGGGATTGAGTATCAAGTTGGTGACAAAGTTTTTTTGAAAGTATCTCCGTGGAAGAAAGTTCTCGATTTGGCAAGAAAGGCAAACTAAGTCCACGTTTTATTGGACCGCTTGAAGTGATTGAGAAAGTCGGACCATTAGCATATCGGTTAGCCTTGCCGATTGAGTTAGAGAAGATTCATAATGTATTTCATGTGTCTATGCTACGTCGTTATCGTTCGATCCGTCACATGTAATTTCTCGACAGAGGTTGAGATTCACCAGACATGACTTACGGTGAAGAACCAAAGTAAAGATTCTAGCTCGAGAGGTAAAGCAATTAAGGAACAAGAGTATTGTACTTGTGAAAGTACTATGGAATAGGCATGGGGTAGACGAGGCTACATGGGAACCCAAGAGGCTATGCAGCAAGTACCCAAATCTTTTCACGGTAAGATTTTCAGGGACGAAAATCCCTAAAGGGGGGAGAAATGTAACATCCCGAAAATAGGGCCTAAACGGAATAGTGGTTGTGAAACCACAAATTCGAGGTAGAAAATTTTATTTTATTATTATTTTGAGGTTCATGATATAATTGCATGATTGTGTGAAAATTTCGTGATGAAATTTATGCCTAAAGTGTTTAAATTGAAAGTAGGGACTAAATCGAATAAGTTGCAAAATTTGCATTCTAGAAGTTTTTAGTATGAAATTGAATTGAAATATTAATTAGGAGGTCTTAAATAGCAATTTGACCAATTTTAAGTTCATGGACAAAATTAGGACATGGAAGGAATTTTTGGAAAGTTTAGTAGTAAGGGCATTTTGGTCATTTAGTTATTAAAATGAATTAAAAACAAAATTAAAAGCCAATTTTTGTCCATCTTCTTCATTAGGACGAAAATTCAAGGGTTCTCCATAGCTAGGGTTTGTTTCAAGCTTTCAAGCTCCATAGTAAGTGATTTCAAGCCCCGTTTTTAATGTTCTTTACGTTTCTGAGTCCCTGTGAGCTCGATAAAGCTTATGCTAGCAATAATTTAAGTTAGAGTTCATATTTGGAAAAATACCCATAGGTGAAAAGTGTTTATTTTGATGTTTTATGATAGAATATGAGGTCTTAAATTATGTTAGACAACTTGCACTACTCGGTTTTAAGCAAAAGCGAGTAAAAGGACTTAATCTCCAAAAATACCTAATAGTCATAAGTGCATGTTAGAGTATGAATTTGATGCTGCCATAGAAGGGAAAAATAACCAGCATGTCATAAAACATAAGAAAATAGGCTGAAGTTTAATTTATGAGCTTTGGGGCAAAAGTGTAAATATGCAAAGTTTAGGGGCAAAAATGTAATTTCTGCAAAGTTTGAGTAAAGGACTGTTTTGATAAATTTTGATATTAAATAAGTTAAATTTGCTATTATAGATCAAGAAGAGCGAAATTCGGGAGTTGATCGGGAAAAGAAAAAGTAAAGGACTAAATTGTAAAGTTTAGTCACATTTTGTATCGAGGTAAGTTTACAGATAAATAAATGCAATATTCTTTTATTTTACATTATTATTGTCAATTTCAGCATTTATATACTTATTTTATGAGAATATTTAAAGTCGAATTAAAGGCTAAGTGACAGAGAAAAAGTATTAGGAAGCCCCGTTTGAACCTTAGGAATGTTAGGATATTGGGGTTGACAGACAGACAGATAGAAATGAGCCATGTAAGTCCATATCGATATATGGCTTTGGAGACAGGAATGAGCCATGTAAGCCCATATTATATATATGGCATTGGAGACAGAATAATTCATGTAAGTCCATGTCGAAGACATGGCATTGGCGAGATATTGATAGATTTAAACGACCTAATATCCTTAGTATTCCGAGTGGTTCAACGGGTCGGATACGAGTTAGATTACAGTGAATTAACAGCAAAGGAAAAGTAGATTATATTTATGAAAAGGAAAGGTCGATAAGAAAGAAGGTAAGGAAATAAAGAAGAAGATAGAAATTGAGAAGTAAAGAAATTTATGATGTTAGATGATATTATGCATAATTATCCATTATGTTGAATGTTGTGATTTAATTACTTGTAAGCTTACTAAGCCTAGTGCTTAATCTCTTTATTTTCTTCTTCTTATAGTACTTATCTAGCTACTCGGGGATCGAAGGAAACGTCGGAGGCCGATCACACTATCAAAGAAATAACTCGGTATAATTAGACGTTTTGTTTTGTGTATGGCATGTATAGAAACTTAGTTACTTTTAGTATAATATGAAAAATGAACGATGTATAAATACTTGCTAGAGATTAGCTAATAAAAATAGCCGATGATATGCATGTTTATTAATATGTATGATTGAATGGTGGTTATCACATGAAAGTTATGAAAAATGTGAAAGTAACCTAAAAACAGATTCAAACAACAGAAATGATGTGACTTTGAAAAATCACTAAAATTGTATAAACATATTTTTAAGATGAATAATATATGAAATTAAAGCCTATTATGTCTATTTTCTTATGGAATAAGCAAAACAGGTAAAGAAATTATATTTTATGAGATATCTGAGTTTTAGTGAAACAGGGTCAGAGAAATTTCTAGATCCCCTGTTTCAACTTTGGAAATTCACCATAAATTGTACAAAAGTAATTAGGTGGTGTAATTTATATGGTTAGAATCCTTATTGAATCTAGTTTTAATAGAAACAAACGGTATAGTTATATTAATTTTGTATAGGGAGAAAAGTGGTTCGTAGTAAGTAGAGGTCAGTGCAGTCGAATTCTGAAACAGGGGTAACTTTAAATAATAAACTGTACTAATTGGCTAAGTCAAAAATTCTAGAAAAAAATTAGTGGATAGATATATGAGTCTAGTTTCAAGAAAAATTTACGGATCTAAATCTTGAGTTTCGAAACTCAAGATATGAATTTTTAAGCGACTACAACGCAGAATAACAGCATATTCCGAAAAGTTTAAATAAAGATCTTAAAATTATTTAAGTGATAGATTAAGTTTAGTAATGCCTCGTGCTCGATTTTGGCAACAATCTCGGGTAAGGGGTGTTACAACCCTGTTTAAGCTCGAGAAACTCTTTACGTTTCTGATCAGTGAATCTCTGAATAATGTATTTCTTTCAAAATTCAGCTTGGAAGAAATTCCAAGTAACCCGTTCACTCGAAACCACAGATATTAAGGTTTTCCAACAATGGTACGCCGCATCTCTCAAAAGTGAAACAGCGCATTTAACACATTCTTGTGGGTTCAAAGACATTTCATAAAATACCCGTCTCGTATTTTCTAAGCAGAATTCAACTCTTTCAGCATCATCATTCATTGTTGCTCAGAACTCTTTAGCCCCATACTTTCTAATCTTATCCACAAGTGGTCTACTTAGTTGAGCTGGACTCACCGAGGGCATAACAGGAATTTGAGAAGGATTAATCGGGGGTGGAGGTTGTTGAACAGCCGGATTGGTTCTAATATATTGGGTGAACCAATCATTCATCATCTGATAGAAGGCTTGCTTAGCCTCGCTATAACGGCTACTCGTAGTCAGTCGAGAATCATCTTGCACCGTCCCTTGTGCGGGAGCAGGCGCATTACTCTCAACATTGTCAGCTACAGCTCTATTGGGATCTATTGCTAAACAAAAGCACATTTCAAATGTCAGGATTCATCACACTATCACAGTTTTAGACATATGGCATGTATAGCTAGACTCACACACGCCATGGTAGTCCTAGAACCGACTAAACCATAGCTCTAATACCAATAAAATGTAACACCCCTATCCCGTAACTGTCGTCGAAATAGGTAAGGGGAGTCACCGAACAGACAAAACATTACAGAACAACAAAGATTCACAGATATCATATAACATTAATACATTTACATTCATCCTCAATTCATCCATTAAGATGATCTACGATACCTAAAACATACATTTAGGGGAGGGTCGGGACTAAACTGAACCAGTTCAAGATTTTCAGAACTTAATCAAACTTTTCAAAACTGACAAAATCACACGCCCCTGTGGCTAGGCCGTGTGACTCACACGAGCACAAGGCATGCCCATGTGGTCCAACCGGGCCAAAAAGAGGTCCTACACTGACTTTTTAACACGGCCAACAGACACGGCCGTGTGCCAGGGCCGTGTAAAATTTAGCTAGCTACTGACTTTTTTACACGGCCACAGGACACGCCCGTGTTCCATGACCGTGTGGCACAATGCAGGCTTGGTTTAAGCCAATTTGCCACCCATTAAGGGTCTAATCCTACAAGCATTAATAAGCAACAATTATACCAATAGTTCTAGCCAATTCCATGCTCAAAGATGACCAAAACACCTTTGACTATAACACATTTCAAAACATACATCAAAACTATGCTCAAACTCATCATCTGTTATCCAAATTCAAATGGCATAACTCATATACATATAAAACTTACAAACTTAAACATTCTAGCCTATACATGCCATACTAATAAATATGTACATTTCAAAAGTACCAAAAAGAGTTTGACAGTGTGATGACTATCCTCGACTATCCCGAGCCTTCAAAGAGCTACGATAATCAGAAATGCATGCATGTAAATTACACAGAGTAAGCTACAAAGTGCTTAGTAAGCCAAATACAATTGGTCTAATTACTAAAGCATATATAGTACAAAACAACCATAATAATTCATAGCTATTTCTCATAGTAGTTCATAAACTTAATCATGCTCTTTTGCTTATATGCATATCATATTCATTTCCATAATTCTGAACTTACTTCGCATTCGCTATTTCGCAGAAACAAAGTCTTTCATATTCAGAAATTAAGTACAATACAAACGTACCTGTATAGATTATATATTTAACATATTCATTTTCATATCTCATATTTTGTCATCAGACGATTTAGAAACGATACAGATATTCATAAACGAGTATAATGCCAACGTCCTGGACGTGGTCTTACATGTAATTTAATATCGATGCCTCTATCCCAGAAAGGGTCTTATATGAAATCAGATACGATGCCGATGTCCCAGACACAGTGTTACACGTAAATTTCAAATCGAGGCCTGTGTCCCAGACACGGTCTTACACGATAATTTAGATCAATACCAACATTCTTTTATCAGGTTCTCAAGACCATCCAATTTAGATAACAGTTTATAAACACAGAATATAATCAACTCAACTCATAAGTATAGTTTGACTTACCTCGGACGAATTTCGGATAAAACGAGTCGACTATTCAACTATTTTGGACTTCCCTCGATCTAAGTCTGATTTTCTTTGTTTTTGATCTAATACAATACAAATTCAACCATTCAATCATTCATTTCATTCAATTTAATCCATATACGCATATTTTGGGCACTTTTCACTGTAGCCCTTACATTTTCACACTTTGATAATTTAGTCAATTTTTCACAAAATCATCAATATGTAAAATTTCTTTGCAAAAAAGGCTAGCCGAATTTTCATGGCTTCTATATAAGCCCATACAACATGTTTAATTCACAATTTAGTCCTTCAAAATCTCAATTTCACAAATTAGCCCAAATAGCTCATTTCATCAAAAATTCAAGAACAAAACATGATAATCTAACATATATCTTTCATAATCCATATAATAGCACTACAAAGCTCATATAATCATCAATGGCATTTCAAGAAATCTTTAACAGAAACAAAAATTCAGACATGGGCTTTGAAGAACACAAAGCAACGATCATAAAAACGTAGAAATTATCAAAAACCGATCGAAAACACATATCTAATTGATGCTTGCAAGTACCGAAACCCTAAAGCTCTATTTCTTCTTATTTTCTTTTGATTTTCGGCAAGAATGCATGAAGAAATGGCTTATTTCATACATTTAATTTACTTTAATTCATTTAATACACCATTTACCATTATAACCTTGTTAATAAAACATAAATTTCCATCCACTAGTGCCTATAATTGTCCACCATTTAAATAAATGGTAAATTTGACATGCAAGGACCTTCACTTAACTAAGCCAAATCAAATAGGTGCTTTATCATCTAGCATTCAACTTTTACACCTTACGCGATTTAATCCTTTTTCATAATTAAGCACAGAAAACAAACAAATTAAATCACAGAAATTTTCACAGATGTAAATTCACAAATCATAGACACAAAAAATAATATTAAAATATTTTTCAGTCTCGGATTTGTGGTCCCGAAACCACTATTCTGACTAGGGTTAAAACCAAACTGTTACACTTACTCTATTCTATGATTATGTTTTATGCTTTATTCAATTTAGTCCTTTCTTACTAATTACTTCTAATTAAAATAAATTCACCTAATTAAAATCTAATTCAACCCATAACTAACTTCATAAATATTTTTAATAAATATTTACGGACTCGTTTTCCTAAGACGGAGGCCCTAAATTCACTTTTTCGGTGCCCTTGAAATATGGGTCGTTACATAAAGCCTCTAACTTGACTCTCATAAATACACACACATATGACTTAACATTCATCATTAACGTCATATCATCATAATCACATAGTTCACTCCAAGCAAATTATCACACTTATTCATGTTACAAATGTTTTCTGTCATCCATAATTTCAAACAGTGAATTTACTTACTCAAACTCAATATTAATATCTAATTAAATTCCAACATTTAGCGTCAATTTTACTTACCAACATTTGTCAAATTAGAGAACGTCTTACGGTTTTGAGTACGTTGTTTACTTGATGCCATAGTCCAACTATGGTCTTACACGATGTCTCATATCGATGCCATGTCCCAGACATGGTCTTACACGAAATCACATAACGATGCCAATGCCATATCCCAGATATGGTCTTACATGGGATCACATATTGATGCTAATGCCATGTCCCAGACATGGTCTTACATGGGATCACATATCGACGCCAATGCCATGTCCCAGACATGGTCTTACACGGGATCAAATATCGACGCCAATGCCATGTCCCAGACATGGTCTTACATGGGATCACAAATCGATGCCAATGCCATGTCCCAGACATGGTCTTACATGTGATCACATATCGATGCTAATGCCATGTCCTAGACATGGTCTTATCACAATGCCATAGCCCAGCTATGGTCTTACATATCATTACGATATGTGTATGGTTTGAAAGTAGTCATCTTTCTCCCAAAAGACTAATGACTAAGTTTTTTGTTTTACTCAAAATAAACATTCATAATTAGCTACTAATGACACACGGCTGGATCACACGCCCATGGGGCTGATCGTGTATCTCACATGGCCTAGACACATGCCCATGTGTCTACCCGTGTGGAAAAATTTGAGGCTATTTTCCAAGCTAATTGCCACCCTTAATTGCACATACAATACATGACTTCAAAGACACTTAGCATGGCATGAGTGAGCACTTAAACATACATAAACAAGACATGATCGTGATCATTTCAACTCCACTTATACATGCATAAGACTTCATACTTTGTCAAGCCCAACCTACCAATTCTCTTTTAAGCCATGGTTATCATCATACTAAACAAATCCTAATCAGATCATCAAGCATCTCATCACATACACACAACCACCAGCCACATCACAATTGCATGGGCACATGTATACTTAAATAAATAGGCTTACAACCCAATAATCAATATGAGCCACATCTCATGGCTTTATACAAAATGAATCAAATATCAATATAAGCCAATTTACATGGCTTCACATTACATCAAACCCTTAACCATTACAAGCCAATACCTTTGGCTAAATCGTAATGACATGTTCACAATTGACTAAGTCCTTATACATGCCATAAACTTAAGAGGTTTGTATCCATTTTTACCCATGATGATCGCTTGATAGTGTGATGGCATCTCCGGTGGCCTTCAACCCGAGCTAGCTCAACTAACCTATAAGAGATGGGAAAGAAAAGGGGAGTAAGCTTAAAGCTTAGTAAGTCCATATGAAAATAATGAGCAGCTCATGCTAATCATAGACTATGCTTGACAAAATAAGCACAAGTTAATATAAAAATAGCTATAAATCTCAAGATTGTAATATAACTTATTCACATGTTTACTCTCTTTTGATTTATCAAAATAATTTAACATTACTTGACTTTTAGCCTAACAGCCATAATTTCTCCATTATAGCATGTTTCATAATTAGCAAATCATTTTAAACATCTTAGTAAAAGTACACATTACTTATGTATATTCATGTTTTCATACATATAGCCCTACATTTTTCAAATTGTAATAACCCTTTCTTTCCATACTTTCTTAACCATTTTAATAGGCAATTAGGCCAATATTTCCTTTCACTCATAACTGATAATTCACAATTCAAATGAACAACATTTACTATCTCACTAATCAATTGGGCCTCCAAGGCCTAACATATAGTCATCAATCGTGTTTCCATGCATTTATACATCATAACCATAAATCAACGATCATAGGGCTATCCGAATGTGACTTTCATAGTGATGATAACTCACAGGAACATGAAGTCAATACTTAAAATCTTTACATACATACCTGTACCATCTCGTAGTATAACCACTTACTTTTTCATCTTTGGCATACCCGTTGAACACTTGGAATACTAAATGGATACATGGAAAGTCTTTGCACATAAGTGCCACATATGTAGCTAAAGCAACCTCATATCTCATATCACATAAATGCTCACTCTCGAGCAAATCTTGGTCCTGCTCACATAAGTTGATGGTCAAGATGCAACTACGCAGTGCTGCTCACACAAGCTGTAAGGTATCCGCAACACATGTCGGACTACCCAACCACTAGTAGATGTACGAGGCCAGCGCCCAGATCACATAATCACACATACATCACAAATATCCTTAGTGACATGTCACTCGTATCCTATTCTATTCCTAAGGCTCAAACGAGATCTTTCTCACTTATCCGAACTTCGTCAAATACAACCATAGAATCAATCATTTATTTCATACATTATCAAAAAAATTTATAATATTTAAAACACAAACATAACATAGCATTATTTACATACAAACTTACCTCGACACCAAAATGGCAAAGAGGGACTTAACCGTCAGTTACTTGTTTTCTCTCGTTCTAGGCCTGAATCTGGTTTTCTTTCATCTATAACATCACATCTAGCTTATTTATTAGTCACATTATTCAATGTGATCCAAGAATCATACTATGGAAAAAATACGTTTTTGCCCCTAAACTTTGTCATATTTACACTTTTGCCCCTAGGTTCGTAAAATGATTTTCATTCAAATTCTTTGACACACAAGCCTAGCTGAATCATTTTGATATCTATAGAAGCCCACAATTTCCATTAAAACACATTTTGACAACATATTTTATAACTTTTACAATTTAGTCGTTTTGGACGTTTTCACCGAAAATCACTTAGTAAAAGTTGTTTCTCCAACCATAAACATGCATAATCTACCATTAATCATCAAAATACACAAATTTCTAACATGGGTCAAACCTTAAACCTTCATCATAACTCAAATAATTTGTAGCAATATGTAGATCTTGTTATGAGGATTTCAAAAATATAAAAATCATTAAAAACGGGGTTAGAATGGACTTACAATCACGCTTGAAAGCTTGAAAAACCCTAGCCATGGCTTACTATTGAAAATTTTGGCCAAGGAGGAAGATGGAAAAATTTTTGGGTTTTTATTTTGTTTTTAATTCATTTTAATAACTAAATTACCAAAATGCCCTTAATGAAAAACTTTGGAAACATGCCTAACCATGTCCATTTTTATCCACCAACTTAACCAATGGTCTAATTACCATATAAGGATCTCCAATTTAAAATTTCATAACAATTGGACACCTCTAGCATGTAGAACTCAACTTTTGGACTTTTTACGATTTAGTCCTTTTGACTAAATTGAGTGCCCAAACGTCAAAATTTTTGAGCGAGATTTTCGCAAAATCATTCCGTGAAATTGTAGACCATAAAAATATAATAAAAATAAATTTCCTTGCGTCGAATTTGTGATCTTGAAACCACTGTTCTGACTAGACCCTAAATCGGGATGTTACACTAAGAGATTATACAAGAGTTTTACTGTAACTTGTAGCATGACATTGATATAGAGGGGTCAACCAATTTTGAGCAAGTCAAGGTATTAGTAATATGTTTAATTTTAGTTCAACTATAGTAATCGATTTTTAAATAATAATAGTGTTAGTAATGAGTGTACCAAAGGTTGTAATCATATTATTGATGTTATCACTGGTGGCGTGGTATGTGTATGGTTTGAAAGTAGTCATCTTTCTCCCAAAAGACAAATGACTGAGTTTTTTGTTTTACTCAAAATAAACATTCATAATTAGCTACTGGTGATCCACAAGTCATCAATCAATAAATTGTTAGCTCAACTTCTTTATATAGTGGGTCAAGAGGTTCAATCTTGGGGAATTTATTTTTATCAAATCATGAAAAATGTCAAATCTGTCTTTACATGTGAGTATCTCCCGTTTCCATATTTGATTTATCAAATACTTATGCTTCAATTGAATTTCAAGGTGAAAAATAACATGTTGACGACTGAGTCTTCGAAGCATAAAATTTCTAATAAGCTTTACAAGCTAAGCCAGGTTAATGATCTTGTGCCAAGAGATTTCATTTCATATCCCATTCCAATAGGAGGAATAAGTGCTCTTTAAAGTGCTATTACGATTCAAAAAGCCCTAGTAATGGTTGTGTTAAGAACTCAAATTGATGGCATTAGCATTAAAGTGCAATCGCTTAATGCTTGAAAAACACGCTTTGTAGGATTGCTTCGAGATTTAGGATCGAAGCCTTGGTGAAAGGGGGAGTAAATAGGCATATTTTCAAAACGGGGAAGAGATGGTAGATGGTATTTGCTGTTTGGTTTGCTTGTGCAAATGCTGATGATGATTGTTGCTGCTTTGTATTTAATTTTTTTTCTCATTTTTGAACTTTAGTTTGGGTTGTTCTTATTGCTTCTTCTTAGTATGTTTGGAGGATATTTGTTTGTTCTTGCTTATGCAAAATGACTTGATGGATTTTAACTTTTATCTTTTGATACTTCACTGTTATATTGCTTGTTTGTCTCTATTTTTACCTACTTGTACTTAGGGTGAGTCTTGAAGTTCATGTTATTGATTTTGTCAAAATACCAAGGGGAAGATTGTTGGATTGTTGGATTTTTGGATATTTCTCATTCCATGTTTAGTTAGAATGAGAAGAAATTTTTTCTTGAGCCATGGGAAGGTTTCGACGTAATCATTGCTAGTTGTTTATGGTTTATAGAATTGTGGCATATTTGACAAAACAAGTATTAGATAAAGATTGTATTATTATTTTTATCACTTCACTTGATCTTTGTGGTGGCTATAAGGATATTAGATAAAGATTGTATTATTATTTTTATCACTTTATTGAATGAAGATTTGATTAAGAGATAAGTTTCAGATTTTTCAAGGGATTTTCAATGGTTTATCTACTTCTTAGAGGAGATTATCTTTTTGGCATTTCATCCTATAAATAAGCGCCATTAGCCTTTGTGAAACATGACTTTGGAGAGTTGGTATATCCTAAAATTCTCAAGTATTCTTTGTAACAACTTTTGGTCTTTCTTTTTATTGAGTGTTAGTTTGTTTTTTTTTAATCATTGGTGATATGAACTTGCTTTGTGAAGGGGTTATGAGCTTTAGCTAGTAGAGATGGTCTGTTATGAATGATTTGATTTGGTGATTGAATAAGAATATATCTTGAGTAAGGCTCTACAAATGTAAGATCACTGAATTGTGTAAATAAAGATAAGTTGCGTCTCTTCTTTAATCTTAACTTATTTTCATACTCGTACATTTTTCATTCCATTGGTCGTTACAACGAACATTAACTCTCCATATCTACATACTAATTCATCTCATCACCTAACCAAACCTGTTAGTAAAAATTTGACACATGTATGATTTTTTTTCTTTACATTATAGGAAAATGTTAAATTTCAGTTTAATCTTTTTGTTATGTCTAATTTTTTGATTTAATCTCTATATTTTCATTTTAGTTGATTGCACCAGACATCTCTAAGCTATGACTTTCATTCTAAATTGATACTCAAACTTTAAGACATTCTAATTATATCCTCAAACTATCGATGTTATATCAGTATGGTCTTTCTGTTGCTAAAACTTTTAATTTAACCATTAAATGAGATGTTAGATCTTATGTGACATCATTTAAAATTAAAATTTTAAAGAAAAGTAATATGACAACCCATTTTTTAGTGGTGTTGGAAATAGTGGTTTTAGAGCCCTATTTTCGATGATCGAGCCCATTTTAATATTTATGAGGTTAGTGTAAAGTTTAATTAAAGTTTGCTCCTTTAATTTTGTTAATTAGATAGGTAATTAAGGTACAACGACTAAATTGTAAAAGAGGTAAAAGTTAATTGTTATGGATTTTTAGTTAATCGAAAGACCAATTAAGCAATCAGACCATTTTTAAATGGATATTCGGTAGTGGGGCTGGTTGTAAGCCATTCTACCTTGTTAATCATGTTTAAATTAAATTAATTAATGTTTAATTATGTTAATTTTACTTGATTAAAGTTAATGTTTAGTATAAAAAATAAAATAGTGAAAAATAGAGTCATCTTTTTCCCTTCTCCACCAAAACCAACAAAAAGAAACCTTGGAAGCCATTTTTGAACCCTTCAAACATTCAACCCTTGCTTTGGCCAGTTAATTAGGCCATTTTCTATAATTTCTATGTTTTTGAGGTCTTAGAAACTTGATTTAGCAAGCCTATGTACCAATTTGTAAAATTGTCAAAGTTTTCAAAAGTGACCATTGTTGAATACTTGTTGAAATTGGTGCTAATTTGTTAGATTTTAAGCTTAGAAGTGGAAAATGACTAATTTGTAAAGTGAAAGTTGTTAATTTTGATCATAGTGAGTAAAGTGTAAAGAATTCAAAATTGAAGTTAAATTTCTATAATCATAGATATTAAAGGGTTGTAGAAGGATGAAATTGAGATCGATTTTGAAATCAAAGCTCAAATTTGAAAGTATAGCAATTTCAGTATTAGGAACTAAATTAAATAAAATACAAAACTTTAGGGAACATTCAAAAAGTGAAATTGAAATGTCATATGCTTATAGTAGGATGATATAAGGTATTCGGAATTGATAAATTGAAATGAATGATCTTATAGATTGGGATTTGAACCAATCGAAGGATAATTGAGGAAAAGACAAATTTGTGGATTAGTCCTCGAAGTCTTTCTTATTACTGTTTTTACCAAGTTAATTTGGTATGGTTGTATGTAATTGTAGTATATACTTGAATTGCGAAATTGTGTTTGTGGTTGTAATTTAAATTGTTTCTAATTTGGTACAAAATAGTGAGATATGAACTAAATTGTAAAGAAATGGTTATGTAACAGCCCATATTTCAGTGAAATCGAAATAGTGATTTCGGGACCACAAATCTAACCTGAAATTAAAATTTATTTTTATTTTATTACACGGTCTGTAATAAGTTGGAAATGTTTTGTGAAAATCTCGATAAGAAAATTTTATCGATTATTTTTGAATTAGGGAAAGGATTAAATCGCATAAAATGTAAAGGTTGAATTCTAGTAGCTATAAGGATTAAATAACTATGGAATTCAAAACTAGAGGTCCTTATATGATAATTAGACCATTAAAGAAAAGTATGTAGATATTTTGATGACTCATCCATGGAAATATAGAAAAAGGGAAAAGACTAAATTGGAAATTAAAAAATATTTAATTAATGAAAAAGATGATAAAAGATATCATCTTATTTTTATGTCATCTTTAACCTAAAATACATGTAAACCCTAGGAGAGAGAGAAGAAACTTTCATGGCTTAATTGGGTAAGTTTCCTTATCCCATTTTTAGTAATTTTGATATTTTTGAAACCGAGATAGCTTAATCTATCTATTTGGGGGATCAACTTGAAAAGTTATCAAAGTATAAAAAGTGGGTCATGGATGAATATGCTGAAAATTTGAAATTTATGGTAGAAAATGAAAGGTTGTTGATAGATAAACAACCTTTACCAAGTTATTTTTAATGAAAACATGATTTAGGGACTAAAATGTGAAGTTGCGAAATTTGATGAAAAATTTTGAATTTTTATAAATACATGTGCTGTAAATTTTGTGATGGGATTTTGGTTAGGCTTGGAATAGGGAGTAAATTGCACAAATTTCATTTTCTGAGCCTAGGACAAAGTTGGAATTTATGGAAAAGTTAGGGGCAAAATGGTAATTTTACCTAGGACGAAAATTGAGTCCAAATGAATATGAAATGTTTTAAACTGATGGTTAAATTAATTTATATAGATCAAGACAACATAAATTTGAGGTTAAACCGAGGAAAAGAAAATGTTTCGAATTAATAAATTATATATGCGAACAAGTGTCGAGGAAAGTTTGTGTAACTTAATCGAGCATGTAAATATGTTCGATTGAATGTTGTTTTTGTATGGAATGTGACTTATGTTAATGTGAATAGTTTGATTTCTGTGATGAAGAATTGAATACATGTTTGAAACGATGACAAAGGGTTAAACTCTGTTTGAATATTGAATTCCAATGAGTATATGTGCTTTCCTGAGATGAATGAGGTCCTGCATTTGTTACTTTGAACAGGTATGTACTTAACCCTCGGGTTGAAAACTCGATATAACAACAATATTGTAAGATGATAAATGAAAATGTGATATGAATGTCTCGGTGATGATCATGCAAATGATGTTTATGTTTGCTTATATAGTTGTGTTACTTGCTGTTTGCATGTGAACTTACTAAGCATTTGTGCTTACTCCCTCCTTTTCATTCCTTGTAGTGTTGACAAGCCAGCTCAGAAATCAGAAACGGTCAGAGGCACGCTCACACTATCTGTATACCACTAAATGAAGTTAGAGCCAGTAAAGTATCGGATTGACGTAAAGATTATTGGAGTTATGCACTGTCCCAATTAGAGAAGGAATTCTCTTTGGTAAATCGAATTACTCAGGTGCAAGGTCGAGAGAAAAGTGTAAATCGAAATTTATTCAGAATCGCCTTCTTTAGTGAATGGTTTAATATGAAATTTGTGACGGCAGTAACTAGTTGGGGAAATGATATTTGAAATGTGAACTATCTCGAGTGTGTGATTATTATGACCGACAGATTTAGATCTCTTTTGAGATGTTCTATGTGTTTACCCGTTCTCGAAAATATTTCTATGGCTATTGATCTTCCAGAAGAAATTCTTGTTATATGGGAATGTCTTCTAATTACAGTGTTGGATGAAAGCATTGGTAGTCCGACTGGTTTATAATTTATATTGCTCTATTTCATCGGGTATTCTATTTCATTTAGTCCGATAAGAATTGATGAGAGAATACATATGATATTATAATTCTGTTTCTTCTACTTGATGCTTCATCTGATATATATGTATGGGAAGATATATTGATCTTGTTATATTTGATTTCAGTGGGATTAAATGATGTTTTCTTTTGGACTTTCTTTCTTTGAAGAATTATCGGGGTATTCTATATTTTTCTATGAGTTTGGTTTTCGATTCTCCTAAGACATGTCATCGTATCTTGGGTTTCTTTATCCTGGATCTTTTTATTCTGGATTTCTTTATTCCGGGTTTCTCTATCTTGGATGTCTTTATTCGGTTTTCTTGTTATCTTTGTTCCATAATATGTCAATTACGACTTATGCTCGAAGTGCGTTCTTCAGCTCGTGATAATCATGTCAAATATGACTATACTTCTAATTTGATCTTGGTAATGTGGTAATTTTAGTATTGGGATTTTTTTTTAATTTCTGTGTAAGGATTTGACATCAGTAAAGGCATAGGTGATAAAAGCGCGAGTTTCAGTCGGTATGGTGAATTATTTATTTGAAAAATTTCATGTGACAATTATGTCAGAATTATTTTTCTCAAGTCTGATAATAGAATTTCATTTTTGTACTGATAAAAGAGTAAATAGTCTGAACGAGAAGTGTATATTTATTAGAAAGAGTTGGATATTAGTTAAAGTCACTACGAATGATAAGGTTTTCATCTTATGAAAGCTGAAAAGTTTATTACATGTTGACAGAGTTCGGATAGATGAGAATATTGGTAACCAAGCGTCCTGAACTAGACTAGTCTACATTGAGCAAAGACTTCCTAACTTTCAAATGTACCGTTGTATGAATTGTGATGTGTTTCAAGACACAGTGAGGTAATGTGATAGTTTAGAGCATTCGATGTTACATAAAATCTGAGTTGTTAAAGAGGTTAAAGCTGAGCATTGGGATCTATCAAAATTATCCTTGTCAATGTTGATATTGGGATGGAAATGAGAAGGATTATTCTTGAGGCCATATCAGAATTATTTCTATGGCAGAAAGAGGAAAATGTGATGTATCCTATTCTTAAATGTTTGGAGAAATCTATAAATCATATCGGTATTGAATGAATTCCTACTCATCAGATTCATGGAATTTCAGGTCTCTTTAATTGTTAGATTTCTTGGAATTCCAGTCTCCATTAATCAATTTAAGATCCTGGTTTTATGTCATGATATCATGGGAAACTGAGAAGGGTTGAAAATTTAAGAACAGTTGAGAGTTGAGACTGTAAGCTTTTAGACCATATGAGAAATTAAAGAGATGTATTGGAGGTACAGCCTAAGTGAAAGTTCTTCAGCACCGAATATGAGATTAAAAGTGAAGACCACTTTTCCGGTAAGATTTTCGGGGACGAAAATCCCTAAAATAGGGGGAGAGTTGCAATATCCTGATTTTGGGCCTAGTCAAAATAGTGGTTTCGTGACCACAAAATCCAAGATAGAAATGATTATTTTATGATTATTTTGAGGTCTATGATATGATTGCATGATTGTGTGAAAATTTCGTGAAGGAATTTTATGCATAATGTGCTTAAATTGAAATTAGGGACTAAATCGAATAATTTGCAAAACTTGCATTCTAGAAGTTTTTAGTATGAAATTGTTTTGAAATATTAATTAGGAGGTCTAAAATAGCAAATTTACCAATTTCTAAGTCTATGGACAAAAATTGGACATGGATGGAATTTTTGGAAAGTTTAGTAGTAAGGGCATTTTGGTCATTTAGGGGTAAAATGAATTAAAATACAAAATTAAAAGCCAATTTTGCTCATCTTCAACCCCATGGCCGAATATAGCAAGGAGAAACCATGGCTAGGGTTTTTCAAGCTTCCAAGCTCAATTGTAAGTCCGTTCTAGCCCCGTTTTTCAAGTTCTTTATGTTTTTGGAATCCCGGTAACTTGATTAAGCTTATTCTAGCAATAATTTAAGCTAGGGTTCATATTTGGAAAAATACCCATAGGTGAAATGTGTTTATTTTGATGTTTTATGGTAGAATATGAAGGCTGAAATTATGTTAAACAACTTTTGCTAAGCGATTTTAAGCAAAAATGAGTAAAACGGCTTAATCGGTAAAAATTGTTATTGTTCATAACTATGTGTTAGAGTGAGAATTTGATGTTTTCATAGGAAGGAAAACTTTTCAGCATGTCATAAAACATAAGAAAATATGCTGAAGTTTAATTTACGAGCTTTGGGGCAAAAGTGTAAATATGCGAAAGTTTAGGGGCAAAACTATAATTTTGCCAAAATATGATTTTGGGTTAATTTGAATAATGTGAGCCCTAATTAGACTATATTTTAAATGATAGAGCAAGGAAAACTAAAATTCGGGCTAAAATGGGGAAAATACCAAGTTGTGGACGAAATGGTAAAAGTAGCCATTTTCACATACGAGGTAAGTTCATATGTAAATGTTGGTAACATAGTTATTATTTTAAATGTTTTTATGTTATTTAAATGATATGATAATTATTATGAAATATTATACTCGTGATAATTGTTTGATAATATGACAAATTATGTGACATACTTGGAAAATGAGAAATACTATCGAGTATCGGTATCGGCATTCCGTAGAAGATGGTTGAGACACATGATTGGGAAAAAGGTCCCGTTGAACCTTAGAATGGATTAGGATACAAGTGACATGTCACTGGGATATTTGGGCATCCGAACTCGTTGAGGTGAGTCCGAGTTCACTTATGGATGCGAATGTCCGAACTCGTTGAGTTGAGTCCGAGTTCGAGAGATGTAACTAGGCATCCGAGCTCGTTGAGTTGAGTCCGAGTTCACTTATGGATGCGAACGCTCGAGCTCGTTGAGTTGATTCTGAGTTCACTTATGGGCGGGTTACATGGTAGCTTGGCTACATATGTGGCACTTATGTGCAAACTTTTCGTGTATCTGAATTATATTCCGATGTGTTCAACGGGTAAAATTCTACTCAAATGGAGGAATACTCGAGATGAAAGGGACGTATTGGTAAGTGTTGTGAAATGGATACTTTGAACAGGTATGTACTTAACCCTCGGGTTGAAAACTCGATATAACAACAATATGGTAAGATGATAAATGAAAATGTGATATGAATGTCTCGGTGATGATCATGCAAATGATGTTTATGTTTGCTTATATAGTTGTGTTACTTGCTGTTTGCATGTGAACTTACTAAGCATTTGTGCTTACTCCCTCCTTTTCATTCCTTGTAGTGTTGACAAGCTAGCTCGGAAATCGGAAATGGTCGGAGGCACGCTCACACTATCCGTATACCATCTTGGCATAATGGCTTGTATATTTTGAGTATGGCATGTATAGCATTATAATCATTTTGTATATATGGTCTTATGATATGGTTATTGAGTGGTATGGAAATGCTTGATAATGATTAGCCATTGGAATGGCTAATCATGATCATATTTGGTGTTATGTATGCTAAATTGCTAGCTAATCCATGGGAACCATGAAATGGGTAAAATTTACCATAAAATAGATTCAGACAGCAGTAGTGACGTGAATTTGAAAAATCACCAAAAATAGTAGAAATGGAATTAAATAATGAATAAGTTATGGAATTGAAGATTGATGAGTCTATTTTCATATGGATGGAACAAAACAGGTATATGAGTTATATTTTATGAGATGTTTAAATTTTTGTGAAACAGGGCCAGAGCAATTTCTGGATCCCCTGTTCTGACTTTGGAAATTCACCATAAATTTTTAAAAGATAATTAGAAGTCATGATTTATATGTAAAGATTCCTTATTGAGTCTAGTTTTATTGGAAATAAATGGCATAGTCATTGAAACTCTGTACAGGGAGATATCTGATTCGTAATACATAGAGGTTAGAGCAGTCGAACCCTAAAATAGGGGAGACTTTAACTAATAAACTGTACTAATTTACTTGACCAAAAATTCTATAAAAAAATTAGTAAATATATATATGAGTATAGTTTTAGGAAAAATTTACGGAATTGGATTTCGAGTTTTGGAACTTGAAATATGAATTTTTAAGCGACTGTGATGCAGATTGTTCAGACAGCAGTAGTGATGTGAATTTGAAAAATCACCAAAAATAGTAGAAATGGAATTAAATAATGAATAAGTTATAGAATTGAAGCTTGATGAGTCTATTTTCATATGGATGGAACGAAACAGGTATATGAGTTATATTTTATGAGATGTTTAAATTTTTGTGAAACAGGGCCAGAGTAATTTCTGGATCCCCTGTTCTGAATTTGGAAATTCACCATAAATTTTTGAAAGATAATTAGAAGTCATGATTTATATGTACAGATTCCTTATTGAGTCTAGTTTTATTGAAAATAAACGGTATAGTCATTGAAACTCTGTACAGGGAGATATCTGATTCGTAATACACAGAGGTCAGAGCAGTTGAACCCTAAAATAGGGGAGACTTTAACTAATAAACTGTACTAATTTGCTTGATCAAAAATTCTATAAAAAAATTAGTAAATAGATATATGAGTCTAGTTTCAGGGAAAATTTGCGGAATTGGATTTCGAGTTTCGGAACTTGAAATATGAATTTTTAAGCGACTGTGATGCAGATTGCTAGCTTGACTGAAAATTTTAAAAATAAATTGTTTGAGCTGTTTAAAGTAATGAATTAAGTCCGTTAACACCTCGTGTTCGACTCGTGACGGTCTCGGTTCGGGCGTTATGATTGGGTTGACAGAGATGATGGTGTGCGGGGTTGGTGGGCATGTTTCTCTCAGAATCGATCGCTTATGTTTGCGATACCTGTATGGCTAAGGCCAAAATATCTGTATTCTGATTTCTGTTTGTATGCATGCTGTTAGTGGGGATGTACACATTGAGTTTGCGAAAACTCACCCCTTTTGTTTACTTTATCTGTCAGCTAATCCTCAGCAGTAGATGGATCGGTGCGACGGAGGGCTCGATGGTGATCACTGGTAGACACTTATTGGTTTTATGAGAAACATTTATTTTACCTATTTTACTTTAATATTTGTTTTTGGGATTGATTATGTATTCGGACTCGAACTGTTTTTTTGGGTTTATTTTGGGATTTTAAATTGTTAAGTTTATTGATTTATAAACAGTGACACAACAAATATGTTTTGAAAACTTAACTTATGGGTTCGTATAAATGCTTTCCCAAATGATGTTTTAGCTTCCGCGTTAATGAAATGTTTTCACGTAATAATAGGAATAGAGATTTTACGACTTAAGTAAAGATAATAAATTGAACGATTTTTCATTTGATAAGGTTTCCTAAAAGGTTTTCTAAAAGTACTCTCATGTGACGCCGCCAGATTCAGCCATAACGTCTAGGCTGGGTTTGGGGTGTTACAAGATTTTAATGATTTTATATTAAAATTAAAAGGTTAATATTTGTAAATGGAATAATATGTTATAATATATCATATAATAATATAATTAAAAGCCACAGCTCATATTTTTTCTTTTGGCCGAAACTTTAACAAGAAAGAAAAAGGAAAAGAAGTTAGGGTTCGGTTACATTCAAGCTTGATTAAGGTATGAGCTTAGCTCAGTTTTCGATAATTTTTACAATTTTGAGATCCTTGCTTCGAATACTATCCGACCTATGCTAGAATTTCTTATTTTGATGAATATTTTGAGTTATGCCATTGATGAATATTTGTGTTTTGTGATGTTTGATGATAAATTATGAAAGACATGTTTTGGATTAATATGTTTTATATTGGAATTTTTGGTGAATTTGAGTAATTAGGGCTCAATTGCAAAAATAATAAATTGAAGGACTAAAATGCAAAATAAATTGAATTTGTGTATTTGTATGTACTAGAGGAACATTCAGCCTAAGTATGTTACATGGAGATTTTGTGTATTTTGTGTTTTATGCAATTAGGACTAATTTGTAAAAGTATGAAGTATCAGGGGTAAAATGGTAATTTTCCCATCTATGTGTTGTTGGATTAAATTGAATGAAATTGTGTTTGAATGAGACTAATTTGAAATTGTATAGATCAAGAGCAAAAGAAATTGGACTTGGATCAAGAAAAACAAAAATAGTTGAATAGTCTATTTACATCGTTCGTCGATACCCGAGGTAAGTCTTAAAGCAATGAAAAATTGTTAATTTTGAATGTAACTTAGTTTAATTTGTTGATTTAGAATTCATAAGTTTATAACAGAGTAGCCGAATGTGAATAAGCATAAAAATAACGTATATGAGTTTAATTCGACTGAGTTATAACATTTGGAAGTCCGTATGAACTATATAGAATATCTGGAATTTTTGATATAAGGATTGATTATGAGACAACTTTATAATAGTGATATTCGGGCTTTGAGCCTAGGAAGCCTTATGCTGGTGAATTTAATCGGGCTTATGCCTAGTAGGCTTATTGCCGGTGTACAAAATCAGACTTTGAGTCTAGCAGGCCTTGTGTCGGTGTGTGATACAGGCTTAGGCCTAGCAGGTTTTATGCTGGTGAAATATTATAATTCTATGCCTAAAAGACTTAATGTTGATGTGATAAATGAATATGTTGAACGAGCTAAAACGATCAGGTACATGATAGTTGGACTACCTATTTGAAAACAGGATGAATTGATTTCTTGAAATGTGATGAAAAAGAATACATGAATGTGATGTAGTGCATGTGCTAATATGATAAATATGTATTTGATCTTATAATTGTACATGAATGTAATGTTAAACTTTGAGTGATGAATATACGTCTTAAAATATATATGTATATTCGATTATATAAGTCAATGTGGTTTCAAAATTTGAGAACATATTGGTGATGTATACTTTTATATTCAACCAAAAAGAAATTGCCTGATGAAAGTATATGTTATATATGTGTGGAATTAAAAGTTTGAAAATAAAGGTGGTTAAAAAATACATAAGTTGATTTATTTATTTGAATTGATTAGTAATTGAAATGTTATTATGCATTAATTGTTTAATTTGCTTAAGGCTTACTAAGCTAAGTTAGCTTACTTTGTGTGTATATATTTGTCTTTGTTTTATAGATTTTGGAGATCGTTACATGCTCGGGGATCGTCAGTAAAGTCAATTGCACTGTCATTTATTCTCGGTACTTTTGAAAGTTTTAAATTCAAACTTATGGCATGCATAGGCTGAATGGTGTTTGTTATGATGAACCTTGATTTTGTATAAAAGCCATGCGAAAATGGCTTATTTAAATGCTTGAATTTGGTTTTGGTATAATGATGTTTTGAGTCCATTTTGGTTATTATGCAATGTGGCAAGGATGAATGATACTTGTGATATCTATTTGAGTGTTGAAGCTGCTTGGTAAATTTGGATGTGTGCATTGGATTGATTCGGTTATGGTATGCATAGATAAGAGACTATTTAAATTTTTAGTTGTTGTATTTGGTCAAAGTGTTATATGTGATTTGGCATTAAAAGTTGTTTGGCTATTTCCGAGCATGATATAAGTTGTCTTTATATGTTCATTATATGGTATGGAAGATTCATGTTTTGTATATATAAATATATATATTTGTAGTTAAAGGCTTACTCTTGAGAGGTGTAAATTGTAATATGAGTTGGTTTGAAAATTTTACAATAATATATTGTGAATTCGGATATAAGATAAAGGTATATGAGATGGTTAACTATAAATAAATGATTGAGTAAAATTTTAGTTTGTGAATTAAGCTTGGTAAGTTTCTTCATTAATGTTCAATTATAGTTCATGTTTAATATGGTTAAAATGTATATAAGCTTTATTTGTTTAATGAAACATATTTGATTATTTGTGAAGGTATGAATGCCGTGTAAACAGATGATAAAATTGTCATGTGTTAGATTTTTATTTGATTTAATTTGTACATGTTTCGAAATATGTCTTAAAATGTTTGATGTTTTTTTTAGATATCCGAATTTGACTTGTATTTTTATATTATAAAATAATAAAACTTTGATTAATATTTATTTGAACATTCGTATAATACATATGAATATGACTTGTGTGAATATTCAGAGTTGTGTTTTTGTCCAGTAATGCCTCCGGACCCTAATCTGTCGACGAATACAGGTTAGGGGTGTTACATTTGATTGGTATCAGAGCTACGGTTTAGTCGATTTTAAGACTAACGTAGCATGTGTGAGTTTAGTTATACATGCCATAATGTTTACTACGGTAGTGTAATGAGTTCTGATATTGAAAATATTTTTTAGTATAGTAAATGGATCCCGACAGAGCTGCAGCTGATGATGTCGATAGTGTAGCGCCTGCTCCCGCGCATGGGACAGCGCTAGTTGAATCTCGGCTGATCTCGAGTATCCATGAGGGGGAGGCTAAACAAGCCTTCTATCAAATGATGAATGATTGGTTTACACAATATATCCAAACTAACCCGGCTATACAACAACCTCTACCCCCAAATAATTCATCTCCGATACTTGTGGTACCTCCTATGATTGATCCGATAAGATTTAACAAGCCTCCTATTGATAAAATCAAAAAACACGGGGCTGAAGAATTTAGAGCTACTGATGAGATAATGCTGCGCGAGCTGAATTTTGACTTGATGATACTATCTGTGTGTTTGGTGAGTTATCTTGTACCCCAGATGAGTGCTTAAAGTGTACCATATCCCTGCTACGAGACACCGCATATCACTGGTGAAATACACTAGTATCAGTGGTTCTAAAAGAACGGGTGACCTGGGACTTCTTTCAGACTGAGTTTCATAAGAAATACATCAGCCAGAGATTTATTGATCAGAAACGCAAAGAATTTCTGGAGCTAAAGCAGGGTCGGAGGATTGTGATAGAATATAAGCGAAAATTTGTGAGACTCAGTCAATATGCACGTGAGTGTGTTTCAACTAAATTTATTATGTGTAAAAGATCTGAAGATGGTTTGAACGAATACATTAAATTGCTGGTTGGTATACTTGAAATCAAAGAGTTCGTAGTACTTGTTGAGCGAGCTTGTAAAGCCGAAGAGCTCGGGAAAGAGAAAAGAAAAGCTGATTTTGAAGCCAGAGATTCCCGTAAAAGATCATCGGGTAAGACTTTTCACTCAACATCGAAGAAGTTCAGAGATGATTCTAGTCGATCTAAGGATATTGCAGGTTTTTCTAGACGAGGTTGAGACCGACCCCCTGTGAGTTCACGAGCCACTTCGATAGCTAGTGTTGGTAATGTTCGACAGAACAGAGTCGAGTGCAAGCATTGTGATAAATGGCATTCTGGAGATTGCAGATTGCATGACTGGTCTTGTTTTAAATGTGGATCGATGGATCATTTTATCCGAGATTGCCTGATGTTAGCCGAACAAAACACTATTCAGAATGCAAGACCGAGTAATTTGTTAGCACGAGGTAGACCACCCAGGCATTCGGGTAATGTAGGTGGTAGTTAGAGAGGGACAAAAGGTACAACAGTTTGATTTGAGGCTCGTGCACCTGCTAGAGCCTATGCTATTCGCGCACGCGAGAAGGCTTCATCCCCAGATGTTATTACTGGTACATTCACTCTCTATGATACTAGTGTAATTACATTTATTGATCTTGGTTCGACTCATTCTTATGTGTGTGAGACTTTAGTATTCAATAAGACTTTGCCTGTTGAGTCTACTGAGTTTGTGATTAGAGTATCGAACCCCTTGGGCTAGTGTGTTATGGTTAATACAGTATGTAAGAATTACATCCTGATGATTCAAGATTCGTGCTTTTCGACTGATCTAATGTTATTTCCATTTGATGAGTTTGATATAATTTTGGGTATGGATTGGTTGACTTTGCATGATGCTGTTGTTAATTGCAAAAGAAAGACCATTGAATTGAGATGTCAGAACAACGAGATTATTCAGATTGAATCTAATGATCTGAGTAGTTTACCAGTAGTAATATCTTCGATGTTAACTTGGAAGTATGTAAGAAAAGGTTGTGAAGCTTACTTTGCTTATGTGCTTGATAGTTGTGTGTGAGTATCCAGACGTATTTCCTGAAGAATTGCAGGGTTGGCCACCTATCCGAGAGGTAGAGTTCGGTACTGAGTTAGTACCGGGGATGACTCCGATTTTAATAGCTCCATGCCGGATGGCACCTATTGAATTAAAAGAATTGAAATCTCAGTTACAAGAGTTGATAAATAGAGGTTTTGCGAGACCGAGTTATTCTCCTTGGGGTGCGCCAGTTCTATTTGTGAAAAAGAAAGACGGAACTATGAGAATGTGTATTGATTACCGTCAGCTAAATAAGGTGACTATAAAGAATAAATATTCGTTGCCATGGATTGACGACCTGTTCGATCAGTTGAAAGGGGATTCAGTGTTTTCGAAGATAGATTTGAGATCGGGTTATTATCAGTTGCGAGTTAGAGACTCCGATGTGCCAAAAACTGCTTTTCAAACGAGGTACGGACACTATGAGTTTCTAGTTATGCCATTCAGACTTACTAATGCACCTGATGTTTTTATGGATTTGATGAATCGGGTCTTCAGACAGTATTTGGATAGATTTATGGTTGTATTAATTGATGATATATTGATCTACTCCCGTGATGAAACTGAACATGCTGAGCATTTGAGACTTGTGTTATAGACTTTGCGAGAAAAACAGTTGTATGCGAAGTTTAGTAAATATGAGTTTTGGTTACACGAAGTTAGCTTTCTGGGACATGTTGTTTCAGCATCAAGTATTCGGGTTGATTCGAGTAAGATTTCAGCAATACTTGACTAGAAACCTCCAAGAAACGTTTCTGAAGTCCGAAGTTTTCTAGGACTTGCTGGTTACTATAGACGATTTGTGAAAAGGTTCTCGATGATAGCAACCCCGATGACTAAGCTATTGCAAAAAGATGTTAAGTTTGAGTGGTCAGAAAAGTGCCAGAAAAGTTTTGATCAGTTGAAAACCCTTTTGACAGAAGCTCCAGTGCTAGTTCAGCTAGAATCGGGTAAAGAATTTGTTATTTATAGTGATGCATCTCTAAATGGTTTGGGCTGTGTTTTGATGCAATAAGGTAAAGTTATAGCTTATGCCTCGAGATAGTTAAAGCCGCATGAAAAGAACTATCCAGCGCACGATTTAGAGTTGGCATCTATTGTGTTTGCATTGAAAATATGGCGTCATTATTTATTAGGTGAAAAATGTCATGTTTATTCTGATCATAAAAGTCTGAAGTACTTGATGACTCAGAAGGATCTGAATTTGAGACAGCGTCGATGGTTAGAATTGTTAAAAGACTATGAGCTTATGATTGACAACCCCCCAAGAAAGGCTAATGTTTTGCTGATGCTTTAAGCCAAAAATCACTGTTTGTTTTGCGTACAATGAATACGCATATGGCTATGTCTTATGATGGTTCGATAGTAGCTGAATTGAAAGCAAGACCGTTATTTGTTTAACAAATTTGTGATGCCTAGAAAGTTGATAATAAGTTGATAGCAAAATGAGCTCAATGTGATTTAAATGCTGATTCAGAGTTTCGAGTTGATGCTGATGACTATTTGAGATATTGAGACCGAATATGTGTCCCGAGGAATTTAGAGTTGATTCAGATGATTTTGAACGAAGCTTACAGCAGTCGGTTATTTGTTCACCCAGGTAGTACAAAAATGTATAATGATCTGAAAAATACTATTGGTGGCAAGGTATGAAACGAGACATTTATAACTTTGTATCGAAATGTTTAATTCGTCAACAAGTAAAAGCCGAACATTAGGTACCTTCTGGATTGCTTCAGCAGATTATGATACTAGAGTGGAAGTGGGATAGAGTTACTATGGATTTTGTATCGGTTTACCGTTAACACCCAGCAAGAAAGATGCAATCTGGGCTATTGTGGATAGATTGACTAAATCAGCTCATGTTGTTCCGATACGTACAGACTACTCGCTTGATAACTTGGTTGAATTGTATGTTTCTTAGATTGTGAGGTTACATGGTGTGCCTATATCTATTGTTTCAGATAGAGATCCGAGGTTCACATTGCAGTTTTGGAAGAAACTGCAAGATATGCTAGGTACGAAATTACATTTCAGTACTACTTTCCATCCGCAAACAAATAGCCAGTCTGAGCGAATCATTCAGATACTTGAGGATATGTTGAGATGTTGCATTCTCGAGTTCGAAGGTACGTGGGAACGATACCTACCTTTGATTGAATTTGAGTACAATAATAGCTTTCAATCGAGTATCAAGATGGATCCTTACGAGGCTTTATATGGCCGTAAATGTCGTACACCATTGTATTGGACTGAACTCAGTGAAAACAAGATACACGGGGTTGATTTGATCAGAGAAACTAAACAGAAAGTGAAAGTGATTCGTGAAAGTCTAAAAGCAGCATCAGATCATCAGAAATCATATGCGAACTTAAAATGTAAAGATATAAAGTTTTAGATCAGAGATAGAGTGTTTTTGAAAGTCTCACTGTGGAAGAAAATACTCAGATTCAATCTTAAAGGCAAATTGAGTTCGAGATTTATTGGGCCGTATGAGGTTATAGAGCGGATTGGGCCGGTTGCGTATAGACTGTTATTACCACCTAAGCTAGAAATGATCCACAATGTATTCTATGTTTCAATGCTTTGTAGATATCGATCTGACCCTTCACATGTGATTAGTCTGTCTGAGATTGAGATTAAGCCCGATATGACGTACGGGGAAAAACCGATTCGTATTCTGGCTCACGAGATTAAAGAGTTACAAAATAAGAAGATTACGTTAGTTAATACTATGGTGTAAACACGGAGTTGAGGAAACAACATGGGAGCTAGAGGATGCAATGAGAGAACGCTATCCGAATCTATTTACCAGTAAGATTTTCGGGGACAAAAATCCCTAAGGGGGAAAGTTGTAACAGCCCGATTTAGACCCTAATCGGAACGGTGGTTTTGGGACTATGAATCCGAGTCAGAAAAATATTTAAAAATTATTCTCTGTGTTCATTATGTGTGAATTAATATCTGTGAAATTTTTGTGAATTAATTTTATTGTTTGAGTGTCCAATTAAATAAAAGGACTTAATCGCGTAAAAGGAAAAGTTGGTGGTTAAATGTGAAAGTTCTTAATTGTTGTTGTCTTTATAAGTGGAGGCATTTATAATGCAATTAGAGCAAAGTTATGAGTAGTGGACGGTAATGGCTTTAGATTATAATGATTTTATATTAAAATTAAAAGGTTAAAATTTGTAAATGGAATAATATGTTATAATATATCATATAATCATATAATTAAAAGCCATAGTTCATATTTTTTCTTTTGGCTGAAACTTCAACAAGAAAGAAAAAGAAAAAGAAGTTAGGGTCCAGTTACATTCAAGCTTGATTAAGGTATGAGCTTAGCTCGGTTTTCAATAATTTTTACGTTTTTGAGATCGTTGCTTCGAATACTATCCGACCCATGCTTGAATTTCTAAATTTGATGAATATTTTGGGTTATTCCATTTGATGAATATTTGTGTTTTGTGATGTTTGATGATAAATTATGAAAGACATGTTTTGAATTAATATGTTTTGTTTTGGAATTTTTGGTGAATTTGAGTAATTAGGGCTAAATTTTAACAATAATAAGTTGAAGGATTTAAATGCAAAATAAATGAAATTTGTGTATTTTATGTACTAGAGGAACATTCGGACTAAGTATGTTACATGGAGATTTTGTGTATTTTGTGTTTTATGCAATTAGGTCTAATTTGTAAAAGTATGAAGTATTAAGGGTAAAATGGTAATTTGTCCATTTATGTGTTGTTGGATTAAATTGAATGAAATTGTGTTTGAATGAGACTAATTTGAAATTGTATAGATCAAGAACAAAAGAAATCGAACTTGGATCAGGGAAAAACAAAAATAGTCGAATAGTCGATTTACATCATTCGTCGATATCCGAGGTATGTCTTAAAGCAATTAAACATTGTTAATTTTGAATGTAACTTAGTTTAATTTGTTGATTTAGAATCCATAATTTTATAGTAGAGTAGCCGAATGTGAATAAGCATAAAAATAACGTATATGAGTTTAATTCGACTGAGTTATAACATTTGGACGTCCGTATGAACTATATGGAATATCTGGAATTTTTGATATATGGATTGTTTATGAGACAGCTTTATAATAGTGATATTCGGGCTTTGAGCCTAGCAAGCCTTGTGCTGGTGAATTTAATTGGGCTTATGCTGAGTAGGCCTATTGCCGGTGTATAAAATCAGACTCTGAGTCTAGCAGGCCTTGTGCTGGTGTGTGGTACAGGCTTAGGCCCAGCAGGTTTTATGCTGGTGAAATATTATAAGTCTATACCTAAAAGACTTTATGTTGATGTGATAAATGAATACGTTGAACGAGCTAAAATGATAAGGTACATGATAGTTGGACTACCTATTTGAAAACAAGATGAATTGATTTCTTGAAATGTGATGAAAAAGAATACATGAATGTGATGTAGTGCATGTGCTAATATGATAAATATGTATTTGATCTTATAATTGTACATGAATGTAATGTTAAACTTTGAGTGATGAACATACGCCTTAAAATATATATGTCTATTTGATTATATAAGTCAATGTGGTTTCGAAATTTGAGAACATATTGGTGATGTATACTTGTATATACAGCCAAAGAGAAACTGCCTGATGAAAGTATATGTTATATATGTGTGGAATTAAAAGTTTGAAAATAAAGGTGGTTAAAAAATACATAAGTTGATTTATTTATTTGAATTGATTAGTAATTGAAATGTTATTATGCATTAATTGTTTAATTTGCTTAAGGCTTACTAAGCTAAGTTAGCTTACTTTGTGTGTATATATTTTTCTTTGTTTTATAGATTTTGGAGATTGTTACATGCTCGGGGATTGTTAGTAAAGTCAATCACACTATCATTTATTCTTGGTACTTTTGAAAGTTTTAAATTGAAACTTATGGCATGCATAGGCTGGATGGTGTTTTGTTTTGATGAACCTTGGTTTTGTATAAAAGCCATGCGAAAATGGCTTATTTAAATGCTTGAATTTGGTTTTGGTATAATGATGTTTTGAGTCCATTTTGGTTATTATGCAATGTGTCAAGGATGAATGATACTTGTGATATCTATTTGAGCGTTGAAGTTGCTTGGTAAATTTGGATGTGTGCATTGGATTGATTCGATTATGGTATGCATAGATAAGAGACTATTTAAATTTTTAGTTGTTGTATTTGGTCAAAGTGTTATGTTTAATATGGTTAAAATGTATAAAAGGTTTATTTGTTTAATGAAACATATTTGATTACTTGTGAAGGTATGAATGTCGTGTAAGCAGATGATAAAATTGTCATGTGTTAGATTTTTATTTGATTTAATTTGTACATGTTTCGAAATATGTCTTAAAATGTTTGATTTTTTTTTTTAGATATCCGAATTTGACTTGTATTTTTATATTATGAAATAATAAAATTTCGATTAATATTTATTTGAACATTCGTATATACATACGAATATGACTTGTGTGAATATTTAGAGTTGTGCTTTTGTCCAGTAATGCCTCTGGACCCTAATCTGTCGACGGATACGGGTTAGGGGTGTTACAGAAAATTACTAGATAAAATGATAATGTCTTGAAAGAATATTGCTTGATGAGCTCATCTACGTTTACTTGATGTATATGTAAATTTTGTGACTAACTTGTTTGATTGATTGCATGTGTTTAGGAAATTTTTCCAAGTGGATGGAATACATGATATTATATGCTTAGATTTAATAAACGAGATTGGTAAGTTTAGTTTTCGTTATACGAACTTACTAAGCATGTAATGCTTATTTTGTTTTATTTTCCCTTGTTTATATTGCTCGGAATCTGACGAATGTTGGAGATCTTTGGAGCATCATCACACTATCTACTAGTTTATTTTGAGTATATATAGCAAAATCATTTTGGTATAATGGCATGTATAAGCTAACTTGGCCATATATTACTTAAGTATATGGTTTGTAATCTAGCCATTGGAATGGCTAAAAATGGTTGTATTTGATATACTTGTAATGTCATACTATGGTAGTTATATACATGTTAAAAGGTTGTTCAAATTATGTCTATCATATGGAATATACCAAGGTAAGATTATAAACATGTATGCATGTAATGATATGCCATGTTGAATGATAGAGTTTGCTTAATTTGAATGCTTGAAATGGTTGGTGTTTGGATGTAAGTTTAATTGCAGGTCATTGGTGTGATTTTGGGTGAGAAATGAGCTAGAAATGGCTTTATTTTGTCTACACGAGCAGACACACGGGCATGTGTCTAGACCGTGTGTGTCACACGGCCTGGTACATAGGTTTGTTGTTAGGCCATGTGTCCCCTTCACCGTAAATTTATGAAACAGAATGCTCAGAATTGATCACACAGGCAGAAACAAGGGCATGTGTCTCAGCCATATGTGCTACACAGCCTAGAACACGAACGTGTGCCTTGGCTGTGTGAAACCTGCACCTAATTTTAAAAGAATTTAATTAACCACACGGCTTAGCACACGGGCATGTGGCATGGCCGTGTGCACAAGTCAGAGAGTTACAAGGGGTCGAACACAGCCTGCAGCACGGGCGTGTCCTAGGGTCACACGGGCGTGTCTTTTGGATCACACAAGCGTGTGAGCCCTACACCTTGGAAAATTTTGAAATGTCACGAAAAATTCTTAGAGTTTTCGATTAAGTCCCGACTTGATTCTAATGCTCGTATTGGACCTCGAGGGTCTATTTAAGGGACAATATCAATTATCTCGATTAATGAATAATAATTTACGTGAATTATCTGAAAATGTTCTAAAAGTTTTGATAATGCTCTATAACCCTGTTCTAATGATGGATAGGGATTATGGGGTGTTACACTTAGTGGTATTAGAGCCACGGTTTAGCCGATTCTCAGATTTAACGTGGTAGACACGGGTTTAGCTATACATGCCATTATATACTTCGTGATAGTGTAATGCCTCTTGATCTTTTTAAATGTGTTTTTCATATAGCCATGTCATCCAACCAAGCTAGAGCTGAATCCGAGGAAGCTAGGAGTAATGCTTCGACTTCAATTCAAAGAGTTGCATTTGCATCTGGCAGTGAAAGGCCCGTATCTGAGGGCCGAAGTGAGGAGGCAAAAGAGACCTTCTTTCAGTTGATAAATGAATGGTTTATTGAGTATTTAAGAATAAACCCCGCTGTACAACGACCTCCCCTACCTGCTCCTCAACTAGTTCCTGAGGTACCACAGGGTGCTAAACTCTCTAGAACAGGTAAGCGTCTAGTAGATAAAATCCGTAAGCATGGAGCGGAAGAATTTAGATCTACTGCATTCGGAAAGGGCTAAATTTTGGTTAGAAAATACCATCCAAGTTTTTGATGAATTATCTTGTACACCTGCTGAATGTCTGAAATATGCAGTATCTCTACTGATAGATACAACTTATCATTGGTGGAATACCATAACTTCAGTTTTACCGAGAGAGAACGTTACATGGGAATTTTTCTAGGTCGAATTCAGAAAAAAATATGTTAGTCAGATATTTATGGATCAAAAAAAGAAAGAATTTTTAAAACTCAAGTAGGGAGACATGACTATATTTGAGTATAAACGAGAATTTGTTCGATTGAGCAAATATGCCAGAGAATGGGTTCTAACCGAGGCTGAGATGTGTAAATGCTTTGAAGACGGTCTAAATGAAGATATCAAGTTATTGATCAGAATTCTCGAAATAAGGGAATTTGTGATGTTAGCCAGTCGAGCACAAAAAGCTGAGGAATTGAGTAAAGAAAAGAAACAAGCTGAAAGAGAGGCTCGGGTTTCTGGAAAAATGATTATGAGTAAGTCACAATCATTTCCTTCTAAGAAAATAAAGAAGTATTATGATCAGGTTACTACCTTTACGGGGTATTCTGGAAAAGAGCGAGGCTCTCAGCGCTCTAACCCGAGGTCTTCATCGCCATCTGTAACCAGTGTGGGTAGTGCCGGTAATACCAAACCAAAGTGTAAGCATTGCAACAAATTTCATTTTGGGAAATGCCGTTTCAGAAGTGAAGCTTGTTATCGATGTGGTTCATTTGACCATTTTCTCAGATATTGTCCAGAAAGAGTTGAAAAAGAAATAGTACTAGCTCTAAAGCCAAGTAATCCTGTTTTCAGGGGTAGACCACCCCGTCACCCCGGCAATGTTAGTGGTAGTCGAGGTACTACGAGGGATACAACAGTTAGATTTGAGGCATGAGCACCTGTAATAACATATGCTATTCATGCTAGAAAATATGCTTCTGCACCAAATGTTATTGCTGGTACATTTTCTCTACTTGATACTGATATTACTGCTTTGATTGATCCTACTTCCACACATTCATACATATGCACAAACTTAGTGTCTGTTAAAAATTTACCTGTTGAATTCACTGAAATTGTGGTCAAAGTTTCAAACCTTTAGGTTAGTGTGTTATGGTGGATAAAGTCTGTAAAAACTGTCTGTTGATGGTAAAGGGTTATTGCTTTTCAGTTCACTTGATGTTATTGTCATTTGATGAATTTGATGTGATTTTGGGAATGGATTGGTTAACCCAATATGATGCAGTGGTGAATTGTAAATAGAAATATATTGTATTAAAATGTCAGAGTGGTGAATTACTTCATGTTGAATTTGATAAACTGGATAGATTACCTAATGTGATTTTAGCAATATCAGCACAAAAATATGTTAGAAAGGGTTATGATGCTTATCTCGCATATGTGTTGGATACTAAAGTATCTGAGTCAAAGATTCAGTCAATGCTGGTTGTATGTGAATTTCTTGATTTATTCCCAGAAGAATTACCTAGTTTACCACCAGATAGAGAAGTGGAATTCTCTATAGACCTTGTTTCGGGTACAACACCGATATCCATAGCACCTTACAGAATGGCTCCTACTGAATTGAAAGAGCTGAAAGTACAGTTGCAAGAATTGCTTAACAGAGGTTTTGCTTGACCTAGTTTTTTTTCACCTTGGGGTGCGCTGGTTCTGTTTGCAAAGAAGAAAGACGGATCGTTGAGACTGTGCATTGATTACAGACAGCTCAACAAAGTTAGAATAAAGAACAAGTATCTATTGCCTCGTATTAATGACTTGTTTGACCAGTTAAGATGTGCCACTATATTTTCAAAGATTGATCTCCATTCTGGTTACTATTAACTATGGGTAAAAGATTCAGATATGCCAAAAACAGCTTTTAGAACCAGGTATGGACATTATGAGTTTCTTGTGATGCCATTTGGTTTGACAAATGCACCTACAGTGTTTATGAATCTGATGAACAGAATTTTCAGCCCATATTTAGACAGGTTTGTGGTGGTATTTATAGATGACATTTTGGTTTTCTCCCGAAATGAAAATGAACATACAGAGCATTTGAGAATAGTGTTGAAAACTTTGCGAGAGAAATAGTTGTATGCCAAATTTAGTAAATGTGAATTTTGGCTACGGGAAATTAGTTTTCTTAGGCATATAGTATCTACTGAAGGTGTGAGGGTGGACCCGAATAAAATTTTAGCCATTGTTAACTGGAAGCCATCGAAGAATGTGTCTGAAGTCCGAAGTTTTCTGGGGATAGCTAGTTAATATCGGAGGTTTGTAAAAGGTTTTTCAATGATAGCTTCTTCGATGACCCATCTATTGCAAAAAGACGTGAAATTTTAGTGGACTGATAAATGCCAGCAGAGTTTTGACAGATTAAAAGCATTATTAACAAAAGCTCCAGTGTTAGTTCAGCCAGAACCGGGTAAGGAATTTATAGTTTACAGTGATGCGTCATTGAATGGTTTAGACTATGTTTTGATGCAAGAAGGTAAAGTAGTAGCCTATGCTTCAAGACAGCTAAAACTATATGAAAGAAAGTACCTGACACATGATCTTGAATTGGCAGCTATAGTGTTAGCATTGAAAATTCGATGGCATTACTTGTTTGGTGGAAAATGTCACATATTCACGAATGATAAAAGTTTGAAGTACTTGATGACTCAGAAAGATTTAAATTTGAGACAGCGCAGGTGGCTTGAGTTATTGAAAGATTATGATCTGGTTATTGATTATAATCTAGGAAAAGCCAATGTGTTTTCTGATGCTCTGAGCAAAAAACCCTTGTTTTCCTTGCGAGCTATGACTGTAACACCTCTAACCCGTATCCGTCGTCGGAGTAGGTTAAAAGGCATTACTTAATCCATAACACAATTCATGATAATCGAATATAAAAAATCATTTCATTCCAGTAAATCTCTTACATTCACATTCAATAAGATCGTAAAAGCGAGTATACGATGCTTAAAACATGCATTCAGGACCAAATTAACAACATATGAAAGTTTCAGAACTTCTAAAAATTTTCACCTTTTAAAAGGTCACATGCCCATGTGAACAGGTCGTGTGCCTCACACGGTCTAGACAGATCCGTGTTTCTAAGCCGTGGTAAAATAGGGCATAGCTACTGACTTGCCCACACGGTTAGAAGACATGCCCGTGTGTCCAGCCCGTGTGCTATGCACATGCCCGTGTCTAGGTCGTGTCCTAGGATGTGCCAAAAATAGGGGTTATTCTATTTGTGACATCAGCATACCAATTAGGGTCACACGGCCAGATCACACGCCTGTGTGTCTTGGCCGTGTTCGAACCTGACTTACAATAGAAGGGTACCCCAGGGGACACATGATAGTGCAACATGGCCATGTGTCGCACACGGCTGAGACACACTCCCGTGTCTCTGCCTGTGTGGACAAAAATAGGCCATTTGAATAGCCAATTTGCCACCCCAATTTGGTCATCCTATAAGCAAAGAAAACAAGCATATTTGTATCACAATTTCAGCTAATTTCAACATCAAGAAATAACCCTTTCATAACATATAATAGTCACCCAATTTCATACTCATAAACCTTACCAATTCATGCCAAACATAAGGTAATATCATACCAAAACATTTCTTCCATACGTCATTCAATCTCAAGTTAATCATACCAAGACTTACCAACTAAAACATACCACAATTTCATATTGTCAACCCATACCATGAACCATCATCAACTATGAGTTCAAGCATAAATTAGCCAAGTCACATGGCTAAGCACATACATCACAAAACATGCTTCCCAAACTACTAGCCTATATATGCCATACTTTAAAAAAATATGCATTTTCAAAAGTACCAAGTTAAGGTTGGATAGTGTGGTGACGATCCTAGACGATCCTCAAGCTTGCAGTAGCTTAATAAGTTCGTACCAAAAAAATCAATAATATAAAATATGAGACATCAATACACAAGTAATTATAATTTCTCAATTCATCCATCAAGTCCATGCCAACACCAACTATATGTTTATACAAATTCAATAAACTTTTATGCATTTTACCACCTACCACATAGGTATTATACTTACTGGAACATTTTCATATTCATTCGTTTTTAATCTCACCTCTTGTTCGACTACTTTAACACTTTTCGATGATCGCCAATGCTTTAACTATCCGCACACTTAGTGCTTAAAGATTAGCCGAAGCTAGAACGATTTCGTACACTTAGTGCCATCTCAACTAACCGAAGCTAAGTTGGTATCACACACTTAGTGCCTTTAGTAGTCGAAGCTAGTTTAAATCGCACACTTAGTGCCAAATACTTTTGATTCATCATCATATTCATCCAATTCAAATATATACAATCCATGTATAATAAAGGCATTGAAACCTACTGAACATCATATTTAAGTATAAACTTACCTCGTACTTGAAATTTGTCGACTCGGACTGTTTATTCTACAATCTTCGATTTCCCTCGGTCTAAGTCTGAATTCCTCTTTTCTTGATCTATATGTATTAAAAATCAACCCTTTTATTCACCAAATAATTCAAAACAATCCATATACACACAATTAGGGCATTTGGCAAAGTAGCCCTTACATTTTCACATTTCGACACTTTAGTCCCTAATTCACAAAATCACAAAATACAAAAAATTTGCTTGTACACAAGCTTAGCCGAATTTTCATGACTCTCATACAATTCCATACATTTCGTTTATTTTACATGTTAGTCCCTCGAAATAACATTTTTACAATTTAGCCCAAATTGCTCAATTTTATAAAAAATCCAAAGACAAAACATTTAAACCCAACATCAAACTTCCATAATTCACCAATTAACATCAAAAAACTCATAGTTTCATCAATGGCACATTTCAAAACTAACACCAAAATTAGAAATTGAAGCATGGATTCGATAGTATACGAAGCAACGATTACAAAAACGTAGAAATTATCAAAAACTGAGCAAAACACATACCTTAATTTGGCCACACAAGAACCAAATATCAAAACTCTATTTTTAACTCTTTTTCTTACTTTGTTCAGTTATAAAGATGATAAAATAGCCTTATTTTAAGCATTTGTTTTATTTAACATATAATTATTAAACAAATACCCATTTTGCCCTTTATTATAAAACTATTAAAACATAATTATCAAGGTCATAAATAAAACTATTAAAACATAATTATCAAGGTCATAAATGTCCATTAACCATACAAATGGCATAATAACCACATATGGACCTCCCTTTTATAAAGTCAAGTCAAATAGACACTTTTAACATCTAGCACACAGCTTTTACATTTTACGCGATTAGGTCCTTTTTGCAAATTAAGCACACAAACAGTTAAATTTTCACACGAAACTTTCACACATGTCAATTCACTTATAATAAGCACAGAAAATAATATTAAAATATTTTTCTAACTCGGATATATGGTCCCAAAACTGTTATTTCGACTAGGGTCTAAACCGGACTGTTACAATTCTCCCTCTTAGGGATTTTCGTCCCCAAAAATCTTACCGTTAAACAGATTTGGATATTGCTGTCCATAGTATCTTCAGGCTCCCACGTGGCCTCTTCAACACCGTGTCGATGCCACATCACTTTAACTAACGGAATTTTCTTTTTTCGTAACTCTTTAACCTCTCAAGCTAAGATTCGGATTGGCTTTTCTTCGTAAGTCATATTAGACAGAATTTCAATCTCAGACGGAGCAATTACATGCGAAGGATCAGATCTGTATCGTCGAAGCATCGATACGTGAAATACATTTTGAATCTTTTCTAACTCTGGTGGTAACAACAATCCATATGCTACCGGTCCAATACGCTCGATAATCTCATACGGCCCGATGAACCTCGGACTCAATTTTCCTTTTCTACCAAACTGAAGCACTTTCTTCCACAGAGATACTTTCAAAAACACTTTATCACCGATCTCAAACTCAATGTCTTTTCTTTTCAAATCCGCATATGATTTCTGACGATCGGAAGCTACTTTCAAACTATCTCGGATCACTTTTACTTTCTGTTCAGTTTCTTTTATCAAATCAACCTCGTGAATCTTATTTTCACTGAGCTCAGTCTAATACAAAGGTGTACGACATTTGCAACCATATAAAGCTTCGTATGGTGCCATTTTAATGCTCGACTAAAAATTGTTATTATAAACGAATTCAATCAAAGGTAGATATTGTTCCCACGTACCTTTAAACTCAAGAATGCAACATTTCATCATATCCTCGAGTATCTGAATAATCCGCTTAGATTGACCATCTGTTTGTAGATGAAAAGCAGTACTAAAGTGCAATTTAGTACCCAGAGCATTTTGCAACTTTTTCCAGAATCGCGATGTAAATCTCGGGTCTTTATCTAACACTCTCGATAATGGCACACCATGCAATCTCACGATATCAGAAATGTATAACCAAGCTAAATTATTAAGTGAGTAATTAGATCGAACCGAAATAAAATGAGCTGATTTCTTCAAACGATCAACTACAATCCAAATTGTGTCTTTCTTTCTATGAGATAGGGGCAAACTCGAAACAAAATTCATGGTCACTCGATCCCTTTTCCATTCCGAAACCATTATTGGTTGTAGCAAGCCAGATGGCACCTGATGTTCAGCTTTAACTTGTTGACAGATCAAACATTTAGAAACAAAATCAGAGCTATCTCTTTTCATTTTGGACCACCAATAATATTGTTTCAAATCATTATACATTTTTGTACTACTCGGATGGACAGATAACCGACTACTATGGGCTTTACTCAAAATCCTTTGAATTAACTCTGAATTTCTCGGAACACAAATTCAATCTCAGAATCTCAAGTAATCATCTTTATCAACTCTGAATTCTGAACCAGTCTCTACATTACACTGAGCTCCTTTAGTTAGAATCTCAATATCAATCTTCTAGGCTTCAACAATTGCTGCAAGAACAAAGGTCTCGCTTTTAATTCAGCTAAAATTGAACCATCATCAGATAGAACTAAATGAGCATTCATCGCACGCAAAGCAAATAACGATTTTCGACTCAAAGCATCAGCAACAACATTTTCTTTTCCCGGGTGATAATCCATCACAAGTCCATAGTCTTTTAGCAGTTCTAACCATCTTTCCTGTCACAGATTTAAGTCTAAGTCATCAAATACTTCAAACTCTTATGATACAAATACACATGACATTTCTCACCGAACAAGTAATGGTGCCAAATCTTTAGGGCAAACACAATTGCAGCTAACTCAAGATTGTGTGTCGGATAGTTCTTTTTGTGTGGCTTCAACTGCCTTGAAGCATAAGCAATAACTTTTCCTTATTGCATTAGAACACATCCTAGACCAATCAACGAAGCATCACTGTAAATTACAAATTCTTTACCCGATTCAGGTTGTACTAATACCAGAGCTTCAATCAACAAAGTCTTCAACTGATCAAAACTGTTCTGACATTTTTCAAACCATTGAAACTTCACATCGTTCTGTAGCAGTTTAGTCAACAGAGTCGCAATCATCAAAAAACCTTTCATGAATCTTCTATAGTAACCAGCAAGTCCTAGAAAACTACGGACTTCAAATACATTCCTTAGAGGTTTCCAATCCAAAATAGCTGAAATTTTGCTTTGATCAACTTGAATACCAGAGGCTGATACAATATGACCCAGAAAACTAACTTCTCACAACCAGAACTCACATTTACGCATACAGCTGTTTATCTCACAGAGTCTATAGCACTATTCTCAGATGCTCGGCATGTTCGGATTCATCACGTGAATAAATCATATGTCATCAATGAATACCATAATAAATTGATCTAAATATGGTCTGAAAATTCTATTCATCAAATCCATAAAGATAGTAGGTGCATTAGTCAATCCGAAAGGCATAATTAAGAATTCATAGTGGCCATACCTCGTTCTGAAAGTAGTCTTTGGAACACTTGAATCTTTCACTCGCAGCTAATAATAGCCTGATCTCAATTCTATTTTCAAAAACACAGTAGCTCCATTTAACTGATCAAATGAATCATCAATTCGGGGCAGGGGATACTTATTCTTGATAGTCACCTTGTTCAACTGACAATAATCTATACACATTCTCATCGTACCATCTTTCCTTTTCACAAATAAAACCAGAGCACCCCAAGGTGAGAAACTCAGTCTAGCAAACCCTCTATCGGTCAACTCTTACAATTGAGACTTTAATTCTTTTAGTTCGGTTGGAGCCATTCTGTACGGGCTATCGAAATCAGAGTAGTGCCAGGTACCAATTCAATGCCAAATTCTACCTATCTAACTGGAGGTAATCCCGAAAGTTCTTCAGAAAACACATCAGGGAGCTCACGACAACAGGTACAGATTCAACTTTCTTTTCTGATACTCTTGAATAAATCAAATATGCAAAATAAGCTTCATAACCCTTTCTCACAATACTCAAAGCTTTCATCGAAGATATTATAGCAGGCAATCCATTCAAATCACTAGATTTAATTCTGATTATTTCATCATTCTTGCATCTCAAATCAATAGTTTTCCGTTTACAATTCACCACAGTATCATGCAAAGTTAACCAATCCATACCCAGAATTATATCAAACTCATCAAAAGGCAATAACATCTGTTCAGTTGGAAAATAATTGTCTCGAAACATTAACGGACAATTCTTGCAAACTTTATCAACCAGAACACATCTGCCTAGGGGGTTCGAAACTCTAATTACAAATTTAGTAGACTCTACAGGCAAAGTCTTACTGTTCACTAAGTTCATACATATTTATGAATGCGTTGATCCAGGATCTATCAAAGCAATCATAGAAGTATCATAGAGAGTAAGTGTACACGTAATCATAGCTGGTGATGAAGCTTCCTCGTGGGCTCGAATAGCATAGGCTCTGGTAGGTGCACGAGCCTCAGATCTAATAGTTGTGTCTTTCTTTCCCCGTTGACTACCACTTTCATTTCTCGAATTTCTGGGGGCTCTACCACGAGAAACATTATCACTCTTCCTTAGATTCTGAACATTATCTTTTTCAGCTAAATCTGGACAATCTTTAATAAAATGATTTCTTGAACCACAACTATAACAAACTCGGTTATTACTTTTCCCCAGCATTCACCAAAGTGTCATCTTCCACATTGATCACACTCAGGCTTTTCATTCTTTGCATTATCAACACTGGCAATGGACGTGGCTAAAGATTTGAAATTCGATTGTGATCTAGCACAATCTTTATAACTCTCATACACAAAATCACAAAATACACAAAATTTGCTTGTACACAAGTTTAGCCAAATTTTCATGACTCTCATACAAGTCCATACATTTCATTTATTTCACATGTTAGTCCCTCAAAATAACATTTTTATAATTTAGCCCAAATTAATCAATTTTATCAAAAATCCAAAGACAAAACATTTAAACCCAACATCAAACTTCAATAATTCACCAACTAACATCACAAAACTCATAGTTTCATCAATGGAACATTTCAAAACTAACACCAAAATTAGAAATTAAAGCGTGGGTTCAATAGTATACGAAGCAACGATTATAAAAACGTAGATATTATAAAAAATTGATCAAAACACTACCTCAATTTGGCCACACAAGAATCAAATATCAAAACCCTATTTTTAACTCTTTTTCTTGCTTCATTTGGTTATGAAGATGATAAAATGACCTTATTTTAAGCATTTGTTTTATTTAACATATAATTATTAAACAAATACCCATTTTGCCCTTTATTATAAAACTATTAAAACATAATTATCAAGGTCATAAATGTCCATTAACCATACAAATGGAATAATAACCACATAAGGACCTCCCCCTCATAAAGTCAAGTCAAATAGACACTTTTAACATCTAGCACACAGCTTTTGCATTTTACGCGATTAGGTCCTTTTTCCAAATTAAGCAAACAAACAGTTATAATGTCACACAAAACTTTCATACATGTCAATTCACTTATAATAAGCACAGAAAATAATATTAAAATATTTTTTTGACTCGGATATGTGGCCCTGAAACCACTATTCTAACTAGGGTCTAAACTAAATTGTTACAATGAATACCCGATTGTCATTATCTGATGATGGTTCAATCATAGCTGAATTAAAAGCTAGACCAACGTTTTTGCAATAGATCTCTGAAGCTCAGAAAAATGATAGTAAGTTGCAAGCAAAAATAGATACAAAGTGAATCGATTCCTGACTCAAAATTTTAGATCGGGACCGATGGTTGTTTGTTATTCAAAGACAGAGTATGTGTACCGAAAAGTTCAGAACTAGTACATAAGATTTTGAATGAAGCCCATGATGATAACATGTCTATTCATCCTGGTAGTAATAAAATGTATAATGATCTGGAAAATATGTACTGGTGGCCAGGAAGGGATATTTCTGAGTTGTATCTAAATGTTTGATATGTCAGTAAGTAAAAATTGAACCTCAGTTGCCTTCGAGATTATTACAGCCAGTTACGATACCGGAATGGAATTGGGAAAGAATTACCATGGACTTTGTATCGGGATTACCCTTGTCTCCAAAGAAGAAAGATTTTATTTGGGTGATTGTTGATCGATTGACAAAGTCTGCACACTTTATTCCGGTACGTATGGATAATTCATTGGACAGATTGGCTGAATTATATGTCTTTGAGATTGTCGATTGCATGGAGTGCTTGTCTCCATTATTTCATATAGAGACCTTCAGTTTACGTCTCAATTCTGGAGCAAATTGCAAGAAGCTCTAGGTACTCAATTGCACTTTAGCACTACATTTCATCCACAGACAGATGGTTAATCTGAACATGTAATACATATTTTGGAAGATATGCTTCAGTATTGTATACTTGAGTTTGAAGGTAACTGGGAAAAGTATTTGCCTTTAGTTGAATTTTTTTATAATAACAGTTATCAGCCCAACATTAAAATGGCACCGTATGAAGCTTTGTATGGTCGCAAATGTAGAACTCCATTGTATTGGACAGAGAGCTCAGTGAGAAAAAGTTACACGGAGTTGACATAGTCTGTGAAACCGAGGAAAAAGTGAAAGTAACTCGGGACAGTTTGAAAGTAGCCTGTGATCGTCAAGAATCTTATACTAATCTGAAATGAAAAGAACTAGAATTTCAAGTCATTGACAAGGTATTCTTGAAAGTATTTCCTTGGAAGAAAGTTCTTCAGTTTATACATAAAGAACAACTGATTCCACGGTTCATTAGACCATATGAGATTACGGAAAGAATCAGATCGGTTACATAGCAGTTAGCTTTACCACCAAAACTTGATCAGATTCATAATATTTTTCATGTGTCTATGCTACGGCGGTATCGATGCAATCCTTCACATGTTATCTCTTCAAAAGGTAGAGATTCAGTTTGATATGACCTATAGTGAAGAACAAATCAAAATCTTAGCTCGGGAAACAAAAGAGTTAAGAAATAAAAAGGTCACATTAGTCAAATTTCTTTGGCAGAAGAGGCTACCTGAGAACCAGAGGATACTATAAGGAAGCAATACTAGAATCTTTTTAATGGCAAGATTTTCAAGGACGAAAATCCTTAAGGGGGACAGTTGTAACAGCCCATTTTTCAGTGAAATCAAAACAATGGTTTCGGGACCACAAATTTGACCCGAAAATAAAGTTTATTTTTATTTTATTCATGGTCTATAATTAGTTGGAAATGTCACGTGAAAATCTTGATAAGAAAATTTTATCAATTATGTGTTTAATTAGGGAAAGGACTAAATCACATAAAATGTAAAAGTTGAATTCTAGTAGCTATAAGGATTAAATAGCTATGGAATTCAAAACTAGAGGTCCTTATATGGTAATTAGACCATTAAAGAAAAGTATGTAGATATTTTGATAACTCATCCATGGAAATATAAAAAAAGGGTAAGGACTGAATTGAAAATTGAAAAATATTTAATTAATGAAAAAGATGATAAAAGATACCATCTTATTTTTATGTCATCTTCAACCTAAAATACATGAAAACCCTAGGAGAGAGAGAAGAAACTTTCATGGCTTAATTGTGTAAGTTTCCTTGTCCCGTTTTTAGTAATTTTGATATTTTTGAAACTGGGATAACTTAATCTATCAATTTGGGGGATCAATTTGAAAAGTTATCAAAGTATAAAAATTTGGTCATGGATGAATGCTGAAAATTTGAAATTTATGGTAGAAAATGAAAGATTGTTGATAGATAAACAACTTTTATAAAGTGATTTTTAATAAAAACATGATTTAGCGACAAAAATGTGTTGTGAACTTTAATGAAAAATTTTAAATTTTTACGAATGCATGTACTGTAAATTTTGTGATGGGATTTTGGTTAGGCTTGGAATAGGGAGTAAGTTACACAAATTTCATTTTTCGAGCCTAGGGATGAAATTAGAATTTATGGAAAAGTTAGGGGAAAAATGGTTATTTTTCCTAGGACAAAAATTGAGTCCAAATGAATACGAAATATTTTAAATTGATGGTTAAATTCATTTATATAGATCCAGAAAACACAAATTCGAGGTTAGACTGAGGAAAAGAAAATGTTTCGGATTAGTAGATTATATACGTGAACTAGTGCCGAGGTAAGTTCGTGTAACTTAATCGAGCATGTAAATATGTTAAATTGAATGTTGTGTTTGTATGGAATGTGATTTATATTGATGTGAATTGTTTGATTTCTATGATGAAGAATTGAATACATGTTTGAACGGTGAAAAAGGGTTAAGCTCCGTTTGAATATTGAATTCCGATGACTATATGTGCTTTCCTGAGATGAATGAGGTCCTGCATTTGTTGCTAACGGGATTTAGCTCGGATGAGTAATCCTATTGATCTCATTATAGAAAAGATTTAGCCCGAACGGGTAATCCTGATATAATCTCTTTGGAGCATATGTTGCAATTGGGGTTTACGTAACACCCAAATACCCGTGTCCATTGCTGGAGTAGGGTCACATAACATAACCATTAACCTGCTCAACTCCTCTATAGATTCACTTGGTGATTTTTCTCCTCTTGACCGAATACACATACATAATACATATCTCAAATGCTTAATATGTTAGTTCGAGCATAACATAATCACAATCGTATCACAAATATGAACTTATATGTCAAGTTGATTAACACTTCAAGATTTATATCTAAACCATTATCAAATCCATACATAGGACTTTAGCCATATTCGCATGGTTTTATATACAATACTATCAAAATAGCAAACCTCCCAAAATATTATCCTATACATGCCATAATGTCTACTAGAGTTTTAAACAAAGGTACCAAAAGGTTGTCAAAAGATGTGATGACTTCAGAATCTGTCCAAGCTTTCCTCGACAAGATGATCTATACAAAACCAATAAACACTCCAAGTGAGTTATTAACTCAATAAGTCCTAAGAAATTTCAAGAATGTAATAACCCGATTATCTTAGCAAAATAAAATTTCAATCCAATACAAGTCGAATTCAACCATGATATCACAAGGAAATCTTATGTCACATACGTACATTATGAATTTGGTACATACTTACCCGAATTCACTATGTACTCCTACACCATTTAATCACAAATTGAAAATACCATGGTAAATGTCATATACAAATCATTGGCATATATGTAAATGACATACAATGTCCAATTATTTAAATAAAGCACAAACCAAGCCGCTCCATCTATCAATCCAATCTCTAATCCATTTAGATTCATTTATCACTACTTTATATCTTTGTTTAATTATATATACTAATTGAGCCGATTACCTTTCTCTTCTGTCTCTCTTCCCAAGCATTATATATTAATACACAAATTAGATTCAAATCCTATGTCTAGTATCCATGCACATTTCATTACTCCCAATTTAATGTTTTAATGAATTTTCATTTGCACAAGTAGTGCTCCACGATCGATATCGCACACTTAGTGCTCAATTTGAAAGTTTGCACACATAGTGCTCTTACTTATTCGCACATATAGTGCCACATTTTCTCGCACACATAGTGCCATGTAATCTCGCACACATAGTGCCACGTAGTTTTTGCACACATAGTGCCGTATAGCCTTGCACACATAGTGCTGTATTTTCTTATCTATAGCTACCACAATATCATAGATAGGTTAATATTTTCACATTCGATTTTCAAAAACTCTTACATACCATGGTTTCTTATCCAACTTATTTTGTGTCATTTATGTGCAATGTTAACCGTAACTTAAATTACTTAAGGACTTACTTTTTAGTCAGATGAACAACTCCGATCGGCTACTCAACCGCTTTCACTTTCCCTTTGGCTGAACTTGGCTCCCTTTGATCTTGAGCTCCAACTCCAACTCCAACTCCAACTAGCAAAAGAAGGTGCCGAATTGCCTTAGTGTTATTTTTCTTTTTCTTTCCTTTTGTTTCAGTTTTGCAAGAAGAAGAAGATGAACACTTATGTTTCAATTTCTTCTTTTATTCATCTTTTTATTATTAATTCATATTATTATGATGTTTTAATCACTTATCAGTATAATACTATAATTAATTTAAACTTAGTGGAGGGACATCATTACTTGGCCGGTCACTTAATGCATATTGGGCATTTTTGACATGCAAACCCAACTTTCATACTTTGAAATTATTTGGTCCTCACACATTTACCTAACATTATTTTCTAAGTTTCTCAACTAAGTCCTTTCAAGTGAAATTCACATTCATATGACTAAATAAAAATATCAAAATTTTCACGCATGCACTATCACACATAGAAGATATGAAAATTAATTTTTAATAAATTTTATGACTCGGTTTTGTGGTCCCGAAACCACATCCCGACTAGGGTCAAATTAGGGCTGTCAAAACTCTCCCCCACTTAGAAATTTTCGTCCTCGAAAATCTTACCAGCAAATAAATTTGGATAACGTTCTTTCATTGAGTCTTCGAGCTCCCAAGTAGCTTCTTCTACTCCATGTTTGACCCATAATACTTTTACTAGAGAAATATTCTTATTCCGCAATTCTTTCACTTCTTGAGCTAAGATACAGATCGGTTTCCTCATAGCTCAAATCCGATTGAATCTCAATTTCAGATGGATTAACCACATGTGAAGGATCAGATCTATACCATCTAATTATCGATACATGGAATACATTATGATTCTTTGTGAGTTCAGGTGGCAGAACCAATCTTTAAGCAACCGGCCCTATCCGTTCTGCTATCTCGTACGGTCCAATAAATCTTGGGCTCAATTTGCTCTTACGGCCAAATTGGAGTACCTTTTTCCAGGGTGAGACTTTCAAAAATACTTTATCACCAATTTGATACTCAATATCTTTGCGTTTCAAATCTGCATATGATTTCTAACAATCCGATGCTGCTTTCAAACTATCACTAATCACTTTCACTTTTTCTTCAGCTTCTCTGATCAAATCAACCCCGTACATCTTATTTTCACTGAGTTCGGTCCAACACAGTGGTGTGCGGCATTTACGACTGTATAAAGCCTCGTATGGTGCCATCTTGATACTTGATTGGAAGCTATTGTTGTATGCGAATTCAATCAAAGGTAAATATCATTCCCACGAACCACTGAACTCGAGAATGCAACATCTCAACATATCTTCGAGTATATGAATAACTCGTTCAGATTGACCATCTGTCTGGGGATGGAAAGCAGTGCTAAAATGTAACTTAGTACCCAACGCTTCATGCAATTTTCTCCAGAATCGGGATGTAAATCTGGGGTCTCTATTAGAAACAATAGAAGTAGGTACTCCATGTAGTCAAACAATTTGAGAAACATATAATTCTGCCAATCTATCGAGTGAAAAATCCGTATGAACAGGGATAAAATGAGCGGACTTCGTCAATCTATCAACAATAACCCAGATTGAGTCTTTCTTGGTCTGCGTCAATGGTAAACCAGATACAAAGTCCATCATTACTCGATCCCATTTCCACTCAGGTATCGTGATTGGCTGTAGTAATCCCGAAGGCACCTATGCTCCACTTTCACTTGTTGACATATCAAACATTTAGAAACAAAGTCGAAAATGTCTCTTTTCATACCATGCCACCAATATTGTCTTTTTAGATCGTTGTACATTTTCCTGCTACCAGGATGGACTGACATTCAGCTACTATGGGCCTCACTCAAAATCATCGAAGTAAGTTCTGAATTTCTTGGGAGACATAATCGATCTCTGAATCTTAAACAATCATTATCGTTAATTTGAAACTCTGAACCCGTATTAGAATCACATTGAGCTCGTTTAGCAACCAATTTGTCATCGATTTTCTGTGCTTCACAAATTTGTCGTATTAACACTGGTTCTGCTTTTAATTCCGCTACTAGCACATCATCAGCGAAAATAGACAAATGTACATTCATTGCTCGAAGAGCAAATAGAGATTTTTGACTTAGGGCATCAGTCACCACGTTTGCCTTACTTGGATGATAATCAATGACAATTTCGTAATCCTTTAATAATTCAAGCCACCGTCGTTGTCTTAGATTCAAGTCTCTTTGAGTCATTAAATATTTTAGGCTTTTATGATCAGTATAGACATGGCATTTCTCTCCAAACAGGTAATGACACCAAATTTTAAGAGCAAACACAATCACAGCTAGTTCGATATCATGAGTTGGATAATTTTTCTCGTGAGGCTTTAGTTGTCTCGAAGCATACGTAACAACTCTACCCTCTTACATCAACACACAACCCAAACCGTTCAAAGAAGCATCATTGTAGACTACGAATTCTTTACCAAACTCTGGCTGAACTAACACAGAAGCCTCCATCAAAAGGGTTTTCAGCTGGTTGAAACTTGTCTGACACTTCTCTGACCACCCAAACTTGATATCTTTTTGGAGTAGTTTCGTCAACGGTGTTGCGATCATTGAAAAACCTTTAACGAATCGTCGATAGTACCCAACGAGTCCTAGAAAGCTCCAAACTTTAGAAACATTCCTCAGAGGTTTTGCAATCAAGAATGGCTAAAATTTTGTTCGGATCAACTCTAATACCCGAAGCGGATACAACATGTCCTAGAAAGCTGACCTCCCTTAACCAGAATTCACATTTACTGAATTTTGCATACAACTGATTATCTCTCAAAATATGAAGTACAAGCCTCAAGTGTTCGGCGTGTTCGGACTCGTTGTGAGAATAAATCAGAATATAATCTATGAACACCACCACAAATCGATCTAAATACTGTCGGAATACCTGATTCAATAGATCCATGAAAACCGTAGGGGTATTAGTGAGCCCAAACGGCATCACTAAAAACTCATAGTGTCCATATCTCGTTCTAAAAGCAGTCTTAGGAACGTCAGAATCTCTAACTTGCAATTGATAATAGCCAGATCGCAAATCAATCTTCGAAAACACGAAAGCTCCTTTCAACTGGTCAAATAAGTCATCTATCCGCGGCAACGGATATTTATTCTTTATCGTCACTTTATTGTGCTGACGATAATCAATACACATTCACATAGTTCCGTCTTTCTTTTTCATGAACAGGACTGGAGCACCCCAGGGTGAGAAGCTGGGTCGCGCAAAACCTCTGTCGGTCAACTCTTGTAATTAAGCTTTCAATTATTTTAACTCGGTCGGTGCCATACGATACGGAGCAATCGAAATTGGTGTCGTACCCGGAACCAATTCTATGCTGAACTCTACTTCTCTAACAGTTGGTAATCCCGGTAATTCCTCAGGAAACACTTCTGGATACTCACAAACTACAGGCACAGTCTCAAGCTTTCATTCTAATACCTTGCTATCCAGTACATATGCAAGATAAGCTTCATAACCCTTCCTCACATATTTCTAAGCTAACACAAAAGATATCACTGCCGGTAACCCACTCAGATAACTAGACTCAACTCGAATCATTTCACCACTCGAACATTGCAAGTCTATAGTCTTTCGCTTGCAATTTACCACAGCGTCATGTTCGGTTAACCAGTCCATTCTGAGAATAATATCGAATTCATCGAAGGGTAACAGCATCAAATCTGCCAGAAAATAGAAATCTTTAATTATCAATGAACATCTCTTGCATACCTTATCAACTAACACATACCGACCTAATGGGTTTGACACTCGTATCACAAACTCAGTAGACTCAATAGGTAGAGTCTTACTGGACGCTAATGTTTCACATACGTAAGAATAAGTCGAACCAGGATCAATTAAAGTAAGCACACTAGTACTATAGAGAGTGAATGTACCAGTGATAACATCAGGGGAGGATGCCTCCTCTCGTGCATGGATGGCATAAGCTCTGGCGGGGGCACGAGTCTCAGATCGAACAGCCGTATCAAAAGCCCCTCTCTGATTACCACCCCTGCCTCCTATATTTCTCGGTGGTCTACCTCTAGTTGTTGCACCACTAGATCTTGCACCTTCCATCTTATTTTTCTCATCAGGTTCCGTGCAATCTCGAATGAAATGATCCCGCGAACCGCATCTATAATAGGCTCTGTTAATAGACTTACACCAACATTCACCTACATGTCGTCTTCTACACTGTGGACATTCAGATTTTTCTTGCCGATTGTTGCCAACACTAGCAACCAAAGTAGCTTGAGAGTCCGTTGATGGTATCTCCTTAATAGAAATTCCTGCAGTTGTCTTTGATCTGTTAGTATCGTCTCTGAACTTCTTTACAGCTGAAAAAGAAGTTTTACCGGCCTATCTTTTACGAAAGTCTCTAGCTTCATATTCGGCTTTCTTTTTCTCCTTTCTAAGCTCTTCAGCCTTGCAAGCTCGTTCAACCAGTGTTACGAATTCTTTTATTTCTAGAATACCCACCAGTAGCTTTAAATCTTCATTCAATCCCTCTTCAAATCTTTTACACATAGAAACTTCATCAGGTACACACTCCCGAGCATATCGACTAAGTCTTACAAACTCACGTTCATATTCGGATACCGTCAAACAGCCTTGTTTAAGCTCCAAAAATTCTTTACGCTTTTGATCGATGAATCGTTGACTAATATACTTCTTACGAAACTCCGTCTGAAAGAAGTCCCAAGTAACTCGTTCCTTCGAAACAATCGAAATCACGGTTCTCCACCAATAGTAGGCCGAATCTTGTAATAAGGATATGGCACATTTTAGACACTCATCGGGTGTGCAAGATAGCTCATCGAAAACACAGATGGTATTATCAAGCCAAAACTCAGCCCTTTCAGCGTCATCAGTAGCTGTGGCTCAAAATTCCTTGGCCTTGTGCTTCCTAATCAAATAACAGGAGGTTTACTCGGCCTCAAAGGATCAGTAGTTGCTGGTATTATAGGCACCGGAGGAGGATTATTTAAATTCGAGAATTATTGAGCAGCCGGGTTTGTTCGGGCATATTGTGCAACCCACTCATTCATCATGGTAAAGAAGGCTTGCTTAGCCCTATCATCTTGATTACTCGTAGATGGTTGAGGTTCAACCGGCACTGTCCTTTGCGCGGGAGCAGGCGCTACACTCTCAACGTCATCCGCTAAGTCTCTCTCTGGATTGGATTCCATTTGCTAATCAAAACAAAAATTTCAACCGTCAGAAGTCATCACACTATCATATACTAGCATTATAGCATGTATAGCTAGACTTACAAGCGCTACGGTAGTCCTAGAATCGACTAAACCGTAGCTCTGATACCAATAAAAATGTAACACCTAAAAACCTGTGTCCATTGTTGGAGTAGGGTCACATAACATAACATAACCATTAACCTGCTCAACTCCTCTATAGATTCATTTGGTGATTTTTCTCCTCTTGACTGAATACACATACATAATATATATCTCAAATGCTTAACATGTTAGTTCGAGCATAACATAATCACAATCGTATCACAAATATGAACTTATATGTCAAGTTGATTAACACTTCAAGATTTATATCTAAACCATTATCAAATCCATACATAGGACTTTAGCCATATTCGTATGGTTTTATATACAATACTATCAAATAAGCAAACCTCCCAAAATATTATCCTATACATGCCATAATGTATACTAGAGTTTTAAACAAAGGTACCAAAAAGGTTGTCAAAAGATGCGATAACTTCGTAACGGTTCCAAGCTTTCCTCGACAAGATGATCTATACAAAACCAATAAACACACCAAGTGAGTTATTAACTCAGTAAGTCCTAAGAAATTTCAAGAATGTAATAACCCGATTATCTTAGCAAAATAAAATTTCAATCCAATACTAGTCGAATTCAACCATGATGTTACAAGGAAATCTTATGTCACATACATACATTATGAATTTGGTACATACTTACCCGAATTCACTATGTACTCCTACACCATTTAATCACAAATTGAAAATACCATGGTAAATGTCATATACAAATCATTGGCATATATGTAAATGACATACAATGTCCGATTATTTAAATAAAGCACAAACCAAGACGCTCCATCTATCAATCTAATCTCCAATCCATTTAGATTCATTTATCACTACTTTATATCTTTGTCCAATTATATATACTAATTGAGCCGATTACCTTTCTCTTCTTTCTCTCTTCCCAAGCATTATATATTAATACACAAATTAGATTCAAATCCTATGTCTAGTATCCATGCACATTTCATTACTCCCAATTTAATGTTTTAATGAATTTTCATTTGCACAAGTAGTGCTCTACGATCGATATCGCACACTTAGTGCTCGATTTGAAAGTCAGCACATATAGTGCTTTTACTTATTCACACACATAGTGCCACGTTTTTTCGCACACATAGTGCCATGTAATCTCGCACACATAGTGCCACGTAGTTTTTGCACACATAGTGCTGTATAGCCTTGCACACATAGTGCTGTATTTTCTTATCTATAGCTACCACAATATCATAGATAGGTCAATATTTTCACATTCGATTTTCAAAAACTTTTACATACCATGGTTTCTTATCCAACTTATTTTGTGTCATTTATGTGCAATGTTAACCGTAACTTAAATTACTTAAGGACTTACTTTTTAGTCAGATGAACAACTCCGATCGGCTACTCAACCGCTTTCGCTTTCCCTTTGGTCGAACTTGGCTCCCTTTGATCTTGAGCTCCATCTCCAACTCCAACTAGCAAAAGAAGGTGCCGAATTGCCTTAGTGTAATTTCTCTTTTTCTTTCCTTTTGTTTTAGTTTTGCAAGAAGAAGAAGATGAACACTTATGTTTCAATTTCTTCTTTTATTCATCTTTTTATCATTAATTCATATTATTATGATGTTTTAATCACTTATCAATATAATATTATAATTAATTTAAACTTAGTGGAGGGACATCATTACTTGGCCGGTCACTTAATGCATATTGGGCATTTTGACATGCAAACCCAACTTTCATACTTTGAAATTATTTGGTCCTCACACATTTACCTAACATTATTTTCTAAGTTTCTCAACTAAGTCTTTTCAAGTAAAATTCACATTCATATGACTAAATAAAAACATCAAATTTTTCACACATGCACTATCACACATAGAAGATATGAAAATTAATTTTTAATAAATTTTATGGCTCAATTTTGTGATCCCGAACCCACATTCTGACTAGGGTCAAATTAGGGCTGTCACATTTTAGCCTGGACTGGTAATCCTAATTGAGCTCTTCTGATCATACGTTACATAAAGGCTTTAGCCTAGACTGGTAATCCTGTAATATGATATGTGGCTCGAGAGTATGTCCTTTGATTAAGTGCCCTAATAGGTACTCTTGAATAAGAATTGATGGGTTATTTAATTGTACACTTTGAGTGTACTACTTGAATATCTATCGGAATATCAATGATTCAACGGAAAAAACTCTTGGCATGATAAGAGAATTACTAGATGAAATGATAATGTCTTGAAAGAATATTGCATGATGAGCTCATCTACGTTTACTTGATGTATATGTAAATTTTGTGACTAAAATGTTTGATTGAATGCATGTGTTAGGCAATTTTTCCAAATGGATGGAAAACATGGTATTGTATGCTTAGGTTTAATAAACGAGATTGGTAAGTTTAGTTTCTATTATACAAACTTACTAATGATATGAACCCGCCCCGCAAACTACTTTGGTCAAGCTTACCAAGCCGAGCATTGCACTGTTGGCAAGCTAATCCTAGTTCATTTCCAGCTCCCCGAGCTCCGTCCAGCTCAATTCAGCTTGTTACGAGTTTAATTTTTGGTTAGACGTAAGCTCATTGAGCTTGATTCAGAATTATTTAATTTTCTAATTTGCTGAAATAATTAAGATAACTTATTTAGTTAGCTTAAAATAATTAGCTCATTTTAATTTGTCAATTAAATAAAGTTTTAATGTGTCTTAGTTTAGGACATGAATTTAATATGTCAAGTTTAGGGCAAATTAATTAGCTGCTGCTATTTATTTGTCTAAGCTGAATTTAATGGTTGTCCTAGCATTAAAACGTGGGTCATAAATATTTCCTTGTTTAGACATGTTATTAATGTGTTTTATGATTAAAACCATGAACTAAAATTGTCTCAACTTTGCTGCAAGTTTAATGTGACGAATTTAATGTGCTTAACATGAATTAATTTGATTCATTAAATTGGTTTTAGGCACATGAATGAATCAGCATTAAAGAAGCCGAATTCAATGAGTGTTGGAGCTTGGGACGGATTTAATGAGCTGCTGGTTTAATGTCTTGATTGAATTTAATGCATGTTGTTACTTTTTCCAGTCGAATTTATAGAGCATGATGGCTGACTAAATTAAAGAGGTGTTGGAGCAAGCATGGAACGCATTTAAGGAGCTGTTCAGCATGTTCATGGCAAGAAACGAATTTAATGAGTGTTGGAGCATTAACGGCATTTAAGAGGATGTTGGTGCATGGCCTAAACATGGCATTAAAGTAAGGTTGCTTGCATGGACAAAATTAATACAAGGAAACATGGCATGGACGACTTAAATGAGTTGTCTAGGAAGCTTTAATGGACAATATTAATGGCTGCCGAATTACTGTTTCCCATATGCCTTTTCGTGGAGACCAAGGGACAAAGACTTAAAGGACATGTTGGTTGGTAACTCCCAAGTGGCCATTCAGCCAAAAAAACATGCATGAAGCCCTCTCTTTAAGGTTGAACGTTCCACTCCCCAAAGAAGCATTCAAAGTTGATCTAATTACCTTGGCCGAACATGGACAACCCCATTTAGCTTCCTCAATAGCTCCATCAATGTTCAGCTGAACAAATACCATCCAAGAGGTGTCTATTCGTGTTTTTTTTTCAAGCTAAGAAGGTTCTAGGGACATCCAAGATGCTACAAGGAAACTTCCAGCTACTTTCTTGCATTTATTTAGCCGACCATTCAACATCCACCATGACCATTTGGCTAGCTCATGATTTAGCCTATAAAAATGTAATACTAATTTGATACTTGGACAATAATTTTTAGACTTTGTTGATTATATGAACTTAATTGTTCTAGTGAGAATTCAATTCTCTTTATTCACTTTAGGACTGATCTAACTTATTGGGATTTCGTCTCGTGGCGTCTATCTTTCCTTTGTTTTATTTCGAACTTATCACCTCCGGTGTGGCGTTCAAAACATATCTTTGGTTCCTAACTCTCTATAGTTAGCGGGTCAAGATTCTCTTGTCGACCTAAGTGCCTACTTTAAGATTCAGGTCAACTTTTCCTATAACGTTGGTTTAAATCTTGGCTTTAGCCGATTTTCATTCACTTATCATCAAATTTCCTTTAACCTTTTTGATCCCTTTGATAACCATTTATCCATCTCTCTTTCAGTCTTCTTGAAATCAAACCATCAACTTGCTTCCACATCCATTGCGAAACTAACCATTTGAACCTATCTTCCTTGTTTTCATTCCCAATTTGCAAACCATTCAAACTTACCCAATTTATTGATTGGGCAACTATTATGACTCAAATCATCCCGAGGCGAGTTTGTATCAACTAAGCATGTAATGCTTACTCTATTTTATTTTCCCCTGTTTATAGTGCTCGGAAGCTCGTGAAGGTTGAAGATCATTGGAGCATCATCACACTATCTACTAGCTTATTTTGGGTATATATAGTAAAATCATTTTGGTATAATGGCATGTATAGGCTAACTTGGCCATAAATGGCTTAAGTATGTGGTTTGTAATCTAGTCATTGGAATGGCTAGAAATGGTTGTTTTTGATATACTTGTAACGTCATACTATGGTGTTAAAACGTTGTTCAAAGCCTATCATATGGAATATACCAAGGTAAGATAATAAACATGTATGCATGTAATGATATGCCATGTTGAATGATAAAGTTTGCTTAATTTGAATGCTTGAAATGGTTGGTATTTGGATGTGAGCTTAAGTGCAGGTCATTGGTGAGATTTTGGGTGAGAAATGAAGCTAGAAATGGCTTTATTTTGTCCACACGGGCAGACACACGAGCGTGTGTCTAGACCATGTGTGACACAAGGTGTAACAGCCTAATTTAGACCCTAGTCAAAATGTTATTTCGGGACCACAAATTTGAGTTAAAAAAATAATATTTTTCATGCTTATAATATGTGAATTTATGCCTGTGAAAGTTTCATGTGAAAATTTTATTGTTTGTGTGCTTAATTTGCAAAAAGGACTTAATCGCAAAAAATGCAAAAGCGGCCTTCTATTTTATTATGTGCTAAATTGATGTGTCTTATTAAATGTGAGGTCTTTAAGATGCAATTTGACCTTTGGATTTATAAATGGACAATGTTGGACATTGCTTAGTGATTTTTAAATGAAATTAGTAAGGTTAATATGGTAAATGAGTTATTAATGTATTATTAATAAAACAAAGCATAAAATTTGTCCATTATCACTCATCCTTGCCGAAATTTGGAAGAAAAGGAAAAGAAAAGATCAAGCTAGGGTTCAGCTAGGAAATTTGGTGATGTACTTTGATATTTTTATGATTTTTACGTTTTTCAGATCGTTGCTTTGTGTTCTATCAAGCCCATGCCTAAATTTCTAATTTTTATTATGATTTTGAATTATGCCATTGTTTATTTTGTGAGTTTTGTAATGTTAATTGATGAAATGTGGAAGCTTGATGATAGATACATATGTTTTATGTTGGGATTTTTGATGAAATTGAGTATTTTGGACTAAATTGTAAAAAATAAGATTTTGAGGGACTGAATTGTAAAATAAATGAAATAAGTGGACTTCTATGAACTATATGAAAATTTGGCCACGCATATGTCTAAAGAAATTTTGTGTATTTTGTAATTTTATGAAATAGGGACTAAAGTGTTTAAATGTGAGAGCTAATTTGTAAAATGCCCTAAATATGTGTATATGGATTGATTTGAATAAATGTGAGATTGAATAAGTCAACTTTGAATTTATATAGATTAAGAACCAAAGGAAACAGAATTACATCGAGGAAAGCCAAAAGACGTCGAGTAGTCGATTCCGTTCATTCAAATCTGTATGAGGTAAGTCGATATACAAATAAATGTGTTGAGTTGAATTATTAATTGCTTATATGATATTTAAATTGTGTTGAATGGAATTTGAGAACTCAAAATGTAAAATCCAAGAAAGTTTCAATAATGTGACGACGTCCAAAAAGCCCTGTACGAACCATAGGAATAGTTAGGATACATAAGTCATGACCTAGGATCCGATATGTGTTTTTGTGTAAGACAACGTCTGGGACGTTGGCATCGACTTATGATTACGTGTCAGACCATGTCTAGGACATCGGTATCGTATTTGATTTTGTGTAAGACCCTATCTGGGACAGTGGCATCGATATTTGATTACATGTAAGACCACGTATGGGACATTGGCATTGTACGAGTTTTCCTAACTATCCGAGTATCTTTATTGATTCTGAATGGTTCAACGGGCAATCCGAGAAATGAATGGTTATGTAAGTAAGTACTCAATTCAAGTATGTCTGTAATGTATGTTATGATTAAGAATGAAAGGTAAGTATATGTTTATATGTGAACATATGAAATGTGTTAAGTGTAAGTGACTTATGAACAATTGAGTTTTATGAGAATTATGGATAGGTGATTATGTTTTGCCATGAGCTATTTAAATGAAATGGTTTGGAAATATGTTATGTGATGAGTTTATTTGTATATGGCTTACTAAGCTTTGAAAAGCTTGAGTTTATTTGTATATGACTTACTAAGCTTTGGAAAGCTTACTTTGTGTGTGTTTTGAATTGTTTTATAGATTATCGAAGCTACCGAAAGCTCAGGGATTGTCGAGGATCATCACCACACTATTGAACTTTATTTTGGTACCTTGTGAAAATGTGATTATTGAAGTATGGCATGTATAGGCTAGAAGTGATACGATCACGCCTGAGTGCCCTCCTGGACCAACTTTTTAGCGTTGCTTGCAATCCTTTGCGAGCTGAATTAGTTCGAATTTTAGCTCGTTCTAGCTCAATTGAGCTTCTTTTCATTTTTCTAACTTTGCATTTAATTGATTAAATAAATTACATGTTATTTTTTTAGCTCAAATAATTATTAAGCATTTAATTTGTCTAAAATTAGAACATGCTTTTAATTTGTCTTGCTACAGCAATTTAATGTGTCTGAGTTTGTTCCATATTTTTAATTAGCTAATTAAGTTGTCTAAGCTTAGGACAAATTTATTTCTTGTTAAAAGGTGCAGTCGAATTTCAATATGTCTTAGTGCATACATGTTTTTAATTTTTCTTAGCTTATTACATGATGTAAATGTGTCTTTGAGCCGAATTAATGTGCAATTTTAGTTGTAGTTGCTGCCAAATTAATGTGTCTTAAAATAATTAATTTTGCGTATTTATTTGGTGCAGCTATGTGCAATGGACGGCATGAATAAGGTGTGCTAATGGTTCATCTTTTCCATGCAACTTTTCGTGCATGATAAGGGCCAAAGGAGATGATATTTTCTTTCTTCCAAGCTGTTGATTTATCTCCCCAAGCTGGTCGATCAGCTCTCCAAGGCAGCTTTAAAAGATTTCACATTGCTAGAAAATTCCATTCACACTACAAGGCTATATGATTTTGCTTGTTCACACCCAATTGGATTTTCAATCCTTTTGGTTCACACCTCATGGCTATTGAAATACCTTAAGCTCCTCATAAATCCTAAGTCCATTTAGCTGAACAAGCAGCTCAATTAAAGACATACAAGCACCATGACCGAACCTGCTTGAGTCAATTCAGCTCCCAATCACTTTAATCAATTTTCCAGCTGAATTAAGGCATCTAGAAGCTACCCATTGACGTCCCCCATGCACAAGGAAGCTTCCTGCAATTTTCCTGAAGAATTCTGGAATTTTTAGTTTATTTAAAAGCTGAAATTAAGTGACCATTCAGCTAGCTTTGTGACTATTCGGCTATCCTAAGTCCAGCACTATAAATATGTAACTATTTTCTTTGTTTTAGAACTTTTGGTCAATTTGAATGAAACTATATTATTTTGTGAGATTATCTTCTCTCAAATTTCATTTATAGACTTTGTTTACTTATCTGTTGTCAGTGGCATCAACCTTAGTCTTGTTTCGAACTTATCACTCATATTCGAGTGTGGCATTCAACCCAACCATACCTTCTTACCTTTGTTAGGTAACGGGTCAAGGTTCCATTTCTTCTTTCATAGAACCACCTTAAGCCATATAAGTCTCGGGTCAACACTCTCTTTAGTGTTAGTTCGTTCTTGCCGCTTAAGTTTGAATTCCATTCCACCTAACAACTAAATTAACTATATTAATTTCCTTGTTAGCTGAACCAAATCTACATATACTTACCCAATTTTGAACCTAAATTCCATATTCCATCTTCATATTTAACAAATACTTTCAAATATTACAAATTAGAACGATATTTCTACGTTCGATGATCGAGAAATTAAACGACTTAACTCATCATACTGAGGCCAGTTCGTATCATTTGGTATCAGAGCTTGTAAAAACGAGATGTATGGATGTTCTAGCCATTCTGGAATAAGTTTGCAAAAAATTTTGAAAAAAAAATATATTTAGTATTATTTCATGTATTAAAAGAGCATTAATAATTATATATATTAAAAAAAAGAAATTTGAAATTAAAAAAAAAAGAGAAGAAAGTGATTGAATGTTTTTTTTTCATTGTTTGTGATCCCAATCAACAAATTCCCTTCATTTGTCTTACTACCCTAACGCCACACTTTTACTGAATTATATTTCTTTTCAGCCTACCCTACACCTTCTTCATCAATCCCTTGCAAACTATTTGAAGCCAACCCAAAGACTTCGATAAAGCCTCAACAAGTCTTTTTATGAAATCACGAGAGAAGAACGAGTGGAAAAAGGTATGAGTGTGTGAGCACATTAGAGCGGAGGTAAAAACTGAAAGGAGTGCAAACACGAGTGTGAGTGACATCTGTTCTTTCTTTCCGAGTGAAGTGTGAGGTTTTTTTGTGAGGTTTAATAAGTTTCCATGTCAAGGAGCTGGGAACGAAACATGGCAGATCGAGCAGAAAGGCAACCTATTCGAAACGTTACGGATTTAAATCTTCAAGCCTTGTTGTACAAAGTGGAACGATTATTTGATCAAAAGCTCGAACCCATTCAAGAGTGACTAGATCAAGTTGAGGAGCGAGACCGACGGGATAAGACACCCCAAGGTCTATAAAGAAACTGAGGCCGGCAAAGAATTCAAGAAGATGAATTATACGACCCTAGTGAAGCTGAAAGTGTCAAGGGTCCAACTTAAGTGACCGGTGAAGGGGGCAATGAGACCGTGGTGAAAGAGAATGAGGCCTCGTAGATGATGACCTTAAAAACATCAAGCTCTCAATTCCACCCTTCCAAGGTCGATCCGATCAAGAAGCCTATCTCGAGTGGTAGAAAAAGATCGAACTAGTGTTTGAGTGCCATAACTACTCTGAGACTAAAAAGGTGAAGTTGGTAGCGATTGAATTCTCCGATAATGCGATGATATGGTTGGACCAATTAACTATGAGTCGGTAAAGGAATGAAGAACCCCCAATAAGCACATCGGCCGAAATGAAGTAGGTGATGCGCTGGAGGTTCATACCCTCATATTACCATCGCAGCTTTATCAAAAGCTCCAAAACCTTACTCAAGGTTCTAGGAGCGTGGAGGACTATTATAAAGAAGTGTAGATCGGGATGATAAGAGCAGATGTACAAGAAGACGAATAAGTAACCATGGAGCGTTTCTTGGCTGGTCTTAACCGAAACATTGCCAATATTGTGGAGTTGTAACACTATGTCGAATTAGTAGACATGGTGCACATTGCCATCAAGGTCGAGAAGCAACTAACATGCAAAGGAGTTGTTCGAGGCTTTTCTACTGCGAACACCTCTAAATGGAGCCAAGGTGCTAGTAAGACTACTTCATCGAGCCAAGCCAAAGAGCTAACGGTGCCAGTAAGTCGACTAAGCTCGTGGCTGAATCAAGAAAAGGCAAGGCTGTTGAAAGCTTGCCCAATCGAACAAGGAATATTAAGTGCTTTAAGTGCCTCAGGAGGGGGCATATTGCGAGTCAATGTCCAAAATGAAATGCTATGGTGGTACGAGTGAACGGTGAAATTGAATCGGAGAAAGAGAATGAAGAAAAGTACGAAGCACCCATCGATGAGGAAAAAGATTTGGAATACGAGGTTGAAGGTGAAATGCTTGTTGTCAAAAGAAGTTTGAATCTACAAAGTACCGGAAGTGAGCCGCAACGAGAAAACATGTTCCGTATGCGTTGCCTTGTCTAAGGCAAAGTTTGTAGCTTGGTCGCTGATGGAGGAAGCTGCACAAATGTGGCCAACACTCTCATGGTGGAGAAGTTGGGGCTACCGACCACTAAGCACCCAAAACCATACAAGCTACAATGGCTCAATGAGGGCATTAGAGTTGAAGGTAACGAAGCAAAATCTAGTCACATTTTCAATTGGGAAATACAACTGAAGTTCTATGCGACGTGGTACCTATACATGTAGGATAGTTGCTTTTAGGAAGGCCGTGGAAGTTTGATCGAAGGGTCAAACATGATGGCTTCGTGAATCAATATACTTTTAAGCACAATGGTAAAAGTGCAACCTTGGTACCGTTATCACCAAAGCAAGTGTTTGAGGACCACCAAAGGTTGAAAATTTCTGTGGAACAAATGAGAGAAAAAGAAAAGAGTAAAAATGCGAAAGAAAAGAAAGATGAAAAACTGAGAGGAAAGATCCAAAGTTGTGAGAAAAACATGAGTAGAGATAAAGAGGGAGAGATGAAAAATGAAAAGAATGAAAAAGAGAGGAGCATTTTGACTAACCAATGTGCAAGTTGTCTTTGTGTTTTTCCTTCTATTCAGGTTTCCAAAGGTTTAAGTGGTGAGACGCAACTTCAATACCTCCCGAATAAGAGAAAATTCATATTGATTAATAAACATCAAATCATGGAAGATCTTAGTCCACATGTGACTAACAGTAAGCAAGGTAAGTATTCTAAACCGTTGCAGTCTCTACCTCCCCATTTAGATGTTTGTGATCTTATTAATGATATGGTTCTTTGTCACTCTTTGACTAATTTTGATGCGTCCACTTTAGAAGATGACAAGGAGAGTAGCTCTAAATAAAATTGTGTTGTTCGTAAGTATGTAAGTGAAATAAGTTTAAATCAGTCCAAACCAATTTTGAACTTGTGTGGTAAAAAGTGGACATATAAGATTCCTATTTCGATTACTTGTGAAGGTGGTGTTACATTTCTGCCTTGTTATGTAAATTCTGCATGTTGGAATAAGTTTGATCGAGTGAAGTTATATCATTGTTTGAATGATTGCTTGCTCACATCTTCTTTGCTTAATTTGAATGGGACGTTGGAAATCAAGAAACTCGTGTTGCATGTTGAATTGAGTTACCAAACTTGTGTGTTCAAACTTAGAATTTATCATTATGATTTGACAATGAAAGAGATCAAGTTGCACAAATTTTGTGAAGTTAAGTGTGAGTGCTATATGTGCTTAATTGATGCTTGGCATATAGATAAGAAAACAAAACTCGTGCATTCTGGTTACAACTTCAAATTGATTCCTATGCTTTCAATGTTGCCAATCATGAAGATTCATTTTCAAAAGGTAAGACCCATTTATACTTCTGAATTTGGCAATAGTTTATTTTGGTTTGAGAACTCAAAACGAGTTTGTAAAATTTTAATTCGGCGGGCCCTTAATCCTTTCCTTTGTTGTGTCGATGACACATTGAAATGGATCATTCCTAAAGAAGGAGGTCATGTGAGTAATCTATCATCCTTTCAAGTTGTGTGTCATATTCAGGTCATTAAAAAGTGCGACAACAAAGGGCCTTGTATCGATGAACATTTTGTTGCGAGTAAGTGGCCCGACTTGAGGACAAGTTGCTACGAAGAGGGAGGATGATACAATCAAGCTCGAGCACCCTCCTGGACCAGTTTTTTAGCATTTCTTGCAATCCTTTGTGAGTTGAATTAGTTCAAATTTCAGCTCGTTCCAGCTCAATTGAGCTTCTTTTTATTTTTCCAGCTTTGCATTTAATTGATTAAATAAATTACATGTTATTTTTTTAAGCTCAAATAATTATTAAGCATTTAATTTGTCTAAAATTAGAACATGTTTTTAATTTGTCTTGCTACAACAATTTAACGTGTCTTAGTTTGATGCATATTTAATTAGCTAATTAAGTTGTCTAAGGTTAGGACAAATTTATTTCTTGTTAAAAGGTGCAGCCGAATTTTAATATGTCTTAGTGCATATATGTTTTTTAATTTGTCTTAACTTATTAAATGATTTAAATGTGTCTCTGAGCTGAATTAATCTGCAATTTTAACTATAGTTGCTGCCAAATTAATGTGTCTTAAAATAATTAATTTTGCTTATTTATTTGGTGCAGCTATATGCAATGCACGGCATGAATAAGGTGTGCTGATGGTTCATCTTTCCATGCAACTTTTCGTGCATGCCAAGGGCCAAAAGAGATGATGTTTCCTTTCTTCCAAGCTGCTAATTTATCTCCCCAAGCTGGTTGATTAGCTCTCCAAGGCAGTTTTAAAAGATTTCACATTGCTAGAAAATTCCATTCACACTACAAGGTTGTTCGGTTTTGCTTGTTCATACCCAATTGGATTTTCAATCTTTTGGTTCACACCTCATGGCTATTGAAGTAACCTAAGTTCCTCATTAAATCTTAAGTCCATTCAGCTGAACAAGTAGCTCAATTAAAGACATACAAGCACCATGACCGAACCTACTTAAGTCAATTCAGCTCCCAAACACTTCAGTTAATTTTCCAACTGAATTAAGGCGTCTAGAAGCTGCCCATTGATGTCCCCCATGCATAAGGAAGCTTCCTGGAAATTTCTTAGAGAATTCTGGAATTTTTAGCTCATTTAAAAGCTGAAATTAAGTGACCATTCAGCTAGCTTTATGACTATTCTTCTAGCCTAAGTCCAGCACTATAAATATGTAACTCTTTTCTTTGTTTTGGAACTTTTGGTCAATTTGAATGAAACCATATTGTTTTGTGAGATTATCTTCTCTCAAATTTTGTTTATAGACTTTGTTGGCTTATCTGTTGTCAGTGGCGTCAACCTTAGTCTTGTTTCGAACTTAGCACTCATATTCGAGTGTGGCGTTCAACCCAATCATACCTTCAGTTCTTAACTTTGCTAGGTAACGGGTCAAGGTTCTATTTTTTCTTTCACCGAACCACCTTAAGCAATATAAGTCCCGGGTCAACACTCTCCTTAGTGTTGGTTCATTCTTGCCTCTTAAGTCCGAATTCCATTCCACCTAACTACTAAATTAACTATCTTAATTTCTTTGTGAGCCGAACCAAATCTACTTTTACTAGCCAATTTTGAGCCCAAATTCCATCTTCCATCTTCATATTTAACAAATACTTTCAAATCTTACAAATTGGAACGATACTTCTACGTTCGACGATCGGGCAATTAAATGACTCAACTCATCATACCGAAGCGAGTTTGTATCAAGAAGTATTAGAATATGTTTTGTAATGTGTATATCTAGCCATGTGATATGGCTTGATTATGGATGTGATTATGAATGAATTTTGGTATATGTGTTCAAAAATGGTATGTTTGATGTGCTTAAATGGCTTAGTAAGAAATGCTCAGTTTGGTAAGTTGGTTATATGAATTAGTCATGGAAATGGTATCATTTTGAGATGAGAATGGATGTGAAAAATTGGAATAATGACATGTATGAATGAATGAGTGTGATATGTTTTGGATTGGATGATAAGGATGATATTGGTTGATAATAATACGACATGAATAATGTATGTTTTGGGAATGAAATTGGTTGGAAATGTGGTATATATATGATGCTTGAATTTGGCTTATAGGTATGACCTAAATGGGTGGTAAATTGACCTTGCCAATGGCCTATATTTTCCCACATGGTTGAGCACACGGGCGTGTGTCTTGACCGTATCCTTCAATGTTTCTTTTAGAAGCAAGTCAGTGTCGAACACAGCCTGGACACACGGGCGTGTCTGGTGGCCGTGTAAGGCACACAGCCTTGGCACATAGGCGTGTGTGGCCATAACGAAGGGTACACGGGATTGACACACGAGCGTGTGGTCAGCCGTGTGACCCAAGTTAGTTTCGACCACGGCCAAGCACACACGCGTGTCTCCGGCCGTGTGGATAAGTTAGTATGCATGCTCTGTTTCGCCACGGCCTAGACACATGAGTGTGTCTAATGCCATGTGAGGCACACGGCCTGCTGACACGAGCGTGTAACCTTTGTAACTTAGAAACTTGTTAAGTTTCAAGAAAAATTTGTATGAGATCGGTTTAGTCTTAACCCCTTTCTAAAGCATGTTTAAGGTTTCGTTGACTTACATAAGGGACTCTATATGATGAGTGACTTTGATGCTATGCTGATTATGAAATGAATACTAATTATTTTGATACGTCTGGTAATACATCTTAACCCTAATCCGAGGACGGATACGGGTTAGGGGTGTTACATCTTGTTGGTATCAAAGTTACGGTTTAATCTATTCTAGGAGTAACGTAACATATGTGAGTATAACTATTCATGCCATATATAGGAACTGTGATAGTGTGATGAATCCTGACAAACAAAATATGTTTTTCGTATAGTATTGGATCCCGAACGAGCCATAGCTAACGATGTCGAAAGTAATGCACCTACTCCCGCTCAAGGGACAGAGCCATCTTATTCTAGACCTACTAGTAGTAGCCACGAGGGTGAGGTTAAGCAAGCCTTTTACCAAATGATGAACAATTGGTTCACACAGTATATGAGAACTAATCTGGTTGTATCACAACCTTCACTCCCACTCAATCCTTCGTAACTCCCTGTCATGCCACAAGCTAATCCGATTTAGTTAAACAAGCCTCTGGTGGATGAAATTTAAAACTATGGGGCCGAAGAGTTCCGTGCTACTACTAATAATGATGCTGAGAGAGCCAAGTTCTGGTTAGAGAATATGATAATAGTGTTAGATGAATTATCCTTGACTCCAGACAAATGCCTAAAATGTGTCGTTTCACTTTTGAGAGATACGGCATATCATTGGTGGAAGACGTTGATATCAGTAGTTCCGAGAGAACGAGTCACTTAGGATTTCTTTCAAGCTGAATTCTAAAAGAAATACATCAGTCAGAGACTCATCGATCAAAAACACAAAGAATTCCTTGAGTTGAAACAAGGTCGTATGCCTGTTACAGAATACGAGTAAAAATTTGTGAGACGGGGCGAGTATGCACGAGAATATGTTTCGATTGAAGCAATTATATGCAAGAAATTCGAGGATGGCTTAAATGAAGATATCAAATTGTTAGTTTGGATTTTGGAAATAGAAGAGTTTATTGTGCTTGTTGAACGAGTGTGTAAAGCTGAAGAGCTCAGAAAAGAGAAAAGAAAAGCAGATGCAGAAGCTAGAGATTTGAGAAAGAGATCCACAAGTAAATCATTTTAGTCTGCATCAAATAAATTCTGAGATGATTACAGCCGTTCAAAGGCTAATGTGGGGCATTTGAGTAGAGATCGTGCTAGATCACATTCGAGCTTTAAAACTCCAGTTACTTCTGTTGCTAGTGTTGGAAATGCCAGATCTAATCGACCGGAGTGTGGACATTATGGTAAAAGGCATCCCGACAATTGTAGACTATATGATCAGGCTTGTTTCAGATGTGGATCTTTAGATCATTTTATTTGTGATTGTCCTAAGTCTGTTGAGCAAGAGATTGTGCAAAATTCTAGATCGAGTAACACTTCAGCTAGGGGTAGACCTCCCAGAAATAGAGGAAATGTGAGTGGCAGTTAGAGGGGAACTAAAGATACGACTATTAGATCTAAGGTTCGCTCACCTGCCAGAGCCTATGCCATTCGAGCTCGTGAGGAAGCTTTGTCTCCTGATGTTATAACTGGTACTTTCACTCTTTATGATACTTCTATGATTGCATTGATAGATCTAGGATCGACGCATTCGTATATATGCATGAATTTAGTATTTAGTAGGACTTTGCCTGTATAGTCTACTGAATTTGTGATTAAAGTATTGAATCGCCTAGGTAAAAGTGTTTTAGTTGACAAAGTGTGCAAGAATTGTCGGTTGATGTTTCAAGACAATTGTTTTCCAGCTGATCTGATGTTATTACACTTTGATGAGTTTGATATGATTCTGGGTATGGATTGGTTAACTTTACATGATGCTATTGTGAACTACAAACGAAAAACTATTGATTTGAGATGCAAGAATAATGAAATAGTTTGAATTGAATCTAGTGATTTGAATGGGTTACCAGCTGTGATTTCGTCAATGAAAGTTTGAGTATTGTGAGAAAAGGTTGTGAAGCTTATTTTGCTTATGTGATTGATTCGAAAGTAACAGAAAAGAAAGTGGAATAAGTGCTTGTTTTATGTGAATTCCCTGATGTGTTTCCTGAGGAACTTTCGGGATTACCTCCGATTCGAGAAGTTGAATTTGGCATTGAGTTAGTACTGGGAACTACTTCGATTTCGATAGCTCCGTATAGAATGGCTCTGATTGAGTTGAAAGAATTGAAGTCTCAGTTGCAAGGATTTGTTCAACCAGTTGAAATTAGTTACTGTGTTTTCAAAGATAGATCTGAGATCAGGTTATTATCAGTTGAGAGTAAAAGATTCAGACATTCCGAAAATTACTTTCCGAACAAGGTACGGACACTGTGAGTTTTTAGTTATGCCTTTCAGATTAACGAATGCACCTGCTATCTTTATGGATTTGTTGAACAGAATTTTTAGACCATATTTAGATCGATTTTTCATTGTATTTATTGATAACATTTTGATTTATTCATGTGATGAAAATGAACATGCCGAACATTTGAGAGTAGTTCTACAAACTTTGCGTGATAAGCAGTTATTTGAGAAGTTTAATAAATGTGAATTTTGGTTACGCGAATTTGGTTTTCTGGTACATATTGTGTCGGCATCAGGTATCCGAGTTGATCCAAGAAAAATTTCAGCTATTTTAGATTGGAAGCCTCTGAGAAATGTTTCTGGAGACCATAGTTTTTTGGGACTTGCCGATTATTATAGACGATTTGCGAAAGGCTTTTCTATGATAGCGGCTCCGTTGATGAAATTGCTTTAGAAAGATGTGAAATTTTATTAGTCTGAAAAGTGTCAAAAAAGCTTTGATCAGTTAAAAGCTTTATTGACTAAAGCTCTAGTGTTAGTACAACCAGAATCGGGTAAAGAATTTGTGATCTATAGTGATGCTTCGTTGAACGGTCTGGGTTGTGTTTTGATACAGAAAGGTAAAGCCACAGCTTATGCCTCGAGACAGTTGAAACCGCACAAGAAGAACTATCCGACACACGATCTGAAATTGGTGGCTATTATGTTTGCTTTGAAGATTTGGTGCTACTATCTGTTCGGTGAGAAATGTCACTTTTATTCCGATCACAAAAGCTTAAAATACTTGATGACTCAAAAAAATTTAAATTTGCGACAACGAAGATGGTTATAGTTGTTAAAAGATTACGGGCTTGTAATTGACCACCATCTGGGAAAGGAAAAATGTTGTTGTTGATGCTTTGAGTCAGAAATCATTATTTACGTTACATGTTATGAATGCTCAGATGTGTATATCTGATGATGGTTCGATATCAGCCGAATTAAAAGCGAGACCGTTGTTTTTACAATAGATTATTGATGCACAAAAAGTTGATAATGAGATAATAGCAAAATGAGCTCAGTGTGAGTTGAATTCTAATTCTGAATATTGAATTGATAATGATGATTGTTTGAGATTCCGAAATCGAATTTGTGTTTCGAGAAATTCAGCGTTAATTTAGATGATTTTGAATGAAGCTCATAGTAGCTGATTATCTGTTCATCCGGGAAGCACAAAAATGTATAACGATTTAAAACAACTTTATTGGTGGCCTGGTATAAATTTTGATATCTCTGAATTTGTTTCGAAATGCTTAATTTGTCAGCAAGTTAAAGCTGAACATCAGGTGCCATCTGGTTTGTTACAATCGATTATGATACCCGAATGGAAATGGGATAGAGTGATGATAAATTTTGTTTCGGGTTTGCCCCTATCTCCGAGAAAGAAAGATGCGATCTGGGTTGTGGTTGACCGATTGGCGAAATCAACTCATTTTATTCTAGTACGATCTAATTACTCGTTTGATAAATTAGCTGAGTTATATATTTCTGATATTGTGAGATTGCACGGTGTGCCATTGTCTATTGTGTCAGATAGTAATCCGAGATTTACTTCACGATTTTGGAAGAAACTACAAGAGGCATTAGGTATGAAATTTCATTTTAGTACTGCTTTTCACCTATAGACAGATGGTCAAACCGAGCGGATTATTTAGATACTCGAGGATATGTTAAGATGTTGCATTCTTGAGTTTAAAGGTACGTGGGAATAGTATTTGCCATTGATTGAATTCGCGTATAATAATAGTTTTCAATCAAGAAAGTTAAGATAATGTGACGACGTCCGAAAAGCCCCATACGAACCATAGGAATAGTTAGGATACATAAGTCATGACATAGGATCTGATATGTGTTTTCGTGTAAGACCACGTCTAGGACGTTGGCATCGACTTCTGATTTATGTGTAAGACCATGTTTGGGACATTGGCATCGTATTTGATTTCATGTAAGACCCTATATGGGACAGTGGCATCGATATTTGATTACATGTAAGACCACGTCTATGACGTTGGCATTGTATGAGTTTTCCTAACTATCCAAGTATCCTTATTGATTCCGAACGGTTCAACGGGCAATCCGATAAAAGAATGGTTATGTGAGTAAGTACTCAATTTAGGTACTTCTGTAATGTACATTATGATTAAGAATGAAAGGTAAGTATATGTTTATATGTGAACATATGAAATGTGTTAAGTGTAAGTGACTTATGAACAATTGAGTTTTATGAGAATTATGGATAGGTGATTATGTTTTTCCATGATCTATTTAAATGAAATGGTTTGGAAATATGTTATGTGATGAGTTTATTTGTATATGGCTTACTAAGATTTGGAAAGCTTACTTTGTGTGTGTTTTCAATTGTTTTATAGATTATCGAAGCTACCAGAAGCTTGGGGATCGTCGAGGATCATCACCACACTATCGAACTCTATTTTGGTACCTTTTGAAAATATGATTATTGAAGTATGGCATGTATAGGCTAGAAGTATTAGAATATGTTTTGTAATGTGTATATCTAGCCATGTGATATGGCTTGATTATGGATGTGATTATGAATGAATTTTGGTGTATGTTTTGATGTGCTTAAATGGCTTAGTATGAAATGCTCAATTTGGTAAGTTGGCAATGTGAATTAGTCATAGAAATGGTATGATTTTGAGATGAGAATGATGTGAAAAATTGGAATAATGACATGTATGAATGAATGAGTGTGATATGTGATTTTGGTATGTTTTGGTTTGGATGATAAGGATGATATTGGTTGATAATAATATGACATGAATAATGTATGTTTTGGGAATGAAATTGGTTGGAAATGTGGTATATATATGATGCTTGACTTTGGCTTGTAGGTATGACCTAAATGGGTGGCAAATTGGCCTTGCCAATGGCCTATATTTACCTACACGGTTGAGCACACGGGAGTGTGTCTTGATCATGTCTTTCAATGTTTCTTTTAGAAGCAAGTTAGTCTCGAACATGGCCCAGACACATAGGCGTGTCTGGTGGCTGTGTAAGGCATACAGCCTTGGCACATGGGCGTGTGTGGCCATTTCGAAGGGTACATAGGCTTGACACATGGGCGTGTGGTTAGCCATGTGACCCAAGTTAGTTTTGACCATAGCCAAGCCACACTGGCGTGTCTCCGGCCGTGTGGATAAGTCAGTATGGATGCTCTGTTTTGCCACGGCCTAAACACATGGGCGTGTCTAATGCCGTGTGAGGCACACGGCCTGCTTACACAGGCGTGTGACCTTTGTAACTTAAAATTTTGTTAAGATTCAAGAAATTTTTATATGAGCTCGGTTTAGTCTCGACCCCTTTGTAAAGCATGTTCAAGGTTTCGTTGACTTACATAAGGGACTCTATATGATGAGAGACTTTGATGCTATGCTGATTATGAAATGAATGCTAATTGTTCCGATATGTCCAGTAATGCATCTTAACCCTAGTCTGGTGACGGATACGAGTTTGGGGTGTTAAACACGGCCTAGTACATAGGTGTGTGGTTAGGCCGTGTGTCCCCTGCACCTTAAATTTAAGAAACAGAATGCTCAAAATTGAGCACACGAGCAGAGACACGGGCATGTGTCTTGGCCGTGTGAAACCTGCACCTAATTTCGAAAGAATTTAATTAACAACATGGCCTAGCACACGGGCATGTGGCATGGCCGTGTGCACAAGTCAGAGAGTTACACAGGGTCAAACACGTCCTGCAGCACGAGCGTGTCCTAGGGTCACACAGGCGTGTCCCTTGGACCACACGGGTATGTGAGCCCTACACCTTGGAAAATTTTAAAATGTCACAAAAAATTCTTAGAGTTTTCGATAAGTCCCGAATTGATTCTAATGCTCGTATTGGGCCTCGAGGGTCCATTTAAGGGACGATATCAATAATCTTGGTTAATGAATAGTAATTTACGTGAATTATTTGAAAATGTTCTAAAAGTTCTGGTAATGCTCTATAACCTTGTTTCGGCGACGGATACTGGTTAAGGGGGTGTTACAGGTTATATGTGCTAAATGTGCACAAGTGAACGTAAATAAATGATAGGATATGATTGGTATGCCAATAGGGTTAATTGTGCACTAGTATGAGATAAATGTGATGGTACGGAGTTATTACTAAATTATATCGAAATCCACCATTTGTTGTGGATTACTGAGTTATATGTCTTTACTAAGACCTTGTTGTGCTGGAGGGACATATTGTTATACGATTATATGTTGCCTACGGGCTTTGCATTTCGGTGGTGTGGTGTAGTTACTGCTCTGACAGGCAATCTGGTGTGGTGAAGTTACCCGTGTATCTGAATCTGCTCATTATAGTTCATCGGGCTAACTAGTTAATGAAAAAGACAAATGAAAGTATAATGAGATGACTTCGGTTTTACACTGTTTATATGATGTTGAAATTATGCAAATGGTATTGAATTGTTGATTCTATGTGAATGGTATTAAATTGAAATAAGATGTTAATTGTTGTATTACTATATGACTCGGTTATATGATGAACTCACCTTGTTGTTGTTAATTGCTATGTTAGGCAAGTTGTGTCAAGTTATTATTTTAACATGTTTAATCATTAAACAAGGTATGTTTATCGTTTTAATACCTATGAACTTACTAAGCATTCGAAATGGTTACAAGTTGTTTTCATTTTTTATAGATTGTCAGTTTGCGGAACACGTTGATTGAATCACTTCGAAGCTTTCATTATCTTGCTATCGATTTAGTAGAATTTTGCTTGTTATAAGCTCAGTTATGTGGCATGTACATAGGTGATATATTTATATAAGTTTATTTGGAAATGATAGTTGGTTGAAACTTGGTTAATAGTTGTGTTTGAGAAAGTTCATGTTCATATTATATATGTGTGTATGTTTGGTACCATATTAAGCTTTAGATGAAGCATTTGAGTGACAATTTGGAAGTGAAATTGTAACACCCTAGACCTAACCCATTCGCTAGTTCTAGCTACTAGGTGATACAAGGACCCAATTAACTTAACAACGACATTGATTCTACTATAATTAATTTACACAAGCTATTAAGTTACACACCAAATTATAGAGAAAAAATATATTTCTTTTAAAATTTTGGCCTCACATTCTTAGTAAGATTTACAACACTAAAGCTTAAAATAAAGATCGAAACATTTGACTCGATCCTCGAGGCGTGGCCTCTAAGGGAGCCCTTCTATATACATGAACGACGTCTACACCCCTCTTACAAACTGGCATTGTCTGGCTTGGTCCCTCCACTCGATCCTTGAGTCAAACCTTTTTCTTGCAATAAGAAATAATTTCGTAAGTTCAAATGAACTTAGTGAGATTTCTACAAGATGACAATCTAGCAAAATTTTAGAGTATTGAAAAAAACAAAATCATAAGCAGAGATTTCAACTCCTTGTTCATCCTTGGTGTTCCATAGATTTCTCCAGCGAGTTTGATGCCTTCCCCTTTTCCCGTAGCTTACCACTGGCGGACTTATTCTCTATCTTTACGATAATGGTTCTCTATGATATGGGCCTGATTCTGCCTCATCCCAGTTTCTTTTACTCCTTAACAAGCTTAACTCTCTCAATTATTCACACACTTGAATATAAAGTTCATTAGCTAACACTAGCTATCTTCTACTTGTGTTCCCTAGATTTCGGATCGTTACTCTAATCTGTCTTACAATAGAGTCAATTTTCAATCCAGGACATGTTAAATGCCGACTGAATGGATGCCCTATCATCTTGATGGATTTGTAATCCACGATTTCACCCTATTCTACTAAATCACCTTGTTCCAGATCTTGAGTTATATAGTCCTGATCAAACAATCTTTCCCTCTGTATGTTTTTGGTAAACTCTACCATTTAGACTGTTAAGTGTTCGTTATCTTGGAATGAACCTCGACAGATTTTCCCACCCTTAGCAATCTTTTTACTTGGATTCTCAAACATTCTTACTCACTTTTCTTATCTTCAAAATTATTACAAGCCTTTGGGTTATCCTCTTTACCTGTGTTCTTAGATGCGTCGTACTCGTTCATTCATGTTACTCTCTGAATGGGTCATGCTTTAATCTCTCTCTTGTCATCTTCATAACCCAAATTTTTTTGCGATCATCACCTGGTGCAGTGGCTGAGCTATGGACTTGCCCAGTCAGAACCCATTTTTAACGTCCTAATGAACTATACTGGTTGCCATAGTCGAGCAATGGTCTTGCACCTGTAATCCCCATGTTTAATGTCTTTGCAGACTTTTAGTGTTTACTGTCCTGGTTGGCTACCTCGTGTTTATTGCCCTGACGGACTATACTGGTTGTCATACCTGAGCTATGGTCTTACTCATTAAACCTCTTTTGAGGTGTCGCCTTGTAAGACCTTATCGCCGTCACAGTGTTCCTCTATGGAACCTATAAATCGTCATCACAGTTTTATTCCAACGAGCCAATTTGTAATAGCAAGTTTCTCAATGGTTTTTGAAATAGTGCTTTCAGGACCAAAATCTCAACAAGTGAGCCCGTAAATGTTATTATTTAATATTTACGAGTCAAGAATTATGATATAGTGAATTATTTTTATTATTTGATAATTTTTATTTAATTGGATAATTAGTTGGGTTCAAGGGGTTCGATTCCAAAGTCAAATGGCTTTGGAAAATGAGGTGTTGAGACCTTGTTTCCTTAAATCAGGTGGAGTCGTATCATAGGTGAATTGAATTTTGGTCCAAAAATTTTAGTGATTGGATGATTAATTAAGGTACAAGGATGAAATTGTAAAAGTGATAAAAAATAATTTTTATGGAATTTTAATTAATTGGAGGACCAAATACATAATTAGACCATTGATAAATGGTCAAACGGTGGTGATAGCCAACTATCATCCACCAATTGAGTTAATTAAGGTTAATGTTAAGAAGTAGTGATTTATTAAACTAATTTTGATTAATAATAAGTTATAGTATATAAGTTAAAAATGAAATGAAATGAAATGAAACGAAACAAACATTCTTTCATCTTTTACTCTAAAGGCTGAATGTAAAAGGAGAAAAAACCCCATAGTTTGTCCAAGCTTCACCCTTCAAATTAATCAAACTATTGCCTTAGGCAAAAAAGAAAAAACTGTCGAATAGTCCCTAGTATCTATAGAGTTACTGTTTTGTGAAGTAAGTTCATACTATTTCTATGGTTACAATTTATTATTAAATGTTGTTAATTATTTACTATATCAACTGCTTAAATTGGAATCGACTATGTGGTTATGAATATAATTCTGAGACAATTTCAATGGACCGAATAAAAGTCTCATATACGAGGTTCTAGATTGATTCCTGACTAGACCAAGCTCTAGCATTTGTTACGGACACAGATGTATATGTGACATAGATTTAGCCTAGACTGGTAATCTGTTGTCGTTTTAAAGGTTTAGCCTGGATTGGTAACCTTACATGTATTTATAGCCTTGGCCAGACTATTTTGTGTTGTCAATAGTTTAGGTCAGACGGGTAACTTGAAACATATATTTTTGTATACAATTAGCTTGGACGAGCATTAAATGTTACCCACACAGTGTATTGATTTCTTTTTACGAAGTTCCATCGATAAATCAAAGGTTATACAAATTAAATTTTGTAACGTTAATGTAGATGAAATACAAACCTTGAATACCTGAATGCTCGTTATTTATTGACCCAAAATTGTTGAACTATGTCGTGATAGGGACAATATTTTGAATAGCAATTTGCATTTAGCTAATAAATGAGTAAGGTAGGTTATTGAATTGAAATGTATGAGCTTACTAAGTGTTTTAAATACTTACTTTTTTATTATGTTCTATACATTTTTGGATACTCTAAACGTGTAGGTCAAATCAGCAGGAGCTCACATCTATCATCTTTTGACTCGGTAGATTTGAAGTTTGGAAGTGTTGTTACTTGTGGCATGAATATAGGATCTTTACTTTGCAAGTATTGATCATGTTTTGGTACTTGGGTTGTGAATGAACTTATATACAAATATGATGTATGTAATGCCTAATGCATATTTGGTAATGTGTTATTATAAGTCAAGTTTGAATGATACCATAAGTGTTTATGTGATAACAAGTTTTGGGTAGGAATATTGTTATTATTTTTTTATGCTAGAATGAATGATTTGAATTATTTAGATGGTTGTTGTTTCGTGATTGTAATGTGGTGCCATTGAGGGCATATTGGTTAGGCATAGATTTAATGTTTTGACATGTTTTAGTGAGTTTTTGAATTGGTATAAATAGATGTAAATGGTATAGCTTGATTTCTAAGAAAAGATGGATGACATTGTTTGAGTTTGAAGGTGTTTTGGGTGCACAAAGCCTGTGCATGGTCTGCCACATGGCCATGTGCCCCACACGATTTATAACATGATTTGTGTACTCTGTTTAAATTTTGGAAATTTAGGTCTACACAACATTAATTACTTACATGGTCTGGAGACACGATCGTGTGTCTCCTTTCATACAGTTTAAGCTCTACTACATAGTTTGGCCACACAACCATGTCCTTGTACCACACGGTCTCTGCGTTGTTACATGGCTTGGCCATACGATCATGTTACCCCTATTTTCACTATTTACCTTTTTTTTTTGTAAAAGTTTCGATTTAATCTGGAATTATTCTTGGTTTGTTTAAAATGTTCCATAAGCTCAATTTAGGTCCAGTTATGATTGAATAACATGGTATATTGTAATTTATTATGAAATGATATCTTTGTCTATATTTGATTGATTGGTGAACAGTATTGGTGTTTTATAGTTGTATCATCTTATAATTCAAGTCGGGCGATCGGACTGGGTATAGGGTGTTATATTTATTGGTATCAGAGTTACGATTTAGTTGATTCTAGGATTAAACGTAACATGTATTGAGTCTAGAAGTACATGCCAGAATAACTTGAAATTTTGTGTGATGCTTCTGATCTGATCTGACTATGTTTTTCTTATAGGTTCACATTATCGACCGAGTCTAATTGTGTTGTACCTAATGAAATGATAGTAATGTTTTGGCTTTTGAATGATAAGCGATTCTGTAACACCCCAAACCCGGCCTAGACGTTATGGCCGGATCCGACGTGCCACATCGAAACGTTCAAAACATTTTATATTGTTGATCTAGAAAAACTTACTTAGTGCTTTAAAAGATAATTTCGTTATAGGTTAAAGTGAATGGAAGTCTGCACACTGGTAGGATTCAAGAAAAGAGGAGGTGAGTCAATTTGATCGCTAAGTACCTAGCTCTTCCATGATCCAATCCTAGACATGCACACATCCATTGCCACACTTTAAGCTTATTACTTGTCCACGAACAACAAATTAAGTTTTAAGTCTATTTAAAATATTTATTTCCTTTGAAACATTTACGTTATGGAAGCTTTACTCGATTATCGTGATATTTTAAAAAAATAGTAACTTTTATAAAACGCGCCTAGAGAGCTAACCTATTTAATGACCCAAAATATTAAGAATAATAAAAAGAGCGGCCTTATTACAACTTTAACCGAATAAAAATAATCAAAATAATAAATGCGAAACTTATTTTAAAGAAAACAAAACTTAATCTTCGTGGCCACTCAATCCCGCCACTCCAAGTCCATCGATCTAAGGCTCACCCGCAAAGATGGGAAAAGGGGGTGAGTTTGGAAAACTCGGTGTGTAAAGTGTCCCAACCAGAGCCCAAATCGTTCAAGCTTTCATCGGGCCTAAGCCCTATTCGTAAATCAAAGTTAATCGGGCCTTAGCCCATATCAATATTAATCTGGGCCATAGCCCTTACGATGAATAGAGTATCTGGGCCTAGCCCATATCAAGATATCAATCGGGCCAGAGCCCCATTACAAGTCGAGATATATTGGGCCTTGCCCATATCAACACAGATTGGGCCCATTTCAATACAGCTTGGCCCATAACAAAACAATCTCATATGATTAATGCATGATAACCCCATCCAACCCTCACACTTGCCTCCTTCCATCCCTACACTTCCCGTGGGGAATAAATCACCCACGCCATCCCTACGATTCAGTGTGTTAGCACCGATTACGGCACTAACTATAATCTGCAAAGCAAAGTCGCTTATATCGTAATATGTGGCACAACCACCGAAACTGGTTCTTCCTCCATAACAAAACCCAACCCCATGCAAGATGACATGTATGCAGAATATATATAATTAACAAGGCATGCTTGAAAAGACAATGATTATAGCTTAATAATGATTATTTACCCTCGAGGCGCGTAATAGTAAACTTACCCCTTCAGGGGTATTACGATAATTCTACCTTATAGAGTAATTTTATCAGTCTTTTTAGGGTTTACGTACATATTCTAACCATTAACACATTAACAGAAGAACTTACGGATCATTTTTACCGAATTGGGCCCGTTGGCCCACTAAACTGTTTTCGGCCCACTAAGCCCAAATATACCGAAGTGCACGAAATTGCGCACTCTGCAATCATACTGCTTGCGATTATCAAAATTAACAACCAAACCACCTCACAAGCGCTCGCACGCTCGCAAATTCATAAATACCGGCTTTTCGGCTTTTCGGCTTTTGCCGATCTAGTCTATGAGTGGGTGTCGTTTACACACCTATTTTCGACGAAACGCTAACGGGATCTCCCCCACGATTAACCTTGTTGATCTTCAACTATTAGATCTAGATTTCAACCGCTTTGAACCTGCTGATCTTACTAGCCTCCAAATAGATCTTGATCGCTAGCCTTCGATGAGCACATAAAAAAAAAACCGAATGAAAAATACTTAATTTTAATCTTGGAAAAAAAATCGATAGTCTCCCTAAATTATTTAGGGGTTTTCAGCTTATCCTCGAATTAGTAAATAAAGAAAAATAAGATCTGAATGCTTACCACCAAAGACGTTCTTGTCAGAAGCGTTTCCAACCCTTTTAAAATCTTAGATCCACTGTGAATCTATCTTAATCGCAAGTAGGAAATAGATCTAAAAATTAATTCTCGAATCACTAAAGTATGGATGTTTCAATTTTAGTATAATGAAAAAAAAGAGAAAATAAAAAAAATAGAAAAGAGGAGATGACAGTACAGATTCGGCTTTGAAGGAAATTAAAGAAGGAAGAGATGAGATAAAAGAAAGAAAAGAAGAGTAGAAGAAGATAGGTTCGGTTATTATCGATGAAGGAAAGATGAACAAAAAGGGAGTAATTCATAAAAGCCAAAATTAAAAGAACAAATACATTACTTAATGCTTATTAAAAATTCTTTCTAATTTCAAATTCCCTTGCTTTGCTCCATGAATTAAGCATTTGAAATTCATCCAACCACCTAGCAACCTTTATCCACCGCTTGACCGCTTCACCTGCGGAAGAGTTTTGGTCCAACTCTACTACTCTCCCACACGCATGCAGCAAAAGGGGGCATCCGCGCTTAGCAACTCGAACTGAGCCTTCCACACGCATAGGCACGCTGCACCATCAAGCGTCGTAGCTTGCTCTTGGATATATGATAGTCGCAATTAACTTTAAACCTTACTCACAAAGTCTTGGTCCGCCTAAAAACAAACCAAAATAACGCCACACTGGATTCGAACTCGTGCCTCTCTCCGTCCCTTTAACGCTGCTGCTACCATCGCACCACAGCGCTCCTTGTGCCGGATTATACTCACTGTACTTCTTAACCCTTATCTTAACCAGTAACCTAAATAAAAACAACAAGTTGAGCACGCTGGGAATCGAACCCCACCTTCCTTCCTGCTTGCCTAGCGCCCTAGCCATCGGCCGTGCACTTCATTTGTGCTAAAACTCACCCAATTTATGTTTAAGGCCTTATGCCTAGATTTCCTTATTTTTGCTAGAGTCTTGGTTCGAATTTTTCCACACTTTAAATACTTTTAAATTTATTTAAAAACTAAATTTAAGCACCACATTAATAATAATATCTTCTATATTTTTAAATAATAATAATAACCATAATAATGAAAATTTCAAATACAATAATATATATATATTTTTCCTAATAATAATGATTATAATTTCCATAAATTAATAAAAATAGATACAAAAAATTTTCTAATAATAATTTAATTTAAACACTAAATTAACAACAATAATTTTATAAATATTTTTGTATCTAATAATTATAATTTTCATAAAAATATCAAGAATAATAAGAGAAATATTTTATCAATATATATATATATATATATATATTAAACACTAGTAATATTTAAAACTTCTCAATATTCGTGATTTTCTTCTATCCAAACCTGCACTCAAAGCCCAATTCTTCTAGACCTAAATTCGGATGTTACAACTCTACTCCTTAAAAATTTCGTCCTCTAATTTCCAACTATCAACTAACCGTATTACTCAAGTCAAACCACTATGCTTTCACTCACAAGACTGATTAAAAATAATTCTTAGTACGACCCAGAACATCTAATTACCAAAGTAAAGAAACGTTTACCAAGCACGAATACAACTCGTAACACACACTTAAATAGAATATGCTTGGCAATCCTGAGCTCGATGCTCCTTGGACACACACCTAAAGCATGCTCCGGTTTTCCTATGGCATTCACCTGGATGACGCCCGTTGCAGTTCTTGCAGGTTGGAAAGTTTGGTTGTGTCTTAACATGTTTCACAGAATGAGGCTTGGTTTTCTGAAAACTAGAATCCTTCCTTTTTCTACACTCCAAGCATCCCGCTTGAGGCGTTTCCCTAATTTCCTTAACCTTGGTCTCCAAAGATTTCTTCTACCACTTTCCTTACTAGCTCGGCGGTGCCTCACCCTAAGCTCAGAGTTCACCGTTACAGAAGTTGGCGGACTTTGCTTACCCTCAGAATTCATATCAATACTCTACATTACCAGTACACATATCAAATAACTATAAAGATCTCAAAAATTTTACTATTTATTCATATGTCTTATGCAGAGATAATATTTTAGAGTTTCTATTTTCACAGAATCATAGCCTAGCTACAGTCTCCTTATTCTAGAGTTTTACACTCTACCCTATCTAGAGTATCATAGTAGGGTCTCGATTCTATTCATAGCATCATATCAATATCACATAATGTAAAGAGAATGTACTTACAGACTTGGGCCGGAGATTCAGTGTGCCACTTCTTCAGAAATCAGAATTTCAAATTTATTCTTTGTGCACTTTGAAAACAAAATTTAAAAGAATTTTCTAACATTTCCACAAAATCGATTTCATGATTTTCCATGGAACTAGATTTCAAAAATTTTATGACAAACGTTTGGACCCGATCAACAGCCGAGTTGTTGCAACCGGGCTCTGATACCACTAAATGTAACACCCCAAACCCGGCCTAGACGTTATGGCCAGATCCGACGTGCCACATCGAAACGTTCAAAACATTTTATATTGTTGATCTAGAAAAACTTACTTAGTGCTTTAAAAGATAATTTCGTTATAGATTAAAGTGAATGGAAGCTGCGCACCAGGTAGGATTCAAGAAAAGAGGAGGTGAGTCAATTTGACTGCTTAAGTACCTAGCTCTTCCATGATCCAATCCTAGACATGCACACATCCATTGCCACACTTTAAGCTTATTACTTGTCCACGAACAACAAATTAAGTTTTAAGTCTATTTAAAATATTTATTTCCTTTGAAACATTTACGTTGCGGAAGCTTTACTCGGTTATCGTGATATTTTAAAAAAATAAGTAACTTTTATAAAACGCGCCCTAGAGCTAACCTATTTAATGACCCAAAATATTAAGAATAATAAAAAGCGCGCCTTTATTACAACTTTAACTAATAAAAATAATCAAAATAATAAATGCGAAACTTATTTTAAAGAAAACAAAACTTAATCTTCGTGGCCACTCTGCAGAATCCCGCCCACTCCAAGTCCATCGATCTAAGGCTCACCGCAAAGATGGGAAAAGGGGGTGAGTTTGGAAAACTCAGTGTGTAAAGTGTCCCAACCAAAGCCCAAATCAGTTCAAGCTTTACTGGGCCTAAGCCCTATTCAGAAATCAAAGTTAACTGGGCCTTAGCCCATATCAATATTAATCTGGGCCATAGCCCTCTTACGATGAATAGAGTATACTGGGCTAGCCCATATCAAGATCAATGGGGGCGTAGCCCCATTACAAGTCGAGATATATTGGGCCTTGCCCATATCAACACAGATTGGGCCCATTTCAATACAGATTGGCCCATAACAAAACAATCTCATATGATTAATGCATGATAACCCCATCCAACCCCGCACACTTGCCTCCTTCCATCCCTACACTTCCTGTAGGGAATAAATCACCCACGCCATCCCTACGATTCTGATGTTAGCACCGATTACGGCACTAACTATAATCTGCAAAGAAAGTCGCTTATATCGAAATATGTGGCATAGCCACGAACGAGTTCTTCCTCCATAACAAAACCCAACCCCATGCAAGTATGACATGTATGCAGAATATATATAATTAACAAGGCATGCTTGAAAGACAATGATTATAGCTTAATAACGCTTTTTACCCTCGAGGCGTAATAGTAAACTTACCCTTGAGGGTATTACGATAATTCTACCTTATAGAGTAATTTTATCAGTCTTTTTAGGGTTTACGTACATATTCTAACCATTAACACATTAATGTAAGAACTTACGGATCATTTTTACGAATTGGGCCCGCTTGGCCCACTAAACCTACCACGGCCCACTAAGCCCAAATATACCGGCGTGCGAAATTGCGCACTCTGCAATCATACGCTTTGCGATTATCAAAATTAACAACCAAACCACTCACAAGCGCTTGCACGCCGCAAATTCATAAATACCGACTTTTTCGACTTTTCGGCTTTTTGCCGATCTAGTCTATGAGTGGGTGTCGCTTACACACACCTATTTTCGACGAAACGCTAATGGGATCTCCCCCACGATTAACCTTGTTGATCTTCAACTATTAGATCTAGATCTCAACCGCTTTGAACCTGCTGATCTTACTAGCCTCCAAATAGATCTTGATCGCTAGCCTTCGATGAGCACATAAAAAAAAAACCGAATGAAAAATACTTAATTTTAATCTTGGAAAAAAATCGATAGTCTCCTAAATTATTTAGGGTTTTCACTTTATCCTCGAATTAGTAAATAAAGAAAAATAAGATCTCAATGCTTACCACCAAAGACGTTCTTGTCGTAAGCGCTTCCAACCCTTTTAAAATCTTAGATCCACTTTGTGAATCTATCTTAATCGCAAGTAGGAAATAGATCTAAAAATTAATTCTCGAATCACTAAAGTATGGATGTTTTGATTTTAGTATAATGAAAAAAAGAGAAAATAAAAAAATAGAAAAGAGGAGATGACAAGATGATTCGGCTTTGAAGGAAATTAAAGAAGGAAGAGATGAGATAAAAGAAAGAAAAGAAGAGTAGAAGAAGATAGGTTCTGTTATTATCGATGAAGGAAAGATGAACAAAAAGGAGTAATTCATAAAAGCCAAAATTAAAAGAACAAATACATTACTTAATGCTTATTAAAAATTCTTTCTAATTTCAAATTCCCTTGCTTTGCTCCAGTGAATTAAGCATTTGAAATTCATCCAACCACCTAGCACCTTATCCACCGTTTGACCGCTTCACTGCTGGAAGAGTTTTGGTCCAACTCTACTACTCTCCCACACGCATGCAGCAAAAGGGGGCATCCGCGCGCTTAGCAACTCGAACTGAGCCTTCCACACGCATAGGCACGCTGCTGCCAGCACTGCTGCGTCGTAGCTTGCTCTTGGATATATGATAGTCGCAATTAACTTTAAACCTTACTGCTGAAGTCTTGGTCCGCCTAAAAACAAACCAAAATAACGCCAAAGACTGGATTCGAACTCGTGCCCTCTCCGTCCCTTTAACGCGCTGCTACCACTGCACCACAGGCGCTCCTTGTGCTGGATTATACTCACTGTACTTCTTAACCCTTATCTTAACCGTAACCTAAATAAAAACAACAAGTTGAGCACGCTGGGAATCGAACCCCAGCCTTCCTTCCTGCTGCCTAGCGCCCCTAGCCACTGGGCCAGGCACTTCATTTGTGCTAAAACTCAGCCCAATTTATGTTTAAGGCCTTATGCCTAGATTTCCTTATTTTTGCTAGAGTCTTGGTTCGAATTTTTCCCACACTTTAAATACTTTTAAATTTATTTAAAAACTAAATTTAAGCACCACATTAATAATAATATCTTCTATATTTTTAAATAATAATAATAACCATAATAATGAAAATTTCAAATACAATAATATATATATATTTTTCCTAATAATAATGATTATAATTTCCATAAATTAATAAAAATAGATACAGTAAAATTTTCTAATAATAATTTAATTTAAACACTAAATTAACAACAATAATTTTATAAATATTTTTGTATCTAATAATTATAATTTTCATAAAAATATCAGTAATAATAAGAGAAATATTTTATCAATATATATATATATATATATATTAAACACTAGTAATATTTAAAACTTCTCAATATTCAGGATTTTCTTCTATCCGAACCCAGACTCAAAGCCCAATTCTTCTAGACCTAAATTCGTGATGTTACAACTCTACTCCTTAAAAAATTTCGTCCCTCGGAATTTCCAACTATCAACTAACCGTATTACTCAAGTCAAACCACTATGCTTTCATCACAAGACTGATTAAAAATAATTCTTAGTACGACCCTAACATCTAATTACCAAAGTAAAGAAACGTTTACCAAGCACGAATACAACTCGTAACACACACTTAAATAGAATATGCTTGGCAATCCTGAGCTCGATGCTCCTTGGACACACACCTAAAGCATGCTCCGGTTTTCCTATGGCATTCACCTGGATGACGCCCGTTGCAGTTCTTGCAGGTTGGAAAGTTTGGTCGTGTCTTAACATGTTTCACAGAACGAGGCTTGGTTTTCTGAAAACTAGAATCCTTCCTTTTTCTACACTCCAAGCATCCTGCTTGAAGCGTTTCCCTAATTTCCTTAACCTTGGTCTCCAGTACTTCTTCTACCACTTTCCTTACTAGCTCGGCCAAAGCCTCACCCTAAGCTCCGAAAGTTACCAAGCACCCAAGTTGGCAGACTTTGCTTACCCTCAGAATTCATATCAATACTCTACATTACCAGTACACATATCAAATAACTATAAAGATCTCAAAAATTTTACTATTTATTCATATGTCTTATGCAGAGATAATATTTTAGAGTTTCTATTTTCACGTAATCATAGCCTAGCTACGATCTCGGTATTCTAGAGTTTTACAGACTCTACCCTATCTAGAGTATCATAGTAGGGTCTCAGTTCTATTCATAGCATCATATCAATATCACATAATGTAAAGAGAATGTGTACTTACAGACTTGGGCCTGAGATTCAAGTGCCACTTCTTCGTAAATCAATTTCAAATTTATTCTTTGTGCACTTTGAAAACAAAATTTAAAAGAATTTTCTAACATTTCCACAAAATCGATTTCAAGTGATTTTCCATGGAACTAGATTTCAAAAATTTTATGACAAACGTTTGGACCCGATCAACACGGAGTTGTTGCAACCGGCTCGATACCACTAAATGTAACACCCCAAACCCGGCCTGAGACGTTATGGCGGATCCGACGTGCCACATCGAAACGTTCAAAACATTTTATATTGTTGATCTAGAAAAACTTACTTAGTGCTTTAAAAGATAATTTCGTTATAGATTAAAGTGAATGGAAGTCACACTGTAGGATTCAAGAAAAGAGGAGGTGAGTCAATTTGATGCTTAAGTACCTAGCTCTTCCATGATCCAATCCTAGACATGCACACATCCATTGCCACACTTTAAGCTTATTACTTGTCCACGAACAACAAATTAAGTTTTAAGTCTATTTAAAATATTTATTTCCTTTGAAACATTTACGTTATGGAAGCTTTACTCGTTATCGTGATATTTTAAAAAATAAGTAACTTTTATAAAACGCGCTAGAGAGCTAACCTATTTAATGACCCAAAATATTAAGAATAATAAAAAGAGCGGCCTTATTACAACTTTAACCGAATAAAAATAATCAAAATAATAAATGCGAAACTTATTTTAAAGAAAACAAAACTTAATCTTCGTGGCCACTCTGAATCCTGACTCCAAGTCCATCGATCTAAGGCTCACCGCAAAGATGGGAAAAGGGGGTGAGTTTGGAAAACTCAGTGTGTAAAGTGTCCCAACCAGAGCCCAAATCAGTTCAAGCTTTACTGGGCCTAAGCCCTATTCAGAAATCAAAGTTAACTGGGCCTTAGCCCATATCAATATTAATCTGGGCCATAGCCCCTTACAGTAACAGAGTATACTGGGCCTAGCCCATATCAGTATCAATCTGGGCCGTAGCCCCATTACAAGTCGAGATATATTGGGCCTTGCCCATATCAACACAGTTGGGCCCATTTCAATACAGTTGGCCCATAACAAAACAGTCTCATATGATTAATGCATGATAACCCCATCCAACCCTGCACTTGCCTCCTTCCATCCCTACACTTCCTGTGGGAATAAATCACCCACGCCATCCCTACGATTCTGATGTTAGCACCGATTACGGCACTAACTATAATCTGCAGCAAAGCTGCTTAATATCGAAATATGTGGCACACCCACGAACGGGTTCTTCCTCCATAACAAAACCCAACCCCATGCAAGGATGACATGTATGCAGAATATATATAATTAACAAGGCATGCTTCAGAAAGACAGTCAGATTATAGCTTAATAACGCTTCTTTACCTCTCGAGGGGCGTAATAGTAAACTTACCCCTTCAGGGGTATTACGATAATTCTACCTTATAGAGTAATTTTATCAGTCTTTTTAGGGTTTACGTACATATTCTAACCATTAACACATTAACAGAAGCACTTACGGATCATTTTTACGGGTGGGCCCGTTGGCCCACTAAACCGCTTTTACCCACTAAGCCCAAATATACCGAAGTGCACGAATTACGCACTCTGCAATCATACGCTTACGATTATCAAAATTAACAACCAAACCACCTCTGCAAGCGCTGCACGCTATAAATTAATAAATACCGCTTTTTTGCTTTTTTCGCTTTGCCGATCTAGTCTATGAGTGGGTGTCGTTTACACACCTATTTTCGACGAAACGCTAACGGGATCTCCCCCACTATTAACCTTGTTGATCTTCAACTATTAGATCTAGATCTCAACCGCTTTGAACCAGCTGATCTTACTTGCCTCCAAATAGATCTTGATCGCTAGCCTTCGATGAGGACATAAAAAAAAAACCGAATGAAAAATACTTAATTTTAATCTTGGAAAAAAAATCGATAGTCTCCCTAAAGTATTTAGGGGTTTTCAGCTTATCCTCGAATTAGTAAATAAAGAAAAATAAGATCTGAATGCTTACCACCAAAGACGTTCTTGTCAGAAGCGTTTCCAACCCTTTTAAAATCTTAGATCCACTGTGAATCTATCTTAATCGCAAGTAGGAAATAGATCTAAAAATTAATTCTCGAATCACTAAAGTATGGATGTTTCGAATTTTAGTATAATGAAAAAAAAGAGAAAATAAAAAAAATAGAAAAGAGGAGATGACAGTACAGATTCGGCTTTGAAGGAAATTAAAGAAGGAAGAGATGAGATAAAAGAAAGAAAAGAAGAGTAGAAGAAGATAGGTTCGGTTATTATCGATGAAGGAAAGATGAACAAAAAGGGAGTAATTCATAAAAGCCAAAATTAAAAGAACAAATACATTACTTAATGCTTATTAAAAATTCTTTCTAATTTCAAATTCCCTTGCTTTGCTCCGTGAATTAAGCATTTGAAATTCATCCAACCACCTAGCAGCCTTATCCACCGTTTGACCGCTTCAGCCTGCTGGGAAGAGTTTTGGTCCAACTCTACTACTCTCCCACACGCATGCAGCAAAAAGGGGGCATCCGCGCGCTTAGCAACTCGAACCTGAGCCTTCCACACGCATAGGCACGCTGCTGGCCACTGCGTCGTAGCTTGCTCTTGGATATATGATAGTCGCAATTAACTTTAAACCTTACCTGCTGAAGTCTTGGTCCGCCTAAAAACAAACCAAAATAACGCCAGCACCTGGATTCGAACTCGTGCCCTCTCCGTCCCTTTAACGCGCTGCTACCACTGCACCACAGGCGCTCCTTGTGCTGGATTATACTCACTGTACTTCTTAACCCTTATCTTAACCGTAACCTAAATAAAAACAACAAGTTGAGCACGCTGGGAATCGAACCCCAGCCTTCCTTCCTGCTGCCTAGCGCCCTAGCCATGGGGCAGGCACTTCATTTGTGCTAAAACTCAGCCCAATTTATGTTTAAGGCCTTATGTCTAGATTTCCTTATTTTTGCTAGAGTCTTGGTTCAAATTTTTCCCACACTTTAAATACTTTTAAATTTATTTAAAAACTAAATTTAAGCACCACATTAATAATAATATCTTCTATATTTTTAAATAATAATAATAACCATAATAATGAAAATTTCAAATACAATAATATATATATATTTTTCCTAATAATAATGATTATAATTTCCATAAATTAATAAAAATAGATACAGTAAAATTTTCTAATAATAATTTAATTTAAACACTAAATTAACAACAATAATTTTATAAATATTTTTGTATCTAATAATTATAATTTTCATAAAAATATCAGTAATAATAAGAGAAATATTTTATCAATATATATATATATATATATATATTAAACACTAGTAATATTTAAAACTTCTCAATATTCAGGATTTTCTTCTATCCGAACCCAGACTCAAAGCCCAATTCTTCTAGACCTAAATTCAGGATGTTACAACTCTACTCCCCTTAAAAAATTTCGTCCTCGGAATTTCCAACTATCAACTAACCGTATTACTCAAGTCAAACCACTATGCTTTCACTGCGCACTCTGATTAAAAATAATTCTTAGTACGACCCAGAACATCTAATTACCAAAGTAAAGAAACGTTTACCAAGCACGAATACAACTCGTAACACACACTTAAATAGAATATGCTTGGCAATCCTGAGCTCGATGCTCCTTGGACACACACCTAAAGCATGCTCCGGTTTTCCTATGGCATTCACCTGGATGACGCCCGTTGCAGTTCTTGCAGGTTGGAAAGTTTGGTCGTGTCTTAACATGTTTCACAGAACGAGGCTTGGTTTTCTGAAAACTAGAATCCTTCCTTTTTCTACACTCCAAGCATCCTGCTTGAAGCGTTTCCCTAATTTCCTTAACCTTGGTCTCCAGTACTTCTTCTACCACTTTCCTTACTAGCTCGGCCAGTGCCTCAGTCCTAAGCTCCGAGTTACCACATACCCGAGTTGGCAGACTTTGCTTACCCTCAGAATTCATATCAATACTCTACATTACCAGTACACATATCAAATAACTATAAAGATCTCAAAAATTTTACTATTTATTCATATGTCTTATGCAGAGATAATATTTTAGAGTTTCTATTTTCACAGAATCATAGCCTAGCTACAGTCTCGGTATTCTAGAGTTTTACAGCTCTACCCTATCTAGAGTATCATAGTAGGGTCTCAGTTCTATTCATAGCATCATATCAATATCACATAATGTAAAGAGAATGTACTTACAGACTTGGGCCGGAGATTCAGTGTGCCACTTCTTCAGAAATCAGAATTTCAAATTTATTCTTTGTGCACTTTGAAAACAAAATTTAAAAGAATTTTCTAACATTTCCACAAAATCGATTTCAGTGATTTTCCATGGAACTAGATTTCAAAAATTTTATGACAAACGTTTGGACCCGATCAACAGCCGAGTTGTTGCAACCGGGCTCTGATACCACTAAATGTAACACCCCAAACCCGGCCTAGACGTTATGGCCAGATCCGACGTGCCACATCGAAACGTTCAAAACATTTTATATTGTTGATCTAGAAAAACTTACTTAGTGCTTTAAAAGATAATTTCGTTATAGATTAAAGTGAATGGAAGCTGCGCACCAGGTAGGATTCAAGAAAAGAGGAGGTGAGTCAATTTGACTGCTTAAGTACCTAGCTCTTCCATGATCCAATCCTAGACATGCACACATCCATTGCCACACTTTAAGCTTATTACTTGTCCACGAACAACAAATTAAGTTTTAAGTCTATTTAAAATATTTATTTCCTTTGAAACATTTACGTTGCGGAAGCTTTACTCGGTTATCGTGATATTTTAAAAAAATAAGTAACTTTTATAAAACGCGCCCTAGAGCTAACCTATTTAATGACCCAAAATATTAAGAATAATAAAAAGAGCGGCCTTATTACAACTTTAACCAGAATAAAAATAATCAAAATAATAAATGCGAAACTTATTTTAAAGAAAACAAAACTTAATCTTCGTGGCCACTCTGAATCCCGCCCAGCTCCAAGTCCATCGATCTAAGGCTCACCTGCAAAGATGGGAAAAAGGGGGGTGAGTTTGGAAAACTCAGTGTGTAAAGTGTCCCAACCAGAGCCCAAATCAGTTCAAGCTTTACTGGGCCTAAGCCCTATTCAGAAATCAAAGTTAACTGGGCCTTAGCCCATATCAATATTAATCAGGCCATAGCCCTTACGATGCAGAGTATACTGGGCCTAGCCCATATCAGTATCAATCTGGGCCGTAGCCCCATTACAAGTCGAGATATATTGGGCCTTGCCCATATCAACACAGTTGGGCCCATTTCAATACAGTTGGCCCATAACAAAACAGTCTCATATGATTAATGCATGATAACCCCATCCAACCCTGCACTTGCCTCCTTCCATCCCTACACTTCCTGTGGGGAATAAATCACCCACGCCATCCCTACGATTCACGATGTTAGCACCGACACACATGCACTAACTATAATCTGCAGCAAAGCTGCTTATATCAGAATATGTGGCACAGCCACCAGAACGGGTTCTTCCTCCATAACAAAACCCAACCCCATGCAGTATGACATGTATGCAGAATATATATAATTAACAAGGCATGCTTGTAAAGACAAATGATTATAGCTTAATAACGCTTATTTACCCTCGAGGGGCGTAATAGTAAACTTACCCCTTTAGGGGTATTACGATAATTCTACCTTATAGAGTAATTTTATCAGTCTTTTTAGGGTTTACGTACATATTCTAACCATTAACACATTAACAAAAGCACTTACGGATCATTTTTACCGAATTGGGCCCGTTGGCCCACTAAACCGTTTTCGGCCCACTAAGCCCAAATATACCGAAGTGCACGAAATTGCGCACTCTGCAATCATACTGCTTGCGATTATCGAAATTAACAACCAAACCACCTCACAAGCGCCGCACGCTTCAAAAATTCATAAATACCGGCTTTTTCGCTTTTTCGCTTTTTGCGATCTAGTCTATGAGTGGGTGTCGCTTACACACCTATTTTCGACGAAACGCTAACGGGATCTCCCCCACTATTAACCTTGTTGATCTTCAACTATTAGATCTAGATCTCAACCGCTTTGAACCTGCTGATCTTACTAGCCTCCAAATAGATCTTGATCGCTAGCCTTCGATGAGGACATAAAAAAAAACCGAATGAAAAATACTTAATTTTAATCTTGGAAAAAATCGATAGTCTCCTAAAGTATTTAGGGGTTTTCAAAACTATCCTCGAATTAGTAAATAAAGAAAAATAAGATCTGAATGCTTACCACCAAAGACGTTCTTGTCGGAAAGCGTTTCCAACCCTTTTAAAATCTTAGATCCATGTGAATCTATCTTAATCGCAAGTAGGAAATAGATCTAAAAATTAATTCTCGAATCACTAAAGTATGGATGTTTGGATTTTAGTATAATGAAAAAAAGAGAAAATAAAAAAATAGAAAAGAGGAGATGACAAGTCAGATTCGGCTCCAAGGAAATTAAAGAAGGAAGAGATGAGATAAAAGAAAGAAAAGAAGAGTAGAAGAAGATAGGTTCGGTTATTATCGATGAAGGAAAGATGAACAAAAAGGGAGTAATTCATAAAAGCCAAAATTAAAAGAACAAATACATTACTTAATGCTTATTAAAAATTCTTTCTAATTTCAAATTCCTTGCTTTGCTCCATGAATTAAGCATTTGAAATTCATCCAACCACCTAGCGACCTTATCCACCGTTTGACCGCTTGACTGCCTGCTGGGAAGAGTTTTGGTCCAACTCTACTACTCTCCCACACGCATGCAGCAAAAAGGGGGCATCCACGCGCTTAGCAACTCGAACCTGAGCCTTCCACACGCATAGGCACGCTGCTGGCCACTGCGTCGTAGCTTGCTCTTGGATATATGATAGTCGCAATTAACTTTAAACCTTACCTGCTGAAGTCTTGGTCCGCCTAAAAACAAACCAAAATAATGCCAGCACCTGGATTCGAACTCGTGCCCTCTCCATCCCTTTAACGCGCTGCTACCACTGCACCACAGGCGCTCCTTGTGCTGGATTATACTCGCTGGACTTCTTAACCCTTATCTTAACCGTAACCTAAATAAAAACAACAAGTTGAGCACGCTGGGAATCGAACCCAAGCCTTCCTTCCTGCTGTCTAGCGCCCCTAGCCACTGGGCCAGGCACTTCATTTGTGCTAAAACTCAGCCCAATTTATGTTTAAGGCCTTATGCCTAGATTTCCTTATTTTTGCTAGAGTCTTGGTTCGAATTTTTCCCACACTTTAAATACTTTTAAATTTATTTAAAAACTAAATTTAAGCACCACATTAATAATAATATCTTCTATATTTTTAAATAATAATAATAACCATAATAATGAAAATTTCAAATACAATAATATATATATTTTTTTCCTAATAATAATGATTATAATTTCCATAAATTAATAAAAATAGATACAAAGAAAATTTTCTAATAATAATTTAATTTAAACACTAAATTAACAACAATAATTTTATAAATATTTTTGTATCTAATAATTATAATTTTCATAAAAATATCGGTAATAATAAGAGAAATATTTTATCAATATATATATATTTTAAACACTAGTAATATTTAAAACTTCTCAATATTCAGGATTTTCTTCTATCCGAACCCAGACTCAAAGCCCAATTCTTCTAGACCCAAATTCAGGATGTTACAGATTCACTGTTTGCTAGTTCTGTAAATGTTAGAAAATGATATGAAAATATTTTGTTCATCATAATGAATCAGTTGTCTTAGAATTTTTACAAGTCAATTTTGTGGCTTGACAACTTCTACCCCTGATCATGTCTTCTTTGACACTCCCCTTTCCTCAAAATATTAATACGGTAAATGATCAACAATTTCTGATTAATTAATTGGTTGAGCATGAGACAAATATATTAGTAAGACCTCAAACTTGTGCAGCATCTCGAGATTATATCAATTAAGTCAGAGAAAAGGCCACTATTCCTGATGATATTATTGGTATGTTTTCTTTATCTACTATTTTTATACAGATTGTGATTAATTCTTGAGTAAAGCATTCTTAATTTTGAATTGATTTAATAATTTAAGAGATTATGCTAGTAGAGTTGATTGATTGTGATATTAGAATAACAAATATGTTAGATCAGTATGTTTGTGCTAGAAACAAATTTCACTGAGAATTTGTGGTTGTGAAATTCTTGTCGAGGTGATGTCATTGACATTCGATGAGTTTGATGTGATATTTAGTATGAATTGATTGATTTTATATGATGTTGTGATTGACTATAGATAGAAACAGATGGTACTTAAGTGTCAAAGAGACAAATCGATAAATGTTGAGATTGACAGAATTGACTGTGTGAATGGTAGCATGATAGCGTTAACGATCCAAGAAATGATTAGGAAAAGAGATTGGGAATTGCATTTTATTTGTATCCTATATATCAGAATGTCAAAATCGAGGATTTAATATGTTTATATGATTAAAGAATTTATTCATATATATTTCTAGAAGAATTATCTAGATTGTCACCCGTATGAGAATATGAGTTTGTAATTGGTATGATACTCGAAATCATTTTGATCTTCATTGTTCCATATAGAATAGTATTATGAGAATTATAAGAATTGTAGGCATTGTTGAGTAGTTATTTTTTAAAAAGAAGTGTTCAACTGAGTGTGTAATCTGGGGAAACGATACTATGTTTATGAAAAAAGACAAGATTATGAGAATCATATAATGATTATAGATATCAGGTCAGAGACAACATGAAGAGCCAATATTTGTTATTTTATATAGTTGGCTTATTTATTTAGTTAAGAGAACCATTGTATTTTCGAGTATTGACTTTCGATCAAGTTGTTAGCTCCAAGTTATGAGTCAGATATATAGAAGATTTCTTTCCAGACTTGATTTCAACAATGTGATATTTTGATAACACCGCTTGAATTATCAATTGCTCAATCGCTTTATATATTTAATAGATAGAAGTTTCTAGTTGTATCTAATCGAAGTTGTTGCTATGTAATTAATGATATACAAATTATGCGAATAATGAAATTGAACATGATCAGCATCAGAAAATAATGTTAAGATATTACGAGAGAAATAATTACTTATGAAGATTAGAAAATGTGAATTCAGATTTCTATAGGTAAGTTTCCTAAACCTTTTAATAACAACTGAAGATATCTGAGTTATTTCAAATGAACTCCTACTATTTGTGAACTAAGAAATCTCTAGGAAATATTACATAAGTGCGTAGTTCTTTGGGATTTATTGTTTACTACAGATGATTTGTATAAGCCTTTCGTTGATAGCTCTATCATTGATGAAGTTGTTATGAAAAAATGACAGTTTTGTTTAATCAAATAAATACCAGTAGAGTTTGGAATAGTGGAAAGCTATATTAATATAAGTTCTAGAATTGAATCTGAGATAGCGCAAATGTCTAGACTAATTGAAAGATTATAATCTATTGGTTGATTATCACTCGGGTAAAGTTACTGTTGTAGTCAGTGCCTTGAGCCGGAAAGCTTTATATGTATTAAGGATGATGAATACTTAGTTGAGTTTGAATCAAGATGATTCTATTGTTTTCAAGTTGAGAGTTAAACTATTATTTCATGAAAGAATTTAAGAGATTCAAAGAAACGATCCAAATTTTTGTTAGTTAAAAAGAAAGCAACTTCAAAATGGTCAAACCATCGATTTCAATATTAATAATGATGAAATTCTGTATTTCTAAAATTGGGCATGAGTACCTAATGATCCCAAGGTTAAAAGAGATATTCCACAGAAAAATCATTACTGCATTTATTTGGTTTTTCCTAGTGGTAACAAAATGTATAATGATTTAAAACCGAAGACACTGATAGAAGGGAATGTAACTAGAAATATCTGAGTTGTACCAAGAAGTTTAATATTTCAGTAAATGTAAGTCAAGTATTAGGTTTTTTCAAGTTTATTACGACCTAATATAATTTCAGAATAAGAATGAGAACGCATTACGATAGATTTCATATGAGACTACTAGTAATTGTTGGCAGATTGATGTAGTCGATTCACTTTATTCTGGTTCGAATAATTTTTCACTCAAGAAGCTATTTGATTTATATGCATCTAAGATTGTTAAATTACATAGCATACTGTCATCCATTATTTTTAACCGTGGTCTGAGGTTCACTTCTAAGTTAGGAAAATTTACATGAGACATTAGGTAATAGATTGAATTTCTGTATAGTATTGCATTTTTAGACTAATAAATAATTTGAATGGGTTATTCAAGTTCTAGAATAAAATTGCAGTATTATATAAAGAAATTCTACCACTAACATAGTTTGCATTTGATTATTGTTATAAGTAGAGTATTAATATGGTACTACGAGACTTTATGCTGATGCAATTACAAAATTCCTTTGTATTGATCAAAATTGAATGATAAGAATCTAGCAGGAATTGATTTTTTATGTAAAACAGAAGAAAAGGTTCAGTTATAAATATTGTTTTGAAGCTGTATCTGATCGCCATAAATTGCATACTGATCTAAAAAGAAAGATATCGAGTTTCAGACTGGTAACAGATTATTTCTGAAAGTCTTTCCGTGAAAGAAGGAAAGCTTAGTTTGAGTATTGTTTGATTGTATAAAATTATCAAGAGAATTAATCTTGTGGTTTATAGGCTAGCATTACCTTCAGAGCTCGAAAAGAATCATAATGTTTTCCATGTTTCGATGCTATGAAGGTATAGATCAGATTCCTCATATGTGATTAATTTTGATGAGATAAAAATACAGACAGACTTGTATATTTAGAAGAACTGTTAGTGGGAGTTCTATGACACTAGTTTTGTACTGAATAAGTTATGGGGAAACTAAAAAATTTTATGAGATTACACTACCCAAATCTATTTCGCAAGTAAAAATTTCGAAAATGAAATTTCTTAGGGGAAAGTTGGAACAGCCAGTTTTTCAGTGTTTTTGGGACCACAATTCCAACGAATGAGTCCATAAATAGTATTATTTAATATTTACGAGTCAAGAATTATGATATAGTGATTTTTTTATTTAATAATTTTTATTTAATTGGATTATTAGTTAATTTCAAGTGGTTTGATTCTAAAGTCATGTGGTTTTGGAAAATGAGGTGTCAGGACTTTGTTTTTGTAAGCTGAGCCCGTAAATATTTATATTAAATATTTACAAGTTCGTATTATAGGTGAATTGAATTTTGGTCTGAAAATTTTAATGATTGGATGATTAATTAAGGTACAAGATTAAATTGTAAAAGTAATAAAAGTTAATCGCTATGGAATTTTAAATAATTAGAGGACTAAATGAGTAATTAAACCATAGATAAATGGTCAAACGTTAGTGATAGCCAACTATCATCCACCAATTGAGTTAATTAAGGTTAATGTTAATAATTAGTGATTTATTAAACTAATTCTAATTAAATAATAAGTTAATTATAGTATATAAGTTAAAAAAACTAAAAGAACCAAACATTCTTTCATCTTTTACTCTCAAGGCCGAATGTAAGAGGAGAAAAAAACCCTAGTCCGTCCAAGCTTCATCTTTCAAAGTGATAAAATTGTTGACTTAGGTGAAAAAGGAAAAAATGGTCGAATAGTCACTAGTATCTACAAAGTTACCGTTTTGTCAGGTAAGTTTATACTACTTCTATGATTACAATTTGTTATTAAATGTTGTTAATTATTTATTTAAATATATAAACTACTCAAATTGGAAATAGACTATGTTGTAATGAATTCTGAGACAATTCTAATAGACCGAGTAAAAGTCTCATATACGAGTTTCAGATTGATTCCCGACTAGACCGGGCTCTAGCATTTGTTGCAGACTCAGATATACATGTGACATAGATTTAGCCTAGACTGGGAACCTTATATGTATTTCTAGCCCAAGCTAGACTATTTTCTGTATTGTCAATAGTTTAGCCCGGATGGGTAACTTGACATATATATTTCTGTATACAGTTAGCTTGTAACAGTCCGGTTTAGACCCTAATCAGAATAATGGTTTCGGGACCACATATCCAATTCAAAAAAATGTTTTAATATTATTTTTCATGCCTTTTTTAAGTGAATTAACATGTGTGAAAATCTCGTTTGAAAATTTAATTTTTTGTGTGCTTAATTTTGAAAAATGACTTAATTGCGTAAAATATAAAAGCTGTGTGCTGGTTGTTAAAGTGCCTATTTGATGTGGCTTTTTAAGTATGAAGTCCTTATGATGCAATTGGACCATTGTATTAAGGCATGGACAAGTATAGACATTAATATGTTAATATTAAGGGCAAAGTTGGTAAATGGCATATAAATTTTTAATAAAATAAAACAAAACATGAAAATAGGCCATTATCATGTTATATTGCCAAAAATTGAAGAACAAAATAAAAGAAAAAGAGCTCTAGGGTTTTGGCTAGTTCAAAGCTTAATTAAGGTATGTATTTTATTCGATTTTTGATAATTTCTATGTTTTTGTAATCATTGCTTCGTATACTATCAAGCCCATGTCTCAATTTCAGATTTTGTTGATGATTTTGAGTTATGTCATTGATGAAACTATGAGATTTGTGATGTTAGTTGATGAATTATGAAAGATATGTGTTGGGTTAACATATGTTGTCCTTGAATTTTTGATGAAATTGAGTAAATTGGGCTAATTTGTAAAAATGTTATTTTGAGGGACTAAAATGTGAAATAAATAAAATTTATGGACTTGTATGAGAGCTAGGAGAATTTGGCTAAGCTTGTGTACAAGTAAATTTTGTGTATTTTGTGATTTTGTGAATTAGGGACTAAAGTGTCAAAATGTGAAAATGTAAGGGCTATTTTGCAAAATACACTAATTGTGTGTGAATGGATTGGTTTGAATGATTTAGTGAATAAAAAGGTTAATTTTGAATACATATAGATCAAGAAAAGAGGAATTCAGACTTAGACAGAGGGAAGTCGAAGATTGTAGAGTAAACGATCCGAATCGACAAATTCTGAGTACGAGGTAAATTCGTACTTAAAGCATGATGTTAAAGTATATTTTGTTGCTTTGATTATACATAGATTGTATGTATATCTGGTTCAGATGAATACGATGATGAATCAATAGTATTTGGCACTAAGTGTGTGATTTAAACTAGCTTCGGCTATATGAGGTACTAAGTGTGCGATGCCGACTTAGCTTCGGTTAATTGAGATGGCACTAAGTGTGCGAAATCATTCAAGCTTCAGGTAACCTTTATAGCACTAAGTGTGTGGATGTTTAAAGTACGAATAATTTACGGAAAGTCTTAAAACATTCTAAAAGAGGTAAGAATGAAAGTGAATAAATACGGGAAGATTCAGGTATGTACGGTACCTAAGTGGTAGATGATATTATGTATGTGAAGTTCATTGAATTGGTATGATTATATGAATAGGAAATGTGTTAATACTTATGTGTTGAAGTATTATGTTTTATATACTATTGATGATTTTAGTACAAGCTTACTAAGCTTTTGAAAGCTTTTTGTTTGTGTGTTTGCATTGTTTTATAGATATCGAAGCTACTTTAAGCTCGGGAATCGTCAAGGATCGTCACCACACTATCAAACCTCATTTTGGTACTTTTGAAAATGTATATTTTGAACTATGGCATGTATAGGCTAATAGTTGTGGGATTATGTTTTGTGATGTATATACTTAGCCATGTGATTTGGCTAATGGATGTGTTTGAACTCATAGTTGATAATGGCTTATGGTATGTGATGTTAATGTGCAATTGTAGTATGTTTTGGTTGGACAAAAGAAATGGTAAATGTTGGTAAGTAAGTTTTGGTAAGTTTAGCATGAGATTGAATAATGTATGGATCGAAATGTTTTGGTATGATCTTACCTTATGTTTAGCATGAGTTGGTAATGTTTATGAGTATGGATTTGGGTAAATATCATATGATATGAATGGTTTATGTTTTGGAGTTGAAATTGGCTGAAATGGTGGTAAAAATATGCTTGTTTCTTTGCTTGTAGGTTGACCCAATTTGGGGTGGCAAATTGGCTTTTCAAATGACCTATTTTTGTCCACACGGGTAGAGACACGGGCGCGTGTCTCAGCCATGTGCAACACATGGCTATGTTGCACGGTCGTGTGTCCCCTGGGGTACCCTACAATTGTAAGTCAGGCCCAAACACGGCCGAAGCACATGGGCCTATGGCTAGCCGTGTGGCCCAAGTCAGGCTCGACCACGGCCAAGACACACGAACGTGTCTTGTAGCTGTGTGGGCAAGTCAGTAGCTATTCCCTGTTTTGCCACAGCTTAGACAAACGGACGTGTCTAAGGCCGTGTGAGGTACACGACCTATTCACACGGGCGTGTGACCTTTTAAATTCATACTGGCGTGTGACCTTTTAAAAGTTGAAAATTTTTAAGAGTTCTAAAACATTTATATGTTATGGCCTGCTGGTCTGGTGGTTAAGTGCAGTGTTGAAGTGTTGGAGGTCCTGTGTTCAATTCTCTGTGATGGCATGGAGACAATATTTTTGCTCCAATTTCGGCTAAGAGTTGTGTTGGGGCAAAATTCTGAATAATTTTGTTTTAGTGGGTTAATAGGGAGTGATTTTAGGAGATAATTGGGGAGAGGTTATCAGAAAATAATCTGATTATCTTTTTGTTGCAAAAAAATAATAATAACAGAGTTTTGATTTTCTCTCCAATTCCCCAAACTTTTTCTGACATTTTCTTCTTTTCTTCTTCTTCTTCTTTATCTCTGCCCATTCTTTCCCCTAGTTGCTGCCAAAATTTCCATTATTTTCCCCTTCCGTTTCTTTTGTTTTTCAATTGATTCGGTTGTTCATCGTTTGTTTTGCGTGTTCGGTAAGTAACGATTTTATCTATTGTTAATCGTTCTTGGTTAATCTCTAAATAGGGGATTCATTTTTGGTGTTTAGGAGTTAATCAAGGGGCAGTGGTATTGAATGACACTGTGATTGTGCGAAGTCATGGTTACTCAAGCGAGGTAAGGGTTTTGTTTGGTTTTTAGTCAAGTTACTTCTGAAATTGGTTGATTAAAAACGAATTAAGTGATTAATCTAGAGATATGTTAGTCGATTTTTAAGTTCTGGAGGCTTACGAGTGCTTACGCATCAGGAACGATACTAGGTGTGTACCTAAAACGCAGAAAACGGGATTCGGTAAAAAGCCAAAATTGCTTACTGTCGAGAAATAAGAGAAAATGATGCGAAAAAAATTATAGAGAAAGGAAATAAGGGTGTTATAAACTTAAAAATCAACGTTTTGCACTAAAATAGTTTTGGTTAGCAGCAGTAGTCTAAATTTGAAAAATCAGCCAAAATAGTGGAAATTGAGTTAGAGGTTGAATAAAATATGAAATTATAGTTTATTGAGTAAAGTTTTTCATGGAAGAAACAATGTAAGCAATGGAATTGTAAATTATTGATATAATAAATTTTGTGAGACAATGTTAGAATGATTCCGGGTTCCCTTGTTTTGACTTTTGAAAATCACAAAAAATTGTAAAACCTTAATTAGGGTATTAAATTTATATTTTTAAATCCTTAATGAGTCTATTTTCAAGAGAAACAAATGGAAACATCATCCAAATTTCGTACTAAGAGATAAATAATTTTTAGTAAGGAAAGGTTGAAGCTCTCAAACAGTAGAATAGGGATAAATTTGAAGATTTTACTGTACTTATTTCATAAACTATAAATTCTAAAAATTTTATGGTAGAAAGTTATTTTAGTCTAGATTCAAAAACATCAAGTGGATCTTAATTTGGAATTCTGTAGCTCAAGATATAAATAATTTAGTGACAATGACTCAAGTAGACAACTTTAAATGAACATATAACTAAATAGTGAAAACATATATGAATATTTAGCTAGCATGGGTTACATTAAAAATGGATCACATGGCTAAGGCCAATTTGGGACGAGTGGGCCACACGGGTAAATCACATGGTCGTGTGAGCCCATTTTACCGAAATGTTTTTAAGGTTGCACGGCTCGCCCAAGTAGACTGTGAACCTACTGTAAGGTCTATAAGCGCTACTTAGAACCCTAAATGTGTGAAATTGACTGAATGATATCTGTACTGAGCATGTTAATATCTGAACTGAATATATGTACTGAAATTGCATAATAGCATATCATCCATTGTATGTTACATTGCATTGGGTTGGGGGTTGTTATTTGGAGGAAGTCTACTGAAAGGCTTTAAGCCTAATTTACTGGCAGCTTAGCTGTAAACTACTGTTTTGTGCTGCATTTGGTACTACTTGGAGTGTAGGGATGGGTGGGTTGATTATATACCCACATGGAGTGTAGGGTTGGACAGAGAAGGTGTGTAGAGGCTAGATGGGTAGGATTTTGCTACTGCATAACTGTTATTGCTATTGATACTGTGATGGGCTAAGACCCTACTGCATTTTTGACACTGTACTGAGATGGGCTAAGGCCCAAATTGTCACTGATACTGAAAAGGGCTTAGGCCCAAGACCATTCAACTGTGCACTGAAAATACTGATTGTTTGTTTGTTTCTGAGGGATTACACATTGAGTTTACGTAAACTCACCCTTTTTTTTTAATGTGCACAGGTAATCCCCAGACTTAGACGGACCGGTGCGACGTAGGACTCAGTGGTGACCACAGTAATTTTTGGACTTCATGGTTTTCAATTTACGATTTATAATTTGATTATTATTGATTATTTGGGTTGCAATTTAAGGACCCTCTGGGACTTTGGTTTTAAATTTGGGTTTTTATTTATTTATTTATTTTACTTTATGGATTTATACCTGCTGGTCGTAGGAAATTCAGTTTTCAAAAAGTTAAAGTATTTTCTAAACGCATGATCACTTAGACTGTTTTATTAAAGCTTCCGCAACTAGGGATGTTTCAAAACAAATTTTTTAAATGAATAAAGATGACTTCCTAAGTTCTAACAAAGGTTTACTAAAGATAATAACATGGAATGTTTTTATTGTAACAATGAGGTTTCAAAAACACTATCGTGTGGCATTGCCAGATACGACCATAATGTCTAGGCCGGGTTTGGGGTGTTACATTTAGTGGTATCAAGCTAGGTTGCAAAAATCGGCTGTGGATTATGGGTTTTATAAAAAAAATGGGCTTATGAAAAATTCATTTCCAAATGATTTGAAATGTTTTTACTGAATAAGTGGTACACTAAGTCTTCGGTACTAACCCTATAAGTACTCTGAACTGTGATTTTTTTTAAACTGAAACTATTATGGATAGTATATTCTGAAACTACTATAGGTAGTAAATTGTACTGAAAACACTCTAGTTTGTGTATACTGAAAATTGTAGAGAAACTGAAAACTGTAGTGAGACTGTGATTTACGAAACGAACTCTGAATAACCGATACTATTTTACATAAAACATTTGTTAATAAACATTGGAATTATAACTGATTCATAAAACTGTTAATACAGATAAACGTGATTAGACAATGAGCGCATGAGGTATTCACGGACGGGGTACTAGAGGTCAAGGTAAAGGTCGTAGAGGAGCTCGAGCTGAGTCCTCTTCACTGGGTAGCATACCAAATTTGGATACGAGTGAGATGCCAGTGTCGCCTGCTACTGAGACTGGGTCTCAAGATTGCATGGCTGGGGATGACACATTGTCCCAGGCTATGCTAAGGATTTTGAAGAGGGTCGTTGGGCCCAATACTGTATCTGGGGGCCAAGGGTCAGTTACGGAATGACTCCGGTCCAATGGAGCTGAGCTCTTCAGGGGTGTCACTAGAGTTGCCCCTAATGTGGCCGAGTACTGGATTGTGGCCACGGAGAGGATCATGGATGACTTAGACTACACCTTAGAGTAGAAATTAAAGGGTGCAGTCTCACTATTGAAGGATGAGGCTTACCAGAGGTGGCTCACTGTTAAGGAGGGCACTCAGCCCGGGCGTCTGACCTGGAAGTTCTTTAAAACTGCCTTCCAGGGGAAATATGTGGGGGCGAGCTATGTGGATGCTCGTGGAAAGGAATTCATGAATCTGACTCAGGGAGATCGATTAGTGGCTGAGTATGAGGCCGAGTTCCTACGATGAGCCACTATGCGTGAGGTATGGTGGCCTTTGAGTATGAGCGATGTAACACTTCTTACCCGTGTCCTACGTCGGTATAGGGTACGAGGCATTACCGGACTTAAATATAATCAATCATGTAAAAACCGGCCATAAAATTTTGTTCTATTCAAAAACTTTCATACATATGCTTACCATCCCTTATATGGGCTACGGGGCCCAAAATATACAATTGGGGTGGTTCGGGACCAAACTGTAAACATATGAAACTTTTGCAACACTTAGAAAATTTTCACACTTTGGAGAGTCACACACCCGTGTGGCTTGGCCGTATGGGTTTCACACATCCGTGTGGCTTGGACACGCCCATGTCTTTAGCCTGTGTAACTCACTGTTTATGACTTCAGCAAACATTTAAAGTCACACGGCCAAGTCACACACCCGTGTACTAAGGCCGTGTCCCCCACACGGCTGAGACACACCGCCGTGTCTCTACCTGTGTGGTCAACACTTAGGCTATTTTCCAAGCCTTTATGTTACCCTTAATCCTTCACATCTTTATACACCCTAAGGGCACATATCATGACATCATTTTAATGATTTAGCATCCCATATTAAGACGCATTCATAACATTAACGCCAACCATATATGGCCAACAAGCCTAATCCCACCACCTCATCATAAGCATTAGAACATAGCATAGATAGATAGGTCCACAAACCATAATCAAAATAAGACACACCTCTTGGACATATCCAAATAACTCAATATAAGCCAATACATTTGGCTAATCATAATAACACATAACATAAAGATAAGTGCCTATACATGCCACTCACTTAAAAACGTTTAACATATATCAATATTACAAAGGTGATGACTTGATAGTGTGATACTGCCTCCGACAATCTCCAATCCAGAGCTAACCTGACGGCACTAAAGAAAAGGAAAGGAAAGGAGTAAGCTTTATAGCTTAGTAAGACCGTTTGAAAAATAATAAGCAATTATCAACTTGCTCCTCAAGGTAATACAACCATATTTGCACTTTTACTTATGTTCAGATTAAGCTATTTTCTCAAGTCAGTCATTAAATTATTTATATCATGAGCTACAGAACTCCAAATTAAGATCTGCTAATTTTCCCTGAAACTAGACTCACATATCTTCTTATTATAAAATTCTCAGAATTTTTACTCTAGCCAATAAGTACAGTTTATTCTTTAAAATTACCCCTATTTTGCTATCTGACAGATTCGACCCCTCTTCACTAAAAATTAATTATCTCCCTATACGAAATTCAAATGATGTTCCCATTTATTTCTTTTGAAAATAAACTCATTAAAGATTCTAAGCATATAAACTATAACTCAATATTATTTTTGTACAATTTTAAATGATTTTCTAATATTAGAATAGGGGATTTCAAAATCATTTTGACTTTGTCTCACACAAGTTCAAATATCTCATAATAGAAAATTCTTTTGCTTACACCGTTACCTTTATAAGAACTAGACTCAATAAGCTTTAATTCCATATTTTATTCAATCTCTAATTCACTTTCTACTATTTTTGGTGTATTTTCAAAGTTGGACTGTTGCTACTATCCCAAAATTGTTTAGTGTAAAATAATGGTAACTAAGCTTATAACACCTTTACAATCCATTTCAATCATCATGGTAAAATACATATTTGTACATCATAAGCATAGAACCATAATCACAAGGTCATCACAATTTCATTCTCATAGGCATAACTTACTTGTTTGTATCCTTACCAAAGATGCATCATTTCAAGATCGTAATAGTATTTGAGCTTCGAGTACATACCTGTACCTTTTCAACATGCTCAAAACATTTCATAGTTCGTTCATACATAAATGGACATAAGCACAACTTACTCACAACTATCCAATACAATTTATATAGCATATATCGAGCTCACATCTCATACGTTTTAAGTAGGTACCTGTACCACTCACAACATGGTCATAACTTCTCTCATTAAGCTTAAACTGTAAATCTCTCCATTGAACCGTTCGGAATACTAAAGGATATTCGATAAGCCCCAAACATAGGGTAGGATGCCGATGGCATGTCCTAGACATGGTCTTACACTGGCTCATACATCAAGTCGATGCCATGTCCCAAACATGGTCTTATACTAACTATCGCAATCGAGGCCGATGCCATGTCCCAGACATAGTCTTACACTGGCTCTCACATATCCGTGCTGATGTCATGTCCCAGACATGGTCTTACACTGATACATCTCATAGTTGATGCCATGTCCCAGACATGGTCTTACACTGGCTCACATCTCGAGGCCGATGCCATGTCCCAGACATGGTCTTACACCAGCTCTCATCTCAATGCCGATGCCATGTCCCATACATGGTCTTACACTAGCACACATGTCACCCAAATGTCATAGCATGAATATCCAATCTATTCTTACGGTTCAATCGAGAGTTTATCTTATTAAGTCTCATCATACATTTTTCATAGCCCCATTCAAGCATTTTATGCAAAATTAATCATTCAATGCATAATAACAATAAAGTTATTAATATTTATGCATAACTACTTGTTTCAATGGAATATCATATTCCATCAAATTTCTAATGTATTCAATCATCACATAAATGTTATTAACATTTGGCATCACTTTCTCATATACAATATCATCAACATATAATTCAATACAATCATAGAAAGATAGATTTCAAGTATATTAACAATAACATGGATATCATGCTTATTTAATCACAAGGACTTACCTCGAATGCAATTTCGACTAATTACTCTATTTTAGTCCATAACCTCGTACTTTTTGATTTAAGCCCGAATCTCGGTTTTATTGGCCTATAATAATAAAATTCACTACTTTAATCATCATATTAACCAATACATTCCATAATTTATACTTTGGCAAATAAAGACCATTTTGCCCCTAGACTTTCACAAAAATTATGATTGTACCCCTAGGCTTGTAAATCGATTTTTATCAAATCTCATCATTAATCAAGCCTAGACAAATTCAACCATTTTGCAAAATAATCCCCCCATTAGCTAGCTCATGCTACAAGGGTTCCAAAAACATAAAAATCAACAAAAACAAACACAAATTTCAGTTACAAGAAAAGGATTTAATTTGCTGAAAATTTGAGCTTCAAAACCCCCATGTTTGCTACCATTTTTGGTGGACGAGGAAGAAAGATGAAAAGATGAAACCTTTTTTTTTTCTTTTTGTTTTATTTTATTACCAAATAAGTCACCTAATGCCACCAACTTTTGACTTTTCAAATTTTTTTGTCCCTATGGCCGGCCACCACTTCCCAAATGGCCTATTTGCACTTTAAAGACCTCTAATTTTGGTTCCCTAGCTATTTAACATATTTGGATAGTAAAACAAAATTTTTGCCCTTTATGCGATTTAGTCCTTTTTCGCAATTAAGCTTACAAATGCTAAAATTAATTCACCAAAATTTTCATGCACTCATATAATCATGCTATAACACATAAAATAATATTAAAATAATTTATTAACCTCGGATTTGTGGTTCCAAAACCACTGTTCCAACTAGGCCCAAAATTGGGCTGTTACAAGCGATGTATTCGTTTTAAGGATGGGCTCAGAGATAATTTGAGAGTCTTGATAGCTCCGCAGAGGGAGCGTGATTTTTTTGCACTAGTGGAGAAGACAAAGATCGCTGAGGAGGTTAAACGCGCTGAGCACCAAAACTGTGACCGTGAGAGGGGTAAGAACAAAAGGGATTCGAAGCCCTCGATTTCTGCACAGAGGGCAAAGAACAAGGCCAGAGCTAATGGCCCGGTTAGAGCTGGGCCCCCTGTTATTGTTACTGGACTACAGCCATGTATTGATTGTGGTAGACGCCACCAAGGTGAGCGTTGGAGAATGATTGGGGCGTGCTTACGGTGTGGGTCATTAGAGCACCGTATTAAGGAGTGTCCGCTAAGGGCCGATCAGATGCAAGCTCCGGATATTGGTACAGCACAGCCACAGAGGGTAGTGCAGGCACCACCGAGGGGCAGTGGATAGGCCAGAGGTGGTAATGGTATGGGTAGTGGGTAGAGAGCATCAGGCAGAGGTGATGGATAGGCTGAGGCGAGACAGCCGGCCCTAGTTGATGCTGCTCATCACCGAGAGGATGGAAATACTCCAGACATTATCACAGGTACGTTCTTTATTCCTGATGTACCGTATATTTCTTTGATAGATATAGGGCCTACTCATTCATACATAGCTAGCAACATATCTGGAAACTTGGGGATTTCAGTTGACAACACTACGAGTGAGATTACGGTACTGAGTCCGTTAGGGCAATCTGTTAGAGTTAGCAAACTATATAGGGAAGTTCCTTTTGAGGTACAAGGGGCAATCTTCCTGGTTAATTTGATGGAGCTTCTATTTGGGGAGTTCGACCTAATTTTGGGGATGGATTGGTTGGTTAAGCGTCGTGTTAGCTTGGACTATGCGACTAAGAGGGTTGTACTAAGGACTAAGGAGGATAAGGAGGTAGTCATGATTGGAGAACGCCAAAATTACTTATCTAATGTGATCTCTGTACTGGTGGCAGAGAAGATGGTGCATAAGGGATGTGAGGCATTCTTGGCCTACGTAAGTGTTTCAAATGTTGGACTGAGTTGGGCGAGTGACGTGTTCTGGCTCCTGAGCTAGTATCAGAGATTGAGGATAAGGTTAGACTAATTCAGGATCATCTGAAACCGGCATTGGACAAACAGAAATCTTATGCGGATCTAAAGCATCAAGAGATTGAGTATTCCACAGGGGACTTCATATTTCTCAAGGTCTGGCCACGGAAGAAGGTACTGAGGTTTGATCATAAGGGCAAGTTGGCCCCTAGGTTTATTCGACCTTATTGTATTTTGAAGCGAGTGGGACTATTTGCTTATCAATTGGAGCTACATCTAGAGTTGGATCAAATTCATGACGTGTTCCGTGTCTTTATGTTAAGGCGCTATCGCTCTGATCCTACTCGTATTGTTCCAATTGAGGAGATTAAGGTGAGGCCAAACTTGACGTTTAAGGAAAAGCCGGTTCAGATTCTTGATCGTGACGTTAAGGTTTTGCGAAGGAATTTTATCCCTCTCGTGAAGGTTTTTTGGATTAATCATACTACTGAGGAGGCGACGTGGGAGCTTGAAGATGCGATGTGTATGCAGTATCCTCATCTATTTTGATCAGGTAAATTTCGAGTACGAAATTTTCTTTTAGGGGGTAGAGTTGTAACGCCCTAAAATTTTAATTTTTGATTCTGTGTATGTGTGACACACAATTGAGTATCTGCTTCAGTGATTAAGTGTTCTGGGTGTGTGTGTGTGAGGTCCCAAGTTCAAGCCTTGGGCAAATTTTGGTATTTTTCTAAATAAAACCTTAACCTTGTGCAAAGGGCATAAGTTTAATTGTTGGTAAGTTTAGATCAGAATGGGCTTGCTGGTCTGGTGTTTAAGTGGAGTGTTGGAGTGTTGGAGGTCCTGTGTTCAATTCTCCGTGATGGCATGGAGACAGTATTTTTGCTCCACTTTCGGCTAAGAGTTGTGTTGGGGCAAAATTCTGAGTAGTTGTGTTTTAGTGGGTTAATAGGGAGTGATTTTAGGAGATAATTGGGGAGAGGTTATCAGAAAATAATCTGATTATCTTTTTATTGCAAAATAATAATAATAATAATAAAGTTTCGGTTTTCTCCCTAATTCCTCAAACTTTTTCTGACGTTTTCTTCTTCTTCTTCTTCTTCTTTTCTCTCCTCTGCCGATTGTTTCCCCTAGTTGCTGTCAAAATTTCCATTATTTTTTCCCTTCTGTTTTTTTTCCCAATTGATTCGGTTGTTCATCGTTGGTTGCTGTGTTTGGTAAGTAACGGTTTTATCTATTGTTAATCATTCTTGGTTAACCTTTAAAAGTGGGATTCCTTTTTAGTGTTTAGGAGTTAATCAAGGGGCTGGTGGTTTTGAATCGACGCTGTGATTGTGTGAAGTCATGGTTACTCAAGCGAGGTAAGGGTTTTGTTAGGTTTTTAGTTGAGTTCCTTCCGAAATTGGTTGATTAAAAATGAATTAAGTGATTAATCTGGAGATATGTTGGTCGATTTTTAGGTTTTAAAGGCTTAGGAGTGCTTACGCATCAGAAACGATACCAGGTGTGTACCCGAAACGCAGAAAACGAGATTCAGTGAAAGGCCAGAAGTACTTGCTGTCGAGAAATAAGAGAAAATGATGCGAAAAAAATTATAGAGAAATGAAATAAGGGTGTGTTATAAACTTGGAAATCAACATTTTGCACTAAAATAGTTTTGGATAGCAGTAGTAATCTAACTTTGAAAAATCATCAAAAATAGTGAAAATTGAGTTAGAGGTTGAATAAATATGAAATTAAAGTTTATTGATTCTAGATTTTCATGGAAGAAAAAGTGTAAGCAATGGAATTGTAAATTATGTGATATAATAAATTTTGTGAGACAAGGTCAGAATGATTTCAGGTTCCCCTATTCTGACTTTTGAAAATCATCAAAAATTGTAAAAAAAAAAATTAATTAGGGGCTTAAATTTATGTTTTAAATCCTTAATGAGTCTATTTTCAAGAGAAATAAACAAAAACATCATCCAAATTCTGTACTAAGAGATAAATAATTTTTAGTAAGAAAAGGTTTAAGTTGTCAAATAGTAGAATAGGGATAAATTTGAAGATTTTACTGTACTTATTTCATAAACTATAAATTCTAAAAATTTTATGGTAGAAAGTTATTTAAGTATAATTTCAAAAACATCAGGCGGATCTTAATTTGGAATTTTGTAGCTTAAGATATAAATAATTTAGTGACAACGACTCAAGTAGACAGCTTTGAATGAAAATATAAGTAAATAATGAAAACATATATGAATGTTTAGCTAGCATGGGTTACATTAAAAATGGATTACACGACCAAGGCCAATTTGGGCTGAGTTGGCCACATGAGTGTGTGGACCCACACGGGTAGATCACATGGGCGTGTGAGCCCATTTTTACCGAAATGTTTCTAAGGTTGCACGGGTCGCCCAAGTCGACTATGAACCTACTGTAAGGTCGGTAAGCACTACTTAGACCCCTAAATGTGTGACATTGACTGAATGATATCTATATTGAGCATGTTAATATCTGAACTGAATATATGTACTGAAATTGCATAATAGCATATCATCCATTGTATGTTGCATTGTATTGGGTTGGGGGTTGTTATTCGGAAGAAGTGGCTGAAAGGCTTTAAGCCTAATTTACTGGCAGCTCTGCTGCAAACTATTGTTTTGTGCCACATTCGATACTACTTGGAGTGTAGGGATTGGTAGGTTGATTATATCACTACATGGAGTGCAGGGTTGGATAGAAATGGTGTGTAGAGACTGGTTGGGTAGGATTTTGCTACTGCATAATTGCTACTGCTACTGATATTGTGATGGGCTAAGGCCATACTACATTTTTTACACTGTACTGAGATGGGCTAAGGCCCAAATTGTCACCGATACTGAAAAGGGCTTAGGCCCAAGACTATTCAACTGTGTACTGTGAATACTTGATTGTTTGTTTGTTTCTACGGGATTACACACTGAGTTTACGTAAACTCACCCCTTTTGTTTAATGTGCATAGGTAATCCCCAGGCTTAGACAGATTAGTGCGACGGAGGACTTAGCGGTGACCACAGTAATTTTTGGACTTCGTGGTTTTCAATTTACGATTTATAATTTGATTATTATTGATTATTTGGGTTGTAATTTAAGGACCCTCTGGGACTTTGGTTTTAAATTTGGGATTTTATTTATTTATTTTACTTTATGGATTTATACCTGCTGGTCGTAAGAAATTCGGTTTTCAAAAAGTTATAGTATTTTCTAAATGCATGATCACTTAGACTATTTTATTAAAGCTTCCGCAACAAGGGATGTTTCAAAACAAATGTTTTGAATGAATAAAGATGACTTCTTAAGTTCTAAAAAAGGTTTACTAAAGTTAATAACAAGAAATGTTTTCATCATAACAACGAGGTTTCAAAAACACTATCGTGTGACATTGCCAGATACGGCCATAACGTCTAGGCCAGGTTTGGGGTGTTACATTCCATCAGTAAATCAAAGGTCATACAGATTAAATTTTGTAACGTTTATGTGGATGAAATACAAACATTGAATATGAGATTGCTCGTTATTTATTTACCCAAAATTGTTGAACTATGTCATGACAGGGAAAATATTTTAAATAGCAATTTGCATTTAGCTAATAAATGAGTAAGTTAGGTTATTGAATTGAAATGTATGAGCTTACTAAGTATTTTAAATATGTACTTTTGTTATTATGTTTTGTAGATTTTTGGATACTCTGAACGTGCCAGCCAAATCAGCAGGAGCTCACACCTATCATCTTTTAACTCAGTAGATTTTGAAGTTTGAAAGTGTGGTTACTTGTGGCATGTATATAGGATCTTTACTTACAAGTATTGATCCTGTTTTGGTACTTGGGTTGTGAATTAACTTATATAAAAATATGATGTATGTAATGCCTAATGCATATTTGGTAATGAGTTATTATAACTCAAGTTTGAACGGTACTATAGGTGTTTATGTGATAACAAGTTTTTGGTAGGAATATTGTTAATTTTTTTATGCCAGAATGAATGAGTTGAATGATTTAGATGGTTGTTGTTTCATGATTGTAATGTGGTGCCATTGAGGGCATCTTGGTTATGCTTAGATTTAATGTTTTGACTCATTTTAGTGTGTTTTGAATTGGTATAAATAGATGTAGATGGTATAGCTTGATTTCTAAGAAAAGATGGATGACATTGTTTGACTTTGAAGGTATTTTGGGTACACACGGACTATGACATGGTTTGCCACACAGCTTTGTGCCCCACACAGATGTGTATACGATTTGTAACATGGTTGTGTGCTCTGTTTAAATTTTGGAATTTTAGGTCCACAAGGCATCAGTTAGTTACAGGGTCTAGAGACACGACCATGTGTCTCGTTTCACATAGACTAAGCTCCGCTACACGGTTTGGCCACACAACCATGTCCCTACACCACACAGACTTTGCCTTGTCACACCCTGGCCAAACGGTCTTGTGACCCTTGTTTGCACTATTTACCTATATTTTTATAAAAGTTTTGATTTAATCCAGAATTGTTCCTGGTTTGTATAAATTGTTCTATAAGCTCGATTTAGGTCAATATATGATTGAATAACATGGAAATGATTGTAACTTATTATGAAATGATATTTTTTCTATATTTGATTGATTGGTGAAAAGTGTTAGTGTTTTACCGTTGTATCATCTTATAACTCAAGTTAGGCGATCGAACTTTGTATAGGGTGTTACACAATTGATATCATTTTGTCTCACTGATGCTCAAACATTGTAGTGTCCCATTCACAAGGCCTAGAGCTTCGCACATTATAGTTTGCACCTAGCAAACTGAATTACAAAATTTAACAAAAATTCTCTTTCCCCATCCATCTGCCAATTCCTCCAATTTCACCAAAATAAATTACTTTCGTGATTCGCATATAATATAATCATAAATTACTTCTGTGCTATCACCTACGATTCGTCATGTATCTAATTGTCTATTCACAACCATATTGCATTCAACAAATATGCTTGCAACATGCACATACACATACACAACCTACTTGACCTCTATATTCATACACAAGCCAATGCAACCACAAATGTCATTTAATGAAACATCACAACATCAACAACCACACAAAAGTCAGGTGCAGAGACTCACCTTGCTTTATTTGTCCTTGACAGCTTAGCTTGTCCAAACGCCAGAGGCTCCTTTTTCCTAGAAGCTAAGCATGACAACTGTAACACCCTTTACCCGTGTCCAACGCTGGAATACGGTACGAGGCATTACTGGACTTAATCGTTCACAAACATGCAAAAATCGGGCCATAAAATTTCTTTTAATTCAAAAATTTTCAAATACATGCATGTTGTCCCTTATTGGGTTCTACGAGGCCCAAAACATACATCAAGATTGATTCGGGACTAAATCAAGAACTTGAAAAGTTTCAGGAAAACTTAGAAAAATTTCCCCTGAAACAGGGTAACACTCCCGTGTGGACATAAAGACACGCCCGTCTCCTCAGGCCGTGTAACTCTCTATTTATGATGTCAGCATACAAATCGAACCACACGGCCAGACCACATGCCCGTGTCTCCAGGTCGTGTCCCTTACACGGTTAAGACACACGATCGTGTCTCAACCGTGTAGTCAACACTTAGGCTATTTCCCAAGCCTTCATGTTACCCATAAACCCTTACAACCTTATACATATTAAAACCACAAATCATGACATCATTTTAGTGATTAAACACACTTTATTAAGACATATTCACAACATTAACATGTCCTCTTACAAGTAATACGTCTACTCATGCAATACCAAGTCTAGGTTCCTTAATTCACATCCATGATACTTGTCATTTGATGATCACTTTTACCATTATACTATGGTTACCAACTTATCCATCAAGCACTCATGTTCATCCATTATCATGTTGTTTTTATAATGTGCAATTACTACATGGCTATGACCACCTAAATTGGTCATAGAGTATACATCCAACACACATATCATATTACCAACCATGCATGGCAAACAAACATAATCACATCATAAATATTAGACATGACACGAATAGCTAGATTTACAAGCCATAATCAATATGAGCCACATCTCATGGCCATATACATATAACTCAATATAAGCCAATACATTTGGCCAAAGCGTAATAACACATGTCATAAAACTAGATCCCTATACATGCCACTCACTTGAAATTCTAATATATGCTTCATTATTCCAAAGATAGTGACCTGATAGTGTGATGCTGCCTCCGACGATCTCCAACCCTGAGCTAACCTATCAACACTAAAGAAAAGGAAAGGAAGGGAGTAAGCTTTATAGCTTGGTAAGACCATATGAAAATAATAAGCAATTTATCAACTTGCTTCTCAAGGTAATACCACCATATTTGTACTTTTATTTACGTTTAGGTCAAGCTATTTTCTCGAGTCATAGTAATTAAATTATTTATATCTGGAGTTACAGAACTCCAAATTAAGATTCACTAATTTTTTCAGAAACTAGACTCACATATATTCTTACCATAAAATTTTCAGAATTTTTGGTTCAGCCAATTAGTACGGTTTATTCTTCAAAGTTACCCCTTTTACACTGTCTAACAGTTCTGACCCTTCTTTACTAAAAATTGATTATCTCATAATACAGAACTCGGATGATGTTCTTGTCTATTTCTATTGAAAATATACTAATTAAGAATTCTAAGAATATAAATTATAACCCATAAATATTTTTGTAAAATTTTCAATGTTTTTCTCAAATCAGAATAGGGGATTTCGAAATCATTCTAACTCTGCCTCACAACAATTTAAATATTTCATAATATGAAACTCTTTTGCTTACATCGTTTCTTCTATGTGAAACTAGACTCATTAAGCTTTAATTTAATATTTTATTTATCCTCTAACTCAGTTTCCACATCTTTTGGTGGATTTTCAAAGTCACACAATTGCTGCTGTCCAACACTGTTTTAGTGCAATATACTGATAACTAACATAAGTTCACTTTCGACTAATCATGAACTCACCATTTCATGAATTCTATGTTCAAATGCACAATATAAGTTACCATGATATTGCAACAAAATTTACAATCATAATTCATACATCTTAGCTCACCGATGTCTCAACATTTCAAAGTCTCAATAATCATAAGCTTAGTGTTCATACCGATACTCATCGTAATATATCATATAACCATACCTCTTTAACAAGCCCTTCTTGGGATTTTCATCATATCTATTGCATTACCCATTGAACACTTGGAATACTATTGGGTACGCGAAAAACTTGCACATAAGTGCCACATATACATATGTAGCCAAAGCTACCTCATAACATGTAATGCTCACAATGAAGCTACTCACAGGCTTAGCTATCGGTCAAGGTGTAGCTACACGGGCTGCTCACACAAGCTGTCAGGTATCCAACCAACTCAAGGATTACCTAGCCATCGGCAGGACACACAAGACCATTGCCCGAAACCCAATTACATGTATCGCATCCATTATGAACTCGGACCAACTCAACGAGCTTAGATGCCTCATATATATCACGAACTTGGACCAACTAAACAAGTTCAGATTTTTCACGTATTTCATATATCACTTGTCATGGATCAACATTTTCTTGCATTTCATGTAATATTCTTCCATGTCATATTTTCATATCATAGACACCATTCCATCAAATTTTCCAATATTTTAAATCATCACAAAAATGTTATTAACATTTGGCATCACTTTCTCATATACAATATCATCAACATATATTTCAATACAATGATAGCAACATAGATTTCAAGTATATTAACAACAACATGGATATCATGCTTATTTAATCACACGGACTTACCTCGAATGTAATTTCGGCTAATTACTTCATTTTAGTCCATAACCTCGTACTTTTCGATTTATGCTCAAATCTCGATTTCTTGATCTAACATGATGAAATTCACTCATTTAATCATTACATTAATTAAAACATTCTATAATTCACAATTTGGAAAAATGACCATTTTGCCCTTAGACTTTACAAAAATTATAATTTTGCCCTTAGGCTCATAAATTAATTTTTATCGAATTTCCTCCTTTACCAAGCCTAGCTGAATTCTTTTTATAACTATGGGTCCGTTTGGAAACCAGGAAAACATTTTCCGGAAAATGTTTTCCTGGTTTTACCGTGTTTGGATGCTTGAAAACATTTTCCAAAGGGAAAATATTTTACTGGACACGGGTAAAATCCCCTTCAATTTGGGGAAAACGTCTTACCGATTTCAATTGTGTAAGACATTTTCCATCTCCTCTTCATCCAGGTAAGGCTTTGTTTTTCATCCGTTCTACCTTCTTTTTCTTCCATTCTTCAAATTTTTCCATGTCTTTTTCTTCTTTCGTTCTTCAATTTTCCTTAATTCGTCGCATTTCGCTTCCTCTCGAGCAAAGTCATTGTTTAGTTTCTGTCTTCCCCTCTTTCTCCGTAAATCATTCTTCCTTGCAAGGTATGGCATCTTCTTATTCTCGCTTTTTCATTTTGTTTTGGTGATGGGTTTTGTGATGTGGAGTTGTGGTTTTGGTGATTTTTTTTCATATGGATTCTGATTCCCTTGGATTGAGATTGACGTGTGGTTGTTGTCCCTCTTTTGGTTTTTTTCATTCTTGTTGTTTCGGCTTTTTTTGCCATACTAACAAACCGTGGTTGTTCTCTTGGTAGTCGGCAGTGACTTTGGCTTATACTTTCGATTGTTGGTGGGATTATCATTTTTCATTCAATGGGTTTTGACTGGTGTTCTCATGTGTTGTTTTAGGTTAGTTGTGTCATATACTTTGTGAGCCTATAGAACCAGAAGCTTCACTACTAGTTCTAGCACAAATAATCTTAGGATCTGAACATCTTAATTTTGCCAACACAATAAGTATATGAATTAGGCTCCACCAACTGGAAATGTTAAAAGCAAATTTGGATTCTTCTTATAAAACAAATTTGAAAATCTGATGTGCAAATATCATGATTTGAAATTAGAAGAGAGTTGTAATGCTAAGTGTTCTTGCTTGACTCATTAATAAAGATGCTAAATATGACAGAATCATCAAATGAGATATACTTCTTTCATTGAGAATCATAGTTTGGTTTATAACAGTCACTGATCACTGCCATAGAAACAACCTAATATAATAAGCACTCAATAAGGGTGATACCACCGGCCATCATTGTTGTGTTTTCCCCTGCTTTGAACTTCCACTATCTTTACTATTTCTTTGATGTGGAGGTGGGTTTCAAGTTGAGCTTCTAGTTGTTGCCAAGTTAATAGGACGATAAATGGTTTAAAATCATTAGGTATATCCTACTATAAGATTACAACAATAGAATGTCATCAAGTATAATCTTTTCCAAGATGCACAAATATGATCATACCCAAACTAAATTCCTTTGATTTTATTTTTTCCTTTTTGTTTTGGGGTATAAAGTCAAGTATTTAAGCATACGGGGAACTACTGAGCCTTAATGCTACCAAACAAATCATAAACCTTGTTGTCATTGATGCTGATGACTATTTTAGATGAGGATGACGCGCTTTGGAGACCATAAAGTCTTCCAAAGATGGTTCTCCAACATGGTGACACTACGGTTTGATTTGCTTAGTTTTATGGTCAATTAAAACATATGATAAGCAGCAGTTAAATATTTAGGTATAACAAACATCAAAATAATACCAAAATGGTTCAGGTTTCATATTCAAACACAACACAACATAACACAACACAACATAACATAACATAACCATAGAGTTTGTAAGAGTTCCCCACCAGACAGATAGGAAAACATAAGTCTTAAACATAAGTCGTAAACAACAATATGGTGGTGAAACACCTCCCACCTATGCATACTTCTAATACAAGACACTTACTAACAGCACTTGATTTATTTAGTACTTCTTTTCCAGGGATATAAGAGTGCTGCCTGCAGTTTCCTTCCAACAGAAGCTTGTCTCCAGGACACTTGCGTTAAAAAAAATAGATCCGATAGAAGTTAACAATAAATATGGTATTCAATTGATATAATGTAAGGCATTGCAAATGGAATGATAAATAAATAGTCGATTGGTTGCATCTTCTCGGATTTGTTACACTCAAACTTCAAAACATAAACCGATATTGCAATCTGGTTTAGTTGGGTTTATGTTTGATTCTCGAGTAGTTGTCATCTTATTTTGATCTTATCATTTTAATGCATCCGGTTTATGGTTTATAAATATTTTACTATGACATATGCATGATTTTGATTTATGAGAATAAAAGATAGTGACAAGTTCAATTTCTATATTCTAGATTTTGGTGGTGGGCTCTGCCTCTTGATCCATTTTCTAAATTTAATCTTGTCTTCTATGTCCAAGAAAAAGAGAATAATATCTTTTATATTTTCAATTTCTAAATATGTTTTTTATTCTTAAAACATTTAAAAATGATAGAAAGACCAATGGACCACAAAGTTCAATCAATGCGAAATATAAAATCGGCTTTAATTATATATTCTGTAATATATAATTGATTATTGACATTTACATTATAAGTAAAATAAAAATTGTTAATTTTAAATTTTAAATTTAAATTTCTGATATGTTTTAAATTTAAATTTTCTCATTAATCTCATATTTAGGAGAAAAATAGAATGCATTTTGAAGTTCTATCTTGCTTTTTGCTTTTAATAATCAAGGTGTGGTTAAGGTAAAAATAGAATGCATGCTAAATGAATGAATCAATGGCACCAAACAGGACCAAAGTCACTGTAAACTAACTAATCACTACATGTTCTATATATATTTTTGATATATTTTTATATATTTAAAAGTAAATACATATAATCAATATTTTGGATGAATCAAAATATTTATATTAAATTTCAATATAATTCTAAATTTTCATCTACTTTCTTTCAATTTTCATCCATAATTCTAAATTTTTATATTAAAATATTTATCTCAATTTATTTTACAACTTCATTTCAAGTTTTTCTTTATAAAGCAAAGTAATGTGTCACCAACAACCGACTTGGAATCTCATCTAAAGTACTAAACAAGAAATAAAAAAAATTGTTAATACTTTATGTATATAACCAAATTGAATAAAATCGTTTATTTATCAAACTTTCTTAATTTTTTTAATATATCTTTATTCTATAATATTTAAAAATTTCACTAATTTGAAAATAAAATATTTATTTTATTATGAAAACTAATTACAAATAGAATTTATTTGAATTAAAAAATTGTATAATCAAATTTTGATCAAACAAGTGAAAAGAGGTAACAAGAATCGACTGCATGCATGCGTCTTCTTTCTTCTCCATCGTTTAGTCGTTGTTCAATAAAGTTAATGACCATGATTCTTTTTCTTTGGGCCACCCTTGGCCGACCACTTTTGATTTAATTTCCTTTTGTCCCAAGATTCAAAATTAATCCTAGGTAAAATTATTATACGTGTGTTACGAATTAGATTATATTTTATTTTTTTCGTTAATAGAATAGATAAATTAGTTTTTACATGTTAGGTCTAATAGTAAATCGGTCTTTTTGATTAAATATTTTATCAATTTCTGTTATTAAAAAATCATTGTAATTTTTATGATAGTTAACTCTATTCCCTTTAGTCATGGTAACTTTAGTCATTACTTGAGAAACTTTCATATATATATATATATATATGTATGTATGTATGCACTTTAGTCATGGTAATTTTAGCCATATATGTGACCTTATGAAAAGTTTACGTATTTTTTGTAGTGATCAAATATTTATGTGGTATTATGTAGATGGATCGTAATCAACATCATGCAATTGTCGGAGTCGTGGCTTCAGTTTTAGCTTTTGGGGCTCTCTGGATTAAAAAATTAAAAACTAGGAAGGAAATTACTTCTCATCCTAATGTGAATAGAGATTATGAAAGAGAAAATTATATTAATAGTATTTTATATAGTGGTGACCAGCATTGTATTGATGTGATAAGGATGAGACCGATTGTATTTTTTAATTTGTGTGATATTCTTAGTAGAAATAATTTGTTACAATCAACTAAATCGGTGAATATTAGGGAGCAAGTGGTTATATTTTTACATATAATTGGTCATAATGTAAGGTTTCGAGTGATAGGATCTAGATATTATAGATCAACTGAGACAATTCACCGTTATTTTAGGATTGTATTGAGAGCTATTTTGAAATTGTATAAGCTAGTTATTAGATTACCTGATGAGTCAATTCCTAGTGAAATCAGAAACAATTCAAGGTTTTATCCTTATTTTAAAAATTGTATTGGAGCATTAGATGGAACTCATGTTCGTGCATCCGTTCCACTTAACATTCAAGGAAGATTTCGTAGCCGTAAAGGGGGGACGACACAAAATGTATTGGCTGCCATTACATTTGATTTGAAATTTTCCTATGTTCTAGCTGGTTGGGAAGGTAGTGCACATGATTCTCGTATTTTAAGTGATACACTTTCACGCCCAAGAGGATTAAGAATTCCGGAAGGTAAGAATTATACAACATTAAATACCAAATAGTTCTAGTAAGCTCATAATTTATTAGTAATAATTATGTTTTGTCAAATTGTAGGTAAATATTATCTTGCTGATGCTGGATATGGCATCCGTAATGGATTTATTACCCCATATCGTGGTGTTCGATATCATTTAAAAGAGTTTAGTGCTCAGGGGCCTGAAAATGCAAAGGAACTCTTTAATCTTCGTCATTCATCATTACGAATCACTATTGAACGTGTTTTCGGGATTTTGAAGAAACGGTTTCGTGTATTAGATGCTGAGCCATTTTGGAATTTTCAAACTCAAGTAGATATAGTTTTGGCTTGTTGCATCATTCATAATCATATCATGGGAGTTGATCCTAGTGATTTACTTAATCAAGGATTATATGAGGAGCCTGAGTCTGATTTGATAATATCAACTCTTACGGAGCGAGAAGAAAGAGAAGAAGCAAGAGAATGGTCTGCTAAGAGAGATGAAATTGCACAAACTATGTGGACTGATTATATGGCTAGAAACATTAGGTAGGTTTAGGGCTTAGGGTTGTTGTTTCTATGTTATGTATGTTTTAGTATTAAAATTGTTTTTTTTTTTTTTTTTGTTAATGTTGGATTCTAAAATTTTAGTTTATTATATTTGTTGGATTCTGAAATTATTATGTCTTGATTTTGTTAGATATTGATTATGTTTCAAGCTTGTTAGATATTGAATTTATTATGTTTTAAGCTTGTTGGATATTGAAATGATTGACAATGACAATTATTAATGTAGAATGGGTAAGGGCAACAAAGAAGGGACCTTCAAGCAATTCAGGTGGACAAAACCGATGGAACATCTTTTTCTTGAAATTTTAGCAGAGGAGGCCCGAAAGGAAATAAGCCTTCTAATACTTTCAAAGCAGCTTTCTATTAATCGAGTTGTCGGGCTTATTTCTGAAAAATTTCAAGTCCAATGCGATGCAAAACATGTGGAAAATCATTTGAGGACTGTAAAAAAACAGTGGCAGATTATATGCACAATTCGGGGTGAAAGTGGTTTTGGATGGGATGATAACATGAAAATGATCACATGTGATAGAGCGACATATGATGCAGCAGTAATGGTAATATATGTATATATATGGTAAGTATATTTCAATTATTTTTTACTTGTTATTCTAATTTTGTATAATATCCAACAGGCGCACAAGAAGTATGAGCCATTTTTGAATAAAAGCATTGATCATTATGATGAAATGGCTTTGGTTGTTGGCAAAGATATGGCAACAGGGAGTTTTGCCAGAACATTTGCTGACATAGATTTGGATGATGATAACATAGATTCAAAGGCCTATAGATCATGAGAATGAAGCGATCAAGAGGTAAGAACAAATGTATCTTCATCTGGCACATCCAAACGTAAAAGAAAAAAGGCTCAAGAAAGTGTCAATGATGAACAAATTAAATTTGTGGGTGAACAACTTGGCAAAATTGCTAATGCTTTGGAACAATTTACTGCGGATAAGACACCACATCTTTACGAAGAAGTGATGTCAATGGAGGTAGAAGGATTTGATGATGACTTCCTTTATTCTGTGTTTGATTATTTAGTGAGTCATGAATCTGAGGCAAAAGCTTTTTTAGTTAAAAGTAAGAAGCATAGAAAAATTTGGCTTCAAAAATTTTCTCAAGGTTGAAGATATTGATACTTTTAATGTGGTGTAATATTAGTTATGCACTTGGATAATATTGTTGTTATCATGTGGTGTAATATTAGTTATCATATGGTGTAATATTTAGTTATGCACTTGGATAATGTTGTTGTTATCATGTGGTGTAATACTAATTATGTATTTGGATAATATTATTAATTTCTAGTATTAATTGTGGTTTGGAAGCTAATTTATAATTATTCAATCCTTATTTTTATTTTTTATAACACAATTACAAATAATTTATTTGACTTTGGTTGTTTTCAATTTATGACTAAGTTAATATTATAATTTAATAATTGAGTATTATTATATATTTAAAATGATTTATTTATTTATAAATAAATCATTGCAATACATGTAAAAATAATTTAAAATATAAATTTATATATATATATATATAAAGTAAGAAAAGATAATAAATTCTTAAATATATAAATTTTTATTAAAACAACTTTTTCAGAAAATATTTTTAGAAATCACAAAACAACGAAAAAATATTTTACATAGATTCATCCAAACACCAGAAAAGTAAATCATTTTCCAGAAATCATTTTCCAAGAAATCATTTTCCAAAAATCATTTTCCGGAAAATATTTTACCTGCAAACAAACGGAGCCTATAGCAACTCACAATTTCAATTATTTCACACATTTACAACTTAATTTACAACTTTACAAAATAGCCCTTTTTAGGTGTTTTCATGCAAACTTCTTTCATAAAAGTTGTTTATTACACAACCAAGACTCATTTTCTTCCATAAAAATTCTGCAAACAATATAAATGTTCTCATGGAAAAACCCTAAACGTTCAACCATTTTGCAAAATAGTCCCCTCATTAGCTATATTATGCTACAAAGGTCCTAAAAGTACAAAAATTATCAAGAAAGGCCATCAAAATCACTTACTTGTAAGGGTAAAGAGTGACTGAAATTTTTGAAGCTCCAAAACCCCTAAAATGGCTGATATTTTCAGTGGTATGGACAGAGATGAAAAAGATGACAACCCTTTTCTTTTTGTTTTATTTCTAGTCAAAATTAAGCTACTAACTTCACCTAACTTTGACTTTTCTACTCCTATTTATCTCTATGGCCGACCAAGCCTATAAAATGAGTCTATTTTCAATTTAAACACCCCCAATTATGGTTCTCTAGCAATTTAACATATTTAGCTAGCAAATCACAACTTTTGCCCTTTATGCGATTTAGTCCTTTTTTCGCAATTAAGCATGAAATCGCTAAATTTATTTCACCAAAATTTTCATGCACTCATATAGTCATGCTATAACACATAAAATAACATTAAAAATAATTTCTTCAGCTCCGAAATAGTAATTCCAAAACCACTGTTCCGACTAGGCCCAAAATCGGCCTATTACAACAACCATCTATCGGTTAAACTAAAGGTGTTCAAACCTTAAAACTCATAATCCATAATTATACAGAAGCTTTTAAAAGTTATTACTCTACTTCTTTCTTCAACCCACGAGTACAAAAAGGCAAGGAAGCTTACCAGTTCCTCAGTTTCTCTACTACCAGACTTCAATTCACACGACGACTGCAACATGCAGAGCTTCCTTCAACTACATCCTTTTTTTTTTAGAGTGACTGAAGAAGACGAGGTTATAGAGAGAGGAAAATTGGTAAAAATAGAACTGAGAAGGATTCTGTGTAACATCCCGAATTAAGGCCTAGTTAGAACAGTGGTTTTGAGACCACAAATTCGAAGTAAGGAATTTTATTTTTATTATATTTTTATAGCCTACAATTTCACGGGATGATTTTGCAAAAATTTTGTTTGAAAATTTTGACGTTTGGGCACTCAATTTGGTCAAAAGGACTAGATTGTAAAAAGTGCAAAAGTTGAGTTCTACATGTTAGAGGTGTCCAATTGTTATGAGTTTTTAAATTGAAGGTCTTTAAATGGTAATTAGACCATTGTTTAATTTTTGGACAAAAATAGACATGAAATGGTTGAAAGAGTATTTTTAAGTTAGGGGCATTTTTGTAATCTAATAATTAAAAGAATTAAAAAGCCAAAATAAGCCAAATTGTCCATCTTCTTCATGTACCAGCTGAATCTACCATGGAATCCATGGCTAGGGTTTGGTTCAAGCTTCCAAGCTCATTTGTAAGTGATCCCGAGCTCCCTTTTTAATGTTCTTTACATTTTTGAAGTCCCGGTAACTTGATTTACCTATTTCTACCATTATTTTGAGCTAGGGTTCATGTTTAAAAATTTAACCATGAGTGATATGCATTTTTTTTTATGTCTAATGGTAGAAAATGAATGTTCGGTGTTAAATAAATGACTTTTGCTAAGTGATTTTCGGTGAAAATGCTTAAAAGGACCGTTTTGTAAAAGTTATAAAATTTATCATAAAAGTGTGATATGAAAATGATTCAGATAGGGTTAAAATGCAAAGAAATTGAATAAAAATCATTTTACGAGCTTAGGGGCCAAAGTGTAAATAAGTAAAAGTTTAGGGGTAAAAATGTAAATTTATAAAAGTATGATTTTGGGGTAAATTTGAATAATGTGAATAATAAATGAGCTATATTTGAAATGTTAGATCAAGAAAAATGATATTCGGGCTTAAGTTGGGAAAGTTCGAGATTATAGACTAAATTGGAATAGTTGGCTGTAATTGCTTTTGAGGTAAGTTCGTGTGATAATAATAATGCAATGTTATACTTGAATTTGAATGTTAAATTGCTATTACATGAGTTGTATGAATTGCTACACGGTTGCACCCGATGAGGATTTGACAAGTAAGTTCGTGTAACTTGAATGTATACTTTTTAATACTTAAAATGTATGCTCTTTGATGTTATGAAATTTTGATATTCATGGTATAATAATTCATGTTATATGAACGTAATGATGAAAAGAGGACTAAAAGTCCCGGTTGAATGAAAAGGATGTCCGATGGATTTCCTTAAAAAGGAATTGACGGTAAAAAGGATCTAGCAGGGATGGGCGTTCCTTATGAGATCTAGCCTCCCAAAAAATATGTGTTTAAATGGATTTAGCCCAGACGGGTAATCCAAACTAGGATCTAAATTTAGCCTAGACTGGTAATTCAGATCCGAGCTCATTAGAGTAATTGTCGTTGCAGGGGATTTAGCCTGGACTGGTAATCCTGGCATTGCTGATGAGTTTATACTACGGGGGATTTAGCTTGGAATGGTAATCTTGTCGTACGGATTAAGGTTCACGGGAGTGCATTCGTTGAAAAGGTCAATAACATGAATTGACGATAAATGATTTAGCACGCTATAAGTGTACTATGGAATATCCATTGAGAATCTGAGGAATTCAACGGGATTAATATGAGAAATGGATTGCTTGTAATGACGAACTCATCTAAGACCATTATTATCATTTATTGTTACGTGACTAAATTGTATGATTATGTATGCCATGAGAATTAACGATGTTTATATTAAGCTCTATTGTGTAATCGAGTATGGGATCCATGAAATGGTGAGTTCATGATTAGTTGAAAATGATCTCATGATAATGATCATTATATTGCACTAAAATAGTTTTGGACAGTAGTAGTTGCCCAACTTTGAAAATCCACCAAAAATGGTGGAAATCAAATTAGAGGTTGAATTAAACATGAAATTAAAGCTTATTGAGTATAGTTTCATATAAAGGAAATGTTGTAAGAAAAAGAATTTTATATTATGAGATATTTGAATTTTTTCGAGACAGAGTCAGAATGAGTTCGGAATCCCCAATTTTGACTTGGGAAAATCACTAGTTATGGGTTAGAATTCATATGAATAAGTCCTTAATGAGTCTATTTTCAAGAGAAATAGAAATGAATATTATTCGAATCCCTTATTAAGAGATAAATAAATTTTAGTAAAGAAAGGTCGAAGCTGTCAAACAGCAAAATAGGGGAGGATTTAAAGAATGAATTGTACTTATTGGCTAGACCAAAAATTATAAAAATTTTATGGTAAGAATATATGTGAGTCTAGTTTCAAGGAAAATTAGTGGATCTTAATTTGGAGTTCCATAGCTCCAAATATAAATAATTTAGTAACTATGACTCAAGAAAACAACATGACCAGAATATAAGTAAAAGTGTAATTAGGGTTGTATTACCTTGAGAAGCATGTTGGCATATTGCTTATTATTTTCATATGGACTTACTAAGCATAAAGCTTACTCCCTCCTTTTCATTTCTTTAGTGTTGTCAGGTTAGCTTGGGGTTGGAGATTGTCGGAGGCAGCATCACACTATCAAGTCATCACCTTTTGAGTATTGACATATGTGTATTAAGCACTTTCAAGTGAGTGGCATGTATACAGACTTAGTTTTTATGATAGATGTTATTATGATCAGCCAAATGTATTGGCTTATATTGATTCATTGTATATAGCTGTGAGATGTGGCTTATAATGATTGTGGCTTGTAAGCCTAGTTATCCATGATAAGTTCTAATGCTTGTGAGATGATTATGATCGAACATGAATGCTTAATGTTTAAATAAGGTCACTTGACAAGGTAAATGAATATAGATTATTGTGTCTAGACTTGATATTATATGAGTATATGAAACTTGTGAATGATAGCATGTTAAAGTTAAGAATACACCTTAGTGAGGTATGCTAAAATCATTAAAATGATGCCATGATGTATAACTTTGATGTGTGTAAAGATGTGAGGGATTAATGGTAACAAAAGGCTTGGAAAATAGCCTAAGTATTAGCCACACGGGCAGAGACACAGGCAAAGACACGGCCAAGTGTCTCAGCCGTGTGGGTGACACGGCTTAGCACACGGGTGTGTGGCTTGGCCGTGTGGTTAAATTTTGTTTGCTGACATCATAGTCAGAGAGTTACACGGCCTGAGGACACGGGCATGTCCTGGGCACACAGGCGTGTCCCTGTGCCCACACGGGCGTGTGACTCTGTTTCTTGAAAAATTTTCCTAAGTTTTCCCGAGTCCTTCTAAAGTACCCGCTCTAGTCCCTAACCACTCTCAAAGTACGTTTAGGGCCTCGTAGGCCCGTTTAAGGGACATTTTGCATATGTATGAATGTTTTTAAAAAGAAGAAAATTTTATGGCTCGGATTTGCATGTGTGTTTATAATTATATCCGGTAATGCCTCGTACCCTGTTCCGGCCTTGAATACGGGTAAGGGGTGTTACATTCTGTTTCCACACACACCTATATATACTCCATTGGCACAGCCTCCACAGACCAATACAACTACTCAACCTTAATCATTTTGTCCCACTACGGAACCAGCCAGTTCTAATCTAACTAAACCATTATTGAAATCCAAACATTCCCAACCAGCCACTTAAGTTTCTAAATATCTCAATAGAGCCCGCAAATTTCTATTTTATACAATCAACTCACTGACTCTTCTTTAAATTCGGGTCCTTAGGGAAATTGGGTATGACAGAAATGGTTTAGTTAAAATGATTGAATGGAATAGCTATGTATGTAAAATGGTTGGTGATTTCATAGGTTAAAATGTTATATTTAAGTGCCTAATTGATGTATAATGGTTTGGTTGATTTTGAGTATGGTAAAATGGATGTTATGGAATGTATTTTGGTTGGTCTTGTATAGGTACAAAGGTGCAATTAGGATGTCCATTATCATAGATAGTTTAGATTTAATAGAAGCTTAAATGGTTCAACACCTAAAAACATTGAAATGGATATGGGGGTAGGTGGTGCCTCTGGTCCCTCATCTTCGTATTGTTTTCAAAGTATCCCACTGAATATAGAATATTGACAACATATTGTTATTAGATTTTATAAAACGGGATAATCCCCAGCTCATATTTAGCTATATTTTTGTCTTCCCAACTCCCCTGATCCCTGCCTTGCTCACCAAACTATCAAATGGACTTGTGTTTAAATATTATTGAAACTAATTTGCAAAAACATGCAAACTTTGGATAAAACAGAAACAAGGCAAATATTATATAATGCTTGCCTCGGAATGAATGTAAGTAATGATCAGGTTTCCTTATGATTTTCCGTGTGAATATGTCTCAATAATTTGGAGGTGGCAAGTACAAAAGATAAAAAGTCATTATCATTACTATTTGGTAGACATGGTCAAAGCCATTCAAAAGAAAGCAATTTTTCACATGGTGCCACTAGCTTCTAATTACTTTCTTTGTTCAAGCCAACCCATTTACTTTGATTTCTTAGTTACTTAAACCCCAAAGGAAAAATAAATGAAGACAAAAAGAGAGGTCCCAATTTTGAAGTAACGACTTAGTAAATAAATTAGGTTTAAATATGTGAAGTTTTTCGAATTTTAATGTTAAATATTACATTTTAATTTTTTGATATTAAATTTTTATAGTTTTTTAATTTTTTTTTATTTCTCGATTTAGTATTTCTATTAAAGTTAACAATTTTAAAAATAAAACAATTATTTGTATTTTAAAAATATACGTTTTTTAAATTAAAATTAAAATTAAAAAAAGTAAAAGATCATGAAAAAAACAAAAACTCTTTAAAATAAAAAAATGAAAATGATTTTAAAAATATAAAAAAAACTTCAAATTTCAATGCTATCTAAATCGGACCGAACTAGTCAGTTGGATTGAGAATCGATTGGGGTATTGATCTTGTGAGAGGTAAAAAGTTGATTGACCTACAAACTAGTACAGGTTGTCTGAATCGAGATAAAAATTCAGTTGAACCAATTTTGAACTGGTCTTACCAATTGACTCCCAGAATGACTCGACCGATTCAAAGCAAAAAATTATTAAAATAAAATATTAAAAAATTATAAAAATCAATTCAATTGTTAGTTCAACTGAATTTTTAGCCCAATTCAATCAGTTCATACAAATTTGCGGGTCAACCGATTTTTAAGTTTTTTAAACTTTTTTAGCCCTCACCATTTATAGTTTATTTGTCAATTTGGCTCATATTTTAAAAGTATGTAATTTTTTAAAAAATAAATTTTTTTCTTAATTTAAAGAAAAAAATTATAATTTAAAAAAATTAAAAAATATATGAAAAAACTTTAAAATTCAAAAATATAAAAATATATTTTTTAAATATAAAAATTCTAAAATTCAATTTTATTTAAACTGGACCAGGTTGGTTGGCTTAAAAACCAACTCGGGTATTGGTCTGGTGAGAGATAAAAAATTGATTGACCCGCAAATCGATACGAATTGGTTGAACTAGGCTAAAGGACCAATTGAATTGGAAGTTGAAGCAAATTTTATACTGTTTTTTTTTAATAATTTATTTGCTTTGAACCAGTTAGAACAGCCGTTCTAGAAATCAATTGGTTAGACTAATTCGAAATCGATTCAGCTACTAGTTCAGTCGATTTTTTAGCTCAGTTCGACTAGTTAGTACCGGTTCATGGGTCAATTGGTTTTTTACCTCTCACTAGACCAATACCTTAGAAAGTTTTCGGTCTTCCTGATTGATTCGATCTAGTTTAGATAATATTGAATTTTGGAATTTTTTATATTTTAAAATCATTTTTATTTTTTATTATTTGAATTTTAATGAGTTTTTATTCTTCATAATTTTTTATTTTAAAAAACATATATATTTTATTTTTATTTAAAATTAAAAAATTATTTTTAAATTTTTTATGTACTTTTAAAGGGTAATGACCAAATTGACAAAAAAACTCTAAATGTTGAGGGCTAAAAAAGTTATTTTACCTTGAACACCATAAACTGTAACGACAAAATTAGAAGGAGGGACGAAGATTTTTAAATAAAAAAATATAGGGACTCAATGTCCCAAAATTAAAGTATAGGGACTAATTTTAAATGAGTACAAGGATCTTTAGCATATTTAAACCAATAAATTAATGAAAAAAATTATTTATTAGAAGTGTTCATGGATCAAAGTGGACATATATCTATATTATACATAATTGCACAAGACCGGTTTGATTAAAATATTAGTTTCAAATTTTATTTAAAGTTCTTTATGTTTGCAAATAAATAACCTAAATCCATTTAGGGTTGACTATATTATTTTTATTTAATATTTAATAAATTTATATATTTTATTAATTTTTTAAATATTATGTTTTTAATATTCATAAATTATATATATTATTAGTTTTTAAACATAAATGACTTATTAATTTAACATTCTTTATTATAAAATATTTTTTTTATATTTACATCAAAGCGTTATATATTTAACTTTCATAGAACAAAATTATATAACATATGAAAAATATATATATTATAAAATCTAAAAAATAAATCAAACCGAACTAAACTCGATTCACGCATATTTTAAAAGGAAATACTTGTTTTATCCAAAGTTAGAGGTTAATGTGTTTTTTTTTCTAAACATTTTGTTATATTAAATGTACTTTTAAGCTGAAACAAATAGCTGAAACTTGTAATAGATCTAATCATAGCAGACACGGTTGGGCCTGGGAGTGGCGGAATTACTAATAGAAGCACAAGAAAGGACTAAACAATTTGTTCACTACATAATAGGAGATAGATATTAAGTAGAGTTAAACAAAGGGCAAAAAGAAAGCAACAAAGTGATATTGTTGATTGGGAATTATATTGGTTTAATACTTAATCTCTTTGGCATTCTCCTATCGTAGTCCATGCAGTGGTCCCTCCCCCTAATTTATCACTATCACCATGATAAAAAAATTAGGCCATCAAACGTGTCTGTTTTTGAAGCTTATCTTACCCCAACCATTTTTTGTTCTCGGTTCATCGAGTTTTGGTGATTTCAAAGATGTTCATGTATCTTCAGTGGTAATTACATATATTAATAATAATAGGTTCTTCGAAAAGATCGAAGGTGGAAGAGTTTGCAAGAGATTTTTAAATTTTCCAATTACGGATACATTGTTTTAGGATAAAACAAATATTCCAGATTATTTTTCCAATTAATTCCTTAACCGATTTCTAAACTTCAAATGAAAAATCTTATAAAAGATTTTTAAAGTCTTATGAATACTCAAAGTATGATTTTTAAAACATTTCAAAATATTTTGTAGTATTTTAGAAGAATATGATCGATCCCTCTGAGATAAGATCAGTCCCTACAAGTCAGTAGTCTAGATTTTATCAATCCTAATTGATCCCCCACTTAAAGGGATTGATCCCTTCGCGCGGCAGGATTGAGCCCTTTATTTGGCAATACTTGGCATTTTATCAACCCCTATCGACCCCGCGGGTATTATAGCAATTCTCTTTTTCAAGCAAAGGATCAACTCTTGTTGTCCAAAGCTGTTTTATCTCGAACATTATAAGCTTTTGATGATCATAACCTTCCTCAAACTATCTCACATTCAAAGATTTCATCTTTCTCTGGTCTTATATTCATTTAATATTTGTAAACACTTGATAGTTGGGTTTCTATTGTTTATCTCTATTATTTTTAAAGCCGTGATTGAGATTTGTGATACCAACATAGTTGAAGAAATTATGAGAATAACATTAGACATTTTGAATAAGTTATAGTTTTACTAGGTTTTTTTTATCCTTTTTATTTTTTTAATAAAACCAATAAATATTGTAAATATTGAGATCTAAACTAATACTTTTAAAAACATTAAAACCTCAATTTTACCATTGCAACAAAAATTTTGTTTTAATTTGTTTTGAATATTTTAATATCAATTATGATTTCTTTAGCTTTGATACCCTTTTTAAGAACTTTTTAATTAAAAATAAATTCTTTTATAAATTCATATATTTTTAATAACATTTTTAACCACCAACTAATTCCTTTTTCCCATTAATTCTTTTCACTCACATAGTGTGGTTTATAAATTTCTTATTGATAATGTCATTGAGTGAATTGATGTCATAAATCAACTGTAACACCCTATACCCATATTCGACGCTTGAACAGGGTACGAGGCATTACTGGACTTAACACAATCATTCATGCAAAACCGAGTCATAAATTTCCACTCAAATTTAAAACTTTTCATGTACATTCATATCGTCCCTATTATGGACCTACGAGGCACAAAACATACGTTTGAAATGGTTCGGGACTAAACCGGGCATTTTCAAAACCTTTGGAAAACTTAGAAAATTTTCTTGTTTTGGATAGTCACACGCCTGTGTGGGCCGGCTGTATGGTCCCACACGCCCATGTGGCTTGGGACACGCCCATGTCCTCAGCCCGTGTAACTCTCTGTTTATGATGTCATCAATCAAATAAGGTCACACGCTCGTGTGCTTAGGCCATTTGACGAATTAAATTCCAAAAATCAATTGTAGATTTCACACGGTGATAAACCATAATTTATACATATTATTGTCCCATGCTTAACACATTTATGAATTATTTTTCCTTAGATTTGGTGAATTTGATGCTCCTAATCCTTTAATTTCATGTTTTATACTTAGGTGAGCACAAGAGAGCAAAAAGAACAAGAAACGGGCCAAAGACGGAGAAAATGGGCCAACGTGGGAAATCAACACGGCCTGGACTTCCTCACATGGGTAGCACACACGCCCGTGCCATTCTAGCAGGCTCGAACACGGCCTAAAACAACCTCAACAGGGGCGTGTCTATCTCTTAGCCTTGACCACGGCCTGAAGCAATCACACATGGGCGTGTCACACGGGCGTGTCCTTGTCGAGCCCAAGTTAAGTTCTATTCGGAAAAGGGAGATTTGGAGGGCTTTTAGGCATTCTAAAGCCAACTTAAACACCCTAAAGGAGGATTAAAAGGGACACACAGTGTATGAGGTAAGAAATTACTCGAAAGAAGCCGATTGATCCATTTCGGAAGCTGAATTCACCTCCAAGACTGAAGATCTCCCTTCAATTTCCTTCAGGGGTTTTTAGGTTTTCTTTATGTTTTGTTATCATTTTTCTGAGATGTTTTCTTTTATAGTTATGAACTAATCCCCTAAATACCTGAGGGGGATGAAACCTAAGACGGATCTTGTTAATATTTTCTGAACTGTATGATAAATACTTGATTTGTTCTTAATTATGACTTTAACTCTTGTTTGAATATTCCAGGATATTGATTCAAGTATTGATGTGCTTATTCGGAGGATGAATAGTCCCTGTCTAAGAGTAGATCAATCCTAAAGATAGGATGACATAAATCTATCGGATTAGAGTCAAATCTAATAAGGGAATCCATCGATCGAGTTAATTCAAAAGTAAGGGTTTTAATTAAAAAGAGATTTCAATTAATCAACATAGGGTTAGACGTTATTAGTCTTGAATAGGGATAATAACATAACTTAGAGATTCCTACGAATCAAGTCAAGTGAATAAATCGTCTGGTTCAGAGTCAGTTAACAAGAGAAGTCTAGGTGGATTCTTCCTTGAGTGTTGTCTTAAATCAATCAGTTTTCCAAAAGTATTTTCCTTAAATCTATTTTCTGTGCATCCTTAGATTACTTAATTAGTTAATTAAAACAACCTTCATTATTCTTAGGCTAGATAATAAAAAGAAAGTTAATACTGGTACTTTTGGCTCTTTTGGGTTCGACATCCGATCTTGCTAAAACTATACTACTATTCGATAGGTGCGCTTGCCTTCGTCGTGATAATAGTTAGTTTAAGTACGATCAGTTATAAATTTTAAAACTTATCGCGAGTGACAATCAAATTTTTGGTACCGTTGCCGGGGAACTAAGATATTAGGAACACTCGATTTTTATTACTTTAGCCATTTACTTTTATTGCAATTTAACTTTGTTTTTATTTTTACTAAACTTTCTTTTATTCTCTTCTGACAGGTTTTCATAGTTTATGACTAGAAGAAACCCGACAGGACCATTACTATTTGACAGTGAGATCGAGGACACAGCTCGTAGAAATCGGAGAGAAATTAGGAGAAGCTTACAATACATAGAGGAAGGGAAAGAGGAAGATACTCCAACTACAACCGAGGAGATGGCTGAAAATCAGGAACATCCACTACCTCCTGTGATTGCTGCTGACCCAGTAAATTAGAATCCTGCTCCTCGTACTATGTATGACTATGCTAAACCTACTTGAATAGGAACTGAATTGAGTATAGTTAGGCCTGCTATTGCTGCAAATAATTTTGAACTGAAACCTAACACAATTCAAATGATACAACAGTTTGTTCAGTTTGATGGTTTACATGACGAAAACCCAAATACTCATTTAGCAAATTTTCTGGAGCTTTGCGACACATTCAAGATTAATGGTATTTCTGACTATGCCATTCGCCTTCGATTATTTACCTTTTCATTGAGGAATAAAGCTAAACAATGGTTGAACTCGTTACCACAAGGATCAATCACTACTTGGGAACAAATGACCGAAAAGTTTTTACTTAAATACTTTTCACTTGCTAAAACAGCTAAACTAAGGAATGATATTTCTTCTTTTGTGCAGATGGATTTAGAAACCCTTTACGATGCATGGGAGAGATACAAGGATCTACTGCGAAGGTGCCCTCACCATGGGTTACCTCTATGGCTGCAAGTTCAAACGTTTTACAATGGTGTGAATCCCTCGACAAGACAGATGATTGATGTAGCAGCTGGTGGAACCATCAACAACAAAACACCTGAACCAGCTTACGAATTTATTGAGGAGATGTCACTGAATAATTATCAGTGGCAAGTCATGAGGACTGAGCCAACCAAAACAGTAAATGCTTATAACGTCGATATGGTTAATATGTTATCAAATCAGGTAGAGCTTCTAAATAAAAAGATTGATGGTTTACTTGGTTCTACGCAGGTACATCCAGTGATGAGGTGTGATTTAAGTGGAGGAGGCATACATACAGAATATCAACCCTTCAATCCTACAACTGAAGAGGAACAAGTCTACTATATGGGTAACAATAACTCTAGATCTCAAAATAACCCATATAGTAATACTTATAATGCAGGTTGGAGGAACCACCCAAATCTCTCATGGGGTGGTCAAGGAAATCAAAGGCCACAAAATCCTCCAGATTTTCAACAACCACCTTATCAACAGGAAAAGAAACCGAACCTTGATGAGATGCTAACAAAATTCATCTTGGTGTCAGAAACTCATTTCCAAAATACCGAGACAGTACTTAAAAATCAACAAGCGTCGATCCAAGGGCTCGAAACTCAGATAGGCCAGCTATCTAAATTAATTTCTGAATGACCACAAGGTAGCTTGCCAAGTAATACTGAACCCAACCCAAGGGAATAGCTCAATGCAATTAACGTTAAAAATAAAGAAGGGTTAGTTACACCTGAACCAGAACCAAAGCAAGAAACGGTGGAAAGCAAAGGTAAAGGTAAAGTAGGCCACAATGAGCAGAAACTGGTAAGTGCAGAATATAAACCTTGTGTACCATACCCTAATGCGATAAGGAAAGACCGCTCAGACAAACAATTTGGTAAATTCCTTAAACTTTTAAAGAAATTACATATTAACTTACCGTTTATTAAAGCTCTTTCGCAGATGCCGAACACAATGAAGTTTTTAAAGGAGCTTTTAGCAAATAAGCGAAAGTTGGATAAGGCGTCGCATGTGGAGTTAAATGCAGTTTGCTCAACTATTTTACAAAATAAGCTGCCCAATAAATTAAGAGATCCAGGGAGTTTTACAATTTCTTGTTTAATTGGTAGTTTAGATGTGAAAAATGCGTTGGCTAATTTAGGGGCTAGTATCAATGTCATACCTCACAAAATGTTTAAGCAATTAGGTCTTGGGAAACCTAAAAAAACTAGGATGAGCATTCAATTAGCAGATAAAACTATCAGATTTTCTAGGGGTATTGTTGAAGATGTACTCGTTAAAATTGACAAATTTATATTCCCAGTGGATTTCGTTATTCTAGACATAGAGGAGGATAGTAACGTTCCTTTAATTTTAAGAAGGCCCTTTTTAGCAACTGCTAGAACAATTATTGATGTTGGCACAGGCGAACTCACACTTTGTGTGGGAGACGAAACAATCACCCTACAAGCTCGCAATTCAAGCAATACATCAAAAATTGAAGGTGGTTGTATAAAACATTCTACTAAGACTGACCATATGTTACAACCTACTTTGCAGGAAATAAGTTCAAAGAACATACTTGAGCGATGTTCAAACAACAAAAAAGGACCTATCCATGAAGAACGAAGGCTACAAATCGAGGAGCTAGATGAATGGCGGACATATAAATCGAATACACGCCATGATGAGCTAATTTTTTTCCCAAATCAAATTAAGGTTGGAGAAAAAGTACTATTAGATACCGCAAATCCTCGTATTACCACTTCTGAACCGAATGGAGCAAACCCTCTTACGGTACTCAACATCTTTCCATACGGTACAGTCGAGGTAAATCATTCTAAATTTGGCACGTTTAAGGTAAATATCACTCACTTAAAATGTTATTTTGATAAAAATGATAGCAGGAATGAGGAGTGTAAACTCCTCAAACCACCATGACCACGTGAAACCTAGGTAATTCGAGCTTAGACTATAAATAAGTGCTTCTCGAGAGGCAACCCGAGCACTAACGGTATTAACTTCTTTAAATTCTAGTATTTAACACCTAACTTACTAACTGAGCTCTTGAATATATGTTTTCCACACCCACACGGCCAGGCACACGAGCTGCTTTAGACCGTGTGAAAACAAGGCAAAGATTTTTCCCCAACACGGGATGCGACAATTTGTCACGGCCGTGCGACATAGTCGTGGGCGATCCTGCTAAAACAACACGGGCGGGCGACACGCCTGTGTCTTAGAACCATGGTTGACCCTGAGAAAGAAACACGGGCGTGCGACACGCATGTGCCCCTCACCCGTGGTTGACACTGTTGAATAAACACGGCCGTGTGCACCAACACGCCTAAGATTCGAAACCCACGAAAAACACGGGTTAAATAAAAGGCACACGGGCGTGCCCCATGGCCGTGTGCCCCACATACCTATTTTTCTAATTTTATTTTTCTTTAAAACTGTTCCATTTCAATTTTTAGAATTTTTATAATTATTAAGTACTTTATATTTTCAATTATTTCTTCATGAGTAATCCTATTCTTCTATATCCCTAAAGAGTTCATGATTTTATCACAGTTATAAAGAGCTCTAAAGCTCACAATTACTTAGGAACTAGAAACTCCACTAGAAAAGGTTCTCCACGACTGCCATGCCCTGCTCGACCATGACCATAGCCACCACGAGATATAATATTCTTTTGGCGTAGCACTTGTGGAACCCAACCTCTACCACCACCGGAGTATTCTCCTCCACTCTACATAACTCCAACCTAAGGAGTTCATTCATTTAACATTCAGGAAGTTTCACTTCTCTCCCTATCTTATGATCTTATATCTATATTTTCCACTAACTTTATCTTTGTACATTGAGCGCAATGTACATCTTAAGTGTGTGGGAGGGGGTCAATTATATCGCTATCAAAAAAATCCCTGAATTTTTGTCTTGTTCTCTTGGAAATCCCTCATATCATTATTAGAATGAACTTTGATTAATTTATGGTTTTTATTGATATGTCTTGAATTAAAACATAGGCATTCATGCATTGATTATTTAAACTTCAAGACATTAGAGAATCAAGCATGATAAGTTGATTTTTGAGAATTTAAAATTTTAGGTTGTTTTCCTCAAGTTTAGGTATTATATTGAACTAAAATCCACATGTTTAAACATAAAAAAGCCATAATTTTTGTGAGATTTTGGGCCTTTAGAGCATCTATTATTTCTTTCATGCTTACTTTTATTGTTGCCTTGAGTGCTTCAATATTGAATTGTTATTCTAGAACTTGCTTGATTATGCATGTCAAGACCACACCATTTGATTTGATATGTCAAGATGATAAAGGCACTTAGGTTTAACCCACTCACTCCATAAAAGCCTACCTTCACAATTAACCCCTAGTGAACCCCTTTGATGTAATATCCCGAATAAGGGCCTAATCAGAATAGTGGTTTTGTGACCACAAATCTAAGATAGAAATAATTATTTTATGATTATTTTGAGGTCTATGACATGATTTCATGATTGTGTGAAAATTTCGTGAGGAAATTTTATGCATAAAGTGCTTAAATTGAAATTAGGGACTAAATCGAATAATTTGCAAAACTTGCATTCTAGAAGTTTTTAGTATGAAATTGCTTTGGAATATTAATGAGGAGGTCTTAAATAGAAATTTGACCAATTTTAAGGTTATGGACAAAAACTGGACATGGATGGAATTTTTGGAAAGCTTAGTAGTAAGGGCATTTTAGTCATTTGGTAATTAAAAGAAATAAAAAGGGAAAATAAAGCCAAAATTGACTCATCTTTTTCATGGAGGCCGAAATTAGCATGGGGGAAGCCATGGCTAGGGTTTTCAAGCTTTCCAACCTCAATAGTAAGTCCGTTCTAACCCCGTTTTTCAAGTTCTTTACGTTTTTGGAATCCCGATAACTTGATTAAGCTTATGCTAGCAATAATTCAACCTAGGGTTTGTATTTGGAAAAATACCCATAGGTGAAATTTGTGTATTTTGGTGTTTTATGATATAATATGACGTTTTAATTTATGTTAAACAACTTGTGCTACTCGGTTTTGGTGAAAACGAGTAAAAGGGCTTAACCGGTAAAAATACCTAATAGTCATAAGTACATGTTAGAGTGAGAATTTGATGTTTCCATATAAGGTAAAAATAATCAGCATGTCATAAAACATAATAAAATAGGATGAAGTTTAATTTCCGAACCTTGGGGCAAAAGTGCAAATATGCAAAAAGTTTAGGGGTCAAAATGAAAATTTGTAAAAATATGATTTTTGGAGCCGTATGAATAATGTGACTAATTATTAGGCTAAATGTGATATTATAGATGAAGGAAATCGAGATTCGGGCTTAAATCGAGAAAATACAAGGTTATGGACTAAAATAGTAAATTGCCGTTTCTGGATCGAGGTAAGTTGGTATGATAATAATACTGCAATAATGTTGTAATTTATATTTGAAAGTTAAATTTAGTGAATTAATTGAATTATGTTAAATTAAATGTTATGGTGCTAAGTTTATGAATTGATTTAAAAATATGTCTATGGTGCATGAAGTGCATTGAATTATCATACATAAATGTGATTTCTATGATTATGGATATTATGAGCAAATCAGAAGTTCATATGATTTTTAATAATGCAATGTGTAATTTAATGTTATTGCCTTGATATTAAATGAGATGTAAGTAATATATCAATTTTATTTGTATTATGATATTTTATAATAATATTGGAAATATGTTCGTTGATAATTACTTGATTGGTGAAATTGTTGGAAAAGAGAGAAATCCCAGTTGAACCTTCGGAAAGATTGGATGATACAGATGGTATGTAGCTAGGTCACATGTATGGTGCTGAGTGCACATCATGTGTACAAGAGAGCTACGAGACATTATGATGTAGCTAGGTCGCATGGGTGATACTATGTGTACACCATGTAGACAAGAGAGCTATGAGATATATGTAGCTAGGTCGCATGCGTGGTTCCAAGTGAAGGACACCATGTAGACAAGAGAGCTACGAGATAAACTGGCTAGGTCACATGGGTGATACTAAGTGTTCACCATGTGTACAAGAAAGCCAAACTTTATGATGGGTGGAGCTATGTTTTGAAACCACCAAGTATCGAGGATTGATTCAAAGTGTTCAACGGGAGACTTACTATGTACTGCTTTGTGAGTTTTGTGATGAATAAGTGCAGGAATTTGCTTCTGTGAATAATGTGTTCATTAAGTGACCGGGATGTGGTAAGGTTATAAACAAGTAATTTATACATGAGGATGATTTTATGGTGACCTTGTAATCATGGGCCTATACTTGTGATGTATGAAATGTGGTGAAAATGATTTGTGATATGTATGTTAAAATGAGGTTAATATAAAGAAAGTGTGAAAGAGTGAATTAGCAATAAAATTGTTTTGGACAGCAGCAGTGACGTGACTTTGAAAATTCACTAAAAATTGTGGAAGTTGAATAAAATGAAAATTATATATGAAAATAAATCTTAATGAGTCTATTTTCACATGAAAGAAACAGGGGAAGCAAAAAAATTCTATATTGTGTGATATTTGAATTCTTGTGAAATAGGGTCTGAATGAATTCGAGATCCCTATTATGACTTTAGAAATTCACCATAAATTGTAAAAAAATTATTAAGAGTCATATTTTACATGAATGGATTCCTTATTGAGTCTATTTTTAAGGGAAACAAACGGCATGTCGTTGGAATTCTGTACAGGGAGAAATTTGGTTCGTAGTGCACAGAGGTTAGAGTAGTCATACTCTAAAACAAGGGAGACCTTAACTAATAAACTGTACTAATTGGCTAAACCAAAAATCCTGGAAATTTTATGGGAGAAATATATATGAATCTAGTTTCAAGGAAAATTAATGAAACTAAATTTGGAGTTTTGTAGCTTCAGATATGAATGATTTAGTAACTGTAACTCGATAATACTGCTTAACCTGAATATGTATAATTGTACAATTATAGTGTTTTATCTTGAAAAGCATGGTAGTAATTGCTTATTAGTTTCATATGAACTTACTAAGTGTAAAGCTTACCCATCCTCTCCATTTCTTTAGTATTGGCAGGTTGGCTCGGGGTTAGAGATCATCAGAGGCAAAATCACACTATCAAACTATCATTTTTGGGAGAATTAATTCAAATATTAGAAATATCAAGTGAGTGGCATGTATAGGAAGTTGGTTTGTGATATGTATTTTTATTATGATTTTGACCATACGTATCAGTCTGCATTGAGTTATCGTATATGATTATGAGATGTGGTCTTTATCCATTATGGTTTACAGGTTTAATTAATCGTGCTATGTCCTATCTTTTGATGTAATGATATAGTTAACTTTGTTTGTTATGCATATGTTCAAAAAGTTTTGAATTAAATGAAATTTTATGGCCCGCCGCCTTAAATCTATGTGTATTGTTATATCCGTAATGCCTCGTACTGCTCCAAATTTTAGATACAAGTAAAGGGTTTTACATTTGAGCCTAACATCTTATTCATTGATTTACGCCCTATATTAACCCATAACTCATTATTGTTGAAATCCCCTCAATTAATTTTATCCCTATTTTTGTCGAGATGTAATTTGAATAAATTGCTTAGCTAGCACTTATTCTTGATAGCTAGTCTATGTTACATGTTTTATTCTAAAAAAAAATAATACATACATATCTATATATTAGCAGTAAGTCATATTTTTGAAGCTTGAGTGTTAATTCCATATTCTGAGAAGAAGCTTTTTTTGTACAAAATTGATGATTAAATATTTTTCTAGTTAAGTAATTCTTCAATTCAATCTCGATTCTAACCTTCTCTTTCAGCTTGTGACTACACCCCTAACCAAAGCCTCGTTACAACCCTTTAAAAACCTTTTGATTGATGTATCATCTCAATTTATAGTGGTGGAGATTTGATTTTCATGGAAGCCTATGGTAATAACTTTTCATATTGACTGTTGAGTGCTAAATTAGTTATCCTTAAACACCTCGAGTGATTTGAGTGAACCTTTAGTGAGGATGTTAAACTATGTGAGATTTTGTATCAAAAGTGATTACTTAGATGAGGGGAGATGCCTATATTTTTCATGATTAAATGCTGAACTTGGAATGTTTGAAACTTTAATGTTCTTCTACTTGAATTCTCAATGTATGATTACTTATGGATTAGTTTGAGATATTATTGATAGAAATTATAAGTTAAGAAAAAGGAATTCTTAATTGTGAATTGAGGATTTTGCTTAAGGACAAGCAAACGCTTAAGTGTGGGGGTATTTGATAAACCGTAATTTATATATATTATTGTCCCATGCTTAACACATTTATGAATGATTTTTCCTTAGATTTGGTGAATTTGATGCTCCTAATCCTTTAATTTCATAGTTTATACTTAGATGAGCACAGGAGAGCAAAAAGAACAAGAAACAGGCCAAAAACAGAGAAAATGGGCCAACGTGGGAAATCAACACGGCCTGGACTTCCTCACAGGGGTAGCACACACGCCCGTGCCATTCTAGAAGGCTCAAACACGGCCTAAAACAACTTTAACACGACGTGTCTATCTCTCAGCCTTGACCACAGCCTGACGCAATCGCACACGGGTCTGTCCCTGTCTAGCCCAAGTTAAGTTCTATTCGGAAAAAGGTGATTTGGAGGGCTTTTAAGCATTCTAAAGCCTATTTAAACAACCTAGAGGAGGATTAAAAGGGATACACAGAGTAGGAAGAAAGGAATTACTCGGAGGAAGCCGATTGATCCATCTCGGAAGCTGGATTCACCTCCAAGACTGAAGATCTCCCTTCAATTTCCTTCAAGGGTTTTTGGGTTTTCTTTATGTTTTGTTATCATTCTTCTGAGATGTTTTCTTTTATAGTTATGAACTAATCCCCTAAATATCTAAGGGGGATGAAACCTAAGACGGATCTTGTTAATATTTTCTGAACTGTATGATAAATACTTGATTTGTTCTTAATAATGACTTTAACTATTGTTTGAATATTCCAGGATACTGATTCAAGTATTGATGTGGTTATTTGGAGGATGAATAGTCCCTGTCTAAGAGTAGATGTAACACCCCAAACTCAGCCTAGACGTTATGGCCGAATCTAGCACATCATATTGAAGTGTTTTAGCAAAAACTGTGTTTTCATTGAAAACCCTTCTTAAAATAAAAGAAATCTTAACTATCATTAAAAAAAACTCCTTTCAATCACTTGTTTAAAATATATGATTTTATGAAAACATGTCATTTTAAAATGTAGTTGCAGAAAAGTAGAAAAGTCATACTATAGTTTAAGAAACCATGTTCAACTTCTTATAATTACATCACATAAAAATAATAATCCAATTAATAATAAAGTAGAAGCTCTATTACAATCTGATTTGAAAAGTACTTAATAACATAGGAACTGATAAACTTTAAAAAGAAAAACAAGTCCAAATTATCTTGCTAGCTGGCCACTCAGAGTCCCTCTAAACATTGAACCTTCTACTGAGCGTCACCTGAAAATAAAATAAAAGAGGGGGTGAGTTTTTGAAAACTCAGTGTGTACAACCCTCGACGAAAACAAGCATTCAAAAATCAACATACATCAGACATGCAATGCAATCCCATCCAAATTATCCAACCGCTACACACCAGCTCCGTCCCCCGTCACACCATGTGGGGATATGAATATCGACCCACCCAGCCCACACACCAATGGTAGCCCGGTTGTGGAACTACCTTCATTTACAAGTTGGGCTTTAAAAGCCATCGGTGGATCCACAATTGTCAAGCAACCATGCGATCCTCATATACTTCCTCCGTTCCCACCCCATATGAACATAAGCAAAACATCATATGTATGCATACCACATCCATAAAACTTATATTCAACACCTAGGGGTATTTTGGTCATTTTTGCCCTGAGGGGTATTTCGATAATTTTCCCTTAAGTATGGTTTCCACTTACCTAGGCTCGTTAACAAGTCCCGCAAGCTAAGATGAACGAATACTATGCACCAGGTAGGATTTCAGAGAAGAGGATGTGGGTCATTAAGACTGCTTAAGTACCAAGCTCTCCCTAGATCCAATCCTAGACATGCATATACCCGTTGCCACACCTTAACACTATGACTTGTCCATGGTCGCAATATATTAATTAAGTTTTATGAAGTTATCATATACGAGGCCCAAAACCCTTACATACATGCATATGGCCCTCTTGGCCCAATCTTATTTATATGGCCCACTGGGCCCAATTCACATTCATATGGCCCATTTGGCCCAATCTCATTTATATGGCCCATATGGCCTAAATAACATTATATTCATGCTCACATACAAATTTCCTATCACATAGCACCACTTATCAAAATTTTCCTATTATGGGCCCAACAGCCCATCGGGCCCATTTAGCCCATCCTGACCCACTTGGCCAAATCACAACCCAAGTCCACAGAATCACCCGTGGGTCTCAGGAAACCTATCGGTCTCTCCCTTACGAGTGTTCGCGCACTCGTAAGACTACCGTAGCCACACTTTCGACTTTTCGGCATTTCGACATTTCGGTATTTCGCCATTTCGACATTTTGGCTTTTGTCGATTCATAGTTTGTGTGCAATGTATGTACACACCTGGTAAGCAAGCGTGATGCGATCTCCTTAGCCCCAAACCTACAATCGATATCACCCTTCGATTAATCGCATGTTTAATACATAACTTTTCCAAAAATCGAAGCCTCACCTTAACCTTACCTTGAACATCAATCCCTAATAGTTTTTCCTGATCACATACTCCTTAGATCTGCATTAAACTTATTTATTAAAACCAGAATAGCAGGTGACTCGTATCCAACACAAGTCCCTTTACCCTAACTATGAACATTCGGCCACCTTAGCCAATGGGAGAGGAATACTTACCAAAATTGCAAGCACCTAAAGAGCAATTCGACAGAGAGCTAAGATCCGAGATCTGATACTACTTCCCTACCACAGTTGATTAGAAAGAATGAGGAAAGAACAACGTAATAGATTCTTAGCAAAACCAATTGGAAGAACACACACTTACACTAGATTCGGTCGAAGAGTATTTGGCCCTTGGAAGATTCGGCTTTTCAACTTAGTACGGTGAATAAGGTTTATTTGGTACAGATTAAAGAAGAAAAGTAGAAGAAGAAATAGAAAATCAGCACTAGGAAAAGAGAGTAAAACAAAAGCATTTTTGACTTTTAGGGAAAAGTGTTTCTGGTAATAGGGTAAAGGGAATTCAACATTAACCTAGCAACCCTACATTCGACACTTATTTATAGCCCCTATAGCTGAATTGCCTGGCCCTCAATTCCCCATTCGGCTCCATCACTTCCCTTTTCTCATCTCCTTGTTTTTCTCCTTGATAACCCCTTGATCCTTTCCTTACTTTTCTCTTCTGAACACTCCCCTTGGAGTCCATCTACATGCCACCTCCAACCTTCTAGAAGGTTAAAATTAAACTTCTAAAAACACTAAGTTAGGATTCGAACCTTGGATCTTCTTACTAGCTACGAACGCCACCTCCCTGCACTCTAAGTGGCGTCACTTAGCCAATCTTCCACAAGCCTTTTAATGCCATTTTCCCTTATCTTTATTTAAAACCCACTAGACATTAAAGTCCTTTTAATTATTAAACATTAATTTCTTCTACCCTTAGATTCGAACCCAAACCTTGACCAAGACCTACCATCACGTAACTAACACTTAACCGGAATTACTAAGCTCAAAAAGAAAAATTCAAGATTTCAAGATTTTTGGGTATCAAGATTTTTGGGGTGTTACAACTCTACCCCCTAAAAGAAATTTTGTCCTCGAAATTCCCAACTACTAACACAGACTACCACACCACACTTTCGCTGTGCACTCTAATTCCAACTTAGGTAAATAGCACACTATGGGTAAGTACGTACCATTATTCGCCTCTAGAGCATCTCCATCCTCTTGACGACGTGCTGCATAGACCAAAGCTGGTTGCCTCGCCTCAACATGACTAGCACCTTTGCCCGGTGCCCCACGACCTAAATCGTTTCCACCCTTAGCCCGTTCACGGCCTCTCGGCGGTTGCTGACCACCCCTCGGTGGCTGTACACCACCTCGGTCCACGATTGACACCTGAGCTGGCATTCTGGGGCAATTCTTAATTCTATGCTCCATGGATCCACAAGCTAGACAAGCTCCCGTCCTCTTCCAACACTCGCCTACATGGCCTTTCCCACAATCAGCATAAAGTGGCACCCCTAGATTAACAGCAGGGGGCCCTGCTCTAATTGGCCCAATAACTCTGGTGCATCACATTGAAGTGTTTTAGCGAAAATCGTGTTTTCATTGAAAACCTTTCTTAAAATAAAAGAAACCTTAACTATCCTTAAAAAAACCTCCTTTCAATCACTTGTTTAAAATATATGATTTTATGAAAACATGTCATTTTAAAATGTAGTTGCAAAAACGTAGAAAAATCATACTATAGTTTAAGAAACCATGTTCAACTTCTTATAATTACGTTACATAAAAGTAATAATCCAAATAATAATAAAGTGGAAGCCCTATTACAATCTGATTTGAAAAGTACTTAAAACATAGAAACTAATAAACTTTAAAAAGAAAAACAAGTCCAAATTATCTTGCTAGCTGGCCACCCAGAGTCCTTCCAAACATCGAACCTTCTACTGAGCATCACCTGAAAATAAAATAAAAGAGCGGGTGAGTTTTCGCAAACTCAGTGTGTACAACCCTTGACGAAAACAAGCATTCAAAAATCATCATGCATCAAACATGCAATGCAATCCCATCCAAATTATCCATCCGCTACACACTAGCTCCGTCCCCCGTCACACCATGTGGAGATATGAATATCGACCCACCCAGCCCACACACCAATGGTAGCCCGGTTGCGGAACTACCTTCATTTACATATTGGGCTTTAAAAGCCGTTGGTGGATCCATGATTGTCAAACAACCATGCGATCCTCATATACTTCCTCCGTTCCATAGTTCCCACCCCATATGTAACCTAAGCAGAACATCATATGTATGCATGCCACATCCATAAAACATACATTCAACACCTAGGGGTATTTTGGTCATTTTTACCCTTAGGGGTATTTCGGTAATTTTCCCTTAAGTATGGTTTTCACTTACCTTGGCCCGTTAACAAGTACCGCGAGCTAAGATGAACGAAAACTATGCACCTGGTAGGATTCCAGAGAAGAGGAGGTGGGTCATTAAGACCGCTTAAGTACCAAGCTCTCCCTAGATCCAATCTTAAACATGCATATACCCGTTGCCACACCTTAACCCTATGACTTGTCCACGATCGCAATATATTAATTAAGTTTATGAAGTTATCATATACTAGGCCCAAAACCGCTATATGCATGCATATGGCCCTCTTGGCCCAATCTCAATCATATGGCCCATCGGGCCCAATTCACATTCATATGGCCCATTCGGCCGAATCTCATTTATATGGCCCATCCAGTCCAAATCACATTATATTCATGCTCACATACAAATTTACTATCACACAGCATTGCTTATCAAATTTTGCTTATTATGGGCCCAATAGCCCATCTGGCCCATTTAGCCCATTTCGGCCCACTTGGCCAAATCACAACCCAAGTCCACAGAATCACCCGTGGGTCTCAAGCAACCTATCGGTCTCTCCCTTATGAGTGTTCGTGCACTCGCAAGACTACCGTAGCCACACTTTCGGCACTTTGGCATTTCGACATTTCGGTATTTCGGCATTTCGACATTTTGGCTTTTGCCGATTCATAGTGAGTGCAGTGTATGTACACACCTGGTAAGCAAGCGTGATGGGATCTCCTTAGCCCTAAGCCTACAATCGATATCACCCTTCGAATAATCGCATGTTTAATACATAACTTTTCCAAAAACCAAAGCCTCACCTTAACCTTACCTTGAACGCCAATCCCTAATAGTTTTTCCCTAATCACGTACTCCTTGGATCTGCATCAAACTTATTTATTAAAACCAGAATAGTAGGTGGCTCGTATCCAACACAAGTCCCCTTACCCTAACTATGAACATTCGGCCACCTTAGTCAATAGGAAAGGAATACTTACCAAAACCGTAAACACCTAAAGAGTAATTTCGACAGAGAGCTAAGATCCGAGATCTGATACTAATTCTCTACCACAGTTGATTAGAAAGAGTGAGGAAAGAACAACGTAATAGATTCTTAGCAAAACCAATTGGAAGAACATACACTTACACTAGATTCGGTCGAAGAGTATTTGGCCCTTGGAAGATTCAGCTTTTCAACTTAGTATGGTGAATAAGGTTTATTTGGTACAGATTAGAGAAGAAAAGTAGAAGAAGAAATAGAAAATTGGCACAAGGAAAAGAGAATAAAACAAAAGCATTTTTGACTTTTAGGGAAAAGTGTTTTCGGTAACAGGGTGAAGGGAATTCGGCATTAACCTAGCAACCCTACATTCGGCACTTATTTATAGCCCCTATTGCCGAATTGCCTGGCCCTCAATTCCCCAATCGGCTCCATCACTTCCCCTTTCTCATCTCTTCGTTTTTCTCCTTGATAACCCCTTGATCCTTTCCTTACTTTTCTCTTCTGAACACTCCCCTTGGAGCCCATCTACACGCCACTTCCAACCTTCTAGAAGGCCAAAATTAAACTTCTTAAAACACTAAGCTAGGATTTGAACCTTGGATCTCCTTGCTAACTACGAACACCACCTCCCTACACTCTAAGTGGCGTCACTTAGCCAATCTTTCACAAGGCTTTTTGATGCCATTTTCCCTTATCTCTATTTAAAAGCCCACTACTTGACAACAAGGTCCTTTTAATTATTAAACTTTATTTTCTTCTGCCCCTAGATTCAAACTCAAACCTTGACTAAGACCTACCATCGCGTAACTAACACTTAACCAGAATTGATAAGCTCAAAAAGAAAAATTCAAGATTTTGGGATTTTTGGGTTTCAGGATTTTTGGGGCGTTACAGTAGATCAATCATAATTAAGTGGAGTTGCATGCAATCCTAGAGATAGGACGATATAAATTTTCCAGATTAGAGTCAAATCTAATAAGGGAATCCATAGATCGAGTTAATGCAAAACTAGGAGTTTTAATTAGAAAGAGATTTCAATTAATCAACCTAGGGTTAGACGTTATTAGTCTTGAATAGGGATAATAACATAACTTAGGGATTCCTACGGATCAAGTCAAGTGAATAAATTGTCTGGTTCAGAGTCAGTTAACAAGAGAAGTCTAGGTGGATTCTTCCTTGGGTGTTGTCTTAAATCAATCAGTTTTCCAAAAGTATTTTCCCCAAATCTATTTTCTATGCATCCTTAGATTAGTTAATTAGTTAATTAAAACAACCTTCATTATTCTTAGGCTAGATAATAAAAAGAAATTTAATACTAGTATTTTTGGTTCCTTTGGGTTCGACATCCGGTCTTGCTAAAACTATACTACTGTTCGATAGGTGTGCTTGCCTTCGTCGTGATAATAGTTAGTTTAAGTATGATCAGTTATAAATTTTAAAACTTATTGCGAGTGACAATCGCACGGCCTGGGCACACGCCTATGTCCTAAAGCCGTGTACTCCACACGGCTGAGACACACGACCATGTCTTTGCCCGTGTGTTTACTATTGGGTATTCTATTTTGTATTAATTATGGTGCAGGGGACACACGACCGGACCACATGCCCATGGGGCAAACCGTATGGACAATTTCTAGGCTATTTTCCAAGCCATTTGTCACCCTTAAACACTTACATACATAATCTCACTTCATGACATGCAACATAGTACATTTGATTACACAAGCATACACAATCATGATTTATCCATGACTCTATAATGTGGACATATCACACACTCCAATCATCATGCTTTCGTGTGGTATTCCACACCAATTTCATATTCTTCCATCGTTATAATTCTTCTTTTAAGTCACTAAATTACACCATAAATATGGTCATACCTATTGGTCCCCATTCATTCTTTAACCATATATAACATTCATCTCACATATCATCCAACCACATCAAGCATAAACACATTTGCATGCATGCATAAATGATTAGGGTTACAACCCGATTATCAATATGAGTCACCTTTAATGACCATTTACAAAATGAATCACAATATCATCATGAGCCAACACATTTGGCTAATCAATATGACACATAACAAAAAGACCAAGTCCCTATACATGCCATACTCAAAATGATAAGACTAACTATACCCAATTATCCAATTAATAGTGTGACCGAGTCTTTGATGTTCTATGATCCCTGAGCTAGCTTGGCGACACTATAAGAAAAGGAAAAGAGATGAGGGTAAACTTTAAAGCTTAGTAAGTTCACATGTAAATAATAAGCAACTTAAACAAGCATTAATCATATATTCAACATATTGAACATAATTTTGTATTTTTATCAAACTTTTCAACCTTATTCTTCATATAAATATACATATGCAAATTCTTACCACAAGTTCATCATATCTCATGGTATTCTCATGAGTTCGGTGTACATACCTGTGCCCACTTGCACAAAATAACTTACTTTCTCATCTTTGCCATATTCATCAAGATTACTTATTGAGCTTCTTTTAGAACTACCCGTTGAACACTTAGAATACTATCGGATACATCGAAATTTCGCACCTAAATGCCCCACATGTAGCCAACGCTACCTCATATCTCATATCACATGTTGCTTGCTTTTGAGCTACTCACAGGTCTGTCTACAACAGCTGTTAGGTATCCGCAACACATGCCAGGCTACCCAGCCTGTAACGCCCCAATTTTTGGGAATTCTAAAATGTTGGCAAAATTTAAAATTTTCTGTGCTCTGTCTGCTAGGTGTAGGTTTAACTATGTTAGTGGGCCTCTAGAAAGCCCAAGCTTAAGTTAAAACCCAGTAATTTAAGTTAATTTTAATTCCATAAGAAAAAGGGGTTCTGGTAAGCTGGGTTTTTAAGTATTAATTGTGTAAAATAAAACAAAAGGAAGCAGGTGGCAAAGTGGCATGTGACACCACTGGGAAGGCTATAAAAGTGGCGTATGGATGTTAGTGAGGACCCAGGTTCAAATCACAATGAAAGCATATTAAGGGAATTAATTTTTATGTACAGAAAAGGGAAGAAATGGAACTCAAGTAAAAGTCTGTCAGGAGGAGTTTAAGTTGCTCAGGAGATTGAGCAAGGAGGGGATAAGGGAGAGAATTTACGAGCTGATTAGAGAGAGCAGGGTTGGCCTAATGGTGGACTCTTGAGGAGCAAGAGTTGGCCTGCCAAGGGTTTCATTAGAGGGCAACATTTGGCTAGGTCATTTGACAGTTATAAATTCTGCAGATGGGGTAAGTTGTGCTGTTTTCTGACTATTCATCCTCTACTTTTTCCTTTCTCCTCTCTTCATCTACTTTCTTTTTCCTCTTCTTTCCTCCATAGTCGAATCTTCCTACCATCCTGTTCATCTCTATCTTTTATCAGTTGTTTCTAAACCCTCATAATCGTTCGCCATAAAAGCTGAAATCCCGAAAGCCATATTTCTCTTTGTGCCGAATTCTTATAGCCAAAACCCCTTACTTCTCTTCATCATTCTTGACCGATTCTTTAGTCCTCTAAACCCCAAGTGTCTATCGATAAAGCCATTACAAATCTTCATCTTTTCTTCACTGTTACAAAAAGCTGAAAACGCATAGCCATGGGGACATAGCCAAATTTTAAAGAACACTGAAGGCTCAACTTTTGTGATCATTTGAGGGCTTAGAGCGGCATCAGAGTTGAGTAGAAATTAATTGGAATCATTGACCGAAGGAATCAGTGGTAAGTCTTTCCAACTTAGTCTTTCCTTCGTATTTTAGAAAAGCCAAAACCCCTAAAGGTTAGCGAGGCTGTCGATTTGGACTTGTGGCCCTAATGGGTTGTGGTAACTGTGTTACTTTGATAATGGTGTGATTTAGAGGCTTCTGATCAAGGGCTTGGACAAGTGGAATGATCAGATCTTGATCTAGTCACTACTTTCAACAAAGGTAGGATCACTAGTGCCTAAGGAGTGGTTGGCCGAATATGGTAAGTGGTTAATATGAAGTTCATTTCGGTATTAGAATTAACGTGGTGGTAATATAATTGTAGGCAGTTCATGCATGGTCCTCGTCAATGAAACGTCATAAAATAGGTGTGTAACTGACACCCTTTCATAGACTAGATCGGCAAAAGCCAAAAAGCTGAAATACCGAAAAGTCGATATTTTGGGCACTTGTGAGTGTGCGAATGCTCGTGAGAGTAATAGTATGATGTATTTGGTAAATTAAAGTGATAAGACTGCAGAGTACACGATTCCGTGCATTTCGATATTTTTGGGCTTAATGGGCCAAAATGGGGATAATGGGCCAACGGGCCCAATTTGGTAAGAACACTTGGTAAGTGTTTCTGATTGTACGTAATGGCTACGATATGAATGAAAACCTTAGAAATAGTTAAATTACTAGAAGACCCCTATGTATGGAAAATTACCATTATAACCCTAGGTGCAAAATTACTATTATACCCCTAAGGTTAATGTTGACTGAAAAGCATGTTGCTCTGATTCTATATGATGTATGCCATAATTGTATATCTGTTGCATGGGGACATGGGTTATATTATGGAGGAAGCATCCTGGTGGCTATGCCATAAATTATCTGTTCTGGTGGCTCTGCCACATATATCTGTTCTGGTGGCTCTGCCATGATTATTTGTTTCTGGTGACTCTGTCACACTATCTGTTCTGGCAGCCATGCTGCATATTTCTGTGGTGTGTAGTGGTTGGGTGGGTCGAGTAGTCTCCCCACATGGTGAAAGGTTGGTATGGGGGTGCATATGGTTGGATATGGGTTGGGTTTTGCATAAGCATGTAATATCTGTTCTGATCTGTCATGGGCCTATGGGCTTTATTCTGAATTCTGTTCTGGGCTAAGGCCAACATATTCTGTTTCTGTGGTTTGAACTGATTTAGGCTATGGTTGGGTTAATTTACACACTGAGTTTCCCAAAACTCACCCCCTTTATTTTATCCACACAGGTGATCCCCAACCATAGTGGGCTTGGAGCCGTGAGGGATTCAGAGTGGCTACACGTTTTTGCAAATTCGGTTTCTTTCTGATGAACTGGACGTCCTTTTATCTTTGTTTAAGGTTTTTGGGTTTTAATTGTAGTAAGGCCGCTTTAATTATTTTTAATGGTTTTGATAGGTTTTATTAAGATAGATTAATTTATACTTAACCGTCGAAATTGATTAGCTTAGGACGCATTTTCAAAAAAATAGCATTTGATTTCAAAATAACAATCCAACAAGCAAAGCTTCCGCAATGAAAATGTTTTCCAAAATTAATCACTTTTCTTAAAATGGACTTAATCGACTTAGTTTCCTAAAAATACACCCGACGTTAGAGTGTGGCAATGGCGGTGTGTATGTCTAGGACTGGATCCGAAGGAAGCTTAGTACTTAAGCAGTCCGACGGACTCACCTCCTCTTTTCTGGTTTCCTACTTGGTGCACAGCTTCCATTCACTTTAATCTATTTAAAAGGTATCTTTTAAAACACCAACTAAGTTTTCTAAACTAAGTAATACGAAATGTTTTGAATGCTTCGATGTGGCACGTCAGATCCGGTCATAACATCTAGGCCGGGTTTGGGGTGTTACACAGCCATCAGTAAAACGTACCAGACTAGAACTCGGAATGCCATAACATGTGTCACACATATATCATGAACTCAGACCACAACTCATGAGTTCAGATCACATAGTTTCTAGTAACATGTCACTTGTATCCTAAACTATTCCTAAGGTTCAAACGGGATTCTTCAATACCACATTTCTGTCGAACTTGCTCGTAGTGTCGATTTCAATACTCTTAGCACAAATCACATACTTTATGGAATAATCAAAGCATGTTACATAATAAAATTTAGGCATTAAACACATGATACAACATTACATTAATTAAATATGTACTTACCATACATGCAACATTAAAGCATTTAAAGTATGGTAAATCGTCCGTCGATTGAGAGATGGAATCAAACGCACAATGGGAAGTGGGAGATAGGCTTGGAGACAAATGGTACTTGGGAGCTGCGCCATAATTTACATATGAACTTACCACGATACAAAATGATAGAAACGAGCTTAATCCTCGTAAACTTTCTTTTTCCCTCGATCAAGACCCGTATCATGTGTTTCTTGATCTATAATGCCAAATTAAACTTGTTCAACACAAACATTGGTCAAATCGACCCATAACACATACTTTGGTAAAATTACAATTTTTACCCCTAACTTTTCACTTATTTACACTTTAGTCCCTAGGCTCGTAAAATGAAATGCATGCATTTTCTTGGTTACCCAAGCCTAGCCGAACCTATACCATGCTCCTATCAGCCCATATTTTTCTTTATTTCACATTTCTACTACTCACTTTTACACCTTTTACAAATAGGTCTTTTTTAACCATTTTCACTAGAAATCACTTAGTAAAAGATGTTAAACACACATCAAACTTTCATAATCTACCATGAAACATCAAAATACATGCATGTCACACATGGGTCAAATTTCATACATGAACCCTAGCTCAAAATATGGCTAGAAATGGATAGATCATGCTTTAAGGACTTCAAAAATGGAAAGAACATAAAAAACGGGGCTTGAGAGCACTTACAATCAAGCTTGACAAGTTGAAAACCCTAGCTATGGAGAGCAAGATTTTTTTTGCACACAAGGAGGAAGATGGACACCAATTTAGACTTGATTTTCCCATTTTATTCTTTTATTAACCAAATGACTAAAATGCCTTTTAAGCCTTTCTTTCAAATTTTTCCTATTCATGCCCATTTTTGTCCAAAATTATAGATATTGGTCAAATTACTATTTAAGGACCTCTAATTAATAATCCAATGCAATTTCATGCTTGAAGCTTCTAAAACACAAGTTTTGCAATTTATTCAATTTAGTCCCTAAAGTCAAATTGGACACTTTAGGCATAAAATTTCTTGATGAAAATTTCACAAAAGATGCAATCATATCATGGATCACCAAATAATTATTTATATTTTATATTTGTGGGCTCGAAATCACTATTTTGACTAGACCCTAAATCAGGATGTTACATCAACTCAATGCTAATTCAAGATTGATGGGATTTTTTTTTTAATTAAGCTATTAGTCTACCTATGGTTCAGTTGTTAAAGAAATATTTTATAACTATATTTTTAATGTTAAATGTAAAATCCTTGATTTGCTCTCTATCTAGTTTGATGTTCACATTGATGTTTAGGCAAATATTTTAATAGAGGTTTGGACAAAAAAAAAAGGTAGTAAATAAATAAAAGGAGAGAAATAAACACAAATCCAAAATGCGAGTCAAAGATATAAGTAAAGAGAGAATTAACACACGATATTCATTAACATTGTTCGAATTCACCAATCTTACATCTGCGAAGCCTTGCACAGAGAATGATTTAATTTAATAATTCATCTAGTACAACTAGCCCAATCTACCCTTTCCCAATGGATAATTACAGCTCCAAATTTGAACCTAAATTGTTATAAATCACTCTCCCCCAAATACCTCACATTACATATAACATCTTTTCATAAAATCCTTAAACAATGAGTGTCTAAATACACCCTAAATGAATAATGATAAAGTCCATCAGTAGACTATTTATAGGCTAATACGACAATCCTTTAACAAAGTTTTGATAGACTTTAAACTCTCACTTAAAAGTTGAATATGTCACTTGAATTATCTTCAATATTTATCTTAAAATTTCCTTCATAAATAAGCTCCCCAATAGCTATAAATTATCTAAAAAGGATAAGGATAATGCTTAATATGAGATTGACGATCCTTCTTCATTTCACTCTTCCTAATTCTAATCAGCAACATTCAAGGTACAATAAAACATGGCTTAAAGATCATTTGGTGCTAGTGTAACACACTATGAAGATCAAAGTAAAAAGAGGCCAACATTATACTGCACTTAGTTGTCTTGAAGGCATGTGCAGGCAGTTGTTTAAACATGGCAATGAACTGTAATAGCCCAAACCCAATCGAGTATGTTCGACTCGAATTTGATGAGCTATATTAGCCACCAAAGCGGCTCTCCGTTAACTCCCCACCTAACCTCCAAACACACCATGTATATGCGACATATAAAGTGCGAAGTTATAACACAACAACGAAATAATATCATGCATGAATGTACAACATACGAGCTTATCGAACAAATAGAGATAGGGTTCACACAACAACATAGGTTCGAAAATAACATGTCGAAACCTCTTTAAAAATGGAGAGGGTATTTTGAAAATGGGAGTCGCCACCAACCTTTTAAAGTGTGATTGGATCACTTTATAAAACATTTTGGTCTATGAAATTACGAGAAAACAGGTTCGGGAGTCAGTTACGCACGAGGAAGGATTAGCACCCTCGTAATGCCCAAAATTGGTACCAAATTGAATATTTTCATCTTAATGTCAAAATCTTGAAAAAAAAAATAGCAATAAGATCTCTTTTAAAACCATAATAATTTGAGTTGAAAGTCAAAATTCTTTCGTTCCAAAAGAACGCGAACATCACATCTAGCGTAATTGGACACGATATTCATAAACTTTCGTAACAAAAAAATCTCGTAATTTGTAAAATCTATTAAAAGGATACTTTAGATATTTAGACAAACAGAAAATCGCAACCCAGCATGTTAGGGTACTATTTCTTGAATTCCTAAATACAAAAGACATTTCCTTGTTTTTTTTTTAAAATTCCTTTTGATTAAATGAAATAAGAAAACGATGATGCATTTAACCTATTACAAAAGATCAACGTTGGATTAATTAAGCTACCTATTTTAACATTTCATGCAAATATAATGTTGAAAATGGTAAATAGACATAAATCACACAATATATTTTAGCATTTCATACATACATAATCACAAATAACATGAATATACACATTATCATTTCATGCAAAAATACAAAATGGCAAAAATAATGAATATATCAGTACAAATTAAACATATATAATAATATTTCATGCGAATATATTTTTAAAATAACAACATAAATGACCAATTTGCATGCGAATATAACAATAAGTAAACAACATGAAAAATAATAAATAATTTATGAGATAAAATTAGTGCGTTAAAACAATGCCTAATAAATACAAAAAAAGGGATAAAAACAAAATAAAAAAAATATTAAGCCATATATAAGTAATAATAAAAATTTTAAAAAAAATTATTATATAATATAGTAGCTTGATATACTTATAAAATAATATGCTAAATTGGAGTAAAATTTTGTAGTAAATTTTAAACATAGACATATAATAACAATATATGTATTAGTTTATAATAATTTACAAGTGTTATTTTTTATATACCAATAAATAATAGATTATGAAATAATATATATAATAAAAGGAAGATATTATAAGGAATAATATATAATAAAATATGATATATAATATAAAAATAAAATATAATGAAATATAAATACTATCATATAAATAAATATATAAATAAAATATAATGAAATATAAATGCTATCATATAAATAAGGATAATATATATATACTATTATTAAATAATAATTTTTTAAAGTATTACATAATTAATGAATAATAATATAATATATAAAATATAAAAAAATGCAAGGAATAATATATAGTAAAATATATAATGTATACTAAAATTTATGAATAAAATGTATAATAATATATATGATAGATAATATATAAAATAAAAAAATGATATAATAAGTAAGAATATAGTAAAATAAATAATATATATATAGTAAATATATATAACATATAATAAAATATGAATATAATAGAAAAAATAATATATATAATAAAAATATAAAATATAATAAAATTTATAAAAAAGTATATAATATTATAAATAATATATATTATTTTCCATATAATTAATGTTTATAAAAATAAATAATACATATATTATTTTAAAATAAATTAAATATATATAAAACGGGCTAAAATCGAATTTAATTTAAAAAACTGGGGCTAATTACAAATAAATAAAAATTTGGACTTAATTAAAATACACATCAAAATCTAAGGGACTCATTGGGCAATTAGCCCTAATCTCTAAAAACGACGTCGTTCTCCAGAATAGATTTTAATGGCCATCGGGACTAAATTGAATTAAATATAAGAGGTTAGGGCCAATTTAAAATAAAAATAAAATGAAATCATAAATTTAAAAAAAAAAACGAAGGATCGATTGGGCAAATTGCTCATTTATCAAAAACACGCGGATCCTCCCCGGGTCATCGGGTCAACACGCGGATCCTCTGTTGAAACGGTGCCGTTTTAGTGCTTATTGAACTAAGCCAAAACGACACTATTTTTGTAATGCTATATATGTTAAAACTGAACCCAAAATTCATTTTGTTATCAGTTTTTTAAAAAAAAAACTTTGAGATCCTCTGAAAGAGGAGAAAAGGGGGCCTCCGACCCCGGCCTCTGGCCTCCTGCCACTGGACTTCAAGCGCCCACGCGCTATACGCGCCACCGTACATGGTGGTTAGAAGGTTAAAAGCCTTCGTTCCTGTCGGCGGATCGCAGGTAACCTCTTCTCCTTCTTACACTTAACCTTTTTTTTTGAAAAATGATTTATATGCGTTGAACAGAGAAGAAAAAAAATATAACAAAATCACCTTTTTTAAGTAAACAACTACCTCTTATTTCTTTCTTCTGTGTATATATGTATGTATCTTTTTTGTATCTGTAAAAAATCCGTCCTTGTTACAGTGGAATGATTCGGCTTTTATAGCCTCTATTTACAAGTTTGGTTTATTCCCTATTCGATTTCTTGCCTTGTTTGCTGTCTTTCTCTTTTTGCAGGTGACGACGAGGAGACTAACGATGATCGGGCACTGATAATGGCACACTGGCATTGATTTGCGTGCCGATCACGGCTCAATATGGGGCCTGGAATCACAGGGTGAGGCAAAGAGGCGTAACTGTTGGGGTGTTTATGGCGCCTAGGGTTTCTGAAACCCTAGGCCTTTTCGTCTTTTGCTAACAAGTTGGGCCACTTGGGCCCCGGCCGTTCTTGGGTTAAGGGTGTATCGGGTATAAGGTTAGTGGTTTTTAGGCCAGTTGGGCTACAAGTGTAGCCAAGTTTAGGCTATCGGGCCTTTAAGCCTGTTTATTTGTAATTTGGACATTTCAAACAAAGTCATTTATTTTAGTTTAAAATTTTGTTATTCTATTTCACAAGCCTGGGCAAATTTGGGATATTACAGCTGCCCTTCTTTGCTTATTACTGTGTAACAGAAATAGAACAAAGATTATAAAAGGACCAAATTTACTCGGCCTGGCCAAGCCTCGAAATCTTGATCCTCATCTTCTTCAAAGGTATTCTGATAGCTTCAGGAATGTCAAATGGGTTATCTTTAACTTGCTTCTGGCAAATTTAGGAACGCCAAATTCGTTATCTTTGATCTGCTTTCTGACAAAACAGAGACGCCAAATCTGCTATTTTTCAATCTGTTCTCTGACGATACAGAGATGCCAAATTAGCTATCTTCGATCTGCTCTCTGCCACTACAGAGACGCCAAATCTGTCATCTTCGATCTGTTCTCTAACAATATAGAGACACCAAATTTGCTATCTTCGATCTGCTCTCTGACGGTACAGAGACGCCAAATCTGCTATCTTCGATCTGCTCTCTGACAATACAGAGACGCCAAATCTGTCATCTTCGATCTGCTCTCTGTTAATGTAGAGACGTTAAATTAGCTATCTTCGATAGTACTCTACCAATACAGAGACGCCAAATCTGTCATCTTCAATCTACTCTCTGTCAATGCAGAGACGCCAAATCTGCTATCTTCGATCTGCTCTCTGACAATACAGAGACGCCAAATCTGCTATCTTTGATCTGCTCTCTGACGATACAGAGACGCCAAATCTGTCATCTTCGATCTGCTCTCTGTCAATGTAGAGACGCCAAATCAGCTATCTTCAATCTGCTCTCTGCCAATACAGAGACGCCAAATCTGTCATCTTCAATTTGCTCTCTGTCAATGCAGAGACGCCAAATCTGCTATCTTCGATCTGCTCTCTGACAATACAGAGACGCAAATCTGCTATCTTCGATCTGCTCTCTGACAATACAGAGACGCCAAATCTGCTATCTTCGATCTGCTTTCTAACAATACAAGGACACCAAAGCTACTATCTTCGATCTGCTCTCTGACAATACAGAGACGCCAAATTTGTCATCGGTGATCTACATTATCCCCTAGGAGACATAACCTGTAGAATGTGTATGCACTTATGCCTCATGATCAAAATGAGTCAAATGTCTCTAAATAGACCTATTATGATGCAAGATGTTATGAAAATGATTCCTGTTTCGGATGTCTTTACTAATTCACCTATCAAAAATTCCACCTCAGGATACCAATCAAAATCTGCTCCTATATTTTGAGTTAGATCGGTCCTATTGTACCATTCTGCTGGAAACAATCCTCTCCTAGGATTGAATCATTTGAATTATCTAAACATTCTTTGGACTGAAAAAAATTTCCCCGAATACCTTCGACCCCTACTTATGGGAATTCTTCAATTGATTGTTCTGTCTTAGTTTTCTTGTATTATCTAGAAATTTCCAGAGTAATGAGCAAAACTTCATTTGTGAAAATTATTTAGTTCATCTATCATTATTTTAATGCAACATAATTTAAGCATAATGGAAGATGAATTTAATCTTGAGAATAATTAGATTTGAATGAATTTGTCCAAAATACAAAGAAAATTAATCTGATAGCCTATCTTTGAGAAGAAAGAGAATCTAAAGATAGCAAACAGGACAAAAGTTAAATGCCCTAGATATCGCCGCTTGAGCGTCTATACACCAGCTCCATGAAGACTTTCTTGAGTTCAACATGTGTTTAAAAGATCCAAAGTACTTTGTTGATGCACCAATATGCAATGCGCTTCGCTCTTTGTTGAATCAGATATAGCTAGGTTACCGTGTGCTCTTCAAAATTTGAGCTGCCCTTTCGAGTTTTCAACTCAAAACCCCTTTGGTCACAAGGCGCCCTTTGCGGGTTTTCACCTTGGCCTCTCCATTTTTTTTCTTTTTTTTTTCCTTTTTTTTTCAAGGCGCCCTTTGCGGGTTTTCACCTTGGATTCTCCTCTCCTTTTGACAAAGTACTTTTTGACTGAGTCTGAATTTACTAGATTGGGTAAACTCTTCCCATCCATTTCTGTTAATATCAATGCACCCCCAAAGAAGGCCTTCTTCACGACATACGGCCCTTCCCAATTTGGCATCCATTTTCCTCTAAAGTCCTTCTGAATGGGAATGATCTTTTTTAGCACAAGATCCCCCTCGTGGAATTCTCTTGGTCGCACTTTCTTGTCATAAGTTCGCATCATTCGCTTCTGATACATCTAACCATGACGAATGGCCCTTAGCCTCTTTTCTTCAATCAAACTCAACTGATCATATCGCGATTGTATCCATTCAGCTTCATCCAATTTTATTTTCGACAAGACTCGGAGAGACGGTATTTCCACTTTAATGGGTAACACTGCTTCCATCCCATAAACCAACGAGAAGGGAGTTACCCCAGTAGAGGTTCTGACAGATATTCGATAGGCAAAGAGTGCAAACGGTAGTTTCTCATGCCAATCTCTATAAGTCTCAGTCATCTTCCCCACTATCCTCTTGATGTTCTTGTTGGCTGCTTCTACTGCCCCATTCATTTTTGGGCGATACGGAGAAGAGCAATGATGCTTAATCTTGAACTAACTGCAAATTTCTGCTATCGTTCTGTTGCTCAAGTTTGATGCATTGTCTGATATGATCCTTTCAGGCATCCCATACCGACAAATGATCTCTTTCTTCAAGAATCGACTTACAGCTGACTTAGTAACATTTGCATAAGAAGCAGCCTCTACCCACTTCGTGAAGTAATCAATGGCCACAAAAATAAAGCGATGCCCATTTGAAGCTTTTGGTGATATTGGCTCAATGACATCCATGCCCCACATGGAAAAAGGCCATGGAGAAGTCATAACATGTAGAGGTGAAGGTGGTACATGAATCTTGTCTCCATAGATCTAACATTCATGGCATTTCTTGGCGTAGTTGATACAATCCCCTTCCATAGTAGACCAATAATATCCAAACCTCATGATTTGTCTAGCCATCGTGAAACCATTAGCGTGTGTCCCACAAACACCCTTGTGAACTTGTTCCAAGATTAACTTAGCTTCCACGATGTCAACACATCTCAACAGTACTTGGTCCTTTCTTCTTTTGTACAAGATGTCCCCATCCAAAACGTAATCGCAGGCTAATCTTCTTAAAGTTTGCTTATCATTTTCAGTTGCCTATTCTTGGTATTTATGATCTCTTACATATTGCAATATATCCTGATACTAGGGGTTATCATCCTTTTCTTCTCCCTCAATGTTATAACAGCGAGCTGGAGCCTCAAAGATACTCATCTAAATCGGTTTTATCTCCTCCTCTTTATTCACTTTAATCATTGAAGGCAAGGTTGCTAGAGCATCTGCCATCTGGTTTTCGTCTCATGGGATATAATTGAAAGTGATGTTATCAAACTCCTCAAGTAACCCCAAAATTACCTTTCGATAATTGATCAATTTAGGATCCCTCGTCTCCCATTCACCTTTAAGCTGGTAAATTACCAACGCAGAGTCTCCATATACTTCCAAGGTTCTTATTCCTCGCTCTATAGCCGCTCGGAGTCCCATGATGCACGCTTCATACTCGGCCATATTGTTTGTGCAATCAAAATCCAACTTGCACGTGAATGGATAATAATCGCCATTTGGGGATACCAGGACTGGCCCAATTCCATTTCCCACCGCATTGGATGCCCCATCAAAGCTCAACTTCCAAGGATAATCCTCTGTAGTTACTACGTACATCAACTCCTCATTTGAAAAATCAAAATTCAATGGCTCATAGTTCTCTAGAGCTCTACTAGCCAGAAATTTTACTATCACGCTTTCTTTTATAGCCTTCTGGCTCACATAGATTATGTCAAACTCTGAAAGCAGAATTTGCACCTCGCCATTCTCCCATTCAAAGCTGTTGACTCCATCATATACTTCATTGGATAAAGTTTTGAAATAAGCCAAGTAGTATGATATAGCATTTACTATCTTAACCTTCGAGTCGTCCAGATTAAAGCACAATACAATTTCTCAATTGACGAATATCTCATCTCACTCTCTGTGAATTTCTTACTGAGATAGTATATCGCCTTCACCTTTCTTCCCGACTCGTCATGTTGGCCAAGCACACATCCCATAGAATTACTAAACACTGATAAGTACAGAATTAATGGTCTATCTGGACTAGGCGGAGATAACACTGGAGCATTTAACAAATATTGCTTAACCTTATCAAAAGCATTCTGGCATTCCTCATCCCAGGTACCTTGGTTGTGTTTTCTAAGGAGGCGAAATATAGGATCACATTTCTCGGTTAATTGTGAAATAAACCGAGCAATATAATTCAATCTTCCAAGAAAACCCTGAACTTCCTTCTGAGTACATGGTGGAGGCAATTCTCGTATAGCTCTAACTTTGCCTGAGTCAACTTCTATTCCCTTTTCACTGACCACAAAGCCTAATAACTTCCCTGACTTAGCTCCAAAGATGCACTTTGCCGAATTAAGCTTCAACTGAAATTTTCTTAGTCTCATTAACAACTTCCTCAAAACTTCAATATGTTCCTTCTCTGTTTGAGACTTAACAATCATGTCATCAACATACACCTCAATTTCTTTGTGCATCATATCGTGGAATAAAGTCACCATAGCCCTTTGGTATGTTGCCCCTGCATTCTTTAGCCCGAAGGGCATTACCTTGTAACAAAAGGTGCCCCACAATGTTATAAAGGTGGTTTTATCCATGTCCTCAGGATGCATCTTTATCTGATTGTACCCTAAGAAACCATCCATGAAGGAGAGCAACGAATATCCCGCTATGTTGTCTACCAAAGTGTCTATGTGTGGCAAAGGGAAATTATCTTTTGGGATAGCTTTGTTCAGATCTCTGTAATCAACGCACATTCATACCTTTCCATCCTTCTTAGGGACTGGTACAATGTTAGACACCCATTCAGAGTACTTCACCTCTTGTAAGAATCTTGCATCGAACTGCTTCTTGACTTCGTCCTTTATTTTCAATACGATATCTGGCCTCATTCTTTGCAAGTTCTGTTGGACTGGCTTACAGTCCTGTCTTATTGGAAGATGGTGCACCACAATATCAGTATTTAACCCTGGCATATCTTGATAGGACCATGTGAAGATATCCTTGAACTCACGTAGCAATTCAATCAGTCCTTGCCTTGTGTCCTCGGCACTATGCGTGCCAATTTTCACCTCTTTCCCTTCCCCTAGGGCTACATTCTCTATTGCCTCTTTCTCATGGGGCATGATTTGTTTCTCCTCCTATTTTACCATCCTCAACAGATCCAGAGACACATCACAATCCTTGACATCTCTAAAATCCTGAGATTCCTCTAAACACATGTCTTGCTCGCGAGAAAAATCAGGATTCGTAATATCAGTGCTCATGTCATTGATATCTAGGGACCTGTGAAGTATAAAGAATATACAAAGAATGAATGAATATAAGAATGATTATTTATGTGCCATGAATGAAAGAACAAGAATTGCAAAAGTTTAACGGAATATTGGTTGATAAAAATGAAACAATACTCATTCAAATTGATAAAAGTTATGTTTTATTAAAAAATAATAGATGATCGTAAACCCATTTCACAAATGTAATCCTATTACTCCTAGGCTCTAGAGTAACAAGAATGTTTTAAGAATTACTCTGAAAATTCCTAAAGACTACAGGAAGTTCCTCCATAGCCGAATTGTTCAGAGAGCTTCCCGGTTCGTAAGGGCGAATGCCCTCAAGGTTTCCTTGCTCCGATCCTTCGTTGCATATAGCATTGATCTGATGACTTTCTTCTATAAGTAACCCTCCCGCTATGAAGGTTTGGGATATTGGAGGGAATGTCATCGACTCCCACTCCACTTCTCTTCCATTAAGGCGCGCCCTTCTTCCGTCTTGGCGCTTCTCAACTTCCTTCCTTCTTTGCTTATAGTCTGGCTTGAAGCCCAGACCAAAGCGATCTCTCTTCTCTTTTAGTTCTGGGATTTGAGTCCCTCCTTGCAGGTATTTTCCTAACCCTCTTCCTGGTAAAGCTCTCTTTCCCATCATCATTTGTAGAGCCATCCTCGTAACTCTTGCCATCTTTGGCACTGACAGCTCACTCCCTTCTGAAATGAAGGTTGCATTTACAAATTCTAAAGAGAGAAAGGAACACTCAATAGACTCTTTGTTCATCTCGACATAAGGGGCCTTGCTAGTGACTGTGGCTATAATGTCCTCCTCCGCATTGATGGTTACTAACCGTCCATCCGTCACTAACTTTAATTTTTGGTGCAACGATGAGGGCACCGCTCCCGCTGAGTGTATCTATGGCCTCCCTAATAAGCAATTGTAGGAGGGCTTGATATCCATCACCAAGAAGTCTACTTCGTATATACTCGGCCCAATTTCCAAGGGGATGTCAATCCTTCCCATCACCTTCCTTTCTATACCGTCGAAGGCTCTTACCACATTTTGACATGTCTTCATGTGAGAATCGTCAATGGGTAATCTATTCAATGTAGACAATGGTAGAACATTCAAGGCCGATCCATTATCGACGAGCACGCTTGGGAGTGTGTACCCCTTACATCGAGTGGTGCTGTGCAAGGCCTTAGTTGACCCCCTACCCCCTAGTGGGATTTCATCATCATTAAAGTAGATGAAATTATCCGCACTTATGTTATTCACCAACCTGTCCAGCTTGTTAACGGATATGTCATGGGTGACATATGTTTCATTGAACACCTTCATCAATGCATTCCGATGCACCTCAGAACTCAGAAGTAAAGCCAACACCGATATACGAGCTGGTTGTTTGTGCAATTGTTCAACCACGCTGTACTCACTGTGTTTTAAGAATTTTAAAAATTCTCTGGCTTCTTCTTCCTTTATTGACTCATTAACCAGTGTCTCGGTCCCTTTTCCTTTGTCTAAAGCTTTTGTTTTTGTAGGCTCCACTTTGACGCCTTCTGCATCATAGCTCTTCTGACTACATGTGTAAGAACCCTCATCTTGAGCTTCCTTAGAAGCACTAAATATATCCTCCTTCTCCGGCATTGAAACATGGAAATTATAATTCCAAAGTACCCTCTTGTTATCCTTATAAGGAAAGGAAACAGGTTTTTGAATAATGACTTTCGGTATCGTTGGTGTTTCAACTTCATTACTTCTTGGTAAAGAAATAATAATCCTCAGCCAATTTTGATTCTTCGGTGCACCTTCTAATGTGCATATATGTCCCTCATTTGAGCTAGCTTCATAAAATTCTAGCTCTTTGTTATCTATAAGGCTTTGTACCAAGGCCTTAAACTCACCGCATTCTTGGATCTCATGCCGCTCTTCTGCATGGAACTCATAGTAGCCCCTTGCTCTTTTATTCCTCTCTTTAGAGATTATCATCTCTCTTTTCACCATTTCTTCCCAAATCATTTTCATCGGCGTTCTCACCTCGGACACACCCTCCTTAATCCTTCTCATATTCGTATCCCTAACTGCATTTACCCCTTGATCACCATGATTTGGCAATGGGTTCTTTGTACTAGGGGTGTCGTCAAATTTTACGAGCCCCATCTTGATTAGTCTTTCCACTGCCTTCTTAAAACCAGTGCAATTTTCAATTGAATGCCCCGATATCCCTACACGGTACTCACATTTGGCATTTGCATCATACCATTTGGGATATGGGGGTTGTAACGGTTTCAAATGAAAAGGGGCTATTGCATGCACATTGAATAAACTTTGATAAAGCTCCCGATACATCACTGGGATTGGCGTAAATGAGATCTTTTCATAATTCTGTCCTGAACTAGATCCCTGCTTTTGAGAATCTTGTTGCCCAATCGTAGTTACTCTGGGCTGACTAACCGTAACTGCTTTTGAATTATAGCTACTTGTATTATTCACCTCATTATCCTTCCTTCTTGAGGCTGATCTTTTAGTAGCTTCCCCCTCTATCTTGCCACCTCTTATGGCGTTCTCAATCATTTCTCCCACCATAACTATATCGGTGGTACTTCCAATCATGTGGGTAATGAATGGGGCCTTTAAAGTGTTGATGAATAGCATCGTAGTCTCTTTCTCCAAAAGCAGTGGTTGAACTTGCATGGCGACCTCCCTCCATCTCTGGGCATATTGCCTAAAACTTTCATTAGGCTTCTTTTCCATGTTCTGTAACGTGATTCTATCCGGAGTCATGTCAGTCACATGGTTATATTACTGCATAAAAGCTTGCGCTAGGTCTCTTCAAGAACTAATCCTTGCACGACTCAATTGATTATACCATCTAGCCGCTGCTCTAACGAAACTATCTTGAAAACAATGGATCAATAACTGATCATTGTTTACATAGCCGGCCATCCTTCTACAGAACATAGTGATATGGGCTTCTGGGCAAGTAGTCCCATTGTACTTCTCAGATTCTGGCATTTTGAACTTATGGGGAAGCACCAAATCTAGGACCAGACTCAAGTCCTTAGCATCAATTCCCTGATGATTTTCAGCTTTTTCTAGTACCTTAAATTTCTCCTCTAACCATCTGCAACGTTCGTCTAATTGCCTTGATGATTCGAGTCTCATCTCATCCCTCTCAGCTATATCTAGATCAGCATAACTGGATTGGCAGGGTTGTCTCCAAGGTTGAATCCCGAACCAGTTTGAAAGTTCATGGGTATTCCAACATCGACTTGTCCCTGTTGAGGCCTTATTGTGACGGACGGCCCTCGTGGATATGCCTCAGGTTGAGTCTGCACATGAGGCGGAGTAAAAACCGGAGGATGATCCTCATTATCTCCTTCAGTGATGGTCATAGGGGCCTTTCCTTTATCCGTCACCCTCTTCAATAGCTGAACCATCTCAGCCATCATATTCCTCTGAGCCTCCAACATTTGATCCTTCATCTCTTGTTGGATTTTTGCCAGTTGCTCCTGCAACTGCTCTTGCATTTCGTTCTGAATCTGCTCAAGTCTCTGATCCATATTCTTTAACTTAGCGCGTGTACCATAAGGATGTGTTGCTTCCAGATTTCCTTTCTTTTACTCTCTCTTTCTCCCTAATAATTTTAACTAATTAGGGTCTTTCTATAAATTTAAATGCGTATAATGCGATGAGATGTAAATGCATGAATGCAAAGGATATCGATTCTGATTCAATTTCTTTTAGAAAACATTATTTAAAAAACAAAATCTTTATACAAAAAGGATTACAAACACGCCTTTGCCCTCAGGCCTAGAGTTTTAACCCTATCTAATAACAAAGCTAACTCTTGACCTTTATCTGACACTGACTCATACTTTGTACTTAATACATTGGCTTGCATTGCCATATCTTGCAGATGGTCAACAACCTCTCTAATCTGGACTATGGCTTCTCCCATAAGATAATCTCTATCTCCAACTTGATCTTGAAGATGGTGAAGTTCTTCCTTCCAGTGTCCTTCTCTTGCCTCGAGTTGCTCTATTCGTAGTTCACAGTTCTGCAGTGTTGTTTCCAACCTTCCAATGTTGTGCTTCATTTCTTCGATCTTGTTCAGACTTGCTTTTAACTCGACCACAAAGTTGTGACTTCGATGATAATGAAGAGATCGTCCAAGCTCTGTCACATTAGCTTTTAATCCTTGATTCTCCTTCTCTAAGGCCTGATTCTGCGACTGCATCTTTTGGAACTTTTTCTCCCAATACTCGGTTTGGACTATTTCTTCTTGATCTCTTGCTACCACTTCTCTGAAGATCTCCCTAATCCAACCCTTTTCAACGTTACGGGCCTTCTTATAATGCGTCTTTAAATCATCTCGATCTTCCTCGATCTTTCTCTTTTCCTTTTTCGCCTTTTCGACTTCCCTCTTTTGAACATCGACGTCAAGACTCAAGTACATTTTTTCCTCTTCGAGCTTCTCAATCCTCTTTTCAAGCTCTGAATTCTTTCTCTCAAACTCTTGCTTCATAACCTCTAATTCTGATGGAATCACTCGTAAGCTCTCCTCTAATGATCGAGCCACCCCCAAAATGGGCCTAGGGACATTATCGCTGACTCTCCTACTAAACCACCCTTTATACTCAAGGGTTGACGTCGAGCCTTCGGTCAAGATCTTCATATAGAAAGGCTTCTTCCAAGCCTCAGAAATCTCTCGCATCCTCTTCTTATAGTGATCTCCTTTATAAGAGAAATCACTCTGAGCTTAACCCTGTGTAGCCGGTATGAACTACCTCGCTTAATATTGCCTTAGAACAAGTAATGGTGCATATCCAACAACTCCCCAAATTCCTGGCAGAGGGACCCAATCAAAATTGCCATAGCGGTAAAGGACTTCACTAGGAACCAAGCAAGGAGCTTTCCACATAACATCTTCCTCTCGAAGATTCTAAAGAATGTTTATCCACCTCTCCTCTGAAATGCCATCTCTCCTAGGCATGTCTACTGCTTCCTTTAACGGAGAGTAGTCTTTGAAGAACACTCAGCAAGGAACCTTATCAACCTTCCAAAAATGACTGTGAAACCAAACCAACAGCAATTGTGGCACATCCAATGAACCTTTCTTCACCAGCTCTCTGACATGTGCTCAAGGATCTAAACGTCTCAGCTAGGATTGCAGACATAGGTGTGTTCTATTTACCAAGTCGATCGAATAAATCTGCAACCACCTCATCTATGTGTCCCAAAGCCTTTAGGAAGATCACTAAACCATAAATACTTAAAGCCAGGACATCAACCCTTTTCTTTACATCTGGATGTGTCGATATCAAATCCCTCAAAACGGCCCATGGAACGCACTTACTATCACCCTTTTGCTACACACGAGCTACAGCCCACTGCTCACTCATCCCAGTAATCATTACCAACTTCTTTGTAAAAGTTGGAAGGCTAGCAGGCCTAACATAAGCCTTGTAACCCTGAATCCTCGGGCAACGCAGTAAAACCGTATACTCCTCCAAAGTAGGTACAATATCAACATCACCAAATGTAAAGCAACAATAAGCGGGGTTCCAGAATTGTACCATAGCTCGAAACAAGTGCCTATCTACTTTGACGTCTAGCAAATAGGGAAGGTCTCCATAATTTTGATAGAAAAGCTGTTTAGCCTCGTCATCCCATTGGGCCCAAATGTTTCTCAACTCCTGAAACTTATTCTACGTCGAATTAATACGGGTGAAGTCCCATAACTCTGATGTATGCCCCTCAGTGACACTATCTCTTTTCTCTAACTGGGTTTTCTCTTACCAGGTACAGACAGAGGCATTGTCCTCCACTTTATCAACATATTCGTTCCCCATTACAAAACTTTCTAACCCAGAAATTGAACCGTGAATCGATACCTTTGAATGTTGAATGTCATGGAATAATAGCAAAAACAGAATAAATTAGTATCGTATAAAAGTATAACAAACACTTATAAGGGTAGTTTACTAAGAGTTATCACCATAATCCCTAGGGTAAGCGCTTAAAGTTCACTATATGAGTTTCAGTTCTAAAGCGAGGGTACCTGAACCAGCAGATTCCTCGGTCCTCACCCATTATAGGCTCATATAGACCAAGCTCAGTTTAGGGGGACACATTTCCCTATGACCATACAGAGATGAAAATCTCACGAAGACATAGGTACAGTATCCCGGAAGTAATCCACTAGCTCATACGAAGGTGAAAACCTCACGAAAGCATAGCTTCTCACTCCCACTTAAGGGTGTGACCACAACGATCATGCAAATACAATGTACGATAATAGGATAACAAACATATGCAGCAAACACATTTAAAAAGGATCAAATTTTAAATTTTCCAACCTTCCAACATTAAGACAGAAAATAATCAATTTCTTGGCTCGACTCTTTTATATCCCCAGTGGAGTCGCCTAGCTGTCGAAACCTCTTTAAAAATGGAGAGGGTATTTTGAAAACAGGAGTCCCACCAACCTTTTAAAGTGTGATTGGATCACTTTATAAAACATTTTGGTCTACGAAATTACGAGAAAACAGGTTCGGGAGTCAGTTACCCACGAGGAAGGATTAGCACCCCCTCGTAATGCCCAAAATTGGTACCAAATTGAATATTTTCATCTTAATGTCAAAAGCTTGAAAAAAAATTAGCAATAAGATCTCTTTTAAAACCATAATAATTTGAGTTGAAAGTCAAAATTCTTTCGTTCCAAAAGAATGCGAACATCACATCTAGCGTAATTGGACACGATATTCATAAACTTTTGTAACAAAAAAATCTCGTAATTTGTAAAATCTCATAATTTATAAAATCTATTAAAAGGATACTTTAGATATTTAGACAAACAGAAAATCGCAACCCAGCATGTTAGGGTACTATTTCTCGAATTCCTAAATACAAAAGACATTGCCTTGTTTTTTTTAAAAATTCCTTTTGATTAAATGAAATAAGAAAACGATGATGCATTTAACCTATTACAAAAGATCAACGTTGGATTAATTAAGCCACCTATTTTAACATTTCATGCAATATAATGTTGAAAATGGTAAATATGACATAAATCATGCAATATACTTTAGCATTTCATACATACATAATCACAAATAACATGAATATACACATTATCATTTCATGCAAAAATACAAAATGCAAAAAAATAATGAATATATCAGTACAAATTAAAATATATAATAATATTTCATGCGAATATATTTTTAAAATAACAACATAAATGACCAATTTGCATGCGAATATAACAATAAATAAACAACATGAAAAATAATAAATAATTTATGAGATGAAATTAGTGTGTTAAAACAATGCCTAATAAATACAAAAAAAGGGATAAAAACAAAATAAAAAAATATTAAGCCATATATAAGTAATAATAAAAATTTAAAAAAAAATTATTATATAATATAGTAGCTTGATATACTTATAAAATAATATGCTAAATTGGAGTAAAATTTTGTAGTAAATTTTAAAGATAGACATATAATAACAATATATGTATTAGTTTATAATAATTTACAAGTGTTATTTTTTATATACCAATAAATAATAGATTATGAAATAATATATATAATAAAAGGAAGATATTATAAGGAATAATATATAATAAAATATGATATATAATATAAAAATAAAACATAATGAAATATAAATACTATCATATAAATAAGGATAATATATATACTATTATTAAATAATAATTTTTAAAGTATTACATAATTAATGAATAATAAAATAATATATACAATATAAAAAAATGCAAGGAATAATATATTGTAAAATATATAATGTATACAAAATTTTATGAATAAAATGTATAATAATATAAACTATATGATAGATAATATATAAAATAAAAAAATAATATAATAAGTAAGAATGTAGTCAAATAAATAATATATATATAGTAAATATATATAACATATAATAAAATATGAATATAATAGAATAAATAATATATATAATAAAAATATAACATATAATAAAATTTATAAAAATGTATATAATATTATAAATAATATATATTATTTTCCATATAATTAATGTTTATAAAAATAAATAATACATATATTATTTAAAAATAAATTAAATATATATAAAACGGACTAAAATCGAATTTAATTTAAAAAACTGGAGCTAATTACAAATAAATGAAAATTTGGACTTAATTAAAATACACATCAAAATCTGAGGGACTCATTGGGCAATTAGCCCTAATCCCTAAAAACGACATCGTTCTCTAGAATAGATTTTAATGGCCATCGGGACTAAATTGAATTAAATATAAGAGGTTAGGGCCAATTTAAAATAAAAATAAAATAAAATCATAAATTTAAAAAAAACGGAAGGATCGATTGGGCAATTTGCCCATTTATCAAAAACACGCAGATCCTCCCCGGGTCATCGGGTCAACACGCGGATCCTCTGTTGAAACGGTGCCGTTTTAGTGCTTATTGAACTAAGCCAAAATGACACAATTTTTGTAATGCTATATATGTTAAAACTGAACCCAAAATTCATTTTGTTATCAGTTTTTTTAAAAAAACTTTGAGATCCTCTGAAAGAGGAGAAAAGGGGGCCTTCGACCCCGGCCTCTGGCCTCCTGCCACTGGACTTCAAGCACCCACGCGCTATACGCGCCGCCGTACACTGTGGTTGGAAGTTTAAAAGCCTTCGTTCCTCTCGGTGAATCGCAGGTAACCTCTTCTCCTTCTCACACTTAACCCTTTTTTTAAAAAATGATTTATATGCGTTGAACAGAGAAGAAAAAAATGTAACAAAATCACCTTTTTTAAGTAAACAACTGCCTTTTATTTCTTTCTTCTGTGTATATATGTATGTATCCTTTTTGTATTTGTAAAAAATCCATCATTGTTACAATGGAATGATTCGGCTTTTATAGCCTCATTTACAAGTTTGGTTTATTCCTTATTCGATTTCTTACCTTGTTTGCTGTGTTCTTCTTTCTCTTTTTACAGGTGACGATGAAGAGACTAGCGATGATCGGGCACTGATAATGGCACACTAGCGTCGATTTACGCGTCGATCACGGCGCGATATGGGGCCTGGAATCATGGGGTGAGGCGAAGAGGCGTGACTGTTGGGGTGTTTATGGCGCCTAGGGTTTTTGAAACCCTAGGCCTTTCCGTCTTCTGCTAACAAGTTGGGCCACTTGGGCCCTGTCCGTTCTTGGGTTAAGGGTGTATCGGGTATAGGGTTAGTGGTTTTTAGGCCAGTTGGGCTACAAGTGTAACCAAGTTTAGGCTATCGGGCCTTTAGGCCTGTTTATTTGTAATTTGGACATTTCAAACAAAGACATTTATTTTATTTTAAAATTTTGTTATTCTATTTCACAAGCCCGGGCAGATTTAGGCTATTACATAACATATGAGTTTACAATGCAACATAAAGCAACATAAAGCATGAGTTTGCAACAAAACACGAGTTCACATAAAATCTGAGGTTTGCAAAATTTCCTAGGTTTGCACACTTCAAGCTTTGGTTCACACTTATACATACATCATGGGTTCACATGCAAACGAACTTCGGAAAAAAAAAAGAGTTTATTCACATAAGGGTTCCCACACTTTTATAGGGTTTGCTAAATAGTAAGATTATCACAATTAAGGTTCGCATGCATGTTGGGGTTGCAATCATAGTGGGGTCTCATGAACAGTATTCTATAGTAAATCTGACTCGCATATGAAAATAAAACATGTTTTAGTCAAATTAAATAAGACAACATAGCACACATGGAAGGAAAGATAATGGAAACATCAGACTTTATTCATATCAGGAAGAGATATATTAACAAGCAAATATGTAATGCCTCAAAAATCTAAACCATTGATTTGATAAAATTTGTCATAGTTAAGTATCTACTACAATGGTTACGTGCTTTAGGTGTATGATTGAGGTCATAGGTTCAAGTGTCGCTTTTAGAAATTTTGTTATTTTTGGTCCCTAGTTCTGGCTTTTAGAAATTTTTTATTTTTGGTCCCTAGTTCTGTCTTGGTCTTTGTGACTTAAATTTTATTTTTGTTAAATCTGTCTTAGATAGAGCCTACTGGTTCAATGGTAAGGTGTTAGTTTACCCTCGAGTCTTGTATTTGAATCCCTGTGTGAACGAGTTGACAATATTTTTGCTATTTCTATTTAAATTGATCATGTCATGGTTGTAGTCTACTCGAACTCTATCTGTGGGGGAAACCTGATAAGTTGTCAAAATATTGAATTAGTTTGAAATTGGTTTTTGTTTAAAAAAAATATATGTACTATTTTTATTCTTTTTTATTTTAAGTTAATTTTACTTTATATTGTTTTATTTCCCATAATCTCACATTTCTAACCTTTTTCCTAATTTTCTTCCCCCATTCAATATTTTATGTCCTTGCTAGTAAAAGAGTTGCAAAATCTAATCCTCTTTTTTTGCTCCATTTCTTTAATATTGGTCCTCTATTCATTCAGTTTTGGATTACTGCTTATTTGATCATATTTTATTTTTCTGCTTATTTGATCATATTTTATTTTTTCTTTCGGTTTTTTTGGCTTCAATCTTAGTAGGTAAGGGTTCTTTGTTCTTTCTCTAATTTCTTATTGAGGGTGCTCGTTAGGTAGGTAAACATTGCCATGGAAAATAGTGGGATAGATTGCCAACAGAAATGCCATGGCAATTCCAGGAATATGACTCAACATTCCATCCATGTCACTCTCAGCCAGCTGTACGTGTACTAGATAAATCACCCTAAAAAAGAGAAGAAAAATATGTGTGTTGAGAAGGACGAGTCTACCTTATAAAAGGAAGAGAGAGAATAGAAGAAACACACAGATTGTTAGAAGAAAAGAAAAGAAAGAGAGTGGTTACTCTCTTTGCAACTGAATCCTGTGGAGTAATTCAGAAGAGAAGAAGAGGGTAGTAGCCAAAAGAAAAGAGGACATCATAGATGCGAAGAAGGGGAAGAGAAATCTACCCTGGATTTTGCGTAAAATCTTGAGAAGAAGTTGGAGATAGCAAGAACTTCCTGCAATTCTACCTTTGTTCTATTTTTCTTAGTTTTAACTTCTATGATTCGTAAACCTGAAGAGTGTTGATGAATGATTTAATTTTGGATTTTATTGCCCAATCTATGAGCTATTTTTCCTTGGGTTGGAATTATTTGGGTGAATATTGAATTATCTATAATTCCCATGATATGATTTTGATTAAAGTCACTATTTCATTTGATTCTTGTTTATTTAGAATGCTTGCATGCAAGCTCTAGAAATAGTTGACTACGTGTTATGTTTTTAGATGGATTTGAATATGAAAGGAATAAATAGATCAAATTATTAATCGATTGATGCAAGCAAGTACTCGAAAGAATATTCGCAACACTCTAGACATAGAAGAGGCAATCTATACAGGTGAAGAACATCAGTGTGGTTTTCATTCTTGAGTCTTGTAGACATAGACAGACTCTGAATAATAACTAAATTCTAACTCTCGAAAAAAGTAGACTACAGTAGTAATTCTTTGGGTAGTAGTTTAGTCAAAATTTTGCCATGGCATTATTATGTTATGAAAATATTTCCTTGAGTAACTCCAACCTTTATCATTCAACAACAAAAATAGTCTCTACTTGTTTTTTTTAAATTGCCATGACATTTAGATTGTTTTCTCATTTATCAGTTATAATTGATATTTTTAGGTCATTCATTAATTCCCTTCACCATTTTACACTTTGTTTCTTTTGCTCAGATTCATTAGTCAAATCTACAGTTATACTTGCCAATTTTAATCAATTTCCTATCCCTGTGGAGATGATACTCAGTCATCATTATATTACTTGAATCAACATGTACACTTGCACAATTGCATTACACATTTACAGGCAAAAAGTTTTTGGGGTCGTTGTCAGGGATCGACACTATTGGTAGAAATTTGGTTTGTTATTATCTGTTTAATTTATGTTAGTTTAGTTTAATTAGTTGTTTTGATTTTCCTTTTTTAGATCTATGCTAGTACATGCCTGGAAATTTTTTGGAGAAGACATAATACTATTTTGATCTAAAGATTGAGAGAACCTTAGGGCGAAGGAGAAGAGAGTTGTGAGAAATGAAAAGAATTAGAAATGATCAAGTTAGAGAAGAGCCATTACATCGGGAAAAAAAAGGGATGTTGATATTCCTCGAATTCTAGATGACGGAGATAGACCCATTAGAGAACATGTAGTGCCAATCTTAGATGATTTAAATCTAGGAATTGTCAGGCCACATATTTAGGCTCAGCATTTTGAGTTAAAGTTGGTGATGTTTCAAATTCTACAAATAGTGGGGCAATTTAGTGGGTTGCCTACAAGGTTGCACTTATGATTTTTTTGGAAGTTTGTGATTCATTCAGGAAGCAAGGTGTTCCTGAAGAAACCCTGCGACTAAAGTTATTCCCTTACACATTACGGATCGTACCAGAGCATGGTTAAATGCATTTCTGTTAGGTACGGTGGCGTCATGGAATGAGCTGTGTCAGAGGTTTCTACTAAGATATAACCCTCCCAACATTAATACCAAGTTGAGGAATGACATTACATCGTTTAGGCAATTAAAAGATGAAACATTATATGAAGCATGGGAGCGGTTCAAGAAACTACTGAGAAAATACCCGATGCATAGTTTTCAACATTGGAATCAAATGGAAATGTTTTACAATGGATTGAATGATCATACAAGAATGGTTGTTAATGCCTTTGCCAATGGGACTTTACTTGATAAATTATACAATGAGGCTTATGAAATTCTGGAAAGGATAGCAAATAATGATTATCAATACCCCACTACCAGAGTTAGAGTTGGCAGAAGAGTTGCAAGAGCAATGGAGCTTGATGCAATTACATCTCTAGCAACTCAGATATCATCTTTAACAAATATGATTAAAACACTGAAAAGGCCATTTGCAGTGTAGGAAATGAAATCAGCAGAGTTAGCGTGTGTTTACTGTGGAAAAGATCATGCTTTTAATGAATGTCCATCAAACCCAGCCTCAATTTATTACATGGGGAATTTTAATTGCATCAACAACAACTCATACTCCAACACATACAATTTGGGGTGGACACAGCATCCTAATTTTAGTTGGAGTAATTAAGGGATGGGAAATGCCAATAGTGTCATTCGATAGAATACCCACTATTTTTGGCACGGCCTAGCACACTGCCTGGACACGGGCGTGTGCTTAGCACACGGGCTAAACACACGGGGGCGTGTGGTCTGGTCGTGTGGGAAAGTCAGTAACTATGCCCTGTTTTGCCATAGCTTTGACACACGGGCGTGTCTAGACCATGTGAGGCACAGGCCTGTTCACACGGGCACGTGACCTTTTAAAGGTTGAAAATTTTTATAAGTTCTGAAACTTTCATATATTGTCAATTTGGTCCCGAATGCTTGTTTTAAGTATGGAATATTCACTTTTACGATCATATTTAATGTGAATGTATGAGATTTACTGAAATGAAATGATAATTGATATTTGATTATCCTAAATTATGTTATGGATTAAGTAATGCCTCTTAAAGCTGTGGCCGACGATGTTGAAAGCAATGCGCCTGCTCCCACGCAAGGGATAGTGCAAGCTAATTCTCGACCGGCTATGAGTAGCCGTGATGGTGAGGCTAAACAAGCCTTTTATCAAATGATGAATGATTGGTTCACCTAATATATTAGAACCAATCTGGCTATACAATAACCTTCAGCCCCAGTTAATTCTCCCCAAACTCCTATTCTACCACCAGTGAATCCAATACAAATGAGTAGACCACCAGTTGATAAGATTAGAAAATATGGGGCTAAAGAGTTTCGAGCTACAACAAACGATGATGCTGAAAAATTTGAGTTCTGGTTAGAGAACATAATAAGAGTGTTTGATGAGATGTCTTTGAGTCCAGAAGAATGTATAAAATGTGTCGTTTCACTTCTGAGAGACACGATGTATCATTAATGGAAAACTTTGACGTCTGTGGTTCCGAGTGGACAAGTTACGTGGGATTTCTTTCAAGCTAAATTCCAGAAGAAATATATCAGTCAAAAATTCATTAATCAGAAACGCAAAGAGTTTCTTAAACTTAAACAAGGTCGTATGTCTATCACAGAATATGAGTGGGAATTTGTAAGGTTGAGTCAATATGCCCGAGAATGTGTGTCTTCGGAAGGAATAATGTGCAAGAGATTTGAAGACGGTTTGAACGAAGATATTCATTTGCTAGTTGGAATCTTGGAAATCAAAGAATTCATGGTGCTTGTTGAATGAGCATGTAAAGCTGAAGATCTTAGGAAAGAGAAAACAAAGGTTTATTTTGAAGCTAGAGAAGTACAAAAGAGATCATCGGGTAAATCATTTCAACCTAGATCCAAGAAGTTTAGAGATGATAGCAGTTGTTCAAAGGCTAGTCTGGGACATTCGAACAGAGATCGTGCTAGATCGCAATCGAATTTCAAATCTTTAGCGACGTTTATTGACAATGTTGATAATACAAAGAATGAAAATCCTGAGTGTGATCAATGTGGAAGACGACACTTTGGTGAATGCTGGGGAAAAATTAATAACCAACTTGTTATAGTTGTGGTTCAAGAAATCATTTTATTAAAGATTGCCTAGATTTAGCTGAAAAAGATAATGTTCAGAATCTGAGGCAGAGTGGTAATGTTTCTCGTGGTAGACCTCTCAGAAATTCAAGAAATGTAAGCGGTAGTCAAAGAGGAATAAAAGACGCAGTTGTTAGATCTGAGGCTCATGCACCTGCCAGAGCCTATGCTATCCGAGCTCGCAAGGAAACTTCATCACCAGATGTGATTACGGGTACATTTACTCTCTATGATACTTCTGTGATTGCTTTGATAGATCCTGGATCAACACATTCATATATATGTAGGAACTTAGTGAACAGTGAGACTTTGCCTGTAGAGTCTACTGAATTCGTAATTAGAGTTTCGAACCCCTAGGCAGATGTGTTCTGGTTGATAAATTTTGCAAGAATTGTTAGTTAATGTTTTGAGACAATTATTTTCCGGCTAATCTGATGTTATTGCCTTTTGATGAGTTTGATATAATCCTGGGTATGGATTGGTTAACTTTGCATGATGCTGTGGTAAATTGTAAACGGAAAACTATTGATTTGAGATGCAAGAATGATGAAATAGTCAGAATTGAATCTAGCAATTTGAATGGATTGCCTGCTATAATATCTTCGATGAAAGCTTTGAGTATTGTGAGGAAGGGTTGTGAAGCTTATTTTGCATATGTGATTGATTCAAGAGTGTCAAAAAAGAAAGTTGAATCTATACCTGTTGTCTGTGAGTTCCCTGATGTGTTTCCTGAAGAACTTTCGGGATTACCTCCAGTTAGAGAGGTAGAATTTGGCATTGAATTAGTACCTGGTACTACTCTGATTTTGATAGCTCCGTATAGAATGGCTTCGACCGAACTAAAAGAATTAAAGTCTCAGTTGCAAGAGTTGATCAATCGAGGGTTTGCTAGACCGAGTTTCTCACCTTGGGGTGCTTCGGTTCTATTTGTGAAAAAGAAAGACGGTAAGATGAGAATGTGTATAGATTATCGTCAGTTGAACAAGGTGACTGTCAAGAATAAGTATCCCTTTCTCCGAATTGATGATTTGTTTGATTAGTTGAAAGGAGCTACAATGTTTTCGAAAACAGATTTGAGATCAGACTATTATCAGGTGCGAGTGAAAGACTCAGATATTCTGAAGGCTGCTTTCAAAACAAGGTACGACACTATGAATTCTTAGTTATGCCTTTCGGATTGACTAACGCACCTGCTATTTTTATGGATTTGATGAATAGAATTTTTAGACCATATTTAGACCAATTTGTTGTGGTATTAATTGATGACTTATTATTTTATTCACGTGACGAATCTGAACATGCTGAACATCTGAGAATAGTGCTACAGACTCTGTGAGATAAATAGTTGTATGTGAAGTTTAGTAAGTGTGAATTCTGGTTGCGAGAAGTGGGTTTTCCAGGCCATATTGTATCAGCATCTGGTATCCAGGTTGATCCGAGCAAAATTTCAGCTATTTTGGATTGGAAACCTCCGAGGAATGTATCTGAAGTCCGTAGTTTTCTGGGACTTACTGGTTACTATAAAAGATTCGTGACAGGTTTTTCGATGATTGTGACTCCATTGACAAAACTGCTATAGAAAGATGTGAAATTTGAATGGTCTAAAAAATCTTAGAACAGTTTTGATCAATTGAAGACTTTGTTGACTGAAGCTCTGGTATTAGTATAACCTGAATCGGGTAAAGAATTCGTAATTTATAGTGATGCTTCATTGATTGGTCTAGGATGTGTTTTAATGCAAGAAGGAAAAGTTATTTCTTACGCTTTGAGACAGTTGAAACCACACGAAAAGAACTATTCGACGCACGATCTTGAGTTAGCTACGATTGTGTTTGCCCTAAAGATTTGGTGCCATTACTTGTTCAGTGAGAAATGTCATGTGTATTCGGATCATAAGAGTTTGAAGTATTTGATGACTCAGAAAGACTTAAATTTGCGGCAGACAAGATGGTTAGAACTGCTAAAAGACTATGAACTTGTAATTGATTATCACCCAGGAAAACCAAATGTTGTTGCTGATGCTTTGAATCGAAAATTGTTATTTCCTTTGCGTGCGATGAATGCTCATTTAGTTCTGTCTGATGATGGCTCAGTTTTAGCTGAATTAAAAGCGAGACCTTTGTTCTTGCAGTAGATTATTGAAGCCTAGAAGATTGATGATGAGATTTTAGCTAAACGAGCTCAATGTGATGTAGAGTCTGATTCAGGATTTAGGGTTGATAAAGATGATTGCTTGAGATTTCGAGATCGAATTTGTATTCTGAGAAATCCAGAGTTAATTCAGATGATTCTGAGTGAAGCTCACAATAGTCATTTATCTGTGCATCTAGGAAGTACGAAAATGTATAATGATTTCAAACAACATTATTGGTGGTCCAGAATGAAAAGAGCTATCTCTGATTTTGTTTCTAAATGTTTGATCTGTCAGCAAGTTAAAGCTGAACATCAGGTACCATCTGGTTTCCTACAATCAATTATGGTTCCGGAGGGAAAATGGGAATGATTGACCATGGATTTTGTTTCGGGTTCCCCCTTATCTCTGAGAAAGAAAGATGCAATTTGGGTTGTAGTTGATAGGTTTGATGAAATCAGCTCATTTTATTCCAGTTCGATCTGATTACTCACTTGAGAAATTAGCTAAATTATACATTTCTGATATCGTGAGATTGCATGGTGTGCCATTGTCAATAGTGTCAGATAGAGACCCGAGATTTACATTGTGATTCTGGAAGAAGTTGCAAGATGCTCTGGGTATGAATTACATTAAATTGATGTTATGAAAATATGATTTACAGTAAAGTTCTGACATGGAATAATCTAAACTCAAGATGAATTGTTATGAAAATATACTTGCAATATAAAGAATATGATTTATACATGTTATATGGATACGTGATATGGAAAGTATATATATCCAAAAATCTGATTGTGTTGAGCCTACATATGTTTCTTGATGTTATTATGGAATATATGACTAACAAGGGCAATGAGGATATGTGTAAGGCTTGAAATCAAATTGATTGAATGTGCCTTACATGTTTATCTTGCAGTACAATAAATGGTAAGTTAAGTACCATGTTATACGAACTTGCTAAGCATTATATGCTTACTTAGTTTTATTTCTCTGTTTTATAGTAAATCAGAAGCTCGTTGGATTGGAAGCTTGGTGGAGATCACTGACACTATCCATCAGCTCATTTCGGTACATATGGTAAAACAATTGTGGTTATATTGGCATGTATAGGTTAATTGGCCATATTGGTATGTAAATGCAAATGGTTATTGTAATCTAGCCATTGGAATGGCTAGTGATGATTATGTATTGATATACATATATATATACATATTAAGGTTACTTCATGGTGAAAACATAAGTGTATATTATTGATTGATTCAGAAAGGTTAAATGAGTATGCTTAATAAGGTAAGATTAAAAACATGAAAGCATGTAACGATATACCATGCTAAATGGTAGAATTAGCTTGATTAAATGCTTGGATTAGTTGGTTTATGAATGCAAGTTTTGGTGTAGGTTTATGGCAAGGTTTTAGGTGAGAAATGAAGCTACAAATGACTTTATTTTGTCCACAAGGGTAGATACACGAGCGTGTGTCTTGACCGTGTGTGACACACGGCTTAGCACATGGGCATGTGGTCTGGTCGTGTGTCCCCTGCACCTTAAATTTGAGAAATAGAATGCTCACAATTGAGCACATGGGCAGAGACATGGGCGTGTGTCTTAGCCATGTGTGCTACACGGCCTAGAACACGGGCATGTATCTTGGCGGTGTGAAACCTGCACCTAATTTCGAAGAAAATTAATTAACCACACAGCCTAGCATACTGGCGTGTGGTCGATCGTGTGGAATAAGTCAGAGAGTTACACGGGGTTGAACACGGCCTGTAGCACGGGCGTGTCTTAGGTCACACGGGAGTGTCCATTGGACCATACGGCGTGTGAGCCCTACTTCTTTGAAAATTTTAAAAATTTTGTAAAAATTCTTTGAGTTCCCGATTTAGTCCTGATTCTATTATAATACTCGTTTTGGGCCTCGATGGTCCATTTAAGGGACATTGTGAACAATCTCAAAAAATGAATAGAATTTGACTTAAATTATCTGTAAACATTCTGAAAAACTCTGGTAACACTCCATAACCTTGTTCTGGTGATGGATACGGGTTAGGGGTGTTACATGTTGAGTACTAATACTTTATTTCCTCTATTGTATTATTCATTAAAAAAGCAATATAAAATAGGAGTGAGTAAAAAAAAGAAAAAATAGTTTAGGGGCACTTCACTGTAGTACTAGGCTGAACAACTAAGGGGGTAGTTGTTTACTCCATCTATCTTTTTAGTCAAAAGCCTTAGCTTCATGAGTGCCTTCCATTCAAATTATGGTGTAATGTAATACTTGGCAATCTAGTGTATGCCCCATTAAGATTGTCAAGTAAAGAAATCATGTGACAAGATGAATTCCCTAGAAAAATACATAATTAAAGTATACAATAATAGATTAATTATGAGTAAAGACATTGAGTTTTAGTGGAAAGATAAACTAAGTACATTAGAGGGTACTTGCTATAGCTAGAATTGCATAAATATTTAGGAAATTTTACTTTTAGTTAACATTTTCTACACTTCGTATGCTAAACAAACCTATAAAATTTCAACCAATTTTCTCAGATAGAAGACTGCTGAGAATGGAGATATAAAACATACTTTTGATAGTTTAGCAATATATGAGGTAAGTGTAGTGTTATGGCAAACTCACGCATGCCTGCATTCATATATACTCATACATATTTGCTTGAGGACAAGCAATAATTCAGGTTTGGGTGTGTGATAACTCTTGAAAAGAGTATATTTTAGGGCTCTAAATTGAAGTATTTGCTTGTAATTAAGAAAATATGCTTGCATTTTAGACTTATTACTAGAGCATTACATACTAAAGCTTGGATTGTGTTTTAATTGTAAATTTATGCTATTTTTAATTACTGGGAAAAAGGTTTAGTAGTCTTTGGTAGTAAGTGCAGGTAGGATGAAAGAGGCAAGAATAAGGAAAGAGGAAAAAGAAAAGAGAACGATGGAAGTGAAACATTTCCATGGCAAATAGTGGGATAGATTGTCAACAGAAATGCCATGGCAATTCCAGGAATAAGATGCAGCACCCAATCCATGTCACTCTCATCCAACTATACGAGTACCAGATAAATCACACTGAAAAAGAGGAGAAAATATGTGTGCTGAGAGGGATGGGTCTACCCTATAAAAGGAGGAAACAGAAGAGAAGAAACACACAGATTGTGAGAAGAAAAGAAAAGAAAAGAATGAGAGCTGTTACTCTCTCTGCAACTAAATCCTGTGGAGTAATTTAGAAGAGAATAAGAGGGTAGTAGCCAAAAGAAAAGAGGAGATCACAGACGTGAAGAAGGGGAAGAAAAATTTGCCATGGATTTTGCATAAAATCTTGAAAAGAAGCTGGAGTGTAATGAGAACTTCTTGCAATTCTGCTTTTGTTCTATTTTTCTTGGTTTTAACTTCTATGATTTGTAAACCTGAAAAATGTTGATGAATGATTTAATTTTGGATTTCATTGCCCAATCTATGAGCTAATTTTCCTTTCGTTGGAATTAGTTTGGTGAATATTGAATTATTTGTAATTCCCATGATATGATTTTGATTAAAGTGACTATTTCATTTGATTCTTGTTTATTTGGAATGCATGCATGCAAGCTCTAGAAATAGTTGACTGCGTGTTATGTTCTTAGATGGAATTGAATCTGAAAGGATTAAATACATCAAATTATTAATTGAATGATAGAGACGAGTACTCGAAAGAATATTTGCAACACTCTAGACATAGAAGGTGCGATCTGTACATGTGAAGAACGTTAGTGTGGTTATCATTCATGAGTCTTGTTGACATAGACAGACTCCGAATAATAACTAAATTCTAACTCTCGAAAGGAGTAGACTACTATAGTAATTCTCTGTGTAGTAGTTTAGTCAAAAATTTCCCATGGCATTGGTATGTTATGAAAATATTTCCCTAAGTAATTCCAACATTTATCACTCAAGAACAAAAATAGTATCTACTTGTTCTTTGTGAATTGCCATGACATTTAGATTGTTTTGTCACTTATCAGTTATAATTGATATTCTTAGGTCATTCATTAATTGCCTTCACCATTTTGCACTTTGTTTCTTTTACTCAGATTCATTAGTCAAATCTACAGTAATACTTATCAATTTTAATCAATTTTCGATCCCTGTGGAGACGATACTCACTCATCATTATATTACTTCTATCTACGTGTACACTTGTACAATTGCATTACATATTTACACAAAACAATTTACTGGAACTCACCATGTTAAGTATTGTATTTAGGTTCTGGAAGTCAAGTGGTTGTTTTCATATTGAAATCGTACCAGATGTGTAACGAGAAACATGAAAAATAGTGAATGACGAAAGCCAAAAAATTGTACTGTCGATGCCACACCATGTGCTGGACCATGTGAGATAAAAAGTCCATGCTAATTGGGTCATGTGGGCCACCTTGGTGTGTGTGAGATCGTTTGTCAGACCGTGTGGGCCACATGGGCGATTGGGCCCAAAATTCTAAACATTTCCCTAGGGTAGTAAATATCGTTTGGATCAATCATAGGCCTATCGTAGGATCAGTATGTTATTAATTAAGCTATAAAACACGAATTCTGACAATCTGTTGGTGTAAAATTTGATGTAAATACACATGTTTGAAATTATATAAGGTAGGTAAAATCTAAAATATGCTATGCATAATCTGAAAAAATGTTATATATGTTTTGTATCCATCATCACAAGCATGTACATTGTTAACATATCTGATATCTATTAGTTTTTCATTTGCATTTGGGTTGGGATTTGTTATATGAAGAAAGTGTGGGTAATTTAATAACTTGCTATATTTGGTGACTCAACCACATACACTTTAAACTGCGATAAATCGCCTAATAAACTTGCAGCTCAGCTGCAAATACTATGAAAAATGTCATACCGACACTAAGTGATGTGTAGGGTTGGATGGGTATATAGTACCCTATATGGTGTGTTGGGATGGCTGGAGATGGTGTGCAGCGGATGGGGGTAGGATTATATATTTGCATCTGTTATGTTTTGATAAGCTCTAATTTTGGTATTTATATATGTCTGGTTGATTTTTAGTACGATATGTTACACATTGAGTTTCAAAAACTCACTCTCTATTTGACTGTCAATTTTAGGTAATCCTCAGACTTAGGCGGGTTGGTGTGATAGGAGCTCGGTTATAGTACTCTGGTTCGTTTGACTTATTTTAATTTGGGTTTTACATGTTTTGTAAAGTTTAGACTAGTTGGACATTTGGGGTTATTTTGGTTTTGGAATTTATTTCTGTTTTTTTGCATGAAATTGGTTAACCATTATTCTTATATCGATGTTGTTTTCTTGCGAAACAAAAGATTTTCACAACAACTGTGTTTTAAAAAAATTGTACATTTTTTTAAATTTTCGCTGCAAACCTATATATTTTGGAAAGTGTAAACTAATAACGTTTTCAATAAATCAGTTAAGTATTGTATGCTTCTAAATAAATTTGATTTTTATGTAATAAGAGCTTACAACACATTTTCAAAATAAACGAATTTTGGGCTTTTGAAAGGATTACAGTAACATCTCTAGATCTAGCTACAACGTCTAGGTCGAGTATGGGGTGTTATATTTGGTGGTATCAGAGTCAAGTTGTAAACTTAGACTATGAAATTTTAGGTTCAAAATTTTGTGAAAATTCATCTTCGAAGAAAACCCATTTCTGTTTTAATCTGAAAAATAAAATTTATAGAATACTGAGTCTCCAGCGCCGATCCTGTAAGTATTTCTACTTAGTTAAACTACTCAGATAGAAACAAAATTGTAGTACTAGAAATACTTATGCTCTTATCCAAAACTATAGCAATTCTAAAAAGTACTCAGACAAGACTTTTTGGACATAAAACATCTAATAAGAAAATTTGAACTAATACATAAAAATTTGTAATTTAGATAATATACGAGGAGTACACGTGGAACTTGTGAAACATTGGGTACAACTACTATTGATATTGGGTCTCAGACTCAGACGGCTGGTGATCGTCGAATTTCTGTGTGATAAGTTTTATAAATTTGTAATGACTCGTTCTTGAAACTAACTATGATTACGATGTAGGCAAGTGTACCTATCGAATAGTAGTATAGCTTTAGCAAGACTGGGTTGTCGAACCCAAAGGACTATGAGTACTAGTAATGACCGTCTTTTTATTATCTAGCCGAATAAAAGAGGATTGTTTTGACTAACTAATTGAACTAAGAGCTTGCAGAAAATAGAAACTAGGGAATTACTGTTGTGGAAAACGATTGATTGAGATAATACCTAAGGAAAAATCCACCTAGACTCTTACTTGTTATTCTGGCTCTGAACCAGACGATTTATTCATTCAACTTATTCCTTAGAAATTCCTAATGAATATTATTATCCCTTTTGAGACTAACAACGTCTAATCCCGGTTGAATAACCGAGAGTTATCTCTAATTAACACCCTAAGGTTGCATTAACTTGATCTATGGATTCCCTTATTAGGTTTCACCCTAATTTGGCAAAATCTTGTCACCCTATCTCTAGGCGCACAATCAACTCTGCTTAATTACGACAAAGTTACTCTTAGTCAAGGTCTATTCCTCCTCCAACTAAGAGTAGTAACTTGAAGTGATATCCTGAAATACCAAAACAAGAATTAAGAACACATAATTGAGAACAAGTTAAATATTTATCATACGATTCAAAAATAATAACAAGGTTTAGTCATAGGTTTCATCCCCCTTAGGTATTTAGGGGTTTAGTTCATAACTAAACAAGAACACATCTCAAAATAATAAAAATTACAAAACATAAAGAAAACCCAGAACTCCAGAAGGGGAGGTTGAGGAGAGATCTTCAGTCTTGATGGTGGCTTCGGCTTTTAAGATGGATCAATCGACTTCCTCGGAGTAATTCCTTACTTCCTATTCTCTGTCTCTCTTTTTTTCCTTCTTTAGGGTCTATTTAGAGGCTTTTGAATGCCTAAAAAGCCCTAAAATTTGGCCTTTTTCGAATGAAGCTTAATTAGGGTTCGGCAGGGACACGCCTGTGTGGCACGACCATGTGCGATTACCTCAAGCCGTGTTCGAGCCTGTTAGATTGGCACGGGCATGTGAGCTGCCCGTGTGAATTGCGCTTCAATTCTGCCAGATTGACACGACCGTGTGATCTGCCCGTGTGAGGAGGTCCAGGCCGTGTTGATTTCGTGCTTTGGCTCATTTCTCTGTTTTTTGTCTGTTTCTTGTTCCTTTCGTTCTCCTATGCTTACCTAAGGATAAAACATGAAATTAAGGCATTAGTGATACGAGCACGCCCCGCGAACTTTATCAGACAAGTCTGTCAAGCCGAGTATTGACATGTTGACAAGCTGATCCCACTGCTTCCAGGCTCACGAGATCCCACCAGCTCAAATCCAAATTTATTCAAGCTCAATCCAACTTGCCTGAGCTAAATCGAGCTCCCTCCTAACTCATATTCAGCTCACGAGCTAAACGTTAGCTCAACTACAGCTTAGGAGTTTAATCTCAGCTCAACTTTAGCTTAAGGGCTAAAGCTTAGCTCATTTTAGCTCAAACCCGGTTTTAGACTTTAATGCATTAAATAAAATCTGAACATGATTATTTAAGCATCAAATTTGACTTATATTAATATTTGTTTTAATATGTCATAGTTATTACATATTTTAAGTATGTTTACATTTTAGCCGATTTAATGCATGACATAAATGTGTTCACATTCTGCTGAATTTATATGTGTTCACATGATGTCTTATGAATTGTTTTATTTCTTGTAGGTGCAATGCTCATGGACGGCATGAATGAATGCTTGAAGAAACATCTCTTTGGACATCCCACATGCATGAATGAACAACATTTAATTAGGTGCATGCATGACCAGATTCAAGGTGTTTATAAGTTCATGTATTTGTCAAATACATGAATGCACAAAATACATGAATGTTTGGGTTCAAATGCACATTCAGCCATGAATGATGAAGATTCAAGCATGAATGTATCTAGAAGATCCAATCCCTTTGGACATTACACATTCATGCATGGAAGGAAATTAATGCAAGTTCATGTAGGACTTGGTGCAATGTATGAAGAGGTGCATGTAGAATTGGGGTTCAATGGACGGCATTTAAGGAAGTACATGTATTAGAGACGTTCATGCAAGTAGGGGATATTTAATGTTCATGTTTTTGTGTGACAGCCCTAATGTGACCCTAGTCGAAAAGCGGTTTCGGGACCGCTAAACCGAGTCACCGAATTATTTGAATATAATATTTGCTATCTAAAATATGTGAATTTTGAATGTGTGAAAGTTTTAAGTTTCGATTTAGTCAATTGAATGTGAATTTAGTTAATAGGACTTATGAGTGACACTTTTGAAATATGATAGGTTAATCTAAAAGGACCTATTAGTTCAAGTTATAAAAAACCCAAGGATTTGCATGTCAAATTTCCACTATTGAGAGTAGTGGCCGGCCATGATGGAATTATATACATATAATATGTGTTAATTAATAGTTAGTGGCTTAATATTTTATATCATAAAAAAAAAAAAAGAAAAAGAAAAGTAATTAAAATAAGGAATTGGATGGTGAAGAAAACAAAGTAACATTTTGTTCTTCTTAGCCGAATTAGAAAGAAAGGAAGAAGAGAAGGTTTCGGTCACTTTAAGCTTAAGGGAGCTCAAGAGCATAGAGGGTCTAAATCAGATAAGGGAAAAGAGAAAGCAGCCGAGTAGCCTATCCGCAACCGCAGTACAAAAATATCCGAGGTAAGCCTTTGAGTAATGGAGCTTAGGTTACGATTCAATTAGATCATGTTTTAAGTAAATCAAAATCATGCTCTAGTATATAGTTATTGAGCCGAAAATGGTATTACTTGATAAGCGATTTGTGTTGGAATTCTAATTATGAAATCGAAATATAGATATGTCATGATTTAGTTCTATGTGCATGGATACTATGATGATAACCGGCCGAGCCCCAAGGCAATTGTGCGAGATACCATATCCGGTTGAGTCCCGAAGGCATTTATGCGAAGCTACCACATCCGGCTAAATCCCAAGACATTTTGTACGAGTTACCATATCCGGCTGAGTCCCAAGGCATTTGTGCGAGTTACCATAACCGGCTAAGTCCCGAAGGCATTTGAGCACGTAGCTATGTCCGGTCAAATCTCAAAGTACTTGGTTGAAGAATGAATGGTTTTGCTGTAATAGTTCAATTAATACACTTGAAAAGTCCCAATGGATGAGGTATGTTTTGAATATGAATCGAAATAGTTGATTCCGTTAAAATATCGATTTTGCTCTATCGATTAATCAGCTTCTGGTTTTTAGTTAATTTGATTTTCTTACGCATGAATATAAGGATTGGAAATATGAAGTAGGTATGATTTTGAGTATATGTGAGCATGAGATAAATTGTTTAGTCATATGAATGTTATATTTCGGTTGTACAATTTCACTACTCAATCTTACTAAGCATTAAACGCTTATTCCGCTTTCTTTGATTTTTGTTTTATAGATTTTGGTTCGTCGCTTATCGGATTCGGATTGTCGCAATGAAGTCACCCACACTATCAACGCTCCTTTTGGTACATTTTTGGTTGAACTTTGAAATGGCATGTATAGGACTACCCCTTTTTGTTAATGGTCATGCACCTTTTGGAATTGTATAAATTTGGTTAGCCATGCGAAAATGGCTTGTGTTCATATTTGAATCATAATATTATAATCATCGTGTATGTATATGGTTATCGAGAAGTACGGATATGTTTGTCAATGATTGACCATTGGGATGGTTAATCACATTTATAAATTGTGCTATGTATGCTATCGGATTAGTTAAATTATGGAAACTAGGCAATAGGTAAAGTCTACCTCCTAAAGTCGATGTTGACAGCATCAATGGGGTAAATTGGAAAAATCGATAAAATTTGTAAGAATGGAGCTAATTAGTGAATAAATTATGTAATCGAACCTTGATGAATCTACTTTCATATGGAAGAAACGAAACGGCCAAATGAGTCATATGTTAAGAGATATTTAGGTTTTCATGAAACAGGGCCAGAGCGATTTCTGGATCCCCTGTTCTGACTTTGAAAATTTACTATAAATTAACCAGAAATAATTAGAAGTCATGCCCCATATGTATAGATTCCTTGTTGAGTCTAGTTTCTTTAGAAACAAACGGCATAAGATTTGAAGCCCTGTATAGGAAGATACTTAAGTTGCAATGCATGAAGGTCTGTGTAGTCGAACCCTATAACAGGGGAGACTTAATCTAATGAACTGTACCGTTTGGCCTGATCAAAAATTCTAGAAAAAAATGTGTAGATAGATACATGAGTCTAGTTTCAGGGAAAATTTACGGATTAAGTTTTTGAGCTTCAAACTCGAGATATGATTTTTAAAGTGGTCGTGATGCGCTTAGCCAAATATGTCCGGAATTATAAAATTGAACCGTAAGCCAATGAAGTAAGTCCGTTAATACCTCGCTTTCAACCCCGTAACGGTCTCGGGCTTGGGGTGTTACAATTATATTGGTATCATAGCCATGGTTTAGCCGATTCTAGGACTATCGTGATATGTTTGGGTCTGACTATACATGCCATTAGGTGATTATTTGATAGTGTGGTGATTTCTGACAGTTTAAATGTGTGTTTATGTCGATAATGGATCCCGATCCCAATCGAGCGAGGCGACGATGTGGAGAGTGTAGCGCTGCTCTCGCGACGGGACGGCGCCGATGGACTCTCAACCTGCTATGCGAGCAATCAAAACGATGAGGCTAGACAAGCCTTTTATAATGTGATGAATGATTGGTTTAACCAATACATTCGAACTAATACGGCTGTTCCACAACCCCCACTCCCGACTAATACCTCTCCTGCACCTGCGGTACCTCCGGTAATCGACCAGATGAAGTTAAACAAGCCCCCAGTTGATGTAATCCGAAAGCACGGGGCTATCAATTTAAAGCTACGGACAATGATGATGCCGAGCAAGTCTGAATTTTGGTTGGACAACACTATCCGGTACTTGATGAGCTATCTTGCACACCCGAGGAATGCCCGAAGTGTGCTATCTCTTTGTTACGTGATTCCGCCTACTATTGGTGGAATACGTTGATTTCACAGTGCCTAAAGAGTGGGTAACTTGGGAGTTTTTTCAAACCGAGTTTCGGAAAAAGTATATCACCCGAGATTTATTGATCAAAAATGAAAGGAATTTCTTGAACTTAAACAAGGTTCCATGATGTTCTGCATCGATTATGAACGAAAGTTTGTGAGGCTTAGCCAGACGCGCTCGAGAATGCGTTTCTTCGAAGCTATAATGTGTAAACGCTTTTGAAGATGGTTTGAATGAAGATATAAAATTGTATGTTGGCATTTTAGAGATCGTAGAGTTTGTAGTGCTTGTCGAGCGGGCTTGCAAGGCCAAGAGCTCGTAAGGAGAAAAGAAAAGCTGAAATGGGAGCCAAAGAGTTTCGTAAGAGATCATCGGGAAAGCCCTTTCAACCGTCATTGAAGAAATTTAGAGATGATTCTGGCCAATCCAAAGACACTTCGGGTTTTTCAAGACGAGATCGCGATCGACCTCCTGTGAGTACACGAGTCACTTCAGTTGCCAGTGTAGGAAATGATCGTCGAGACAGGTCAGAGTGTCAGCATTGTGGTAAATGGCATTCGGGGAGTTGTAGATTCCATGACCGCTCTCGCTATAAGTGTGGATCACCACCACTTTATCAAGGATTGTCCGAGACCGTGCGAATGTAATGTAAATCGTCAGTGGGAAACCGGGTGCTACTACTGCTCGAGGTAGACCATCTAGAAATGCGGGGAATGCTAGCGGAGGTCAGAGAGGATCTAGAGATGTTACAACCAGATCTGAGGCTCGTGCTCCAGCTAGAACTTATGCTATACGCGCACGCGAGGATGCCTCTTCGCCAGATGTTATTACGGGTACTTTTACTCTCTTTGATACTGATGTGATTGCTTTGATAGACCCCGGTTCTACTCATTCATATGTATGTGAAACCTTAGCATCCAAGAAGACTCTACCATCAAGTCTCATCGAGTTTGTAATTCGGGTGTCAAATCCCTTGGGTCGTTACGTGCTTGTCGACAAAGTGTGCAAGAAATGTCCTCTAGAAATCTGAGATTTTTGTTTCCCGGCTGATTTGATGCTTTTACCGTTTGACAAATTTGATGTTATCCTCGGTATGGATTGGTTGACCGTACATGATGCAATTGTAAATTGCAAAAGTAAAACCATCGATTTGAGATGTGTAAATAACGAGATAATCCGAGTCGAGTCTACCGACTCAAATAGGTTGCCAGCGGTAATATCGTCGATGCTGGCTCAGAAATATGTAAGAAAGGGGTGTGAAACATACCTTGCGTATGTACTGGATGACAAAGAGTTAGAAAAGAAGCCTGAATCTGTACCAGTGGTTTGTGAATACCCTGATGTTTTTCCCGAAGAATTACCGGGTTTACCACCTGTTCGGGAGGTAGAGTTTGGCATCGAGCTTGTACTTGGGACTACACCGATTTCGATAGCTCCGTATCGTATGGCACCAACGGAATTAAAAGAATTGAAAGCTCAGTTACAAGAGTTGACGGATAAGGGTTTCGCTCGACCAAGTTTCTCACCTTGGGGTGCGCCAGTTTTGTTTGTGAAAAAGAAGGACGGAACCATGAGGTTGTGCATTGACTATCGTCAGCTGAATAAAGTGACGATAAAGAATAAATATCCGTTACCGCGTATTGATGATTTGTTTGATCAACTGAAGGGAGCTTCGGTGTTTTCAAAGATAGATTTGAGATCGGTTATTATTATCACCGCGAGTTTCGAGATTCGGATATACCTAAAATCGCTTTCGTAGCGAGATACGCCACTATGAGTTCTTAGTGATGCCGTTTGGGCTCACTAATGCCCTCTGCGGTATTTATGGATTTGATGAATCGAATCTTCAGACAATATTTGGACCGGTTTGTAGTCGTGTTTATTGATGACATCTTGGTCTATTCAAGAGATGAGGCCAAACATGCTGAGCACCTAAGATTAGTGTTGCGAATTTTACGGGATAAGCGATTATATGCTAAGTTCGATGAAGTGTGAGTTCGGTTAAGAGAGGTTAGTTTTTGGGTCATGTGGTATCCGCATCGGGTATTCGAGTTGATCCGAACAAAATTTCAACCATACTTAATCGGAAACCTCAGAAATATTACGAGATTCGAGCTTTTTGGGACTTGTCGGTTTACACACCAAAGATTTGTAAAGGTTTCTCGATGATAGCCACGCCAATGATGAAGCTACTTCAAAAGGATGTTAAGTTCGAATGGACGGAAAAGTGTCGGAAAAGTTTTGATCAATCAAAACTTATTTGATGAAGCTCCAATTTTAGTGCGGCGAGAATCAGCAAAAAAATTTGTCATTTATAGTGATGCCTCCCTACTTGGGTTGGGTTGTGTATTGATGCAAGAAGGTCGAGTTGTGGCGTATGCATCGAGACAATTAAAACCACATGAGAAAAATTATCCGACCCACGATCTCGAATTAGCCGCCATCGTATTTGCTTTGAAAATATGGCGACATTACTTATTTGGTGAGAAGTGCCATGTGTTTTGGATCATAAAAGTCTCAAATATTTGATGACCCAAAGAGACTTAAATCTCGACAAAGACGTTGGCTCGAGCTGTTAAAAGATTATGAACTTGTCATTGACTATCACCCGGGAAAGGCTAATGTGGTTGCAGATGCTTTAAGTCGTAAATCACTATTTGCTTTACGAACGATGAATGTACACTTGTCTGTTCTATCCGACAATGTGTTAGTGGCGGAATTAAAGGCCAAACCAGTGTTGATGCATCAAATTCATGAAGCTCAGAAAGTCGATGACGAATTAGTTGCAAAACGGGCTGAATGTGTTCCGAATATGGAATCAGAGTTTCAAATTGATGATGATGATTGTTTGAGGTTCAAAAGTCGGTTATGTGTTCCAAGAAATTCAGAACACATTTCGATGATTCTGAACGAAGCTCATTGTAGCCGAATGTCAATTCACCCGGGGAGTACAAAAATGTACAACGATCTGAGACGTCAGTTTTGGTGGCATGGTATGAAACGAGACATTTCTGATTTTGTTTCGAAGTGTTTAGTATGGCAGCAGGTGAAGGCGGAACATCAAGTGCCTACTGGGGTTTACTTCACCATCATGATACCTGAATGGAAGTGGGATCGAGTCACGATGGATTTTGTGTCTGGGTTACCATTGTCTACAAGTAAGAAAGATGCAATTTGGGTTGTTGTTGATAGACTGACTAAATCGGCTCATTTTATCCCCGTACGTACGGATTTTTCATTGGATAAATTAGCTGAATTGTATGTTTCTCAGATTGTGAGATTACATGGGGTACCGATTTCTATTGTGTCGGATAGAGATCCGAGATTCACCTCGCGATTTTGGAAGAAATTGCAAGAAGCTTTGGGTACCAAGTTGCATTTCAGCACCGCTTTTCATCCACAAACCGATGGCCAATCTGAGTAAATAATTCAGACTCTTGAGGATATGTTGAGATGTTGCATCCTCGAGTTCAGTGGTTCATGGGAGCGGTATTTACCTTTGATTGAATTTGCTTATAACAATAGTTTTCAATCGAGTATTAAAATGGCACCTTACGAGGCTTTATATGGGCGTAAATGTCGTACGCCATTGTTTTGGACTGAACTCGGTGAAAGAAAAATTTTCGGAGTTGATTTGATTAAAGATGCTGAACAGAAAGTAAAAGTAATCCGTGAAAGTCTGAAGGCCGCCACAGATCTCCAAAAGTCGTACGCGGATTTGAAACGAAAACACATTGAGTATCAGGTGGGAGACAAAGTGTTTCTTAAAGTTTCACCTTGGAAAAAGATACTTAGATTTGGCCGTAAAGGCAAACTGAGTCCGAGGTATATAGGGCTATATGAAGTATCCGAACGAATTGGTCCAGTTGCGTATAGATTGATTTTGCCCCCTGAACTTGAAAAGATTCACAACGTCTTTCATGTTTCGATGCTTCGACGTTATAGATCTGATCCATCACATGTAATTAATCCATCAGAGGTTGAAATTCAATCCGATATGAGTTATGAAGAAGAACCGATTCGTATCCTAGCTCGTGAAGTGAAAGAGTTGCGAAACAAAAGGGTTCCGTTAGTAAAAGTGTTATGGCTCAAACACGGGATGGAAGAAGCTACTTGGGAACTAGAGAACTCTATGAAAGAGCGATACCCAAACCTATTTACCGGTAAGATTTTCGGGGACGAAAATTTCTTAAGTGGGGAAGAGTTGTGACAGCCCTAAAGTGACCCTAGTCGGAAAGCGGTTTCGGGACCGCTAAACCGAGTCACCGAATTATTTGAATATAATATTTACTATCTAAAATATGTGAATTTTGAATGTGTGAAAGTTTTAAGTTTCGATTTAGTCAATTGAATGTGAATTTAGTTAATAGGACTTATGAGTGACACTTTTGAAATATGATAGGTTAATCTAAAAGGACCTATTAGTTCAAGTTATAAAAAAACCAAGGATTTGCATGTCAAATTTCCACTATTGAGAGTAGTGGCCGGCCATGATGGAATTATATACATATAATATGTGTTAATTAATAGTTAGTGGCTTAATATTTTATATCATAAAAAAAAAAGAAAAAGAAAAGTAATTAAAATAAGGAATTGGATGGTGAAGAAAACAAAGTAACATTTTGTTCTTCTTAGCCGAATTAGAAAGAAAGGAAGAAGAGAAGGTTTCGGTCACTTTAAGCTTAAGGGAGCTCAAGAGCATAGAGGGTCTAAATCAGATAAGGGAAAAGAGAAAGCAGCCGAGTAGCCTATCCGCAACCGTACAAAAATATCTGAGGTAAGCCTTTGAGTAATGGAGCTTAGGTTACGATTCAATTAGATCATGTTTTAAGTAAATCAAAATCATGCTCTAGTATATAGTTATTGAGCCGAAAATGGTATTACTTGATAAGCGATTTGTGTTGGAATTCTAATTATGAAATCGAAATATAGATATGTCATGATTTAGTTCTATGTGCATGGATACTATGATGATAACCGGGCTGAGCCCCGAAGGCAATTGTGCGAGATACCATATCCGGGTTGAGTCCCGAAGGCATTTATGCGAGCTACCACATCCGGGCTAAATCCCGAAGACATTTTGTACGAGTTACCATATCCGGGCTGAGTCCCCAAGGCATTTGTGCGAGTTACCATAACCGGGCTAAGTCCCGAAGGCATTTGAGCACGTAGCTATGTCCGGTCAAATCCCGAAGGTACTTGGTTGAAGAATGAATGGTTTTGCTGTAATAGTTCAATTAATACACTTGAAAAGTCCCAATGGATGAGGTATGTTTTGAATATGAATCGAAATAGTTGATTCCGTTAAAATATCAGTATTTGCTCTATCGATTAATCAGCTTCTGGTTTTTAGTTAATTTGATTTTCTTACGCATGAATATAAGGATTGGAAATATGAAGTAGGTATGATTTTGAGTATATGTGAGCATGAGATAAATTGTTTAGTCATATGAATGTTATATTTCGGTTGTGCACAATTTCACTACTCAATCTTACTAAGCATTAAACGCTTATTCCGTTTCTTTGATTTTTGTTTTATAGATTTTGGTTCGTCAGTTATCGGATTCGGGGTTGTCGCAGTCGAAGTCACCCACACTATCAACGCTCCTTTTTGGTACATTTTTGGTTGAACTTTGAAATGGCATGTATAGGACTACCCCTTTTTGTTAATGGTCATGCACCTTTTGGAATTGTATAAATTTGGTTAGCCATGCGAAAATGGCTTGTGTTCATATTTGAATCATAATATTATAATCATCGTGTATGTATATGGTTATCGAGAAGTACGGATATGTTTGTCAATGATTGACCATTGGGATGGTTAATCACATTTATAAATTGTGCTATGTATGCTATCGGATTAGTTAAATTATGGAAACTAGGCAATAGGTAAAGTCTACCCTAAAGTCAGATGTTGACAGCATTAATGGGGTAAATTGGAAAAATCGATAAAATTTGTAAGAATGGAGCTAATTAGTGAATAAATTATGTAATTATAACCTTGATGAATCTAATTTCATATGGAAGAAACGAAACGGCCAAATGAGTCATATGTTAAGAGATATTTAGGTTTTCATGAAACAGGTCCAGAGCAATTTCTGGATCCCCTGTTCTGACTTTGAAAATTTACTATAAATTAACCAGAAATAATTAGAAGTCATACCCCATATGTATAGATTCCTTGTTGAGTCTAGTTTCTTTAGAAACAAACGGCATAAGATTGGAAGCCCTGTATAGGAAGATACTTAAGTTGCAATGCATGAAGGTCTGTGTAGTCGAACCCTGTAACAGGGGAGACTTAATCTAATAAACTGTACCGTTTGGCCTGATCAAAAATTCTAGAAAAAATGTGTAGATAGATACATGAGTCTAGTTTCAGGGAAAAATTTACGGATTAAGTTTTCGAGCTTCAAACTCGAGATATGATTTTTAAAGTGGTCGTGATGCGATTAGCCAAATATGTCTGGAATTATAAAATTGAACCGTGTAAGCCAATGAAGTAAGTCCGTTAATACCTCGTTTTCAACCCCGGTAACGGTCTCGGGCTTGGGGTGTTACATTTTGAAGTTTTATGGACCGAATTTATGGAGGAACATACATTGGGACGTTTCATGCATGAACCATGCATTTTCAAGCTAACTATTCAAGTATTCAAGGTGTATTAAAGCTTCATTCAGCCAAGGGGGATGATGGAACATTAAAGGGCTGCACATTCATGGATATTCATGATTTTTCTTCTAGAATTATCTAGGTGTTTATGGTCGAATTTCTTAGCCTCTAAGTTTGTCCATTCGGCTACTTTTATTTAGGCTATAAATATATGTTATTTCATTTGTAAGGGGGAGACAATTTTAGACTTTGTTGATTATATGAACTTAATTGTTCTAGTGAGAATTCAATTCTCTTTATTCACTTTAGGACTGATCTGACTTATCGGGATTTCGTCTCGTGGCATCTATCTTTCCTTTGTTTTATTCCGAACTTATCACCTTCGGTGTGGCGTTCAAAACATATCTTTGGTTCCTAACTCTTTATAGCTAGCGGGTCAAGATTCTCTTGTCGACCTAAGTGCCTACTTTAAGATTCGGGTCAACTTTTCCTATAACGTTGGTTCAAATCTTGGCCTTAGCCGATTTTCATTCACCTATCATCAAATTTCCTTTAACCTTGTTTGATCCCTTTGATAACCATTTATCCATCTCTCTTTCAGTCTTCTTGAAATCAAACCATCAACTTGCTTCCACATCCATTGCGAAACTAACCATTTGAACCTATCTTCCTTGTTTTCATTCCCAATTTGCAAACCATTCAAACTTACCCAATTTATTGATCGGGCAACTATTACGACTTAAATCATCCCGAGTTGAGTTCGTATTATTTGGTATCAGAGCTATTAAATCGAGAAGTACCAACGTTCGTGGCATTACCGAAATAGGTGCGTTGTAAAAAAAATTGAAAAAAAAATTATTTTTGCTTCAAAAATTCTCTTGAGTTTATTTCTTTGTATTAGAAGTTAAAAAAAAAAAAAAAAAAAAGAAATTTGAAATTAAAAAAAAAAGTTGTGAAATTATTGTGAGAAAAAAAAATTCGAAAAGAAATCAAAAAAAAATATTTTGAAGTGAAAACTTGTTCTATTGTAATTCAGCCCCGATCTTGAAGTTATTCTTCCATCTTTTCTTTCACTTCCTATCCTGTCGCCACACTTAAACCTAAGAATTTTTTTTTTCTTTCTTTCAGCCAACCCGTAACTCCTCATATTTTATCCTTTGTTACCCAATTTTGAAATCGACCCCTAAGCCTACGAAAGGCCTTGGCAAGTCCGACTACAAAGTTGTGAGAGAAAATATTGAGAGGTAAAAGGCACGAGCGAGTGAGATCATTCGAGTGGAGGTAAAAGCCAAACGAGTGTAAACACAAGCGGGAGTGACACCTTTTCCTCCTTCTTTTCGAGCGAAATTGTGAGGTTTGTGGTGAGGTATTTAATTTTTTTTTATTTTGTTTTGTGATCTAACATTTTCTTTTCAGCAACCAAAAAAAAAAAATCATGTCACTCGAAGAGTTCACCAAATCGGAATACCAATACTTGATTCAAGAAATGCGAAAAATGATGGAGTCCAACACTAAGAACATACACGAGAGATTAGATCATTTGGAAAAACAAGATCAAAGTGATAAAGTTTATTCAAGTCGAAAAATGGAGACAAGAACCCCACGGAGATATACCCCCGACTACTACTTGAAAAAAAGTTCCTATTGTGATTCCTTTTCGCCATCTACTTCGGGACAAAGAGATTCATACTATGACTCATATTCATCATCGAATTCGAGAAGTAACTTCGATCGAAAGTCCTTTTCATCAAGAAATTCAAGAAGACGAGAAGTCGATTACGATTTTGATTCGTTCCAAGATGGCGTTCGAAGAGAAAGACATACTCCTACTAGATCTTCAAAGAAATCTTACTCGGAGTATTCTTCACAAAGTTTTGATTGTGAATCATATGCAAATAGTTCTTCATCTTTCGAACAAGATTTGTATTCTCATCGTTCTTTTGTACATTCTTGTAAAGAGAAAACAAAGAAAAGAAAAGAAAAAGCAAAAGAACAAAAAGAAAATGAAATAAAAAGAAGAGAGAGGCAAGAGGCAAGTAAGAGAGAAAATGAGCGAATCTTGAGAGAACTTGAAAAAGCCTTTGAAAAAGCCTTTGAAAAACAAAAAGGAAATGAAAAAGAGTTTGAGAGTGAAAAAAAAGATGAAAAAGAAATTGAAACAAAAGAAACGAGTGATTCAGAAGAAAAAGAATCGAGTGAGAAAACAAGTGAGCAAGTAAGGATTATTTCTACTAACCCACCTGTTCGATCTTCTTGTGATTTAACTTTTCAGGTTCCTAGAAGTTTGTGCGACCAGTTCCATCTACATTACCTTCCAAATGAGAGGCGTTTTAGAATGTTTAAAAACGGTAAGTTCGCGAATGACAACCACCCACTTGCAATTGAAGGTAAGAAAGGTAAGGATTCCTTATTTAATGATTCAAGGCTGTTTGAATACAAAGTTGCTCATATAGATTTTTATGGCCTTATTTTTGAAAATCTTCCATCTTTTGATTTGGTTAATTACTGTTCACATATTAATGTCAATGATGTTGTTTCAAAAGATGCCATGAAGATTTCATCTTATGACATGTTTTATAATGACAATTCTATTGATTCTGTTGGATTGGTTCATCCTGTGCAAATTGTGAATGTGTGTGATAGCAGTTTTTCACATTTTGATTTGTTTAATTATAAAAATTCTTTGAATTCATCTTTCTGTTTAAACGTGCCTATTCAAATGATTTGTGATGGATTTGAATTTTTGAAAGGTTGCATGATCACAACTTCTTTGCTCAATATATGCATTAAAAGATTTTTGCATGAAATAATTGATCTGTTCGACTTTGTTCTTCAAGATAAATCTCTAAAATTTTATGCGAGATTTCCATGCTTTGATCTATCTGTTCGAGTAGAAATTACGATGCAAGATTGTTCAAGGATTTGCATGTTTAAGTTTCCTTTGATTTATTTGCATGATAACATATTGCATCGTTTCTTTGGTGATAAAATGAATATGCTTGGTTGTGCCAATTTTTCAAGTCTAATTGAACGAGTGAAATTTGAATCATGCGATGAGTTGATTATATTTTCCTTATTTAACATGTTCCCTGCTAAATCAAATGACCAAGTTCGTGTGTTCAAGCCTGGTATTTGCTACATGAATTCATTTTATGGAAACATTAAGCACTTTGCATCATTTGCGTACAAATTATGTTTGCTTGATGTTCAAACTTTTGATAAGAAGGTGAAATTCAATGATTTGGGTTTCAATCTTGATTCGTTTACTAATCACCTTGTTTGGCCGCATTTGAAATTTTCGTTCCATTTTGAGAAGGTAAGATCGACTTATGCTTTGGGACTTGAATCAAATTTCAACGATGATTTATTTTCTTCTTTTCAGTCCACACATCCTATTGAAACTAAACTTTTACATTTTGTAAATGTAACCCTTTAAAAAGCACGAGCTGTTATGGTGCTTCGTCACCCACCCAAGTTGATCGAGATAAAAGGTTTGTTTTACATTACCTGTCCGAAGAGAGAAGATTCATCTTGTTTGAAAAAGGTAAAACTGATCATAAATTTTCTTCTCTTCAAGATCGACAAGGTAAAGTTTACAAAAATTTTCAAATACCTTTACTCTATTCGAATATTTTTGAAAATATTTTTGATGGTTTGATGTTTGGAAATTGTTTGTACCTTGTTGTGATTGATTGTTGTCTTTGGCCTAATAGTGATCCGTTTGTGTTGGAAAATGATTACACAAATCATGTTGTTAATAAGCGAAAGAGTGAGTTAGTTTTCAATTGGCCATGGCACACTTTGCGTGTACATTCCCATGAATTGTTATTTTTGAATAAACATATTGAAAAGTTTTGGTGGTGGATTAATGTATTCGAATCTTTACAAATGTTCATCACTAATTACCCATTGATTCAGATAAGTTCACATGTTTGTAAAGATGGCTTATCAATACTTTTTGATAAATTTACGTATGCCTGTTTTGTACAATTAAGATTCTGGGCATGTGATCAGTTGAATGCGTTTTCCTTGAATTTTGATTATCTTGTGTCTCTAACTTCTTTGAGTTTCTCTTTTCCAAAATTGGTGAGACTTTTCCAGGTTTGTGTGACATCTTCCATCCCAATTGACCGAGGAAAACCATGCACGAGTCGAAGCTCTTCCATGGACAAACAAATTTCGACTTGAGGACAAGTCGCCTAAAAGAGGGGGGGATGATACGAGCATGCCCCGCGAACTTTATCGGACAAGTCTGTCAAGCCGAGCATTGACATGTTGGCAAGCTAATCCCAGCTCGTTTCCAGCTCCACGAGCTCCGTCCAGCTCAAATCCAGCTTATTTAAGCTCAATCCAACTTGCCTGAGCTAAACCGAGCTCACTCCTAACTCATATTCAGCTCACGAGCTAAGCGTTAGGTCAACTACAGCTTAGGAGTTTAATCTCAGCTCAACTTTAGCTTAAGGGCAAAATCTTAGCTCATTTTAGCTCAAACCCGGTTTTAGACTTTAATGCATTAAATAAAATTTGAACATGATTATTTAATCATCAAATTTGACTTATATTAATATTTGTTTTAATATGTCATAGTTATTACAGATTTTAATTATGTTCACATTTTAGCCGATTTAATGCATGACATAAATGTGTTCACATTGTGCTGAATTTATGTGTGTTCACATGATGTCTTATGAATTGTTTTATTTCTTGTAGGTGCAATGCTCATGGACGGCGCAATGAATGCTTGAAGAAACATCTCTTTTGGACATCCCACATGCATGAATGAACAACATTTAATTAGGTGCATGCATGACCAAATTCAAGGTGTTTACAAGTTCATGTATTTGTCAAATACATGAATGCACAAAATACATGAATGTTTGGGTTCAAATGCACATTCAGTTACATGAATGATGAAGATTCAAGCATGAATGTATCTAGAAGATCCAATCCTTTTGGACGGTACACATTCATGCATGGAAGGAAATTAATGCAAGTTCATGTAGGACTTGGTGCAATGTATGAAGAGGAGCATGTAGAATTGGGGTTCAATGGACGGCATTTAAGGAAGTACATGTATTGGAGACGTTCATGCAAGTAGGGGATATTTAATGTTCATGTTTTTGAAGGTTCATGGACCGAATTTATGGAGGAACATACATTGGGACGTTTCATGCATGAACCATGCATTTTCAAGCTAACTAATCAAGTATTCAAGGTATATTAAAGCTTCATTCAGTCAAGGGGGATGATGGAACATTAAAGGGCTGCATCTTCATGGATATTCATGATTTTTCTTCTAGAATTATCTAGGTGTTTATGGCCGAATTTCTTAGCCTCTAAGTTTGTCCATTCGGCTACTTTTATTTAGGCTATAAATATATGTTATTTCATTTGTAAGGGGGAGACAATTTTAGACTTTGTTGATTATATGAACTTAATTGTTCTAGTGAGAATTCAATTCTCTTTATTCACTTTAGGACTGATCTGACTTATCGGGATTTCGTCTCGTGGCGTCTATCTTTCCTTTGTTTTATTCTGAACTTATCACCTTCGGTGTGGCGTTCAAAACATATCTTTGGTTCCTAACTCTTTATAGCTAGCGGGTCAAGATTCCCTTGTCGACCTAAGTGCCTACTTTAAGATTCGGGTCAACTTTTCCTATAACGTTGGTTCTAATCTTGGCCTTAGCCGATTTTCATTCACCTATCATCAAATTTCCTTTAACCTTGTTTGATCCCTTTGATAACCATTTATCCATCTCTCTTGTAGTCTTCTTGAAATCAAACCATCAACTTGCTTCCACATCCATTGCGAAACTAACCATTTGAACCTATCTTCCTTGTTTTCATTCCCAATTTGCAAACCATTCAAACTTACCCAATTTATTGATCGGGCAACTATTACGACTCAAATCATCCCGAGGCGAGTTCGTATCAATTAGGAGCATTGAATTCACCAAATCTAAGGAGAAATCATTCATAAAATGCGTTAAGCATGGGTTAGAAATATGTATAAATTACGGTTTATCAAATACCCCCACACTTAAGCGTTTGCTTGTCCTCAAGCAAAATCCTCGGATCATAGTTAAAATCTCCTTTTTCTCAACTTATAATTCCGATCAAGGTTATCTCAAATCATCTGATAAGTAATCATACATTGAGAACTCAACTATAAGAACATTAAAGCCTCAAACATTCCAAGTTGAATATTTAATCATGAAAAACTTAGGTATCTCCCTTCATCTAAGTAGCTACCATTGATTCAGAACCTCACAGAGTTTAACATCGTCAATAAAGATTCACTCAAATCACTCGAAGTTTTAAGGACAATGAAATTAGCACTCATTAGTCAATATGAAAAGTTATTACCATAGGCTTGCATGAAAATCAAATCTCCACCACTATAAATCGAGATGATACATCAATCAAAAGGTCTTTAAAGGGTTGTAATGAGGCTTGGTTAGGGGTGTGGTTACAAGCTGAAAGAAAAGGTTAGAATCGAGATTGAACTAAAAAATTACTTAACTAGAAAAATATTTAATCACCACTTGCGTACAACATAGCTTCTTTTCTGACTATGGAATTTGAATAATGAAGCTTATAACAAAAGATAACTGCTAATATGTATACATGTTTTTTTTTTAATTAAGAACAAGTTAAATAATCATAACTAATTATTAAGAACAAGACATAGCTAAGCAATTTATCCAACTCAATTCTCAACAAAAAATGGGGATCGAATTAATTTAGGAGATTTCAACAATAATGGGTTAAGGGTTAATATTGAGGGTAATACAAGGAGTGGTTTGTTTGGCTCAAAGGGGTTTACTAAGGGTTAATTGTGGAGGTAGGCTTTTCATGGCATGAGTGGGTTAATCCTAAGATCCTCTATCATTTTGATATATCAAATCAAATAGTGTGGTCCCAACATGCATAATCAAGCAAGTTCTAGAACAACAGTTCAATATTGGTACACTAAAGCAATAATAGAAGTGAGCATGAAAGAATTAATAGATTCTCAAAAGGCTAAAAAATCTCACAAAAATTATGGCTTTTTGATGTTTAAATCTGTGGGATTCAATTCAAGATAATACCTAAATTTGGGGAAACAACCTAAAATTTTAAATTCTTAAACATTATCTTATCATGCTTGATTTTCTAGTGTCTTAAAGTTTAACAATCAATGCATGAATGCCTATGTTTTAATTTACGATATATCAATCAAAATTATCAGTCAATCAAAATTCATTTTAAACATGATATGAGAGATTCACAAGAGAACAAAGCAATATTCAGGGATTTTTCAGATAATGAAATAAATACCCCCCACTTAAGATGTACATTGCCCTCAATGTACAATGTTAGATATAATGACAATATAAGATCATAAGATAGGGAGAGAATTGAAAATTCCTGAGTACTGAATGAATGTCCTAGTTTGGTGAGAACGATGATTGACAATAGAGTAGGGCATGATGTTAAGGAAGAAATAAGCTGGTAGTAATCATAAGAGAAGCCGTGTTTAGAGAATACATGAATTATAAAAAAAAGAATTAAGAATAAAAGTGGAAGTAAAAGAAATAATGTAATTTTGTAAGTGGCACGGTCATCGCACATGTCCGTGTGGGTCGTGAATTGGGAGTTTGTCACACGGCCTTCAGACTTGCCCGTGTGCTATATGGTTCGTTTCTTCCACGCCCATGTTCCTATGCACACGCTCGTGTTATTTTAGCAGTGTCGACCATAGGTGTTTAGACACGGGCGTGAGATAGTTTCTCAATTTCTACCATGCTCTTCAGACACGGGCATGTCGCACGCTCGTGTTGTTTTGGTAGGTTCGCCCACGGCCATGTCACACGGTCGTGGCAATTTATCGTCGCTCGTGTTTTGGGAAAATCTTGCCCTGTTTTCACACGGTCTTACACACGCCCGTGTGCTTGGCCGTGTCCCTGTGGTAAACTGTTTTCAAGAGCAACGTTAGTCATGGAAAATGTTAAAAACTTAAAATTTAAATAAGTTAATATAGTTAGTGCTCGGGTTGCCTCCCGAGAAGCGCTTATTTATAGTCTAAGCTTGACTTACCTCTCTGTTGAATGGTGAAGGTGGTTTAAAGAGTTCGTACTCCTCATCCTGCTATCACTCTTATCAAAATAAAGTTTGAGCCGAGAATTGTTTACCTTAAAGGTGCCGAACTTGGGATGACTTACCTCCACTGTACCGAACAGGAAAATACTAAGTACCGTAAGAGGGGTTTCCTCATCTGATTTGGGAGTGACAATATAAGGGTCTGCAACATCTAATAAGACTTGATCTCCAACCTTAAGTTGATGTGGAGAGGTATCAAGCTTATTGTGGCGTAGTTTTGGTTTATCAGGTTTTCTTGGTTTATGTGCTCACCGTTCGTCTAGCTCATCTATCTGTAGCCTTCGTTTTTCATGAATGGGTCTTCTAGTGTTGTTAAAACATGGCTCGTGTACTTCTTTCAGGCTCAACTCTGTACAGTAGGTTGCATCGTATTGTCAGTTTTAGTAAGATGATGTGGATCATTACCTTCCATATTCGATGTGATGCTAGAATTACGAGCTTGAAGGGTGATCGTCTTGTCTCCTACACGAAGGGTGAGTTCACCTGTGCCAACATCAATAATTGTTTTAGCAGTTGCTAAAAAGGGCCACCCTAAAATGAAAGGGGTGTTGGTTTCCTCCTCTATGTCTAAAACAACGAAATCAATAGGAAATATGAATTTATCCACTTTTACTAGTACATCTTCAATGATACCCCTAGGAAATCTTATAGTTTTATGTGCCAATTGGATGCTCATCCTAGTTTGTTTAGGTTTCCCAAGACCTAGTTGTTTAAACATTTTGTAAGGCATGACATTAATACTTGCCCCTAAATTGGCTAATGCATTATTCACATCTAAACTACCAATTAAGTAAGGAATTGTAAAACTCCCTGGATCTTTCAATTTATTGGGTAGCTTATTCTGTAGAATAGCCGAGCACACTGCGTTTAGCTCCACATGTGATGATTCGTCCAACTTCCGCTAGTTTGCTAGAAGCTCTTTTAGAAATTTCATTGCATTTGGCATTTGTGATAGAGCTTCAATAAACGGTAAGTTAATATGTAATTTTTTCAAAAGTTTAAGGAATTTATCGAATTGTTCATCTAAGCGGTCTTTCCTTGTTGTTTTAGGGTATGGCACACTAGGTTTCTATTCTACATTCACCGTTTTATTATGACTTACCTCACCATTACCTTTGCTTTCCACATTTTCTTGCCTTGGTTCTGGCTCAGTCTCAACGCATCCTTCTTGAGCATCAATTGCATTGAGTTGTTCCCTTAGGTTTGGTTCAGTATTACTTGGCAAACTACCTTGTGGTAGTTCGGATATTATCTTGGACAACTGACCTATCTGTGTCTCGAGCCCTTGAATTGATGCTTGTTAATTTTTGAGTGCTGTCTCAGTATTCTGGAAATGAGTTTCTGACATCAAGATGAATTTGGATAGCATCTCCTCAAGATTTGGCTTCTTTTTCTATTGATAAGGTGGCTATTGGAAACCTTGAGGATTCTGTGGTCTTTGATTTCCTTGATCGCCCCAAGAGAAATTTTGGTGGTTCTTCCAACCTGCATTGTAAGTATTACTATATGGGTTATTTTGAGATCTGAAATTATTGTTACCCATATAGTTGACTTGTTTCTCTTCGGTTAAAGGATTGAATGGTGAGTATTCTGTAGGTACACCTCCTCCACTTGAATCATACCTCATCGCTGGATGTACCTACGTAGCACCAAGTAAACCATCAATTTTTTTTATTGAGAAGTTCTACCTGATTTGACAACATGGTGACCGAATCGATGTTATAAACGCCTACTGTTTTCGTTGGCTTAGTCCTCATGACTTACCACTGATAGTTATTCAGTGACATCTCCTCAATGAATTCAGAAGCCTCTTCAGGTGTCTTGTTATTGATGGTTCCACCGATAGTTGCATCAATCATTTGTCTTGTCGAAGGGTTCACACCATTGTAGAACGTTTGAACTTGCAGCCATAGAGGTAACCCATGGTGTGGGCACCTTCGAAAAAGGTCCTTGAATCTCTCCCATGCATCGTAAAGTGTATCTAAGTCTATCTGCACAAAAGAAGAAATATCATTACGCAACTTAGCTATTTTTGCCGGTGGAAAATATTTTAATAGAAATTTTTCGGTCATTTGCTTCCAAGTGGTAATAGACCCTCGTGGTAGTGAGTTTAACCACTGTTTAGCTTTATTCCTCAGTTAAAAAGGGAATAACCCAAGACGAATGGCATCATCAGAAACACCATTAATTTTGAAAGTGTCGCACAGTTCTAGGAAATTTGCCAAGTGCGTGTTGGGGTTCTCATCCTGCAAACCATCAAACTGAACAAATTGCTGTATCATCTGGATCTTGTTAGGTTTCAGTTCAAAATTATTTGCAGTAATAGCAGGTCTAACTATACTTGACTCAGTTCCTGTAAAATTAGGTTTAGCATAATCATACATAGTACGGGAGCAGGATTCTGATTTGCTAATTCAACGGGTATGGCTGGAGGTAGCGGATTGTCTTGATTTTCAGCCATCTCTTCAGTAGTAGTTGAGATATCATCCTCTTGCTCTTCTTCTGTGTATCCTAAGTTGTACCTGATTTCTCGTCAGTTTTTACGAGCTATACGATCAATTTCCTCGTCGAAAAGCAATGGTCCTGATGGGTTTCTTCTAGTCATAAACTATAAGAACCTGCCAGGAGAAAAAGAAAGAAAATTAGTAAAGTAAAAATTAAAGTTAAATTGCAAGAAAATAAATGGCTAAAGTAATAAAAATTGAGCGTTCCTAATATCTTAGTCCCCAGCAACGGCACCAAAAACTTGATCGTCAATTTTTCGTGTGATAAGTTTTATAAATTTGTAATGACTCGTTCTTGAAACTAACTATGATCACGACGTAGGCAAGTGTACTTATCGAACAGTAGTATAGGTTTAGCAAGATCGGATTGTCGAACCCAGAGGACTATGAGTACTAGTAATGACCATCTTTTTATTATCTAGCCGAATAAAAGAAGATTGTTTTGACTAACTAATTAAACTAAGAGCTTGCAGAAAATGGAAATTGGGAAATTACTGTTGTGGAAAACGATTGATTGAGACAATACCTAAGGAAAAATCCACCTAGACTCTTACTTGTTATTCTGGCTACGAGCCGGACGATTTATTCATTCAACTTGTTCCGTAGAAATCCCTAATGTATATTATTATCCCTTTCGAGACTAACAACGTCTAATCCCTAGGTTGAATAACCGAGAGTTATCTCTAATTAACACCCTAAGGTTACATTAAGTCGACCTATGGATTCCCTTATTAGGTTTCACCCTAATTCGGCAAAATCTTGTCACCCTATCTCTAGGCGCGCAATCAACTCCGCTTAATTATGAAAAAGTTACTCTTAGTTAGGGTCTATTCCTCCTCCAACTAAGAGTAGTAACTTGAAGTGATATCCTGAAATACCAAAACAATAATTAAGAACACGTAATTAAGAACAAGTTAAATATTTATCATATAATTCAGAAATAATAACAAGGTTTAGTCATAGGTTTAATCCCCCTTAGGTATTTACGAGTTTAGTTCATAACTAAACAAGAACAGATTTCAGAATAATAAAAATTACAAAACATAAAGAAAACCCAGAACTCCAGAAGGGGAGGTTGAGGAGAGATCTTCAGTCTTGATGGTGGCTTCGGCTTCTAAGATGGATCAAACGGCTTCTTCGGAGTAATTCCTTACTCCCTATTCTCCGTCTCCCTTTTCTTCCTCCTTTAGGGTGTATTTATAGGCTTTGGAATGCCTAAGAAGCCCTAAAATTTGGCCTTTCTGAATGAAGCTTAACTAGGGTTTGCAGGGACATGCCTGTGTGGCACGACCGTGTGCAATTACTTCAGGCCATGTTCGAGCCTGTTAGATTGGCATGGGCGTGTGAGCTGCCCATGTGAATTGTGCTTCAATTCTGCCAGATTGACACGGCCGTGTGATCTACCCGTGTGAGGAGGTCCAGGCCGTGTTAATTTCGTGCTTTGGCCCATTTTCTCCGTTTTTGGCCCATTTCTCGTTCCTTTCATTCTCCTATGCTTACCTAAGGATAAAACATAAAATTAAGGCATTAGGAGCATCAAATTCACCAAATATAAGGAGAAATCATTCATAAAATGCGTTAATCATGGGTTATAAATATGTATAAGTTACGGTTTATCAGCTAGGGATGATGCATTGTCCCAAGCCATGTTGAGGGTTTTGAAGATTGTCGTCGGGCCTTATTTTGGATCTGAGAGCCGTGGGTCAGTAACTGAATGATTCTGGTCCAACGGTGTTGAGTTGTTTAAGGGCGACATGGGAGTCACCCCAACTATGGCCGAATATTGGTTAGAGGCTATGGAAAGTATCATGAACGATATTGATTGCACTCCTAAATAGAAATTGAAGGGTGCAGTACCTTTGCTTTGCAATGAAGCATACCAATGGTGGTTAATGAATGAGGAGGGACTTAGCCTAATCAAATTTCATGGGAAACTTTCAAGAACGCCTTCCAGAGCAGGTATGTAAGGGTGAGGTATATGGAGGCTTGTACACGTGAGTTTATGGGCCTTACTTAAGGATATAGGACAGTGGCCGATTATGAGGCCAAAATTTTTAGATTGAGTAGATATACTTATGTGTTGGTGTCTACTAATTACGATAAGTGTATCCAATTCGATGAAGGGTTGAGGTATGACCTCAAGGTGCTGATAGCTCCATAGAAGGAGTGAGTTTTTACTTTCTCGGTGGACAAGGCGAAGATTATTGAGGAGGTTAAATGCACTGATTGCGAAAAGAGGGACCAGGAGAGAGGTAAGACTAAGAGGGATTTAGAGCCCTCTAGTTCTATTCATAGGCCTAAGAAACGAGCCAAATTTGATAGGCCTTCGAGGTTTCGGGCTCTTGTTGCTCCTACTACGGTTTAAGTATATGAAGATTATGGTAGAAGCAATCTAAGTAAATGTTGGAAGAGGTTAGGAGCTTGCTTACTATCTAGGTCAATGAAACACCACATTAGGGATTGTCCACAGCATTCTGATTAGGTGCAAGCTCCAGCTCTGGGTTTAGTTCAGCCTTAACGGGCAGTCCAACAGCCACTTAGGGGTTGTGGTCCAGCCTAGGGTGGCAGTAGTATTGGTCGAGGTCAGAGAGCACTGGGTAGAGGTATTAATAGATTGAGGCTAGGCAACCTACACTCATATATGTGGCTAGGTGCCGCAAGGATAAAGATGCTACAAATGTTATCACCGGTACATTTTTCATTAATACTGCTCCGTACTTTGCATTAATAGACATAGGACCAACGGATTCCTATATAACTAGTTCTACTTTTGTGAACTTGGGTATTTCTATTGATAGTACTTCTGGTGAGGTTACTGTGATCAGTCCACTAAGTTAGTCAGTTCAGGTTGATAGGTTTATAAGAGAGTATCATTGGAGATACAAGGGGTTACGTTTCCAGCTAATCTGATAGAATTTCCATTCGAAGAATTTCATCTAATTCTAGAAATAGACTAGCTCGTGGAGCATCAAGTCAGCTTGGATTGTGTTACAAAAAGGGTGGTTCTGAGATCTGAGTATGGTGTGGAGGTTGTTATGATCAACGAGCATCAAGATTACTTATCCAATGTGATTTTTGCTCTTCTAGCTGAAAAGTTAGTTCAGAAAGGGTGTGAAGCATTTTTGGCCATTGTGCATAATTCGGGTTCTATGGATTCGTCTATTAGGGGTATTCAAATGGTTAAGGAGTTTCTGAATCTTTCCTTGGATAGGGAGGCCAAGTTCGATATTGAGATTTTATCGATACAGCTCCGGTGTTTATTTCTCTCTACAGCATGGCACTGAATGAGCTTAAGGAATTAAAGGCTGAACTTCAGAAACTTCTCAATCGAGGGTTCATTCGACCTAGCATGTCTCCGTAGGGAGCACTAGTTCTATTCATAACGACAAAAAGATGGTACAATGAGGATGTATGTGGATTACTGTCAATTGAATAAATTGACGGTAAAGAATAAGTACCTATTTCTGAGGAATGAGGATTTTTTTGATTAATTTCGTGGTGCCTTAGTGTTTTGTAAGATAGATCTCTATTCTGGGTACCATTAGCTTAAGGTTAAGGAGGCTAATGTTCATAAAACTGCTTTTAGGACTCGTTATAGGCGTTATGAGTTCCTAGTCATGCCTTTTGGTTTAGCAAAGCTTCGGCTGCATTTATGGACCTTATGAATTGGGTTTTCCAACTGTATTTGGATCAATTTTTCATGTTCTTCATCGATGACATTTTAGTATACTCTAAGATTGTGGATGATTATGATGAGCATATTATAGTATTTCTTTAGATACTTCGTGAGAAACAGCTCTACACTAAGTTGATAAAATGTGAGTTTTGGTTAAGGGAGGTGACTTCTCTAGGTCACGTGGTGTCTGCTGAGGGGATCTAGGTTGATCCTAAGAAAATTGAAACTGTACTTAAGTGGAAACAACCTAGGAATGTGTCTGAGATCCGCAGCTTCCTCAGTTTAGCAGGTTATTACCAAAGATTTGCTGAGGGGTTTTCACTTATTGCAGCTCCTCTAACTAAGTTGTTGTATAAGAACACACCATTTGTCTGGATTGATGAGTAGTAATCAAGCTTTGAGAAGCTTAAATCTATTTTCACTCAAGTTTTCATTTTGTTACAGCCTGAGTCTGGTAAAGAATCTGTGGTTTGCAGTGATGCGTCTCATGTTCGATTGGGTTTTTTTCTGATGCAAGATGGTAAGGTAATGGCTTATGCATCCCGACAGCTTAAGTGACACGAAGGCAACTATCCCATGCACGATCTTGAGTTTGTTACGGTTGTCTTCGCCTTGAAAATCTAAAGGCACTATCTATATGGTGAAAGGTGTATCATTTACATTGATCACATGAGCATCAAATATCTCTTAACTCAAAAGGAGTTGAACCTTAAGCAACATAGATGGATTGAGTTTCTTAAGGACTACGACTGCACTATTGAGTATCATCCCGTTAAGACCAATGTGGTGGCTGATGCTCTTAGTCGTAGTGTAACGCCCCGTACCCGAGACCGTTGCCGGAGTCAAACACGAGGTGTTAACGGACTTAATTCTTTCTTTACACATTCATTTTAAAAATTTCGGACAAAGTGGCTAATCTGCGTCACGATTACCTCAAAAATCATATCTCGAGTTTGGAAACTCAAAACCGATTCCGTAAATTTTCTCTGAAACTAGACTCATATATCCATCTACAAATTTTTTCTAGAATTTTTGGTCGAGCCAATTAATACAGATTTATTATTTAAAGTCTCCCTGCTTTTGAGGTTCGACTACTCGACCTTTATGCATTCTGACCTAGATATCTCCCCGCATGTGGCTCCAATACATGTGCCGCTTGTTTCTAATGAAACTAGACTCAATAAGCATGACTTCTAATCATCTCTGGTTAATTTATAGTGAATTTCTAAAATCGAAACAGGGGATCCATGTCGTTCCGCCCCTGTTTCACAAAAACTTAAACATCTCATAATTTACTGGCTCATATGGTCGTTTCGCTTCTTCCATATGAAAATAGACTCATCAAGATTCGATTATATAATTTAGTCATTATTTAATTACATTTCTAATATTTTTAGTGATTTTTCAAACTCACACCACTGCTGTTATCAACATCTATTTTGAGGTCAATTTCACCTATTTTCTAGTTTCCATAATTCAACTAGCTATTTGACATACATAGCATCAATCAAGATTGGGATTAACCATTCCAATGGCTAACCATTGCCAAGCATTTCCACACCTCTCTATAACCATATATAAACAAAATGATTATAACACTATGCTCAATATATATATAAGCCATTTTCGCATGGCCAACCGAATATATATACATTACCAAAAAGAGACTTAATTAAAAACAAGGTTGGTCCTATACATGCCGTTTTCAAAATAGAATTAAGAGAGTACCAAAAAGTGGCTTAGATAGTGTGAATGACTTGACTTTGACCCTCCCGAATCTGATAGCTGACGAACAGAATCTATAAAACAAAGAATCAAAGTAACAAAGTAAGAATTTTAATGCTTAGTAAGTTCAAGTAATGAAATTATGTACGAATACAGTATAGCATTCATATAACTAAATGAATAGTTGCATATACGCTTATTCCCGAAATCATGTCTACCTTACACATCAACCAAAGATATTCATACACATGGGATCAAACCTAACTAAAGGCGGAAATTGTTAATCAATAAAGCAATTACTATCTAAAAGGAATTTACCTTTCCGATACATATACAAAACATACCTTATCTTTTGGATTTTTATGAGCGTATTAGTTGAAATTATCTCAAAGAAGATTGCTCATTTCCAAATCCAAGTACCTTCAATTTAGCCGGATGTAGCAACTCGCATAAAAGCCTTGGGTCTTAGCCCTGATATAGTCACTAGCACAAATGCCTTCTGGTCTTAGCCCTGTTATATTCAATAGCACAAATGCCTTGAGCCTTAGCTCGGATATAATCACTAGCACAATTGCCTTCTGGTCTTAGCCCTGATATAGTCACTAGCACAAATGCCTTCTGTCTTAGCCCTGGTTATATTCAATAGCACAAATGCCTTCGAGCCTTAGCCCGGATATAATCACTAGCACAATTGCCTTCGGGTCTTAGCCCGGATGTAGTCACTAGCACAAATGCCTTCGGGTCTTAGCCCGGTTGTCATTCGAATAATCGTACACATATGTCATTTAATCGTGATACATCCACATTTAATTTTTCATTTTATCAAACCTTACTAATTTCGGCTAAATAGTCACATACAAGAACATGATTTTTATTAGCTTTATAGCATGATCTCTATACACATTTGGATACCCGTCATAGGTATAAACTAATCACCTCAATAAATAATTCAAATAGAATCATTATATCACCATTTATTTGTTATGCTTATATGTCATAACTTAATCAAATCATAAACTAAGTTACATTGCTCGAAGACTTACCTCAGATGTTGTCGAACGATTTCAACGGCTATTCGATCACTTTTTCCTTTCCCCTATCCAAGTTTGATCCTCTAAGCTCTTGAGCTTAATGTTAGCTTAAGATAGTCGAATACCTTTCTCCCCTCTTCTTCTTTACATTCGGCCAAGAAGAAAGAAAAATTCAAGCTTTGTTTTCATCACCCTTCAATTCCTTATTTCCCATTATCTTTTTCCTTTTTTTATTTATTTATGTTATAAAATATAAAGCTACTAACTAATATTTAATACATTTTATATGCATATAATCCATCATGGCTGGCCACTATCTATCATAAGTGGAAATTTGACATGCAAACCCATTATTATTATAACATGAACTAATAAATCATTATAGATTAGCCTATCCCATTTCAAAGTGTCACACATAAGTCCTATTAACTAAATTCACATGCAATCGACTAAATCGAAGCTTAAAACTTTCACACATTCATATTCACATTTTTGGACAATAAATATTATATTCAAATAATTCGGTGACTCGGTTTAGCGGTCCCGAAACCACTTTCCGACTAGGGTCAAACGAAGGCTGTCACAACTCTCCCCCACTTAAGAAATTTTCGTCCTCGAAAATCTTACCAGTAAATAGGTTTGGGTATCGTTCTTTCACAGAGTTCCCGGTTTCCCAAGTAGCTTCTTCGATCCCGTGTTTGAGCCATAACACCTTTACTAACAGAACCTTTTTGTTTCGCAACTCTTTCACTTCACGAGCTAGGATACGAATCGGTTCTTCCTCATAACTCATATCGGCTTGAATTTCAACCTCAGAGGGATTTATTATGTGTGAAGGATCAGATCTGTAACGTCGAAGCATCGAAACATGAAAAACGTTGTGAATCTTCTCGAGATCAGGGGGTAAAATCAATCTATATGCTACTGGACCAACTCGTTCGGATATTTCATACGGCCCTATAAACCTCGGACTCAGTTTGCCCTTGCGGCCAAATCTGAGTATCTTTTTCCAAGGTGAAACTTTAAGAAATACTTTGTCTCCCACTTGATACTCAATATCTCTTCGTTTTAAATCCGCGTACGACTTCTGACGATCTGAGGCTACCTTCAGACTCTCACGAATTATTTTTACTTTCTCGCTCGGCATCTTTAATCAAATCAACTCAAAAATTTTACTTTCACCGAGCTCGGTCCAAAACAATGGTGTACTGCGGCATTTACGACCGTACAAAGCCTCATAAGGTGCCATCTTAATACTTGATTGAAAACTATTGTTGTAAGCTTAATTCAATCAAAGGCAAATACCGCTCCCCATGAACCACTAAACTCAAGGATACAACATCTCAACATATCTTGAGTATCCGAATTATTCGCTCGGATTGACCATCGATCCAGGATGAAAAGTCGTGCTAAAATGCAACTTAGTACCCAAAGCTTCTTGCGCTTTCTTCCAAAATCGCGAGGTGAATCTCGGATCTCTATCCGACACAATAGAAATAGGTACCTGTGCAATCAATCTTACAATCTGAGAAACATACAATTCAGCTAATTTATCCGATGAATAATCCGTGTCTGCAGAGAATAAAAAGAGCCGACTTAGTCAGTCTATCAACAACAACCCAAATCGCATCTTTCTTACTTGCCGGCAATGGCAATCCAGATACAAAATCCATTGTGACTCGATCCCACTTCCATTCTAGTATCATGATCGGCTGAAGTAATCCCGAGGGCACTTGATGTTCCGCTTTCACTTGTTGACATATTAAACACTTTGAAACAAAATCGGAAATGTCTCGTTTCATACCATGCCACCAAAACTGACGTCTCAGATCGTTGTACATTTTCGTACTCCCCGGGTGAATCGAAATTCGGTTACAATGAGCTTCACTCAGAATCGTTGAAATAAGTTCTGAATTTCTTGGAACACACAAACGACCTCTGAACCTCAAACAATCATAATTATCAACTTGAAACCCTGATTCCGCATTCGAAACACATTCAGCTCGTTTAGCAACCAATTCGTCATCGACTTTCTGAGTTTCATGAATTTGAAGAATCCACAATGGTTTGGCCTTTAATTCTGCTACTAACTCACCATCGGATAAAACTGACAGGTGTACATTCATTGCTCGTAAAGTAAACAGTGATTTGCGACTTAAAGCATCCGCAACCACATTAGCCTTTCCCGGGTGATAATCAATGACAAGCTCATAATCTTTTAACAATTCAAGCTAACGTCTTTGTCGCAGATTCAAATCTCTTTGAGTCATCAAATACTTGAGACTTTTGTGATCCGAATATATATGGCACCTCTCACCAAACAAATAGTGACGCCATATTTTTAAAGCAAAAACAATGGCAGCTAGCTCGGGATCATGAGTCGGATAGTTTTTCTCATTCGGCTTCAATTGTCTTGATGCATAAGCTACTACTCGACCTTCTTGCATCAATACACAACCCAGCCCAAACAAGGATGCATCACTAAAAATGACAAATTCTTTACCGGATACGGGTTGTACTAATACTGGGGCTTCAGTCAAACAAGTTTTCAATTGATCAAAACTTTTCTGACATTTCTCGGACCAATCGAACTTAACATCTTTTTGAAGTAATCTCGTCATTGGTGTGGCTATCATCGAGAAACCTTTTACAAAGCGCCTGTAGTAACTCGCAAGTCCCAAAAAGCTCCGGACTTCAGTAATATTTCTTGGGGGCTTCCAATCGAGTATGGCTGAAATTTTGCTCGGATCAACTCTAATACCCGATGCAGATACCACGTGTCCCAAAAAGCTAACTTCTCTTAACCAGAACTCACATTTACTGAACTTAGCATACAACTGTTTATCCCGTAAAATCTGCAACACTAATCTCAGGTGCTCGGCATGTTCGATTTCATCGCGTGAATAAATCAAGATGTCGTCTATAAGCACAACCACAAACTGGTCCAAATATTGTCTGAAAATTTGATTCATCAAATCCATAAATACCACAGGGGCATTTGTAAGCCCAAACGGCATCACTAAGAACTCGTAGTGACCGTATCTCGTTCTGAAAGCAGTTTTGGGTATATCTGAGTCTCAAACTCGCAATTGATAATAACCCGATCTCAAATCTATCTTTGAAAACACTGAGGCTCCCTTCAACTGATCAAACAAATCAGCAATACGTGGTAACGGATATTTATTCTTTATGGTCACTTTATTCAATTGACGATAGTCGATGCACATTCTCAAGGTTCCGTCCTTCTTTTTCACAAACAAAACTGGTGCACCCCAAGGTGAAAAACTCGGTCGAGCAAAACCTCTATCCGTCAACTCTTTCAACTGAGTTTTCAATTCTTTCAATTCTGTTGGTGCCATACGATATGGAGCCATTGAAATTGGTGTGGTGCCAGGTACTAGTTCGATACCGAATTCAACCTCTCGAACGGGTGGCAATCCTGGTAACTCCTCCGGAAAAACATCTGAATATTCACAAACTACTGGCACCGATTGAAGCTTCTTTTCTGATTCTTTACTATCAAGTACATAAGCAAGATATGCCTCACACCCCTTTTTAACATATTTTTGGGCTAGCATCGAAGATATAACTGCTGGCAACCGGTTCATATCAGTAGACTCAACTCGGATTATCTTGTTGTTTGCGCATCTTAAATCAATAGTCTTTCTTTTGCAATTCACAACTGCATCATGGACAGTCAACCAATCCATACCGAGGATAACATCAAATTCATCAAATGGTAAAAGCATCAAATCGGCCAGAAAATAGGAACCTCGGATTGCTAGGGGACATTTCTTACACACCTTATTAACAAATACATAATGACCCAAGGGATTTGACACTCGGATTACTGAACTCGATGAGACTCAATAGGTAGAGTCTTCTTTGGATGCTAAAGTCTCACATACATATGAATGAGTAGAACCGGGGTCTATCAAAGCAATCACATCAGTATCAAAGAGAGTAAAAGTACCCGTAATAACATCTGGCGAAGAAGCATCCTCGCGTGCGCGTATAGCATAAGCTCTAGCAGGAGCACGAGCCTCAGATCTGGTTGTAGCATCTCTATATCCTCTCTGACCGCCACTAGCATTCCCCGAATTTCGAGATGGTCTACCTCGAGCAGTAGTAGCACCCGGTTTCCCACTCTGCTTTACGTTTTGTTCAGACAGTCTCGGGCAATCCTTAATAAAGTGGTCACCGATCCACATTTATAGCGGGAGCGATCATGGAATCTACAACTCCCCGAAGTGCCATTTACCACAATATCACACTGTCACCGTCCCGCGATCATTTCCCACACCGGCAATCAAGTGACTCGCGACTCACGGGAGGTCGATCGCGATCTCGTCTGCGGAAAAACCGAAGTGTCTTTGGATCGGCGAGAATCATCTCTAAACTTCTTCGATGATTGTTGAAAGGGCTTTCCAAGATCTCTTACGAAACTCTTTGGCTCCCAATTCACTTTTCTTTTTCCTTCTTCGAGCTCTTCGGCTTTGCAAGCTCGCTCGACAAGTACTACTGAATTCTCCGATTTCTAGAACACCAACATACAACTTTATATCTTCGTTCAAACCATCCTCAAAACGTTTACACATTACGACTTCGAAGAAACGCATTCTCGAGCGTCATCGACTAAGCCTCACAAACTTTCGTTCATAATCGATGAACCGCATGGAACCTTGTTTAAGTTCAAGAAATTCCTTTCGTTTTTTATCAATGAATCTCTGGCTGATATACTTTTTCCGAAACTCGGTTTGGAAAAAATCCCAAGTTACCCGCTCTCCGGGCACAACAGAAATCAACGTGTTCCACCAATAGTAGACAGAATCACGTAGCAGAGAGATAGTACACTTTAGGCTTTCCTCGGGTGTGCAAGATAATTCATCAAGTACCCGGATAGTGTTGTTCAACCAAAATTCAGCTTGCTCGGCATCGTCGCTATCTGTAGCTTTAAATTCGATAGCCCCTGCTTTGGATTCTCATCAATCGGGGCTTGTTTAACCTCGTCTGATCGGTTACCGGAGGTACTACGGGTGCCGGGGATGTATTAGTCAGGAATGGGGGTTGTGGAACAGCCGTATTAGTTCGGATGTATTGGTTAAACCAATCATTCATCACATTATAAAAGGCTTGTCTCGCCTCGTCGTTTCGATTGCTTGCAATAGGTTGAGAGTCCATTGGCGCTGTCCCGTGCGCGGGAGCAGGCGCTACACTCTCCACATCATCAGCTACCGCTCGATTGGGATCGGGATCCATTACTAACAAAAACACATTTTAACTGTCAGAAATCATCACACTATCGCAATAACACTTAACGGCATGTATAGCTAGACTCACACATACTACATTAGTCCGAGAATTGACTAAACCGTGCTTTGATACCAAAAAAATTGTAACGCCCCGTACCCGAGACCGTTTCCGGAGTCAAACACGAGGTGTTAACGGACTTAATTCTTTCTTTACACAGTTCATTTTAAAAATTTCTAGACAAGCTGGCTAACTGCGTCACAGTTACCTCAAAAATCATATCTCGAGTTTGGAAACTCAAAAACTGATTCCGTAAATTTTTCCTGAAACTATACTCATATATCCATCTACAAATTTTTTTCTAGAATTTTTGGTTAGGCCAATTAATACAGTTTATTATTTAAAGTCTCCCCTGTTTTAGGGTTCAACTACTCTGACCTTTATGCATTACGACCTAGATATCTCCCTGTACAGGGCTCCAATACATGTGCGGTTTGTTTCTAATGAAACTAGACTCAAAAATGAATCTATACATATAAGGAATGACTTCTAATTATCTCTTGTTAATTTATAGTGAATTTCTAAAGTCAGAACAAGGGATCCAGTAATCGTTTTGGCCCTGTTTCACAAAAACTTGAACATCTCATAATTTACGGCTCATATGGTCATTTCGCTTCTTCCATATGAAAATAGACTCATCAAGATTCGATTATATAATTTATTCATTATTTAATTACATTTCTACTATTTTTAGTGATTTTTCAAACTCACACCACTGCTGTTATCAACATCTATTTTGAGGTCAATTTCACCTATTTTCTAGTTTCCATAATTCAACTAGCTATTTGACATACATAGCATCAATCAAGATTGGGATTAACCATTCCAATGGCCAACCATTTCCAAGCATTTCCACACCTCTCTATAACCATATATAAACAAAATGATTGTAACACTATGCTCAATATATATATAAGCCATTTTCGCATGGCCAACCGAATATATATACATTACCAAAAAGAGACTTAATTAACAACAAGGTTGGTCCTATACATGCCGTTTTCAAAATAGAATTAAGAGAGTACCAAAAAGTGGCTTAGATAGTGTGAATGACTTCGACTTTGACCCTCCCGAATCTGATAGCTGACGAACAAAATCTATAAAATAGAGAATCAAAGTAACAAAGTAAGCATTTTAATGCTTAGTAAGTTCAAGTAATGAAATTATGTACGAATACAATATAGCATTCATATAACCAAATGAATAGTTGCGTATACGCTTATTCCCAAAATCATGTCTACCTTACACATCAACAGTATATTCATACACATGGGATCAAACCTAACTAAAGGCAGGAAGTTGTTAATCAATAAAGCAATTACTATCTAAAAAGGAATTTACCTTTCCGATACATATACAAAACATACCTTATCTTTTGGATTTTTATGAGCGTATTAGTTGAAATTATCTCAGCAAGATTGCTCATTTCCAAATCCAAGTACCTTCGGAATTTAGCCGGATGTAGCAACTCGCATAAAAGCCTTCGGGTCTTAGCCCGGATATAGTCACTAGCACAAATGCCTTTGGGTCTTAGCCCAGTTATATTCAATAGCACAAATGCCTTCGAGCCTTAGCCCAGATATAATCACTAGCACAATTGCCTTCGGGTCTTAGCCCGGATATAGTCACTAGCACAAATGCCTTCGGGTCTTAGCCCGGTTATATTCAATAGCACAAATGCCTTCGAGCCTTAGCCCGGATATAATCACTAGCACAATTGCCTTGGGTCTTAGCCCCGATATAGTCACTAGCACAAATGCCTTGGTCTTAGCCCGGTTGTCATTCGAATAATCGTACACATATGTCATTTAATCGTGATACATCCACATTTAATTTTTCATTATCAAACTCAAACACAAAACATTTATCAAACCTTACTAATTTCTATTAAATAGTCACATACAAGAACATGATTTTTATTGGCTTTATAGCATGATCTCTATACACATTTGGATACCCGTCATAGGTATAAACTAATCACCTCAATAAATAATTCAAATAGAATCATTATATCACCATTTATTTGTTATGCTTATATGTCATAACTTAATCAAATCATAAACTAAGTTTCATTGCTCGAAGACTTACCTCAGATGTTGTCGAACAATTTCAACGGCTATTCGATCACTTTTTCCTTTCCCCTATCCAAGTTTGATCCTCTAAGCTCTTGAGCTTAATGTTAGCTTAAGATAGCCGAATACCTTTCTCCCCTCTTCTTCTTTACATTCGGCCAAGAAGAAAGAAAAATTCAAGCTTTGTTTTCATCACCCTTTAATTCCTTATTTCCCATTATCTTTTTCCTTTTTTTATTTATTTATGTTATAAAATATAAAGCTACTAACTAATATTTAATACATTTTATATGCATATAATCCATCATGGCCGGCCACTATCTATCATAAGTGGAAATTTGACATGCAAACCCATTATTATTATAACATGAACTAATAAATCATTATAGATTAGCCTATCCCATTTCAAAGTGTCACACATAAGTCCTATTAACTAAATTCACATGCAATCGACTAAATCGAAGCTTAAAACTTTCACGCATTCATATTCACATTTTTAGACAATAAATATTATATTCAAATAATTCGGTGACTCGGTTTAGCGGTCCCGAAACCACTTTCCGACTAGGGTCAAACTAGGGCTGTCACACGTAAAGTGATAACTGATTTGAGGTTGATGTTTGCTTGCCTAAGTCTGTTTGATGATGGGAGTCTTTTAGCCAAGTTACAAGTTAAGATAATTTGGATCGATCAAGTTCGGGTCAAACAATTAGGGGATGATTCTTTGGTTATGCGATTCTGTCAGGTTGAGAAAGTAGTACTTCTAATTTTGGGTTGAACAAAAATGGGGTTTTGTGCTTTCGAGGTCGAGTTTGTGTGACTAATGATTATGATTTGAGGCAATCTCTTCTGCGAGAAGCATATAGTAGCACTTATGCTATGCTTCCCGGCAGGAATAAGATGTATCGAGATCTTTGAGAGTTATACTGGTGGCCTAGTTTGAAATGAGAGGTAACAGATTTTGTCTCTCGTTGTCTGGCGTGCCAACAAGTTAAGGCTAAGCACCAACTGCCTTTAGGTTTGCTTTAGCCCGTAATCCTATTTGGAAGTCGGAACGGGTGACTATGGATTTTGTTAGTGATTGCCCTTACACCCACTAAGAAGGATTTTGTTTGAGTCATTGTGGATCGTTTGACGAACTCTACCCATTTTCTTCATGTTAAGACAGATTACCCCCTTCAGAAGTTGGCTAAAATGTATGTTTCTAAGATCGTTAGACTTCACGGAGTTTCAGTCTCGATTATTTTTTATAGAGATCCTTGCTTCACTTCTTAGTTTTGGAAAAAAGATTCATGAGGCTCTGATTACTAGTTTGGACTTCAGTACTGCGTTCCATCCTCAAACATATGGATAGTTTGAGAGGATGATTCAGATATTAGAGAATATGTTATAGAGTTGTTTCATCGATTTTCGAGATAGTTGGGAGGAGTTTTTATCACTAACCAAGTTCACATCTAATAAAAACTTCTAATCCAGTATTCAGATGACACCTTACAAGGCTTTGTGAGGACGTAAGTGTCATGCCCTGTTGTGTTAGACTGAGTTGGGTGAGTGATGAGTTCTGAGTCCTGAGTCCTGAGTTGGTTTCTGAGACTGAGGACAAAGTTAGACTAATTTGGGATCGTCTTAAAATGGCTTTTGATAGAAAAATGTCTTATTTGGATCTGAAGAGGAGAGATATTGAGTATTCTGAAGGTGATTATGTTTTTCTTAAGGTATCTCCATAGAAAAAGGTCCTCCAGTTTGGACGTAAGGGTAAGTTAAACCCTAGGTTCATTGGGCTATATCAGATTCTAAAACATGTGGGACTGGTTGCCTATAAGTTAGAGCTACCTCTAGAGTTAGACAGTATTCATGATGTGTTCCACGACTCTATGTTGAGGTGGTATCAGTCTGACTCATCCCATTTTATTTTTGTTGAGGAAATTGAGGTGAGACCGAATTTGACATTCGATGAGGAGTCAATTTAGATTCTGGATTGAGATATTAAGGTCTTGAGGAGGAAGACCATTCCTTTGGTTAAGGTCTTGTGGCGGAATCATGGCACTAAGGAACCCACTTAGGAACATAAAGATTCGGTTCAATTGCAATATATGTTTTTTTTTAAATTAGGTAAATTTCGAGGCCGAAATTTCTTTTAGGGGGTGTTGTAACCCCCCAAAAATCTAAACTTTTGATTTGATAAAATTCGTCATAGTTTGGTATCCACTCTGGTGGTTAAGTGCTTTAGGTATGTGTTTAGGTCATGAGTTCACGTCTCGCTTTTAGAAATTTTGTTATTTTTGGTCCCTAGTTCTGTCTTGGTCTTTGTGACTTAGATTTTATTTTCATTAAATTTGTGTCAGGATAAGCCTGTTAGTTCAGTGGTAAGGTGTTATTTTACCCTTGAGTCTTGTGTTTGAATCCCTATGTGAGCGAGTTGACAATATTTTTAATTTTTCTGTTTGAGCTGATCATGTAGTGGTTCTGGTCTAATCAAACTCTGTCTGTAAGAGAAATCTGATAAGTTATCAGAATATTGAGTTAGTTTGAAAGTGGTTTTTGTTTTTAAAAAAATATGTATTATTTTTATTAGTTTTATTTTAAGTTAATTTTACTTTATTTTATTTTCCCTAATTTCCCCTAATCCCATGTTTCCCAACTTTTTCCTAATTTCTTTCCCCCATTCATTATTTTACGTCTCTGCCAGTAAAAGAGTTGCAAAATCTAATCCTCCCTTTTTGCTCACTTTCTTTAATCTTAGTCCTCTGTTCATTCAGTTTTGGATTACTGCTTATTTGATCCTATTTTATTTCTTTTTTTAGCTTGGTTGGCTTCAATCTTGGTAGGTAAAGGTTCTTTGTTCTTTCTCTAATATCTTGTTGAGGGTGTTCATTTGGTTTAGGGGTTCTGGATTGCAAAGTTGTGTTGTTAAATCTGTGTCGTATGTGTTCCTCTAGCGGCCTAAGTTCGTGTAATTGTTGTTCATTTAAAGGTAAGCGAACGAATGCATTTTTGGTAGTGTTGTATGAGTTTGTTGTGTTTGATTTTCTTGTCTTGTTACTAGAATTGATCATGTTAAGTATTATATTTAGGTTTCGGAAGTCACGTGGGTGTTTTCGTATCAAATTTGAACAAGGAATGTAACGTGAAACCCAAAAAATAGCGAATGGCGAAAGCCAAAAAATTGCATTGTTGACGCCACACGGTCGTGCCGTGTGACTGGCAGTGTGCTAGACTGTGTGAGAAACACGATCTAGGCCAATTAGGCCCTATAAGCCACATGGGCATGTGTTAGACCGTGTGTCAGAGCGTGTGGGTCTAAAATTCTAAATTTTTCTCTAGGGTCATAAACATTGTTTGGTTCGATCATAGTCCTCTCGTAGGGTCGGTATGTTATTAATTAAGCTATAAAACACAAATCTTGACCATCTGTTAGCGTAAAATTTGATATAAATACATATGTTTGAAATGATATAAGATAGGTAAAATCTAAAATATGCTATGTATAATCTAAAAAAATGTCATATATGTTCTGTATCCGTCATAACAAGCATGTACATTGTTAACATATCTGATATCTGTTAGTTTTGCATTTGCATCTAGGTTGGGATTCGTTATTTGGAGGAAGTGTGGGCAATGTAATAATCTACTATATTTGGTGACTCAACCACATGTATTTCTATAAATTGCGATAAATTGCTTAATAAACTGGTAGCTCAGCTACAAATAGTATGGGAAATGTCATACCGACACTAAGCGGTGTGTAGGGTTGGATAGGTATATAGTACCCTGCTTGATGTGTTGGGATGGTCGGAGATGGTGTGTAATGGACGGGGGTAGGATTATATATTTGAATCTGTTATGTTCTGATAAGCTTTAATTTTAATATTTATATATGTCTCATTGATTTTTAGTACGATATGTTACACATTGAGTTTCGAAAACTCACTTTCTGTTTGACTATCACTCTCAAGTAATCCTCATACTTAGGCAGGTCGGTGCGATGAGAGCTCGGTTATAATACTCTGGTTCATTTGACTTATTTTAATTTGGGTTTTACATGTTTTGTAAATTTTGGACTGTTTGGACATTTGGGGTTATTTTTGTTTTGGATTTTACTTTTGTTTTTTCACATGAAATTGGTTAACCATTTTTCTCACATCGACGTTGTTTTCTTGTGAAACAAAGGATTTTCAAACAAAAAATGTGTTTTCAAAAAATTGTACGTTTTTAAAATTTTCGCTGCAAACCTATATATTTTAGAAAGTGTAAACTAACAACGCTTTCAATAAATCAATTAAGTAATGTATGCTTCCAAATAAATCTGATTTTTGTGTAATAAGATCTTACGATGTAATTTCAAAATAAACGAATTTTAGGCTTTTGAAAGAAATTTCAATAACATCTCTAGATCTGGCCATAACGTCTAGGCCGGGTATGATGTGTTACAAAATATCTTAGGACATAGTTCGCAAAAACTGATAATAAATCAAAACAAAAATGAAGTAATCTTAAGGAAACTATTTCAATAACATATGTAGCTTTTAATAAAATGAAACACACATAAATAAAACCCTATTGCCTATTTCCCAGGTTTATCGATATCTATTCAAGAATGGGCCTCACCAAGTCATCTACCTTGCCATTATCATTTCTGACCTACTTACCTACGAAGTAAAAGAGTAGTGGGTGAGTTCATTGCAAACTCAGTGAATAATCAGGAATCGTCAATATATGCTTAAAATAGCTGAGTTCAAAATAAAAAGAAGACTTAGTTTAAAAAATCATATTGCATGTTGGGTTTACGATTAAAGTGCAAGACCTAGTTCGCAATTTTGCTTGTCAAAAAACATAGGTTTGTAAAAACTGTTTCGCATGTGCTTGTTGAAAAATCATAGTTCAAAACTTAGTTGGTTCTTGTTTAAAAATGGAGCTTATATAGCATGAAACATGCTCACATACTTGTCTTATCATAATGGATCAGAAACATAAAATATGCTCTCGCACTTGTATTAACTTACTTATCTTAACTTATTTATTCTGTTGGATATGCAGATCTCTTTATATCACCTTAGAATGACTCAAAAAGTCCTTAACATGTCCCAATATTATATGGTATTTAATATGAATTTTTTTTAAATAATATGAATGATAAAAAGTAAATGAAGATGATATTAAAATTTTGAGAAGTAAAATTTATATTTATTAAATACGAATACGTAAAATTAATTTTAAAAATAATAATAGTGTTACTATTAATTAGATTTAAAAATGAATTTTCTAGTTAGGAATTTGATTGCTTGAACATATTTTAAAATAGTTTTAAGTAATTAATTTGATTTGCTTAATATTTATTCATGTATACTTTCAATATCACAAATTTATAAAGATATTAAAATGAATATCATATGAACTTCAATAGGAAAAATGTTTTCAAAATTTATATTAAAAACATTAGTATTATTTTATTTATTATATTGTCACAAAAATTAAATTGATTATTGACATTTTAATATAAGTTGATATATGGTAGTAAATGTAACATCCTGAAATTGGGTCTAGAAGAATTGGGCTTTGAGTCTGGGTTTGGATAGAAGAAAATCCTGAATATTGAGAAGTTTAAATATTACTAGTGTGTAAAAATATATATATATTTTGATAAAATATTTCTGTTATTATTACTGATATTTTTATGAAAATTATAATTATTAAATACAAATATATTTATAAAATTATTGTTGTTAATTTAGTGTTTAAATTAAATTATTATTAGAAAATTTTATTGTATCTATTTTTATGGAATTATAAATATTATTAGGAAAAAAAATATATTATTGTATTTGAAATTTTCATTGTGGTTATTATTATTATTTTTTAAAAATATAGAAGATATTATTATTAATGTGGTGTTTAAATTTAGTTTTTAAATAAATTTAGAAGTATTTAAAGTGTGGGAAAAATCTTGGTTCGATCCAAGACTTTAGCAAAGAAATTAGTTTTTCCTTCTTAGGGGAACTTGGCAATAAGGGTTTAATAATAAAGTAGGCTAAATTAGGCACAAAGGGAAGCTTGGTCTAGTGGCAGAGGCGCTGGGAGTGTGGTATAGTGCTTAGGTTCGAGGGTTGGCGCACGCAAATGCTGGTTTTTATTTTAGAAGCCAGGTCGCACTAAAGTAAGGTTTAAGAATAGTTGCGACCAAGATATGCCACAAGGAGCGCCTGTGGTATAGTGGTAGCAGCGTGTTAGCCTTGCTGAAAGGTTATGGGTTCGATCCCATGGGAAGGCAAGTTCCGTTTCATTTTTTTAAACGGGCCAGAACTGAAGCAGGTAAGGTTTTTAATTAATTGTGACCACATATTATTGAAGAAAGAAGCGTGGTGCAGTGGCCAGCAGCTCAAGTGTGGGCGCATGGGCAGACGAGGTCTGGAGTTCAAGCCTCATCTCACGCTGGAGTGGTTGGGTTTTTGCTGCACGCGTGGGGAAGGAGTTGGAGTCCGACCAGGACTCCTAGCAGCGTGCTGAAGCGGTGCAAGCAGGTGGATAATGCTGCTGATCGGTTGGGTGTTTGAATGAAATTCAAACATTAGAATTGGCCAAAAATCAAGGAGTAATTTGGGGAATTGGAATTGGGAAAGAATTCTTGCCGAAATGCACTCATTCGTCAGTGCCGAATACTTTAGGCTTTTAGGATTCTTTTTTTTTTCTCTTCTTCTATTTTCTTTTCTTTTCTATACTTTTCTCTTCTCTCCATCTACTTTATTTTCTTCTCCTTGTCTATCGAATCTCTCTCCCATTCTGCTCATCTTCACCTTTTGTGCTGATTTCTTATAGCCAAAACCCTCTTACTTCTCTTCATCATTCTTGACCGATTCACTAGCTCTCTAAACCCCTAGTATTTGTCGACAACATTACTTAGGGTTATAGCCTCAAATCATTATTTTCTATATCACCTAGAAAAGCCAAAACTGCTATAGAGTTAGGGACTTGTAGCCAAAACTTCAAAGCTTCTGGATTCAAGTTTTACCGTCGTTTAAAGGTTAAATTTGCATCAGATCTACATTGAAAGCAGAAAGGAATAAGTGGTAAGTGCTTATCATCTCAGATTTGGTCTTATTTTACGAGGTTAGGAAAAGCCGAAATCCCTAAAAATTAGGGAGGCTATCGATTAGGGCATAAGGCTCTAAGGGTTTGTAACTGATGTTTTCTTTTGGTGATTAAAGTCTTCTTAAGTGTTGGATCGAAGGCGTAAATCGTTGGAGCAATCAGATTCGGAGCAAGCCATCGATTTTGGCAGGAAGGTAAGATTTAAAGGCTTTCTAGGGACATGGTTTGACTTTGGTTAAGCAAGTTTTGGGGGTTTAGTGATTGAGGTTGGTAAATAAAAACTGTGCTAATCAATTGTAGGACATCGTAAGGGATCTCGGTAGCAGTCATCGCGAAACAGGTGTGTACCAAACACCCTTTCTCTGTTCAAGTCGGCAAAAAGCGGCGCCAAATCCGGTATTTCATGGGCTTGTGAGTACGCGAATGCTCTCAAGTCATAGACTAATGGTTAGATTCGGCATCGCAAAGTGGTAAGTTGGTTGTGTGCGAAAATACGTGAACATCGGTAAGTGGGTCTCGATGGGCCAAAACTGGGCCCAATGGGCTTACGGACCAATATGGGTAAGAGATGGGCAAATCGGCTCATTAGTTAGTTGGTAGACTCGAATTGCTTTTAACTGTTAAAAGTTACTAAAATAACCTGTGTAGATGTGTAAGTTTACGAATGTACCCCTAAAGGGTAAAAATTACCGATATACCCCTAGGGTTTATATTGACTAATATGCATGATTGATAAATCTGTATTCTCGCATGATATGCTTTCATTAATGTCATTTGCATGGGATTGGGATATTGATGGAGGAAGTGTTTAAAGTGGTTCATCCACGTCTTCGGAGGCTTTGCCTCACCTTCGATAACCGAGCAAACAATGCTGCAGCAACCGTGGAGTGTAGGGTTGGGTGGGTTGAGATATTCCCACATGGAGTGTAGGGCTGAGTGCGGGGAGTGTAGCGGTTGGTGGGTTGAGTAGTCTCCCCAACGGGATTGCATTCATTGTTATTATCATTACACGACATCGAATTGGGCCTATGGGCCGCACGCAGTTCAAAAAGGGCTAAGGCCTTGTTATCAGTGATTCGAAAAGGGCTTCGGTCCACTGTGTCTTCGTTATCCGAGTAGGGCTTAGGCCCAATGGGCTCGAGCTGATTTGGGCTTTGGATGGGTTTCTCAGATACACCGAGTTTCCCCAAACTCACCCCTTTTCTTTCCATCCTTGCGGTGTGAGCCCTAAATGGTGGACTTGGAGCTGGGCGGGATTCAGAGTGGCCATGAAGAACAAATTCTAGGTTTTAAATTAGATCACACTTCCTTTACTTTTAATTATTTTCGTTTTGTTTGAAGGTTGTAATAAGGCCGCTCATTAAATTATTTCATTTATGGATTATTGAACTGTTTAGCACTAGGCGCGCTTTAAAAGACTATATGTTTTCAAAATGTCTCGGTGACGTGTAAGACTTCCGCAATATAAATGTTTTCAAAGAAAATAAATAACTAAACCTGACTTAAACATGATTTACTTTTCGTGGGCACATAACATGCTTTAAGTGTGGCAATAGACGTGTGCATGTCTAGGATTGGATCCAGAAAGAGCTTGGTACTTAAGTAGTCCAACAGACTCACCTCCTCTTTTCTGGCTTCCTACCTGGTGCACAGCTTCCATTCACTTAAACTTAAAACACTAACATTCTTTAAAACCCTAATAAAGAGATTTTTGATAAAATAAATAGTAGCATTTCCATGTGGCACGCTGAATTCGGCCGTAACGTCCGGGCCAGGTTTAGGGTGTTACAGTAAATTTGAGGGATTATCGTAAAATTTATATTTATACTTTAAAAATTTTTTTAATGTGGTACTTATATTTTTAATTTATTTTTCTTATATTTGTATTTCTTTTTGTCTATCACTTTAGTATCTAGCTTAATGGTAATACTCTAGAATGACATATTTTTATGTATTAATTATATGTTTATTTTGAGTATGATCCTACTAATTTGAGCTTTTTATGGTTTTTTATCTTATAGGGACTAAATTAAAGGTAAAAGGAAATTTGGGGGCTAAAAGCATGAAATTAAAGTTAAATTGGGCCAACATGCGAAGTAGGAGTGAAGTGGTGCCGAAAATGCAAAGTGTGGAAGATTTTGGGAGCAAAAATGCAAAAGAAGAGATTTTATAGCACAAGGCTCTATTTTAATTCTAATTATATTAGGATAATTATTAAGGATTATTATTTAGATTTAATTTAGCTTTTATCTTTATTTATTCTTATTTATCTTTAATTATCTTTAATTATTTTTATTTATCTTTTAGAATTTAATTAGGAATAGATTAGGTTTTCTAGTACTATAAATAGGGGATGAAGTGACACAAATTTCATTCATCTTTTCTGTAAACACTCTCTCCCCCAAAAAGTTTAACTTTTTGTTCTTTCCATATTTTTTCAATAAAAATTCCATTTCCATTATATTTATTTATTTTTCCCCAAAAAGCATGAGCCACTAAATTTATCTAGCTGAAGGTTGTCAAAATTCCCCAAAAAGGGTTCATGAGGCTTAGAATTCGTACTTAGCTTTCTCAATGAGTATTCATTGTTTCTCCGCATTATGGGGCTGACGCTTCCGTCTATGCCCCTAAAAATGTGATCTTTTCAACATGTGCAAGGGCGGCCGCTTTGTATGTTTTAGAAGGTTGCACAGTTGATTCGTTAGCTTACTACGTTAGAGGTTGGAGAGCCCAAGAGACAAAATGGCATAGGATTCGCCATTGAGAAGTGCTGATCTAGCATAAGATGATCCCACAGAAGCGATTGTTGGCTAGAGTTAGATTTCACTAAATCGTAAGTCTAAATTCTAAGAGCTGGTGGTCGTAGGCATCCTCTTTCATTATAACTGGCTTATTCTGTTTGAGAAGGATCATCTAAAAGCCAAGGATTGAACCCAAGGAGGATCGAGGCAGCCGGAGGCTGGAATCTCTCCATAAGAACTCATTTTTCTTCAACTCTATTTATTTATACTATTTCAATTTTAATTTTCGTAATTTCAATTCAATCCAAAATTTTAATTCTATTTTTTTATTTTTTTTCCAGGTACACAGGTTTTCTTGGGCACGATTCTGTCCAAGATTTAAGGGAACAAGTAATTGTGGAAATCTGGTCCTTAAGGATTTGACCGTACTTCCCTTATACTATTATTTTTATTATTTTTACTATTTTATAGGGATATGATATTTTTGGTGCTCTCAACGACTGCATCAAATTTTGGTGCCGTTGCCGAGGATTGGTAACGTACTAATCTTGTTTCTTTGTTTCTTCTGACTAGGTTTGCTCCAGGTATTCTAGCGTTTGATTCAGAAATAGAGAAGACTGCAAGGGCTAATCGCAAAGAGACAAAGTTACAGAAAAAGCAGTCAGGAGTGGTTGGGACTCAGAGCAACCCACCACCAGAAATCGAAGTCGACGACGAAATTGAGTCTAGGGTTAACAAAAACCCTACTTAAACACTTGAAGGAAAAAAAGTAGAAGTTGACTTACCAGAAGAAGTGCTTAACGCTAGGGTTAACAAAAACCTGAATCTAGCATATCAACAAATGGCTCAAACGATTCGGCAACTGGTCGAAGCTCTGGCAGAACAACTGCCATTGTGCATCGCGTATCCTACCATGGATACCGATTTTGAAATGAAGTCAGGTTTAATCCAGCTACTGCCAACTTTTCGTGGGTTGCAAAACGAAAATCCCCATAAACATTTGAAAAAGTTTCATATGGTTTGTGATAAACCGTAATATATACATATTTTTACCCCATGCTTGGCATATTTATGGATGATTTTTTCCTTGGTTTTATTGAATTCGATGCTCCTAATCCTTTAAATTCGTGTTTTATACTCATGAAAGATTAGGATAGCAAAAAGAGCGAGAAACGGGCCAAAAATGGACCAAATGGGCCTAAAAAAGTGTTTCACACGGCCTAAGCACTTCCACACGGGTGATCCACACACCCGTGTGTCATGGCCATGTGGGCATTAATCCAAGTCAGAATTACACACGGGCTGAGCACTTCACACGGGCAGGGCACACGGCCGTGTCCCTGTTGAGCCCAAGTCTAGTTCTACTAAAAAAAGACTAATTTTGAGGGTTTTGAAGCATTCCAAAGCCTATATAAACACCCTAGAAGAGGATTAAAAGGGACACGCAGAGTAGGAGGCAAAAAATACCTAAGGACAACCATCAGAATCATCTCGGAAGGAAGGATCTACATCAAGACTGAAGATCTCCATCCAATTTCCTAGAAGTTCTTTGGGTTTCTCTATGTTTTGTTGTTTTCCATACTTTGAGATGTTTTCCATTGTTATGAACTAAATTCCTAAAATATCTATGGGAGATGAAACCTAAGACGGATCTTATTACTATTTGAGTTATATGATAAATACTTATTCTTATTCTTAATTGTGAGTTCTAAATTCTTGTTTTAATATTCCAGGGTATTAATTCAAGTTTTGATGTGCTTATTCAGTGGAGCAAAAGTATCTGTTTAAGAGTAGATCATTCATAATTAAGCGAAGTTACATGCAATCCTAGAGATAGAACGACATAAATCTACTGGATTAGGGTGAAACCTAATAAGGGGATCCATAGATCGAGTTAATGCAACTCTAGGGTGTTAATTAGAGAAAAGTCTCAATTATCCAATATAGGGTTAGACGTTATTAGTCTTGAATAGTAATAATAACATAACTTAGGGATTTCTATGAAACAAGTTAAATGAATAAATCGTCCGATTCGGAGCAAAAATAACAAGTGAAGTCTAGGTGGATTTTTCCTTAGGTATTGTCTTAAATCAATCATTTTTCTAAAAGTAATTTCCAAATTATATTTTCTGTGATTTCTTAGTTTAGTAATTAGTTAATTAAAACAAACCTCATTATTCTTAGGCTAGATAATAAAAAGACAGTCATTACTAGTACTTTTAGTTCCTTTGGGTTCGACAATCCGGTCTTGCTAAAGCTATACTACTGTTCGATAGGTGCACTTGCCTTAGTCAAATTATTAGTTAGTTTAGCGACCATCAAGTTTTTGACGCCGTTGCCAGGGACTAAGATATTAGGAACACTTGATTTTTATTAGTTTAGCCATTTTTACTTTTATTGCAATTTACTTTTTGTTTTTAATTTAATTTTTCTTTTCTAAATTTTTTGTCGTTTGTTTCTGGCAAGGGTATTATGACAGAGATGAAAATTGGAAAATACTTTAGGAAAACTGATGGAGAAGACAATACCTAAGTGCGTTAACTTGAATCGATATCTTGAAATACCAAAACAAGAATTAAGAACAAGTTAAATATTTATCATACAATTCAGAAAATAATAACAAGATTCATCTTAGGTTTTATTTTCCTTAGGTATTTAGGGGTTTTAGTTCATAACTAAAAAGGAAAACATCTCAGAAGAATAAAGAATACAAAACATAAAGAAAGCCCAAAACTCCTGAAGGGAAATCGAGGAGAGATCTTCAGTCTTGATGGTGAATCCAGCTTCTGAGATGGATCAATCGGCTTTCTTGGAGTAATTCCTTGCTCCCTACTCTCTGTCTCCCTTTTTGTCTTCCTATAGGGTGTTTAAATAGGCTTTAGAATGCCTAAAAGCCCTCAAACTTGCCCTTTTCCGAATGGAACTTAGTTAGGGCTTGGCAGGGACACGCCCGTGTGACACGCCCGTGTGCGATTACTTCAGGCCGTGGTCGAGGCTGAGATATCAACACGCCTGTGCTGAGGTTGATTTGGGCCATGGTCGAGCCTGTTAGATTGGCACGGGCGTGTGTTCTGATCGTGTGAGGAAGTCCAGGCCATGTTATTTTCCCCCGTCGGCCTATTTTCTCCATTTTAGGCCCGTTTCTTGTTCTTTTTGCTCTCCTATGCTCACTTAAGCTTAAAACATAAAATTAAAGGATTAGGAGCATCAAATTCACCAAATCTAAGGAGAAATCATTCATAAACGTGTTAAGCAAGGGATAAAAATATGTATAAATTATGGTTTATCAAATACCCCCACACTTAAGTGTTTGCTTGTGTTCAAGAAAAATTCTCAATTCACAATTAAGAATTCCTTTTTCTCAACTTATAATTCCTATCAATAATATCTCAAACTAATCCATAAGTAATCATACATTGAGAATTAAACTAAAAGAACATTAAAGCTTCAAACATTCCAAGTCGAGTATTTAATCATGAAAAACTTAGGCATCTCCCCTCATCTAAGTAATTACCATTGATTCAAAATCTCACAGAGTTTAACATCTTCACTTAAAGATTCACTCGAATCACTCGAAGTGTTTAAGGATAATGAAATTAGCACTCATCAGTCAATATGAAAAGTTATTACCATAGGCTTGCATGAAAATCAAATCTCCACCACTATAAATTGAGATGATACATCAATCAAAAGGTATTTAAAGGGTTGGAACGAGGCTTGGTTAGGGGGTATGGTCACAAGTTGAAAGAAAAGGTTAGAATCAAGATTGAGTTGAAAAATTACTTAACTAGAAAAATATTTAATCACCACTTGCGTACAACAGAGCTTCTTCTCAAAATATGGAATTTAAATACTTAAGCTCAAAAACAAAAGATTACTGCTAATATGTATACATGTATATTTATTATTTTTTTAAGAACAAGTCAAATGACAAAGACTAACTATTACGAACAAGACATAGCTAAGCAATTCATTCAATTCAAATCTCGACAAAAATAGGGATCAAATTAATTGAGGGATTTCAACCATAATGAGTTAAGGGTTAATATTAAAGGTAATACAAGGAATGGCTTGATAAGCTCAAAGGGGTTTACTAGGGGTTAATCGTGGAGATAGGCTTTTCATGGCATGAGTGAGTTAATCCTAAGTGCCTCTATTATCTTGACATATCAAATCAAATTGTGTGGTCTTGACATGCATAATCAAGCATGTTCTAGAATAACAATTCGATATTGACAAACTCAAAGTAATAATAAAAGTGAGCATGAAAGAAATAATAGATGCTCTTAAAAGCTCAATAATCTAACAAAAATTATGGCTTTTTGATGTTTAAACTTGTGGATTTCAATTCAAGATAATACCTAAACTTGGGAAAACAACCTAAATTTTAAATTCTTAAAAATCAACTTATCATGCTTAATTTTCTAATGTCTTAAAGTTTAAATAATCAATGCATGAATGCCTATGTTTTAATTCAAGATATATCAATAAAAATCATAAATCAATCAAAATTCATTCTAAATACGATATGAGAGATTCACAAGAGAACAAGGCAACATTCAGGGATTTTTTTGACAATGAAATGAATACTCCCCCACACTTAAGATGTACATTGCCCTCAATGTACAAAGAGAGAGTTAGTGGCAATAATATCATAAGATAGGGAGAGAAATGAGACTTCCTGAGTTATGAATGAATGAACTCCCTAGTTTGGAGTTATGTAGAGTGGAGGAGGATACTCTGGTGGTGGTAGGGGTTGGGTTCCACAAGTGCTGCACCAAAAGAATATTATATCTTGTGATCGAGTAGGGCATGGCAGTCGTGGAGAACCTTTTCCAATGGAGTTTGAAGTTCCTAAATGATTGTGAGCTGTGTAGCTCTTTTTAACTGTAAGAAAATCAAGAACTTTTTAGGGGATATTAGGAAGAATAATTACTCATAATGAAATAGCTGAGATTAAAATTAATTTATAAAACCTAAATATAAAATAGTATCAAAAAGGAAATAACATTTAAAGTTAAAAGTGAAATTAATAAAAATAAAAATAAAAATAAAGAAAAATTAAACATCATAAATGTCGAATGGTTCGCGAGATGGTGGTGGTGATGAGATGTGGAAGTGCTGACAAATCTGCTATAGAGTAGCATCAATGTTATCAAATCGTTGAAAACACTACTGCTCAAATCGAGTGAGGCGCTCAGAGATGTCAACATATGAAGTCACCGTATAAATTGGACGATGGGAGCGTGGTGGCTGAGACAGTGGGTCCTCGTGCTGTGGAGGGACATCATCAGTAATGTCCTCGGGGGCCTCCTCCTTGGTAGATTGGGCGAGACAATATTGAGGAGGGTAGGTTCCGCGACGCTTCTCGATCATCCTCATGCTTAGCATGCTCGAGATGCCTTGTGGGGACATCTTGTAACACCCAAATATCCATGTCGATTACTAGAGTAGGTTCATATAACATAACCTGCTCAACTCTTCAATAGAACACTTGAGATACAAAAGAAAATTTAAAAGTGAAATCTTAAACTTAACGAATAACATTACCCGATTAAAACCCTTCTATTCATTTAGTGATTTATCCCCTATTGATCGAGTACACATGCATAATATATATAATTCAATCATATCACAAATATGAAGTTCTAAATCAAGTTGATTAACTTTTTGAGATTTATAACCAAAACATTTTCAAATTCATACATAGAACTTTAGCCATATTCGTATGGCTTTATACACAATTATATCAAAATAGCAAACCTCCCAAAATTACTATCCTATACATGCCATAATGCTTGCTAAAGTTTTAAACAAAAGTACCAAAAAGGTTGACAAAAGTTGTGATCACTTCGGGATGGTTCCAAGCTTTTCTCGATAAGATGATCTATACCAAAGCGATAAACACATTGTTTTGTCCTTTTGATTTCAGATCTAGTTGAAGGCCCTTTTTTGGTTTAAGAACGATTTCTGCTAATGCAAGAAACCCTATCCCACTCGTTCTTGGACTCCTCTTTGGTTGCGTCCCTCTTTCCTTGCTGTTTGGTTTTCTTTTTCATCCTTTTAATCGAAAGTCTAATTTTTTTTTTTTTGTTTCTTTTGTCTTGATCTCAATTTGGAAACTTCTTTTCATCTAAGAACAGTTCAAATCATCTAAGTATACTTGATTATTCATGTCCTTGGTTGGTCAGGCCTTCCTTTAATCTTTCTTTATTCGATTTTGACTAAACCTTAGAATGCAACAATTCAAGGCTCAGACATTTTCACGCCACTCTAGTCTTTTCCCAACTTTCTTTACTCTTTCCTTTAATTTGTAGTTCAGTTCTTATCTGTTTATTTCTAATCATTTATTTATTTACTTCCAGATCATGAATCAATAAGCAAAGATGTTCTCCTTTCTTAATACACTAAGAGTCATTCAGAACTAGGTGATCTCTTCTTTTCTTGTTTTGCCAATTGCTTTTATAAAGAAAAAGTTTTACTATGGCTTAAAAATCCATTCTGACAATCTATTTTGTTCTTATGATTTTAGAATTTGTTGGAGCCCTTCTTTTAGTTCAAGAATAGTTTCTTCGCATCCACAAAACCCTATCTCTCTCGTTTTCAGACTCTTCTTTGGCCGCATCTCTCTTTCCTTGCTGTTTGGTTTGTTTTTTTTATTCTTTTATCAGAAATCTAATTTGTTATGTTTCTTTTTTTTAGTTCTTAATTCGGTAGCTTCTTTTCATCCAAGAACGATTCAAATCATCTAAGTATAATTGATTATTCATGTTCTTGGCTAGTTGGACCTTCCTTCAATCTTTCTTTATTCGACTTTGACTAAACCTAAGAATGCAACAATCTAAGGCTCCTTAGGAAATCTTCATGCCAATCTTCATGTCAATCTTTCCTTTCATTATCTCTTCTTTTCTTATTGTGCTCATTGCTTTTATCATGAAATAATTTTACTATGGCTTAAAAATTCATTCTGACAAACTATTTTGTTCTTTTGATTCCAAATCTGGTTGAAAGCCTTCTGATAAAGAATGAGGCAGATGAATGCAGAAGTAGATCGTAAAGTTTGTTCAAGTTGCGGATGTATCCTAGATCTCTAGACGAACGTAACTGAAATGAGAAACAACAAAAATAGATTAGTTGTCACAAAGGAGAGTCAAACAAAACTAAAAGAAAAGAAAGATGAACCGGCTGGTAAAGAGTCCAAAAGATTATGAATTAAGGTTTCTTAGATGGAAAGAAACCTTCCTTGGACCTCAAGAACACGCCCCAACTAGATTTAATTAAGCAAGAAATGATAAATTAAGGATAGAAAAAAGAAGATGACATCCTAAGAAGCCTTGGAAACATTAAGAATCCACAACTCCTTTCAATGGCTCTAATTCCCCCTCCAAGAAAAAAATCTTGGCATGAAAAAGCTTGAAGATAATTCTTATAACCTGAAATATTGTTAAAACAACTTCTAAAAGAAACTCAAGAGCAATTCTTGAAGAAAAACTCAAAGAGAATTATTATTAACTCAAAAAAAAAAACATAAATCAATTGTGTATCTATAAAGGTGAATGTCCATGCTACTTATTGGCCCCCAAAATAAATCTTCCTAACCTTAATGAAATAACTAACATGACAACTCATCAAATAAAAAAAATAAAATAATTCTAAGTGTGAACTTTTAATGGGAATTTAGCCAAATGACTTAATTGGGCTCCTTGGACTGAATTCTTACTTGATGATCCACCTATTAAAACAAAATTAGACCTATAGTTTAAATATTTTACAATTTGGGCCCTTTGATAATTTGGCCTGATATTCAATTAAATTACTTTCCAAACTTTAGGATAGGCTTGTAGACATCTTAATGGGCCATTTTTTAAAGAACTTGGTTTGTGATCCGTTTGCTCTCGAAATTGGCTTGTTCAAGCTCGTACATGAAATCCAATGCACCTTGGCTGCAATATTTGGTTTCTTGGACCATGATTTCCAAGATTTGAAATCTTGATTTTCTTGATTCTTAAAATTTTCTGAAACAACAAAATTGGACCAAGATTCGATTTCTTGATTTTCTTGAAAATAAGAAAGTGAATCTTGATTTTCTTTTTCAATCGTGTGCGCATCTAAGGTCTTGGTAACAAAGTATTGGATGGTCCCATTCAATATTGCTCGAGTTTGCTTGGCCTTCGATCTTGTTATTGGGCCTTGAGGTAATGGAGCCTTTCACATCCATGGGTCTGAAATTGGGCCTTGAGACTCACATCACCTTCTTTTGGTTCATGAATGATTTCTTCTCATCCATGATACCCTATTCCACATGTTCTTGGACTCATCTTTGGTCGCGTATCTCTTTCCTTATTATTTGGATTTTTTTTCATTCTTTAAATCAAAAGTCGAGTTTGTTTTCTTTTGTCTAGATCACAATTCAACAGCTTATTTTCATCCAATAATGGTTCAAATAATCAAAGTATACTTAATTATTCATGTTGTTTGGCTGGTTAGGCCTTCCTTTAATTTTCTTGATTCAATTTTTACTAAACGTAAGAATGCAACAATCTAAGGCTCCTTAAGGATGCGATTTCCTAGACTTGGATGGTTTTAAAATTGGCTCAATTGGGTTAGATCAACTTGAAATGGTTTAACGGATGGAAACCTGATGTGATTCTGGTAACATCATGTGACTCGACAAGAAGGATTCGAGATTGGCCTATGTTCGATGTTGTGCCCATGCAAGCTGGCCATATCCTTTTGGGTCAACCATGGCAATATGATTGCCAAGTTGTCCATGACAGTTTCTTGAACCGATATAGTTTTACATATAATCAAAAGAACACCACTCTTGTTCTATTGACTCCAAAAAAAATTTATAGGGATAAAAAATGAGCGAAACAAAAGAAAAATGAGAACAAATAAGTGATCAAAAAGAATGATGACTGTCAAGAAAAAGGAAAAGAAACTATTGTACGAGTAAAAGAAAAACAAGCAAAAGAGAAAGTGACTGAGATTATAAAAATAAAAGAGAGTGTGAAAAAAGGGATTGAGATTGAAAAAGAAATCAAGTTTGAAGAAAGAAAAGAAAGAGTGGGTAATGAGCATATCCTTGTGGAAAAAGAAAGTGAGGTTGAGAAAAAAAGTGAAAAAGAAGAGAGTGAAAAACAAAGAACTTGTTCAAATAGATGTGAGAGATGTTTTAAGTAACATGCGAGTTTACCTCATGTTTTCTCTTCTTTGTAGGCCTCTAAAGATCCATTTGGCAAGTTCCAACTTCATTACATTCTTGATGAAAGACGGTTCTGATTGATCGAGAAAGGTAAGATTGAACGTGAAGTTAATCTACAAGATCAAGTTCAGAAGGTAAGCAACGTAAGGAATTCTTTGAGGTTAAACCACGATATACTTTAAATTTCATTGCTAAATTTGCTAATTTTTTTATCTCAAAACTCTTTACAATAATCTGTTTTGTTGTTATTCGTTGAATGATGTTGTTGATTTTGTCACGGGTAATAACTTAAAACATTTTTCTCGTGACTTGTATTGAGTTGGTCCAAGCAATTTTGAATCACAAGTTAATAAAATTGTTGATGTCTTTGGTCTACTAAATGTTTGCAAAATCTGATTGTTTTGAACGATAAAGAATTTTCACTTAAAATGCTTAATTTGTTTCATTATGATGGTTATGTGAATTCTTTAAATTCTTGTAGGAAAATTTCATGTGAGTACTTGTTTGCTTGAAGGAAGATTGAGAGATTTGTTTGCGTGAATATGCATATGTCTAAATTTTCTACATTTAGCGTGTGTGAATTGTTGTTGAAAGAAATGCTTTTGTTGTATTCGAAAATAAGTGATCAAAACAATGTGTTTAAACACGGAGTTTGTTCTTCTAAGTCATTGTTGAAAGAAGGTGAGCATCATAATTTTATTTTGTATAGTTTTGTTGGTTACTTTCGTTTGCTCCATGTTTTATCTTTATTTTTGAAAACAAAATTTGAGAAATGTGATGACTTGTAAAGCCAAAATCAAATTTTTGATGTAATACCCCTAACTCATATCCGTAGCCGGAATAGGGTTATGAGGCATTATCAAACAATACACAACGTTCACATACATAGCATATACATTTATGCATTCATATATAAAATCCATTCAAATCATTCATATTGTCCCTTATAAGGCTCTACAAGACCTTAAAACATGCTAAGAAGTGGTTTGGGACTAAACTAATAACATTTGCAAAGCTGATTATTCATTACACGTAGAGCAAACAAAGATTTTTGGCTTAATTCATTAGCAACAACATTTTCTTTTCCCGAATGATAATCAATCACCAGCTCCTAATCTTTTAGCAATTCTAGCCATCTCCGATGTCGTAAACTCAAATCTTTCTGAGTCATCAGATATTTCAAACTCTTGTGATCTGAATAAATATGGCATTTCTCACTAAACATATAATGGCACCAAATCTTCAATGCAAATACAATGGCTGCTAACTCTAAATCGTGCATCCGATAATTCTTTTCATGCGGCTTCAACTGTCTCAAGGTATAAGCTATGACTTTGCCTTCCCGCATCAAAACACAGCCCAAACCATTCAATGATGCATCATTATAGATCACAAACTCTTTACTCGATTCTAGCTATACTAATACTAGAGCTTCAGTCAAAAGAGCTTTCAACTGATCAAAACTTTTCTGACATTTCTCAAACCATTCAAACTTTACATCTTTCTAAAGTAATCTCATCAACGGAGTCACAATCATTGAAAAGCCTTTCACAAATCGTCTATAATATCCCGCTAGTCTTAGAAAACTGTAGACCTCAGAAACATTTCTCGGAGGCTTCTAACCCATTATTGTAAAAATCATGCCCAGATCGAATCAAATACCATCAGCTAAAACAATATGCCACAAAAAACCAACCTCACGCAACCAGAACTCACATTTACTGAACTTTGCATATAACTGCTTATCACGCAGAGTCTGCAATACAATTCTCAAATGCTCGGCATGCTCAATTTCATCTCATGAACATATCAAAATATCATCTATGAACACAACAACAAATCGATCTAGGTACAGTTTGAAAATACGGTTCATTAAGTCCATAAAGATAGCAAGTGTATTCGTTAGTCTGAAAGGCATAACTAAGAATTCATAATGTCCGTACCTCATTCTAAATGAGGTTTTTGGCACACCAGAGTCTTTAACTTGTAACTGGTAATAACCCGATCTTAAATCTATCTTTGAAAACACTGTAGCCCCTTTTAACTGATCAAACAAATTGTCTATTCTGGGCAGAGGATATTTATTCTTCATCATCACTTTGTTAAGCTATCGGTAGTCTATACACATTCTCATCGTGCCATCTTTCTTTTTTAAAAACAACACAGGAGCACTCCAAGGTGAGAAACTTGGTCTTGCAAAACCTCTATCTATCAGTTCTTGCAACTGAGCTTTCAATTCTTTTCACTCTGTCGAAGCCATTCTGTACGAAGCTATCAATATTGGCATTGTACCTGGTATTAACTCAATGCCAAACTCAACCTCTCAGATCGATGGTAAACCTGGTAACTCTTCAAGAAATACCTTTGGTTACTCACACACAACTGGTACTGATTTGATTTTCTTTTCAGTCACTTTCGTATCTAACACATAAGCAAAGTGAGCTTCATAACCCTTTCTCACATATTTCTGCGCTAACATCGATGAGATCACTACTGGCAAGCCATTTAGATCATCTGACTCAATCCAGATAATCTCATTATTCTGAGATCTCAAATTAATCATCTTTCATTTGCAATTCACAATAGCATCATGCAACGTTAACCAATCCATACCAAGAATTATATCAAATTCATCAAATGGTAACAACATCAGATCACCCGGAAAACAAAAATATCGAATCATCAACGGACAGTTCTTACACACTTTATCAACCAATACACACTTGCCTAAGGGGTTCGATACTCTAATTATAATTTCGATAGATTCTACAGGCAAAATCTTACTAGATACTAAATTCACACATATATATGAATGAGTTGATCCTGGATCTATCAATGCAATAACTTTAGTATCATAGAGAGTAAAAGTATCGATGATAACATCTGGAGATGATGCTTCTTCGTAAGCACGAATAGTGTAGGCATTGCAGGTGCTCTAGCATCAGATCTCGCAGCAGTGTCTTGTGTCGCACCTTTACCACCACTCACATTTCTTGTGTTTCTGGGTGGTCTACCTCTAGCTGCAACATTACTCGGCCTCATATTTTGTACTGTATATTGCTCAACCAACTCTAGACAATCACGGATAAAATGACCCAATGATCTACATTTAAAACAAGTCATATCATTCAATCTACAATCACCAGGATGTCGTTTACCACAATGTTTACATTTAGGTCGGTTAGGTCTCACACTGCCAACACTAGCTATTGAGATAGCTGAAGCTTTAGAACTCACAAGTTGCTTTTCACGATCTCTGTTTGAATGTCTCACCGATGTAGTAGAATGATTAAACGAGTCTCGAAATTTCTTCGATGCAGACTGATAAAGCTTACTAGTTGATCTCTTTCTTGAATCTCTTGCTTCAAAATCAGCTTTTCTGTTATCTTTCCTGAGATCCTCAGCTATACAAGCCCACTCAATCAGGATAACAAATTCCTTCAATTCAAGTATCCCGACTAACAGTTTTATATCTTCGTTCAATCCGTCAACGAACCTTTTGCACATGATCTCTTTAGTGGAAACATATTCCTGGGCATACTTGCTTAAATGTATGAACTCTCTTTCATATTCAGTGACAGTCATCCGACCTTGTTTCGGTTCTAGAAACTCTTTATGTTTCTGATCGAGAAATCATTGACTTATATATTTCTTTCAGAATTTGAATTGAAAGAATTCCCAAGTAACTTATTCTCTATGAACCACAGATGTTAATGTTTTCCACTAATGATATGCATTATCTCTAAGCAAAGATACAACACACTTGATACATTCATCTGGAGTACAGGACAATTCATCAAATACTCTGATCGTGTTCTCGAGCCAGAACTCAGCTCTCTCAGTATCATCATCAACTGTAGCCCAGAACTCTTCAGCCCCGTGTTTCTGAATCTTATCAACAGGTGACTTACTCAATTGAATCGGATCTATCACTTATGGCACAACTGGGACTTATTGAGGAACAGGTGGGGCTGGAGGTTGTTGAGCTATCGAATTTGTTCGTACGAATTCCATGAACCACTCACTCATCATTTGGAAGAAGGCTTGTTTAGCCTCTCCCTCGTGGCTACTAGTTATGAGTCTAGAATCAGACTGCACTACCCTTTGAGCGAGAGCGAGTGCATTACTTCTCAACATCGTCAGCCACGGCTCGATCGGGATCCATTTGCTATATAAAAACACATTTTAACTGTCAAGAATCATCACACTATCACAGTTGATATATATGGCATGTATAGCTAGACTATCACTCGCTACGTTAGTCTTAGAATTGACTAAACTGTAGCTTTGATACCAATTAAATGTACACCCCTAACCCATATCCATCGTCAAAATAGGGTTATGAGGCATTATTGAACAATACACAATGTTCACATACATAGCATATACATTTATGCATTCATATATAAAATCCATTCAAATCATTCATATTGTCCCTTATAAGGCTCTAAGAGACCTTAAAACATGCTTAGAAGTGGTTTGGGACTAAACCGATAACATTTGCAAAGTTTGAGAAACTTAGAAAATTTTTCAGCATTAAAAGGTCACGCGCCCGTGTGAATAGGCCGTGTACCTCACATGGCTACCAAACCCGCCCGTGTCATAGGCCATGTGAAAATAGGGCATACATACTCACTTTCACCACACAGCCGAGGACACGCCCATGTGCCATGGCTATGGGAAAACTGGAGAGGTTACTGACTTGGGTCACACGGCCGACCACACGCCCATGTGCTAGCCCGTGTGCCACACACGGCCAGTAGACACGCCCGTGTGTCTAGGCCATGCCAAACCTATAGGGTATACTTTAATTCGAAAGGTTACCCCAAGGGACACACTGCCGTGCAGCATGACTATGTGTCACACACGACTGAGACACACGCCCGTGTCTCTACCTTTGTGGAAAAAAATAGGCCATTTATAAAACCAATTTTCCACCCTTCTTTCATGCACACAAAGCAACCCAATAATTCCATTTCAATGTATATATAGGCAGCCTGTAACAGCCTTATTTTGGGCCTAGTCGGAATAGTGGTTTTGAGACCACAAATCTGAAGCCGTAGAAATTATTTTGAATATTATTTTGTGTGTGATGGCATGCTTATAAAGGTGCATGAAAATTTTGGTGAATTAATTTTAGCGTTTGAGAACTTAATTGCAAAAAAAGACTAAATCGCATAAAGTGCAAAAGTTTTATTTTGATAGCTAAGGGTGTCAAATAGCTAGAGGACCAAAATTAGGGGTCTTTAAAGGGAAAATATACCCAAGGATTGAGCTTGTCCGGCCATGAGACAAGGAATTTAACTAGTCAAAGGGTTAGGTGAATTGATGACTTAATGTTGTCTAGAAATAAAATAAAAGAAAAATGTTGTCATCTCTTTTTACCTTTCCTTCTTCCACTAAAAATAGTAGCCATTAGAGGGTTTTTTGAAGCTTAAAATTTCAGCCACTTAGTCTCTCTACAAGTAAGTGATTTTTAGGGTTTTTCTTTAATATTTTTGTACTTTTGAGATCCTTGTATCATGAGCTTTCTAACAAGGGGACTATTTTGCAAAATGGTTGAAAGTTTAGGGTTTTTCCATGATGGTATACATGTTGATTTCTAAAATTTTATAGAAGAATATGAGTCACGGTTGTGAAATAAACAACTTTTGTGAAGTAGTTTTCATGGAAACCCTAACTAGGGACCATTTTGCATAAGTAGTAAAATAGATGTTACATGTGTGTAATAATAAGAATTGTAGGTTGCTTCTAGTATAAAACGTATTCGGCTAGGCTTGGTTAGTGAGAAAATATGATAAAAATCGATTTTCAGACCTAGAGGTAAAATGGTTATTTTGTGAAAGTCTAGGGGCAAAATGGTCATTTTGTCCAATTATGAATTTTCGAGTGTCTAGATTAATATGCTGATGAAATGAATGAATTTATATCATTTTAGATCAAGAGTTATAAAATCTGGGCCTAGACCGGGGAAAAGCAAAGCTAGTGGACTAAACCGAACTAGTCGCCTACATTTTGTATACTGAGGTAAGTTGTATGTAAATAATACAACTACATTGTATTATAAGTGTTTGAATTGATATAGCATGAGTTGGTTAATTGTGGAAATGAAAATTCATGATGATAATCAAGATAATAGAACTCTCGGTTGAATCTTAGGAACAAATCGGATATTCAGGCCATGACATTTGGGTCATTTGTGCGCTAGTGTAAGACATGTCTGGGACATGCATCGGCCACATAATGAGAGCCAGTGTAAGACCACATCTGGGACATGGCATCAGCATTGAGACAAGAGCTAGTGTAAGACATGTCTGGGACATGCATCAGCCTCGAGATGTAAGCCAGTGTAAGACATGTCTGGGACATGCATCGACTACAAGATGTGTCAGTGTAAGACCATGTCTGGGATATGGCATCGGCACGAATATGTGAGAGTCAGTGTAAGATCATGTCTGGGACATGGCATCGACATGGATATGTAAGAGTCAGTGTAAGACCATGTCTGGGACATGGCATCGGCATCATACCCTATGCTTGAGGCTTAATGAATATCCGATAACATTCCGAATGGTTCAACGATGAGAATTTTAGTTTAAGCTAAACGAGAAAAGTATAACCATGTTGTGAGTGACACAGGTACCTATTTGAAATGTATGAGATGTGAGCTCAATATATGCTATGTGAATTGTATTGGATAGTCAAGAGTAAGTCGTGCTTATGCCTACTTTTGTATTATAAGAATGATGATGAATGGTAAAGTTGTTGTTATATTTATTTGTATGCAACTTACTAAGCTTTACGCTTACTCCCTCTCCTTTCTGTTTTCTTATAGTGCTACCTAATTAGCTCGAGGATCATCGGACGTCGGAGGCATCGATCACACTATCAACCGAAGCACTTGGTATAGCTAGTTTTATTATATTGAGTGTGGCATGTATAGGGCTTAGACTTTTGAGTTTTGTGTCAATGTTAACTTAGCCAAGGTGTTGGCTTGGGAGGAATCCCTTCGTTTTGTATAAAGCCTCGAATAATGGCTAATACTCATTATTGATATATGCAAATGATGATATTCTCATGAATGAGTTAATGCCTTGTGTGGCTAATTAGACTTTGTGCGGTGTATGGAATTGTTATGTTAGATGTTATGTAGGTTGACGCAAATAAGGGTGGAAAAAAGGCTTGGTAAATAACCTTATTTTGTCCACACGGTGATACGATTCGACTTCGTGATGAGTCAAGTTGTATGTAAATTGCCCGATCGTCTACGAGAAGCAATGATAATTTAGTTTAGTAAAATTGGCAAAGAAGGAGTTTAAGAAGAAATGATTAGGTTAAGGAAGTCTATGGTTTGAAATGGTAAGATGTGAAAAGAAAGAAATGGTTTTGGAACGAAATGGTAAGATGTGAAAAAGATGGAATTTGATTTTTGGCACGAAATGGATAAGAAAGGAAATTCGATTGAACAAAAGTGCAAACAAGAAGTAATACCGATTTGGTGTCGACTCGTTGCTTATAAGCCCTTTAGTTTGGTTTAAGAGTGGTTAAGGTGACCTCAACCTACTATCTAACAAGATAGGAACCTCGGTATGTTTGAATGCCACACTACGAGTAGTGTTAAGTTCGATTTTCGACAAAGAAAACGGATGACACAACTAGAACACTAGGTAGCCAACGAATCCTTGAACGAAAATAGAGAAAATTTTTCCTCACAAATTTGACAGCATAACATTAACACCAAAGTCCTCTTTCTATAGGCTGATTACATGTATTTATAGTGTCAAAAGAGGCTAGCTAAATGGTCACTTTTAATGAAGCTAATAATGAGCTCAAATGAAAAGTCACAACTTTTGAAATTCTAACCCAAGTAACTCCAACCTTCAATGTGATTTACTTCTTCAATTAAGTTGCTTTCAAAGTCTTTTGAAGTTTCCATGACCAACCGAAAAGACACAAGCTTCTTTGATGGAAAATTGAATGCATGTAATGATTACTCATGAAGCAAACGGTTATGGAAGATGAAACAAAGATGCTGCCGAATTTAAAGAAGAATAACGCTCCCCTTTAATTGATAAAACAACTTGTTAATGATGTGTAAAGCCTCTTTGTAACAGCCCCCTCTTTTGTAACCGAAATCTCTTGAAAAGTCACCTTATTGAATGCATAACAGCCTGTAGATGTAATGGATGTGAGCTGAAAAGTCACCTGTAATTAACACATGTAACCGATACATTTATTCAATTATTAAGCTTTAAAACAAATTAACAACTAACTTAAATAAATGAACTAACACTTATGCATCATTTATTCCAGCAACTAGTTTAATTAAAAGAAGCATTATTAAATGAACTTTAACTCATGCATCAATAAATTATCCTAGTAACTAGATTATTTAAAGAAGCAACTATTAATTCAAGTTCATAAGAAAAACTCAATTAATTAAACTAAGATGAGTTGAATTAATGACCAGCAACTTATTTATTAAACTTAGATGCTTAAATGCAATGATTAAAATGCAACTAAATGCAAAGCTAAAAAATAAATAAAAAGTTCAATTTAGTTGGAACGGGTTCAAAAAGTTGGAATTGAATTGAAATCAGTTTGCAATATGTTACAAGGAAACTTTATTGAACTAGTCCCAACTCGTTCTATTTTTCCAACCAAAGCTTTACCCCACAATTGGTTAACTAAGGCCGAAATGGCCTCTTTGAATTGCTTAGCTCGAGCTCGCATAATTGGTCCTTGGGGCAGCACCGTTGAATCCTTGCTCGAACTTGTTGCACTCCGAGACACGATCATATCATTCCCCCTTCTTCAAAATGACTTGTCCTCAAGTCAAAATCTACATCAAAAGGGGTTAAATCTGACACGTTAAAAGTTGCACTAACATTAAATTCACTAGGAAAATTGAGTTTATAAGAGTTTTCATTTATGCGCTCAAGAATTTGGAAAGGACCGTCTCCGTGAGGTAACAATTTTGATTTTCGTTGAGCCAGAAAATGCTCCTTGCGCATGTGAACCCAAACCCACTCTCCGGGTTTGAAAACCATTTGTTTTCGTCCTTTGCTAGCATTACACACGTAAGACTCAGTTCTTGCCTCAATGTTAGCTCGCACCTTTTGATTGTAATTCTTTGACAAAGTCATCCTTTTCCTTCGCATCTGCATGAACCAATCGATCAGTAGGCAAAGGTAATAAATCTAAAGGTGTCAACGGATTGAAACTGTATACAATTTCAAAAGGCGAATATTTGGTAGCAGAATGGATGGAGCGGTTGTAGGCAAACTCGATAAGTGGTAGGCAATCTTCCCAAGACTTCAAGTTTTTACGGATGATGGCCCAAAGTAATGTGGACAATACCCTATTGACGACTTCCGTTTGGCCATCGGTTTGGGGGTGGCTAGTGGTCGAGAATAATAGTTTGGTTCCTAATTTTCCCCATAAGGATCTCCAAAAGTGGCTCAAAAATTTTGCGTCACGATCCGATACAATGGTACGAGGAATGCCATGAAGTCGAACGATGTCTCTGAAAAATAAATTTGCAACATGAACAACATTATCAGTTTTAGCGCAAGCAAAAAAATGAGACATTTTCGAAAAACGACCGGTAGCCACAAGGATAGAATCCTTCCTCGTTTTTATGAGCGATAGTCCAAGAACGAAGTCCATGGAGATATTGACCCACGGAGCTTCAGGAATAGGTAATGGCGTATATAAGCCATGTGGCTGAACCTTCGATTTAGCCTTTTTACAAGCTATACACCTCTTGCAAACTTGTTCCACGTATTTGTCCATTCGCGGCCAATAGAAGTGTTCTTGAAGGGTTGCAAGCATCTTGTTGACCCCAAAGTGTCCCATAAGTTCGTCACTATGGGCCTCGTGGACTAATAAGTCTCTAATAGAGCCACAAGGAATGCAAAATTTACCTTCTTTGAAAAGAAAGCCTTCATACCTATAAAAGTTTTCAAACACACCATTCTCGCACGCAACAAAGATCTCACCAAAATCAGAATTGTTAGCGTAAGAGTCTTTTAACAAAGCAAAACCAAGAATTTTGGAGTCTAAATATGACAATAGAGTGTACCTTCTCGAAAGCGCATCAGCCACTATGTTATCTTTACCTTTTTTGTATTTTAAAACATAGGGAAACGATTCAAGAAACTCCACCCATTTTGCGTGACGTTGGTTCAATTTGTGCTGGCCTTTAATGTGCTTTAAAGCTTCATGATCGGAGTGTATAACGAACTCCTTTGGCCATAAATAATGTTGCCACGTCTCAAGGGCTCGTATGAGCGCGTACATCTCTTTATCATATACCGGATAGTCGAGTACAGCTCCACTAATCTTTTCACTAAAATAGGTCACAGGTCATCCTTCTTGTGTCAAAACAGCACCAATTCCAATGCCTGAGGCATCACACTCAACCTCGAAGGTCTTCGAGAAATCTGGAAGAGCAAGTAAAGGAGCGTTAGTAAGAAATTCCTTAATTTTAACAAACAACTTTTCTTGTTCATCATTCCAATAAAAAGTAGAGTTCTTTTTAATAACGCTCGTAAGAGGGGCAGCAATGGTGCTGAAATTAGGAACGAAATGTCGGTAGAAACTCGCTAGGCCATGAAAACTCCGGACTTGCATGATACTCGTTGGCCTTGGCCAATCTTGAATAGCCTTTATCTTTTCTTGGTCTACTTCGAGACCTTCCGCGCTAACCACAAATCCTAAAAAGACAACTTTATCAGAATAGAAAGAACATTTTTTGAGGTTAGCATATAATTTTTCTTTTCGTAAAACTTTTAAAATAGATTTGATATGCCTTACATGATCTTCAACGGACTTGCTATATATCAATATATCATCAAAATACACAACACAAAATTTACCGATAAAAGACTTTAACAGGTAATTCATTTACCTCATGAAAGTGTTGGGGGCATTGTTTAGGCCAAATTGCATGACCAATCATTCGTACAGCCCATGCTTGGTCTTGAATGTCGTTTTCCACTCGTCTCCTTCTTGCATCCTAATCTGGTGGTAGCCACTTTTTAAGTCGATTTTCAAAAATACTTTGGCTCCGCTGGGTTCATCAAGCATGTCGTCAAGGCAAGGAATTGGATGACGATATTTGATGGCGATCTTGTTTACGGCTCGGCAATCTACACACATTCACCATGTTCCATCTTTTTTCGGTACTATCAAAACAGGAACAGCACAAGGACTAAGACTCTCGCAAACGTAGCCTTTTTCCAATAGATCATTGACTTGCCGTTGCAGTTCTTTAGTCTCTTCTGGATTGGCTTGATAAGCGGGACGATTTGGAATAGCAGCTCCCGGCACAAAGTCTATTTGATGTTCAATTCCATGAAGTGGTGGTAGACCATTCGGGACTTTCTCCGGGAAAACATCTTTAAAATCCTGCAACAAAGACAAAATGAAAGAAGGTAGGGTGTCGGGTAATTCGTTAGTAGAAAACAAGGTTTCCTTGTACATGAGTACAAGAACAGGGCAATTCATTACTAACACTTTTTGAATATCACTAACTTTTGCAAAGACGCTCATTTTTTCGATTTCCTTCTCTTTTTCTTCTTTTTCTTTGTTGATTTTCTTTTCGCTCTCTTTTGTTTTCTTTTTCTTATTTTTTCTTCTTTTATTTTTTTTAAAATCTTCTTTTTCTTTCTCTCTCATTTGTTCAACGGATGGCTTCAACTTCAATTGGTCATCGTAAACTTGTTTGGGAGTTAACAGCGGCAACGTAACATTCTTTCCCATAAACTTGAAAGTATACCGATTGATATACCTGTCGTGTATCACTCGCCGATCAAACTACCACGGACGACCAAGGAGTAGATGGCTCGTGTGCATCGAAACAACGTCACATAATGCTTCGTCCGAGTACTTTCCAATGGTGAAAGAAACGAGTACTTGCTTGGTCACTTTAAGTTCTCTGCCGTCGTTGAGCCACTGAAGTTTATAAGGGCTCGGATGCTTGGTAGTTGGCAAACCAAGCTTTTCAACCATCGTTGTACTTACTACGTTTGTACAACTGCCACCGTCAATGATGACACAACAAACTTTTCCTCCTACTTGATATCGGGTATGAAATATGTTCTCCTATTGTAGCTCGTTATCCATGCCTTGGAGACTAAGACTCCTTTTGACAATGAGTAGTTCACCTTCCATGGGTTGTTCTAAGTCCTCCTCAGCTTCAAAAGCTGATTTAGACTCCTTTTCTTCTTCATCCTCTGTCTCGATTTCGCCATCAGCACGAATCACCATGGTCTTTCAATTTGAGCACTGGCTGGCTATGTGACCTCTCCCGAGACATTTGAAACATTTGACGTCTTGATTACGATTAAAAAAAACCTTGGGTGCCTTGCCTTTGTTTACTTTGGTGTTAGGCTTGTTGGTTTTCAGAGGTGCTATGGTATCCTTTCCTCGAAATGTTGGAAAACCTTTACTCGAACTTTAGCCCCACTTGGATGTGTTAGAAGTGGAAAAACCTCAGCTTGGGCCTTTACGCTTGAGTTGCTTTCATACCTTGATGGCCATATGAACCATTTCTACCACTTTAAGGTATTATTGAAGCTCGACGACATTCGCTATGTCTCGGTTTAATCCAGCTAGAAATCGCACCATTGTTGCTTCGGGATCCTCTTGGACATCCAGTCGAATCATCGCAATTTCCATCTCCTTGTAGTAGTCTTCGACGATTTTGGTCCCTTGTGTAAGATTTTGAAGTTTTTGGTGCAACTCCCAGTGGTAGTAAGAAGGGATACATCGTCGCTTCAGAACTGCCTTCATCTCGGTCCATGTAGAGATTGGTCGTTCTCCGTTACGTCTTCGACTAGTAGTTAATTGATCCCACTAGATCATGGTGTAATCCGAGAATTTGATTGCTACTAGTTTCACCTTTTTGTTTTCAGAGTAGTTGTGACAATCAAACACCAACTCGATCTTCTTTTCCCACTCAAGATAGGCCTCTGGATCCGATCTACCTTCGAATGGTGGTATTGGAAGCTTAATGTTCTTAAGATCATCATCTTCACGTCTCTGATCTCGCCCTCCGGTGATTACTTGCATTCGACTCTTGATCGCTTTCAAGATCACTAGGATCGTTTACATCATCATTTTGAACTTTTTGTCTTTGCCATTGTTAGTTTGGTCTCTCCCATCTAGGTTGGACTACTTCAGGAGGTCTTTCGCGTTGCTCTCTCACTTTGACTTGGAATAGGTGATCTTCGAGGGGATTTAATCTTCGTTCTAAGAGTCTTTCCATCTCTTGTAATAGAGCTTGCATGTTCAAATCAGGAACATTGCGAACAGGTTGTCGTGCGGGACGATCTTCCATGAAATGATCAGATTCTTATGACATTGAGTTTAGTAAGGAATCTCACACAAAACCTCACGATCACTCGAAAAGAAAGAGGAATTTCACTCACGCTCGTGTTTACACTCATGAATAGGCTTTTACCTCCACTCTATTGTGCTCACAACTCTCGTGCCTTTTACCTCTCTTTACTTTTCTCGTGATTTCGTAAGCAGATTCGCTAAGGCTTAACCTTAGTCTAGGTGGCCGGTTTGAAATGGGTAACAAGGGATGATGTGATTTAAGACAGGGTAGGCTTACAAGAAAGAAAATAATTCGGGTATAGTGTGGCGAAAAGGTCAAGGATGGAAGTGGATGAGAGAGTAAGAGTTTCAGGATCAAAAAATAGAGAAGAAGTAAAACAATGTTTAAGTTTCAAAAAAAAATTTCAAAATTTTTTTTGATACTTACAAACTAGTTTTCGTTGCGTTCTTCGATCTTCGAAGCTTCTCGATTCTAGCTCTGATACCAAATGATACGATCTGACTTTGTGATGAGTCGAGTTGTATGTAAATTGCCCGATCGTCTACAAGAAGCAATGATAACTTAGTTTAGTAAAATTGGCAAAGAAGGAGTTTAAAAAGAAATGATTAGGTTAAGGAAATTTATGGTTTGAAATGGTAAGATGTGAAAAGAAAGAAATGGTTTTGGAACGAAATGGTAAGATGTGAAAAAGATGGAATTTGATTTTTGGTACGAAATGGATAAGAAAGGAAAACGGATTGAACAAAAGTGCAAACAAGAACCAATACCGATTTGGTATCGACCTATTGCTTATAAGCCCTTTAGTTCGGTATAAGAGTGGTTAAGGTGACCTCGACCCACTATCTAAAAAGATAGGAACCTCGGTATGTTTGAACGCCACACTACGAGTACTGATAAGTTCGGTTTTCGAAAAAGAAAATGGATGACACAACTAGAACACTAGGTAGCCAACGAATCGTTGAACGAAAATAGAGAAAAGTTTGCCTCACAAATTTGACAGCATAACATTAACAAAATGTCCAAAGTCCTCTTTCAATAGGCAGATTACATGTATTTATAGTGTCAAAAGAGGCTAGCTAAATGGTCACTTTTAATGAAGCTAATAATGAGCTCAAATGAAAAGTCACAACTTTTGAAATTCTAACCCAAGTAACTCCAACCTTCAATGTGATTTACTTCTTCAATTAAGTTGCTTTCAAAGTCTTTTGAAGTCTCCATGACCAACCGAAAATACACCAGCTTCTTTGATGGAAAATTGAATGCATGTAATGATTGCTCATGAAGTAAACAGTTATTGAAGATGAAACAAAGATGCTGCCGAATTTAAAGAAGAATAATGCTCTCTTTTAATTGATAAAATAACTTGTTAATGATGTATAAATCCTCTTTGTAACAGCCCCCTCTTTTGTAACCAAAATCTCTTGAAAAGTCACCTTATTGAATGCATAACAGCCTTTAAATGTAATGGATGTGAGCTAAAAAGTCACCTGCAGTTAACACATGTAACCGACACATTTATTCAATTATTAAGCTTAAAACAAATTAACAACTAACTTAAATAAATGAACTAACAGTTATGCATCATTTATTCCAGCAACTAGTTTAATTAAGAAAAGCATTATTAAATGAACTTTAACTCATGCATCAATAACTTATCCTAGTAACTAGATTATTTAAAGAAGCAACTATTAAATCAAGTTCATAAAAAAAAACTCAATTAATTAAACTAAGATGAGTTGAATTAATGACCAGCAACTCATTTATTAAACTAAGATGCTTAAATGCAAGGATTAAAATGAAACTAAATGCAAAGCTGAAAAATAAATAAAAAGTTCAATTTAGTTGGAACGGGTTCAAAAAGCTGGAATTGAGCTGAAATCAGTTTGCAATATATTGCAAGGAAACTTTATTGAACTGGTCCCAACTCGTTCTACTTTTCCAACCAAAGCTTTGCCCCACAATTGGTTAACTAAGGCTGACATTTCCTCTTTAAATTGCTTAGCTCGAGCTCGCGTATTGTTCCTTGGGGCAGCACCGTTGAATCCTTGCTCGAACTTGGTGCACTCCGGGACGCGATCGTATCACACGGGTAGACACACGTGCATGTGTCTAGGCCGGGTGTGACACACGGCCAGCCCCATGGGCATGTTGTCCGACCGTGTGTCCTCTGTCTTAAAAATTTCAAGTCAATATGCATGGTAGTAAACTCACAAGTAGAGACACGGCCGTGTGTCTCAGCCGTGTGGAGGACACGGCCTCTAGCCACAGGCGTGTGCCTTGGCCGTGTACCCTAAATTGGATGCTGATGTCATAAACAGAATGTTAAGGTTTTTAGACACGGGCTAGGACACAGGTGTGTCATGGCCGTGTAAGGGACACGGGATTGTGTCAAGCCATGTGAAAACCCCTGTAGGTTTGAATTTAGAATTTAATTCACACAGGCATGGGACACAAGCGTGTCCCTATATACTTAGGCCGTGTGTGTCACACGGGCCATCAGCACGGCCATGTTATAATGACCACACGGGCGTGTTGCCCTTCCACATGGGCGTATGCCCTGTTTTAAGGATTATTTTCCTAAAGTTGCTTAAGGAACCAAGCTGGTCCCGAATAGTTACCAATGGATGTTTGAGGCCTCGTAGGCCTATGTTAAGGAGTTTAGACAAAGTTTTAAATTTGATCAAGTCTTGACGATTCGAAAATGTTGGAGTACATGTGTTTAAGTATGGTAACCCGTCCCGGCATTGGACTCGGGTGTGGGGTGCTGCACAGCCAAAACATGCCAATTGATACACATATTATGCCATCTATCCTCAACCATTTCAACTACTCAATTTCATATTCAAAACATACTAACTCATTAGGCCAAAATCACCAAATTCACATAACTTCTAAATGTATTTTCATCACCTTACCATCAACTAAATCATGCCTCTCAAACATATCAATTTATCATCTATAAATCATACCATAATGTACCATTCCTCAAACATTAATAACTAACTAAATGAGTAATCATTTAGTCATATTTATAACCATGGCAAACAATGCCAAAACATAAGACATTATATACATCACATATAACACTTATCCAAAACATAATTTTAAGCCAACTTAAATGGCCAAATACATACCAACATTTCCAACAAAAGTAAGCTCAATCTCATGGCTATATCAAACCATAAAACATATCATCAACTCACTAGCCTATACATGCCATATACCAAAATTACAAGCATCCAAAAATACCAACAAGTAGTGATAGTGTGATGATGGTTCCCGATGATCCCCAATGTCTGAGCTAGCTTCGATAATCTATAAAACATGGAAGAACACACAAAGTAAGCTTCAAAAGCTTAGTAAGCCATATAAAAATAAAGTCAACACATGAATATTTGTATATCAATTCAAAAATGTTAAACTTAGCTAATCACATTCAAATTCACAAACCTTTCTCATTGAACATATATTCAATGTCTTAATCGAGTTCATCAAATATTTCCCCTTTTCAATACTCGTATGAATTTCGTATGTACCTGAATCACTTAGCTCTTTCACATATTCTTTCTTGACTTGACTTTTCCCGTTGAACCATTCGGAATCATTAAGGATACTCGGAAATCACATAAGCTCGTACAATGCCATATCTCAGATTTGGTCTTACATGTTATTACATATCGATGCCACTGTCCTAAACAGTGTCTTACACGAAATCGATTAACAATGCCAATGTCCCAAACCTAGTCCTACATGTAATCTCAATACAATGCCAATGTCCTAGACGTGGTCTTGCATGAAATCACATCTCGATAACCAAATGCCATGACATTCGTATCCTATACTATTCCTAAGGTTCGTACGGGACTTTTGGATATTGTAACTCTGTCGATTCTTGCTCGTAAGTGCTCGTTCAACATTTATAACATTTCCATGGCAAGTAAACACGTGTAATTCAATTTAAAGACATTTATTTGCATATGAACTTACCTCGTAGTTGGAATAGAGGGACCGGATCAACTATTCGATAACTTTCGATTTCCCTCGATCTAAATTTGATTTCTTTCATTCTTGATCTATATATATTCAAAATTAATCCATTTAGTCACCAACTCAATCAATTTCATCCACAAATACATATTTAAGCCAATTTACACTTTGGCCCTAAACTTTCACATTTCTTACAATTTAGTCCTTATTTTAATAAACACAAAATTACACCAATTCAATTCAATCCCATGTGTGCCGAATTACTATAGTACCCCCAGCAGCCCATATTTCTCATTTATTTACACTTTTAACCCCACATTTTCATCTTTTCACAATTTAATCCCTAATTAATCATTTTCATCAAAAATCCCTTTACTAAACGTGTAAAACTATCAACAAATATTCATTTTCCTTCATCAACATTCAAAAACACATAAATTCATCAATGGAAACTTTCAAAGCATTAAGCAATTTTGCAAATTAGTCCCTGGGCTAGCTAGTACTCGATACAATGATCACAAAAACATAGAAATCATCAAAACCAAGCTCAAAACACTTACCAATTAAAGCTCACAAGTGCCAAACCCTAGAAAGCTTCAATCGTTTCTTTTCCTTATTAATATTTGGCCAAGATGATAATAATATGGACAAAACTTCAATTTGTTTTTATTTATTAACCATTATTAACTATTTTACTAAAATACCCTTGGTTATAAACATTATTAAACACATAATGGATGGTCATCTTTGTCCACTCACCCTTTTAATGGTCTAATATCAACATAAGGACCTTTGGTTTAAAAAAATAGCATTTAGGCACTTTAACTTATAGCATGCTACTTTTGCATTTTATTCAAATTAATCACTTAAACGATAAAATTAGCTCATGAAATTTTCACACATACATATTCACATGCTATAAACACCAAAAATATTATTAAAATAATTTTACAACCTCAGCTGAACCACTGTTTCGATTTAGCAAAAATCGAGCCGTTACATTTGATACTAGAGATTTTTGTTCTACAATATGGCTGAAGGATTCGAGTATGTTTTGCATGATTTTATAAATAACTTTAAAATAATAAATGTTTCATCTTTTCCATTAGAAATTACATCTGTGACTTGTGCCGAAATGGTAAAGCAAACTTATGTATTTGATCCTAGACGTTGTTCTGTATTGTTGTTGAAAGTATTCGAGCATTAGATTCTTGATTTGCATAATTATCTGAATAACTTTCGATTTTTTTATGTTTCTACTATGTTGCCAGCCACGAAACTTTCGAGTCATATAGAAAAGGTAAGACAACACTTCGTCTTTGATTCCAAAGTTGGTTTGTTTGTTCCATCTTTGAAAAGGGATCTGGAGAAATATTTTGTGATTATATTTCACGATGTCACTAATTTATCTCTTTCATGTGTATTTGACAACTTGGCTTGGTACTCTTTAAAAGAGGGAGAGTTTGAGAAGGTTTTAATGAGAGTTCACCTTATAATTGTACACTCGTACGAGAAAGGGTGTTCAATTAGCCATTCCTCTTTTCAATCTAAGATTGATTTTTCAAATTTTTGGAAGAAGTGATGTCAAGTTGAAGTCCAAAAGAAATTGTGATCGTGATTAGCAAATTTTCTTCGCAAGCAAATGATCTAATTTGAGGACAAATCATTCTCAAGAAGGAGGGAATGATGTGATTCCGATAACATCATATGACTCGACAAGAAGGATTCAAGATTGGCCTAAGTTTGAAGGGCCCAAATGCAAGATGAAACCTTTTGTTGGGTTTGATTTATCATGGGATAATTTTAAAAGGACTTTAATTAAGTTTATTTTAGTTTATGTTTGCAAATTTAAATTAATGTCATGCATTATTAATCAAAATATTTTAATTATGACATGCATTATGTGTTTTGCATTTATAAGTCATGCATTATGTAACTCTCATGATTAGTTAAGTTTGCATCACAAATAATGACATGTATTATGTAACTCTCATGTTAGTTAAGATTGCATCATAAATTTTGTCATGCATTATGTAATTCCCATATTAGTTAAAGTTTCTATCTTTAAATTATGTCATTCATTAGGTGTAACACCCCAAACCCAGCCTAGATGTTATGGTCGAATCTAGGAGTGTTATGAAGAAAGGGTTTTGAAATTGACTATATTATATTAAAATATCTTTTAGTTTATCGCTAAAATGAAGCCTGTATTTTTATAAAACATATCAATTAACACATTTTTTACTAAAAACCATCAATAGTTGTTCTTTCAGAAAACCTTAATTTGAGCAGAAGTTTTATGTGTCATTACATGTCAAAATACCAATTTTGTGTTTTCAAAATGTTTATTTGCAAGAAATCGTTATTTACGAAAATTCGTTTGCTGTGCATCGTAGAAATCATAATCAAACCAAAACAATAACAAAACCCAAATAAACCAAAAATTCCAGAGAGTCCCAAAATTACAAAACGCTCAAGAAAAACTAGAATTAAAAATATAACTGATAATTAAAAGATAATTTTATACTAGTGGTCACCGTTGAGCCTCTGTCGCATCAACCCGCCTATGTCTAAAGATTACCTGAATAGAACAGACAAACAGATGTGAGTTTTCATGAACTTAATGTGTAACTCACAGAAACATAAATGCATAAAATTCAGATTTCCAATATATCAGAACAGAAGTAGACATAAGTCTTTAACAAAATCAGATCATATTAGAATCAAATTATCAAAAATATACGGATATGCAGAATCCTACCCCTATCCTTTACACACCCACCCATCCCTACACACCACATAGTGTCTGTACGACACTTATCAGAATAGTATGCAGCCAAGCTGCCAAAAAATAGGCAAAATGTCACCTTACAGAACAGTTCCTCCACATACCCCACATACAAATACAAATATCAGATAACAGATGTACAGATGTACAGAACTAACATGATCCGCATGCTTGTGTACAAATAACATACATGCATATACAAAACATTTAGACATACATATCAGTTTTCCTAATCTCAAATTAGTCTATCAAAATGGCAGCTATCATGCATTAGGGTTTGATTAGCCCTTATTGACCCTACAGAAGGCCCACAGTTGATTGGAACGACACGTACGACCCCTAGGAGAAATTTTATAATTTTTGGCCCACATGCCCAGAACGACCTTGCCCATGTGGCCCGCATGACCACACACTTGCTCGTCACACGGTCGTGTGTCACAAACGGACAGGCACACGTCGTGTGGCATCGACAGGCCACTTTTTAAATTTTTTTGAACCTCAATTTCTCGTGTTTTCGTTACACACCTAGTATTTTTCTGATGCTGATGCAACGCAAATAATCCCAGAACCTAAATTATTAATTAACATAACCAATTTAAATGAAAATTTGTGAGAACGTAACTAAAAACGATCCCCAATCAAACTAAAATAACCCTTCATAACACAACCACACACTTACTGATGAACAAGCCACAACTACGCAAATTCTAAGTGCTGGAAGATCATCCACTGCCTCTTGCTCTACTCCTAAAACGTATCAGAATTTAAACAAGGTCACTAATATGATAAAACTCAAACCAACGGCCATCACCTCTAGAAAAACGCATAGTATACTAAACTTGAATACTTACCCTTGATTGCAATCAAAGAATCACCCTATGACTTCAAAAAAATTAACAGCAACCCACGTTAAAAGAAATTCCCAAACAAAAATTGAAGGAACAGACAAGAAGACTAAAGCAAGAAAACCCATTTTGAAAATTGGGGTTTGCGACGTGACTAAGAAAATATTAGAGGAAAAAACGTGGGTTTTTTGTTTGTAACAAAAAATAATAATAATAAAAATCAAAAGTAAAATGGATTTAATTAATCTTTATCTTTCTCTTTTTTTTTTAAAAAAAGATGGATGAATACAAAGTAATTTAAATACTTAATTTATTTGATTATTTCAAAACAAGAGACACAATATTTTAAATAACCACTTGAATTATTATTAATATATATTTTTTTACAAACTTATTTAAAACCATTTAAAAATTATTTTGACAGTAAAACATATTTTATTTAAAATCAGATAGGCTTAAGAGCAAATAAAAAGATCAAACTAAGACTCAAAACTAAGACCTCATACACAAAATTAAGGCACTTAACTACTAAAATAGATACTCGTTTATGACAATTTGTAAAAAAGACTTTAATAAATCAGGATGTTACAACTCTACCCCCTAAAAGAAATTTTGACCCCGAAATTTACCTAATTCAAACAAATAAGGATACTGTTGACGCATTGAGTCCTCAGGTTCCCACGTGGCTTCCTCAGTACCATGATTTCACCACAGAACCTTAACCAACTGAATAGTCTTCTTCCTTAGAATCTTAACATCTCAATCCAAAATCTGAGCTGGCTCCTCCTCAAATGTCAAATCCAATCTAACCTCGATCTCCTCAACAGAAACAACGTGAGATGGGTTGGACCGATACCGCCTCAACATGGAGACGTGAAACACATCATGAATACGATCTAACTCCGGAGGTAGCTTTAACAATAAGCGACCGGTCCCATACGCTTCAGAATCTGATATGGCCCAATTAACCTAGGGCTCAGCTTGTCCTTATGTCCAAACTGTAAAACTTTCTTCCACGGAGATACCTTAAGGAAAACGAAGTCCCCCACAGAGTACTCGATATCCCTCCTTTTTAGCTCTGCATAGGACTTTTTTCTATCAGAAGCTACCTTAAGACGATCCCGTATCAGTCTAACTTTGTCCTGAGTCTTAAAAACTAGCTCAGGACCCAAACCCGTCGTTCACCCAACTCAGTCTAACACAGAGGAGTGCAACACTTATGATCGTATAGAGCCTCATAAGGTGCCATCTGAATGTTAGACTAAAAACTGTTGTTGTAGGTGAACTCAACTAAAGGCAGAAAATCCTCCCAGCTACCTTAAAAATCAATCACATAACTCAGAAGCATATCTTCCAGTATCTGAATCACCCTCTCAGATTGACCATCAGTTTGAGGATGGAATGCAGTACTGAAGTCCAATCTCGAACCCAGAGCTTTATGGAGTTTTTTCTAAAATCGAGTAATGAAGCGAGGATCCCTATTATAAATTATCGAAACTGGAACCCTGTGAAGTCTCACAATCTCAGAAATGTAGAGCTTGGCCAACTTCTGCAGAGAATAATCCATCCGAACCGGAATGAAGTGGGTGAACTTGGTCAACTGATCCATGATGACCGAAACAGAATCCTTCTTAGTAGGTGTAAAGGCAACCCACTAACGAAGTCCATCATAACATGTTTCCATTTCCACAAGGGAATCTTAACGTGTTAGAGCAAACCCGAAGGCAATTGGTGTTGAGCCTTAACTTCCTAGCACGTTAAACAACAAGTAACAAAATCTGTTACCTCTCATTTCAAACCCGACCACCAATACAGTTCACGAAGATCCCGATACATTTTATTTCCACTAGGATGCAAAGCATAAGGGCTACTATGCGCTTCCCCCAGAATCGACTGTCTCAAATTAGAATCGTTCGATACACAAATCTGTCCATGGAAACACAAAACCCCATCCTTATTCAACTCAAAATTAGATGTACTTCCACTCTCTACCTGACGAAAACACAGAATCGGAGAATCATCCCCCAACTGTTTATCCTAAATCTGATCAATCCAAGTCAGCTTAACTTACAACTCGACTAATAGACTCCCATCCTCAAACAAACTGAGACGAGCAAACATCGCCTTCAGATAAGACATTGCTCTACGACTGAGAGCATCAGCCACCACATTGGCCTTACTGGGATGATACTCTATCGTGCAGTCGTAATCCTTAAGCAACTCAATCCATCTACGCTGTCTAAGGTTCAACTCCTTTTGAGTAAGGGGTACTTGAGGCTCTTGTGATCGATGTAGATGATACACCTCTTACCATATAGGTAGTGCCTCTAGATCTTTAAAGCAAACACCACGACAGCTAACTCGAGATCGTGCGTCAGATAATTCCCCTCATGTAACATAAGCTGTTTGGATGCATAAGCCACAACCTTACCATCTTGCATTTGAACACACCCCAATCCAACATGCAACACATCACTATAAACCACAAACTCCTTACTAGATTTAGGTTGTATTAGAACAGGAGCCTGAGTTAGAACAGACTTGAGCTTTTTGAAGCTTGATTGCTAAACATCAGTCCAAACAAAGGGAACATTCTTGCGTAGAACCTTAGTTAGAGGAGTTGCAATCAATGAGAACCCCTCAACAAACCTCCGATAATAACCGGTAAGACCCAGAAAACTGCAGATCTTAGAAATGTTCTTTGGCTACCTCCAATCAAGTACCGCCTCAATCTTTCTAGGATCAACTCGAGTCCCCTCAGCAGAAACTACATGCCCCAGAAATGTTACTTCCCGCAACCAGAATTCACATTTGCTCAACTTAGCGTAGAGCTGTTTTTCTCAAAGTATCTGAAGCACTACTCTAAGATGCTCATCATGCTCATCCTTAGTCTTAGAGTACACCAAAATATTGTCGGTAAAGGCTATGATGAACTAATCCAAAAATGGCTGGAAAATCAAATTCATCAGATCCATGAATGCAGCCGGAGCATTCGTCAAACCAAAGGGCATGACTAGGAACTCGTAATGCCCATAACGATTCTTAAAAGCAATCTTATGAATATTAGCTTCCTTAACCCTGAGCTGATGATACCTAGACAGAGATCTATCTTCGACAATACCGAAGCCTCATGAAACTGATCAAACAAATAGTCGATCCTCAGAAGTGGGTACTTATTCTTCACGGTCAACTTATTCAACTATCGGTAGTCGATACACATCCTCATGGTACTGTCCTTTTTCTTCACAAACAAAATTGGTGCCCCCCACCTCTGTAAGCTCCTTCGATGCCATTCTATATGAGGCGATGGACACTAAAGCTATACCTGGTAGAAGCTCAATGCCAAATTCAACTTCCTGATTCAGAGGTAAACTCGGTAACTCATCAGTAGAATCCCCATAAATTGAAACACTTACAAAACCAGATATGCTTCATACCCTTTCCAAACTAGTTTTTTAGCTAATAGAGTGGAAATCATATTGGAAAAGTAATCCCAACGCTCGCTGATCACAACCACTTCCACATCATCCTCAATTCTTAAAATGTCCCTCTTAGTCATACAATCCAAACTAACTTGGTGCTCCACTAACCAATCCATACCCAGAATCAGGTCGAACTCCCCAAAAGATAGCTCCATCAGATTTTTCAGAAACACAACCCCTTGAACTTCCAATGGTATATTCCTATACAGTCTATTAACCCAAAAAGATTGACCCAAAAGACTCAATACAAAAATCTCACTCGAAGTACTCTCATGCATAATCCCTAGGTTTTTAGAAACAAAACTAGCTACGTACGAGTGTGTTGACCCTATGTTAGTATAAGGGACATCAAAAATAATGAACGTACCCATAATCACATAAGGGGCGTCTCGGTCCTCACGGCGTCAAGCAGCATAAGCAAGTGCAGGCTATCTTGCCTCAGTCTGAGTCGTACCTCTGCCTGGTGCTCTCTGTCCTCTGCCCAAACCATTACCACCCCTAGTTAGGCCACGACCTCTGGGTGGCTGTTGTACTGCCCTCTGAGGCTGAACAAAACCCAGACCCATAGCTTACACATGATCAGAATGCTGTGGACACTTCTTAATCCAATGGTCCACTGACCCACATTACAGTCATGCCCCTAATCTCCACCAACACTTGCCCGGATGGTGCCTACCACAATGACCGCACGCCTAAACCTAATAGGAGCAACTGGAACCCCTCTTATTCTTGCCTCTCTCACGATCCCTATCCTAGCACTCAACGCACTTTACCTCTTTGGTGATCTTCGCCTTATCTACCAAAATAGCAAACTCTCACTCCCTATACAGAGCTATCAATACATTCAAACTGTCCATCAAACCATCCTCAAAGTGGACACACTTCTCATACTCAGATGCCACCATGCCTCGAGCGTAGCGACTCAGTCTCAAAAATTTAGCCTCATACTCGACCACAGTCGTATCACCCTGTGTGAGATTCATGAACTCACGTATGCGAGCATCCACATAACTCGCTCCACATACTTCCTCTAAAAGGCAGTCTTAAAATAATCCCAACTAAGACGATCTGATTAGGTACCTTCATCAATCGATAACCACAACTGATATGCCTCATCGCGAAGCAAAGAAACTGCACCCCTCAATTTCTACTTAAGAGTGCAGTCGATGTCGTTCATTATCCTCTCGGTGGCCTCCAACTAGTATTTGGCCACGGTAGGGGAAACTCTAGTGACGCCCCTAATAGTTCAACTCTATTAGACTGGAGTCGTTCAATTACCGACCCACAGCCCCTAGATCCAAAATAGGGTCTAGCAACCCTCTCCAAAACCCTCAGCATGGCTTGGGACAATGCAGCGTCCCCAGTCGAGCGGCTTTGAGACCCAGTCTCGGTAGTAGGTGAAGTCGGTGTCACACAAAATTTCGTCTAATGTTTATTTATAGATTCCAACATGATATTGTTAGAATTAAATTGAGAGCAACCATTTATTGAACATCTAATGGCTTAAAATGCTAAGAAAAAAGTTTTTGTACTTCTTGTAGGATTGATCAAAGATGGGTTGAGCATGCATTTCTTCCATAAGCCATCAAAGGCCTACACAACTAAGACAAGAAAAAGAAGAAAATTTTGAACCAAATGTGACTTACAAGGTGGCGTAATATGAGGAAGACAAGGCCAGTCATGATCAATGGATAACAAAAAGAGTGTAAAAAAATCTTGATTCTCCACCCGAATTTTAGGAAGAACCAAAAACCTAAAAAGACTAATTGGGTCATGGACAAATATCATCTTGGTTAGCACAAGGAAGAGAAAGGAGAGCTTGTGGTGTCCAAGATATTTTTTAGACTCAACCAAGGCAATGGAACTAGTTTGATCGAAGTAATGCTACCACAATCACTGAAAGAATGACCAATGTCATCACCGTCAATCCTAATAATAGCAGATGAGATAGAGACACTCGTAGTTATTCTTCAAAGGAACAATCGATCTTTCTTAAAGATGAAGTGTTTGGAATAAGGATTGATGTCAGAGTAATGTTTGGATGAGATCAAAAGTTGTTAAGCTTTCAAAAAAAAAAAAGAAGAAAAAAAGACAACACTATTTCAAAAGTATGCTAACATGGAAATTCATAAACAATTTATTATTCACGAGAAAAAATTCATGTAGGTTTCCTTTAACAATTTTAACGACAGTGACCAAAATGAACAAATTGTGTAATGTGAGTGTTAATTTTCTAAACTTCATTTTTTAGGCGCCTAAAATAATTTTTTTTGAAAGCTGGGTAATTACTTGTGTGGTTTACCCTTTAATTTCATAAAATATTTTATATATTTTTTCTTTAAAAAATTGTTTCTAGTTAAATTTCTTAATTAATAAAAAGATAATTTCAATCATTATCTATAAGTACTATATAGAAGTAATGTTATGGGTGATGCTTATTTGACACATCATACAAACCTTTTCTTTTAAAAAAATATAATTGGATTAATAGTTATTAAAAAATTGGTACAAGACATGACGCTTGGGTTAGTCAAGACACCTTGGTAATCAAACAAAAAACATAAAATAAACATTAAATGAAACCCAACCCAATCTAGTTTGCCCCCAAGGAATGTAAAACCAAAACATTCCAGACTAGAAAAAATCTTTAACACCTGAAACAGCAAAACCAGGAGAAATTTCAATCACTTTCCTTTTGAGCAGCAAACAGAGATCTACATATACCTCTTCTTTTCTCCATCTTTAGCTCTCCCCTCAATTCGGAGCCTCTATCCATCATCGGTCAATTTTCACCGCCGCGTTAGCAAAGCTAGGCACTCCATTCATCAGATCAGTTTGTTCCATCATTTTTATCCCTTTGGTTGCAACTAAATGTGTAACAGTCTGGTTTTAGCTAAATCAAAATAGTGGTTTCAAAACCACAAATCTGACGTTATAAAATTATTTTAATATTATTTTTGGTATTTACAGCATGTGAATATATATGTGTGAAAATTTCAGGAAATAACTTTAATGTTAGAATGCTTAATTTGATAAAAAGACTAAATCGCATAAAATACAAAAGTAGCATGCTATAAGTTAAAAGTGCTAAATTGCCATGGTTGATTAAATGTGAGGTCCTTATGATTTAATTAGTCCATTGATACTGGAGATGGACATAAATGGCTTTGAATTATGTGATTTAAAATGTTTTAATTAAGGGATAAAATGGTAAATTGGTTATTAAGTTAATATTAATAAAACAAAATCAAATTTTCTATCATCTTTTATCATCCCTAGCGAAAATCAAAAGCAAAGAAAGCCAAAGAAGTTTTTTTTAGGGTTCGATCATTGTAAAGCTTGATTAAAGTACGGTTTTGATCCCTTTTTGATGATTTCTATGTTTTTGTGACCGTTGCTCTGAGTACTAGCTAGCCCATGCCTCAATTTTTGAAATTTTTGATGATTTTGAAAGTTTCAATTGATGAATTCATGTGTTTTTGGATGTTTGATGATGAAATATGAAAGCCTGGTGTTTGATATATATGTTTTGTAAAGTGATTTTAAGTAGAAATGCATATTAAGGATTAAATTGAGAAAAGTATAAATAGAGGGGTTAAATTGTGAAATAAATGAAAAATATGGGCTGCTAGGGACCTATAAAGAATTCGGCTAAGATGGGTCTTATTAAAATTGTAACACCCCAAACCCAGCCCAGACGTTACGACTGAATTTAGCGTGCCACATGGAAAATGTTGCTAAAGAAGTTACGTTTTATCTAAAAATCTCTCTTAGGGTTTAAAGGATGTTTTTGTTTTAAGTTTAAGTGAATGGAAGCTGTGCACCAGGTAGGAAGCCGGAAAAGAGGAGGTGAGTCTATTGGACTGCTTAAGTACCAAGCTCTTCCCGGAACTAATCCTAGACATGCACACATCCGTTGCCACACTTAAAGCATGTTACTCGTTCACGAACATCAAATTTAGTTTAAGTCTTATTTAAAATATTTATTTTCTTTTTAAACCATTACATTGCGGAAGCTTTACTCGGTTATAGTAATATTTTGAAAACAAGTAACTTTTATAAATCGCGCCCTAGTGCTAACCAGTTTAATAATCCCAAAATAAAAATAATTAAAAGAGCGGCCTTATTACAACTTTAAGCAAAATAAAATAATCAAAAGTAAAATGCGAACTTATTTAAAACTAGAAATTAATCTTCGTGGCCACTTTGAATCCCGCCCAGCTCCAAGTCCACCAACTAGGGCTCACCTGCAAGGATGGAAGAGAGAGGGGTGAGTTTGGAAAACTCAGTGTGTACGGTAACCCATCCAAAGCCCAAGTCAGCTCGAGCCCATTGGGCCTAAGCCCCCTTTCAGGTAATAGTAATTACCGGACGAAAGCCCTTTTCAGAATACAATAAACTGGGCCTTAGCCCCTTACAGTTAACAGTGTGGCGCATAGGCCCAATTCCAGAACAGAACATATATTCATACATGTATGCAAGCCCAACCCAGCCTATAACCAACCGCTACACTCCACCCGTACCAGCCCTACACTCCATGTAGGGAATATCTCAACCCACCCAGCCTTACACTCCACAGTTGCAGCATTGCTACTCAATATCAGTAAATTGAGGCAAAGCCTCCAGTACGTGGATGAGCCACTTTCAGTACTTCCTCCATCAATATCCCAGTCCCATGCAAATGATATAATAATAATATGATATACGATGAAATAAGATCAATCATGCATTTCGGTCAACCTTAACCCTAGGGGTATATTAGTAATTTTGCTCCTAGGGGTAAATCTGTAAACTTTCCCACCTATAAAGGTATTTCAGTAATTTTATCGGTTTTAATCAGTTTTGATTCAACAGTCTAATAGAACATATTTATTTGCCCATTTTTTTGTTGTCTTACCCACATGGACCCGTAAGCCCATTGGGCCCAGTTTTAGCCTTTCGAGGCCCAATTACCGAAGTGCACGAAATTTCACACACGACTAGCTTACCATTTTGTGCTTCCAGATCTAATGATTTCTAAACGTCTTGTGAGCACTGGCACACTCACAAGCCCACGAAATGCCAGAATTTTGGTATTTCAACTTTTACCGAATTGAACTATGAAAGGGTGTTCGATACACACTGCTTTCATGACGCATCACTCACGAGATCCCTTACGATGTCCTACAATGGATTACCATAATTCTTAGATTGCAAACCACAACACTAATCTCAATATTCACTTACCCATGTTCGAACCATGCCCCTAACAACCTTTAAAATCTTACCTTTTTGTCGAAAACTGATGACTAGATCCAAGTCTGATTGCTCCAACGATCCAAGCCTTTGTTCCAACACTCAAGAAGACACTAATCACCAAAAGAAATCATCAGTTAAGGACCCTTAAAGTCCTATGCCCAAATCGACAGCCTCCCTAGATCTTAGGGACTTCGGCTTTTTCTAACTTGTAAAATAAGACTAGATCTGAAGTAATGAGCACTTACCACTTATTCCCCTTTGATTTCTATGTAGATCTGATGCAGATCTATCCTCTAAACGATGGTAGAACTCGAATCTAGGAGATCTAAAGTTTCAGCTATAAGCCCCTAAATCTACGGTATATTGGCTTTTTAGGTGATGAAGAAGATGACGATTTGAGGCTATAACCTTGGAGTAATGTTGCCGACAGATACTAAGGGTTTAGAGAAGATGAATGTTGATCAAAAGGAATAAAAATACTGAAGGATTTGGCTTTGGAGAAATAGGCACAAGTAGTGAGTTTTTAGGATTTCGGCTTTTTAATGGCAATCGGTGATGAAGGTTTAATGGAGGATGGAATCGGCAGAGGAGGTGAATAAGATGGTTAGAAAGTTTCAACTAGAAGGAGAAGCATAAAGGAAGAGAAAACATGGAGGAAAAGAGAAGAAGAAATTCGGCACAATGAGAAAAAGACTTGTGTTTTCGGCTCTTGTGAGAATTCAGAAAAGATGAGAGAAAGCTTTCAGGTGGCTAACCCTAATTCTCCAGGATAGAAAAAGAAAAGAACCTAACCCTAATATCAACTAAAGCAATCGGCCCAACCTCCCTAAGGCCCTTGCCGAAATTCACTTGAGTGATCACATGCCCAGTACATGCCTAAAAATTTAAAAAAAAAAAGTAACAATATGCCTACCTTAAAACTTGAACCCTGGACCTCCAATTCCTTCCCAGGCGCCATTTTTTTAGGAACCTAGTGGCGCCACCTTGCCACTTTACCAAGGCCTTATCTGTGTCATAACTTACGCAGTTCTTCTTGAAAGCCCACTTAACCAAATCTCCCATTCACTTAAGAATCCAACCTCGATATTTTGCTGTGTATAACTTAAGCTTGGGCCTTCTAAAGGCCCACTACCACAATTAAACATAATACCAATATTCAAAACACGAAAATTTCAAAATTTACCAAAAATCATGAAAACCCAAAAAATCCCAAAAATCAGGGCGTTACAACTCTACCCCCTTAAAGAAATTTCGGCCTCGAAATTTACCTGATCCAAATAACTAAGGGTATTGCTGACGCATAGTCTCTTCTGACTCCCAAGTAGCCTCTTCCCTTCCATAATTGCGCCACAATACCTTTACTAACGGAACTGACTTCCTTCTTAAAACTTTAACCTCTCGATCTAAAATTTGCATGGGTTCCTCCTTAAAGGTCAAATCAGTCTTTACTTCAATCTCCTCCACCGGTACAACATGTGAAGGATCCGATCGATATCATCTCAGCATAGACACGTGAAAGACTTCATGGATTCTGTCCAACCCGATGGTAACTCTATCTGATATGCTACTGGCCCTACCCGCTTGAGAATCTGATAAGGCCCTATAAACCGTGGACTCAGTTTGCCTTTCTTGCCGAACCTCAAGATCTTCTTCCAAGATGAAACCTTCAAGAAAACCATATCCCCAATAGCGAACTCAATCTCTTTGCACTTTAAATCCGCATATGACTTCTATCTATCAGATGCCTTCTTTAATCGATCCATTATCAACTTAACCTTACTTTCAGTATCTGCCACTAATTCCGGTCCAAGCACTTATCGTTCACCCAATTCTATCCAACACGTAGGCGTACGACATCTTCGCCCATAAAGTGCCTCATATTGAGCCATCTGAATACTTGTTTGATAGCTGTTGTTGTATGCAAACTCCGCCAATGGCAAGTAGTCCTCCCAACTACTGCAAAAATCGATGATACAACCTCTCAACATATCCTCCAAAACTTGAATAACCCTTTCCGACTGTCCATCGGTCTGTTGGTGAAAAGCAGTACTAAAATCCAATCGTGTACCTAACACTTCCTGCAACTTTCGCCAGAACCGAGATGTAAACCTAGGGTCTCGATCAGAAATAATCGACACTGGCACCCCATGCAATTGTACTATCTCCGCCACATATAACTTGGCCAACTTTTGCAGTGAGTAATCAGTACGAACAGGTATGAAATGGGCAGATTTTGTTAACCTATCCACAACTACCCACACCGAATCTTTCTTGGTGGGTGTCAAAGGTAGCCCACTCACAAAATCCATAGCTACTCTTTCCCACTTCCATAGTGGAATTTTCATCGGTTGCAATAATCCAGAAGGCAATTGGTGCTCGGCCTTAACTTGCTGGCATGCCAGACATTTCCCAACAAATTCAGTCACCTCCCGTTTTAATCCAGGCCACCAGTACAACTCTCGTAAATCTCGATATAACTTATTCCCTCCAGGATGCATAGCACAGGGTCCACCATGAGCCTCTTTTAGAATTGTCCACCTCAATTCAGGGTCCTTCAGAATACAAACTCTTCTACGAAAGCACAGAACTCCGTCGGTATTCAGTCCAAAATCCTCATTTTCACCATTTTTAACTTGTTGAAACCGAAGAAATAATGAATCATCCTTCAACTATTTTTCTTTAATCTGTTCAGTCCAAGTAGGCCTTACTTGCAATTCTGCCAACAGACTTCCATCGTCGAACAGACTCAATCATGCAAACAAGGGTCTCAAATCATTAACAACCCTTCGACTCAACGCATCAGCCACCACGTTAGCCCTACCTGGGTGGTACTCAATCGAACAGTCGTAATCTTTAAGCAACTCTACCCATCTTCGTTGCTTAAGGTTTAACTCCTTCTGAGTCAACAGATACTTTAGGCTCTTATGGTCTGTGTATATGATACACTTTTCTTCATATAAATAATGTCTCCAGATTTTTAACGCAAAAATCACCGCTGCTAGCTCTAAATCGTGCGTAGGGTAGTTCGCTTCATGAGGCTTAAGCTATCGCGAAGCATAAGCGACCACCTTAACCTCTTACATCAGTGCACATCCTAACCCCACATGCGATGCATCGCTGTACACAGTGAAGTCCTTCCCAGACTCCGGTTGAATCAACACTGGCGTTTCAGTCAATACCTTTTTCAGCTGGTTAAAAGCTTTTTGCTATTTCTCGGTCCATACAAACGGTACTCCTTTCCTTATGAGTTTTGTCAAGGGTGCTGCCATCACCGAGAAACCTTCCACAAACCTTCTGTAGTATCCTGCCAACCCTAGGAAACTCTAAATTTCCGATACTGACCTAGGTGGCTTCCATTCCAAAATTGCTTCAATTTTACGAGGGTCCACCTTAATCCCCTCGACAGAGACCACATGTGTGACAGCCCTAAAGTGACCCTAGTCGGAAAGCAGTTTCGGGACCGCTAAACCGAGTCACCGAATTATTTGAATATAATATTTACTATCTAAAATATGTGAATTTTGAATGTGTAAAAAGTTTAAGTTTCGATTTAGTCAATTGAATGTGAATTTAGTTAGTAGGACTATTGAGTGACACTTTTGAAATATGCTAGGTTAATCTAAAAGGACCTATTAGTTCAAGTTATAAAAAAACCAAGGATTTGCATGTCAAATTTTCCACTATTGGGAGTAGTGGCCGGCCATGATGGATCATATGCATAAAATATGTATTTATTTATTTGTTAGTGGTTTTCTATATTATAAAATAATAAAAGAAAAAGAGATATTGGGTAATAAGAAATTGAAGGTGATAAAACAAAGCTAAAATTTTCTTTCTCCTTGGCCGAATGTGAAGAAGAAGAAGGGGGGAAGGAATTTCACTATCTTAAGCTTTCATTAAGGTAAGAAAGTATATTAATTCTTGAAATTTTGCTTAATCTTGAGTGAGATACTAAGTTATATTAGTAACCCATGTTAAATTTTTGATTGTGGGATGGATTAAGACTTTCGGCTATGAAAATTTATATGAGTGATGGTGTTTGTTCATGTTAATTTTAGATAAACAAAGGTGAATGATTGCTTAAACTAACTAGGATTTTAATAGGTGTATGACTTTAAAGTGTGAAGAATCGGCTAGTATTTTGATTCTAAGGCCGAATATGAAATGTGGAGTTTGAGTGATTTGGGTAGTTGAGTTTATAAATAAAATGAATGCCCAAATGTATTAATTAAGTATTGCTAAAGACTTCCATTGTTCTAGTCGATTATGTGTGATTAAGGAAGAAATTATATTGAACATATGCATCCAAATACATGTAAGGATATAAGGAATTCATAGTTTCGGTCATAAGTGTTAATCTATTGAGTTGGAATGTTGAGCTATTGTGGTACTAAAATTTATCATGAATATTCGGCCAAGGTAAGCTAATTGAGTTGAGCACATCTTGATGATACCATTCGGCTAGTATAAAGTGTATTAAAGCTATAAGTATAATTGTTTAATGTAACTTACCAAGTATACAATTATGAAATTGAAATGATGATAGACTTAGGTGAACAATTAATTCATGTGAATTGGTTCTAAAAATGTATATGAATGCCATATAATTGTGCTTGATGGGAAGTAAATTGTTTGATTTAGCTCAAGAGCTTAGAGGATCAAACTTGGATAGGGGAAAAGAAAAAGTGGTCGAATAGCCGTCGAAATCGTTCGACAACATCTGAGGTAAGTTTTCGAGTAACGAGACTTAGTTTACGATTTGATTAAATCATGATGTATGAGCATAATAAATATAGGGCGATATGATGATTCTACTTGAATTATATGATGAGTTACTTAGTCTATACGTATGAAGGGTAGCCGTATGCGTATAGAGATCGTGTCGTAAAGCAAACTAAACCATGCTGTTTGTATGCGGCTAGTGAGTCGAAAATGGAGTTGCTTAATACGTGAATTTGTGTTTGAAACTTATTATGAAAATGTAAAAATAGATGTGTTCTGATTTATTTATATGTACATGAATATTTGGATGTTAACCGGGCTAAGTCCCGAAGGCCTTTGTGCGAGTTGTTAGTTCCGGGCTAAGTCCCGAAGGCATTTATGCGAGTTACTATATCCGGGCTATGTCCCGAAGGCTTTAATGCGAGTTACTATATCCGGGCTATGTCCCGAAGGCTTTAGTGCGAGTTGCTATATCCGGGCTACGTCCCGAAGGCCTTTGTGCAAATTACTATATCCGGCTATGTCCCGAAGGCGTTTGAGCGAGAAACTATATCCGGTTAAACCCCGAAGGTATTTGGCTTGAGAATGAGTGATCATGCTGCCATAGTTTAAATTAAAATGCTCATGAAATCCTAACGATGAGGTATGTTTCGTTTATGCATTGATTTAGATGATCCCTTGCAAATAGTACTCACTCAGTCGATAAATGAGCTACCTGACTTTGGTTAAGTTAATCTTTTGTGCATGAATATAAAAGTTGATAATATGAAATAAGTAAGATATTGAGAAATTGTACATGTGAAATTATCCATTTAGCTATACAATGTTACGTTATAATTGTGTTTAATTTCATAGCTCAAAACTTACTAAGCATTAAATGCTTACTTCGCTTTTTTTAAATCTCTGTTTTATAGATTTTGGTTCGTCACCTATCGACTCTCGGATTTTTGAAATTGAAGTCGTCTACACTATCAACGCCCTTTTTGGTATATTTTTTTGGTTGAACTTTGAAATGGCATGTATAGGACTACCCCTTTTTGTTATGGTCATGCACCTTTTGGAATTGTATAAATTTGGTTAGCCATGCGAAAATGGCTTATGTTCATATTCGAATCATAATGTTATAATCATTGTGTATGTATATGGTTATCGAGAAGTACGGATATGTTTTGGCAATGATCGACCATTGGGATGGTTAATCACGGTTATAAATTGTGTTATGTATGCTATTGGGTTAGTTAAATCATGGAAACTAGGCAATAGATGAAGTTTACCCTAAAGTTAGATGTTGACAGTATCAATGGGGTAAATTTGAAAAATCGCTAAAATTTGTAAGAATGGAGTTAATTAGTGAATAAATTATGTAATCTAACCTTGATGAATCTACTTTCTTATGGAAGAAACGAAACGGTCAAATGAGTCATATGTTAAGAGATATTTAGGTTTTCATGAAACAGGGCCAGAGCGATTTCTGGATTCCCTGTTTTGACTTTGAAAATTTGCTATAAATTAACCAGAGATAATTAGAAGTCATGCCCCATATTTGCAGATTCCTTGTTGAGTCTAGTTTCTTTAGAAACAAACGGCATAAGATTTTAAGCCCTGTATAGGAAGATATTTAGGTTGCAATGCATGAAGGTCTGTGTAGTCGAACCCTGTAACAGGGGAGACTTAATCTAATAAACTGTACTGTTTGGCCCGATCAAAAATCCTAGAAAAAAATGTGTAGATAGATATATGAGTCTAGTTTCAGGGAAAATTTACGGATTAAGTTTTTGAGCTTCGAAACTCAAGATATGATTTTTAAAGTGGTCGTGATGCAGTTAGCCAAAGATGTCTGAAATTTTAAAAATGAACTGTGTAAGCCAATGAAGTAAGTCCAGTAAATACCTCGCTTTTCAACCCCCAGTATGCGGTCTCGGGCTCGGGTGTTACATTTTATACTGGTCTCGGGCTCGGGGTGTTACATTTTATTGGTATCGAGCCATGGTTTAGTCGATTCTAGGACTATCGTAATACGCTTGGGTCTAGCTATACATGCCATTTTGTAATTATTTGATAGTGTGGTGATTTTTTTGACAGCTTTAAATGTGTGTTTATGTTAGTAATGGATCCCGATCCCAATCGAGCGGTAGTCGACGATGTGGAGAGTGTAGCGCTCGCTCTGCGCAAGACGGATAGATGCATGGACTCTCAACTTGTTGCGAGCAATCAAAATGATGAGGCTAGACAAGCCTTTTATAATGTGATGAATGATTGGTTTAACCAATACATTCGAACTAATACGGCTGTTCCACAACCCCCACTCCCGACTAATACCTCTCCTGCACCTGCTGTACCTCCGGTAATCGACCAGATGAGGTTAAATAAGCCCCCAGTTGACAGAATCCGAAAGCATGGAGCTACTGAATTTAAAGCTACGGACAGAGATGATGCCGAACAAGCTGAATTTTGGTTGGACAACACTATCCGGGTACTTGATGAACTATCTTGCACACCCGAGGAATGCCTGAAGAGTACTATCTCTCTGTTACGTGATTTCGCCTACTATTGGTGGAATACGTTGATTTCTGTTGTGCCTAAGAGCGGGTAACTTGGGAGTTTTTTTTTCAACCGAGTTTGGAAAAAGTATATCAGCCAGAGATTCATTGATCAAAAACGAAAGGAATTTCTTGAACTTAAACAAGGTTCCATGACGGTTACTGATTATGAACGAAAGTTTGTGAGGCTTAGCCGGTACGCTCGAGAATGCATTTCTTCAGAAGCTATAATGTGTAAACGTTTTGAAGATGGTTTGAATGAAGATATAAAATTGTATGTTGGCATTTTAGAGATCAGAGAGTTTGTAGTGCTTGTCGAGCGAGCTTGCAAAGCTGAAGAGCTCGGTAAGGAGAAAAGAAAAGCTGAATTGGGAGCCAAAGAGTTTCGTAAGAGATCATCGGGAAAGCCCTTTCAACAGTCATCGAAGAAATTTAGAGATGATTCTGGCCGATCCAAAGACACTTCGGGTTTTTCAAGACGAGATCGCGATCGACCTCCTGTGAGTACACGAGTTACTTCGGTTGCCAGTGTGGGAAATGATCGATGGGACAGGTCAGAGTGTTAGCATTGTGGTAAATGGCATTCGGGGAGTTGTAGATTCCATGACCGCTCCTGCTATAAGTGTGGATCAGCCGACCACTTCATCAAGGATTGTCCAAAAATGTCTGAACAGAATGTAAATCAGAGTGGGAAACCAGGAGCTACTACTGCTCGTGGTAGACCATCTAGAAATGCGGGGAATGCTAGCGGAGGTCAGAGAGGATCTGTAACACCCCTAGCCTGCATCCGTCGCCGGAGGAGCTAAGAATGTTACTAAGTAAGTCTTAATTTCGTTCCTAATATCAACCATCTAAATAAAACATTCAAGCATCATTGATCACATTCATAAATGCTTTCATCATTTAAAAATAAAAATGCAAGTTGTCTAAGTAAGCCATTTGCGTATGGCTATACATGTATATACATCACCAAAAGTTACTAGGTCAAATTACAAAGTCGATCCTATACATGCCATTTTCAAAATTTAAACAAAAAGTACCAAAAAGCTTAGATAGTGTGGTTGACTTCGACTTTGGAACTTCCGAATCTGATGGATGACGAGCAAAATCTATAAAACAGAGAAGCAAAACAAAAGAATAAGCATTTCAATGCTTAGTAAGCTTTAAGTAGTGAAATCATCTAAGAAATTGACATATTAATATCAAGTCTATATGAATCAGCCTTGGGCCGAACCCAAACATAACGAAGGTGCTTCCTTATCGAATCATATCATAAAAGGAAAAAAATAATAATAATCAATACGTTCATCTATTCCTTTAATTTATAACCGAATACGATCTTCCCAAATTTTCAAACAACTCTCATGCATATATATATATATATAGCCTCCTAGTGATGTTGAAATCGCCTAAGTTAGTACTCATACCTCCTAATCCAATAATAAACATTCAAAGGGTTTTAAACGCTAGTTTAAGCATAATTGCCGACTTTCGAAACACGAAATATAACAATCAATCATATCTTCAACGAAAGCATTTACTTACTTGATCACTTCACATTAAATTGCATTATGCTTGGAATTAACTCGCCATGCATTATATAAATTCACTTGTGCATACTTACGGTTTATCAACCCAATTCACACAAAGCCGCGTGAAGACGCCCTTGTGAACTAAATCCGAATCTTAGAACTGGCTCAGAAGCCCTTCGAGACTAAGCTCGGCAATAACACTGGCGCAGAGCCCTTCGGAACTAAATCCAGCTTTAACGATGGCTTAAAGTCCTTCGGAACCAAGTCCGGTTTTTAACACTGGCTTATAGCCCTTCGAGACTTAGCTCGGTTTCAAACCTTGATCAACAATCATACATTCACACATTTAAACAACACTTTGATATTTGAATACAATTTCAGCATTCTTTCTAATCATTTTACAATTAATTCACTAGTCATAACAAATGACATATTCTCTTTTCATTATTCCGAAAACTTTCTATTATCATGCGATTACAAACAAGTATTCTACCTATTTATTCGATCATACGATGCAAGCAAGACCCTTACGTCATAATTTATTCATCGCAATCATAATTTGATAATTTCTATGTCTAAATATAAGTTATATTCCATTACTCAAAGACTTACCTTGTATCTTTCTGAGCAAGTTCGGGTTGGCTATTCCGTGACTTTAGCTTTTCCCTTATCCGAGGTTGCCCCTCTATGCTCTTGAGCTTAATCAATAAATTTTAAACTAAACATTAATGAATTACTCAAGTATTACTTTCAGAATATAGCACACATATATATATGTTTGAATTTCACACATACAACTTATAGTAAGCTTATAAAAGTCAATAAGCAAGTCATTAGTAAATCACAACTTCCCTATAAGCTGAGTTACTGAGCAACAGTCATTAATTTACTTATAACTTGAGCTACGAAACTCCAAATCAAAGACCGTAAATTTTCCTCGAAAATAGACTAATTTATCTTTTAGCCATAAAATTTTCATAATTTTTAGTCTAGCCAATCACTACCAGATTTTTCTTAAAGTTCACCCTGTTTCACTGCTTGACTAAACTGACCATTCTTCGATACGAATCAGGTTTCTCATTGTACAAGATTCAAAACGTGTTCTCACTTATTTCATTTGAAACTAGACCCATTAAGGAATCTAAGCATATAAATTTTATCCTAAGGCCATTTTTGTACAATTTATACTGATTTTATAAAAACAGAACATGAAATCTATTAGTCATTTCGACTCAACCTCACAATATTTCAAATATCTCAAAATCGGTAACTCATTCGTTTCTATAGCTTCCTTAGCAAGAAACTAGACTCTTCAAGCTTTAAAGACATAATTTATCCAGCTTCTAACTCAACTCCTACAAATTATGGTGATTTTCCAAAACCACCTTACTGCTGCTGTCCCCAAGCAGTTTAATACTAGCTCACTCTTTCAAACATTCCTTGCATACATTCTATTTAAGCATGTATATTAACAACCGAATTCATTAATTAATTAATTACAAAGTCACTTCAACATTTTCAATACAACACATGGTGTTCAAGCTATTATTCAAGTTCAAAATTCAGCTAATACATACATATATATACACTAGAAATCAATTGTTAACATTTGTATTTCACTTTAATAGCTAACTTATCAAACCTTATTTCAACCTACAATTTTTTTCTTAATACAATTAAAGCATACTCTTCATTCCATCCATTAAAAACACATACATTTCCCAAACATCCCAAAACCATATTCGGCCATATACACAACTTATATACAAAATTTATCCTTGTATAGCCTATAGCTTATTCGGCTATTCCTTACTCAATCTTAATGAAATTTCATATCAAACTTCTATGACTAAGCACACATGTACTTACATTCCAACTATCATAATCCTAAAATAAAAATCATATTCTAAATAAAGCATTATGAGAATGCCGAATCTTCATTTGCTCCAAAGTCTAATTTACTCAATTCAAAAACATCTTAATAACATTTGTTCATGACATCAAATACCCACATATATATATATTTTTTTTAACTCATCCATCATCAACAATTGAATGAAATCATCAAATTCTTTCTTTAATCCCCATAGCCGAATGCTCCATTTACCCTTTAAACTTAAAATTTTTGCATGGGCTAATTAATAAACAAGGTGATTACCTAAAACAAGCTTAGATTTCAAGAAAATTTAACACCATTCACTAACCTTTCTTAGCTTCAATTGACCAAATTCTTAAAGCTTCCCCTTTCTCTTCTTTCTCTAGCTACGGCAATGGAGGAGAAAGCATAGTCAACCTTGGTTTCTCCTCCCACTATCTCATGTTTTCATTTCTTTATTCTTTAATTCATTTTTGTAACATTAATTTATTAACATAAAGAATATTATAATTCATTCTAACCTTTAACATGGCCGGCCACTAACATAGATTTGGCCAATTTGACATGCAAGTACCATTCTTTTTACAATATGCATTATTAGATCATTTTTATTTTTGTCAAGCACATTTCTACATTTTTTTATATAAGTCCTATTTGATAAATTTACATACAACCAGAAAAATTCAAACATGAAATTTTCACACATGTATAATCACATATAATAAGTATCAAACGTGACGGTTAATTATCATTACGACTCGATTTTGTGGTCCCGAAACCACTTTCCGATTAGGGTCAATTTAGGGCTGTTACGGGATCTAGAGATGTCACAACCAGATCTGAGGCTCGTGCTCCAGCTAGAGCTTATGCTATACGCGCACGCGAGGATGCCTCTTCGCCAGATGTTATTACGGGTACTTTTACTCTCTTTGATACTGATGTGATTGCTTTGATAGACCCTGGTTCTACTCATTCATATGTATGTGAAACCTTAGCATCCAGTAAGACTCTACCTGTTGAGTCTACTGAGTTCGTAATTCGGGTGTCAAATCCCTTGGGTCGTTACGTGCTTGTCGACAAAGTGTGCAAGAAATGTCCTCTAGTAATCCGAGGTTTCTGTTTTCCGGCCGATTTGATGCTTTTACCGTTTGATGAATTTGATGTTATCCTCGGTATGGATTGGTTGACCGTACATGATGCAATTGTAAATTGTAAAAGAAAAACCATCGATTTGAGATGTGTAAGTAACGAGATTATCCGAATCGAGTCTACCGACTCGAATAGGTTGCCAGCGATAATATCGTCGATGCTGGCTCAGAAATGTGTAAGAAAGGGGTGTGAAACATACCTTGCGTATGTACGGGATGACAAAGAATTAGAAAAGAAACCTGAATCTGTACCAGTGGTTTGTGAATACCCTGATGTTTTTCCCGAAGAATTACCGGGTTTACCACCGGTTCGGGAGGTAGAGTTTGGCATCGAGCTTGTACCTGGGGTTACACCGATTTCGATAGCTCCGTATCGTATGGCACCAACGGAATTAAAGGAATTGAAAGCTCAGTTGCAAGAGTTGACGGATAAAGGTTTCGCTCGACCAAGTTTCTCACCTTGGGGTGCACCAGTATTGTTTGTGAAAAAGAAGGACGGAACCATGAGGTTGTGCATTGACTATCGTCAGTTGAATAAAGTGACGGTAAAGAATAAATATCCGTTACCGCGTATTGATGATTTGTTTGACCAACTGAAGGGAGCTTCGGTGTTTTCAAAGATAGATTTGAGATCGGGTTATTATCAACTGCGAGTTCGAGATTCAGACATACCTAAAACTGCTTTCAGAACGAGATATGGCCACTATGAGTTCTTAGTGATGCCGTTTGGGCTCACTAATGCCCCGGCGGTATTTATGGATTTGATGAATCGGATCTTCAGACAGTATTTGGACCGGTTCGTAGTTGTATTTATTGATGACATCTTAGTCTATTCAAGAGATGAGACCGAACATGCTGAGCACCTGAGATTAGTATTGCGAATTTTACGGGGTAAACAGTTATATGCTAAGTTCAGTAAGTGTGAGTTCTGGTTAAGAGAAGTTAGTTTTTTGGGTCATGTGGTATCTGCATCGGGTATTCGAGTTGATCCGAATAAAATTTCAGCCATACTTAACTGGAAGCCTCCGAGAAATATTACTGAGGTTCGAAGCTTTTTGGGACTTGCCGGTTACTACCGAAGATTTGTAAAAGGTTTCTCGATGATAGCCACGCCAATGACGAAGCTACTTCAAAAGGATGTTAAGTTCGAATGGACGGAAAAGTGTCAGAAAAGTTTCGATCAACTGAAAACTTATTTGACTGAAGCTCCAATTTTAGTGCAGCCAGAATCAGGCAAAGAATTTGTCATTTATAGTGATGCCTCCCTACTTGGGTTGGGTTGTGTATTAATGCAAGAAGGTCGAGTTGTAGCATATGCGTCAAGACAATTAAAGCCACATGAGAAAAATTATCCGACCCATGATCTCGAATTAGCTGCCATCGTTTTTGCTTTGAAAATATGGCGACATTACTTATTTGGTGAGAAGTGCCATGTATTTTCGGATCACAAAAGTCTCAAATATTTGATGACCCAAAGAGACTTAAATCTACGACAAAGACGTTGGCTCGAGTTGTTAAAAGATTATGAACTTGTCATTGACTATCACCCGGGAAAGGCTAATGTGGTTGCGGATGCTTTAAGTCATAAATCACTATTTGCTTTACGAACGATGAATGTATACTTGTCTGTTCTATCCGACAATGTGTTAGTGGCGGAATTAAAGGCCAAACCAGTGTGGATGCATCAAATTCGTGAAGCTCAGAAAGTCGATAAAGAATTGGTTGCAAAACGAGCTGAATGTGTTCTGAATATGGAATCAGAGTTCCAAATTGATGATGATGATTGTTTGAGGTTCAGAAGTCGGTTATGTGTTCCAAGAAATTCAGAACTCATTTCGATGATTCTGAATGAAGCTCATTGTAGCCGAATGTCAATTCACCCGGGGAGTACGAAAATGTACAACGATTTGAGACGTCAGTTTTGGTGGCATGGGATGAAACGAGACATTTCTGATTTTGTTTCGAAGTGTTTTGTATGTCAGCAGGTGAAGGCGGAACATCAAGTGCCTACGGGTTTACTTCAACCGATCATGATTCCTGAATGGAAGTGGGATCGAGTCACGATGGATTTTGTGTCTGGGTTACCATTGTCTACAAGTAAGAAAGACGCAATTTGGGTTGTTGTTGATAGACTGACTAAATCGGCTCATTTTATCCCCGTACGTACGGATTTTTCATTGGATAAATTAGCTGAATTGTATGTTTCTCAGATTGTGAGACTACATGGGGTACCAATTTCTATTGTGTCAGATAGAGATCCGAGATTCACCTCGCGATTTTGGAGGAAATTGCAAGAAGCTTTGGGTACCAAGTTGCATTTCAAAGACCTTTTCATCCACAAACCGATGGTCAATCTGAGCGATAATTGATTCTTGAGGATATCTTTGAGATGCTGCATCCTCGAGTTCAGATTCATGGGAGCGGTATTTACCTTTGATTGAATTAAACTTATAACAATAGTTTTCAATCGAGTATTAAAATGGCACCTTACGAGGCTTTATACAGCGTAAATGTCGTGCGCCATTGTTTTGGACCGAACTTCGGTGAAAGAAAAATTTTCGGAGTTGACTTGATTAAAGATGCTGAACAGAAAGTAAAAGTAATCCGTGAAAGTCTGAAGGCCGCCACAAATCGCCAAAAGTCATACGCGGATTTGAAACAAAAACACATTGAGTTTCAGGTGGGAGACAAAGTGTTTCTTAAAGTTTCACCTTGGAAAAAGATACTTAGATTTGGCCGTAAAGGCAAACTGAGTCCGAGGTTCATAGGGCCATATGAAGTATCCGAACGAATTGGTCCAGTTGCGTATAGATTGGTTTTGCCCCCTGAACTTGAAAAGATTCACAACGTCTTTCATGTTTCGATGCTTCGACGTTATAGATCTGATCCATTGCACGTAATTAATCCATCAGAGGTTGAAATTCAATCCGATATGAGTTATGAAGAAGAACCGATTCATATCCTAGCTCGTGAAGTGAAAGAGTTGCGAAACAAAAGGGTTCCGTTAGTAAAAGTGTTATGGCTCAAGCACGGGATGGAAGAAGCTACTTGGGAACCAGAGAACTCTATGAAAGAGCGATACCCAAACCTATTTACCGGTAAGATTTTCGGGGACGAAAATTTCTTAAGTGGGGAAGAGTTATGACAGCCCTAAAGTGACCCTAGTCGGAAAGCGGTTTCGGGACCGCTAAACCAAGTCACCGAATTATTTGAATATAATATTTACTATCTAAAATATGTGAATTTTGAATGTGTAAAAAGTTTAAGTTTCGATTTAGTCAATTGAATGTGAATTTAGTTAGTAGGACTATTGAGTGACACTTTTGAAATATGCTAGGTTAATCTAAAAGGACCTATTAGTTCAAGTTATAAAAAAACCAAGGATTTGCATGTCAAATTTTCCACTATTGGGAGTAGTGGCCGGCCATGATGGATCATATGCATAAAATATGTATTTATTTATTTGTTAGTGGTTTTCTATATTATAAAATAATAAAAAGAAAAAGAGATATTGGGTAATAAGAAATTGAAGGTGATAAAAACAAAGCTAAAATTTTCTTTCTCCTTGGCCGAATGTGAAGAAGAAGAAGGGGAAGGAATTTCATTATCTTAAGCTTTCATTAAGGTAAGAAAGTATATTAATTCTTGAAATTTTGCTTAATCTTGAGTGAGATACTAAGTTATATTAGTAACCCATGTTAAATTTTGATTGTGGGATGGATTAAGACTTTCTGGCTATGAAAATTTATATGAGTGATGGTGTTTGTTCATGTTAATTTTAGATAAACAAAGGTGAATGATTGCTTAAACTAACTAGGATTTTAATAGGTGTATGACTTTAAAGTGTGAAGAATCGGCTAGTATTTTGATGCTAAGGCCGAATATGAAATGTGGAGTTTGAGTGATTTGGGTAGTTGAGTTTATAAATAAAATGAATGCCCAAATGTATTATAATTGATTTGAATTGATATTAAATTAAGTATTGCTAAAGACTTCCATTGTTCTAGTCGATTATGTGTGATTAAGGAAGAAATTATATTGAACATATGCATCCAAATACATGTAAGGATATAAGGAATTCATAGTTTCGGTCATAAGTGTTAATCTATTGAGTTGGAATGTTGAGCTATTGTGGTACTAAAATTTATCATGAATATTCGGCCAAGGTAAGCTAATTGAGTTGAGCACATCTTGATGATACCATTCGGCTAGTATAAAGTGTATTAAAGCTATAAGTATAATTGTTTAATGTAACTTACCAAGTATACAATTATGAAATTGAAATGATGATAGACTTAGGTGAACAATTAATTCATGTGAATTGGTTCTAAAAATGTATATGAATGCCATATAATTGTGCTTGATTGGGAAGTAAATTGTTTGATTTAGCTCAAGAGCTTAGAGGATCAAACTTGGATAGGGGAAAAGAAAAGTGGTCGAATAGAATAGCTAGTCGAAATCGTTCGACAACATCTGAGGTAAGTTTTCGAGTAACGAGACTTAGTTTACGATTTGATTAAATCATGATGTATGAGCATAATAAATATAGGGCGATATGATGATTCTACTTGAATTATATGATGAGTTACTTAGTCTATACGTATGAAGGGTAGCCGTATGCGTATAGAGATCGTGTCGTAAAGCAAACTAAACCATGCTGTTTGTATGCGGCTAGTGAGTCGAAAATGGAGTTGCTTAATACGTGAATTTGTGTTTGAAACTTATTATGAAAATGTAAAAATAGATGTGTTCTGATTTATTTATATGTAAATGAATATTTGGATGTTAACCGGGCTAAGTCCCGAAGGCCTTTGTGCGAGTTGTTAGTTTCGGGCTAAGTCCCGAAGGCATTTATGCGAGTTACTATATCCGGGCTATGTCCCGAAGCCTTTAATGCGAGTTACTATATCCGGGCTATGTCCCAAGGCTTTAGTGCGAGTTGCTATATCCGGCTCGTCCGAAGGCCTTTGTGCAAATTACTATATCCGGCTATGTCCCGAAGGCGTTTGAGCGAGAAACTATATCCGGTTAAACCCCGAAGGTATTTGGCTTGAGAATGAGTGATCATGCTGCCATAGTTTAAATTAAAATGCTCATGAAATCCTAACGATGAGGTATGTTTCGTTTATGCATTGATTTAGATGACCCCTTGCAAATAGTACTCACTCAGTCGATAAATGAGCTACCTGACTTTGGTTAAGTTAATCTTTTGTGCATGAATATAAAAGTTGGTAATATGAAATAAGTAAGATATTGAGAAATTGTACATGTGAAATTATCCATTTAGCTATACAATGTTACGTTATAATTGTGTTTAATTTCATAGCTCAAAACTTACTAAGCATTAAATGCTTACTTCGTTTTCTTTAAATCTCTATTTTATAGATTTTGGTTAAATCACCATCGGACTCGGGATTTTTGAAATTGAAGTCGTCTACACTATCAACGCTCCTTTTTGGTATATTTTTTTTTGGTTGAACTTTGAAATGGCATGTATAGGACTACCCCTTTTTGTTATGGTCATGCACCTTTTGGAATTGTATAAATTTGGTTAGCCATGCGAAAATGGCTTATGTTCATATTCGAATCATAATGTTATAATCATTGTGTATGTATATGGTTATCGAGAAGTACGGATATGTTTTGGCAATGATCGACCATTGGGATGGTTAATCACGGTTATAAATTGTGTTATGTATGCTATTGGGTTAGTTAAATCATGGAAACTAGGCAATAGATGAAGTTTACCCTAAAGTTAGATGTTGACAGTATCAATGGGGTAAATTTGAAAAATTGCTAAAATTTGTAAGAATGGAGTTAATTAGTGAATAAATTATGTAATCGAACCTTGATGAATCTACTTTCTTATGGAAGAAACGAAACGGTCAAATGAGTCATATGTTAAGAGATATTTAGGTTTTCATGAAACAGGGCCAGAGCGATTTCTGGATTCCCTGTTTTGACTTTGAAAATTTGCTATAAATTAACCAGAGATAATTAGAAGTCATGCCCCATATGTGCAGATTCCTTGTTGAGTCTAGTTTCTTTAGAAACAAACGGCATAAGATTTTAAGCCCTGTATAGGAAGATATTTAGGTTGCAATGCATGAAGGTCTGTGTAGTCGAACCCTGTAACAGGGGAGACTTAATCTAATAAACTGTACTGTTTGGCCCGATCAAAAATCCTAGAAAAAAATGTGTAGATAGATACATGAGTCTAGTTTTAGGGAAAATTTACAGATTAAGTTTTCGAGCTTCGGAACTCAAGATATGATTTTTAAAGTGGTCGTGATGCAGTTAGCCAGCATGTCTGAAATTTTAAAAATGAACTGTGTAAGCCAATGAAGTAAGTCCGTAAATACCTCGTTTTCAACCCTGGTAACGGTCTCGGGCTCGGGGTGTTACATTTTATACGGTCTCGGGCTCGGGGTGTTACAACATGCCCTAAGAAGGTTACCTCCCTCAACCAGAATTCACACTTGCTGAATTTTGCATAGAGTTCCTTCTCCCTTAACACTTGTAGCACAATGCGGAGATGTTCATCATGTTTCGTTTCCGTTTCAGAATACACTAGGATATCGTTAATAAAGACGACTACGAACTGATCCAAGTAAGGTTGGAACACTAGATTCATCAGATCCATAAATGTTGCAGGCACGTTCATCAACCCAAATGGCATAACCAGAAACTCGTAATGACCATATCGAGTTCTGAATGCTGTCTTATGAATATCCACTTCCTTTACCCTTAGCTGATGGTATCCAGAACGAAGGTCAATCTTGGAAAATACCGAAGCTCCTCTAAGTTGGTCAAATAAATCATCAATTCTTGGCAGTGGGTATTTATTCTTTATCGTCAGTTTGTTCAACTGGTGATAATCGATGCACATGCGCATCGTCCCGTCCTTTTTCTTCACAAATAGGACTGGTGCTCCCCATAGAGACACACTAGGTCTAATGAAGCCTCTATCCAACAACTCTTGAATTTGAGCTTTCAGTTCTACTAACTCCTTCGGTGCCATCCTATAGGGTGCGATGGATATTGGAGCTGTTCCAGGCAGCAAATCGATTCCAAACTCAACTTCCCGATTCGGAGGTAATCCAGGAAGCTCTTCGGGGAAAACATCCTAGAATTCCTTAACAGTTCTGATGGTCTCCACAGTCAGATCCTCAGTTTCAGCTTGGCTTACAAAAGCCAAATATGCCTCGCATCCTTTACGCATCAGTTTCTCAGCCCTCAAAGTCGATACTACAGTAATCTCTTCGTTCTCCAATAATCATTACCTCTTCATCCTCGTCAGTCCTTAACATCATCCTCTTAGCCGCGCAATTCAAAGTTACCTTATGCTTGGTCAACCAATCCATCTCGAGGATCAAAATGAATTCTCCGAACGGTAACTCTATCAAGTTTCCATAGAAAATCCTACCTTGAGTCTCTAAAGGTACCTCCCTGAAGAGTTTCTCTACCTTAACCGAGTGACCTAAAGGACTTATCACAGTTGCCCCACACACAGTCTCCTCAAAGTGAATACCCAATACCCCAGAAATGTCATATGCAACATACGAATGAGTTGACCCCACATCTATCAGAGCAGCATAAGGTATACCAGAGATCAAAAATGTACCAATTATGACATCAGGCGAGTCACCCTCCTCGCGGCGACGAGCAGCATATACCAAAGCTGGCTGACGAGCCTCAGCATTACCAGTACCCCTGCTAGGTGCCTCACGTCCACGGCCATTGCCACCGCGACTAGTCCACGACCTCTCGGCAACGGCGGTCCACCTCACGCTGGTTGAACCGGTTGCACAGCCCCTTGCTCAGCTACTTGAGCCTGAGCTGCCGTCCTAAGACAATCCCTGATCCTATGCTCCTTTGACCCACAACGAAGACAAGCCCTAGAATGCTTCCAGCACTCCTCCAGATGCATTCTACCACAATCTTCACAAGCTTGTGGTCTGACTGTGTTCACCGGAACTGTTTGAACTGGTTCCTCCATCCTAGCTCTCTTAACATTTCGGTTTACAGCACCAGCTGGTCCAACATCTCTCCTGAACCAGTTTCGATCCCTATAGTGGTTCTTTCATTCGGCTTGCTTCACCTCTTCGGCTATCTTAGCCTTTTCTACCAGTGCAGCAAAATTACGCTCTCTAGGCAGAGCTATGAGCACCCTTAGCTCATCTTTGAGGCCATCCTCGAAACGAACACTGCGCTCATATTCAGTGGAGACGATGCCACTAGCGTACCGGCTCAATCGCAGAAACTCTGCCTCATATTCAACAATGATCTTACTACCCTGAGTCAGGTTCAGGAATTCCTTTCTTCATGCATCCACATAGCTAGCCCCGACATATTTCGCCTTGAAAGACTGCTTAAACAGCTCCCATGTTACCTTCTCAGCTGGGGTACCCTCTCTCACAGTGATCCACCATTGATACGCCTCGTCCGCAAAGAACGACACTCGCCTTTTTAACTTCTCGCTCCACTGGCGGTCCGGATCATCCATAATCCGCCCGTGGCTTCCATCCAAGATTTCGGTCACATTTGGGGCTACTCCAGATACACCCCTAAAAACCTCCGCTCCGTTGGCCCGGAGTCACTCAGAAATGGACCCCCTATTCATGGGCCCGACATTAGCTCCGGCCATCTTTTCCAAAATTCTTAGCATGGCCTGGGACAAAGCGTCGTCCCCTGTGGCCCGATCATACAGCCCATTTTCGTCCACCGGTGGTGGTCGTGCTTTGCCAACTGGTATGTGTTCAGAAGACGCAGATCCAGCTTGAGTACTACCTCGGCCTCGACCACGGCCTCTTTTCTGAGCAGCTCTCATACTCATATTGATTTATCTGTTTACAAATTTTATGTCGTTAGTTTACTGTTTCCACTGTTTATTACAGAATGTCTTATGAACAGATAAAGGCTCAGAGTTATTCTCACGCAACCGCAGTTTAACTACTGTCTCAGTTTCCTCAAACTTAGTTTACCCTACAGTCTTAGTTTTGTAGTCTTAATACTACCTTATCTATAGTAACGTATCCAAGGCTCAGTACTAGCTACAGTGTTATTTTTAGTACAATTCAATATATATATATAGCAGAGAAAAATACTAACAGACTTGGTGCTGGGGATTCAGTGTGCCACCTTATTAGTTCCAGACAAACTTAAAAGATTTAGGCCCTTTTAGAATCCATTTCTCAAACATTTAAAGAAACCAAGTTCGGAGATTATTTCCTTTAAATAGAAAATTTGTTTTCAAAACTCAAATTTTTCCCAAAATACCCTCTTTGGGCTTATAGTTTTAAAAATCCTTTTTAGAGCTAATCCACAGCTGAGTTGTTGCAACTTGGCTCTGATACTACTAAATGTAACACCCCAAACCCAGCTCAGACGTTACGGCCGAATTCAGCGTGCCACATAGAAAATATTGCTAAAGAAGTTACGTTTTATCTAAAAATCTCTCTTAGGGTTTAAAGGATGTTTTTGTTTTAAGTTTAAGTGAATGGAAGCTGTGCACCAGGTAGGAAGCCAGAAAAGAGGAGGTGAGTCTATTGGACTGCTTAAGTACCAAGCTCTTCCCAGAACCAATCCTAGACATGCACACATCCGTTGCCACACTTAAAGCATGTTACTCGTTCACGAACATCAAATTTAGTTTAAGTCTTATTTAAAATATTTATTTTCTTTTTAAAGCATTATGTTGCGAAAGCTTTACTCGGTTATCGTAATATTTTAAAAACAAGTAACTTTTATAAATCGCGCCCTAATGCTAACCAGTTTAATAATCCCAAAATAAAAATAATTAAAAGAGCGGCCTTATTACAACTTTAAGCAAAATAAAATAATCAAAAGTAAAATGCGAACTTATTTAAAACTAGAAATTAATCTTCGTGCCCACTTTGAATCCTGCCCAGCTCCAAGTCCACCAACTAGGGCTCACCTGCAAGGATGGAAGAGAGAGGGGTGAGTTTGGAAAACTCAGGTGTGTGTACTGATAACCCATCCAAAGCCCAAGTCACTCGAGCCCATTGGGCCTAAGCCCCCTTCGTGTAATAGTAATTCTGGGATGATGAAAGCCCTTTTCAGAATACAATAAACTGGGCCTTAGCCCCTTACAATTAACAGTGTGGCCCATAGGCCCAATTCCAGAACAGAACATATATTCATACGTGTATGCAAGCCCAACCCAGCCTATAACCAACCGCTACACTACACTCCACTGGCATACACCCTACACTCCATGTAGGAATATCTCAACCTACCCAGCCCTACACTCCACAGTTGCAGCATTGCTACTCAATATCGGTAAATTGAGGCAAAGCCTTCAGTACGTGGATGAGCCACTTTCAGTACTTCCTCCATCAATATCCCAGTCCCATGCAACAGATAATAATAATATGATATGCAGTAAACAGTAACAGTCAATCATGCATTTCGGTCAACCTTAACCCTAGGGGTATATCAGTAATTTTGCTCCTATGGGTAAATTTGTAAAATTTCCCACCTATAAAGGTATTTCAGTAATTTTATCGATTTTAATCAGTTTTGATTCCACAGTCTAATAGAACATATTTATTTTCCCATTTTTTTGTTATCTTACCCACATGGACCCTTAAGCCCATTGGGCCCAGTTTTAGCCTATCGAGGCCCAATTATTGAAGTGCACGAAATTTCACACACAACTAACTTACCATTTTGCGCTTCTAGATATAATGATTTCTAAACGTCTTGTGAGCACTCGCACACTCACAAGCCCACGAAATGCCAGAATTTCGGTATTTCGACTTTTGCCGAATTGAACTATGAAAGGGTGTTCGATACACACCTGTTTCGCGATGACTGCTATTGAGATCCCTTACGATGTCCTACAATGGATTACCACAATTCTTAGATTGCAAACCACAACACTAATCTCAATATTCACTTACCCATGTTCGAACCATGCCCCTAACAACCTTTAAAATCTTACCTTTTTGCCGAAAACCGATGACTAGATCCAAGTCTGATTGCTCTAATGATCCAAGCCTTTGTTCCAACATTCAAGAAGACACTAATCACCAAAAGAAATCATCGATTAAGGACACTTAAATCCCTATGCCCAAATCGACAGCCTCCCTAGATTTTAGGGACTTCGGCTTTTTCTAACTTGTAAAATAAGACTAGATCTGAAGTGATGAGCACTTACCCCTTATTCCCCTTTGATTTCTATGTAGATCCGATGCAGATCTATCCTCTAAACGATGGTAGAACTCGAATCCAGGAGATCTGAAGTTTTGGCTATAAGCCCCTAAATCTATGGTATTTCATCTTTTTAGGTGATAAAAAAGATGATGATTTGAGGCTATAACCTTGGAGTAATGTTACCGACAGATACTAAGGGTTTAGAGAAGATGAATTTTGATCAAAATGAACAAAAATACTGAAGGATTTGGCTTTGGAGAAATCGGCACAAGTAGTGAGTTTTCAGGATTTCTACTTTTTAATGGCAATCGGTGATGAAGGTTTAATGGAGGATGGAATCGACAGAGGAGGTGAATAAGATAGTCAGAAAGTTTTGGCTAGAAGGAGAAGTATAAAGGAAGAGAAAACATAGAGGAAAAGAGAAGAAGAAAATTCGACACAATGAGAAAAAGACTTGTGTTTTCGGCTCTTGTGAGGATTCAGAAAAGATGAGAGAAAGCTTTCAGGTGGCTAGCCCTAATTCTCCAGGAAAGAAAAAGAAAAGAACCTAACCCTAATATCAACTAAAGCAATCAGTCCAACATCCCTAAGGCCCTTGCCAAAATTCACTTGAGTGATCACATGCCCAGTACATGCCTAAAAATTAAAAAAAAAAAAAGTAACAATATGCCTACCTTACAACTTGAACCCTGGACCTCCAATTCCTTCCCAGGCGCTATTTTTTTAGGAACCTAGTGGTGCCACCTTGCCACTTTACCAAGGCCTTATCTCTGTCATAACTTACGTAGTTCTTCTTGAAAGCTCACTTAACCAAATCTCCCATTCACTTAAGAATCCAACCTCGATATTTTGCCATGTATAACTTAAGCTTGGGCCTTCTAAAGGCCCACTACCACATTTAAAAATAATACCAATATTCAAAACACGAAAATTTCAAAATTTACCAAAAATCACGAAAACCCGAAAAATTCCAAAAATCAGGGCATTACAAAAATTTTGTGAATTTGGTGTATTTATGAAATAAGGACTAAATTGTAAGAAATGTGAAAGTTTAGGGCCAAAGTGTAAATTGGCTTAAATATGTGTTTGTGGATGAAATTGACTGAGTTGGTGATTAAATGGATTGATTTCAAATATATATAGATCAAGAATGAAAGAAATCAGACTTAGATCAATGCAAGAACAAAGTACTCGATTAATCGGCTAGTTTCGTTGTTTCTACGAACGAGGTAAGTTCATATGCAAATAAATGTCTTTAAATTGAATTATATGTTTTTATTTGTCATTGAATTGTTATAAATGTTGAACGAGCAATTACGAGAAAGATTTAACAGAGTTACGATATCCAAAAGCCCCATACGAACCTTAGGAATAGTATAGGATACAAATATCATGACATTAGGTTACCGAGATAAGATTACATGTAAGACCATATCTGGGACATTGGCATTGTATTATAATTACGTGTAAGACCATGTCTGGGACATTGGCATCATTAACCGATTACGTGTAAGACCTTGTCTGAGACAGTGGCATCGATATGTGATAACATGTAAGACCATATCTGGTATATGGCATTGTAAGAGCTATATGTGATTAACGATTTTGAACTATTCAATGGGCAATGTCAAGTTGAGAAAAAAAATGTGAATGAGCTAAGTGACCCAGGTACGTACGAAATTCATACGAGTATTGAAAAGGGGAAATATTTGATGAACTCGATTAAGACATTGAATATATGATCAATGAGAAAGGTTTGTGAACTTGAATTTGTTTTTAGATGTGTTTATTCATATCTTGTTTAATTGATGGAAATGATATTGATTCATGAAATGACTTTATTTGTATATGGCTTACTAAGCTTTTAAAGCTTACTGTGTTTAATTTTCACTATTTTATAGATTATCTAAGCTAACTCGACTTGAAGATTGTCGAGAAATGTCATCACACAATCGATCATCTCATTGGTACTTTTGGAACTTTGTATATATGGTATATGGCATGAGATTTGGCTTGTAAATGTTGGTATATTTGGACATTTAAGTTGGCTTGAATTGTGTTTGGTAAGTGATATATATGTGATGTATATAATGCCTTATATGTTGGCTTGTTTGGGGTGGTTATGTGTTGATTATTTTAGGATAGTTGCAAGTTGGTGTATTAATGCTTGGAAGATTGATATATTGTGGTTTGATTTTGAGATAATGATATAGTGCAATTTGTGTCATGATATAGATGATAATCTGATGCGAAAATGCATTTAGTAGCTATGTAAGTTGTGATGATTTTGGCTTAATGATTTGGTATGTTTGGATATGGAATTAAGTAGTTGAAATAATTGAGGATAGATGGCATGATATGTGTATGAATTGGCATGTTTTGGCTAGCTATATATGTAATGAATTGGTACTATTTTGGCTACTAGGTGTGCTTTAAAGTAGGGTGGCAAATTGGCTTTACAAATAGCCTATTTTTGTCCACACGGGTAGAGACATGGGCATGTGTCTCAATCGTGTGGGATACACGGTCATGCTACACGGTCGTGTGTCCCCTGGGATAACCCGTTGAATTAAAGTCAGTATACCCTACAGGTTTGGCATGGCCTAGACACACGGGCATGTATACTGGCCGTGTATGGCACACGGACTGGCACATAGGCATGTGGTCGGCCGTGTGACCCAAGTCAGTAACCTCTCTAGTTTTCCCATGACCATGGCACACAGGCGTGTCCTAGGTCGTGTGGTGCAGGTCAGTAGGTATGCCCTGTTTTCAGACGGGCGTGTCTGGTAGCCATGTGAGACACATGGCCTGTTCACACGGGCATGTGACCCTTAAATGTTGAAATTTTTTTTAAGTTTGTCAAAGATTGCAAATGTTATCGGTTTAGTCTCGAACCACTTCTAAGCGTGTTTTAAGGACTCGTAGAGCCTTATAAGGGACAATGTGAATGATTTGAATGGATTTTATATATGAATGCATAAATGTATATGTTTTGTATGTGAACAATGTGTATTGATCGGTAATGCCTCGCAACCCTATTCTAGTGACGGATACGGGTTAGGGATGTTACATTTAATTGGTATTAGAGATACAGTTTAGTCGATTCTAGGACTAACGTAGCGTGTGAGAGTCTAGCTATACATGACATATATATATAAATTGCGATAGTGTGATGATGCTTGACAGTTAAAATGTGTTTTTATATAGCAAATGAATCCCGACCGAGCCGTAGCTGACGATGTTAAAAGTAATGCACCCGTTCCCACTCAAGGGGCATTGCTTTTTAATTCTAGACTCGTAACTAGTAGTCACGAGGGAGAGCCTAACCAAGCCTTCTTCTACATGATGAGTGAGTGGTTCACAAAATTCGTACGAACGAATCCGGTAGCTCAACAACCTCCACCCCCGCCTATTCCTCAACAAGTTCCAGTTGTACCACAAGTGATAGATTCGATTCAATTGAGTAAGCCACCTATTGATAAGATTTAGAAACACGGAGCTGAAGAGTTTAGGGCTACAGTTGATGATGATGTTGAGAGAGCTGAATTTTGGCTTGAGAATATGACCAGAATATTCGAGGAATTATCATGTACTCTAGAAGAATGTATCAAATGTGTCGGATCTTTACTTAGAGACAATGCATATCATTGGTGGAAAACATTGACATTTGTAGTTCTGAGGGAATGAGTTACCTGAGAATTCTTTCAATCCGAGTTCTGAAAGAAATACATAAGTCAAAGATTTCTCGATCAGAAACATAAAGAGTTTTTAGAGTTGAAACAAGGTCAGATGACTGTCATTGAGTATGAAAGAGAGTTCGTACGTTTAAGAAAGTATGCTCGGGAATATGTTTCCACTGAAGAGATCATGTGTAAAAGGTTTGTTGACAGATTGAACGAAGATATAAAACTGTTAGTCGGGATACTTGAATTGAAAGAATTTGTTGTTCTAGTTGAGAGGGCTTGTAAAGCTGAAGATTTCAACAAAGAAAAGAGAAAAGCTAATTTTGAAGCAAGAGATTCGAGAAAGAGATAAATTAGTAAATCTTATCAGTCTACAACGAAGAAATTCTGAGACTCGTTTAATTGTTCTAATACATCAGTAGGGCATTCAAACAGAGATCGAGTGAGACAACAGTTGAGCTTCAAAGCTCCAACTACTTCAATAGCTAGTGATGGAAGTACGAAACCTAACTGACCTGAATGTAAACATTGTGGTAAACGGCATCTCGATGATTATAGATTGAACGATAGGACTTGTTTTAAATGTGGATCATTGGGTCATTTTATCCATGATTGTCTGAACTTGGCTGAGTAAGATAAATACAGAATACGAGGCCGAGTAACACTACAGCTAGAGGTAGACCACTCAGAAACACGGGAAATGTGAGTGGTGATGAGGTGCGACAAGAGACACTGCTGCGAGATCTAATGCTAGAGCACCTGTACTAGCCTACTCTATTCGTGCTCGCGAAGAAATGTCATCTCCAAATGTTATCACAGGTACTTTTACTCTTTATGATCCTAAAGTTATTGCATTGATAGATCTAGGATCAACTCATTCATATATATATATATTTGAACTTAGTATCCAGTAAGACTTTGCCTGTAGAGTCTACTGAATTTGTAATTAGAGTTTCGAATCCCTTAGGCAAGTGTGTGTTGGTTGATAAAGTGTGCAAGAACTATCCGTTGATGATTCGAGATTGTTGTTTTCCTACTGATCTGATGTTGTTGCCATTTGATGAATTTGATATAACTTTGGGCATAGATTGGCTAACGTTGCATGATACTATTGTGAATTGCAAACGAAAGACGATTGATCTGAGATGTCAGAATAATAAGATTATCCATATTGAGTCAGATGATTTGAATAGTTTGCTAGCAGTGATTTCATCAATGTTAGCTCAGAAATATGTGAGAAAGAGTTGCGAAGCTTATTTTGCTTATGTGTTTGATACAAAAGTGACTGAAAAGAAGATTGAATCAGTGCCAATTGTGTGTGAATACCCAGATGTGTTTCCTGAAGAGTTACCAGGTTTACCACCGATCCGAGAGGTTGAGTTTGGTATTGAGTTAATGCCAGGTACAACGCCAATATTGATAGCTCCGTACAGAATGGCTCCGATAGAGTTAAAGGAATTGAAAGCTCAGTTGTAAGAACTGATAGATAGAGGTTTTGTAAGACTGAGTTTTTCGCCCTGGGGTGCTCCTGTGTTGTTTGTAAAAAGAAAGATGGCACGATGAGAATGTGTATAGACTACCAACAGCTTAACAAAGTGACGAACAAGAATAAATATCCTCTACCCAGAATAGATGATTTGTTTGATCAATTGAAAGGGGCTATAGTGTTTTCAAAGATAGATTTGAGATCGGGTTATTACCAGTTGCGAGTTAGAGACTTTGATGTACAAAGATAGCTTTCCGAACGAGGTACGGACATTATGAATTTTTAGTTATGCCTTTGAGACTAACGAATGCTCCTACAGTCTTTATGGATTTAATGAACAAAATTTTTAGACCATACTTAGATCGACTTGTTGTTGTATTTATTAATGACATATTGATTTATTCATGAGATGAAACTGAGCATGTCGAGCATCTAAGAATTGTATTGTGTAGACTTTAGGTGATAAACAGTTGTATGCAAAGTTCAGTGAATGTGAGTTCTGGTTGCACGAGGTTGGTTTTTTCGGGTATATTGTGTCAGCATAGGGTATTAGAGTCGATCTAGGCAAGATTTCTGCAATAATGGATTGGAAGCCTCCTAGAAATATATCTAAAGTCCACAGTTTTCTGGGACTAACTAGTTATTATAGATGATTTGTGAAAGGCTTTTCGATAATTGTGACTCCGTTGACGAGATTACTTTAGAAAGATGTAAAGTTTGAATGGTCAAAGAAATGTCAAAAAAGTTTCAATAAGTTGAAAGTTCTTTTGACTGAAGCTCCAGTGTTAATACAGCCAGAATCGAGTAAGATTTTGTGATCTATAGTGATGCATCGTTGAATGATTTGGGCTATGTTTTGATGCAGGAAGGCAAAGTTATAGCCTATGCCTCGAGACAGTTGAAATCGCATGAAAAGAATTACCCGACTCACGATTTAGAGTTAGCAGCCATTGTGTTTGCGTTGAAGATTTGGTGCTATTATATGTTCAGTGAGAAATGCCATATTTATTCAGATCACAAGAGTTTGAAATATCTTATGACTTAGAAAGATTTAAATTTGCAACAGCGAAGATGGCTAGAATTGCTAAAAGATTATGAGCTAGTGATTGACTACCATCCGGGAAAAGCAAATATAGTTGCTGATGCTTTGAGCCAAAAATCCCTATTCGCTCTACGTGCGATGAACACTCAAATAGCTTTGTGTAATGATGGCTCGATAGTAGCTGAGTTGAAAGCAAGACCGTTGTTTTTACAGCATATTTGTGAATCTCAGAAGGTTGATAATGAAATGTTAGCAAAATGAGCTCAATGTGATTTGAACCCTGATTCAAAATTTCAAGTTGATTCCGATGATTGTTTAAGACTCAAAGGCCAAATATATGTTCTGAGAAATTCAGAGTTAATTCAGATGATTTTGAACGAAGCACATAGTAGTTGTTTGTTTGTTCATCCAAGAAGCACAAAAATGTATAACGATTTGAAACAGCTTTATTGGTGGCATGTTATGAAATGTGACATTTCAGAATTCATTTCTAAATGTTTGATTTGTCAACAAGTTAAAGCTGAACATCAGGTACTATTTGGTTTATTACAGCTGATTATGATTCCTGAGTAGAAATGGGATAGAGTGACTACGAATTTTGTTTCGGGTTTGCCTTTATCTCCGAGAAAGAAAGATGAAATCTAGCTTGTTGTCGACAGATTGACTAAATTGGATCATTTCATTTCGGTAAGAACAAACTATTTGCTTGAAAAGTTAGCTGAGTTATACATCTACGAGGCTGTGAGATTACACGGACTGCCTATTTCTGTTGTTTCGGATAGAGATCCGAGGTTCACATCCAGGTTTTGGAAGAAACTGCAAGATGCACTAGGTACAAAATAACATTTTAGTATTGCATTTCACCCGTAGATGAATGGTCAATCTAAGCAAGTTATACAAATACTCGAGGATATGTTGAGATGTTGCATTCTTGAGTTCGAAGGTATGTGGGAAAGGTATTTACCGTTGATTCAATTTGCGTATAACAATAGTTTTCAATCTAGTATTAAAATGGCACCATATGAAGCTTTATACGGTCGGAAGTGTCAAACACCGTTATACTAGACTAAACTTAGCGGGAATAAGATTCACAGGGTTGATTTGATTAGAGAAACAGAAGAAAAATTGAAAGTGATCTGTGAAAGTTTGAAAGCAGCATCAGATCATCAAAAATCATATACAGACTTGAAGCGAAAAGATATTGAGTTACAGATTGGGGATAAAGTGTTTTTGAAAGTATCTCCGTGAAAGAAAATACTTCGATTTGGTCGGAAAGGGAAATTGAGTTAGAAAAGATACATAATGTATTTCATGTATCGATGCTTCAACGATACCAATCTGATCCTTCGCATGTTATTTCCCCAACCAAAGTTGAGATTCAATCAGATTTATCGTACAGTGAGGAACCGATCCAAATTCTAGTTCATGAGATTAAAGAGCTGATAAATAAGAAAATTTCATTAGTGAAAGTATTATGGCATCGATACAGGGTTGAATAAGCTAGTGGAAACTCGAAGATGCTATGAGAAAGCAATATCCAAACCTATTCACTAGTAAGATTTTCAGGGATGAAAATCCCTAAGGGGGAAGAGTTGTAATAGCCCGATTTTAGTTAAATCAGAATAGTGCTTTCAGAACCACAAATCCAAGATCATAAAATAATTTTAATATTATTTCTGGTGTTTACAGCATGTGAATATATATGTGTTAAAATTTCGTGAAACAATTTTAACGTTTGAATGCTTAATTTTATAAAAGGACTAAATCGCATAAAATAAAAAAGTAGCATGCTATAAGTTAAAAGTGCTAAATTGCCATGGTTGATTAAATGTGAGGTCCTTATGATTTAATTAGTCCATTGATACTGGAGATGGACATAAATGGCTTTGAATTATGTGATTTAAAATGTTTTAATTAAGGGATAAAATGGTAAATTGGTTATTAAGTTAATATTAATAAAACAAAATCAAATTTTCTATCATCTTTTATCATCCCTAGCGAAAATCAAAAGCAAAGAAAGCCAAAGAAGAAGTTATTTTTAGGGTTCGATCATTGTAAAGCTTGATTAAAGTACGGTTTTGATCCCTTTTTGATGATTTCTATGTTTTTGTGACCGTTGCTTTGAGTACTAGCTAGCCCATGCCTCAATTTTTGAAATTTTTGATGATTTTGAAAGTTTCAATTGATGAATTCATGTGTTTTTGGATGTTTGATGATGAAATATGAAAGCCTGGTGTTTGATATATATGTTTTGTAAAGTGATTTTGAGTAGAAGTGCATATTAAGGATTAAATTGAGAAAAGTATAAATAGAGGGGTTAAATTGTGAAATAAATGAAAAATACGGGCTGCTAGGGACCTATAAAGAATTCGGCTAAGCATTGGTCTTATTAAAATTTTGTGAATTTGGTGTATTTATGAAATAAGGACTAAATTGTAAGAAATGTGAAAGTTTAAGGCCAAAGTGTAAATTGGCTTAAATATGTGTTTGTGGATGAAATTGATTGAGTTTGTGATTAAATGGATTTATTTTGAATATATATAGATCAAGAATGAAAGAAATCAGACTTAGATCGAGGAAAGAACAAAGTACTCGATTAATCGGCTAGTTTTGTTGTTTCTACGAATGAGGTAAGTTCATATGTAAATAAATATCTTTAAATTGAATTATATGTGTTTATTTGTCATTGACTTGTTATAAATGTTGAATGATCAATTACGAACAAGAATTGACACAGTTACGACAGCCGAAAGTCCCGTACGAACCTTAGGAATAGTATAGGATACGAATGTTATGGCATTAGGTTATCGAAATGAGATTACGTGTAAGACCATGTCTGGGACATTGGCATTGTATTGTGATTACGTGTAAGACAATGTCTGGGACATTGGCTGTAACACCCTTATCCCGTATCCGTCACGGACTAGGGTTAAATGCATTACTGGACAAAACAAAACATTTGACATTCAATTCATAAATTTCATAGCATCATAATTCAAACATCCATATTAAGTCCCTTACATAGGTCATCGAGACCTTAAACATGCACTAGAAAGAGGTCGGGACTAAACCGAACACATACAATTTTTTTTCAAAACTTAAATAATTTCAAAGTTATACAGGTCACACGCCCCTGTGAACAGGCCATATGCCTTACACGGCATTAGACACGCCCGTGTGTCTAGGCTGTGTCAAAACAGCGCATACATACTGACTTGCACAAACGGCCACAAGACATGCCCGTGTGTCTTAGCCGTGGTCGACACTAACTTGGGTCACACGGCTAGCCACACGCCAGTGTGCCTTGGCTGTGATCGAGCCTGACTTACAATTGTAGGGTACCCAAGGGGACACACGGCCGTGCAACATGACCGTGTGTCGCACACGGCTGAGACACACGCCCGTGTCTCTACCCATGTGAACAAAAATAGGCATTTGAATAGCTAATTTGCCACCCCATTTGTGTCAAACCTACAAGCACCAAACCAAGCATATTTGCACAACAATTTCAGCCAATTTCTATATCAAACTATACATCATTTATGCCATAACATTATCAACAAATTCCAATTGCAATTCATCAACCAAATCATACCAAACCTAAACTAAAATCATATCAAATGTCATGATCAAAACTTACCAAAACTTATCAACATTGACCATTTCTTTTGGTCATTCAAAACATATCGTATGGTTCATAATGCATCACATATCATATAACATTTCCAACCATAAGTTCAAACACAAGCTAGCCATATCACATGGCATGATATATACATTACAAAACATAACCATACACTACTAGCCTATACATGTCATACTTTACTAAATACATTTTCAAAAGGTACCAAAATAAGATTCGATAGTGAGGTGACGATCCTCGACGATCCCCGAGCTCCTGGTAGCTACAATATCTAAAAAAAATAATACAAACACACACAAAGTAAGCTTTCAAAAGCTTAGTAAGCCATATACAAATAAACTTATCATTCAAACATATAAGCATCATCAATTTACAAAACTTTGTAGCCAAATACCAACACAAACTCATATTCATATACTAAGATCATAAATCATCATTTGTACATATACTTACCTTTCATTCTCAAACATAATATACAATGCAAACATACCTAATTCGGATACATATTCACTTAATCATTTATTTTCTCGGAATGCCCGTTTGAACCGTTCAGAAACATAAGGATATGCGGATAGCTCGGAAAGCATATACAATGCAACGTCCCAGATGTGGTCTTACATGTAATCAAACATCGATGCCACTATCCCAGACAGGCTCTTACACGAAATCAGATACGATGTCAATGTCCCAGACATGGTCTTACACGCAAAACAGAAGTCGATGCCAACGTCCCAGATGTGGTCTTACATGATAACACATATCGGAATCCTATGTCATGATATATGTATCCTAACTATTCCTTAGGTTCGTACGGGGCTTTTCGGACGCCGGAACTTTGTCGATACTTTCTCGAATAGCACATATTGAGCTTGAATATTCATTCATTACAATTCAATATCATATGAACAATAATAATTCAATTCAAACACATTTATTTGTATATAAACTTACCTAAATGCAGTTCGGATAGATGAAATCTGCTACTCGAAACGACTTTTGACTTTCCCCCCGATCTAATTTCGTATTCTTTAATTCTCGATCTATATAAATTCAAATTTAACTCCTTTATTTACCAAATCATTCAAATCAATCTATAAACACATATTTAGGGCATTTTACAAATTAGCCCTCACATTTTCACATTTTGATACTTTAGTCCTAATTTTACAAAATCACAAAATACACATAATTTGCATATACTCATGCTTGGATGAATATTCATAGTACTCATACAAGTCCAAACATTTCATTTATTTCACATCTTAGTCATTCAATTTACAATTTTCACAATTTAGCCCATTATACTCAAAATCACTAAAAATTCAAAGACAAAATATATCAACCCAACATATATCTTTTATTTTCCAACAACTAACATCACAAATCTCACAAATTCATCAATTACATATTTCAAAATCATCATCAAAATCAGAAATTTGAGCATGGGCTTTATAGTATACATAGCAACGATTACAAAAATGTAGAAATTATCAAAAACCGATAAAAAATCATACCTTAATTGAATAATATGAATGCCGAATGCTTTAACCCTAGAAATGGTGTTCTTAATCTCATATTTTTGGCAAACAAAGGAAATATGGACACAAAATTCATGTTTTGTTATAATAATAACATTAATTTGTATAATTACTAATGTAACCTTTTTCATTTCATTTAAATTCCACTATGTAATGTCCAATATTGTCCATTCCAACTTTCAATGGTCTATTTGCAACATAAGGACCTCTCAAATAATAAGCCAAATCAAATAGACACTTTTAACATATAGCAGGCATCTTCGCAATTAGGTCCTTTTATCAAATTAAACACACAAACGATTTAATTTTCACACGAAACTTTTACACATGCTAATTCAAATATCTTAAGCATGAAAACAATATTTAAATATTTTTTTGACTTGGATTTGTGGTCCTGAAACCACTATTCTGACTAGGGTCTAAACCAGACTGTTATAGTGGCATTGTTAATCGATTACGTGTAAGACCCTGTTTGGGACAGTGGCATCGATATGTGATAACATGTAAGACCATATCTGGGATATGGCATTGTAAGAGCTATATGTTATTGCGAGTATCCTTAACGATTCTGAACAGTTCAACGAGCAAAGTCAAGTCAAGAAAAAATATGTGAATGAGCTAAGTGACCCATGTACGTACGAAATTCAAATGAGTATTGAAAAGGGGAAATATTTGATGAACTCGATTAAGACATTGAATATATGATTAATGAGAAAGGTTTGTGAACTTGAATTTGTTTTTATATGTGCTTATTCATATCTTGTTTAATGGATAAAAATGATATTGATTCATGAAATGAATTTATTTGTATATGGCTTACTAAGCTTTTAAAGCTTACTGTGTTTAATTTTCACTATTTTATAGATTATCGAAGCTAACTCGGACTTGGGGATCATCGGGAAACGTCATCACACTATCGATCATCTCATTGGTACTTTTGGAGCTTTGTATATATGGTGTATGGCATGTATGGGCTAGTGTCATCTTAGTATGTTTTGAGTTATGATTTTAGCCATGAGATTTAGCTTGTAAATGTTGGTATATTTAGACATTTAAGTTGGCTTGAATTGTGTTTGTAAGTGATATATATGTGATGTATATAATGCCTTATATGTTGGCTTGTTTGGGGTGGTAACGTGTTGATTATTTTGTGATAGTTGTAAGTTGGTGTATTAATGCTTGGAAGATTGGCATATTGTGGTTTGATTTTGAGATGATGATATGGTGCAATTTGTGTCATGATATAGATGATAATTTGATGAGTAAATGCATTTTAGTAGCTATGTAAGTTGTGATGATTTTGGCTTAATGATTTGGTATGTTTGGATATGGAATTAAGCAGTTGAAATAATTGAGGATAGATGGCATGATATGTGTATGAATTGGCATGTTTTGGCTGCCTATATATGTAATGAATTGGTACTATTTTGGTTACTAGGTGTGCTTGAAAGTAGGGTGGCAAATTGGCTTTACAAATAGCCTATTTTTGTCCACACAGGCAGAGACACGGGTGTGTGTCTCAATCGTGTGTGATACACGGTCGTGCTGCACGGCCGTGTGTCCCCTGGGGTAGCCCTTTGAATTAAAGTCAGTATACCCTACAGGTTTGGCACGGCCTAGACACACAAGTGTGTCTACTGGCCGTGTGTGGCACACGAGCTGGCACATAGGCGTGTGGTCGACCGTGTGACCCAAGTTAGTAACCTTTCCAGGATTTCCACGGCCATGGCACATCGGCGTGTCCTCGACAATGTGGTGCAAGTCAGTAGGTATGCCCTGTTTTCACACGACCTATGACACGGGAGTGTCTGGTAGCCGTGTGAGGCACATGGCCTGTTCACACGGGCGTGTGACCCTTAAATGTTGAAAATTTTTCTAAGTTTCTCAAAGATTGCAAATGTTATCAGTTTAGTCCCGAACCACTTCTAAGCATGTTTTAAGGTTTTGTAGAGCCTTATAAGGGACAATGTGAACGATTTGAATGGATTTTATATATGAATGCATAAATGTCTATGTTTTGTATGTGAACGATGTGTATTGATCGGTAATGCCTCGTAACCCTATCCTGGCGACGGATACGGGTTAGGGGTGTTACAAAATGAGCCACTCCAGTCTAAATTCTTTACTTAAACTCTTTGCATCCTTTATGTAGGCCAAGATTTCAGATCTATCTTCCTCATCCATCTAAGCCTTCTTTACCACAGTCATTGAATTCACTTTGACCTCAATTACCCTTGTGCCCAGATCTAGACCCATCTGCATTACCTGGATGCAAGCCAAGGCTTTAGCCGCAAACGCCGAAGGTATGTTTTTGTTAATCATTATTTTTGAGCCTATTACCTGTCCTCTTGAATCCCTGCTAACAATACTAGAACATGACTTCTTTTCTTGAATTCTATATGCAACATCAAAATTTAACTTAACACATGGGTTTTCCGGTATCTTCCATCGCTCGGCCACCTCCCTCCTCTCAAGTAACTTATTGCTCAAATTATCTAACTCCCTGAGATAGTTTTTAATAAAGTTTGAATGACTAATCCATCTTTTTTTTCTCACTTTCATGCACTCATTTGTTTCTGCTCGTCCAAATTACCCATAAAGCACATGTAAATTTTCTACATTTATTTTTCAAATTCTGTTAAAAAATGTAGGCAATCCAGTCTATATTTCCCATGTCTGTAATAGTTTGGGGCCATACAAAGTTCAAGTGATTCCAAACCTCTTTTGTAATTCATCAATCATGTATTACATGTTCTGTTGTTTCTGCTTCCTCTTTCAAATCTAGGACAAACTGTCATTCCAATCATTCTTCTGTTATGTAGATTCTTAAATTTAGGAAGAAAATTACAGGCTATTCTTCATATTGTAATTTTTATTTTTGGTGGTAGATTCAGTAGCCATATTTTCTTGTAAACGTTCCCTTTTTTTAAAATATTATATAACAATGATCAAATTCCAATTTAGATTTTTGTATTACACTTAAATTTGAGATTTAACTTTTACAATTTAAATTTTTTTTACATAATTTGTCATATGAACTTTTATAATATCATTAGTTAATCTAAATATTTTAATTCAATTAAAATATTAACGTCAATTTTTAAGAATTATTAACACCATTAAAATTATTTTTTAAATTCAAGTACATTAAAATATCATTATTTTTTATATATCTACCAAGTGGGTTTTTTTTTTTTTTAGTTTCAAAATATTGCACTAATAAATTTTTTAGAAGACTTCTAAAAGTGCTAACAACTATACTTGAATTTTTAAATTCAAAAAATAAATGGACTAAATTCTTGAAAATAAAACAACGTAGACTAAATTTTGAGTGTTTTATAGAAAGTAAAAAGTGAATGGAAAGACAATAGGAAAAATAAATCATTCTCTATTCTAATGCATAAGTCAATCATTTCACATTTAAATGATGAGAGAAATAAAAATGTAAGAAGAGTATATTTTAGTTCAAAATTATGCATTTTCAAATTCTCTTATTTTTCAGCTCTATCAAATAGTTGCTGGAAAGACAATTACATCTATTTTCTCAAAATTTCCATATTTCCTACCAAACACTATGAAAAAAAATATATTTTTTTTATCTTTCCATTTTTCTACCCTTCAATTTTCGATCTTTTCAAATTTCTTTCCACCCTACAAAGTAAAACTTTGTATTCTAGTATTGGATCCATCCCCAAGAATTTCAACTTGGAATATTGGAATTGTAGATTTGGAAATAACATCAATCTAAGACAGATAAGGTTTCTCTCTACCCTGCTAATACAACAATACTTCCATTCAAGTCACGAATAAACTTTCTCTACATTTTTTCTCCCATATTAATACTCTTTTTTTATGTATATTTTTCAGTCTTAAGCTTTGACTGTACATTGAATTTCAAATCCTTCGCTTCCTTTGAATCTCTTTTCATGTGTGATACAAAAACTACATGGAGAGTAGCTCCATCTTTTGAAGTGGAAAAGCAAAGTTACCCTTTAAGTTTAGGAAAAGGAAGAAACAATTTACATCTACTGGGAAGAGCAGATTTTGTATTTTCATCTCACTTCCATGACTATATCGGCAGATTGTTAGCATAGCAGCTGGTCAGGGCCATGGAAATGTTTTGGTTCCCAAGACTGACTGCTTATTCTTCTTCGAAGGTTGTTTTGTTTGTATGAGATGAGACCTAAGGCTGTATTCTTCTAACTGTTCAATAGCAGTAGCAAGAAATCTTGTCAAAGATAAAGATAATAGATATGACAGTAAATATATGAAAATAGAAACAAAACTTTGCACTTGCACTATCTATTTTAGCCAGCTCATATGGTGAGCTGACGTTAGCCAACCAGTTTGATAGGGATGGCCTGACCTACAGTCGCAACATGGTAACCACAAGTTGATTATGTCATCATCCTATGGGTTAAACTTTGATCCATGCAAATGAAAGTTCCAGATCCAAGCAATATATAATGGTTAGTTGTTAATCATATTTAATCCAAGAATTCAAGATCTGACAAGGGATGTAATGTGTGATCACCTGCAGATCTGCGGTTGAAGCCAACAAAGCTTCACATTGGTCAAGCATGTTTTGCTCTTGTGCGGAAATTGCAGCAAGCTCAGAAACCCAATTGTTTACCCCTTCCACCTACATCACATTAAATATTGAGAACCGTTAAGCATCTGGAATGAATTACTAACATAAAAAACACAAATCAGCTATGAAGTCGCATGCTAATAATATCCGAATTCTGAGTTTCTTTTTTTTTTCTAACTGCTTGTGTTGTCTGCAATTCTGTCAAAATAGTGAAGAAAATGGTGGGTTGGATAAATACCTTTGGGACTAAAGAATAAATGGAGGATCCCATAGCCTGCATCACGTCGACAACAGAGCAAATAGCAGCTTTCAGTGATTCACTGTCCGCCTGATGAGTACAAAATACAGTGAGCATGTAAGATTTCTCTTTGCGGATATCAGTCCAAAGTACTTCTCTAAACAAACATACCCTTCCCCCATCAGTTACGGGAAGATGGAGGGTGGTCGCCTTTAGATCTTCTACTGCTCCAGCTAAACAACGTATATGATCTCTTTCAAGTAACACCCAATCCTTGAGGTATCCCATCTGCATGACTCATGTATAAACATACATGAAAATTCTATAGACTGACAAAAATAAAAAAAGCTACAAATTGGTATCCAAAAGCATGACTAAGTTGAAAATAATTGTCTCTATGTCTGATTGTCAAAGGCACTGGTGTTGCTTATCTATCCTCCATGGTTATGCAACAGAGTCAGTGGTGATGTTTTCCTCCTAGCTTCGTCCTATATAAGTTCTAAATTTATAGCTTCACTTTTAGAACTTGTTGAATAAGTAAGCCTCATAAATATGGGGATGTGGAATACAATTGAATCAAATAAAATTATTAGCACCAACCCAGATGGGAAAATTCAGACATATGAAAAGATTATTAACTGGAATTATGTCAGGAGCAAACTACTGAGGCTTGGGGCAAAATGCATGATGCAGAATGAACCTTCAGTCATGGCTTTCTTCATTTACATAAAAGGTTAGCACAATTAGAAGATTATTATCTGTGGGCTGAACCTACTTTAGGAAAGGCCAGCAGTTTCGATTCTCTAATTAAGACATAGATTCATTGATTATGATTTTATTTCAATTGAGTTTTTTCTTGAATTCTCATTGTTATTTTATGTTAGTTGAGTTCTTTTCTTTTTAGAATATGTTGATCTTTATTTAAAGATAAATGAAATAATAAACACTTAAGTTGAAACTTTATGAAAAAAAATCTTCACAAAAATCATGGCGGTCACAAATCAACTTTACTCCTAGCTTATATCTAATAACTCGTCCTTTCTTTAAACTTAATCTCGATCAATTACCTAATGAAATAGATACAAGAGATGATGGAACTTAATTGTTTGTTGTTTCATTATTAAAATGTGTAGTTTTTTATTCATCAAACCATGCTCATGTTTATGGGAGTTGCTAGTAAAGAAAGCTTAGCTGGGTTATTTTTGAAAAATGTTGGTGAGAAGTTTGAAGAGATTTATCGAAGGTGTTAAAAAATGAGAAAAAGCTTGTGAAGGTTCACGATCCTTATCTATTTCAATTATTAGTAATGAAAGGATTAACGGTGTGATAGTAATGGTTTTATTGAATAAAAATACCTTCAATTTGACTACAATGATGATTGATGGAAGTGTGCGGACAAGACAAATGTCAATCACTTTGGGGGAAGTTACTTTTTCCAAGATTATCTTGACTCCAAGCTTGAGAACAAGCTCTTTTTCCAAAAGGAGAACAATGTTGTAGATGCTTTGCGGCCAAACCTATGTTAGGAAAGGCCATTAGTTTCTGTTCTCTAATTAGGGCTTAGGTTTTTCAGTTGCAATTTTATTTTAGTTTATTTCATTCCTTTCCAGAGTAAGTTTCTTATTTATATAATAAGCCTGATCCTTATTTGAAGGACAAATGAAATAATAAAACTTATGTCGATTGTTTATCAAAAACCTGAAGAAATATAGGTCTCTCTTTAGAGTCCTAAGGCTTCAAGCTCCCTTTAATGAGCTTGAATGATTTTCCCTTCTATCACCCTACGACTCAATCCCAAACTCATGACAATAACCCATTTAAAATCTTACAAGGCACTTTAATTCCTTTAATCAACATCTCAGCCAAATTAAGAAGCTTGAAGGCTCGCATCAATGCTATATGTCATCCCTGTAACCATGTAAAAATAAAGTAGGCCCCTTATTGATCTCAATATACTTCCAAAATCTGTGAATGGATAAAAAATATACTAGTGATAAGAAATTTAGACCTATAGAGTGGACCAAGGCATAGCTTAGTGATATCCACATTTCCTCTAAAAGGTTCAATCTCCCTTTCCCTACAATGCGACAATTTAGACCTGATAGTTGAAAGAAGTTAAATAAGCATGCACTGAATACCTCCATTTAGCTTCACTTGGAGTTGCAAGTCAAAAATGTGCCTAAACTATTATTATAATGTCGAATTTAAATATAACGGCGTTTCTAACATCAAGACTATAGAATAAAAGTTTGTAGAAGAACGATAGTGTTACTGAGAGAGGCATTACTTGATCATTCAAAATAGAGTTCAACTTGATCTCTAACTTCAACCGTTGGAGATTGATTCTTTTCTTGATCAAAGCATCCCACAGACTCAAAGTCGCATTCCAAACATTGTATGCAGTTTCCTGCAAGAACATATCAAAATTTTACTCTAATAGATTTAGCATGTTGTGTGCCATATCTAAAGCTCCCCATCATATGCATATGAAACTACCATGAGTTTCTTCATAATAGGGAATGCATGAACCATGTCATATTTGAAGGTCTAAGCCCATCATATGCCTATACATTGTAATGAAGTTCCTCACAGTAGGAAACTGATAACTTGGACCAAGATGCAAATAGGAAAATAACCAGAAATTTTTCTTTATTCAATAATTAAATAAACGTAAGAGAAATAAAATTTTCCTATTCATATCATCAAAGGTTATCTCCATGAAATATTTGCTAATATTTGTTGACAGAGTTGTTCCCTAAGACAAGAAATTTACCTCCGCATTTACTTTCTGAATATACAATACAGCTTCTGAATGGGCATTGGCATATCGCCACTGCAAATAACAATTGTAAAGAAGACGCAGTTGATGAGCATCCTCTATGAAGCTTGCACTTTTTCTTACCTTCTGAAAATCAGTGATAAAACTGATATCTGGAGTTGAGCTATGGGATTGACTCGATAAGGTGGATGTCCTCATCTGAGTTAGACTGACTACCCTTGGAGAAGGACCAACTCCACTTGGAATTGAATTGATAACTGAGGTTGAGCTAGAAGTGGACGTCCTCATCTGAGTTGGACTAGCTACCATTGGAGTTGGACTGGTAACTGAAGTTGAGCTATGGGATTGACTCGATGAGATGGATGTCCTCATCTGAGTTGAAGTAACTACCCTTGGAGTTGGACTGGCTCCTCTTGGAGTTGAACTGATAACAGAAGTTGAGCTATGGGATTGACTCGATGAGGTGGATGTCCTCATCCGAGTTGGACTAACTACCCTTGGAGTTGGACTGAACCCTCTTGGAGTTGAACTGATAACTGAAGTTGAGCTATGGGATTGACTCGATGAGGTGGATGTCCTGATTGGAGTTGGACTGACTCCTCTTGGAATTGAAATGATAACATTTGGAGTTGGACTTACTCCTCTTGAAGTTGAACTGATAACTGAAGTTGAGCTATGGGATTGACTCGATGAGGTGGATGTTCCCATCCGAGTTGGACTCACTACCCTTGGAGTTGAACTAATAACTGAAGTCAAGCTATGGGCTTGGCTCGATATGCTGGATGTTCTTATTCGAATTGGACTGACTACCCTTGAAGTTGGACTGACTCCTCTTGGGGTTGAAATGTGAACAGAAGTTGAGCTATGGGATTGACTTGATGAGGTGGATGTCCTCATCCCAGTTGGACTCACTACCCTTGGAGTTGAACTGATAACTGAAGTTGAACTATGGGATTGACTTGATGAGGTGTATGTCCTTATCCGATTTGGACTCACTATCCTTGGAGTTGGATTGACTCCTCTTGGAGTTGAACTAACTGAAGTTGAGCTATGGGATAGACTCAATGAGGTGGATGTCCTCATTCGAGTTGGACTGATTACCCTTGAAGTAGGACTGACCCCTCTTAAAGTTGAACTAACTACTGGAGCTGAGCTATGGGATTGACTTGATAAGGTTGATGCCCTCATCCGAGTTGGACTGACTCCTCTTGAAGTTGAACTTATAACTGAAGTTGAGCTATGGGATTGACTCGATAAGCTCGATGTTCTCCTCCAAGTTGGACTCACTACCCTTGGAGTTGTACTGACTCCTCTTGAAGTTGAACTGAGAACTGAAGTTGAGCTTTGGGATTGACTTGATGGGATGGATGTCCTAATCCAAGTTGGACTGACTTCCCTTGGAGGTAGACTAACTCCTATTGGAGTGGGGCTAACTCCTCTTGAAGATGGACTAGAAGGTCCTGCCGGATATGGACTAATGCCCGTAGAAATAGAGGTCCTACTTGGTGACTGAGATCGAGATCCAGAATTTGCTACGGTCGATTTTTCCAATGAACATGCACAAAGGATCCCAGTAGGTACAGTTGCCTGCAGAGGCTTATCATTAATTAAAATTGCCTCAGACCCTACTCGACCAATTTCTTCATGCCTTGCAGCATCGCCAGAAATTTTTTGTAGAGGTTTACCTAAATTATTAGACATTGGCATTCTTTTCAGTGATGATACTGTTCCTGGAACCGGTGTAGATAAATTTTTAACAATCTTATCCCCCAAATCCACACTTTTGTTCAATGAATTGGAAGATAATTTCCCACCAATTCTACTTGGCCATCGATGATGATCTATCAATCGGCTAGGCAAATCATCAACAGGTTTTGCATTTTCAGACTGATCAGCTGCATTTTTCCCATCAAGTAGATTTCTCTTTCTCTCTGGACTAGGCTTTCGTGATAAGGTGGAGGTCTCTGATTGTTGTTTATGAGCCACATTTGAAGGTGGTTTCAATGTGCGATCCAAGGAAACATTACTACCAGACTTTTCTTTTCCCTTTTGGCTAAGAGGAATAGAAATATCATCAGATTGAAATGAAACACTATGACTTCTCATGGTAGAAGGCCATAAACTTTCTGGTATACGATCAGCTGATAGCCTTCTAGATGAAATTGGCATAGATTTTGATGAATCATGAACTGGAGTAGAAGGATTTTGATGCGACGGTGGTGTTGATGGACGCTTCCTCTCAGCTGACACAGCTCTCTTTTGCACCACCTGGAAAGGTGTAGGGCTTGTGCTAGTTAGGTTTGGAGATGGAAAACGCCTAAGAATAGAATATGTTGGTGGAGTGGGTGCTTCATAACTCGAACTAACTTCCTTAGTTCGAGGATGGCTGGTAGTGAGTACTGCATTGTTCTTTTCAGTAGGAACAAGGGGTGGTCTTATGGTATCCACAACAGCAGCAAGCTTCCATAATCGTTGCTCTGATTTACATCCATCCATCCGAACTCTCCAAACTAAACCACGTTCATGGGATTTTCCAAATAAAAAACAAACCTACATTTAACAGACTGACTTTTAGATGAATCCCACATTTATATAGAATAACACTCACTGCTCAAAAAGAAGATATTTTTCCCTGGAATAAATCTGCCACTAACAAAAAATTAGATACATACCTGCATAATGGCAAAAAGGAAAGGAATAATTATAAACACCATAGGAGAATAAAATAAAACTTTACATAATCTTAGATCTGACTGATGAATAGCTAGAGAATTACAAGAAAATAACTGAAATGAGCGTGGTTATTCATCAAGAAAAGCCCAAATCCAAGCAGATCAAATCAAACAATAACAATGAGTAACAACATCAGGTACAATGGAAAGTCCTTAAAAATTTCAGTCCAGTTCTATCCAACTTATATTAACGTTCACTGTACTTTTTGGTTAAATCTACACCAAAGTGCAAATGCAAAGTATTAAGGTGTCTCTCATGGAAATGAGAAACTAGACAGTTAAGTCTGTACTGGTTCCTGGTCGTGAAGGTGTAGGATAAGAAGACAACAATAAGAAAGGTGAGTAGTGTCTGTGTCTGTGTGAGAGAGAGAGAAGGCTTCTCTCTCTAAATGTCACTGGTTTTGTCCAAGTTAACATTTATTTTGGGTAAACTATAAAAAATAGTCACTTTTGTTTACCTCAGATTACATTTCAGTCACTTATGTTTGAAACATTACGTTTTAGTCACTTACGTTATCATTTTATTATGAATTAGTCACTCTACCGTTAAACTCCGTTACCTCCTTAATGGTGGTCCTACGTAGCAGTCCAAATAGATTTTAAATACCAACTTGAATTGCCACGTAGGATGGTTGTTAGGGAGATAATGGAGCTTAACGGTAAAGTAATCATTTCATAACAAAATAATAACGTGAATGACTAAAACATAAGATTTCAAAAATAGGTGATTAAAATGTAATTTGAAGCAAACAGAAATGATTATTTTTGTAGTTTACCTTTATCTGTTGTGCTTCTCATGAGAATGCCATGGTCGGCTAGGCAGAAAAAAAAAAATCGTAACCCCACTCTGGCTTCTTCCCTTCCTTCAATGCCTTCTAGTTTGCTTTCCATGAAAAGGAATTAGGAAATGATCCCAACAAACAATTGCATCTAAAAATAAGAAAAAATTTTAAATTACATGGGAGTTGTACTTGGGATCACATGTATGATTTACTAAATGACGTTAACATTAACATATAACAATTAAAAACTTAAAATGCAACTAACAAAATGAGAAATAATTTAATTTTGTTTGTTGGTGTTCATATCTGTTTAGTACACCTAAAATAATTGTAAAGAAAAAAAAAACAAGAAAAATACTGAACCTTTGTACTGCTAATGTAGTTGAATATATGGGAAAGGACGTGGAGGGTCACATGCAAGGAAGATCATTGTCCATCCCCACAAATTAACAGTAAAAACTTTGAATAATACTTGAGAAGATTCTGTAATCAGATAAAATATTGTTTCTAAATTAAACAATTATTTCTAAATTGACCATTTCTTTTCTTTTCTTTTTTGTTTTCCAAATTAAGGAACGAAAATAGATGGAAGCAAGATAATTTTGATTAAAATTGCAATAATTTAGAAGGGCTAAAGTCTTTTAATTGAAAACTTGAAAAGAATCCAAATCATAACAATGTTTATATTAGACAGAGTTATGTCGATAAAATTGAGGACAAAAATACAATAATCAAAATAACAAAACTGCTTCATGTAAATCTATCTGAAAGAAAGTTGCAGAAATTGTTCATTGAATCCATCCACCAAAAATATCAAAAAAATTGATTACTTAATACTAATTTAATTTAGTACCTTTTCTTATTTTTGTTTTATCTTAATTCGGTGATCTAAGGAGACGATCAAAACAAAGCAAAAGGCTAAAAATTAATTTCAACATATATCTCAGAATAAAGAAGAAATAAATTTTATTTAATTAAAAAAACTCACCTCCTTCAATCTAAAATTTCTTCCAAATGATTTGAATCACATAAATTTTAACCTTTAATTCTTTGAAGTTCAACATAAAAAAGGAACCTAGAGAGTGATCGCTTGAGTAAAGGAGAGATCGCCGGAATTGGTCAGAGCGCAAATATTCCGGCGAGAGATGGACACCGATTGGATTTCTTGTTTTTATTTATAAAGAGAAACGTGCGAGAACTGAAATAAAATAAAATAAAAGGAGAAACAGGGAGAAATAAATTGAGGGAAAAGAAAACGGTTTTTCAGTTTGAGAGGGACTAAGAATGGCGCCGTTTTTGCGCCAACCTGTTTTATTGGGATTTTCAGAACTTGCAACTTCAAAGGAGAAGACAAGTTTTCTTTTGTCATGTAACCTTCTCAAAAACATTTTTTATACATTTGTCATTGTATAACCATCCTAATTATGAAGTGGTTGTTCTCAAAATTTCAATGCACTCTTGATATGAGGCTTATGCTAACGAATCGCATTATAATTTTCAAGTGAAATTACTTATTGCATCCCATAAAATCTTTCATAATTCTATTACAATCTCATCCATCAACTATATCCATACAAGATCAAAGTAATTTTTGTCATATTAATCATGACTAAACTCATCCATGGTCACATATGCAAATATAGTCAAATGACAGAGATTAATTGAATACTTTATTTTTTATTAGAAACTAACCAAATACATAAATGTCTGAAAACACATATAAATCAAATAAAATACAAACTCCCACTAAGTCATGATGTTCTCAAATAATATAACACCCATATGAGCAGTGCACTCATGAAAGATATTGGGTGGTAAACCTTTTGTGAGCGAATCTGCTATAATGGAGTTTGTGTAACAGCCTGTTTTCCAGTGGTGTCGAAAACAATAGTTTTGAGACCATAACTCCGACGTGAGATTCTTAAAAAAAATTTTATTTAATATTCATGAGTCAAATAGAGTATTATATTAAATTTATTATTTAATAATTTTTCCATATTGAATAAATAGTTAAGCAAGTGGTTTAAGTCAAGTGATTTTGGAAAGGTATCAGCACCTTGTTTCTGTAAACCGAGCTCGTAAATATTATGGAGTTACTATATAACTATATTAAATTTCAATCCAGTAATTTTATCATTTGATTAATTAATTAAAGAAAAAGGATTAAACCGTAAAAACTGCAAAAGTCAATCACTATTAGTGTTTGAGTGTCAAATCGTATTTATAAGCTAATGGAAGGGATTGAAAAGGCAATTTATCCAAAATTTAGCTAGAGCCCGGCTTTGTGATGTGAATTAAGTAAGTTTTGCTATTTATTAAATTATTAAAATGATTAAAGTTTTAATTACAATAAAACAAAAGAAAAAACAAGCTTAATCTCTTTCATTTTTTTTTATTTTCCAAAGCTGAACCACTATTAGAGGACCATAAAGCTTTGACTTTAATTTTCTTCTTTCATGTAAGTGATTTCCCTACCTGTTTCTTGTAATTTTTATATATTTGAGATCGTTGCAACTAGGTCTAATTAACACGTATCTTCATTTTCAAAACTGTTAAAGATTTTGAATTTTGTCATTAATGAATTTTAGTTGATTTTGATGTTAAATGAAAGATTTATAATCTTGATTCTTGTTTAAGAATATTTTGTAAAAGAATTTTTGTTAGTTTTGAACTTAAGGACTAATATGAAAATTTGTAAAATTTGGCCTATTGAAGTGTAAAATTTCAAATGATTAAAGGTTGTATAAGGGTGTTGTTAAATTCGGTTATGGATATTAGGGGTTAAATGTTAAATTTTTAATAGTTTTGGCTTTACGGACTAGATTGAAAGAAATGTAAAAGTTTAAGGAAAATATGTAAAAATAAAAAATTAAGGGTCACATGCATAGAATTGAGTTTGAATATTTATTTGAATTTGATAAATTTAATTTAATCATTATAGATCAAGAATTGGATTGTACGAAGGATAACCAGGGAATTGAGAAAATTGCAGATTAGTCCTAATGAATCAACCGTTAGCGTATCTTAGATAAGTTCATAGTAAAAATAAATATATGTATTTATTTATGACTTGTATATGTTTTGGTTCAATTGTAATTGATGTTGATCTTTGATATTAAGTTGTTAATTTAAAAATGCTTACAATTTTAGTTATGAACTTACTAAGCTTCTTAAGCTTACTTGATATGTTCTTGTTTTTCTATAGCCAATGTTTTGTGGAACTAATTGGACGGATCAACTTTAGAGCTCACACTATCCAGCCTTTTTTTTTATAGTTTTTGATTTGACTATTTTGGTTTGTGGCAGGCTTTATTGTTAAGGAACTTAAACTTATAGTTGAATTTGTAATTAAGTTATAAGTTAAAGTTGTTCTATGGTGTTTAGTTTATGTTTCATATTGGACTTCTAGTGAATGTGAAGTAAATAGATGAAATGTCATGTTGAATATGTTTGGTAAATTTGATGATTTGAGCTTTATGAATGGCATTCATGATTTGGTAATTGGTGAAACAAATGATAGTTTGTTTTGGTGTATTACTTGTGGATAGACCTAGAAATGGTCGTTGTAACACCCTTAACCCGTATCCGTCGCCGAAATAGGGTTACAAGGCATTACTAAATAATACGCATCATTTACATACATAACACATACATTTAAGCATTCGTAATCAAAATCCATTCAACACATTCCCATTGTCCCTTATAAGGCCCTACGAGACCTTAAAACATGCTTAAAAGAGGTTCGAGACTAAACCGATAACATTTAAAAACTTTGGGAAACTTATATAATTTTCATGCATATAGGGTTCACACGCCCGTGCGAACAGGCCATATGGAAACAGGGCATACATACTGACTTGCATCACATAGCAGGAGACACGCCCGTGTGCCATGACCGTGTGAAAACTGGAGGGTATACTGACTTGGCCACACGGCTGGCCACACGCCCCTGTGCCAACCCGTGTGAGACACATGGCTAGTAGACACGCTCGTGTGTCTAAGCCATGTAACTCTCTGACTTGTTTAACTAAGATTCAAGGGTCACATGGTCGGGTCACATGCCCGTGTGCTCAACTGTGTGGCATGAAAATAAGCTTGATTTAAGCTATTATTCCCACCTATCATTCATGTACCTAAAAGCATTCATTTGGCATCAATTTCACATACAATAAGCAACCAAAAATGACCATTTCATACACATTTCATGCCATTTAAATTCCATCCATTTCACTACTCAAATCCATAACCCAAATCATGCCAAACTAATATGCCATAACCTTAAGTTCTATATGCATTTTCTCACCATCTTATTAACTATTTCATGCCTCAAAACAAATAAATTCATCATCTTAAAACCATTTCACAACATGTCATTTCTCAACCCTAACACGTCATTGATAATTAGCCAAATTAATTAACCATCTAAAAAACACGTGAATCCATACCAAACTTGCCAAAACATAAAACATTATATGCGTCATATATCACTTATCAAACTTATGAATTAAGCCAACTTATATGGCCAAATACACACCAACATTTACAAGCCAAATCTCATGGCTAATATCATAAGTCAAAACATATCATCATATCACTAGCCTATACATGTCATATACTATATTTATAAAGCATCCAAAAAATACCAACAAGTAGTCGATAGTGATGACGGTTCCTGATGATCCCCAATGTCTGAGCTAGCTTCGATAATCTATAAAATAGGGAAAGAATACACAAAGTAAGCTTTAAAAGCTTAGTAAGCTATATACAAATAAAATTACACATGAATCAATATCATTTCCATCAACATGAGTAAACATATATAAGCTTACAAACCTTCCCAAATGTATACATATTCAATTTCATAAGTGAGTTCATCAAATACCTCACTTTTCAATACTTGTATGAATCTCATACGTACTTGAGTTGCTTAACTCATTACACATTCTTTCTCGACTTGACTTTTCCTGTTAAACCTTTCAGAATCGTTAAGGATACTCGGAAATCATATATAGCTCGTACAATGCCATATCCCAAATACGGTCTTACATGTTATCACATATCGATGCCAATGTCCCATAAATAGTCTTACACGAAATCATATAGTGATGCCAATATCCTAGACATGGTCTTACACGTAATCACAATACAATGCCAATGTCCCAGACATGGTCTTACATGTAATCACATCTTGGTAATCCCAATGTCATAACATTTGTATCCTATACTATTCCTAAGGTTCGTACGAGACTTTCGGATATCATAACTTCATCGATTCTTGCTCGTATTTGCTCGTTAAAAATTCATAGCAATTCAATGACAATTAAACATTTATAAATCAATTTAAAGGTATTTATTTGCATATGAACTTACCTTGTATATACGATGAACGAATCGGATTGACTACTCGATAACTTTTGATTTCCCCCGACCTAAATCTGATTTCTTTCTTTCTTGATCTATATGAATTCAAATTTAGCTCATTTAATCACCTATTTAGTCAATTTCATCCAAAAATACCTATTTGGTCATTTTTACACTTTAGCCCCTAAAGTTTCACATTTATTCAATTTAGTCATTATTTCACAAAAATATAAATTACACCAAATTTGACAAAACTCATGCTTGGCCGAATTGCCATAGTACCCCTAGCAGCCCATATTTCACATTTATTTCACATTTCAACCACATAATTTACACTTTTCACAAATTAATCCCTAAAATGCATTTTTAGCCAAAATCACTTAACAAAACATATTAATCTAACATTTATCTTCTATTTTTCATCATCAACCATCACAAAGCACATGGATTCATCAATGGCATTTTACAAAATCACCAAAAAACTCAAAAATTAAGGCATGGGCTAGCTAGAACACGAAGCAACGATATTAAAAACGGAAAAATCATTAAAAACTGAGCAAAAATGAACTTACAATTAGCAAGAGCAATTACTGAACCTTCAAGCCCTAAAAATGGTGTTTTTCACCTTTTATTTTCGGCTAGAAGAAGAAAGATGGACTAAATCTCTTTTTGTTTTTCATTTAATTAACCTTAATAACTAAATTACCATTTTAACCTTAACTAAAACCATTTAAAAACATTAATTTAATGGCCATTTATGTCAAATTCCACTATCAATGGTCTAATATCAACATAAAGACCTTCCATTTAATAAATCATAGCAATTAAACACCTTTGTCAAATAGAATGCAACTTTTAAATTTTACACGATTTAGTCCTTTTCTCAAATTGAGCTATTAAATAATAAATTTAGCTCACAAAATTTTCACACATACATAATCACATGCTATAAACATAAAAATAATAATAATATAATTTTCTGACCTCGAATTTATAGTTTCAAAACCACTATTCTGATTTAGCTAAAATCAGGCTGTTACAACTCTCCCCCCTTTAAGGATTTTCATCCCTGAAAATCTTAACAGTGAATAGGTTTGGTATTGTTTTTTCATAGTATCCTCGGTTCCCACGTAGCTTCTTCAACCCCATGTCCATGCCATAAGACTTTCACTAATGCAATTTTCTTATTTCTCAGCTCTTTGATCTCACGGGCTAAAATTCTAATCTGTTCTTCAACATATGACATATCTGATTGAATTTCAACCTCGGTCGGGGAAATGACATGTGAAGGGTCAGATCTGTATCTTCGTAGCATCGATACATGAAACACATTATGAATCTTTTCTAAATCAAATGGCAATGCTAGCCGATAAGCCACTGGCCCAATTCGCTCGATAATCTCATACGGCCTGATGAATCACGGACTCAATTTTCCTTTCCGACCGAACCGTAATATCTTTTTCCATGGCGACACTTTCAAAAACACTTTATCCCTGATTTGAAATGGAAATATCTTTTCGTTTCAAATCTGCGTAAGATTTCTATCGGTCTGAAGCTGCTTTCAAACTATCACAAACTACTTTCACTTTTTCTTCTGTTTCTTTGATCAGATCAACTCTGTGAATCTTATTCTTGCTTAGATCAATCTAGTACAACAGTATTCTACATTTACAATTGTATAGAGCTTTGTATGGTTCCTGTAACACCCCTTACCCGTATATGATGCCGGGACAGGGTTCAAGGCATTACCGGACTTAAACATAAACATTCATGCAAAATCGGGCCATAAAATTTCATACAATTTAAAACCATTCATACACATGCATATCATCCCTTATAAGCGCCTACGAGGCCGAACACATACATTAGGAGTGGTTTGGGACTAAACCGAGAACTTTCAGAATTTTTTTAACACTTAGAAAATTTTCAAGTTTTGGAGGGTCACACGCCCGTGTGGCTTGGGGCACGCCCATGTCCTCAGCCCGTGTAACTCTCTGTTTATGACGTCATCAACAAATTAGGGTCATAAAGCCAAGTCACATGCCCGTGTGCTAGGCTGTGTGGCGAATTGAATTCTCAAAAATCAGGTGTAGACTTCACACGACCTAGGCACACGCCTATGTCCTGGGGCCATGTCCTGCACACAGCTGAGACACATGGCTGTGCCTCTACCCGTGTGGCCAAGAAAATGGCTATTTGCCAAGCCATTTTCCACCCTCATTTGCACATACTTAACTTTAATGGTACATTTCATGGCATAAATAAGCTACCAATACATCAACAATTCAGCCTTAAACTTGTCATTTAAAAACCATCATACATAGTCACACTTTGTAATAGCCTAATTTTCAGTGGTGTCGGAACAGTGATTCGAGATCACTAAATCCGGAAAATGAGTAGGAAATATTATTAATTTAGTGAGTATAAGTTAAATGTGAAGTTAGGAAAAATTTTGAAATAGTGAATAGTGTACTAAAAAAATATATATTAAAATAATTAGAATCAAAAACGAGGTATCGAGACCTTGAGAATTTTAAAGCGAGCCATAAATATTTTTATAAATATTTATGGAGTGTTAATAAGTTAGTATTAAAGTTTCGTCAAGAAATTTTAAAGTACTGATAGCTAATTGAACAAAAAGGACTAAATTGTATCAAATGCAAAATTATAGGAAATGATTAAATAGCTTAAATGATAAAAGGAAAAGGGTTTAAAAGGCAAATAGACCCAAGGTCTATTTGGGCTGGACGACAAGGGCATGAAATCAGCAAGAAAATAAGGAGAATTAAGGGCAAAATTAGAAAATTACAAAATTTACTTAATAAAGCGAGGACTAAAGTGGAATTATCTAGATTTCTCTTTATTTTTCTGCATTCTCATCAGCAAAAACACCATGGAAGAGTTCCCTTAAGCTGGTTTTTCATATTTTTACTGCAAGTAAGTTCAATTCTTGATTATTTCTTGAAATTTTTGTGTTTTTGTGACTTTTACAACTAGCTCCAGTTGTTGAATTCATTAGTTTTTGATTCTATGAAAGAAATTGAAAGTTGCTATGAATATGTGCTCGAAGTATATGATGATTTGGCATGGAATTAGAGCTTTAAATTATTTATATGCTGATTTTATTGAAAGAATTGAATAGAAAGCGAATGTTTGAGACCTAAATTGTAAAAGAGTTTGAAGTTAGAGTTTTATGTGGAAATTCTGAATTTCAATAGTTATGAAATAACTTATAATGTCTAGTAAAAGTATTAATTGATAAAATTAGCTTAATTGAGGGGTTAATGGAGCAAGGACTGAATTGTATGAACTGTGAAATTTGGGGCAAAATGAATATCAACATTTTGCACTAAAACAGTTTTGGACAGCAGTAATAGTCTAAATTTAAAAAATCACCAAAAATTGTAGAAATAGAATTAGAGGATAAATAAAATATGAAATTAAAGATTATTGAGTCTAGTTTCTTATCAAAGAAACAGTGTAAGCAATGGAATTGTAAATCATGAGATGTAATAAGTTTTGTGAGACAATGTCAGAATGATTTTGGGTTCCCCTATTTTGACTTTGGAAAATCATAAAAAATTGGATAACAATAATTAAGGGATTAAATTTATATGTTTAAAATATTCAATGAGTATATTTTAAATATAAATAAGCAGAAACATCATTCGAATCTCGTACGATGAGATAATTAATTCTTAGTGAAGAAGGGTCGGAACTGCCAGACACCAGAACAGGGGTAACTTTAAAGAATAAACTGTACTTATTGGCTAAACAAAAATTCTGAAAATTTTGTGGTAATAATATATGTAAGTCTAGTTTCAAGGAAAATTAGCGGTAGCTTAAGATATAAATAATTTAGTGACTATGACACAAATGGACAGTTTTAAATATACATATAAGTAAATAGTAAAATTATTGATAATGTTACTTGTTGCATGTTATATAAATTAAGGATGTGGAACGGAGAGGAGGAAGAGGAAAATATGTATGAATATTCAACTAGCATGGCTAATTTGCATGTTTTAGGCTCATGGACTAAATTGAATAAAAGTAAAATTTTATGGGCAATTTTGTAAAAATGTTAGAAATGACCAATTTGCATGAAATGGATTATTTTATTATTTAAAATTACAAAATTGAATGAAATTATTAATTTAACTCATATCAGGGGAAAACATGTTTTAAGGATTAAATTGAAAAGTATTGAAATTATGGAAAATTTTGATATTTTATAGAATTCATGGGTTGTTATCCATTTGTTTGAGAATGACGGCTGTAAATAAGGATTAAATTGAAAGAATTTTATTTTATTTTAACCTAAGGATGAAATCGTCATTAATTAAAAGTTTAGGGGTAAAATGGAAGTTTTGTTTAGAGCATTAGTTGAATGTATTACAACATGAAATAGATGAAAACGACGATCAAATTTCTTTATAAAGATACAGATGACTCGAATATGAGACTTAAATGTAGAAAAGAAAAGATATCAGATTAATAAAATTATAAACATGTACAGATTCGGGTTAGGGGCGTTACATTTAGTGGTATCAGAGCTAAGGTTTAATCGGTTCTCGGATTGAATGTAGTATATGTGAAGTCTATAAATACATTACATAACCTGTGATAGTATGATATCTTCTGAATCTGATGAGATTTGTTTTACTTAAAGATAGAGATGTTTCCCAACTGAGCTAATTCCGATAATGTTGAAAGCGATACTCAAGTATATGAGTAAAAGATGATTATGATGAGTCCAAACTCATAAAGGTATGAATAAATGTTATATTTAAATTTATGTGTATAGTAAGTAAAATTTTTAAGGTAAGTATCAATATTGAATTGAATGAAATTGAGATAAATATTTGATAGTATGTTGTTGGAAAGTGAATTTTAAAATGAATTGTTATTGAATTGAAATTGAAATTGAAATTAAAATGTAAATTGATTGGAAAATTGAAACAAATAGAATACATGAGAAGTTAATATTGGAATGGCTTTGATTCGATGATATGGAAATGAATGGATTTGAAATGTGAAAAGTGATTGAAATTGAATCAAATTGAATTGAATGTGATTATTTAAAATGTATATTGATTGAAAAGAAATTAGTAATTTTAAATTTGATTGGACAATAAATAAAAAAATATGAATCGAATAAAAATAAATTAAATTATGAATATGTGTAAATATGTGAATTGTGTATTGATTGAAAAGTGGTTGGAATTGAATCGAAGTATAATTATATGTGAATATCTGAAATATGTATTGGTATTGAATTGTATAATGATTGGAAAGTGGAAAAATGAATTTGAATTAAATTGAATTGAATTGAATGAAATTATGATTATTGAAATGTGTATTGGTTGGATATTGAAATATGAGAAATTGTGATTAAATTGAAAGCGAATTTGAAATAGAAAAATGATTTGAATACCCTACTAACTAGTCGGACTGAGTCGGATATAGTTGGCATGCCATAGGATTTGGAAGTGTTCAGACACTGAGTGCCATACTGGTGTGTTTGGTTAGAATCCGCATATCTGCCAAAGTCCGAGTCTTGTTAATAGGGGTAAATATGAATATTAAGTAAAATTGAAATAAGAATTAAATTCCCTATTAACTTGTCGGGCTAGTCGGATATAATTGGCATGCCATAGGATTGGAAGAGTATGCGGGATTTATCGGCTTTACCGATCGAGCACTTATGTCTTGAGTTCATTTACGGAATCGCTATCATTACCGATTCGGCACTTGTGTGTCGAATATTGTTAATGTTACCGTTACCGATTTGGCACTTTGTGTGTCGAATATTGTTACTGTTACCGTTACCGATTCGGCACTTTATGTGTCGAATATTGTTACTGTTACCGTTACTGATTCGACACTTTGTGTGTCAGATATTGTTACCGTACTGTTACTATTACTGTTCCAGATTTATTCCGAAGAGGTACTTCGTACCTTACTGTTACTGTTACTATTCTAGATTTGCTCCGATGAGGTACTCTGTGTACCGTACTGCTACTGTTATTGTTACTGTTCTGGCTTCGGCCGATGAGGCATTATGTGCCATACTGGTGTGTTTGGGTTGGAATCCGTGTATTTGTCAAAGTCTAGATTGTTAATAGGGTGAATAACTGAAATGAGAAAATTAAATAAATTTGATTGCTCGTACTATTAAAAAAAATGGAATTAAGAATTGAAATATGAATTGAAATTGAGATATGAGATTGAAAGCTTGAACCAAAGGTTCATGAATTGATTAAAGATAATATAGATGATATATGATGCTATTTGATGAAAGACTATTGTCGAAACATGAAATTAAAGCATAATTAACACATATGACTTATATTGTTACAAGTTTGATGTCTATTATTTATTATAGTTTTTATAATTTGAATTATAGTAATACCACTGAGTATAAACGTACTCAACGTACGGTTGTATTACTATAATTCAAATTATTTATTATTAAATGTTAAATTTAAACTATGTATATGGTAAGAAAAGTATGAGTTAGTGATATTGAGATATTTGAAATGTGTTTATGATGAGAAGGAACTTAGAAATGTATGAATAGAACTTCATGATATGTTTGTGATAATGTACGAAATGAGATAATCAAAAGTTGAGAAATGATGAAACATGAATGAAATGAAAGTTTATATTGTGATAAGCTTATCTATGTTTGTGTGGCGTTCATATGATATTACGTGTCTGACTTGTTTGGTTAAGTAAATGCTATGAGTAAATTTACTCAAAATTCATGGAATGTATGTTTAAGTACACTAGTTTAAAATGGATAATTGAAAAGTTCGTGTAACATAATTATGTATGTTAATTTGTTTGAAGTGAATTATGTAATTGTGATGATATGATGAACGCTAAGTTATATGTGTGTATTTATGAGAGCTCAGTTAGAGGCTTTACGACCTCACCTCTTGCCAATGTAGTATTTTATAACGAAAATTTACAATATATATATATATATAAAATAAAATTATGTTGAATAAGTTCACAAATGTGAAACTAAAGAGTACGGTAATGGAATAATTAATAATGTAGACGGAGTTGAAAATAATTTGACAAGTGAATACAATTTTGAAAAAAAGGATATCAGATTATTCTAAAGATCATTCAGATTACGTAATGTCACGGTTAAAGACAAAGTTAACCTAGGCTAGTCGACTTATTCAGATATGATGTCTGAAGTATGTGTTTGCTGAAATTTTTCCTGAATTGGTTTTCGTTAGTGAATGGAATGATGTGGGGTTCATGATGATAGAATTAGTCAGAAAAATGATAATTTAGTAGTAAAGATGTCTGTGTGTGATAGTTACAGTTGAAACGAATATGATCATCTTTTCTGGGTATTCTATATATTCTTTTATCCTCAGAGATATGTATGTGGTTGTTCAGTCTCTGGTGGAGTTCTGATGTTTTGAGAATGCTAGCTAATTATGATGTTAGACGAAAGCCCTATTGGTCTGGTTTGTTTATGATCGTCATTTCTTCATCTTTTTGGAATTCTATTTTAATATGTTGGAAATGAAGTTAATGGTAAAAATTTATGTGAGACTATTCTTATGTTTCTACTGATTATGATTTTGTTTTATACATGCGGGAAATATATTATCTCTGTTATGATAGAAGTCCAGAGTCGATAAGCAGTGTTTTCCTTCTGGCTTTCTTTAAGAAATTATCAAGATCTTTATTATCTTCTTGTGAGTTAGATGTACTAGTGATTGCACGAGTGTTACATAATATTTTTGAGTTCATGTTCAGATATCTATTTGTTAGCAAGTAAGACGAACAGTAAGAACATTTAGGATTATTGCAGTCAGTGATAATACTAGTGTATTATGAGATAGAATGACTATAAATTTCGAATTGGGATTATCATTAACACCGGAAAGGAAAATGTTATTTAGTTTATGGTTGTTCATTTGACAAAGAAAGATTTGTATGATCATTTTAGTAGGTACAGAGTTTTCATTTGACAGATCAGCTGAGTATATGTGTCCCTGAGAGGGTAATTTAGAATTTTGATAGTATGTTCCAACATTGTGTTCTAAAGTTTAAAGGTGACTGGAAAAAGATATTTGAGGTTAAATCAAATTGTGATTCTGAGAAGTTAGTAAAAGTGTTTTATGAGTGTTGAAAGCAACTTCTTCTAGTAAGATTTTCAGGGACGAAAATCCCTAAAGGGGGAGAGAGTTGTAACAGCCTAATTTTCAGTGGTGTTAGAACAGTGATTCGAGATCACTAAATCCGAAAAATGAGTAGGAAATATTATTAATTTAGTAAGTATAAGTTAAATGTGAAGTTAGGAAAAATTTTGAAATAGTGAATAGTGTACTAAAAAAATATATATTAAAATAATTAGAATCGAAAATGAGGTATCGAGACCTTGAGAATTTTAAATCGAGTCATAAATATTTTTATAAATATTTATGGAATGTTAATAAGTTAGTATTAAAGTTTCGTCAAGAAATTTTAAAGTACTGATAGCTAATTGAACAAAAAGGACTCAATTGTATCAAATGCAAAATTGTGGGAAATGATTATATAGCTTAAATGATAAAAGAAAGAGGGTTTAAAAGGAAAATAGACCCAAGGTCTATTTGGGCTAGACGACAAGGGCATGAAATCAATAAGAAAATAAGGAGAATTAAGGGCAAAATTGGAAAATTAGAAAATTTACTTAATAAAGCTAGGACTAAAGTGGAATTATCTAGATTTCTCTTTATTTTTCTGCATTCTCATCAGCAAAAACACCATGGAAGAGTTCCCTTAAGCTGGTTTTTCATATTTTTACTGCAAGTAAGTTCAATTCTTGATTATTTCTTGAAATTTTTGTGTTTTTGTGACTTTTACAACTAGCTCCACTTGTTGAATTCCTTAATTTTTGATTCTATGAAAGAAATTGAAAGTTGCTATGAATATGTGCTGGAAGTATATGATGATTTGGCATGCTTTAAATTGTTTATATGCTGATTTTATTGAAATAATTGAATAGAAAGTGAATGTTTGAGACCTAAATTGTAAAAGAGTTTGAAGTTAGAGTTTTATGTGGAAATTCTGAATTTCAATAGTATGAAATAACTTATAATGTCTAATAAAAGTATTAATTGATAAAATTAGCTTAATTGAGGGGTTAATGGAGCAAGGATTGAATTCTATGAACTGTGAAATTTGGGGCAAAATGAAAATCAACATTTTGCACTAAAACAGTTTCTGACAGCAGCAATAGTCTAATTTTAAAAAAATCACCAAAAAATGTAGAAATCGAATTAAAGGATGAATAAAATATGAAATTAAAGATTATTGAGTCTAGATTCTTATAAAAGAAACGGTGTAAGCAATGGAATTGTAAATCATGAGATGTAATAAGTTTTATGAGACAATATCAGAATGATTTCGGGTTCCCCTGTTTTGACTTTGGAAAAGCATAAAAAATTGGATAAAAATAATTAAGGGATTAAATTTATATGTTTAAAATCCTTAATGAGTCTATTTTCAATAGAAATAAGCAGAAACATCATTCAAATCTTTTACGATGAGATAATTAATTCTTAGTGAAGAAGGGTCGGAACTGCCAGACACCAGAATAGGGGTAACTTTAAAGAATAAACTGTACTTATTGGCTAAACCAAAAATTCTGAAATTTTTTTGGCAAGAAGATATGTAAGTCTAGTTTCAAGGAAAATTAGGGGATCTTAATTTTGAGTTCTTTACCTTAAGATATAAATAATTTAGTGACTATGACGCAAATGGACAGTTTTAAATATACATATAAGTAAATAGTGAAATTATTGATAATGTTACTTGTTGCATGTTATATAAATTAAGGATGTGGAATGGAGAGGAAGAGGAGAAAAATATGTATGAATATTCAGCTAGCATGGCTAATTTGCATGTTTTAGGCTCATGGACTAAATTGAATAAAAGTAAAATTTTATGGGCAATTTTGTAAAAATGTTAGAAATGACCAATTTACATGAAATGGATTATTTTATTATTTAAAATTACAAAATTGAATGAAATTATTAATTTAACTCAAGATCAGGGAAAAACATGTTTTAAGGATTAAATTAAAAAGTGTTGAAATTATGGAAAATTTTAATATTTTATAGAATTCATGGGTTGTTATCCATTTGTTTGAGAATAACGGCTGTAAATAAGGATTGAATCGCAAGAATTTTATTTTATTTTAACCTAAGGATGAAATCATCATTAATTAAAAGTTTAGGGGTAAAATAGAAGTTTTGTTTAGAGCATTAGTTGAATGTATTACAACATGAAATAAATGAAAATGACGATCAAATTTCTTTATAAAGATCCGGATGACTCGAATACGAGACTTAAATGTGGAAAAGAAAAGATATCGGAATAATGAAATTATAAACATGTACAAGCAACGAGGTGGTTAGTGTAACTTGAATTGTATTTTTAAATGCATGAAATATCTGATAAATAAATCGATAACTCCGGTATGCTCCGTAACTCTATTCCGGTGACGGATTCGGGTTAGGGGCGTTACACACTTAGCCACATTCAATATGCATCATCAGCAACTCTTATACATGCATAGTTATATCTAATTATCATACCATACCATTGAGCCAAACTTAGACATTCAACATCAAGGCTATGAGCACATTCAACCATTAGGTCTTTGGGCCATAAACCACAATTCATCATGTATCATGCAAACATAACTCACATCATAAGACATTGGCATATGCATATGAATAAATAAATAGGCTTACAATCAATTAGCCAATATAAGCCAATTAGCATGGCTACATACTACATTAACCTTTAACCATTACAAGCTAATACATTTGGCCAAAACATAATAACACATACACAAAATGACTAAGTCCCTATACATGCTATAGACTTAAAATACTTGCATTCACTTATGCCCAAATGATAGCTTGACAGTGTGATAGAATCTCCGACGATCTCCAACCCAAGCTAGCTTAGTGACTCTATAAAATGAGGAAAATAGAGGGGGTAAGCTATATAGCTTAGTAAGCCCGTATGAAAATAATAAGAAATTTATTAACATGTTTTCACCAATTCTCACAATATGTTCTCAAGATAATACAATCATAATTGCACATAATTTCATTATTTACTTATGCTCATATCAAGTTGTTCATTCGAATCATAGTCACTAAATTATTTATATCTTGAGCTACAGAATTCAAAATTAAGATCCGCTTAATTTTTTTTAAACTAGACTCGTATATATTTCTAACATAAAATTTTTAGAATTTATGGTTTAGCCAATAAGTACATTAAAATCTTTAAAGTCACCCCTGTTTCGCTGTCTTATAGTTTTGACCCCTCTTCACTAAAAATTAATTATCTCCTCATATAGGATTTGGATGATGTTTTCATTTTTTTTTTTTTGAAAATAGACTCATTAAGGATTTTAAGAATATAAATTATAACCCATAATTAGTTTTTTACAATTTTTAATGATTTTCCCAAATCAAAATAGGGGATTCTAAAATCATTGACTCTTTCTCACAAAAATTCAAATATCTCATAATATGAAATTCTTTTGCTTACACCGTTTCCTTTATATGAAAATAGACTCAAGAAGCTTTAATTTAAGATCTTTTTCAACCTCTAATTCGATTTCCACCATTTTTGGTGATTTTTCAAAGTCACACAACTGCTGCTGTCCAAAATTGTTTTATTACTAAATTTCACTCTTTCATGTTTTCTTTGTAGTAACTTTCATTGTAACACTTACTCCATATCAATCTTACCAAAGTTCGATCACATATCGAGCACATTGCTCATAAGTTTACACACACATACCTGCACTTATTCATCACATAGTTATATTCAATTACACCCAGTCATTTCCCGTTGAACACATCAGAATAATAACGGATACCCGGTGGCCTGCGCATAGTACCACCCTTGTAGTCAAAGCTACCTTCTTCACAAAGTGGCCTTCACATAGTACCACACTTGTGACCAAAGCTATCTTTCTTCACAAAGTGGCCTTCACATAGTACCACACTTGTGACCAAGCTATCTCTTCTTAAAGTGGCCTTCACATAGTACCACACTTGAGTCACTAGTGACATGTCACTTGTATCCTATTCTATTCCTAATGTTCAACTGGGAAATTTCTCACTTTTTGATATTTGTCAATTTCATTCAATATTCAGCCGCATTTCGTAAAACATAATAAAATGTGATCATTTAAGTAAAAACGATGCATTGTTTACATGCAAACTTACCTCAGAAGCAAAATCGGTGAAAAAGGACTTATTCGTCAATTACTTTTTTTTCCCCGATTTAGGTACGAACATCGTTTTCTTGATCTATAACACCACATTTAACTTATTTTATCAATATACTATTCAAATCAGCCCAAAAATCATATTTGAAAAAAATTACATTTTTGCCCCTAAACTTTGTCAAAATGATTTTCATTCAATTTTTTTGTAATTTAAGCCTAGCCGAACCATTTTCATAATTATAACAGCCCACAATTTCTATTAAAATACACTTTCATGACATTTTATAACTTTTACAAATTAGTCCTTTTAGGCATTTTCACCAAAAATCACTTAGTAAAAGTCGTTTCTCTAACCATACCATTAAACATCAAAATACACACATATTCATCATGGGTCAAAACCCTAGACTTTAACCATATCTCAAATTAGTGGTAGAAATAGATAGATCTTGTTACGAGGATTTTAAAAATGTAAAAATCATTAAAAACGGGGCTAGAATGGACTTACAATCGAGCTTGGAAGCTTGAAAAACCCTAGTCATGGTTTCACCATGCAAGTTTCAGCCAAGGGGTTGAAGATGGACAAAAATTGGCTTTTAATTTTGTTTTTAATTCATTTTAATTACTAAATAACCAAATGCCCCTAACTTATTTCATGTCTATTTTTGTCCAAAAACTTATCCAATGGTCTAATTTTCATATAAGGACCTCCAATTTAAAATTTCATAACAATTGGACACCTCTAACATGTAGAACTCAACTTTTGCACTTTTTACAATTTAGTCCTTTTGACTAAATTGAGTGCCCAAACGTCGAAATTTTCGAACAAAATTTTTAAAAAATCATTTCGTGAAATTGTATACCATAAAAATAAATTTTCTTATGTCAAATTTGTGGTCTCAAAACCACTGTTCCGACTAGGCCCAAAATCAGGCTGTTACAGTGCCATCTTTATACATGATTGAAAGCTGTTGTTATAGGAAAATTCAATCAACAAAAAATACTTTTCCCACGTACCTTTGAACTCAAGAATACAACATCGCAACATATCCTCAAGTATCTGAATAACTCGCTTTGATTTACCATTCGCTTGTGGGTGAAAAGCGGTACTGAAATGTAGCTTTGTACCTAATGCCTCTTATAGTTTCTTCCAAAATCATGAAGCGAATCTCGAGTCTCTATCCAAAAAAATAGATAATGGCACTCCGTGCAATCGAACAATCTCTGATAAATACAACTTAGCTAACTTATCAAGTGAGTAATTCGTACGTATCGGAATGAAATGAGCTAATTTTGTCAATCTGTCAGCAATGACACAACTTGCATCTTTCTTTCTCAGAGTTAAGGGCAAACTCGAAACAAAATCCATAGTTACTCTGTCTGTTTCCACTCAGGAATCATGATGGGCTGTAATAAACTTGACGGTACTTGATGCTCAGCTTTGACTTGCTGACAAATCAAACATTTTGAAACAAATTCTGTAATATCTCATTTCATGCTATGCCACCAATAAAACTGTTTCAAATCATTATACATTTTTGTGCTTCCCGGGTGTACTGATAAACAATTACTATTTGCTTCATTCAAAATCATTTGAATCAACTCTAAATTTCTTGGAACACATATTCGATCTTTGAATCTCAAACAATAATCGGAATCAACTTGAAACTCTGAATTAGAAATTGACTCACGCTGAACTTGTTTTGCTTGCAGTTCATTGTCAAACTTTTGAGCCTTACAAATTTGTTGTATAAACAATAGTCTCGCTTTCAACTCAGCTACTATCGAACCATCGTCAGACAAAGCCAAATGTGTATTAAAAGCATGTAAAGCAAATAAGGACTTTCAGCTCAAAGCATCAGAACTACGTTCACTTTCCCCAGATGATAGTCAATTACCAAGTCATAATCTTTTAGTAATTCTAACCATCTTCGCTGTCGTAAATTCAAATTTCTCTAAGTCATCAGATATTTCAAGCTTTTGTGATCGGAATAAATATGGCACTTCTCACCAAACAAATAATGGCTCCAAATTTTCAACGCAAACACAATCACAGCCAATTCAAGATCGTGCGTCGGATAGTTCTTTTCACGCGGCTTCAACTATCTCGAGGCATAAGTTATAACTTTTCCTTCCTGTTTCAAAACACAACCCAGACCATTCAATGAAGCATCACTAAACACTACGAACTCTTTACCCGATTCAGACTGAATTAACACTAGTGCCTCTGTCAACAAAGCTTCCAACTGTTCAAAACTCTACTGACACTTTTCTAACCACTCAAATTTAACATCTTTTTGTAGTAATCGTGTCAACGGAGTTGCAAACATTGAAAAAATTTTCACAAATCGTCTATAATAGCCAGCTAGTCTGAAAAAACTACGGACCCTAGAAAGATTTCTCGGAGGCTTCCAATCTATAATCGTAGATATCTTACTCGGGTCAACTCGGATACCAGTGACTGAAACTATATGTCCCAGAAAACTAACCTCTCGTAGCCAAAACTCACATTTGCTGAATTTTGCATATAATTGTTTATCTCTCAAAGTTTGTAGCATGATTCTCAAATGTTCTTCATGCTTAGATTCATCACGAGAGTAAATCAAAATGACATCAATGAATACAACAACAAATTGATCTAGGTACGATCTAAAAATTTGGTTCATTAAGTCCATAAAGACAGCAGGTGCATTTGTTAATCCGAAGGGCATAACAAGAAATTTGTAGTGTCTGTACCTCATTCTAAATACAGTTTTTGGCACATCAGAATCTTTAACTCGGAACTGGTAATAACCCAATCTCAAATCAATTTTTGAAAACACTATTGCCTCTTTTAATTGATCAAACAAATCATCAATCTGCAGTAGAGGGTATTTGTTCTTTATAGTCACTTTATTCAGCTGTCTATAGTCAATACACATTCTCATCATGCCATCTTTATTTTTTACAAATAACACCGGTGCACCCCAGGGAGAGAAACTCGGTCTAGCAAAACCTCTATCCATCAATTCTTGCAACTGGGCTTTCATTTCTTTTAACTCTATCGGTGCCATTTTGTATGGAGCTATCGATATCGGCGTAGTTTTTGGCACTAACTCAATGCCAAACTCAACCTCTCGGATCGGTGGTAAACCCCGTAACTCCTCAGGAAACACATTTGGATACTCACACACAACTGGCACTTTTCGATCTTCTTTTCAGTCACTTTTGTATCAAATACATAAGAAAAATAAGCTTCGCAATCCTTTCTCACATATTTCTGAGCTAACATCGATGAAATCACTGCTGGTAAACCATTCAAATCATCTAACTCAATCTAGATAATCCCATTATTCTGACATCTCAAATCAACCGTCTTTCATTTACAGTTTACTATAGCATCATGTAGCGTTAGCCATCCATACCCAAAATCATGTCAAATTCATCAAATGGCAACAACATCAGATCAGCTGGAAAACAGAAATCCCGAATCATCAATAGACAGTTCTTACACACTTTATCAACCAAAACGCACTTGCATAAGGGGTTTGATACTCTAATCACAAATTCAGTAGACTCTACAAGCAAAGTCTTACTGGATACTAAATTCACACATATATACGAATGAGTTGATCCTGGATCTATCAATGCAATCACATTAGTATCATAGAGAGTAAAAGTACCGCCGATAACATCTGGAGATGACGCTTCTTTGCAAGCGTGAATAGCATAGGCTCGTGCAGGTGCTCTAGCCTCTAACCTCACAGCAGAATCTTTAGTCACTCTCTAGATACCACTTATATTTCCCGTGTTTCTGGGCAATCTACCTCTAACTGCAGTGTTACTCGGCCTCGTGTTTTGTACTATATCTTGCTCAACCAACTTAGGACAGTTACGAATGAAATGATCTAATGATCCACATTTAAAACAGGCCCGATCATTCAATCTACAATCACCGAAATGTCACTTTCCACACTGTTTACATTCAGATCGATTTGGTTTTGCACTTCCAACACTAGCTATTAAGATGGCCGGAGCTTTAAAGCTAGAATGTTGTCTTTCACGATATCTGTTTGAATGTCCAACTGATGCATTAGAACGATTAAATGAGTCATAATTTCTTCGATGTAGACTGATAAGATTTACTAATTGATCTCTTCCTCGAATCTCTTGCTTCAAAATCAGCTTTTCTCTTTTCTTTGCTGAGATCCTCAGCTTTACTATAACAGCTCGGTTTAGACCTTAGTCGAAACAGTAGTTTTGAGACCACAAATCTGAGTCAGAAAATTATTTTAATATTATTTTTGGTAATTACATCATGTTATTTGATATGTGTGAAAATTTGTGATTTAATTTTACCGATTGGTTGTCTAATTTGATTAAAGGACTTAATCACGTAAATTGTAAAAGTGACTTGCTATTTATTAAAATGCTATATTGCTATGTTCTTTTAATGTAGAGGCCTTAAAATGAAATTAGGCCATTAAATGCTAGTATGGACAATTGTGGACAACCATTATATGGTTTTCCAATTAATTTTTAAAGGTTAGTTTTGTAAATGTATTAATAATTTGTAATATAATAAAACAAAACATAAAAAAAATCACATGCATTTTTCTTCTTTAATGGCTGAATGTTGAGAAGAAAAGAAGCCATGGTTGTTGTTTAAGTTTCGGCACCTAGGAAGCTTAATTCAGGTATGTTCTTTGTTCGGTTTTTGATAATTTTTACGTTTTTGAGATCGTTACTTCGAATATTAGTAAACCCATGCCTTAATTTTTGGATTTAATGAAGAATTTGAGAATTGCCATTATTGATAATGTGATGAATTTGTTGTTTGATGATGAAAAATAAATCCTTGTTGATAGATTATTATGTTTAATTAAGTGATTTTTGATAAAAATGTGTATTAAGGATTAAATTGTGAAATTTGTAAATTGAGGGCGTCAAAATGTGAAATAAATTAAATTAATGGGCTGCTAGGGACCCAAGGTGAATTCGGTCAAACATGGGAATAGTGAAATTTTGAATATTTTGTGTTTTGTGAAATAAAGATTAAATTGTGAAAAATGTAAAATGTTAGGGGCTAAAGTGCAAATTGCCCTTTTATGTGTTTTTGGATGAATTGGATTGAATATATGATTAAATAAGTCAAGTTTGTATTGAATTAGATTAAGAAATGAGGAAATCAAATTTGGATTGGGGAAAGTCGAAAAATGTCGAATAGTCGTTTCGGTCCGTTCGTGTCCGTACGAGGTATGTTCATAAGTAAATAAATGTTGTTAAATTTGATTGTATATATTTTATTTGTGCAGAATTGAATTATTACTTGTATGCCAAATTTGTATAAGTATGGGAGAAGTATTTACGAGCCTAAATTGATCAAGTTACGACATCCGAAAGCCCCATATGAGCTTTAGGAATAGTTAGGATACATATGTCATGACATAGGGTTCTGATATGTGATTTTGTGTAAGACCACGTCTGGAACATTGGCATTGATTTGTGATTTATGTGTAAGTCCATGTCTAGGACATTGGCATCGTATATGATTTTGTGTAAGACCTTGTCTGGGACTGTGGCTTCGATATTTGATTACATGTAAGACCACGTCTAGGACGTTGGCATTGTTTGAGCTTATGAGCTATCCGAGTATCCTTATTGATTTCGAACGGTTCAACAGGTGTTTCGAGAAATAAATGAGTATATGAATGTGCGTCCGAATCAGGTATGTTGCAATGTATATGAAATTAAGCAATGAAAGTGAGTATGATTATGATCAGTTGATATATGATCTATGTGAAAATGAGATTTGGATACTAGCAACTGAACTATGATCAAATGAATTATATGAAAAATGTGGTATTTTAATTGGGTTTTGCCATATATGATTTAGGTACATGTAATTTGTATATGAAATTCTGATATGAAATGTGAGTATGATTCAAATGACGATGTGTGAAATATATGATCATGAACGATGTGTTATATATGCTCGTTATATGAAATTGTGGTCCTATGTTTCAAATATAAGAATTATGAAAAATGGAACATGGTTTGGATGTGTGATTTGTTATGGTTATTTCAGGTTTTGAAATGCATAAAAAGAAATTGATATATTTTTATGTATGAAATGTAATAAATGACCAATTTCGGTTGGTTATGTAATGAAATTGTGCAAGCTTAATTTATATGAATAATCTAATGGTTGTTATTTGAAATTAAAAGTATGGTTTATATGTTCACCAATAAATAAGCCTAATGAAGTTACTTAATGTGGTGATGTTGGATTATATAAGAAAAGTGATTGAATATGTGTATGAAGTTAACTAAATTTGGCTTATTCAAGTTGAATTATATACATGATCTTTTGAAGCTTTATTTGCTTATGGCTTACTAAGCTCTCGAAGCTTATTTTGAGTGTTTTTCCTATGTTTATAGATTTTCAGAGATGCTCGGGTTGGAAGTCGATGAAGACGTCATCATACTATCCGATTATTATTTTGGTAAATAATGTTTTGAGATTTGGTTATGTGGCATGTATAGGCTAGTTTCAATATGGTTCCTTTTGATTTGTATATATATGTAGCCATGCGAAAATGGCTTGTTAATAAGGTTAATGTTTGTGTATATTCAGGCATGGTATAAGCTTATTTTGGGAAGTATGTTTCATGGTTTGTGTGTATGGTGTCTTGGATTCATGTTTTGGTTAAGTAATGATTCGGTTGATGAATGTGTTTTAAGTTGTGGGTTTATTGGATAAGCTAAGTAATGAATAAATCGTTGCTTGTATAATTGGATTTATTGGTGCATTTATGGAGACAAGAATATTCATGAATTGTAGTTGATTTGTTAATTATTAAGCCAAGTTTAATGTGTTTAGTTAATATGACTATTTGGTTATGCAATTGGTATAAAATATTTTTTTATAATTAATTTTCTAGCTGAATAGATGAAAAACAATTTGGTTTTGAAAATGACATTTTAGCATGATGCATAGCATATGAATTTGACATATTTCGATTCGGCATTGGTACTTAGCAAATGACTATGTAACACCCCTAAACCCAACCTAGACGTTATGACCGAATCTGACGTGTCACATCGAAGTACCTTCTAAAACTTGAACTTGTTGGTGAAATAATGTTTTTAAGTTAAAACCTATTTAGTTTTTATTGCTTGAGAAAACTCAGTAAATTCCGTTATTATAACTGATATTAACTTATCAAAATGTTTGTTATCATTGATTTCTTAATCCGATTAAAACCGCGGAAGCTTTTTTATTTGAAAACCTTAGTTTAAAAATGCATGTTTTTCTTTGAAACAATTATTATTATGAAAACTCGATGTTCCTATTCTAGCAGTTTAAAATACGAAATCAAAAGCCCAATAAAAGTTAAAAATTCCTCAAGTGGCCTTATTACATAATTAAAACCCAAGTATAAAATCTTTGAGTAATTTGAGTCACAATCAAATCATCGGCAATCGTGTGGCCACCTCTGAGTCCCTCGCGGCCCCGAATCATCTAAGGCGGGGATTACCTGCACAGTTAAAAGAAAGGGTGAGTTTACAAAAACTCAGTGTGTAATGCCCTATCCGTCAAACAATAAATAGTGCATCTGATATGATGCCGGGCTGAGCCCTATCGATGAATGATGATCGGCCAACACACCAATATCATAGCGAGGCTGCTAATAACAGTAAACATGGCTTAGCCACTAATATCAGAATACGTGACAAAGTCACCAGAATAGTAAAAACGTGGCAAAGCCACTAGTTCAGTACTTCCTCCAAATCAATATCCCAACCCCAATGCAGAATGTCATGTCATAATATTACGTGTATGCAAGGTTTCATACTCAGATACAGTCATACATATATCATACACTCATCAATCATCCTACCTCTAGGGTATAAGGGTCATTTCCATCCATTAGGGATAAAATAGTAATTTTACCCCTCAGGGGTATTTCGGTCATTTAGCTAATTTTGGGGGTCTCGGTACAGACAACGACCCTTCAAAAGGTCTACAGTTGTCTCGAACGACTTAGATAACCTGTGTGGCCAAAACAGTGTAATTGGGCTCCAATGCCCATCACTCGGCCCATGTGGGCCCACACACTCATATGGCCCAAACAACCCAATTTCAATTGCGACTATGCGATCCCCATAGTCCTTCCATTATTTGACACTTACCGTAATACTCTATCCGTATGGGGCCCACACGACCCGTCTCGACCTAATGAGGCCCAAAACGACCCAAGCCCATGAAACGCTCGTGGCGACCTCTACAGTCTGTCGTCTCTGATTTAAGGGCTCGGTTTACTCCATGGGCGCTCGCACGCTCGTAAGGCTTCAAATGCTGAAGTTTTGACTTTTCGGCTTTAAGGCTTTTGCCGATTCACAATAACGCAATGGTGTGAATACACACCTTATCCATCGTTTTGGCAGTAGCAAAAGTTTGGGTGTACGATTACACACCTTTTTGGAGAGGAAAACGATAATCAACATGCGCCCAACCTAAATCCCAAAATAATGATCCAAAGTCAGCTTTCAGTTACTAGGATTAACCACTCTCATAATATCTCTTAATTCCCAACATAATATATTGCTTACCTTGATAGCACAAGTAGGGTTCAAACCACCTTTAACCCACGATCACTCACTTCGGCAATGATCTGCATTAAAGTCCACTTTGTTACATAACCTTATACATAATCCACTTTAACCATATGAACTTCTTACCGAAACAAGGAAAGAGAGGAGAGTAGCAGTATTCGACCTACCCTAACATAAACTATAATCAAGCACTCGATGCCACAAACGCACCCCTTGATCAAGCAGGGAGAGATTCAGCTAGGTAAGAGGATATCCGGCTAGCACAGAGAAAAGCCCAAATGAGTCGAGGGGGAAAGAAGGCAAAAGGGATTCGGTCAAGGCTCCAATAAAGGAAACACAGTTAAGAGTAAGAAAGAGAATGAAGAAAGTTCAGAGAGATATTCGACCAATACAAACCAATGGGTGAGGGGAGAGGTAGAGATGTTCGGCCAAAGAAGAGTGTGAAAAGGAGAAAAGAAAAATGGATATTAGAGAAAAGAAAATTCGATCAAAGACTTTAGAAGAAAAGAGAGGATAAAGTCATGTCATTCGTCACAAAGTGGAAAAAGAAAGAAGTTGAGACAATGAATTTCAGCTTAAATCCCGAAAGGCACGAAAGAGAGATCGACACTAGGGAGAAAGATACCAAAACGTCAAAAAGAGCAAAAACCCAAAACAGAAGAGAAAGAAATAGGCATCTACTCCCACACCAATTGCCGAAAATACACTTCCCAAACCCCTTGGTCGAATTTTACCCTTACAAGCTACCCAATTCGGCTATAACTCATCCCAATTTCAAACTCCTTGAATACCTCCAAGATTCTCTCCCCTTATCCCTTCTTGATATCCTCCACAACCATCTCACAAGACCAATTCAAAATCTTCATCACCAGAGTTCAAATCCAACACTAACTCTTGTCGTCCCCTGATAGCAAAATAATTGCTCCTTGTTTGACATAGGATTCGAACCCTTGCCCTCACAATAGTCATGTCACGCTACCACCACTAAGCCACAAGCTCACTTGTGTCATCAATCAAACATGATTATTCATAAAGCCTAGGTGTCAGTGTCTAGGTTCTTTTAAGAGCAAAAACAAAAATTCTGTAAAAGCCGGAGCTTGAACCCAGGACTTCCCAGACACCCTCAAACACGCCCAAATCACTTAGCCACCACACCAAACATGCAATCTATGCCAAACCATGTAAAATTAAAGGTCCTATATTTTTGAGGTGTTACAAACTATTAATAGTCAAATGAGTGGTGCATGAATTAGTTATAAATACAATTGAGATTCGGTCATTTGGTAATGTTTGTATGTACTTATATAATTTTGTCTAATAATCTGTGTGGAATAACCTTACCATTTAGTAATGGTTGATAATATTTCATGTTTGGATGTATTAATGTATGTGCATGGAATTGTAGAGTAATAAGTTTCCTTATTGATAAACTGTAATTTATACATATTTTTATCCCTCGCTTAACATGTTTATGAATGATTTCTCCTTAGATTTGGTGAATTTGATTCTTCTAATCCTTTAATTTCATGTTTTATACTTAGGTGAGCATAGAAGAGCAAAAAGAACAAGAAAAGGGCCAAAAATGGAGAAAACGGGCCGACAGGGGAAAATAATACGACTTGGGCTTCCTCATAAGGGCAGAACACACGCTCGTGCCAATCTAACAGGCTCGAACACAACCCAAATCAACCTCAGCACGGGCGTGTTGATATCTCAGCCTCGACCATGGCCTGAAGTACTCGCACACGACTGTGTCACACGGGCGTGTCCCTGTCGAACCCTAGCTAAGTTCCATTCGGAAAAAGGTAAGTTTGAGGGATTTTAGGAATTCAAAAGCCTATTTAAACACCCTAGAGGAAGACTAAAAAGGGGAGAGGAGAATAGGGAGTAAGGAACTACTCCAAGGAAGCCAATTAATCCATCTCAAAAGCCGGATTCATCATCAAGACTGAAGATCTCTCCTCAATTTCCTTTCAGAAGTTTTGGGTTTTCTTTATGTTTTGTATTCTTTATTATTCTGAGATGTTTTCTTATTTCGTTATGAACTAAAACCCCTAAATACCTAAGGGGGATGAAACCTAAGACGAATCTTATTATTATTTTACGAATCGTATGATAAATATTTGACTAGTTCTTAATTATGAGTTCTTAATTCTTGTTTTGATATTTCAGGATATCACTTCAAGTTAATGCTCTTAGTTGGAGGATGAATAGTCCATGGCTAAGAGTGACTTTGTCATAATTAGGCGGAGTTGATTGCACGCCTAGAGATAGGGTGACAAGATTTTGCCAGATTAGGGTGAAACCTAATAAGGGAATCCAAAGATCGAGTTAATGCAACCCTAAGGTGTTAATTAGAGAAAAGTCTCGGTTATTCAACCAAGGGATTAGACGTTATTAGTCTTGAATAGGGATAATAACATAACTTAGGGATTTCTACGAAACAAGTTAAATGAATAAATCATCCGGTTTGGAGCCAAAATAACAAGTCTAAGTGGATTTTTCCTTAGGTATTGTCCTAAATCAATCGTTTTTCCCAAAAGTAACTTCTCAATTCTATTTTCTGCAACTTCTTAGTTTAATTAATTAGTTAGTTAAAACAAACCCCTTATTTCTTAGCCTAGATAATAAAAAGACTGTCATTACTAGTACTTTTAGTCCTTTGGGTTTGACAACCCGGTCTTGCTAAAGCTATACTACTGTTCGATAGGTACACTTGCCTACATTGTGATAATAGTTAGTCTCAAGAACGTTTAGTTATAAATTTATAAAACTTATCATGAAAAATCACGATCAAGTTTTTGGCGCCGTTGCCGGGGACTACAATATTAGGAACACTCAATTTTTATTACTTTAGCCATTTATTTTTCTTGCAATTTAATTTTATTTTTATTTTAATTTACTAATTTTCTTTTTCTTTCTTTTGGTAGGTTCTTATAGTTTATGACTAGAAGAAACCCGTCGGGACCACTACTCTTTGACGAAGAGATCGATCGCACAGCTCGTAGAAACTAATGAGAAATAAGGCGAAGCCTAAGATACACAGAAGAAGAGCAAGAAGACAATATCTCAACTACAACCGAGGAGATGGCTGAAAATCAAGATAATCAGCTACCTCCTGCGATACCCATTGAATTAGCAAATCAGAATCCTACTCCTCGTACTATGTATGATTATGCTAAACCTAGTTTAACAGGAACTGAGTCAAGTAAAGTTAGGCCTGCTACTGCTAAAAATAATTTTGAACTGAAACCTAACACTATTCAAATGATACATCAATTTGTTCAATTTGATGGTTTGCAGGATGAGAATCCCAACACTCACTTGGCGAATTTTCTATAAATCCGCGATACTTTTAAAATTAATGGCGTATCTGATGAAGCCATTCGTCTTTAGTTATTCCCTTTTTCACTAAGGAACAAGGCTAAACAGTGGTTGAACTCGTTACCACGAGGCTCTATCACTACTTGGGAAGAAATGATTGAAAATTTTTTATTAAAGTATTTTCTACCGGCTAAAACGGCTATGTTACGTAATGATATCTCTTCTTTTGTGCAGATGGATTTAGAAACACTTTACGATACATGGGAGAGATAAAAGGACCTACTGCGAAGGTTCCCTCATCATGGGTTACCTCTATGGCTGCAAGTTCAAACGTTCTATAATGGTGTGAATCCCTCAACAAGACAGATGATTGACACAGCCGCTGGTGGAACCATCAACAACAAAACACCTGAAGAGGCTTATGAATTTATTGAGGAGATGTCGCTGAATAACTATCAGTGAAAAGTCATGAGGACTAAGCCAACTAAAACAGCAGGCGTTTATAACGTTGACTCGGTTACTATGCTATCAAATCAGGTAGAACTTCTAAATAAAAATATTGATGGTTTACTTGGTTCTACGCAGGTTCATCCAGTGATGCAATGTGAAGCAAGTGGAGGTGGATCGAGTAATCCAAAATATCAACCCGATGGCCACAACATGGAGAACGAGTAATTAAATTATATGGGTAATAATCCTCGATCTTAAAATAATCCTTACAATAATACTTATAACGCAGGTTGGAGGAATCACCCAAACTTCTCATGGGGAGATCAAGGAAATCAGAGACCACCACCACCCTCAGGCTTCCAACAACCACCTTACCAATAAGAAAAAAAACTGAACCTTGAGGAGATGTTGTCCAAATTTATCGCGGTGTCAGAAACTCGTTTCCAGAATACCGAGACAACACTTAAAAATCAACAAGCATCAATCTAAGGGCTCGAAACTTTGATAAGCCAGCTGTCCAAACTAATTTTAGAACAACCACAAGGTAGCTTGCCAAGTAATACTGAACCTAACCCAAGGGAACAACTCAACGCAATTAATGTTCAAGATGAAGAAGGATTCGTTGAACCTAAGACAGAACCAAGGCAAGAAACTATAGTGAGCAAAGGTAAAGGTGAGATAAGTCATAATGAAAACAAAGCGATGAATGTAGAATATAAACCTCGTGTGCCATACCCTAACGCGATAAGGAAAGACCGCTCAGACAAACAATTTGGTAAATTCCTTAAACTTTTGAAAAAAATTACATATTAACTTACCGTTTATTGAAGCTCTATCGCAGATGCCGAATGCAATGAAAATTTTAAGGGAGCTTTTAGCAAACAAGTGGAAATTGGACGAAGCGTCGCATATGGAACTAAATGCAGTTTGCTCAGCTATTCTACAGAATAAGCTACCCAACAAATTAAAAGATCCAGGGAGTTTTACAATTCATTGCTTAATTGGTAGTTTAGATGTCAATAATCCATTAGCTGATTTAGGGGCAAGCATTAACGTCATACCTTACAAAATGTTTAAGCAACTAGGTCTTAGGAAACCTAAACAAACTAGAATGAGCATTCAATTAGCAGATAAAACTATAAGATTTCCTAGGGGTATTATTGAAGATGTACTAGTTAAAATCGATAAATTTATATATCCCATTGACTTTGTTATTCTAGACATAGAGGAGGATAACAATATCCCTTTGATTTTAGGGAGACCCTTTTTCGCAACCGCTAAAACGATTATTGATGTTGGAACAGGTGAGCTCACACTTCGTGTGGGAGATGAAACGATCACCCTTCAAGCTTGTAATTCTGGCAACACATTGCGTTATTCGGGGTCATTACTTGTGTGAACGGTCTTTCCTTATCGCGTTAGGGTATGGCACACGAGGTTTATATTCTACATTTATCGCTTTATTTTCATTATGACTTACCTCACCTTTACCTTTGCTCACTACAGTTTCTTGCCTTGGTTCTGGCTTAGGTTCAACGAATCCTTCTTCATCTTGAACATTAATTGCATTGAGTTGTTCCCTTGGGTTAGGTTCAGTATTACTTGGCAAGCTACCTTGTGGTCGTTCTAAAATTAGTTTGGACAGCTGGCCTATCTGAGTTTCAAGCTTTTAGATTGATGCTTGTTGATTTTTAAGTGCTGTCTCGGTATTCTGGAAATGAGTTTCTGACACCGCGATAAATTTGGACATCTCCTCAAGGTTCAGCTTTTTTTCTTGTTGGTAAGGTGGTTGTTGGAAGCCTGAGGGTGGTGGTGGTCTCTGATTTCCTTAACCTCCCCATGAGAAGTTTGGGTGATTCCTCCAACCTGCGTTATAAGTATTACTGTAAGGATTATTTTAATATCAAGGATTATTACCCATATAATTTAATTACTCGTTCTCCATGTTGTGGCCATCAGGTTGATATTTTGGATTACTCGATCCACCTCCACTTGCTTCACATTGCATCACTGGATGAACCTGCGTAGAACCAAGTAAACCACCAATCTTTTTATTTAGAAGTTCTACCTAATTTGACAGCATAGTAAACGAGTCAACGTTATAAACGCCTGCTGTTTTAGTTGACTTGTCCTCGTGACTTGCCACTGATAGTTATTCAACACAAGCAAAGGCAAATGTGTGATAGTTGATAAAGTATGCAAGAAATGCCCTTTAATGATTCGGGGTCATTACTTTCCGGCCAACTTGATGTTGTTGCCGTTTGATGAATTTGATGTTATTTTGGGTATGGATTGGTTGACATTGCATGATGCTATAATAAATTTCAAAGAAAAAGTTATAGAATTAAAGTGTGAAAGTGGTAAAATTCTGCGGGTTGAATCAGACAAATCAGAGGCATTATCTAGTATGATTTCTTCAATGTCGGCTCAGAGATATTTGAGAAAGGGTTATGAAGCTTATTTGGCGTATGTAATTAATACAAGAAGTTGAAAAGAAAGTTGAATCAGTGCCGGTTGTGTGTGAATTTGCGGACGTATTTCCAGAAGAATTGTCGGGTTTGCCTCCAGTCAGAGAAGTAGAATTTGGTATTGATTTGATACCGGGAACAGCTCCGATCTCAATTGCTCCATATAGAATGGCACCAGTAGAGTTGAAAGAATTAAAGTCGCAATTGCAAGAGTTGACTGATAAAGGCTTTGTGAGACCGAGTTTTTCACCTTGGGGTGCTCCTGTGTTATTTGTGAAAAAGAAGGATGGTTCTATGAGGTTATGTGTTGACTATCGGCAGTTAAACAAGGTGACAATCAAAAACAAATATCCGTTGCCAAGAATTGATGATTTATTTGATCAGCTAAAAGGAGCGACATGGTTTTCAAAGATTGACTTGAGATCTGGGTATTACCAGCTGCGAGTAAAAGAGTCGGATGTGCCTAAAACTGCTTTTAGAACAAGGTACGGTCATTATGAATTTTTAGTTATGCCATTCGGGTTGACAAATGCTCCTGCTGTGTTTATGGATTTAATGAATCGCATATTTCGACCCTACTTGGACAAATTTAGTATGGTATTTATAGATGATATTTTAATTTATTCAAAAGATGAGACAGAGCATACTGAGCATTTGAGGATAGTTTTGCAAACTTTGAGAGATAAGCAGCTGTATGCTAAGTTTAGTAAAAGTGAATTTTGGCTTCAGGAAGTAGGATTTTTGGGTCATATTGTTTCAGGTGATGGTATACGGGTTGATCCTAGTAAGATTTCAGCCATTGTTGATTGGAAACCACCGAAAAATGTAACCGAGGTTAGAAGTTTCTTGCATTTCTTGGGTATTATCAGCGGTTTGTAAATGGATTTTCTATAATTGCTGCTCCTATGACTAGACTACTCCGAAAGAATGTTAAATTTGAATGGACGAAAGAATGTCAACAAAGTTTTGAAGAATTGAAAAAGTTATTAACTGAAGCACCAGTGTTGGTACAACCCGAATTAGGTAAAGAATTTGTGGTGTATAGTGATGCTTCTCGAAATGGCTTAGGATGTGTACTTATGCAAGAAGGAAAAGTGGTGACTTATGCTTTGAGGCAGTTAAAATCTCACGAAAGAAATTATCTGACTCATGATTTGGAATTGGCTGCTATAGTGTTTGCTTTGAAAATTTGGCGACATTATTTTTATGGTGAAAAGTGCCGAGTATATACCGACCACAAAAGTCTTAAATACTTAATGTCACAAAAAGACTTGAATTTGAGACAGTGAAGATGGTTGGAGTTATTGAAAGATTACAAGCTTGTTATTGATTACCATCCGGGAAAAGCGAATGTGGTTGTCGATGCTTTAAGCAGAAAATTGCTATTTGCTTTGAGAGCTATGAACACTCGGTTAAAGATATTAAATGATGGATTGATTCTAGCAGAGTTAAGAGCAAGACCAATGTTTTTACAAGAGATTTCTGAAGCTTAGAAAAATGATCAAGATTTGCAAGCCAAGAGAAAGCAGTGTGAAGCTGATACGGGATCAGATTTCAGAATCAATTCTGACAGTTGCTTGATGTTTAAAAATCAGATTTGTGTACCGAAAAATGATGAGTTGATTCAAAAGATTTTGCATGAAGCACATAATGGTTGTTTGGCGGTTCATCCGGGCAGTATGAAAATGTATAATGAAGAAAATGTACTGGTGGAGTGGAATGAAAAGAGATATTTCTGAGTTTGTATCAAAGTGCTTAGTTTGTCAACAAGTGAAAGCTGAACACCAAGTACCTTTGGGATTACTCCAGCCTATCATGGTTCCTGAATGGAAATGGGATCGAATTACTATGGATTTTATATCAGGGTTGCCGTTAACTCCGGGGAAGAAAAATGCTATCTGGGTAATAATTGACAGACTGACTAAATCAGCTCATTTTATTCCGGTACGTATGGATTATTCTCTTAATAAGTTGGCTAAATTGTATATCCGTGAGATTGTTAGACTTCATGGAATACCTTTGTCAATCGTTTCAGATAGAGATCCGAGATTTACTTTACAGTTTTGGCAAAAGTTACAAGAGGCATTAGGTACAAAGTTAAATTTTAGCACTGCCTTTCATCCACAAACTGATGGACAATCAGAGAGAGTAATTCAGATTCTTGAAGACATGCTCAGATGTTGCGTATTGGAATTTCAAGGTAGCTGGGAAAGGTACTTACCGTTGGTAGAATTTGCTTATAATAATAGTTATCAGACGAGTTTGAAGATGGCACTTTATGAAGCATTGTATGGTCGTAAATGTCAGACGCCATTGTATTGGACTGAACTCAAGGAAAATTAGATTTATGGAGTTGACCTAATAAAAGAAACCAAAGAAAAGGTGAAAGTGATTCGAGATTGTTTGAAAGCTGCTTCAGATAGATAGAAATCTTATACGGATTTGAAACGAAGGGAAATCGAGTTTCAAGTTGGTGATAAGGTATTTTTGAAAGTGTCTCCATGGAAGAAAGTCCTTAGATTTGGACGGAAGGGCAAGTTAAGTCCGCGTTTTATTAGACCGTATGAAATAATTGAAAAAGTTGGACCGGTAGCATATCGGCTAGCATTACCACCTGAATTAGAGAAGATTCATGATGTGTTCCACGTATCTATGTTACGTCGATATCGTTCAGATCCTTCACATATAATTTCACCGACAGAAATTGAACTACGACCGGATATGACTTACGAAGAAGAACCGATTAAGATTTTAGCTCGATAAGTCAAACAACTAAGAAATAAAAGTGTCGCTCTCGTGAAAGTATTGTGGCAAAAGCACAAGGTAGAAGAGACTACATGGGAACCTGAAGAAACTATTAGAAACCAATACCCACAACTGTTTACCGGTAAGATTTTCGAGGATGAAAATCCTTAAAGGGGGGAGAATTGTAATATCCCGAATTAGGGCCTAATCGAAATAGTGGTTTCGTGACCACAAATCTGATATAGAGATAATTATTTTATAATTATTTTGATGTTTATGATATGATTGCATGATTGTGTGAAAATTTCGTGATGAAATCCTATGCCTAAAGTGCTTAGATTGAAATTAGGGACTAAATCAAATAATTTGTAAAACTTGCATTCTAGGAGTTTTTAGTATGAAATTGTTTTGGAATATTAATGAGGAGGTCTTAAATAGAAATTTAACCAATTCCTAATTCTATGGACAAAAATCGAACATGGATGGAATTTTTGGAAAGTTTAGTAGTAAGGGCATTTTGGTCATTTAGTTATTAAAATGAATTAAAAACAAAATTAAAAGCCAATTTTTGTCCATCTTCTTCATTAGGCCGAAATTTCAAATGTTCTCCATAGCTAGGGTTTGTTTCAAGCTTCCAAGCTCCATAGCAAGTGATTTCAAGCCCCGTTTTTAATGTTCTTTATGTTTTTGGAATCTCGGCAGCTCGATTAAGCTTATGCTAGCAATAATTCAACCTAGGGTTCATATTTGGAAAAATACCCATAGGTAAAATTTGTGTATTTTGGTATTTTATGATAGAAAATGAGGTTTTAAATTATGTTATACAACTTGTACTACTCGGTTTTAAGCGAAAACGAGTAAAAGGGCTTAATCGGTAAAAATACCTAATAGTCATAAGTACATGTTAGAGTGTGAATTTGATGTTACCATAGAAGGGAAAAATGATCAGCATGTCATAAAACATAAGAATAAGGGATAAAGTTTAATTCCCGAGCTAGGGGTAAAAGTGTAATTATGCAAAAGTTTAGGGGTAAAAATGTAATTTTGCCAAAGTTTGTATTAAATGCTGTTTGATGAATGTATGTATTAAATAAGATTAATTTGGCATTATAGATCAAGAGAAATGAGATTCAAGTCGCGATCGAGGGAAAAACAAAGTTTACGAAGAATAGGCTCGATTGCTAATAATTTTGTACCGAGGTAAGTTCATGTGTAAATGTAGTAACATAATTGTCATTTTAATTAACTTAATGATATTTATATGATATGATGATTATTATTATGAAATATTATGCTTTGTGGTTATTGTTGAGTAATATGCAAATTATGTTTATTACTTGTTAAATATGAATTGCTACCGAGTATCGGTTTCGATATTCCGTGGAAGACGGTAAAGATGTGTGATTGAGGAAAAAGCCCGTTTGAACCTTGGGAATAGATTAGAATACAAGTGACATGTCACTAGGATGGTTGAGTTCCAAACTCGTTGAGTTGAGTCCGAGTTCGTGAGATGTAACTAGGCATCCGAGCTCGTTGAGTTGAGTCCAAGTTCACTTATGGATGCGAACGCCCGAGCTCGTTGAGTTGAGTCCAAGTTCACTTATGGATGTGAACGCCCGAGCTCGTTGAGTTGAGTCCGAGTTCACTTATGGGCGGGTTACATGGTAGCTTGGCTACATAAGTTTCGCAGGCTATTGAGTTTGTCTAGCTGCGGGTATGGCTCTTGTGTTCATGAGATCCGCGTATTCGAATTATATTCCGATGTGTTCAACGGGTGAATCTTAAATGAATAAAAAGAAGGCCTAAAATGAAGGTGACATGTTGGTAAGTGTGGTAAATGAGAAAATTTGACAGGTATGTGCTTAAACCCTCGGGTTGAGAACTTGGTATGATGAAATCGTAGAAATGAAACATGAATGTCTTGGTGTTGTTTATGCAAATGATGTTTTTGTGGGATTGTGTGATTATGTTACTTGCTATTTGCATGTGAACTTACTAAGCATTTGTGCTTACTCCCTCCTTTTCTTTCATTGTAGTTTTGACAAGCCGGCTTGAGAATCGGGATAGGTCGAAGACTCGTTCACACTATTCGAAGGCCTAAATTGGTAAAATGGCTTGTGTGTTTTGAATGTAGCATGTATGGCAAAATACTTACTTTGTGTAAATGATCTTATGATATGGCTATGGTTTGGCAAGAAAAGGGTTTGTAAATGATTAGCCATTGGAATGGCCAATCTAAGTAATATTTGATGTTATGTATGTTTAAAATGATATTGAGTCCATGAAAATCCTTAGTAAAGTGAAATTTGCCATAAAATAGAATCATGCAAAGAAGATGATGTAAATTTGAAAAATCACTAAAAATAGTAGAAATGAAATTAAATGATGAGTAAGTTATGAAATTGAATATTAATGAGTCTATTTTCATATGGATTGAACAAAACAGGTATATGAATTATATTTTATGAGATATTTGAATTTTTGTGAAATAGGGCCAGAGTGGTTTCTGGATCCCCTATTTTGAATTTAAAAATTCATAAAAAATTGTAAAAAAATAATTAGAAGTCATTATTTATATGTAAAGATTTATTATTGAGTCTAGTTTTAATAGAAACAAATTTAATAGACATTGAAATTTTATCCAGAGAGATATCTGATTCGTAATACACAGAGGTCAGAGTAGTCAAACCCTGAAATAGGGGAGAATTTAACTAATAAAATGTACTAATTGGCTTGACCAAAAATTATAGAAACAAATTAGTAAATAGATATATGAGTCTAGTTTCAGGTAAAATTTATGGAATTATATTTCGAGTTTCAGAACTTGAGATATGAATTTTTAAGCAACTGTGACGCAGATTGCTAGACTGACTGGAAATTTAAAAAAAATAATAAATCGTTTGAGCGGTTTAAGTAATGAATTAAGTCTGTTAACACCTCGTGTTTGAATCCGGCGATGGTCTCGGGTATGGGGCGTTACATATAACACGAAGCAACGATCTCAAAAATGTAGAAATCATTAAAAACCGAGCAAAAATGAACTTACAATTAGCAAGAGCAATTGCCGAACCTTCAAGCCTTAAGAATGATGTTTTTCACCTCTTATTTTCAGCTAGAAGAAGAAAGATGGACTAAATCTCTTTTTGTTTTTTATTTAATTAACCATAATAACTAAATTACCATTTTAACTTTAATTAAAACCATTTAAAAACATTCATTTAATGGCCATTTGAAACAGCCTGATTTTGGGTCTAATCGGAATAGCGGTGTCGAAACCACTATTCTAGGGCCGGAGAAATTATTTTTAATGTTATTTTATATGTTATAGCATGATTATATGAGTTCATGAAAATTTTGGTGAATTAATCTTAGTGTTTGGGAGCTTAATTGCGAAAAAGGACTAAATCGCATTAAGGGCAAAAGTTTTGTTTTATTAGCCAAGGGTTTTATATTGCTAGAGAACCATAATTCGGGATGTTTAAAGTGCAAATAGACCCTAAAAAGGTGCTTGGCAGGCCATAGGGACAAGATTTGACAAAATTGTCAAATTTAGGTGGAGTTGGTAGCTTATTTTGACAAGAAATAAAATAAAATAAAGAAAAAAGAGATATCATCTTTTCTTCTTCCTTCCTCCATTGAAAATACCAGAAAAATAGGGGTTTTGAGAGCTCAAAATTTCAGCAAATTCCATCCCTTGCAAGTAAGTGATTTTGATGGTCTTTCTTGATAATTTTTGTACTTTTGGGACCCTTGTAGCATAATCTAGCTAATGAGGGGACTATTTTGCAAAATGGTTGAAAGTATAGGGTTTTAGCATGAGATCATTCATGTTGTTTTCTAAATTTTTATGGAAGAAAATGAGTCATGGTTGTGTAATAAACAACTTTTGTGAAAGGAGTTTGCATGAAAACACCTAAAAAGGGCTATTTTGTAAAGTTTGTAAAATAAGTTGTAAATGTGTGAAATAATTGAAATTGTGAGTTGCTATAGTTATAAAAAGAATTCGGCTAGGCTTGGTAAAGGAGGAAATTCAATAAAAATTAATTTACGAGCCTAAGGACAAAATCATAATTTTTGTAAAGTCTAAGGGCAAAACAGTCATTCTGCCAAATTGTGAATTATAGAATGTTTTAATTAATTTAATGATTAAATGAGTGAATTTCATCATGTTAGATCAAGAAAATCGAGATTTGGGCCTAAATAGGAAAGTACGAGGTTATGGACTAAAATAAAATAATTAGCCGAAATTGCATTCGAGGTAAGTCCGTGTGACTAAATAAGCATGTTATCCATGTTATTGTTAATATACCCAAAATCTATCTTACTTTGGTTATATTGAATTATATGTTGATGATATTGAGTATGATGAAAGTGACGTTAATAATATTCATGTGATGATAGAATACATTAGAAGTTTGATGGAATATGATATCCCATAGAAACGAGTAAGTTGTACATAAATAATGCACCTTAGTCGTATTTATGCATTGAATATTTGATTATGTATATAATGCTTGAATGTATCTATGAGTAATATATGGTGAGATTTAATGCGGTAAAAACTCCCAGTTGAACCTTAGGAATAGATCAGATATCCTTGCCATGACATTTGGGTGATATGGATGTGTGCTAGTGTAAGACATGTCTGGGACATGCATCGGCCACATTATGAGAGCCAGTGTAAGACCATGTCTGGGACATGACATCGGCATTAAGACGAAAGCTAGTGTAAGACATGCCTGGAACATGCATCGGCCTCGAGATATGCAAGCTAGTGTAAGACCTGTCTGGGACATGGCATTGGCTTGACATGTGTCAGTGTAAGACCTGTCTGGAACATGGCATCGACACCAATAGATGAGAGCCAGTGTAAGACCTATCTGGGACATGGATCGGCCTCGATATATGAAAGTCAATGTAAGACCTGTCTGGGACATGGCATCAACTTAGATATGTGAGCCGGTGTAAGACCATGTTTGGAACATGGCATCGGCATCATACCCTATGTTTGAGGCTTAGTGATTATCCTGAGGTATTCCAAATGGTTCAATGGGAAATTTAAGGTTTAAGTTGAAATGATAGAGCTTATGGCTATGTTATGAGTGGTACAGGTACTTTACATGAAACTGATGAGATGTGAATTCAATTCATGTTGTACGATTAGTAAGGAATGAATATGAGCATGTTGAGTAACACAGGTATGTATGTCAACCTCATGAGAAATGATTTCAGTTCATGATGCACATTTGGTGAAGATGTACATAGGTAATTCATGCCTATGAGAATGTGTGATGACCTTGTGAGTATAGGTCTATACTTATGACGTATAAATATGTATTTTTACCAATGTGGTGAAAATAAATTAATAAGGTGTGATAAACTTACTATCATTAATTTACACTAAAGCAGTTTTAGACAGCAACTGTAGTCCGATTTTGAAAATCCACCAAAAATTATGAAAATTGAGTTAGAGGCTGAATAAAATATTAAATTAAATATTAATGAGTCTAGTTAACATAGAAGAAACGGTGTAAGCAAAAGAGTTTCATGTTATGGAATATTTAAATTGTTGTGAGACAGAGTCAGAATGATTTCGAAATCCTCTATTCTAATTTGAGAAAATAATTTAAAATTTTACAAAAATATTTATGGATTATAATTTATATGCCTAGAATTCTTAACGAGTCTACTTTCAAGAGAAATAGACGGGAATATCATCTGAGTCCTGTATTATGAGATAATTAATTTTTAATAAAGAAGGGTCGGAACTATCAGACAACGTAAAAGGGGTAACTTTGAAGAATAAACTGTACTAATTTGCTAAACCAAAAATTTTGAAAATTTTATGGTAAGGATATGTGTGAGTCTAGTTGCTAGAATAAATGATGCATAAGTGTTAGTTCATTTATTTAAGTTAGTTGTTAATTTGTTTTAAGTTTAATAAATGAATAAATGTGACGGTTACATGTGTTAATTGCAGGTGACTTTTCAGCTCCCATCTATTATTATTAAAGGCTGTTATGCATTCAATAAAGTGACCTTTCAAGAAATTTCGGTTACAAAAGAGAGGGCTGTTACAAAGAAGATTTAACACATCATTTAAAAGAGTTTAAAGAGTGGATTATTGCTTCTTTAAATTTGGCAACAAGCTCTTCAACTTCTAACCATTTTGCTACTTCAAAAGAATTAATTCAAGCATTCAAAACACCATTAAGGTGCTGGTGACTATTCAATTAACCAAAGGACACTTCAAGAGTCACTTTTCAAGCATTCAAGGTCAATTATGTAGCTGAATTGAAGTGAATTAAATGGTGGAGTTATTTGGTTCAAGAATTCCAAGAGACTTGAGCTTTATTTCAGCTTTTAAGATGAATACTTGTGACCATTCAGTTAGTATTTTCCTAGCCTTATAAATATGTGTGTAATCAGCTTTTTGAGGGGACTTTTGGAAATATCTTTGTTAATGATATATTGCCAAATTTGTGAGGCAAACTTTTCTCTGTTTTCGTTCAAAGATTTCTTGGCTACCTAGTGTTCTAGTTGTGTCATCCATTTTCTTTGCTGAAAACCGAACTTATCACTATTCGTAGTGTGGCGTTCAAACATACCGAGGTTCCTATCTTCCTAGATAGTGGGTCGAGGTCACCTTAACCACTCTTAAATCGAACTAAATGGCTTATAAGCAACGGGTCATTACCAAATCGATATTGGTTCTTGTTTGCACTTTTGGTTCAATCCATTTTTTTTTCTTACCATTTCGAACTAAAATAAATTCCTTCTTTCACATCCTACCCTTTTTCATACCATATTCTTAAACCAACTACTAAATTGTCAAACAACTTCATTCCATACCAATTTCACTAAACTAAATTGTCAATTGCTTCTCGTAGACGATCAGGCATTTTTCATACGACTCGACTCATCCCGAGGTGGATCGTATCAGTGGCGTGTATAGGATTAGGGAGATTAGAACAGAGGGTAGATCGAGAACTAAATCAAATCAAGGCTTGACGTTCAAATAACAATCGAATTGCATAAAACACCTCTTTTTCTTCTTTTTTTTGATTTTTTTGAAATTTTTTTGATTTTTTTAATATACTTTTTTTTATAACTACTAAAATGATAATTACAATATAATACTTAAATTTCACGAAGTAATTTTTTTTGTATATTATTTTTTATATAGACTACTAAAATGATATTTATAATATAATACTTGAATTTCACGAAGTAAATTTTTTTTTGTACTCTTTTTTTACGAACCTACTCTGAGGATGCTCTGAACATCTAAACTTCTCGTTTTAGGTAGCTCTGATACCAAATGATACGAGCTTGCCTCGACTTGAATTGAGTCGTATGGTAGATGCCCGATCGTCTACGAGAAAGTGTCGTCAGAGATAGAAGGAGATTGATAATTCAGAGTGAAGATAATTTGGTTGTTTAAGTTTGGGTTCAAAGACGGTTAATAAATCGTAGGTTTAGGAAAGAAGGAAGTTAGGATAGTTGGTAGGTTATTTATGGTTTGGGGAAAGAAATGAAATTCGGTTGAACTAGAAGATTTGGGAGATTGACGAAATATGGTATGGTTGGTCCTAAGAACAAGTTGAACCGATATTAGAAAATATCAACCCGAGACTTATTAGTTCTTAAGAAGGGATGGTTGAAATGAAATGGACCTCGACCCACTATCTAGGCAGATAGGAACCTCGGTATAAAGTGTTTTGAACGCCACACTAAAACTAGTGATAAGTTCAGTTTCGTAAAAGAAATAGGTTGACGCCACTACTAGGTAGATAAGCCAACAAAAATCTTAAACGAGACTTAGAGAAGGAAATTCTCACAAGAACAAAAGTTCGACTATAAATTTTGGCAAAAGTCCTTTTACAAAGAAATAAACAAATTATTTATAGTATTAACTTGTGCTAGCTGAATGGACAAAGAATAGCTTAAGGATTAAGTAAATTCGGCTATGAATAGACTAGAATGATCTAGAACAAAACCATAAGTCTTCCATGTCTAAGTGCAGCCCTTGGAACGCCACAAGTCAGCTTCTTAATGAAGGAATTTTGGCTGAATGTATTTGGGATGCATGAGGAGTTGATTGGACATGTCTAGGTTCAGCCATGAGCTTAATGGAGTCATTCAATTTGCAATGCTTTGCCGAATAGGTGTGAGTATTAATGGGGCATTTTGAAAGCCTTTAAAAGTGTGAACATCATGGCTGAAAGGTCTCTTGAGTGTGAATGCTTCAAACCAAATAGACAACAAGTGTGAAAGGAAGCTTGGCTAGTGTGAATGCCTTGATGGATACCTTAGGAAGATATTCGGCCAACTTGGGGAATTAAAGGGGCAACTCTTCCTTGGCCGAATAGTTACTTAGATAAACTAAATAATCAGCCACCATGCATGTATGCATGAATCCTCTAAGGCCTTAAATCTGGTCGTGCATGTATCCTCCCATTCATTGAAGCAAACCGTGCATGCACCTACATGAATGAAAAACAATTCATTAAATCCCATGTGAACACCTTAAATTCGGCACAAACATTCCAATCATTAATTCGGTTATTACATAATTAAAACATGTAATATAAAACACAACTTAATTACTAATGTGAACTTAATTAAAAACATAGTTAATTTATAGCAGCTAATAATTGAACTTATTCAAGTAAAGAGTCAACACTAATATAATAAGCTATAAATAACCCATGAGCTACGATTAAACTCGTGAGCTATATTTGAGCTAAGTCCGAGCTCGGGAGCTGTAGTTGAGCTGAAAACAAGCTCATGAGCTGGAATTGAGCTAGATGTGAACTTGTTAAGCTGGAACTGAGCTTGCTGAGCTGATTGTGAGCTGGATGAGCTAGAAATAAGTTACGAGGATGACTTGGTGAGCTAACCCACAAACTCTCGAGTAAACTGTTGATAGATTCGGCCCAAACTCTATCAACTAGAGCTGAAATTGCATCTTTGAACCTCTTGGCCCGAGCTCGGGTAATCGGTCCTACAGGCAGCTCGAGAGGATCTACATTGGCAGCTGGCAACTCGAGAGGTGTGGTCGTATCACTAATCACATGTGATGGGTCGGATCAATATCTATGAAGCATCGAAACATGGAATATATTATGGATTTTTTCTAACTCAGGTGGCAACAATAGTCTATAAGCAACTGGCCCGATATGCTCAATAATCTCATACGGCCCAATAAATCTCGGACTCAATTTACCTTTACGATCGAATCTGAGTATTTTCTTCCATGGTGAGACTTTCAAAAATACTTTTTCCCTGATCTGAAACTCCATATCTTTTCGCTTCAAGTCAGCATACGATTTCTGACGATTTGACGCTGTTTTTAGACTTTCACGAATCACTTTCACTTTCTATTCAGTCTCTCTGATCAAATTAACCCCGTGTAACTTATTTTCACTGAGCTCGGTCTAATACAATGGTGTACGACATTTATGATCGTACAAAACCTCGTAAGGTGCCATTTTGATACTTGATTGAAAGCTATTATTGTATGCAAATTCAATCAGAGGTAAGTATCATTCACACGTACCTTCAAACTCTAGAATGCAACATCTCAACATATCTTCAAGTATCTGAATGATTCATTTGGACTGGCCATCTATTTACAGATGGAAAGCAGTGCTGAAATGTAATCTTGTACCTAGAGTATCTCGCAGTTTCTTCCAAAACCACGATGTAAACCTCATATCTCTATCCAAAACAATAGAAATAGGTACTCCATGTAATCTTACAATCTAAGAAACATACAATTCAGCTAGCTTGTCAAGTGAGTAACCTGTGCTAACCAGAACAAAATGAGCCGATTAAGTCAATCTATCCATAATAACCCAGATCATATCTTTCTTGCTTGGTGTCAATGGTAAACCAGATACAAAATCCATCGTGACTCTGTCCCATTTCCACTCAGGTATCATGATTGGCTGAAGCAATCCAGAAGGTACCTGATGTTCAACTTTTACTTGCTAACAGACTAAACATTTCAAAACAAAGTCCGAAATGTCTCATTTCATACCATGCCACTAACAAAGCTGATTCATATCATTATACATCTTCATACTACCCAGGTGAAGAGATAACTGACTACTATGAGCTTCGTTCAAAATCATCTGAATCAATTCTGAATTTCTTAGAACACATATTCTATTTCTGAACCTCAAACAACCCTCAGCATCAAAACCTCAAACAACCCTCAGCATCAACTTAGAACTCTGAATTAGCATTCGAGTCACATTGAACCCGCTTTGCTAACAGATCATCATCAACTTTCTAAGCATCAAAAATCTGTTGAATATATAACGCCTTGCTTTTAACTCAGCTATAATTGAACCATCATTAGACATAGCCATATGTGCATTCATTGCAAGTAAAGCAAATAGTGATTTTCAGCTTAAAGCATCAACAACAGCATTAGCCTTTCCCAGATGTAGTTAATCTGATGCGAGTGCGCCCAGCGAACCCCGTCAGTCAATTCTCCTTAGTCGAGCCATGCATTGCTGGCAAGCTGATCCCAGTTCGTTTCCAGCTCCACGAGCTCCGTCCAGTTCAAATTCAGCTCATTTGAGCTCGAACCAGCTCAATACTTTAGTCTTTAATTATGTCTTGTTTAATTAAATGCATCTTTAGTTAATGTCATGCATTATTGATCTACATATTTTAATTACGACTTGCATTATGTGTTCTGCATTTAATTAAGTCATGCATTAAGTAATTCATTTGTTCATTTAGTTTGCATTTCAAACCATGCATTTAAGCATCTTAGTTTAATAAATGAGTTGCTGGAAATTTATTCAACTCATCTTAGTTTAATTAATAAGTGTTTTTGTTGAACTTTATTTAATAAGTGTTGCTCTTAATTAATCTAGTTCCTAGGATTATTTATTGATGTATGAGTTAAAGTTCATTTAATAATGCTTCTTTTAATTAAACTAGTTGCTGGAATAAATGATGCATAAGTGTTAGTTCATTTATTTAAGTTAGTTGTTAATCTATTTTAAGCTTAATAATTGAATAAATGTGTCCGTTACATGTGTTAATTGCAGGAGAATTTTCAGCTCACATCCATTAAATTTAAAGGCTGTTACACATTAAAAAAAGTGACTTTTTAAGTCATTTTCAGTTACAAATGAAGTGGCTATTACAAGGAATGATTTATACATCAATTAAAGAGTTTTAAGGAGAATTTTATCATCCAAATTAATTTTGACAGCAACCTTTCCACTACCAGCCGTTTTTGCCATTTCAAAGGTTATTTCAAGTATTCAAACATCATTAAGAAGCTGATTAAGAAGATGGTGTCCATTCGGCTGACCAAGGGCTAACTCAAGAGTCATTTTTCAAGAACTTAAAGTCATTCACTTAGCTGAATTAAAGTGAATTCAAGGATGGAGTTATTTGGCTCAAGAATGTGAACAGTCTTGAGTTAAATTTTAGCTTTTAATTGGCACATTAAGTTGAATGTTTGTGACCATTCAGCTAGCCTATTTTAGCTCTATAAATAGGTGAAATCAGCCTTTGTAAAGGGATCTTTTTACTTATTTTAAGACATTATTGAACTGATATGAAATTTTTGGGATTTATTCCTCTCATATTTTGGTGAAGAACTCGTTAGCTTATCTAGGTCGCTAGTGGCGTCAACCTGCCTTCTTCTTTATCCTAAACTTATCACTATCAAATAGTGTGGCGTTCACCTTATACCAAGGTTCCTACTTTGCTAAGTAGCGGGTCGAGGTTCTCCTATTCTCTATTCGACTACCTTGAAAACTTATAAGCATTTGGGTCAATATATTCTAATTTTGGTTCGTGTTTATTTTTGAGATCATTTTCATTCCATTCCATCCCATCCTTTTGTTTCATCATAATCGAACCATCAATTCACTTCACATTCGTTGTTTGTTATCCAATTACTATATTTATCTCCTTTTATTATTTTCCTATAACCGAACCTACATAAACTTCATATCCATAAACCCATCTTTGAACCATTTTCACATAGTTTCCGCCATTATTCATTTAAAACATCCTTTGAACAAACCGAACGATACTTCTTCATAGACGATCGGGCAAACTCGCATACGACTCAACTCACCCTGAGGTAGATCGTATCACAATCACAAGCTCGTAGTCTTTTAATAGCTCTAACCATTTATGCTGTCTCAAATTCAGGTCTTTCTAAGTCATCAAATATTTCAGGCTCTTGTGATCAGAATAAACATGACATTTCTCACCGAACAGATAGTGATGCCATATCTTCAATGCAAATACAATAGCTGCCAATTCTAGATCATGTGTCGGATAGTTCTTTTCATGCAGCTTTAACTGTCTCAAGGCATAAGCCATGACTTTGCCTTCCTGCATTAACACACAGCCCAAACCATTTAAAGATACATCATTATAGATAAGATAACAAATTCTTTACCCGATTCTGGCTGAACTAGTACTGGAGCTTTGGTCAAAAGGGCTTTCAACTGATCAAAAATTTTTTGACACTTTTTTGACCATTAAAACTTAACATCTTTCTGTAATAGTTTCATCATCAGGGTTGCAATCATAGAGAAACCTTTCACGAACCGTCTATAGTAACCAGCAAGTGCCAAAAAACTTCAGACTTCAGAAACATTTTGATACGAGCACGCCCCGCGAGCTTCATCGAACAAGTCTGTCAAACCGAGCATTGACATGTTGGCAAGCTGATCCCAGCTCGTTTCCAACTCCACGAGCTCCGTCCAGCTCAAATCCAGCTTATTCGAGCTCGATCCAACTTGGCTGAGCTAAACCGAGCTCACTCCTAGCTCATATTTAGCTCTCGAGCTAAACCTTAGCTCAACTTCAGCTTAGGAGTTTAGCCTCAGCTCAACTTTAGCTCACGAGCTAAAGCTTAGCTCATTTTAGTTTAAACTCGGTTTTGTCTTTAATACATTAAATAAAAATTTGCACATATTCATTTAAGCATTAAACTTGTTTTATATTAATATTTGTTATTAATATGTCATTGTCATTATATAAATTGATTATGTTCACATAGCCGAAATAATGCATGACATTAATGTGTTCACATCATGCCGAATTTATGAGTGTTCATGAGATGTCTTAATGACTTGTTTATTTCATGTAGGTACATTTCTCTGGACGGTACAATGAATGGATGAAGAAACATCTCTTTTGGGCATTCCACACTCATGAATGAAGAAGTATTAAATGCTTTGTGCATGTACGGTTAGATGCAATGTTTCTACAAATTCATGCATGTGTCTAATGCATGTATGGACATTAAAGGCTAGTCCATGAATGGATCAAATGCATGGGATGATAGAATGCATGAATGGCTTAAGTGCATGTATGGTGGCTGTCTCCTAACTTTCCAAGGCACTTATTCGGCCAAGAAGTAGCTGTTCACACTTTGAATTGACCTATAAGCTACTACACATGCATGGATGGGTTCAAGAACGTCCAAAGGAAGGAATTAACTCAATAATTCAACACATTGATTGAATTAAGTGCAAGCACAAAGGGGAGAACGAATTTACTAGGTTCATGCTGCCATTTATGAACTTACATGCCATTAAAGTGTTTAATTATGAAGATACATGTTCCATACAAGTGCATGAACGTCCCAAGAAGATGAATGCAACCTTTTGGTGCACATACAAGTCACTTGAAGCCTTTCTTTATGACTAAGCATTCATGCACAAACCAAGGGGGAAGAAAGTGTCCATTCAGCTAGTGCATGAATCTGCCGAATTTATGAACTATTTTAATACATTAGTGTGAACGTTTTTATTATTGTGTGAACACCTAGATGCCGAATTTGAATGGTCATCTATGTGCCTATAAATATTTGTTTTCTTTCATTTGTAAGGGGACTTTTGCCAAAATTTTTAATGACCATTTGTTCTTGTGAGGTTGCTTCCTCTCATATCTCGTACAAGTTTCGAAAGACTTATCTGGCTTGTGCTAGTGGCGTCAATCGTCTTGTTTGAACTTATCACCAACCTGGTGTGGCGTTCATCCCTTCCATTATACCTTTGGTTCTTACTTTTCTAAGTAACGAGTCAAGGTCCATCCATCTTTTCACCTTAACACTATAGGAACCGGGGTGACACTTCTTAGTGTTGAATCATTCCTGACGTTAAGTTCATTTTTCCATTCCCCATCTTTTAACTTTCCTTCTTGTAACCAAACCGACCCATTTATCCATCACCCATCTTTGCTACACATAACTGAACCTATTACTAAACTTACCCTGCTTCAAACCTTCCGCTTATTCTAATCCATTATTTTTACTTTTATTACTAAAATCAGAGACACGAACGACTCTCTCGAACTACGATCGGGCAACTACGTGAATTCGACTCATCTACCCGGGCCGGATCGCATTACATTTCTCAGAGGTTTCCAATCAAGTATAGCCAAAATTTTACTCGGATCAACCCGAATACCCAATGCTGATACAACTTGTCCCAGAAAACTGACTTCACATAACCAGAACTCACATTTACTAAACTTTGTATACAACTGTTTATCTCGTAAAGTCTGTAACACAAGTCTCAGATGTTTAGTATGCTCAGTTTCATCATGGGAATAGATCAAAATGTCGTCTATGAATATAACCACAAATCGATCCAAATACTATCTGAAGATCTGGTTCATCAAATCCATAAAAATAGCAGGTGCATTAGTGATGTTATCCGGCTTGGATGATTGAGTCGAATTCACGTAGTTACCCGATCGTAGACGAGAAGAGTCGTTCGTGCCTTGGTTTTAAAAGTAGAAGTTAGATGGATAGGTTTGATTAAAGCAGAAGGGGTCCAAAGTAGTGAAAAGAGTATAATAGGTTCAGCTAAGTGAAGCAAAGATGGATGTTCGATAGATGGCTCGGTTTTGGTAGTAACAAGAAAGAAATTTAAAAGATGGGAATGGATTAACGAACTTAACGTCAGGAATGATTCAACACTAAAAAGTGTCACCTCGGTTCCTATAGTGTTAAGGTGAATAAATGGAATAGAAGGATAGGTGAACGCCACACCAAAGATGGTGATAAGTTTAAACAAGATTGGTAGATGCCACTAGCACAAACTAGATAGGTTTTCGAAACTTGTACGAGATATGAGAGGAAGCAACCTCACAAGAACAATGTTCATTCAATAATTTTGGCAAAAGTCCCTTTTACAAAGAAATGAGTAAACTATTTATAAGCCTAAGATGTCTATTCATATTCGCCATCTATGATATTCACACTAACTTAAATTCTGTTCACATTTGTATTTAGCATTGTCACACAAAAGCATTAAAATTTAGTTCATGCTTGAAGATGGTGCATGAATTGGCCGAACCATCATGTTGCTTCACTTGATGCATTCATGCATACTTAGCCTTGAATACTTGAATGGACATCTTGGATATGCATGATACATGCATGAAACGTCTCAATGCATGTTCTTCCTTAATTACGATCCATGAATCTTCAAATACATGTACATAAAATAGCCCCACTTGCATGAACATCCCCAATACATGAATTCCTTCAAATGCCATCCATTGAACACTAGTTGTGCATGCATCCTTCCATATGATGTATTTAAGCCATGCATGTACTTGCATTAATGGCTCCTTCTTGTATTCGGCCACTTTGTGGAACTTTAACTCTTGGCCAAAAGGTTGCTTAGGGATCACCAATAGCTAGCCCACCATGCATAAAATCGTTCATGCATGAACTCTCATAATCCATGTACCTGGTCGTGCATGAATCTCATTTAATGTACTCAATACATTCGATTGAACCTACAAGAAACATGAACACATTAAATCCCAATGTATATTCGGCTGAACATGTTAAGAGCATGAACTAGACATCATAAATATTATGTTAAGCTAAAATAAACACATTAATTAAAGACTAGCTAGTAGCATTAAGTTCGGCTAGCTCAAACTAAGTGAAAACATTTAATGAACTTATTTGATCTAGGATTTTCATTAATGAGTGTAGCAAACTAATTAGTATAAATTTAAACTTAGTTTAATTTATTGAAATGAAGAAAGAGCTGAAAGTAAGCTCGGTTAAGCTCAAACGAGCTCAAATGAGCTCAAATGAGCTGAATTGAGCTGGATGGAGCTCGAGGAGCTGGAAACGAGCTAGGATCAGCTTACCAATAATGCATGGGTTCTTTGGATAGTTGCTTCAAGCTAACTTTGTGAGCATTGGGCCTTGTTCCGAACCAAGGTGTTGCACTAGAAACTAAAACAGCTTGTAGGAAATGCTTAGCATGAGCTCGAGTTATAGGTCCTTTTGGCAGCTCGATAGGATCTTGATTCGCACTTGAGGGTGACCTGGGCGTGCATACATCAATTAGTGAGTCTGAAAGGTATAACCAAAAACTCATAGTGTCCGTACCTCATTCGAAAAGTAGTCTTTGGCACATTGGAGTCTTTAACTTGTAACTAATAGTAGCTAGACCTCAAATCTATCTTTGAAAACACTGTAGCCCCTTTCAGCTGATCGAATAGATCATCAATCCTTTGCAACGGATATTTATTCTTTAGAGTCACCTTATTGAGCTGTCTGTAGTCGATACACATTCTCATAGTTCCGTCTTTCATTTTCACAAATAAAACTGGTACACCCCAGGAAGAGAAACTCGGTCCCGTGAAACCTCTATCTATCAATTCTTGCAACTGAGCTTTTAATCCTTTTAATTTGGTCGGTGCCATTCTGTATAGAGCTATTAAAATTAGAGTCGTCCCTGGTACTAATTCAATACCAAACTCTACTTCTCAGATAGGTGGCAAACCCGACAATTCTTCAGGAAACACATTCGGATACTTGCACACAATTGATATTGATTCCATCTTTCTTTCAGCCACTTTACCATCAAGCACATATGCAAAGTAAGCTTCACAACCCTTTCTCACATACTTCTGATCTAACATCGAAGATATCACTGCCGGTAAACCATTCAGATCATTAGATTCAATCCAGATAATCTCATCATTCTGGCATTGTAAATCAATAGTCTTTCTTTTTCAATTTACGATAGCATCATGCAAAGTCAACTAGTCCATACCCAGATTTATATCAAACTCATCAAATGGCAACAACATCAAATCAACCGGAAAACACGAATCTTGAATCATCAAAGGACAATTCTTACACACTTTGTCAACCAGAATATACTGGCCCAAGGGGTTCGATACTTTAATCACAAACTTAGTAGACTCAACGGGCAAAGTCTTACTGAATACTAAGGTTTCACACATATAAGAATGAGTTGAACCAGGATCAATCAATGCAATTTGATGTGATCCAGCTCAGAAGATGGAGTTGAATTGACGTTGTGCCCGATCGTAGACGAGAAGTGATACGAGCTCGCCTCAACTTAAATTGAGTCGTATGTAGATTGCCCGATCATCTACGAGAAGGTGTTGATGAGGATGGAATGGAGAAGTGATTTTGGATTTGAAAGAGACTTGGATGTCAAAGTTTAGGTTCGAGAATGGTGAATAAGTTTAGGTTTAAGAAAGAAAGAAGTTAGGATAGTTGGTAGGTTATTTATGGTTTGGTAAAGAAACGAAATTTGGTTAAATTGAAATATTTGGGAAATGGACGAATATGGTAAGATTGGTCCTAAGAACAAGTTGAACCGATATTAGCAAATATTGACCCGAGACTTATTAGTTAGTAAGATGGAATGGTTGAAAACAAAATGGACCTAACCCACTATCTAGGCAGATAGGAACCTCGGTATAAAGTGTTTTGAACGCCACACTAAAACTAGTGATAAGTTCAGTTTCGTGAAAGAATTAGGTTGACGCCACTACTAGGTAGATAAGCCAACAAAAATCTTAAACGAGACTTAGAGAGGAAAATTCTCACAAGAACAAAGTTCAGTTACAAATTTGGCAAAAGTCCCTTCACAAAGAAATAAACAAACTATTATAGCCTAACTTGTTGTAACACCCCATACCCATATTCTAGACCGAAATAAGGTACGGAGCATTACCATTCACGAAAACATGAATTCACACATTAACTTGACCTTACTCAATTTACTTACTTTAGCTTAGACTAAAGTTGATAGCATTAACAGATATACATAGATACATGTAGATTTTAAATTTAGAAAAGTGATACTTTAAAACAAATTAATTATGACATATAACAAAATGATTAGTCTCTCTCTATACATGCCATAATTCCAAAGCAGTGATTACAAAATACCAAAAAGTATTGATAGTGTAGATGAGTCTCCGACGATCTCCAAAATCCCGAGCTGGCTTAATAATTCTATAAAACAAGAAAAAGAAAAGATGGTAAGCATATAGCTTAGTAAGTAAGTACTAAATTGATATATAATTTATCAAAGTAAAACAATCATACTAGTATATGGTTACATATATTGATGACAGGCTGTTTTCTAGAGTCCCGGTTAAAAGAAAAATCATATCTTGAGCTACATATCTCTAAATTCAATTCCATAAATTTTCCTTGAAACTATACTCATAATTCTATTTACTAATTTTTTTTCTAAAATTTTTGGTTGGGCCAATTGGTACAGTTTATTAGTTAAAGTCTCCCCTATTTCAGGGTATGACTACTATGACACCTGTGCATTACGAACAAAATTTCTCCCTGTACAAGATTCCAACGACCATGCCGTTTATTTCTCTTAAAAATATACTCAAGAAGGAATCCATGCATGTATGGTATGACTCTTAATAATTTTTGTACAATTTATGGTGAATTTCTAAAATCAGAACAGGGGATCTTAATTTCATTCAGAAACTGTTTCACAAGAATTCAATTATCACATAATATAGAAGTCTTTTGTTTCCCCTGTTTCTTTTATATGAAAGTAGACCCATTAAGCTTTAATTCCATAATTTATTTGAGATTTAATTCTACTTCCATGATTTTTGGTGAATTTTCAAAATTTTGCAACTGCTGCTGTCCAACATTGTTTTACTACAAAAATTCACTCTTACATATTTCGCTCAATCCTTTCCATTTTACTGAGGTTCGCTCACTTATCGAGCATATTGCTCATAAAATTCAAATAAACATATACTTGCACTTATTCATCACATAATCACTTTCACATGTATCTTCATTTAAATCAATTTCCCGTTGAACTCATCGGAATAACAACAGATACACCACTACTTGAACATTTTCCCATTTCCACACGTGTAGCCAAAGCTATATGATACGCATAGTAGCCTGCACTTAGTACTACACATGCGACCAATAATCTGGTACACGTAGTAGCCTGCACTTAGTACTACACACGTGACCACAATTTTCGGGTACGCATAGTAGCCTGCACTTAGTACTACACACGTGACCACAGTTTTCGGGTACGCATAGTAGCCTGCACTTAGTACTACACATGCGACCAATAATCTGGTACACGTAGTAGCTTTGCACTTAGTACTACTCACGTGACCACAGAATAGTTCATTTGTATCGTTTTTATTCCGAAGGTTCAACAGGAAATTTCTCACTTTTCCAACATTTTACTAAATTGTCCGAAATCAATTTAAATTCATAACTTACATCAAATAACCATTTGATAGGCAGCCATATTCCACATGTTATCAAAATACAATAACATAAAAGAAATCGATGATTTATTTACGCACAAACTTACCTCGGTGCAAAATATAGAAATTTTACTGATTTTAGTCCAAAGCTTTTTCTTTCCCCGTTCGAGGTCGATTCCACGCCTTTCTTGATCTATAACAACACATTTAGTTCAATTAACACTCGAACTATTTATTTCAATCCAAAAATCACATTATGCAAAAATACATTTTTGCCCCCTAACTTTTACAAAATTACAATTTTGCCCCAAGGCTCGGAAATTTAATTTCAGCCCTTATTCTTATGTTTAATGACATGCTGATCATTTTTCTCTTCTATGGTATCATCAAATTCTCATTCTAACACATAATTATGAACAATAGGTATTTTTATCGATTATGCCGCTTTGCTCGTTTTAAAAAAATCGCTTAGAAAGATCGTTCTCCTAACTTTAAACATTCATATTCTACTATCAAACATCAAAATACATGCCTATCATTCATGGGTAAATTTTTAAACATAAACCCTAACTCGAAATAATAGTAGAAATAGGTAAATCGAGCTACGAGGATTTCAAAAATGTAAAGAACATTAAAAACGGGGCTTGAAATCACTTACTATGAAGCTTGAAAGTTGAAGAAACCCTAGCTATGGAGGAGAGTAAATTTCAGCAGCAACTAGTGATGAAGATGACCAAATTTTGTGTTATTTTTCCCATTTTATTTCATTTAATATACAAATGACCAAAATGCCCTTACTACTAAACTTTCAAAAATTCCTTCCATGTCCAAAATTTGTCCATGAACCTAAAATTGGTCAAATTGCTATTTAAAACTCCTAATTAATATTTCAATGCAATTTCATACTAAAAACTTCTAGAATGCAAGTTTTGCAATTTATTCGGTTTAGTCCCTAATCTCAACTTAAGCGCTTAATGCATAGAATTTCATTACGAAATTTTCACGAAATCATGAAATCATATCATAAACCTCAAAATAAATATAAAATAATTATAAAATAATTATTTCTATCTCGGATTTGTGGTCACGAAACCACTATTCCGATTAGGCCCTAATTCAGGTTGTCACAATTCTCCCCCCCTTTAGAGATTTTCGTCCTCGAAAATCTTACCAGTAAAGAGATTTGGGTATTGTTTCCTCATAGCTTCCTCAGGTTCCCACGTAGCCTCTTCCATTCCATGTCTGTGCCACAATACTTTCACTAAGGCTATATTTTTATTTCTTAACTGTTTAATTTCCCGAGCCAAAATATTTATTGGTTCCTCCTCATAGGTCATATCCGGTCGAATTTCAATTTCCATCAGAGGAATTACATGTGAAGGATCAGAACGGTAACGTCGCAGCATCGACACATGAAACACGTTATGAATCTTTTCCAACTCAGTTGGTAAGGCTAGCCGATAAGCCACTGGTCCAACTCTTTCAATAATCTTATAAGGCCCAATGAAACGTGGACTTAACTTGCCTTTTCGGCCAAACCTTAAAATTTTCGAGTAGTCGTTGGATGTGTATCTCCGTGATGTTCTCGAATCCGCTTTTTGACTTGATGACATTCATTCCCGTTGGTCTCTTTTCTCCACATGGTCTAACCTCTCGTGCAATTTGTCAAACTTAGTATTCACCATTATTCGCATTTCTTGCACCAAGTATTGGAACTCTGATTCAGTAAATTCTTCGCTAGACATCTTTGATTGCTGAAAAGAAATTTGTTAGGTAAAACAAAAATTAAATTCCTCACAACAAAATCCTTACAATTTCACTCGGAAAGAAAAATTAATGGTTTGCACTCTCGCTCGTGTTTACACTTGATTGGCTTTTACCTCCGCTCGAATAGTCTCACTCACTCGTGCCTTTTACCTCTCAAACTTTCTTTCGTAATTTCGTAATTGGACTTGCCAAGGCCTTATCATAGGCTTAGGGGTCGGTTGCAAATTGGGAAACAAGGGAAATAATGATGAGGGATAGGGTTGGCTGAAAGAAAGATGAAAATGGTTTGGAAATGTGGCGTTGGGGTAGGGGGTGAATGGTAGAAAATAAACGTACCTGATCGGGATGACAAGAAAAGTACCAATACAAAGAGAATAAAATTTAACACACTTTTTTTTAATTTTAATTTTTTTCAATTTTTTTTGAACTTTTTTTTGAAATTTTTTTGAACTTTTTTTTTACTTACAAACTAACTTCAGATGATGCTTCGAACGTCGGTACTCCTCATTTTAATAGCTCTGATACCAAATGATACAATCTGCCTCGGGTTGAGTCAAGTCGTATGCGAGTTTTCCCAATCGTCTATAAAGAAGTATCGTTCGATTTGTTTAAAGGATGTTTTAAGTGAATAATGGCGGAAGCTATGAAAGAAGGGTTTAAAGATGGGTTTATGGATATGAAGTTTATGTAGTTTCGGTTATAGAAAAATAATAAAAGATGGAAATAAATATAGTAATTGGATAACAAACAATAGATGTGAAGTGAATTGATGGTTCGATTATGATGAAACGAAAGGATGGAATGGAATGGAATGAAAATTATCTCAAAAACAAACACGAACCAATATTAGAAAATATTGACCCAAATGCTTATAAGTTTTCAAGGTGGTCGGATGGAGAAGAGGAGAACCTCGACCCGCTACTTAGCAAAGTAGGAACCTTGGTATAAGGGTGAACGCCACACTATTTGATAGTGATAAGTTCAGGATAAAGAAGAAGGTAGGTTGACGCCACTAGTGACCTAGATAAGCCAACGAGTTCTTCAACGAAATATGAAAGAAAGAAATCTCACAAATTTCATATAAGTTCAATAGTGTTTTAAACTAAGCAAAAAAAGATATCCTTACAAAGGTTGATTTCACCTATTTATAGTGCTAAAATAGGCTAGCTGAATGGTCACAAACATTCAACTTAATGTGCCAATTAAAAGCTGAAATTTAACTCAAGTCTTTTCACATTCTTGAGCCAAATAACTCCATCCTTGAATTCACTTTAATTCAGCTAAATGAATGACTTTAAGTGCTTGAAAAATGACTCTTGAGTTAGCCCTAGGTCAGCTGAATGGATACCATCTTCTTAATCAGCTTCTTAATGATGTTTGAATGCTTGAAATAACCTTTGAAAAGGCAAAAACGGCTGCTAGTGGTAAGGTTGCTGCCAAAATTAATTTGGTTGATAAAATGCTCCTTAAACCTCCTTTAAATGATGTATAAACCTTCTTAATAATAGCCCTCTTGCTTTGTAACCGAAATCTCTTGAAAAGTCACCTTATTGAATGCATAACAGCCTTTAAATGTAATGGATGTGAGCTGAAAAGTCACCTACAATTAACACATGTAACTGACACATTTATTCAATTATTAAGCTTAAAACAAATTAACAACTAACTTAAATAAATGAACTAATACTCATGCATAATTTATTCCAGCAACTAGTTTAATTAAGAGAAACATTATTAAATGAACTTTAACTCATGCATCAATAAATAATCCTAGGAACTAGATTAATTAAGAGCATCACTTATTAAATAAAGTTCAATAAAAACACTTATTAATTAAACTAAGATGAGTTGATTAAAAGTCCAACAACTCATTTATTAAACTAAGATGCTTAAATGCATAGTTTTAAAATGCAAACTAAATGAACAGATAAGTTACTTAATGCAAGACTTAATTTAATGAAGCTGACTTAAACTAACATGGGAGTTACATAATGCATGGCTTTATTAAATGCAGAACACATAATGCATGTCATAATTAAAATATGTAGATCAATAATGCATGACATTAACTAAAGATGCATTTAATTAAACAAGGCATAATTAAAGACTAAAGTATTAAGCTGATTCGAGCTCAAATGAGCTGAATTTGAACTGGTCGGAGCTCGTGGAGCTGGAAACGAATTGGGATCAGCTTGCCAGCTATGCAAGGCTCAACTAAGGAGACTTGACTGACGGGGTTTGCTGGGCACGCTCGCATCAAATGTGAACAAACATTCCAAACATTAATTCGGTTATTACATAATTAAAATATGTAATATAAAACATAACTTAATTACTGATGTGAACTTCAGTAAAAAAAATTAGTTAATTTATAATAGCTAATAAATGAACTTATTCAAGTAAAGAGTCAACACTAGTATAAAATGCTATAAATAACTTCATGAGCTACGATTAAACTCGTGAGCTAAATTCGAGCTAAGTCTGAGCTCGGGAGCTGAAGTTGAGCTGAGAACAAGCTCATGAGTTGGAATTGAGCTGGATGTGAACTTGTTGAGCTGGAACTGAGCTTGCTGAGCTAGTTGTGAGCTGGATGAGCTAGGAATAAGTTACAAGGATGACTCGGTGAGCTAGTCCACGAACTCTCAAGTAAGCTGGTATAGTTTCGGCCTAAGCTCAATCAACTAGAACTGAGATTGCGTCTTTGAACCTCTTGGCTCGGGCTCGTGTAATAGGTCCTATGGGCAACTCGAGAGGATCTACATTGGCAGCTAGCAACTCGGGAGGTGTTTGATGTGAGCACGCCTGGGGCATCCTCGAATGCAAATCATGGTTCAATCAAGCTTCCAAAAGGCCCCATGACTCGAGCTCAAACTAAGCAAATTCAAGACGCTTTATCAGCATTGGTGTTCCACATTTGGGATGAAAACAAGGTCCATGACATTGGAGGAGCTAAGGACAACTCCTTGAAGGATCATTGCACTCTTTTGCAATCCGATTTCAGCTCTTCTCCAGTTGGCCAAGCTTCCTTCAGCTCCAATCATCTCACTTGAGTTCGTTTCAGCTCGTTTGAGCTTGATCTTAGCTTGTTTCAGCTCATTTCTTTTTCATTTCAATAAACTAAGATTAAACTTCGTTTTTAATTAAGTTTGCTACAGCTCATGCCGAATTTCCTAGCTCAACTTAGCTCACTAAGTGTTTTTAACTATTTGAGCTAGCTAAATTTAATATGATGGTTGACTTATAATTAATATGTCTGAATTTAGTTAGTGTCATTAAGTTGTTTAGTCAATATTTTTAATTATGATTATATGAATAATTATTTTATTTAATTATGTTATTTAATTATGTAGGTTCAGCCGAATGTGGAGATTCATTCATGGCAAGGTACATGTACGAGAATGTTCATTGAATGGGAATATACATGCATGGTTCGGTTCAATGTTTGGAGGTCTCACATTCATGCACATGGAGGAATAATTGCATGGAATGGATATTGAAGAATACATCTTCCTTGGATGGCACACATGCATGAATGCAGGGCAATTAATGCAAGTTCATGTACGGCTAGGTTCAAGCTCCCTTCCAAGTTCCATGTACAGCCGAATGCATGTGGAAGGACCCTTGGAGTTTCTATGCACCTATTCGGCCAAGAGACACCTCTTGGAAGTTTCATGCACCCCATGGCCTAACCTAGACAACCTATTTAGCTTCCAAAGGTTCACATTCATTCAAATGATTAAAGCTCATACATGAAGCTGTCCAAACACATCCCCATCAGCCGAATCAAGACTACACAATTAATGTTTTCATTCAAGAACATTCTAGTTAGTTCATGATCGAATTTACTTAGTCTTTAAGCTAGCTAGTTTGTCCATTCGGTTACTACATGATAGCTTATAAATAGCTTGCTCATTTCATTGTAAAAGGGACTTTTTCCAAATTATTGAATGAACATTGTTCTTGTGAGGTTGCTTCCTCTCATATCTCATACAAGTTTCGAAGACTTATCTAGCTTGTGTTAGTGGCGTCTACCGTTCTTGTTTGAACTTATCACCAATCTTGGTGTGGCATTCACCTATCCTTCTATCCATCCTTTTCACCTTAACAATATAGGAACCGGGGTGACACTTTTTAGTGTTGAATCATTCTTGACGTTAAGTTCGTTATCCATCCCCGTTTTCCCAAATTCTTTCTTTCATCACCAACACCGAACCACCTTTCCAACAACCATCTTTGCTTACCTTAGCCGAACCTATTACTTTACTTACATTTATTTAAGCCTTCTGCTTATTCAAACCTATCCATTTACTGCTACTTCCAAAACCGAGGCACGAACGACTCTTCTCGTCTACGATCGGGCAACTACGTGAGTTCGACTCATTCACTCGAGCCGGATCACATCAGTGTTGTCGTATCATTCCCCCTCTCTTCAAGGCAATTTGCCCCCAAATCATCACCTATATCATAAAAAGTGTCCTCCAAAAATGGCTAAGAAATTTTGCATCGCGGCCAGACACTATCGTCTTCGGGATTCCATACAACCTGACAACTTCTTTAAAGAAAAGGTTAGCAATATTAACAGCATCATCAGCTTTCGAACACACAATAAAATGTGACATTTTTAAAAACTGATCTACTAAGACAAAAATGGAATCTTTCCCAGTTCAAGTTCGCGGTAGACCTAAGATAAAATCCATTGAAAGATCAACCCAAGGCCCTTCGGAAATAGGCAAAGGTGTGTATAGTCCATGTGGGTTAACCTTCGATTTTGCTTTCTTACAAACCAAACATCGCGAACATATTTTCTCGACATCCCGTTTCCTCTGGGGCCAAAAGAAGTGTTCTTGTAGCATGGCCAAAGTCTTTGCAATGCCAAAATGGCCCATGAGGCCACCACCATGTGCCTCGAGTACGAGCAACTCTCGCATGGAACTTTGCAGGATACAGAGCTTACCTTTTCAAAAAAGGAAGCCATCGAACCTGAAAAACTTATGCAGTAGCATGTTCACACAATTTATATACATCCCAAAATAAGCATCAGAGTTATACAAATCTTTCAAAAATGCAAAACCAAGCAGTTTTGAATCCAAATGATTTAACAAAGTATAACGACGAGATAGTGCACCAGCCACAATATTTTCCTTACCCTTTTTATACCGTATAACATAAGGAAAGGATTCAAGAAATTCTACCCATTTTACGTGCCTTTTGTTGAGCTTGTGCTGGCCTTTGATGTGCTTGAGCGATTCATGGTTCGAATGGATGACAAACTCCTTCGACCACAAATAATGTTGCCACGTTTCCAATGCCTGGATCAAAGCGTACATTTCCCTATCGTATGTGGGATAATTCAATGGTGCGCCACTTAACTTTTCACTAAAACACACCACGGGCTTCCCTTCTTGGGTCAACACAGCACCAATCTCGATACCTGAAGCATCACATTCAATTTCAAATGTTTTGTCAAATTCAGGTAATACAAGTAATGGGGCATTTTAGTTAAATGATCTTTAAGTGAAATAAAGGATTTTTCTTGCTTCTCGCTCCAAAAGAACGCCGAATTCTTTTTTATCACACTAGTGAGAGGTGCGGCCAACGTGCTGAAATTTGGGACAAACCGACGGTAGAAACTCGCCAAACCATGGAAACTTCGTACTTGGCTTATGCTGGTCGATCTAGGCCACTCTCGAATGGCTTTCACCTTTTCTTGATCGACTTGAAGTCCTTGCGAGCTGACAACAAATCCTAGGAAAATGACTTTGTTAGAACAAAATGTGCATTTCTTAAGATTGGCATATAAAGTTTCCTTTCGCAACACATCAAGAACAGCTCGTAAATGCCTCAAATGATCATCTAAAGACCTACTATAAACAAGAATGTCATCAAAGTAAACCACACAAAATTTACCAATGTAAGCACGAAGAACATGGTTCATTAAACACATAAAGGTACTAGGAGTGTTAGTAAGACCGAATGGCATTACCAACCACTCGTACAAACTGTGTTTAGTTTTAAATGCTGTTTTCCACTCATCTCCCTCACGCATTCGTATTTGATGGCAACCACTTTTGAGGTCAATTTTGGAGAACAACTGAGCACCACTTAGTTCATCAAGCATATCATCTAGGCGCGGTATTGGATGATAATATTTAATCGTGATTTTGTTCACGGCTTGACAATCAATGCACATGCGCCAAGTCCCATCCTTTTTTAGTACTAACAAAACTGGAACAGCGCACGGGCTAAGGCTCTCGCGAATGAATCCCTTTTTAAGGAGTTCATTCACTTGTTTTTGTAGCTCCTTGGTCTCCTCGGGATTACTACGGTAAGTAGGTCAGTTTGGTATAGATGCTCCAGGAATGAAGTCGATTTGATGTTTTATTTCCCAAATAGGTGGTAAGCCACTCGAAACTTCATCGGGGAACACATCTTTAAATTCTTGCAAGAGAGAGACAATAGAAGAAGGTAAAGCAGCATCTAATTTGTTAGCATTCAAATATGATTCCTTGTACATGAGTACAAGAATAGGCTGCCTCAACATGAAGAATTTTTGAATGTCACTCCATTTTGCATAAACACTCATTTTTCCACTCGTTTTTTCTTCACTCCTTTGTTTTTCTTGTTCTTTACTCTTTTCTCTCATTTTTACAACTAATTTCCCTCGTTTCTTTTCACTCACTTTCTCACACACCTTTTCACTCTTTTCTTTCTTTTAATTCTCTTTAAAATTTTCAATTGAGTCACGTAATTTCACTTGATCTTCGTATACTTGTCTCGGTGTCAAAGGCACTAAAGTGATGTTCTTGTCTAAATGCTTGAAGGTGTATCGGTTGGTGTAGCCATCATGTACCACCTTTAGATCAAATTACCATGGGCGGCCCAACAAAAAGTGCCCGGCATGCATGGGAACCACGTCGCAGAGAACTTCGTCGTTGTATTTTCCGATGGAAAATGGCACCAATACTTATTTTGTCATCTTCAACTCTACGCCATCATTAAGCCATTGAAGCTTATACAGACAAGGGTGCTTCGTTGTGGTCAAGCCAAGTTTCTCTACCATTAATGTACTAGCGACGTTAGTACAACTTTGCCATCCACAATAAGGCTACATACCTTGCCTTGCACGAGACAGCGCGTATGGAAGAGATTCTCACGTTGTTGCTCATTCTCTGCGCTTTGTAAACTTAGGCTATGTTTGATTACAAGAATTTCACCTTTGATAGCATATTCAAGATCGCTTTCTTCCTCACTGATAGGGGTGTCAGATTCCTCTTCTTTCTCGTCTTCTGACTCAATTTTGCCACTGGCGCTCATCACTATTGTTCTTCGGTTAGGGCATTGACTGGCGATGTGCCCTCGTCCCAAGCACTTAAAGCACTTGATGTCCCTTGTGTGATTTGGATTGGCAACTTCTTTGCCTGATTCACCAACGGGTTTGTTAAACTTCGTAGGAGGGTTTTGTTCCTTCGGGCGATTAGGGAAGTCCTTTTTGCTCGTACCTTGTCCCCACTTTGAGTTGTTTGCGGGGTTGGCATAGGTCCGAATGGAGCTTTTCTTCTTGAGTTGTTTTTCTACATTGATTGTAACATGAACCATGTCAGTCACCTCGACATAGTGCTAAAGCTCCACCACGTTAGCAATCTCTCGATTTAGCCTGGCTAAGAACCTAGCCATGGTTGCCTCGTGGTCCTCTTCCATATTCACACGAATCATCGCTACTTCCATCTCTTTGAAATAATCCTCCACACTTCGATAGCCTTGCGTAAGGTTTTGCAACTTTTGGTATAATTCTAAATGGTAATAAGACGGGATAAATCTCTTTCTCATCACCACTTTCATCTCTTGCCATGTAGAGATTGGTCTCTCTCCGTTTCCTCTTCGACTTGTTGTTAATTGGTCCCACCACACCATGGCATAATCAGAGAATTTGATTGCCGCCAACTTGACTTTTTTTACCTCCGAGTAGTTATGGCAGTCGAACACCAATTCTATTTTCTTTTCCCACTCCAAGTACGCCTCCGGATCAGACTTACCATTGAAGGGTGGAATGGAGAGCTTAATGTTCTTCAAATCATCATCAACTTGGCCTCGATCCCTTGGACCCTGATTTCATTGACCTCGACGATGCTCGCTTTGATTTGAACCTTGGTCACTTTCTAAATCACTTGGGTCATACATTTCGTCTTCGAACGGCCTTGCTCAGCCTCTTTCACGTCTAGGGCCTTGAGGCGTTCTTTCTCGTCACCCCCTCTCTTCGACTCAGTCTACTCTCTCATTTATGGACTCGATTTCATTGAGGAACATACGTTGGATTTCCCTTAGGAGGGCTTGCTGGCCTAAATTAGGGACTCCTCCGCCTCCGGGAGCCACGTTCCTTAAGGGTTGTCTTGGTAATCCTTCGTTCATGTTACGTTCTGGACTTCGTGACATGTTGCAACCTCACAAGATCTCTCGAAAAGGAAGAATAATGACACTCGCACTCGTGTTTACGCTCGTTTGGCTTTTACCTCCCCTCGATTGTGCTCACTCACTCGTGCCTTTTTCCACTCCTTTCTTCTCTTATAACCTCGTAAAGGATTTACTAGGCTTGATATTCTAGTTTGGGAGTCGATTTCAAATAGGGTAAACAATGGATATGCGTATAGGTTTAGGGTAGACTGAAAGAATAGGGAATTGGGTAAAAAAAGTGTAGCGTGTATATGATTAGGGAGATTAGAAAAGAAGGTGGATCGGGAACGATATCAACTCAAGGACTTTGACATTCAAATGACAATCGAATTACATAAAACACCTCTTCTTCTTTTTTTTTATTTTTTTTGTATATATATATATTTTATAAACTACTAAAATGATAATTACAATATAATACTTGAATTCACGAAGTAAATTTTTTTCTTTTTTTACTCTTTTTTTTATGAACCTACTCCGGGGATGCTCTGAACGTCTGAACTTCTCATTTTAGGTAGCTTTGATACCAAATGATACGAGCTCACCTCAACTTGAATTGAATCGTATGTAGATTACTCGATCGTCTACGAGAAGGTGTTGATAAGGATGGAACGGAGAAGTGATTTCGAATTTAAAAGAGACTTGGATGTCAAAGTTTAGGTTTGAGAATGGTAAATAAGTTTAGGTTTAAGAAAGAAAGAAGTTAGGATAGTTGGTAGATTATTTATGGTTCGGTAAAGAAACAAAATTCAGTTGAATTGGAATATTTGGGAAATGGACAAATATGGTAAGATTGGTCCTAAGAACAAGTTGAACCGATATTAGCAAATATCGACCCGAGACTTATTAGTTCTTAGGATGGAATGGTTGAAAATAGAATAGACCTCGACCCACTATCTAGGCAGATAGGAACCTCGGTATAAAGTGTTTTGAACGCCACACTAAAACTAGTGATAAGTTCGATTTTGTGAAAGAATTAGGTTGACGCCACTACTAGGTAGATAAGCCAACAAAAATCTTAAACAAGACTTAGAGAAGAAAATTCTCACAAGAACAAAAGTTCAGTTACAAATTTGACAAAAGTCCCTTCACAAAGAAATAAACAAACTATTTATAGCCTAACTTGTACTAGCCGAATGGACAAAAAAACTAGCTTAAGAATTAAGCAAATTCGGCTTTGAAGAGACTAGAATGATCTAGAACAAAAACCATAAGTCTTCCATGTCCATGTACAGCCTTTGGAACACCACAAGTCAGCCTCTTAATAAAGGAATTCGACTGAATGTGTTTGGGATGCATGAGGAGTTGATTGGACATGTCTAGGTTCGGCCATGAGCTTAATAGAGTCATTCAATTTGCAATGCTTGGCCGAATAGGTGTGAGTATTAATGGAACAGTTTGAAAGCCCTTAAAGGTGTGAACATCTTGGTTGAAAGGTCTCTTGAATGTGAATGCATCAAACCAAATGGACAACAGGTGTGAAAGAAAGCTTGGCTACTGTGAACGCCTTGATGGACACCTTGAGAAGATATTCGGCCAACTTGGAAATTTAAGGAGGCAACTCTTCCTTGGATGAATAGTTGCTTAGAGAAACTTAACAATCAGCCACCATGCATGAATCCTCTAAGGCCTTGAATCTAGTGGTGCATGTATCCTCCCATTCATAGAACCAAGCCGTGCATGCACCATGCGTCCCAAGCAAGGCGCCTACATGAATTAAAATCAATTCATTAAATCCCATGTGAACACCTTAGATTCGGCACAAATGTGAACAAACATTCCAAACATTAATTCGGTTATTACATAATTAAAATATGTAATATAAAACATAACTTAATTACTAATGTGAACTTAAGTAAAAAAAAACATAGTTAATTTATAATAGCTAATAAATGAACTTATTCAAGTAAAGAGTCAACACTAGTATAAAATGCTATAAATAACTTCATGAGCTACGATTAAACTCGTGAGCTAAATTCGAGCTAAGTCCGAGCTCGAGAGCTGAAGTTGAGCTGAGAACAAGCTCATGAGCTAGAATTGTGCTGGATGTGAACTTGTTGAGCTGGAACTGAGCTTGCTGAGCTTGTTGTGAGCTGGACGAGCTAGGAATAAGTTACAAGGATGACTCAGTGAGCTAGTCCATGAACTCTCGAGTAAGCTTGATATGAGCACGCCCCGCGAACTTTATCAAGCAAATCTGTCAAGCCGAGCAATGACATGTTGGCAAGCTGATCCCAGCTCGTTTCCAGCTCCACGAGCTCCGTCCAGCTCAACTCCAGCTTATTCGAGCTCAATCCATCTTGTCTGAGCTAAACCAAGCTCACTCCTAGCTCACTTTCAACTCACGAGCTAAACCTTAGCTCAACTTTAGCTTAGGAGTTTAGCCTCAGCTCAACTTTAGCTCACGAGCTAAAGCTTAGCTCATTTTAGTTTAAACTCGGTTTTTGTCTTTAATGCATTAAATAAAATTTTGCACATATTTATTTAAGCATTAAACTTGTCTTATATTAATATTTGTTATTAATATGTCATAGTCATTACATAAATTGATTATGTTTACATAGCTGAATTAATGCATGACATTAATGTGTTCACATCATGCCGAATTTATGAGTGTTCATGAGATATCTTAATGACTTGTTTTATTCATGTAGGTACATCCCTTTGGACGGTACAATGTATGGATGAAGAAACATCTCTTTTGGGCATTCCATACTCATGAATGAAGAAGTATTAAATGCTGGTGCATGTACGGCTAGATGCAAGGTTTCTACAAATTCATGCATGTGTCGAATGCATGTATGGACATTAAAGGTTTCTACAAATCCATGAATGGATCAAATGCATGGGATGATAGAATGCATGAATGGCTTAAGTGCATGTATGGTGGCTGTCTCCTAACTTTCCAAGGCACTTATTCGGCCAAGAAGTAGCTGTTCACACTTTGAATTGACCTATAAGCTACTACACATGCATGGATGGGTTCAAGAACGTCCAAAGGAAGGAATTAACTCAATAATTCAACATATTGATTGAATTAAGTGCATGCACAAAGGGGAGAACGAATTTACTAGGTTCATGCTGCCATTTATGAACCTACATGCTATTAAAGAGTTTAATTATGAGGATACATGTTCCATACAAGTGCATGAACGTCCCAAGGAGATGAATGCAACCTTTGGTGCACATACAAGTCACTTGAAGCCTTTCTTTATGATTGAGTATTCATTCACACACTTAGGGGGAAGAAAGTGTCCATTCAATTAGTTCATGAATCTGCCGAATTTATGAACTATTTTAATACATTAGTGTGAACATTTTTATTATTATGTGAACACCTAGATGCCGAACTTGAATGGTCATCTATGTGCCGATAAATATTTGTTTTCTTTCAATTGTAAGGGGACTTTTTGCCAAATTTTTTATTGAATTTAATCCTGTGAGAATTTTCTTCTCTAAACTTTGTTTGAGACTTTGTTGACTTATCTACCTAGTAGTGGTGTCAACCCTGTTTCTTTCAAGCCTATACCAAGGTTCCTATCTTCATAGATAGTGGGTCGCGGTTTTATCGTTTTACCATTCACCTTAAGAAACTATAAGTTTCGGGTCATCACTCTTTAGTTTCGGTTCTACTTGTTCTTAAGCTACCTAATTCCATACCCTACGACCACCCTTGTCAAATATTAGCAACCAACACAACTCCATCCTTTATCGCCTAAGCCTTAAAGTTACAAACGGAACTTCTCGTTAAGATGATCGGGCAACTCAGTATATGACTCGACTCATCCCGAGGTGGATCGTATCAAAGCTGGTGATAGTTTCAGCCCAAGCTCAATCAACTAGAACTGAGATTACGTCTTTGAACCTCTTAGCTTGGGCTCGGGTAATAGGTCCTACGGGCAACTCGAGTGGATCTACATTGGCAGCTGGCAACTCAGGAGGTGTTGTCGTATCAAGAAGATTCGTTCATGTTTTGGTCTTGGTATAGAAATTGGATGGATAGGCTTGATTAAAGTGAATGGGGTTCAAAAGAAGTAAAATAGTGGTGATAGGTTCGGCTAAGGAAAACAAAGATGGATGTTGAATAGGTGGTTCAATTTTGGAGAAAATAAGAAAGAAACAACAAAGAGTGGAAATGGATTAGTGAACTTAACGTTAGGAGCAATTCAACACTAAAAAGTGTCACCCCGATTCCTATATTGTTAAGATGAAAAGATGGATAGTAGGATAGGTGAGCGCCACACCAAAGATGGTGATAAGTTCAAACAAGATCGGTAGACGCCACTAGCACAACTAGATAAGTCTTCGAAACTTGTACGAGATATGAGAGGAAGTGACCTTACAGAAATAGAGTTTCATTAATAGTTTGGCAAAAGTCCTTTTACAAAGAAATAAACAAACTATTTATAGTCTAGCATGTGATAGCCAAATGGAAAAAATTAACTAGCTTAAGGGCTAAGTATTTCGGCTAAGAATGCACCAGGATAATCTAGAACAAAGACATTAATTAGCTCAGTCTTGATTCGGCTGAATGGGGCTTCATTGGATAGCTTCATGCTTAAGCAAAAGTAACTTGGATGAAGGTGAATGAATGGCAGCTCATTAGCTTGACCAAATTCAGCCATGGATTGAATGGAGCATCAAAGAAGTGTCTCTTGGCCGAATGGACACCTAGGGAAGTCATTTGGGCAGCAAACGATTCATGTATCAAGAACTAGATACATTCTCCCATTTGTTGTAACTTGCTGTCCATGCATCTTCTCGTAATCTTCATTCATGAATTGAATTTGGAAATTAATTATGCAGCTACCCCTTGGCCGAATTAGTACTTAGGAAACCCAATAGATCTCCCACATACATTCGGTCATGCATGGAACTAAAAGGGGTCTTGAATCTAGTAGTTCATGAACAATCATTAATTGCTCTCCATACATGCATGTGTGCCATCCAAATGGAATGGATCTTCATGGATTCATTGTATCGTCCAAATGGGGAATGTATGACATTAATCCTTATGCATGTATCCAAGCCGTCCATGTACATGTACATAATTCTTCCCAAGCATTAAACCAAGCCGTGCATGAATATTCTCATCCATTGAATTAAACCCGTGCATACACCTAGCCTTAAATGCACTTCCAATATTTGGCTGAACCTAAATATTTAGACATAATTAAACAGCAACTAAACAACTTAAATGACACTAACTAATATGGACACATTTAATTAAAACTAACTAAAATATTAAATTCAGCTAGCTCAATTAAACATAAACTATCAATGAATGGATTTGAGCTAGGGAATTCGACATGAGCTGTAGAAAATTGAATTAAAATAAAGTTTAAACTTAGTTTATTCAAATGAAAAAAGAAAGAACTGGAAAGAGGCTAAATTGAGCTCAAACGAGCTAAAACAAGCTCAAATGAGCTGATTGGAGCTGAGTTGAGCTCGTGTAACTGGAGAGGAGCTGAAATCAGTTTGTAAAAGGATGCAATGAGTCTTCAAAGAGTTTTCCACAGCTTCTCCAACATCAAGGGGCCTTACGTCATCCCAAATTCGAGTCAATAAAGCTATAAAAGCTTTTTGGAGTCACTTGGTGCGCGCTCGAGTCATGGGACCTCTTGGAAGCTCGATAGGATCTTGGTTTGTACTTGTGGAAGCCCCGGGTGTGCTTACATCACAATTACACTAGTATCATAGAGAGTGCATGTACCAGTAATAACATCTGGGGATGAAGCCTCCTCGCGAGCTCGAATGGCATAGGCTCTAGTAGGTGCGTGAGCCTCAGATCGAACTGCTGTGTCTTTAGTTCTTCTCTGACTACTACTCACATTACCAGTATTTCTGGGCTGTCTATCTCAAACTGTAGTATTACCTGATCTTGTATTTTTTATTGTATCTTCCTAGACCAACTCAGGACATTCACGGATGAAGTGATCCGTCGATCCACATTTAAAACAGGCCTGATCATGCAATCTACAACTGTCGGGATGTCGTTTACCATAATGTTTGCACTTCGGTTGATTTGATTTAACGTTACCAACACTAGCTACTTAGGTAGCTTTCGAATTTGCAGGTGGTCTATCTCGATCATGTCTAGTATAACCTACAATAGCCTTTAAATGGCTAGAATCATCTCAAAATCTCTTTGATGCCGACTGATACGATCCCGCTATTCCATAAGTCGAGTCCGAGCCGAGATCCGATGGTGCTACCTCAAGGGCCAATCATAAGGGCTCGTGCAAAACAATTTAAAGAAGCTGTTATAGCTTTAGTTCAGCATGTGTGGGAAGATGTCAATGCTAGACCTATCGAAACAGTCGGTGGCCATTTTGGGAATCCATGCCGAACTTTTCTACAAGTTCAAATCAACTCACCGAGCTCACCTTCAGCTCAAGTTAGCTCCCATGTTGCTCCAGATCAGCTCATTAGCTCGGAACCAGCTCATCAATAGCTCATGCATCTATATCTCGTTTCAGCTCAATTAAGCTTCTTCTTTTTTTTTTATTTTTCCAGCTTTGCATTTTAATTAATTAAATAAATTGCACATTACTTTTAGCTCAAAAAAATTATTTAATTTGTCCAAAATCAGAACATGAAATTAATGTGTTATGCTACAGCAATTTAAAGGGTCTAAATTAGGACGAATTTATTTCTTGTTATTTAGTGCAGCCGAATTTAATATGTCTTAGTTCCAGCATGTTTTTAATTTGTCCTAGCTTATTACATGATTTAAATGTGTCTTGAGCTACTGGAATTAATTTGTCTAAGTTGAATTAATGAGCTGAATTAATTTAGGTGCAGGTACATTGAAGGGATGACATTAAAGCTTGATAGCTGCTGTTTTATCTTCTCCAAGAGGCATGATGGTTCGGTTATTGCAACAGCCACCTCAACCTGCTGTTTGTTCTTCTCAAAGTGTCTGGTCAACTCTCCAAAGCAATTTGAATGCTTTCACATTTGCTGAACATTCCTTTCATACCTACAGGCTGTTCGTTTAGTGTGTTCATACAAGGGAGGTTGCTCACATTCGGTTTTACACTTAAAGGTCTATTGAGGTGTTCCAAGTTGCCTTTAATTAGCTCAACACTTTTCAGCTAACCAAGGCTGTCCAATTAATGGAGTACACCCCTTTGGCCGAATTCAAGCTTGCCCATTCAGTTCATTTCAGCTCCTCCATAATTGCTCAGCTACTAGAAGCTTCAAGAGGCTGTCCATTGATGTTTTCCATGGCTGAGAAGTTTCAAAGAATTTTCCTAAATATATTCTAGAATTTTCTAACTTAATTAGGCTGAAAACAAAGGCTGTTCAGTTAGCTTAAGTTGGCTATTCGGCTAGCCTTCTAAATGCTATAAATAGCTAGTTTATTTCTTTGTTTAGGGGCTTTTGAAACTTTTGTTAATGTTATGTTACCAAAATTGTGAGGCAAACTTTTCTTATATTTCGTTCAAAGATTCGTTTGGCGTTCCTAGCGTTCTAGTTGTGTCAACCGTGTTCTTCGTCAATTCCAAACTTATCACTACTTGTAGTGTGGTGTTCCAAACTAAACCGAGGTTCCTATCTTGTTAGATAGTGGGTCGAGGTTCTCTTTACCAAACCTAAACTGAACCAAAAAGTGCATATAAATAACAGGTCGATACCGAATCGGTATTGGTTCTTATTTGCATTCTTTGTTCGACCCCATTTCTTTCTTACCCAAACATACCAAAACTGACTAATTCGCTCACATTCTTTCGATCATACCATTTCACTCCTACTATTCCATCTGAATCCCTTTTTCTTCTTCGACCATTCCTTCAACTCGACTAAACCTTCGTAACTTCTCGTAGACGATCGGGCAATCGACATACGACTCGACTCATCCCCGAGGCAGTTCGTATCATTTGGTATCAGAGCTACTAAAATGAGAAGTTTGTGCGAAGAAATCAATCCTGGGCTAGTCCAAGTGTACGCGAGTAAGTAGGATCCGGAAAAAAAGAGTATAGAAAAAAAAATTTTCGTATACCGAAGTTTTCTCATTTTGATTAGTTTGTTACCATTATTATAAAAACAAAAATTTACGCAGCTGAAGAAAAAAACTCGTGTACAAAAGTGATCCTATTGTATTTAGTTGTTGATATAGAACAAAAAAAAAGTTATACAAGTTAAAAAAAAATTCGAAAAAAAATTCGAAAAAAAAGTGATTTATGCAATTCAGTTGTTATTTGATCGTCAAGTTTTGATTTGATATAGTTCCCGTTCCATTTTCTATTCTACACTCCCTAATACGCCACACTTTTAACCTAACCCCCTATTCTTTCAGCCTACCCTAAACCGAATACATCAATCTCTTAATACCCCTTTTGAACCGACCATCTAGGCCAAGGTTTAAGCCTAACGAATCTGCTTACGAAATTAAGAGAAAAGTTAAGAGAGGTAAAAGGCAAGAGGGTGTGAGCTCATTCGAGGGGAGGTAAAAGCCGAACTAAGAGTGTAAACATGAGTGTGAGTGTCATCAAACTTTTTCTTTCTGAGTGGACCGAGAGGATTTGTTGTGAGGATATTTTAAACGAATAGATGTCCCAAAATAGTGGACAAAACATGGAGGAACAACAAGGGTGACAACCAGTCAGAAACATTCCGGATTTGCCAATGCAAGCCCTTTTGCGTGAGATGGAACGCTTACTTGACCAAAGGCTTAATCCTCTTGAAGATCGACTCTACCAAGTCGAGGCCCAAAGATAACGCGATGAATATCCTGAAGTTGCTAGGCAAAGACGTGAAGGGCCCAACCAACGATGAAGACAACCAAGGGCTCAAGATGATGATGTTAACGAAAATAGTGAAGATGAAAGTGATCAAGGGTCTAACATAAGCCTAGAAAGGAGACGTCCCCGAAATCGTGGACAAGTAGATCGAAGGCGGGAAGATGATGACTTGAAGAATATCAAACTCTCTATTCCTCCTTTCCAAGGAAAATTTGATCCTGAGGCGTACCTTGAGTGGGAGAAGAAAATCGAACTAGTGTTTGAATGTCATAACTACTCTGAAAATAAGAAAGTCAAACTCGCTGCAATTGAGTTTTCAGATTACGCAATGATATGGTGGGATCAATTGACCACTAGTCGGAGGCGTAACGGAGAGCATTCCATTTCCACTTGGACTGAAATGAAGGCTGTTATGTGACAACGATTCATTCCAACCTATTATCATCGGGAGTTGCATCAAAAGCTCCAAAATCTCATCCAAGGGATGAAGAGTGTGGAAGATTATTATAAAGAAATGGAAGTGGCTATGATTCGTGCCGATATACAAGAAGATCGAGAAGCCACAATGGCTCATTTTCTAGCGGGACTTGATTGAGAGATTGCAAATGTTGTAGAACTGCAATATTACATTAAGGTTTTGGACATGGTCCACATGGCTATTAAAGTGGGGAAGCAGTTGAAGCGAAAAGGTACCACCTGAGCCTATCCTAACACCAATCCTTCAAAATGGGGCCAAAGCTCAAGCAAGGGTTTTCCAACAAATCGAACGAAGGATTCTTCAACCATACCTAAGGCAAATAAGCCTATTGCCGAGTCAAGTAAAGGTAAGGCTCCTGAAAATTCCACTGCCCGTTCAAGGGACATAAAGTGCTTCAAGTGTCTTGGTCGTGGACATATAGCGAGTCAGTGCCCGAATAGACGCACCATGGTGATAAGGGCCGACGGCGAGATTGAAACAGAGGACGAGGAGGAGAACGAGACTGAATCAACTTTCGAAGTCGAGAAGGACTTAGAACAACCCGTTGAAGGTGAGCTACTCGTCGTCAAGCGAAGCCTAAGTCTTCAAAGTGTGGAAGACGAACAACAACGCGAGAACATTTTTCATTCGAGGTGTCAAGTGCTAGGTAAAGTGTGTAGCATCATAATCGATGGAGGGAGTTGCACAAACGTGGCAAGCACCCTCATGGTAGAAGAGTTGGGGCTGTCAACCACTAAGCATCCGAATCCATACAAGCTTCAATGGCTTAACGATGGCGGGGAACTCAAAGTGACGAAACAAGTCCTAGTGTCCTTTAGCATCGGGAAATATTTTAATGAAGTATTATGTGATGTAGTACCGATGCATGCGGGTCACTTACTTCTAGGACGACCATGGCAATTCGACCGACGAGTGATGCATGATGGATACACTAATAGATACTCCTTCAAACACCTTGGCAAGAACGTGACACTTGCACTCTCACTCCGAAGCAAGTGTACGAGGATCAACAAAAACTTAAACTTTTAGTGGAACAAGCGAGAGAAAGAGAAAAGAGTGCAAAAGAGAAAATTAATGAAAAAGAGAGAGAAAAGGCTAAAAATGTGAGAGAAAATGAAAAGAAACAAAAACAAGTAAAAAGTCAAAAGGAAGAAAAAAGTGGGAAAATAAATGTGTTTGCGAGGGTTAGTGATATTCGGCGAGCGATGTTTTTGAGACAGCCTATGTATGTCTTTATGTACAAAGAGGCATTGTTGAATACTAACGAATTACCTGAAAACTTTCCTGCTTCTGTATTGTCTTTGATTCAGGAATTTGAAGACATATTTCCGGACGAAATACCAAGTGGGCTACCCTCTATCCAAGGCATCGAACATCAAATAGATTTAGTACCCGGAGCTGCATTACCCAACCGTCCTGCTTACCGGAGTAATCCCAAAGAAACGAAGGAATTGCAAAAGCAAATCACTGAACTCCTAGACAAGGGATACATCCGAGAGAGCTTAAGTCCCTGTGCGGTGCCGGTGCTGCTTGTACCTAAGAAAGATGGGTCGTGGCGGATGTGCGTGGATTATCACGCTATCAACAAAATCACTATGAAGTATCGACAACTGATACCTCGTCTTGACGACATGCTTGACGAATTAAGTGGAGCCCAGATTTTCACGAAAATCGATCTTAAAAGTGGCTATCATCAAATACAAATGCGAGAAGGTGATGAATGGAAGACGGCTTTCAAAACAAAAATGGGTTTGTACGAATGGTTGGTAATGCCATTCGGCCTTACAAATGCTCCCAGCACTTTTATGAGATTGATGAACTATGTATTACATGAATTTATTGGTAAATTTTGTGTTGTATACTTTGACGATATCTTGGTCTACAGCAAAACTTTAGAGGAGCACGTACCACATTTACGAGCGGTGTTGGGAACTTTACGAAAAGAGGTATTGTATGCTAATCTCAAAAAGTGTTTGTTTTGCACTGATAAAGTTGTGTTTTTAGGTTATGTCGTGAGTGCCAAAGGTTTGGAGGTGGATCAAGAAAAAGTTCGAGCGATTTAAGAATGGCCGCGTCCGATGAACATTAGCCAAGCTCGAAGCTTCCATGGATTGGCTAGCTTCTATCGTCGATTTGTGCCTAACTTTAGTACCATTGCAGCACCCTTAACAAGCGTAATTAAGAAAAACTCTGCATTTCACTGGTCTGAAGATCAAGAACGTTCATTTAATTTGATTAAAGAATGTCTTGTGAAAGCTCCTTTATTATCTCTTCCAGATTTTACTAAAACATTTGAAATTGAGTGTGACGCCTCAGGTGTAGGGATTGGAGCTGTGCTGACCCAAGATGGAAGACTGGTGGCATACTTCAGCGAGAAATTAAGTGGCGCTTCCCTCAATTATCCGGTGTACGACAAAGAGATGTATGCCTTGATTCGATCACTTGAAACTTGGCAGCACTATCTAAGACCGAAGGAGTTCGTGATTCATTCTAATCACAAAGCACTTAAGTTTATTAAAGGTCAGCATAAACTCAACAAACGACATGCGAAATGGGTCGAGTATTTAGAATCATTTCCCTACATCATCAAATATAAGAAAGGTAAAGAAAATGTAGTGGCTGATGCCTTGTCACGGAGATATACTTTATTGACCACTCTTGATTCTAAGTTACTTGGTTTTTATCATATGAAAGAGTTGTATGCTAATGATGAGGATTTTGGAAATATATATGCTGCTTGTGAAAATGGGTCTTTTGAGAAATTTTTCAGGCATGAAGGGTTTCTTTTTAAAGAAAATAGGCATGAAGGGTTTCTTTTTAAAGACTCCATTCGAGAGTTACTTGTGTTAGAGGCGCATAGTGGTGGCCTGATGGGACACTTTGGAATAAGCAAGACATTGTCGACCCTCCATGAACATTTTTATTGGCCGCGAATGCGGAGAGACGTGGAGCGAATCTGTGAACGCTGCCTAATTTGTAAACGGGCCAAGTTGAAGGTTCAACCTCATGGACTTTACACACCACTTCCCATTTCCAACACCTCGTGGACTGATGTCTCTATGGATTTTATTCTTGGATTGCCAAAAACTAAAACAGGGAAGGACTTAATATTTGTTGTAGTCGATAGATTCTCTAAAATGTCACATTTTATTTCTTGTGCTAAAACTGATGATGCTGTGCATATTGCTAATTTGTTTTTTAAGGAAATTGCGCAACTGCATGAATTACCAAGAACGATCACTTCCGATCGAGATGCAAAGTTCTTGAGTCACTTTTGGCGGACATTATGGGGAAAACTTGGGACGAAGTTATTGTTTTCAACTACTTGTCATCCCCAAACGGATGGCCAAACCGAGGTGGTAAACCGAGTTTTGTCAACTTTGTTGCGAGTGTTGGTACGAAAGAACCTCAAGTCGTGGAAGGAATGCTTACCCCACATCGAGTTCGCTTATAATCGCTCGGTTCATTCGGCAACCAAATTTTCTCCTTTTGAGATTGTCTATGGATTTAATCCCCTTACTCCTCTTGATTTATTACCTTTTCCTGTTGATCAATTTGTCTATACAGATGCAAGGAAAAAGGCTGAATTTGTCAAGGAACTACATAGGAAAGTTCGAAAGAATATTGAATCTCGAACCAAGCAATATGTCCAACGAGCCAACAAAGGACGAAAAAGAGTTATGTTTGAACCCGGAGACTAGGTTTGGGTACACATGAGAAAAGAAAGGTTTCTAGCTCAACGAAGATCTAAGTTGTTGCCGCGAGGAATGGTCCCTTCCAAGTCATCGAGCGAATCAATGAAAATTCGTATAAGCTTGATTTACCGGGTGAGTACAATGTTAGTGCTAGTTTTAATGTATCTGACTTGACTCCTTTCGATGTAGATACTGACTTGAGGACAAGTCAATTTCAAGAGGGGGAGGATGATACGATCCCGCTATTCCATAAGTCGAGTTTGAGCCGAGATCCGATGGTGCTACCTCAAGGGCCGATCATAAGGGCTCGTGAAAAACAATTTAAAGAAGCTGTTATAGCTTTAGTTCAGCATGTGTGGGAAGATGTCAATGCTAGACCTATCGAAACAGTCGGTGGCCATTTTGGGAGTCCATGCCGAACTTTTCTACAAGTTCAAATCAACTCACCGAGCTCACCTTCAGCTCAAGTTAGCTCCCATGTTGCTCCAGACCAGCTCATTAGCTCGGAACCAGCTCATCACTAGCTCATGCATCTATATCTCGTTTTAGCTCAATTAAGCTTCTTTTTTTTTTCCCAGCTTTGCATTTTAATTAATTAAATAAATTGCACATTACTTTTAGCTCAAAAAAAAATTATTTAATTTGTCCAAAATCAGAACATGAAATTAATGTGTTATGCTAAGCAATTTAAAGGGTCTAAATTAGGACGAATTTATTTCTTGTTATTTAGTGCAGCCGAATTTAATGTGTCTTAGTTCCAGCATGTTTTTAATTTGTCCTAGGTTATTACATGATTTAAATGTGTCTTGAGCTACTGGAATTAATTTGTCTAAGTTGAATTAATGAGCTGAATTAATTTAGGTGCAGGTACATTGAAGGGACGACATTAAAGCTTGATAGCTGCTGTTTTATCTTCTCCAAGAGGCATGATGGTTCGGTTATTGCAACAGCCACCTCAACCTGCTGTTTGTTCTTCTCAAAGTGTCCGTCAGCTCTCCAAAGCAATTTGAATGCTTGCACATTTGCTGAACATTCCTTTCACACCTACAGGCTGTTCGGTTTAGTGTGTTCATACAAGGGAGGCTGCTCACATTCGGTTTCACACTTAAAGGTCTATTGAGGTGTTCCAAGTTGCCTTTAATTAGCTCAACACTTTTCAGCTAACCAAGGCTGTCCAATTAATGGAGTACACCCCTTTGGCCGAATTCAAGCTTGCCCATTCAGTTCATTTCAGCTCCTCCATAATTGCTCAGCCACTAAAAGCTTCAAGAGGCTGTCCATTGACGTTTTCCATGGCTGAGAAGTTTCAAGGAATTTTCCTAAATATATTCTAGAATTTTCTAACTTAATTAGGCTAAAAACAAAGGCTGTTCAGCTAGCTTAAGTTGGCTATTCGGCTAGCCTTCTAAATGCTATAAATAGCTAGTTCATTTCTTTGTTTAGGGACTTTTGAAACTTTTGTTAATGTTATGCTACCGAAATTGTGAGGCAAACTTTTCTTATATTTCGTTCAAAGATTCGTTTGGCGTTCCTAGCATTCTAGTTGTGTCAACCGTGTTCTTTGTCGATTTTGAACTTATCACTACTTGTAGTGTGGCGTTCCAAACTAAATCGAGGTTCCTATCTTGTTAGATAGTGGGTCGAGGTTCTCTCTACCAAACCTAAACTGAACCAAAAAGTGCATATAAATAATGGGTTGATACCGAATCGGTATTGGTTCTTATTTGCATTCTTTGTTCGACCCCATTTCTTTCTTACCCAAACATACCAAAACTGACTAATTCGCTCACATTCTTTCGATCATACCATTTCACTCCTACCATTCTGTCCGAATCCCTTTTTCTTCATCGACCATTCCTTCAACTCGACTAAACCTTCATAACTTCTCGTAGATGATCGGGCAATCGACATACGACTCGACTCATCCCCGAGGCGGTTCATATCACCGACTGAAATGACTTACTCGATGATCTCTTATGTGAATCTCTAGCTTCAAAGTCAGCTTTTCTTTGCTCTTTCCCGAGATCTTCGGCTTTGCATGCTTGCTCAACAAGTACAACAAACTCTTTTATTTCAAGAATGCCAACTAACAGTTTAATGTCTTCATTTAGCCGAATTTAATGTGTTAGCTAGTCTCTATTTAAGTGTGTTAATATTAATTACTTTGTCTAGATGATGTTTTGAATATATTCAGCCAAATCTACCATTGGTTTAATGTGTTCCTTTCCCTTGTAGGTTCAGCCGAATGTGAAGAGAACATTTAAAGCTAGGTGCATGCACTGCCTAGTTTAATGCTTGGGAGGATTCACATACGTCCAGGTTCAAGGCCAAGAAGGGTTCATGAATGACTTGTTACATGCATTTTGAGCTGACTGTTGGCTTCCCTAAACACCTATTCAGCCAAGGAGTAGTTACTTAATTAATAACCAAGTCAAATTCATGAATGAAGCTTAATGAAGATGCATGGACAGCAAGTTACAACAAATGGAAGAATACATTTAAATCTAGTTACATGAATTGTTTGCAGATCATTTGGCTTCTTTAGGTATCTATTTAGCCAAGAAGCACTTATTGAATGCTCCATTCATTCCATAGCCGAATTTGGACAAACCATTGAGCTACCATGCATTCATCTCATCCAAGTCATTTTCCTTATTCATGAGCTACCCATTGAAGCTCCATTCAGCTGAACATCAACTTAGTTTATCTATAAATTTTTCTAGATTATTCCAAGACATTAATAGTCAAATTTCTTGCTCATTAAGCTAGTATTTTGTCCATTCAATTTTCACATGTAAGGCTATAAATAGTTTGCTCTTTTCTGATGTAAAGGACTTTTGACAATTTGTTTAATGAAACTTTGTTTCTGTGAGGTTTACTTCCTCTCATATTTTGTACGAGTCTTAAGTGACTTATCTAGCGTGTTAGTGGTGTCGAACCGAACTTGTTTTTAGAACTTATCACCATCATCTGGTGTGGCGTTCTCCTATCATTCTACTTTTCATTCGACCACCTTAAACGATATAAGATTTGGGGCGATACTCGATATAGTATTGAATATTTCTTGAAGTTTAAGTTCGTTTACCATTTCCATCTTCTATCTTTATTTCACTTGTTATTCTAAACTGAGCCTATCCAAATCACTCTTATCTTTGTTTCTTTCTAATCAAATCTACCATCAAAGACTTAGCCAGTTTTGAAACCCCATTTTATTAACTTTAAGCCTACTAAGTCGATTCAAACAACTCGACAAATTTTGTGAATGATACTTCTCGCAGACGATCGGGCAATCTACGTCGACTTGACTCACTCAACCGAGCTGGATCACGTAATTAATGTCCATTAACCATTTCAATGGTTTAATTACAACATAAGGACCTCTCATTAATAAGACATAGCAAATAGGCACACTTAACAAATAGAATGCCACTTTTACTTTTTACGCGATTAGGTCCTTTTTGCAATTTAAGCACACAAATGATAAAATTTTCATACGAAAATTTCACACATACTAATTCAAATATAATAAGGACAAAAAATAATATTAAAATATTTTTTGACTTGGATTTGTGGTCCCAAAACTAGTATTCTGACTAGGGTCTAAACCGGGCTGTTATTACAAGATGGAGATAATACAAAAGAATCAGAATGATAGACTTTCATTGGAAAGAAGTTGAAGAATCTTCATATAAGTCACGATCATTTGTTCATGAATAAGCCTCTATGGATGAGTACTTATATGAAACATGTTCATTTCTTCATGAGGACTTCTCCGTAGATGAATACTTTGAGGCACTTGAAGAGAAATTTCTACCTTCTCGTTGGTAGCCTCGAAAAGTTTCAAACTCGTGGTTTGCTTCATACCAACTCGACTTCCTTGATGAATGGGAATCTTGATATGAGTCTCTTCCCATATAATCATTGGATGTTTGTCTCTGTAACGATCTTGTTTCCATCCTTTGATTTGGAGAAATTTGTTCCCAGTGGGCTTTTACTCGCTGGCCCCACTCTTCGGCATGAACCAATCGTTCTTCTAGGGGTTTTAGTTTTCTATCAAACAACCGGTCCATCTCTTTCATCAAATCTTGAAGTTCAAATTCTAAAAACTCTTCTCGAAACATGATTTATTGATGGAAAAGAAAAGAGTTTAAAGATAAAAATGGGTACCTTTCCAATACAAACCTCACATTTCACTCGCAAAGAAAAACAAAGATGGCACTCCACTCGTGTTTGCACTCAAGATTGGCTTTTCAACACTCTAATGATCTCACAACTCACTCTTGCCTTTTTCCATTCACGTTCGCCTCTCTAAGTTCTCAATGGACTACTTAGACAAATCAGCAATCGTTGTGGAATTGGCTCACAATTTTGATGTTTGATTTTGGGTAGGAAATGATGTTAGGACAAAGGGTAGGCTAGAAAATAAAGATGGAAAAGTTTAAGTGTGGCCAAATGATAGGTAATGAATGGATTGAGTCGGGCAGCAAATACACTTCCAAGCTAGCTTCTTCTTCTTCTTCTTTTTTTTTTTAAATTTCTAACGAATTTGTATTCCCAAAAACTGATATTTCACACTTCGAACTTCAATGGATACTGAATTTTTTTCAAAATTTTTTTCAATTGTTTTTCAAATTACAATACCGTAATGCTAAAAACGTCAATACTTAGTTCAATTTTACTAGCTCTAATACCAAATGATACGAACTCAGTTTGGTGTTGATTCAAGTCATTTAGATTGCCCAATTGAGAAATTGAGTAAGTTGTGCTTCGTTTCAAGAAAAGCTACAAACGGGTAGAAGATAGGCTCAAACAGAGGTTCAAATAATGTTTAGGGAAGGAATGGACAGGTTTAGCTAAGGCAAAGGCCAAACTAATAATATAAAAGATTGTTGACCCAAGTCTTACAAGCACTTAGTTGGATAATGAAAAGTAAAATCAGCAAATAAACCCTGACCCACTATCTAATGAGATAAGAACCAAAGGTATAACGAACGCCACACTTTGCAGTGATAAGTTCAGAAAAATAAAGGATAAGATGCCACAAGCCTAGCTTGATAAGTCAGATCAGTCCCAAAAAGAATAAGGAGATTTGAACTCTCACAAGTTACAAATATTTCATAAATTTTGCAAAAAAATAGTCTAACCAAAACAATGTTTTCTTACAAACTATTTATAGGCATTATTATGACTATTCAAATTCAAAATTCAGTTATAACTCTTAATGGGCAGCCAAAGAGTTATGTCTTTTCACTTGATTCATGCATATCTGAAAAGTCATGCCTCTTCACTTGATGAAGGCTTAATGGTCCATTAAATGTGATGCTTGATGTCATTTCATTTTCCCCTTAACCAAATGCCTTAATGCTTGTGTATTCATCTCTTAATTGGCACCATAACTAGCCTTGAGTGCATGAAATTGATCAGACTTGAAGAGTCACTCTTGGTCCATTTGAAAAATCACCATAATCAGCTTTGAGTGCTTCAATACCCACCAAAAAAATTCCAAATATGCACCAGCAATTAAGTGACCAAATGCACACCCTTTTATGCCAAAACTGGACAGCCAATTAAATGTGACAGCATTTGATTTTTCTTGGCAAACAAATAGCCCTTTTGTAGCTATGTGACCAGCCTTTTGGACTTTCCTACAACAATCACACAATCAATTTATTTAAGAAAAATTAAACACACTATAACTTAAGCATTAAAAAAATAATAGCCAAATTAAATAACAAACTTTATTAAAAGATGCAAACTTTAATTAACATGGGAGTTACATAATGCATGTCATAATTAAAATGTAGATAATAATGCAAGACATTAATTAAAGATGCATTTAATAAACAAGACATAATTTAAGACTCATATTATACTAAGTAAAGTAACTAAAATAAATAAATCAAAGTCCTTATTCTAGAAACCAAATTAACAAACTGGAATTAAGAGCTTCATTTTGCACATGGGCCCCTCGACTTTGGGCCAATCCTGATATGATCGCGTCCCGGAGTGTACCAAGTTCGAGCAAAGATTCAATGGTGCTGCCCCAAGGACCAATCACGCGAGCTCGAGCTAAACAATTCAAAGAGGCCACTTCGGCCTTAATTATCCAGTTGTGGGGCGAGACTTTGGTTGAAGGAATAGAACGAGTTGGGACAGCTCAATAAAGTTTCCTTGCAATATATTGCAAACCGATTTCAGCTCAATTCCAGCTCTTTAAACCGTTCCAACTAAATTGAAAATTTTTTTTAATTTTCTTTTTCAGCATTGCATTTAGTTGCATTTAAATCCTTGCATTTAAGCATCTTAGTTTAATAATGAGTTGTTGGTCATTAATTCAATTCATCTTAGTTTAATTAATTGAGTTTTTTATGAACTCGATTTAGTAGATGCTTCTTTAAATAACTAGTTACTAGGATAATTTATTGATGCATGAGTTAAAGTTCATTTAATAATGCTTCTTCTATTAATTAAACTAGTTGCTAGATTAAATGATCCATTAGTGTTAGTTCATTTATTTAAGTTAGTTGTTAATTTTTTTAAGCTTAATAAATGAATAAATGTGACGGTTAATGTGTTAATTGCAGGTGACTTTTCAGCTCCCATATATTATTATTAAAGGTTGTTATGCATTCAATAAAGTGACCTTTCAAGAAATTTCAGTTACAAAAGAGAGGGCTATTACAAAGAAGATTTAACACATCATTTAAAAGAGTTTAAAGAGTGGATTATTGCTTCTTTAAATTTGGCAGCAAGCTTTTCAACTTCTAGCCGTTTTGCTACTTCAAAAGAATTAATTCAAGCATTCAAAACACCATTAAGGTGCTGGTGACTATTCGGTTAACCAAAGGACACTTCAAGTGTCAGTTTTCAAGCATTAAAGGTCAATTATGTAGCTGAATTGAAGTGAATTAAATGGTGGAGTTATTTGGTTCAAGAATTCCAAGAGACTTGAGCTTTATTTCAGCTTTTAAGATGAATACTTGTGACCATTCAGCTAGCCTTTTCCTAGCCTTATAAATATGTGTGTAATCAGCCTTTTGAAGATACTTTTGAGAAATATTTTTGTGAATGATATACTGCCAAATTTGTGAGGCAAACTTTTCTCTGTTTTCGTTCAAAGATTTGTTGGCTACCTAGTGTTCTAGTTGTGTCATCCATTTTCTTTGTTGAAAACCGAACTTATCACTACTCGTAGTGTGGCGTTCAAACATACCGAGGTTCCTATCTTGCTAGATAGTGGGTTAAGGTCACCTTAACCACTCTTAAACCGAACTAAAGTGCTTATAAGCAACGGGTCATTACCAAATCGGTATTGGTTCTTGTTTGCACTTTTGGTTCAATCCATTTTTTTCTCTTACCATTTCGAACTAAAATAAATTCCTTCTTTCACATCCTACCCTTTTCATACCATATTCTTAAACCAACTACTAAATTGTCAAACAACTTCATCCCAAACCAATTTCACTAAACTAAATGATGTGATCTGGCTCGGGTGATTGAGTTGAATTCACGTAGTTGCCTGATCATAGACGAGAAGGGGCGTTCGTGTAGAATTGAAAGATTAGGTTGAATTAGCAGAAGGTTTTCAAAAGTTATGCAAAAGGGTAGTGATAGGTTCGGCTAAGGAAACAAGAAAGGATGTTGAAAGGATGGTTCAGTTTTGAAACAACAAGAAAGAAATGATGTAAGGTGGGGATGGAAAAGTGAACTTAACGTCAGGAATGATTCAACACTAAAAAGTGTCACCCAGGTTCCTATATTGTTAAGGTGAAAAGATGGATAGATGGATAGGTGAACGCCACACCAAGATTGGTGATAAGTTCAAACAAGAACGGTAGACGCCACTAGCACAAGCTAGATAAGTCTTCAAAACTTGTACGAGATATGAGAGGAAGCAACCTCACAAGAACAATGTTCATTAATAATTTGGCAAAAGGTCCCTTTACAAAGAAATGAGTAAACTATTTATAGACTAACATGTAGTAGCCGAATGGACTAATTGGCTAAGAATCAACTAGAATAATCTAGAACAAGTTATTTAATTTGCTAAGGCTAGATTCGGCTGATGAAAACTCCATTGGACAGCTTCATGTGTAAGCAAAACAACTAGGATGAATGTAGAGACTTGGAAGCTTATTAGTTTGTCTAGATTCGGCCTTGGGATGAAAGGAGCATTAAGAAGTGTCTCTTGGCCGAATAGACACCTAGGGAAGTCAATTGAGCAGCAAACAATTCATGTATTTCACCCACATACATTTGGTCATGCATGAAACTTGGAAGGGAGCTTGAATCTGGCCGTACATGAACTTGCAATTAATACCCTTCATACATGCATGTGTGTCGTCCAAAGGGAATGTATTCTTCATAATCCAATGCATGTAATTAAATCTTCCATGTACATGAACAAAATTCCTCCAAGCATTAAACCAAGCTGTGCATGTATCTTCTCATCCATTGAATTAAACCCGTGCATGCACCTAGCCTTAAATTCACTTCCAATATTCGGCTGAACCTACAAGAGAAATGAACACATTTAATTATAATATTTAGACATAATTAAACAGCAACTAACAACTTAAATAACAACTAACTAATTTCAGACACCATAAATTAAAAATTAACTAGCATATTAAATTCAGCTAGCTCAAATAAATCAAAATCACTTAGTGAGCTAAGTTGAGCTAGGGGTTTTGGCATGAGCTGTAGCAAACTTGATTAAGAACAAAGTTTAATATTAGTTTATTGTAATGTAAAAGAAATTAGCTAAAACGAGCTAAAACCAAGCTCAAACGAGCTAAAACGAGCTCAAGTGAGCTAATTTGAGCTGAATGGCACATGGGGAGCTGGAGAGGAGCTGACATCGGATTGCAAAAGAATGCATTGAGTCTTCAGGGAGTTGTCCTTAACTCCTCCAACGTCATGGACCTTGTTATCATCCCAAATGCGCAACACCAAGGCCGATAAAACGTCTTGAATTTGCTTAGTTCGAGCTCGAGCCATGGGTCCTTTTGGAAGCTCGATTAAATCATGATTTGCATTTGAAGATGCCCCGGGTGTGCTTACATCACTAAATTGTCAATTGCTTCTCGTAGACGATCGGGCATTTTTCATATGACTCGACTCATCCCGAGCCAGATCGTATCATTTGGTATCAGAGCTACAAAAACGAGAAGTACGAGCATTCAAAATTACTCCCGAGATAGTCTGTGACTCATCAAGTAAGTTTGAAAAAAAAGTGAAAAAAATTCAAAAAAAAGTTAAAAAAATTCGAAAAAAATTTGAAAAAAAAATTAAAAAAATTCAAATTTTTTTTTTGAAATTTGAACATTGTTTTACTTCTTCTCCATTTTTCGATCCTGAAACTTTTACCCTCTCATCCACTTCCATCCTTGACCTTTTCGCCACACTATACCCGAATTATTTTCTTTCTTGTAAGCCTAGCCAGTTTTAAATCACATCATCCCTTGTTACACATTTGAAACCGACCACCTAGACTAAGGTTAAGCCTTGGCGAATCTGCTTACAAAATCACGAGAAAGGTAAAAAGAGGTAAAAGGCACGAGAGTTGTGAGCGCAATAGAGTGGAAATAAAAGCCTATTCTCGAGCGTAAACACGAGCGTGAGTGAAATTCCTCTTTCTTTCCGAGTGATCGTGAGGTTTTGTGTGAGGTTCCTTACTAAATTCAATGTCACAAGAAGTTGATCCTAACATGGAAGATCGTCCCGCACGACAACCTGTTCGCAACGTTCCTGATTTGAACATGCAAGCTCTATTACGAGAGATGGAAAGACTCTTAGACCAAAGATTAAATCCTCTCAAAGATCGCCTATTCCAAGTCGAAGTGAGAGAGCAAAGTGAAAGACCTCCTGAAGTAGTCCAACTTAGACGGGAGAGACCAAACCAACAACGAGAAAGACAAAGAGCTCAAGATGATGATGTAAACGCTCCTAGTGATCTTGAAAGCGATCAAGAGTCAAATGTAAGTAATCACCGGAGGGAACCACGACATCGAGATCGGAGACGTGAAGATGATGATCTTAAGAACATCAAGCTTTCAATACCACCGTTCCAAGGTAGATCAGATCCGGAAGCCTATCTTGAGTGGGAAAAGAAGATCGAGTTGGTGTTTGATTGTCACAACTACTCCGAAAATAAAAAGGTGAAATTAGCAGCAATCAAATTCTCAGATTACGCCATGATCTGGTGGGATCAACTAACTACTAGTCGAAGACGCAATAGAGAACGACCAATCTCTACATGGACCGAGATGAAGGTAGTTCTGAGGCAATGATTTATCCCTTCTTACTATCATTGGGAGTTGTACCAAAAACTTCAAAATCTTACACAAGGGACCAAAAGCGTCAAAGACTACTACAAGGAGATGGAAATTGCGATGATTCGGGCAGATGTCCAAGAGGATCCCGAAGCAACAATGGCACGATTTCTAGCTGGATTAAATCGAGACATAGCGAATGTCGTTGAGCTTCAACAATACCTTGAAGTGGTGGACATGGTTCATATGGCCATCAAGGTAGAAAAGCAACTCAAGCGTAAAGGTCCAAGCGGAGGTTTTTCCACTTCTAACACATCCAAGTGGGGCCAAAGCTCGAGTAAAGGTTCTCCAACATTTCGGGGAAAGGATACCATAGCACCTCCGAAAACCAACAAGCCTAACACTGAAGTAAACAAAAGCAAGGCACCTGAGGTTTCTTTCAATTGAAATCGAGACGTCAAATGTTTCAAATGTCTCGGGAGAGGTCACATAGCCAGCCAGTGCCCAAATAGAAGGACCATGGTGATTTGAGCCGATGGTGAAATTGAGACGGAAGATGAAGAAGAAAAGGAGTCTGAATCTGCTTCTGAAGCTGAGGACTTGGAACAACCCACAGAAGGTGAACTACTTGTTGTCAAAAGGAGTCTTAGTCTCCAAAGTATGGATAATGAGCTACAACGGGAGAACATATTTCATACCTAATGTCAAGTAGGAGGAAAAGTTTATTGTGTCATCATCGACGGCGGTAGTTGTACAAACATAGCAAGTACGATGATGGTTGAAAAGCTTGGTTTGCCAACTACCAAGCATCCGAGCCCTTATAAACTTTGGCTAAATGACGGCGGAGAACTTAAAGTGACCAAGCAAGTACTCATTTCTTTCACCATTGGAAAGTACTCAGACGAAGTATTATGTGACGTTGTTCCGGTGCATGCGGGCCATCTACTCCTTGGTCGTCCGTGGCAGTTTGATCGACGAGTGCTACATGACGGGTATACCAATCGGTATATTTTCAAGTTTATGGGAAAGAATGTTACGTTGGCGCCGTTAACTCCCAAACAAGTTTACGATGACCAATTGAAGTTGAAGGCATCCGTTGAACAAATGAGAGAGAAAGAAAAAGAAGATTGTAAAAAAATAAAAGAAGAAAAAAATAAGAAAAATAAAACAAAAGAGAGCGAAAAGAAAATCAGCAAAAAAAAAGGAAGAAAAAGAGAAAGAAATTGAAAAAATGAGTGTCTTTGCAAAAGTTAGTGATATTCGAAAAGTGTTAGTAATGAATCGCCCTATTCTTGTACTCATGTACAAGGAAACCTTGTTTTCTACTAACGAATTACCCGACACCCTACCTTCTTCTGTTTTGTCTTTGTTGCAGGATTTTAAATATATTTTTCCGGAGGAAGTCCCAAATGGTTTACCACCACTTCGTGGAATTGAACATCAAATAGATTTTGTGCCGGGAGCTACTATTCCAAATCATCCCGCTTATCGAGCCAATTCGGAAGAGACTAAAGAATTGCAGCGGCAAGTCAATGATCCGTTGGAAAAAGGCTATGTTCACGAGAGTCTTAGTCCTTGTTCTGTACCTATTTTGTTAGTACCGAAAAAAGATAGAACATGGCGAATGTGCATAGATTGCCGAGCCGTAAACAAGATCACCATCAAATACCGTCATCCAATTCCTCGCCTAGACGACATGCTTGATGAACTCAGCGGAGCCAAAGTATTTTCAAAAATTGACTTAAAAAGTGGCTACCACCAGATTAGGATACGAGAAGGAGACGAGGGGAAAACGACATTCAAAACCAAGCATGGGCTGTATGAATGGTTAGTTGATACGAATCGGCCCGATGATGAGTCGAGTGTATGCGAGTTGCCCGATCGTCTACGAGAAATTATCGTTCAATTCACTTTTGGAATGAAGTTGATAGGAAAATAGGACGAAAGCTATGTATAAAGGTTCAATGATGGTTTATGGATAAGAATAATATGTATAGGCTCGGTTAAATTGGAAGGGAAAGTGAAAAAAAAAGTTAATAGATGATGGATATGGAAGAAAGGGTTCTTAAAAGAAAGCATGAACCAATATTAGATAATATCAACCCAAATGCTTATAGGCTTTCAAGATGGAGAATGAAAGTGATAAACCTCGACCCGCTACTTAGCAAAGCAGTAACCTCGGTATAGGGGTGAACGCCACACTCGGTTGAGTGATAAGTTCAAAAGAAGAACAAGGCTGACACCAACTAAGAACTAGATAGGCCAACAAGTCTTCAACGAAATATGGGAGAAAGATCCTCTCCAAATAGTTTCATTAATTGAAAAGTCTAAAAAAAAATGTCTGCCTTACAAATGAAATAACATATATTTATAACCTAAATAAAAGTAGCCGAATGGACAAGCTTAGAGGCTAAGAAATTCGGCCATAAACACCTAGATAATTCTAGAAGAAAAATCATGAATATAAATGAATGTGCAGCCCTTTAATGTTCCATCATCCCCCTTGGCCAAATGAAGATTTAATACACCTTGAATACTTGAATAGTTAGCTTGAAAATGCATGGATCATGCATGAAACGTCCCAATGTATGTTCCTCCATAAATTCAGTCCATGAACCTTCAAAAACATGAACATTAAATATCCCCTACTTGCATGAATGTCTCCAATACATGTACTTCCTTAAATGCCGTCCATTGAACCCCAATTCTACATGCACCTCTCCATACATTGCACCAAGTCCTATATGAACTTGCATTAATTTCCTTCCATGCATGAATATGTACCGTCCAAAGGGATTGGATCTTCTAGATACATTCATGCTTGAATCTTCATCATTCATGTAACTGAATGTGCATTTGAACCCAAACATTCATGTATTTTGTGCATTCATGTATTTGACAAATACATGAACTTGTAAACACCTAATTAAATGTTGTTCATTCATGCATGTGGGATGTCCAAAAGAGATGTTTCTTCAAGCATTCATTGCGCCGTCCATGAGCATTGCACCTACAAGAAATAAAACAATTCATAAGACATCATGTGAACACACATAAATTCAGCACAATGTGAACACATTTATGTCATGCATTAAATCGGCTAAAATGTGAACATAATTAAAATATGTAATAACTATGGCATATTAAAACGAATATTAATATAATTCAAATTTGATGCTTAAATAATCATGTTCAGATTTTATTTAATGCATTAAAGTCTAAAACCGGGTTTGAGCTAAAATGAGCTAAGCTTTAGCCCTTAAGCTAAAGTTGAGCTGAGATTAAACTCCTAAGCTGTAGTTGAGCTAAGGTTTAGCTCTTGAGCTGAATATGAGTTAGGAGTGAGCTCAGTTTAGCTCAGGCAAGTTGGATTGAGCTTGAATAAGCTGGATTTGAGCTGCACGGAGCTCGTGGAGCTGGAAATGAGCTGGGATTAGCTTGCCAACATGTCAATGCTCGGCTTGACAGACTTGTCCGATAAAGTTAGCGGGGCGTGCTCGTATCATCCCCCCTCTTTTAGGCGACTTGTCCTCAAGTCGAGCTGTTTGTCCATGGGAGAGCTTCGACTCGTGCATGGTTTTCCTCGGTCAAATGGGATGGAATATGTCACACAAACCTGGAAAAGTCTCACCAATTTTGGAAAAGAGAAACTCAAAGAAGTTAGAGACACAAGATAATCAAAATTCAAGGAAAACGCATTCAACTGATCACATGCCCAGAATCTTAATTGTGCAAAACAGGCATACATAAATTTATCAAAAAGTCTTGATAAGCCATCTTTACAAACATGTGAACTTATCTGAATCAATGGGTAATTAGTCATGAACATTTGTAAAGATTCGAATATGTTAATCCACAACCGAAACTTTTAAATATATTTATTCAAAAATAACAATTCATGGGAATGTACACGCAAAGTGTACCATGGCCTATTGAAAACTAACTCACTCTTTCACTTATTAACAACATGATTTGTGTAATCATTTTCCAACACAAACGGATCACTACTAGGCCAAAGACAACAATCAATCACAACAAGGTACAAACAATTTCCAAACATCAAACCATCAAAAAGATTTTCAACAATATTCAAATAGAGTAAAGGTATTTGAAAATTTTTGTAAACTTTACCTTGTCGATCTTGAAGAGAAGAAAATTTATGATCAGTTTTACCTTTTTCAAACAAGATGAATCTTCTCTCTTCGGACAGGTAATGTAAAACAAACCTTTTATCTCAATGAACTTGGGTGGGTGACGAAGCACCATGACAGCTCGTGCTTTTTAAAGGGTTACATTCACAAAAATGTAAAAGGTTAGTTTCAATAGGAGGTATGGACTGAAAAGAAGAAAATAAATCATCGTTGAAATTTGATTCAAGTCCCAAAGCATAAGTCGATCTTACTTTCTCAAAATGGAACGAAAATTTCAAACGTGGCCAAACAAGGTGATTAGTAAACGAATCAAAATTGAAACCCAAATCATTGAATTTCACCTTCTTATCAAAAGTTTGAACATCAAGCAAACATAATTTGTACGCAAATGATACAAAGTGCTTAATGTTTCCATAAAATGAATTCGTGTAGCAAATACCAGGCTTGAACACACGAACATGGTCATTTGATTTAGCAGGCAACATGTTAAATAAGGAAAATTTAATCAACTCATCGCATGATTCAAATTTCACTCGTTCAATTAGACTTGAAAAATTGGCACAACCAAGCATATTCATTTTATCACCAAAGAAACGATGCAACATGTTATCATGCAAATAAATCAAAGGAAACTTAAACATGCAAATCCTCGAATAATCTTGCATCGTAATTTCTACTCGAACAGATAGATCAAAGCATGGAAATCTCGCATAAAATTTTAGAGATTTATCTTGAAGAACAAAGTCAAACAGATCAATTATTTCATGCAAAAATCTTTTAACGCATATATCGAGCAAAGAAGTTGTGATCATGCGACCTTTCAGAAATTCAAACCATCACAAATCATTTGAATAGGCACGTTTAAACAGAAAGATGAATTCAAAAAATTTTTATAATCAAACAAATCAAAACGTGAAAAATTGCTATCACACACATTCACAATCTGCACAGGATGAACCAATCCAACAGAATCAATAGAATTGTCGTTATAAAAAATGTCATAAGATGGAATCTTCATGGCATCTTTTGAAATAACATCGTTGACATTAATATGTGAACAGTAATTAACCAAATCAAAAGATGGAAGATTTTCAAAAATAAGGCCATGAAAATCTATATGAGCAACTTTGTATTCAAACAGCCTCGAATCATTAAATAAGGAATCCTTACCTTTCTTACCTTCAATTGCAAGTGGGTGGTTGTCATTCGCGAACTTACCTTTTTTGAACAACCTAAAACACCTCTCGTTTGGAAGGTAATGTAGATGGAATTGGTTGCACAAACTTGTAGGAATCTAAAAAGTTAAATCACAAGAAGATCGAACAGGTGGGTTAGTAGAAATAATCCTCACTTGCTCACTTGTTTTCTCACTCGATTCTTTTTCTTCTGAATCACTCGTTTCTTTTGTTTCAATTTCTTTTTCATCTTCTTTTTCACTCTCAAACTCTTTTTCATTTCCTTTTTGTTTTTCAAAGGCTTTTTCAAGTTCTCTCAAGATTCGCTCATTTTCTCTCTTACTTGCCTCTTGCCTCTCTTCTTTTTATTTTGTTTTCTTTTTCTTCTTTCGCTTTTTATTTTCTTTTCTTTGTTTTCTCTTTACAAGAATGTACAAAAGAACGATGAGAATACAAATCTTGTTCGAAAGATGAAGAACTATTTGCATATGATTCACAATCAAAACTTCGTGAAGAATACTCTGAGTAAGATTTCTTTGAAGATCTAGTAGGAGTATGTCTTTCTCTTTGAACGCCATCTTAGAACGAATCAAAATCGTAATCGGCTTCTCGTCTTCTCGAATTTCTTGATGAAAAAGAATCTTGATAGTAATCTCTTGGTCTTGAAGTTGATGTCGAATAGGAATCACAATGGGACTCTCTTCTCAAGTAATAATTGGGTGTATATCTTCGTTGGGTTCTCGAGTCTATGTTTTGACTTGATAAAACTTGTTCTCGTGGATCTCTTTGTTCCAATCGATCTAATCTCTCGTGAAATTTATCGAATTTGGACTTCACCATTCTTTGCATTTCTTGTACCAAGTATTGATATTCTGATTCGGTGAACTCTTCGCGTGACATGATTTTTGTGTTGCTGGAAAGAAAATGTTAGTTCACAAAACAAATTAAAAAAAATTAAGTACCTCAGCACAAACCTTACAATTTCACTCGGAAAGAAGAAGGAAAAGGTGTCACTCCCACTCATGTTTATACTCGTTTGGCTTTTGCCTCCACTCGAATGATCTCACTCGCTCGTGCCTTTTACCTCTCAATCTTCCTCTCATAATTTCATAGTCGGACTCGCCAAGGCCTTATCGTAGGCTTAGGGGTCAGTTTCAAAATTGGTTACAAGGGATATATTGTATGGTGTACGGGTAGGCTAAAAAAAATATTGGTATAGTGTGGCGTTTTGAGGGGAAGTAGAATGGAAAATGGATCGGGAACTATGTCAAATCAAAACTTGACGATCAAATAACAACTGAATTGCATAAATCACTCTTTGTTTTAGAATTTTTTTTGAATTTTTTTTAACTTGTATAACTTTTTTTTTTGTTCTATATCAACAACTAAATACAATAGGATCACTTTTGTACATGATTTTTTTTCTTCGGCTGCGTAAATTTTTGTTTTTATAATAACAGTAACAAACTAATCAAAATGAGAAAACTTTGGTCTACGAAAATTTTTTTTGTACTCTTTTTTTTCTGGATCCTACTTACTTTCGTTCACTTGTACTATTCCCGGGATGATTTTGTCGTACGTACTTCTCGTTTTAGTAGCTCTGATACCAAATGATACAAATCAGCCCGGTGATAAGTCGAGTCGTATGCGAGTTGCTCGATCGTCTATGAGAAAGTATCGTTCAATTCACTTTTGGAATGAAGTTGATAGGAAAATAGGACGGAAGCTATGTATAAAGGTTCGATGATGGTTTATGGATAAGAATAATATGTATAGGCTCGGTTAAATTGGAAGGGAAAGTGAAAAAAAAGTTAATAGATGATGGATATGGAAGAAAGGGTTCTTAAAAGCAAGCACGAACCAATATTAGATAATATCAACCCAAATGCTTATAGGCTTTCAAGGTGGAGAATGAAAGTGATAAACCTCGACCCGCTACTTAGCAAAGCAAGAACCTCGGCATAGGGGTGAACGCCACACTCAGTTGAGTGATAAGTTCAAAAGAAGAACAAGGCTGACACCAACTAAGAACTAGATAGGCCAACAAGTCTTTAACGAAATATGGGAGAAAGATCCTCTCCAAATAGTTTCATTAATTGAAAAGTCTGGAAAAAAATGTCTGCCTTACAAATGAAATAACATATATTTATAGCCTAAATAAAAGTAGCTGAATGGACAAGCTTAGAGGCTAAGAAATTCGGCCATAAACACCTAGATAATTCTAGAAGAAAAATCATGAATATCCATGAATGTGCAGCCCTTTAATGTTCCATCATCCCCCTTGGCCAAATGAAGCTTTAATACACCTTGAATACTTGAATAGTTAGCTTGAAAATGCATGGATCATGCATGAAACGTCCCAATGTATGTTCCTCCATAAATTTGGTCCATGAACCTTCAAAAACATGAACATTAAATATCCCCTACTTGCATGAACGTCTCCAATACATGTACTTCCTTAAATGTCGTCCATTGAACCCCAATTCTACATGCACCTCTTCATACATTGCACCAAGTCCTACATGAACTTGCATTAATTTCCTTCCATGCATGGATATGTACCGTCCAAAGGGATTGGATCTTCTAGATACATTCATGCTTGAATCTTCATCATTCATGTAACTGAATGTGCATTTGAACCCAAACATTCATGTATTTTGTACATTCATGTATTTGACAAATACATGAACTTGAAAACACCTTGAATCTGGTCATGCATGCACCTAATTAAATGTTGTTCATTCATGCATGTGAGATGTCCAAAAGAGATGTTTCTTCAAGCATTCATTGTGCCGTCCATGAGCATTGCACCTACAAGAAATAAAACAATTCATAAGACATCATGTGAACACACATAAATCCAGCACAATGTGAACACATTTATGTCATGCATTAAATCGGCTAAAATGTGAACATAATTAAAATATGTAATAACTATGGCATATTAAAACGAATATTAATATAATTCAAATTTGATGCTTAAATAATCATGTTCAGATTTTATTTAATGCATTAAAGTCTAAAACCGGGTTTGAGCTAAAATGAGCTAACCTTTAGCCCTTAAGCTAAAGTTGAGCTGAGATTAAACTCCTAAGCTGTAGTTTAGCTAAGGTTTAGCTCGTGAACTGAATATGAGTTAGGAGTGAGCTCGGTTTAGCTCAGGCAAGTTGGATTGAGCTTGAATAAGCTGGATTTGAGCTGGACAGATCTCGTGGAGCTGGAAATGAGCTGGGATCAGCTTGCCAACATGTCAATGCTCGGCTTGATAGACTTGTCCGATAAAGTTCACGGGGCGTGCTCGTATCATCCCCCCTCTTTTAGGCGACTTGTCCTCAAGTCGAGCTGTTTGTCCATGGGAGAGCTTCGACTCGTGCATGGTTTTCCTCGGTCAAATGGGATGGAAGATGTCACACAAACCTGGAAAAGTCTCACCAATTTTGGAAAAGAGAAACTCAAAGAAGTTAGAGACACAAGATAATCAAAATTCAAGGAAAACGCATTCAACTGATCACATGCCCAGAATCTTAATTGTGCAAAACAGGCATACGTAAATTTATCAAAAAGTCTTGATAAGCCATCTTTACAAACATGTGAACTTATCTGAATCAATGGGTAATTAGTCATGAACATTTGTAAAGATTCGAATACGTTAATCCACAACCAAAACTTTTAAATATGTTTATTCAAAAATAACAATTCATGGGAATGTACACGCAAAGTGTACCATGGCCTATTGAAAACTAACTCACTCTTTCACTTATTAACAACATGATTTGTGTAATCATTTTCCAACACAAACGGATCACTACTTGGCCAAAGACAACAATCAATCATAACAAGGTACAAACAATTTCCAAACATCAAACCATCAAAAAGATTTTCAACAATATTAGAATAGAGTAAAGGTATTTAAAAATTTTTGTAAACTTTACCTTGTCGATCTTGAAGAGCAGAAAATTTATGATTGGTTTTACCTTTTTCAAACAAGATGAATCTTCTCTCTTCAGACAGGTAATGTAAAACAAACCTTTTATCTCGATGAACTTGGGTGGGTGATGAAGCACCATGACAGCTCGTGCTTTTTAAAGGGTTACATTCACAAAAATGTAAAAGGTCAGTTTCAATAGGAGGTATGGACTGAAAAGAAGAAAATAAATCATCGTTGAAATTTGATTCAAGTCCCAAAGCATAAGTCGATCTTACCTTCTCAAAATGGAATGAAAATTTCAAATGTGGCCAAACAAGGTGATTAGTAAACGAATCAAAATTGAAACCCAAATCATTGAATTTCACCTTCTTATCAAAAGTTTGAACATCAAGCAAACATAATTTATACGCAAATGATGCAAAGTGCTTAATGTTTCTATAAAATGAATTCGTGTAGCAAATACCAGGCTTGAACACATGAACTTGGTCATTTGATTTAGCAGGCAACATGTTAAATAAGGAATACAATCAACTCATCGCATGATTCAAATTTCACTCGTTCAATTAGACTTGAAAAATTGGCACAACCAAGCATATTCATTTTATCACCAAAGAAATGATGTAACATGTTATCATGCAAATAAATCAAAGGAAACTTAAACATGCAAATCCTCGAATAATCTTGCATCGTAATTTCTACTCGAACAAATAGATCAAAGCATGGAAATCTCGCATAAAATTTTAGAGATTTATCTTGAAGAACAAAGTCAAACAGATCAATTATTTCATGCAAAAATCTTTTAACGCATATATCGAGCAAAGAAGTTGTGATCATGCGACCTTTCAGAAATTCAAACCATCACAAATCATTTGAATAGGCACGTTTAAACAGAAAGATGAATTCAAAGAATTTTTATAATCAAACAAATCAAAACGTGAAAAATTACTATCACACATATTCACAATCTGCACAGGATGAACCAATCCAACAGAATCAATAGAATTGTCGTTATAAAAAATGTCATAAGATGGAATCTTCATGGCATCTTTTGAAACAACATCGTTGACATTAATATGTGAACAGTAATTAACCGAATCAAAAGATGGAAGATTTTCAAAAATAAGGCCATGAAAATCTATATGAGCAACTTTGTATTCAAACAGCCTCGAATCATTAAATAAGGAATCCTTACCTTTCTTACCTTCAATTGCAAGTGGGTGGTTGTCATTCGCGAACTTACCTTTTTTGAACAACCTAAAACGCCTCTCGTTTGGAAGGTAATGTAGATGGAATTGGTTGCACAAACTTTTAGGAATCTAAAAAGTTAAATCACAAGAAGATCGAACAGGTGGGTTAGTAGAAATAATCCTCACTTGCTCACTTGTTTTCTCACTCGATTCTTTTTCTTCTGAATCACTCGTTTCTTTTGTTTCAATTTCTTTTTCATCTTCTTTTCCACTCTCAAACTCTTTTTCATTTCCTTTTTTTTTTCAAAGGCTTTTTCAAGTTCTCTCAAGATTCGCTCATTTTTTCTCTTACTTGCCTCTTGCCTCTCTTCTTTTTATTTTGTTTTCTTTTTCTTCTTTCACTTTTTCTTTTCTTCTCTTTGTTTTCTCTTTACAAGAATGTACAAAAGAACGATGAGAATACAAATCTTGTTCGAAAGATGAAGAACTATTTGCATATGATTCACAATCAAAACTTCGTGAAGAATACTCCGAGTAAGATTTCTTTGAAGATCTAGTAGGAGTATGTCTTTCTCTTTGAACGCCATCTTAGAACGAATCAAAATCGTAATCGGCTTCTCGTCTTCTCGAATTTCTTGATGAAAAAGAATCTTGATAGTAATCTCTTGGTCTTGAAGTTGATGTCGAATAGGAATCACAATGGGACTCTCTTCTTAAGTAATAATTGGGTGTATATCTTTGTTGGGTTCTCGACTCTATGTTTTGACTTGATAAAACTCGTTCTCGTGGATCTCTTTGTTCCAATCGATCTAATCTCTCGTGCAATTTATCGAATTTGGACTTCACCATTCTTTGCATTTCTTGTACCAAGTATTGGTATTCTGATTCGGTGAACTCTTCGCGTGACATGATTTTTGTGTTGCTGAAAAGAAAATGTTAGTTCACAAAACAAATTAAAAAAAATTAAGTACCTCAGCACAAACCTTACAATTTCACTCGGAAAGAAGAAGGAAAAGGTGTCACTCCCGCTCGTGTTTATACTTGTTTGGCTTTTACCTCCACTCGAATGATCTCACTCGCTCGTGCCTTTTACCTCTCAATCTTCCTCTCATAATTTTGTAGTCGGACTCGCCAAGGCCTTATCTTAGGCTTAGGGGTCGGCTTCAAAATTGGTTACAAGGGATATATTGTATGGTGTACGGGTAGGCTAAAAAAAAAATTGGTATAGTGTGGCATTTTGAGGGGAAGTAGAATGGAAAATGGATCGGGAACTATATCAAATCAAAACTTGACGATCAAATAACAACTGAATTGCATAAATCACTCTTTTTTTTCGAATTTTTTTTGAATTTTTTTAACTTGTATAACTTTTTTTTTGTTCTATATCAACAACTAATTACAATAGGATCACTTTTGTACACGATTTTTTTTTTCGGCTGCGTAAATTTTTGTTTTCATAATAACAGTAACAAACTAATCAAAATGAGAAAACTTTGGTCTATGAAAATTTTTTTTATACTCTTTTTTTTCTGGATCCTACTTACTTTCGTTCACTTGTACTATTCTCGGGATGATTTTGTCGTACGTACTTCTCGTTTTAGTAGCTCTGATACCAAATGATACAAATCAGCCCGGTGATAAGTCGAGTCGTATGCGAGTTGCCCGATCGTCTACAAGAAAGTATCGTTCAATTCACTTTTGGAATGAAGTTGATAGGAAAATAGGACGGAAGCTATGTATAAAGGTTCAATGATGGTTTATGGATAAGAATAATATGTATAGGCTCAGTTAAATTGGAAGGGAAAGTGAAAAAAAAAAGTTAATAGATGATGGATATGGAAGAAAGGGTTCTTAAAAGCAAGCATGAACCAATATTAGATAATATTGACCCAAATGCTTATAGGCTTTCAAGGTGGAGGATGAAAGTGATAAACCTCGACCCGCTACTTAGCAAAGCAGGAACCTCGGTATAGGGGTGAACGCCACACTCAGTTGAGTGATAAGTTCAAAAGAAGAACAAGGCTAACACCAACTAAGAACTAGATAGGCCAACAAGTCTTCAACGAAATATGGGAGAAAGATCCTCTCCAAATAGTTTCATTAATTGAAAAGTCTGAAAAAAAAATGCCTGCCTTACAAATGAAATAACATATATTTATAGCCTAAATAAAAGTAGCCGAATGGACAAGCTTAGAGGCTAAGAAATTCGGCCATAAACACCTAGATGATTCTAGAAGAAAAATCATGAATATCCATGAATGTGCAGCCCTTTAATGTTCCATCATCCCCCTTGGCCGAATGAAGCTTTAATACACCTTGAATACTTGAATAGTTAGCTTGAAAATGCATGGATCATGCATGAAACGTCCCAATGTATGTTCCTCCATAAATTCGGTCTATGAACCTTCAAAAACATGAACATTAAATATCCCCTACTTGCATGAACGTCTCCAATACATGTACTTCCTTAAATGCCATCCATTGAACCCCAATTCTACATGCACCTCTTCATACATTGCACCAAGTCCTACATGAACTTGCATTAATTTCCTTCCATGCATGAATATGAATATGTACCGTCCAAAGGGATTGGATCTTCTAGATACATTCATGCTTGAATCTTCATCATTCATGTAACTGAATATGCATTTGAACCCAAACATTCATGTATTTTGTGCATTCATGTATTTGACAAATACATGAGCTTGAAAACACCTTGAATCTGGTCATGCATGCACCTAATTAAATGTTGTTCATTCATGCATGTGGGATGGCCAAAAGAGATGTTTCTTCAAGCATTCATTGCACCGTCCATGAGCATTGCACCTACAAGAAATAAAACAATTCATAAGACATCGTGTGAACACACATAAATTCAGCACAATGTGAACACATTTATGTCATGCATTAAATCAGCTAAATGTGAACATAATTAAAATATGTAATAACTATGGCATATTAAAACGAATATTAATATAAGTCAAATTTGATGCTTAAATAACCATGTTCAGATTTTATTTAATGCATTAAAGTCTAAAACCGGGTTTGAGCTAAAATGAGCTAAGCTTTATCCCTTAAGCTAAAGTTGAGCTGAGATTAAACTCCTAAGCTGTAGTTGAGCTAAGGTTTAGCTCGTGAGCTGAATATGAGTTAGGAGTGAGCTCGGTTTAGCTCAGGCAAGTTGGATTGAGCTTGAATAAGATGGATTTGAGCTGGACAGAGCTCGTGGAGCTAGAAACGAGCTGGGATCAGCTTGCCAACATGTCAATGCTCGGCTTGACAGACTTGTCCGATAAAGTTCACGGGGCGTGCTCGTATCATTGGTCATGCCATTTGGCCTAACCAATGCCCCCAGCACTTTCATGAGGTTAATGAACTATGTGTTAAGGTCCTTTATAGATGTTTATTTCGACGATATATTGATATATAGCAAGTCAGTTGAAGACCATGTAAGGAACCTTAAATCTATCTTGGAAGTTTTACGTAAAGAAACATTATATGCTAACCTCAAAAAGGGTTCTTTCTATTCTGATAAAGTTGTCTTTTTAGGATTTGTGGTTAGCGCAGAAGGTCTCGAAGTAGACCAAAAAAAGATCAAGGCCATTCAAGATTGGCCAAGGCCAACAAGTATCACGCAAGTCTGGAGTTTTCATGGCCTAGCGAGTTTCTATCGATGTTTCATTCCTAATTTCAGCACCATTGCTGCCCCTCTTATGAGCGTCATTAAAAAGAACTCTGCTTTCTATTGGAATGATGAGCAAGAAAAGTCGTTTGTTAAAATTAAGGATTTTCTTACTAACGCTCCTTTACTTGCTCTTCCAGATTTCTTGAAGACCTTCGAGATTGAGTGTGATGCCTCAGGCATTGGAATCAGTGCTGTTTTGACACAAGAAGGACTACTTGTGGCCTATTTTAGTGAAAAGATTAGTGGAGCTGTACTCAACTATCCGGTATATGATAAGGAGATGTAAGCGCTCATACGAGCCCTTGAGACGTGGCAACATTATTTATGGCCAAAGGAGTTTGTCATACACTTCAATCATGAAGCTTTAAAGCACATAAAAGGTCAGCACAAATTGAATCGACGTCACACAAAATGGGTGGAGTTTCTTGAATCATTTCCCTATGTTATAAAATACAAAAAAAGTAAAGATAACATAGCGGCTGATGCGCTTTCGAGAAGGTACACTCTATTGTCATATTTAGACTCCAAAATTCTTGGTTTTACTTTGTTAAAAGACTCTTATGCTAACGATTCTGATTTTGGTGAGATCTTTACTGCATGCGAGAATGGTACGTTTGAAAACTTTTACAGGTATGAAGGCTTTCTTTTTAAAGAAGGTAAACTTTGCATTCCTTGTGGCTCTGTTAGAGATTTGTTAGTGCATGAGGCCTATAGTGGCAGACTTATGGGACACTTTGGAGTCAACAAGACGCTTGCAACCCTTCAAGAACACTTCTATTGGCTATGAATACGCAAATATGTGGAACAAGTTTGCAAGAGGTGTATAGCTTGTAAAAAGGCTAAATCGAAGGTTCAGCAACATGGCTTATATACGCCATTACCTATTCCTGAAGCTCCATGGGTCGATATCTCCATGGACTTCATTCTTGGACTACCGCATACAAAAACGGGGAAGGATTCTATCTTTGTAGTTGTCGATCATTTTTCAAAAATGTCTCATTTTATTGCTTGCACTAAAACTGATGACACTGTCCATGTTGCAAATTTGTTTTTCAGAGACATCATTCAACTTCATGGCATTCCTCAGACTATTGTATCAGATCGTGACACAAAATTTTTGAGCCACTTTTGGAGATCTTTGTGGGGAAAATTAGGAACCAAACTATTATTCTCAACCACCAGCTACCCGCAAATCGATGGCCAAACAGAAGTCGTCAATAGGGTATTGTCCACATTACTTCTGGCCATCATCCATAAAAATTTGAAGTCTTGGGAAGATTGCCTACCACATATCGAATTTGCCTACAACCGCTCTGTTCATTCTGCTACCAAATATTCGCCTTTTGAAATTGTATACGGTTTCAATCCATTGACACCTTTAGATTTAATACCTTTGCCTACTGATCGATTGATTCATGCAGATGCAAAGAAAAAGGCTGACTTTCTTAAAGAATTACATCAAAAGGTGTGAGCTAACATTGAGGCAAAAACTGAGTCTTACGTGTGTAATGCTAACAAAGGACGAAAACGAGTGGTCTTTGAACCCAGAGAGTGGGTTTGGGTTCACATGCGTAAGGAGCATTTTTCGGCTCAACAGAAATCAAAATTGTTGCCTCGCGAAGACGGTCCTTTTCAAATTCTTGAGTGCATAAATGAAAATTCTTATAAACTCGATTTGCCTGGTGAATTTAATGTTGGTGCAACTTTTAATGTGTCAGATTTAACCCCATTTGACGCAGATTTTGACTTGAGGACAAGTCATTTTGAAGAGGGGGGAATGATATGATCGTGTCCCGGAGTGCACCAAGTTTGAGCAAGGATTCAATGGTGCTGCACCAAGGACCAATCACGCGAGCTCGAGCTAAACAATTCAAAGAGGCCATTTCGGCCTTAATTATCCAGTTGTGGGACGAGACTTTGGTTGGAGGAATAGAACGAGTTGGGACCAGCTCAATAAAGTTTCCTTGCAATATATTGCAAACCGATTTCAGCTCAATTCCAGCTCTTTAAATTGTTCCAACTAAATTGAACTTTTTTTTATTTTTATTTTTCAGCATTGCATTTAGTTGCATTTAAATCCTTGCATTTAAGCATCTTAGTTTAATAATGAGTTGTTGGTCATTAATTCAATTCATCTTAGTTTAATTAATTGAGTTTTTTATGAACTTGATTTAATAGATGCTTCTTTAAATAACTAGTTACTAGGATAATTTATTGATGCATGAGTTAAAGTTTATTTAATAATGCTTCTATTAATTAAACTAGTTGCTAGATTAAATGATGCATTAGTGTTAGTTCATTTATTTAAGTTAGTTGTTAATTTGTTTTAAGCTTAATAAATGAATAAATGTGACGGTTACATGTGTTAATTGCAGGTGACTTTTCAACTCCCATCTATTATTATTAAAGGCTGTTATGCATTCAATAAAGTGACCTTTCAAGAAATTTCAGTTGCAAAAGAGAGGGCTATTACAAAGAAGATTTAACACATCATTTAAAAGAGTTTAAAGAGTGGATTATTGCTTCTTTAAATTTGGCAGCAAGCTTTTCAACTTCTAACTGTTTTGCTACTTCAAAAGAATTAATTCAAGCATTCAAAACACCATTAAGGTGCTAGTGACTATTCGGTTAACCAAAGGACACTTCAAGAGTCACTTTTCAAGCATTCAAGGTCAATTATGTAGCTGAATTGAAGTGAATTAAATGGTGGAGTTGTTTGGTTCAAGAATTCCAAGAGACTTGAGCTTTATTTCAGCTTTTAAGATGAATACTTGTGACCATTCAGCTAGCCTTTTCCTAGCCTTATAAATATGTGTGTAATCAGCCTTTTGAAGATACTTTTGAGAAATATTTTTGTGAATGATATACTGCCAAATTTGTGAGGCAAACTTTTCTCTGTTTTTGTTCAAAGATTTGTTGGCTACCTAGTGTTCTAGTTGTGTCATCCATTTTCTTTGTTGAAAACTGAACTTATCACTACTCGTAGTGTGGCATTCAAACATACTGAGGTTCCTATCTTGGTAGATAGTGGGTCAAGGTCACCTTAACCACTCTTAAACTGAACTAAAGGGCTTATAAGAAATGGGTCATTACCAAATCGGTATTGGTTCTTGTTTGCACTTTTGGTTCAATCCATTTTTTTTCTTACCATTTCGATCTAAAATAAATTCCTTCTTTCACATCCTACCCTTTTCATACCATATTCTTAAACCAACTACTAAATTGTTAAACAACTTCATTCCAAACCAATTTCACTAAACTAAATTGTCAATTGCTTCTCGTAGACGATCGGGCATTTTTCATATGACTCGACTCATCCCGAGGTGGATCGTATCAAATCCCGATGTCGTCAAATTGTTTCAAAACATGATGCAGCTGGGATGCATCAGACAGTAAAGATAGTCGATAAGCAACTGGTCCAACTAGTTGATCTGATAAATCGCAGACTCAATTTCCCTTTTTGACCAAACCGCAATATCTTTTTCCATGGCGATACTTTCAGAAACACTCTATCCCTGATTTGAAACTCAATACCTTTTCTTTCTAAATCTGCGTAAGACTTTTGTCGATCCGAAGCTGCTTTCAAACTATCACAAATCACTTTCACTTTTTCTTTATTCTCTCTAATCAGATCAACTCCGTGAATCATATTCTCACTTAGCTCAGTCCAGTACAATGGTTTTTGAAATTTACTACTGTAAAAAGCTTCGTATGGTGCCATCTTTATACTTGATTGATAGCTATTATTATAAGCAAATTCAATCAGCTATAAGTATTTCTCCTAGCTACCTTCAAACTCAAGAATTCAATATCGTAACATATCCTCGAGTATCTGTATAACTCGCTCAGATTGACCATCCGTCTGTGGGTGAAAAGCGGTACTGAAATGTAGCTTTGTACCTAATGCCTCTTGTAGTTTCTTCCAAAATCGTGAAGTGAACCTCAGATCTCTATTCGAACAATAGTTAATGGCACTCAATGCAATCAAACAATCTCTGAGATATACAACTCAGCCAATTTATCAAGTGAATAATCTGAGTGTACAAGAATGAGATGAGTCAATTTCGTCAATCTGTCAACAACGACCCAAATTGCATCTTTCTTTCTCAGAGTTAAGGGCAAACCCGATACAAAATCCATAGTTACTCTGTCCTATTTCCACTTAGGAATCATGCTACGTGACAGTACTTGATGCTCAACTTTGACTTGCTGACAAATCAGACATTTCGAAATAAATTCTGAGATATCTCGTTTCATGCCATGCCACCAATAAAACTGTTTCAAGTCATTATACATTTTCGTGCTTCCTAAATGTACTGATAAACAACTACTGTATGCTTCATTCAAAATCATTTCAATCAATTCTAAATTTCTCGGAACACATATTCGATCTCTAAATCTCAAACAATCATCAAATCAACTTGAAACTCTGAAGCAGAAATTGACTCACACTGAACCCATTTGGCTTACAGTTCATTATCAAACTTTTAAACCTCACAAATTTGTTGTATAAACAACGGTCTCGCTTTCAACTCGTGATACGCACTCACCTCAGATGAGTTCATGACGTAAGAATTTTCCCAATCATAAATCGAGTAAGTTAGGGTGTTTCAAAGGAGGTTGATGGAACAAAAAGCGGTTTGGGCTCAAATAGGATAACACGATTTTGGGAAATGGTTTAAGGAATGGAAATTGGAAATTCTGCTAATGTTCAAGCAAGAACTAGCACAATAGGTGATGTGATCCAGCCCAAGAAGTTGACTCGAATTCACGTAGTTGCCCGATCGTAGACGAGAGAATTGTTCATGCCTCGAATTTTAGTAATAGAAGTAAAAGAATAAGGTTTCAAGAAGTGTAGTAGCAATAGGTTCGGCTAAGGGTAGCAAAGATGGATGATGGATAAATAGCTCGGTTTGGTTAACAAAAAGAAATTTGAAAGATGGGGATGGAAAAGTGAACTTAACGTCAGGAATGATTCAACACTAAAAAGTGTCACCCTGGTTCCTATATTATTAAGGTGAAAAGTATGGATAGAAGGATAGGTGAACGCCACACCAAGATTGGTGATAAGTTCAAACAAGATCGGTAGATGCCACTAGCACAAACTAGATAAGTCTTCGAAACTTGTACGAGATATGAGAGGAAGCAACCTCACAAGAACAATGTTCATTAATAATTTGGCAAAAGTCCTTTTACAATGAAATAAACAAACTATTTATAAGCCTAAGATGTCCATTGATATTCGTTATCTATGATGTTCACACTAACTTAAATTCTGTTCACATTTGTATTTAACATGTTCACACAAAAGCATTAAAATTTGGTTCATGCTTGAAGATGGTGCATGAATTGGCCGAACCATCATGTTGCTTCACTTGATGCATTCATGCATACTTAGCCTAGAAGAAAAACCATAGTTCATGAATGTGCAGCCCTTTAATACTCCTACATCTCCCTTGATCGAATGAAGCTTGAATGTACCTTGAATACTTGAATGGACATCTTGGATATGCATGATACATGCATGAAACGTCCCAATGCATGTTCTTCCTTAATTACGGTCCATGAATCTTCAAATACATGTACATAAAATAGCCCCCACTTGCATGAACACTAGTTGTGCATGCATCCTTCCATACAATGTATTAAGCCATGCATGTACTTGCATTAATGGCTCCTTCATGTATTCGGTCACTTTGTGGAACTTAACTCTTGGCCAAAAGGTTGCTTGGGAATCACCAATAGCCAGCCCACCATGCATAAAATTCGTTCATGCATGAACTCTCATAATCCATGTACCTGGCCGTGCATGAATCTTATTTAATGTACTCAATACATTCTGTTGAACCTACAAGAAACATGAACACATTAAATCCCAATGTATATTCAGCTGAAAATGTTAAGAGCATGAACTAGACATCATAAATATCATGTTAAGCTAAACTAAACACATTAATTAAAGACTAGCTAGTAGCATTAAGTTTGGCTAGCGCAAACTAAGTGAAAACATTTAATGAACTTATTTGAGCTAGGATTTTTGTTAATGAGCTGTAGCAAACTAATTAGTATAAAACTAAAACTTAGTTTAATTTATTGAAATGAAGAATGAGTTGAAAGTAAGCTCAGTTGAGCTCAAACGAGCTCAAATGAGCTGAATTGAGCTGGATGGAGCTCGAGGAGCTAGAAATGAGCTAGGATCAGCTTGCCAACAATGCATGCGTTCTTTGGATAGTTGCTTCAAGCTGATTTTGTGAGCATTGGGCCTTGTTTCGAACCAAGGTGTTGCACCAGAAGCTAAAACAGCTTGTAGGAAATGGTTAGCATCAACTTGAGTTATGGGTCCTCTTGGAAGCTCAATTAGATCTTGGTTTGCATTTGAGGATGCCCCGGGCGTGCTCACATCATTCCCTCCATCTTCAAAGTGACTTGTCCTCAAGTCGAACGTTTGGATCTCTCTAGGGCGGAAGATAAAAGAGCTGTCAGAAATTTGAATAGGAATTGAAATTTGACAACTATTAATTTCATCATCATGAAAGAGTAAAAACTTGAATATAAAACAAACTAGAAACGGACCAATCCTTTTTGTTTCATGAACATATGAGAGATTGTTGTTGGTGAGGTAAAGGTTGGGTCTTACCTTTCCAATTTACTATCCATCTTCGGCAATAGAAATGATGTATGAATCATGTAAAATGAATATCCATAAGTTGTCAATAAATTTTTTGAACAAACAAATTGTCCAAGCATAATTGTATCAAAATAAATATGATTCATATAAGCGAACGTATTCAAAACACCATTTTCACAAGTGAATGGACGGAACGTCTTACAAGGTAATGCTTCATCAAACAAAGAATAGCAATTGACCACATCAATGGATGGAACCTTTTTCGGACACAAGTCATGAGCAAAATCATCGATTCTAGTCAAATAAATCAGCCTAAGAACTATTGAAAACTCACCTTGCTTACCGTTGGGACTAGGGAGATGAAAATAAGTTTTACCCTTTTCAATCAACATAATCATTCTTTCCTTGGAAAGGTACTGAAGCCAAAGCTCTTCACATGATCCTTGAGAAACCCGAAATGATGAGTAAACACAAAAACAATTCTCACTTTTTGAAGTGTCTCCTTCACAAAAATGATAGATGATAGTATCTCCATGGTTGGTGAACTTGAAGGGACGTACTGAAATGATATTCACCAATTGAATGTATGAATCGATACCAGGATCAAAAGAACACTTGATGATCGGAACAAAATATAAACAATAGAATCGAACTTGATCACTTCACTTTTCTTTCTTTTTTTTTATAAATTTCATTTTTTTCTACTTCACAATATCACTATTACAATAGAGAGAATGAAAATTACAACTTTTTTTAATTCAATTTTTTTTAATTTTAATTTTTTTTACACTACGAACCTATTTCGATCTTGATACGAATGTCGACGCCTCTTGTTTTACAAGCTCTGATACCAAATGATGTGATCCTGCCCGGGAAGTTGAGTTGAATTCACGTAGTTGCCCGATCGCAGATGAGAGAATTGTTCGTGCGTCGAATTTTAGTAATAGAAGTAAAAGAATAAGTTAGGATAAGCGGAAGGTTTCAAGAAGTGTAGTAGCAATAGGTTCGGTTAAGGGTAGCAAAGATGGATGATGGATAAATGGCTCGGTTTGGTTAACAAAAAGAAATTTGAAAGATGGGGATGGAAAAGTGAACTTAACGTCAGGAATGATTCAACACTAAAAAGTGTCACCCCGGTTCCTATATTGTTAAGGTGAAAAGGATGGATAGAAGGATAGGTGAATGCCAGACCAAGATTGGTGATAAGTTCAAACAAGATCGGTAGATGCCACTAGCACAAACTAGATAAGTCTTCGAAACTTGTACGAGATATGAGAGGAAGCAACCTCACAAGAACAATGTTCATTAATAATTTGGCAAAAGTCCTTTTACAATGAAATAAACAAACTATTTATAAGCCTAAGATGTCTATTGATATTCGGCATCTATGATGTTCACACTAACTTAAATTCTGTTCACATTTGTATTTAACATGTTCACACAAAAGCATTAAAGTTTGGTTCATGCTTGAAGATGGTGCATAAATTGGCCGAACCATCATGTTGCTTCACTTGATGCATTCATGCATACTTAGCCTAGAAGAAAAACCATAGTTCATGAATGTGCAGCCCTTTAATACTCCTACATCTCCCTTGACCGAATGAAGCTTGAATGTACCTTGAATACTTGAATGGACATCTTGGATATGCATGATACATGCATGAAGCGTCCCAATGCATGTTCTTCCTTAATTACGGCCCATGAATCTTCAAATACATGTACATAAAATAGCTCCCACTTGCATGAACGTCCCCAATACATGAATTCCTTCAAATGCCATCGATTGAACACTAGTTGTGCATGCATCCTTCCATACGATGTATTAAGCCATGCATGTACTTGCATTAATGGTTCCTTCATGTATTCGGTCACTTTTGTGGAACTTAACTCTTGGCCAAAAGGTTGCTTGGGAATCACCAATAGCCAGCCCACCATGCATAAAATTCATTCATGCATGAACTCTCATAATCCATGTACCTGGCCGTGCATGAATCTCATTTAATGTACTCAATACATTTGGTTGAACCTACAAGAAACATGAATACATTTGGTTGAACCTACAAGAAACATGAACACATTAAATCCCAATGTATATTCAGCTGAACATGTTAAGAGCATGAACTAGACATCATAAATATCATGTTAAGCTAAACTAAACACATTAATTAAAGACTAGCTAGTAGCATTAAGTTTGGCTAGGCAAACTAAGTGAAAACATTTAATGAACTTATTTGAGCTAGGATTTTCATTAGTGAGCTGTAGCAAACTAATTAGTATAAAACTAAAACTTAGTTTAATTTATTGAAAAGAAATGAGCTGAAAGTAAGCTCGGTTGAGCTCAAACGAGCTCAAATGAGATCAAATGAGCTGAATTGAGCTGGATAGAGCTCGAGAAGCTGGAAATGAGCTAGGATCAGCTTGCCAATAATGCATGGGTTCTTTGGATAGTTGCTTCAAGCTGATTTTGTGAGCATTGGGCCTTGTTTCGAACCAAGGTGTTGTACCAGAAGCTAAAACAGCTTGTAGGAAATGCTTAGCATCAACTCGAGTTATGGGTCCTCTTGGAAGCTCAATTAGATCTTGGTTTGCATTCGAGGATGCCCCGGGTGTGCTCACATCAATAGGAGTGTGCTAACCCATTACTTAGATGAACACTTAATTCAAATAAAGATGGTATAGAAATAAGGTGGATATTGATATAGGACCTCGACCCGCTATCAAAGTTGATAGAAACCTCGGTATATCTTAGAATACCACACTTTGGGGAATCAAAGTGATAAGTTCGGAAACAAAGATAGAATGACGCCACAAGGTTTCTTGATAAGTCAAACTAGTCTTTGGAGAAAATTGAGAGTTGAAAACAAACTCACAAAGTTTATAAAATTCATAAAATGTTCATTCACCTCCTCAAAGTAAAATACATAACATATTTATAGACTAAGTCATAGCTAGCTGAATAGTCATATGGGCATTCAAGGGGATGGCAACTTAAAGGCTAAGCAAGAAGGAAACTCCCATGAAGCTTCTTGATCCTTTCCAGAATATTCTTGTCATGAAAATATCAATGGTTGTTCTCTAGAAGAGATGATTCGGCTGGCCTCTTTAATGGAAATGTCTATGTTCAACCAAGGCACTTTAGCAACTAAACGGCCTTAGGTGCGAACGCTCCAATATGCTCCTTAGAGAACATAATCGTTCAGCCTTGAAAAGAGCAAGCATCACTCTTATTTAGTGCCGAAAATAGCAGCAGATTTAATTTGGGGTGCAAGACTTCTTTATGGCCAGCAGCTTCATTAAGGTGTCCATTCAACTAGCTTCATTAAAGCGTTCATGCATGAAAAGTCCACCACTCCTTAAATGCTTGCTGTTCACAAATCCTCATTCATTGTGCCACCCATTGCTTGGGAAAAGAATTCGGCAGCCGCTTAAATGCTGTCCCACGCATGCTGCTCCTTTAATGCATGTTTGTTGCACATTTATTTTAACTCATTAGTCAACATAATTTTGAATTTGGCTACAGCATTAATACTATTAAATTCGCTATAACTAATATTGCAGCATGCACTAAATTCGACTAAGTCAAATTGGCAGCAACTAATTAAATTTGTCTCTAAGCTAGACACATTAAATTGATGTCATAAACTAGACACATTTAAGCTATGTATTAATATAAGACATATTTAATAATTTAAATTAAAAATGTCTAGCTTTAAGACACATAAATTAGTTAATTATTTAAGCATAAATTTAACTAATTAACTAACACAACTAATTAAATTTATTCCAGCCAAATAAATACATCAAATAAATAAATAGACATTCAGCTCAATGAGCTAGCTAAGTGTTGAATTAAGCTCCCTTAAGCTAGCACGAGGTAAGTCAGCTTGTAACACCTTGCACAACGAGCTACTCGAGCTAGACTCTTGATGTTCAGCCGTGCCTTCCATCCAAACTCGAGCAATGTAACTTGCTACAGCTTCTTGGAATCTCTTGGCACGGGCTCGAGTGATTGGCCCCGATGGCAATTCCATGGCCTTCATGGGCGAGCTCTGTAACAGCCCGATTTAGACCCTAACCAGAACGGTGGTTTCGGGACCACGAATCTGAGTCAGAAAAATATTTTAAAATTATTTTCTGTGTTTATTTTGTGTTAATTTATATCTGTGAAATTTTCGTGATTTAATTTTATCGTTTAGGTATCCAATTTAATAAAAGGACTTAATCGCGTAAATTAAAAATCTGTAGTTTAATGTATAAAGGGTTGAATTGTTATTGGCTTTATAAAAGGAAGCCCTTAAGTGGTAAATAGCCCATTGGATTATTAAATGAACGGTAGTGGACATATATTATATTGTTTTGTTATAACTTTAGCATGGATAAATAAGTAAATTAAATGTTAAGTTCATAAAATATATTATAACATAAAACATAAATAATAATAAAAAGAAAGCCATGTCCATTTTATTTCTATCATGGCCGAAACTAAAACAAGAGAGAAAAAGAAAATAAAACCTAGGTTCGGCTGCTTTTCAAGCTCAATCAAGGTAAGAGTTTAACTCGGTTTTTGATAATTTTTACGTTTTTGAAATCGTTGCTTGAGTACTACAAAACCCATGCTTGAAATTTTGATTTTGATGAATATTTTGAGTTGTGCCATTGTTAATAGCTTGTGATTTTTTTTTTTGATGATGAAAATAAAAGATATGTTTTAGATTAACATATTTTGTATTGGAGTTTTTAATGATTTTGAGTAAAAAGAACTTAATTGCAAAAATAATAATTTAAGGGACTAAAATGTGAAATAAATGAAATAAATGGGCTTGTATGAGCACTAGGAATATTCGGCCAAACATGGGGACCTTGAAATTTTGCATATTTTGTGTTTTGTGCAATAGGGATTAAATTGTAAAATTGTAAATGTCAGGGGTAAAATGGTAATTTGCCCATTTACGTGTTTTTGGACTAAATTGAATGAAAATATGTTTGAATGAGCTTAATTTGAATATTTTTAGATCAAGAACCTCATTGTCGAAATGAGTTTTGAACTTGTTAAATTAGGTATTAATGAATTGGGTTTGATGCTTCAAGTGATATATGCATACGAAACTAAAAGGTGAAGTAGATGATAGGCTAGAATCGGCTGGTGTGCTTAAGTATTTTAACATAATTGCCGAATATAGATTGGAGAATTTAGTTAAGTAAAATTAATGCTAAATCTTTGTATTCATGTGAGCAAATACCGAATGTACTAAATGGTTGAAATGAATTTATTTTGTTTCTATGTAATCTTGGTATAGTAAAATTTAGTTGAAAGTTCCAAGTAGATTATTATGGTAGTGACGAATGTGATATGTGATAGTAGTAACCAAGTGGATTCAACCGTTTAGGTTATATGTACTATGGCAATGTGGTATTTTAGTCAAGAAATGATTTGATTAAATTAGTATATAAGCTATGAGCATACGGTAAATTGGTATATAAATGATTTATATAAAGATTTGGTTATGAGTTTATATTTATGTTCGATCATGAGAGAAATGCATTAGTTGGTGTTTTTGATGTTGCAATTGGAAGTATTAGAAAGATAAGGTTGAGTTGGCAAAATGGTTTTATATGTGTAATTTTAAATATACCAAATAATCGGCTAATGAAATTAAATGATTACAAGGTTTGATTTAATAGCTAAGTTAATGTGTAGTTGTGTGTTCGAATATAACTTACAAGTTCATGATTTTGAAAACGAAAATTGTATGTGAACATGAAAAGAAAACATATTTGGCTAAATGCATATGATATTAATGTATAAATTATATATAGATTTGGTTGTGAATAAATTTAGTTAAATGATGAACTTGTAGTTTTGGGAGTAGATCATTGAATGGTAAACTTTGTTTGCTTCTATTAGCTCGAGAACCAAGGACACCAAATTCGGATAGGGGGAAAATGAAAGTACTCGAATAGCCGTATATAATCGTTCAACCACTTTTGAGGTAAGTTTTTTTTAAGTACTTGGGGTTGATTCTTTTATAAGTTTTAAGTGATTTATTAAGTGTTGTATTTATTTAATAACATAGTATATCGTGAAAAAGAAAGAAAGTCTTAGATGTTGGTATTTGATTTTATTATATGATTTGGTGTTATATCCGGGCTAAGCCCCGAAGGCATTCGTGCTGGTGTTATATCCGGGCTAAGCCCCGAAGGCATTCGTGCTGGTGTTATATCCGGGATAAGCCCCGAAGGCATTCGTGCTGGTGTTATATCCAGGCTAAGCCCCGAAGGCATTCGTGCTGGTGTTATATCCGGGCTAAGCCCGAAGGCATTCGTGCTGGTGTTATATCCGGGCTAAGTCCCGAAGGCATTCGTGCTGGTGTTATATCCGGGCTAAGCCCCGAAGGCATTTGTGCTGGTATTATATTCGGGCTTCAAGTCCCGCATGCTTTGTGGTGGTGATTGGATTTGAGTTTTAAACCTAGCAGACTTAATGCCGATGATTGGAGTAAGATTATGATTTCGAATATTCGTAGTAAACTACCATTGAATATGTCAAATACATTAAGTTGATCAGGTATGTATTATATACTTTTATATATTAGATTGATCGGAATTGAATCATGATTGAGAAATGAGAAGTATATGTGAAAATCTCATATGTGTATTCGGTTATGGTGAAAGGTTATATGAGATTGATTTGGTGATATACATGTTAAATAATATGAATGCAAGAATGGGTAATAAATCTGCTTAGGACAGCAGCAGTAATGTGATTTCAGAAAATCACCATAAATGGTGGAAGTTGAGTTAGAAGCTGAATAAATCATGTCATGAAATCTTAATGAGTCTAGTTTCTTATAAAAGAAACCGTGTGAGCAAAAGAATTGCCAATAATGAGATATTTGAAGTGGCGTGGAATAGAGTCAAAATGACTTCGAGGTCCCCTGTTCTGTCTTCAGAAAATCATTATAAATGGTACAAAAATGGTTATAAGATAAAATTTATATCCTTAGACTCCTTAATAGTCTATTTTCAAATGAAATAAACGATAACATATTTCAAATTATGTATAATGAGAAAATTGATTCGAAGTGAAGAGTAGTCAGAATAGTCAAATAGTGAAATAAGGGAAGCTTCAATAAAAATCTGGTATTGATTGGTCAAACCAAAAATTCTGAAAATTTTATGGATGAAAGATATATGAGTATATTTTTAGGGAAAATTAACGGCACTTGATTTGGAGTTTCCTAGCTCCATTTATAAATAATTTAGTGACTATTGCTCAGGAAGACAGCTTGTAGTGAATTTGTGATTTTGTTGCAAACATGGTTAAAACTAGTTAATGAGATGCTTGTAACATCCTGATTTTCGGTTAATTGGTGATTCTCAATATTTTGGTAAAGTTTTTTTTAATTTTGTAGTTGGATGTGAAATTAATATTTTGAGTAGGTAAATGGGCTTATGGAAGGCCCATGTGTTGGCCAAAACCCAGTTGAATTTTTGAAATTTTGGATTTAAGAGTTAGGGGTTTTTGGCTAGGTGACCTTATATAGAGTTATGGGTAAAATGCATCACAAAAGAGCCTCTAGTAAAGTGGCTAAGTGACGCCACTAGGGAGCTATAAGGGTGGCGTGTAAGTGGTTTGGGAGGACATGGGATCGATTCCTGTGTTGGCAATAGAAGCATTTATTTTTTAAGTGCAGAAAGGGAAGGTGGTGGAGTCCAAATGGATTCTGCTAAGGAGGAGTTTGGATTCGGTCAGATGCATGATTTAAGGAGTGATAAGGGGAGAGTTTTTAGGGATTGGGGATGGGGATAGAAGTTGGCCGAATAAGGGAAGCTAAAGAGGGGAGTTCGGCAAGAGTTCATTGGATTTAGAATTTCGGCACATAGGGTATTGTTGCCGTTTTTCTTTTTTCGGCTAGTGCTCTCTCTTTTTCTCTGATAGCCGAAATCTACCAACTCTTCTTCCATTATTTTCTCCCTTCTCTATCTTCCAAACCAGCCTACTTTCCCCTCCTTTCATCCATTAAGTCATACTTTTACCGAAACACCGCAAAAGCCGAAAAGCTGTGCAGTCAAGGTGGTGCCGACTTTTGGTTATCAACAACCATCTTCCTTCTTTATTTTGTTTATCGGTGATCAACTCCCTTATCTCCTAGGGCTAGACAGATTCAAGAAGAAGAGACGGTGGTAAGTGCTCAAAATCTTAAGCAATTTTATGTAAGACTATTAACAAGGGCCGAAACCCCTATGTTTTTGGGGAAGTGGCCGATTATGGGTATAGGCTCATGGGTTGATTCTTTTATTAATGTTATGATTTTTATGGTAAAGGAGCAGCAACGTGTACTGACGACTTGATTCGGTTAAATCTTTGGAGTGGATAGATCTAAGTCAATCAGTGTCGACAAGGTAAGGTTTTTAAGGCTATTTTGGAGGGTGGCCGAATGTGTAAGTGTTAGGAATAGATGGTTTCCGTTTTGATTTAATTTATGGAAGCTGATTTATTAACGGTTGGTTATAGGAGAAATCGTGTAGGAGATCTCGTGGAAGAATACCGCCAAACAGGTGTGTAACTTACCCTCTTTCCTAGCTTAAAAGCGATAAATGCCGAAAAGCCGAAATGCCTAAATTCTGGCAATTCGAGGACTTGTGAGCCAGCGGATGCTCACTAATTGGTTTGATGTCGATGAGTTGATGAACGAAAATAATGGAAAAGGGAAAGAATGTGATTTCGGCATATTCGGTAAGATGGGCCTCGAGGGGCCGAAGTAAGGCCCATTGAGTTTTTGGGGCCAATCGGGAAAAAGCGGGCCGGTTCACCGTTTGCTCTCTACGAGCTTTATTAATTGATGATGAGTATGAAAACCCTAGTATTTGGTAAAATTACGAGAATGCCCTTATAACATGAAAATGACTATTTTGCCCCTAGGCAAAAATGACCATTATACCCCTAGGGTTAACTATGAGGTTTATACATGGGATTTGATAAAAATATGTATGATATGTACATGATATGTATGATATGCACATGAAATGTATGATATGCACGTGACATGTATGGTATGCACATGATATGTATGAGATATACATGATGAATTCATTATATGCATTTGGGTTGGGTTTTATATATGGATGGAGGAAGTGCAAAAGGGCTTATGCCCCAGTTTACGAAATGGGCTTATGCCCTGATTATTAAAAGGGCTTATGCCCGGGCTATTATAAGAGGCTAGGCCTCCAGTTATATGTTAAGCAGCTATGCTGCCAGTGGAGAGTTTGGTTGGGTGGGTTGAGTTATTCCCCACATGGAGAGCTTGGTTGGTACGGGTGGAGAGTAGCGGTTGGTGGGTTGAGTAGTCTCCCCAAATGGGCTCGCATTCATGCATTGATATTACATGTGATACTGAAATGGGCCTATGGGCCATACTATTTACAGAAAAAGGCTTCGGCCCAGTAACATGAGTAATAAAAAGGCTTCGGCCCAGTATTCTGATATGTGATATATGAAAAGGCTGCGGCCCAGTATTATGATATGAATTATGAAAAGGCTTCGGCCCAGTGAATGTGGTAATTAAATTTGGGCTTAGGCCCAGTAAGCTGATATTGTTTTGGGCTCTGAAAGGGGCTTGTTGCACACTGAGTTTCCAAACTCACCCCCCTTTCTTTCTTATCTTGTGTGAGCCTTGACTTGGGGACTTGGAGCCGAGGGGATTCAGAGTGGCCACGGTGATCGCATTTGGGACTTTTCAATAAGTAATGGGTTTTCACTAAGCTTATTTATTTCATCATTTATTTTTGGGTTGTAATAAGGCCATTTTAACTTCAACTTTATTTCTTTCTTTTCTGGATTATTTTGTTTAAATTGGTTGATAATAAATAAAATGGGCTAGACTTAGGACGCGTTTTCAAAATGATACCTATTTTTAAAATAAAACACGTCTCACATAATCGATTTAACAAAGATAACCACTTAGAGGTGATCTCAACTTTTACCAAAGTGTGGCAATGGTTGTGGGCATGTCTAGGATTGGTTCTATCCGGGAGCTTGGTACTTAAGCAGCCTTCATGGCTCACCTCCTCCGTTTTGGATACCTACCTGGTGCCCAGCCTCCATTCACTTTGGTTAACCAGCTTTAGGCGGTTTTCTAGTCAATCAAACGAAACATGGATTTTTAAACACGTGTGACATGTCAGATTCGGCCATAGCGTCTAGGCCGGGTTTGGGGTGTTACATTTAGTGGTATCAGAGCCCGGTTGCAACAACTCGGCTGTGGATCGGGTCCGAAAATTTTGAAAACTTAGGCCTAAGAAGGGTATTTTTGGAAACGGTAGATTTTTTAAGATGTTTAAATTTTGCTGTTCTTTTAATGGGTTTAAAATCGAAAATTGTAAAACGGAGGTATTATAAAATAATTTTGGAAAAATTTTCACCAAATGTATGTTTAAATTTTTGAATGGTTTGAAGAAGGATGTGGCACACTGAATCCCCGGCACCAAGTCTGTAAGTACCCCTACTTTTGTATTGGTAAATTCGGATAAAATGTTAAACTGAGGCCCTATTATAATACTCAGAGTTAGGCGTAACTATGAAACAAAGAGGATTGGGATCAGTAGCTAGGCTATTTCGTCGCGAAAACAAATCACTGAATTGCCATATTTCCATAAAACATCTCTTAAAAGAAACTGAAATATTTGACTAATTTCATAAAACTCGTAATCAGAAAATTCGATATGAGTACAAGGGGAACGCGTGGACGAGGCCGCGGGCGTGGACGCGGTCGTGGTAGAGCACAAGCTGAATCATCATCCTCAAGGCATAGGCCAGCTGAGGAGACATTTGTGCCACAGACAACGGAGACTGGGTCATATGATCGGGCTGCGGGGGACGATGCTTTGTCCCAAGCAATGTTAAGGGTTCTAGAAAGGGTTGCCGGAGCTAGCACTGGGGCGAAAGAAATGTGGATCTATCTCTGAGCGACTCCGGGCTAACGGAGCAGAGGTTTTTAGGGGCGTATCTGGAGTAGCCCCAAGCGTGGCTGAGTATTGGTTAGAAGCGACAGAGCGGATTATGGACGACCTCGATTGCTCGATGGAGCAAAAGCTGAAGGGAGCTGTGTCCTTGCTAAGAGATGAGGCATACCAGTGGTGGATCACAGTAAGGGAGAGTACCCCGATCGAACGTGTGACTTGGGGACTGTTCAAGTCTGCTTTTAAGGGGAGGTATGTTGGAGCGAGTTATGTGGATGCTCGCCGAAAAGAATTTCTGAATTTGGCTCAAGGTAATAAGACTGTTGCGGAGTATGAGGCGGAATTCTTAAGGCTGAGTAGATATGCTAGTGGGATAGTTGCGACTGAATATGAGCGCAGCGTTCGATTCGAGGATGGCCTCCGCGATGAGCTTAGAGTGCTGATAGCTCCACAAAGGGAATGTGACTTCGCTGCACTAGTGGAGAAGGCCAAGATAGCCGAGGAAGTGAAATGGATTTGAACGGCAGCGGAACTGTGAGAGGATCGACCCAGATTTAGAAAAGATTCTAGACCCTGCAGTCTGCAGAGATAGAAATGCTAAAAGAGCTAGAGTGGAGGAGCCACTCCAGGAATACTTTTAAACCGCAGTATGCAAAGACCGTGGTAGAGCACATATGGGAGTGTTGGAAACGTCTTTGAGCGTGTTTTGATGTGGGTCCAAGGAGCATAAGTTTAGAGATTGTCCCCGAGAGCACTTTCGTGATCAAGCTGCGGAACAAAGAGGAGTTCAACCGCAGCGAGGGGGACCACCGCCTCAGAGGGGTCGTGGTCAAGGTAGAGGTGGCAACGGTAATGGACGAGGACGTGGGGCACCTGGCAGGGGTGCTGGACAAGCTGAGGCTCGACAGCCGGCGCTGGTTTATGCTGCACGACGTCGTGAGGAAAGTGACGCTCCTGATGTTATAACTGGTACGTTCCTCATCCATAGCAAGCCTTACACTGCTTTGATTGATGTGGGTTCTACCCACTCGTATGTTGCTTGTGATGTATCTGGGGCATTGGGTGTGCTTCCTGAAGAGTCTGTGAGTGGGGTATCGGTAATAAGCCCTTTGGGATACTCGGTTAGGGTGGATAAACTTTTTAAGGAAGTGCCTTTAGAGACGCAAGGTGAGATATTTGTAGGGGATTTGATGGAGCTACCATTTCGAGAGTTTGATCTTATTTTGGGGATGGACTGGCTGACTAAGCATAGGGCGATGCTGGATTGTGCTGTTAAAAGGATGGTGCTAAGAACTGATAAAGATGAGGAGGTAATGGTCATTGGGGAGCGAAGGAATTACTTGTCTAATGTTGTTTCGGCGTTAAGGGCGGAGAAGTTGATTCGGAAAGGTTGTGAGGCGTTCTTGGCGTTTATGAGTCAAGTTGAACCTGCAGTGATGACCGTGGAGTCAGTTAGGACCATTAAGGAGTTCCAAGATGTATTTCCGAGGAACTTCCGGTCTACCTCGAACAGAGAAGTCGAGTTTGGAATCGACTTGTTGCCCGGAACGGCTCCAAAGTCGATTGCACCTTATAGGATGGCACCAAAAGAGTTGGTGGAACCAAGGCTCGATTCAAGAACTGTGGGACGAGAGGGTTTATAAGACCCAAAGATTTCTCCATGGGGTGCCCCAAAGATTGTTCGTAAAGAAGAAAGATGGGACCATGCGAATGTGTATTGATTATCGCCAATTGAACAAGTCGACAATTAAGAACAAGTATCCGCACTACCAAGGATCGACGATCTGCTTGATCAATCGAAAAGGAGCTTGAAGTTCTCCAAGATTGACCTTCGGGCCGTGGTATCATCGCTAAGGGTCAAAAAGAGGATATCCATAAGATTTGGCATTCAGAACTCGATATGGTCATTACGAGTTTTTGGTTATGCCTTTTGGCTTGACTAACGCACCGGCAGCATTCATGGATTTGATGAATCGAGTGTTTCAGCCATACTTGGATCGGTTTGTTGTTGTTTTTATTGATGATATCTTGGTGTACTCGCAAACAGAAGAGAAGCATGATGAGCATTTGCGGATTGTGCTACAAGTGCTAAGGGAAAAGCAACTTTATGCAAAGTTTAGTAAGTGCGAGTTCTGGCTGAATGAAGTAACCTTCTTAGGGCATGTTGTGTCTGCAGAAGGGATTAAGGTTGACCCTAGGAAGATTGAGGCGATTTTGGAGTGGAAGCCACCAAGGTCTGTGAATGTAAATTCAAGCTTTTGGGGTTGGCAGATATTATAGAAGGTTTGTGGAAGGATTTTCGTGTGTTGGCAGCGCTTTAAACTAAAACTTATAAGGAAGGGAGCACCGTTCGTTTGGACGAATAAGCAGCAAGAGGCTTTTGAAAAGTTAAAGAAAGTTCTGACTGAGGCACCGGTGTTGATTCAGCCAGAATCCGGTAAAGATTTCACTGTGTATAGTGATGCATCACATGTAGGTTTGGGCTGTGTGTTGATGCAAGAGGGCAAAGTGGTCGCTTATGCTTCACGACAGCTTAAGCCTCATGAGCTGAATTATCCTACTCATGACTTGGAGTTGGCAATGGTGATTTTCGCACTTAAGATATGGAGGCACTACTTGTATGGAGAGAGATGCATCATTTACACGCATCATAAGAGTCTTAAGTACTTGCTTTCGACTCGTAAAGAGCTGAATCTTAGACAACGAAGGTGGATCGAGCTATTAAAAGACTATGACTGCTCGATTGAATATCATCCGTAAGGCAAATGTTGTAGCCGATGCGTTGAGTCGTAGAACGGTGGCAGGCGAGTTGAAGGCGATGTTTGCTCGCCTAAGCTTGTATGATGATGGAAGCTTATTGGCGAGAGTTGCAAGTGAGACCGACTTGGGTAGAGCAAATTAAGAGGCAACAGCTTGATGGATGAATCGTTGGGTTCTCGCTTTAGCAAGTTGAGATGCAGGTGAGAATTCGACTTTGGACTGAATAGTGAAGGGGTTCTCTGCTTTCGAGGAAGAATGTGTATACCGAAGGACTCTGATTTAAGGATGATGATTTTAAAAGAGGCACATGGTGGGCCTTGTGCGATGCATCCAGGAGGAAGCAAGTTGTATCGAGACTTGCGAGAGCTATATTGGTGGCCTGGGCTTAAACGGGAAGTGACTGAATTTGTGAGGAAATGTTTAACTTGTCAACAAGTAAAGGCAGAGCATCAACTACCTTCAGGATTGTTACAGCCAGTCAAGATACCACTGTGGAAGTGGGAAAGGGTAACCATGGACTTTGTAAGTGGGTTGCCATTGACACCATCTAAGAAGGACTCGGTTTGGGTAATTGTGGATAGGCTGACGAAGTCTGCTCATTTCATACCTGTTCGAACTGATTACTCACTCCAAAAGTTGGCCAAGTTATATGTGGCAGAGATAGTACGGTTGCATGGGGTGCCAGTGTCAATCATTTCTGACCGAGACCCAAGGTTTACATCTCGATTTTGGCGGAAGTTGCATGAGGCGTTGGGAACGCGATTAGATTTCAAGATTTACTTTTCACCCTCAAACAGATGGACAATCAGAGAGGATTATTCAGTTTTTGGAAGACATGTTGAGGGGTTGTGTTATTGAGTTTAGGGGCGGTTGGGAAGATTACTTACTGCTGGCGAATCACGATAACAACAGTTACCAAGCAAGTATTCAGATGGCTCCTTATGAGGCACTATATGGGCGGAAATGTCGTTCGCCTACTTATTGGACAGAATTGGGGGATAGACAAGTACTTGGGCCAGAGTTGGTGGCAGATACTGAAGACAAGGTTAAGGTGATTAGGAATCGGTTAAAGGAGGCAACGGATCGACAAAAGTCTTACGCCGATTTGAAACGTAAGGACGTAGAATATGCTGTAGGGGACATGGTCTTCTTGAAAATTTCACCTTGAAAGAAGATTTTAAGGTTTGGTAAGAAGGGTAAGTTGAGCCCACGGTTTATTGGGCCTTACCGAATTGTTAAACGGATTGGACCAAAGGGCTTATCACCGAACTACCACCGAATCGCAGCGTATCCACGACGCTTTCCATGTATCCATGCTTTGGCGGTATCGATCCGACCCAACTCATGTCCCGCCAAATTGAAGAAATCGAGGTACGATCGGATTTGACTTTCAAGAGGAACTCATGTGCAAATACTTGATCGTGACGTCAAGGTGTTGAGAAGGAAGACAGCCCACCGGTGAAAGTACTTTGGAGAAACCATGGCAAAGAAGAAGCTACTTGGGAGACTCGAGGAGGCGACACGTCAACAAGACTCTCAACTTTTCGAACAAGGTAAAATTTTGAGGCCGAATTTCTTTAAGGAGGGTAGAGTTGTAACATCCTCGATTTTCTTAATTGGTGATTCTCAATATTTTGCAAAGTTTTTTTAATTTTGTAGTTGGATGTGAAATTAATATTTTGAGTAGGTAAATGGGCTTATGGAAGGCCCATGTGTTGGCCAAAACCCAGTTGAATTTTTGAAATTTTGGATTTAAGAGTTAGGGTTTTGGCTAGGTGACCTTATATAGAGTTATGGGTAAAATGCATCACAAAAGAGCCTCTAGTAAAGTGGCTAAGTGACGCCACTAGGAGCTATAAGGGTGGCGTGTAAGTGGTTTGGGAGGACATGGGATCGATTCCTGTGTTGGCAATAGAAGCATTTATTTTTAAGTGCAGAAGGGGGAAGGTGGTGGAGTCCAAATGGATTCTCATAAGGAGGAGTTTGGATTCGGTCGATGCATGATTTAAGGAGTGATAAGGGAGAGTTTTTAGGGATTGGGGATGGGGATAGAAGTTGGCCGAATAAGGGAAGCTAAAGAGGGGAGTTCGGCAAGAGTTCATTGATTTAGAATTTCGGCACATAGGGTATTGTTGCCGTTTTTCTTTTTTCGGCTAGTGCTCTCTCTTTTTCTCTGATAGCCGAAATCTACCAACTCTTCTTCCATTATTTTCTCCCTTCTCTATCTTCCAAACCAGCCTACTTTCCCCCTCCTTTCATCCATTAAGTCATACTTTTACCAAACACCGCAGTGCCGAAAAGTCATGGCAATCAAGGTGGTGCCGACTTTTGGTTATCAACAACCATCTTCCTTCTTTATTTTGTTTATCGGTGATCAACTCCCTTATCTCCTAGGGCTAGACAGATTCAAGAAGAAGAGACGGTGGTAAGTGCTCAAAATCTTAAGCAATTTTATGTAAGACTATTAACAAGGGCCGAAACCCCTATGTTTTTGGGGAAGTGGCCGATTATGGGTATAGGCTCATGGGTTGATTCTTTTATTAATGTTATGATTTTTATGGTAAAGGAGCAGCAGAACGTGTCGCGACGACTTGATTCGGTTAAATCTTTGGAGTGGATAGATCTAAGTCAATCGAAGGTTTACAAGGTAAGGTTTTTAAGGCTATTTTGGAGGGTGGCCAATGTGTAAGTGTTAGGAATAGATGGTTTCCGCTTTGATTTAATTTATGGAAGCTGATTTATTAACGGTTGGTTATAGGAGAAATCGTGTAGGAGATCTCGTGGAAGAATACCGCCAAACAGGTGTGTAACTTACCCTCTTTCCTAGCTTAAAAGCGATAAATGCCGAAAAGCCAAAATGCCTAAATTCGCAATTCGAGGACTTGTGAGCAAATGGATGCTCACTAATTGGTTTGATGTCGATGAGTTGATGAACGAAAATAATGGAAAAGGGAAAGAATGTGATTTCGGCATATTCGGAAGATGGGCCTCGAGGGGCCAAGTAAGGCCCATTGAGTTTTTGGGGCCAATCGGAAAACGGGCCGCCACCGCTTGCTCCTACGAGCTTTATTAATTGATGATAAGTATGAAAACCCTAGTATTTGGTAAAATTACGAGAATGCCCTTATAACATGAAAATGACTATTTTGCCCCTAGGCAAAAATGACCATTATACCCCTAGGGTTAACTATGAGGTTTATACATGGGATTTGATAAAAATATGTATGATATGTACATGATATGTATGATATGCACATGAAATGTATGATATGCACGTGACATGTATGGTATGCACATGATATGTATGAGATATACATGATGAATTCATTATATGCATTTGGGTTGGGTTTTATATATGGATGGAGGAAGTGCAAAAGGGCTTATGCCCCATTTACCCGAATGGGCTTATGCCCCAGTTATTAAAAGGGCTTATGCCCAGTTATTATAAGAGGCTAGGCCTCCAGTTATATGTTAAGCAGCTATGCTGCCAGTGGAGAGTTTGGTTGGGTGGGTTGAGTTATTCCCCACATGGAGAGCTTGGTTGGTACGGGTGGAGAGTAGCGGTTGGTGGGTTGAGTAGTCTCCCCAAATGGGCTCGCATTCATGCATTGATATTACATGTGATACTGAAATGGGCCTATGGGCCATACTATTTACAGAAAAAGGCTTCGGCCCAGTAACATGAGTAATAAAAAGGCTTCGGCCCAGTATTCTGATATGTGATATATGAAAAGGTCATGCCCAAAGATTATGATATGAATTATGAAAAGGCTTCTACCAATGAATGTGGTAATTAAATTTGGGCTTAGGCCCAGTAAGCTGATATTGTTTTGGGCTCTGAAAGGGGCTTGTTGCACACTGAGTTTCCAAACTCACCCCCCTTTCTTTCTTATCTTACAGGTGAGCCTTGACTTGGGGACTTGGAGCTGGAGGGGATTCAGAGTGGCCACGGTGATCGCATTTGGGACTTTTCAATAAGTAATGGGTTTTCACTAAGCTTATTTATTTCATCATTTATTTTTGGGTTGTAATAAGGCCATTTTAACTTCAACTTTATTTCTTTCTTTTCTGGATTATTTTGTTTAAATTGGTTGATAATAAATAAAATGGGCTAGACTTAGGACGCGTTTTCAAAATGATACCTATTTTTAAAATAAAACACGTCTCACATAATCGATTTAACAAAGATAACCACTTAGAGGTGATCTCAACTCGTTTACCAAAGTGTGGCAATGGTTGTGGGCATGTCTAGGATTGGTTCTATCCGGGAGCTTGGTACTTAAGCAGCCTTCATGGCTCACCTCCTCCGTTTCGGATACCTACCGGTGCCCACCTCCTCCATTCACTTTGGTTAACCAGCTTTAGGCGGTTTTCTAGTCAATCAAACGAAACATGGATTTTTAAACACGTGTGACATGTCAGATTCGGCCATAGCGTCTAGGCCGGGTTTGGGGTGTTACAATGCTTTTCGAGTTCTTATGATCTTATTTGTGATTTGAATATTTGGTTTTAATTGAGTTCAGATTTAAGTGAGATGAATTTGCTAAATATGCATTATGTTCATGGATACTTGGCCAAAATGGCAATTACCTAGGAATGATTTCTTGAAAATTTGAAATAATCGATCTATAAGTAAATTAATTGTTTGCATTGCTTAAGACTTACTAAGCATTGAAGCTTACTCCGTGTTCTCTTTTCCATTTCTTATAGGTTTACCCTTTAGTTCGAGTTGGAAGAGCCGGAGATATCATCACACTATCGAGTCATTATGTGAGTTGAGAAGATTGTATATCATCATGGTTTAAGGTATGTATAGGATAGACTGTAGGTAGAATGATATTTCGACTTTGTATACATTATAGCCATGCGAAGATGGCTTGCTCATTTTGTTTAGAGAAGCCTTATAATTGAACTAATATGTTGAAATGTTTTAGTTATAACTTGATAGTAGTTATTTTATTATTAGATATTCGGTTATGTTTTGATAGTTAGTCATTTTGGAAACTTATAATAGCTCTTATGTAAAATCAATGAGACAGGTTTGCATTGTTGATAATACATGTTTGGTAAGTATCTTTGACCTTATAGAAGTTTTGTTCAGTCAAGTAATACCTCATAACCTTATTCCGGCAACGGATACGGGTTAGGAGTGTTACAAGCTCGCATCATCCTCCCCCACTTCAAGGCGGTTCATCCTCGAATCGTCACCTACATCAAATGGAGAAAGATCAGCAATATTAAAGCTAGCACTCACACCATACTCACCTGGTAAATTGAGTTTGTAGGCATTATCGTTGATTCGCTCCACTACTTGGAATGGCCCGTCACCCCTTGGTTGAAGTTTTGATTTGCTTTGCTCGAGAAATCTTTACGCATGTGGATCCAAACCCAGTCACTAGGTTTGAATACGACTCATTTGCGTCCCTTGTTCGCTCCTCGAACATATTGTTCGGTTCTTCTTTCGATATTATCTTTGATGTTCTTATGAAGCTATTTAAGAAAATCGGCTTTCTTTTTGCCATCTATATGCACTAGCTCATTAGCAGGCATAGGAACCAAATCAAGGGGAGTAATAGGGTTAAAACCATATACTACCTCAAAAGGAGAATGTTTTGTGGCTGAATGAACAGTCCGGTTGTAGGCAAACTCCACCTGAGGTAAACACTCCTCCCATAATTTCAAATTCTTTCGTAGAATGGCTCGAAGCAAGGTCGACAGTACTCGGTTAACCACTTTAGTTTGGCCATCCGTTTGAGGGTGGCGTGTCATCGAAAACAGTAGTTTGTTCCTAACTTACCCCACAATGTTCTCCAGAAATGACTTAGGAACTTTGTGTCACGATCAGAGACGATGGTACGAGGGATTCCGTGCAACCTGACAACTTCCTTGAAAAACAAATTAGCAACGTTAGTAGCATTGTCGATTTTATTACAAGGAATGAAATGTGCCATTTTCGAAAAATGATCCACAACAACAAATATTGCATCCTTCCCTCTTTTGGTTCTAGGAAGACCTAGAATGAAGTCCATCGAGATATCAACCCATGGTGCATCGGGAATAGGCAACGGGGTGTGCAGACCATGCAGTTTTATGCGTGACTTTGCCTTTTTACACACGATGCATCGATCACACTTCCTCACAACATCACGCTTCATCTTGGGCCAATAGAAGTGTTCATGCAGTATTGCTAGAGTCTTCGCAACTCCAACATGACCCATAAGTCCACCACTATCAGCTTCATTGACAAGCCCCTCCCGGACAGAACCTTGAGGTATACATATCTTACCTTCACGAAAAAGGTAGCCTTCATGCTGAAAATACTTGTCAATCTCACCATGCAAGCAACTCTTATAGATTTCACCAAAATCAGCATCGGTTTGATACAAATCTTTCATAAATTCAAAACCAATCAACTTAGAATCCAACAAGTTAACAAGCGTATACCTTCGCGATAATGCGTCGGCAACAACATTTTCCTTACCTTTCTTATACTTTATCACATACGAAAATGACTCCAAGTATTCTACCCACTTCACATGACATTTGTTGAGCTTCGTTTAACCTTTGAGATGTTTTAAAGCCTCATGGTCTGAGTGGATTACAAATTCCTTTGGCCATAGATAGTGTTGCCATGTCTTTAAGGCTCGGATCAGCGCATATAACTCCTTGTCATACGTTGGATAGTTCAATGTGGCCCCGTTCAACTTTTTGCTGAAGTACGCCACAGGCCGTCTGTCTTGCATTAAAACATAGCCAATGCCGATTCCTGAAGCAGCACATTCAATCTCTAATGTCTTGTTAAAATCAGGTAATGATAATAATGGGGCATTAGTAAGACATTCCTTAATTTTAACAAAGGCATTTTCTTGATCATTAGTCCAGACAAAGGGCAAATTTTTCTTAATTATACCTGTCAAGGGGGCGGCTAAAGAGCTAAAATTAGGCACAAACCTTCGATAAAAGCTTGCCAACCCATGAAAACTCCTTACTTGGCTGATGTTTGTTGGTCGCGACCACTCGTTGATTGCTTTGACTTTTTCTTGATCAACTTGCAAGCCATGAGCACTTACCACGAAACCTAAAAATACAACCTTGTTAGTACAAAACGAACGTTTCTTTAAGTTGGCATAAAGTACCTCTTTCTGTAGTACTTCCAACACCGCACGCAGATGCTGAACATGTTCTTCTAATGATTTACTATAGATCAAAATATCGTCAAAATACACAACACAAAATTTTTCAATAAACACATGCAAAACATGATTCATCAAACGCATAAAAGTACTAGGGGCATTTGTAAGGCCGAATGGCATTACCAACCATTCGTACAAACCGTATTTTATCTTGAAGGTAGTTTTCCACTTGTCACCCTCCCGCATTTGGATTTGATGGTAATCGCTCTTTAGATCAATCTTTGAAAAGATTTGGGCTCCGTTAAGTTCATCGAGCATGTCATCTAAGCGAGGAATAGGGTGTCGATATTTAACAATAATTTTGTTGATGGAACGAAAGTCAATGCACATTCGCCATGAACTGTCCTTTTTAGGCACTAGCAACACTGGCACCGCACACGGACTTAAGCTTTCGTGAATGTAGCCCTTTTCCATTAATTCAGCCACTTGCCTCTGTAGTTCCTTTGTTTCCTTAGGGTTACTCTGATAGGCTGGTCTATTTAGAATTGATGCTCCCGGCACAAAGTCGATTTGGTGTTTGATGCCTCGAATGGGAGATAACCCGTTCGGCACTTCTTCGGGGAACATGATGTGAGCACGCCCGGGGCATCCTTGAATGCAAACCAAGATCTAATCGAGCTTCCAAGAGGACCCATAACTCGAGCTGATGCTAAGGATTTCCTACAAGCCGTTTTAGTTTCTAGTGCAACACCTTGGTTCAAAACAAGGCCCAATGCTCACAAAATCAGATTGAAGCAACTATCCAAAGAACCCATGCATTGTTGGCAAGTTGATCCTAGCTTGTTTCCAGCTCCTCGAGCTCCATCCAGCTCAATTCAGCTCATTTCAGCTCGTTTGAGCTCAACCGAGCTTACTTTCAGCTCGTTCTTTATTTCAATAAATTAAACTGAGTTTTAGTTTTATACTAAGTAGTTTGCTACAGCTCAATAACGAAAATCCTAGCTCAAATAAGTTCATTAAATGTTTTCATTTTAGTTTGAGCTAGCTGAATTAATAAGCTAGTTAATTCTAATTTAATTTGTCCTAATTAGTTAAGTTGTTATTTAAGTTGTTAGTTGCTGTTTAATTATGATTAAATGATATAATTAAATGTGTTCATGTCTTTGTAGGTTCAGCCGATTATGGAGGTACATTAAAAGCTAGGTACATGTACAAACAAGTTCAATGCATTGGGAAATTCATGCATGTTTCGGTTCAATGTCTGGAGGAATTAAGTTCATGTTCATGAACGGCTTGGATACATGCATATGGATTAATGCTATTCATTCCCACTTGGATGATAAAATGAATACATGAAGATACACTCACCTTGGACGTCACCCATGCATGAATGGAAAGCAACGGCCAGATTCAAGCCCCCTTCTAGTTACATGCATGGCCGAATGTATGTGGATGAACCATTGGTGTTCCTAAGTGTTTATTCGGCCAAAGGGTAGCTGCCATTTAATTTCTAAATTCAATTCCTGAATGAAGCCTAAGAGAAGATGCATGGACCGCAAGCTACAACGAATGTGAGAATGCATCTAGTTCTCGATACATGGATTGTTTGCTGCCCAAATGACTTCCCTAGGTGTCTATTCGTCCAAAAGACACTTCTTTAATGCACCAATCAATCCATGGACGAATTTAGACAAGCTAATGGGCTGCCATCTATTCACATTCATCCAAGTCAATTTTGCTTAACCATGAAGCTGCCCATTGAAGTTCCAATCAGCCGAATGTGGACTTAACCCTTTAATGATTTATTCTAGAATATTCTAGTGCATTCTTAGCTGAATTTACTTAGTCTTAAGCTACTAGTTTGTCCATTTGGCTACTACATGATAGCCTATAAATAGTTTGTTTATTTCTTTGTAAAGGGACCTTTTGCCAAATTTATTAAATGAACATTGTTCTTGTGAGGTTGCTTCCTCTCATATCTCGTACAAGTTTCGAAAGACTTATCTAGCTTGTGCTAGTGGCGTCAATCGTCCTTGTTTGAACTTATCACCAATCTTGGTGTGGCGTTCACCTATCCTTCTATCCATCCTTTTCACCTTAACAATATAGGAACCGGGGTGACACTTTTTAGTGTTGAATCATTCCTGACGTTAAGTTCGATTTCCATCCCCATCTTAAAATTTCTTTTTGTTAACCAAACCGAGCCATTTATCTATCATCCATCTTTGCTACCCTTAAACCAAACCTATTGCTACTTCTACGCTTCTTGAAACCTTCCGCTTATCCTAACTTATTCTTTTACTTCTATTACTAAAATTCGAGGCACAACAATTCTCTCGTCTACGATCGGGCAACTACGTGAATTCGACTCAACTTTCCAGGCCGGATCACATCAGAACACGTCTCTGAATTCCTGCAACAAAGAAACAATAGGAGAAGGCAATGATTTTTCTATCTCGTTAGTTTCCAACAAGCACTCTTTGTACATAAGTATAAAAATGGGTTGTTTTGCCAACAATAACTTTCGGATCTCTCGCTTTCTTGCAAAAACACTCGTTTTTTCATTCTCACTCTTATTTTCTTTTTCTTTTTCCACTCGTGTTTTTAACTCACTTTTCTCACTTTTTCCACTCTTTTTCTTTTCTTTCTTTTTATCTTGCTCTTTTTCTTTTTCTCTTTCAATGGATTGCCTCAATTTGATTTGATCTTCATTCACTTGTTTTGGTGTGAGAGGTGCTAGTGTGACATTCCTTCCGAGATGCTTGAATGAATAACGATTCGTGTAGCCATCATGGACTACCCGTTGGTCAAACTGCCAAGGACGACCCAATAGAAGGTGTCCCGCATGCATCAGCACAACATCACATATCACCTTGTCTTGATATTTTCCTATTGAAACGCCACTTTTGCTTGCTTTGTAACTTTGAGTTCTCCTCCGTCGTTTAGCCACTGCAACTTATAAGGGTTCGGATGCTTCATCATGGCCAAACCAAGTTGTTCAACAAGCATGGTACTCGCGATGTTGGTGCAACTACCTCCATCGATTATCAAGCTGCACACCTTGCCTTGTACGTGACAGCGAGTGCAAAAAATACTTTCTCGTTGTTGCTCTTCCTCGACACCTTGAATATTTAAACTTCATTTTACCACTATCACTCGACGGTTAGGGCATTGACTAGCAATATGGCCTCGGCCTTGACACTTAGAACACTTTATGTCACGAGCTCGATTAGGAATGGGCTCATTTCTACTCTTAGCAGTGTCACCGCTTGGTTGATTGGGCTTAGCAGCAACGGATGGTTCCTTAGGCCGAATAGGAGCTTTGCTCGTTCCTTGAGTCCATTTGTTGGTAGAAGATGTTGGATAGGTCCAGTTGACACTTTTCTCTTCAATTGCTTTTCAATCTTTATCGCCATGTGAACCATATCCATTACTTCAATGTAGTGTTGAAGTTCCACCACATGAGCTATATCTCGATTCAAACCGGCTAAAAACCTTGCCATCGTCGCTTCTCAATCTTCCTCCACGTCGGCTCTTATCATAGCGATCTCCATCTCCTTATAATAATCTTCGACGCTTCGATTGCCTTGAGTGAGATTTTGCAGCCGTTGATACAACTCCCGGTGATAGTAGGAGGGAACAAAGTGTTTCTGCATGACAGCCTTCATTTCGGCCCAAGTAAAGATAGGCCTTTCACCATTTCTCCTTCGACTAGTCACTAGCTGATCCCACCATACAAGGGCGTAATCCGAAAACTCGATAGCTACAAGTTTAACCTTTTTAATCTTCGAGTAGTTGTGACACTCAAAGACGAGTTTGACTTTCTTTTCCCACTCCAGGTACGCCTCCGGGTCATTTTTGCCTTGAAACGACAGAATTGACATCTTAATGTTTTTGAGATTATCATCAAGACGATCTCGACCTCGTTGTCCACAGTTTCGACATTCTTGTTTCCTGACACTTTGAAAGGATGAATGATAGCTTTCGGGCTCACTAGGCTCGTCACATTCTCACTGTTGGTTTTGTGGCTCCCTTACACGTTGTACCTCCTCATTTAAGTGATCCAATTGCTCTTGCATTGGTTCTATCATCTCTTGGAGCATACGCTGAAATTCTCGGATCAAAGCTTGTTAGCCCAAATCAGGGACTCCTCCATCGCCAACAACATTGCGAACAGGTCGCAATCCTTCTCCAGCCATTGGAACTCTCTCGGGACTTCTAGACATAAAGGTTTTTTTTAATTCACACAACAATATCTCACAAGTCACTCACAAAGAATAGTCACTCGATTTTGGCTTTTACTTCACTCAGATAGTCTCACCACTCTCTTGCCTTTTACCACTCAATTTTTGTCTCTCGAAATTCTCCGCAAACTATGTAGATAGATCAAAGAAAAACTTTGAGTCGGTTTACAAAATTGATGTGGTTAGGTGAGGAGCAATGTAAGGCTAAGGGTAGGCTAAAGAAAAGAGGAATATCGATTTAGTGTGGCGTTGGTGTGTTCGAAAGTAGCATAGAACTTTGAGGATCAGGAATACCAGAAAGAATTAAATACAACTTCCAATCACTTTTTTTTCATTTTTTTCAAAAAAATTTGAATTTTTTTTTCAAATTTTTTTTTCAACTTCGAATTTTTTTTTGTTTTTTGTTTTTAACTACAAAATGAACTTTCAATGCAATACTTGAATTTCATGAAATAACTTTTTTTTTATTTTTTACTCTTTTTTTATTTACGATTCTGGGGTTACAAATATCAGTACTTACCTCAATTTTAACAAGCTCTGATACCAACTTGATCTGCACTCACCTTGGATGAGATTCGTGACGTAAGAATTTGCCCGATCGTAAATCGAGTAAGTTAAGGTGTTTCAAAGGAGGTTGATGAAACGAAAAGAGGTTTGGGCTCAAATAGGATAACACAGTTTTGGGAAATGGTTTAAGGAATGGAAATTGGAAATTCAGCTAAGGTTCAAGCAAGAACTAGAACAATCGGAGTGTGCTAACCCGTTACTTAGATGAACACTTAATTCAAATAAAGATGGTATGGAAATAAGGTGGAATATTAATATAGGACCTCGACCCGCTATCAAAGTTGATAGGAACCTCGGTATATCTTAGAACGCCACACTTTGGGGAATCAAAGTGATAAGTTCGGAAGCAAAGATAGAATGACGCCATAAGGTTTCTTGATAAGTCAAACTAGTCTTTGGAGAAAATTGAGAGTTGAAAACAAACTCACAAAGTTTATAAAATTCATAAATTGTTCATTCACCTCCTTAAAGTAAAATACATAACATATTTATGGACTAAGTCATAGCTAGCCGAATAGTCATATGGGCATTCAAGGGGATGGCAACTTAAAGGCTAAGCAAGAAGGAAACTCCCATGAAGCTTCTTGATCCTTTCCAGAATATTCTTGTCATGAAAATCTCAATGGTTGGTCTCTAGAAGAGATGATTCAGCTAGCGACCAAGGCACTCTAGCAACTGAACGGCCTTAGGTGTGAATGCTCCAATATACTCCTTGGAGAACATAATCGGTCAGCCTTGAAAAGAGCAAGCATCACTTGTATTTAGTGCCGAAAATAGCAACAGATTTAATTTGGGCGATAAGCCTTCTTTATGGCCAGCAGCTTCATTAAGGCGTCCATCCAACTAGCTTCGTTAAAGCGTTCATGCATGAAAAGTCCAACCACTCCTTAAATGCTTGCTGTTCACAAAGTCCTCATTCATTGTGCCACCCATTGCTTGGGAAAAGAATTCAGCAGCCCCTTAAATGCTGTCCCACACATGCTGCTCCTTTAATGCATGTTTGCTGTACATTTATTTTAACTCATTAGTCAACATAATCTTGAATTCTGCAACAACATTAATACTATTAAATTTAGCTATAACTAATATTGCAACATGCACTAAATTCGACTAAGTCAAATTGGCAGCAACTAATTAAATTTGTCTCTAAGCTAGACAAATTAAATCGATGTCCTAAACTAGACACATTTAAGCTATGTATTAATATAAGACATATATAATAATTTAAATTAAAAATGTCCAGCTTTAAGACACATAAATTAATTAACTATTTAAGCATAAATTTAACTAATTAACTAATACAACTAATTAAATTTATTCCAGCCAAATAAATGCATCAAATAAATAAATAGACATTCAGCTCAATGAGCTAGCTAACTTCGGCATCGTTTTCAACCTTTTCATCTCCCTCCTCCTCCGATTCAATGTCGCCATTGGGTCGAATCACCATGGCGCTCCGATTCAGACATTGGCTTGTAATATGCCCTCTTCCGAGGCACTTAAAACACTTGATGTCCCTCGACCGATTTTGGGCACCTTCAACAGCCTTGCCTTTGTTATTTTCAACCACGGGCTTAGTAGTTTTGGCGGGTGCCATAGGATCTTTTGTTTGGCTCGCTGAAGCATTCTTGCTCGTGCCTTGGTTCCATCGGGGCACATTGGTGGTTGAATAACCTCAGGCAGCACCTTTCTTCTTGAGTTGCTTCTCAATCTTGATAGCCATGTGGACCATATCAACTATCTCCACATAGTGTTGTAGCTTCACAATGTTGGTGATCTCTCGGTTAAGTCCGGACAGAAATCTAGCCATGGTCGCTTCTCGATCCTCGTCCACATTCGCACGGATCATAACAACTTCCATTTCCTTATAGTAGTCCTCAACACTCCTTGTTCCTTGGGAAAGATTTTGGAGCTTTTGGTAAAGTTCTCGGTGGTAGTGCGTTGGAATAAACCTCTGGCGCATGACAGCCTTCATTTTGGTCCAAGTATTAATGGGACACTCGCCGTTTCACCTTCAGGTTGTCGTAAGTTGGTCCCACCAAATCATTGCATAATCGGTGAATTCTATGGTAGCCAACTTAACTTTCTTTGCCTCCGAGTAGTTATGGCACTCAAAAATGAGTTCGATATTTTTTTCCCACTCCAAATATGCTTCAAGGATCTGAACGGCCTTGGAACGTGGGAATGGATAACTTGATACTTTTCAAGTCATCATCGAACCTTTCTCTCTCTCGTTGGCCACGGGGATGTTGGCCTCTCCCCCGATCACTAACATTCGAACCAGCTTCGTTTTTGGCCTCACTTGATTCAGAAACCTCGTCATCTCGAGCATGCCTTCGGCCACGGTCTCTAGGTGGACTTATTGGGGTCCTTGCTCGTCGGCCTCTTCCCTCTACTTGATCAAGCCTATCTTGTATCAGTTTCAACTTTCAATCAAACAACCGTTCAACTTCTCGAAGTAGGGCTTGCATGTTCAAATCCTGCACGTTCCGAACGGGTTGCCTTTCCTCCATGTTTCGTTCCATTTTGTATTTCAAAAACTTTTAAATCCTCACCACAAATCTCACTATTTCACTCGCAAAGAAAATATTAATGACACTCCACTCGTGTTTGCACTCATTTATAGGCTTTTTCAAACTCTCGAATGTTCTCACATTCTCTAGCCTTTTTCCACTCAAGCTTACTCTCCTAACCTCGTATTTTGTTTCTTTTGACTCGTCTTGGTGCTTTGGGGTCAGTTTCAAGATGGTTACAAGGGATAAGATGTTACGGTGTACGGGTAGGCTAAAAGAAAAAATAGTCTTTTGGTTTAGTGTGGCGTTTTGGGAGGGGTAAAAGTTGATGGAAAGAAAGATTGAAGATCGGAGCAAAATATAAAACAAAAGAACAGATCTTGATCACATACCTTTTTTTTAATTTCGTATATTTTTTCTTTTTTTTTTAAATACTTCACAATATCACTATTACAATAGAGAGTACGAAAATTACAACTGAAATTTTTTTTTATATTTGAAATTTTTTTTCACAACTACGAACCTATTTTGATCTTGATACGTATGTCAGCGCCTCTCGATTTACAAGCTCTAATACCAAATAATGTGATTCGGCCCGGGAAGTTGAGTCGAATCCACATAGTTGCCCGATCGTAGACGAGAGAATTGTTCGTGCCTCGAATTTTAGTAATAGAAGTAAAAGAATAGGTTAGGATAAGCGAAAGGTTTCAAAAAGTGTAGAAGTAGCAATAGGTTCGGTTAAGGGTAGCAAAGATGGATGATGGATAAATGGCTCAGTTTGGTTAACAAAAAAATATTTTGAAAGATGGAAATGGGAAACGAGCTTAACGTCAGGAATGATTCAACACTAACTAGTGTCACCCCGGTTCCTATATTGTTAAGCTAAAAAGATGGATAGATGGATAGGTAAACGCCACATCAAGTTTGGTGATAAGTTCAAAACAAGATGATTGACGCCACTAGCACAAGCCAGATAAGTCTTTCGAAACTTGTACGAGATATGAGAGGAAGCAACCTCATAAGAACAAATGTTCATTAACAAATTTGGCAAAAAGTCTTCTTTACAATTAAATGTGCAAACTATTTATAGGCTAACAAGTAGTAGCCGAATGGACAAACTAATATCTTAAAGACTAAATAAATTCAGCTATGAATGCACTAGAATAATCTAGAACAAGTCTTTAATTTGCTAGGACTAGATTCGGCTGATGGGAACTCCATTGGACAACTTCATGTGTAAGCAAAGCATCTTGGATGAATGTGAAGTCTTGGAAACTCAATAGCTTGTCTAAATTCGGCCATGGAATGAATGAAATATTCAAGAAGTGTCTCTTGGCCGAATAGGTGCTTAGGGAAGTCATTTGGGCACAAACAATTCATGTATTTCACCCACATACATTTGGCCATGCATGAACTAGAAGGGAGCTTGAATCTGGCCGTACATGAACATTCATTAAATGCTCTTCATTCATGCATGTGTGCCGTCCAAAGCGAATGTATCTTCTCAATCCACATGCATGTAGTTAACCTTCCATGTACATGAACTTAATTCCTCCCAAGCATTGAACCAGGCCGTGCATGAATCTTCTCATTCATTGAAACTTTCCCGTTCATGTATCTCTTCATGAATGAACATTCCACATTCGGCTAACCTACATGAATTAAACACACAATTAAATAAAATATAACTATTCATAAAATCATAATTAATAATTAAACAACTTAATGAAATTAACTAAATTCAAACATAATAATTATAAGTTAACTATCAAGTAAATTCGGCTAGCTCAAAAATAGTCAAAACACTTTAATGAGCTGAATTGAGCTAGTGTTTTCTGCATGAGCTGTAGCAAACTTAATTATAAACTAAATTCAAACTTAATTTATTGGAATGAAAAAGAAATGAGCTGAATTGTGCTGAATTCTAGCTCAAACGAGCTGAATCGAGCTCAAGTGAGCTGATGGGAGCTGAATGGCGCATGGAGAGCTGAAGAGGAGCTGAGATCAGATTGCAAAATGGTGCATGGAGTCTTCAAGGAGTTATCCTTAGCTCCTCCAACGTCATAGACCTTGTTGTCATCCCAAATGCGCAACACCAAAGCTGATAAGACGTCTTGAATTTGCTTGGTTCGAGCTCGAGTCATAGGGCCTTTTGGAAGCTCGATTAGGTCTTAATTTGCATTCGAAGATGCCCCGGGTGTGCTCACATCATCCAACACACGACCTTGAGTTAGCCACGATTGTGTTTGCTTTAAAGATTTGGCACCACTATCTGTTCGGTGACAAATGTCATGTATATTCTGATCATAAGAGTTTGAAATATCTGATGACTCAGAAAGATTTGAATCTGTGATAGAGAAGATGGTTAGACCTACTAAAAGACTACGAACTTATGATTGATTATCATCCAGGAAAAGTAAATGTTGTTGCTGATGCTTTAAGTCAAAAATTGCTATTTTCTCTGTGAGTGATGAATGCTCATTTAGCTTTATCTGATGATGGTTTGATTTTAGTGGAGTTAAAAGCAAGACCTTTGTTTTTACAACAAATTATCGAAGCTTAGAAGATTGATAATAAGATTTTAGCAAAATGAGCTTAGTGTGATTTAGAGTCTAATTTAGAATTCAAAGTTGATAAAGATGATTGTTTGAGATTCTGAGATCGAATTTGTGTTCCGAGAAATCCAGAGTTAATTCAGATGATTTTGAATGAAGCTCACAATAGTCGGTTATCTGTGCATTTAGGTAGTACAAAAATGCATAATGATCTGAAACAACATTAGTGGTGGTTTGGAATGAAAAGAGATATCTCTGATTTTGTTTCAAAATGCTTAATCTGTCAGCAAGTTAAAGCTAAACATCAGGTGCCATCTAGTTTGTTACAACCGATTATGGTTCTTGAATGGAAATGGGATAGAGTAACAATGGACTTTGTTTCTGGTTTTCCCCTTTCTCAGAGGAAGAAAGATGCAATTTGGGTTATGGTTGATCGATTGACGAAATCTGCTCATTTTATTCTGGTACGATCAGATTACTCACTTGAAAAGTTAGCTGAGTTATACATTTCTAATATTGTGAGATTTCATGGTGTGCCATTATTTATTGTGTCAGACAGAGATCCGAGATTCACATCACGATTCTGGAAGAAGTTGCAAGGATATGTTGAGATGTTGCATTCTTGAGTTTGAAGGCATGTGGGAACAGTATTTACCTTTGATTGACTTTGCTTATAATAATAGTTTTCAATCGAGGATTAAAATGGCACCGTACGAAGTTTTATATGGTCGTAAATGCCGTACACCTTTGTATTGGACTGAGCTTAGCAAAAATAAGATTCAAAGGATTGATTTGATAAAAGAAACCAAGCAGAAAGTAAAAGTGATCTGAGATAGTTTAAAAGCAGCTTCCTATTGTCAGAAATCTTATGCAGATTTGAAAAGAAAAGACATTGAATTTGAGATCGGTGACAAGGTGTTTTTGAAAGTATCTCTGTGGAAGAAAGTACTTTGGTTCGTGATACGAGCTCGCCTCGGCTTGAATTGAGTCGTATGATAGATGCCCGATCGTTTACGAGAAAGTGTCATCAGAGATAGAAGGAGATTGATAATTCGGAGTGAAGATAATTTGGTTGTTTAAGTTTGAGTTCAAATAAGGTTAATTAATCTTAGGTTTAGGAAAGAAGGAGGTTAGGATAGTTGGTGATGTAAGCACGCCCGGGGCATCCTCGAGTGCAAACGAAGATCTAGTCGAGCTTCCAAGAGGACCCATAACTCGAGCTAATGCTAAGCATTTCCTACAAGCTGTTTTAGCTTCTAGTGCAACACCTTGGTCCGAAACAAGCTCAGTGCTCACAAAATCAGCTTGAAGCAACTATCCAAAGAAGCCATGCATTGTTGGCAAGCTGATCCTAGCTCGTTTCCAGCTCCTTGAGCTCCATCCAGCTCAATTCAGCTCATTTGAGCTCATTTCAACTCGTTTGAGCTTAACCGAGCTTACTTTCAGCTCATTCTTCATTTCAATAAATTAAACTAAATTTTAGTTTTATACAAATTAGTTTGCTACAGCTCATTAACGAAAATCCTAGCTCAAATAAGTTCATTAAATGTTTTCACTTAGTTTGAGCTAGCCGAACTTAATGCTACTAGCTAGTCTTTAATTAATGTGTTTAGTTTAGCTTAACATGATATTTATGATGTCTAGTTCATGCTCTTAACATGTTCAGCTGAATATACATTGGGATTTAATGAGTTCATGTTCCTTGTAGGTTCAACCGAATGTATTGAGTACATTAAATGAGATTCATGCACGGCCAGGTACATGGATTATGAGAGTTCATGCATGAACAAATTTTATGCATGGTGGGCTAGCTATTGGTGATTCCCAAACAACCTTTTGGCCAAAAGTTAAGTTCTACAAAGTGACCGAACACATGGAGGAGCCATTAATGCAAGTACATGCATGGCTTAATACATCGTATGGAAGGATGCACAACTAATGTTCAATGGATGGCATTTGAAGGAATTCATGTATTGGGGACGTTCATGCAAGTGGGGGCTATTTTATGCACATGTATTTAAAGATTCATGGACCGTAATTAAGGAAGAACATGCATTGGGACGTTTCATGCATGTATCATGCATATCCAAGATGTCCATTCAAGTATTCAAGGTACATTCAAGCTTCATTCGGCCAAGGGAGATGTAGGAGTATTAAAGGGCTGCACATTCATGAACTATGGTTTTTCTTCTAGGCTAAGTATGCATGAATGAATCAAGTGAAGCAACATGATGGTTCGGCCAATTCATGCACCATCTTCAAGCATAAACCAAATTTTAATGGTTTGTGTGAACATGTTAAATACAAATGTGAACAGAATTTAAGTTAGTGTGAACATCATAGATGCCGAATATCAATAGACATCTTAGGCTTATAAATAGTTTGTTTATTTCATTGTAAAGGGACTTTTGCCAAATTATTGAATGAACATTGTTCTTGTGAGGTTACTTCCTCTCATATCTCGTACAAGTTTCGAAAGACTTATCTAGCTTGTGCTAGTGGCGTCAATCATCCTTGTTTGAACTTATCACCAATCTTGGTGTGGCGTTCACCTATCCTTCTATCCATCCTTTTACCTTAACAATATAGGAACCGGGGTGACACTTTTTAGTGTTGAATCATTCCTGACGTTAAGTTCGATTTCCATCCCCATCTTTCAAATTTCTTTTTGTTAACCAAACCAAGCCATTTATCCATCATCCATCTTTGCTACCCTTAACCAAACCTATTGCTAATTCTACACTTCTTGAAACCTTCCGCTTATACTAACCTATTCTTTTACTTCTATTACTAAAATTCGAGGCACGAAAAATTCTCTCGTCTACAATCGGGCAACTACGTGAATTTGACTCAACTTCTCAGGCTGGATCACATCATTTGGTATCAGAGCTTGTAAAACGAGAGGTGCCGACGTTCGTATCAAGATCAAAATAGGTTCGTAAAAAAATCAAATTAAAAAAAATTTAAAATTAAAAAAATTTGAAATTAAAAAAATAAAATTTTAAGTTGTAATTTTTGTTCTCTCTATTGTAATAGTGATATTGTGATGTAAAAAAATGAAATTTATAAAGAAAAAAGAAAAGTGAAGTGATCAAGTTCGATTCTATTGTTTATATTTTGTTCCGATCATCAAGTGTTCTTCTTCTTCATTATTTTGTACCCCCCTCAAAACGCCACACTATACCAAAATTTTCTTTTAGCCTACCCGTACACCATACATCTTTTCCCTTGTAACCATTCTGAAGCTGACCCCAAAGCACCGAGGCTAGTCAACGAAACAAACTAAGAGGTTACGAGAGTAAGCGTGAGTGGTAAAAGGCTAAAGTGTGTGAGAGCATTCGAGAGTTAAAAAAGCCTAAAACGAGTGCAAACACGAGTGGAGTGTTCATCAAATTAGTTTTTTCGAGTGAAATAGTGAGGTTTGTGGTTAGGAATTTCATCTTTCTATTTTAATCATTTTTTTCTTCTAAATCATGTTGCGAGAAGAATTTTCAGAATTTGAATTTCAGTATTTGTTGAAAGAGATGGGGTGCATGCTCGACCGAAAAATCAAGCCCATCCAAGAAAAGTGAGATCATGGAGCAAGAGCCCAACGAGAGCAAGGTCGAGGGACGGATTCAAGACTATCAAGAAAAGAATCGTCCAATGACTATTTTGGAAAAGACCTATATCGTGATTCTTTTTCATCTAGGAATTTGAGACAAAATCAAACAAATGTCGAGTTTGGAGCCTATTATGGTGGCAAACAAGAAAGCACAAGTCAATCTTCGTGTACACCAAGTTATTCATCCATGAAGAATCAATCTCGAAGAGATGATCATCGTTTGTATGAAGACCCCTCTTCTCATTCTCAACGAAAAGTCTCTCATTCTAATTCCTTCTTGTATTCTTCCTCTTGTAATAAAATCAAAAAAGCAAATGAGAAAGTATTTGAAAGAAAGGAAACAAAAGAAAAGGAGTGTGAAAGAAAACAAAAAGAGAAAAAGAAAAAGAAAAATGAAATTGAAAAAGAAAGTGAAAAAGAAAAAGAGAAGGAAAAAGAGATCGAGATCGAGATCGAGAGTGAAAAAGAATGTGAGAAGAAAAAGAAAATTAAAAAAGAAGCGAGTGAAAATGAAGAACGAGAGCACGAAAAAGCGAGAAGTGTTTCAACTAACTGAACTACAAGTTTTCCTTGTATTGCTTCCTCTTTTCAGGTTTCTGAAGAATCGATTAATAAGTTCCATCTACATTACCTCCCAAAGGAGAGATGGTTCGCATTGGTTGGTAAAGGTAATCCTAGCCCACCCATGCCACAAGGTAAGGAAGGTAAGTGTTATAAAGTGTTTCGGTCTCCACCGACTTATTTGAATGTTTGTGATTATATTGATGATATGGTCAACTGCCATTCTTTGATTAATGGAGATGTGTTTATTTTAAATGATGGCAAGGAGACCATTACTCATGAAAATTGTGGTGTTGACAAGCATGTTGGTGAAGTAAGTATAAATCAGCACAAACAATTTTTGAATTTGTGTGTTAAAAAGTTGCCATGTAAAACTCCTAGTCCGCTTGTTTGTGATGGTGGTGTAATGTTGCTGCCTTGTTGTGTAAATTTTGCATGCTTGTGTAGGTTTGATTGAGTGAGACTTGAGTTTAATGATTATTGGAATGATTGCTTGATCCAATCTTCTTTGATTAACATACATGGGACATTGGAAATCAAGAAACTCTTAATGCATATTGAACCAAGTGACCAAGCTCATGTGTTTAAACCCGAAATTTGTTATTTTGGTTCGATATGTGGGGAACTCAAGCATCCTAAATTTTGTGCGAATAATTTATGTTTACTTGATGTTTGGACTATGACTAAGGAAATGAAAATTAAAGATTCTGCTTATAACTTAAAATTGTTCCTTGTTCATTCTATGTTGCTGGTTATGAAATTCTTGTTTCACCTTGAAAGGGTAAGATCAACTCATGCTTTTGATCCCGGTATCGATTCATACACTCAATTGATGAATATCATTTCAGTCCGTCCCTTCAAGTTCACCAACCATGGAGACACTATCATCTATCATTTTTGTGAAGGAGACACTTTCAAAAGTGAGAATTGTTTTTGTGATTACTCTTCATGTCAGGTTTCTCAAGGATCATGTGAAGAGCTTTGGCTTCAATACCTTTCTAAGGAAAGAAGGATTATGTTGGTTGAAAAGGGTAAAACTAATTTTCATCTCCCTAGTCCCAACGGTAAGCAAGGTGAGTTTACAATAGTCCTTAGGCCGCTCTATTCAAATAGAATCAATGATTTTGCTCATGACTTGCGTCCGAAAAAGGTTCCATCCATTGATGTGGTAAATTGCTATTCTTTGTTTGATGAAGCATTACCTTGTAAAATGTTCCGTCCATTCACTTTTTAAAATGGTGTTTTGAATACGTTCGCTTATATGAATCATAATTGTTTTGATACAATTATGCTTGGACAATTTGTTTGTTCGAAAAATTTATTGACAACTTATGGATATTCATTTCACATGATTCATACATCATTTCTATTGCCGAAGATGGATAGTCAAATTGGAAAGGTAAGACCCAACCTTTACCTCACCAATGACAATCCCTCATCTGTTCATGAAACAAAAAGGATTGACCCATTTCTAGTGTGTTTTGTACTCAAGTTTTTACTCTTTATTATGATGAAATTAATAGTTGTCAAATGTCAATTCCTATTCAAATTTCTGGTAGATCTTTTATCTTCCGCCCTAGAGAGATCCAAACGTTTGACTTGAGGACAAGTCACTTTGAGGACTGGGGGAATGATGTAAGCACGCCTGAGGCATCCTCGAGTGCAAACCAAGATCTAATCGAGATTCCAAGAGGACCCATAACTCAAGCTGATGCTAAGCATTTCCTACAAGCTGTTTTAGCTTCTAGTGCAACACCTTGGTTCGAAACAAGGCCCAGTGCTCACAAAATCAGCTTGGAGCAACTATCCAAAGAACCCATGCATTGTTGGCAAGCTGACCCTAGCTCGTTTCCAGCTCCTCGAGCTCCATCCAGCTCAATTCAGCTCATTTCAGCTCGTTTGAGCTCAACCGAGCTTACTTTTAGCTCATTCTTCATTTCAATAAATTAAACTAAATTTTAGTTTTATACAAATTAGTTTGCTACAGCTCATTAATAAAAATCCTAGCTCAAATAAGTTCATTAAATGTTTTCACTTAGTTTGAGCTAGCCAAACTTAATGCTACTAGCTAGTCTTTAATTAATGTGTTTAGTTTAGCTTAACATGATATTTATGATGTCTAGTTCATGCTCTTAACATCTTCAGCTGAATATACACTGGGATTTAATGTGTTCATGTTTCTTGTAGGTTCAATCAAAGGTATTGAGTACATTAAATGAGATTCATGCACGGCCAGGTACATGGATTATGAGAGTTCATGCATGAACGAATTGTATGCATGGTGGGCTGGCTATTGGTGATTCCCAAGCAACCTTTTGGCCAAGAGTTAAGTTCCACAAAGTGACCGAATACATGGAGGAGCCATTAATGCAAGTACATGCATGGCTTAATACACCGTATGGACGGATGCATGCACAACTAATGTTCAATGGATAGCATTTGAAGGAATTCATGTATTGGGGACGTTCATGCAAGTGGGGGCTATTTTATGCACATGTATTTGAAGACTCATGGGCCGTAATTAAGGAAGAACATGCATTGGGACGTTTCATGCATGTATCATGCATATCTAAGATGTCCATTCAAGTATTCAAGGTACATTCAAGCTTCATTCAGCTAAGGGAGATGTAGGAGTATTAAAGGGCTGCACATTCATGAACTATGGTTTTTCTTCTAGGCTAAGTATGCAAGAATGCATCAAGTGAAGCAACATGATGGTTCGGCCAATTCATGCACCATCTTCAAGCATGAACCAAATTTTAATGCTTTTGTGTGAACATGTTAAATACAAATGTAACAGAATTTAAGTTAGTGTGAATATCATAGATGCCGAATATCAATAGACATCTTAGGCTCATAAATAGTTTGTTTATTTCATTATAAAGGGACTTTTGCCAATATTAATGAACATTGTTCTTGTGAGGTTGGTTCCTCTCATATCTCGTACAAGTTTCGAAAGACTTATCTAGCTTGTGCTAGTGGCATCAATCGTCCTTGTTTGAACTTATCACCAATCTTGGTGTGGCGTTCACCTATCCTTCTATCCATCCTTTCACCTTAACAATATAGGAACCGGGGTGACACTTTTTAGTGTTGAATCATTCCTGACGTTAAGTTCGATTTCCATCCCCATCTTTCAAATTTCTTTTTGTGAACCAAACCAAGCCATTTATCCATCATCCATCTTTGCTACCCTTAGCCGAACCTATTGCTAATCTACACTTCTTGAAACCTTCCGCTTATCCTAACCTATTCTTTTACTTCTATTACTAAAATTCGAGGCACGAAAAATTCTCTCGTCTACGATCGGGCAACTACGTGAATTTGACTCAACTTCCTAGGCTGGATCACATCATTTGGTATCAGAGCTTGTAAAACGAGAGGCACTAACGTTCGTATCAAGATCAAAATAGGTTCGTAAAAAAATTAAATTAAAAAAATTAAAAATTAAAAAAATTGAAATTAAAAAAATAAAATTTTAAGTTGTAATTTTCGTTCTCTCTATTGTAATAGTGATATTGTGAAGTAAAAAAATGAAATTTATAAAAAAGAAAAGAAAAGTGAAGTGATCAAGTTTGATTCTATTGTTTATATTTTGTTCCGATCATCAAGTGTTCTTCTTCTTCATTATTTTGTACCCCCACAAAACGACACACTATACCAAAATTTTCTTTTAGCCTACCCGTACACCATACATCTTTTCCCTTGTAACCATTCTGAAGCTAACCCCAAAGCACCGAGACGAGTCAATGAAACAAACTACGAGGTTACGAGAGTAAGCGTGAGTGGTAAAAGGCTAGAGTGTGTGAGAGCATTCGAGAGTTGAAAAAGCCTAAAACGAGTGCAAACACGAGTGGAGTGTTCATCAAATTATTTTTTTCGAGTGAAATAGTGAGGTTTGTGGTTAGGAATTTCATCTTTCTATTTTAATCATTTTTTATTCTAAATCATGTTACGAGAAGAATTTTCAGAATTTGAATTTCAATATTTGTTGAAAGAGATGGGGTGCATGCTCGACTGAAAAATCAAGCCCATCCAAGAAAAGTGAGATCATGGAGCAAGAGCCCAACGAGAGCAAGGCCGAGGGACAGATTCAAGACTATCAAGAAAATAATCGTCCAATGACTATTTTGGAAAAGACCTATATCGTGATTCTTTTTCATCTAGGAATTCGAGATGAAATCAAACAAATGTCGAGTTTGAAGCCTATTATGGTGGCAAACAAGAATGCACAAGTCGATCTTCGTGTACACCAAGTTATTCATCCATGAAGAATCAATCTCGAAGAGATGATCATCGTTTGTATGAAGACCCCTCTTCTCATTCTCAATGAAAAGTCTCTCATTTTAATTCCTTCTTATATTCTTCCTCTTATAATAAAATCAAAAAAGCAAATGAGAAAGAATTTGAAAGAAAAGAAACAAAAGAAAAGGAGTGTGAAAGAAAACAAAAGGAGAATAAGAAAAAGAAAAATGAAATTGAAAAAGAAAGTGAAAAAGAAAAAGAGAAGGAAAAAGAGATCGAGTGATGTGAGCGCGCCCAGCAAACCCTGTCAGCCAAGTCTCCTCAGTCGACCCTTGCATAGCTGGCAAGCTGATCCCAGTTCATTTCCAGCTCCACGAGCTCCGACCAGTTCAAATTCAGCTCATTTGAGCTCGAATCAGCTCAATACTTTAGTCTTTAATTATGCCTTGTTTAATTAAATGCATCTTTAGTTAATGTCATGCATTATCGGTCTAGATATTTTAATTATGACATGCATTATGTGTTTTGCATTTAATAAAAGCCATGCATTATGTAACTCCCATGTTAGTTTAAGTCAGCTTCATTAAATTAAGTCTTGCATTAATTAACTCATTTGTCCATTTAGTTTGCATTTTTAAAACCATGCATTTAAGCATCTTAGTTTAATAAATGAGTTGCTGGGCATTTATTCAACTCATCTTAGTTTAATTAATAAGTGTTTTTGTTGAACTTTATTTAATAACTGTTGCTCTTAATTAATCTAGTTCCTAGGATTATTTATTGATGCATGAGTTAAAGTTCATTTAATAATGCTTCTCTTAATTAAACTAGTTGCTGGAATAAATGATGCATAAGTGTTATTTCATTTATTTAAGTTAGTTGTTAATTTGTTTTAACCTTAATAATTGAATAAATGTATCGGTTACATGTGTTAATTGCAGGTGACTTTTCAGCTCACATCCATTACATTTAAAGGCTGTTATTCATTCAATAAGGTGACTTTTCAAGAGATTTCAGTTACAAAGCAAGAGGGCTGTTATAAAGAAGGTTTATACATCATTTAAAGGAGGTTTAAGGATCATTTTATCATCCAAATTAATTTTGGCAGCAACCTTTCCACTACCAGCCGTTTTTGCCTTTTCAAAGGTTATTTCAAGCATTCAAACATCATTAAGAAGCTGATTAAGAAGATGGTGTACATTCAGTTGACCTAGGGCTAACTCAGGAGTCATTTTTCAAGCACTTAAAGTCATTCATTCAGCTGAATTAAAGTGAATTCAAGGATGGAGTTATTTGGCTCAAGAATGTGAAAAGACTTGAGTTAAATTTTAGCTTTTAATTGGCACATTAAGTTGAATGTTTGTGACCATTCAGCTAGCCTATTTTAGCACTATAAATAGGTGAAATCAGCCTTTGTAAGGAGATCTTTTTGCTTAGTTTAAAACACTATTGAACTTATATGAAATTTGTGAGATTTCTTTCTTTCATATTTCGTTGAAGAACTCGTTGGCTTATCTAGGTCATTAGTGGTGCCAACCTACCTTCTTCTTTATCCTGAACTTATCACTATCAAATAGTGTGGTGTTCACCCTTATACCAAGGTTCCTACTTTGCTAAGTAGCGGGTCGAGGTTCTCCAATTCTCCATCCGACCACCTTGAAAACTTATAAGCATTTGGGTCAATATTTTCTAATATTGGTTCGTGTTTGTTTTTGAGATCATTTTCATTCCATTCTATCCCATCTTTTCATTTTATCATAATCGAACCATCAATTCATTTCACATCCGTTATTTGTTATCCAATTACTATATTTATCTCTATCTTTTATTATTTTTCTATAACCGAACCTACATAAACTTCATATCCAAAAACCCATTTTTGAACCCTTTTTACATAGCTTCTGCCATTATTCACTTAAAACATCCTTTGAACAAATTGAACGATACTTCCTCATAGACGATCAGACAAACTCGTATACGACTCGACTCACCCCGAGGTAGATCATATCATTTGGTATCAGAGCTACAAAAATGAGGAGTATGAGCATTCAAAATTACTCCCGGGATAGTCTGTGACTCATCAAGTAAGTTTGGAAAAAATTCAAAAAAAATTCAAAAAAATTCGAAAAAATTTTGAAATTTGAACATTGTTTTACTTCTTCTCCATTTTTCGATCCTGAAACTTTTACCCTATCATCCACTTCCATCCTTGACCTTTTCGCCACACTATACCCGAATTATTATCTTTCTTTCAGCCTACCCTATCCCTCATCATTATTTTCCCTTATTTCCCAATTTGCAACCGACCCTTAAGCCTACGATAAGGCCTTGGCGAGTCCAAATATGAAATTGTGAGAGAAATTTTGAGAGGTAAAAGGCACGAGCATGTGAAACTATTCAAGCGGAGGTAAAAGCCAATCGAGTGTAAACACGAGCGAGAGTGCAAACCATTAATTTTTCTTTTCGAGTGAAATTGTGAGGATTTTTTTGTGAGGAATTTAATTTTTGTTTTACCTAACAAATTTCTTTTCAAAGAATCAAAGATGTCTCATGAAGAATTTATCAATCGAGTTCCAATATTTGGTGCAAGAAATGCGAAGAATGGTGAATTCTAAATTTGACACATTGCACGAGAGATTAGACCGTGTGAAGAAAGAGACCAACGGGAACGAATGTCATCAAGTCAAAAAGCGGATTCAAGAACATCACGGAGATACACATCCAACGACTACTCGAGAATAAACTCGAATCAAGATTCCTTTTCATCAAGGAATTCGAGACAAAGAGAATTCGATTTTGATTTTGAATCCTTCCGAGAAGATGTGCGAGATAAAGATACACCTCTTCAAGAACTCTAAAGAAAACATCCACGGAGAGATCTTCACGAAGGATTGTTCGTGAACCATATATGTAAATAAGTTTCCTTCTTTTGAACAAAATCATTATTTTCATGATTCTTTTGTATCTTCTTGTAAAAAGAAAACGAGAAAAGAAAAAGAAGGAAAAGAAAAAGAAATAAAAGAGAGGCAAGAGGCGAGTAAGAGAGAAAATGAGAGATTCTTGAAAGAATTCAAAAAATTCATTGAAAAAGCCGATGAAAAAGAAAAAAGAACAAAAAAAGAGTGAAAATGATATTGAAAAAGAAATTGAAAAAGAGAATGAAAAAGAGTTTGAGAGAGAAAAGAAGTTGAACAAGAACAACAAGTGGAAAAAGAGATTGAGGAAAAAGAAACGAGAGATCTCGAGAAAAACAAGTGAAAAAGAAAGTGAGCAAGCAAGGATTGTTTCCACTAACCCAACTGTTCGATCTTCTTGTGATGTAACTTTTCAGGTTCCTAAAGTCTTGTACGACCAATTCCAGCTTCACTACCTTCCAAACGAGAGATGTTTTCGGTTATTCGAGAAAGGTAAGTGCGCAAATGACGACCACCCACTTGTGATTGAAGGTAAGAAAGGTAAGGATTCCATGTGTATCGAATCAAGGCCGTGTGATTTCAAAGTTTCTCATAAAGATTTTGATGACTTATTTCCTGAAAGACTTGCATCTTTTGATTTGGCTAGTCATTATCTATCTTTTGGAGTTAATGCTCTTGTTTTAAAAAGTGCCATAAAAAGCATTTCCTATGACATTTCTTATAATGGTAATTATGTTGATTCTTTTAGATTGGTTCAGCCTTTGCAAATTGCGAATATTTGTGATAAAAGTTTCTCACTTTAAAGTTTTGACATCTTTGAATGCATAAAATCTTTGAATTCATGTGTTAAACCTTTCTGTTTAAACATGTTTGATCAGTTGATTTGCGATAGGTTTCTGCATGAAACGTTTTATCCGATTGATTTTTATCTTCAAGTTAAATCCTTAAGTCTTTGTTTATTGGTCTGCCTGGTTATTATGTAACTCCCATGTTAGTTTAAATCGCTTCATTAAATTAAGTCTTGCATTAAATAACTCATTTGTCCATTTAGTTTGCATTTTTAAAACCATGCATTTAAGCATCTTAGTTTAATAAATGAGTTGCTGGGCATTTATTCAACTCATCTTAGTTTAATTAATAAGTGTTTTTGCTGAACTTTATTTAATAACTGTTGCTCTTAATTAATCTAGTTCCTAGGATTATTTATTGATGCATGAGTTAAAGTTCATTTAATAATGCTTCTCTTAATTAAACTAGTTGCTGGAATAAATGATGCATAAGTGTTAGTTCATTTATTTAAGCTAGTTGTTAATTTGCTTTAACCTTAATAATTGAATAAATGTATCGGTTACATGTGTTAATTGTAGGTGACTTTTCAGCTCACATCCATTACATTTAAAGGCTGTTATGCATTCAATAAGGTTACTTTTCAAGAGATTTTGGTTACAAAGCAAGAGGGCTGTTATAAAGAAGGTTTATACATCATTTAAAGGAGGTTTAAGGATCATTTTATCATCCAAATTAATTTTGGAAGCAACCTTTCCACTACCAGCCGTTTTTGCCTTTTCAAAGGTTATTTCAAGCATTCAAACATTATTAAGAAGCTGATTAAGAAGATGGTGTCCATTCGGCTGACTTAGGGCTAACTCAGGAGTCATTTTTCAAGCACTTAAAGTCATTCATTCAGCTGACTTAAAGTGAACTCAAGGATGGAGTTATTTGGCTCAAGAATGTGAAAAGACTTTAGTTAAATTTTAGCTTTTAATTGGCACATTAAGTTGAATGTTTGTGACCATTCAGCTAGCCTACTTTAGCACTATAAATAGGTGAAATCTTTTTGCTTAGTTTAAAATACTATTAAACTTATATGAGTCGTATACGAGATCTGATACCAAATGATATGATCCGCCTCAGGGTGAGTTTAGTCATATACGAGTTTTTCCGATCGTCTACAAGGAAGTATCATTCAATTTGTTCAAAGGATGTTTTAAGTGAATAATGGTGGAAGCTATGTAAAAAGGGTTCAAAAATGGGTTTATGGATATGAAGTTTATGTAGGTTCGGTTATAGAAAAATAATAAAAGATGGAGATAAATATAGTAATTGGATAACAAATAACAGATGTGAAATGAATTGATGGTTCGATTATGATAAAATGAAAAGATGGGGTAGAATGGAATGAAAATGATCTCAAAAACAAACATGAACCAATATTAGAAAATATTGACCCAAATGCTTATAAGTTTTCAAGGTGGTCGGATGGAGAATTGGAGAACCTCGACCCGCTACTTAGCAAAGTAGGAACCTTGGTATAAGGGTGAACGCCACACTATTTGATAGTGATAAGTTCAGGATAAAGAAGAAGGTAGGTTGAAGCCACTAGTGACCTAGATAAGCCAACGAGTTCTTCAACGAAATATGAAAGAAAGAAATCTCACAAATTTCATATAAGTTCAATAGTGTTTTAAACTAAGCAAAAAGATCTCTTTACAAAGGCTGATTTTACCTATTTATAGTGCTAAAATAGGCTAGCTGAATGGTCACAAACATTCAACTTAATGTGCCAATTAAAAGCTGAAATTTAACTCAAGTCTTTTCACATTCTTGAGCCAAATAAATCCATCATTGAATTCACTTTAATTCAGCTGAATGAATGACTTTAAGTGCTTGAAAAATGACTCCTGAGATAGCCCTAGGTTAGCCGAATGGACACCATCTTCTTAATCAGCTTCTTAATGATGTTTGAATGCTTGAAATAACCTTTGAAAAGGTAAAAATGGTTGGTAGTGGAAAGGTTGCTGCCAAAATTAATTTGGATGATAAAATGATCCTTAAACCTCCTTTAAATGATGTATAAACCTTCTCTATAACAGCCCTCTTTCTTTGTAACTGAAATCTCTCGAAAAGTCACCTTATTGAATGCATAACAGCCTTTAAATGTAATGGATGTGAGCTGAAAAATCACCTGCAATTAACACATGTAACCGATACATTTATTCAATTATTAAGGTTAAAACAAATTAACAACTAACTTAAATAAATGAACTAACACTTATGCATCATTTATTCCAGCAACTAGTTTAATTAAGAGAAGCATTATTAAATGAACTTTAACTCATGCATCAATAAATAATCCTAGGAACTAGATTAATTACGAGCAACAGTTATTAAATAAAGTTCAACAAAAACACTTATTAATTAAACTAAGATGAGTTGAATAAATGCCCAGCAACTCATTTATTAAACTAAGATGCTTAAATGCATGGTTTTAAAAATGCAAACTAAATGGACAAATGAGTTAATTAGTGCAAGACTTAATTTAATGAAGCTGACTTAAACTAGCATGGGAGTTACATAATGCATGGCTTTATTAAATGCAGAACACATAATGCATGTCATAATTAAAATATCTAGACCAATAATGCATGACATTAACTAAAGATGCATTTAATTAAACAAGGCATAATTAAAGACTAAAGTATTGAGCTGATTCAAGCTCAAATGAGCCGAATTTGAACTGGTCGGAGCTCGTGGAGCTGGAAACGAACTGGGATCAGCTTGCTAGCTATGCAAGGGTCGACTGAGGAGACTTGACTGACGGGGTTCGCTGGGCGTGCTCACATCATCGAGATCGAGATCGAGAGTGAAAAAGAATGTGAGAAGAAAAAGAAAATTGAAAAAGAAGCGAGTTAAAATGAAGAACGAGAGCAAGAGAAGCAAAGAGTGTTTCAACTAACCGAACTACAAGTTTTCCTTTTATTGCTTCCTCTTTTCAGGTTTCTGAAGAATCGATTAATAAGTTCCATCTACATTACCTCCCAAAGGAGAGACGGTTCGCATTGGTTGGTAAAGGTAATCCTAGCCCACCCATGCCACAAGGTAAGGAAGGTAAGTGTTTCGGTCTCCACCGACCTATTTGAATGTTTGTGATTATATTGATGATATGGCCAACTGCCATTCTTTGATCAATAGAGATGTGTTTATTTTAAATGATGGCAAGGAGACCATTACTCATGAAAATTGTGGTGTTGACGAGCATGTTGGTGAAGTAAGTATAAATCAGCACAAACAATTTTTGAATTTTTGTGTTAAAAAGTTGCCATGTAAAACTCCTAGTCCGATTGTTTGTGATGGTGGTGTAATGTTGCTGCCTTGTTGTGTAAATTCTGCATGCTTGTGTAGGTTTCATCGAGCGAGACTTGAGTTTAATGGTTATTGGAATGATTGCTTGATTCCATCTTCTTTGATTAACATACGTAGGACATTGGAAATCAAGAAACTCTTATTACATATTGAATCAAGTGACCAAGCTCATGTGTTTAAACCCGAAATTTGTTATTTTGGTTTGATATGTGGGGAACTCAAGCATCCTAAATTTTGTGCAAATAATTTATGTTTACTTGATGCTTGGACTATGAATAAGGAAATGAAAATTAAAGATTTTGCTTATAACTTAAAATTATTCCTTGTTCATTCTATGTTGCTGGTTATGAAATTCTTGTTTCACCTTGAAAGGGTAAGATCAACTCATGCTTTTGATCCTGGTATCGATTCATACACTCAATTGATGAATATCATTTCAGTACGTCCCTTCAAGTTCACCAACCATGGAGACACTATCATCTATCATTTTTGTGAAGGAGACACTTTGAAAAGTGAGAATTGTTTTTGTGATTACTCTTCATTTCAGGTTTCTCAAGGATCATGTGAAGAGCTTTGGCTTCAATACCTTTCTGAGGAAAGAAGGATTATGTTGGTTGAAAAGGGTAAAACTAATTTTCATCTCCCTAGTTCCAACGGTAAGCAAGGTGAGTTTACAATAGTCCTTAGGCCGCTTTATTCGAATAGAATCAATGATTTTGCTCATGACTTGCGTCCGAAAAAGGTTCCATCCATTGATGTGGTAAATTGCTATTCTTTGTTTGATGAAACATTACCTTGTAAGACGTTCCATCCATTCACTTTTTACAATGGTGTTTTGAATACGTTTGCTTATATGAATCATAATTGTTTTGATACAATTATGCTTGGACAATTTGTTTGTTTGAAAAATTTATTGACAACTTATGGATATTTATTTCACATGATTCATACATCATTTCTATTGCCGAAGATGGATAGTCAAATTGGAAAGGTAAGACCCAACCTTTACCTCACCAATGACAATCCCTCATCTATTCGTGAAATAAAAAGGATTGGCCCATTTCTAGTTTATTTTGTATTCAAGTTTTTACTCTTTCATTATGATGAAATTAATAGTTGTCAAATTTTGATTCCTATTCAAATTTCTGGCAGTTCTTTTATCTTCCACCCTAGAGAGATCCAAACATTCGACTTGAGGACAAGTCGCTTTGAAGACGAGGGGAATGATGTAAGCATGCCTGAGGAATCCTCGAGTGCAAACCAAGATCTAATCGAGCTTCCAAGAGGACCCATAACTCGAGCTGATGCTAAGCATTTCCTACAAGCTATTTTAGCTTCCAGTGCAACACCTTGGTTCGAAACAAGGCCCAGTGCTCACAAAATCAGCTTGAAGCAACTATCCAAAGAACCCATGCATTGTTGGCAAGCTGATCCTAGCTCATTTCCAGCTCCTCGAGTTCCATCCAGCTCAATTCAGCTTATTTGAGCTCATTTCAGCTCGTTTGAGCTCAACCGAGCTTACTTTTAGCTCATTCTTCATTTCAATAAATTAAACTAAATTTTAGTTTTATACAAATTAGTTTGCTACAGCTCATTAATGAAAATCCTAGCTCAAATAAGTTCATTAAATGTTTTCACTTAGTTTGAGCTAGCCAAACTTAATACTAGTAGCTAGTCTTTAATTAATGTGTTTAGTTTAGCTTAACATGATATTTATGATGTCTAGTTCATGCTCTTAACATGTTCAGCTGAATATACATTGGGATTTAATGTGTTCATGTTTCTTGTAGGTTCAACCGAATGTATTGAGTACATTAAATGAGATTCATGCACGGCCAGGTACATGGATTATGAGAGTTCATGCATGAACGAATTTTATGCATGGTGGGCTGGCTATTGGTGATTCCCAAGCAACCTTTTGGCCAAGAGTTAAGTTCCACAAAGTGACCGAATACATGGAGGAGCCATTAATGCAAGTACATGCATGGCTTAATACATCGTATGGAAGGATGCATTCACAACTAATGTTCAATAGATGGCATTTGAAGGAATTCATGTATTGGGGATGTTCATGCAAGTGGGGGCTATTTTATGCACATTTATTTGAAGATTCATTGATGTGAGGACGCCCGGGGCATCCTCGAATGCAAACCAAGATCTAATCGAGCTTCCAAGAGGACCTATAACTCGAGCTAATGCTAAGCATTTCCTACAAGCTGTTTTAGCTTCTAGTGCAACACCTTGGTTCGAAACAAGGCCCAATGCTCACAAAATCAGCTTGAAGCAACTATCCAAAGAACCCATGCATTGTTGGCAAGCTGATCCTAGCTCGTTTCCAGCTCCTCGAGCTCCATCCAGCTCAATTCAGCTCATTTGAGCTCAACCGAGCTTACTTTCAGCTCATTTCTTTTCCATTCCAATAAACTAAGTTCTAATTTAGTTTTTAATCAAGTTTGCTACAGCTCATGCAGAAACCCCTAGCTCAACTTAGCTCACTAAGTGATTTTGATTATTTTGAGCTAGCCATATTTACTTGATAGTTGACCTATAATTATTATGTTTGAATTAGTTAATGTCATTAAGTTGTTTAGTCAATATTTTTAATTATGATTATATGGATAATTATTTTATTTAATTATGTTATTTAATTATGTAGGTTCAACCGAATGTGGAAGATTCATTCATGATAAGATGCATGAACAGGAAAGTACATTGAATGGGAAGATACATGCATGGATCGGTTCAATGTTTGGAAGCCATACATTCATGAACATGGAGAGTTAATGAATATTGAAGATGCATCTCCCATGGACGGCACACATGTATGTATGAGGGAAATTAAATGCAAGTACATGTACGGCTAGATTCAAGCCTCCTACCAAGTTCCATGTACAGCCGATGCATGTGGGAGGACTCTTGGTGTTTCCTAAGCACCTATTCAGCCAAGAAACACCTCTTGGAAGTATCATGCACACCTTGGCCAAACCTAGACAACCCGTTGAGCTCCTAAAGCTGTACATCCATCAAATGATTAAAGCTCATACTTGAAGCTATCCAAACACATCCCTATCAGCCGAATCAAGACTAGATAATTAATGTTTTCATTCAAGAACATTCTAGTTAGTTCATGACTGAATTTACTTAGTCTTTAAGCTAGCTAGTTTGTCCATTCGGCTACTACATGATAGCTTATAAATAGTTTGCTCATTTCATTATAAAAGAGACTTTTTGCCAAATTTGTTAATGAACATTTGTTCCTGTGAGGTTGCTTCCTCTCATATCTCGTACAAGTTTCGAAAGACTTATCTGGCTTGTGCTAGTGGCGTCAATCGTCTTGTTTTGAACTTATCACCAAACTTGGTGTGGCGTTCACCTATCCATCTATCCATCTTTTCACCTTAACAATATAGGAACCAGGGTGACACTAGTTAGTGTTGAATCATTCCTGAAGTTAAGCTCGTTTCCCATTTCCATCTTTCAAAATATTTTTTTGTTAACCAAACCGAGCCATTTATCCATCATCCATCTTTGCTACCCTTAACCGAACCTATTGCTACTTCTACACTTCTTGAAACCTTCCGCTTATCCTAATCTATTCTTTTACTTCTATTACTAAAATTCGAGGCATGAATAATTCTCTCGTCTATGATCGGGCAACTACGTGAATTCGACTCAACTTTTCGGGCCGAATCACATCATTCATGGACCGTAATTAAGGAAGAACATGCATTGGGACGTTTCATGCTTGTATTCTGCATATCCAAGATGTCCATTCAAGTATTCAAGGTACATTCAAGCTTCATTCGGCCAAAGGAGATGTAGGAGTATTAAAGGGCTGCACATTCATGAACTATGGTTTTTCTTCTAGGCTAAGTATGCATGAATGCATCAAGTGAAGCAACATGATGGTTCGGCCAATTCATGCACCATCTTCAAGCATGAACCAAATTTTAATGCTTTTGTGTGAGCATGTTAAATACAAATGTGAACAGAATTTAAGTTAGTGTGAACATCATATATGCCGAATATCAATAGACATCTTAGGCTTATAAATAGTTTGTTTATTTCATTGTAAAGGGACTTTTTCCAAATTATTAATGAACATTGTTCTTGTGAGGTTGTTTCCTCTCATATCTCGTACAAGTTTCGAAAGACTTATCTAGCTTGTGCTAGTGGCGTCAATCCTTCTTGTTTGAACTTATCACCAATCTTGGTGTGGCGTTCACCTATCCTTCTATCCATCCTTTCACCTTAACAATATAGGAACCGGGGTGACACTTTTTAGTGTTGAATCATTCTTGACGTTAAGTTTTAATTTCCATCCCCATCTTTCAAATTTCTTTTTGTTAACCAAACCAGGCCATTTATCCATCATCCATCTTTGCTACCCTTAACCGAACCAATTGCTAATTCTACACTTCTTGAAACCTTCCGCTTATCCTAACCTATTCTTTTACTTTTATTACTAAAATTCGAGGCACGAACAATTCTCTCGTCTACGATCGGGCAACTACGTGAATTTGACTCAACTTCCCGGGCTAAATCACATCATTTGGTATCACAGCTTGTAAAACGAGAGGTGCCGACGTTCGTATCAAGATCGAATAGGTTCGTAAAAAAATTGAATTAAAAAAATTCAAAATTAAAAAAATTTGAAATTAAAAAAAATAAAATTTTAAGTTGTAATTTTTGTTCTCTCTATTGTAATAGTGATATTGTGAAATAAAAAAAAATGAAATTTATAAAAAAAAAGAAAAGTGAAGTGATCAAGTTCGATTCTATTGTTTATATTTTATTCCGATCATCAAGTGTTCTTCTTCTTCAATATTTTGTACCCCCTCAAAATGCCAGACTATACCAAAATTTTCTTTTAGCCTACCCGTACACCATACATCTTTTCCCTTGTAACCATTCTGAAGCTGACCCCAAAGCACTGAGATGAGTCAACAAAACAAACTACGAGGTTACGAGAGTAAGCGTGAGTGGTAAAAGGCTAGAGTGTGTGAGAGCATTCGAGAGTTGAAAAAGCCTAAAACGAGTGCAAACACGAGTGGAGTGTTCATCAAATTATTTTTTTCGAGTGAAATAGTGAGGTTTGTGGTTAGGAATTTCATCTTTCTATTTTAATCATTTTTTTCTTCTAAATCATGTTGCAAGAAGAATTTTCAGAATTTGAATTTCAGTATTTATTGAAAGAGATGGAGTGCATGCTCGACCAAAAAATCAAGCCCATCCAAGAAAAGCGAGATCATGGAGCAAGAGCCCAACGAGAGCAAGGTCGAGGGACAGATTAAAGACTATCAAGAAAATAATCGTCCAATGACTATTTTGGAAAAGACCTATATTGTGATTCTTTTTCATCTAGGAATTTGAGACGAAATCAAACAAATGTCGAGTTTGAAGCCTATTATGCTGGCAAATAAGAAAGCACAAGTCAATCTTCGTGTACACCAAGTTATTCATCCATGAAGAATCAATATCGAAGAGATGATCATCGTTTGTATGAAGACCCCTCTTCTCATTCTCAACGAAAAGTCTCTCATTCTAATTCCTTCTTGTATTCTTCCTCTTATAATAAAATCAAAAAAGCAAATGAGAAAGAATTTGAAAGAAAAGAAACAAAAGAAAAGGAGTGTGAAAGAAAACAAAAGGAGAATAAGAAAAAGGAAAATGAAATTGAAAAAGAAAGTGAAAAAGAAAAAGAGAAGGAAAAAGAGATCGAGATCGAGACCAAGAGTGAAAAAGAATGTGAGAAGAAAAAGAAAATTGAAAAAGAAGCGAGTGAAAACGAAGAACAAGAGCAAGAAAAAGTGAGGAGTGTTTCAACTAACCGAACTACAAGTTTTCCTTGTATTGCTTCCTCTTTTCAGGTTCCTGAAGAATCGATTAATAAGTTCCATCTACATTACCTCCCAAAGGAGAGACAGTTCGCATTGGTTGGTAAAGGTAATCCTAGCCCACCCATGCCACAAGGTAAGGAAGGTAAGTGTTTCGGTCTCCACCGACCTATTTGAATATTTGTGATTATATTGATGATATGGCCAACTGCCATTCTTTGATTAATGGAGATGTGTTTATTTTAAACGACGGCAAGGAGACCATTACTCATGAAAATTGTGGTGTTGACGAGCATGTTGGTGAAGTAAGTATAAATCAGCACAAACAATTTTTGAATTTGTGTGTTAAAGAGTTGCCATGTAAAACTCCTAGTCCGATTGTTTGTGATGGTGGTGTAATGTTGTTGCCTTGTTGTGAAAATTTTGCATGCTTGTGTAGGTTTGATCGAGTGAGACTTGAGTTTAATGATTATTGTAATGATTGCTTGATCCAATCTTCTTTGATTAACATACGTGGGACATTGGAAATCAAGAAACTCTTATTGCATATTGAATCAAGTGACCAAGCTCATGTGTTTAAACCTATAATTTGTTATTTTGGTTCGATATGTGGGGAACTCAAGCATCCTAAATTTTGTGCGAATAATTTATGTTTACTTGATGCTTGGACTATGAATAAGGAAATGAAAATTAAAGATTCTGCTTATAACTTAAAATTGTTCCTTGTTCATTCTATGTTGCTGGTTATGAAATTCTTATTTCACCTTGAAAGGGTAAGATCAACTCATGCTTTTGATCCTGGTATCGATTCATACACTCAATTGATGAATATCATTTCAGTATGTCCCTTCAAGTTCACCAACCATGGAGACACTATCATCTATCATTTTTGTGAAGGAGACACTTTGAAAAGTGAGAATTGTTTTTGTAATTACTCTTCATTTCAGGTTTCTCAAGGATCATGTGAAGAGCTTTGGCTTCAATACCTTTCCGAGGAAAGAAGGATTATGTTGGTTGAAAAGGGTAAAACTAATTTTCATCTCCCTAGTCACAACGGTAAGCAAGGTGAGTTTACAATAGTCCTTAGGCCGCTCTATTCGAATAGAATCAATGATTTTGCTCATGACTTGTGTCCGAAAAAGATTCCATCCATTGATATGGTAAATTGCTATTCTTTATTTGATGAAGCATTATCTTGTAAGACATTCCGTCCATTCGCTTTTTAAAATGCTGTTTTGAATATGTTCATTTATATGAATCATTATTGTTTTGATACAATTATGCTTGGACAATTTGATTTATTGACTATGGATATTCATTTCACATGATTCATACATCATTTCTATTGCCGAAGATGGATAGTCAAATTGGAAAGGTAAGACCCAACCTTTACCTGACCAATGACAATCCCTCATCTGCTCGTGAAACAAAAAGGATTGCCCCACTTCTAGTTTGTTTTGTATTCAAGTTTTTACTCTTTCATTATGATGAAATTAATAGTTGTCAAATTTCGATTCCTATTCAAATTTCTGGCAGTTCTTTTATCTTCCGCCCTAGAGAGATCCAAACGTTCGACTTGAGGACAAGTCACTTTGAAGACGGGGGGAATGATGTAAGCATGCCCGAGGCATCCTCGAGTGCAAACCAAGATCTAATCGAGATTCCAAGAGGACCCATAACTCGAGCTGATGCTAAGCATTTCCTACAAGCTGTTTTAGCTTCTAGTGCAACACCTTGGTTCAAAACAAGGCCCAGTGCTCACAAAATCAGCTTGAAGCAACTATCCAAAGAACCCATGCATTGTTGGCAAGCTGATCTTAGCTCGTTTCCAGCTCCTCGAGCTCCATCCAGCTCAATTCAGCTCATTTGAGCTCATTTCAGCTCGTTTGAGCTCAACCGAGCTTACTTTCAGCTCATTCTTCATTTCAATAAATTAAACTAAATTTTAGTTTTATACAAATTAGTTTGCTACAGCTCATTAACGAAAATCCTAGCTCAAATAAGTTCATTAAATGTTTTCACTTAGTTTGAGCTAGCCGAACTTAATGCTACTAGCTAGTCTTTAATTAATGTGTTTAGTTTAGCTTAACATGATATTTATGATGTCTAGTTCATGCTCTTAACATGTTCAGCTGAATATACATTGGGATTTAATGTGTTCATGTTTCTTTTAGGTTCAACCGAATGTATTGAGTACATTAAATGAGATTCATGCACGGCCAGGTACATGGATTATGAGAGTTCATGCATGAACGAATTTTATGCATGGTGGGCTGGCTATTGGTGATTCCCAAGCAACCTTTTGGCCAAGAGTTAAGTTCCACAAAGTGACCGAATACATGGAGGAGCCATTAATGCAAGTACATGCATGGCTTAATACATCGTATGGAAGGATGCATGCACAACTATTGTTGAATGGATGGCATTTGAAGTAATTCATGTATTGGGGACGTTCATGCAAGTGGGGGCTATTTTATGCACATGTATTTGAAGATTCATGGACCGTAATTAAGGAAGAACATGCATTGGGACGTTTCATGCATGTATCATGCATATCCAAGATGTCCATTCAAGTATTCAGGGTACATTCAAGCTTCATTCGGCCAAGGGAGATGTAGGAGTATTAAAGGGCTGCACATTCATGAACTATGGTTTTTCTTCTAGGCTAAGTATGCATGAATGCATCAAGTGAAGCAACATGATGGTTCAGCCAATTCATGCACCATCTTCAAGCATGAACCAAATTTTAATGCTTTTGTGTGAACATGTTAAATACAAATGTGAACAGAATTTAAGTTAGTGTGAACATCATAGATGCCGAATATCAATAGACATCTTAGGCTTATAAATAGTTTGTTTATTTCATTGTAAAGGGACTTTTTCCAAATTATTAATGAACATTGTTCTTGTGAGGTTGCTTCCTCTCATATCTCGTACAAGTTTCGAAAGACTTATCTAGCTTGTGCTAGTGGCGTCAATCCTCCTTGTTTGAACTTATCACCAATCTTGGTGTGGCGTTCACCTATCATTCTATCCATCCTTTCACCTTAACAATATAGGAACTAGGGTGACACTTTTTAGTGTTGAATCATTCCTGACGTTAAGTTCGATTTCCATCCCCATCTTTCAAATTTCTTTTTGTTAACCAAACCAAGCCATTTATCCATCATCCATCTTTGCTACCCTTAACTAAACCTATTGCTAATTCTACACTTCTTGAAACCTTCCGCTTATCCTAACCTATTCTTTTACTTCTATTACTAAAATTCGAGGCACTAACAATTCTCTCGTCTATGATCGGGCAATTACATGAATTTGACTCAACTTCCCAGGCCGGATCACATCAGTTGGTAGGTTGTTTATGGTTTGGGGAAAGAAATGAAATTCGGTTGAACTAGAAGATTTGGGAAATTGACGAAATATGGTATGGTTGGTCTTAAAAACAAGTTGAACCGATATTAGCAAATATCGACCCGAGACTTATTAGTTCTTAAGAAGGGATGGTTGAAACGAAATGGACCTCGACCCACTATCTAGGCAGATAGAAACCTCGGTATAAAGTGTTTTGAACGCCACACTAAAACTACTGATAAGTTCAGTTTCGTAAAAGAAATAGGTTGACGTCACTATTAGGTAGATAAGCCAACAAAAATCTTAAACGAGACTTAGAGAAGAAAATTCTCACAAAAACAAAAGTTCGACTATCAATTTGGCAAAAAAGTCCTTTTACAAAGAAATAAACGAACTATTTATAGCATTAACTTGTGCTAGCCAAATGGACAAAGACTAGCTTAAGGATTAAGCAAATTCGGCTATGAATAGACTAGAATGATCTAGAACAAAACCATAAGTCTTCCATGTCTAAGTGCAGCCCTTGGAACGCCACAAGTCAGCTTCTTAATGAAGGAATTTCAGCTAAATGTATTTGGGATGCATGAGGAGTTGATTGGACATGTCTAGGTTCAGCCATGAGCTTAATGGAGTCATTCAATTTGCAATGCTTGGCTGAATAGGTGTGAGTATTAATGGGGCATTTTGAAAGCCTTTAAAAGTGTAAACATCATGGTTGAAAGGTCTCTTGAGTGTGAATGCTTCAAACTGAATAGACAACAAGTGTGAAAGGAAGCTTGGCTAGTGTGAATGCCTTGATGGATACCTTAGGAAGATATTCGGCCAACTTGGGAAATTAAAGGGGCAACTCTTCCTTGGCCGAATAGTTACTTAGATAAACTAAATAATCAGCCACCATGCATGTATGCATGAATCCTCTAAGGCCTTGAATCTGGTCGTGCATGTATCCTCCCATTCATTGAAGCAAATCGTGCATGCACCTACATGAATGAAAAATAATTCATTAAGTCCCATGTGAACACCTTAAATTCGGCACAAACATTCCAATCATTAATTCGGTTATTACATAATTAAAACATGTAATATAAAACACAACTTAATTACTAATGTGAGCTTAATTGAAAAACATAGTTAATTTATAGTAGCTAATAATTGAACTTATTCAAGTAAAGAGTCAACACTAATATAATAAGCTATAAATAACCCATGAGCTACGATTAAACTCGTGAGCTATATTTGAGCTAAGTCTGAGCTCGGGAGCTGTAGTTGAGCTGAAAACAAGCTCATGAGTTCGAATTGAGCTGGGTGTGAACTTGTTAAGCTAGAACTGAGCTTGCTGAGCTAGTTGTGAGCTGGACAAGCTAGGAATAAGTTACGAGGACGACTTGGTGAGCTAACCCACGAACTCTCGAGTAAACTGGTGATAGATTTGGCCCAAACTCGATCAACTAGAGCTGAAATTGCATCTTTAAACCTCTTGGCCCAAGCTCGGGTAATCAGTCCTACAGGCAGCTCGAGAGGATCTACATTGGCAGCTAGCAACTCAGGGGTGTGGTCGTATCAGTTCGGTAGAAAAGGCAAATTGAGTCCGAGGTTTATTAGGCCGTATGAGATTACTGAGCGTATTGGGCCAGTAGCATATAGACTGTTGTTGCCACTAGAACTAGAAAAGATTCATGATGTGTTTCACGTATCGATGCTTCAATGATATAGATCCGATCCTTCGTATGTGATTTCTCTGTTTGAGATTGAAATTCAGTCTAATATGACTTACGAAGAAAATCATATTCGTATCTTAGCTCGCGAAGTTAAAGAACTGCGAAATAAGAGAATTCCGTTAGTGAAAGTAATGTGGAATCGACATGGTATTGAAGAAGCCACGTGGGAGCCTGAAGATGCTATGAGTAACAATATCCAAATCTGTTTATCGGTAAGATTTTCGGGGACAAAAATCCCTTAAAAGGGAGAATTGTAACAGTCTAGTTTAGACCCTAGTTGAAATAGTGGTTTCAGGACCACAAATTTTGCCAAAAAAATATTTAAATATTATTATCTATGCTTATGATATGTGAAATATCATGTGTGAAAGTTTCGTATGAAAATTTGATTGTTTGTGTGCTTAATTTGATAAAAGGATCTAATCGCGTAAAATGTAAAAGTTGTCTGTTATTTGTTAAAAGTGCCTATTTGATTTGGCTTTATGATTGTAAGGTCCTTATGAGGTTATTTGACCATTGAATGAATTAAATGACTTAAATGGCCTTAATGTAATGGTTTATTTATGTTTTAATGTAAGGGCAAAATGGTAAAATAATTATTAAATGAATTAAAATAAATCCAAAATCATGAAAATGGCCATTAACATCCATTTTACCAAAAATTGATGAACAAAAGAAAAGAAAAAGAATATTAAGGTTCGGCTAAGGAAATCTTTGATTAAGGTATGTGTTTTAATCTATTTTTTTGATAATTTCTATGTTTTTATGATCATTGCTTTGAATACTATCAAGCCCATGTCTCAATTTCTAATTTTGTTAATGATTTTGAAATATGCCATTGATGAAACTATGAGTTTTGTGAAGTTAGTTGTTGATAAATGGAAGATATGTTTTGTGTTAACATGTTTTGTCTTTGGATTTTTGATGAATTTGAGTAAAATGGGCTAAATTGTGAAAATTGTAAATTTAAGACTAAAATGTGAAATAAATGGAATGTGTGGACTAGTATGAGTACTAGGAGGATTCGGCTAAGCTTGTGTAAAAGCAAATTATGTGTATTTTGTAATTTTGTGAATTAGGGACTAAATGAAAATGTGAGGGCTAGTTTGTAAAGTGCCCTAAATATGTGTTTTTGGATTGATTTGAATGAATATGAAAGTGAATAAGTTAAATTTTAATTTATATAGATTGAGAATTAAAGAATACGGAATTAGATCGAGGAAAGTCAAAAATCGTCGAGTAGCCGATTCTATCCATCCAAATTCGTACGAGGAAAGTTGATATACAAATAAACATGTTTGAATTGAATTATTATTGTTCATATGATATTTAATTCAAGCTCAATATGTGCTATCCAAGAAAGTATCTACAAAGTTCCAACGTTTGAAAAGCCCCGTACGAACCTTAGGAATAGTTAGGAGACATATGTCATGACATAGGATTCCGATATGTGTTATTGTGTAAGACCACGTCTGGGATGTTGGCATCGACTTTTGTTTTACGTGTAAGACCATGTCTGGGACATTGGCATCGTATTTGATTTTGTGTAAGACCCTATCTGGGACAGTGGCATCGATGTTTGATTACATGTAAGACCACGCCTGGGATGTTGGCATTGTATATGCTTTTTGAACTATCTGTGTATCCTTATGTTTCTAAAAGGTTCAAACGGGTATTCCGAGAAAATGAATGACTTTGTGAAATTGTATCCGATTCAGGTATATTTGAATTGTATATGATGATTGAGAATGGAAGGTAAGTATACAAGAAAATGATGATATATGATCTAAGTATGTGAACATATGTTATATGTGTAAATGAATTGAGATTATGTAACATGTATATGAGCAAGAGGTTTGTGTTAGTTTTTGGCTACAAAGTATATGTAAATTTATGATGCTTATATGTTTTGAATGATAAGTTTATTTGTATATGGCTTACTAAGTTTTTGAAAGCTTACTTTGTGTGTGTTTGTATTGTTTTATAGATATAGAAGCTACTGTGAGCTCGGGGACCGTCGAGGATCGTCACCACACTATCGAACTGTGACGGCCCTAAATTGACCCTAGTCAGAAAGTGGTTTCGGGACCACAAAACCGAAGTATAAAAATAAAGAACTGTTAGTTTCTATGTTTAATGTGCATGAATATGCATGTGTGAAAATTTCAATCTTTAATTTATTCATTTGAGTGTGAATCTTTTTAATAGGACTTATATGAGACAAATGTGAAATATGATAGGTAATTCTAGAAGTGATTCAATAATGCATGAAATAAAAAGGGTGGACTTGCATGTCAATTTCCCCACTAAATTAATAGTGGCCGGCCATGACATGATGATAAGCAATATGTGTTTGTAATAATAATAAAATAATGTATTAATGGCATAAAATAATAATAATAATAATAATAAAAGGGGTTAAACTAATTTGATGAATAAAACAAAAAAAAGAAAATTTGTGTTCATCTTTTAGCAATCCTTGGCCAAACTCTAAGAAGAAAGGGAAGGGGAAACAAGCATTTGGTCACTCCTAGCCTTGATTAAGGTATGAAATTCATAATAGCTTTTGAAATTGTTGAATGTATTGAGTTAGTTACTAAGTCCCTTAGTTAGCCCATGTCCAAATCTTGAATTTTGGTTGGTATCATGAGTAATTGGTTAAGAGAAAAATGTTCAAGAAATGGTTGTTGTTCATGTTATTTGGATGAAAATGGTACATAGGTGAATTAGAGTCTAACAAATGAGCACATTTGGGCATTAGTTGCTAAATGGAAAAGAATCAACTAACAAGTTGTGTTCTTTGGCCGAATATGGTTTTAGGTATTTGGGTAACGTATGCATTTTTTAATTGATGGAATGAAGAGGATGCTTTAATTGTGTTAAGGACAATTGTAGGTTAAAATAAGGTTTGCTAAGCTAGCTATTAAGGTGAAATACAAATGTTAACAATTGATTTCTAGTGTATATATATATGTGTATTAGCTTGAATTTTGAACTTGAATAATGGTTTGAACACCATGTATTGTATTGAGAATGTTGAAGTGAATTTTATAGATAATTGTTTGATAAATTCGGTTGTTAATATACATACTTGAATAACATGTATACTAGGAATGTTTGAAAGAGTGATTTAGTATTAAACTGTTTGAGGACAGCTGCAGTAAGGTGATTTTGGAAAATCACCATAATTTGTAGGAGTTGAGTTAGAAGCTGGATAAATTATGTAAGTAAAGCTTGAAGAGTCTAGTTTCTTTTGTATAGAAACAAAAGAGTTACCGATCTTGAGATATTTGCAGTATTGTGGGGTTGAGTCGAAATGACTACTAGATGTCCTGTTCCGTTTTTATAAAATCATTATAAATTGTACAAAAATGGCCTTAAGATAAAATTTATATGCCTAGATTCCTTAATGAGTCTAGTTTCAAATGAAATAAGTGAGAACACATTTTGAATTCTGTATAATGAGAAATTTGATTCGTAGTGAAGAGTGGTCACTTTAGTCAAGCAGTGAAACAAGGTGAAATTTAAGAAAAATCTGGTATTGTTGGGCTAAACTAAAAATTATGAAGATTTTATGGATAATAGATAAATGAGTCTTCTGTCAAGAAAAATTTACGGCAATCGATTTGGAGTTTCATAACTCCAATTATAAATACTTTACTGGCTGTTGCTCAGGAAGTTAGTTTATAGGGAAATTGTAATTATATTGTAAACATTAAAGAAAATTTGTTAATAAATAAATTTTCAATTTTTATAAAGCTTACTATAATCTATATGTGTGAAAGCCGAATCTATATGTAGTACATCCTTAAAGTAATGCTTTAATAGTCGATTAATGACTAGTTTAAATTTGTTGAACTTAAGCTCAAGAGCATAGGGGGACAATTTCTGATAAGGGGAAAGAAAAAGTAGCCGAGTAGCCACTTTGCCACCGTTCAAGTATATCCGAGGTAAGTCTTCGAGTAATGGAACTTAGTCTATGAATTGATAAATCTTGATCATATTTAAGCATAACAATTAGTCTATAACATAATGGTTCTACTTGATTTATGTAGTGAGATAAATAGCTTGTACTTATGATTTGTAATTGAATAGTTATTGAAATTGTGTTGAATGGCAAATCGAAATCGTGCCCTCATATGGGTCTATTGAGCCGAAAGTGGAATGGTTATTAAGCTTGTTGTGCTTGTGTTCTAGTAATGTGAATGAAATACCGATGTATTAAGATGATAAGACATATGCATGATAAATTGAGACTATATCCGGGCTAAGACCCGCAGACCTTGCGTGAGTGTTATATCCGGGTCAATTCCCGAAGGCATACGTGCTGGTCGATTATATCCGGGTCAATTCCCGAAGGCATACGTGCTGGTCGATTATATCCGGGTTAAGTCCCGAAGGCATACGTGCTAATTTTCATATCCGGGCTAAGTCCCGAAGGCATTCGTGCTAGTTGCTATATCCGGGTTAAATCCCGAAGACATTCGTGTTGATTCGGAATTGGTGATACAGCTGTAATAATTCCAATAAGTACGTTCGAAATTCTAAGATGATAAGGTATGTTTTATATATATACATTGTAAAGGTTGATTTGGTTTTAAATGTATTCGTTCAATTGAATAGTGAACTCCGAGTCGAATCTTAGGGTTGCATGAAATATTTAGCTTATTCGAGGTACGAAATTTTTGACTACAATGAAATTTAGTCAGGTTTGACTCTGTGCGTATGAATATAATGATTGAAGTGTGAGGTAACATAATCATGGAGTTTTATGTTATGTATTTATTTATCTTATAAACGTTATGTTTTAGTTGTAAATGATCTCATTACTTAAACTTACTAAGCATCGAAATGCTTACTCACGCGCTTAAATTCTCTGTTTTTTTTAGATCTCGTTCGTTAGCTATCGATCTCGGGGATTTCAAAGACGAAGTCATTCACACTATCCAAGCCCACTTGGTACCTTGTAGTTGAACTTTAAAAATGGCATGTATAGGATGGACTTTTGATGTTAATACGTATCTTTTGGTGTGTATATATATATAGCCATGCGAAAATGGCTTGTTAAGTTATTATATAATTTCCACTTAGTTAATATGTATGTGTAGTTGATATATAATTAATCTTTTAAATATTTTGATCGAATTGAACTTATGAATGAATCAAGATAATTATTAAATTAATGTGACTCCTTGTCTGTTGTATGAATGGAATTATCCGATTATAATTAAAAGAAACTTCTTGCATATTTGGTAATACTTCTTAAATCCTTCCGGCGACGGATGCGGGATTAGGGGTGTTACACGAACCTTATTTTTGTACCTTTTGAAAATGTATATATTGAAGTATGGCATGTATAGGCTAGAAGTGTTTTGATATGTTTTGTAATGTATATATCATGCCATGTGATATGGCTTTTATTTGGCCAAAAGAGTTGGTCAAATTTGGTAAGTTTTGTTATGTAATTGTTTGAGAGTTTGGTAAGTTTATAACATGAGATTGAATGATGTATATCAAGGTTTATAAACCATATGTTTTGATATGATTTTGTCTTATATTTTGGCATAAATTAGTAAGGTTTATGAATATGTAAATGGTTGATAATGTTGTGATATGAATGACATATGTTTTGGTATTGAAATTAGTTGAAATTGTAGTGCATATATGCTTGGTTTGGTGCTTGTATGTTTGACCCAATTAGGGTGGCAAATTGGCTATTCAAATGGCCTGTTTTTGTCCACACGGGCAGGGACACGGGCGTGTGTCTCAGTCGCGTGCGACAGATGACTATATTACACGACTGTGTGTCCCCTGGGGTACCCTACAATTATAAGTCAGGCTCGACCATAGCCAAGGCACACGGGCGTGTGGCTAGCCGTGTGACCCAAGTCAGTGTTGATGATGGCCAAGACATATGGGCGTGTCTTGTAACCGTGTCATTAAGTCAGTATGTATGCCTGTTGTGACATGGTCTAGACACACTGGCATGTCTAATGCTGTGTGAGGCACAGGCTTGTTCACACAGGCGTGTGGCCTGTATAACTTTGAAAATTATTTAAGTTTTGGAAAAATTTTGTATGTGTTTGGTTTAGTCCTGACCCCTTTCTAATGCATGTTTAAGGTCTCGATGACCTATATAAGGGACTCTATATTGATTTATGGTCTCTAATGATATGATGTTTGTGAAATGAATGTTAAATGTTTCGATTTGTCTGGTAATGCCTATAACCCTAGTCTGGCGACGGATATGGGTTAGGGGTATTACACAAAGGCAACCAAAGCATGCTATTTCATACACATTTCATGCCATTTATAAACATACCATTTTATCATCTCAAAATCAATCCTCAACATGCCATCTTCCTAGCAATAATATACCAATTAACATCTAGCTAGTTGAGCAACTCATAACCATCACAAGAACCATATCAAATATGCCAAAACACAAGGCAACTATTATCACATATATCACTTATCAAACTCATAAATTAAGCCAACTTAAATGGCTAAATACACACCAAGTTTACATCATTTCACAAGCCAATACACGTGGCTAATATCATAACTCAAAACTTATCAAAAACTCACTAGCCTATACATGCCATATACCATAATTACAAAGCATCTAAAAACACCATCAAGTAGTTGACAGTGTGATGACGGTTCCTGATGATCCCCGATGTTTGAGCTAGCTTCGATAATCTATAAAACAGGGAAAAAACACACAAAGTAAGCTTTAAAAGCTTAGTAAGCTATATACAAATAAAATTACCACATGAATTAACATCATTTCCATCAATAGGCAAATTATGAGTAAGCACATATAAGCTCACAAATCTTTCCTAGTGTATACATATTCAACATCATAAGTGATTTCATCACATACTTCCCTTTTCAATACTTGTATGAATCTCGTACATACCTGAGCCACTTAACTCATTCACACATTCTTTCTCGACTTGACTTTGCCCGTTGAACCTATCAGAATCGTTAAGGATAGTCAAAAATCACATATAGCTCGTACAATGCTATATCCTAGATATTGTCTTACGTATTATCATATATCGATGCCAATGTCCTAGATATGGTCTTACACGAAATCATATAACGATGCCAATGTCCCAGACATGGTCTTACACGTAATCACAATACAATGCCAATGTCCCAGACATGGTCTTACATGTAATCACATCTCGGTAATCCTAATGTCAAGACATTTGTATCCTATATTATTCCTAAGGTTTGTACGGGACTTTCGAATATCATAACTTTATCGATTCTTGCTCGTATTTGCACGTTCAACATTCATAGCAATTCAATGACAAATAAACATTTATAAATCAATTTAAAGGTATTTATTCCTACATGAACTTACCTTGTATTTGGGATAAATGGACTGAATCGACTATTTGATAACCTTTAATTTTCCCCGATCTAAATCCGATTTCTTTTTTCTGATCTATATACATTCAAAATTAACTCATTTATTCATCAAATCATTCAATTTAGTCCACAAACACATGTTTGGGCATTTTTACACTTTAGCCCTTAAAATTCCATATTTTTACAATTTACTCCCTAATTCACAAATACACAAAATTCATACAATTTAATCCAATTCCACCATAGCCGAATTTCACTAGTGTCCCTAGTAACCCACATATTTCATTTATTTCACATTTCAACCCCTTAATTGACACATTTCACAAATTAATCCCTAATAGACATTTTTACTCAAATTCACTTAACAAAATTTGTGTAACTATCAACAAATATTCATTTTTCATCATAAAACATTCAAAAGCCCAAGCATTCAATAATGGCACTTCACCAAATCATGGAAAAATTCAAAAATTAAGGCATGGGCTAGCTAGAACACAAAGCAACGATCTCAAAAACATAAAAATCATCAAAAACTGAGCTAAAATCGCACCTTAATCAACCTATGCAAGTGCCAAACCATAAATGAGCAACAATGGTTCTTTTTCTTCTTCAATATTTTGACCTCAAATTTATGGTTTCAAAACTACTATTCTAATTTAAGCTAAAACTGGGCTGTTACACACATATCCATTTATGGACTCAAAATATCAACCATATATGCATATATGTGAACATAATCAAATCTACCAAATCAAGCCAACATTCATGGCCATATTTACAAACCAAAACATATGCCATTACAAGTCATTACAATTGACCAAAATTACTATCAATCCATAATCAAAATGACTCAAAACACTTATACATGCCATATACTTAATTTACCAAAGTTCAAAGGTACCAAGTGATAAGTGGTAGCGTGAAACAATCTCCGACAATCCACGAATCTAAGCTAGCTTTGATATTACTATAAAACACGAAAAAAATACACAAAGTAAGATAATAAGCTTAGTAAGCTCGTATGATATAAACATAACTAATCATAAATACACCATTCATCAATTTAAACATATTAACATGTAATTTATGATAACAATCAAACCTTCCTCATACCTATTCATATAATTATATACAATTTCATAACTTCTTCTATTTAAAGCTCATACTTTCCATGTACATACTTGTACAAATTCATAACGAGTTCATACCTATTCGAAATACTGCCGAATACTCGATATCATGGACACTAGGTGCCAATACACAGCTAAAGCTATTTTAATCTCGCACATTAAGTGCTTTACATAGCCAATGCTATCTCGATCTCGCACACTAAGTGCCATATATAGCCAAAGCTATTCTGAATCACATATTAAGTGCCATACATAGCTGAAGCTATCTCGAATCGCACACTAAGTGCCATACATAGTCAAATTATAGTCAAATATGACTGTAGTCTCGTATACACAATTTATGCAATATCAAAGAATTTAAAGCATAATTATAACAATGCTTATTACATACGAACTTACCTCAGATGTTAACGGCGAAATAAGTCTAGTCGATAACTTTCATTTTTCCCCGATCCTAATCCAAATTCCATTTTTCTTGATCTAAATATATTCAAAATTAACTCATTTAATCAACTATTCATTCAATTCAATCCAAAGTATACATTAGGTCTATTTTACACATTTGCCTTTAAACTTTCACATTTTTCACAATTTAGTCCTTATTTCATAAAATCACAATTTAATGAAATTCCAAACATACCCATGCTATCCGAATTACTATTATGCCCCTAGCAGCCCATATTTTTCATTTATTTCACATTTTAACCACTAACTTTACACATTTCTCAATTTAATCCCTATTTTACATTTTCACTAAGAATCACTTAATAAAACTTGTTTAACTAACATCAAATATTCATAATCTATCATCAAAAATCAAAATTCATACATATTCTTTAACATTTTTGCAAGATAGTCTTTGGGCTAGCTAGTACTAGCTGCAACGATCTCAAAAACGTAGAAATCATTAAAAAATGAGACAAAAATCACTCTCCAATTAAAGCTTTAAATGGCTGAATCCTAGCTCATTCCCATGGCATTTTTTTCTCTTCAAAAATTGGTGGAATTAAAAGATGATAGATTTGTGGTTTTGTTATTTACTAATTAATTCACAAATTACCTTTTAAACCATTGATATAAAACATTAAATTCACCTAACACATGTCCAAGATTGTCCACTCAAGTTTCAAATGGTTTAATTACAACATAAGGACCTTAATTTTAATAAACTATAGCTATTTGACACCTTTAACTAGTGGAACTCCACTTTAACACTTTACGCGATTTAGTCCTTTTTATCAAATTGACCATTCAAAGGATAAAATTTCTTAACGAAATTTTCACACAATCACTCAATCAGGTTGTAAACATTAAAATAATAATAAAATAAATATTTTTACCTCAAATTTATGGTCTCGAAACCACTGTTCCAATTTGACCAAAAATGGGCTGTTACATTTTCTTTCCTTTTCTTTTTAATAATTTCAAATTCCTTTATTTTTTAATATTTCAATTTTTTGTACACAAATATGAACTAGGTATGTTCTCTTTTTCTTTTACACAGAATTTTTTTTAAAAAAATTACTCCGGGATAGCTAAGAACGTCCGTACTCCATGATTTTGCTAGCTCTGATACCGAATGATACGAACTCATTTTGAGAATGATTCGAGTCGTTTAAATGCCCGATCATAAAATGGAGAAGTATCATTCTTAGTTTGAGTTTAAGGGAATTCGACTAAGTATAAGTGTAAGTAATGGATTTAAAAGGGCTTAGGAATAAGATGGATAGTGGTTTGGGTATGGTAATGAAACAAAGCAAGGCCAAGATGATAGTTAGAATGGATAAGTAAGCTTAAGGTCAAGAATGAACCAATACTATGAAGGAGTATTGACCCGAAACTTATAAGACACTTATGGTGATAAAAGGTTGATAGAAAAGACCTTATCCCACTATCTATGAAAAGATAAGAACCAGAGGTATAAAGGGTTGAACACCACACTCAGTTGAGTGATAAGTTCACAAAGAAACAGTATTGACGCCATTAGCAAGCTAGATAAGTCAAGCTGAATCTTAGAAGAACAATGAGAGTTGAATTAAACTCAAAAAGATATAAAAAGTTCATAAAATATCAAAAGTCTGAAATACATCTTAAGAGCTTCATATTTATAGCTCAAGTACAAGGCTAGCTGAATAGGCACTTTGGAGAGCTGAATGGACAGGAAGTATCAGCTTAATGGAGCTGAAACTTCCATGAAGCTTCCTAGAACGTCCTTTGAAGCTTCCAAGCTGGTTGAAATAAATGTTGAGCTGAATGGACTTGCTTAGGTTTGGCCAAGAGGTGTGTGCACTTGTTTTAATGTGCTGCTTTGATCAGCAGTATAGTTTTGATCTTATTAAAGTTAGCTTGGGGTCTTCAACGATTTTTTGAGTGTGAACAAATGGAATTGAGTAGCCTTTGTGTGTGAATGCCCCAAACCGAATGGACAACTAATATGAAAGGAATTTCTAGCAATGTGAAAGCTCTTGGGTTGTTGGTGTCCACAAAGTGTCAGCTTGGAGAAGAGAGAACAGCAATTCTCCTATGGCCCTTGGTGTTCACGAAAGGTTACTTAGAGAAGAAAAAGCACACCACATTTAAGCCATCCTGATACGAACTCACCTCGGGATGATTTGAGTCATAATAGTTGCCCGATCAATAAATTGGGTAAGTTTGAACGGTTTGCAAATTGGGAATGAAAACAAGGAAGATAGGTTCAAATGGTTAGTTTCGCAATGGATGTGGAAGCAAGTTGATGGTTTGATTTCAAGAAGACTGAAAGAGAGATGGATAAATGGTTATCAAAGGGATCAAACAAGGTTAAAGGAAATTTGATGATAGGTGAATGAAAATCGGCTAAGGCCAAGATTTGAACCAACGTTATAGGAAAAGTTGACCCGAATCTTAAAGTAGGCACTTAGGTCGACAAGAGAATCTTGACCTACTAGCTATAAAAATTTAGGAACCAAAGATATGTTTTGAACGCCACACCAAAGGTGATAAGTTCGGAATAAAACAAAGGAAAGATAGACGCCACGAGACGAAATCCCGATAAGTCAGATCAGTCCTAAAGTGAATAAAAAGAATTGAATTCTCACTAGAACAATTAAGTTCATATAATCAACAAAGTCTAAAATTGTCTCCCCCTTACAAATGAAATAACATATATTTATAGCCTAAATAAAAGTAGCCGAATGGACAAACTTAGAGGCTAAGAAATTCGGCCATAAACACCTAGATAATTCTAGAAGAAAAATCATGAATATCCATGAATGTGCAGCCCTTTAATGTTCCATCATTCCCCTTGGCTGAATGAAGCTTTAATACACCTTGAATACTTGAATAGTTAGTTTGAAAATGCATGGATCACGCATGAAATGTCCCAATGTATGTTCCTCCATAAATTCGGTCCATGAACCTCCAAAAACATGAACATTAAATATCCCCTACTTGCATGAACGTCTCTAATACATGTACTTCCTTAAATGCCGTCCATTGAACCCAAATTCTACATGCACCTCTTCATACATTGCACCAAGTCCTACATGAACTTGCATTAATTTCCTTCCATGCATGAATGTGTACCGTCCAAAGGGATTGGATCTTCTAGATACATTCATGCTTGAATCTTCATCATTCATGTAACTGAATGTGCATTTGAACCCAAACATTCATGTATTTTGTGCATTTATGTATTTGACAAATACATGAACTTGTAAACACCTTGAATCTGGTCATGCATGCACCTAATTAAATGTTGTTCATTCATGCATGTGGGATGTCCAAAAGAGATGTTTCTTCAAGCATTCATTGCACCATCCATGAGCATTGCACCTACAAGAAATAAAACAATTCATAAGACATCATGTGAACACACATAAATTCAGCACAATGTGAACACATTTATGTCATGCATTAAATCGGCTAAAATGTGAACATAATTAAAATATGTAATAACTATGACATATTAAAACAAATATTAATATAAGTCAAATTTGATGCTTAAATAATCATGTTTAGATTTTATTTAATGCATTAAAGTCTAAAACCGGGTTTGAGCTAAAATGAGCTAAGCTTTAGCCCTTAAGCTAAAGTTGAGCTAAGATTAAACTCCTAAGCTGTAGTTGAGCTAACGTTTAGCTCGTGAGCTGAATATGAGTTAGGAGTGAGCTCGGTTTAGCTCAGGCAAGTTGGATTGAGCTTGAATAAGCTGGATTTGAGCTGGACGGAGCTCGTGGGGCTGGAAACGAGCTGGGATCAGCTTGCCAACATGTCAATGTTCGGCTTGACAGACTTGTCTGATAAAGTTCGCGGGGCGTGCTCGTATCATCCCCCCCACTTTTAGGTGACTTGTCCTCAAGTCGAGCTGTTTGTCCATGGGAGAGCTTCGACTCGTGCATGATTTTCCTCGGTCAAATGGGATGGAAGATGTCACACAAACCTGGAAAAGTCTCACCAATTTTGGAAAAGAGAAACTCAAAGAAGTTAGAGACACAAGATAATCAAAATTCAAGGAAAACGCATTCAATGATCACATGCCCAGAATCTTAATTGTGCAAAACAGGCATACGTAAATTTATCAAAAAGTCTTGATAAGCCATCTTTACAAACATGTGAACTTATCCGAATCAATGGGTAATTAGTGATGAACATTTGTAAAGATTCGAATACGTTAATCCACAACCAAAACTTTTCAATATGTTTATTCAAAAATAACAATTCATGGGAATGTACACGCAAAGTGTACCATGGCCAATTGAAAACTAACTCACTCTTTCGCTTATTAGCAACATGATTTGTGTAATCATTTTCCAACACAAACGGATCACTACTAGGCCAAAGACAATAATCAATCACAACAAGGTACAAACAATTTCCAAACATCAAACCATCAAAAAGATTTTCAACAATATTCGAATAGAGTAAAGGTATTTGAAAATTTTTGTAAACTTTACCTTGTCGATCTTGAAGAGAAGAAAATTTATGATCGGTTTTACCTTTTTCAAACAAGATGAATCTTCTCTCTTCAGACAGGTAATGTAAAACAAACCTTTTATCTCGATCAACTTGGGCGGGTGACGAAGCACCATAATAGCTCGTGCTTTTTAAAGGGTTACATTCACAAAAATGTAAAAGGTTAGTTTCAATAGGATGTATGGACTGAAAAGAAGAAAATAAATCATCGTTGAAATTTGATTCAAGTCCCAAAGCATAAGTCGATCTTACCTTCTCAAAATGGAACGAAAATTTCAAATGTGGCCAAACAAGGTGATTAGTAAACGAATCAAAATTGAAACCCAAATCATTGAATTTCACCTTCTTATCAAAAGTTCAAACATCAAGCAAAAATAATTTGTATGCAAATGATGCAAAGTGCTTAATGTTTCCATAAAATGAATTCGTGCAGCAAATACCAGGCTTGAACACACGAACTTGGTCATTTGATTTAGCAGGCAACATATAAAATAAGGAAAATATAATCAACTCATCGCATGATTCAAATTTCACTCGTTCAATTAGACTTGAAAAATTGGCACAACCAAGCATATTCATTTTATATGCAACATGTTATCATGCAAATAAATCAAAGGAAACTTAAACATGCAAATCCTCGAACAATCTTGCATCATAATTTCTACTCGAACAGATAGTGGCATGGAAATCTCGCATAAAATTTAGAGATTTATCTTGAAGAACAAAGTCGAGCAGATCAATTATTTCATGCAAAAATCTTTTAATGCATATATTGAGCAAAGAAGTTGTGATCATGCAACAGTTCAAAAATTCAAATCCATCACAAATCATTTGAATAGGCACGTTTAAACAGAAAGATGAATTCAAAGAATTTTTATAATCAAACAAATCAAAATGTGAAAAACTGCTATCACACACATTCACAATTTGCACAGGATGAACCAATCCAACAGAATCAATAGAATTGTCATTATAAAACATGTCATAAGATGAAATCTTCATGGCATCTTTTGAAACAACATCGTTGACATTAATATGTGAACAGTAATTAACCAAATCAAAAGATGGAAGATTTTCAAAAATAAGGCCATAAAAATCTATATGAGCAACTTTGTATTCAAATAGCCCCGAATCATTAAATAAGGAATCCTTACCTTTCTTACCTTCAATTGCAAGTGGGTGGTTGTCATTCACGAACTTACCGTTTTCGAACAACCTAAAACGCCTCTCGTTTGGAAGGTAATGTAGATGGAACTGGTCGCACAAACTTCTAGGAACCTGAAAACTTAAATCACAAGAAGATCGAACAGGTGGGTTACTAGAAATAATCCTTACTTGCTCACTTGTTTTCTCACTTGATTCTTTTTCTTCTGAATCACTCGTTTCTTTTGTTTCAATTTCTTTTTCATCTTCTTTTTCACTCTCAAACTCTTTTTCATTTCCTTTTTGTTTTTGAAAGGCTTTTTCAAAGGCTTTTTCAAGTTCTCTCAAGATTCGCTCATTTTCTCTCTTACTTGCCTCTTGCCTCTCTCTTCTTTTTATTTCATTTTCTTTTTATTTTTTACATGATTTTTTGATCTCATTACAATAGGAAAATAACATAGAAGAATCAAGATGAGAATCTTTTTGTTGAAAAGAATATGAAAGATCCGTGTACGAAATACGATCATCTCTTTGCAAGCGTTCCCCCATGGATGAGTATCTTCTCGCATATGAATACTTTCTCGGACCTTCTCGTTCATCACCATAATAGGCTTCAAACTCGAAGTTTGCTTTTCTTCGTCTTGAATTCCTAGTAGAATAGAAATCATGGTATGAATCTCTTCGGGAATAACTATCTGCAGCGAATACTTAGACGTAACATGTTCTCTTTTTCGGGAAGATTTCTCTGCACATGAAAACTTTAAGTGACTTGAAGAGGATTTCCTACATTCTCGTTTGTCATCTTGAAAGATTTCAGATTCGGGGATTACTTCATACCGTCTCGACTTTTTTGTTGGATAAGAATCTCGGTATGAGTCTCTCCTCGAATGATCATCAGATGTAGGTCTCTGTGAAGACCTTGATTCCACCTTTTGACTCAAAGAAAGTTGTTCTCATCGGTCTCTTTCCTCGATTCGATCCAAACGCTCATGCAGCTTGTTAAACTTGGATTTCACAATTCTATGCATCTCTTTCCTCAAATATTGATAATCAAATTCAGAAAACTCTTCTTGGTTCATGATTTTAGTGAGGGCAAAGGAAAGTGATTAAAAACAAAAACGAAAAAATTCTGTCAATAAAAACCTCACAAATTCTCTCAAAAAACATCGCACACGTTTGGCTTTTACGCACTCGAATAGTCTCACCACACACTCATGCCTTTTTCCACTCTATTCTCTTCTCTAAATTCACGATGGACTACTTAGGCTTAGCAGTCTCGTCGCTGTAGAGTCGGCTTACAAAAATGATAATCGGTTTGGGTTGGAAATGATGTTGGGACAAGGGAGGGCTAGAAGAAAAAAGAAAATAATAATAATAATAAAAGGTGAAGGTGTGGCCATTTGGGTAGATGGTGATAGTAGCAGGAAACTGACGATCGGGATTTACAAAAGATGAATACAACTTTCAGCACTATCAACAGAACTCTTTTTTTTTTTTTTTGAAAATCAAATGAAAAAGGAACTGAACATTTTTTTTTATCAATTTTTTTTCTCTCTCCCTTTTTTTGTTGAGAATTTTTTTTTCACTATTTCTGATTTTTTTAACTAAATATATATTTTTTTTTCTTCACGATTTTTTTTCAATTTTTTTAATTTTCTTCTAAAGATACGATACCAAAACTTCCAAAAACGTTGATACTTACCTCAATTTAACTAGCTCTGATACCAAATGATACGAACTCGCCTCAGGATGATTTGAGTCATAATAGTTGCCCGATCAATAAATTGGGTAAGTTTGAACGGTTTGCAAATTGGGAATGAAAACAAGGAAGATAGGTTCAAATGGTTAGTTTCGCAATGGATGTGGAAGCAAGTTGATGGTTTGATTTCAAGAAGACTGAAAGAGAGATGGATAAATGGTTATCAAAGGGATCAAACAAGGTTAAAGGAAATTTTATGATAGGTGAATGAAAATCGGCTAAGACCAAGATTTGAACCAACGTTATAGGAAAAGTTGACCTGAATCTTAAAGTAGGCACTTAGGTCGACAAGAGAATCTTGACCCGCTAGCTATAAAGAGTTAGGAACCAAAGATATGTTTTGAACGCCACACCAAAGGTGATAAGTTCAGAATAAAACAAAGGAAAGATAGACGCCCCGAGACAAAATCCCGATAAGTCAGATCAATCCTAAAGTGAATAAAAAGAATTGAATTCTCATTAGAACAATTAAGTTCATATAATCAACAAAGTCTAAAATTGTCTCCCCCTTACAAATGAAATAACATATATTTATAGCCTAAATAAAAGTAGCTGAATGGACAAACTTAGAGGCTAAGAAATTCGGCCATAAACACCTAGATAATTCTAGAAGAAAAATCATGAATATCCATGAATATGCAGCCCTTTAATGTTCCATCATCCCCCTTGGCTGAATGAAGCTTTAATACACCTTGAATACTTGAATAGTTAGCTTGATAATGCATGGATCATGCATGAAACTTCCCAATGTATGTTCCTCCATAAATTCGGTCCATGAACCTTCAAAAACATGAACATTAAATATCCCCTACTTGCATGAATGTCTCTAATACATGTACTTCCTTAAATGCCGTCCATTGAACCCCAATTCTACATGCACCTCTTCATACATTGCACCAAGTCCTACATGAACTTGCATTAATTTCCTTCCATGCATGAATGTGTACCGTCCAAAGGGATTGGATCTTCTAGATACATTCATGCTTGAATCTTCATCATTCATGTAACTGAATGTGCATTTGAACCCAAACATTCATGTATTTTGTGCATTCATGTATTTGACAAATACATGAACTTGTAAACACCTTGAATCTGGTCATGCATGCACCTAATTAAATGTTGTTCATTCATGCATGTGGGATGTCCAAAGGAGATGTTTCTTCAAGCATTCATTGCGCCGTCCATGAGCATTGCACCTACAAGAAATAAAACAATTCATAAGACATCATGTGAACACACATAAATTCAGCACAATGTGAACACATTTATGTCATGCATTAAATCGGCTAAAATGTGAACATAATTAAAATATGTAATAACTATGACATATTAAAACAAATATTAATATAAGTCAAATTTGATGCTTAAATAATCATGTTCAGATTTTATTAATGCATTAAAGTCTAAAATCGGGTTTGAGCTAAAATGAGCTAAGCTTTAGCCCTTAAGCTAAAGTTGAGCTAAGATTAAACTCCTAAGCTGTAGTTGAGCTAATGTTTAGCTCGTGAGCTGAATATGAGTTAGGAGTGAGCTCGGTTTAGCTCAGGCAAGTGGATTGAGCTTGAATAAGCTGGATTTGAGCTGGACGGAGCTCGTGGAGCTGGAAACGAGCTGGGATCAGCTTGCCAACATGTCAATGCTCGGCTTGACAGACTTGTCCGATAAAGTTCGCGGGGCGTGCTCGTATCACATCCATGCATGTGCCTGAAACAAATAAATTCAGCCAATTAATTTGGCCAATACATATTAAATTTGACTAGACAAATGAATTGAAACATGAAATTAATTTGTCTTAAACTTAGACACATTAAAACAACTATTAAACATGTATTAAACTAAGACACATTAAACCTTAATTAAAATGTCCAGATTTTGACATATTTAATCTCAACATTAATTATTTTAGCTAAATAAACTAATTTAACTAAAACCAAATTAAATGTTTATTTCCAGCAAGCTATGCATAAACTAAAACATCTTGAAATGAGCTCAATGAGCTAGGTACGAGCTAGATGAGATCGAATCAGGTTGTGAGGGTTGCTCAAGTGACTTGTCAACGATCGTTCGATTAGCCCAGCAACATTTTCTCCCCACACTCGATCAATTAAAACTTGTAAACAAATTAACAGCTTCATTTTGCACTTGGACCCCTCGTGTCTAGGCCATTCCTAGTGTCATCAAATTGTATCGAAACATGATGCAGCTAGGATCGCATCACTTTCTCGTTGGTCAAATTTAATTAAACCTTGGTCTAACAGTTCAATTGATTTTATGGGTTTATCTAAATTTATAAAGGTTAAAAAATAGTAATTCCGTTGCATTAAATAAGTTTTCTAAAGCATTTTACATATTTGATCTTGCAAGAAAATTTTCTATCTTGACCTTTAATGATGAATTTTTACATAATAATATTAAACTTCTTGATTTTTATAATTATGTGAAATTGTTAACTTATCATTGGAAATTCTTATAGATGACCATGCATATTAAAAGAAAGTTATAGGTTATTTTTTACTTGAAGACTCATGTACTAACACTTCTTTGTTTAGTGTTGATACCTTGTTTCTAAAGGAGACATACATGATTGAAGTTTATTTGAAGGATCAAAATAATGTCTTTGATCCTAGAGATAGTTTTTGAGCACAAGAAAGCTTAGGTAAGTATTTTTTTTCATTTTATTGTTATTTATTCTAATTATTTTTCTTTTTGTGCAGCTAAAGATTCAGGGATGAATCTTTGTGAGGAAGGGTGATACGATCCGCCTCGGGATGAGTCGAGTCGTATGAAAAATGCCCGATCGTCTACGAGAAGCAATTGACAATTTAGTTTAGTGAAATTGGTTTGGAATGAAGTTGTTTGACAATTTAGTAGTTGGTTTAAGAATATGGTATGAAAAGGGTAGGATGTGAAAGAAGGAATTTATTTTAGTTCGAAATGGTAAGAAAAAAAATGGATTGAACCAAAAGTGCAAACAAGAACCAATACCGATTTGGTAATGACCCGTTGCTTATAAGCCCTTTAGTTCGGTTTAAGAGTGGTTAAGGTAACCTTGACCCACTATCTAGCAAGATAGGAACCTCGGTATGTTTGAACCCCACACTACGAGTAGTGATAAGTTTGGTTTTCAACAAAGAAAATGGATGACACAACTAGAACACTAGGTAGCCAACAAATCTTTGAATGAAAACAGAGAAAAGTGATACGAACCGCCTCGGAGGAGTCAAGTCGTATTAGAGTGCCCGATCGTTGACAAGAAGTTACGTTAGGTTTACTTGAAAGGTCAGGTAAGAGAAAGAAGGATGTGGGTTTGGTCCGAATTAGGATAGGTAAGAAGAATTGAAAGTTCGGGTTTAGGGTCTGAATAGGTATCGATGAATGAATTGGTTCAATTAGAAAAAGAGTATTGAAGTAATGATCGTAATGGTTAAAAAGGTGGGAACGGAATAGTATTATGAAATGGTACGAATGGAATGAAGGGTTTGAACAAAAAGTGCAAACAAGAACCAATACCGATTTGGTATCGACCCGTTGTTTATAGGCTCTTTTAGTTCAGTTTGGTTTTGGTAAAGGAAAACCTCGACCCACTATCTAACAAGATAGAAACCTCGGTATGTTTGAACGCCACACTACGAGTAGTGATAAGTTCAGTTTTTCGACAAAGAACAACGGTTGACACAACTAGAACTCTAGGAAGCCAATCGAATCTTTGAACAAAATTTAAGAAAAGTTTTGCCTCACAATTTTGGCAACATAACATTAACAAAGTCCAAAAGTTCCTTTACAATGAAAGTGAACAACTATTTATACTAGTAACCTATGCTAACTGAATGGTCAAGTTCATAGGCTTAACAACTAAGTAATGTAACTATTAATGGCTATGAAAATTCTAGAAATGACTTTCAATGTGCATGTCCATGTTCGGCCGAATAGAAGGTGGATGGAGGACTTCATGAATATGCATTGATGTATTTGGATAAATGTTCTTCATGCATGCATGGCTAGATTCGGCTAACTCCTTTAATGGGGCCTTTAATTCATGTTGTTTCACCATGAGTGGCTTAATTAAATGAGGCCTCATGAAGGGTCAAACTTGGTGTGAACAAGGAGCTTGAGTAGACTCTTGCGTATGAACAGCCAACTGAATGGTCATCATGGTGTGAACACAAGGTGTGAACACATGATCAATACATGAACCGTCCAATGCATGTTCCTTCATTAATTTGATCCATGAATCTTCAAAATGCATGAATGACCATCATGAACATGCATATGCCTCTTTGATTTCCGTCCATTGAACCTTTCTATGCATGCACCTGCAACATTAAAATCAAGCATTAATCATCAATGTGAACACATTAAGGTGGCAGCAATAAGAACATATTAAACACACTCATAAATTCGGCTAACACAATAAATAATTGTAGTAATTTGAACACATTAAATCCTAGTTCAACCAAGACATATTAAATAAAACTAATGTGAACTAACTTAATATGTGGTTTATTAATTAACTATTTAATGAACTTATTAAATAAAAAATTTAATAGTAGTCAAATGAAGTCAAAGTAGTCTTCATGAGCTAGAATTCAACTCATGAGCTAAAACCGAGCTGGACTTGGACTCATGAGCTGGTAGTGAGCTGGACCCGAGCTGGGGAACGGGAAGTGAGCTCGATGAGCTGAGCTGGACTTGCAGGTAGTTGCATGGTGAGTTCAAAGAGCTAGAATCTGCTTCCTCGGAGTGTCCTAATAGCGTTTCATTCCAAGTTTGAGCTACAAAAGCTGTGATAGACTCCTTAAACTTCTTGGCTCGAGCTCGAGTAATAGGACCTTGTGGTAGCACTAAAGAATCCTTGCTCGAACTAGCTGAACCATGGGGCGCGATCGCATCAAAAAGTTTGCCTCACAAATTTGGCAGTATATCATTCACAAAAATATTTCTCAAAAGTATCTTTAAAAGGCTGATTACACACATATTTATAAGGCTAGGAAAAGGCTAGCTGAATGGTCACAAGTATTCATCTTAAAAGCTGAAATAAAGCTCAAGTCTCTTGGAATTCTTGAACCAAATAACTCCACCATTTAATTCACTTAAATTCAGCTACATAATTGACCTTGAATGCTTGAAAGTGACTCTTGAAGTGTCCTTTGGTTAACCGAATAGTCACCAGCACCTTAATGGTGTTTTGAATGCTTGAATTAATTCTTTTGAAGTAGCAAAATGGTTAGAAGTTGAAAAGCTTGCTGCCAAATTTAAAGAAGCAATAATCCACTCTTTAAACTCCTTTAAATGATGTGTTAAATCTTCTTTGTAACAGCCCTCTCTTTTGTAACTGAAATTTCTTGAAAGGTCACTTTATTGAATGCATAACAGCCTTTAATAATAATAGATGGGAGCTAAAAAGTCACCTGCAATTAACACATGTAACCGTCACATTTATTCATTTATTAAGCTTAAAACAAATTAACAACTAGCTTAAATAAATGAACTAATACTAATGCATCATTTAATCTAGCAACTAGTTTAATTAATAGAAGCATTATTAAATGAACTTTAACTCATGCATCAATAAATTATCCTAGTAACTAGTTATTTAAAGAAGCATCTATTAAATCAAGTTCATAAAAAAATCAATTAATTAAACTAAGATGAACTGAATTAATGACCAACAACTCATTATTAAACTAAGATGCTCAAATGCAAGGATTTAAATGCAACTAAATGCAATGCTGAAAAAAAAAGTTCAATTTAGTTGGAACGGTTTAAAGAGTTGGAATTGAGCTGAAATCAATTTGCAATATATTGCAAGGAAACTTTATTGAGCTGGTCCCAACTCGTTCTATTCCTCCAACCAAAGTCTTGTCCCACAACTGGATAATTAAGGCCAAAATGGCCTCTTTGAATTGTTTAGCTCGAGCTCACATGATTGGTCCTTGGGGCAGCACCATTGAATCCTTGCTCGAACTTGGTGCACTCGGGACACGATCATATCATTCCCCCCTCTTCAAAATGACTTGTCCTTAAGTCAAAATTTGCGTCAAATGGGGTTAAATCTGACACATTAAAAGTTTCACTAACATTAAATTCACCAGGCAAATCGAGTTTATAAGAATTTTCATTTATGCGCTCAATAATTTGAAAAGGACTGTCTCCGCGAGGCAACAATTTTGATTTTCGTTGAGCCAGAAAACGCTCCTTATGCATGTGAACCCAAACCCACTCTTCGGGTTCAAAGACCACTCGTTTTCGTCCTTTGTTAGCGTTACGCACGTAAGACTCAGTTTTTGCCTCAATGTTAGCTCGCACCTTTTGATGTAATTCTTTAACAAAGTCAGCCTTTTTCTTTGCATCTGCATGAATCAATCGATCAATGAGGCAAAGATATTAAATCTAAAGGTGTCAATGGATTGAAACCGTATACAATTTCAAAAGGTGAATATTTGGTAGCGAATGAACGGGAGCGCTGTAGGCAAATTCGATATGTGGTAGGCAATCTTCCCAAGACTTCAAGTTTTTACGGATGATGGCCCGAAGTAATGTGGACAATACCCTATTGACGACTTCTGTTTGGCCATCGGTTTGCGGGTGGCTAGTGGTTGAGAATAATAGTTTGGTTCCTAATTTTCCCCACAAAGATCTTCAAAAGTGGTCAAAAATTTTGCGTCACGATCTGATACAATAGTCCGAGGAATGCCATGAAGTCGAACGATGTCTCTAAAAAACAAATTTGCAACATGAACAGCGTCATCAGTTTTAGTGCAAGCAATAAAATGAGACATTTTTGAAAAACGATCGACAACCACAAAGATAGAATCCTTCCCCATTTGTGTACGCTGTACGCGGTAGTCCAAGAACGAAGTCCATGGAGATATCGACCCATGGAGCTTCAGGAATAGGTAATGGCATATATAAGCCATGTGGCTGAACCTTCGATTTAGCCTTTTTACAAGATATACACCTCTTGCAAACTTGTTCCACATATTTGCGCATTCGCGGCCAATAGAAGTGTTCTTGAAGGGTTGCAAGCGTCTTGTTGACTCCAAAGTGTCCCATAAGTCCGCTACTATAGGCCTCATGCACTAACAAATCTCTAACAGAGCCACAAGGAATGCAAAGTTTACCTTCTTTAAAAAGAAAGCCTTCATACCTGTAAAAGTTTTCAAACGCACCATTCTCGCACGCAGCAAAGATCTCACCAAAATCAGAATCGTTAACGTAAGAGTCTTTTAAAAAAGTAAAACCAAGAATTTTAGAGTCTAAATATGACAATAGAGTGTACCTTCTCGAAAGCGCATCAGCCACTATGTTATCTTTACCTTTTTTGTATTTTATAACATAGGGAAACGATTCAAGAAACTCCACCCATTTTGCGTGACGTCGATTCAATTTGTGCTGACCTTTTATGTGCTTTAAAGCTTTATGATCGGAGTGTATAACAAACTCCTTTGGCCATAAATAATGTTGCCATGTCTCAAGGGCTCGTATGAGCGCGTACATCTCCTTATCATATACAGGATAGTTGAGTACAGCTCCACTAATCTTTTCACTAAAATAGGCCATAGGTCATCCTTCTTGTGTCAAAACAGCACCGATTCCAATGCTTGAGGCATCACACTCAATCTTGAAGGTCTTCGAGAAATCTGGAAGAGTAAGTAAAGGGCGTTAGTAAGAAAATCCTTAATTTTAACAAACGACTTTTCTTGCTCATCATTCCAATAGAAAGCAGAGTTATTTTTAATAACACTCGTAAGAGGGGCAGCAATGGTGCTAAAATTAGGAACAAAATGTCGATAGAAACTCGCTAAGCCATGAAAACTCTAGACTTGCGTGATACTCGTTGGCCTTGGCCAATCTTGAATGGCCTTGATCTTTTCTTGGTCTACTTTGAGACCTTCCGCGCTAACCACAAATCCTAAAAAGGCAACTTTATTAGAACAGAAAGAACACTTTTTGAGGTTAGCATATAATGTTTCTTTACGTAAAACTTCCATGATAGATTTAAGGTGCCTTACATGGTGTTCATCCGACTTGCTATATATCAATATATCGTTGAAATAAACAACACAGAACTTACCAATAAAGGACCTTAACACATAGTTCATTAACCTCATGAAAGTGCTGGGGGCGTTGGTTAGGCCAAATGGCATGACCAACCATTCATACAATCCATGCTTGGTTTTGAATGCCGTTTTCCACTCATCTCCTTCTCGCATCCTAATCTGGTGGTAGCCACTTTTTAAGTCAATTTTTGAAAATACTTTGGCTCCGCTAAGTTCATCAAGCATGTCATCTAGGCGAGGAATTGGATGACAGTATTTGATGGTGATCTTGTTTACGGCTCGGTAATCTACGCACTTTCGCCATGTTCCGTCTTTTTCGGTACTAACAAAACAGGTACAGCACAAGGACTAAAACTCTCGCGAACATAGCCTTTTTCCAATAGATCATTGACTTGCCGCTGCAATTCTTTAGTCTCTTCCAGATTGGCTCAATAAGCGGGACGATTTGGAATAGTAGCTCCCAGCACAAAATCTATTTGATGTTCAATTCCACGAAATGGTGGTAAACCATTTGGGACTTCTTCCAGAAAAATATCTTTAAAATCTTGCAACAAAGACAAAACAGAAGAAGGTAGGGTGTTGGGTAATTCGTTAGTAGAAAACAAGATTTCCTTGTACATGAGTACAAAAACAGGGCGATTCATTACTAAAGCTTTTCGAATATCACTAAATTTTGCAAAGACACTCATTTTTTCAATTTCCTTTTCTTTTTCTTCTTTTTCTTTGCTGATTTTCTTTTCGCTCTCTTTTGTTTTCTTTTTCTTATTTTTTTCTTATTTTATTTTTTTACAATCTTCTTTCCCATAAACTTGAAAGTATACCGATTGGTATACCCATCGTGTAGCACTCGTCGATCAAACTGCCACGGACGACCAAGGAGTAGATGGCCCGCGTGCATCGGAACAACGTCACATAATACTTCGTCTGAGTACTTTCCAATGGTGAAAGAAATGAGCACTTGCTTGGTCACTTTAAGTTCTTCGCCGTCATTGAGCCACTGAAGTTTATAAGGGCTCGGATGCTTGGTAGTTGGCAAACCAAGCTTTTCAACCATCATCGTACTTGCTACGTTTGTACAACTGCCACCGTCGATGATGACACAACAAACTTTTCCTCCTACTTGACATCAGGTATGAAATATGTTCTCCCATTGTAGCTCGTTATCCATGCTTTGGAGACTAAGACTCCTTTTGACAACGAGTAGTTCACCTTCTACGGGTTGTTCCAAGTCCTCCTCAGCTTCAGAAGCCGATTCAGACTCCTTTTCTTCTTCATTTTCTGTCTCAATTTCACCATCAGCTTGAATCACCATGGTCCTTCGATTTGGGCACTGGCTAGCTATGTGACCTCTCCCAGACATTTGAAACATTTGATGTCTCGATTTTGATTGAAAGAAACCTCAGGTGCCTTGCCTTTGTTTACTTCGGTGTTAGGCTGGATTGAGCTCGAATAAGCTAGATTTGAGCTGGACGGAGCTCGTGAAGCTGGAAACGTGCTGGGATCAGCTTGCCAACATGTCAATGCTCGGCTTGACAGACTTGTTCGACAAAGTTCGTGGGGCGTGCTCGTATCATCCCCCCCTCTTTTAGTCGACTTGTCCTCAAGTTGATCCGTTTGTCTAAAGGGCAATATTTTTTCTTGCTTGGTTTTCCTCGGTCGAATAGGACAAAGGATATCAAGCAACCCTGAAATTGATTCACCAATGGACAAGTTAAGACATCACCATCATAAATAAGTAGAAGAGGGTTAAGACAATAAAAACCAATCGATAACCCGAATGTTGAGCAAAAGACGAATCTTGTCTTACCGAATTGACTTACCAATTTTGGCAATGACAAGTGGAAAGTATTTAAATTCGGATGGTACATGTAGAATTTAGCCCAAAGGTCATATGGCAAGAATTTCATTCGTTCATAACATGGATACTTCACATTATCACACAATTTCGTTATGTCATCAATATGATCAATTGAACAAAATGGAAACAAGGAATGATCAATCACGCATCTTAACAAACAAGAATGAATTCCTCGTTTCAACCACAACATTCCAAATGGATCAAAACAAACCCTATTTTGCCGTATTCGATTAAATGGAATAATATGGCCACTATCCATAAAATCATTACTAACAACACCGAGTTCTTCTCTTTTTAAACAAAGCAAAGGCATTTGTGACTTACATTGTAAGTTACATGACGAAAGTTCAAATTTACCTCGTTCTCGCAGATCAAACCTTCGCTCCTTAGCAAGGTAATGCAATCAGTAATTTGAACTCGAACAAACCTGTAAAGGTGAAAAGTCAAAAAGACAATTCTTGGTTTTCAAAATATAAGTTCCACATGAGTGGAAAATGTCAAGGTCACCACGAAAAATGTACTTAAAAGGACAAGATAAAACGTTATTCACAGATGGAACATCTGATTCAATTCCAGGATTAAAAATAAAATTTTCAGAATCAAAAACTTGGTTTTGATTTTGTAATCCAACCACATGCTTTATTTCCAAAAATAAAGATAAGACTCGAAGAAGATGAGAAAGTAAAACAAAGTTACTTACAATAAGATCACAATGCTTACCTTTTCTTGGAAACAACTCGAAATGGCTTACTCCCGGCTTAAAGACTTGATTTTGATCACTTATCCCAAATTGCAACAAAAATTTCATTTTCACAGATAAGTCGCAAAAGTGAATCAAAGAGACTTTAAACTGAAAAATACACAGGCATTCATGCTTCACAAATCTTAGTCGAACAAACAGTCCGAAACATGGAAATTTCACATAGAAATTCAAAGATTTCCCTTGAAGAGCAAAATCAAACAGATCAAATGTTTCATGCAAAAGTCTTTTAATGCATTTATCGAGCAAAGAAGTTGTGTTCATGCGACCTTTCAGAAATTCAAATCCATCACAAATCATTTGAATAGGAACGTTTAAATAGAAAGATAAATTCAAAGAATTTTTATAATCAAACAAATCAAAACGTGAAAAACTGCAATCACACACATTCACAATTTGCACAGGATGAACCAATCCAACAGAATCAATAGAATTGTCGTTATAAAACATGTCATAAGATGGAATCTTCATGGCATCTTTTGAAACAACATCGTTAACATTAATATGTGAACAATAATTAGCCAAATCAAAAGATGGAAGTTTTTCAGAAGTTTCGCCATCAAAATCTTTATGAGTAATTTTTAAATCAGGCGGCCTTGATTCGATAAACAAAGATTCCTTACCTTCGATTTCCAATAGGTGGCGGTCATCCACGGACTTACCTTTTTCAAACAACTGAAAACGCCTCTCGTTTTGAAGGTATCGGAGTTGGATTTGGTCGCACGGACTTTTAGGAACCTGAAAAGAAAGATCACAAAAAGATCGAGCAGAGTGTTAGTAGAAAGAATCCTTGCTTGCTCACTAACATCATTTTCACTCGATTCTATTTCTTCTGAATCACTCGTTTCTTTTATCACAATTTCTTTTTCCACTCTTTTTTCTTTTTCACTTTCTTTTTCTCTCTCAAACTCTTTTTCATTTCCTTTTTGTTTTTCAAAGGCTTTTTCAAATTCTCTCAAGATTTGCTCATTTTCTCTCTTACTTGCCTCTTGCCTCTCTCTTCTTTTTATTTTGTTTTCCTTTACTTCTTTTGCTTTTTCTTTTCTTTTCTTTGTTTTCTCTTTACAAAAATGTACAAAAGAACGATGAGAATACAAATCTTGTTCGAAAGATGAAGAATTATTTGCATATGATTCACAATCAAAACTTCGTGAAGAATACTCCGAGTAAGATTTCTTTGAAGATCTAGTAGGAGTTTGTCTTTCTCTTCAAACGCCATCTTGGAACGAATCAAAATCGTAATCGACTTCCCGTCTTCTTGAATTTCTTGATGAAAAGGACTTTCGATCGAAGTCACTTCTCGAATTCGCTGATGAATATAAGTCATAGTATGAATCTCTTTGTCTCGAAGTAGATGGCGAAAAGGAATCACGATAGGAACTTTTTTCAAGTAGTAGTCGGGGGTATATCTCCGTGGGGTTCTTGTCTCCATTTTTTGACTTGAAGAAACTTTATCACTTTGATCTTGTTTTTCCAAATGATCTAATCTCTCGTGTATGTTCTTAGTGTTGGACTCCATCATTTTTCACATTTCTTGAATCAAGTATTAGTATTCCGATTTGGTGAACTCTTCGCGTGACATGATTTTTTTTTTTGGTTGCTGAAAAGAAAATGTTAGATCACAAAACAAAATAAAAAAATTAAATACCTCACCACAAACCTCACAATTTCACTCGAAAAGAAGAAGGAAAAGGTGTCACTCCCGCTCGTGTTTACACTCGTTTAGCTTTTACCTCCACTTGAATGATCTCACTCGCTCGTGCCTTTTACCTCTCAATCTTTTCTCTCGCAACTTCGTAGTCGGACTTGCCAAGGCCTTTCGTAGGCTTAGGGGTTGGTTTCAAAATTGGGTAACAAAGGATAAAATATGAGGGGTTACGAGTTGGCTGAAAGAAAGAAAGAAAATAAATTCTCAGGTTTAAGTGTGGCGATGGGATAAGAAGTGAAAGAAAAGATGGAAGAATGACTTCAAGATCGGGACTGAATTACAATAGAACAAGTTTTCACTTCAAAATATTTTTTTTTCAATTTTTTTCAATTTTTTTTTCACAGTAATTTCACAATTTTTTTTTAATTTCGAATTTCTTTTTTTTTTAACTTCTAGTACAAAGAAATAAACTCAAGAGAATTTTTGAAGCAAAAATAATTTTTTTCAATTTTTTTAATTTTTTTACAACGCACCTATTTCGGTAATGCCACGAACGTTGGTACTTCTCAATTTAATAGCTCTGATACCAAATGATACGAACCGCCTCAGGGAGAGTCTAGTCGTATGCTAAGTTGCCCTATCGTCTACGAGAAAGTATCGTTCAATTCGCTTTTGGAATGAAGTTGATAGGAAAATAGGACGGAAGCTATGTATAATGGTTCAATGATGGTTTATGGATAAGAATAATATATATAGGTTCGGTTAAATTGGAAGGGAAAGTGAAAGAAGTTAATAGATGACGGATATGGAAGAAAGGGTTCTTAAAAGCAAGCACGAACCAATATTAGAAAATATCGACCCAAATGCTTATAGGCTTTCAAGGTGGAGAATGAAAGTGATAAACCTTGACCTGCTACTTAACAAAGCAGGAACCTCGGTATAGGGGTGAACGCCACACTCGATTGAGCGATAAGTTCAAAAGAAGAACAAGGTTGACACCAACTAAGAACTAGATAGGCCAACAAGTCTTCAACGAAATATGGGAGAAAGATTCTCTCCAGATAGTTTCATTAACAAAGAAACAATAAACAAAGTTCAAAAAAACCTTCTTTACAAATGAAAGAAAACAAATATTTATAGGCACATAGATGACCATTCAAATTCGGCATCTAGGTGTTCACACAATAATAAAAATGTTCACACTAATGTATTAAAATAGTTCATAAATTCGGCAGATTCATGCACTAGTTGAATGGACACTTTATTCCCCCTAAGTGTGTGCATGAATGCTTACTCATAAAGAAAGGCTTCAAGTGACTTGGATGTGCACCAAAGGTTGCATTCATCTCCTTGGGACGTTCATGCACTTGTATGGAACATGTATCTTCATAATTAAACACTTTAATGTCATGTAGGTTCATAAATGGCAGCATGAACCTAGTAAATTGGTTCTCCCCTTTGTGCATGCACTTAATTCAATCAATGTGTTGAATTATTGATACGAACTGTCTCGGGAAGAGTCGAGTCGTATGTAGATTGCCCGATCGTCTACGAGAAGTTACGTTAGGTTTTAGATTGAGTTGAAGGTATGGTCAAGGTAGAAAGAGGGGTACGAACGGATTGGTAGGAACAAAAGGGTAGGAACAAAAGGATATGAACAAATTGGTTGGTTTAGGTTCGATTAGGTAAAGAAAAGAAAAGGGTTTGGAACTACTAAAGGTACTTTCAAGAACCAATACTGAAATGATATCGACCCGTTGATTAAGCCTTTTGAGTTCGGTTATAGGTTTGGTAAGGGAAACCTCGACCCACTATCTAACAAGATAGGAACCTCGGTATGTTGAACGCCACACTACGAATAGTGATAAGTTTGGGTACGACGAAGAACACAGTTGACACAACTAGAACGCTAGGAACGCCAAACGAATCTTTGAACGAAATATAAGAAAAGTATGCCTTACAATTTTGGCAGCATAACATTAACAAAAGTTTCAAAACGTCCCCTTTTACATTGAAATTGAACAAGTATTTATAGGCCTAAGTCTAGGTAGCTGATTGGCCTTTCATGCTTACACATTAATTAATTCTAGAAAAATATCCCTTAATGTGCATGTCTAGATTCGGATATGGTAATAGGAAATGAATGAATCTTCATGCTTAAGAAAAACACTAAGTGAATGCATGATGTCCAATGGTCACTTGTGAGGTTCGGCCAACCTTGTTAATTGAAGCAATGTTTGGCCAAAAAGAATACGAATTAATTGTGGACACTCCAATGGCCATCATGTGTGTGAAAACTGAATGTTGAAGAGTCTTCTAGTGTGAACAAGGTGAACCGAATAGTCTTGCCATGTGAACATAGGTGTGAACGAATTAAGGAGAGTCATGGGGAAGCTAATTGGCCAAGCTATTTTCATGCATGTATGAGTGTCCTTTGGCCGAATGGTCACCTTGGAGAATGAAGAGATAGCACACCATACATGAATGGAAACATTCATGAACCTTAAAGACATTGAATATGGTCATACATGCACTTGGCCGAACATGCACCTAAGAGATTCAAGTCCCCCAACCGTCCATGCACCTTCAAAGTTCATGCTTGCTTTTAATCTCCATATGTCCATTGCGTTTCTACAAGAAATGTGAATAGAATTAATTCAGACTAATGTGAACACAAATATCAACATTAAATTTGGTTATGACAAATTTAATTATCATCAATAAACACTTTTAAGACATACTTAATATAACTAATGTGAACTAAATTTAATATGTAGGATATTAATTAACTAATTATTGAACTTATTAATTAAAAAGTCAATAGTAGTCAAATGAATTCAAAGTGCACTCCATGAGCTATTGTTTAATTCATGAGCTAAACCCGAGCTGGGCTTAAACTCGTGAGCTATTAATGAGCTGGTCCCGAGCTAATGAGCTGGTGCGGAGCTGCATGGGACTAACTTGAACTGACGGTGAGCTCGGTGAGCTGAACTGAACTTGTAGAAAAGTTCGTCATGGATTTCCAAAATGGCCACTAACTGGTTTGATAGGCCTAGCATTAACATCATCCCACACATGCTGAACTAAAGCTATAACAGCTTCTTTAAATTGTTTTGCACGAGCCCTTGTGATTGGCCCTTGAGGTAGCACCATCGGATCTCGGCTTGGACTTGACCTATGGGAAGCCGTGATCATATCAATTATTGAGTTAATTCCTTCCCTTGGATGTTCTTGAACCCATCCATGCATGTGTAGTAGCTTATAGGTCAATTCGAAGTGTGAACATGTTCAAGGAGCTCTATGGTCAACATAGAATTAGTTGGTAGCTACTTTTTGGACGAATAAGTGCCTTGGAAAGTTAGGAGACAGCCACCATACATGCACTTAAGCCATTCATGCATTCTGTCATCCCATGCATTTGATCCATTCATGGACTAGCCTTTAATGTCCATACATGCATTCGACACATGCATGAATTTGTAGAAACCTTGCATCTAGCCGTACATGCACCAGCATTTAATACTTCTTCATTCATGAGTATGGAATGCCCAAAAGAGATGTTTCTTCATCCATACATTGTGCCATCCTTGATCATTGTATCTAAAAAAAAAAAAAACAAGTTATTAAGACATCTCATGAACACTCATAAATTCGGCATGATGTGATCACATTAATGTCATGCATTAATTCGGCTATGTGAACATAATCAATTTATGTAATGACTATGACATATTAATAACAAATATTAATATAAGACAAGTTTAATGCTTAAATAAATATGTGCAAATTTTATTTAATGCATTAAAGACAAAACCGAGTTTAAACTAAAATGAGCTAAGCTTTAGCCCTTAAGCTAAAGTTGAGCTGAGATTAAACTCCTAAGCTGAAGTTGAGCTAAGGTTTAGCTCGTGAGCTGAATATGAGCTAGGAGTGAGCTCGGTTTAGCTCAGGTAAGTTGGATTGAGCTCGAATAAGCTGGATTTGAGCTGGACGGAGCTTGTGGAGCTGGAAACGAGCTGGGATCAGCTTGCCAACATGTCAATGCTCGGCTTGACAGACTTGTTCGACAAAGTTCGCGGGGCATGCTCGTATCACATGCCTCCATCATTTGATTTGATTAGTCCTTGTTGATCTCTTGATGACCCTGCTTCGAAAAGTGCCATGAAAAGCATTTCCAATGACATGTCTTATAATGGCAATTCTGTTGATTCTTTTGGATCTGATCAGTTGATTTGCGAAAGGGTTCTGCATGAAACATTTCATTCGATTCATTTTTATCTTCGAGTTAAATCCTTAAATTTTTGTATAAATTCTCCATGTCTTGATTTGTGTTCCCGATTGAGATTCTTAAAGTGTAAGTCTTTGTTTATTGGTCTGCCTAGTTATGCCAACTCTACATTCCTGATTTATCGAGTAAGGTTTGAATCATGTGATGGACTCAGACATTTGAAAAGTTGTATGTTCACTACTATTTTGATTGCTCGAGTGGAATTTCAGTCATGTGGTGAGTTGATTATATTTTCTTCTAACATGTTGCCTATTGGAATTCATGATCAAGTACGTGTGTTCAAGCTTGGCATATGTTACGTAGATTTGTTTTATGGAACATTTAAGTATTTTACATCTTTTTCATTCAACTTATGTTTGCTTGATGTTCAAACTTTTGTTAAGGAAAGGAAATTTGATGATTTGGTTCCCAATTTTGATTTGTTCTCTAATCATTTTGCTTGGCCACACATAAAGGTTTTGTTTCATTTAGACAAGGTAAGGTCGACTTATGCTATGGGACTTGAATTAAATTTCAATTATGATTTATCTTTTCCATTTAAGCCCACTGTTTTCGTTAATACTAACCCCTCTCATTCTTGTAAAGTCCACCCTTCAAGAAGCATGAGATGTCGTGGTGCCTCATTGTCCATTCAAATTGATCGAAGTAAAAGGTTTGTTTTACATTACCTTTCCAAGGAGAGAAGATTTGTTTTGATTGAAAAAGGTAAAACTGTTCATGAGATTTCTTCTCCTAAAGACTGTCAAGGTAAAGTCTCTGAAAATTTTCAAATACCTTTGCTTCATTCAAATGAAGATGAAAATTTTGTTGATGGGATGTTTGGAAATTATTTGAATCATGATGTGTTTGATTGTAGTTTTTGGCCTAGTATTGATTCGTTTGTGTTGGATTGTGACAATGGACATAATGTTAACACAAATTATGATAATAAGCAAATGATTGAAAGATGTTGTCCATGGTACACTTTGCATGTACAATCACATGAATTTCTGTTTTTGAATAAACATATTGAAAAGTTTTGGATGTGGATTAGTATGCTTAACTTTTTGCAAATATTCATGACTAAGTACCCTTTTATCCAATTGAATCCACATGTTTGCATTGATAAAATAAAGAAACTTTTTAATAAATTGAAGTATGTTTGTTTTGCCCAATTGAGATTATTACCATATGATATTTGGACTACATTCTATAAGAGCTATTTGGATTTGAATACTTTGCACTTGTTATTGTCAAAATTGATAAGTCATTTTGGCAAAATAAAATCAGTTTTTTGCTTCGCATTTGGATTATCTTTAGGTTTTTGTTGCCTTAACCTTCTGTTACTTATCTATGATGGTGATGTGCTTTCTTGTCCATTGATAAACCATTTCCAGGTTTGTGAGATATCTTCCATCCCATTCGATCGAGGAAAGCCGAACGAGAAGAAATATTTTCCAATAGATGAACAGCCCGACTTGAGGACAAGTCATCTAAAAGAGGGGGGAATGATGCGAGCGCGCCCAGTGAACCCCATCAGTCAAGTTTCCTCAGTCGAGCCTTGCATAGCTGGCAAGCTGATCCCAGTTCGTTTCCAGCTCCACGAGCTCCGACCAGTTCAAATTCAGCTCATTTGAGCTCGAATCAGCTCAATACTTTAGTCTTTAATTATGCCTTATTTAATTAAATGCATCTTTAGTTAATGTCATGCATTATTGATCTAGATATTTTGATTATGACATGCATTATGTGTTCTGCATTTAATAAAGCCATGCATTATGTAACTCTCATGTTAGTTTAAATAAGTTTCATTAAATTAAGTCTTGCATTAAGTAACTCATTTGTTTATTTAGTTTGCATTTTAAAACCATGCATTTAAGCATCTTAGTTTAATAAATGAGTTGCTGGGCATTTATTCAACTCATCTTAGTTTAATTAATAAGTGTTTTTGTTGAACTTTATTTAATAACTGTTGCTCTTAATTAATCTAGTTCCTAGGATTATTTATTGATACATGAGTTAAAGTTCATTTAATAATGCTTCTCTTAATTAAAGTAGTTGTTGGAATAAATGATTGATAAGTGTTAGTTCATTTATTTAAGTTAGTTGTTAATTTGTTTTAACCTTAATAATTGAATAAATGTGTCGGTTACATGTGTTAATTGCAGGTGACTTTTCAGCTCACATCCATTACATTTAAAGGCTGTTATGCATTCAATAAGGTGACTTTTCAAGAGATTTCGGTTACAAAGCAAGAGGGCTGTTATAAAGAAGGTTTATACATCATTTAAAGGAGGTTTAAGAAGCATTTTAACATCCAAATTAATTTTGGCAGCAACCTTTCCACTACCAGCCGTTTTTGCCTTTTCAAAGGTTATTTCAAGCATTCAAACATCATTAAGAAGCTGATTAAGAAGATGGTGTCCATTCGGCTGACCTAGGGCTAACTCAAGAGTCATTTTTCAAGCACTTAAAGTCATTCATTCAGCTGAATTAAAGTGAATTCAAGGATGGAGTTATTTGGCTCAAGAATGTGAAAAGACTTGAGTTAAATTTCAACTTTTAATTGGCATATTAAGTTGAATGTTTGTGACCATTCAGCTAACCTATTTTAGCACTATAAATAGGTAAAATCAGCCTTTGTAAAGAGATCTTTTTGCTTAGTTTAAAACACTATTGAACTTATATGAAATTTGTGAGATTTCTTTCTTTCATATTTCGTTGAAGAACTCGTTGGCTTATCTAGGTCACTAGTGGCGTCAACCTGCCTTCTTTTTTATCCTGAACTTATCACTATCAAATAGTGTGGCGTTCACCCTTATACCAAGGTTCCTACTTTGCTAAGTAGCGGGTCGAGGTTCTCCTATTCTCCATCCGACCACCTTGAAAACTTATAAGCATCTGGGTCAATATTTTCTAATATTGGTTCGTGTTTGTTTTTTAGATCATTTCCATTCCATTCCATCCTTTCGTTTCATCATAATCGAACCATCAATTCACTTCACATCTGTTGTTTGTTATCCAATTACTATATTTATTTCCATATTTTATTATTTTTCTATAACCGAACCTACATAAACTTCATACCCATAAACCCATCTTTGAACCCTTCTTACATAGCTTCTGTCATTATTCACTTAAAACATCCTTTGAACAAACCGAACGATACTTCTTCGTAGACAATTGGGGCAAACTCGCATACGACTCGACTCACCCCGAGGCGGATCGTATCACTTTTGGCCAAAAGTTAACTTCCACAAAGTGATCGAATACATGAAGGAGCCATTAATGCAAGTACATGCATGGCTTAAATACATCGTATGGAAGGATGCATGCACAACTAGTGTTCAATGGATGGTATTTGAAGGAATTCATGTATTGGGGACGTTCATGCAAGTGGGGGCTATTTTTTGTACATGTATTTGAAGATTCATGGACCGTAATTAAGGAAGAACATGCATTGGGACGTTTCATGCGTGTATCATGCATATCCAAGATGTCCATTCAAGTATTCAAGGCTAAGTATGCATGAATGCATCAAGTGAAGCAACCTAATGGTTCGGCCAATTCATGCACCATCTTCAAGCATGAACCAAATTTCAATGCTTTTGTGTGAACATGTTAAATACAAATGTGAACAGAATTTAAGTTAGTGTGAACATCATAGATGGTGAATATCAATAGACATCTTAGGCTTATAAATAGTTTACTCATTTCTTTGTAAAAAGGACTTTTGCCAAATTATTGAATGAACATTGTTCTTGTGAGGTTGCTTCCTCTCAAATCTCGTACAAGTTTCAAAGACTTATCTAGTTTGTGCTAGTGGCGTTCACCTATCCTTCTATTCCATTTATTCACCTTAACAATATAGGAATCGGGGTGACGCTTTTTAGTGTTGAATCATTCCTGACATTAAGTTCGTTAATCCATTCCCATCTTTCGAATTTCTTTCTTGTTACTACCAAAATCGAACCATCTATTCAACATCCATCTTTGCTTCTCTTAGCCGCACCTATTATACTCTTTTCACTACTTTATACCCCTTCCGCTTTAATCAAACCTATCCATCTAACTTTTACTTTCAAAACCAAGGCACGAACGACTCTTCTCGTCTACGATCGGGCAACTACATGAATTTGACTCAATCACTCGAGCTGGATCACATCACATCTATTCTGGCCTAAGATGCGTGGGACGTTGAACGATACTGTGAACATTGTGTGACATGTAAGAAAGCCAAATCAAAGGTTTCACCACATGGTATGTATTTACCTTTACCTATTCCTGATTCCCCTTGGACTGATATTTTGATGGACTTCATATTGGGATTGCCTCGAACTAGGACAGGTAGAGATAGTATATTTGTTGTGGTTGACAGGTTCTCGAAGATGGCACATTTTATTGCCTGCCATAAGACTGACGATGCTGTTAATGTGGCTAACTTGTTCTTTAGGGATATTGTGCGTTTGCATGGTATACCTAGGTCAATTTTTTCTGACAAGGATGTAAAGTTTTTGAGTCATTTCTGGAGGACTCTTTGGAGAAAACTAGGTACGAAACTTATGTTTTCTACTACTTGTCATCCCCAGACTGATGGACAAAATGAGGTTGTTAACAGAGTTTTATCTACCTTACTTCGTTCCATCATTAAAAAGAACATAAAAACTTGGGAAGATTGTTTACCACATGTTGAATTTGCTTATAACCATGCTGTACATTCTGCTACTAAGATGTCACCTTTTGAGGTTGTTTATGGTTTTAATCCTACTACTCCTCTAGATATGTTGCCTTTGCCACAGAAATAAGTGATGAATAGAGACGGTAAAGCGAAAGTAGAATATGTGAAGAAGTTGCATCAACAGGTTAAGGAAAACCTAGAAAGAAGGACTCAGCAATACGAAAAGCAAGCAAACAAGGGCAAAAAGTGAGCCACCTTCGATGTTGGAGATTGGGTTTGGGTTCATTTCTGAAAGGAATGATTTCCAGCCCAAAGGTGGTCCAAGCTATTACCGCGGAGAGATGGTCCTTTTCAGGTGTTGGAGAAAGTAAATGACAACACCTACAAGTTAGACTTGCCGGGAGAATATAATGTGAGTGCGACATTTAATGTTTCTGATTTAACCCCTTATGAAGATTCTACAGATTTGAGGACAAATCCTTTTCAAAAAGGGGGGATGATGTGAGAACATCCATGCCAATCAAGAAAACTGATCCGGAGGTCTTACCATTGGGACCTATTACCCGTTCTAAGGCAAAGAAATTCAGGGAAGTTCTTTTCCTTACTTGTGCTACAATTCCAGATTCATTCGATCATGTTTATGCCTTCGAACATAGGGTTTATAATGTGTTGCATGCTGACATGTGACATATTTAGGTTATACTATTCATTTTATGTGTTTACGTATGTATATATTATGCTACGTATGCTTTGGGATTGGTTTGATAGTGTTTGTATTATTTCTAAGTTGTTTGGGTGTTAATGAAAAAGTGTTTATGCCTTTTGGATTAGGTACTTGATGGGACACTAGCTCAAGAGTGTATATGTAGCTCATCTTCATCTCAAGATAGCTCAGAGTACTCTACACCAGCTCATGTCTGCTCACTCCACTTGGGCTAGCTTGTTTTAGCACAGTTCAGTTTTCGTCAGCTCAATTTCAGCTCCACTAGCTCAACTTCAGTTGGCAAGTCCAGACATAGCTGAATAATGATTTACAAGTCAGGGAGTGTACTAGTGCACATGTGGCAGCCCAAGTGGCATCCGGTCATTCACACATCCGCGTGGCAGCTTGGATGAATGAGTACATTATTGGTCGAATTGGAGCAGCCCTTCCTTTTTCTTACTTGGCGTCAACTTAAAGGATAAGATCAAGTAGTTTGTGTTTGAATTTCAAATTTCAAATACAAGGATGCCATACAATACCGCCTATTTTAGGAGTTATTAAGAGTTATTAGGAGTTTAAAATTTGAATTTTAAATCCTCTATTTTTAGCCACACAAGGAAATTCGGCCATACACCTCTTGTTATCCATATATATGTGTAAAAACAATGTAAGAAGGGTGACACTTTTGAATGAAATATAATCTTTGTGAGATTTTCTCTCAAACTTCAGTTTTTCACCGAACTTTCTTGGCATATCAGACTATGTTTGTTGTGTCAATTTTACTTGATACTTTGGGTTCCTAGATTGCTATCTAGTGGGTCCAAGTCCGTTGACGAAGAACAGATTCAATTAGGGTTCGTTCAGCATATTGTACGAGTTCTTTCGAGTTCCTTATTTTTCTAAATTTCCAGCAATATTCTACATCAATTCTGCCATCTTTGAATGTTCAAGGCTGCCGTGAATGAAGCTTCAAGCATTCATCTTCAACCTTGATTCAAATCTGCTAGAAATTTCAGCCCTTTCTCTTTTTCATTTTTTTTTCTTCTTTGTTTCTTTTCTTGTTCCTAAGATTGTTCTAAGCCTAGAACGTCTATTGTGTCTTGTTCTTTTATTGCAGGGAAGTGTTTGCTTCAATCGTAGATCCGCAACTTACAAGGAACATTATTTTCACCGAGTAATGCCCTTATCATGTCCTGTGATATATCGTAAGGTCTCGTGGTCAGTATGGATCGTAAACTCCTTAGGCAACAAATAATGCTGCCAAGTCTCCAAAGCCCGGATCAGTGCATACATTTTCCTTGTCATAGACAGGATAATTCAACATTGCTTCGCTAAGTTTCTCACTGAAATATGCAACGAGCCTCTTTTCCTATGACAAAACAGCTCCTATACCAACCCCAGAAGCATCACATTCAATTTCAAACAATTTATCAAAATAAGGTAATACTAAAATAGGCGCTTACAGTCCTTAATTTTCAGAAAGGCATCCTCTTGTTCTTTACCCCACGAGAAGACTGAATTCTTCTTTATAATCCCAGTTAAGGGAGCAGTAATAGAACTAAAATGGGGAACAAACCGATGGTAGAAACCAGCTAAACCATGAAACAATCTAACCTGACTAATAGATGTCAGTCGTGGCCATTCTTGGATTGCCTTAACCTTCTCAGGGTCGACTTCAACACCCTATGAACTAACAATATAACCAAGAAATGTAAGTTTTTCAGTACAAAACACACATTTCTCCATGTTTCCAAACAACTTTTCTTCTCGCAAAGTATGCAGAATAGCTCTCAAATGTTCGACATGATCCTGCAAAGTCTTGCTATAAATCAAAATGTCATCAAAGTATACAACACAAAACTTTCCAATAAAAGATCGCAGAACATGATTCATCAAACGTACTAGCTGCATTAGTTATCCAAAAGGCATCACCAACCATTCGTACAAACCTAGCTTTGTCTTGAAGGTTGTCTTCCACTCGTCACCTTCTCTCATGCGAATCTGATGATATCCACTCTTCAGATCAATTTTGGAGAAGCTAGTCACTCCACATAACTCATCTAGCATGTCATCGAGTCGAGGGATAGGGTGTCGATACTTTATTGTAATCTGATTCACGGCTTGACAATCAACACATATCCTCCACACTCTATCTTTCTTTAGTACCAACAACACTGGCACAACACATGGACTCAGACTCTCTCGAATGTAACCCTTATCCAACAACTCAAAAATTTGTCATTGAAGTTCCTTTGTCTCTTCGGGGTTACTTCTATATGTTGGTCTATTCAGAATCGTGGCACCTGGAATAAAGTCAATCTGGTGCTCAATGCCACGAAGAGGGGGTAAGCCTTTAGGTGTTTCATCTGGAAACACATCTTCAAAATCCTATAAAAGAGATGAAATAGAACAAGGCAAATCACTAGGAATCTCAGACAATAAACAATGATCTTTAAACAACAAAATAAGCATAGATTGCTAAGAGGAAAGACATTTCCTGATTTCCTTACTGCTTGCGTACACATTCATCTTCTTTTTCCCATGAACTTCCCCGATATTCTTTTGCAACCTTACTTGGTCATCTTGCACTTGACTTTGGGTTAAAGGTGCTAAGGTGATCTACTTTCCTGCATGCATAAAAGAATATATGTTCGTAAAGCCATCATGATGTGATTCGGCTCGGGTGATTGAGTCGAATTCACGTAGTTTCCCGACCGTAGATGAGAAGAGTCGTTCGTGCCTTGGTCTTGGAAGTAGAAGTTAGATGGATAGGTTTGATTAAAGCAGATGGGGTTCAAAGTAGTGAAAAGAGTAATGATAGGTTCAGCTATGGAAAGCAAAGATGGATGTTGACTAGAGGGTCCTGTTTGGAAATAATAAGAATGAAATAATGTAAGGTGAGGATGGATTAGCGAACTTAGTGTCACGAATGATTCAACACTAAAAAGTGTCACCCCAGTTCCTATATTGTTAAGGTGGATAAATGGAATTAGAAGGATAGGTGAACGCCACACCAAGATTGGTGCTAAGTTCAAACAAGGTCGATAGACGCCACTAGCACACTAGATAAGTCTTTCAAAACTTGTACGAGATATGAGAGGAAGCAACCTCACAGAAACAGAGTTTCATTAACAAATTGGCAAAAGTCCTTTTACAAAGAAATAAACAAACTATTTATAGTCTAGCATATGATAGCCGAATGGACAAAATTAACTAACTTATGGGCTAAGCATTTTGGCTAAGAATGCACCAGAATAATCTAGAACAAAGACATTAATTAGGTAAGTCTTGATTCGGCTGAATGAGACTTCATTGGACAGCTTCATGCTTAAGCAAAAGCATCTAGGATGAATGTGGAGGCTTGGAAGCTCAATAGCTTGTCTAGATTTGGCCATGGGGTGAATGAATCATTCAAGAAGTGTCTCTTGGCCGAATAGACACCTAGGGAAGTTATTTGGGCAGCAAACAATTCATGTATTTCACCCACATTCATTCGGCCATTCATGGAACTAGAAGGGAGCTTGAATATGGCTGTACATGAACATGCAATAAATGCCTTCATTCATGTATGTGTACCGTCCAAAGTGAATGTATCTTCATGATCCAATGCATGTAATTAACCTTCCATGTACTTGAGAACATAATTCCCTCCAAGCCTTGAACCAAGCCGTGCATGAATCTTCTCATTCATTGAACAAACCTATACATGTACCTAGCCTTTAATGTACCTCCACATTCGGCTGAACCTACAAAGACATGAACACATTTAATTATATCATTTAATCATAATTAAATAGCAACTAACTAATTTCGGACACATTAAATTAAAATAAACTAGCATATTAAATTCGGCTAGCTCAAATAAACAAAAACAATTAATGAACTAATTTGAGCTAGGGAATTCAACATGAGATGTAGCAAATTGAATTAAAATAAAGTTTAAAATTATTTTATTGAAATGGAATAAGGAATGAGCTGGAAAGAAACTAAAAATGAGCTCAAACGAGCTGAAACAAGCTCAATTGAGCTAATTGGAGCTGAATTGAGCTGGGGGAGCTGGAGAGGAGCTGAAGTCGATTTGCAAAAGGGTGCATTGAGTCTTTAAAGGGTTTTCCATAGCTTCTCCAACGTCAAGGGACTTTGTTTCATCCCAAATTCGCATCAACAAAGCTGTTAAAGCTTCTTGAAGTTGCTTGGTATTAGCTCAAGTCATGGGACCCTTTGGCAGCTGGATAGGATCTTGATTCGCACTTGATGGTGCCCCGAGCGTGCATACATCATTCCCCCCGTCTTCAAAGTGACTTGTCCTCAAGTCGAGCCATTTGTCTGCTAGAAAATATTTTCTCTCACACGGCTTTCCTCGGTCAAATGGGATAAAGGTTGTCACACAAACATTTTTGCATTTACTCACCAAATTTGTCAACAAAAAGTGCGATGAACTCAAATTCAAATAACACATATAAAATCCAGTCCAAAGATCATATGGCAAAAACTTTATTCGTTCATAACATGGATGCTTCATAGTATCGCACAATTTCGATATGCCATCAATATGAACAATTGAACAGAATGAAAACATGGAATGATTAATCATGCAATTTAGCAAACAAGAATGCTTTCCTTGTTTCAACCACAACATTCCAAATGGATCAAAACAAAGGGCATATTCACTTGGCTTTTTGATTTGAACAACCTCACCTTGCCGTATTTGATTGAATGGATTTACACTAGCAGGATGAATAATATGGCCACTTTCCACAAAGTCATCATCAACAACACCGATTTCTTCATCTTTCAAACAAAACAAAGATATTGTTGACTTACCTTGATTATCTTGGAAGTTACATGATGAAAGTTTGCTTTTACCTCATTTGTGCAAAACAAACCTTCGCTCCTTAGCAAGGTAATGTAATCGATATTTCGGACTCGAATAAACCTAAAAAGGTGAAAAATCAAAGAAGTAACTCGTGCTCTTCAAAATGTAATTTCCACAAAGATGGAAGATGTCAAGGTCACCATAGATAATGTACTTAAAAGGATATGATGAGATGCCATTCACAAGTTGATCGCATGAATCGATTCCGGTATTAAAAACAAAATTTCCAAAATCAAAAACTTGATTTTGACTTTGTAAACTAACCACAAGATTTATTTTTAGAATTGAAGATAAAATTTGTAATGGATAAAAAGGTACAACAAATTTATTTACAATGAGATTACGGTACTTAGGTATCAACTTAAAGTGGCTAGCTCTAGGCTTAAACACTCGATTTTGATCACTTCAGAATTTCATTTTCTCAAATAAATCACTAAAGTAGATCAAAAAAAGTTTAGGTAGACGAACATGCAAACATTCATACTTCACAAAATTCAATCGAATAGGCAGGTCAAAACATGGAAACTTTGCACAAAAATTTAAAGATTTCCCTTGAATGAAAAAATCAAACGGATTATTCATTGTATGCGAAAACCTTTGAACACATATGTCGAACAAAGAAGTTGTGTACATGCGACCTTTCAAAAGTTCAAATTCATCACCGACCAATCGAATAGGTATGTTTAAGCAAAAAGGTTTAGTACATATATTCAAAGAGTTTAAGAATTCAAACACATCAAAATTTGTATGTGCAAAACTTTTATCACACACCTCCACAATTCGCTTAGGCGAAACCAACCTAACAGAAGGGTTAAACATGTCATAAGATAAAACTTTTATGGCACTTTTCGAAACAAGGTCATTATCAATAGGTGGACAATGACTAACCAAGTCAAAATATGGTGACCTTTCAGAAATTAAGTCATTAAAACCTTTATTAGCAATTTTTAAATCAAATGGTCGTGACTTGATAATCATAGAATCCTTACCTCGCTTACCTTCAGACACAAGTAGGTAGTTGTCATTCTCATTCTTATCTTTCTTGTACAACCAAAATCGCCGCTTGTTGGGAAGGTATTGAAGCTGGAATTGATCACTCGAATTTTCAAAAACCTAGGAAAATATATCACAAGAAGAACTAACAAGTGGGTTAGTGGAAACAATCCTCATAACATCTTTTCCACTCGAATCTTTTTCTACTCTTTTCTTTTGATCAAACTCTTGTTCTTTTTCTTTTTCATTCTCTTTTTCAATATCTTTTTGTTTCCTCTCTTCCTCTTTTTCTTTCATTTCTTTGTTTCTTTTCTCGATTTCATTCAAGATCCTCTCATTTTCTCTCATAATCTTTTCTTGCCTCTCTTTTCTTTTGATCATTTTTTTTTGTCTTTTTATTTTCTCATTTTCCTTTTGCAAGAGGACACAAAAGATTCAGAAGAATAATTATTTTGTTCAAAAGAAGAAAAATCATTTACATATGGTTCACAAACAATCCTTCGTGAAGACCTCTCAATGGATGTTTTCTTTGGAGTTCTTGAAGAGGTGTATCTTTCATCTCGCATGTCTTCTCGGAAGGATTAAAATCAAAATTGACTTCTCTTCGTCTCAAATTCCTTGATGAAAATGAATCTCGATCGGAGTCTCTTCTCGAGTAGTCGTTGGATGTGTATCTCCATGATGTTCTCGAATTTGCTTTCTGACTTGATGACATTTGTTCCCAGTGGTCTCTTTTCTCCACACGATCTAACCTCTCGTGCAATTTGTCAAACTTAGACTTCACCATTCTACGCATTTTTTACACCAAATATTGATATTTAGATTCGGTAAATTCTTCGTGAGACATGATGTTGTTGCTGAGAAGGAAAATTGTTAATAGAAATAAAGTCCTCACTACAAAATCCTTACGAGTTCACTCAGAACAAAATAATAGTTGTGCACTCCACTCATGTTTTCACTCGTTTAGGCTTTTTCGACACTTGAATGCACTCACACTCTCTAGCCTTTTACCACTCAAACTTACTCTCGTAACCTCTTACTTCGTTTCTCTTGACTCGTCTTGGTGCATTGGGGTCAGCTTCAAGATGGTTACAAGGGTAAAATGTATTGGTGTATGGGTAGGCTAAAAGAAAATGTTTTTCTTTGATGTAGTGTGGCGTTTTGGAAAAAGAAGGGGGTACAAAGTTAATGAAATGGACACTTGACGATCAGAACAAATGCATAAACAGCAGAAAAGAATTTTAAACACTTCACGTTTTTTTCCTTTTTTTTTATAATTTCGTAATCCTTTTTTTCACTTTTAAAATAATACTATTACACTAGGAAAATGAAATTACAACTTGAACTTTTTTTAATTTAATTTTTTTTACAATGAACCTATTTCGATATTGATACGAACATCGACGATTCTCGTTTTACAAGCTCTGATACCAAATGATGTGATTCGACTCGGGTGATTGGGTCAAATTCACGTAGTTGCCTGATCGTAGATGAGAAGAGTCGTTCATGCCTTGGTCTTGGAAGTAGAAGTTAGATGGATAGGTTTGATTAAAGTGGGTGGTCTTGATAGGTTTGAACTGTCTATGGAAAGCAAAGATGGATGTTGACTAGAGGATTCGGTTTGGAAACAATAAGAATGAAATAATGTAAGGTGAGGATGGATTAGCGAACTTAGCGTCAGGAATGATTCAACACTAAAAAGTGTCACCCCGGTTCCTATATTGTTATGGTGGATAAATGGAATTAGAAGGATAGGTGAACGCCACACCAAGATTGGTGATAAGTTTAAACAAGGTTGATAGTAGCACACTAGATAAGTCTTTTGAAACTTGTACGAGTTATGAGAGGAAGCAACCTCACAGAAACAGAGTTTCATTAACAAATTGGCAAAAGTCCTTTTATAAAGAAATAAACAAACTATTTATAGTCTAGCATGTGATAGCTGAATAGACAAAATTAACTAACTTAAAGGCTAAGCATTTTGGCTAAGAATGCACCAGAATAATCTAGAACAAAGACATTAATTAGCTAAGTCTTGATTCGGCTGAATGAGACTTCATTGGACAACTTCATGCTTAAGCAAAAGCATCTAGGATGAATGTGGAGACTTGGAAGCTCAATAGCTTGTCTAGATTCAGCCATGGGGTGAATGAATCATTCAAGAAGTGTCTCTTGGCAGAATAGACACCTAGGGAAGTTATTTCGGTAGCAAACAATGCCTTTATTCATGCATGTGTACCGTCCAAAGTGAATGTATCTTCATGATCCAATGCATGTAATTAACCTTCCATGTACTTGAGAACATAATTCCCTCCAAGCATTGAACCAAGCCGTGCATGAATCTTCTCATTCATTGAACAAACTCGTACATGCACCTAGCCTTTAGTGTACCTCCACATTTGGCTAAACCTACAAAGACATGAACACATTTAATTATATCATTTAATCATAATTAAACAGTAACTAACAACTTAAATAACAACTAACTAATTTCAGACACATTAAATTAAAATAAACTAGCATATTAAATTCAGCTAGCTCAAATAAACAAAAACAATTAATGAACTAATTTGAGCTAGGGAATTCGACATGAGCTGTAGCAAATTGAATTAAAATAAAGTTTAAACTTAGTTTATTGAAATGGAATAAGGAATGAGCTAGAAGGAAACTAAAAACAAGCTCAAACAAGCTGAAACAAGCTCAATTGAGCTAATTGGAGCTGAATTGAGCTGGGGGAGCTGGAGAGGACCTGAAGTCGATTTGCAAAAGGGTGCATTGAGTCTTCAAAGGGTTGTCCATAGCTTCTCCAACGTCAAGGGACTTTGTTTCATCCCAAATTCACATCAACAAAGTTGTTAAAGCTTCTTGAAGTCGCTTGGTATGAGCTTGAGTCATGGGACCCTTTGGCAGCTGGATAGGATCTTGATTCGCACTTGAGGGTGCCCCGGGCATGCATACATCACATCATGTGTCGTCTTCTTGTCAAATTGCCATGGATGACCCAATAGAAAATGGATTGCAACCATCGAAATGACATCGCAGAGTACTTCATCCTTGTATTTTCCAATGGCAAACGGCACTAAAACTTGCTTAGTCACTTTAATTTCTCCACTATCATTCAGTCACTATAATTTGTAAGGGTTGGGATGTTTTGTTGTCTTCAAACCTAACTTTTCAACCATCACAGAACTAGCAACATTAGTGCAACTACTACCATTGATAATTAAAACACATACCTTATCATTGACAAGGCATCTCGTGTGAAAGATGTTTTCTCGTTGTTGTTCTTCCTGAATCGGTTAAGTATTTAGACTCCTTTTGACAACAAGTGTTTCACCGGTGGCAAAAATCTACACACTGTCATCATCTTCTTCAATGTCCACTGGAGGGGTGTCATGCTTGTCTTCCTCAGACTCAGACTCAATCTCACCACTCTCTAACATTATCATGGTCCTTCGATTAGGACATTGTCTAGCAACATGTCCTCGACTAAGGCACTTAAAACACAGAATTTCTCCCGATCATTCTTGTGCCACCACTGTTAGTTTGCCATGCCCATTATTAGTAACGGGAGGCTTTGGTTTGCTAGATTCGCTTGCATCTCGAATCCATAGTGGCAGTTGTGGTGCTTGTTTCCTGGCATTGTTAGGAGTATACAATGGATTTGAAAAAGATTTAAATGGAGTATTACCTCGAGTAGAAGCTTTTCTATGTTTTTGTTGCTCAATTTTGTTCGCCATATGCACCATGTCATCCAATTCGACATAATACTGCAATTCAACGACGTTAGCAATCTCTGAATTCAACCCTGTAAGAAAACGTGCCATAGTAGCCTCTCGATCCTCAACAATATTGGCTTGCATCATGGACATTTCCATTTCCTTATAGTAGTCTTCAACACTCCTACTCTCCTGTTTCAATGTCTGCAACTTCTGGAATAAGTCACGGTGATAATGAGAAGGAACAAATCTCTTTTGCATGATTTGCTTCATCTCATTCGACGTTCTCACTGGACCTTCACCGATGCATCTCTGACTGATTAAGAATTGATCCCACCAGATCAAAGCGTAATCACTAAATTCCATCGCAGCCAAACGAACCTTCTTCTGTTCTGAGTAATTGTAACACTCAAAAACATGCTTGAATTTGCTTTCGCAAGCGAGATAAGCATCAGGATCTGTTAGTTCCTGAAAAGATGGAATGGCAACTTTAATGTTAGATAAATTATCATCAACTTACGCACGACCCCTCAGATTTTGTCTCGGAGGCTGATTAACTTCATTTTAGTCACGGTCCTCTTCATGGACAGATTGGGAACCACCCCCATCTAATCTATCCATTCGAGACTGTAAAGGCTCCAATTCTTGTCTTAAAAGACGCTAAAGTTCACGTGTAATGGCTTGCATTTGCAAGTTTGGTGGTTGGTCATTCGGATTGCTTTCATTCAAACCTGCCATTATAAACACTAGAAAGTAATAATATATGTTAGTAAAATAATGAAAAGGACCTCACAACAACACACTGAACAAAATTCCTCACAGATCACTCCAAGGAAAGATCACTCATTAATTGCACTCAACACTTGTGTTTCACTCGGGAGAATGCTTGAATGGCTCTTTTTGTCTCCCCTTCTATTCTCACACGCTCATTTTGCCTTTTCCACTCGATCTCTCACAATTCAATTCTTTAAGGAACTAACTCGATCGTTTAGACTTGTTAACTATGTCAAACTTAAAAGATAAACAACAAGGATAAAGAAAAACAAAGGGTTAAAATGAAAATAGGGCTGAAAGAAAAAGAAAAAAAATAAGTGAAATGAAGGAATTAGGATGACAATGCAACAGAAAATTCACAACTTACTGCAAAGAAATGCTTACAACGATCCTATCACCGAACAAACAAGAACAAGTTCTTTTGGTTGATTTCCAAGCATTTCATGGCATAATTGAGCATCCTTCTTCATTTCCATGCACCAGCACAAGTTTCTTTTCTTTTTTTCTTTTGAATTTCGAAACTAATTGTTTATGTTTTTTTAACTTTTTTTTTTTACTTTTGTTTGTTTTCTTGTTATTGTAGTGCAGAATGTGCTAAAATACAACCTTTGCTCTGATAACCATATATGATAAGGGCATTGCTCGGTGAAAACAACGTTCCTTGTAAGTTGTGGATCAAGGATTGAAGCAAACACTTCCCTGCAATAAAAAAAACAAGACACAATGGACGTTCTAGGCTTAGAATGAGCTTAGGAACAAGAAAAGAAACAAAGAAGAAAAAAATAAAAAAAAGAAAGAGCTAAAATTTTTGGCAGATTTGAATCAAGGTTGAAGATGAATGCTTGGAGCTTCATTCACGACAGCCTTAAACATTCAAAGATGGTAGAATTGATGTAGAATATTGCTGGAAATTTAGAAAAATGAAGAACTCCAAAGAACTCGTACAATATGCTGAATGAACCTGAATCGAATCTGTTCTTCATCAACAGACTTGGACCCACTAGATAGCAATCTAGGAACCCGAAGTATCAAGTAAAATTGACACAACAAACACAGTCTGATATGCCAAGAAAGTTTGGTGAAAAATCGAAGTTTGAGAGAAAATCTCACAAAGATTATATTTCATTCAAAAGTGTCTCTCCTCTTACATTGTTTTTACACATATATATGGATAACAAGAGGTGTATGGCTGAGTTTCCTTGTGTGGCTGAAAATAGAGGATTTAAAATTCAAATTTTAAACTCCTAGAAACTCCTAATATGATGTTTGCACACTCGGGGCACCCTCAAGTGCGAATCAAGATCCTATTGAGTTGCCAAAAGGACCCATAACTCGAGCTCATGTTAAGCATTTCCTACAAGCTGTTTTAGCTTCTAGTGCAACACCTTGGTTCGAAACAAGGCCCAATGCTCACAAAGTCAGCTTGAAGCAACTATCCAAAGAACCCATGCATTGTTGGCAAGCTGATCCTAGCTTATTTCCAGCTCCTCGAGCTCCATCTAGCTCAATTTAGCTCATTTCAGCTCGTTTGAGCTCAACCGAGCTTACTTTTAGCTCATTCTTCATTTCAATAAATTAAACTAAGTTTTAGTTTTATCCTAATTAGTTTGCTACAGCTCATTAATGAAAATCCTAGCTCAAATAAGTTCATTAAATGTTTTCACTTAGTTTGAGCTAGCCGAACTTAATGCTACTAGCTAGTCTTTAATTAATGTGTTTAGTTTAGCTTAACATAATATTTATGATGTCTAGTTCATGCTCTTAACATGTTCAGCTGAATATACATTGGGATTTAATGTGTTCATGTTTCTTATAGGTTCAACTGAATGTATTAAGTACATTAAATGAGATTCATGCACGGCCAGGTACATGGATTATGAGAGTTCATGCATGAATGATTTTATGCATGGTGGGCTGGCTATTGGTGATCCCTAAGCAACCTTTTGGCCAAGAGTTAAGTTCCACAAAGTGACTGAATACATGAAGGAGCCATTAACGCAAGTACATGCATGGCTTAAATACATCGTATGGAAGGATGCATGCACAACTAGTGTTCAATGGATGGCATTTGAAGGAATTCACGTATTGGGGACATTCATGCAAGTGGGGGCTATTTTATGTACATATATTTGAAGATTCATGGACCGTAATTAAGGAAGAACATGCATTGGGATGTTTCATGCATGTATCATGCATATCCAAGATGTCCATTCAAGTATTCAAGCTAAGTATGCATGAATGCATCAAGTGAAGCAACATGATGGTTCGGCCAATTCATGCACCATCTTCAAGAATGAATCGAATTTTAATGCTTTTGTGTGAACATGCTAAATACAAATGTGAATAGAATTTAAGTTAGTGTGAACATCATAGATGGCGAATATCAATAGACATCTTAGGCTTATAAATAGTTTACTCATTTCTTTGTAAATGGTACTTTTGCCAAATTATTGAATGAACATTATTCTTGTGAGGTTGCTTCCTCTCATATCTCGTACAAGTTTCGAAGACTTATCTAGTTTGTGCTAGTGGCATCTACCGATCTTGTTTGAACTTAACAATATAGGAACCGGGGTGACACTTTTTAGTGTTGAATCATTCCTGATGTTAAGTTCGTTAATCCGTTTCCATCTTTCAAATTTCTTTCTTGTTATTACCAAAACCAAACCATCTATCCAACATCCAACTTTGCTTTCCTTAGCCGAACCTATCAATACTCTTTTCACTAAACCCTTCCGCTTTAATCAAACCTATCCATCTAACTTCTACTTTCAAAACCAAGGCACGAAGGAATCTTCTCATCTACAATCGGGCAACTACGTGAATTCGACTCAATCACTCGAGCCAAATCACATCATAATAACTTCTAAAATGGGTGGTATTGTATGGCAGCCTTGTATTTGAATTTGAAATTCAAACACAAACTACTTGATCTTATCCTTTAAGTTGACGCCAAGTAAGAAAAAGGAAGGGATGCTCCAATTCAGCCAATAATGTACTCATTCATCCAAGCTGCCACGTGGATGTGTGAATGACCGGATGCCACTTGGGCTGCCACATGTGCACTGGTACACTCCCCGACTTGTAAATCATTATTCAGCTACGTCTGGACTTGCCAGCTAAAGTTGAGCTAGTGGAGCTGAAATTGACCTGATGGAAACTGAACTGAGCTAGAATGAGCTAGCCACAAGTGGAGTGAGCTGACATGAGCTGGTGTAGAGTACTCTGAGCTAACTTGAGCTGAAGATGAGTTGCATATACACTCTTGAGCTAGTGTCCCTTCGATTACCTAATCCAAAAGGTATAAACACTTATCAAAGTTTATGTAGACTTAATGTGATACAATCTGCCTCGGAGGAGTCGAGTCGTATTAGGGTGCCCGATCATCGACAAGAAGTTACGTTATGTTTAATTGAAAGGTCGGATAAGAGAAGGAAGGATATTAGTTTTGGTCCGAATTAGGATAGGTAAGAAGAATTGAAAGTTCAGGTTTAGGGTCTGAATAGGTATAGATGAATGAATTGGTTCAATTAGGTAAAGGGAATTGAAGTAATGGTCGTAATGGTAGGAAAGGTAAGAACGAAATGGTATTATGAAATGGTACGAATGGAATGATGGGTTTGAACAAAAAGTGCAAACAAGAACCAATACCGATTTGGTATCGACCCGTTGTTTATAGGCTCTTTTAGTTCAGTTTGGTTTTGGTAAAGGAAAACCTCGACTGTAACAGCCCGATTTTGACCCTAACCAGAACGGTGGTTTCGGGACCATGAATCTGAGTCAGAAAAATATTTTTAAATTATTTTCTATGTTTATTTTGTGTGAATTTATATTTTTGAAAATTTCATAATTTAATTTTGTCGTTTGGGTGTCCGATTAAATAATAGGACTTAATCGCGTAAATTGAAAATTTGATAGTTTAAAGTAAGAGGGCCAAAGAGTTGGTGATTTTCTAAGTTGGAGTATTTATAATGTAACTATTCCATTAACATGTGGCTTGTACGGTAATGGACATAGGTTATATAATTTTATTATTATTTCATTAAGGTTAGTTAGGTAAATTAATAATAAAATAATATATGTTATTATATCATAAAATAATAAGCCACATTCATGTTATTTCCTTCATCTTTGCACCGAAACTAAAACAAAGAAAAAGAAAGAAAACAAAGTAGGGTTCGGCCTTATTCAAGCTAGATTAAAATCAAGAGCTAAAGAAATCGGATTTGGACTAGGGAAAAACGAAAGTTGTCGACTAGCAGCTCTGTCCCATTTTACGACATCTGAGGTAAGTTTATAAGCAAATACACATGCCTAAATGTAGTAAAATGTTAAGTATATATGCTGGTATATAATATATGAATTTATATTGTAAATGCCGAATGTGTATGAGTTTGAAAACTATGTTCGAGCTTTCGATTCGACCGAGTTACGACGTTCGAAAGCCCTGTATGAACCTTAGGAATAGTTAGGATACATATGTCATGACACAGGATTCCGACATTTGTGTTCCTTGTGTATGATTATTGAACCGAAAGTTAAAGGGTAGGTGTACATTTTGTGCTTATATTCGAATGAAGCAATTGAATTGCTAATGTGATATGTTATGTGAAATGTGTTAACATGTGAATAAATATGCAAGACACTGGAAATGTATCCGGGCTAAAGTCCCGCAGGCTTCGTGCTGGAAATGTATCCGGGCTAAAGTCCCGCAGGCTTTGTGCTGGTAATATAATTTCGGGTTTCATACCTAGCAGGCCAAGTGCCAATGAATTTGATAAAAGTATACAATTACAAGATCCTACACTAAGTTGACAAATTGAAAGTGCATTACATATTAAGTTGGCCAGGTATGTATCATGTACTCGTATGCGATTTTGATTTGAATTAAATTATAACTAAATAAAGTGATGCATCTGTGAATAAGTGTTATGACTATAAATGTGATCGTGATATATTCGATAAATGTGTGAAGTTATGTGAAGTGATTCTATGTGGAAAGGTTTGTGGAAGTATATGATTTTATTTTTAGGTGATTACGATCATGGAAAATTAAATGTGAATATGATATTGTATTTTATTCGTTTCAATTGAACTAAAGCTGATAGTGAAGCATTTTAATGCCTATGTTATATGAGTTCGATCTTGAATGACATGATATACATGTTTAGATAATTTGAATGTAAGGAGTTGTGAAAGAGCAATTTTGTAATAAATCTGCTTGGGACAGCAACAGTAGCGTGATTTTGGAAAATCACCATAAATTGTGGAATTTGAATTAGAAGTTGAATAAATTATGTAATTAAAGCTTAATGAGTCTAGTTTCTTATAAAAGAAACCGTGTAAGCAAAAGAATTGTAGATAATGAGATATTTGAAGTGGTGTGAGATAGAGTCAAAATGACTTTGAAATCCCCTGTTCTGTTTTTAAAAAAATCATTGTAAATTGTAAAATGATGATTATAAGATAAAATTTATATTCTTAGACTCCTTAATGAGCCTAGTTTCAAATTAAATAAACGATAATATATTTCAAATTCTGTATAATGAGAAAATTGATTCGTAGTGAAGAGTGGTCAGAATAGTCAAACTGTGAAACAGGGGAAACTTCAATAAAAATCTGGTATTGATCGGTAAAACAAAAAATTCTGAAAATTTGATGGATGGAAGATATATGAGTCTATTTTCAGGGAAAATTAACGGCACTTGATTTGGATTTTCTTAGCTCTAGTTATAAATAATTTAGTGACTGTTGCTCAGGAAGACAGCTTGTAGTGAATTTGTGATTTTGTTGCAAACATGGTTAAAACTAGTTAATGAGATGCTTTTCGAGTTCTTATGATCTTATTTGTGATTTGAATATTTGGTTTTTAATTGATTTCAGATTCAAGTGAGATGAATTTGCTAAATATGCATTATGTTAATGGATACTTGGCCAAAATGGCAATTACCTAGGAATGATTTCTTGAAAATTTGAAATAATCGATCTATAAGTAAATTAATTGTTTGCATTGCTTAAAACTTACTAAGCATTGAAGCTTACTCCGTGTTCTCTTTTCCATTTCTTATAGGTTTATCCTTTAGTTCGAGTTGGAAGAGCCGGAGATATCATCACACTATCGAGTCATTATGTGAGTTGAGAAGATTGTATATCATCATGGTTTAAGGCATGTATAGGATAGACTATAGGTAGAATGATATTTCGACTTTGTATACATTATAGCCATGCAAAGATGGCTTGCTCATTTTGTTTAGAGAAGCCTTATAATTGAACTGATGTGTTGAAATGTTTTAGTTATAACTTGATAGTAGTTATTTTGTTATTAGATATTCGGTTATGTTTTGATAGTTAGTCATTTTGGAAATTTATAAGAGCTCTTATGGAAAATCAATGAGACAGGTTTGCATTGTTGATAATTTATGTCTGGTAAGTATCTTTGACCTTATAGAAGTTTTGTTCAGTCAAGTAATACCTCATAACCTTATTCCGGCAACGGATACAGGTTAGGAGTGTTACATTTAGTGGTATCGAGCTATGGTTTAGTCGATTCTCGGACTAACCTAGCATATGTGAGTCTAGCTATACATGCCATATTACTACTCGTGATAGTGTGACATCTCCCGGCTCTAACGAAATTGTTTTGTAAGACAGATATGCTTTCCAACCGAGCTAATTCTGATAGTATAGAATGTTATACTCAAACGTTTGAGTGAAAATGTGTTGGTGATGAGTTGAAACTCATAAAAGGTATGAATCAGAATGCATGATATTCTGCTATTGATAAATGTTATAATTATATGAGTATATGAGTTGTGATGTTGGGTATATGATGGTTGTGTGAATATTTTGACTTAGAATTTATGATTTGAATTAGCGTATGAGCTATGTGTTAAGTAGCAAGTGATCATAAGTAAATGATTGCTAGATGTTTGAGAATGCAGAATTAGTAATGAACTGTTCGTTCATAATAGTATGTGTGATGTGCATGCTTACGTAAGAGTTAAAATTGTTGGCTTTACAACCCTCACCCCCTCATCGGTAAAGCATTGTAATGAGATCCGTACTATATGGATTAAATACGCTTACGAGTGTGAAATTACAGAGTTTCGTGGTTGAAAGATTAGTATTGTGATTAGATAAAAGAATGAGTCCGCAAGTGAAGACAGTAACAGAAAAGATATTGGATCATGTTGAAGGCCATTCGTAATATGCCAATTCACTGTTAAAGAAGAAGTTGAATTCGATGAGATGAAAGTATTCAGGTATGATGTCTAAAGAACGTATTAACTGGAGGTTTTTCTGAATTGATTTCTGTTAATAATGGAATATTGTGAAATCGGTGATGATAGAATTAGACAGTAGGATAATGTTTGAATTGAAATGATAGCTGAGTGCAGTGGTTATAGTCGGGCAGTTACTATGTTTTCTTCTGGGCATTCTATGTGTACATTTATCCTCAGAGGTATGTGTAACTGTATATTTCAAATGAAAATTCTTATCATATGAGAACGTCATCTATATATATTGATATATGAAAGCATTGTTGGGCTGTTCGGGTTACAATTGACATTATTATATCTTTCTCTAGTATCCTATTTCATTTAATTGAAAGAAAAGATCTACGATAGAATCTGTGTGATGTTGGTATTTTGATCCTACTAGTTTTTGATCTACTTAGTATACATGAAGATTATATTGTTTCTGTTACCATTAATTTTGGTGCATGTGAGTGATGTTTTACTTCTGGATTTCCTCTGAGACATCACTGAGATATCTGTCATCTGATATGGGCGCTTTCTTAAAAAGATCAGTATAGTGATATATTTGAGATTACAATATCTCTTCTTTCTTATGATTCTATATGGTTATCTGTGAAAAATATTTTTTGAATGATGTGATATTTATCAATAAAGTGGTAAACAGTTGAAGAAATTGTTATTGAAGCGCCAGTTCTCAGGTAAAGAGTTATTCGACACAAGAATTAAAGATGGTTCGAACTGTTGAAAGATTATGAGTTAGTGATTGATTATCAATCTGGGCAAATGATTATAGTCTTTGGGGTTCTGAGCGAGAATCTTTATGTGTTTTACGACCGACAATCATGTGATTAATCTTATCAAATGATGAGTAGTTATTGGCTGAGCTAGAAACTAAATTGATGTTTAATCAGCAAATTTGTGAGGCTTTGTATGGTAGTAAATGCCGAATGCCATTGTACTAGACTGAGCTCGGTGAAAATAAGATACACGAGTCGATTTGATCGTAGAAACCAAGCAGAAAAGTGAAAGTGATCCGTGAAAGTTTGAAAGTAGCGTTAGATCGACAGAAATCTTATGCGAACTTGAAATGGAAAGATATAGAGTTTCAGATCGGAGATAAAGTTTTCTTGAAAGACTCACCGTGGAAGAAAATACTCAGATTCGATCGTAAAGGCAAATTGAGTCCGAGGTTTCTTGGGTCGTATAAGGTTATAGAACGTATCGGGCCGGTTGCTTATAGATTATTATTGCCACCTGAGTTAGAAAAGATCCACAATGTATTCCACGTTTCGATGCTTCGGAGGTATCGATCTGATCCATCACATGTGATTAGTCCATCTGAGATTGAAATTTAGCCTAATATGACCTACGAAGAAGAACCGATTCGCATTTTGACTCGTGAGGTTAAAGAGTTATGGAATAAGAAGATTTCGTTAGTTAAGGTATTCTGGCATAAGCATGGAGTTGAAGAAGCAACATGGGAGCCAGAGGATACAATGAGAGAACGTTATCCGAACCTATTCACTGGTAAGATTTTCGGGGACGAAAATCCCTAAGGGGGGGAGAGTTGTAACAGCCCGATTTAGACCCTAACCAGAACGGTGGTTTCAGGACCATGAATTTGAGTCAGAAAAATATTTTTAAATTATTTTCTATGTTTATTTTGTGTGAATTTATATTTGTGAAAATTTCGTAATTTAATTTTGTCGTTTGGGTGTCCGATTAAATAATAGGACTTAATCGCGTAAATTGAAAATTTGATAGTTTAAAGTAAGTGGGCCAAATAGTTGGTGATTTTCTAAGTTGGAGTATTTATAATGTAACTATTCCATTAACATGTGGCTTGTACGGTAATGGACATAGGTTATATAATTTTATTATTATTTCATTAAGGTTAGTTAGGTAATTAATAATAAAATAATATATGTTATTATATCATAAAATAATAAGCCACATTCATGTTATTTCCTTCATCTTTGCACCGAAACTAAAACAAAGAAAAAGAAAGAAAACAAAGTAGGGTTCGGCCTTGTTCAAGCTAGATTAAAATCAAGAACCAAAGAAATCGGATTTGGACTAGGGAAAAATGAAAGTTGTCGACTAGCAGCTCCATCCCGTTTTACGACGTCTGAGGTAAGTTTATAAGCAAATACACATGCCTAAATGTAGTTAAATGTTAAGTATATATACTGGTATATAATACATGAATTTATACTTGTAAATGCCGAATGTGTATGAGTTTGAAAACTATGTTCGAGCTTTCGATTTGACCGAGTTACGACGTTCAAAAGCCCTGTATGAACCTTAGGAGTAGTTAGGATACATATGTCATGACACAGGATTCCGACATTTGTGTTCCTTGTGTATGATTGTTGAACCGAAAGTTAAAGGGTAGGTATACATTTTGTGCTTATATTCGAATGAAGCAATTGAATTGCTAATGTGATATGTTATGTGAAATGTGTTAACATGTGAATAAATATGCAAGACACTGGAAATGTATCCGGGCTAAAGTCCCGCAGGCTTCGTGTTGGAAATGTATCCGGGCTAAAGTCCCGCAGCTTAGTCTTTGAAATGTATCCAAGGCTAAAGTCCTGCGCAGCTTCGGCTTTGAAATGTATCCGGGCTAAAGTCCCGCAGGCTTTGTGCTGGTAATATAATTTCGGGTTTTATACCTAGCAGGCCAAGTGCCGATGAATTTGATAAAAGTATACAATTACAATATCCTACACTAAGTTGACAAATTGAAAGTGCATTACATATTAAGTTCGCCAGGTATGTATCATGTACTCGTATGCGATTTTGATTTGAATTAAATTATAACTATATAAAGTGATGCATTTGTGAATAAGTGTTATGACTATAAATGTGATCGTGATATATTCGGTAAATGTGTGAAGTTATGTGAAGTGATTCTATGTGGAAAGGTTTGTGGAAGTATATGATTTTATTTTTAGGTGATTACGATCATGGAAAATTAAATGTGAATATGATATTGTATTTTATTCGTTTCAATTGAACTAAAGCTGATAGTGAAGCATTTTAATGCCTATGTTATATGAGTTCGATCTTGAATGACATGATATACATGTTTAGATAATTTGAATGCAAGGAGTTATGAAAGAGCAAATTTGTAATAAATCTGCTTGGGACAGCAACAGTAGCGTGATTTTGGAAAATCACCATAAATTGTGGAATTTGAATTAGAAGTTGAATAAATTATGTAATTAAAGCTTAATGAGTCTAGTTTCTTATAAAAGAAACCGTGTAAGCAAAAGAATTGTAGATAATGAGATATTTGAAGTGGTGTGAGATAGAGTCAAAATGACTTTGAAATCCCCTGTTCTGTTTTTAAAAAAATCATTGTAAATTGTAAAATGATGATTATAAGATAAAGTTTATATTATTAGACTCCTTAATGAGCCTAGTTTCAAATTAAATAAACGATAATATATTTTGAATTCTGTATAATGAGAAAATTGATTCGTAGTGAAGAGTGGTCAGAATAGTCAAACTGTGAAACAGGGGAAACTTCAATAAAAATCTGGTATTGATCGGTAAAACCAAAAATTCTGAAAATTTGATGGATGGAAGATATATGAGTCTATTTTTAGGGAAAATTAACGGCACTTGATTTGGATTTTCTTAGCTCTAGTTATAAATAATTTAGTGACTGTTGCTCAGGAAGACAGCTTGTAGTGAATTTGTGATTTTGTTGCAAACATGGTTAAAACTAGTTAATGAGATGCTTTTCGAGTTCTTATGATCTTATTTGTGATTTGAATATTTGGTTTTTAATTGAGTTCAGATTCAAGTGAGATGAATTTGCTAAATATGCATTATGTTAAAGGATACTTGGCCAAAATGGCAATTACCTAGGAATGATTTCTTGAAAATTTGAAATAATCGATCTATAAGTAAATTAATTGTTTGCATTGCTTAAAACTTACTAAGCATTGAAGCTTACTCCATGTTCTCTTTTTCATTTCTTATAGGTTTATCCTTTAGTTTGAGTTGGAAGAGCCGGAGATATCATCACACTATCGAGTCATTATGTGAGTTGAGAAGATTGTATATCATCATGGTTTAAGGCATGTATAGGATAGACTATAGGTAGAATGATATTTCGACTTTGTATACATTATAGCCATGCAAAGATGGCTTGCTCATTTTGTTTAGAGAAGCCTTATAATTGAACTAATGTGTTGAAATGTTTTAGTTATAACTTGATAGTAGTTATTTTGTTATTAGATATTCGGTTATGTTTTGATAGTTAGTCATTTTGGAAATTTATAAGAGCTCTTATGGAAAATTAGTGAGACAGGTTTGCATTGTTGATAATTTATGTCTGGTAAGTATCTTTGACCTTATAGAAGTTTTGCTCAGTCAAGTAATACCTCATAACCTTATTCCGGCAACGGATACGGGTTAGGAGTGTTACATCAACCCACTATCTAACAAGATAGGAACCTCGGTACATTTGAACACCACACTACGAGTAGTGATAAGTTCAGTTTTGACAAAGAACAATGGTTGACACAACTAGAACGTTGGAAGCCAATTGAATATTTGAACGAAATTTGAGAAAAGTTTTGCCTCACAATTTTGGCAGCATAACATTAATAAAGTCCCAAAAGTCCCTTTACAATGAAAGTGAACAACTATTTATACTAGTAGCCTATGCTAACCGAATAGTCAAGTTCATAGGCTTAACAACTAAGGAATGTAACTATTAATGGCTATGAAAATTCTAGAAATGATCTTTCAATGTGCATGTCCATGTTCGACCGAATGGGAGATGGATGGAAGACTTCATGGTTAAGCATTTATGCACTTGGATAAATGGTCTTCATGCATGCTTGGGTAGGTTCGGCCAACACTTTAATTGAGGCATTAAATTCATGTGGTTTCATCCAAAGGTGACTTCTTAAATGGGCTTCATGAAGAGACAAAATAGGTGTGAACATAGGAGCATGAACAGCCTTTGAGGTGTGAACACAAGTAATCGAATGGTTGCATGTGTGAACTCCTAGTGTGAATGCAACTTAATTCATCCATGCATCTTGCCATCCAAGGAGTGATGTACCTGCAACATTAAAATCAAGCATTAATCACCGATGTGAACACATTAAGGTGGCAGCAAATATGAACATATCAAACACACTCATAAATTCGGCTAACACAATAAATAATTGTAGTAATTTGGACACATTAAATCGTAGTTCAACCAAGACATATTAATAACATGTAATATCCTACTTAAATTCGGCACACCTATTTAAAATGTCCAAAATTAAACAAATTAATTATTTAAATAAATATGTTCAAATTTATTTAATGCATCAATCTTATTTAATAGCTAGGGACGAATAGACTTATTGAGCTCGTTATAGGTGCGTGAGCTAGTGATGAGCTGGGGGTAAGCTCGAGAGCTAATAATGAGCTGGTTCCGAGCTAATGAGCTGGTGTGGAGCAACATGGGAGCTAACTTGAGATGAAGGTGAGCTCGATGAGCTGAGCTGGACTTGCAAGTAGTTGCATGGTGAGTTCAAAGAGCTGGAATCTGCTTTCTCGGAGTGTCCTAATAGCATTTCATTGTAAGTTTGAGCTACAAAAGCTGTGATAGACTCCTTAAACTTCTTGGCTCGAGCTAGAGTAACAGGACCTTGTAGTAGCACCAAAGAATCGTTGCTCGAACTAGCTAAACCATGGGGCGCGATCGCATCATTCCCCCCTCTTCAAAACGACTTGTCCTCAAGTCGAAATCTGCATTAAAAGGGGTTAAATGCGACACATTAAAAGTAGCACTGACATTATAATCTCCTGGCAAGTCAATTTTATAAGAGTTTTCATTTATTCGCTCTAAAACTTGAAAAGGACAGTCTCCGCGAGGCAGTAGTTTAGATTTCTGTTGGGTCGAAAAACGCTCCTTGCGCATATGAATCCAAACCCATTCTCCGGGTTCAAAAACTACTTGTTTTCGACCTTTGTTCGCATTACGCACATAGGACTCAGTCCTAGCCTCGATATTGGCACGCACCTTGCTATGTAAATCCTTGACAAAATCTACCTTTTTCTTCGCATCTGCATGGACAAACTGATCAGTAGGTAAAGGCAATAAATCTAAAGGAGTCAAGGGATTAAAATCGTAAACAATTTCAAATGGGGAGAATTTAGTCGCAGAATAGACAGAACGATTATACGCAAACTCAATATGGGGTAGACAATCCTCCCATGTCTTCAAATTCTTCCGAACGATGGCTCGAAGCAAAGTAGATAGAACTCTATTAACAACTTTCGTTTGGCCATCGGTTTGGGGGTGGCAGGTGGTCGAAAACAGAAGTTTGGTCCCTAATTTACCCCCACAAAGACCTCCAAAAGTGACTTAAAAATTTTGCATCTCGGTCTGACACGATCGTATGAGGAATGCCATATAGTCTAACGATATCCCTAAAAAACAAGTTCGCAACATGAACAAAGATCGCTGAGTCTTAGTACGAGCAATAAAATGAGACATTTTTGAAAATCTATCAACAACAACGAAAATAGAATCCTTCCCCGTTTTTGTGCGCGGAAGCCCGAGAACAAAGTCCATGGAGATGTCAATCCACGGTGCTTCAGGAATGGGCAATGGTGTGTACAAGCCATGGGGTTGCACCTTTGATTTAGTCTTTTTGCAGGCTATACACCTTTCGCAAACTCTCTCCACATCTTTTCGCATCCGCGGCCAATAAAAATGTTCATAGAGAGTGGCAAGCGTCTTATTGACTCCGAAGTGTCCCATAAGACCACCGCTATGTGCTTCATGCACTAAGAGGTCTCGAACAGATCCATAGGGAATGCAAAGTTTGCCTTCTCGAAATAGATAGCCCTCGTACCTATAAAAATTTTCAAAAGAACCTTTCTACAAGCAAAGAAATATCTCACCAAAATCAGAATCGTTAACATAAGCATCTTTTAATAACGCAAAACCAAGAATTTTGGAATCCAAATATGATAACAAGGTATACCTTCTCGAGAGCGCATCAGCCACGATATTATCTTTACCTTTCTTATATTTGATGACATACGGAAACGACTCAAGGTATTCAACCCACTTCGCGTGGCGTCGGTTCAATTTATGTTGGCCTTTGATGTGCTCCAAGGCTTCGTGATCGGAGTGAATAACGAATTCCTTAGGCCATAAGTAATGTTGCCATGTCTCAAGGGCTCGTATGAGCGCGTACATCTCTTTATCATACACCAGATAGTTGAGTACAGCTCCATTAAGTTTTTCACTAAAGTAAGCCACAGGACGTCCGTCTTGTGTCAACACGGCCCCGATTCCAATGCCCGAAGCATCACACTCGATCTCAAAAGTCTTTGAGAAATCTGGAAGGGCAAGCAAAGGAGCGTTAGTGAGACAATCTTTGATTTTTATAAATGATTTCTCTTGTTCATCGTTCGAAATAAAAGAAGAATTTTTCTTAATGACACTCGTAAGTGGAGCAGCAATAGTGCTAAAATTTGAAACGAATCATCGGTAGAAACTTGCTAGGCCATGGAAACTTCGAACTTGCGTAACGCTCGTAGGCCTTGGCCAATCTTGTATGGCTTTAATCTTCTCTTGGTCTACCTCGAGACCATCCGCACTAACTATAAATCCTAAAAAAATAGTTTTGTTAGAACAAAAGGAGCATTTCTTTAAATTGGCATATAAGGTCTCTTTTCGCAAAACTTCTAAAACAAATTTGAGATGACTTGCATGTTCTTCCATAGATTTGCTGTAAATCAATATATCGTCGAAATATACCACACAAAACTTACCGATGAAAGGCCTTAAGACATGGTTCATTAGTCTCATGAACGTACTTGAAGCGTTGGTAAGGCCAAAAGGCATAACCAACCATTTGTATAGTCTGTGCTTGGTCTTGAATGTCGTTTTCCATTCGTCTCCTTCTCGCATCCGAATTTGGTGGTAGCCACTCTTCAAATCGATTTTTGAGAACACTTTGGCCCCACTAAGCTCATCTAACATGTCATCTAAGCGAGGAATGGGATGACGGTATTTGATTGTTATCTTGTTAACGGCTCAGCAATATCCACACACATGCGCCATGTTCTGTCCTTTTTCGGTACCAATAATATAGGAACAACACAAGGACTTAGGCCCTCTCGAATGTAGCCTTTTTCCATCAGTTCGTTGACTCGTCTTTGCAACTCTTTGGTCTCCTTTGGATTGGCTCGGTAAGCAGGTCGATTTGGAATAACCGCTCCCGGCACGAAATTAATTTGATGCTCGATGATAACACTACATACTTTGCCTCTGACTTGACATCGGGTGTGGAAGATGTTCTCTCGTTGGAGATCATTGTTCGCACCTTGGAGACTAGACTTCGCTTTACCACTAGTAGTTCTCCTTCTATAGGTTGTTCTAAGTCCTCCTCGACTTCAGTAGTCGATTCAAACTCTTTCTCTTCCTCGTCCTCCGTCTCGATATCGCCATCAGCCCTCAACACCATGGTCCTTTGGTTAGGACATTGACTTGCTATATGGCCCCTTCCGAGGCACTTAAAGCACTTGATGTCCCGATATCAATTGCAGGACGATTCAGGTGCCTTGCCTTTGTTCACTTCGGTGGTAGGCTTGTTGGTTTTTCGGAGGAGCCGTGAACTCCTTTCCTCGAGAATTGGAAACACCTTTACTCGTTCCTTGGCCCCATTTGAGAGTGTTGGAAGTGGTAAATCCTCGACTCGGTCCCTTTCGTTTGAGTTGCTTTTCTACCTTGATGGCCATATGGACCATGTCAACCACTTCAAGGTAGTGTTGTAATCCAACAACATTGGCAATATCACGGTTTAAACCAGCCAAGAATCGCGCCATCATTGCTTCAGTGTCTTCTTGCACGTCTACGCGAATCATCACGATTTCCATCTCTTTAAAGTAGTCCTCGACACTTTTGGTCCCTTGCGTTAGATTTTGGAGTTTTTGGTGTAACTCCCGGTGGTAATATGTGGGAATAAAGCATCGCCTCATGGTCGCCTTCATTTCGGCCCATGTGGAAATAGGACATTCTCCGTTACGCCTTCGGCTAGTAGTTAATTTATCCCACTAAATCATGGCGTAGTCCGAGAACTCTATCGCCACTAGTTTCACCTTCTTGTTCTCAGAATAGTTGTGACACTCGAACACCAACTCTATCTTTTTCTCCCATTCAAGATAGGCCTCGGGATCAGATTTTCCTTGGAAAGGAGGAATGGAAAGTTTAATATTCTTCAAGTCATCGTCTTCCCGCCTTCGATCTACTCGTCTACAATTTCGGGGACCTCTCTTTTCTAGGCTTATGTTAGACCCGTGATCGCTTTCATCCTCACTATGTTCGTTAACATCATCATCTTGAGCCCTTGGTTGTCTTCGTCGTTGGTTGGGCCCTTCACGTCTTTGCCTAGCAACTTCAGGATATTCATCGCGTTGTCTTTGGGCCTCGACTTGTTAGAGTTGATCTTCAAGAGGATTAAGCCTTCGATCAAGTAATCGTTCCATCTCGCGCAAAAGGGCTTGCATTTGCAAATATGGAACATTTCTGACTGGTTGTCGTCCTTGTTGTTCTTCCATGTTTTGTCCACTATTTTGGGACATCTATTTGTTTAAAATAGCCTCACAAACAAATCCACTCGATCCGCTCAGAAAGAAAGAAGTTTGATGACACTCACACTCGTGTTTATAATCTTAGTTCAGCTTTTACCTCCCCTCGAATGCGCTCACGCTCTCTTGCCTTTTTCCTCTCTTAACTTTTCTCGTAATTTCATAAGCAGATTCGTTAGGCTTAAACCTTGATCTAGGTGGTCGGTTCAAAAGGGGTATCAAGGGATTGATGTATTCGGTTTAAGGTAGGCTGAAAGGATAGCGAATTAGGTTAATAGTGTGGCGTATTAGGGAGAGTAGAACAGAGGATGGATTGGGAACTATATCAAACCAAAACTTGACGATCGAATAACAACTGAATTGCATAAGTCACTTTTTTTTTGTTTTTTTATTTTTTTTCAATTTTTTTTATAAACTTGTATAACTTTTTTTTTGTTCTATATCAACAACTAAATACAATAGGATCACTTTTGTACACGATTTTTTTTCTTCGGCTGCGTAGATTTTTGTTTTTATAATAACAGCAACAAGCTAATCGAAATGAGAAAACTTCGGTATACAAAATTTTTTTTCTATACTCTTTTTTTTTTATCCTACTTACTCGCGTACACTTGGACTAGCCTGAGATTAATTTTGTAACACCCCGTACCCGAGACCATCCCAGATTCGAACGCGAGGTGTTAACAGACTTAATTCATTACTTAAACCGCTCAAACGATTTATTTTTTTTAAAAATTTCCAGTCAAGCTAGCTGATGCGATCGCGCCCCATGGTTCAGCTAGTTCGAGCAAGGATTCTTTGGTGCTACCACAAGGTCCTGTTACTCGAGCTCGAGTCAAAAAGTTTAAGGAGTCTATCACAGCTTTTGTAGCTCAAACTTGGAATGAAACGCTATTAGGACACTCCGAGAAAGCAGATTCCAGCTCTTTGAACTCACTATGCAACTACCTGCAAGTCCAGCTCAGCTCATCGAGCTCACCTTCAGCTCAAGTTAGCTCCCATGTTGCTCCACACCAGCTCATTAGCTCGGAACCAGCTCATTATCAGCTCTCGAGCTTACCCCCAGCTCATCACTAGTTCACGTACCTATCACGAGCTCAATAAGTCTATTCGTTCTTAGCTATTAAATAAGATTGATGCATTAAATAAATTTGAACATATTTATTTAAATAATTAATTTGTTTAATTCAAGACATTTTAAATAGGTGTGCCGAATTTAATTAGGTTATTACATGTTATTAATATGTCTTGGTTGAACTAGGATTTAATGTGTTCAAATTACTACAATTATTTCTTGTGTTAGCCGAATTTATGAGTGTGTTTAATATGTTCATATTTGCTGCCACCTTAATGTGTTCACATTGGTGATTAATGCTTGATTTTAATGTCGCAGGTGCATGCATAGAAAGGTTCAATGGACGGCAATCAAAGAGGCATATGCATGTTCATGATGGTCATTCATGCGTTTTGAAGATTCATGGATCAAATTAATGAAGGAACATGCGTTGGACGATTCATGTATTGATCATGTGTTCACACCTAGTGTTCACACCATGATGACCATTCAGTTGGATGTTCATACACAGGAGTCTACTCAAGCTCCTTGTTCACACCAAGTTTGACCCTTCATGAGGCCTCATTTAATTAAGCCACTCATGGTGAAACAACATGAATTAAAGGCCCCATTAAAGGAGTTAGCCGAATCTAGCCTTGCATGCATGAAGAACATTTATCCAAGTACATCAATGTATATTCATGAAGTCTTCCATCCACCTTCCATTCGGCCGAACATGGACATGCACATTGAAAGACCATTTCTAGAATTTTCATAGCCATTAATAGTTACATTAGTTAAGCCTATGAATTTGACTATTCGGTTAGCATAGGCTACTAGTATAAATAGTTGTTCACTTTCATTGTAAAAAGAACTTTTTTAGACTTTGTTAATGTTATGCTGCCAAAATTGTGAGGCAAAACTTTTCTCAAATTTCGTTCAAAGATTCGATTGCCTTCCTAGCGTTCTAGTTGTGTCAACTGTTATTCTTTATTAGATAGTGGCGTTCAAACATACCGAGATTCCTATCTTGTTAGATAGTGGGTCGAGGATTTCCTTTACCAAAACCAAACTGAACTAAAAGAGCCTATAAACAACGGGTCGATACCAAGTCAGTATTGGTTCTTGTTTGCACTTTTTGTTCAAACCCATCATTCCATTCATACCATTTTATAATACCATTCCGTTCTTACCTTTCCTACCATTACAACCATTTCTTCAATTCCCTTTACCTAATTGAACCAATTCATTCATCTATACCTATTCGGACCCTAAACCCGAACTTTCAATTCTTCTTACCTATCCTAATTCTGGCCAAAACCAATATCCTTCTTTCTCTTATCTGACCTTTCAAGTAAACCTAACGTAACTTCTTGTCGACGATCGGGCACTCTAATACGACTCGACTCCTCCGAGGCAGATCGTGTCATCTGGTATCAGAGCTACTAAAATGAGAAGTTTGTGCGACGAAATCAATCCCGGGCTAGTCCAAGTGTACGCGAGTAAGTAGGATCCAAAAAAAAAAGTATAGAAATTTTTTTTTTGTATACCGAAGTTTTCTCATTTCAATTAGTTTGTTGTTGTTATTATAAAAACAAAAATCTCACGCAAATGAGCAAAAAAATCGTGTACAAAAGTGATCCTATTGTATTTAGTTGTTGTTATAGATCAAAACAAAAATAGTTATAAAAGTTAAAAAAAATCGAAAAAAATTTGAAAAAAAATTCAAAAAAAAAAGTGATTTATGCAATTCAGTTGTTATTTGATCGTCAAGTTTTGATTTGATATAGTTCCCGATCCATTTTCTATACTACTTTCCCAAATACGCCACACTTTTAACCTAACCCCTATTCTTTGACCTACCTAAACCAATACATCAATCTCTTGATACCCCTTTTGACCCAGACCATCTAGGCCAAGGTTTAAGCCTAACGAATCTGCTTATGAAATTACGAGAAAAGTTAAGAGAGGTAAAAGGCAAGAGGGTGTGAGCTCATTCGAGGGGAGGTAAAAGCCGAACTAAGAGTGTAAACACGAGTGTGAGTGTCATCAAACTTCTTTCTTTCTGAGCAGATTGAGAGGATTTGTTTGTGAGGATATTTTAAAACGAATAGATGTCCCAAAATAGTGGACAAAACATGGAGGAACAACAAGGGCGGCAACCAGTAAGAAACGTTCCGGATTTGCCAATGCAAGCCCTTTTGCGCTAGATGGAACGCTTACTTGACCGAAGGCTTAATCCTCTTGAAGATTGACTCTACCAAGTCGAGGCCCAACGACAACGCGATGAATACCCTGAAGTTGCTAGGCAACGATGAGAAGGGCCCAACCAACGACGAAGACAACCAAGGGCTCAAGAAGATGATGTTAACGAAAATAGTGAAAATGAAAGTGATCAAGAGTCTAACATAATCTTATTTTCAGAGTACTTATGACAATCGAACACTAGTTCGATTTTCTTCTCCCACTCAAGGTACGCCTCGGGATCAGATTTTCCTTGGAAAGAGGAATGGAGAGTTTGATATTCTTCAAGTCATCATCTTCCCGCCTTCGATCTACTTGTCCACAGTTTTGGGGACATCTCCTTTCTAAGCTTATGTTTGACCCGTGATTGTTTTCATCTTCACTATGATCATTAACATCATCGTCTTGAGCCCTTGGTTGTCTTTGTCATTGATTGGGCCCGTCACGTCTTTGCCTAGCAACTTCAGGATATTCATCGCGTTGTCTTTGGGCCTTGACTTGGTAGAGTCAATCTTCAAGAGGATTAAGCCTTCGGTCAAGTAATCGTTCCATCTCACGCAAAAGGGCTCGCATTTGTAAATCCGGAACGTTTCTAGCTGGTTGTCACCCTTGTTGTTCTTCCATGTTTTGTCCACTATTTTGGGACATCTATTCGTTTAAAATACCCTCACAAACAAATCCTCTTGATCCGCTCAGAAAGAAAGAAGTTTGATGACACTCACACTCGTATTTACACTCTTAGTTCGGCTTTTACCTCCCCTCGAATGTGCTCACGCTCTCTTGCCTTTTACCTCTCTTAACATTTCTCGTAATTTCATAAGCAGATTCGTTAGGCTTAAACCTTGGTCTAGGTGGTCGGTTCAAAAGGGGTATTAAGAGATTGATGTATTCGGTTTAGGGTAGGCTAAAAGAATAGGGAATTAGGTTAAAAGTATGGCGTATTAGGGAGAGTAGAATAGAAGATGGATTGGGAACTATATCAAATCAAAGCTTGACGATCAAATAACAACTGAATTGCATAAATCACTTTTTTTTACGAATTTTTTTCGGGTTCTACTTACTCGCGTACACTTGGACTTGCCCGGGATTGATTTCATCGCACGAACTTCTCGTTTTAGTAGCTCTGATACTAAATGATATGATTCACCTCGGGAATGAGTCGAGTCGTATGTCGATTGTCTGATCGTCTACGAGAAGTTACGTTAGGATTAGTTGAGTTAAAGGAATGGTCGAAGTAGAAAGAGGGGTACGAACGAAATGGTAGGAACAAAATGGTATGATTGAAGGGATATGAACGAATTGGTTAGTTTAGGCTCAATTTGGTAAAGAAAAAACGGGTTTGAACTAATAAAGGTGCTTGCAAGAACCCATACCGAAATGGTATCGACCTATTGTTTTTAAACCTTTTTAGTTCGGTTTAGGAATTGTTAAAGGAAACCTCGACCCACTATCTAACAAGATAGGAACCTCGATATGTTTGAACGCCACACTACGGATAGTGATAAGTTTGAGTTCGACAAAGAGCACGGTTGACACAACTAGAACACTAGGAACGCCAATCGAATCTTTGAACGAAATATAAGAAAAGTTTGCCTCAGAATTTCGGTAGCATAACATTAACAAAAGTTTTCCCAAAAGTTTTTTTTTACATGGAAAATGAATAAGTATTTATAGGCCTAAAGTCTAGGTAGCCGATTAGCCTTTCATACTTACAAATTAATTAAAAGAAAATTCTAGAAAAATAACTCTTAATGTGCATGACTAGATTTGGCTATGAGAATGGTGGATGAATGCATCTTCATGCTTAAGAAAACACAAAATGAATGCATGATGTCCAATGGTCACTTGTAAGGTTCAGCCAACCTTGTTAAATGAAGCAATGTTTGGCCAAAAATTATGAATTAATTGTGGATACTCCAAGGCCAACATATGTATGAAAATCGAATGTTGAAGAGCCTTCTAGTGTGAACAAGGTGAAACGAAAAGTCTTGCCATGTGAACATAGGTGTGAAACGAATTAAGGAGATTCATGGGGAAGCTAATCGGCCAAGCTATCTTCATGCATGTGTGGGTGTCCTTTGGCCGAATGGTCACCTTGAAAATTGAAGAGATAGCACACCATACATGAATGGAAACATTCATGAACCTTGAAGACATTGAATGTGGTCATACATGCACTTAGCCGAATATGCACCTAGGAGATTCAAGTCCATTGTGTTCCTACAAGAAATGTGAACAGAATTAATTCAAGCTAATGTGAACACAAATATCAACATTAAATTCGGTTAGGACAAATTTAAAAACACTTTTAAGACATATTTAATAAAACTAATGTGAACTAAATTTAATATGTAGGATATTAATTAACTAATTATTGAACTTATTAAATAAAAAGTCAATAGTAGTCAAATGAATTCAAAGTGAACTCCACGAGCTGATGTTTAATTCATGAGCTAAACCCGAGTTGATCTTTGACTCGTAAACTGATAATGAGCTGGTCCCGAGTTGTGGAACTGGGAATGAACTGAATCCGAGCTAATAAGTTGGTGTTGAGCTGCATGGGAGCTAACTTGAGCTGGAGGTGTACTCGGTGAGCTGAACTGAACTTGTAGAGGAGTTCGGCATGGATTCCTAAAGTTGCCACCAGCTAGTTCGGTAGGTCTAGCATTGACATCATTCCACATTTGCTGAACTAAACCATCGGATCTCGACTCAGACTTGACTTATGGGAAAGCATGATCGTATCAAGAAAGGAAAGGTTTCCAGCCCAACGAAGGTCTAAATTGCTCCCAAGAGGCAATTGATGCGAACCCAGTCGAATCATGTTACGACCTAATTCCACAACATCGAGAATGGCCTAAGCTCGAAGGGCCCAAGTGCAAAATGAAGCTTAATTACAAGCTCTTTTAGCTCACTAAGCATGCTTGGGACTCTTATGCAAGTTGGTCTAGCTCAATTCCAGCTCAACGAGCTCAATTTAGCTCGATTCTAGCTCAACGAGTTCATTTCCATCCTTTTTATTTTACGTGTTTTAAGTTGCTGGAATTAAATAAATTATTTAATCAGTTTTCAGCTCATAAATATGTTCAAATTTGATATTTATCAATTTGAGTAAAGTGTGTTTAAATTTTAATACATGTTTTTAATATGTCTATCCACAGCATTTTAATGTGTCTTAAGCTGAACAATTTAAGTGCAAATTTTAAATATGTCTTAGTTATTAATAGCTTTAATGTGTCCTAGCTGAATGCATCATTTTAATGTGTTTTTAGTTGCTGAATTAATGTGTCTAAAAGAGAATTAATTTGCTGAATTTATTTAGTGTAGGTACATGTACAAGGGACGGCATAAGTGCATGAATGAAGATTAATGCAAAGTGTGCTGATGATTGGCTTCTCCCAAGTGACTAGTTGGCCAAATTCAGCTAGTGCATGGACGGTATTAATGAGCACATGTATTTGGAGCTAGAGCAAATAAGCTGAATTAATAGTTAGTAGCAGTTTTTAGCTTCTCCAAGTGGTTGTTCGTGGAGTCCAATAGCGAAGATTCTATTCACATTGAACCTATTCAGCTAGCAACGTTTTTCACACCTTGGTGGCTACTCAGATCACCCTTTTCACACCTCAAGGCTGATTGAACTCAAGTGTTCACACAAGGGGCTGTTTGTGCACCTAAGCTACCTTTATTATGGCTGCTGCTTGTTCGGCTGCCTAAGGAAGAATTGAAAGCTGATCATAACTCTTTGGCTGATCAAATGTAGCTCCATTCAGCTCATTCTTCACTTCAATTAATCAAGCTGGTCTAGGAAGCATTAAAGGACATTTTTAAGGAGTTAAGAAGTTTCAGCCCATTAATCAACTTAATTAGACTCCAGCTGAATGTAGGCTTCTAGATGCTGTCCGTTGGTCCCTCCCATGCTAGGAAACTTCAAGGAAGCTTCCAAGGATGTTCAAGAAACTTCAAGGAAAATTTATAGCCTCTTTGTTCTAAATCAAACGATACTTCTCATTTTAATGATCAGGCACATCTACGACTCGAATCAAGTCATAAGGTGAGTTTGTATCATTTGGTATCAGAGCTAGCAAAAATCAAGGAGTACGGACGTTCGTGAAGCTTCGGAGTAAGTGTTTGAAAAAAAAAGAAAAAAATTCAAAAATTTTTTTAAAAAAATTCGTGAATCAAATTATTCCATTTGTATTTATCATTTGTAATTGAAAAAAACAAAGAAGGAAATTCGAAGTTAAAAAAAAATGAAAGTGTTGAAAAGTTACATTTTTTATACGATCCGCCTCGGGGTGAGTCGAGTCGTATGTGAGTTTGCCCAATCGTCTACGAAGAAGTATCGCTCGGTTTGTTCAAAGGACGTTTTAAGTGAATAATGGATGAAGCTATGTAAGAAGGGTTTAAAGATGGGTTTATGGGTATGAAGTTTATGTAGGTTCGGTTATGGAAAAATAATAAAAGATAGAGATAAATATAGTAATTGGATAACAAACAATAGATGTGAAGTGAATTGATGGTTCAATTATGATGAAACGAAAGGATGGAATGGAATGGAAAATGATCTCAGAAACAAACACCAACCAATATTAGAAAATATTGACCCAAATGCTTATAAGTTTTCAAGGTGGTCAGATGGAGAATAGTAGAACCTCGACCCGCTACTTAGCAAAGTAGGAACCTTAGTATAAGGGTGAACGCCACACTATTTGATAGTGATAAGTTCAGGATAAAGAAGAAGGCAGATTGATGCCACTAGTGACCTAGATAAGCCAACGAGTTCTTCAACGAAATATGAAAGAAAGAAATCTCACAAATTTCATATAAGTTCAATAATGTTTTAAACTAAGCAAAAAGATCTCTTTACAAAGATTTATTTCACCTACTTATAGTGCTAAAATAGGCTAGCTAAATGGTCACAAACATTCAACTTAATGTGCCAATTAAAAGCTGAAATTTAACTCAAGTCTTTTCACATTCTTGAGCCAAATAACTCCATCCTTGAATTCACTTTAATTCAGCTGAATGAATGACTTTAAGTGCTTGAAAAATGACTCTTGAGTTAGCCCTAGGTTAGCCGAATGGACACCATCTTCTTACTCAGCTTCTTAATGATGTTTGAATGCTTGAAATAACCTTTGAAAAGGCAAAAACGGCTGGTAGTGGAAAGGTTGCTGCCAAAATTAATTTGGATGATAAAATGCTCCTTAAACCTCCTTTAAATGATGTATAAACCTTCTTTATAACAGCCCTCTTGCTTTGTAACTGAAATCTCTTGAAAAAGTCACCTTATTGAATTCATAACAGCCTTTAAATGTAATGGATGTGAGCTGAAAAGTCACCTGCAATTAACACATGTAACCGACACATTTATTCAATTATTAAGCTTAAAACAAATTAACAACTAACTTAAATAAATGAACTAACACTTATGCATCATTTATTCCAGCAACTAGTTTAATTAAGAGAAGCATTAAATGAACTTTAACTCATGCATCAATAAATAATCCTAGGAACTAGATTAATTAAGAGCAACACTTATTAAATAAAGTTCAACAAAAACACTTATTAATTAAACTAAGATGAGTTGAGTAAATGTCCAGCAACTCATTTATTAAACTAAGATGCTTAAATCCATGGTTTTAAAATGCAAACTAAATGAACAAATGAGTTACTTAATGCAAGACTTAATTTAATGAAACTGACTTAAACTAACATGCGAGTTACATAATGCATGGTTTTATTAAATGCAGAACACATAATGCATGTCATAATTAAAATATGTAGATCAATAATGCATGACATTAACTAAAGATGCATTTAATTAAACAAGGCATAATTAAAGACTAAAGTATTGAGCTGATTCGAGCTCAAATGAGCTGAATTTGAACTGGTCGGAGCTCGTGGAGTTGGAAACGAACTGGGATCAGTTTGCTAGCTATGCAAGGCTCGACCGAGGAGACTTGACTGACGAGGTTTGTTGGGCGCGCTCGTATCAATTTTATGTTCCCGATTAGCAAATTCTCTTCTACTATCATCCAACCTGTTCACGCCACACTTAATAAGCAAATATCTTTCTTTTCAGCCTACCCACACCCATTTTATCATTACCTTTGCAAAACCTTTTTGAGCCGACCCACAAGTCTCTGATAAGACTAAGAGAGTCGATTACGAAGTTCGAGAGGCGAAGCGAGCGGTAAAAGGCACGAGTGTTGAGAGAGCATTCTAGTGTAGAAAAAGCCATTTAACGAGTGAAAACACGAGTGTGAGTGCCATCCAATTTTTCTTTGTGAGTCAAACGTGAGGTTTTGTGGTGAGGTATTTACTTTCTATTTTATTTTAATCCCTTTTCTTTTCAGTAATAAAATAATGTTTTGAGAAGAATTTTCAAAATCAAAATTTCAATATGTGATGCAAGAGATGGATCGATTGTTTGATAGAAAATTAGAACCATTACAAAAATGATTGGACCGAGTGGAGGAAAGAGCTCAATGAAAGCAAATTTCACCAAGTCGAGGGACAGAGTAAAGACTATCAAGAAAACAATCGTCTAATGACTATTTGGGAAAACACCTATATCGTGGTTCTTATTCCTCAATGAATTCGAGACGAAATCAAATAAGTTTCAAGTTTGAAGCCTATTATGAAGGCAAACAAGAAAGCCCAAGCCGTTCTTCGTATACACCATGTTATTCATCCATGAAGAATATCTCGAAGAGATGGTTGTCTTCTGTATGAAGACCCCTCCTCTTACTCTCAACGAAAAGTTTCTCATTTTGATTCCTTCTTGTATTTTTCCAGTTGTAATGAAATAGAAAAAGCATGTGAAAAAGAAAAAAAAGAATGAAAGAAAGTAAAAAGAGATTGAGAGCGAAAAAGAATGTGAGAAAGAAAAGAAAATTGAAAAAAAAGTGAGTATGGAGAAAGAAAAGAAAATGAGCGAGAAGCTAGTGTCATCGAGTTTTCAAAAATAAAAGACATTGTGGAAAAAGAACGAGAGTTTAAAAACGAGAGTGTAAAAGAAACAAGTGTTGTGGAAAAAGAGAGGATTTGAAAAAGAGTTTGAGAAAGAGACGAGTTCTAACTAACCCATTTGCAAGTTTGCCATGTAAATTTTCTTCTTTCCAGGTTTCCAAGGAATCCATTGACAAGTTCCAACTTCAATACCTTTCTGATGAGAGGCGATTTCGATTGATTGAGAAAGGTAAGAACGAAAATGACCCTAGTCCACCAGCACTTAAAGGTAAGCACGGTAAGGGTTCTATGTTAGTCGAGTCTCAACAAATTCACGTGCATGTTAATGGTGAGCTTGCCGAAGACTTAGTTAGTAAAAGAACTTCCCATTTTGATTTGTCTAAGTATCAATTTCTAATTAATGATGACTTTGATTAGATGATGGTTTGAAGAATTTTTCTCATGATTTGTGTGGTGTTGGCAAGTTCGATGATGAAGCAAAATTAAAACAGCACAAACAAAATTTGGACTTGTGTGATAAAAAGTTGACATCTAATCTGTTTGTTTATGTTGATCATGTGAATTCTCTAATTTTTAGTGTGAAATTCCCATGTTTGCGTGAATCTGTTCGAATGAAATTTAAAGGGTTTGCTTGTTTGAGTATGAGTATGCTAAAACCCTGGTTATTTAACTTGTGTAAATTATTGGAGATAAAGAGACTCTCGAGTAATATAACTCATGTGTTCAAACCTGGAGTCCAATATTCTGGTTCGTTATTAGGGAAAATTAAGCATTGTAAACTCTATGTGAATAATCTTTGCTTGATTGATGATTTATCATTTTACTCGAAAACAAAGCCTGTGAATGTTGTTGGCTTACAAAGTCAAAATCAAGTTTTTGATTCTGGAAATTACTTTAAATTGTGTTTTAAAAGATTCAGGCATGCTTTGTTTGGTAATGACTTCAAGTTGCTCCATGTTCTTTCTATGAAGCCGGTTAAGGAATTTTTGAGTCAGAATGAAGCGGTAAGAGGACACTTTGTTTTTGACCCCGGAGCCCATTGTTCTTTATCTTTGTTCAAGGGATTTGAGAATTGGAGTATGGTTAACTTTCGGATGCTTTGTGATTCTGGTTTTGATACGATCGTGCCCCGAAGTGCATCGAGCTCGAGCAAAGACTTAATGGTACTGCCCCAAGGACCAATTATGCGGGCTCGAGCTAAGCAATTCAAGGAGGCCATTTCGGCCTTAGTCAACCAAGTGTGGGGCGAGGCTTTGGCTGGTGAAATAGAATGAGTTGGACCAGCTCAAAAAGTGTCCTTGCAACATATTGCAAACTGATTTTAGTTCAATTCCAGCTCCATGAATTTAGGCCAGCTCGTTCCAGCTCAATTGAGCTCCTTTTTTTATTTTTCCAGCTTTACATTTAATTAATTAAATAAATTGCAAATTATTTATAGCTCAAATAAATATTAAAGAATTTAATTTGTCCAAATTCAGAACATGAATTTAATGTGTCATGCTACAGCAAATTAATGTGTTTAATTAACTATTTAAGTTGTCTAATTTAGGACAAATTTATTTCTTGTTATTTAGTACAGCTGAATTTAATATGTCTTAGTTCCAGCATGTTTTCAATTTGTCTTAGCTTATTACATGATTTAAATGTGTCTTTTGAGCTGAATTAATGTGCAGGTTTAATGTGTCCTAGTGTAGATGAATTTATTATGTCTTAAATTTAATGAGTTCATTTGATTTGTGTAGCAGGTGCATGAACGGCATTAAAGGACTTGGTGTGCTGATGGTTGGCTTCTCCCAAGCATCTTTTCAGCCAAAGAACAGCCACCCCTTTGTGAGCCCCAAGTTGGCCAATTAGCTCCCCAAAGCAACTTAATTGTTTTCACATTTGCCGAACATTCTTTTCACACATGAGATACTATTCGATTTTGAGTGTTCATACTCAAGTGATGAATCAAGTTCATTTTCACACTCATAATGCCTTTTACAATACCCTAGCTGCACAATAAAGTTTCAAGTTTCAAGTCTCTCCAGCTCATTAAAGGATTCCCACACCCTTGGCCGAATGTGGACAAAGCCCAATCAGCTTCCAATCATCCAAATTCGTTTCAGCTGATTATACTCCATCTAGAAGCTGCCTTTTGATGTCTCCCATGCATAAGGAAGCTTCCTAAAAATTTCTCGAAGAATTCTAGAATTTTTAGCTCATTAAAAAGCTGAAACAAATGTCCAATTAACTACCCTATAATGACTATTCGGCTAGCATTCTCCAGCACTATAAATATGTAGTTCATTCCTTTATTTTAGAACTTTTGTCAATTTGAATGAAATATATTATATTTGTGAGATTTTCTTCTCTCAAATTTCGTTCTTAGACTTTGTTGGCTTATCTGTTGTCAGTGGCGTCAACCTTAGTCTTTCTTTTCTGAACTTATCACTCCAAACAAGTGTGGCGTTCAACCCATCCTATACCTTTGGTTCTTACCTTTTTAGGTAATGGGTCAAGGTCGTTTATCACCATCGACTATCCCTCTTACGATCCTATAAGTTTCAGGTCAACACTCATACTTAATGTTGGTTCTTACTTGCATCTTAAGCCTATTCTCTGATACAAGCTCGCCTCGGCTTGAATTGAGTCATATGATAGATGCCCGATTGTCTACGAGAAAGTGTCGTCAGAGATAGAAGGAAATAAATAATTTAGATTGGAGATAATTTGGTTGTTTAAGTTTGGGTTCAAAGACGGTTAATTAATCTTAGGTTTAAGAAAGAAAAGGAGTTAGGATATTGGTAATTTGGTTTTGGTTCGGAATAAGAATGAAAAATGGTTGATTGGAATATTTGGGAAATGGACGAAAGTATGGTAAAGTTGGTCCTAAGAACAAGCTAAGTCGATATTAGCAAATATCGACCTGAGACTCATTAGTTCTTAAGAAGGGATGGTTGAAACAAAATGGACCTCGACCCACTATCTACGTAGATAGGAACCACAGTATAAAGTGTTTTGAACGCCACACTAAAACTAGTGATAAGTTCAGTTTCGTGAAAGAATTAGGTTGACACCACTACTAGGTGATAAGCCAACAAAATCTTAAACGAGACTTAGAGAAAAAAATTATCGCAAGATCAAAAATTTGATTATAAATTTGGCAAAAGTTCTTTTACAAAGAAATAAACAAACTATTTATAGCCTTAACTTGTGCTAGCCGAATGGACAAAAGACTAGCTTAAGAATTAAGCAAATTCAGCTATGAATAGACTAGAATGCTCTAGAACAAAACCATAAGTCTTCCATGTCCAAGTGCAGCCCTTAGAACACCACAAGTCAGCTTCTTAATGAAGGAATTTCGGCTGAATGTATTTGGGATGCATGAGGAGTTGATCGGACACGTCTAGGTTCGGCCATGAGCTTAATGGAGTCATTCAATTTGCAATGCTTAGCCGAATAGGTGTGAGTATTAATGGGGCATTTTGAAAGCTTTTAAAGGTATGAACATCATGGTTGAAAGGTCTCTTGGGCGTGAATGCATCAAACCAAATGGACAACAGGTGTGAAAGGAAGCTTGGCTAGTGTGAACGCCTTGATGGATGCTTTGGGAAGATATTTAGCCAACTTGGGGAATTAAAGAGGCAACTCTTCCTTCGTCGAATAGTTACTTAGAGAAACTAAATAATTAGCCACCATGCATGTAACCAGACATGCATGAATCCTCTAAGGCTTTGAATCTGATCGTGCATGTATCCTCCCATCCATTGAACCAAACTGTGCATGCGCCTACATGAATGAAAAACAATTCATTAAATCCCATGTGAACACCTTAAATTCGGCACAAACATTCCAAACATTAATTCAGCTATTACATAATTAAAACATGTAATATAAAACATAACTTAATTATTAATGTGAACTTAATTAAAAACATAGTTAATTTATAGGAGCTAATAATTGAACTTATTCAAGTAAAGAGTCAACACTAATATAATAAGCTATATAAACAACTCATGAGCTACGATTAAACTCGTGAGCTATATTTGAGCTAAGTCTGAGCTTGGGAGCTATAGTTGAGATGAGAACAAGCTCATGAGCTGGAATTGAGCTAGATGTGAACTTGTTGAGCTGGAATTGAGCTTGCTGAGCTGGTTGTGAGCTGGACGAGCAAGGAATAAGTTACAAGGATGACTTGGTGAGCTAATCCATGAACTCTCGAGTAAGCTGGTGATAGATTCGGCCCAAACTCGATCAACTAGAGCTGAAATTGCATCTTTGAACCTCTTGGCCCGAGCTCGGGTAATCGGTCCTACGGGCAGCGTGAGAGGATCTACATTGGTAGCTGGCAACTCGGGAGGTGTGGTCGTATCATTCTCCATCCCATTCTCATTTACTTTATTTCACCGTGAAAGTTATCATCTATCTTTTATTTCTTGTTAACCGAGTCTATAACCTCCATACCCATCTATTTTGAACCCCTCTGTGATAACCAATTCCAACCTTAGCCTATTTTCAACTAGACATCGCAAATCAAATGATATTTCTTCATTAGACAATCAGGTATCATATCGACTCAACTCACTAAACCGAGGTGAGATCAAATCAAGTTTGTTGTCATCATTGCAATTTTTGATTCATAATGGAAAGGTAAAGCCAATTTCCATTTTTGATCCCGACATTGGTTTTTATGCTAAATTCTTGAATAAGATTTCAGAAAGTTCTTTAGAGATTTTAATTCAAAGTGTCACTAGTCTGTTTCATTCTTGTGTAGGTGACGCTTTGGAGCGGTTCCCTCCTGAAGAGGGAGGGTGTGAAAATAACCCGTTTTCTTCTCAAACCATTTGTGCTTCTCAGGATTTTGGAAACAATTCTGTCTGGATCATGAACAAAGGTGTTTGTGATCTTGAAAAAAATTTCGCGAGCAAATGGCCTAATTTGAGGACAAATCATTCTCAAAAGGGAGGGAATGATGCGAACCCGGTCACATCATGTTACGACCCAATTCCACAACATCGAGAATGGCCTAAGCTCGAGGGGCCCAAGTGCAAAATGAAGCTTAATTATAAGCTCATTCAGCTCACTAAGCGTGCTTGGCAATCTTATGCAAGTTGGTCTAGCTCAATTCTAGCTCAACGAGCTCAATTCAGCTCGATTCTAGCTCAACGAGTTCATTTCCATATTTTACATGTTTTAAGTTGCTGGAATTAAATAAATTATTTAATTAAATTAGTTAATTAGTTTTCAGCTCATAAATATGTTCAAATTTGATATTTATCAATTTGAGTTAAGTATGTTTAAATTTTAATACATGTTTTTAATATGTCTAGCTACAACATTTTAATGTGTCTTAAGCTGAACAATTTAAGTGCAGATTTTAAATATGCCTTAGTTATTAATAGCTTTAATGTGTCCTAGCTGAATGCATCATTTTAATGTGTTTTTAGTTGCTGAATTAATGTGTCTAAAAGAGAATTAATGATGTATGCACGCTCGGGGCACCCTCAAGTGCGAATCAAGATCCTATCGAACTGCCAAAAGGACCCATAACTCGAGCTCGTGCTAAGCATTTCCTACAAGCTGTTTTAGCTTCTAGTGCAACACCTTGGTTTTAAACAAGGCCCAATGCTCACAAAGTCAACTTGAAGCAACCATCCAAAGAACCCATGCATTGTTGGCAAGCTGATCCTAGCTCGTTTCTAGCTCCTCGAGCTCCATCCAGCTCAATTCAGCTCATTTGAGCTCATTTCAACTCGTTTGAGCTCAACCGAGCTTACTTTCAGCTCATTCTTCATTTCAATAAATTAAACTAAGTTTTAATTTTATACTAATTAGTTTGCTACAGCTCATTAATGAAAATCCTAGCTCAAATAAGTTCATTACATGTTTTCACTTAGTTTGAGCTAGCCGAACTTAATGCTACTAGCTAGTCTTTAATTAATGTGTTTAGTTTAGCTTAACATAATATTTATGATGTCTAGTTCATGCTCTTAACATGTTCAGCCAAATATACATTGGGATTTAATGTGTTCATGTTTCTTGTAGGTTCAATCGAATGTATTGAGTACATTAAATGAGATTCATGCACGGCCAGGTACATGGATTATGAGAGTTCATGCATGAACGATTTAATGCATGGTGGGCTGGCTATTGTTGTGATGTGATCCGGCCTAAAAAGTTGAGTCGAATTCATGTAGTTGCCCGATCGTAGACAAGAGAATTGTTGTGCCTTGAATTTTAGTAATAGAAGTAAAAGAATAATTTAGGATAAGCGGAAGGTTTCAAGAAGTGTAGAAGTAGCAATAGGTTCGATTAAGGGTAGCAAAGATGGATGATAGATAAATGGCTCGGTTTGGTTAACAAAAAGAAATTTAAAAGATGGGGATGGAAATCGAACTTAACGTCAGGAATGATTCAACACTAAAAACTGTCACCCCGGTTCCTATATTGTTAAGGTGAAAAGGATGGATAGAAGGATAGGTGAACGCCACACCAAGATTGGTGATAAGTTCAAACAAGGACGATTGACACCACTAGCACAAGCTAGATAAGTCTTTCGAAACTTGTACGAGATATGAGAGGAAGCAACCTCATAAGAACAATGTTCATTCAATAATTTGGCAAAAGGTCCCTTTACAAAGAAATAAACAAACTATTTATAAGCTATTATGTAGTAGCCGAATGGACAAACTAGTAGCTTAAAGACTAAGTAAATTCAGCTAAGAATGCACTAGTATATTCTAGAATAAATCATTAAAGGGTTAAGTCCACATTCGGCTGATTGGAACTTCAATGGGCAGCTTCATGGTTAAGCAAAATTGACTTGGATGAATGTGAATAGATGGCAGCCCATTAGCTTGTCTAAATTCATCCATGGATTGATTGGTGCATTAAAGAAGTGTCTTTTGGCTGAATAGACACCTAGGGAAGTCATTTGGGCAGCAAACAATCCATGTATCAAGAACTAGATGTATTATCACATTCGTTGTAGCTTGCGGTCCATGCATCTTCTCTTAGGCTTCATTTAGGAATTGAATTTAGAAATTAAATGGCAGCTACCCTTTGGCCGAATAAACACTTATGAACACCAATGGTTCATCCACATACATTCGGCCATGCATGTAACTAGAAGGGGGCTTGAATCTAGCCGTACATGAACATTCATTAAATGCTTTCCATTCATGCATGGGTGACATCCAAGGTGAGTGTATCTTCATGTGTTCATTGTATCATCCAAGTGGGAATGAATAGCATTAATCCATATGCATGTATCCAAGCCATTCATGAACATGAACTTAATTCCTCCTGACATTGAACCGAAACATGCATGAATTTCCCAATGCATTGAACTTGTTTGTACATGTGCCTAGCTTTTAATGTACCTCCATAATCGGCTGAACCTACAAAGACATGAACACATTTAATTATATCATTTAATCATAACTAAACAGTAACTAACAACTTAAATAACAACTTAACTAATTAGGACAAATTAAATTAGAATTAACTAGCTTATTAATTCAGCTAGCTCAAACTAAAATGAAAACATTTAATGAACTTATTTGAGCTAGAATTTTCAGTATTGAGCTATAGCAAACTACTTAGTATAAAACTAAAACTTAGTTTAATTTATTCAAATAAAGAACGAGCTGAAAGTAAGCTCGGTTGAGCTCAAACGAGCTGAAATGAGCTCAAATAAGCTGAATTGAGCTGGATGGAGCTCGAGAAGCTGGAAACAAGCTAGGATTAGCTTGCCAACAATGCATGGGTTCTTTGGATAATTGCTTCAAGCTGATTTTGTGAGCATTGGGCCTTGTTTCGAACCAGGGTGTTGTACTAGAAACTAAAACAGCTTGTAGGGAATGCTTAGCATCAGCTCGAGTTATCGGTCCTCTTGGAAGCTCGATTAGATCTTGGTTTGCATTCAAGGATGCCCCGGGCGTGCTCACATCATGGTGATCCCTAAGCAACCTTTTGGCCAAGAGTTAAGTTCCACAAAGTGACCGAATACATGAAGGAGCCATTAATGCAAGTACATGCATGGCTTAAATACATCGTATGGAAGGATGCATGCACAACTAGTGTTCAATGGATGGCATTTGAAGGAATTCATGTATTGGGGACGTTAATGCAAGTGGGGGCTATTTTATGTACATGTATTTGAAGATTCATGGACCGTAATTAAGGAAGAACATGCATTGGGACGTTTCATGCATGTATCATGCATATCCAAGATGTCCATTCAAGTATTCAAGGATAAGTATGCATGAATGCATCAAGTGAAGCAACATGATGGTTCAGCCAATTCATGCACCATCTTCAAGCATGAACCGAATTTTAATGCTTTTGTGTGAACATGCTAAATACAAATGTGAACAGATTTTAAGTTAGTGTGAACATCATAGATGGCGAATATCAATAGACATCTTAGGCTTATAAATAGTTTAGTCATTTCTTTGTAAAAGGGAATTTTGCCAAATTATTGAATGAACATTGTTCTTGTGAGGTTGCTTCCTCTCATATCTCGTACAAGTTTCGAAGACTTATCTAGTTTGTGCTAGTGGCGTCTACCGATCTTGTTTGAACTTATCACCATCTTTGGTGTGGCGTTCACCTATCCTTCTATTCCATATATTCACCTTAACAATATAGGAATTGAGGTGACACTTTTTAGTGTTGAATCATTCCTGACGTTAAGTTCGTTAATCCATTTCCATCTTTCGAATTTCTTTCTTATTATTACCAAAACCAAACCATCTATCCAACATCCAACTTTGCTTTCCTTAGCCAAACATATCAATACTCTTTTCACTACTTTGAAACCCTTCCGCTTTAATCAAACCTATCCATCTAACTTCTACTTTCAAAACCAAGGCACGAACGACTCTTCTCGTCTACGATTGGGCAACTATGTGAATTTGACTCAGTCACCCGAGCCGGATCACATCAATTAATTTGCTGAATTTATTTAGTGCAGGTACATGTACAAGGGACGACATAAGTGCATGAATGAAGATTAATGCAAAGAGTGACCATTCAGCCAAATTCAACTATTGCATGGATAGTATTAATGAGCACATGTATTTGGAGCTAGAGCAAATAAGCTGAATTAAAAGTCAGCATTAGTTTTTAGCTTCTCCAAGTGGTTGTTTGTGGAGTCCAATAGCCAAGATGCTATTCACATTGAACCTATTCAGCTAGCAACGTTTTTCACACCTTGGTGGCCGCTCAAATCACCCTTTTCACACCTTAAGGCTGATTGAACTCAAGTGTTCACACAAGGGGCTGTTTGTACGCCTAAGCTACCTTTACTATGGCTGCTGCTTGTTCGGCTGCCCAAGGAAGAATTGAAAGCTGATCATAACTCTTTGGATGATCAAATGTAGCTCCATTCAGCTCATTCTTCACTTTAATTAATCAAGCTGGTCTAGAAAGCATTAAAGGACGTTTTGAAGGAGTTAAGAAGTTTTAGCCCATTAATCAAATTAATTAAACTCCAGCTGAATGTAGGCTTCTAGATGCTGTCCATTGGTCTCTCCCATGCTAGGAAACTTCAAGGAAGCTTCCAAGGACGTTCAAGAAACTTCAAGGAAAATTTATAGCCTCTTTTAGCTTTAATTTGCTGCCCATTCAGCACCCTTAATTGCCTATTCGGCTATCCCATGTAAAGGCTATAAATATGTAGCTCAATTCACTTTATATAGACTTTTGCTTCTTTGATTAATGTTTATAACATTTTGTGAGTTTTTCAACTCTCTTATTTCGTTTTAGACTCAGCATGACTTATCTAGTTTGCTAGTGGCGTCAATCTGTTTCTTTCAAACTTATCACTCTTCCGAGTGTGGCATTCACCCTTATACCAACTGGTTCCTATCTCCATATAGATAGTGGGTCACAGTTTACCTATCCTTCTACCCACCTTTAAGGGTCCTATAAGATTTGGGTTAGTTCTCCATTTTAGTACTGGTTCTTTCTTGACCTTAAAGTCATTCGAACCATCCGCATTTCCATCTTCAAATCACCTTAGTCTCTTTGCTTATCCAAATCCATCACATATCTTACTTAGCCATTTCCACCTATTTTGGAAACTAAATACCACACTTAGCTGAATTTAACCCCTTTGTTCTAAATCAAACGATACTTCTCATTTTAACGATCGGGCACATTTACGACTCAAATCAAGTCACGAGGCGAGTTCGTATCAGCGATGGTCCTTTTCAAGTATTGGAACTGATCAATGATAATTCCTACAAACTCGACCTTCTAGGTGAGTACAATATAAGTGCAAGTTTTAATGTATCTGGCCTTTCTCCCTATGATATAGGCAACAATTTGGGGACAAATCGCTTCAAAGAGGGAGGAGATGATGCGATCATGGTCCAGGACCAACTCGAAGTTGCTGCAGAACCCATGGATCTACCAAAGAAGCTGATTACTCGAGCTCAAGCTAAGAGGTTCAAGGAAGCAGTTGCGGGCCTTATTGACCAAATTTGGGGCGAAACGGTTGTAGAGTTTATTGATCAATCATGGACATGCACTCCATGCGTGCCATGCAACTTGCTTCAAGCTTAACTAGCTCAATTTTAGCTTTCTTTAGCTTGTGCATTTTATTTGCTGGAATAAACAAATAAATTCAATTATAGTTATTTTAGTTTAATTAGTTTAAGTCATTAACTATGTCATAATTTAAACATCATTAATATGAGTTTTAATTATGTCATAATCTGAACATCTTTAATAAGGGATTTTAATTATGTCGTAGTTTAGGACATCTTAAATATATTTTTAAATGTGTCCTAGTTTAGACATAGCTCAATTTTAGCTTTCTTTAGCTTGTGCATTTTATTTGCTGGAATAAACAAATAAATTCGGTTGTAGTTATTTTAGTTTAATTAGTTTAAGTCATTAATTATGTCATAATTTAAACATCATTAATATGAGTTTTAATTATGTCATAATCTGAACATCTTTAATACATTTCTTTAGTTCAGACAAATTAAATTGTGATATTAACATATTTAAGCGAGTTTAATGTGTCTTGCAAGTGTTCACATTGGCTGCTGCTGATACGAGCACGCCCCGTGAACTTTGTAGAACAAGTCTGTCAAGCCGAGCATTGACGTGTTGGCAAGCTGATCCCAGCTCGTTTCCAGCTCCACGAGCTCCGCCCAGCTCAAATCCAGCTTATTCGAGCTCAATCCAACTTGCCTGAGCTAAACCGAGCTCACTCCTAGCTCATATTCAGCTCACGAGCTAAACCTTAGCTCAACTTCAGCTTAGGAGTTTAATCTCAGCTCAACTTTAGCTTAAGGGCTAAAGCTTAGCTCATTTTAGTTTAAACTCGGTTTTGTCTTTAATGCATTAAATAAAATTTGCACATATTTATTTAAGCATTAAACTTGTCTTATATTAATATTTGTTATTAATATGTCATAGTCATTACATAAATTGATTATGTTCACATAGCCGAATTAATGCATGACATTAATGTGATCACATCATGCCAAATTTATGAGTGTTCATGAGATGTCTTAATGACTTGTTTTATTTTTTTGTAGATACAATGATCAAGGATGGCACAATGTATGGATGAAGAAACATCTCTTTTGGGCATTCCATACTCATGAATGAAGAAGTATTAAATGCTGGTGCATGTACGGCTAGATGCAAGGTTTCTACAAATTCATGCATGTGTCGAATGCATGTATGGACATTAAAGGCTAGTCCATGAATGGATCAAATGCATGGGATGATAGAATGCATGAATGGCTTAAGTGCATGTATGGTGGCTGTCTCCTAACTTTCCAAGGCACTTATTTGACCAAGAAGTAGCTGCCAACTAATTCTATGTTGACCATAGAGCTCCTTGAACATGTTCACACTTTGAATTGACCTATAAGCTACTACACATGCATGGATGGGTTCAAGAACGTCCAAGGGAAGGAATTAATTTAATAATTCAACACATTGATTGAATTAAGTGCATGCACAAAGGGGAGAACGAATTTACTAGGTTCATGCTGCCATTTATGAACCTACATGACGTTAAAGTGTTTAATTATGAAGATACATGTTCCATACAAGTGCATGAACGTCCCAAGGAGATGAATGCAACCTTTGGTGCACATCAAGTCACTTGAAGCCTTTCTTTATGACTAAGCATTCATGCACACACTTAGGGGGAAGAAAGTGTCCATTCAACTAGTGCATGAATCTGTCGAATTTATGAACTATTTTAATACATTAGTGTGAACGTTTTTATTATTGTATGAACACCTAGGTGCCGAATTTGAATGGTCATCTATGTGCCTGTAAATATTTGTTTTCTTTCATTTGTAAAGAAGGTTTTTGAACTTTGTTTATTGTTTCTTTGTTAATGAAACTATTTGGAGAGAATATTTCTCCCATATTTCGATGAAGACTTGTTGGCCTATCTAGTTCTTAGTTGGTGTCAACCTTGTTCTTCTTTTGAACTTATCGCTCAACTGAGTGTAGCGTTCACCCCTATACCGAGATTCCTGCTTTGTTAAGTAGCGGGTTGAGGTTTATCACTTTCATTCTCCACCTTGAAAGCCTATAGGTTGATATTTTCTAATATTGGTTCGTGCTTGCTTTTAAGAACCCTTTCTTCCATATCCATCATCTATTAACTTCTTTCACTTTCCCTTCCAATTTAACCGAACCTATACATATTATTCTTATCCATAAACCATCATTGAACCTTTATACATAGCTTCCGTCCTATTTTCCTATCAACTTCATTCCAAAAGCGAATTAAACGATACTTTCTCGTAGACGATCGGGCAACTTAGCATACGACTCGACTCTCTCTGAGGCGGTTCGTATCAGCTGCTAGGAACCTTCCTTTGGGCTGTTCGTATGGCACAATTATGAGCTGAACACAACCTCCTAAGAGCCATTTCGTGTTTAGAAAAGCATCATGTGTTTTCACACTTGATTAACCAGTTGGCTGCCATGTTCACACTAAGGGACTATCCAATTTTGGCTGTTCACATTGTAGACTCTTCATGCACCCAAGAAACCATAAAGTGTTGCTTGTCCATTCAGGTTTCCAAGGTAGCATCTCAACTTGTTCACACAATCTTGGCTGATCAGCTCCATGCACATTCAGCTCAATTCTAAAGTCAAATGAACTAGCTGATTGGGATTGCAAATGGTCATGGTCTTTGGCGTCACCAAGGCTTGGAAAACTTCAAAAGACATGTGGGATAACTCAAAGGTTAATCAGCTCAATTAAGTTAAACTCAATTTGTCCATTCGGCTGGACCTTTATAGAGTTATAAATATTAAGCTCAAAACATGTATTTCAGATTTTTGACCCTTTTATGAATATTATAACTTTTATAAGTTATTCAACTATCTTTGATTCTTTTGTGACTCAAATTGGCTTATCTAGCTAAGTCTAGTGGCATCAATTCTGAATCCTTTGTGAACTTATCACTCCATGAGTGTGGCATTCAACCAATACCATTTTGATGTGATCTCGTGTTTGTTTGATGAATCGAGCTGTGAATGCTCTCGATCATAAAATTAAGTATACGGTTTCATTCTTGGGCAGGTTTGTAAAATGAACAAATTGGCTTGAAAATAAAGGGTTTATTTGTTTTAAAAATAGCAAAGATAGGTTCAATTTAAGGTTAAAGAAAGAACCAATGTTATATGGTAATATTGACCCGAATCTTATAATAGCGCTTAAGTTGAAAATGGTGTGGATAGATAAAACCGTGACCCGCTATCTATGTAGAGATAGGAACCAAAGCGGTATAGGTTGAACACTACACTTCGATGAAGTGATAAGTTCAGAAAAGGAATAGAATTGACGCCACAAGATAGACTTGATAAGTCAATTAAGTCAAAAGAGAACAAAGAGAGTTGAATACTCACAAAATATGAGAAAGTTCATAAAAGATCAAAAAGTCCCCTCAAATGACACTCAACTATTTATAAACTCTAAAAGGCCTATTAACATTCGGCATCTAATGTGTTCATACTAATTTTAAATCTGTTCACACTTGTATTTAACATGTTCACACACATAGCATTAAAATTTGATGCATGCCTAAAGATGGTGCATGAATTGGCCGAATAATCATGTTGCTTCACTTGGTGCACTCATGCATGCTTAACCTTGAAGGAAAGTCATAATTTCATAAATGTGCATGATGCATTCCCGACCACATCATGTTTCGACACACTTTGACAACATCGAGATTGGCCTAAACGTGAGGTGCCCAAGTGCAAAATGAAATCTAATTTCAGTTTGTTTATGTGTGTGTAGGTCTTAATTAAGCGAACTTGGGTTGGAAACCATTGCTGGACTAATTGAACGATCAAGGATGTTTGATTCAAGTGTTCCATGCAATTTACTACAAGCTCATTTAGCTCTTTCATAGTTCATTCAAGTTTATTGAGCCTAACATTATTCAGTAACTCTTTAGCTCATAACCGTTACAATTCAAGGCTGTTACATATTCAATAAAGTGGCTTTTCAAGTCATTTTTAATTACAAGCAAGGGGGCTATTATAAGTGAGGTTTTATACATCATTTAAGGAGCATTATACCATTCTTTTATTTCAGTAGCAACCTCTTCATCTACCAGCCATTTTTGGTACTTCAAAAATTAACTCAAAGCATTCAAAGTGCCTTTAAGGAGCTGGTGTCTATTCGGTTAGCCAAGGAACAATTCAAAAGTCATTTTTTCAAGTATTTACGATCATTCATTCAGCAGAATTGAAGAGAATTCAAGAGTGGAGTTATTTGGTTCAAGAATGTCAAAAGATTTGAACTTTATTTCAGTTTTTAATTAGTACATTTAGATGAATTCTTGTGACTATTCATCTAGCCTTTTCTAGCACTATAAATAGGAGAAATCAACCTTTGTAAAAGGACTTTTTTGCTAAATATTTGAAATATATTTGAATTGTGAGTTATCCAATTCTCTTTGTCCTTTTGGAATTGACTTGACTTATCAAGCTCAGCTTGTGGAGTCTATCTTTTTCTTGTTACCAAACTTATCACTTCTAAAGTGTGGCATTCATATACCTTCGGTTCTTATCTTCCATTAATAAAGGATCAAGGTCCATTTATACCAAGGTTCCTATCAACCATTAATAGTGGGTCAAGGTTAGTTATCAAATTATCTTATTTTTCAACCATTTCAAAACCTAAGTGCTTGTCTAAATTTTGGGTCAACATGATACGATCCGCCTCGGGGTGAGTTGAGTCAGATGCGAGTTTGCCCGATCGTCTATGAAGAAGTATCTTTCGGTTTGTTCAAAGAATGTTTTAAGTGAATAATGGCAGAAGCTATGTAAAAAGGATTCAAAGATAGGTTTATGGATATGAAGTTTATGTAGGTTTGGTTATAGAAAAATAAGAAAAGATGAAGACAAATATAGTAATTGGATAACAAACAACAGATGTGAAGTGAATTGATGGTTCGATTATGATGAAACGAAAGGATGGGATGGAATGGAATGAAAATGATCTAAAAAACAAACACGAACCAATATTAGAAAATATTGACCCAAATGCTTATAAGTTTTCAAGGTGGTCGGATGGAGAATAGGAAAACCTCGACCTGCTACTTAAGAAAGTAGGAACCTTGGTATAAGGATGAACGCCACACTATTTGATAGTGATAAGTTCAGGATAAAGAATAAGGCAGGTTGACGCCACTAGTGACCTAGATAAGCCAACGAGTTCTTCAACAAAATATGAAAGAAAGAAATCTTACAAATTTCATATAAGTTCTGATACGATCTGCCTCAGGGTGAGTCGAATCGTATGCGAGTTTGCCTAATCGTCTACGAAGAAGTATCGTTCGGTTTGTTCAAAGGATGTTTTAAGTGAATAATGGCGGAAGCTATGTAAGAAGGGTTTAAAGATGGGTTTATGGATATGAAGTTTATGTAGGTTCAGTTATAGAAAAATAATAAAAGATGGAAATAAATATAGTAATTGGATAACAAACAACAGATGTGAAGTGAATTGACGGTTCAATTATGGTGAAACGAAAGGATGGAATGGAATGAATGAAAATGATCTCAAAAACAAACATGAACCAATATTAGAAAATATTGACCCAAATGCTTATAAGTTTTCAAGGTGGTCGGATGGAGAATAGGAGAACCTCGACCCACTACTTAGGAAATTAGGAACCTTGGTATAAGGGTGAACGCCACACTATTTGATAGTGATAAGTTTGGGATAAAAAAGAAGGCAGGTTGACGCCACTAGTGACCTAGATAAGCCAACGAGTTCTTCAATGAAATATGAAAGAAAGAAATCTCACAAATTTCATATAAGTTCAATAGTGTTTTAAACTAAGCAAAAAGATTTCCTTACAAAGGCTGATTTCACCTATTTATAGTGCTAAAATAGGCTAGCTGAATGGTCACAAACATTCAACTTAATGTGCCAATTAAAAGCTGAAATTTAACTCAAGTCTTTTCACATTCTTGAGCCAAATAACTCCATCCTTGAATTCACTTTAATTCAGCTGAATGAATGACTTTAAGTGCTTGAAAAATGACTCTTGAGTTAGCCCTAGGTCAGCCGAATGGACACCATCTTCTTAATCAGCTTCTTAATGATGTTTGAATGCTTGAAATAACCTTTGAAAAGGCAAAAACGGCTGGTAGTGGAAAGGTTGCTGCCAAAATTAATTTGGATGATAAAATGCTCCTTAAACCTCCTTTAAATGATGTATAAACCTTCTTTATAACAGCCCTCTTGCTTTGTAACTGAAATCTCTTGAAAAGTCACCTTATTGAATGCATAACAGCCTTTAAATGTAATGGATGTGAGCTGAAAAGTCACCTGTAATTAACACATGTAACTGACACATTTATTCAATTATTAAGCTTAAAACAAATTAACAACTAACTTAAATAATTGAACTAACACTTATGCATCATTTATTCCAGCAACTAGTTTAATTAAGAGAAGCATTATTAAATGAACTTTAACTCATGCATCAATAAATAATCCTAGGAACTAAATTAATTAAAAGCAACAGTTATTAAATAAAGTTCAACAAAAACACTTATTAATTAAACTGATATGCTTAAATGCATGGTTTTAAAATGCAAACTAAATGAACAAATGAGTTACTTAATGCAAGACTTAATTTAATGAAACTAACTTAAACTAACATGAGAGTTACATAATGCATGGCTTTATTAAATGCAGAACACATAATGCACGTCATAATTAAAATATGTAGATCAATAATGCATGACATTAACTAAAGATGCATTTAATTAAACAAGGCATAATTAAAGACTAAAGTATTGAGCTGATTCGAGCTCAAATGAGCTGAATTTGAACTGGTCAGACCTCGTGGAGCTAGAAACGAACTGGGATTAGCTTGCCAGCTATGCAAGGCTTGACTGAGGAGACTTGACTGACGGGGTTCGCTGGGCGCGCTTGCATCAAGTTCAATATTGTTTTAAACTAAGCAAAAAGATCTCCTTACAAAGCTGATTTCACCTATTTATAGTGCTAAAATAGGCTAGTTGAATGGTCACAAACATTCAACTTAATGTGCCAATTAAAAGCTGAAATTTAACTCAACTCTTTTCACATTCTTGAGCCAAATAAATCCATCCTTGAATTCACTTTAATTCAGCTGAATGAATGACTTTAAGTGCTTGAAAAATGACTCTTGAGTTAGCCCTAGGTCAGTCGAATGGACACCATCTTCTTAATTAGCTTCTTAATGATGTTTAAATGCTTGAAATAACCTTTGAAAAGGCAAAAACGACTGGTAGTGGAAAGGTTGCTGCCAAAATTAATTTGGATGATAAAATGCTCCTTAAACCTCCTTTAAATGATGCATAAACCTTCTTTATAATAGCCCTCTTGCTTTGTAATCGAAATCTCTTGAAAAGTCACCTTATTGAATGCATAACAGCCTTTATATGTAATGGATGTGAGCTGAAAAGTCACCTGCAATTAACACATGTAACCGACACATTTATTCAATTATTAAGCTTAAAACAAATTAACAAGTAACTTAAATAAATGAACTAACACTTATGCATCATTTATTCCAGCAACTAGTTTAATTAAGAGAAGCATTATTAAATGAACTTTAACTCATGCATCAATAAATAATCCTAGGAACTAGATTAATTAAAAGCAACAGTTATTAAATAAAGTTCAACAAAAACACTTATTAATTAAACTGAGATGCTTAAATGCATGGTTTTAAAATGCAAACTAAATGAACAAATGAGTGACTTAATGCAAGACTTAATTTAATAAAGCTGACTTAAACTAACATGGGAGTTACATAATGCATGGCTTTATTAAATGCAGAACACATAATGCATGTCATAATTAAAATATGTAGATCAATAATGCATGACACTAACTAAAGATGCATTTAATTAAACAAGGCATAATTAAAGACTAAAGTATTGAGCTGACTCGAGCTCAAATGAGCTTAATTTGAACTGGTCGGAGCTCGTGGAGCTGGAAACAACTGGGATCAGCTTGCCAGCTATGCAAGGCTCTACTAAGGAGACTTGAATACGGGGTTCGCTAGGCGCGCTCGCATCATTCCTCCCCTATTTTAGATGACTTGTCCTCAAGTCGGGCTGTTCATCTATTGGAAAATATTTCCTCTCATTCGGCTTTCCTCGATCGAATGGGATGGAAGATATCACACAAACCTGGAAATGGTTTATCAATGGACAAGAAAGCACATCACCATCATAGATAAGTAACAGAGGGTTAAGACAACAAAAACCGAAAGATAATCCAAATGCTAAGCAAAAAACTGATTTTATTTTGCCAAAATGACTTATCAATTTTGACAATGACAAGTGCAAAGTATTCAAATCCAAATAGCTCTTATAGAATGTAGTCCAAATATCATATGGCAATAATCTCAATTGAGCAAAGCAAACATACTTCAATTTATTGAAAAGTTTCTTTATTCCATCAATGCAAACATGTGGATTCAATTGGATAAAAGGGTACTTAGTCATGAATATTTGCAAAAAGTTAAGCATACTAATCCACATCCAAAACTTTTCAATATGTTTATTCAAAAATAGAAATTCATGTGATTGTACACGCAAAGTGTACCATGGACATCATCTTTCAATTATTTGCTTATTATTATAATTTGTGTTAACATTATGTCCATTGTCACAATCCAACACAAACGAATCAATACTAGGCCAAAAACTACAATCAAACACATCATGATTCAAATAATTTCCAAACATCCCATCAACAAAATTTTCATCTTCATTTGAATGAAGCAAAGGTATTTGAAAATTTTCAGAGACTTTACCTTGACGGTCTTTAGGAGAAGAAATCTCATGAACAGTTTTACCTTTTTCAATAAAAACAAATCTTCTCTCCTTAGAAAGGTAATGTAAAACAAACCTTTTACTTTGATCAATTTGAATGGACAATGAGGCGCCACGACATCTCATGCTTCTCGAAGAGTGGACTTCATAAGAATGAGAGGGGTTAGTATTAACAAAAACAATGGGCTTAAATGAAAAAAATAAATCATAATTGGAATTGAATTCAAGTCCCATAGCATAAGTTGACCTTACCTTGTTAAAATGAAACAAATCCTTTATGTGTGGCCAAGCAAAATGATTAATGAACAAATGAAAATTGGAAACCAAATCATCAAATTTCATTTCCTTAACAAAAGTTTGAACATCAAGCAAACATAAGTTGAATGCAAAAGATGCAAAATACTTAAATATTCCATAAAACAAATCTACATAACATATGCCAGGCTTGAACACTCGTACTTGATCATGAATTCCAACAGGCAACACGTTAGAAGAAAACATAATCAACTTACCACATGACTGCAATTCCACTCGAGCAATTAAAGTAGTAGTGAACATATAACTTTTCAAACACCTGAGTCCATCACATGATTCAAACCTTACTCGATCAATTAAGAATGTAGAGTTGGCATAACCAGGTAGACCAATAAACAAAGACTTACGCTTCAAGAATCTCAATCGGGAATGCAAATCAAGACATGGAGAATTCGCACAAAAATTTAAGGATTTAACTTGAAGATAAAAATCAATCGGATGAAATGTTTCATGCGAAACCTTTCGCAAAATCAACCGATCGATCCAAAAGAATCAATGATTTTGCCATTATAAGACATGTCATAGGAAATGCTTTTCATGGCACTTTTCGAAGCAGGGTCATCAAGAGATGAACAAGGACTAATAAAATCAAATGATGGAGGCATGTCAGAAATTGACCCATCAAAATCTTTATGAGCAATTTTTAAATCGAACGACCTTGATTCGATAAACATGGAATCCTTACCTTTCTTACCTTCAATCACAAGTGGGTGGTCATCATTTGCATACTTACCTTTCTCGAATAACTGAAAACATCTCTCGTTTGGAAGGTAGTGAAGTTGGAATTGGTCGTACAAGACTTTAGGAACCTGAAAAGTTACATCACAAGAAAATCGAATAGTTGCGTTAGTGGAAACAATCCTTGCTTGCTCACTTTCTTTTTCACTTGATTCTTTTTTCTCGAGATCTCTCATTTCTTTTTCCTCAATCTCTTTTTCCACTCATTGTTCTTGTTCAACTTCTTTTTCTCTCTCAAACTCTTTTTCATTCTCTTTTTCAATTCCTTTTTCAATCTCATTTTCACTCTTTTTTTGTTCTTTTTCTTTTTCATCGACTTTTTCAATGACTTTTTTGGACTTTTTCAAGAATCTCTCATTTTCTCTCTTACTCGCCTCTTGCCTCTCTTTTATTTCTTTTTCTTTTTCTTCTTTTGTTTTTCTCGTTTTCTTTTTACAAGAAGATACAAAAGAATCATGAAAACAATGATTTTGTTCAAAAGAAGGAAAATTATTTACATATGGTTCACGAACAATCCTTCGTGAAGATCTCTCCGTGGATGTTTTCTTTGGAGTTCTTGAAGAGGTGTATCTTTCATCTCGCACATCTTCTCGGAAGGATTCAAAATCAAAATTGACTTCTCTTCGTCTCGAATTCCTTAATGAAAATGAATCTCAATCAGAGTTTCTTCTCGAGTAGTCGTTGGATGTGTATCTCCGTGATGTTCTCGAAATCGCTTTTTAACTTGATGACATTCGTTCCCGTTGGTCTCTTTTCTCCACATGGTCTAATCTCTCGTGCAATTTGTCAAACTTAGTATTCACCATGCTTCGCATTTCTTGCACCAAATATTAATATTCTGACTCGGTAAATTCTTCGCGAGACATCTTTGATGATACGACCATACTTCCCGAGTTGTCGGCTACCAATGAAGATCTCTAGAGTTGCCCGTAGGACCGATCACCCGAGCTCGAGCAAAGAGATTCAAAGATGCAACAACAACCTTAGTTGATAGAGTTTGGGGTGAAACTGTTGCTGGACTTTTTGAAAGCTCTTGGACCAGCAAACCAATCAAACCATGCATACTCTTTCAAGCTCAAATCAGCTCGTCTTCAACTTAACTTAGCTCAACGAGCTCGTTTCAGCTCATTTCATTATTGCGTTTAATATGTTGGAATAAATCATTTAAGTTGCTGTTAGTTTTGTTAGTTATTTAGTTTTAATAATTAATTTGTCATAATCTGGACATGTTTTAATTATGTTCTAAATTAAATACTTAATTAATTAGGACCAATTAAATATGTCTTAACTATTACAAAGATTAATTATGTCTAGCTTAATTTATGATGCAAGATTTATTTGTTTATGTTACCGAATTTAATGTGTCTAAAAGGGATTTAATTTGCTGAATTAATTGTTGTAGGTACATTACCCCTTGGACGGCATAGGTGCATGGATGATTTAAAGTTGGTGTGCTGATCTTTGGTGTCCCCTAAGTGACCATTCGATCAAACCTTACAACTCTTCAAGAAGACCAACTGGCTGCCCAAGACAAATTAAAGCTGTTCACACCCACCCGATTATTCCTTTCACACCAAGGGCTGTTCGGTTTTGTTTGGTCACACATGTGTGGCTGTTCAAATCGGTTTGTTCACATTCTAAGACTATTGAAGTGCTTTAGACAGCTCCTTAATCACATGAACATTCGGCTGAACCAAGCAGCAGCATTAATTCAAATTCAAGCATTTGGCCGAACCTATTGATTGCATGTCAGCTTCCCAAACAACCCATTCAATGTTCCTATTGAATCAAGGCATCTAGAAGCTGTCCCTTGCCGTTTTCCATGCACAAGAAACTTCAAGGAAGCTTCATCAAAAATTCTGGAATTTTCAGCAACCATTTAGCTACCTCAAGAGTCTATTCGACTATCCCTTGTATTCACTATAAATTGTGGCTTGTGTTACTTTGTAAGGGACTTTTGCCATTTTGATAATCGAACTTTTATTCTTGTGAGAATTTTCTTCTCTAAGTCTCGTTTAAGATTTTTGTTGGCTTATCTACCTAGTAGTGGCGTCAACCTATTTCTTTTACGAAACCGAACTTATCACTAGTTTTAGTGTGGCATTCAAAACCCTTTATACCGAGGTTCCTATCTGTCTAGATAGTGGGTCGAGGTCCATTTCATTTCAACCATCCTTTCTTAAGAACTCATAAGTCTCGGGTCAATATTTACTAATATCGGTTCAACTTGTTCTTAGGACCAACCTTACCTTATTTCGTACATCTCCCAAATATTCCAAATTCAACCGACTTTCGTTTCTCTTCTGAACCATACACCATCTACCAACTATCCAACTTTCTTCTTTCTTAGACCTAAACTAAACACCCTTATTGAACCCAAACTTTGACATTCAAGCCTCTTCCAAATCTGAAATCACTTCCCATTCCAATTCCCATCGACACCTTCTCGTTGACGATCGGGCAATCTACATACGACTCGACTCTCCCCGAGGCGGTTCGTATCATCTGGTATCAGAGCTACTAAAATGAGAAGTTCGTGCGACAAAATTAATCCCGAGCTAGTCCAAGTATACGGGAGTAAGTAGGATCCGAAAAAAAAGGTATAGAAAATTTTTTTTTTTGTATACCGAAGTCTTCTCATTTTGATTAGTTTGTTGCTGTTATTATAAAAATAAAAATCTACGCAGCCCAAGAAAAAAAATCGTGTACAAAAGTGATCCTATTGTATTTAGTTGTTGATATAGAACAAAAAAAAAATTTATAGAAGTTAAAAAAAATCGAAAAAATTCAAAAAAATTCAAAAAAATTCAAAAAAAAAGTGATTTATGCAATTCAGTTGTTATTTGATTGTCAAGTTTTGATTTGATATAGTTTCCAATCCATCTTCTGTTCTAATCTCCCTAACCCTATACACGCCACACTTTTTTTTACCCAATTCCCTGTTCTTTCAGCCAACCCTAAACCTATACGCATCTCCATTGTTACCCTTTTGAAACCGACTCACAAACTAGAAGATCAAGCCTAGTAAATCATTTACGAGGTTATAAGAGAAGAAAAGAATGGAAAAAGGCACGAGTGAGTGAGCGCATTTGAGGGTAGGTAAAAGCCAAACGAGCGTAAACACGAGTGTGAGTGCCATCATTCTTTCTTTCCGAGAGATTTTATGATGTTTGTAGTGAGGTTACAACATGTCGCGAAGTCCGGAACGTAACATGAATGAAGGACTACCAAGACAACCTTTAAGGAACGTGGCTCCCGGATGCGGAGGAGTCCTTGATTTAGGCCAGCAAGCCCTCCTAAGAGAAATCCAACATATGTTCCGCAATGAACTTGAGTCCATAAATGACAGACTAGACCGAGTCGAAGAGAGGGGGCGACAAGAAAGAACGCCTCAAGGCCTTAGACGTGAAAGAGGACGAGCAAGGCCGTTCGAAGACGAGATGTATGACCCAAGTGATTTAGAAAGCGACCAAGGTTCAAATCAAAGTGAGCGACGTCGAGGTCAGTGAAATCGGGGTCAAAGGGATCGAGGCCGAGTTGATGATGATTTGAAGAACATTAAGCTCTCCATACCACCCTTCCAAGGCAAGTCTGATCCGGAGGCATACTTGGAGTGGGAAAAGAAAATAGAATTGGTGTTTGACTGCCATAACTACTCGGAGGCCAAGAAAGTCAAATTGGCGGCAATCGAATTCTCTGACTATGCCATGCTGTGGTGGGACCAATTAACAACAAGTCAAAGACGAAACGGAGAGAGACCAATCTCAACATGGTAAGAGATGAAAGTGGTGATGAGAAAGAGATTTATACCGTCTTATTACCATCGAGAATTATACCAAAAGTTGCAAAACCTTTCACAAGGCCACCGGAGCATGGAGGATTATTTTAAAGAGATGGAAATAGCAATGATTCGTGCGACTGTGGAAGAAGACCATGAGGCAACCATGACTAGGTTCTTAGCCGGGCTAAATCGAGAGATTGCTAACGTGGTGGAGCTTCAACACTATGTCGAGGTGACCGATATGGTTCATGTTGCGATTAAAGTTGAAAAACAACTCAAGAAGAAAAGCTCCATTCAGATCTATGCCAACCCCGCAAACAATTCAAAGTGGGGACAAGGTACGAGCAAAAAGGACGTCCCTAGTCGCTCGAAGGAACAAAGCAATCCTGCAAAGTTTAACAAACCCGTTGGTGAATCAAGCAAAGGCAAAGAAGTTACCAATCCAAATCACACGAGGGATATCAAGTGCTTTAAGTGCTTGGGACGAGGGCATATCGCTAGTCAATGCCCTAACCGAAGAACAATGGTGATGAGCGCCAGCGGCGAAATTGAGTCGGAAGACGAGAAAGAAGAAGAATCTGACACCTCTGTCAGTAAAGAAGAAGGCGATCTTGAGTATGCTGTCGAAGGTGAAATCCTTGTAATCAAACGTAGCCTAAGTGAACAAAGCGCGGAGAATGAACAACAGCGCGAGAATATCTTCCATACGCGCTGCCTTGTGCAAGGCAAGGTGTGTAGCCTTATTGTGGATGGCGGGAGTTGTACAAACGTCGCTAGTACGTTAATGGTGGAGAAACTCGGTTTGGCCACAACAAAGCACCCTTGTCCATATAAGCTTCAATGGCTTAATGATGGTGGGGAGTTGAAGGTGACAAAACAAGTATTGGTGCCGTTTTCCATCGGAAAATACAACGATGAAGTTCTCTGTGATGTGGTTCCCATGCATGCCGGGCACCTATTGTTAGGTCGTCCATTGCAATATGATCGAAAGGTGGTACATGATGGCTACACCAACCGATACACTTTCAAGCATTTGGGCAAGAACATCACTTTAGCGCCTTTGACACCGAGACAAGTATACGAAGATCGAGTAAAGTTGCGTGATTCAATTGAACAATTTAAAGAGAATGAAAAGAAAGAAAAGAGTGAAAAGGTGTGTGACAAAGTGAGTGAAAAGAAACGAGGGAAACAAGTTGTTAAAATGAGAGAAAAGAATAAAGAATAAGAAAAACAAAAGAGTGAAGAAAAAACGAGAGCAAAAATGAGTGTTTATGCGAAAGGGAGTGACATTCGAAAATCCTTTATGTTAAGGCAGCCTATACTTGTACTCATGTACAAGGAATCATATTTGAATACTAATGAATTGGATGCTGCTTTACCTTCTTCTGTTGTCTCTATCTTACAGGAATTATGCCAACCTTAAGAAATGCACATTTTGTTCTAACCAAGTTGTTTTCCTAGGATTTGTTGTCAGCTCGCAAGGACTTCAAGTTGATCAAGAAAAGGTGAAAGCCATCCGAGAGTGGCCTAGACTGACTAGCATAAGTCAAGTACGAAGTTTCCATGGCTTGGCGAGCTTCTATCGTCGGTTCATCCCAAATTTCAGCACATTGGCCGCACCTCTCACTAGCGTGATCAAAAAGAATTCAGCCTTCTTTTGGAGCGAGGAGTAAGAAAAATCATTTATTTTACTTAAAGATCATTTAGCTAATGCCCCATTACTTGTATTGCCTGATTTTGATAAAACGTTTGAAATTGAATGTGATGCTTCAGGTATCGGGATTGGTGCTGTGTTGACCCAAGAAGGGAAGCCCGTGGCATATTTTAGTGAAAAGCTAAGTGGCGCACCATTGAATTATCCCACATATGATAAGGAAATGTACGCTTTGATCCGAGCATTGGAAACGTGGCAACATTATTTGTGGCCGAAGGAGTTTGTCATCCATTCAGACCATGAATCGCTCAAGCACATCAAAGGCCAACACAAGCTCAACAAAAGGCTCGCAAAATGGGTAGAATTTCTTGAATCCTTCCCTTATGTTATACGGTATAAAAAAGGTAAGAAAAATATTATGGCCGATGCACTATCTCGTCGATATACCTTGTTAAATCATTTGGATTCAAAACTGCTTGGGTTTGCATTTTTGAAAGATTTGTATAACTCTAATACTGATTTTGGGGATGTATATAAATTGTGTGAACATACTGCTATTGATAAGTTTTTCAGGTTCGATGGCTTCCTTTTTCGAGAAGGTAAGCTATGTATCCCACAAAGTTCTGTGCGAGAGTTGCTAGTACTCGAGGCACATGGTGGTGGTCTCATGGGCCATTTTGGCATTGCAAAGACTTTAGCCATGCTGCAAGAACACTTATTTTGGCCACGGATGAAACGGGATGTCGAGAAAATATGTTCGCGATGCTTGGTTTGTAAGAAGGCAAAATCAAAGGTTAACCCACATGGACTGTACATGCCTTTACCTATTCTCGAAGGTCCCTGGATTGATCTTTCAATGGATTTTATCTTAGGTCTACCGCGAACTCGAGCCGAAAAAGATTCCATTTTTGTTGTAGTAGATCGATTTTCAAAAATGTCACATTTTATTGCTTGTTCGAAAACTGATGATGCTGTTAATATTGCTAACCTTTTCTTTAAAGAAGTTGTTAGGTTGCATGGAATTCCAAAGACAATAGTGTCCGACCGCGATGCAAAATTTCTTAGCCATTTTTGGAGGACACTTTGGAGCAAGCTAGGCACGAAGCTCTTATTCTCCACGACATGTCATCCTCAAACGGATGGACGAACCGAGGTGGTGAACCGTGTAATATCCACTCTACTACGGGCCATCGTCCGCAAAAATCTCGAATCGTGGGAGGAATGCTTGCCTTATATAGAGTTTGCCTATAACTGAACTGTTCACTCTGCTACTAAATTCTCTCCATTTGAAATAGTTTACGGTTTTAATCCTTTATCCCCTCTTGATCTAATTCCATTACCTAACGATCAAATTATTAATATAGATGCCAAGAAGAAAGCGGATTATGTGAAACAATTGCATCAAAAGGTTAAGGCTAATATTGAGGCTAGGACGGAGCAATATGTGTGCAAGGCAACAAAGGGCGAAAACAAGTCATATTTGAACCCAGAGATTGGGTGTGGGTTCATATGCGGAAGTAAAGATTTCCAGCTCAGCGAAAGTCGAAGTTATTGCCAAGAGGAGATGGGCCATTTCAAGTTTTGGAACGAATAAATGATAATTCTTATAAACTTGATCTCCCAGGTGAGTACAATGTAAGTGCTACCTTTAACATAGCTGATCTCTCTTTCTATGATATTGGTAACGATTTGGGGGCAAATCGCTTCGAAGAGAGGAGGAATGATACGATCATACTTCCCAAGTTATCAGCTGCCAATGAAGATCCTCTCGAGTTGCTCGTAGGACCGATCACCCGAGCTCGAGCAAAGAGATTCAAAGACGCAACAACAACCTTAGTTGATAGAGTTTGGGGTGAAACTGTTGCTGGACTTTTTGAAAGCTCTTGGACCAGCAAACCAATCAAACCATGCATACTCCTTCAAGCTCAAATCAGCTCGTCTTCAACTTAACTTAGCTCAACGAGCTCGTTTCAGCTCATTTCATTATTGCGTTTAATATGCTGGAATAAATCATTTAAGTTGCTATTAGTTTTGTTAGTTATTTAGTTTTAATAATTAATTTGTCATAATCTGGACATGTTTTAATTATGTTCTAAATTAAATACTTAATTAATTAGGACCAATTAAATATGTCTTAACTATTACAAAGATTAATTATGTCTAGCTTAATTTATGATGCAAGATTTATTTGTTTATGTTGCCGAATTTAATGTGTTTAAAAGGGATTTAATTTGCTGAATTAATTGTTGTAGGTACAGTACCCCTTGGATGGCATAGGTGCATGGATGATTTAAAGTTGGTGTGCTGATCTTTGGTGTCCCCTAAGTGACCATTCGGCCAAACCTTACAACCCTTCAAGAAGACCGATTGGCTGCCCAAGACAAATTAAAGCTGTTCACACCCACCCGATTATTCCTTTCACACCAAGGGCTGTTCGGTTTTGTTTGTTCACACATGTGTGGCTGTTCAAATTGGTTTGTTCACATTCTAAGACTATTGAAGTGCTTTAGACAGCTCCTTAATCACATGAACATTCGGCTGAACCAAGCAGCAGCATTAATTCAAATTCAAGCATTTGGCCGAACCTATTGATTGCATGTCAGCTTCCCAAACAACCCATTCAATGTTCCTATTGAATCAAGGCATCTAGAAGCTGTCCCTTGCCATTTTCCATGCACAAGAAACTTCAAGGAAGCTTCATCAAAAATTCTGGAATTTTTCAGCAACCATTTAGCTACCTCAAGAGTCTATTCGACTATCCCTTGTATTCACTATAAATTGTGGCTTGTGTTACTTTGTAAGGGACTTTTGCCATTTTGATAATCGAACTTTTATTCTTGTGAGAATTTTCTTCTCTAAGTCTCGTTTAAGATTTTTGTTGGCTTATCTACCTAGTAGTGGCGTCAACCTATTTCTTTTACGAAATTAAACTTTTCACTAGTTTTAGTGTGGCGTTCAAAACCCTTTATACCGAGGTTCCTATCTGTCTAGATAGTGGGTTGAGGTCCATTTCGTTTCAACCATCCTTTCTTAAGAACTCATAAGTCTCGGGTCGATATTTACTAATATCGGTTCAACTTGTTCTTAGGACCAACCTTACCTTATTTCGTACATCTCCCAAATCTAAAATCACTTCTCCATTCCAATTCCCATCGACACCTTCTCGTTGACGATCGGGCAATCTACATACGACTCGACTCTCCCCAAGGCGGTTCGTATCATGATTCAAACCTTGCTCGATCAATCAGGAACGTAGAGTTGGCATAACCAGGCAGACCAATAAACAAAGACTTACGTCTCAAGAATCTCAATCAGGAATGCAAATCAAGACATGGAGAGTTCGTACAAAAGTTTAAGGATTTAACTTGAAGATAAAAATCAATCGAATGAAATGTTTCATGCAGAAACCTTTCACAAATCAACTGATCAGACATGTTTAAATAGAAAGGTTTAACACATGAATTCAAAGATTTTATGCATTTAAAGACGTCAAAACTTTTAAGTGAAAAACTTTTATGACAAATATTCGCAATTTGCAAAGGCTGAACCAATCCAAAAGAATCAATAGAATTGCCATTATAAGACATGTCATAGGAAATGCTTTTCATGGCACTTTTCGAAACAAAGGCATTAACTCCAAAACATAGATAATGACTAGCCAAATCAAAAGATGCAAGTCTTTCAGGAATTAAGTCATCAAAATCTTTATGAGCAACTTTGAAATCACACGACCTTGATTCGATACACAGGGAATACTTACCTTCCTTATGATACGATCCACCTTGAGGTGAGTCGAGTCGTATGCGAGTTTGCCCAATCGTCTACGAAGAAGTATCGTTCGGTTTGTTCAAAGGATGTTTTAAGTGAATAATGGCGGAAGCTATGTAAGAAGGGTTTAAAGATGGGTTTATGGATATGAAGTTTATGCAGGTTCGGTTATAGAAAAATAATAAAAGATTGAAATAAATATAGTAATTGGATAACAAACAACAGATGAGAAGTGAATTGATGGTTCGATTATGATGAAACAAAAGGATGGAATGGAATGGAATGGAATGAAAATGATCTCAAAAACAAACACAAACCAATATTAGAAAATATTGACCCAAATGTTTATAAGTTTTCAAGGTGGTCGGATGGAAAATAGGAGAACCTCGACCCATAAGGCAAAGTAGGAACCTTGGTATAATGGTGAACGCCACACTATTTGATAGTGATAAGTTCAGGATAAAAAAGAAGGCAGGTTGACGCCACTAGTGACCTAGATAAGCCAACGAGTTCTTCAACGAAATATGAAAGAAAGAAATCTTACAAATTTCATATAAGTTCAATAGTGTTTTAAACTAAGCAAAAAGATCTTTCTTACAAAGGTTGATTTCACCTATTTATAGTGCTAAAATAGACTAGCTGAATGGTCACAAACATTCAACTTAATGTGCCAATTAAAAGCTGAAATTTAACTCAAGTCTTTTCACATTCTTGAGCCAAATAACTCCATCCTTGAATTCACTTTAATTCAGCTGAATGAATGACTTTAAGTGCTTGAAAAATGACTCTTGAGTCAGCCCTAGGTCAGCCGAATGGACACCATCTTCTTAATCAGCTTCTTAATGATGTTTGAATGCTTGAAATAACCTTTGAAAAGGCAAAAAGGGCTGGTAGTGGAAAGGTTGCTGCCAAAATTAATTTGGATGATAAAATGCTCCTTAAACCTCCTTTAAATGATGTATAAACCTTCTTTATAACAGCCCTCTTGCTTTGTAACTGAAATCTCTTGAAAAGTCACCTTATTGAATGCATAACAGCCTTTAAATGTAATGGATGTGAGCTGAAAAGTCACCTGTAATTAACACATGTAACTGACACATTTATTCAATTATTAAGCTTAAAACAAATTAACAACTAACTTAAATAAATGAACTAACACTTATGCATCATTTATTCCAGCAACTAGTTTAATTAAGAGAAACATTATTAAATGAACTTTAACTCATGCATCAATAAATAATCCTAGTAACTAGATTAATTAAGAGCAACACTTATTAAATAAAGTTCAACAAAAACACTTATTAATTAAACTAAGATGAATTGAATAAATGTCCAGCAACTCATTTATTAAACTAAGATGCTTAAATGCATGGTTTTAAAATGCAAACTAAATGAACAAATGAGTTACTTAATGCAAGACTTAATTTAATGAAGCTGACTTAAACTAACATGGGAGTTACATAATGCATGGCTTTATTAAATGCAGAACACATAATGCATGTCATAATTAAAATATGTAGATCAACAATGCATGGCATTAACTAAAGATGCATTTAATTAAACAAGGCATAATTAAAGACTAAAGTATTCAGCTGATTCGAGCTCAAATGAGCTAAATTTGAACTGGTCGGAGCTCGTGGAGCTGGAAACAAACTGGGATCAGCTTGCCAGCTATGCAAGGCTCGACTGAGGAGACTTGATGACGGAGTTCACTGGGCGCGCTCGTATCACCGAGGAGAGAAGATTTGTTTTGATTGAAAAAGATAAAACTGTTCATGAGATTTCTTCTCTTAAAGGTCGTCAAGGTAAAGTTTCAAAAAATATTTGAACATCTTTGCTTAATTCGAATATAGTTGCAAATGTTTGTGATACATTAATGTTTAAACTTTATTTGGATCTTGATGTGGTTGATTTTTCTCCTTGGCCTTGTAATAATCTGTTTGTGTTGGAATGTGACAATGAACATAATGTTAACACAAATTATGTTAGTAAACAAATGATTGAAAGATGTTGGCCATGGTACACTTTGCGTGTACAATTATATGAACTTCTATTTTTGAATAAACATATGGAAAAGATTTGGATTTGGATTTGGATTCGAGCTCAAATGAGTGGAATTTGAACTGGTCGGAGCTGGTGGAGCTGGAAACGAATTGGGATCAGCTTGCCAGCTATGCAAGGCTCGACTGAGGAGATTTGACTGACAGGGTTCGCTGGGCACGCTCACATCACCTTACCTTTGATAACAGGTGTGTGGTTGTCATTCACATACTTACCTTTCTCGAACAACCTAAAACTCTGCTGGTTTAGAAGGTAGTGAAGTTGGAATTGGTCGCACAAATTTCTAGGAACCTGAAAAATAATACCACAAGAAGATTGAACAGGTGGGTTAGTGGAAATGATCCTCGCTTGTTCTTGCTCAGTATCTTTTTCACTCAATTGGCTTTCTTCGAGATCGCTCACTTCCTCCACTCTTTCTTTTATCTCAATTTCTTTTTCCACTCTTTTTTCACTGTCAAACTCTTTTTCAATTTCTTTTTGTTTTTCAAAGGCTTTTTTAAAGGCTTTTTCGAACTCTTTCAAAATCCTCTCATTTTCTATCTTACTTGCCTCTTTTCTCTCTTTTCTTTTACATGATATTACAAAAGAATCAAGATGGTAATTTGGCTCAAAAGAAGAAAATTTATTTACAAATGAATCATGATAATTGCATCGGGAAGAATACTCCATGTAGGATTTCTTTGAAGTTCCTGAAGAAGTATACCGTTCATCTCGCACGTCATCTTGGAAGGAGTAAAAATCATAGTCGAGCCCTCTTTGCCTTGAGTTCCTTGATGAATAGGATCCTTGATCGAAATCTCTTCTTGAATTCTTTAATGAGTAGGAGTCATCGTATGAATCTCTTTGTCTCAAAATCAATGGCAAATAAGAATCGCGATGTTTTTTTTTCAAGTAATAGTCGGGGGTATATCTCTGTGGGGTTCTCGGCTCCGTTTTTTAACTTGAAGAAACTCGATCACTTTGGGCTCATTTTTCCCATCAATCTAATCTCTTGCGCATGTTTTTAATATTGGAATCCAGTATTTTTCACATTTCTTGCACCAAGTTTTGATATTTTGACTCGGTAAATTCTTCGCGAGACATCTTTGATTGCTGAAAAGAAATTTGTTAAGTAAAAAAAAATTAAATTCCTCACAAAAAAATCCTCACAATTTCACTCAAAAAGAAAAATTAATGGTTTGCACTCTCGCTCGTGTTTACACTCGATTGGCTTTTACCTCTGCTCAAATAATCTCACGTTCATGCCTTTTACCTCTCAAACTTTCTTTCGTAATTTCATACTTGGACTTGCCAAGGCCTTATCGTAGGCTTAGGGGTCAGTTTCAAATGGTTTCACAAAGGATTAAGGGTTGGCTGGAAGAAGATGGAAATGGTTTTGAAGTGTGGCGTTGGGGTAGAAAACGAACGGTAGAAAATGAACATATCTGATCAGGATGACAAGAAAAGTATCAATACAAAGAGAATAAAATGACTTTAATTGCTTGGAAAATGACTCTTGAGTTAGCCCTTGGTCAGCCGAATGGACACCATCTTCTTAATCAGCTTCTTAATGATGTTTGAATGCTTGAAATAACCTTTGAAATAGCAAAAATGGCTAGTAGTGGAATGGTTGCTGCCAAAATTAATTTGGATGATAAAATGCTCCTTAAAACTCTTTAATTGATGTATAAAACATCCCTTGTAATAGCCACTTCATTTGTAACAGAAAATGACTTAAAAAGTCACTTTTTTTTAATGTGTAACAGCCCTTGTAATGTAACGGTTATGACTTGAAAAGACTCCTGCAATAAACACATTAAAATGAGCTTATTAAACACATGTAAACACTTATTAAACATAACACACATTAATACTTAACTTAGGTAAAAGATCTATGCATCAATTATTCCAGCAACTAGTTAATTAAAGAAGCATCATTAAATAAACTTAACTCATGCATTAATAAATAATCCTACTAACTAGATTAATTAAGAGCAACACTTATTAAATAAAGTTCAACAAAAACACTTATTAATTAACTAAGACGAGTTGAATAAATGTCCAGCAACTCATTTATTAAACTAAGATGCTTAAATGCTTGGTTTTAAAATGCAAACTAAATGAACAAATGAGCTACTTATGCAAGACTTAATTTAAATGCAGAACACATAATGCATGTCATAATTAAAATATGTATTTAATAAACAAAACATGATTAAAGACTAAAGTAACTAAAATAAATCAAGTCCTTAACTAATTAACTAACTTAGTGAAAATGAATTAACTAATTTATTCTAGCTTAATAAAATGCAATAATTAAAATTTAAAGATGAGCTCAAACGAGCTTATTTGAGCTGAATCAATCTCGTTGAATGAGCACACGAACTCATTGATCTGGATCGAGCTCAAATGAGCTAAATTTGAACTGGATGGAGCTCGTGAAGCTGGAAACGAACTGGGATCAGCTTGCCAGCAATGCAAGGCTCAACTAAGGAGACTTGACTGATGGGGTTCGCTGGGTGCGCTTGCATCATTTTCATACTTCCGGGGTTGACTAACAAACAACCACTATGTGCCTCAATTAAAATTTTCCAAATCAACTCGGTATCTTTAGGAACACAAATCCTATCCCAGAACTTCAAGCAACCATCGGAATCAATCTAAAAATCTGATTCAACGCCTGATTCACACTGAGTTCTCTTGGCTAGCAATTCATTGTCACTCATCTGAAGTTCACAAATTTCTTAGAGAAACATCGATCTAGATTTTTACTCAGCTAGAATCAAACCATTCTCTGACAAGGCCAATTGGGCGTTCATTGCTCTCAATGCAAATAATGATTTTCTACTTAATGCATCTGCGACCACATTTGCCTTACCCGAATGGTAGTTGATAATCAACTTATAATCTTTTAATAGCTCCAACCACCTCCGTTGTCTCAGATTTAAATCCTTCTGAGTCATCAAGTACTTAAGACTTTTATGATCAGTGTATACATGGCATATCTCTCCGAATAAATAATGCCGCCAGATCTTTAAGGCAAACACTATGGCAGCCAACTCTAGGTCATATGTCAGATAATTTTTCTCGTGAGGTTTCAATTGTCTCGAGGCATAAGCTATAACCTTGCCTTCCTGCATGAGTACGCATCCCAAGCCATTTAGAGAAGCATCGCTATAAATCACAAACTCTTTTCCTGATTCGGGTTGTACTAATACTGGAGCCTCAGTCAACAACTTCTTTAACTTCTCGAAACTCTACTGGCAGTTAATCCGACCATTCAAACTTAACTTTTTTTTGCAATAACCTCATTATAGGAGTAGCAATCATAGAGAAATCTTTTATAAATCGCCTGTAATAACCAGCCAAATCCAAAAAGCTTCTAACCTTGGTCACATTTTTCGGTGGTTTCCATTCAACAATAGCAGAAACCTTGCTGGGGTCAACCCTAATACCATCACTCGAGACAATGTGACCCAAAAATCTGACTTCTCAAAGCCAATACTCACTCTTACTAAACTTGACGTACAATTGATTGTCTCTCAGAGTCTGCAGAATAGTTCTCAAGTGCTCAGCATGTTCTACTTTATCTCTAGAATAGATTAGGATATCATCGATAAATACAACAAACTTATCTAAATATGGTTGAAATATTCTATTCATTAAATCCATAAAGAGGACAAGAGCATTTGTTAAGCCAAAAGGCAATGAGGAACTCATAGTGGCCATACCTTGTCCTAAAAGTAGTCTTAGGCACATCTGACTGTTTAACTCTCAGTTGATAGTAGCCGGATCTTAAGTCTATTTTAGAGAACCATGCTACTCCTTTCAATTGATCAAAAAAGTAATCAATCTGCGACAGCGAATATTTATGCTTGATTGTCATCTTATTTAACTACTGGCAATCTATGCACAACCTCAAAGATCCATCTTTCTTTTTCACAAAAAGCACCGGAGCACCCCACAGTGAAAAGCTTGGTCTCACAAAGCCTTTATCGGTCAACTCTTGTAATTGTGACTTTAGTTCCTTCAACTCAATCGGAGCCATTTGATACGGAGCAATTGAGATAGGCGTTGTCCCTGGCATTAGCTCTATACAAAATTCAACTTCTTATTAGGGGGTAACCCGGGCAATTCTTTTTGAAATGCATCTGCATATTCGCATACAACTGGTACTATCTCGACCTTTAACTCAAGCTCCTTAGCATTCGTTATAAAAGCCAAATAAGCTTCACAACCTTTCCTCAAACATTTTCAGTAGAGGTTGAGGATATCACAATAGGCAAATTCTCTGATTCATCCGATTTAACCCAAAGAGTTTCACCATTTTCACATTTCAATATAATAACCTTTTGTCTACAATTTATGACAGCATCATGAGTGTCAACCAGTCCATACCCAATATGACATCAAACTCATTGAATGGTAACAACATCAAATCAGCCAGGAAACAATGACCTCTAACTATCAAAGGACATTTCTTGCATACTTTATCGACTATCACATGCTTTCCTGCAGGGTTTGACACCTTAATCATAAACTTCATAGACTCAATAGGTATGTTCATACTAGACACCAATTTCATGCACACATACGAATGAGTAGAACCAGGGTTAATCAAAGCAATAATAGTATTATCATAGAGAGAAAATATACCAATGATCACATTGGTAGAAGATGCATCTTCACGTGCATGTATGGTGTAGGTTCTAGCTGGAGCTCTAGCTTCAGATCTCCCTGTGGTGTCCCTCGTCACATTCTTGCTGTTGGCCCCAATTCCAACATTTTTTTGTGGTCTTCCTTTAGAATTTGTGCCACTTGGCCTTGTACTTTGTAATTTTTATTCCTTGTTCATCTCAAGGCAGTCCTTAATAAAATGGTCTTGAGAACCACATCGGAAACAGGATCCATCATTCATTCTACACTTGCCAAAATGACTTCTACCATAATGCTGGCACTCTGGTTGAGAAGACTTGACATTACCCACAATAGCCATTGATGTAGCTCGAGATATAGAAGCCGAATCTTGCTTTTAACGATCTCTATACGAGTGTCGGCTGACACATGAGAACGGGAATAAACATCTCTAGATTTCTTAGACTAAGATGGAAATGACTTGCTTGCATGTCCCTTCCTTGCATTTCTAGTCTCAGCCTCTGTTTTCTTCTTTTCCTTGATCAATTCCTTAGCTTTACATGCTTGATTAACCAGCACTACAAACTCCTTCAATTCAAGAACACCCACTAACAACCTAATATCCTCATTAAGTCCATCTTCAAACCTTCAACACATCTTAGCCTAAGAGGACACACACTCCTGAGCATATTTACTAAGCCAGATGAACTCCCTTTCATAATTAGTAACCTTCATACGGCCCTGCTTCAAGTTAAAAAATTCTTTACACTTTTGATCCATGAATCTCTCACTAATATATTTCTTCCGAAATTCTTCTTGGAAGAATTCCTATGTAACCCTCTCTTAAGGTACCACTGAAACTAACGTCTTCCACTAGTGGTATGCTGAGTCCCTGAACAAGGATATGGCACACTTCAAGCATTCTTCAAACGTACAAGATAATTCATCAAATACTCTGATGGTATTCTCAAGCCAGAACTCTGCCATTTCGGGATCATCATCTTTATTAGCACAAAACTCCTCAGCTCTATGCTTTCGGATCTTATCCACTGGGGGTCTATTCAGCCTCATGAAATCTGTACCCTAGGGTGCTATAGGGACAGGTTGAAAAATAGGTGGAGGTGGAGGGGGTTGAGCATTCGGGTTTGCTCAGACGAACTGCGTGTACCATTCATTCATCATGTGGAGAAAGGCTTCCCGAGCCTCTTCTCCCCCTTCCTAACTAATTGTGAGAGGTCGAATATCAGATGGCACTGCCCCTTCAGTAAGAGCCAGTGCATTACTTTCTACATCGTCCGCCATAGTTCGATCGGGATACATTACTATAAGAAAACATATAACAAAATCAGGAGCCATCACAATATCACAATTTATTATGGCATGTATAGCTAGACTCGTACACACACTAGGTTAGCTTAGAACCGACTAAACCATAGCTCTAATAACACTAAATGTAACACCCCACACCTGAGTCCTACGTCGGGATAGGATACGAGGTGTCACTTCATTTAAACACATGCATTCCAATGTTTTCGAACCATCAAGACTTGACCAAATTTAAAACTTTTTCAAAACCTTGTCCAAAACTTCTTATCATGGGCCTATAAGGTCCAAAACATCTCTTGGAAACTACTTGGGACCAATTTGGGTCCTTATACTGACTTAAAAAAAATGACACTTGAAACAGGGCACAAGCCCATGTGGAATGGCAACACGCCCGTGTGGTCGCTACGACATGGCCGTACTGATAGCCCATGTGACACACATGGCCTAAGCACTTAGGGACATGCCCATGTGAATTAAATTCCATATTCGAACCTACAAGGGTTTTCACACGGCCTAACGCACGCCCGTGTCTATGGCCCATGTCCCTCACACGGCCATGACACGCCCGTGTCCTAGCCCTTGTCTAAAAACCTTGACATTCTGTTTCTGAATAAAGGGCACACGGCCAAGGCACACGCCCGAGGCCAGAGGCTGTGTCCTCCACACGGCTGAGACACATGGCCGTGTCTCTGCCCGTGTGTTTACTACCATGCATACTGACTTGAAATTTTTACGTGCAGAGGACACACGGTCGGACAACACGCCCATGGCGCTGACCTTGTGTCACACACGGCCTAGACACACGCCCGTGTGTCTACCTGTGTGGACAATATATATAAGGCTATTTACCAAGCCCTTGCCACCTTGAAACACAATCTAAACACCAACTAGACAACCATAGCTAAGGCCTAAATACGTTTCATATATCTAACCATGCCAACAATTTCACATTCATGAAAAACTACCTTGCATTCATATAATAGCTTTCAATATTAGCCATATTAATGGCCTTATACAAAATGAGTCGAATACTAAAATAAGCCAACACATTTGGCCCTAAAATAATATGACACCAACACAGAATCAAGAGTTCCTATACATGCCATAATCAAAATGATAAAACTAGCTATACTAAGTGCTTCAAGGATACTGTGACTGGCTTCCCCGACGTAGTCAATGATCCTCGAGTTACTTTGGCAGCACTATAAGAAAAGGGAAAGGAAAAAGGGTAAGCATGGAATCTTAGTAAGTACATATATGCAAATAAGTGTAATTTGAAACGCATTCATCAAAAATAGCTTATCATACTTAAATGATGCATCATTTTAACTTCACTATTTAGCTCTTCACTCCTTTTATGCATACTTACTACATCTCATCACATACTAAGGCCTTCATTCGAGAGTTTAGTACACATACCTGTACTTGATCGTAAAATAACTCAAGTTCATTCTCTCTACTGACATACCTCATTGGAAGTATCACCAATCCATTCATCGAGTTACCCATTGAACATTCAAAAATACCAATGAATACTTGGATATTTTGCTCCTAAGTACTATACAAGTAGACAAAGCTATCTCGTATTTTGTAATACTTGCATATTTGAGCTACTCACGGGCCTTTTTACCAAGTTAGTACCTGGACCCCATAGCTCTACCATGTAATGCTTGCTCATTGAGTTACTCACGGGCCTGCACACAAAGTCAGTACCCGAACCCACATTACATATTACTTATCTCATGAACTCAGACTCAATTCATGAGTTCAGACCGCTCAATTTCTCATGACTTACCTTTTGAATCCTATACCATTTCTAAGGTTCAACGGGATCTCATATCTAACTTGACGTTGTCGCACTTGTTCATAACATAGGTTACTCTTATATCGCATTATTTATACTTTCATGGTATCGAGTAAAATTATGATACATGGTAAAAATAAAACATTTAAAAGTAAGCAACAATGACACGTTATTTACATATGTACTTACCTCGGCACAAAATGATGGGAATGAGCCTAATCCTCATCGTAAACTTTGTTCCTCCCTTGATCAAGACCCGAATCACATTTTTCTTGATCTAAAATGTCAAAAATTAGCTTATTTAATACACAGATCATTCAATTCAAATTAAGACTCATACTTTGGTAAAATGACCATTTTGCCCTTAAACTTCACAAAAATTATGATTTTACCCCTAGGCCCAAAAATTAATTTTTATCAAATTTCCTTATTAGCCAAGCCTAACCGACCATTTATTTCTCTAATGACCACCCCGAATTCCCAATATTTCACAATATTGCTATCTATTTTACAAACTCTACAAAATGGTCTTATTAGAGTTTTCTTGAGAAGTTCTTTTACAAAAGTTGTCCACTCAACAACCAAGACTCGTTTTCTCCCATAAAAACTCAGAAAACACATAAATCCTTTCATGGTAAGTCCCTAAACTATCAATCATTTCATAAAATAGTCCCCTCAATAGCTAGATTAAGCTTTAGGGGTTCCAAAAGTGCAAAAATCATAAAAAATAACTCTCAAATTGAATTACTTACAAGAGGCTAGCTTGGCTAAAATTTCAAAGCTTCAAAACCTTTATTTTTGTTGAGAATTTTCGGTGAAGAAGAAGAGGTGAAAGGGGCGATATCATCTTTTGTTTATTTTATTTCTTTTTAGTCAAACAAGTCACCAAATTTTTACCTAACATTGACTATCCTAATTCTTTGTCCCTATGGCCGGCCATGTTGCATTTTAAGGGGTCTATTTTCCCTTTAAAGACCTTAAATTTTGGGTCTCTAGCTATTTGACACTCTTAGCTAACAAAATAGGACTTTTGCACTTTATGCGATTTAGTCCTTTCTCGAAATTAAGCATGTAATCGCTAAAATTAATTCACCAAAATTTTCATACCTCATATAATCATGCCACAACACATAAAATAATATTAAAACTAATTTCTCTAACTTCAGATTAGTGGTCCCGAAACCATTGTTCTGACTAGCCCCAAAATCGAGCTATTACAGTTTCATTTTCGAGACTTGTATAGTTTTCAAGTTTATGACGATGAAAAATTTTTTGCGAGCAAGTGGCCCGATTTGAGGACAAATCGTCTTCAAGAGAGAGGGTATGATGCGAACCCGGTCGCATCATGTTATGGCACAACTCGACGCCATCGAGGTTGGCCTAAACTTGAGGGGCCCAAGTGCAAGATGAAACATCTCATAGGCCTGATTGATTATTGGGCCAATGTTTTTAAGGACTTTTTAATTTAATTAAGTTTTATTTAAATTAATAAGTTTGCATATTTTAATTTTAACTTGCACTTTGTGTGTTCTGTATTTAATAAAGTAATGCATTATGTAACTTTCATGTTAGTTAAGTATGCATCATAAATAATGACTTGCATTATGAAACTCCCATGTTAGTTTAAGTTTGCATTATTAAATTAAGTCTTGCATTAAATAACTCATTTGTTTATTTAGTTTTCATTTTAAACCATGCATTTAAGCATCTTAGTTAATTGAATTGTTAGAATAAATGCTTATCTTAAATAATTTAGTTGCTGGAATAATTTATTGATGCATGTGTTTGAGTTCATTTATTTAAGTTAAGTGTTTAACGTGTTTTGTGTTTAATAAGTGTTTAAATGTGTTTAATATGTTTGTTTTAATGTGTTTAATTGCAGGTGTCTTTTCACCTGGAAACCGTTACATTCAAGGGCTATTACAAATTCATTAATGTGACTTTTCAAGTGATTTTTGATTACATACAAGGGGGACATTTTGGTTACATACAAGGGAGACATTATACATAAAAGAGCATTATATCTTCTTTTAAATTCGGCAGCAACCTTTCCATCTACCTCAACAGTTTTGTTTCTTAAATGATCATTTCATGCATTCAAAACTCCATCAAGATGCTGGTGTCTATTCAGTTGGCCAAAGGAGACTTCAAAAGTTTTTCCTAAACATTCAAGTTCATTGATTCAACTGAATTGAAGTGTATTGAAGAGTGGAGTTACTTAGGTTAGTATTTCAAAAGTTGTGACTTTTCATTTCAGCTCATTAAGCTGAATAAAAGTGACTATTTGGCTAGCCTCTTTTAACACTTCTTTTTGCTAAATTTTATGCTATATTTGAGATTTGTGAGTTATCCAATTCTCTTTGTTCTTTTGGAACTGATCTGACTTATCAAGCATTGCTTGCGGCGTCTATCCTTTCAATTGTTAACTGAACTTATCACTTTCAAGTGTGGCATTCGTATACCTTTGGTTCCTATCACTAATTGATAGTGGGTCAAGGTTTATCCTTTGTTGTTTTTCCTTAAACCGTAAACAACTAAGAGCCATTTGAGATTCCGGTCAACAATCCAATATTGTTGGTTCTTTTTCGGCCTTAGTAAATTATCCATTTTCTTTATTTTAACCACTTTGCTATCCTATTTTTAAAACCCATTTCCTTCTTTCTTCAGCCTATTCTTGTTTAAATTATCTTGTTCTAAAATGAAGAACAACTTACTCAAATTCACGATTGGGCATCTAAACGACTTGAATCATCATTGAAATGAGTTAGTATCACTGATCAGCTAATAATTAGCTCTAATGAGCTGAATGAATTTGATTCAATGCTTGATCAGCTAAAAAGGTTATAACAGTCTTTTATTTCTTCTTGGATAGTCGAATGGACAGCAATAATAATTGGCTTAAATTTGGCACACTAATAGCCTCTTTGTATGAATGCTTGAAGAAAACTGATTCAAGGTGTAAATGGATTAATTGGAACAACCATTAACACATAAAAAAGTTTGGAAACTGAATGGCTTGTGTAATCAACTCCTTGTCCATTAAAATTTTCAAACGGTTACTTGAATAAGCTCATAACAGCTGCTGGCCTTTAATTCATCTTCATAACAGCTGAATTCATTTCTCTCTTTAATGCCAATCCATGTAACAGCTGGTTCAATGATTAATTCACCTATAAGCACAATTAAACAAGTTAAATGTTTAAACAAGTTAAATGGCTGTAGCAAATTTAATTAAGCTGGAACATATTAATTGTCGAATTTATTTAAACAACTAAAGAAAAATAAAACAACTTAATTAATTAAACCAATTATTTAAGGAACTAAAGACAATTAAAACATCTTAATTAATTAAACTAAAATAACTAAGCACATTAAAAATTTATTCCAGCAAATTTTAAGCTCAAAAACACATAAATTAAATGAAGCTAAATTTAAGCTGAAACCAAATTAGATATTCCCACAAGTTGATGATCAAGATAAAGTTGATTAATGTTAAGCTCAATGAGCTTGGATGAACTATGAACGAACTGAATGAGCTTGTAGCAAATTGCATGGGACACTTGAATCAGACTTCTTTGATTGTTCGATTATTCCAGCAATGGTTTCCACCCCAAATTCTATCAATTAAAACTGCACACAAATAAACAAACTAAAATTAGATTTCATTTTGCACTTGGGCCCCTCGCGTTTAGGCCAATCTCGATGGCGTTGAGTTGCGTCGTAACATGATGTAACTGGGTTCGCATCAGGAGAAGCAACTCAAAAGAAAAGGTGTCGTTCGAGCCTATTACAACCCCACTTCCACTTCAAAATATGGTAAAGGTACCAACAAGAAAGACGCTTCTTTCCGCGCAAAAGAACCCTTGGGGTCCACAAAGCCCAACAAGCCGAGTGGAGAACCTAGCAAAGGTAAAAATGAATTCGTGTGATACGATTTGCCTCAAATGATGAGTCGAGTCGTATTTGCGTTGCCTGATCGTCTACGAGAAAGTATGATTCAATTAGAAGGATATCTAACTAAATCAATGAAATAGGGTCAACTGGGATTAAAGGACAAAAATAAAATGGCTAATTGGAAAGGGAAAATATTTGGTTATCAAATAAGTGGTAAAAGTTGATTATGTTTTGGATATGGTAAAAGGAAGGAAAGAAATGACTCAAGAAGCAGGCAAGAACCAACACTAATTAGTGTCGACCCAATACTTATATGCTTTTGAAAAGGTTTGTATATCCAGTCAAGACCTCGACCCACTATGAAGAAAGATAGGAACCTCGGTATAGGGTTCAAATACCACACTGGCAAAAGTGATAAGTTCGGGAAAGGCAAAGAATGGGTTGACGCCACTAGCTTTGTAGATAAGCCAACAAGTCATTGAACAAAATCAGAGAAAAGTATTTCTCACTAAATGAGCAGAGTTTCATTAAAATGTCCAAACGTTCTTCAAAATGGCTGGTTACACATATTTATAGGTATAGAAAAACTAGCTGAATAGTCACATCTTAATGTGCTAGTTAAAACTGAAATTAAACTCAAGTCTCTTGGCATTATTATAACAATTAACTCCATCCTTGAATTCACTTTAATTCAGTTGAATAAATATCCTTGATTGCTTGAAAAATGTCTCTTGAGGTGTTCGTTGGCTAGCCGAAAAGACACCAGCTACTTAATGGTGTTTTGAATGCTTGTTTTAATATTTGAAAGAACAAAATCAGCTGGTAGGTGAAGGGGTTGCTACTGAATTTAAAAGGGTGTTAAAATGCTCATTAAAACTCCTTAATTGATGTATAAAACCTCCCTTGTAACAGCTCCTTCCTTTGTAACCAAAAAAAAACTTGAAAAGTCACTTCTATTAAGTTGTGTTTCCTTGAAATGTAACGGTTGTGAGATGAAGGAACACTTGCAATAAATTGCAAGTAATGCCTATAGGGTTCATCCATGCATGATTAATGGGTTCGACTTCTTGTTCTTCCCAAACTTGTTCCACATAGCTTGCCAATGTGTCTTTAAATTTCTTAGCTCATGACCTAGTAATAGGCCCTTGTGGCAACTCAATGGATTCAGTAGAGACATCCCAAACTAAGGTCGTATCACCTTGTCTAACCACTTGAGGGATATAAAGTGCTTCAAGTGCCTTGGGAGGGGTCACATCATTAGCCAATGCTCAAATAGAAGCACCATGGTTATAAGACCAAATGGCGAGATTGAGTCAGAGGAAGAGTAAGAACATGAATCTGACGCACGCACTGAAGAGGAGGAAGATCTCGAGTATGCTGTTGATGGTGAGATCCTTGTCATCAAGCGAAGCTTAAGTCTTCAAAGTAATGAAAACGAACAGCAACGCGAGAATATCTTTCACACACGTTGCCATGTTCAAGGCAAAGTGTGTAGTGTGATCATCGACGGTGGAAGCTGTACAAACGTTGCAAGCAGCATGTTGGTAGAGAAGCTAGGCTTGCTGATGACCAAATATCCACACCCTTATAAGCTTCAATGGCTTAATGACGGAGGTGAGTTAAAAGTCACCAAACAAGCTATTGTTGCCTTTTCAATAGGCAAATATAGCGATGAAGTTTTGTGCAACGTGGTGCTAATGCATGCCAGCCTCTTACTTTTGGGAAGGCCATGGTAGTTCGACAGAAGGGTTATTCACAATGGCTATACAAATCATTACACATTCAAGCATCTTAGAAAGAATGTGATGTTGGCACCAAAACAAGTGTATGAGGATCAATTGAGATTGAAAAACTTTGTGGAGCAATTGAAAGAAAAAGAACAATAAGAAAAGAGTGAAAAAGAAAAAAGAAAAAAGAAAAGAAAGTTGAAAAAAAGAAAGAAAAACAAGTGGTAAAAATAAGGGAAAAGAATAAAGAGAGTGGAAAAAAATGAGAGAAGAAAAACAAAGAAAAGATGAAAAAGAGGTTGGAAAACTAAGTGTTTATGCAAAAGAGAAAGAGATTTGAAAATCATATTTGCTGAAACAGCAGATTATTGTACTCATGTACAAGGAGATTTTTCTCAATACTAATGAATTGGATGTCAACCTTCCTTTGATTGTTTCTTTGCTGCAGGACTTTGACGACGTATTTTCAGAGGAAGTCCCTAGTGGGTTACCACCTATTCAGGGGATCGAGAATAAAATTAATTTCATACCTGGAGCTACGATTCTGAACCGACCGGCTTACCAAAGTAATCCCGAAGAGAACAAAGAGCTTCAAAGGCAAGTATCCGAGTTAATAGAGAAGGGATATATTTGAGAGAGCCTTAGCCTTTGCATTGTTCCTGTGCTTTTGGTGCCAAAGAAAGATGGAACTTGGCGCATGTGCATGGATTGCCGTGTGGTCAATAAGATTACAATCAAGTATCGACATCCTATACCATGCCTTGACGACATGTTGGACGAATTGAGTGTCACACAACTTTTCTCAAAAATCGATCTTAAGAGTGGATAACATCAGATTTAGATGCGCGAAGGAGATTGTAACACCTCTTACCTTTATTCAACACTGGAATAGGGTACGAAGCATTACCGAAACACATATGCTTGTAAACGTATTAAACCGAGTCATAAAATTTCATCCAAATTAAAAATTTTCAAATTTTTATCTTTAAGTCCCTAAATAGCGCCTACGAGGCCCAATACATACTTTGGAAATGGTCCTGGACTAAACCGTGAACTTTGGAAAATATTAGAAAATTTCTTTAAAATAGGGGTATACGCCCATGTCCAAGGCCGTATTCTTCACACAACCATTCACATGCTTCAATTTCCATAATTAATCATCACGCACTCATTCAACCAAGTCATGCAAGCTTGCACATCCACAAAATACATCATAAACATATAACTTAACTAATATTAGCCATCCTCAATAGCCTTATACAAAATGAACTATCAAATATTATAGGCCAACTCATAATAACATAAACACACATAATCAAGTCCCTATACATGTCATAGACTTAAAAATACTTGAAGATCATTGATACTATACCAATCAATAACTTGTTAGTGTGATAGAATCTCCGACGACCTCCAACTCAAGCTAGCATCTGTGACACTATAGGAAAAAGGAAAGGAAGGGGGGTAAGCATTATCGCTTAGTAAGTAGGTATGTAAATAATAAGTTATTTATTAATAGGGTTTTATAAATCTTCACAATATGTTCTCAAGATAATGCAATCATATTGCACATAGTTCCACTATTTATTCATGTTCATGTCAAGCTGTCTACTCAAGTCACAGTCACTAAATTATATATATCTTGAGCTAAAGAACTCCAAATTAAGATACGCTAATTTTACTTAAAACTAGACTCACATATCTTCTTACCATAAAATTTCCAGAATATTTGGTTCATCCAACAAGTACAGTTTATTCTTTAAATTCACCCTTGTTTCGCTGTCTGACATTTCCAACCCTTCTTCACTAAAAATTAGTTATCTCCTCGTATAGGATTCGAATGATGTTCCCATTTGTTTATTTTGAAAATATACTCATTAATAATTTTAAGAATATAAATTATAACCCATAATTATTTTTTTATATTTTTTAATGATTTTCCCAAGTTAGAATAGGGGATTCCAAAATTATTCTGACTTTATCTTACAAAAATTCAAATATCTCAGAATGTGGAATTCTTTTGCTTACACTATTTCTTTTATATGAAAATAGTCTCAATAAGCTTTTATTTCATATCTTATTCAACTTCTAATTCAATTTTCACCATTTTTGGTGATTTTTCAAAGTCACACAACTGCAACTGTCCAAAACTATTTTATTACTAAATTTCACTCTTTCAAGTTTTCTTTGTAGTAACTTTCATTGTAACACATACTCCATATCAATCTTACCAAAGTTTGATCACATATCAAGCACGTTGCTCATAAGTTTACACACACGAACCTACACTTATTCATCACGTAGTCATATTTAATTACACCTAGTCATTTCTCGTTGAACACATCGGAATAATAATGGATGCCCGTTGGCCTGCACATAGTACCACACTTGTGACCAAAGCTATCTTTTACACATAGTGGCCTGCACTTAGTGTAACAGTCCGGTTTATATCCTAGTCGAAATAGTAGTTTCGGGACCACATATCCGAGTAAAAAAATATTTCAATATTATTTTCTGTTCTTGTGATATGTGAATTAGCATGTGTGAAAGTTTTGTATTAAAATTTAATCGTGTGTGTGCTTAATTTGATAAAAGGACTTAATCGCGTAAAATGTAAAAGTTGTGTGCTAGTTGTTAAAAGTGCCTATTTGATTTTTCTTATTAAAAGAGAGGTCCTTATGATGCAATAAGACCATTGAACATATGAATGGACATTAATGGCCTTAATGAATATGAATTATATGTTAATTAATACAGGTTAATATGGTAATTTAGTATATTATGTTAATTAAAATGAAACAAAAACATGAAATTGGCCATTATCATCTTTTTTGGCTGAATGTAGCAAAAGAAAAAGAAAGAAAACTCAAGTCTAGGGTTCGACTAGGAGATATGGTGATTAAGGTATGTTTTGAGCTTGATTTTTTTATGGTTTTTATGTTTTTGAGATCGTTGCTTTGTGTTTTATAAAACCCATGCCTCAATTTCTAATTTTGGTGATGATTTTAAAATGTGCCATTGATGAAACTATGAGTTCTGTAATGTTAGTAAATGAAATATGGAAGCTTGATGTTGGGTTTAAATGTTTTTTCTTTGAAATTTTGATGAAATTCAGTAATTTGGGTTAAATTATAAAAATGTTATTTTGAGGGACTAAATGTGAAGTAAATGAAATGTATGGATTTGTATGAGAGCTAGGAGAATTCAGCCAAGCATGAGTATATTCAAATTTTGTGTATTTGTGATTTTGTGAATTAGGGACTAAAGTGTCGAAATGTGAAAATGTGAGGGCTAGTTTGCAAAATGCTCCAAATATGTGTTTATGGATTGTTTTGAATAATTTGGTGAATAAAAGGGTTAATTTTGAATACATATAGATCAAGAAAAGAGGAATTCAGATTTAGACCGAGGGAAGTCAAAGATTATAGAGTAAACAGTCCGAGTCAACAATTTTAGGTACGAGGTAAGTTCATACTTAAAGCATGATGTTAAAGTATATTTTGATGTTTTGATTATACATAGATTGTATATATGTCTATTTTGGATGAATACGATGATGAATCAATAGTATTTGGCACTAAGTGTGCGATTTAAACTAGCTCCAGCTATATGAGGCACTAAATGTGTGATACCGACTTAGCTTCGGTTAATTGAGATGGCACTAAGTGTGTGGAATCATTCTAGCTTCGGCTAACCTTTACAGCACTAAGTATGTAGATGTTTGAAGTACGAATAATTTACGGGAAGTTTTAAAATATTCAAATGAGAGGTGAGAATGAAAATGAATAAGTATGGGAAGATTCAGGTATGTACGATACCTAAGTGGTAGATGATATTAAGTATGTGAAATTCGTTGAATTGGTATGATCATATGGATTGAAAATGTGTAAATTCTTATGTGTTGATGTTTTATGTTTTATATATTGTTGATGATTCTAGTACGAGCTTACTAAGCTTTTGAAAGCTTACTTTGTGTGTGTTTGCATTGTTTTATAGATATCGAAGCTATTGTGAGCTCGGGGATCGTCAAGGATCGTCACCAAACTATCGAACCTCATTTTGGTACTTTGAAAACGTATATTTCTGAAGTATGGCATGTATAGGCTAGTAGTTGTAAGATTATGTTTTGTGATGTATATACTTAGCCATGTGATTTGGCTAGTTGGTGTTTAAACTCATAGTTGATAATGACTCATGGTATGTGATGCTAATGTGTAGATGTGATATGTTTTAGTTGGACAAAAGAAATGGTAAGTGTTGGTAAGTTTTGGTAAGTTTTAGCATGGGATTGAAGGATGTATGGAAAGAAATGTTTTGATATGATCTTACCTTATGTTTGGCATGAATTAGTAAGGTTTATGAGTATGGATTTGGGTGACTATTATATGATATGAATGGTTTATGTTTTGGTGTTGAAATTGGCTGAAATGGTGGTGCAAATGTGCTTGTTTTCATTGTTTGTAGGTTGACCAAATTAGGGTGGAAAATTGGCTATTCAAATGGCCTATTTTTGTCCACACGGGCAGAGACATGGGCGTGTGTCTCAGCCGTGTGCGACACACGGCTATGTTGCATAGCCGCGTGTCTCTTGGGGTACCCTACAATTGTAAATCGGACCCGAGCATGGCCAAAGCACACGGGAACGTGGCTAGCTATGTGGCCCAAGTCAGGCTCAACCACTGCCAAGGCACACGAGGGTGTCTTGTAGCTGTGTGGGCAAGTCAGTAGCTATGCCCTATTTTGCAACGGCTTAGACACACGGGCGTGTCTCACACGGCCTGTTCACACGGGCGTGTGACCTTTTAAAAGTTGAAATTTTTATAAATTTTAAAACTTTTATATGTTATCAATTTGGTTCCGAATGAATGTTTAAGCATTGTATACTCAATTTTATGTGAATAATGAATGTGAATGAATGACTTTTATTAGTAATGAGATGATATTTGATGTTTGGTGGTTCTGATATGAGTTACAAGTTCGGTAATGCCTCTTAACCTATTCTGGTGACGGTTACGAGTTAGGAGTGTTACACTTAGTACCACACATGTGATCGAAGCTATCAGGCACGCATAGTAGCCTGCGCTTAGTACTACACATGCGACCTAACCATCTGGTACACGTAGTAGCCTGCACTTAGTACTACACACATGACCTAAAACCATTTTAAACATTGATACGATCGCGTCTCGGAGTACACCAAGTTCGAGCAAGGATTCAACGGTGCTGCCCCAAGGACCAATCACGTGAGCTCGAGCTAAACAATTCAAAGAGGCCATTTTGGCCTTAATTATCCAGTTGTGGGACGAGACTTTGGTTGGAGGAATAGAACGAGTTGGGACCAGCTCAATAAAGTTTCCTTGCAACATATTGCAAACCGATTTCAGCTCAATTCCAGCTCTTTGAACCATTCCAACTAAATTGAACTTTTTATTTATTTTTTTAATTTTTCGGCATTGCATTTAGTTGCATTTAAATCCTTGCATTTAAGCATCTTAGTTTAATAATGAGTTGTTGGTCATTAATTCAATTCATCTTAGTTTAATTAATTGAGTTTTTTATGGACTTTATTTAATAGATGCTTCTTTAAATAAACTAGTTACTAGGTTAATTTATTAATGCATGAGTTTAAAGTTCATTTAATAATGCTTCTATTAATTAAACTAGTTGCTGGAATAAATGATGCATAAGTGTTAGTTCATTTATTTAAGTTAGTTGTTAATTTGTTTTAAGCTTAATAAATGAATAAATGTGACGGTTACATGTGTTAATTGCAGGTGACTTTTTAGCTCCCATCTATTATTATTAAAGGCTATTATGCATTCAATAAAGTGACCTTTCAAGAAATTTCGGTTACAAAAGAGAGGGCTGTTACGAAGAGGCTTTATACATCATTAAGAAGTTTTTTTAATCAATTAAAGAAGCTGGTGTCTTTTCGGTTGATCATGGAGACTTCAAAAGACTTTGAAAGCCATTTAATTGAAGAAGTAAATCATATTGAAGGCCAGCAGCTGAATTTAATGGACAAAAGAGTTACAAGGAGTTATTTTCACGAACCAATAAGCTTCCAAACGTTTTCTTCATAATGGTGGCTGTTCATTTACACTTTTGGTTGTTTAAATTCAGCATTTACACAAGGAGGACCGTTCATGTGCCAAAAGATACTCATTCTAGGTTGATGACCATTCGGCTGTCCAAAGAGGAATTAAAAGGGCTGTTATGACCTTTTAAATGATCAAGCATTAAAACTAAATTTATTCAGCTAATTAGAGCTCATTATTAGCTTCATTAAAAGTGACCATTCAGCTAGCCTTCCCTTTGACACTATAAATTCATGTAACCAGCCTTTTGAGAAAAACACTTTGGGATTTTTTTTGTTAATGTTATACTGCCAAATTTGTGGGGCAAACTTTTCTCTGTTTTTGTTCAAAGATTTGTTGGCTACCTAGTGTTCTACTTGTGTCATCCATTTTCTTTGTTGAAAACCGAACTTATCACTATCGTAGTGTGGCGTTCAAACATACCGAGGTTCCTATCTTGCTAGATGGTGGGTCGAGGTCACCTTAACCACTCTTAAACTGAACTAAAGGGCTTATAAGCAACGGGTCATTACCAAATCGGTATTGGTTCTTGTTTTCACTTTTGGTTCAATCCACTTTCTTTTTTTACCATTTCGAACTAAAATAAATTCTTTCTTTCACATCTTACCCTTTTTCATACAATATTCTTAAACCAACTACTAATTTGTCAAACAACTTCATTCCATACCAATTTCACTAAACTAAATTGTCAATTACTTCTCGTAGACGATCGAGCATTTTTCATATGACTCGACTCACCCCAAGGTAGAGCGTATCATTTGGTATCAGAGCTACAAAAATGAGGAGTACGAGCATTCGAAATTACTCCCGGGATAGTATGTGACTCATCAAGTAAGTTTCAAAAAAATTCAAAAAAAATTCAAAAAAAGAAAAAAAAGTTTCAAAAAAATTCAAAAAAATTCAAAAAAAAGTTTTAAAAAAATTTGAAAAAAATTTGAATTTTTTTTTTTTGAAATTTGAACATTGTTTTACTTCTTCTCTATTTTTCAATCCTGAAACTCTTACCCTCTCATCCACTTCCATCCTTGACCTTTTCGCCATACTATACCCGAATTATTTTCTTTCTTGTAAGCCTACCCAGTTTTAAATCACATCATCCCTTGTTACCCATTTAAAACCGACCACCTAGACTAAGGTTAAGCCTTCGTGAATCTGCTTACGAAATCACGAGAAAGGTAAAGAGAGGTAAAAGGCGCAAGAGTTGTGAGCGCAATAGAGTGGAAATAAAAGCCTATTCTGGAGCGTAAACACAAGCGTGAGTGAAATTCCTCTTTCTTTTCAAGTGATCGTGAGGTTTTGTGTGAGGTTCCTTACTAAATTCAATGTCACAAGAAGCTGATCCTAACATGGAAGATTGTCCCGCACGACAACTTGTTCGCAACGTTCCTGATTTGAACATGCAAGCTCTATTACAAGAGATGGAAAGACTCTTAGACCGAAGATTAAATCCTCTCAAAGATTGCCTATTCCAAGTCGAAGCGAGAGAGCAATGTGAAGGACCTCCTAAAGTATTCCAACCTAGACGGGAGGGACCAAACCAACAACGGGAAAGACAAAGAGCTCAAGATGATGATGTAAACGATCCTAGTGATCTTGAAAGTGATCAAGAGTCAAATGCAAGTAATCGCTGGAGGGAACCACGACATCGAGATCGGAGACATGAAGATGATGATCTTAAGAACATCAAGCTTTCAATACCATCGTTCCAAGGTAGATCGTATCCAGAAGCCTATCTTGAATGGGAAAAGAAGATCGAGTTGGTGTTTGATTGTCACAACTACTCTGAAATCAAAAAGGTGAAATTAGCAGCAATTGAATTCTCAGATTACGCCATGATCTGGTGGGATCAACTAACTACTAGTCAAAGACGCAATAGAGAACGACCAATATCTACATGGATCGAGATGAAGGCAGTTATGAGGTGACGATTTATCCCTTCTTACCATCATCGAGACTTACGGCAAAAGCGTCGAAGATTACTACAAGGAGATGGAAATTGTGATGATTCGGGCAGATGTCCAAGAGGATCCCAAAGCAACAATGGCATGATTTCTAGCCGGATTAAACCGAGACATAGTGAATGTTGTAGAGCTTCAACACTACCTTGAAGTGGTTTACATGGTTCATATGGCCATCAAGGTAGAAAAGCAACTCAAGCGTAAAGGCCCAAGCCGAGGGTTTTCTACTTCCAACACATCCAAGTGGGGCCAAAGTTCGAGTAAAGGTTCTCAAACATTTCGAGGAAATGATACCATAGCACCTCCTGAAACCAACAAGCCTAATACCGAAGTGAACAAAGGTAAGGTACTCGAGGTTATTTTTAATCGTAATCGAGACGTAAATGTTTCAAATGTCTCGGGAGAGGTCACATAGCCAGCCAGTGCCCAAATCGAAGGACCATGGTGATTCATGCCGATGGTGAAATCGAGACAGAGGATGAAGAAGAAAAAGAGTCTGAATCGGCTTCTGAAGTTAAGGAGGACTTAGAACAACCCATGGAAGGTGAACTACTCGTTGTCAAAAGGAGTCTTAGTCTCCAAGGCATGGATAACAAGCTACAACGGGAGAACATATTTCATACCCGATGTCAAGTAGGAGGAAAAGTTTGTTGTGTCATCATCGACGGCGGCAGTTGTACAAACGTAGCAAGTACAATGATGGTTGAAAAGATTGCTTTGCCAACTACAAAGCATCTGAGCCCTTATAAACTTCAGTGGCTCAACGATGGCGGAGAACTTAAAGTGACCAAGCAAGTTCTCGTTTCTTTCAACATTGGAAAGTATTCAGACGAAGTATTATGTGATGTTGTCCCGATACACACGGGTCATCTACTCTTTGGACGTCTGTGGCAGTTTGATAGGGGAGTGCTACACGACGGTGATACGATCCGCCTCGGGGTGAGTCGAGTCGTATGCGAGTTTTCCCAATCGTCTACGAAGAAGTATCGCTCGGTTTGTTCAAAGGATGTTTTAAGTGAATAATGGCGGAAGCTATGTAAGAAGGGTTCAAAGATGGGTTTATGGGTATGAAGTTTATGTAGGTTCGGTTATAGAAAAATAATAAAAGATGGAGATAAATATAGTAATTGAATAACAAACAATAGATGTGAAGTGAATTGATGGTTCGATTATGATGAAACGAAAGGATGGAATGGAATGGAAAATGATCTCAAAAACAAACACGAACCAATATTAGAAAATATTGACCCAAATGCTTATAAGTTTTCAAGGTGGTCGGATGGAGAATAGTAGAACCTCGAACAGGTACTTAGCAAAGTAGGAACCTTGGTATAAGGGTGAACGCCACACTATTTGATAGTGATAAGTTCAGGATAAAGAAGAAGGCAGATTGACGCCACTAGTGACCTAGATAAGCCAACGAGTTCTTCAACGAAATATGAAAGAAAGAAATCTCACAAATTTCATATAAGTTCAATAGTTTTTTAAACTAAGCAAAAAGATCTCTTTACAAAGGCTGATTTAACCTATTTATAGTGCTAAAATAGGCTACCTAAATGGTCACAAACATTCAACTTAATGTGCCAATTAAAAGCTGAAATTTAACTCAAGTCTTTTCACATTCTTGAGCCAAATAACTCCATCCTTGAATTCACTTTAATTCAGCTGAATGAATGACTTTAAGTGCTTGAAAAATGACTCTTGAGTTAGCCCTAGGTCAGCTGAATGGATATCATCTTCTTAATCAGCTTCTTAATGATGTTTGAATGCTTGAAATAACCTTTGAAAAGGCAAAAAGGGCTGGTAGTGGAAAGGTTGCTGCCAAAATCAATTTGGATGATAAAATGCTCCTTAAACCTCCTTTAAATGATGTATAAACCTTCTTTGTAACAACCCTCTTGCTTTGTAACTGAAATCTCTTGAAAAGTCACCTTATTGAATGCATAACAGCCTTTAAATGTAATGGATGTGAGCTGAAATGTCACCTGCAATTAACACATGTAACTGACACATTTATTCAATTATTAAGCTTAAAACAAATTAACAACTAACTTAAATAAATGAACTAACACTTATGCATCATTTATTCCAGCAACTAGTTTAATTAAGAGAAACATTATTAAATGAACTTTAACTCATGCATCAATAAATAATCCTAGGAACTAGATTAATTAAGAGCATCACTTATTAAATAAAGTTCAACAAAAACACTTATTAATTAAACTAAGATGAGTTGAATAAAAGTCCAGCAACTCATTTATTAAACTAAGATGCTTAAATGCATAGTTTTAAAATGCAAACTAAATGAACAGATAAGTTACTTAATGCAAGACTTAATTTAATGAAGCTGACTTAAACTAACATTGGAGTTACATAATGCATGGCTTTATTAAATGCAGAACACATAATGCATGTCATAATTAAAATATGTAGATCAATAATGCATGACATTAACTAAAGATGCATTTAATTAAACAAGGCATAATTAAAGACTAAAGTATTGAGCTGATTCGAGCTCAAATGAGCTGAATTTGAACTGGTCGGAGCTCGTGGAGCTGGAAACAAATTGGGATCAGCTTGCCAGCTATGCAAGGCTCGACTGAGGAGACTTGACTGACGGGGTTCGCTGGGCGCGCTCGCATCAGACGGGTATACCAATTAGTATACTTTCAAGTTTATGGGAAAGAATGTTACATTGGTGCCGTTAACTCCCAAACAAGTTTACGATGACCAATTGAAGTTGAAGGCATCCGTTGAACAGATGAGAGAGAAAGAAAAAGAAGATTGTAAAAAAATAAAATAAGAAAAAAATAAGAAAAAGAAAACAAAAGAGAGCGAAAAGAAAATCAGCAAAGAAAAAGAAGAAAAAAAGAAGGAAATTGAAAAAATGAGTGTCTTTGCAAAAGTTAGTGATATTCGAAAAGCGTTAGTAATGAATCGCCCTGTTCTTGTACTCATGTACAAGGAAACCTTGTTTTAAACTAACAAATTACCCGACTCCCTACCTTCTTTTGTTTTGTCTTTGTTGCAGGATTTTAAAGATATTTTTCTGGAGGAAGTCCCGAATGGTTTACCACCACTTCGTGGAATTGAACATCAAATAGACTTTATGCCGGGAGATACTATTCCAAATCATCCCGCTTATTGAGCCAATCCAGAAGAGACTAAAGAATTGTAACGGTAAGTCAATGATCTGTTGGAAAAAGGCTACATTCGCGAGAGTCTTAGTCCTTATGCTGTACCTATTTTGTTAGTACCGAAAAAAGACGGAACATGGCTAATGTGCATAGATTGCCAAGCCGTAAACAAGATCACCATCAAATACCGTCATCCAATTCCTCGTCTTGACGACATGCTTGATGAACTTAGCGGAGCCAAAGTATTTTCGAAAATCGACTTAAAAAGTGGCTACCACCAGATTAGGTGATACGACCATACTTCCTGAGTTATCGGCTACCAATGAAGATCCTCTCGAGTTGCCCGTAGGACCGATCACCCGAGCTCGAGCAAAGAGATTCAAAGACGCAACAACAACCTTAGTTGATAGAGTTTGGGGTGAAACCATTGCTGGACTTTTTGAAAGCTCATGGACCAGCAAACCAATCAAACCATGCATACTCCTTCAAGCTCAAATCAGCTCGTCTTCAACTTAACTTAGCTCAACGAGCTCGTTTCAGCTCATTTTATTATTGCGTTTAATATGCTGGAATAAATCATTTAAGTTGCTGTTAGTTTTATTAGTTATTTAGTTTTAATAATTAATTTGTCATAATCTGGACATGTTTTAATTATGTTCTAAATTAATTACTTAATTAATTAGGACCAATTAAATATGTCTTAACTATTACAAAGAGTAATTATGTCCAGCTTAATTTATGATGCAAGATTTATTTGTTTATGTTGCCGAATTTAATGTGTCTAAAAGGGATTTAATTTGCTGAATTAATTGTTGTAGGTACATTACCCCTTGGACGGCTAGGTGCATGTACGGGTTTGTTCAATGAATGGAGAACAATTAATGCAAGTTCATGTATGGCCAGATTCCAACTCCCTTCCAAGTTCCATGAATAGCAGAATGAATGTGGGAGGACCTTTGGAGTTTCTATGCACCTATTCAGCCAAGAGACACCTCTTGGAAGCCACATGCATCCCATGGCCGAACCTAGACAATCTATTTAGCTTCCAAAGCTTCACATTCATCCAAGTGTTTTTTTTTTGCTGATACATGAAGCTGTCTAATACATTCCCATCAGCCGAATCAAGACTTAGCTAATTAAAGTTTTCATTCTAGAACATTCTAATCAGTTCATGGCCGAATTTACTTAGTCTTTAAGCTAGTTAATTTGTCCATTCGGCTACATAAGTTAGTTTATAAATAGTTTAGTCATTTCTTTGTAAAGGGACTTTTTGCCAAATTGATAATCGAACTTTTGTTCTTGTGAGAATTTTCTTCTCTAAGTCTCGTTTAAGATTTTTGTTGGCTTATCTACCTAGTAGTGGCGTCAACCTATTTCTTTTACGAAACTGAACTTATCACTAGTTTTAGTGTGGCGTTCAAAACCCTTTATACCGAGGTTCCTATCTGTCTAGATAGTGGGTCGAGGTCCATTTCGTTTCAACCAACCTTTCTTAAGAACTCATAAGTCTCGGGTCGATATTTACTAATATCGGTTCAACTTGTTCTTAGGACCAACCTTACCTTATTTCGTACATCTCCCAAATATTCCAAATTCAACCGACTTTCGTTTCTCTTCTGAACCATACATCATCTATCAACTATCCAACTTCCTTCTTTCTTAAACCTAAACTAAACACCCTTATTGAACCTAAACTTTGACATTCAAAACTCTTCCAAATTTGAAATCACTTCTCCTTTCCAATTCCCATCGACGCCTTCTCGTTGACGATCGGGCAATCTACATACGATTCTACTCTCCTCGAGGTGGTTCGTATCATTTGGTATCAAAGCTACTAAAACGAGAAGTTCGTGCGACGAAATCAATTCCGGACTAGTCCAAGTGTACGTGAGTAAGTAGGATCCAAAAAAAAAAGAGTATAGAAAAAAAATTTTCGTATACCAAAGTTTTCTCAATTTTATTAGTTTGTTGCTGCTATAATAAAAACAAAAATCTACGCAGCCGAAGAAAAAAAAAATCGTGTACAAAAGTGTTTCTATTGTATTTAGTTTGTCGATATAGTACAAAAAAAAAAGTTATACAAGTTAAAAAAAATCGAAAAAAAATCAAAAAAAAGTGTGATTTATGCAATTCAGTTGTTATTTGATCGTCAAGATTTGATCTGATATAGTTCCTGATCCATCTTTTATTCTACTCTCCCTAATTCGCCACACTTTTTTACCCAATTCCCTGTTCTTTCAGCCAACCCTAAACCTATACACATCTCCATTGTTACCCTTTTGAAACTGACTCACAAACTAGAAGATCAAGCCTAGTAAATCCTTTACGAGGTTATAAGAGAAGAAAGGAGTGGAAAAAGGCACGAGTGAGTGAGCGCATTTGAGGGGAGGTAAAAGCCAAATGAGCGTAAACACGAGTTAAGGTTACAACATGTCGCGAAGTTCAGAACGAAACATGAATGAAGGACTACCAAGGCAACCTATAAGGAACGTGGCTCCCGGAGATGGAGGAGTCCCTGATTTAGGCCAGCAAGCCCTCCTAAGAGAAATCCAACGTATGTTTCGCAATGAACTCGAGTCCATAAATGAAAGACTAGACCGAGTCGAAGAGAGGGGGTGACGAGAAAGAACGCCTCAAGGCCCTAGACGTGAAAGAGGACGAGCAAGGCCGTTCGAAGACGAGATGTATGACCCAAGTGATTTAGAAAGCGACCAAGGTTCAAATCAAAGTGAGCGACGCTGAGGTCAGCGAAATCGGGGTCAAAGGGATCGAGGCCGAGTTGATGATGATTTGAAGAACATTAAGCTCTCCATACCACCCTTCCAAGGCAAGTCTGATCCGGAGGCATACCTGGAGTGGGAAAAGAAAATAGAATTGGTGTTCGACTGCCGTAACTACTCAGAGGCCAAGAAAGTCAAGTTGGCGGCAATCGAATTCTCCGACTATGCCATGGTGTGGTGGGACCAATTAACAGCAAGTCAAAGACGAAACGGAGAGAGACCAATCTCAACTTGGCAAGAGATGAAGGTGGTGATGAGAAAGAGATTTATCCCGTCTTATTACCATCGGGAATTATTCCAAAAGTTGCAAAACCTTTCGCAAGGCCACCGAAGCATGGAGGATTATTTTAAAGAGATGGAAATAGCAATGATTCGTGCGAATGTGGAAGAAGACCGCGAGGCAACCATGGCTAGGTTCTTAACCGGGCTAAATCGAGAGATTGCTAATGTGGTGGAGCTTCAACACTATGTCGAGGTGACCGATATGGTTCATGTTACGATTAAATTGAAAAACAACTCAAGAAGAAAAGCTCCGTTCGGACCTATGCCAACCCCGCAAACAATTCAAAGTGGGGACAAGGGACGGGCAAAAAAGACGTCCCTAGTCGCTCGAAGGAACAAAGCAATCCTGCAAAGTTTAACAAACCCGTTGGTGAATCAAGCAAAGGCAAAGAAGTTGCCAATCCAAATCCCACAAGGGATATCAAGTGCTTTAAGTGCTTGGGACGAGGGCATATCGCTAATCTATGCCCTAACCGAAGAACAATGGTGATGCGCGCCAGCAGCGAAATTGAGTCGGAAGACGAGAAAGAAGAAGAATCTGACACCCCTGTCAGTGATGAAGAAGGCGAACTTGAGTATGCCGTCGAAGGTGAAATCCTTGTAATCAAACGTAGCCTAAGTGTACAAAGCGCGGAGAATGAACAACAACGCGAGAATATCTTCCATACGCGTTGCCTTGTGCAAGGCAAGGTGTGTAGCCTTATTGTGGATGGCGGGAGTTGTACAAACATCGCTAGTATGTTAATGGTGAAGAAACTCGGCTTGCCCACAATGAAGCATCCTTGTCCATATAAGCTTCAATGGCTTAATGATGGTGGGGAGTTGAAGGTGACAAAGCAAGTATTGGTGCCATTTTCCATCGGAAAATACAATGATGAAGTTCTCTGCGACGTGGTTCCCATGCATGCCGGGCACCTATTGTTAGGCCGTCCATGGCAATTTGATCGAAAGGTGGTACATGATGGCTACACCAACCGATACACCTTCAAGCATTTGGGCAAGAACATCACTTTAGCGCCTTTGACACCGAGACAAGTATACGAAGATCAAGTGAAGTTACGTGATTCAATTGAACAATTTAAAGAGAATGAAAAGAAAGAAAAGAGTGAAAAGGTGTGTGACAAAGTGAGTGAAAAGAAACAAGGGAAACAAGTTGTTAAAATGAGAGAAAAGAATAAAGAACAAGAAAAACAAAAGAGTGAAGAAAAAACGAGTGCAAAAATGAGTGTTTATGCGAAAGGGAGTGACATTCGAAAATCCTTTATGTTAAGGTAGCCTATACTTGTACTCATGTACAAGGAATCATATTTGAATACTAATGAATTAGATGCTGCTTTACCTTCTTCTGTTGTCTCTATATTGCAGGAATTCGAAGATGTATTTCCCGATGAAGTTTCGAGTGGCTTACCACCTATTCGGGGAATAGAACATCAAATCGACTTCATTCCTGGCGCGTCTATACCAAACCGACTGACTTATCGTAGTAATCCCGAGGAGACCAAGGAGCTGCAAAAACAAGTGAATGAACTCCTTGAAAAGGGATTCATCCGTGAGAGCCTTAGTCCATGCGCTGTTCCTGTTTTGTTGGTGCCAAAGAAGGATGGGACTTGGCACATGTGCGTTGATTGTCGCGCCGTGAACAAAATCACGATTAAGTATCGTCATCCCATACCGCGCTTAGATGATATGCTCGACGAACTAAGTGGTGCTCAGTTGTTCTCCAAAATTGACCTCAAAAGTGGTTACCATCAAATACGGATGCGCGAGGGAGATGAGTGGAAAACAGCGTTTAAAACCAAACACGGTTTGTATGAGTGGTTGGTAATGCCATTCGGTCTTACTAACGCTCCTAGTACCTTTATGCGTTTAATGAACCATGTTCTTCGCGCTTACATTGGTAAATTTTGCGTGGTTTATTTTGATGACATTCTTGTTTATAGTAGGTCTTTAGATGATCATTTGAGGCATTTACGAGCTGTTCCTGATGTGTTGCGAAAGGAAACTTTATATGCCAACCTTAAGAAATGCACGTTTTGTTCTAACCAAGTTGTTTTCCTAGGATTTGTTGTCAGCTCGCAAGGACTTCAAGTTGATCAAGAAAAGGTGAAAGCTATCCGAGAGTGGCCTAGACCGACTAGCATAAGTCAAGTACGAAGTTTCCATGGCTTGGCGAGCTTCTACCGTTGATTTGTCCCAAATTTTAGCACATTAGCCGCACCTCTCACTAGCGTGATCAAAAAGAATTCAGCCTTCTTTTGGAGCGAGGAGCAAGAAAAATCATTTATTTTACTTAAAGATCATTTAACTAATGCCCCATTACTTGTATTGCCTGATTTTGATAAAACGTTTGAAATTGAATGTGATGCTTCAGGTATCGGGATTGGTGCTGTGTTGACTCAAGAAGGGAAGCCCGTGGCGTATTTTAGTGAAAAGCTAAGTGGCGCACCATTGAATTATCCCACATACGATAAGGAAATGTACGCTCTGATCCGAGCATTGGAAACATGGCAACATTATTTGTGGCCGAAGGAGTTTGTCATCCATTCAGACCATGAATCGCTCAAGCACATCAAAGGCCAACACAATCTCAACAAAAGGCACGCAAAATGGGTAGAATTTCTTGAATCCTTCCCTTATGTTATATGGTATAAAAAAGGTAAGGAAAATATTGTGGCCGATGCACTATCTCGTCGATATACCTTGTTAAATCATTTGGATTCAAAACTGCTTGGGTTTGCATTTTTGAAAGATTTGTATAACTTTGATACTGATTTTGGGGATGTATATAAATTGTGTGAACATACTGCTGTTGATAAGTTTTTCAGGTTAGATGGCTTCCTTTTTCGAGAAGGTAAGCTTTGTATCCCACAAAGTTCCGTGCGAGAGTTGCTAGTACTTGAGGCACATGGTGGCGGTCTCATGGGCCATTTTGGCATTGCAAAGACTTTAGCCATGCTACAAGAACACTTCTTTTGGCCACAGATGAAACGGGATGTCGAGAAAATATGTTCGTGATGCTTGGTTTGTAAGAAGGCAAAATCAAAGGTTAACCCACATGGACTGTACATGCCTTTGCCTATTCCCGAAGGTCCCTGGATTGATCTTTCAATGGATTTTATCTTAGGTCTACTGCATGAACTCGAACCGAAAAGATTCCATTTTTGTTGTAGTAGGTCGATTTTCAAAAATGTCACATTTTATTGCTTGTTCAAAAAGCTGATGATGATCTTTATTAATATTGCTAACCTTTTTTTAAAGAAGTTGTTAGGTTGCATGGAATTCAAAGACAATAGTGTCCGACACGCGATGCGAAATTCCTTAGCCATTTTTGGAGGACACTTTGGAGCAAGCTAGGCACGGCTCTTATTCTCCACGACATGTCATCCTCAAACGGATGGACAAACCGAGGTGGTGAACCGTGTAATATCCACTCTACTACGGGCCATCGTCCGCAAAAATCTCAAATCGTGGGAGGAATGCCTGCCTCATATAGAGTTTGCCTATAATCGAACTGTTCACTCTGCTACTAAATTTTCTCCATTTGAAATAGTTTACGGTTTTAATCCTTTATCTCCTCTTGATCTAATTCCATTACCTAACGATCAAATTATTAATATAGATGCCAAGAAGAAAGCGGATTATGTGAAACAGTTGCATCAAAAGGTTAAAGCTAATATTGAGGCTAGGATGGAGCAATATGTGCACAAGGCCAACAAAGGGTGAAGACAAGTCATATTTGAACCCGGAGATTGGGTGTGGGTTCATATGTGGAAGGAAAGATTTTCAGCTCAGCGAAAGTCGAAGTTATTGCCAAGAGGAGATGGGCCATTTCAAGTTTTGGAATGAATAAACGATAATTCTTATAAACTTGATCTCCCAGGTGAGTACAATGTAAGTGCTACCTTTAACGTAGCTGATCTCTCTTTCTATGATATAGGTGACGATTTGGGGGCAAATCGCTTCGAAGAGAGGAGGAATGATACGACCATACTTCCTGAGTTATCGGCTGCCAATGAAGATCCTCTCGAGTTGCCCGTAGGACCGATCACCCGAGCTCGAGCAAAGAGATTCAAAGACGCAACAACAACCTTAGTTGATAGAGTTTGGGGTGAAACCATTGCTGGACTTTTTGAAAGCCCATGGACCAGCAAACCAATCAAACCATGCAAACTCCTTCAAGCTCAAATCAGCTCGTTTTCAACTTAACTTAGCTCAACGAGCTCGTTTTAGCTCATTTTATTATTGCGTTTAATATGCTGGAATAAATCATTTAAGTTGCTGTTAGTTTTATTAGTTATTTAGTTTTAATAATTAATTTGTCATAATCTGGACATGTTTTAATTATGTTCTAAATTAATTACTTAATTAATTAGGACCAATTAAATATGTCTTAACTATTACAAAGAGTAATTATGTCCAGCTTAATTTATGATGCAAGATTTATTTGTTTATGTTGCCGAATTTAATGTGTCTAAAAGGGATTTAATTTGCTGAATTAATTGTTGTAGGTACATTACCCCTTGGACGGCTAGGTGCATGTACGGGTTTGTTCAATGAATGGAGAACAATTATGCAAGTTCATGTATGGCCAGATTCCAGCTCCCTTCCAAGTTCCATGAATAGTAGAATGAATGTGGGAGGACCTTTGGAGTTTCTATGCACCTATTCGGCCAAGAGACACCTCTTGGAAGCCACATGCATCCCATGGCCAAACCTAGACAATCTATTTAGCTTCCAAAGCTTCACATTCATCCAAGTGTTTTTTTTTTTGCTGATACATGAAGCTGTCTAATACATTCCCATCAGCCGAATCAAGACTTAGCTAATTAAAGTTTTCATTCTAGAACATTCTAATTAGTTCATGGCCGAATTTACTTAGTCTTTAAGCTAGTTAATTTGTCCATTCGGCTACATAAGTTAGTTTATAAATAGTTTAGCCATTTCTTTGTAAAGGGACTTTTTGCCAAAATTGATAATCGAACTTTTGTTCTTGTGAGAATTTTCTTCTCTAAGTCTTGTTTAAGATTTTTGTTGGCTTATCTACCTAGTAGTGGCGTCAACCTATTTCTTTTACGAAACTGAACTTATCACTAGTTTTAGTGTGGCGTTCAAAACCCTTTATACCGAGGTTCCTATCTGTCTAGATAGTGGGTCGAGGTCCATTTCGTTTCAACCAACCTTTCTTAAGAACTCATAAGTCTCGGGTCGATATTTACTAATATCGGTTCAACTTGTTCTTAGGACCAACCTTACCTTATTTCGTACATCTCCCAAATATTCCAAATTCAACCGACTTTCGTTTCTCTTCTGAACCATACATCATCTATCAACTATCCAACTTCCTTCTTTCTTAAACCTAAACTAAACACCCTTATTGAACCTAAACTTTGACATTCAAAACTCTTCCAAATTTGAAATCACTTCTCCTTTCCAATTCCCATCGACGCCTTCTCGTTGACGATCGGGCAATATACATACGATTCTAATCTCCTCGAGGTGGTTCGTATCATTAGGATGCGGGAAGGAGACGAGTGGAAAATGACATTCAAAACCAAGCATGGGTTGTATGAATGGTTGGTCATGCCATTTGGCCTAACCAACCCCCCAGCACTTTCATGAGGTTAATAAACCATGTGTTAAGGTCCTTTATTGGTAAGTTTTGTGTTGTTTATTTCGACGATTTATTGATATATAGCAAGTCGGTTGAAGACCATGTAAGGCACCTTAAATCTATCTTGGAAGCTTTACGTAAAGAAACATTATATGCTAACCTCAAAAAGTGTTCTTTCTGTTCAAATGAAGTTGTCTTTTTAGGATTTTTTGTTAGCGCGGAAGGTCTCAAAGTAGACCAAGAAAAGATCAAGGCTATTCAAGATTGGCCAAGGCCAACGAGTATCACGTAAGTCCAGAGTTTTCATGGCCTAGCAAGTTTCTATCGACGTTTCATTCCTAATTTCAGCACCATTGCTACCCCTCTTACGAGCATTATTAAAAAGAACTCTACTTTCTATTGGAATGATGAGTAAGAAAAGTCATTTGCTAAAATTAAGGATTTTCTTACTAACGCTCCTTTACTTGCTCTTCCAGATTTCTCGAAGACCTTCGAGGTTGAGTGTGATGCCTCAGGCGTTGGAATCGGTGCTGTTTTGACACAAGAAGGATGACCTGTGGCCTATTTTAGTGAAAAGATTAGTGGAGCTGTACTCAACTATCCGGTATATGATAAAGAGATGTACACGCTCATACGAGCCCTTGAGACGTGACAACATTATTTATGGCCAAAGGAGTTCGTTATACACTCCGATCATGAAGCTTTAAAGCACATTAAAGGTCAGCACAAACTGAACCGATGTCATGCAAAATGGGTGGAGTTTCTTGAATCGTTTCCCTATGCTATAAAATACAAAAAAGGTAAAGATAACATAGTGGCTGATGCGCTTTCGAGAAGGTACACTCTATTGTCATATTTAGACTCCAAAATTCATTGATTTGTTAAAAGACTCTTACGCTAACAATTCTGATTTTGGTGAGATCTTTGCTGCGTGTGAGAATGGTGTGTTTGAAAACTTTTATAGGTATGAAGGCTTTATTTTTAAAGAAGGTAAACTTTGCATTCCTTGTGGCTCTGTTAGAGACTTGTTAGTACACGAGGCCCATAGTGGCGGACTTATGGGACACTTTGGAGTCAATAAGATGCTTGCAACGCTTCAAGAACACTTCTATTGGCCGTGGATGCGCAAATATGTGGAACAAGTTTGCAACAGGTGTATAGCTTGTAAAAAGGCTAAATCGAAGGTTCAGCCACATGGCTTATATATGCCATTACCTATTCCTGAAGCTCCATGGGTCGATATCTCCATGGACTTCGTTCTTGGACTACCGCATACAAAAACGGGGAAGGATTCTATCTTTGTGGTTGTCGATCATTTTTCAAAAATGTCTCATTTTATTGCTTGCACTAAAACTAATGACACTGTTCATGTTGTAAATTTGCTCTTCAGAGACATCGTTCAACTTCATGGCATTCCTCGGGCTATTGTATCGGATTGTGACGTAAAATTTTTGAGCCACTTTTGGAGATCCTTATGGGGAAAATTAGGAACCAAACTATTATTCTCGACCACCAGCCACCCGCAAATCGATGGCCAAACAGAAGTCGTCAATAAGGTATTGTCCACATTACTTTGGGCCATCATCCATAAAACTTGAAGTCTTGGGAAGATTGCCTACCACATATCGAATTTGCCTACAACCGCTCCGTTCATTCTGCTACCAAATTTCACCTTTTGAAATTGTATACGGTTTCAATCCATTGACACCTTTAGATTTAATATCTTTGCCTACTGATCGATTGATTCATGCAAATGCAAAGAAAAAGGCTGACTTTGTTAAAGAATTACATCAAAAGGTGCGAGATAACATTGAGGAAAAAACTGAGTCTTACGTGCGTAACGCTAACAAAGGACGAAAACGAGTGGTCTTTAAACTTGGAGAGTGGGTTTGGGTTCACATGCGTAAGGAGCATTTTTTGGCTCAATGAAAATCAAAATTGTTGCCTCGCGGAGATGGTCCTTTTCAAATTCTTGAGCGCATAAATGAAAATTCTTATAACTCGATTTTTCTGGTGAATTTAATGTTATTGCAACTTTTAACGTCTCATATTTAATCCCATTTGACGCAGATTTTGACTTGAGGACAAGTCGTTTTGAAGAGGGGGGAATGATACGATCGCGTCTCAGAGAGCACCAAGTTCGAGCAAGGATTCAACGGTGCTGCCCCAAGGACCAATCACGTGAGCTCGAGCTAAACAATTCAAAGAGGCCATTTCGACCTTAATTATCCAGTTGTGGGACGAGATTTGGTTGGAGGAATAGAACGAGTCGGGACCAGCTCAATAAAGTTTCCTTGCAACATATTGCAAACCGATTTTAGCTCAATTCCAGCTCTTTAAACCGTTCCAACTAAATTGAACTTTTTATTTATTTTTTTTATTTTTCAGCATTGCATTTAGTTGCATTTAAATCCTTGCATTTAAGCATCTTAGTTTAATAATGAGTTGTTGGTCATTAATTCAATTCATCTTAGTTTAATTAATTGAGTTTTTTATGAACTTGATTTAATAGATACTTCTTTAAATAAACTAGTTACTAGGATAATTTATTGATGCATGAGTTAAAGTTCATTTAATAATGCTTCTATTAATTAAACTAGTTGCTGGAATAAATGATGCATAAGTGTTAGTTCATTTATTTAAGTTAGTTGTTAATTTGTTTTAAGCTTAATAAATGAATAAATGTGACGGTTACATGTGTTAATTGCAGGTGACTTTTTAGCTCCCATCTATTATTATTAAAGGCTCTTATGCATTCAATAAAGTGACCTATCAAGAAATTTCGGTTACAAAAGAGAGGGCTGTTACAAAGAGGCTTTATACATCATGAAGAAGTTGTTTTAATCAATTAAAGAAGCTGGTGTCTTTTCGGTTGATCATGGAGACTTCAAAAGACTTTGAAAGCCATTTAATTGAAGAAGTAAATCATATTGAAGGCCAACAACTGAATTTAATGGACAAAAGAGTTACAAGGAGTTATTTTCACAAACCAATAAGCTTCCAAACGTTTTCTTCATAATGGTGGCTGTTCATTTACACTTTTGGTTGTTTAAATTCAGCATTTACAGAAGGAGGACCATTTATGTGCCAAAAGATACTCATTCTAGGCTGATGACCATTCGGTTGTCCAAAGAGGAATTAAAAGGGCTGTTATGACCTTTTAAATGATCAAGCATTAAAACTAAATTTATTCAGCTCATTAGAGCTCATTATTAGCTTCATTAAAAGTGACCATTCAGCTAGCCTTCCTTTTGTGATACGAGCACGCCCCGCAAACTTTGTCAAACAAGTCTGTCAAGCCGAGCATTGACATGTTGGCAAGCTGATCCCAGCTCGTTTCTAGCTCCACGAGCTCCGTCCAGCTCAAATCCAGCTTATTCGAGCTCAATCCAACTTGCTTGAGCTAAACCGATCCCACTCCTAGCTCATATTCAGCACACGAGCTAAACCTTAACTCAACTTTAGCTTAGGAGTTTAATCTCAGCTCAACTTTAGCTTAAGGGCTAAAGCTTAGCTCATTTTAGTTTAAACTCGGTTTTGTCTTTAATGCATTAAATAAAATTTGCACATATTTATTTAAGCATTAAACTTGTCTTATATTAATATTTGTTATTAATATGTCATAGTCATTACATAAATTGATTATGTTCACATAGCCGAATTAATGCATGACATTAATGTGATCACATCATACCGAATTTATGAGTGTTCATGAGATGTCTTAATGACTTGTTCTATTTTTTATAGATACAATGATCAAGGATGGCACAATGTATGGATGAAGAAACATCTCTTTTGGGCATTCCATACTCATGAATGAAGAAGTATTAAATGCTGGTGCATGTACGGCTAGATGCAAGGTTTCTACAAATTCATGCATGTGTCGAATGCATGTATGGACATTAAAGGCTAGTCCATGAATGGATCAAATGCATGGGATGATAGAATGCATGAATGGTTTAAGTGCATGTATGGTGGCTGTCTCCTAACTTTCCAAAGCACTTATTCGGCCAAGAAGTAGTTGCCAACTAATTCTATGTTGACCATAGAGCTCCTTGAACATGTTCACACTTTGAATTGACCTATAAGCTACTACACATGCATGGATGGGTTCAAGAACGTCCAAGGGAAGGAATTAATTCAATAATTCAACACATTGATTGAATTAAGTGCATGCACAAAGGGGAGAACGAATTTACTAGGTTCATGCTGCCATTTATGAACCTACATGACATTAAAGGGTTTAATTATGAAGATACATGTTCCATACAAGTGCATGAACGTCCCAAGGAGATGAATGCAACCTTTGGTGCACATACAAGTCACTTGAAGCCTTTCTTTATGACTAAGCATTCATGAACACACTTAGGGGGAAGAAAGTGTCCATTCAACTAGTGCATGAATCTGCCGAATTTATGAACATGTTAAATACAAATGTGAACAGAATTTAAATTAGTGTGAACATCATAGATGCCGAATATCAATAGACATCTTAGGCTTATAAATAGTTTACTCATTTCTTTGTAAAGAGGACTTTTGCCAAATTATTAATGAGCATTGTTCTTGTGAGGTTGCTTCCTCTCATATCTCGTACAAGTTTCGAAAGACTTATCTAGCTTGTGCTAGTGGTGTCAATCGTCCTTGTTTGAACTTATCACCAATCTTGGTGTGGCATTCACCTATCCTTCTATCCATCCTTTTCACCTTAACAATATAGGAACCGGGGTGACACTTTTTAGTGTTGAATCATTCCTGATGTTAAGTTCGATTTCCATCCCCATCTTTCAAATTTCTTTTTGTTAACCAAACCGAGCCATTTATCAATCTTCCATCTTTGCTACCCCTAACCAAACCTATTGCTACTTCTACACTTCTTGAAACCTTCCGCTTATCCTAACTTATTCTTTTACTTCTATTACTAAAATTTGAGGCACGAACGATTCTCTCGTCTACGATCGGGCAACTACGTGAATTCGACTCAACTTTCTAGGCCGGATCACATCATTTTGACACTATAAATTCATGTAACCAGCCTTTTGAGAAAAACACTTTAGGATATTTTTTTGTTAATGTTATACTGCCAAATTTGTGAGGCAAACTTTTCTCTATTTTCGTTCAAAGATTTGTTGGCTACCTAGTGTTCTAGTTGTGTCATCCATTTTCTTTGTTGAAAACCGAACTTATCACTACTCGTAGTGTGGCGTTCAAACATACTGAGGTTCCTATCTTGCTAGATAGTGAGTCGAGGTCACCTTAACCACTCTTAAACCGAACTAAAGGGCTTATAAGCAATGGGTCATTACCAAATCGGTATTGGTTCTTGTTTGCACTTTTGGTTCAATCCATTTTCTTTTTTTACCATTTCGAACTAAAATAAATTCCTTCTTTCACATCTTACCCTCTTTCATACCATATTCTTAAACCAACTACTAATTTGTTAAACAACTTCATTCCATACCAATTTCACTAAACTAAATTGGTAATTGCTTCTCGTAGACGATCGGGAATTTTTCATACAACTCAACTCGCCCCGAGGCAGAGCGTATCAAACACATAGTCATATCTTTTCTATTCCGAAGGTCCAACCGGGAAATTCTTCACTTTTCAACATTTTACCAATTCATCCATAATCAATTTCAATTCATAATTTACATCAAGTGATCATTCAATATGCAACCACCTCTCATATAATAACAAAATATTATAACATAAGTAAAAATGATATATTATTTAAATGATATATTATTTACATACAAACTTACCTTGGTAGCACAATTGGTGAAAAGGACTTATTCATAATATTCTTTGTTTTCCTCCCGTTCTAAGTCTGAATCTAATTTTCCTTGATCTATAACAACACATTTAACTCATTTATTCATCCTGCTACTCATATTAGCCTAAATTCACATTTTAGCAAAATTTACATTTTGCCCTTAAACTGTCATATTTACACTTTTTCCCTTAGGCTCGTAAAATGATTTTTATTCAATTTCCTTGTATTTGAAGCCTATCCAAACCATTTTCATAACTATAGCAGTCCAAAATTTCCATTTATTCACACACTTACACACATTTTATAACTTTTTACAAACTAGTCCTTTTTGATAATTTCACCTAAAATTACTTAGTAAAAGTCGTTTATTACACACCGAGCATTCATATTCTACCATTAAACATAAAAAAACATGCATGTCATCCATGGGTAAATTTTTAAACACAAACCCTAGCTCAAAATAATGGTGGAAATAGCTAAATCGAGCTATGAGGATCTCAAAAATGTAAAAAAAATTAAAAACAGGGCTAGAACAGACTTACAAACAAGCTTGGAAGCTTGAAAAACCCTAGCTATGGTTTGTCCATGCAAGTTTCGGCCAAGGGGTTGAAGATGGACAAAAATTGGATTTTAATTTTGTTTTTAATTCATTTTAATAACTAAATGACCAAAATACCCTTAATGAAAAACTTTGAAAACATGCCTAACCATGTCCATTTTTGTCCACCAACTTAACCAACGGTCTAATTACCATATAAGGACCTCCAATTTAAAATTTCATAACAATTGGACACCTCTAGCATGTAGAACTCAACTTTTGCACTTTTTACAATTTAGTCCTTTTGACTAAATTGAGTGGCCAAACGTTAAAATTATCGAATGAAATTTTCACAAAATCATTTCATGAAATTGTAGACCATAAAAATATAATAAAAATAAATTTTCTTACGTCGAATTTATAGTCCCGAAACCACTGTTTCGACTAGGCCTAAAATCGGGTTATTATAGAGATGAATGGAAAACTGCTTTTAAGACGAAACATGGTTTGTACGAGTGGTTGGTTATGCCTTTTGGCTTAACTAACGCACCCAGCACCTCCATGCGTTTAATGAACTATGTGTTGCGTGCTTTTATCAGTAAACTTTGTGTAGTTTATTTCGATGATATCTTAATTTATAGAAAGTCCTTAGAAGACCATTTGTTTCATTTGAAATCTGTTTTGGAAGTTTTATGAAAGGAGACCTTGTACTCCAATATTAAGAAATGTACGTTTTGTACTAACAAGGTTATCTTTTAAGGATTTGTGGTCAGCTCAGAGGGAGTCGAAGTTGATCAAGATAAGGTTAAAGCGATTCAAGAATGGCCACAACCCACAAGCATAAGCCAAGTGAGAAGCTTCCATGGCTTGGCGAGTTTCTATAGACGGTTTGTTCCTAATTCAACACTTTGGCTGCTCCATTGATGGGGATAATTAAGAAAACCTCTACTTTTCATTGGAGTGAGGAACAAGCGAATGCTTTTAATTCAATTAAAGATTTTTTAACTAATGCTCCATTACTTGTCTTACCTGACTTTAGCAAGACATTCGAGATTGAGTGTGATGCTTCAGGTATAGGAATTGGAGCTGTATTGACTTAAGATGTATGCACTGATTCGTGTGTTGGAAATGAGGCAGCATTATTTGTGGCCCAAGGAGCTCGTAATCCATTCTGATCATAAGGCATTGAAACACCTCAAGGGCCAAAGCATGTTAAACAAAAGACACACCAAGTGGGTTGAGTTTTTGGATTCCTTTCCTTATGTAATCAAATATAAAAAAGGTAAAGAAAACATTATTGCCGATGCAATATCAAGAAGGTATGCACTTCTAAACCATTTAGATTCGAAATTACTTGGTTTTGTGTATTTGAAAGAACTTTATGAACATGATACTGATTTTGGTGAATTATATAAAGTTTGTGAAAATGGTGCTTATTAAAAGTTTTATAGACATGATAGATATCTTTTCCGAGAGGGAAAGCTTTGCATCCCTTAAGGATCCGTTCGGGATGTATTGGTGAATGAGGCACATAGCAGAGGTCTCATGGGCCATTTCAGAGTTTCAAAGACATTTGCCATACACCACGAGCATTTATTTTTGCCAAGGATGAAACGAGACGTGGAGAGGCTTTACAATCGTTGCGTGGCTTGTAAAAAGGCCAAGTCAAGGATTAAACCTCATGGGTTGTACATACCCTTGCCTATTCCTGAGGAGCCATAGGTTGATATATTAATGAACTTTGTCCTTGGTTTACCTAGAATTAGAAACGGGAAAGACTCAATTTTTTTTGTGGTTGATCATTTTTCTAAAATGGCACATTTCATAGCTTGTAATAAAATTGGCGATGCTTTACATGTTGCTAACTTGTTCTTTAAGGAAGTTGTTCGTTTGCATGGAATCCCGAGAATGATAGTGTCTAATCGAGATGCAAAATTTCTAAGCCACTTTGGAGGCTATTGTGGGGGAAACTTGGCACAAAATTGTTGTTTTCTATGACATGCCACTTGCAAATGGATGGACAAACAGAAGTGGTGAATCGTGTCTTGTCTACGTTATTGCAAGCTATTATTAGGAAAAATCTCAAGACATGGGAGGAGTGTTTACCACACATAGAGTTTGCTTATAACCGTTCTGTGCATTCAGCAACTAAACATTCTTCCTTTGAAATTGTTTATGGTTTTAATCCCCTAACTCCCCTTGATTTGATTCCTTTGCCTAATGATAAACTTGTGCGTGTAGATGCTAAACGAAAGGCTGAGTACGTGAAGCAACTACACCAAAAGGTGAGGACGAATATCTGATACGAACTTGCCTTAGAATGATTTGAGTCATAATAGTTGCCCGATCGTAAATTGGGTAAGTTTTGGCTCGTTTAAAAAGAAGGTTGAAAATGGGATGAAAATAGACTTAAAACAAGGGGTTTAAAATGGTTAATGGAAAGATAGGATAAATTTGGCTAACAAGAAATTAAAAGAAGGTTGGTAGATGGATGGACCTTGACCCGTTAATTAGAAAAGTAAGAACCAAAGGTATAATTGAAGGGATGAACACCACACCAGGTTGGTGATAAGTTCGAAAAAAATAAAGGAGAGATTGACGCCATGAGATGAAATCCCGATAAGTCAAATCAGTCCAAAAGTGAATAAAGAGAATTGAATTCTCACTAGAACAATGAAGTTCATAAAATGACAAAGTATCCAATTGTGTAACCTTTACAAATGAAATTTAACAATATTTATAGCCTAAAACATGGTCAGCCGAATGGTCTCAAAACTAGCTGAATAGTCACTTAATTCAGCCTTTAAATGAGCTGAAATTTCCAAAAAAAATTCAGGAAAATTCCAAGAAACTTCTCCAGCCTTGAGAACGTCTTTGGACAGCTTCTAAGGTGTCTACATGCAGCTGGAATTAATTGGAATGGATAGGAGCTGATTGGCCACATAGGAAACCAAATGGGCAGCTTGTGATTCAGCTAGAAGGGCTGAAACTTCCTTGAAGGTTCTCAGCAGCTTTGGGAACGCCAATGACCTTCTCAGCAGCTTTGGGAACGCCAATGGGTAGCACTCTACTGATTCCAATCAGCTAAAATTAAACAAAGTTAATTAAGAGGCTGAATGGAGCTGATTAGCCATGCTAAATTCGGCCAAAGAGGTGAATGGCCTTTAATGAGCTGCTTTGATAAGCTGAATGGGCTGGAAGAATTTATTGGCAGCTTGAAACACTTCAATGGTCAGCTTGGGGGAAAGAAGAATAGCAGCTCTTCATGTGTCCTTTGCTGTTCACGAAAAAGGTGTTTGGAAAACTAAACCAGCAGCCCCATATAAATGCCGTCCAATGCATGTAGCTGCACAATTAAAACCAACAAATTAATGGAGTTTAAGACATCTCAAAATCGGCAGCATTTAATTAAAACAAGACATCATTAATTCGGCACATTAAACCAACAGCAAACTTAAGACATATTATCATCATGCTTGAGCTGGAACACACTAACACCTGCACATTAATTTGGCTAAAACAAAGACAAATTAAATAGCAGCAAACACATTAATACCTGCACATTAATTCGGCTAAGACAAATTAATTAGCAGCAGCTAAAAACTAGACACATTAAAAATTATGTCCTCAACTAAAGACACATTAAAACTTTAATTAATTATGTCCAGATTTTTGTCACATTAAAATAAACTAATTATTTGAGCTGACTTTAGCTAAATTAACTAATTTATTTAATTTATTCCAGCAACTAAAATCAAATGAACTAAAAAATTAAATTGAACTCAAACTAGTTCAAATGAGCTCAAACAAGCTGAGTTGAGCTCCATTGAGCTGGGTAAAACTAAAATTGAGCCCGTTGAGCTGAAATTAAACTTCATCTTGCACTTGGGGCCCTCGAGCTTAGGCCATGCTCGATGTTGCCGAACTGATTTGTAACATGACGCGGCTAGGTTCGCATCATTCCCTCCCTCTTGAAGACGATTTGTCCTCAAATCGGGCCACTTGCTCGAGAAAAAATTTTCAAAATTGCGAACCAATTTGTTCATGATTAGAGCAAAGTTATTTCTAAAATCTGTGGAACCACGAATGGTTCAAGAAAGAAACGGGTTATTTCCATGCCCTTCCTCTTTAGGAGGGTACCACCTCACATCGTTACCTACAAAAGAATAAAATAAGTTATTGAATCGATGAAGGTTAGGCACAAAGGAAATTTTCAATTTTTTATTCATAACTTGAACAAATAAACCAATATCGGGATCAAAATTGTAATTCGCCCTTACCGTTTCACAATGGGTACAAGCGTCAAGCATAGATGTCAGCATTGAACCCTCATGAGTTCGAGAATTATGACTTTGGACAACAAAAGTACTTGACTCAACCCCTTTGAACAACTTATTACCAAATGATATAAAACAATAATCTCCGGGATCAAAAGCGAAGTTTCCATCATTAATCGAATAGGGTTGTCGTGTACTAACAACTTCAAACCTCATACCTTGTGTACCTTTTGGAAAATATGATTTAGAATCATGGTGAACGTTACATTTTCTAACCAACGTGAACCTTCTCTCCTTGGGAAGGTATTGAAGTCGAAGCTTATTACACAAACCTTGATAAACCTGAAATGGAAGGTAAACACAAAGATAATTTGTGCTTTTCAAAGTACAATTGCGATGGACACCTTTACTTGGCAATATCTTAAGAGGACATGATCCGGGTTTGAACACATGATTTTGATCACCACTTTTAGAATGTAGCATAAATTTATTTGGCACCAATACTTCATACACGTTAGGCAACCCGAATCTATGCACACTCATACTCAAATAATTAGACCTTTTAAATTTCATGTGAACAAACTTGCATAGACATATGTGTGTCGCACAACTTGGAGAATATTCAATAATGTCACAAGCAAACATATTATGCATTTTGTGTCTCAACTTTTTAGTACACGAAATCAAATGTTGTTTGTGCGAAATTATTCTTTCTTCAACAACAAATTTTCCAACGCCCTTCTCATCAACAGAAATATTTTCCAAACCATGATTTAAAACTAAATCTTCAATAATTGGAAAGCAAAATTTGGACAAATCAAGATGAGGAGTTCTTTTATTAACTAAGTCTTCGATGAACTTACCACTATCGCGCAAGTGAGATGGTTGAGACTCGATTAACCTAGAACCCTTACCTAGCTCACCTTTAAACGTTAGGAAACTATGGTCATCTACGATCTTACCTTTCTCAAACATTCAAAATCTTCTCACATCAGAAAGATAATGAAGTTGTAGCTGGCCAATGGAATCATGAGAAACCTGAGAAGAAACATTGCAAAGAGAACTTATAGAACGGTTAGTTAAAATACTCCTCGCTTTTTCTTGCTCACTTTTAACATTTTCACTCGTTTCTTTTTTTAACTCTCTTTTTTTTTCACTTTCACTTTCCTTTTTCTCATTCTCTTTTTGCTTTCTTTCACACTCTTTTTCTTTTTCACATGATTTTTCGATCTCATTACAATAGGAAGATAACGTAGAAGAATCAAGATGAGAATCTTTTTGTTGAAAAGAATATGAAAGATCCGTGTACGAAATACGATCATCTCTTCGCAAGCGTTCCCCTGTGGATGAGTATCTTCTCGCATATGAATACTTTCTCAGACCTTCTTGTTCATCACCATAATAAGCTTCAAACTCGAAGTTTGCTTTGTTTCGTCTTGAATTCCTAGTAGAATAGAAATCATGGTATGAATCTTTTCAGGAATAACTATCCGCAGGTGAATACTTAGACGTAACATGTTCTCTTTTTCTCCGCACATGAAAACTTTAAGTGACTTGAAGAGGATTTCCTACATTCTCGTTTGTCATCTTGAAAGATTTCAGATTCAGGGATTACTTCGTACCGTCTCGGCTTTCTTGTTGGATAAGAATCTCGGTATGAGTCTCTCCTCGAATGATCATTGGATGTTGGTCTCTATGACGACCTTGATTCCACCTTTTGACTCAAAGAAAGTTGTTCTCGTCGTTCTCTTTTCTCGATTCGGTCCAAACGCTCATGTAACTTGTTAAACTTGGATTTCACAATTCTACGCATCTCTTTCATCAAATATTGATAATCGAATTCTGAAAACACTTCTTGGTTCATGATTTTAGTGAGGGCAAAGGAAAGTGATTAAAAACAAAAAACGAAAAAAAAATTTCAATAAAAACCTCACAAATTCTCTCAAAAAAAATCGCACACGTTTGGCTTTTACGCACTCGAATAGTATCACCACACACTCGTGCCTCTTTCCACTCTATTCTCTTCTCTAAATTCACGATGGACTACTTAGGCTTAGTGGTCTCGTCTGTGTGGAGTCGGCTTACAAAAATGATAATCGGTTTGGGTTGGAAATGATGTTGGGACAAGGGATGGCTAGAAGAAAATAATAATAATAATAATAAAAGGTGAAGGTGTGGCCGTTTGGGTAGATGGTGATAGTAGCAGGAAATTGACGATCGGGATTTACAAAAGATGAATACAACTTTCAGCACTATCAACAGAACTCTTTTTTTTTTTTGAAAATCAAATGACAAAGGAACTGAACATTTTTTTTTCAATTTTTTTCTCTCTCCTTTTTTTTGTTGAGAATTTTTTTCACTATTTCTGATTTTTTTAACTAAATATATATTTTTTTCTTCACGATTTTTTTTCAAATTTTTTTTCAATTTTTTTCTAAAGATACGATACCGAAACTTCCAAAAACATTGATACTTACCTCAATTTAACTAGCTCTGATACCAAATGATACGAACTTGCCTCGGAATGATTTGAGTCGTAATAGTTGCCCGATCGTAAATTGGGTAAGTTTTGGCTCGTTTAAAAGAAGGTTGAAAATGGGTTGAAAATAGACTTAAAACAAGGGGTTTAAAATGGTTAATGGAAAGATAGGATAAATTTGGCTAACAAGAAATTAAAAGAAGGTTGGTAGATGGATGGCCCTTGACCCGTTACTTAGAAAAGTAAGAACCAAAGGTATAATTGAAGGGATGAACGCCACACCAGGTTTGTGATAAGTTCAAAAAAATAAAGGAGAGATTGACGCCACGAGATGAAATCCCGATAAGTCAAATCAGTCCAAAAGTGAATAAAGAGAATTGAATTCTCACTAGAACAATGAAGTTCATAAAATGACAAAGTATCCAATTGTGTAACCTTTACAAATGAAATTTAACAATATTTATAGCCTAAAACATGGTCAGCCGAATGGTCTCAAAACTAGCTGAATAGTCACTTAATTCAGCCTTTAAATGAGCTGAAATTTCCAGAAAAAAATTCAGGAAAATTCCAAGAAACTTCTCCAGCCTTGAGAACGTCTTTGGACAGCTTCTAAGGTGTCTACATGCAGCTGGAATTAATTGGAATGGATAGGAGCTGATTGGCACATAGGAAACCAAATGGGCAGCTTGTGATTCAGCTAGAAGGGCTGAAAGTTCCTTGAAGGTTCTCAGCAGCTTTGGGAACGCCAATGGGTAGCACTCTGCTGATTCCAATCAGCTAAAATTAAACAAAGTTAATTAAGAGGCTGAATGGAGCTGATTAGCCATGCTAAATTCGGCCAAAGAGGTGAATGGCCTTTAATGAGCTGCTTTGATAAGCTGAATGGGCTGGAAGAATTTATTGGCAGCTTGAAACACTTCAATGGTCAGCTTGGGAGAAAGAAGAATAGCAGCTCTTCATGTGTCCTTTACTGTTCACAAAAAAGGTGTTTGGAAAACTAAACCAGTAGCCCCATATAAATGCCGTCCAATGTATGTAGCTGCACAATTAAAACCAACAAATTAATGGAGTTTAAGACATCTCAAAATCGGCAGCATTTAACTAAAACAAGACATCATTAATTCGGCACATTAAACCAACAGCAAACTTAAGACATATTATCATCATGCTTGAGCTGGAACACACTAACACCTGCACATTAATTCGGCTAAAACAAAGACAAATTAAATAGCAGCAAACACATTAATACCTGCACGTTAATTCGGCTAAGACAAATTAATTAGCAGCAGCTAAAAACTAGACACATTAAAAATTATGTCCTCAACTAAAGACACATTAAAACTTTAATTAATTATGTCCAGATTTTTGTCACATTAAAATAAACTAATTATTTGAGCTGACTTTAACTAAATTAACTAATTTATTTAATTTATTCCAGCAACTAAAATCAAATGAACTAAAAAATTAAATTGAACTCAAACTAGTTCAAATGAGCTCAAACAAGCTGAGTTGAGCTCCATTGAGCTGGGTAAAACTAAAATTGAGCCCGTTGAGCTGAAATTAAACTTCATCTTGCACTTGGGGCCCTCGAGCTTAGGCCATGCTCGATGTTGCCGAACTGATTTGTAACATGACGCGGCTAGGTTCGCATCAATATCAAAGCAAGAACCGAACAATATTTGCACTAAGCTAACAAAGGAAGGAAGCGAATAGTCTTTAAACCTGGAGATTGGGTTTGGGTTCATATGAGGAAAGAAAGATTTCCAGCTCAAAAGAGGTCCAAATTGTTACCAAGAGGAGACGGTCCTTTTCAAATATTGGAACAGATCAATGAAAATTCCTACAAACTTGACCTTCCAGGTGAGTATAATATTAGTGCAAATTTTAATGTCCCTGACCTTTCTTCCTGTGATGTAGGTGACGATTTGGGGACAAATCGCTTCAAAGAGGGAGGGGATGATACGACCACAGCCCAAGACCAACTTAAAGCTACTGTTGAACCTATGGAGCTACCAACGGGGCCGATTACCTGAGCTTGAGCTAGAAGGTTCAAAGAAGCTATTGTAGGTTTAATTGAACGAGTTTGGGGTGAAACCGTTGCGGGATTTATCGAACGATCATGGACAAGCAATCCATGCTTGCCTTGCAACCTGCTTCAAGCTCATTTAGCTCAACTTTAGCTCTTTTTAATCTTGTGCATTTTATTTGCTGGAATAAACAATTAAGTCAATTTTGGTTAATTTAGTTTAATTAGTTTAAGTTATTAATTAAGTCATAATTTAGACAACTTTAATATGATTTTAATTATGTCATAATCTGAGCATTTTAAATACAGGTTTTAAATATGTCTTAGTATGTTTTAAGTATGTCTTAATTTAGACATCTTTAAAACATGTTTTAATTCAGACCATGATGCGAGCACGCCCAACGAACCCTGTCAGTCAAGTCTCCTCAGTCGAGCCTTGCATAGCTGGCAAGTTGATCCCAATTCATTTCCAGCTTCACGAGCTCCGACCAGTTCAAATTCAGCTCATTTGAGCTCGAATCAGCTCAATACTTTAGTCTTTAATTATGCCTTGTTTAATTAAATGCATTTTTAGTTAATGCCATCCATTATTGATCTACATATTTTAATTATGATATGCATTATGTGTTTTGCATTTAATAAAGCCATGCATTATGTAACTCCCATGTTAGTTTAAGTCAGCTTCATTAAATTAAGTCTTGCATTAAGTAACTCATTTGTTCATTTAGTTTGCATTTTAAAACCATGCATTTAAGCTTCTTAGTTTAATAAATGAGTTGCTGGATATTTATTCAACTCATCTTAGTTTAATTAATAAGTGTTTTTGTTGAACTTTATTAAATAAGTGTTGCTCTTAATTAATCTATTTACTAGGATAATTTATTAATGCATGAGTTAAAGTTCATTTAAAAATGCTTCTCTTAATTAAACTAGTTGCTGGAATAAATGATGCATAAGTGTTAGTTCATTTAATTAAGTTAGTTGTTAATTTGTTTTAAGCTTAATAAATGAACAAATGTGACGGTTACATGTGTTAATCGCAGGTGACTTTTCAGCTCCCATCTATTATTATTAAAGGCTGTTATGCATTCAATAAAGTGACCTTTCAAGAAATTTCTGTTACAAAAGAGAGGGCTGTTACAAAGAAGATTTAACACATCATTTAAAAGATTTTAAAGAGTGAATTATTGCTTCTTTAAATTTGGCAGCAAGCTTTTCAACTTCTAACCGTTTTGCTACTTCAAAAGAATTAATTCAAGCATTCAAAACACCATTAAGGTGCTGGTGACTATTCAGCTAACCAAAGGACACTTCAAGAGTCACTTTTCAAGCATTCAAGGTCAATTATGTAGCTGAATTGAAGTGAATTAAATGGTGGAGTTATTTGGTTCAAGAATTCCAAGAGACTTGAGCTTTATTTCAGCTTTTAAGATGAATACTTGTGACCATTCAGCTAGCCTTTTCCTAGCCTTATAAATATGTGTGTAATCAGCCTTTGTAAAAAGATCTTTTTGCTTAGTCTAAAACACTATTGAACTTATATGAAATTTGTGAGATTTCTTTCTTTCATATTTCGTTGAAGAACTCGTTGGCTTATCTAGGTCACTAGTGGCGTCAACCTGCCTTCTTCTTTATCCTGAACTTATCACTATCAAATAGTATGGCGTTCACCCTTATACCAAGGTTCCTACTTTGCTAAGTAGCGAGTCGAGGTTCTACTATTCTCCATCCGACCACCTTGAAAACTTATAAGCATTTGGGTCAATATTTTTTAATATTGGTTCGTGTTTGTTTTTTAGATCATTTTCATTCCATTCCATTCCATCCTTTCCTTTCATCATAATCGAACCATCAATTCACTTCACATCTGTTGTTTGTTATCCAATTACTATATTTATTTCCATCTTTTATTATTTTTCTATAACCGAATCTACATAAACTTCATATCCATAAACCCATCTTTAAACCCTTCTTACATAGCTTCTGCCATTATTCACTTAAAACATCCTTTGAACAAACCGAACGATACTTCTTCGTAGACGATTGGGCAAACTCTTATACGACTCGACTCACCCTAAGACGGATCGTATGATTTGGTATCAGAGCTACAAAAATGAGGAGTACGAGTATTCAAAATTACTCCAGGGTTAGTCTGTGACTCATCAAGTACGTTTGAAAAAAAAATTCCAAAAAAAATTTGAAAAAAAAATCAGAAAAAAAGTTAAAAAATTCGAAATAAAAAAATTTGAAAAAAAATTCAAAAAAAATTCAAAAAATTTGTAATTTTTAAAAAAAAGTATGTTAAATTTTATTCTCTTTGTATTGATACTTTTCTTGTCACCCCGATTAGGTACATTCATTTTCTACCATTCACCCCCTACCCGAACGCCACATTTCCAAACCATTTTCATCTTTCTTTCAGCCTACCCTATCCCTTATCATTATTTCCCTTGTTTCCCAATTTGCAACCGACCCCTAAGCCTACGATAAGGCCTTGGCGAGTCCAAATACGAATTGTGAGAGAAAGTTTGAGAGGTAAAAGGCACGAGCGTGTGAGACTATTCGAGTGGAGGTAAAAGCCAATCGAGTGTAAACATGAGCGAGAGTGCAAACCATTAATTTTTCTTTCCAAGTGAAATTGTGAGGATTTTGTTGTGAGGAATTTAATTTTTGTTTTACTTAACAAATTTCTTTTTAGCAATCAAAGATGTCTCGCGAAGAATTTACTGAATCAAAGTTCCAATATTTGATCCAAGAAATGCAAAGAATGGTGAATTCTAAATTTGACACATTGCACGAGAGATTAGACTGTGTGAAGAAAAGAGACCAACGGGAACGAATGTCATCAAGTCAAAAAGCAGATTCAAGAACATCACGGAGATACACATCTAATGACTACTCGAGAATAAACTTGAATCGAGATTCCTTTTCATCAAGGAATTCGAGACAAAAAGAAGTCGATTTTGATTTTGAATCCTTCCGAGAAGATGTACGAGATGAAAGATACACCTCTTCAAGAACTCTAAAGAAAACATCCACGGAGAGATCTTTACGAAGGATTGTTCGTGAACCATATGTAAATAATTTTCCATCTTTTGAAGAAAATAATTGTTTTCATGATTCTTTTGAATCTTCTTGTAAAAAGAAAATGAGAAAAGCAAAAGAAGAAAAAGAAAAAGAAATAAAAGAGAGGCAAGAGGCGAGTAAGAGAGAAAATGAGAGATTCTTGAAAGAATTCAAAAAAGTCATTGAAAAAGCCGATGAAAAAGAAAAAGAACAAAATGAGAGTGAAAATGAGATTGAAAAAGAAATTGAAAAAGAGAATGAAAAAGAGTTTGAGAGAGAAAAAGAAGTTGAACAGGAACAACGAGTGGAAAAAAATATTAAGGAAAAAGAAACGAGAGATCTCGAGAAAAAAGAATCAAGTGAAAAAAAAGTGAGCAAGCAAGGATTGTTTCCACTAACCCAACTGTTCAATCTTCTTGTGATGTAACTTTTCAGGTTCCTAAAGTCTTGTACGACAAATTCCAGCTTCACTACCTTCCAAAGGAGAGATGTTTTCGATTATTGGAGAAAGGTAAGTGCGCAAATGATAACCACCCACTTGTGATTGAAGGTAAGAAAGGTAAGGATTCCATGTGTATCAAATCAAGGCCGTGTGATTTTAAAGTTTCTCATAAAGATTTTGATGACTTATTTCCTGAAAGACTTTCATCTTTTGATTTGGCTAGTCATTATCTATCTTTTGGAGTTAATGCTCTTGTTTCAAAAAGTGCCATAAAAAGCATTTCCTATGACATGTCTTATAATGGCAATTCTGTTGATTCTTTTGGATCTGATCAGTTGATTTGTGAAAGGTTTCTGCATGAAACATTTCATCCGATTGATTTTTATCTTCAAGTTAAATCCTTAAATTTGTGTGAGAACTCTCCATGTCTTGATTTGCATTCTCGATTGAGATTCTTGAAGCGTAATTCTTTGCTTATTGGTCTGCCTGGTATTGCCAACTCTACGCTCCTGATTGATCGAGTAAGGTTTGAATCATGTGATGGACTCAGACGTTTGAAAAGTTGTATGTTCACTACTACTTTTATTGCTCGAGTGGAATTGCAGTCATGTGGTAAGTTGATTATATTTTCTTCTAACATGTTACCTGTTGGAATTCATGATCAAGTACGAGTGTTCAAGCCTAGCATATGTTACGTAGATTTGTTTTATGGAACATTTAAGTATTTTGCATCTTTTGCATTCAACTTATGTTTGCTTGATGTTCGAACTTTTGTTAAGGAAATGAAATTTGATGATTTGGTTTCCAATTTTGATTTGTTCATTAATCATTTTGCTTGGCCACACATAAAGGATTTGTTTCATTTTAACAAGGTAAGGTCGACTTATGCTATGGGACTTGAATTAAATTTCAATTATGATTTATCTTTTCCATTTAAGCCCATTGTTTTCGTTAATACTAACCCCTCTCATTTTTGTGAATTTCACCCTTCGAGAAGCATGAGATGTCGTGGTGCCTCATTGTTCATTCAAATTGATCGAAGTAAAAGGTTTGTTTTACATTACCTTTTCGAGGAGAGAAGATTTGTTTTGATTGAAAAAGGTAAAACTGTTCATGAGATTTCTTCTCCTAAATGCCGTCAAGGTAAAGTCTCTGAAAATTTTCAAATACCTTTGCTTCATTCAAATGAAGATGAAAATTTTATTGACGGGATGTTTGGAAATTATTTGAATCATGATGTGTTTGATTGTAGTTTTTGGCCTAGTATTGATTCGTTTGTGTTGGATTGTGACAATGGACATAATGTTAACACAATTATGATAATAAGCAAATGATTGAAAGATGTTGGCCATGGTACACTTTGCGTGTACAATCACATGAATTTTTGTTTTTGAATAAACATATTGAAAAGTTTTGGATGTGAATTAGTATGCTTAAATTTTTGCAAATATTCATGACTAAGTACCCTTTTATCCAACTGAATCCACATGTTTGCATTTATGGAATAAAGAAACTTTTCAATAAACTGAAGTATGTTTGTTTTGCCCAATTGAGATTATTACTATATGATATTTGGAGTACATTCTATAAGAGCTATTTGGAATTGACTAATTTGCACTTGTCATTGTCAAAATTGATAAGTCATTTTGGCAAAATACAATCAGTTTTTTGCTTAGCGTTTGGTTTATCTTTAGGTTTTTGTTGTCTTAACCCTCTATTACTTATCTATGATGGTAATGTGCCTTCTTGTTCATTGATAAACCATTACTAGGTTTGTGTGATATCTTCCATCCCATTCGATCGAGGAAAGCTGAATGAGAGGAAATACTTTCCAATAGATGAACAGCCCGACTTGAAGACAAGTCGTCTAAAAGAGGGGGGAATAATACGAGCGCGCCCAGCAAACCCTGTCAGTCAAGTCTCCTCAGTCGAGCCTTGCATAGCTGGCAAGTTGATCCCAATTCGTTTCCAGCTCCACGAGCTCCGACCAGTTCAAATTCAGCTCATTTGAGCTTGAATTAGCTCAATACTTTAGTCTTTAATTATGCCTTGTTTAATTAAATGCATCTTTAGTTAATGCCATGCATTATTGATCTACATATTTTAATTATGACATGCATTATGTGTTTTGCATTTAATAAAGCCATGCATTATTTAACTCCCATGTTAGTTTAAGTCAGCTTCATTAAATTAAGTCTTGCATTAAGTAACTCATTTGTTCATTTAGTTTGCATTTTAAAACCATGCATTTAAGCTTCTTAGTTTAATAAATGAGTTGCTGGATATTTATTCAACTCATCTTAGTTTAATTAATAAGTGTTTTTGTTGAACTTTTTTTAATAAGTGTTGCTCTTAATTAATCTAGTTACTAGGATAATTTATTGATGCATGAGTTAAAGTTCATTTAATAATGCTTCTCTTAATTAAACTAGTTGCTGGAATAAATGATGCATAAGTGTTAGTTCATTTAATTAAGTTAGTTGTTAATTTGTTTTAAGCTTAATAAATGAATAAATGTGACGGTTACATGTGTTAATTGCAGGTGACTTTTCAGCTCCCATCTATTATTATTAAAGGCTGTTATGCATTCAATAAAGTAACCTTTCAAGAAATTTCAGTTACAAAAGAGAGGGCTGTTACAAAGAAGATTTAACACATCATTTAAAAGAGTTTAAAGAGTGGATTATTGCTTCTTTAAATTTGGCAGCAAGCTTTTCAACTTCTAACCGTTTTGCTACTTCAAAAGAATTAATTCAAGCATTCAAAACACCATTAAGGTGCTGGTGACTATTCGGCTAACCAAAGGACACTTCAAGAGTCACTTTTCAAGCATTCAAGGTCAATTATGTAGCTGAATTGAAGTGAATTAAATGGTGGAGTTATTTGGTTCAAGAATTCCAAGAGACTTAGCTTTATTTCAGCTTTTAAGATGAATACTTGTGACCATTCAGCTAGTCTTTTCCTAGCCTTATAAATATGTGTGTAATCAGCCTTTGTAAAAAGATCTTTTTGCTTAGTTTAAAACACTATTGAACTTTTATGAAATTTGTGAGATTTCTTTCTTTCATATTTCGTTGAAGAACTCGTTGGCTTATCTAGGTCACTAGTGGCGTCAACCTGCCTTCTTCTTTATCCTGAACTTATCACTATCAAATAGTGTGGCGTTCACCCTTATACCAAGGTTCCTACTTTGCTAAGTAGCAGGTCGAGGTTCTACTATTCTCCATCCGACCACCTTGAAACGATACTTCTTCGTAGATGATTGGGCAAACTCGTATACGACTCGACTCACCCCGAGGCGAATCGTATTAGACCAATTAAATATGTCTAAGTTGTGTTTACTGTGTCTTGTAGGTGTTCACATTGGCTGTTGATTATTCATGCATTTGAGGATTCAATAGATGACACTAAAGGGGAGCATGCATTGGAACGTTCATGCATGAAGGAGTTGCTGATTGCTCATGTACTTGATTAGTCATGGATGCGATACGAACTTGCCTCGATGATGATTCGGTCATAATAGTTGCCCGATCGATAAATTGGGTAAGTCTTAACTTGTTTCAAAGAAGGCTAAAAATGGATAGAAAGTAGGCTTAAACATGAAGTTTTAAAATGGCTTAGAAGAATGGAGGATGAAATTAGGCTAAGGGATTTGATAAACAAAGTAGTTCGCTGAATGGGCAAAATGAAATGATAGTGGATGGGAATAAATGCTAAGTCTAGAGAATGAACTAACAATAGCAATCGTTAACCCGAGTATCAAAATAAGCACTTAGGTTGATAAGAGGATCTTGACCCGCTAAATATAGAGAGTTAGGAACCAAAGATATATTCGAATGTCACACCAGAGGTGATAAGTTCGGGATGAAACAAAGGAAAGATAGACGCCACGAGATAAAATCCCGATAAGCCAGATCAGTCCTAATGTGAATAAAGAGAATTGAATTCTCATTAGAACAATAAAGTTCATAAAATGACAAAGTTTGAAATTGAGTCCCTTACAAAGTGAAAAACATCACATATTTATAGCCTAAACAAGTAGTTAGTCGAATGGTCAAATTGGGAGTGGAGTGGACGGCAATTTAAAAGCTAGTTGGGGCTAGAACCTTCCTTAAAGCTTTTGAACGTCCTTGGAAACTTCTTTCCAAGCATGAGAAACACGATTGGACAGCATCTAGAAGGAGTCCATTTAGCTGAATATTAATGGCCAAGGTGGTGAGCTGAACAGCCTTGTCTACATTCGGTCAAAGGTGCTAAATGCTCCTTAAATGAACTACTTCGTAGAACTAAATAGCCTTAGCTTTAATGGACAGCTTGGGGCATGTCAATGGCTTTACTAGTGTGAACACTAAAGTTAAATAGCTCCTTATGTGTGAACACACATAACCAAAAAGGCAAGCAATGTGAATGGAAGATGCAGCAAGTGTGAAAGCTTTTAAGCTTGTTTTGGGAAGCTATTCGACCAGCTTGGGAAAGCAAAAATCAGCACCTTTGCTTTGTCTTTTGAGGTCCACGAAGGGATGCTTGTATGAGCTAAATCATCAGCTCATTAAGTATGCCGCCCATGCCATGTTTTAGCATAATAAATTCTGTCATGCTGCCATTAATGTCGTTCCTTGCATGCTTAGCAGCTCTTTTAATGCTGTTCCTTGCATGTACCTAGAACCAATTTAATGAAGCAAATTAATTCAACTCAAAGTACCATAAATTCAGCTACAGTATGAAGAAAATGAAATCAATTTAAGACATCATAAATTCGGCACATTAAACTAGCAGCAAACTTAAGACATATTATCATCATGTTGAGCTAAAACACACTAACACCTGCACATTAATTCGGCTAAAACAAAGATAAATTAAATAGCAACAAACACATTAATACCTGCACATTAATTTGGCTAAGACAAATTAATTAGCAGCAGCTAATAAATTTGTCCTAAAACTAGACACTTTAAAAATTATGTCCTCAACTAAAGACACATTAAAACTTTAATTAATTATGTCCAGATTTTTGTCACATTAAAATAAACTAATTATTTGAGCTGACTTTAACTAAATTAACTAACTTATTTAATTTATTCCAGCAACTAAAATAAAATGAACTAGAAAAATAAAATGAACTCAAACGAGTTCAAATGAGCTCAAACAAGCTGAGTTGATCTCCATGGAGCTGGGTAAAACCAAAATTGAGCTCCTTGAGCTGAAATTAAACTTCATCTTGCATTTGGGCCCCTCGATCTTGGGCCATTCTTGATGTTGTGGAGTTGGGTCGTAACATGATGCGACCAGATTCGCATCAGGATGTTTGGAAAAATGGGAGATAAATTTCTAAACACTCAAGTTGTCCATTCAAGTATTCAAGACATATTAAAGCATTAATTTAAGTTGGTACAAATCCCATGCTACATACATTCGGCCAAGGGAAGTGTAGGAGAATTAAAAGCTGCACTGATACGAACTCGTCTCGGAATGATTCGAGTCGTAATGTTGCCCGATCATGAATTTGAGTAAATCTGAATGGCTTGGAAAAAATAGGCTTAAAATGATGAAAGATAGGCTCAAATGGAATAGTTTGAAATGGTTATGGAAGCAAAGAATAGGATTTAGCTAAGGCTTAAAAGTGAACCAACACAATTGGACGTGTTGTGATGCGAGCACGCCCAGCGAACCCCGTCAGTCAAGTCTTCTTAGTAGAGCCTTGCATAGCTGACAAGCTGATCCCAATTTGTTTCCAGCTCCACTAGCTCCGACTAGTTCAAATTAAGCTCATTTGAGCTCAAATCAGCTCAATACTTTAGTCTTTAATTATGCCTTGTTTAATTAAATGCATCTTTAGTTAATGTCATGCATTATTGATCTACATATTTTAATTATGACATGCATTATGTGTTCTGCATTTAATAAAGCCATGCATTATGTAACTCCCATGTTAGTTTAAGTCAGCTTCATTAAATTAAGTCTTGCATTAAGTAACTCATTTGTTCATTTAGTTTGCATTTTAAAACCATGCATTTAAGCATCTTAGTTTAATAAATGAGTTGCTGGACATTTATTCAACTCATCTTAGTTTAATTAATAAGTGTTTTTGTTGAACTTTATTTAATAAGTGTTGCTCTTAATTAATCTAGTTACTAGGATTATTTATTGATGCATGAGTTAAAGTTCATTTAATAATGCTTCTCTTAATTAAACTAGTTGTTGGAATAAATGATGCATAAGTGTTAGTTCATTTATTTAAGTTAGTTGTTAATTTGTTTTAAGCTTAATAATTGAATAAATGTGTCGGTTACATGTGTTAATTGCAGGTGACTTTTCAGCTCACATCCATTACATTTAAAGGTTATTATGCATTCAATAAGGTGACTTTTCAAGAGATTTCAGTTACAAAGCAAGAGGGATGTTATAAAGAAGGTTTATACATCATTTAAAAGGAGGTTTAAGGAGCATTTTATCATCCAAATTAATTTTGGCAGCAACCTTTCCACTACCAGCCATTTTTCCCTTTTCAAAGGTTATTCAAGCATTCAAACATCATTAGGAAGCTGATTAAGAAGATGGTGTCCATTCAGCTAACCTAGGGCTAACTCAAGAGTCATTTTTCAAGCACTTAAAGTCATTCATTCAGATGAATTAAAGTGAATTCAAGGATGGAGTTATTTGGCTCAAGAATGTGAAAAGACTTGAGTTAAATTTCAGCTTTTACTTGGCACATTAAGTTGAATGTTTGTGACCATTCAGCTAGCCTATTTTAGCACTATAAATAGGTGAAATCAGCCTTTGTAACGAGATCTTTTTGCTTAGTTTAAACAACTATTGAACTTATATAAAATTTGTGAGATTTTTTTCTTTCATATTTTGTTGAAGAACTCATTGGCTTATCTAGGTCACTAGTGGCGTCAACCTACCTTCTTCTTTATCTTGAACTTATCACTATCAAATAGTGTGGCGTTCACCCTTATACCAAGGTTCCTACTTTGCTAAGTAGAGGGTCGAGGTTCTCCTATTCTCCATCCGACCACCTTGAAAACTTATAAGCATTTGGGTCAATATTTTCTAATATTGGTTCGTGTTTGTTTTTGAGATCATTTCAATTCCATTCCATTCCATCCTTTCATTTCATCATAATCGAACCATCAATTCACTTCACATCTGTTGTTTGTTATCCAATTACTATATTTATTTCCATCTTTTATTATTTTTCTATAACCGAACCTACATAAACTTCATATCCATAAACCCATATTTGAACCCTTCTTACATAGCTTATTCGTAGACTGATACGATCACGGCCCGCAAACTTTATCGAACAAGTCTGTCAAGCCGAGCATTGACATGTTGGCAAGCTGATCCCAGCTCGTTTCTAGCTCCACGAGCTCTGTCCAGCTCAAATCCAGCTTATTTGAGCTCAATCCAACTTGCTTGAGCTAAACCGAGCTCACTCTAGCTCATATTTAGCTCACGAACTAAACCTTAGCTCAACTTCAGCTTAGGAGTTTAATCTCAGCTCAACTTTAGCTTAAGGGCTAAAGCTTAGCTCATTTTAGTTTAAACTCGATTTTGTCTTTAATGCATTAAATAAAATTTGCACATATTTATTTAAGCATTAAACTTGTCTTATATTAATATTTGTTATTAATATGTTATAGTCATTACATAAATTGATTATGTTCACATAGCCGAATTAATGCATGACATTAATGTGATCACATCATGCCGAATTTATGAGTGTTCATGAGATGTCTTAATGACTTGTCTTATTTTTTTGTAGATACAATGATCAAGGATGGCACAATGTATGGATGAAGAAACATCTCTTTTGGGCATTCCATACTCATGAATGAAGAAGTATTAAATGCTGGTGCATGTACGACTAGATGCAAGGTTTCTACAAATTCATGCATGTATCGAATACATGTATGGACATTAAAGGCTAGTCCATGAATGGATCAAATGCATGGGATGATAGAATGCATGAATGGCTTAAGTGCATGTATGGTGGCTGTCTCCTAACTTTCCAAGGCACTTATTCGGCCAAGAAGTAGCTGCCAACTAATTCTATGTTGACCATAGAGCTCCTTGAACATGTTCACACTTTGAATTGACCTATAAGCTACTACACATGCATGGAGGGGTTCAAGAACGTCCAAGGGAAGGAATTAATTCAATAATTCAACACATTAATTGAATTAAGTGCATGCACAAAGGGGAGAACGAATTTACTAGGTTCATGCTACCATTTATGAACCTACATGACATTAAAGTGTTTAATTATGAAGATACATGTTCCATACAAGTGCATGAACGTCCTAAGGAGATGAATGAAACCTTTGGTGCACATACAAGTCACTTGAAGCCTTTCTTTATGACTAAGCATTCATGCACACACTTAGGGGGAAGAAAGTGTCCATTCAACTAGTGCATGAATCTGCCGAATTTATGAACTATTTTAATACATTAGTGTGAACGTTTTTATTATTGTGTGAACACCTAGATGCCAAATTTGAATGGTCATCTATGTGCCTATAAATATTTGTTTTCTTTTATTTGTAAAAGAAGGTTGCTGAACTTTGTTTATTGTTTCTTTGTTAATGAAACTATTTGGAGAGAATCTTTCTCCCATATTTCGTTGAAGACTTGTTGGCCTATCTAGTTCTTAGTTGGTGTCAACCTTGTTCCTCTTTTGAACTTATCGCTCAACCGAGTGTGGCGTTCACCCCTATACCAAGGTTCCTACTTTGCTAAGTAGCGGGTCGAGGTTTATCACTTTCATTCTCCACCTTGAAAGCCTATAAGCATTTGGGTCGATATTATCTAATATTGGTTCGTGCTTACATTTAAGAACCCTTTCTTCCATATCTATCATCTATTAACTTTTTTTCACTTTCCCTTCCAATTTAACCGAGCCTATACATATTATTCTTATCCATAAACCATCATTGAACCTTTATACATAGCTTCTGTCCTATTTTCCTATCAACTTCATTCCAAAAGTGAATTGAACGATACTTTCTCGTAGACGATCAGGCAACTCGCATACGACTCGACTCATCACCAGGCCGGTTCGTGTCATAGACGATTGGGCAAACTCGCATACGACTCGACTCACCTCGAGGCAGATCGAATCACTTAGTTTAATAAATGAGTTGCTGGTCATTAATTCAACTCATCTTAGTTTAATTAATTGAGTTTGTTTTTATGAACTTGATTTAATAGTTGCTTCTTTAAATTATCTAGTTACTAGGATAATTTATTGATGCATGAGTTAAAGTTCATTTAATAATGCTTCTCTTAATTAAACTAGTTGCTAGAATAAATGATGCATAAGTGTTAGTTCATTTATTTAAGTTAGTTGTTAATTTATTTTAAGCTTAATAATTGAATAAATGTGTCAGTACATAGCTTCCACCATTATTCACTTAAAACATTCTTTGAACAAACTGAACGATACTTCTTCATAGACGATCGGGCAAACTCGCATAAGACTCGACTCGCCCCGAGGCAGATCGTATCATTTGGTATCAGAGTATTAAAATGAGGAGTACCGACATTCGTAGCATCACCTGAATTTAGTTTGTAAGTAAAAAAAAAGTTTGAAAAAAAAGTTCAAAAAAATTTTAAAAAAAATTCAAAAAAAATTGAAATTTAAAAAAAAAAGTGTGTTAAATTTTATTCTCTTTGTATTGATACTTTTCTTGTCATCCCGATCAGGTACGTTCATTTTCTACCATTCACCCCCTACCCCAACGCCACATTTCCAAACCATTTCCATTTTCTTCCAGCCAACCCTTAATCCTTCATCATAATCCTTTGTTAAACCATTTGAAATCGACCCCTAAGCCTATGATAAGGCCTTGGCGAGTCCAAATATGAAATTACGAAAGAAAGTTTGAGAGGTAAAAGGCACGAGTGTGTGAGACTATTCGAGCGGAGGTAAAATCCAATCGAGTGTAAACATGAGTGAGAGTGCAAACCATTAATTTTTCTTTCCGAGTGAAATTGTGAGGATTTTGTTGTAAGGAATTTAATTTTTGTTTTACTTAACAAATTTCTTTTCAGCAATCAAATGATACGAACCGCCTCGGGGAGAGTCGAGTCGTATGTAGATTGCCCGATTGTCAACGAGAAGGTGTCGATGGGAATTGGAATGGAGAAGTGATTTCAGATTTGGAAGAGGCTTGAATGTCAAAGTTTGGGTTCAATAAGGGTGTTTAGTTTAGGTCTAAGAAAGAAGGAAGTTGGATAGTTGGTAGATGGTGTATGGTTCAGAAGAGAAACGAAAGTCGGTTGAATTTGGAATATTTGTGAGATGTACGAAATAAGGTAAGGTTGGTCCTAAGAACAAGTTGAACCGATATTAGTAAATATCGACCCGAGACTTATGAGTTCTTAAGAAAGGATGGTTGAAACGAAATGGACCTCGACCCACTATCTAGATAGATAGGAACCTTGGTATAAAGGGTTTTGAACGCCACACTAAAACTACTGATAAGTTCGGTTTCGTAAAAGAAATAGGTTGACACCACTACTAGGTAGATAAGCCAACAAAAATCTTAAACGAGACTTAGAGAAGAAAATTCTCACAAGAACAAAAGTTTGATTATCAAAATGGCAAAAGTCCCTTACAAAGTAACACAAGCCACAATTTATAGTGAATACAAGGGATAGTCGAATAGACTCTTGAGGTAGCTAAATGGTTGCTAAAAAATTCCAGAATTTTTGATGAAGCTTCCTTGAAGTTTCTTGTGCATGGAAAATGGCAAGGGACAGCTTCTAGATGCCTTGATTCAATAGGAACATTGAATGGGTTGTTTGGGAAGCTGACATGCAATCAATAGGTTCGGCCAAATGCTTGAATTTGAATTAATGCTGCTGCTTGGTTCAGTCGAATGTTCATGTGATTAAGGAGCTGTCTAAAGCACTTCAATAGTCTTAGAATGTGAACAAACTGATTTGAACGGCCACACATGTGTGAACAAACAAAACCGAACAGCCCTTGGTGTGAAAGGAATAATCGAGTGGGTGTGAACAGCTTTAATTTGTCTTGGGCAGCCAATCGATCTTCTTGAAGAGTTGTAAGGTTTGGCCGAATGGTCACTTAGGGGACACCAAAGATCAGCACACCAACTTTAAATCATCCATGCACCTATGCCATCCAAGGGGTAATGTACCTACAACAATTAATTCAGCAAATTAAATCCCTTTTAGACACATTAAATTCGGTAACATAAACAAATAAATCTTGCATCATAAATTAAGCTAGACATAATTAATCTTTGTAATAGTTAAGACATATTTAATTGGTCCTAATTAATTAAGTATTTAATTTAGAACATCATTAAAACATGTCCAGATTATGACAAATTAATTATTAAAACTAAATAACTAACAAAACTAACAGCAACTTAAATGATTTATTCTAGCATATTAAACGCAATAATGAAATGAGCTGAAACGAGCTCGTTGAGCTAAGTTAAGTTGAAGACGAGCTGATTTGAGCTTGAAGGAGTATGCATGGTTTGATTGGTTTGCTGGTCCAAGAGCTTTCAAAAAGTTCAGCAATCGTTTCAACCCAAACTCTATCAACTAAGGTTGTTGTTGCGTCTTTGAATCTCTTTGCTCGAGCTCGGGTGATCAGTCCTACGGGCAACTCGAGAGGATCTTCATTGGCAGCTGACAACTCGGGAAGTATGGTTGATACGAACCGTCTCCGGAAGAGTCGAGTCGTATGTAGATTGCCCTATCATCTACGAGAAGTTACGTTAGGTTTTAGATTGAGTTGAAGGTATGGTCAAGGTAGAAAGAGGGGTACGAACGGATTGGTAGGAACAAAAGGGTAGGAACAAAACGATATGAACAAATTGGTCGGTTTAGGTTCGATTAGGTAAAGAAAAGAAACGGGTTTGAACTACTAAAGGTACTTTCAAGAACCAATACCGAAATGATATCGACCCGTTGATTAAGCCTTTTGAGTTCGGCTATAGGTTTGGTAAGGGAAACCTTGACCCACTATCTAACAAGATAGGAACCTCGGTATGTTGAACGCCACACTACGAATAGTGATAAGTTCAGGTACAACAAAGAACACGGTTGACACAACTAGAACGCTAGGAACGCCAAACGAACCTTTGAACGAAATATAAGAAAAGTATGCCTCACAATTTCGGCAGCATAACATTAACAAAAGTTTCAAAACATCCCTTTTACATTGAAATCGAACAAGTATTTATAGGCCTAAGTCTAGGTAGCCGATTGGCCTTTCATGCTTACACATTAATTAAAGAAAATTCTAGAAAAATGTCCCTTAATGTACATGTCTAGATTCGGCTATGGTAATAGGAAATGAATGAATCTTCATGCTTGAGAAAACACTAAGTGAATGCATAAAGTCCAATGGCCACTTGTGAGGTTTGGCCAACCTTGTTAATTGAAGCAATGTTTGGCCAAAAAAAATACGAATTAATTGTGGACACTCCAAGGGCCATCATGTGTGTGAAAACTGAATGTTGAAGAGTCTTTTAATGTGAACAAGGTGAACCGAATAGTCTTGCCATGTGAACATAGGTGTGAACGAATTAAGGAGAGTCATGGGGAAGCTAATTGGCCAAGCTATCTTCATGCATATATGAGTGTCCTTTGGCCGAATGGTCACCTTGGAGAATGAAGAGATAGCACACCATACATGAATGGAAACATTCATGAACCTTAAAGACATTGAATATGGTCATACATGCACTTGGCCGAACATGCACCTAAGAGATTCAAGTCCCCCAACCGTCCATGCACCTTCAAAATTCATGCTTGCTTTTAATCTCCATATGTCCATTGCGTTTCTACAAGAAATGTGAACAGAATTAATTCAGACTAATGTGAACACAAATATCAACATTAAATTCGGTTATGACAAATTTAATTATCATCAATAAACACTTTTAAGACATACTTAATATAACTAATGTGAACTAAATTTAATATGTAGGATATTAATTAACTAATTATTGAACTTATTAATTAAAAAGTCAATAGTAGTCAAATGAATTCAAAGTGCACTCCACGAGCTGTTGTTTAATTCATGAGCTAAACCCGAGCTGGGCTTAAACTCGTGAGCTGTTAATGAGCTGGTCCCGAGCTAATGAGCTGGTGCGGAGCTGCATGGGAGCTAACTTGAACTAACGGTGAGCTCGGTGAGCTGAACTGAACTTGTAGAAAAGTTCGGTATGGATTTCCAAAATGGCCACTAACTGGCTCGATAGGCCTAGCATTAACATCATCCCACACATGCTGAACTAAGGCTATAACAGCTTCTTTAAATTGTTTTGCACGAGCCCTTATGATCGGCCCTTGAGGTAGCACCATCGGATCTCGGCTTGGACTTGACCTATGGGAAGTCGTGATCGTATCAGCTTGTTTAGAGGACTTTTTGTTGAATTGATGCTAAATTTAAAACTTGTGAGATTTTCAATTCTCCTTGTTCTTTCAGGAGTAAATTGACTTATCAAGTATTCTTGTGGCGTCAATCTATTTTTTGTTAAACTGAACTTATCACCTTTGGTGTGGCATTCATATACCTTTGGTTCCTGTAATTTTTTATAGTGGGTCAAGGTTCATTAATACCTCTGGTTCCTATCTTGCATAGATAGCAGGTCAAGGTTCTTTGTTGATTTTTCCTAAACCGGAATCCATCTAAGAGCTACTTTGAGACTCGGGTTAACAATCTCAATATTTTTGGTTCATTCTCTGCCCTTAGCTGAATCATCCATCCCATACTTCATTATCTTTTTTTTAGACCTTGTTTGAAGCCTATTTTCTATTATTTTCCACCATCTCGAAACAAACTAAGTCTTACTCAAATTCACAATCGGGCAATAAATACGACTCGAGAAATCATCAAAATGAGTTCATATCATTTGGTATCAGAGCTAGTGGAATTTAGGGTAAGAATTGATGTTCTCGGCATTACGGTATTATAGTTCATTTCAAAAAAAAAATTTGAATTTAAAAAAAAATTAAGTCTCCTTTCAAATTCAAGGAGTGAATATCAAGTTTTACAAGTAAAAAAAAAATAGTGAAAAAAAAAGTGTTCAAGTTCTTGTCACTGAGTTTTGAAAGTTCTACTTACTATCCAAAATCAATATTCTACTATTTGGCCACACTCAACCCTTTTCCATTTCTTGTTTCAAGCCTACCCTTTGTCCTACAATATTCTCTACCAAAACTGAACATTAATTTTGCAAGTCGATCCACAACAACTTTTTCTAATTTAAATAGTCCCTTAAGAACTTAGAGAGGTGGAGTGAGCGAAAAAAGGCAAGAGAAAGTGAGACTATTCGAGCGAGTAAAAGCCAAGTGAGTGTGATTTCTTTGTGAGTGAAACGTGAGGTTTTGTGGTGAGGTATTCACCTTCTATTTTGTTTTAATCACTTTTCTTTTCAGCAATAAAATTATGTTTTGAGAAGATTTTTCAGAATCAGAATTCCAATATGTGATGCAAGAGATGGATAGAATGGTGAAATCTAAATTTGACAAATTGCATGAACGATTGGACTGAGTGGAGGAAAGAGCCTGAAAGCAAATTTCACCAAGTAGAGGGATGAAGATAAGATCATCATGAAAGCACACATCCAATGACTATTCGAGAAGAGATTCTTATCGAGATTCCTATTCATCAAGGAATTCGAGAGGAAATGAGGTGAGTTATGAGTTTGAAACCTTTCAAGGTGACAAACAAGAACGTAGAAATTTCACTTCAAGTGCCTTAAAGTATTCATCCATGGAGGAACATTCACGAAGAGATGATCATTTTCCTTATGTAGATGCTTTTCCTTTTGTCCAAAGGAAAGCTTGCCATTCTGATTCCTTCTTATTGTCTTCATCTTGTAATGAAAGGAAAAGAGAAAAAGAAATAACAAGAAAAGAGAGACAAGAGATGTTGATGAGAGAAAATGAGCCAATATGGAATGAAATCGAGAGACGAAAAAAAAATAAAAGAAAAAGAAATTGAGAATGAAAAAGACCAAAAAGAGATTGAGAGCAGAAAAGAGTGCGAGCAAGAAAAGCATTTTGAAAAAGAAAGCAAGAATGTGAAAGAAACAAGTGACCTTGAGTTTTCAAAAATAAAAGAGATTGAAAAAGAGAGAGAATTTGAACATGAGATTAAAAAATAAATGAGTGGAAAGGATGAGAAAGAACAAGAAAAAGTGAGTGTTGTTTTAACTAACCCAAATATGAGTTGTCCTTGTTCTGTTTCTTCTTTTCAGATTTCTCAATGATATTTTCAGATCATAGATGACCTTAGTCCACCGGCGCTTAAAGGTAAGCAAGATGGCAAGATGAGTTTCTGTAGCGAAAATTACCGCGTTGACAAGTGTGTTGGTGAAGTAAGTATAAATTAGCATAAACAATTTTCAAATTTGTGTGTTAAAAAGTTGCCATGTAAAACTCTTAGTCTGATTGTTTGTGATGGTGGTAAGATGTTTTTGCTTTGTTGTGTAAATTTCGCATGTTTGTGTAAGTTTGATCAAATGAAACTTGAGATATATGGCTGTTTGAATGTTGGTATGTTCACATTTTCTTTGTTTAGCACATTTGGTAAAAGGTTTTCGTGTAAGATGATTAATTTATCCGGTTGTGTTGTTCCTGAGACATCTTTAAATTCTTGTGCGAAATACTCATGTCTCTACATGTCAGTTTGAAAAAGAATCGAGAAGTTTGATTGTATGAATTTGTTTTTGCCTACATCCTCTTTATTTGGCATGTGTGACTTCTTGATGAAAAAGGAATTCTTGCTACATTTTGGACAGAATGATCAAAATCATGTGTTTAATCCTAGAGTTTGATATTATGAATCATCCATGAGAGAAAGCAAGCATCATAAATTTTGTTTGAATGAATGTGTAAATAATTTTTGCTTGTATGTTGCTTTGTCTTTAAGTCTGAAAATGAGACATGTGAATCTTGTTGGCCTACCAAGTCAAAATCAAATCTTTGATTCCGAAGGTTGTTCTATATTGTTCCTTAATAGATTCGAACATGTGTTGCATGATTTTAAATTTAATGTGCTTCATGTTCTTCATAAGTTACCAGCCATGAATTTTTCTAGTCAAATTGAAATGGTGAACAAAGACTTTGTCTTTGATCCCAGTGAATGTTGTTCCATATCATTGTTCAAGGGATTTGGACCAGGGAATTTTAATTTCTGAGACTATAATCTTCGAATACTTTTTGAATCTGGTTTGTTTCCGTCAAAGAAAAAGTTAAGACCGATTTCTATTTTTGATCCCGATATTGGTTTATTTGTGAATAAAATCTCAAAAAATTCCTTTGTGTTTAACCTTCATCATGTCACTAATTTGATTTGTTCTTTTGTAGGTGACGATGTGAGGTGGTAATCTCTTAAAGAGGGAGGGCATGCAAATGACCTTGTTTCTTTTCGAGCCATTTATGGCTCTCAGACTGTTGAAAATGATTTTGTCTGGATCATGAACAAAAAGGTTTGTGATCATGAAATTTTTTTCGAACAAATGGCCCAATTTGAGGACAAATCATCTTCAAGAGGGAGGGGATGATGCGAACCTAGTTGCATCATGTTTTGACACAACTCAATGTCATCGAGAGTGGCCTAAGCTCGAGGGGCCCAAGTGCAAAATGAAGCTTAATTTCAGCTCAATGAGCTCAATTCTAGCTTCTTCAAGCTCGTCTAGTTCAATCCGAGCTCATTTAGCTTAACTTCAATCCATTTTTAATTTACTGGAATAAACTTGAATAATATTTAAGTTCAAGTAATAAATGTGTTTAGTTAATTTAGTTTAATTAATTAAGTTGCTGGGATAATTACTCATCTTAGTTAATTGAGTTCATCTTAGTTAATTAAGTTGCTGAAATAAATTACTCATCGTAGTTAATTAAGTTCATCTTAGTTAATTTAGTTACTGGAATAATTTATTGTTGCATGTGTTTTTTTAAGTTTTATTAATTAAGCTTATTAAGTCTAATATGTGTTTAAATGTGATATGAACTCGCCTCGGTGATGAACTGAGTCGTAGATGTTGCCCGATCGTAAATTGGGTAAGTCTTGGTTCGATTGAAAAGAAGGTGAAAATCAAGTATGGAATAGGCTCAAAAGGGTTTCAAAGAAAGGATTAGGATAGTTGGATGATAGATAGGGAGAAATGGCTAAGGCCAAAGAATGAACCAACAATATTAAGATTATTGACCCGAGTCTCAAAAATGGCACTTAGGTTGTAGATGATGGTAAAAGCAATGGAATAGTTAAAATGGAAGGATAAATTGAAAATAAACCTCGACCCACTATCTATGGAAGATAGGAACCTTGGTATAGTTTGAACGCCACACCAACAAAGGTAATAAGTTCGGGATAACAAGGAAAGATTGATGCCATGAGACGAATGTCTGATAAGTTAGATCAGTCCTAATGTGAATAAAGAGAATTGAATTCTCACTAGAACAATAAAGTTCATAAAATGACAAAGTCTGAAAATTTGAGTAACCTTTACAAAAATGAAATTAACACATATTTATAGTAAAAACTAAGGGATAGCCAAACAGGCATATGAGCAACTAAATGGACTTTGAATTTAGCTTTTAATGAGCTGGAAATTTCCAGAATTATCCATGAAGGTGCCATGAAACTTCCCCAGTCTTGAGAACGTCTATGGTCAGCTTCTAAGGTGTTTTCGTGCAGCTGGAAATATTTAAAATGAATGAGAACTGATCAGCCACTTGGGAAAACTGAATGGGTAGCTTGTGATTAGCTAGAAGGGCTGAAATTTCCTTAAAGCTTCCTAACCAACTGAAAGGAATTAATGAGCTGAAAATCCCTTGGGAAATTTAGCCAAATGAATGCATGAGGATTAATTGATACGCATTGCCTCGGTTGAGACTTTGATGTGATCCAGCTCGGGTGATTGAGTCGAATTCACGTAGTTGCCCGATCATAGACGAGAAGAGTTGTTCGTGCCTTGGTTTTGAAAGTAGAAGTTAGATGGATAGGTTTGATTAAAACGAAAGGGTTTTAAAGTAGTGAAAAGAGTATTGATAGGTTCAGCTAAGGAAAGCAAAGTTGGATGTTGGATAGATGGTTTGGTTTTGGTAATAACAAGAAAGAAATTCGAAAGAGGGAAATGGATTAACAAACTTAACGTCAGGAATGATTCAACACTAAAAAGTGTCACCCCGGTTCCTATATTGTTAAGGTGAATAAATGGAATAGAAGAATAGGTGAATGCCACACCAAAGATGGTGATAAGTTCAAACAAGATCCGTAGACGCCACTAGCACAAACTAGATAAGTCTTCGAAACTTGTACGAGATATGAGAGGAAGCAACCTCACAAGAACAATGTTCATTCAATAATTTTGGCAAAAGTCCTTTTACAAAGAAATAAGTAAACTATTTATAAGCCTAAGATGTCTATTGATATTCGCCATCTATGATGTTCACACTAACTTAAATTCTGTTCACATTTGTATTTAGCATGTTCACACAAAAGCATTAAAATTCGGCTCATGCTTGAAGATGGTGCATGAATTGGCCGAACCATCATGTTGCTTCACTTGATGCATTCATGCATACTTAGCCTTGAATACTTGAATGGATATCTTGGATATGCATGATACATGCATGAAACGTCCTAATGCATGTTCTTCCTTAATTATGGTCCATGAATCTTCAAATACATGTACATAAAATAGCCCCCACTTGTATGAACGTCCCCAATACATGAATTCCTTCAAATGCCATCCATTGAACACTAGTTGTGCATGCATCCTTCCATACGATGTATTTAAGCCAGGCATGTACTTGCATTAATGGCTCCTTCATGTATTCGGTCACTTTGTGGTACTTAACTCTTGGCCAAAAGGTTGCTTAGGGATCACCAATAGCCAGCCCACCATGCATAAAATCGTTCATGCATGAACTCTCATAATCCATGTACCTGGCCGTGCATGAATCTCATTTAATGTACTCAATACATTCGGTTGAACCTACAAGAAACATGAACACATTAAATCCCAATGTATATTTGGCTGAACATGTTAAGAGCATGAACTAGACATCATAAATATCATGTTAAGCTAAACTAAACACATTAATTAAAGACTAGCTAGTAGCATTAAGTTCGGCTAGCTCAAACTAAGTGAAAACATTTAATGAACTTATTTGAGCTAGGATTTTCGTTAATGAGCTGTAGCAAACTAATTAGTATAAAACTAAAACTTAGTTTAATTTATTGAAATGAAGAACGAGCTAAAAGTAAGCTCGATTGAGCTCAAACGAGCTGAAATGAGCTGAATTGAGCTGGATGGAGCTCGAGAAGCTAGAAACGAGCTAGGAACAGCTTGCCAACAATGCATGGGTTCTTTGGATAGTTGCTTCAAGCTGATTTGTGAGCATTGGGCCTTGTTTCGAACCAAGGTGTTGCACTAGAAGCTAAAATAGCTTGTAGGAAATGCTTAGCATGAGCTCGAGTTATGGGTCCTTTTGGCAGCTCGATAGGATCTTGATTCGCACTTGAGGGTGCCCCGGGTGTGCATACATCAGAAGAACTAGCAACCCTTTGGTGTTCACGAAAAGGATTCATAGGAAAACAAAATATCACCAGTTGAAAGTTTAATTCTTTGTCCATTGAGCTCCACAAAAAGGCAAATGGGGAAAGGAAGAATCGACAGCTTTTTTTTTAATGCCATCCATGCATGCTTCATAGCTCCTTTAATGACGTCCCTTGCATGCTGAACAACTCCTTTAATGCCTGCTTTTGCTGTACATTAAATTCAACACATTAGTCAGCTTAAGATATAAATTCGGCTGCAGCATGGAGTAAATTAAATTAATTAAATTCGGTTGGACATTTAAGTAGCAACATGAAATAAATTCAGTTAAGACATCATAAATAGCTCAATTGATTTGTCTAAGCTTAAGACACTTTAATGAGTTGTTTGAGCTAGGACAAATTAAATGAACCTAAGACACTTTAAAACTTAATTAATATGTCCAGAATTTTAACACATTAAAATGCAATTTAATTACTTGAGCTGAAATTTAAATAATTAACTAACACATTCCAGCAACATAAATGCATTAAAATAAATAAATTCAAATCAGCTTAATGAGCTAGCTTTGGCTGAATTAAGCTCCCTTGAGCTGAAACGAACTAAATGAGCTTGTAGAATGTTGCAAATTGAGCTACTTAAATTGGTCTCTTGACGTTCGGCCATTCCTTCTATCCCAACTGATACGAGCTCGCCTCAACTTGATTTGAGTCATAATAGTTGCCCGATCGATAAATTGGGTAAGTTTGAATGGTTTGCAAATTGGGAATGAAAACAAGGAAGATAGGTTCAAATGGTTAGTTTCGTAATGGATGTGGAAGCGAGTTGATGGTTTGATTTCAAGAAGGCTGAAAGAGAGATGGATAAATGGCTATCAAAGGGATCAAACAAGGTTAAAGGAAATTTGATGATAGGTGAATGAAAATCGGCTAAGGCCAAGATTGAACCAACGTTATAGGAAAAGTTGACCCGAATCTTAAAGTAGGCACTTAGGTCGACAAGAGAACTTGACCCGCTAACTATAGAGAGTTAGGAACCAAAGATATGTTTTGAACGCCACACCGGAGGTGATAAGTTCGGAATAAAACAAACGAAAGATAGACGCCACGTGGCGAAATCCCGATAAGTCAAATCAGTCCTAAAGTGAATAAAGAGAAATGAATTCTCACTAGAACAATTAAGTTTATATAATTAACAAAGTCTAAAATTGTCTAATCTTTACAAATGAAATTTAACACATATTTATAGCCTAAAACATGGGGCAACTGAATGGACTATTAGGGAGGCTGAATGGACATTTTTAATTCAGCCTTTAAATGAGCTGAAATTTCCAGAAAAATTTAGAAAAATTCTAGGATGCTTCCTCCAGCCTTGAGAACAAATTTGGATAGCTTCCAAGGTGTCTTCATGCAGCTGGAATCATTTAAAATAAAGGTGAGCTGATCAGCCACGTAGACAGCCGAATGGTCACCTTGTAATTCAACTAGAAGAGTTGAAAATTTCTTAGAAGTTGCCAAGAAAGTTCCTTGAAGTTTCCTCATCAGCTGGAGAATTAGATGAGCTGAAAATTCCCCTTGTTGTATTTGGCCAAGTGAGTGAACAAGTCTAGGTGCTGCTTTGGTTAGCTGGACAGTCAAAGGGCATTTAAATAAGCTTAGAAAACTTCAATGGGCAGCAATATTCAGCTGATATCTTAGTGAAGAAGCATGACCATTGAGATGTCCAAGGCGTCACTTTAAAAGAATGTAATTGCTGCAGCTGGAAATTAAATCATTAAGGTTGCATTAAATTCGTCCATGCATGTTTTCTCCAGCAGCCTTTAATGCCTTTGTTGTTCACGAAAAAGGAGTTTTGAAAATGCTGGACCATTCCCTCACTTAATGTGCCGTCCATTGCATGTACCTGCACCAAGTTAATGAAGCAAATTAATTCATGTTAAACACATTAAATTCAGCACATTAAACCTGCAGCAAAGTTGAGACAATTTAAATTCATGGTTTTAATCACAAAACACGTTAATAACATGTCTAAACAAGGACATATTTATGACCCACGTTTTAATGGTAGGACAACCATTAAATTCGGCTTAGAAAAATAAATAGCAGCAGCTAATTAATTTGTCTTAAACTTGACGTATTAAATTCATGTCCTCAACTAAGACACATTAAAAACTATGTATTAATATAAGACATATTTAATAATTTAAATTAAAATGTCCAGATTTAAACAAATTTATTAAACCTTAACTAAATAACTTAAATAACTAATTTATTCCAGCTTAATAAAATGCAAGAATTAGAATTTAAAGATGAGCTCAAACGAGCTTATTTAAGCCAAGCTCGTTGAACTGAAATCAAACTTCATCTTGCACTTGAGCCCCTCGAGCTTAGGCCATGCTCGATGTTGCCGAACTGATTTGTAACATGACGCGGCTAAGTTCGCATCACCAACTAGAGCAATGTAACTTGACAAAACTTTTTGAAACCTCTTGGCACCGGCTCGAGTGATTGGTCCTGATGGCAGCTCCATAGGTTCGGCATCTAACTCCTTGGCCGAGCTCGCATCATTCCCCCCTCTTTGAGGTGATTTGTCCCCAAATCGTCACCTACATCAAAAGGGGAAAGGTCAGCAACGTTAAAGCTTGCACTCACTCCATACTCACTGGGTAAATCGAGTTTGTAAACGTTATCGTTGATCCACTCCAATACTTGGAATGGACCATCAGCCCTTGGTAGAAGTTTTGATTTTCTTTGCTCAGGAAACCTCTCTTTGAGCATGTGGATCCAAACCCAGTCACCGGATTCGAATATGACTCATTTGCACCCCTTGTTTGCTCCTCTAACATATTGTTTAGTTCTCCTTTTGATATTATCTTTGACGTTCTTGTGAAGCTGTTTAACAAAATTGGCCTTCTTTTTGCCATCTACATGCACTAACTGATTAGAAGCCATAGGAACCAAGTCGAGAGGGGTTATAGGGTTAAAGCCATATACTACTTCGAAAGGAGAATGTTTTGTTGTCGAATGAATCGTGCGATTGTAAGCGAACTCCACATGAGGTAAACACTCTTCCCACAGCTTCAAATTCTTCTGAAGGATGGCTCGAATAAGGTTGACAAGATTCGGTTAACTACCTCCGTTTGGCCATCCGTTTGGGGTGGCACGTCGTCAAAAATAGCAATTTGGTGCCTAACTTGCTCCACAATGTCCTCCAAAAATGACTTAAAAATTTTGTGTCGTGATCGGAGATGATAGTACGAGAGATCCTATGCAACCTAACAACTTCCTTGAAAAATAAATTAGCAATGTTAGTAGCATCATTAGTTTTATTACAAGGTATAAAATGAGCCATTTTCGAGAAACAATCCACAACAACAAATATCGAATCCTTTCCTTGTTTGGTTCTAGGAAGCCTAGAATGAAGTCCATTGAAATTTCAACCCACGGTGCATTCGGTATAGGCAACGGTGTGTACAAACCATGTGGTTTGATCCGTGACTTTGCTTTCTTACAAGTAATGCATCAATCACACTTCTTTATTACATCACGTTTCATCTTGGGCCAATAGAAGTGTTCGTGCAATATGTCTAAGGTCTTCTCAACTCCAAAGTGGCCCATAAGTCCACCACCATGGGCTTCATTAAAAAGCACTTCAATAACGGACCTTTGGGGTATATACACAACCTTCACAAAAAAGATAGCCTTCATGCTGAAAATACTTTTCATATGCACCATGCAAACAACATTTATATGTTTCACCAAAATCAACATCAGTTTTATAAAGATCTTTCATAAATTCAAAACCAAGCAGTTTAGAATCCAATAAATTAACAAGTGCATACCTTCGTGATAATGCGTCGGTAACAATATTTTCCTTACCTTTCTTATACTTTATCACGTAGGGAAATGACTCCAAATATTTCACCCACTTGGCATGACGTTTATTGAGCTTCGTTTGTCCTTTGAGGTGCTTTAAGGCTTCGTGATCCGTATGGATTACAAATTCCTTTTGCCATAGATAATGTTGCCAAGTCTCTAAGGCTCGGATCAAGGCATACATCTCCTTGTCATACGTCAGATAGTTCAACGTGGCCCCATTGAGTTTCTCGCTAAAGTAGGCTACAGGCCTTCCATCTTGCATCAAAACAACTTTAATGCCAATTCTTGAAGCATCACATTCAACCTCGAATGTCTTGTTAAAATCAGATAAAGATAATAACGGAGCATTAGTTAGACATTCTTTAATTTTATTGAATGCATTTTCTTGATCATCAGTCCAATGAAAGGGTGAGTTTTTCTTGATAATAGTCGTCAAGGGGGCGGCTAAGGTACTAAAATTAGGCCCAAACCTTCTGTAGAAGCTTGTCAACCAGTGAAAACTCCTTGGCTAATACTTGTTGGACACGACCACTCATTGATCTCTTTGACCTTTTTTTGGTCAACTTCTAAGCCACGGGCACTTACCACAAAACCTAAGAACAAAACCTCATCAATGCAAAAAGAACATTTTTTTAAGTTAGCACAAAGTACCTCTTTTCGCAAAACTTCTAACACCGTACGCAGATGTTGAAAGTGATCTTCCAATGACTTGCTATAGATCAAAATATCATCAAAATATACAACACAAAATTTTCCAAAAAAAGCACATAAGATATGATTCATCAAACGCATAAAAGTACTAGGTGCATTCGTAAGACCGAATGGCATTACCAACCATTCATACAAACCATACTTAGTCTTGAATGCGGTCTTCCACTCGTCTCCCTCCCGCATACAGATTTTATGATAGCCACTCTTTAGGTCAATCTTTGAGAAGAGTTGGGCTCCGCTGAGTTAGTCGAGCATGTCATCGAGACGTGGAATAGGATGTCTATATTTGACGGTGATTTTATTAATAGCGTGGCAATCAATGCACATTCGCCATGAACTATCCTTTTTAGGCACTAGCAAGACAGGAATTGCACACAGACTTAAGCTTTCGCGAATGTAGCCTTTTTCCATTAACTCGGCTACTTGCTTTTGCAACTCCTTCATTTCCTCAGGATTAATTCAATAAGCTGGTCTATTCAGAATAGCCGCACCAGGCACAAAGTCAATTTGGTGCTTGATGCCTCGAATGGGAACCAACCCGTTTGGCACTTCATCGAGAAATACGTCTCCAAATTCCTGCAAAAAAGAAACAATAGGAGAAGGCAAAGATCTTTCAATCTCGTTAGTTTCCAACAAGCATTCTTTGTACATAAGTACAAGAATGGGTTGCTTTGTCAATAATAACTTTCGAATTTCTCGCTTTCTTGCAAAAACACTCGTTTTTTCATTCTCACTCTCATTTTCTTTCTCTTTTGTCACTCGTGTTTTTGACTCACTTTTTTCACTTTTTCCACTCTTTTTCTTTTCATTCTTTTTATTTTGCTCTTTTTCTTTTGATCTCTCCACAGATTGCTTCATTTTGAGCTAATCTTCATAAACTTACTTTGGTGTGAGAGGGGCTAACGTGATGTTTCTTCCAAGATGCTTCAACGAATACCTATTCGTGTAACCATCATGAACTACTCTTTGGAAAAATTTCCAAGGATGCCCCAATAGAAGGTGTCCCGCATGCATCGGCACAACATCACAAATCGCCTCGTCTTGGTATTTGCCTATTGAAAATGCCACCTTCGCTTGTTTGGTTACTTTGAGTTCACCACCGTCATTTAGCCATTGCAATTTGTAGGGATTTGGGTGCTTGCTAATGGCTAAACCGAGTCTTTCAATGAGCATGGTACTCACAGTGTTGGTGCAGCTCCCTCCATCGATTATCAAGCTGTACACTTTGCCTTGAACGTGGCAGTGAGTGTGAAATATGTTTTCTCGTTGTTGTTCTTCTTTAACTCCTTGGATATTTAGACTTTGTTTTACAACGAGAATCTCTCCTTCAATGGGAAACTGAAGTTCTTCATCTTCATCAGTTGGAATTTCAAGCTCCTCCTCCTTTTCATCTTCGGACTCAATTTCGCCATTTGGTCGCACCACCATCACCCGTCGGTTGGGACATTGACTAGCAACATGGCCACGTCCTTGACACTTAAAATAGTTGATATCTTGAGAACGGTTGGAAGCAGGCTCGTTCTTGTTCTTGCTAGTTTCGCCACTTGATTGATTGGGCTTGGTAGCAACGAAAGGCTCCTTGGGACAAATAAGAACTTTGCTCATCCTTTGACTCCATTTATTAGTAGAAGATGATGGATAGGATCGATTGGCTCCCTTCTGTTTCAATTGTTTCTTGACTTTTATTGCCATATGGACCATGTCCATCACTTCAACGTAGTGCTGAAGTTTCACGTTATTGGCAATATCACAGTTCAAGCCAGCTAGGAATCTTGCCATCGTCGCTTCACGATCTTCCTCCATGTCAGCTCGTATCATGGCAACCTCCAATTGTTTATAGTAATCTTTGAAGCTACGGTTGCCTTGAGTGAGATTTTGTAGCCGTTGGTATAAGTCCCTATGGTAGTATGAGGGAGTGAATCATTTTCGCATGACAGCCTTCATTTCGGCCCACGTCGAAATAGGCCTCTCGTCGTTCCTCCTTCGGCTAGTCACAAGCTGATCCCACCATACGATTGCATAATCAGAAAACTCTATGGCTGTGAGCTTTACCTTTTTGACCTCTGAGTAATTATGACACTCGAAGACGAGCTCGACTTTTTTCCCACTCTAGATATGCTTCCGAATCATTTTTGTCTTGGAATGGTGATATGGACATTTTAATGTTTTTGATGTTGTCGTTGGAACGATCTCTTTCTCGATGACCCCGATTTTGTTAGCCTCGATTCTGTATACTCCGAGTAAACTCTCTTGATCACTTGACTCATAAGGCTCCTCGCGATTCTGATTAGGACGCCCACGCCTACGCCTTTCATCTTCAAGGGTTCCTTCTCGTTGTTCTCGTGTCTCTACTTGGTAGAGTCGATCCTCGATGGGCTCGATCTTACGATCAAAAAGCCTTTCCATCTCACCCATTAAGGCTTGTACAGTTAAATCTGGCACTCCTCCACCCGTAACATTGTGAATGGGTCGCAATCCTCCTTCCTTCATTTGATTTCTCTCGGGGCTTCTAGACATGAGAATTTAATCACACAACAAAAACTCACACGTCAGTCACAAAGAAAAGTGATACAATTTGCCTCGGGGTGAGTCGAGTCGTATGCGAGTTTGCCCAATCGTCTACGAAGAAGTATCGTTCGGTTTGTTCAAAGGATGTTTTAAGTGAATAATGGCGGAAGCTATGTAAAAAGGGTTCAAAGATGGGTTTATGGATATGAAGTTTATGTAGGTTTGATTATAGAAAAATAATAAAAGATGCAAATAAATATAGTAATTGGATAACAAACAACAGATGTGAAGTGAATTGATGGTTCGATTATGATGAAACGAAAGGATGGAATGGAATGGAAATGATCTCCAAAACAAACACAAACCAATATTAGAAAATATTGACCCAAATGCTTAAAGTTTTCAAGGTGGTCGGATGGAGAATAGAAGAACCTCGACCCACTACTTAGCAAAGTAGGAACCTTGGTATAAGGGTGAACGCCACACTATTTGATAGTGATAAGTTCAGGATAAAGAAGAAGGCAGATTGACGCCACTAGTGACCTAGATAAGCCAACAAGTTCTTCAACGAAATATGATAGAAAGAAATCTCACAAATTTCATATAAGTTCAATAATGTTTTAAACTAAGCAAAAAGATCTTTTTACAAAGGCTGATTTCACCTATTTATAGTGCTAAAATAGGCTAGCTAAATGGTCACAAACATTCAACTTAATGTGCCAATTAAAAGCTGAAATTTAACTCAAGTCTTTTCACATTATTGAGCCAAATAACTCCATCCTTGAATTCACTTTAATTCAGCTGAATGAATGACTTTAAGTGCTTGAAAAATGACTCTTGAGTTAGCCCTAGGTCAGCTGAATGGACACCATCTTCTTAATCAGCTTCTTAATGATGTTTGAATGCTTGAAATAACCTTTGAAAAGGGAAAAACGGCTGGTAGTGGAAAGGTTGCTGCCAAAATCAATTTGGATGATAAAATGCTCCTTAAACGTCCTTTAAATGATGTATAAACCTTCTTTATAACAGCCCTCTTGCTTTGTAACTGAAATCTCTTGAAAAGTCACCTTATTGAATGCATAACAGCCTTTAAATGTAATGGATGTGAGCTGAAAAGACACCTGCAATTAACACATGTAACTGACACATTTATTCAATTATTAAGCTTAAACAAATTAACAACTAACTTAAATAAATGAACTAACACTTATGCATAATTTATTCCAGCAACTAGTTTAATTAAGAGAAACATTATTAAATGAACTTTAACTCATGCATCAATAAATAATCCTAGGAACTAGATTAATTAAGAGCATCACTTATTAAATAAAGTTCAACAAAAACACTTATTAATTAAACTAAGATGAGTTGAATAAAAGTCCAACAACTCATTTATTAAACTAAGATACTTAAATGCATAGTTTTAAAATGCAAACTAAATGAATAGATAAGTTACTTAATGCAAGACTTAATTTAATGAAGCTGACTTAAACTAACATGGGAGTTACATAATGCATGGCTTTATTAAATGCAAAACACATAATGCGTATCATAATTAAAATATGTAGATCAATAATGGATGGCATTAACTAAAAATGCATTTAATTAAACAAGGCATAATTAAAGACTAAAGTATTGAGCTGATTCGAGCTCAAATGAGCTGAATTTGAACTGGTCGGAGCTCGTGGAGCTGGAAACGTGATACGAACTCGCCTCGGAATGATTTGAGTCGTAATAGTTGCCCGATCGTAAATTGGGTAAGTTTTGGCTTGTTTAAAAAGAAGGTTGAAAATGGGTTGAAAATAGACTTAAAACAAGGGGTTTAAAATGGTTAATGGAAAGATAGGATAAATTTGGCTAACAAGAAATTAAAAGAAGGTTGGTAGATGGATGGACCTTGACCCGTTACTTAGAAAAGTAAGAACCAAAGGTATAATTGAAGGGATGAACGCCACACCAGGTTGGTGATAAGTTCAGAAAAAAATAAAGGAGAGATTGACGCCACGAGATGAAATCCTGATAAGTCAAATCAGTCCAAAAGTGAATAAAGAGAATTGAATTCTCACTAGAACAATGAAGTTCATAAAATGACAAAGTATCCAATTGTGTAACCTTTACAAATGAAATTTAACAATATTTATAGCCTAAAACATGGTCAGCCAAATGGTCTAAAAACTAGCTGAATAGTCACTTAATTCAGCCTTTAAATGAGCTGAAATTTCCAGAAAAAATTCAGGAAAATTCCAAGAAACTTCTCCAGCCTTGAGAACGTCTTTGGACAGCTTCTAAGGTGTCTACATGCAGCTGGAATTAATTGGAATGGATAGGAGCTGATTGGCCACATAGGAAACCAAATGGGCAGCTTGTGATTCAGCTAGAAGGGCTGAAACTTCCTTGAAGGTTCTTAGCAGCTTTGGGAACACCAATGGGTAGCACTTTGCTGATTCCAATCAACTAAAATTAAACAAAGTTAATTAAGAGGCTGAATGGAGCTGATTAGCCTTGCTAAATTCGGCCAAAGAGGTGAATGGCCTTTAATGAGCTGCTTTGATAAGCTGAATGGGCTGGAAGAATTTATTGGCAGCTTGAAACACTTCAATGGTCAGCTTGGGAGAAAGAAGAATAGCAGCTCTTCATGTGTCCTTTGCTGTTCACGAAAAAGGTGTTTGGAAAACTAAACCAGCAGCCCCATATAAATGCCGTCCAATGTATGTAGCTGCACAATTAAAACCAACAAATTAATGGAGTTTAAGACATCTCAAAATCGGCAGCATTTAATTAAAACAAGACATCATTAATTCGGCACATTAAACCGACAGCAAACTTAAGACATATTATCATCATGCTTGAGCTGGAACACACTAACACCTGCACATTAATTCGGCTAAAACAAAGACAAATTAAATAGCAGCAAACACATTAATACCTACACATTAATTCAGCTAAGACAAATTAATTAGCAGCAGCTAAAAACTAGACACATTAAAAATTATGTCCTCAACTAAAGACACATTAAAACTTTAATTAATTATGTCCAGATTTTTGTCACATTAAAATAAACTAATTATTGAGCTGACTTTAACTAAATTAACTAATTTATTTAATTTATTCCAGCAACTAAAATCAAATGAACTAAAAAATTAAATTGAACTCAAACTAGTTCAAATGAGCTCAAACAAGCTGAGTTGAGCTCTATTGAGCTGGGTAAAACTAAAATTGAGCTCGTTGAGCTGAAATGAAACTTCATCTTGCACTTGGGGCCCTCGAGCTTAGGCCATGCTCGATGTTGCCGAACTGATTTGTAACATGACGCGGCTAGGTTCACATCAAAACGAATTAGGATCAGCTTGCCAGCTATGCAAGGCTCGACTGAGGAGACTTGACTGACGGGGTTCGCTGGGCGTGCTCGCATCAAAAAGTCACTCAATTTTGGCTTTTATTTCTCTCAGATAGTCTCATTGCTCCCTTGCCTTTTATCGCTCAATTTTTGCCTCTCGAAGTTCTCCTCAGACTACGTAGATGAATCAATACCGTTGGGGTCAGTTTACAAAAGTGATATGGTTAAGTGAGGAACGATGTAGGGGTTAAGGGTAGGCTAACAACAAAGAGAAGAGGGGTTAAGTGTGGCTAAGGACTTTGGGTTATAGAGGTGATTTTGGGCAGAAGAAAAAATACGACTAAATTTTTTTTCTAAATTTTTTTAATTCGAATGTTTTTAATTCATAATTTTTTTCAATGAATATATATTCCCTTTTTTTTATAAAATTCAATCCCAAGAATTCTAAATATGTTGATACTTACGTCAATTTAAGCAGCTCTGATACCAACTTGATACGTATTCGCTCGGTTGATACTTGAGTCGTAATGTTTGCCCGATCGTACATTGGGTAAGTTTAAGGTTCTTTCGAGAATGGTTGAATGGAAAGAAGGGATTAGGTCCAAAATGGTTCTATGTGGTTACTGGATAGTTTAAGAAATGATGATGTGATTCGGCTAAGGATTCAAGTTTGAACTAACACAATATTGGTGACACAATATTGGTGTGCTAACCCATAACTTATGTGAACACTTAGGCCGAGAATGCGATGGAAGGGTAATTGGATAGTTGATAAAGACCTCGACCTGCTATCAAAGATGATAGGAACGTCGGTATAATTTGAACGCCACACTTTGGGAACAAAGTGATAAGTTCGAACAAAGACGGGTTGACGCCACAAGGGTTACTTGATAAGTCAAACAAGTCTTTGGAGAACAATGAAAGTTGAGAACAAACTCACAAAATAAACAAAGTTCATAAAATTGTTCATTAGCCTCCTACAAGTGTAAAACATCTCATATTTGTAGGCTTTTGCAAAGGTCGGCCAAATAGACATTTAGAGGAATTAAATGGACAGCAACCTAATCCTTAAGAATAGGAAATTTCCTTGAAGCTTTCTAGCTCCTTCCATGAACTTCCTTGAGCTTAGAGACGCCAATGGACACTTGTAGAAGGATTCAATCAGCTGGAATTGAATGAAGTAATTGGGATGAGTTGAAAATAAATGCTGAGATGAAAAGTCTTGGAATGTTAATGCTCAGCTTGGACGCCTTGGAAGAATAATCAGCAACACACTTGGTTTTAATGATTCACGAAAAAGGCGCATTGAGGAGAAGAACTAGCAACCCTTTGGTGTTCACGAAAATGATTCATAGGAAAGCAAAATATCACCAACTGGAAGTTTAATTCTTTGTCCATTGAGCTCCACAAAAAGGCACATGGGGAAAGGAGGAATTGACAGCTTTTTTTTTAATGCCATCCATGCATGCTTCACAGCTCCTTTAATGACGTCCCTTGCATGCTGAACAACTCCTTTAATGCTTGCTTTTGCTGCACATTAAATTCAACACATTAGTCAGCTTAAGATATAAATTCGGCTGCAGCATGGAGTAAATTAAATTAATTAAATTCGGCTGGACATTTAAGTAGCAACATGAAATAAATTCGATTAAGACATCATAAATATCTCAATTAATTTGTCTAAGCTTAAGACACTTTAATGAGCTGTTTGAGCTAGGACAAATTAAATGAACCTAAGACACTTTAAAACTTAATTAATATGTCCAAAATTTTAACACATTAAAATGCAATTTAATTATTTGAGCTGAAATTTAAATAATTAATTAACACAACTAATTAAATTTATTCCAGCAACATAAATGCATTAAAATAAATAAATTCAAATCAACTCAATGAGCTAGCTTGGGCTGAATTAAGCTCCCTTGAGCTGAAACGAACTAAATCAGCTTGTAGAATGTTGCAAATTGAGCTACTTAAGCTGGTCTCTTGATGTTCAGCCATTCCTCCTATCCCAACTGATATGAGCACGCCCGGGGCATCCTCGAATGCAAATCATGATTTAATCGAGCTTCCAAAAGGCCCCATGACTCGAGCTCGAACTAAGCAAATTCAAGATGCTTTATCAGCATTGGTGTTGCACATTTGGGATGATAACAAGGTCCATGACGTTGGAGGAGCTAAGGACAACTCCTTGAAGACTCAATGCATTTTTTTGCAATCCGATCTCAGCTCCTCTCCAGCTCCCCATGTGCCATTCAGCTCAAATCAGCTCACTTGAGCTCGTTTTAGCTCGTTTGAGCTTGATCTTAGCTCGTTTCAGCTCATTTCTTTTTCATTTCAATGAATCAAGTTTTAACTTTGTTTATAATTTAATTTCCTACAGCTCATGTCGATTTCCCTAGCTTAAATTAGTTCATTAAATATTTTCATTTAGTTTGAGCTAGCTGAATTAATAAGCTAATTAATTTTAATTTAATTTGTCCTAATTAGTTAAGTTGTTAGTTGCTGTTTAATTATGTCTAAATATTATAATTAAATGTGTTCATTTCTCTTGTAGGTTCAGCTGAATATTGGAAGTGCATTTAAGGCTAGGTGCATGCATGAGTTTAATTCAATGGATGAGAAGATACATGCACGGCTTGGTTCAATGCTTGGGAAGAATTATGTACATGTACATGGACGGCTTGGGTACATGCATAAGGATTAATGTCATACATTCCCCATTTGGACGGTACAATGAATCCATAAAGATCCATTCCCTTTGGACGGCATACATGCATGTATAGAGAGTAATTAATGGTTGTTCATGAATGGCTAGATTCAAGACCCCTTTTAGTTCCATGCATGACCGAATGTATGTGGAAGATCTATTGGGTTTCCTAAGTACTTATTCAGCCAAGGGGTAGCTGCATAATTAATTTCCAAATTCAATTCATGAATGAAGATTAAGAGAAGATGCATAGACAACAAGCTACAACGAATGGGAGAATGCATCTAGTTCTAGATACATGAATCGTTTGCTACTCAAATGACTTCCCTAGGTGACTATTCGGCCAAAAGACACTTCTTTAATGCACCAATCAATCCATGGATGAATTTAGACAAGCTAATGGGCTGCCATCCATTCTCATTCATCCAAGTCAATTTTGCTTAACCATGAAGCTGCCCATTGAAGTTCCAATCAGCCGAATGTGGACTTAACCCTTTAATGATTTATTCTAGAATATTCTAGTGCATTCTTAGCTGAATTTACTTAGTCTTTAAGCTACTAGTTTGTCCATTCGGCTACTTCATGATAGCCTATAAATAGTTTGTTTATTTCTTTGTAAGGTGACTTTTTCCAAATTATTGAATGAACATGGTTCTTGTGAGGTTGTTTCCTCTCATATCTCATACAAGTTTCAAAGACTTATCTAGCTTGTGCTAGTGGTGTCTACCGTTCTTGTTTGAACTTATCACCAATCTTGGTGTGGCGTTCACCTATCCTTCTATCCATCCTTTTCACCTTAACAATATAGGAACCGGGGTGACACTTTTTAGTGTTGAATCATTCCTGTCGTTAAGTTTGATTTTCATCCCCATCTTTCAAATTTCCTTTTATTAACCAAACCAAGCCATTTATCCATTATCCATCTTTGTTACCCTTAGCCAAACCTATTGCTACTTCTACACTTCTTGAAACCTTCCGTTTATCCTAACTTATTCTTTTACTTCTATTACTAAAATTCGAGGCACGAACAATTCTCTCGTCTACGATTGGGCAACTACGTGAATTTGACTCAACTTTTCAGGCCGAATCACATCACCAACTCAAGCAATGTAACTTGACAAAGCTTCTTAAAACCTCTTGGCACCGGCTCGAGTGATTGGTCCCAATGGCAGCTCCATAGGTTCAGCATCTAACTCCTTGGTCGAGCTCACAATACGAATAGGCTTGGAACGTTTATATTTTAGCTTGGGTACTCCAATAGGTGCTACATTCAACCGAATGTGTTGAAGAGTTGTGGCTAGTGGATTTTCAATGAGTCTCATGGAGAAACTAAGCTGGAATATAAATCCATTCAAGGTCCATTGAGCTGCACGAAAAAGACACCTAATTAACCTAGTAGCTCTTTTGAATGTCGTCCCATGCATGGGAAAAGAGAAGTCAGCAGCTCCTTTAATACCGTCCCATGCATGCTTGTCTTAAATGCTTCCTTTGCCATTAAACTAGCTGATTCGGCTGAATAAATTACCTAAAAGCAACAATTAAATTTGGTCAAAGACATGTTTATCACACCCATTAAAATCGGTAGTAGCCAAGACCAATTAAATTTGTCTGGACAAAATAATTAAATATGTCCCTTTCTTGATACATTAAATTAGCAGTAGCCTAGGACACAAACTAAGACAAATTAAATGGCTGTAGCAAAACAAATTAAAACATGTTCTAATTCAGACACATTAATTTCAGCTGGAACATGCTAAAACCATGTATTAAGCTAAACATAATTATGAGTTAAGCTAATTAACTAATTTAACTAACACATTTAAACATAATTAAAATGTCCAGATTTTGAATTATTAAAAAAAACACAACCTAATTATTGAGCTGATTTAATTAATTTAACTAGACTCAATTAATTTATTTAATCAATTAAATGTAAAGCTGAAAAAAATAAGAAAGAGATCTATTGAGCTGAAACGAGCTAAATTGAGCTCAACGAGCTGAAATTCGAACTAGTTCAGCTTACAAGGGATTGCAAGCAATGCTTAGGAAGCTAGTCCAAGAGTGTGCTTCGGGCGTGATCGTATCAAAATGTGTTTAATGTGTTTTTAATGTGTTTGTTTGTAGGTAATTATTCAGATGAAATAAGCTATGTACAAGGGCGGTTACAAAGTGTTAAATACAACTTTTTAGTTGGAATCGGTTACATACAAGGGGCTGTTACAACATTTAAAGAAGAGCATTATGCACCTATTCCTCTTCTCCAAGGAGTTATTCAAGAATAGCAATAGATAACAATTACAGGAGAGCATTAACCAAGTTGCTGGTGTCTATTCCGCTACCCAAGCATTCAAGTTCAACTAAAACAGCTAAATTGGAACATTAAATCATGTTAATAGTTGCTGTTACTTAGGCTTAGAGATTCCAAAAGTTTGTGCTTAATAATTAAGTTTTTATTCAGCTTATAACTACACATTAAAGCTGAATTCATGTGACTTTTTAGCTAGGTCTCATGTAAGCACTATAAATAATTTGTAATTAGATTGTTTAGAGGACTTTTTGTTGAATTGATGCTAAATTTAAAACTTATGAGATTTCCAATTCTCCTTGTTCTTTCAGGACTAAATTGACTTATCAAGTATTCTTGTGGCGTCAATCTGTTCTTTGTTAAACTGAACTTATCACCTTTGGTGTGGCGTTCATATACCTTTGGTTCTTGTCATTTTTGATAGTGGGTCAAGGTTTGTTAATACCTCTGGTTCCTATCTTGCATAGATAGCGGGTCAATGTTCTTTGTTGATTTTTCCTAAACCGAAATCCATCTAAGAGCTACTTTGAGACTGGGGTCAACAATCTCAATATTGCTGGTTCATTCTCTGCCCTTAGCCAAGTCATCCATCCCATACTTCACTATCCTTTTTTTAGACCTTGTTTGAAGCCTATTTTCTATTATTTTTCATCCATCTCGAAACAAACCAAGTCTTACTCAAATTCACGATTGGGTAACAAGTACCACTCAAGACATCATCGAAACGAGTTCGTATCACCTTGCATCTTAGTGCAAGTTGATCTCAGATCATCACTAGCTCCCTGAGCTCCATCTAGCTCAAATCAGCTCACTTGAAAATGAACCTGACACACCACCTACCGACGATGAAGAAGAGTTGGAGTACGCAGTCGAGGGTGAGATGCTTGTTGTTAAAATAAGTTTGAGTGTGCAAAGCACCAGAAGTGAACCGCAACGGGAAAACTTGTTCCATACCCGATGTCATGTCCAAGGTAAGGTTTGTAGCTTGGTCATTGATGGAGGAAGCTGTACAAATGTTGCAAGCGTGCTCATGGTGGAAAAACTTGCTCTACCGACCACTAAACACCCAAGTCCATACAAGCTGCAATGGCTTAATGAAGGTGTCGAGTTGAAGGTGACTAAGCAAGCCCTTGTTGCATTTTCAATTGGAAAGTACCATGATGAAGTTTTATGCGACGTGGTACCCATGCATGCGGGACATTTGCTATTGGGAAGACCATGGCAGTTTGATTAGAGGGTCAAACATGATGGACTTGCAAACCAATATACTTTCAAGCACCAAGGTAGAAATGTAACTTTGACACCTCTATCACCAAAACAAGTGTTGGAGGATCAGCAAAGATTGAAACTTTCTATGGAACAATAGAGAGAAAAAGAAAAGAGTAAAAATGAGAATGAAAAGAAAGAAGAAAAATTGAGAGAAAAGAGTAAAAATTGTGAGAAAATCATGAGTGGAAATAAAGAAAAAGAAGAAACGAGTGAGAAAAAGAAAGGCATCTTGACTAATCAACGTGCTCATTGTCTTTGTGTTTTCCCTTCATTTCAGGTTAATCTGAGTAGTGAGCTTCAACTTCAATACCTCCCGAAGGAGAGACGATTCACATTGGTTAGAAAAGGTAATGTTCTGAACGACCCTAGTTCACCTATGCCAAAAGGTAAGCAAGGTATGGGTTTTGAATTTTTCTAGTCACATGAGCATCATTCGATTGTTGATGAAAACATTGTTGATGATTTGGTCGTAGCAAAGCAATCGTACTTTGATGTGGGTAATTGTTCTTCTTTGAATAGTAATGATTTGTTTGTTTCAAATGGTGATAAGGAGAGCATTACTAACAAAGATTGTGTTGTTGACAAGCAAATTAGTAAGGTAATGTCTAATTGGCAATTGCAAGGCTTGGATATGCTAGATAATGATAATGATTCATATAACCCTTTCCATTTGATCAATCATGGTGAAAATGTGCATCCATTGATCTGTTGTGTGAAACCAATTAGTCTAAGCAAGGATGTGTGGATGAGATTCGAGACATATACTGTTTGAAAACATGCATGTCTTATTTTCCTTTGATGTGATTGTGTGATAAAACAACGACATGTAAAATGGTTAATTCATTGGATTGTGATGATGGCATATCGAATTTGCCTTGTTGTATAAATTATGCATGTTTCAGTAAGTTTGATCGAGTGAAAATTGAATTACATGAACGTTTGGATGATTTCTTTATGCTTCTTGATTATAATTTTAAATTGATTCCTATGCTTTCAATGTTGCCAATCATGGAGATCCATTTTGAAAAGGTAAGACCCATCTATACTCTTGAATTCGACAATGGTTTATTTGCTCAAGTTTGGATTGAGAATTCGAAAATAGTTTGTAAGTTTTTAATTCATTGTGTCCTTAATCCTTTTCTTTATCGTGTGGATGACACTTTGAATGGCTCATCCCTAAAGAGGGAGGGCATGTGACTAATCTAATGTCTTTTTGAGTTGTTAGTTATATTCAGGTCATTGGGAGCAATTGTGTCAAATGCGACAACCAAGGTGATGCGATCGCGCCCCATGGTTCAGCTAGTTCGAGCAAGGATTCTTTGGTGCTACCACAAGGTCCTGTTACTCGAGCTCGAGTCAAGAAGTTTAAGGAGTCTATCACAGCTTTTGTAGCTCAAACTTGGAATGAAACGCTATTAGGACACTCCGAGAAAGCAGATTCCAGCTCTTTGAACTCACCATGCAACTACACGCAAGTCCAAATTCACTCATCGAGCTCACCTTCACTCAAGTTAGCTCCCATGTTGCTCCACACCACTCATTAGCTCTGAACTCAGCTCATTATCGCCTCTCGAGCTTACCCCCAGCTCATCACTAGTTCACGCACCTATCACGAGCTCAATAAGTCTATTCGTTCTTAGCTATTAAATAAGATTGATGCATTAAATAAATTTGAACATATTTATTTAAATAATTAATTTGTTTAATTCTGGACATTTTAAATAGGTGTGCCAAATTTAATTAGGTTATTACATGTTATTAATATGTCTTGGTTGAACTAGGATCTAATGTGTTCAAATTACTACAATTATTTCTTGTGTTAGCCGAATTTATGAGTGTGTTTAATATGTTCATATTTGCTGCCACCTTAATGTGTTCACATTGGTGATTAATGCTTGATTTTAATGTCGCAGGTGCATGCATAGAAAGGTTCAATGGACGACAATCAAAGAGGCATATGCACGTTCATGATGGTCATTCATGCATTTTGAAGATTCATGGATCAAATTAATGAAGGAACATGCATTGGACGGTTCATGTATTGATCATGTGTTCACACCTTGTGTTCACACCATGATGACCATTCAGTTGGATGTTCATACACAAGAGTCTACTCAAGCTCCTTGTTCAACAAGTTTGACCCTTCATGAGGCCTCATTTAATTAAGCCACTCATGGTGAAACAACATGAATTAAAGGCCCCATTAAAGGAGTTAGCCGAATCTAGCCTTGCATGCATGAAGAACATTTATCCAAGTACATCAATGTATATTCATGAAGTCTTCCATCCACCTTCCATTCGGCCGAACATGGACATGCACATTGAAAGACCATTTCTAGAATTTTCATAGCCATTAATAGTTACATTGCTTAGTTGTTAAGCCTATGAATTTGACTATTCGGTTGGCATAGGCTACTAGTATAAATAGTTGTTCACTTTTATTGTAAGAAGGACTTTTTGGACTTTGTTAATGTTATGCTGCCAAAATTGTGAGGCAAAACTTTTCTCAAATTTCGTTCAAAGATTCGATTGGCTTCCTAAAGTTCTAGTTGTGTCAACCGTTGTTCTTTGTCGAAACCGAACTTATCACTACTCGTAGTGTGGCGTTCAAACATACCGAGGTTCCTATCTTGTTAGATAGTGGGTCGAGGTTTTCCTTTACCAAAACCAAACCGAACTAAAAGAGCCTATAAACAACGGGTCGATACCAAGTCGAGATTGGTTCTTGTTTGCACTTTTGTTCAAACCCATCATTCCATTCGTATATTTTTCATAATACCATTCCATTCTTACCTTTGCTACCATTACAACCATTTCTTCAATTCCCTTTACCTAATTGAACCAATTCATTCATCTATACCTATTCGGACCCTAAACCCGAACTTTCAATTCTTCTTACCTATCCTAATTCGGGCCAAAACCAATATCCTTCTTTCTCTTATCTGACCTTTCAAGTAAACCTAACGTAACTTCTTGTCGACGATCGGGCACTCTAATACGACTCGACTCCTCCGAGGCAGATCATATCATCTGGTATCAGAGCTACTAAAACGAGAAGTTTGTGCGACGAAATCAATCCCGGGCTAGTCCAAGTGTACGCGAGTAAGTAGGATCCACAAAAAAAAAGAGTATAGAAAAAAAAAATTTGTATACCGAAGTTTTCTCATTTCGATTAGTTTGTTGTTGTTATTATAAAAACAAAAATCTACGCAGCCGGAGCAAAAAAAAAATTGTGTACAAAAGTGATCCTATTGTATTTAGTTGTTGTTATAGATCAAAACAAAAAAAGTTATACAAGTTAAAAAAAATCAAAAAAAAAATTCAAAAAAAAAAAGTGATTTATGCAATTCAGTTGTTATTTGATCGTCAAGTTTTGATTTGATATAGTTCCCGATCCATTTTCTATACTACTCTCCCAAATACGCCACACTTTTAACCTAACCCCCTATTCTTTCAGCCTACCCTAAACTGAATACATCAATCTCTTGATACCCCTTTTGAACTGACCATCTAGGCCAAGGTTTAAGCCTAACGAATCTGCTTACGAAATTACGAGAAAAGTTAAGAGAGGTAAAAGGCAAGAGGGTGTGAGCTCATTCGAGGGGAGGTAAAAGCCGAACTAAGAGTGTAAACACGAGTGTGAGTGTCATCAAACTTCTTTCTTTCTGAGCGGATCGAGAGGATTTGTTTGTGAGGATATTTTAAAATGAATAGATGTCCCAAAATAGTGGACAAAACATGGAGGAACAACAAGGGCGGCAACTAGTCAGAAACGTTCCGGATTTGCCAATGCAAGCCCTTTTGCGCGAGATGGAACGCTTACTTGACCGAAGGCTTAATCCTCTTGAAGATCGACTCTACCAAGTCGAGGCTCAACGACAACGCGATGAACATCCTGAAGTTGCTAGGCAAAGACGAGAAGGGCCCAACCAACGACGAAGACAACCAAGGGCTCAAGAAGATGATGTTAACGAAAATAGTGAAAATGAAAGTGATCAAGAGTCTAACATAAGCCTAGAAAGGAGATGTCCCCGATACCGCGGACGAGTAGATCGAAGGCAGGAAGACGATGACTTAAAGAATATTAAACTTTCCATTCCTCCTTTCCAAGGAAAATCTGATCCCGAGGCCTATCTTGAATGGGAGAAAAAGATAGAGTTGGTGTTCGAGTGTCACAACTATTCTGAGAACAAGAAGGTGAAACTAGCGGCGATAGAGTTCTCGGACTACGCCATGATTTGGTGGGATCAATTAACTACTAGCTGAAGGCGTAACGGAGAACGTCCTATTTCCACTTGGGCCGAAATGAAGGCGACCATGAGGCGACGCTTTATTCCCACATATTACCACCGGGAGTTACACCAAAAACTCCAAAATCTAACGCAAGGGACCAAAAGTGTCGAGGACTACTTTAAAGAGATGGAAATCGTGATGATCCGCGCGGACGTGCAAGAAGACACTGAAGCAACGATGGCACGATTCTTGGCTGGTTTAAACCACGATATTGCCAATGTTGTTGAATTACAACACTACCTTGAAGTGGTTGACATGGTCGATATGGCCATCAAGGTAGAAAAGCAACTCAAACAAAAGGGACCGAGTCGAGGATTTACCACTTCCAACACTCTCAAATGGGGCCAAGGAACGAGTAAAGGTGTTTCCAATTCTCGAGGAAAGGAGTTCACGGCTCCTCCGAAAACCAACAAGCCTACCACTGAAGTGAACAAAGGCAAGGCACCCGAATCGTCCTTCAATCAAAATCGGGACATCAAGTGCTTTAAGTGCCTCGGAAGGGGCCATATAGCAAGTCAATGTCCTAACCGAAGGACCATGGTGTTGAGGGCTGATGGTGAGATCGAGACAGAAGACGAGGAAGAGAAAGAGTCTGAATCGACTTCTGAAGTCGAGGAGGACTTAGAATAACCTATGGAAGGAGAACTACTAGTGGTAAAGCAAAGTCTAAGTCTCCAAGGCGCGGACAATGATCTCCAACGAGAGAACATCTTCCACACCCGATGTCAAGTCGGAGGCAAAGTATGTAGTGTTATCATCGATGGAGGCAGTTGTACCAAGTGGCAAGTACGATGATGGTTGAAAAGCTTGGTCTACCCACAACTAAGCATCCGAGTCCTTACAAACTTCAATGGCTCAATGACGGAGGAGAGCTTAAGGTAACGAAGCAAGCACTTGTCTCTTTCAACATCGGCAAGTATTCGGATGAAGTTCTTTGTGACGTCATCTCGATGCACACGCGGGGCATTTGTTACTTGGCCGACCGTGGCAATTTGATAGGCGAGTTCAACACGACGGGTATACCAACCGGTATACGTTCAAATTTATGGGAAAGAATGTGACGTTGGCGCCGTTGACTCCCAAACAAGTGTATGATGACCAAATCAAACTAAAAGCTTCTGTTGAGCAAATGAAAGAAAAAGAAAAAGAAAGTTGTAAAAAAATAAAAGAAGAGAAAAATAAGAAAAAGAAAACAAAAGAGAGTGACAAGAAAAATATCCAAGAAAAAGAAGAAAAAGAAAAGAAAACCGAGAAAATGAGTGTTTTTGCAAGAGTTAGTGATGTGAGGAAGGCTTTGGTGATGAATCGAACTGTTCTTGTACTTTTGTACAAGGAAGCATTAATTTCTACTAAAGATTTACCCAATACCCTACCCCCTCCTATTTTTTCTTTGTTGCAGGATTTCCAAGATGTTTTTCCGGAAGAAGCCCCGAGTGGTCTTCCACCACTTCGTGGAATCGAGCATCAAATTGATTTTGTGTCGGGAGTGGTTATTCCAAATCGACCTGCTTACCGAGCCAATCCAGAGGAGACCAAAGAGTTGCAAAGACAAGTCAATAAACTGATGGAAAAAGGCTACATTCGCGAGAGCCTAAGTCCTTGTGCTGTTCCCGTATTATTGGTACCGAAAAAGGATGGAACATGGCGCATGTGTGTGGATTGCCAAGCCGTTAACAAGATAACAATCAAATACCGTCATCCCATTCCTCGCTTAGATGACATGTTAGATGAGCTTAGTGGGGCCAAAGTGTTCTCAAAAATCGATTTGAAGAGTGGCTACCACCAAATTCGGATGCGAGAAGGAGACGAATGGAAAACGACATTCAAGACCAAGCATGGACTATACGAATGGTTGGTTATGCCTTTTGGCCTTACCAACGCTCCAAGTACGTTCATGAGACTAATGAACCATGTCTTAAGGCCTTTCATCGGTAAGTTTTGTGTGGTATATTTCGACGATATATTGATTTACAGCAAATCTATGGAAGAACATGTAAGTCATCTCAAATCTGTTTTAGAAGTTTTGCGAAAAGAGACCTTATATGCTAATTTAAAGAAATGTTCTTTTTGTTCTAACAAAATTATTTTTTTAGGATTTGTAGTTAGTGCGGATGGTCTCGAGGTAGACCAAGAGAAGATTAAGGCCATACAAGATTGGCCAAGGCCTACGAGCGTTACTCAAGTTCGAAGTTTCCATGGCCTAGCAAGTTTCTACCGACGATTTGTCTCAAATTTTAGCACTATTGCTGCTCCACTTAAGAGTGTCATTAAGAGAAATTCTTCTTTTATTTGGAACGATGAACAAGAGAAATCATTTATAAAAATCAAAGATTGTCTCACTAACTATGACAACCCGAATTAGGGCCTAATCAGAATAGTGGTATTGTGACCACAAATCCGAGATAGAAATAATTGTTTTATAATTATTTTGGGTTTTATGATATGATTACGTGATTGTGTGAAAATTTTGTGATAAAATTCTTTGCTTAAAATGCTTAAATTGAAAGTAGGGACTAAATTGAATAAGTTGCAAAATTTGCATCCTAGAAGTTTTTAGTATGAAATTGCTTTGGAATATTAATTAGGAGGTCTTAAATGGCAATTTGACCAATTTTAAGTTCATGGACAAAATTTGGGACATGGAAGGAATTTTTGAAAGTTTAGTAAGGAGGGGCATTTTGGTCATTTGTATATTAAATGAAATAAAATGGGAAAAATAACACAAAATTAGTCATATTCTTCACTAGTTGCTGCCGAATTTTCCTTTCTTCCATAGCTAGGGTTTCTTCAACTTTCAAGCTCCATAGTAAGTAACTCCAAGCCCCATTTTTAATGTTCTTTACATTTTTAAAATCCTCGTAGCTCGGTTTACCTATTTCTACTATTATTTTGAGTTAGGGTTTATGTTTAAAAATTTACCCATGAATGATAGGCATGTATTTTGATGTTTTATGGTAGAATATGAGGTTTTAAATTATGTTAAACAACTTGTGCTACTCGGTTTTAAGTGAAAATGAGTAAAACGGCATAATTGGTAAAAATACTTATTGTTCATAACTATATGTTAGAGTGAGAATTTGATGTTATTGTAGAAGAGAAAAATGTTCAGCATGTCATAAAACATAGGAATAAGGGCTGAAATTAAATTTCCGAGCCTTGGGGCAAAATTGTAATTTTGTAAAAGTTAGGGGCAAAAATGTAATTTTTCCATAATGTGATTTTTGGATTGAAATAAATAGTATGAGAGTTAAATGAGCTAAATGTATTGTTATAGATCAAGAAAGGCGTGGAATTGACCTTGAACGGGGGAAAGAAAAAGCTTTGGACTAAATTGCAAAAATTCCACATTTTGCACCGAGGTAAGTTTGTATGTAAATATTACATTAATTTTATGTACATTCTTATATTTCAGCCTATTATGTAAATATATTAGCGGATGTTAAAAATATAAATAGACCATTGGAAGAATGGAAATAAACAATAGAGAGAGATCCCGGTTGAACATTCGGAGAGATCAAATAAAATAGAGGAAGCGTAGCTAGGTCACATGTATGATGCTGAGTGCACATCATGTGTACAAGAAAGCTACAAGATAAAATGTAGTAGCTAGGTCACATGTGTGATACGGGATGTATCCCATGTAGACAAGAGAGCTACGTAAGAGATGAATGTAGCTAGGTCGCATGGGTGATACTATGTGTACACCCTGTAGACAAGAGAGCTACGGGATATATGTAGCTAGGTCGCATGCGTGGTTCCAAGTGAAGGACACCATGTAGACAAGAGAGCTACGAGACAAATCGGCTAGGTCACATGAGTGGTACTAAGTGTTCACTATGTGTACAAGAAAGCCGAACTAAATGAAGTATGATGGTGGAGCTGTGGGCTGAAGCCATTAAATATCGAGGGTTGATCCGAATTGTTCAACAGGATGGCTTAGTAGTGAGATTGTCGTCACGGACCTACACTTGTAACGTATGAAATGTGATGAAAATGATTTGTAGTATATATATATGTGTAAGTTAAAATGAGGTTAGTGCAAAGAATGGGTGAAAGAGTGAAAGTAGCATTAAATCTGTTTTGGATAGTAACAATGACGTGATTTTGAAAAATCACCAAAAATAGAATGGATTTAACTAGAGGTTGAATGAGATTTGGAATTAAAGCTTAATGAGTCTATTTTCATATAAAAGAAACAGAGCAAGCAAAAGAATTCTATATTTTGAGATATTTGCAATTGTGTGTGACTTGCTCAAAATGACTACGTGGTCCCCTGTTCCAACTTTGAAAAATCATTAAAAATTGTACAAAACAAATTAAGAAATATAGTTTATATGCCTAAATTCCTCATTGAGCCTAGTTTTAAATGAAACAGATTTTATGGTTATTTGAATTGTGTACTGGGAGAAATTCAATTCGTAGTGAACAGAGGTCAGATCAGTTGAGCTGTGTAACAGGGGAAACTTTAACCAATAAACTGTACTAATTGGCTGAACCAAAAATTATAGAAAAAATTAGTAAAAATATTTATGAGTCTAGATTCAGGAAATTTTACAGATTTGAATTTCGAGTTTTGTAACTCGAGTTATGATTTATTTAGCGAACATGATGCAAAGTGAGACAAATTAATCAAATTGGAGTGAATAGTGAAATTAAAGTAGATATACTTGAGTTGTTGTATAAACATATTAGATTCTTCCATTAATATTTACTTACTTACTTACTAAGCTATAAGCTTACTTTGTTTTCTCTTTTGTTTTATAGTGTCCTTCACTTGCTCAGAGTTAAGGATCGCGAAGATCTGTCACGCACTATCAATACTTTAGGGTATTGAACTAAACATTTTGAATTATGGCATGTATAGTAGACTTAATTATTTTGTTACATGTCATAATTGCCTAGGTTTAAAATATTGGTTACAGTATTCGATCAACTACTTTGTATAAGCCATTAAAGTTGGCTAATATTATTCAAGACATATGTTATAACGATACACTATCAAATTGGATGACATATTTCTATTTCAGTTTTTTTGTTTAATGGTATGTGCTATGTTCTAGTAATACCTTGTACCTGCTCCAAATGATTAGCAGAATCTGTAAGGGTGTTACATTTAGTGGTTTTAGAGCTATGGTTTAGTCGGTTCTCGGACTAATAAAGTGTGTAAAAGTCTAGCTATACATGCCATAAAAATATTGTGATAGTGTGGTAACTCCTGATTGTTCTAAACTGTGTTTTGTTTTAATATAGTAATGGATCCTGAAGGAACTGCAGTGATGATGTTTGCTAGTAATGCGCCGGCTCCTGCACAAGGGACCGCGCTGTGGAAAGTAGATCTCAGACATTGAGACAAGGAGATGAGGCTCGGGATGCCTTTCTAAGGATGAACAATTGGTATCTTCGAATTTATTCAAGCAAATCCAAATGCTCAACCTCCTCCACCCCCTCCTATACCTCGGAGACGATTCTGTAGAATGCTCAAGGCATAGATTTGGTAAGGATGAACAAGCCTCCAGTTGACAAGATTCAAAACAAGGGGCCAAGAGTTTAGAGCAAAGATTGATGATGATCCTGAGAAAGCGGAATTCTGGCTTGAAAATTCTACCCGTGTATTTGATGAGCTCTCATGTACACACGAGGAATACTTAAAGTGTGCTGTATCACTTTTGAGAGATTCGGCCTACCATTGGTGGAAGACTAGAGTAGCAGTGGTGCCAAAAGAAAGAGTTACTTGGGATTTCTTCCAGGAGGAATTTAGAAAGAAATACATAAGTCAGCGATTTCTTGATCAAAAACGGAAGGAGTTCCTTGAATTAAAGCAAGGCAAGATGTCTGTGGCAGAATATGAACGCGAATTTGTGAGACTTAGCAAGTATGCTCAGGAATGTGTGTCCACCGAGGCCATTATGTGCAGAAGGTTTGAAGATGGGCTGAATGAGGACATTAAAGTGCTTGGGGGAGTATTTTGGAGGTGAGGAATTGTTGGGGTTGGTTGATCGAGCTCTTAAAGTGAAGAATTGAACAAAGAAAGAAGAAAAGTCGCTATTGAGGCTCGAGATGCCGTAAAAGGCCGATAAGCAAGCCATTTCAATCTCAATCAAAGAGGTCCAAAGAGGCAAACCCTCAAATGACAGTTTCAATTGGGGATTCACACAGAGATCGTGGTAGAGCGTATTCGACGTCTAAAGCTCAAGCTACTTCGGTGGTAAGTGTGGGTAATATGCGACCTAGAAAGCCCGAATGTCGCGAATGTGGCGGGCAACATTATGGTGAGTGTTGGGGAACCGAAAGCGAGCTTGTTTCAGGTGCGGTTCTCGCGAACATTTTATTAGAGATTGTCCGGAGAAAGTTAAAGAAGAAAGATTTTCGAGTGCTAGACGAATACCACCGCTAGTAGGGTAGACCACCGAAATACTGGAGGTGGGACTAGCAAAGAAAAGCTGCGACGAAAGATTCAAATGGCAAGATCGTAGCTAGGGCACCGCTAGAACTTATGCTATACGTGCTTCGAGAAGATGCATCATCTCCCGATGTCATTACTGGTACATTTTCTCTTTATGATACTATTGTTATTGCATTGATTGATCCTGGATCCACTCATTCCTATATTTGCATGAATTTAGTATCTAATAAAAAGTTACCGGTTGAGCTTACTGAGTTTACGATTAAAGTGTCGAACCCTTTAGGCCAATATGTACTAGTTGATAAGGTTTGCAAGAATTGTCCATTAATGATTCAAGGTCACTGTTTTCCGGCCAATTTGATGCTGTTACCATTTGGTGAGTTTGACGTTATCTTGGGAATGGACTGGTTGACATTGTATGATGCTAAGGTAGATTGCAAACAAAAGATACTAGAGTTGAAATGTGAAAATGGAGAAATTCTGTGGGTTGAAACAGATGAATCAAATAAATTGCCTATGGTGATTTCGCACATGTCTGCACAGAAATACATGAGAAAAGGGTGTGAAGCTTATCTGGCTTATGTAATGAATACTGAGTTGCCTCAATTGAAGCTTGAATCAGTACCGATAGTTTGTGAGTTTCCGATGTATTTCCAGACGAATTGCCTGGGTTGCCTCCGAACAGAAAGATAGAGTTTGCCATTGATTTGTTGCCGGGTACTGCACCAATCTCGATTGCTCCGTATAGAATGGCTCCGACTGAATTAAAAGAATTGAAGGCTCGATTGCAGTGAATTAACAGATAAGGGATTTGTGAGACTAAGTTTCTCTCCCGGGTGCTCCAAAGATTATTCGTAAAGAAGAAGGATGGTTCAATGAGACTTTGCATTGATTACCGTCGACTTAATAAGGTGACTATAAAGAACAAATACCCATTGCCGAGGATTGATGATTTATTCGATCGCTTAAAAGGGGCCACAGTGTTTTCAAAGATCGATTTAAGGTCCGTTTACTACCAGCTTGAGAGTTAAAGAGCCTGGATGTGCCGAAAAACCGCTTTTAGGACAAGGTATGGACATTATGAGTTTCTTGTGATGCCTTTCGCTTAACAAATGCTCCAGCTATATTTATGGACTTAATGAATCGGATCTTTCGGCCATATCTGGATAAGTTTGTGGTAGTGTTTATAGATGACATTTTAATTTATTCTCGGGATGAGTCCAACATGCCGAACACTTGAGAACCATATTGCGATCTTGAGAGAAAAGAAACTATTTGCCAAGTTTAGTAAAAGTGAGTTCTCGCTTCGTGAAGTCGGATTTTTGGGACATATAGTTTCGTGTGATGGTATTCGTGGATCCAAGTAAGATTTACGTGATCGTTGATTGGAGACCGCCAAAGAATGTATCCGAGGTTAGAAGCTTTTTAGGCTTAGCCGAGATATTATAGACGCTTTGTTGAAGGATTTTCGATGATTGCCTCTCCTATGACTAAGTTGCTTTGCAAAAGAATGTTAAGTTTGAATGGACCGATAAATGTCACAGAGTTTTGAAAAGTTGAAAGCACGATTGATCAAGCACCAATTTTGGTACAAATTTCAACCAGAAAAAGAGTTCGTAATTTATAGTGATGCATCGTTGACAAGCCTTGGATGTGTGTTGATGCAAGAGGGCAAAGTGGTAGCTTATGCTTCGAGACGCTTAAAACCGCATGAGAAGAACTATCCTACACATGATTTGGAATTGGCCGCTATTGTTTTTGCCTTGAAGATTTGGCGACATTATTTGTACGGTGAAAAATGCCGAATTTTTACCGATCACAAAAGTTTGAAGTATTTGATGAATCAAAAGGATTTGAATCATGACAAATGAAGATAGCTTGAATTATTAAAGGATTATGATCTCGTGATTGATTATCATCCGGAAAAGCAAATGTAGTTCTTGACGCCTTGAGCGTAAAATTTCTTTTACTTTGAGAGCCATGAATACGGGGATAGCATTGTCGATGATGGGTCAATCTTAGCGAGATGAGAGCTAAACCGTTATTTCTTCATTGATTTGTGATGCTCAAAAGAATGATAGTGAGTTACGGGCCAAGAATCTCTCAATGTGAGTCGTTACGACTCGAGATTTTCGAGTTGGACCGCACGATTGTTTGATGTTTCGAGATAGGATATGTGTGCCAAAAAAATGATAAATTGATTCGAGAAAATATTACATGAGGCGCACAATGGTCGCTTATCGTTCACCTGTAGCACAAAAATGTATAATGATTTAAAGAAGTTGTATTGGTGGCCAGGTATGAAAAGGGACATTTCTGAATTTGTAACCAAGTGTTTGATTTGTCAACAAGTAAAAGCTGAACATCAAGTGCCTTCAGGGCTACTTCAACCGGTAATGGTGCCTGAGTGGAAATGGGACAAGATTACCATGGATTTTGTGACCGGTTTGCCTTTGACTCCTAAAAAGAAGGATGCTGTTTGGGTAGTGGTTGATAGATTAACAAAGTCAGCCCACTTTATACCAGTACGTACCGATTACTCACTTGATAAGTTAGCCGAATTATATATTGCTGAAATTGTGAGGTTGCACGGAGTACCTATGTCTATAATATCAGATAGAGATCCGAGATTTACCTCGAGATTTTGGAAAAAGTTACAAGAAGCTTTGGGTACAAAATTGAACTTTAGTACCGCGTTTCATCCACAAACAGATGGTCAATCGGAAAGAGTAATCCAGGTACTCGAAGATATGCTTAGATGTTGTGTTTTAGAATTTGGAGGTAGTTGGGAGAAATATCTATCTTTGATTGAGTTTGCCTACAATAACAGTTATCAATCAAGTATACAAATGGCACCGTACGAAGCCTTGTATGGTCGTAAGTGTCGGACTCCTTTATATTAGACCGAGCTTAGTGAGAAACAGATTCACGGAGTTGATTTAGTTAAAGAAACCGAAGAGAAAGTAAAAGTAATTCGGGATTGTTTGAAAGCTGCTTTAGATCGACAAAAGTCATATGCAGATTTGAAAAGAAAAGAGATTGAATTTCAAGTGGGTGATAAAGTGTTCTTGAAGGTGTCACCACGGAAAAAGATTCTGAGATTTAGCCGAAAAGGCAAGTTGAGTCCGCGTTTTATTGGGCCGTATGAGATTACTGAGAGAATTGGACCAGTGGCATATCGGTTGGCTTTACCGGCAGAGTTAGAGAGAATTCATAACGTGTTTCATGTATCAATGTTGAGACGTTATCGTTCTGATCCTTCACATGTGGTTTCCCCAACAGAAATTGAGATTCGATCGTATATGACCTATGAGGAGGAACCAATAAAGATTTTGGCTCGAGAAGTTAAATAGTTAAGAAATAAAAGTATAGCCTTAGTGAAAGTATTGTGGCACAGACATGGGATAGAAGAGGCTACGTGGGAACCTGAGGAAGCTATGAAGAAACAATACCCAAACCTTTTTACCGGTAAGATTTTCGGGGACGAAAATCTCTAAAAGGGGGGAGAATTGTGACAACCCGAATTAGGGCCTAATCGGAATAGTGGTATTGTGACCACAAATCTGAGATAGAAATAATTGTTTTATAATTATTTTGGGTTTTATGATATGATTACGTGATTGTGTGAAAATTTCGTGATAAAATTCTATGCTTAAAATGCTTAAATTGAAAGTAGGGACTAAATTGAATAAGTTGCAAAATTTGCATCCTAGAAGTTTTTAGTATGAAATTGCTTTGGAATATTAATTAGGAGGTCTTAAATGGCAATTTGACCAATTTTAAGTTCATGGACAAAATTTGGGACATGGAAGGAATTTTTGAAAGTTTAGTAAGGAGGGGCATTTTGGTCATTTGTATATTAAATGAAATAAAATGGGAAAAATAACACAAAATTGGTCATCTTCTTCACTAGTTGCTGCCGAATTTTCCTCTCTTCCATAGCTAGGGTTTCTTCAACTTTCAAGCTCCATAGTAAGTAATTCCAAGCCCCGCTTTTAATGTTCTTTACATTTTTGAAATCCTCGTAGTTTCTCAGTTTACCTATTTCTACTATTATTTTGAGTTAGGGTTTATGTTTAAAAATTTACCCATGAATGATAGGCATGTATTTTGATGTTTTATGGTAGAATATGAGGTTTTAAATTATGTTAAACAACTTGTGCTACTCGGTTTTAAGTGAAAACGAGTAAAACAAGATAATTGGTAAAAATACTTATTGTTCATAACTATATGTTAGAGTGAGAATTTGATGTTGTTGTAGAAGAGAAAATGTTCAGCATGTCATAAAACATAGGAATAAGGGCTGAAATTAAATTTTCGAGCCTTGGGGCAAAATTGTAATTTTGTAAAAGTTAGGGGGCAAAAATGTAATTTTTCCATAATGTGATTTTTGGATTGAAATAAATAGTACGAGTGTTAAATGAGCTAAATGTATTGTTATAGATCAAGAAAGGCGTGGAATTGACCTTGAACGGGGAAAGAAAAAGCTTTGGACTAAATTGCAAAAATTCCACATTTTGCACCGAGGTAAGTTTGTATGTAAATATTACATTAATTTTATGTACATTCTTATATTTCAGCCTATTATGTAAATATATTAGCGGATGTTAAAAATATAAATAGACCATTGGAAGAATGGAAATAAACAATAGAGAGAGATCCCGGTTGAACATTCTCTGAGAGATCGAATAAAATAGAGGAAGCGTAGCTAGGTCACATGTATGATGCTGAGTGCACATCATGTGTACAAGAAAGCTACGAGATACAATGTAGTAGCTAGGTCACATGTGTGATACGGGATGTATCCCATGTAGACAAGAGAGCTACGTAAGAGATGAATGTAGCTAGGTCGCATGGGTGATACTATGTGTACACCACAGTAGACAAGAGAGCTACGGGATATATGTAGCTAGGTCGCATGCGTGGTTCCAAGTGAAGGACACCATGTAGACAAGAGAGCTACGAGACAAATCGGCTAGGTCACATGAGTGGTACTAAGTGTTCACTATGTGTACAAGAGAGCCGAACTAAATGAAGTATGATGGTGGAGCTGTGGGCTGAAGCCATTAAATATCGAGGGTTGATCCGAATTGTTCAACGGGATGGCTTAGTAGTGAGATTGTAGTCACGGACCTACACTTGTAATGTATGAAATGTGATGAAAATGATTTGTAGTATATATATATGTGTAAGTTAAAATGAGGTTAGTGCAAAGAATGGGTGAAAGAGTGAAAGTAGCATTAAATCTGTTTTGGATAGTAACAATGACGTGATTTTGAAAAATCACCAAAAATAGAATGGGTTTAACTAGAGGTTGAATGAGATGTGAAATTAAAGCTTAATGAGTCTATTTTCATATAAAAGAAACAGAACAAGCAAAAGAATTCTATATTTTGAGATATTTGCAATTGTGTGTGACTTGCTCAAAATGACTACGTGGTCCCCTGTTCCAACTTTGAAAAATCATTAAAAATTGTACAAAAAAATTAAGAAATATAGTTTATATGCCTAAATTCCTCATTGAGTCTAGTTTTAAATGAAATAGATTTTATGGTTATTTGAATTGTGTACTGGGAGAAATTCAATTCAGTAGTGAATGAGGTCGATCAGTTGAGCAGTGTAACAGGAAACTTTAACCAATAAACTGTACTAATTGGCTGAACCAAAAATTATAGAAAACAATTAGTAAAAATATTTATGAGTCTAGATTCAGGAAATTTTACGGATTTGAATTTCGAGTTTTGTAACTCGAGTTATGATTTATTTAGCGAACATGATGCAAAGAGAGACAAATTAATCAAATTGGAGTGAATAGTGAAATTAAAGTAGATATACTTGAGTTGTTGTATAAACATATTAGATTCTTTCATTAATATTTACTTACTTACTTACTAAGCTATAAGCTTTACTTTGTTTTCTCTCTTTTGTTTATAGTGTCCTTCAGCTTGCTTAGGAGTTAAGGATCGCGAAGATCATGTCACACTATCAATACTTTAGGGTATTGAACTAAACATTTTGAATTATGGCATGTATAGTAGACTTAATTATTTTGTTACGTGTCATAATTACCTAGGTTTAAAATATTGGTTATAGTATTCGATCAACTACTTTGTATAAGCCATTAAAGTTGGCTAATATTGTTCAAGACATATGTTATAACGATACACTATCAAATTGGATGACATATTTCTATTTTGGTTTTTTTGTTTAATGGTATGTGCTATGTTCTAGTAATACCTTATACCCTGTTCCGGCGACGGTAACGGGTAAGGGGTGTTACACTAACGCTCATTTGCTTGCTCTTCCAGATTTCTCGAAGACTTTTGAGATCGAGTGAGATGCTTCGGGCATTGGAATCGGAGCCGTGTTGACACAGGACGGACGTCCTGTGGCTTACTTCAGTGAAAAACTTAATGGAGCCGTACTCAACTATCCGGTGTATGATAAAGAGATGTACGCACTCATATGAGCCCTTGAGACATGGCAACATTACTTGTGGCCTAAGGAATTCGTTATTCAATCCGATCACGAAGCCTTGAAGCACATCAAAGGCCAACATAAGTTGAATCGACGCCATGCGAAGTGGGCTGAATACCTTGAGTCGTTTCCGTATGTCATCAAATATAAGAAAGGTAAAGATAATATCGTGGATGATGCGCTCTCGAGAAGGTATACCTTGTTATCATATTTGGATTCCAAAATTCTTAGTTTTGCGTTATTAAAAGATGCTTATGTTAACGATTCTGATTTTGGTGAGATATTTGCTGCTGTGAGAAAGGTTCTTTTGAAAATTTTTATAGGTACGAGGGCTATCTATTTCGAGAAGGCAAACTTTGCATTCCCTGTGGGATCTGTTCGAGACCTCTTAGTGCACGAAGCACATAGCGGTGGTCTTATGGGACACTTCGAGTCAACAAGACGCTTGCCACTCTCCATGAACATTTTTATTGGCCGCGGATGCGAAAAGACGTGGAGAGAGTTTGCAAAAGGTGTATAGCCTGCAAAAAGGCTAAATCAAAGGTGCAACCCCATGGCTTGTACACACCATTGCCCATTCCTGAAGCACCGTGGATTGACATCTCCATGGACTTTGTTCTCGGGCTTCCGCGCACAAAAACGGGGAAGGATTCTATTTTCGTTGTTGTTGATAGATTTTCAAAAATGTCTTATTTTATTGCCTGTACTAAGACTGACGATGCTGTTCATGTTGCGAATTTGTTTTTCAGGGATATCGTTAGACTACATGGCATCCCTCGTACAATCGTGTCAGACTGAGATGCAAAATTTTTAAGTCACTTTTGGAGGTCTTTGTGGGGTAAATTAGGGACCAAACTTCTATTTTCGACTACTTGCCACCCCTAAACCGATGGCCAAACGGAAGTTGTCAATAGAGTTCTATCTACTTTGCTTCGAGCCATCATTCGGAAGAACTTGAAGACGTGGGAGGATTATCTACCCATTTGAGTTTGCGTATAATCGTTCTGTCCATTCTGCGACTAAATTCTCCCCATTTGAAATTGTTTACGTTTTTAATCCCTTGACTCCTTTAGATTTATTGCCTTTACCTACTGATCAGTTTGTCCATGCAGATGCGAAGAAAAAGGCAGATTTTTTCAAGGATTTACATAGCAAGGTGTGGGCCAATATCGAGGCTAGGACTGAGTCCTATGTGCGCAATGCGAACAAAGGCTGAAAACGAGTAGTTTTTGAACCCGGAGAATGGGTTTGGATTCATATGCGCAAGGACCATTTTTCGACCCAACGGAAATCTAAACTATTGCCTCGCGGAGACGGACCTTTTCAAGTTCTAGAGTGAATAAATGAAAACTCTTATAAAATTGATTTGCCAGGAGATTATAATGTCAGTGCTACTTTTAATGTATCAGATTTAACTCCTTTTAATGCAAATTTTGACTTGAGGACAAGTCGTTTTGAAGAGGGGGAATGATGCGATCGCGCCCCATGGTTCAGCTAGTTCGAGCAAGGATTCTTTGGCGCTACCACAAGGTCCTGTTACTCGAGCTCGAGTCAAGAAGTTTAAGGAGTCTATCACAGCTTTTGTAGCTCAAACTTGGAATGAAACGCTATTAGGACACTCCGAGAAAGCAGATTCCAGCTCTTTGAACTCACCATGCAACTACCTGCAAGTCCAGCTCAGCTCATCGAGCTCACCTTCAGCTCAAGTTAGCTCCCATGTTGCTCCACACCAGCTCATTAGCTCGGAACCAGCTCATTATCAGCTCTCGAGCTTACCCCCAGCTCATCACTAGTTCACGCACCTATCACGAGCTCATTAAGTCTATTCGTTCTTAGCTATTAAATAAGATTGATGCATTAAATAAATTTGAACATATTTATTTAAATAATTAATTTGTTTAATTCTGGACATTTTAAATAAGTGTGCTGAATTTAATTAGGTTATTACATGTTATTAATATGTCTTGGTTGAACTAGGATTTAATGTGTTCAAATTACTACAATTATTTCTTGTGTTAGCCGAATTTATAAGTGTGTTTAATATGTTCATATTTACTGCCACCTTAATGTGTTCACATTGGTGATTAATGCTTGATTTTAATGTCGCAGGTGCATGCATAGAAAGGTTCAATGGACGGCAATCAAAGAGGCATATGCATGTTCATGATGGTCATTCATGCATTTTGAAGATTCATGGATCAAATTAATGAAGGAACATGCATTGGACGGTTCATGTATTGATCATGTGTTCACACATTGTGTTCACACCATGATGACCATTCAGTTGGATGTTCATACACAAGAGTCTACTCAAGCTCCTTGTTCACACCAAGTTTGACCCTTCATGAGGCCTCATTTAATTAAGCCCCTCATGGTGAAACAGCATGAATTAAAGGCCCCATTAAAGGAGTTAGCCGAATCTAGCCTTGCATGCATGAAGAACATTTATCCAAGTACATCAATGTATATTCATGAAGTCTTCCATCCACCTTCCATTCGGCCGAACATGGACATGCACATTGAAAGACCATTTCTAGAATTTTCATAGCCATTAATAGTTACATTGCTTAGTTGTTAAGCCTATGAATTTGACTATTCGGTTAGTATAGGCTACTAGTATAAATAGTTGTTCACTTTTATTGTAAGAAGGACTTTTTGGACTTTGTTAATGTTATGCTGCCAAAATTGTAAGGCAAAACTTTTCTCAAATTTCGTTCAAAGATTCGATTGGCTTCCTAGCGTTCTAGTTGTGTCAACCGTTGTTCTTTGTCGAAACTGAACTTATCACTACTTGTAGTGTGGCGTTCAAACATACCGAGGTTCCTATCTTGTTAGATAGTGGGTCGAGGTTTTCCTTTACCAAAACCAAACCGAACTAAAAGAGCCTATAAACAACGGGTCGATACCAAGTCAGTATTGGTTCTTGTTTGCACTTTTTGTTCAAACCCATCATTCCATTCGTACCATTTCATAATACCATTCCGTTCTTACCTTTCCTACCATTACAACCATTTCTTCAATTCCCTTTACCTAATTGAACCAATTCATTTATCTATACCTATTCGGACCCTAAACCTGAACTTTCAATTCTTCTTACCTATCCTAATTCGGGCCAAAACCAATATCCTTCTTTCTCTTATCTGACCTTTCAAGTAAACCTAACGTAACTTCTTGTCGACGATCGGGCACTCTAATACGACTCGACTCCTCCGAGGCGGATCGTATCACAAGGGCCTGTTGTCGATGAACACTTTGTCTCGAGCAAGTGGCCCGATTTGAGGACAAATCACTTTAAAGTGGAAGGGGATGATACGACCACGTCCTGAGAATGCCCTTGGTTCAGCTCATCAAGCATCGTTTGCAATCTTTTGCAAGCTGATCTAGCTTATTCCAGCTCAATGAAGCTCAATTCGGCTATACGCTAGCTCATTGGGCTTGATTCTATTTTATTTAATTTCATGCATTTTAAGTTGCTAGAATAAACTTAGCTGTTTAATTAAATTAGTTAATTTAATTTCAGTTCATAAATGTGCCTTATTAATTTAGTGTTAAATGTGATTAATTTTAATGCATGTTTTAAGTATGCCATAGTTAGTACATGATTTTAATGTGTCTAAGTAATTAAATGTGTTCTAAACCCTACAGCCATTTAATTTGTCTTAGATTCATTTAATTTGTCCTAGCTCAAACAGCTCATTAAAGTGTCTTAAGCTTAGGCAAAGTAATTGAGTTAATTATTATGTCTTAATCGAATTTATTTCATGTTATAGGTGTTCACACAAGCTAAATTCAGCTAGCTCAAGTGCATGCAATGGCATTAAAGAGCAGCATGTATTTGGCTGGAGCATTAAGTGGAATTAATTCAACTACTATTTTGAGCTTCTCCAAGTGGCTGTTCGAAGAGCTCAATGGATAAGGTTGTTCAAATGGAGTCCATCCAGCTGGTGGCTGATCAATTTCGTCCCTTCACACTTGGAGGCTGTTGGAGTTCAAGTATTCATACTATTTGGGCTGTTCATGCTCCAAAACTCCCATTAAAATGCTGCTACACATTTAGCTTCTCAAGACAGGATTAAAGGAGCTTATTTAAGCACTTGGCCAAACATAGACATGGCCAATCAACTCCCGACTCTTCCAAATACATTCAGTTGACTTTCTTTCATCTAGAAGCTGTCCAATGGCATTCTAAAGAGCTAAATATAGACATGGAATTTCTTTGGTTTTATTCTAGAATTTTCCAGCTCATTTAAGCTAAATTACTTAGCCATTAAGTTATGAATGTGCCTATTCGGCTAGCATTGTTTCTAGCTATAAATATTTAGCTAATTTGATGTATGTTAGACTTTTGCCAATTTGAATGAACATAGTGTTCTTTGTGAGGTTTCTTCCTCTCTAATTTCATTTGAGTCTCATCTTGACTTATCTGCTCGTCAGTGGCATCAACCTGATTCTCTTTGAACTTATCACTGATTCGGTGTGGCGTCCACCCCTATCTTGATACCTTTGGTTCCTACCTCTTTAGGTAATGGGTTAAGGTCCCATTTCTTTCATACACCAATCCACCTTAAGCAATATAAGTCCCAGGTCACACTCTTAATAGTGTTGGTTTGTTCTTGACGCTTGAGTTTGAATTCCATTCCACCTACTTATCAAATTACCCATCTATATCTATTTGCTAGCTGAACCTACCTTTCTTATACTTAGCCTATTTTTAAACCTACTCCCATTGCTTATCAATATACTTAGCAAAATTCATCTTTTGATTCAAGCCGAACGATACTTTCTAGTTGACGGTCGGGCAACTAAGACGACTCAACTCACTGTCACCGAGTTGGTTCGCATAAAAAATAAAACATATTTAACACATAATTAAGATGTCCAGATTTTGACAAATTAAACACTTAATAATTATTTGAGCTAAACTAACTAATTTAACTAATGCATTTAATTTATTCCAGCAACTAATAAAATGCATAAATTAAATCAAGCTAAATTTGAACTCATGGAGCTAAGGTTGAGTTGAGTTCAGCTTGCAAAAGGTTGCACGGTGAACTCGTAGAGCTAGTCCAAGCTCTCTCAATGTGTCCAGCCAATGCCTTGCCCCACACTTGATGGACTAAGGCCGAAATGGCCTCCTTAAATAGCTTGCCTTGAGCTCGTGTGATAGGGTATTGGAACAGCTCCAATGGATCCTTGCTCGAGCTAAGTGCACTCCGGGGCATGATCGTATCATCCCAACTCTTCAAAGCAACTTGTCCTCAAGTTGGAACCTACATCGAAGGGAGATAAATCAAAAACATTGAAACTCACACTTATATTATACTCACCCGGTAAGTCAAGTTTGTAGGAATTCTCATTGATTTGTTCTAGGATTGGGACCATCTCCTCGAGGTAACAATTTGGACCTCCATTGGGCTAGAAAACGTTCTTTGCGCATATGAACCCAAATCCAATCATCAGGTTCGAACACAACTCTCTTTTGGCCCTTGTTTGCCTTTTCCACGTAAGTCTCGGCCCTTGTCTCAATGTTTGCTCGCACCTTTTGATGTAAATCCTTCACATAGTTGGCCTTTTTACTAGCGTCTGCATAAATAAGTTGATCGTTAGGCAAAGGCAGTAGATCTAATGGTGTCAAAGGATTAAACCCATAAACTATTTTAAAAGGTGTATATTTAGTCGCTGAATGAACGGATCGGTTGTAGGCAAACTCGATATGTGGCAAACATTCCTCCCACGTCTTCAAGTTCTTTTGGATGATCACTCGAAGTAATGTTGATAGAATGCGGTTGACCATCTTAGTTTGGCCGTTGATTTGGGGATGACAAGTTGCTGAAAACAACAGCTTGGTTCCAAGTTTTCCCCACAAGATCTCCTAAAATGACTCAAAAATTTGGCATCGCGATCGGACATGATCATTCTCAGAATTCCATGTAGTCGAACGATTTTCCTAAAGAAAAGATTAGCAATATGAACAGCATCATCAATTTTTGTACATGCAATAAAATGAGAAATCTTTGAAAGTCGATCGACAACAACAAAAATGGAATCCTTCCCTATTTTTGTTCTAGGCAATCCAAGGATGAAGTTGATATGAACTCGCCTCAGTGATGATTCAAGTCATTTGTTGCTCGATCGTTAAAATGGAGAAGTATTGTTCTTGAATAGAGTATTGGTTGAATTTGACTAAGTAAGGCTTTAAACAAAGGGGTATGTGATAGTTTAAGATAATTAAAGGATATGGTTCAGTTTAACAAAGAAAATAGGATAACTTGGAAGTGGATGTTTCAAAAGGATGGAATGGGTTTAAGATGGAAATATGGTTTTGGCTAAGCAAGGGATTGTAAATTGAAAAATAAAAGGGATGGAAGAGTTAGGCTTAAAGTCCAAGAGAGAACTAATTCTATATGAAAGTATTGACCCGAATCTTATATTGACGCTTAAGGTGGATAGACTGATAGATAAACCGTGACCCACTATCTATATGGAGATAGGAACCAATTGGTATAAAGGTGAACGCCACACTCGGAATGAGTGATAAGTTTCAAAAGAAATAGTATGACGCCACTAGCAAGCTAGATAAGTCAAGCTGAGTCTAAAACGAAATAAGAGGGTTGAAAAACTCACAAAATGTTATAAATATTAATCAAAGGAGAAAAAGTCTATACAACTTGAAATTAACTAAGTCTATACAACTTGAAATTAACTAAGTATTTATAGCCAAAATCCTAGGCTAGCCGAATGGACAATTGGATAGCCAAATGGTCACTTAATTTCAACTTTTAATGAGTTGAAAATTCTAGAAAAATTCAAGAAAATCCCAAGAAGCTTCTCTAGCCTTGGGAACATCTTTGGACATCTTCTAGAGTGTCTACATGTAGCTGGAATTAATTGGGATGCATGGGAGCTGGTTAGCCTTCTTGGGGACGTCTAAGGGCTGCCTTTTGGTGTTTTCAAGTAGCTTTCATTGAAGGGAGTTAATTTGTTGAGCTGAACAATTGAATGAAGTGGCTGGAGCTAGGCTAGATTCGACCAAAGGGTTTTAATGAGCTTAAATGGGTTGCTTTGATCAGCTGAATAGTTTGGAGTTCATTAAAATCTGCTTGGGGTTCATCAAGAGTGTGAACAGATGGAATTGAATAGCCTTTGTGTGTGAAAGCCCCAAACCCAATGGTCCCTAGTGTGAAAAGCATTTCCAGCAATGTGAAAACTCTCTTTGTCGTTGGTCTCCACGAAGGGATGCTTGGGAGAACTAAATCAATAGCTCTCTTGTATTCAAGCCATCCATTGTATGTGGCTGCACAAATTAATTCAGCAAATTAATTAAGTTTCAGACACAATTAAATTCAGCAGCAACTAAACTAATTAATTTGGAACATGTAATTAATTTGTCTAAACTACGACACATTAAAATCAAACAATGACTAAGACACTTATTTTCAGTAGCAACCAAGACACATTAAAAATCTATATTAAGCTAGGACATATTAATAACATGCATTAAACTTAAGACACATTAAACACTACAATTATTAGATTCAGATTATAATTTATTTATGAGCTGAAATAAATTAACTACTTAGCTAGACACATGAAATTATTCCAGCATGAAATTGTTCCAGCAAAAAATAAGACAGACGCAAGCTAAAATGAACTAAAAAAAATAAAAAAAAAAAGATAAAATTGAGCTCAATGAGCTAGAATCGAGCTGAGTTGAGCTCCATTGAGCTGGAATCAAACTAAGTTAGCTTGCAAGAGTTGGTAAGCAATGCTTAGGGAGCTGGTCCAAGAGTGTGCTTGGGGTGTGGCCGTATCAGAAGTCCATAGAGATATCCACCCAAAGGGCTTCGGGTATGGGCAGTAGAGTGTATAGGCCGTGGGGTTGAATCTTGGACTTAGCCTTTCTACACGTTACACAACACTCACAAACTCGTTCAACATCTCTTCTCATCTTAGGCCAATAAAAATGATGCGAACTCGGTCGCATCATGTTACGACGCAACTCGATGCCATCAAGATTGGCCTAAACGCAAGGGCCCCAAGTGCAAAATGAAATTTAATTTTAGTTTGTTAACTTGTGTGCAGGTTTTAATTGTTCGAGACTGGAGTGGAAACCATTGCTGAAATAATCAAACAATCATGGATGTCCAGCTCAAGTGTTCCATGCAACTTGAAAACAAGCTCATCCTAGCTCATTGAGCTCCACATTATTTGTTTTTAGCTTGTGCATCAATTTGCTGGAATATCTAATTCGGTTTAGCTCAATTATAGCTTTCTTTAGTTTATGCATTTAGTTGGTGGAATAAACATAAATAATATTTAGTTTAAGTATTAAATGAGTCTTACTAATGTGTTTAGTTATTTTAGTTTAAGTAATTAAGTTGTTTTAATTTTCTTTAGTTGCTTAAATAATTTCGGCAATTAATATGTTCTAGCTTAATTACATTTGCTATAGCCATTTAACTTGTTTAATTATTTAACTTGTTTAATTGTGCTTATAGGTGAATTAATCATTGAACCAGCTGTTACATGGTTTGGCATTAAAGGGAGAAATGAATTCAGCTATTATGAAGATTAATTAAAGGCCATCAGTTGTTATGATCTTATTAAGTAACCGTTTGAAGATTTTAATGGACAAGGAGTTGATTACACAAGCCATTCAGCTCCCCAAATGTTTTTATGTGTTAATGGCTGTTACAATTCATCCATTTACACCTTGAATTAGTTTTCTTCAAGCATTCATACAAAAAGGCTGTTCGTGTGCCAAAATTTAAGCCAATTGTTGCTACTGTCCATTCGGTGCCCAAGAAGAAATAAAAGGTTGTTATAACCTTTTTAGCTGATCAAGCATTGAATCAAATTTATTCAGCTCATTAGAGCTAATTATTAGCTAATTGGGAAGATTAAATAAGTTGTTCATAGCCATTACATATGTTAGAGTTTCTCAAAGGTCTTTTAGTTTTAATTAGCTTAATTAATTAGAGCTAGTTTATGTCCATTCAGCTGGAACATGTTCAGCCTATAAATAGTTTATTTTGTAATTCTTTTAAGAAAGGACTTTTTGCTAAGTATATGAACTTTTGTTCATTGTGTTCAACTCTCATTGTTCTCTCTTGGGCTGAAACGACTTATCAAGCTCAGCTTGTGGCGCCATTCTTTCCTTGTTATTCAAACTTATCACTTACCAAAGTGTGGCGTTCGTTATACCTTTGGTCCCTATCTCAGTAGATAGCGGGTCAAGGTTTTATTTGCTATTTTCACTTACCATTATCCATCTAAGTGCTTTTAAGACTTGGGTCAACAATCCTATATATTGTTGGTTCAGCCTTTGCCTTAGCCGAACACCTTCCATCCATCTTTTAAACTATCTTTGAGACTTTATTCGAATCTAACTTCTAGCCTTTTCAAACTTATCTTTCCATTTTTCCAACCTATTTCGATTTAATTCAATGCTTAATTTCACGATCGGGCAACTAAAATGACTCGAATCATCATCGAACCAAATTCGTATCATTTGGTATTAGAGCTAGTGAAATTAAAGTGAGTATAGACGTTTTAACATTCCAGTATTGTATTGAGTTTAAAAAAATTTCGTGAAAAAAATCCGTAAAAAAAATCAATTACAAATTCAAGGTGTGAGTATCAGTATCTGTAAGTAAAAATTCGTAGGGATATTAAAAAAAAAAGGGGGTTGAAGGTTTGTAATTCATTTGCTGCCAGAATTCATTACTTCATCTTTCCTACCATTCGGCCACACTTACATCATTTGCCTTTTGTTTCTAGCCTACCCTTCATCCTAACATCATTATCTACCCATAATCGAACATCACTTTTGTAAGGCAACCCACACCGACTGCTGTTAAGTCAAAGTAGTCCATTGCGAACATAGAGAGGCAGATTGAGCAAAAAAAGGCAAGAGAGTGGTGAGTCTATTCGAGTGACCAAAAGCCAAGTTAGTGAATTTTCTTTGGAGAGAAATAGTGAGGTTTTTGTTTGTGTGAACTTAAGATGTCAAGAAGTCCGAAAAGAAACCTAAATGAGGGAAGTGGTTTTTAACCTATAAGGAATGTTGGTAGAGGCGTGCCAGATTTTACACTCCAAGCCTTCACGCACGAAATGAAGCGTCTATTTGATCGAAGGCTAAAACCCATCAAGGAACGATTAGATCGAGTCGAGGAATGAGACCAACGGGAATGAGTTTCTTCAAGACGAGGGACAGAAATAAGATCATCACGAAGACAAATGTCCAATGGTTATTCGAGAAGAGATCCATACCGTGATTCTTATATGACGAGGAATTTGAGATGAAATAAAGAAAGCTTTGAGTTTGAAGCCTATCAAGGTGACGAACTAGAAAACACAAGTCATTCTTTGTAATCATCAAAGTACTCATCTATGGAGAGTTAATCACGAAGAGGTGATCGTGTTTCAAATGTAACTCCGTTCATTTCTACCCAACAAAAGTCTACTCTTTCTGAATCTTTTATGTTAACTTCTTCCTGTAACAAAAGGAAGCGAGAAAAAGAAATTGAGAGAAGGAAAAAAATGATAAAAAAAGAATGTGAAAAAGAGAAAAAGATTGAAGAAAGAAAAGAAAGAGTGCGAGAAACAAGTGTTGTTGAAAATGAAAGAGAATTGATGAGTGAAACTGAGATTTCAACAATGAAGGAGATTAGGGAAAAAGAAAGAAAGCCTGAAAAAGAAATGAGTGGAAAAAAATGAAAGTGAACAAGAAAAAGTGAGGAATGTTTTTACTAACCAACCTGTGAGTTGTCCTCATATTGTTTCTTTTTTTCAGGTTTCTAGAAATTCTAAAGACAAGTTTCAACTTCATTACTTCCCGATGAGAGAAGATTCCATTTGATCAAAAAAGGTAAGATTGAAAGTGAAATCAAACCACAAGCGCTCAAAGGTAAGCAAGGTAAGGAGTTTTTAGCCATTGAATCATGGCAATCACATTTGAATGTTGTTAATAAAATTACCGATGAATTCATTCTCAAAAGATCTCCTCACTTTAAATTGGTTAATTGTCATTCTATGATTAATGTTGATGATTTCATTCCAACTAGTGCCATGAAGAATTGTTCTTATGATAAGTTTTGTGTTGGTTATTCTGTTAAAGATAAATTAAATTGCCATATACAAAATTTGGTTATATGTGATAAAGAGTTTTCGCGTAAGACGTTTAATCTGTTTGATTGCGATGATAATGTGAAATGATAAAAACTTATTTCGGTGATGATATGAGTCGTTTAGATGCCCAATCGTGAATTTGAGTAAGTTGTTATTCATTTCAAAACAAGATAAGTTTAAACAAGAATAGGCTAAAGAAAGAAGGAAATGGGTTTTAAAAATAGGATAGCAAAGTGGTTAAAACAAAGAAAATGGATAATTTACTAAAGCTAAAAAAGAACCAACAATATTGTTGACTCGAATCTCAAATGGCTCTTAGGTGTTTTACGATTTAAGGAAAAACAGCAAAGGATAAACCTTGACCCACTATCAATTAGTGATAATTACTTGATAAGTCAAATCAGTTCCAAAAGAACAAAGAGAATTGGATAACTCACAAAACTCAAGTTTAACATAAATTCAGAAAAAAGGTTCTCTTACAATAGGCTGATTACAACTATTTATAGTGTTAAAGAGGCTAGCCGAATAGTCACTTTTATTCAGCTTAATGAGCTAAAATGAAAAGTCACAACTTTTGAAATTTTAGCCTAAGTAACTCCACCCTTCAATACACTTCAATTCAGCTGAATCAATGGACTTGAATGCTTAGGAAAAACTTTTGAAGTCTCCCTGGTCATCCGAATGGTCACCAGCAACTTAAATGGAAAATTAGCTCATGAAGTGATTATTTAATCAACAATCAGTTATGGAAGATGGAAAAAGGCTGCTGCCAAATTTAAGGATGTGTAATGCTCCCTTTAATTGATGATAACATATCCTTTTTAATGAAGAATAATGTTCACCCTTGTATGCAACCGAAATTCACTTGAAAAGTCACATTAATGAATTTGTGACAGCCCTTGAATGTAACGGTTTCCAGCTGAAAAGACATCTGCAATTAAACACATTAAAAAAAACATATTAAACATATTTAAACACTTATTAAACACAAAACACATTAAACACTTAACTTAAATAAATGAACTCAAACATATGCATCAATAAATTATTCTAGCAACTAAATTATTTAAGATAAGCATTTATTCTAACAACTCAATTAACTAAGACGTTTAAATGCATGGTTTAAAATGCAAACTAAATAAACAGATGAGTTATTTAATGCAAGACTTAATTTAATAATGCAGACATAAACTAACATGGGATTTTCATAATGCAAGTCATTATTTGTGATGTATACTTAACTAACATGAAAGTTACATAATGCATTACTTTATTAAATGCAGAACACACAAAGTGCAAGTTAAAATTAAAATATGCAAACTTATTAATTTAAATAAAACTTAATTAAATTAAAAAGTCCTTAAAAACATTGGCCCAATAATCAATCAGGCCTATGGGATGTTTCATCTTGCTCTTGGGCCCCTCAAGTTTAGGCCAATCTCGATGGCATCAAGTTGCGTCATAACATGATGCGACCGGGTTCGCATAATGAAATCTCTAAATCCTTGTGTGAAATACTCATGCATTTGCATGCCCGTTCAAAAGAGATTTGAGAGGCTTGATTGTTTGCATTTTTGTATGCTTAAATCCTTTTCATTTGGCAAGTGTGATTTATTGATGAAAACGAAATTCTTGCTGCATTTTGGAACGAGTGACCAAAACCATGTGTTTAAACCCGGAGCCTATGTTCCTAAGTTGCTGTTAAGAAAAGGTGAACATCGTAATTTTATTGTGCATAAATGTGTTGAACCCTTTCAACTGCTCCAAATTTTATCATTATTTTTTTAACACAAAGCATGTGAATTTTGTTGGCTTGCAAAGTCAAAATCAAATTTTTTATTCTGGAAATTATTTTACATTATGGTTTAAACGAACCAAGCATGATTTACATATTTGTAACTTACAATCGCTTCATGTTTGGTATGATTATGACTTTCAATCACTTCATGAGCCTTCTATGTTGCCAACCATGAAATTTTTGAGTCAGATTGAAATGGTAAGAGAAAACCTCGTTTTTGATCCCGGAGATTATTGTTCTATATTATTGTTCAAGGGATTTGAGCCATGGAATTTAAGCCTTCTACACTTACTTAATTTCATGATCGGGCAACTAAAATGACTCGAATCATCATCAAACTGAGTTCGTATCAAGAAATGTTCTTGGAGCATCTTAAGGTCTTGCTAATACCAAAATGTCCCATGAGACCATCACTATGCACCTCGTGCACAAGTTCCGAATGGAAGTTTGTGGAATGCACAATTTTCCTTCCTTGAAGAGAAAGCCTTCGTACCTATAAAATTTCTCAACAGCACCATTCTCACAAGCAGTAAAGATTTTACCAAAATCAATATCATTAATGTACAAATCTTTCAAGAAAGAAAACCCAAGCAGTTTTGAATCAATGAACGATAATAAAGTGTACCTTCTCAAAAGTGCATCAGCCACGATGATATCTTTACCTTTCTTATATTTGATAGCATAGGGAAAGGATTCGAGGTACTCGACCCACTTCGCATGTCATTTATTCAACTTATGCTAGCCCTTGATGTGTTTCAACGCTTCGTGATCGGAATAAATCACGAACTCTTTTGGTCATAAGTAATGCTGCCACATCTCTAGGGCTCGATTGAGTACGTACATTTCTTTATCATAGATAGGATATTTAAGTACGGCTCCATTGAGCTTCTCGCTAAGATAAGCCACAGGCCTTCCTTCTTGAGTTAAAACGGCTCCGATCCCAACACCTGATGCATCACATTCAATCTCAAACGTTTTAGTAAAGTCAGGTAAGTCTAATAAAGGAGCTTTTGTAAGACAGTTCTTAATCTCAATGAAAGACTTCTATTGCTCGTCGACCCAATAAAAAGCTGAGTTCTTCTTGATTACACTTGATACAATCTCGGCCTCGTGAGATGCTCGAGTTGTGTAGTTGCCCGATCGTTAAATATAAGAAGTATCGTTCTTACTTGAAGTAGTTGTTAATTCGACTGAGTGAAGGGAAAACAAGGGTTGGCAAGATGGTTCAAAGGTTAGAAATGTGTTGAGGATGGTTCAGTTAAGTAAAATGATGATGGAAAATGGTTAAGTGAATGATGTTAAGGATTCAGCTAACAAAAAAAAATATGATAACTTGGAAATGGACAAGTTCGATGGATGAGATAGGCTTAAGCCAAGGAAGAACTAATACTAAAGGGAGTATTGACCCAAACCTTATACGAAACTTAAGAAGGATGGGTGTTGAAGGTTAGGACCTTGACCCACTAACTAGGAAGGTAGGAACCACAGGTATAAATAGGGTGAACCCACACTCGATGGCGAGTGATAAGTTATAAAGAAACAAAATGATGCCACTAGCAAGCTAGATAAGTCAAGCTGAGTCTAAAATGAATTAAGAGAGTTGAAAAACTCAAAAATGTTATAAATATTCATAAAAGTAGCAAAAAGTCTTTTTACAACCAGCAAATAACACAATATTTCTAGTGAAAGTCTAAGGCTAGCGAATGGACAAAAGAGTAGCTAGATGGACATTTGATTTTAGCTTTTAATGAGCTAAAAATTCCAGAATAATTCAAGAAAATTCCAGGAAACTTCTCCAACCTTTGGGAATGTCATTGGACAGCCACTTGGGGGTTTGAATCAGCTGAATTGTGGTCATTAGATAAAGAGCTGAAATAAGCTGAATTTGCTAGACAGATTTGGGCTAGGTGATTTAATAAGAGTTAATTGAGCTGCCTTGGTTATTTGAAGAGCCATTGAACTTAATTAGCACCTTAGATCACTTCAATGGACATGGAAGTGTGAAACCAAATTTGAGAAGTCCATTGTGTGTGAAAACACATAACCGAATGGGCACAAGTGTGAATGGAATTTTTTAGCAAATGTGAAAGCTTTCATAGCTGGTTGGAGAGCTGGACAGTCAGCTTGGGGGAAAGAAAGCATCAGCTCCTTTTGGCATTTGGTGTTTCACGAACAGACACATAGAGAAACTAAAAGAATCAGCTGGAAGTTTAATTCAGCTCAAGGTCCATTGAGCTTCACGAACAGCCACATGAAAAGGAGTAATCATCAGCTCCTTTAATGTCGTTCCATGCATGTAGCTGCACATTAAATTGAACAAATTAATCAGCTTAAGACATATTAAATCGACAGCAGCTATGGCAACTTAAATGAGCTATATTCGGCTGGACAAATTAATTAGCAACAAGAATTAAATTTGTCCTGAACTTGAAACATTAAAAATATGCATTAACTAAGACACATTTAAGCTAAATTAAAATGTCCAGAATAGAGACACATTAAAATGCAATTTAATTATTTGAGCTGAACTTTAACTAAATTAACTAACTCAATTAAATAGATAAATTTATTCCAGTAGCTTAAAATGCATGAAATTAAATAAATTAGAATCAAGCTCAATGAGCTTGCATCAAGCCGAATTGAGCTCCATTAAGCTGGGTAAAAACCAAGATTGAGCTCATTGAGCTGAAATTAAGTTTCATTTTGTAATAGCCCGATTTAGACACTATTTGGAACGGTGGTTTCGAGACCATGAATCTGAGTCAGAAAAATATTTAAAAATTATTTTCTGTGTTTATTATGTGTGAATTAATATCCGTGAAATTTTCTTATTTTAATTTTTTTGTTTGAGTGCTCGATTTAATAAAAGGGCTTAATCGCGTAAAATAGAAAATTTATGGTTTAATTTGTAAAGGCCGAATTGTTGTTTTCTTTATTGCATGAGGTATTTAAGTATGAATATTTTGAGTTATGCCATTGATGAATAATTGAGCTTTGTGATGTTAGTTGATGAATTATGAAAGTTATGTTTTGGATTAATATGTTTTGTATTGGAATTTTTGATGAATTTGAGGAATTAGGGCTAAATTGCAAAAATAATAAATTAAGGGACTAAAATGTGAAATAAAGGAAATGCAAGGACTTGTATGAGCATGGGTAATATTCGGCCAAAGCATGGGGTATGCAAATTTTGCATGATTTGTGTTTTGTGCAATTTGGACTAAATTGTAAAAAGTGTGAAATGTCAGGGAAAAATGGTAATTTACCCATTTATGTGTTTTTAGACTAAATTGAATGAAATTATGTATGAATGAGCTTAATTTGAATATGTTTAGATCAAGAACCAAAGAAATCGAATTTGGATCGGGGGAAAACCAAAGTTGTCGAATAATCGTCCTGTTCCGATTATCGTTATCCGAGGTAAGTTTATAAGCAAATAATGTTGTTAATTTTAAATAAATACGAGTTTTATATGCTAAAATGAATTATGTGAAAGTATATATGTGGCAACCGAATGTGTATATGCTTGGGAGCTATGTTTACAAACTCGATTCGACCGAGATACGACGTCTGAAAGCCCCATACGAACCTTAGGAATAGCTAGGATACATATGTCATGACATAGGATTTTCGATATGTGTTCTCGTGTAAGACCACATCTGGGACGTTGGCATCGATATGTGATTACGTGTAAGACCCTGTCTAGGACAGTGGCATCGATATGTGAATACTTGTAAGACCACGTCTAGGACGTTGCAATTGTACGATATGTGTTATTATCCGAGTATCCTATTCAATTCCAAAGGGTTCAACGGGCAACGATAAGTTTTGATCGAACGTGTAAATTGAGCTAAAGTGAACAGGTATGTGATAGTTGATTACCTATTTGAAAATAAGGTAAGTTGGTTATTTGATGTGTGATGCAAATTATACATGATATTAATGTAAATATATGTGTATTTGTGAAGTATATTCGGCCACATGTTATGTATAAGTACGTAATATTAATGTTTGATTCATGAGCTTATGTATATGAGTAGTGTATATATATTCGATTATATAATGATTTATGCCTTTGAAATTGAATGATACTTTGATAATAGATATATGTATATTTGGCCAAGATAAAGTTTATATATGAAAGTATATGTTGTATATGAAACTAAGCTTGAAATTTAATGTGGTTATGATAGCATGAATTGGTTTGGTTAAATTGAGTTGTTTATGTCATTGAGATATTTATTTGCTTATGACTTACTAAGCTATGATAGCTTACTGTGTGTGTATGTTTGTCTTTTTTTTATAGATTTTGGAGTCAAGTTACGAGTTCGGGGATCGTCAGCGAAGTTTATCACACTATCGACTGTTTCGGTACTTTATAAGTTTAAACTGGAACCTATGGCATGTATAGGCTAGATTATATTTGGTTAAGTTTGAAGTTGTGTATATATTAAGCCACGCGAAAATGGCTAATATGTTATGTAAGTATATGAAATTTTAGTCAAGTTTATATGTGTCGTATGCATTGAAAATGGTTGGTGATTTTGGATGTGGTTTGGTTGATTCGGCTAAAGTATACATATATATATATTATGAATGTGATACGATCCGCCTCGGAGGAGTCGAGTCGTATTAGAGTGCCCGTTCGTCGACAAGAAGTTACGTTAGGTTTACTTGAAAGGTCAGATAAGAGAAAGAAGGATATTGGTTTTGGCCCGAATTAGGATAGGTAAGAAGAATTGAAAGTTCGGGTTTAGGGTCCGAATAGGTATAGATGAATGAATTGGTTCAATTAGGTAAAGGGAATTGAAGAAATGGTTGTAATGGTAGGAAAGGTAAGAACGGAATGGTATTATGAAATGGTACGAATGGAATGATGGGTTTGAACAAAAAGTGCAAACAAGAACCAATACTGACTTGGTATCGACCCGTTGTTTATAGGCTCTTTTAGTTCGGTTTGGTTTTGGTAAAGGAAAACCTCGACCCACTATCTAACAAGATAGGAACCTCGGTATGTTTGAACGCCACACTACGAGTAGTGATAAGTTCAGTTTCGACAAAGAACAACGGTTGACACAACTAGAATGCTAGGAAGCCAATCGAATCTTTGAACGAAATTTGAGAAAAGTTTTGCCTCACAATTTTGGCAGCATAACATTAACAAAGTCCAAAAAGTTCTTTTTACAATGAAAGTGAACAACTATTTATACTAGTAGCCTATGCTAACCGAATAGTCAAATTCATAGGCTTAACAACTAAGCAATGTAACTATTAATGGCTATGAAAATTCTAGAAATGGTCTTTCAATGTGCATGTCCATGTTCGGCCGAATGGAAGGTGGATGGAAGACTTCATGAATATACATTGATGTACTTGGAAAAATGTTCTTCATGCATGCAAGGCTAGATTCGCTAACTCCTTTAATGGGGCCTTTAATTCATGTTGTTTCACCATGAGTGGCTTAATTAAATGAGGCCTCATGAAGGGTCAAACTTGGTGTGAACAAGGAGCTTGAGTAGACTCTTGTATATGAACATCCAATCAATGGTCATCATGGTGTGAACACAAGGTGTGAACACATGATCAATACATGAACCGGCCCAATGCATGTTCCTTCATTAATTTGATCCATGAATCTTCAAAATGCATGAATGACCATCATGAACATGCATATGCCTCTTTTTATTGCCGTCCATTGAATCTTTCTATGCATGCACCTGCGACATTAAAATCAAGCATTAATCACCAATGTGAACACATTAAGGTGGCAGCAAATATGAACATATTAAACACACTCATAAATTCGGCTAACACAAGAAATAATTGTAGTAATTTAAACACATTAAATCCTAGTTCAACCAAGACATATTAATAACATGTAATAACCTAATTAAATTCGGCACACCTATTTAAAATGTCCAGAATTAAACAAATTAATTATTTAAATAAATATGTTCAAATTTATTTAATGCATCAATCTTATTTAATAGCTAAGAACGAATAGACTTATTGAGCTCGTGATAGGTGCGTGAACTAGTGATGAGCTGGGGGTAAGCTCGAGAGCTGATAATGAGCTGGTTCCGAGCTAATGAGCTGGTGTGGAGCAACATGGTTTGAGCGATTAGATGGAAATAATATATTAAGTATGAAATGAAATGCATGTAAATTTCAAGTTGTGTTTTGTTAGGTAATACCTCATAACCCATTTCGGCGATGGATACGGGTTAGGGGTGTTACATTTTATTGGTATCAAAGCTACAGTTTAGTGATTCTAGGACTAATGTAGCGTATGTGAGTCTAGCTATACATGCCATATTATATATTGTGATAGTGTGATGACTCCTGACATTTGAAAATGTGTTTTCTTATAGTAAATGGATCCCGATCGAGCCGTAGCTGATGATGTCAAGAGTATAGTGCCTAGCCCCACGCAAGGGATAGCGCCGGTTGATTCTCGACTGACTTTGAGTAACCAAGAGGGAGAGGCTAAATAGGCTTTTACCAAATGATGAATAATTGGTTTACACAGTATATCCAGATGAATCCGGCTGCACAACAACCTCCACCCCCCGACAAATCCTCCTTCGATACCTGTTATACCTCAAGTGATTGATCCGTTGAGATTACATAAGCCCCCTGTTGATAAAATTAAAAAATACGAGGCTAAAAAATTCATAGCTAATGATGATGATGATGCTGAGCGAGCTAAATTTTGGCTTGATAATACTATTCACGTGTTTGATAAATTATCCTCAGAACCCACGATGAGTGTTTAAAATGTGCCATATCATTGCTACGAGACACTGCATATCACTGGTGGAATACACTAGTATCGATGGTTCCGAAAGAATGGGTGACCTGGGGGTTCTTTCAGACTGAATTCTAAAAGAAATATATCAGTCAGAGATTCATTGATAAAAAATGCAAAGAATGTCTGGGGTTGAAACAGGGTCATATGACCGTGACAGAATATGAGCGAAAATTTGTGGGACTCAGTAGAAATGCCCATGAATGTGTATCGACTGAAGCTATAATGTGTAAAAGATTAGAAGACGGGTTGAACGAAGACATTAAACTGCTAGTTGGCATTCTTGAAATAAAAGACTTCGTTGTACTTGTTGAGCGAGCATACAAAGCTGAAGAGGTCGGAAAAGAGAAAAGAAAAGCTAACTTCGTAGAGATTCACATAAGAGATCACCGAATAAGTCATTTCAATCGGCATCAAAGATATTTTGGGATGATTCTAACCGTTCAAAGACTACTGTAGGTTATACTAAATGTGATCAAGATAAACCACCTGCGAATTCGAAAGCTACCTCAGTAGCTAGTATTGATAATGTTAGATCAAATCAACCGAAGTGCAACCATTGTGGTAAATGACATTCTGGCAGTCGTAGATTGCATGATCGGGCCTGTTTTAAATATGGATTGATGGATCATTTCATTCGTGAATGCCCTGAGTTAGCTGAACAAAACACAGTACAGAATGCGAGACCGAGTAACATGTCAGCTCGAGGTACACCACCTAGAAATATAGGTAATGTGAGTAGCAGTCAGAGAGGAACTAAAGACACAGCAGTTCGATCTGAGGCTCACGCACCTGCCAGAGCTTATGCCATTCGCGCTCGCAAGGAAGCTTCATCCCCCGATGTTGTTACTAGTACATTCACTCTGTATGATAATAGTGTAACTGCATTGATTAATCCTGGTTCAACTCATTCTTATGTGTGTGAGACCTTATTATTCAGTAAGGCTTTGCTTGGTAAGTCTATTCAGTTTGTGATTAGAGTATCGAACCTCTTGGGCCGATGTGTTCTGGTTGATAAAGTGTGTAAGAATTGTCCTTTGATGATTCGAGATTTGTTTTTTACGACTGATTTGATGTTGTTGCCATTTGACGAGTTCAATATAATTCTGGATATAGAGTGGTTGACTTTGCATGGTACTACCGTAAACTGCAAAAGAAAGACTATTGATTTACGGTGCCAGAATGATAAGATTATTCGAATAGAATCTAATGATTTGAATGGTTTACTGGCAGTGATATCTTCGATGTTATCTCAGAAATATGTGAGAAAGGGTTGTGAAGCTTACTTTGCATATGTGCTTGATAGTAAAGTGATTGAAAGAATGATTGAATTAGTACCAATTGTGTGTGAGTATTCGAATGTGTTTCCTGAAGAATTGCCGGGTTTGCCACCTATTCGAGAAGTAGAGTTTGGCATTGAGTTAGTGCTAGGAACGACTCCGATATCGATAGCTCCGTACAGAATGGCACCTACTAAATTAAAAGAATTGAAAGCTCCGTTGCAAGAGTTGACAGATAGAGGTTTTGCGCGACCGAGTTTCTCTCCCTAGGGAGCACCAGTTTTATTTGTGAAAAAGAAAGACGGAAATATGAGAATGTGTATCAATTATAGACAGCTCAATAAGGTGACTATAAAGAATAAATATCTGCTACCACGGATTGATGACCTGTTTGATCAGTTAAAAGGGGCTATAGTGTTTTCGAAAATAGATTTGAGATTAGGCTACTATCAGTTGCGAGTTAAAGACTCCGATGTGCCGAAAACTACTTTTCGAACGAGGTACGGACACTATGAGTTTCTGGTTATGCCTTTTGGACTTACTAATGCACCTGCTCTTTTCATGGATTTGATAAACCAGATATTCAAATAGTATTTACATCAGTTTGTGGTTGTGTTCATAGATGACATTTTGATCTATTCCCGTGATGAAACTGAGCATTCCGAACATCTGAGACTTGTGTTACAAACTTTGCGAGATAAACAGTTGTATGCAAAGTTTAGTAAATGTGAGTTCTGGTTATGCGAAGTCAATTTTTTGAGACATGTTGTATCAGCATCGGGTATTAGGGTTGATCCGAATAAAATTTCTGCTATACTCGATTGGAAACCTCCGAGAAATGTTTCTGAAGTCCAAAATTTTCTGGGACTTACTGGTTACTATAGATGGTTCGTGAAAGGTTTCTCTATGATCACAACCCCAATGACGAAGCTACTACAGAAAGATATTAAGTTTGAGTGGTCAAAAAAGTGCCAGAAAAGTTTTGATCAGTTGAAAGCCCTTTTGACCGAAGCTCCAGTGCTAGTTCAGTCAGAATCGGGTAAAGAATTTGTTATCTATAGGATACATCTTTAAATGGTTTGGCTTGTGTGTTAATGCAGAAAGGCAAAGTCATAGCTTATGCCTTGAGACAGTTAAAGCCGCATGAAAAGAATTACCCAACACACGATCTAGAATTGGCAGCTATTGTGTTTGCATTGAAAATATGGCGTCATTATTTGTTCGGTGAGAAATGTCACGTTTATACTGATCACAAAAGTTTGAAATATTTGATGACTTAGAAAGATCTGAATTTGAGACAGCGACGATGGTTAGAGTTGCTAAGAGATTACGAGCTCATGATTGACTACCATCCGATAAAGGCTAATGTTGTTGCTGATGCTCTAAGCTGAAAATCACTATTTTCTTTGCGTGCAATGAATGTGCCTATGGCTATATCTGACGATGTTTCTATAATAGCTAAATTAAAAGCAAGACCGTTATTTATACAGTGGATCTGCGAAGCTCAGAAAGTTGATAATGATTTGTTAGCAAAGCGGGGTCAATGTGATTTGAATGTTGATTCAAAATTTTGAGTTGATGCTGAGGACTGTCTGAGGTTTAGAAACTGAATATGTGTTCCAAGAAATCCAGAATTGGTTCAGATGATGTTGAATGAAACTCATAATAGTCGATTATCTGTTCACCTGGGTAGTACAAAAATGTATAATGATCTGAAACAGCTTTACTGGTGGCATGGTATGAAACAAGACATTTCTAACTTTGTTTCGAAGTGTTTAATCTGTCAGCAAGTTAAAGCCGAGCACCAGATACCATCTGGGTTACTTCAACCGATCATGATACCAGAGTGGAAATGGGATAGAGTCACGATAGATTTTGTATCTGGTTTGCCATTGACACCGAGCAAGAAATATGCGATCTGGGTTATTGTGGATAGATTGACTAAATTAGCTCATTTTGTTTCGGTTCACATAGATTACTCGCTTGATAAGCTAGCTAAATTGTATGTTTCTTAGATTGTGAGACTGCACAGAGTAACTATTTTTATTGTTTCGGATAGAGATCTGAGGTTTACATCAAGGTTTTGGAAGAAACTGCAACATGCACTAGGTACGAAATTACATTTCAGCACTGCTTTCCATTCGCAAACAGATGGTCAGTTCGAATGAATCATTCAGATACTTGAGGATATGTTGAGATGTTGCATTCTCGAGTTTGAAGGTACGTGGGAATGATACTTACCTCTGATTGAATTTGTGTACAATAATATCTTTCAATCGAGTATCAAAATGGCACCCTATGAGGCTGTGTACTATCGTAAATGTCGTACACCATTGTATTGGACTGAGCTCAATGACAATAAGTTACATGGGGTCGATTTGATCAGAGAGACTGAACAGAAAGTAAAAGTGATCCGTGAAAGTTTGAAAACAGCGTCAAATTGTTAGAAATCGTATGCAGACTTAAAACAAAAAGATATAGAGCTTCAAATCAGGGATAGTCTTTTTGAAAGTCTCACCCTGGAAGAAAATACTCAGATTCGGTCGTAAAGGAAAATTGAGTCTGAGATTTATTGGGCCGTATGAAGTTATAGAGCTTATTGGGTCGGTTGGTTACAGATTGTTGTTACCACCTGAGTTAGAAAAGATCCATAATGTATTTCATGTTTTGATACTTCGACGGTATAGATCCGACCCTTCACATGTGATTAATCCATCAAAGATTGAGATTAAGTCTGATATGACATATGAGGAAGAACCGATTCGTATTCTGACTTGTAAAGTTAAAGAATTGTGAAATAAGAAAATTTCGTTAGTGAAAGTACTGTGGCACAGACACAGAGTTGAAGAGGCAACATGGGAGGCAGAAGATACAATGAAAAAATGTTATTCGAACCTATTCACCGATAAGATTTTCGGGGACGAAAATCCCTAAGAGGGGAGAGTTGTAACAACCTGATTTAGACCCTATTCGAAACGGTAGTTTTGGGACCACGAATCCGAGTCAAAAAAATATTTAAAAATTATTTTCTGTGTTTATTATGTGTGAATTAATTTCCGTGAAATTTTTGTATTTTAAGTTTGTCGTTTGAGTGCTCGATTTAATAAAAAGGGCTTAATCACGTAAAATAGAAATTTTATGGTTTAATTTGTAAGGGTCAAATTGTTGTTGTCTTTGTTACATGAGGTATTTAAGTTGCAATATTACCATATGAATTAGTGATGGACGGTTGTGGCCTTAATATATAAGTTTTAGTTATTATATATCAAAGGTTAAATTAGTAAAATATGTAATAATATGTATTAAATAAAACATAAAAATTAAAAGCCATTTTGTTCATCTTTCTTCCCATGACCGAAACATCAAAGAAAGAAAAGAAATAAAGCTTTTAAGGGTTTGGCCAAAGACTAGCTTTGTTAAGGTATGAAACTAGCTTGATTTTTGATAATTTTTACGTTTTTGAGATCGTTGCAGTGTAATGTACAAAGCCCATTCTTTAATTTTTTATTTTTATGAATATTTTAAGTTATTCCATTGATGACTAATTGAGCTATGTGATGTTAGTTGATGAATTATGAAAGTTATTTTTTAGATTAATATGTTTTGTATTGGAATTTTTTATGAATTTGAGTAATTAGGTCTAAATTGCAAAAATAATAAATTGAGGGACTAAAATGTGAAATAAAGGAAATGCAAGGACTTGTATGAGCATGGGTAACATTCGGCCAAAGCATGGGGTATGCAAATTTTGCATGATTTGTGTTTTGTGCAATTTGGACTAAATTGTAAAAAGTGTGAAATGTTAGGGGCAAAAATGGTAATTTGCCCATTTATGTGTTTTTAGACTAAATTGAATGAAATTATGTTTGAATGAGCTTAATTTGAATATGTTTAGATCAAGAACCAAAGAAATTGAATTTGGATCAGGGGAAAACTAAAGTTGTCGAATAATCGTCCTGTTCCGATTATATATCGTTGTCTGAGGTAAGTTTATAAGCAAATAGATGTTGTTAATTTTAAATAAATACGAGTTTTATATGCTGAAATGAATTATGTGAAATTATATATGTGGTAACCGAATGTGTATATGCTTGGGAGCTATGTTTACAAACTCGATTCGACCGAGATACGACGTCTGAAAGCCCCATACGAACCTTAGGAATAGCTAGGATACATATGTCATGACATAGGATTTCCAATATGTTTTCTCGTGTAAGACCACATTTGGGACGTTGGCATCGGTATGTGATTACGTGTAAGACCCTGTCTGGGATAGTGGCATCGATATGTGATTACATGTAAGACCACGTCTGGGACGTTGACATTGTACGATATGTGTGATTATCCGAGTATCCTATTCAATTCCAAAGGGTTCAACGGGCAATGATAAGTTGTGATCGAACGTGTAAATTGAGCTAAAGTGAACAGGTATGTGATAGTTGATTACCTATTTGAAAATAAGGTAAGTTGGTTATTTGATGTGTGATGCAAATTATACATGATGTTAATGTAAATATATGTGTATTTGTGAAGTATATTCAGCCACATGTTATGTATAAGTATGTAATATTAATGTTTGATTCATGAGTTTATGTATATGAGTGTATATATATATTCGGTTATATAATGATATTATGCCTTTGAAATTGAATGATACTTTGATAATAGATATATGTATATTCGGCCAAGATGAAGTTTATATATGAAAGTATATGTTGTATATGAAACTAAGCTTGAAACTTAATGTGATTATGATAGCATGAATTGGTTTGGTTAAATTGAGTTGTTTATGTCATTGAGATATTTATTTGCTTATGACTTACTATGTAACGCCCCAATTTTCGAAAATTCTAAAAATGTTGGTAAAATTTAATATTCTGTGTTTTGTCTGCTTGGCATAGGATTAATTATGTTAGTGGGCCTCTAGAAGGCCCAAGCTTAAGATAAAACCCGGTAGTTTTAGTTAATTTTAACTCCATAAGAAAAAGGGGTTCTGGTAAGCTAGGCTTTTAAGTATTAATTGTGTAAAATAAAACACAAGGAAGCAAGTGGCATAGTGGCATGTGACGCCACTGGGAAGGCTATAAAAGTGGCGTGTGGATGTTAGGGAGGACCCAGGTTCAAGTCACAATGACAGCAAATTAAGGGAATTAATTTTTATGTACAGAAAATGGAAGTGATGGAACTCAAGTAAAAGTCTGTCAGGAGGAGTTTGAGTTGCTCAGGAGATTGAGCAAGGAGGGAGAGAATTTGGAGGCTGATTAGAGAGAGTAGTGTTGGCCGAATGGTGGACTCTTGAGAGCAAGAGTTGGCCGGCCAAGGGGAGCTTTAGGGGGGAAAAATTCGGCTAGGGTAAGTGCCAGTATAAATTCGGCATTTAGGGTAATTTGTGCCGTTTCCTGACTATTCTACTCTTCTTTTCTTTTCTCCTCTCTTCATCAACCTTTTCTTTTTCTTCTTTCCTCCATAGCCGAATCTTCCTACCATCCTATTCATCTCCATCTTTTTCTTCAGACATTTCTAAACCTTCATAGCCACTTGCCATAAAAAGCCGAAATCTCGAAAACTATACTTTCTTCTGTACCGATTTCTCCTAGTCAATCCCCTTACTTCTTTTCATCATTCTTGACCAATTCTCTAGTTCTCTAAACTCCAAGTTTCTATCGACAAGACCACAGCAAAACCCTCCTATTTTATCTTTCTCTACACAGTTGCAAAAAGAGCCGAAAACCCCACACTCATAGGGACTTAGCCGAATTCTAAAGATCACTGGAGGCTCAAATTTTGCCATCATTTGAGGGCTTAGATCGGCAATAGATTTGAGTAGAAGTTAGTTGGAATTATTGACCGAAGGAACCAGTGGTAAGTCTTTCCAACTTAGTCTTTCTTTCATAGTCTAGAAAAGCCGAAACCCCTAAAGGTTAGGGAGGCTATCGATTTGGACTTGTAGCCCTAAGGGGTTGTGATAACTATTCTATTTTGATAATAGTGGGATTTAGAGCTGCTGATCAATAGTGGGAGTTTGTGAGTGGGCTACCCTTGACGCCATCAAAGAAAGATTCGATTTGGGTAATTGTGGATAGGTTGACCAAATCGGCTCATTTTGTACCTGTCCGTACTGACTTTTCACTTCAGAAGTTAGCCAAGTTGTATGTGGCGGAGATTGTGCGACTTTATGGTGTCCCAGTTTCAATTATTTCTGATCGGGATCCTAGATTCACATCTCAGCTTTGGCAAAAGTTGCATGAGGCGTTGGGAAAGCGATTGAACTTTAGTACGGCTTTCCATCCCCAAACTGATGGTCAGTTGGAAAGGGTTATTTAGATTCTGGAGGACATGTTGAGGGGATGTGTTATTGACTTCCGAGGGAGTTGGGAGGATTACTTGCCGTTGGCGAAATTTGTGCACAATAACAGTTACTAGGCAAGTATTCGAATGGCACCGTATGAAGCACTGTATGGACGAAGGTGTCGTACACCTAGTTGTTGGACCGAACTAGGAGAACGACAGGTTTTTGGACCTGAATTGGTGGCAGATACTGAGGATAAGGTCAAGTTGATTAGAGACCGGTTGAAGGAAGCGTCCGATAGGCAAAAGTCATATGCAGATTTGAAATGTAAAGAGATTGAGTACTCGGTAGGAGATATGGTCTTCTTAAAGGTTTCTCCTTGGAAGAAGATACTAAGGTTTGGTAGGAAGGGCAAGTTGAGTCCGCGGTTCATTGGGCTTTATCGGGTTTTGAAGCGAGTAGGCCCAGTGGCTTATCAGTTGGAATTGCCTCTAGAGTTAGACAAAATTCACGATGTTTTTCACGTCTCCATGTTAAGGCGTTATCGTTTTGACCCTACTCATGTCGTGCCAGTTGCAGAAATTGAGGTGCAAATTGATTTGACTTTTGAGGAGGAGCCTGTGCAAATATTGGATCGAGATGTTAAGATTCTGAGAAGGAAATCTATTCCATTAGTAAAAGTGCTTTGGCGTAACCATGGCAGAGAGAAAGCTACTTGGGAGCCAGAAGAGGCGATGCAACAACAATACCCTCATCTGTTTGGATCAGGTAAATTTCGAGGACGAAATTTCTTTAAAGAGGGTAGAGTTGTAATGCCCCAATTTTCGGGAATTCTGAAGATGTTGGTAAATTTTAAAATTTTGTGTTTTGTCTGCTTGGCGTAGGATTAATTATGTTAGTGGGCCTCTAGAAGGCCCAAGCTTAAGTTAAAACCCGGTAGTTTTAGTTAATTTTAACTCCATAATAAAAAGGGGTTATGGTAAGCTGGGCTTTTAAGTATTAATTGCGTAAAATAAAACACAAGGAAGCAAGTGGCATAGTGACATGTGACGCCACTGGGAAGGCTATAAAAGGGGCTTGTGGATGTTAGGGAGGACCTAGGTTCAAGTCATAATGACTGCAAATTAAGGGAATTAATTTTTATGTACAGAAAAGGGAAGTGATGGAACTCAAGTAAAAGTCTGTCAGGAGGAGTTTGAGTTGCTCAGGAGATTGAGCAAGGAGGGGATAAGGGAGAGAATTTAGGAGCTGATTAGGGAGAGCAGTGTTGGCCGAATGGTGGACTCTTGAGGAGCAAGAGTTGGCCGGCCAAGGGGAGCTTTAGGGGGCAAAATTCGGCTAGGGTAAGTGCCAGTATAAATTTGGCATTTAGGGTATTTTGTGCCGTTTCCTGACTATTCTCCTCTTCTTTTCTTTTCTCCTCTCTTCATCAACCTTTTCTTTTTCTTCTTTCCTCCATAGCCAAATCTTCCTACCATCCTGTTCATCTCTATCTTTTTCTTCAGACATTTCTAAACCTTCATAGCCACTTGCCATAAAAAGCCGAAATCCCGAAAGCTATACTTTCTTCTGTGTCGATTTCTGCTAGTCAATCCTCTTACTTCTTTTCATCATCCTTGACCGATTCTCTAATTCTTTAAACCCCAAGTTTCTATCGACAAGACCACAGCAAAACCCTCCTATTTTATCTTTCTCTACACAGTTGCAAAAAGAGCCAAAAACCCCACACTCATAGGGACTTAGCTGAATTCTAAAGATCACTAGAGGCTCGAATTTTGCTATCATTTGAGGGCTTAGATCGGCAACAAATTTGAGTAGAAGTTAATTGGAATCATTGACCAAAGGAACCGGTGGTAAGTCTTTCCAACTTAGTCTTTCTTTCGTAGTTTAGAAAAGCCGAAACCCCTAAAGGTTAGGGAGGCTATCGATTTGGACTTGTAGCCCTAAGGGGTTGTGATAACTGTTCTATTTTGATAATAGTGGGATTTAGAGCCTGCTGATCAAGGGCTTGGACAAGTGGAACGATCGAATCTTGATCTAGTCGCTACTTTCGACAAAGATAGGATCGCTAGTGCTTAAGGTGTGGTTGGCCGAATATGGTAAGTGGTTAATATGTAGTTCATGTCAGTAGTTAGAATTAACATAATAGTAATATAATTATAGGCAGTTCATGCGTGGATCTCATCAGCGAATCGTCATAAAACAGGTGTGTAACTGACACCCTCTCATAGACTAGATCGGCAAAAGCCAAAAAGCTGAAATACCGAAAAGTTGGTATTTTGGGAACTTGCGAGTATGCGAATGCTCGTAAGATAAATGGGTTAATAATTCTGGTAATCTGAAGTGATAAAACTGTAGTCCGCACGATTTCATGCATTATTGATATTTTAGGCTTAATGGGCCAAAAATCAGTTAATGGGCCAACGGGTCCAATTTGGTAAGTATGCACGGTAAGTGTTTCTGATTGCACGTAAATGGTAGAAATATTCATGAAAACCCTAAGATAGCTAAATTACTAGAATACCCCTTTGTATGAAAAATTACCATGATACCCCTAGGTGTAAAATGACCTTTATACCCCTAGGGTTAATTTTGTCTGAAAAGTCTGATGATTTAAATCTGTATGATGTATACCATGAATAAATATCTGTGCATGAGGACATGGGTTATATTATGGAGGAAGCGTCCTGGTGGCTATGCCACAAATTATCTGTTCTAGTGGCTCTGCCACATATATCTGTTCTGGTGGCTTTGCCATGATTATCTGTTTCTGGTGACTCTGTCACAATATCTGATCTGGCAGCCATGTTTCATATTTCTGTGCCGTGTAGCGGTTGGGTGGGTCGAGTAGTCTCCCCACATGGTGAAAGGTTGGTATGGGGGTGCATATGGTTGGATATGGGTTGGGTTTTGCATAAGCATGTAATATCTGTTCTGATCTGTCATGGGCCTATGGGCTTTATTCTGAGTTCTGTTCTGGGCTAAGGCCAACATATTCTGTTTCTGTGGTTTGAGCTGATATAAGCTATGGTTGGGTTAATTTACACACTGAGTTTTCCCAAACTCACCCTTTTGTTCTCATCCATGCAGGTAATCCCAACCATAATGGGCTTGGAGCTGTGAGGGATTCGGAGTGGCCACATATTTCTGCAAACTTGGTTTCTTTCTGGTGAACTGGACTTCATTTTATTTTGCGTTTGAGGTTTTGGGTTTTTAAATGTAATAAGGCCGCTTAATTATTTTTTTATGGTTTTGATTTATATTATAATATGATGGAAATGTTTTATTTTAACTATCAAATTGATTAGCTTTAGGGCGCGATTTCAAAAATAATAATTGTTCTCAAAATATCACGACTACAAGCAAGACTTCTGCTATGAAAATGCTTTCCAAAGTTAGTCACTTTTTCTTAAACAGACTTAATCAAATTGGTTTCCTAAAAATACACACGACGTTAAAGTGCGGCAATGGCGGTGTGCATGTCTAGGATTGGATCCGAAGGGAGCTTGGTACTTAAGCAGTCCGACAGACTCACCTCCTCTTCTCCGGTTTCCTACCTGGTGCACAGCTTCCATTCACTTTAATCTATCTAAAAGGTATCTTTTAAAACACCAACTAAGTTTTCTAAACTAAGTAATACGAAATGTTTTGAACGCTTCGATGTGGCACGTCAGATCCAGTCATAATGTCTAGGCTGGGTTTGGGGTGTTACATACTAAGCTATGATAGCTTACTGTGTGTGTATGTTTGCCTTTGTTTTATAGATTTTGGAGTCAAGTTATGAGTTCAGGGATCGTCAGCGAAGTTTATCACACTATCGACTGTTTCGGTACTTTACAATTTTGAACTTGAACCTATGGCATGTATAGGCTAGATTATATTTGGTTAAGTTTGAAGTTGTGTATATATTAAGCCATGCGAAAATGGCTAATATGTTATGTAAGTATATGAAATTTAGGTCAAGTTTATATGTGTCGTATGCATTGAAAATGGTTGGTGATTTTGGATGTGGTTTGGTTGATTCGGCTAAAGTATAAATATATTATGAATGGCTTGTTTATTTTATTAATTTTGGTTCATATGCTTTGCTCAAGTGATGATTTTATTTGGTTTGATTGAATTGGTTATCGTATATACATAAATATGAATTATGCTAGTTATGTTACTCATGGTTTTAAAGATTTGGTTATGTCTTGTATTTTAAAGTAATAGTTTAATTTGATTGACGAGTGTATTAGGCTAAGTGTTGAATTTAGGTAATGGATATAATTGATTGATGATTCGGCCCTACTATGTACAAATATGTGAAACATGGTTTATTAGTTTTGCCATGTATTTGGTTATGTGGTGTACGAATAGAACATAGATGTAAATGACTTAGTAATTAGGCAATAGATTAATTAAGAAATTAATGTTCATTCATAAATGGCTATGATTAATATTCAATTTTATGCATTTTGACCATGTTTATATTTATATGATTTATTGATATGTTTGTTTTTTATTTGAGAGTTTGATTAAATTATGTATATATATATAAACTTGTGAAGTGTTTGACATGTAATGCAAATTATGGTTTTTGTATGGAATTTATTCTATGCAATGTTACATGCATGTGATATGGTTGAGTAAAATGAAAGTGAACATTGAATAAGCATATGTATTTAGCAAGTTTATATTTGAAGCATATGTATTTAGCAAGTTTATATTTGGCTAAGGCAATGGAAAATGACCAAATGAATAGTATGCTTATGTCATGGTTGTAATTGTTTGATTTATATGATTCATGTATGAAATAATAGAACGAAATAATTATATTAGCTTGGATATGCGCACATACTTATGTGTAAAATGATATAATTGATATTTTTTCTTATGAATTATGTGACTGCATATATGTTTGTTATATGATATGAAATGATTTGTAAAGAGATTATGTTAGCTATAAGGCTTTAAAATTGAATGGCTTGAGCGATTAGATGGAAGTAATATATTAAGTATGAAATGAAATGCATGTAAATTTCAAGTTGTGTTTTGTCAGGTAATACCTCATAACCCATTCTGACGACGGATACGGGTTAAGGGTTTTACATTTTATTGGTATTAGAGCTACGATTTAGTGATTCTAGGACTGACGTAGCCCGTGTGAGTTTAGTTATACATGCCATATTATATCCTGTGATAGTGTGATGACTCCTGACATTTAAAAATGTGCTTTCGTATAGTAAAGGGATCCCGATCGAGCCGTAGCTGATGATGTCGAGAGTATAGCACCTGCTCCCACGCAAGGCACAGCGTCGGTTGATTCTCGACTGACTTCGAGTAACCAAGAGGGAGAGGCTAAATAAGCCTTTTACCAAATGATGAATGATTGGTTTACACAGTATATCTGGATGAATTCGGCTGCACAACAACCTTTACCCCCAAAAAATCCTCCTTCGATACCTGTTATACCTCAAGTGATTGATCTGTTGAGATTACATAAGCCCCCTATTGATAAAATCAAAAAACACGAAGCTGAAGAATTTAGAGCTAATGATGATGATGATGCTGAGTGAGCTGAATTTTGGCTTGATAATACTATCCGCATGTTTGATGAATTATCCTGTAAACCTGATGAGTGTTTAAAATGTGCCATATCCTTGCTACGAGACACTGCATATCACTGGTGGAATACACTAGTATCGATGGTTCTGAAAGAACGGGTGACCTGGGAGTTCTTTCAGACTGATTCTGGAAGAAATATATCAGTTAGAGATTCATTGATCAAAAACACAAAGAATTTCTCGAGTTGAAACAGGGTTGTATGACCGTGACAGAATATGAGCGGAAATTTTTGAGACTCAGCAGATATGCCCGTGAATGTGTATCGACTGAAGCTATAATGTGTAAAAGATTTGAAGATAGGTTGAACGAAGACATTAAACTGCTAGTTGGAATTCTTGATGATGCGAGCGCGCCCAACGAACCCCGTCACCAAGTCTCTCACGAGCCTTGCATAGTCGGCAAGTGATCCCGGTTCGTTTCAGCTCCATGAGCTCCGGCCAGTTCAAATTCAACTCATTTGAGCTTGAATCAGCTCAATACTTTAGTCTTTAATTATGCCTTGTTTAATTAAATGCATCTTTAGTTAATGTCATGCATTATTATTTAGATATTTTAATTATGACATGCATTATGTGTTCTGCATTTAATAAAGCCATGCATTATGTAACTCCCTTGTTAGTTTAAGTCAGTTTCATTAAATTAAGTCTTGCATTAAGTAACTCATTTGTTCATTTAGTTTGCATTTTAAAACCATACATTTAAGCATCTTAGTTTAATAAATGAGTTGCTGGGCATTTATTCAACTCATCTTAGTTTAATTAATAAGTGTTTTTGTTGAACTTTATTTAATAACTGTTGCTCTTAATTGATATAGTTCCTAGGATTATTTATTGATGCATGAGTTAAAGTTCATTTAATAATGCTTCTCTTAATTAAACTAGTTGCTGGAATAAATGATGCATAAGTGTTAGTTCATTTATTTAAGTTAGTTGTTAATTTGTTTTAACCTTAATAATTGAATAAATGTGTCGGTTACATGTGTTAATTACAGGTGACTTTTCAGCTCACATCCATTACATTTAAAGGCTGTTATGCATTCAATAACGTGACTTTTCAAGAGATTTCAGTTACAAAGCAAGAGGGCTGTTATAAAGAAGGTTTATACATCATTTAAAGGAGGTTTAAGGAGCATTTTATCATCCAAATTAATTTGGGCAGCAACCTTTCCACTACCAGCCGTTTTTGCCTTTTCAAAGGTTATTTCAAGCATTCAAACATCATTAAGAAGCTGATCAAGAAGTTGGTGTCCATTCGGCTGACCTAGGGCTAACTCAAGAGTCATTTTTCAAGCACTTAAAGTCATTCATTCAGCTGAATTAAAGTGAATTCAAGGATGGAGTTGTTTGGCTCAAGAATGTGAAAAGACTTGAGTTAAATTTCAGCTTTTAATTGTCACATTAAGTTGAATGTTTGTGACCATTCGGCTAGCCTATTTTAGCACTATAAATAGGTGTAATCAGCCTTTGTAAAGAAATCTTTTTTCTTAGTTTAAAACACTATTGAACTTATATGAAATTTGTGAGATTTCTTTCTTTCATATTTTGTTGAAGAACTCGTTGGCTTATCTAGGTCACTAGTGGCGTCAACCTACCTTCTTCTTTATCATGAACTTATCACTATCAAATAGTGTGGCGTTCACCCTTATACCAAGGTTCCTACTTTGCTAAGTAGCGGGTCGAGGTTCTCTTATTCTCCATCCGGCCACCTTGAAAACTTATAAGCATTTGGGTCAATATTTTCTAATATTGGTCCATGTTTGTTTTTGAGATCATTTTCATTCCATTCCATTCCATCCTTTCGTTTCATCATAATCGAACCATCAATTCACTTCACATCCGTTGTTTGTTATCCAATTACTATATTTATTTCCATCTTTTATTATTTTTCTATAACCGAACCTACATAAACTTCATATCCATAAACCCATCTTTAAACCCTTCTTACATAGCTTCCGCTGTTATTCACTTAAAACATCCTTTGAACAAACCGAACGATACTTCTTCATAGACGATTGGGCAAACTCGCATACGACTCGACTCAGCCCGAGGCAAATCATATCATTTAGTATCAGAGCTATAAAAATGAGGAGTATGAGCATTCAAAATTACTCTCGAGATAGTCTGTGACTCATCAAGTAAGTTTGAAAAATAAATTTTAAAAAAAAATTGAAAAAAAATTTCAGAAAAAAAAGTTAAAAAAATTCGATAGAAAAAAAAATTGAAAAAAAATTCAAAAAAAATTTGAAAAAAATTGAAATTTAAAAAAAAGTGAGTTAAATTTTATTCTCTTTGTATTGGTACTTTTCTTGTCATCCCGATCAGGTACGTTCATTTTCTACCATTCACCCCCTACCCCAACGCCACATTTCCAAACCATTTTCATCTTTCTTTCAGCCTACCCTATCCCTCATCATTATTTCCCTTGTTTCCCAATTTGCAACCGACCCCTAAGCTACGATAAGGCCTTGGCGAGTCTAAATACGAAATTACAAAAGAAAGTTTGAGAGGTAAAAGGCACGAGCGTGTGAGACTATTCGAGCGGAGGTAAAAGCCAATCGAGTGTAAGCACGAGCGAGAGTGCAAACCATTAATTTTTCTTTTCGAGTGAAATTGTGAGGATTTTGTTGTGAGGAATTTAATTTTGTTTTACTTAACAAATTTCTTTTCAGCAATCAAAGATGTCTCGCGAAGAATTTACCGAGTCAGAATATCAATATTTGGTCCAAGAAATGCGAAGCATGGTGAATACTAAGTTTGACAAATTGTACGAGAGATTAGACCCTGTGGAGAAAAGAGACCAATGGGAATGAATCTCATCAAGTCAAAAAGCGAATTCGAGAACATCATGGAGATACACATCCAACGACTACTCGAGAAGAAACTCCGATCGAGATTCCTTTTCATCAAGGAATTTGAGACGAAGAGAAGTCGATTTTGATTTTAAATCCTTCCGAGAAGATGTGCGAGATGAAAGATACACCTCTTCAAGAACTCCAAACAAAACATCCACGGAGAGATCTTCACGAAGGATTGTTCGTGAACCATATGTAAATAATTTTCCTTTTTTTAAATAAAATCATTGTTTTCATGATTCTTTTGTATCTTCTTGTAAAAAGAAAACGGGAAAAGCAAAAGAAGAAAAAGAAAAAGAAATAAAAGAGAGGCAAGAGGCGAGTAAGAGAGAAAATGAGAGATTCTTGAAAGAGTTTGAAAAAGTCATTGAAAAAGCTAATGAAAAAGAAAAAGAGCAAAAAGAGAGTGAAAATGAGATTGAAAAAGAAATTGAAAAAGAGAATGAAAAAGAGTTTGAGAGAGAAAAAGAAGTTGAACAAGAACAATGAGTGGAAAAAGAGATTGAGGAAAAAGAAACGAGAGATCTCGAGAAAAAAGAATCAAGTGAAAAAAAAAGTGAGCAAGCAAGGATTGTTTCCACTAACCCACCTGTTCGATCTTCTTGTGATGTAACTTTTCAGGTTTCTAAAGTCTTGTACGACCAATTCCAGCTTCACTACCTTCCAAACGAGAGATGTTTTCGGTTATTCAAAAAAGGTAAGCATGCAAATGACGACCACCCACTTGTGATTGAAGGTAAGAAAGGTAAGGATTCCATGTTTATCGAATCAAGGTCGTCTGATTTAAAAATTGCTCATAAAGATTTTGATGGGTCAATTTCTGACATGCCTCCATCATTTGATTTGATTAGTCCTTGTTCATCTCTTGATGACCCTGCTTCGAAAAGTGCCATGAAAAGCATTTCCTATGACTTGTCTTATAATGGCAATTATGTTGATTCTTTTGGATTTGATCAGTTGATTTGCGAAAGGTTTCTGTATGAAACATTTCATCCGATTGATTTTATCTTCAAGATAATTCCTTAAATTTTTGTGCTAATTCTCCATGTCTTGATTTGCATTCCCAATTGAGATTCTTGAAGCATAAGTCTTTGTTTATTGGTCTACCTGGTTATGCCAACTCTACATTCCTGATTGATCGAGTAAGGTTTGAATCATGTGATGGACTCCGACGTTTGAAAATTTGTCTGTTTACCACTTCTTTGATTGCTCGAGTGGAATTTCAATCATGTGGTGAGTTGATTATATTTTCTTCTAACTTATTGCCTGTTGAAATTCATGATCAAGTATGTGTGTTCAAGCCTGGCATATGTTACGTAGATTTGTTTTATGGAACATTTAAGTATTTTGCATCTTTTGCATTCAACTTATGTTTGCTTGATGTTCGAACTTTTGTTAAGGAAATAAAATTCGATGATTTGGTTTTCAATTTTGATTTATTCTCTAATCATTTTGTTTGGCCACACATAAAGATTTTGTTTCATTTTGACAAGGTAAGGTCGACTTATGCTATGGGACTTGAATTAAATTCCAATTATGGTTTATTTTTTTCATTTAAGCCCATTATTTTTATTAATACTAACCCCTCTCGTTCTTGCGAAGTCTCGAGAAGCATGAGATGTCGTGGTGCCTCATTGTCCATTCAAATTGATCGAAGTAAAAGGTTTGTTTTACATTACCTTTCCAAGGAGAGAAGATTTGTTTTGATTGAAAAAGGTAAAACTGTTCATGAGATTTCTTCTCCTAAAGACCGTCAAGGTAAAGTCTCTGAAAATTTTCAAATACCTTTGCTTCATTCAAATGAAGATGAAAATTTTGTTGATGGGATGTTTGGAAATTATTTGAATCATGATGTGTTTGATTGTAGTTTTTGGCCTAGTATTGATTTGTTTGTGTTGGATTGTGACAATGGACATAATATTAACACAAATTATGATAATAAGCAAATGATTGAAAGATGTTGTCCATGGTACACTTTGCATGTACAATCACATGAATTTCTGTTTTTGAATAAACATATTGAAAAGTTTTGGATGTGGATTAGTATGCTTAAATTTTTGCAAATATTCATGACTAAGTACCCTTTTATCCAATTGAATCCACATGTTTGCATTGATAGAATAAAGAAACTTTTCAATAAATTGAAGTATGTTTGTTTTGCCCAATTGAGATTATTACCATATGATATTTGTTGCCTTAACCCTCTGTTACTTATCTATGATGGTGATGTGCTTTCTTGTCCATTGATAAACCATTTCCAGGTTTGTGTGATATCTTCCATCCCATTCGATCGAGGAAAGCCAAACGAGAAGAAATATTTTCCAATAGATAAACAGCCCGACTTGAGGACAAGTCGTCTAAAAGAGGGGGAATGATGCGGCGCCCAAATGAACCCCGTCGATCAAGTCTCCTCGATCGAGCCTTGCATAGCCGGGCAAGTCGATCCCAGATTGCGTTTCGGCTCCACGAGCTCGACCAGTTCAAATTCAGCTCATTTGAGCTTGAATCAGCTCAATACTTTGGTCTTTAATTATGCCTTGTTTAATTAAATGCATCTTTAGTTAATGTCATGCATTATTGATCTAGATATTTTAATTATGACATGCATTATGTGTTCTGCATTTAATAAAGCCATGCATTATGTAACTCCCTTGTTAGTTTAAGTCAGTTTCATTAAATTAAGTTTTGCATTAAGTAACTCATTTGTTCATTTAGTTTGCATTTTAAAACCATGCATTTAAGCATCTTAGTTTAATAAATGAGTTGCTGGGCATTTATTCAACTCATCTTAGTTTAATTAATCAGTGTTTTTGTTGAACTTTATTTAATAACTGTTGCTCTTAATTAATATAGTTCCTAGGATTATTTATTGATGCATGAGTTAAAGTTCATTTAATAATGCTTCTCTTAATTAAACTAGTTGCTAGAATAAATGATGCATAAGTGTTAGTTCATTTATTTAAGTTAGTTGTTAATTTGTTTTAACCTTAATAATTGAATAAATGTGTCAGTTACATATGTTAATTGCAGGTGACTTGTCAGCTCACATCCATTACATTTAAAGGCTGTTATGCATTAAATAAGGTGACTTTTCAAGAGATTTTGATTACAAAGCAAGAGGGCTGTTATAAAGAAGGTTTATACATCATTTAAAGGAGTTTTAAGGAGCATTTTATCATCCAAATTAATTTTGGCGGCAACCTTTCCACTACCAGCCGTTTTTGACTTTTCAAAGGTTATTTCAAGCATTCAAACATTATTAAGAAGCTGATTAAGAAGTTGGTGTCCATTCGGCTGACTTAGGGCTAACTCAAGAGTCATTTTTCAAGCACTTGAAGTCATTCATTCAGCTGAATTAAAGTGAATTCAAGGATGGAGTTATTTGGCTCAAGAATGTGAAAGGACTTGAGTTAAGATTCAGCTTTTAATTTGCACATTAAGTTGAATGTTTGTGACCATTCAGCTAGCCTATTTTAGCACTATAAATAGGTGTAATCAGCCTTTGTAAAGAAATCTTTTTGCTTATTTTAAAAACCATTGAACTTATATGAAATTTGTGAGATTTCTTTCTTTCGTATTTCGTTGAAGAACTCATTGGCTTATCTAGGTCACTAGTGGCGTCAACCTACCTTTTCTTTATCCTGAACTTACCACTATCAAATAGTGTGGCGTTCACCCTTATGCTAAGGTTCCTACTTTGTTAAGTAGCGGGTCGAGGTTCTCCTATTCTCCATTCGACTACCTTGAAAACTTATAAGCATTTGGGTCAATATTTTCTAATATTGGTTCGTGTTTGTTTTTGAGATCATTTTCATTCCATTCCATTCCATCCTTTCGTTTCATCATAATCGAACCATCAATTCACTTCACATCTGTTGTTTGTTATCCAATTACTATATTTATTTCCATCTTTCATTATTTTTCTATAATCAAACCTACATAAACTTCATATCCATAAACCCATATTTAAACCCTTCTTACATAGCTTCCGCCATTATTCACTTAAAACATCCTTTGAACAAACCGAACGATACTTCTTCGTAGACGATTGGGCAAACTCGCATACGACTCGACTCACCCTGAGGCGGATCGTATCACTTGAAATAAGTTCGTTGTACTTGTTGAGCGAGCATACAAAGCTGAAGAGCTCAGAAAAGAGAAAAGAAAAGCTAACTTCGAAGCTAGAGATTCACGTAAGAGATCACTGAATAAGTTATTTCAGTCAGCATCAAAGAGATTCTGGGATGATTCTAATCGTTCAAAGACTACTGCGGGTTATACTAAACGTGATCGAGATAAACCACCTGCGAATTCGAAAGCTACCTCAGTAGCTAGTGCTGATAATGTTAGATCAAATCAACCGGAGTGCAACCATTATGGTAAATGACATTCTGGTAGTTGTATATTGCATGATCAGGCCTGTTTTAAATGTAGATTGATGGATCATTTCATTCGTGAATGCCCTGAGTTAGCTGAACAAAATACAGTATAGAATGCGAGACCGAGTAACATGTCAGCTTGAGGTACACCACCCAAAAATACGGGTAATGTGAGTAGCAATTAGAGAGGAACTAAAGACACAGCAGTTTGATCTGAGGCTCACGCACTTGCCAGAGCTTATGCCATTCGTGCTCACGAGGAAGCTTCATCCCCCGATGTTATTATTGGTACATTCATTCTCTATGATACTAGTGTAACTGCATTGATTGATCCTGGTTCTTATGTGTGTGAGACCTTAGTATTTAGTAAGGCTTTGCCTGTTAAGTCTACTGAGTTTGTGATTAGAGTATCGAACCTCTTGGGTCGATGTGTTTTGGTTGATAAAGTATGTAAGAATTGTCCTTTGATGATTCGATATTTGAGTTTTTTGGTTGATTTGATGTTGTTGCCATTTGACGAGTTCGATATAATTCTAGGTATGGAGTGGTTGACTTTACATGCTGCTATCGTAAATTACAAAAGAAAGACTATTGACTTACAGTGCCAGAATGATGAGATTATTCGGATTGAATCTAATGATCTGAATGGTTTACTGGTAGTGATATTTTCGATGTTAGCTCAGAAATATGTGAGAAAGGGTTGTAAAGCTTACTTTGCGTATGTACTTGATAGTAAAGTGTGTGAAAGAAAGATTGAATTAGTACCAGTTGTGTGCGAGTATTTGGATGTGTTTCCTGAAGAATTGCCAGGTTTGCCACCTATCCGAGAAGTAGAGTTTGGCATTGAGTTAGTGCCGGGAACGACTCTGATATCGATAGCTCCGTACAGAATGGCACCTACTGAATTAAAAGAATTGAAAGCTCAGTTGTAAGAGTTGACAGATAGAGGTTTCGCGCGACCAAGTTTCTCTTCCTAGGGTGCACCAATTTATAGTGTTTTCGAAAATATATTTGAAATTAGGCTACTATCAGTTGTGAGTTAAAGACTCCGATGTGCCGAAAATTGCTTAGAATGTTTGAAACTTTAATGTTCTTTTAGTTGAATTCTCAATGTATGATTACTTATGGATTAGTTTGAGATATTATTGATAGGAATTATAAGTTGAGAAAAATGAAGTCTTAATTGTGAATTGAGGGTTTTGCTTGAGGACAAACAAATACTTAAGTGTGGGGGTATTTGATAACCGTAATTTATACATATTTTTATCCCATGCTTAACACGTTTATGAATGAATTCTCCTTAGATTTGGTGAATTTGGTGCTCCTAATCCTTTAATTTCATGTTTTATACTCAGGTGAGCATAGGAGAGCGAAAAGAACAAGAAACGGGCCAAAACAGAGAAAATGGGCCGACATGGGAAAACAACACGGCCTGAACTTCCTCACACGGGCAGAACACACGCCCGTGCCATTCTAACAGGCTCGACCACAGCCTAAAACAACCTCAGCACGGGCGTGTTGATCTCTCAACCTCGACCACGGCTTGAAGTAATCGCACACGGGTGTGTCACACGAGCGTGTCCCTGTCGAGCCCTAGTTAAGTTCTATTCAGAAAAGGGAAAGTTTGAGGGCTCTTAGGCATTCTAATAGCCTATTTAAACACCCAAGAGGAGGACTAAAGGGAGACGGAGAATAAGGAGCAACGAATTACTCCAAGAAAGCAGATTGATCCATCTCAGAAGTCGGATTCATCATCAAGACTGAAGATCTCTCCTTAATTTCCCTTCAGGAGTTTTGGGTTTTCTTTATGTTTTGTATTCTTTATGCTTCTGAGATGTTTTCCTATTTAGTTATGAACTAAATCCCCTAAATACCTAAGGGGAATGAAACCTAAGACGAATTTTATTATTATTTTCTGAATTGTATGATAAATATTTGACTTGTTCTTAATTATGTGTTCTTAATTCTTGTTTTGGTATTTCAGGATATTGATTCAAGTTAATTCTCTTAGTTGGAAGATGAATAGTCCCTGGCTAAGAGTAATATTGTCATAATTAAGTGGAGTTGATTGCGCGCCTAGAGATAGGGTGACAAGATTTTACCAGATTAGGGTGAAACTTAATAAGGGGATCCATAGATCGAGTTAATGCAACCCTAGGGTGTTAATTAGAAAGAAATTTCAATTATTCAATCTAGGGTTAGATGTTATTAGTCTTGAATAGGGATAATAACATAACGTAGGGATTTTTATGGAACAAGTTAGATGAATAAATCATCCGATTCGGAGCCAAAATAACAAATGAAGTCTAGGTGGATTTTTCCTTAGGTATTGTCTTAAATCAATCGTTTTTCCAAAAGTAATTTCCCAATTCTGTTTTCTATGATTTCTTAGTTTAGTAATTAGTTAATTAAAATAAACCTCATTATTCTTAGGCTAGATAATAAAAAGAAAGTCATTACTAGTACTTTTAGTTCCTTTGGGTTCGACAATCCGGTCTTGTTAAAGCTATACTACTGTTCGATAGGTACACTTGCCTACATCGTGATAATAGTTAGTTTCAAGAACGATTAATTATAAATTTATAAAACTTATCACGGAAAATCACGATCATCTCACCTTCAACATGATATTCTAAATCTTCTTCTTCTTTGGTGGGGTTTTCAGGATCTTCCTTTTTTTCTTCTTCAGACTCAATTTCTCTGTGACAACCCTAATTTGACCCTAGTCGGAGAGTGGTTTCGAGACCACAAAACTGAGTCTTATAAATAATTAAAAATTTTATTTCATGGTTATGATGTGAGTAAATGCATGTGTGAAAGTTTCATGCGTTAATTTGGTCATTTTTATGTGAAAGTTCTAATGTTTTGAACGAGAATGGTTGATTTCATATATAGATATGCATATTCGGCCATCAAAGTAAGAGCGTAGGTGATGTTGAGTCTAAGTTTTGCACATTCGGCTATATATATATATCTATATAAATGTATGCCCATTCATGATATCACTTTTGGATTATATATATAAACGACTAGAAATGAGTAGTTAGCAAGAGTGGTTGCCGAATGTCAAATTAAATGTATACATGCATGTATGATCGGATTATTGATAGTAGGGTGATAGCATATAGTTATTAGCCGAATAGCTCAAAAACATGGTAGGAAGATAAGAATTAGTCATGTATCTCTTATGAGATGAAATCATTAATATTTTGATATAAATATTCAGCAAGACGGTTAAACTAGTTAACTTATTGATTTAGCTCAAGAAGTTAAAGGAGGAGAATCAAGCAAAGGCAAAGGAAAGAACATCGAGTAGCCGAGTTGGAACCGTTTTACCCAACACAAGGTAAGTTATTAAGCACAAATTTTGTATTGATTTATATAATCATAATACCTATGTATGTATGCCGAATGGAATTATATATAAATGCATGTAGTGACAAAATTATCGAGTATAAAAAGAAGTGAGATGTATTGAGTTGTTGATTTCGACACTAAGTGTGCGGGTATAAACATTTACGATAATGAGGTAGGCACTAAGTGTGCGAGTTTGATTATTAAGCACTAAGTGTGCGAGTTTGATTATTAAGCACTAAGTGTGCGAGTTTGATTATTAAGCACTAAGTGTGCGAGTCTGATTATTAAGCACTAAGTGTGCGGACTTACTATATATTTTCGAATAATTATTAACGTTAAGTGGTGACTTTATCGAGTAGATCATGGACAGTGAAATGAGTAGATACTTTGAGTTCATAAGGAATAGACGTTATGTTTATATTTGGAACTGAGCTTGGTAAGTCCCGAACCTAGGTGGTGATTATATTTGAAGTTAAGAACATAAGATCATTGTGGTATAGATGGAATGCTATTATTAGTATAAACTAAACGAAACCAAAATGATGTGTGGAAATGCATCGAAGATCATATAAAATATCATATGAGATGTCGATGAGGGCTTGGTTATTTGAGAGTGTGTAATGATAAAAGTGTGTGAAATTATAGCATAGTTGGTATGGATAGAGTACCTAATCTTGCAATATTTGTTTTCTTTCATGATACTTTATAAAGGGACGGCAGTGTAATGCTTATGACTTACTGAGTTATATACTCATTTGTTGTGTTTATTTGTCACTTATTTAGGTTCCTTCGATCCATTTTTGTGTGCCCGGGACCATCGTCGAAGTCATCACACCAACCTGCAACGTTTTGGTATTTTTTTTTAGTTGAACCCAAGTGAACATTACGGCATGTATAGGTTAATATGTATTTTGTTTAAACCTGTATGTGTAAATTTCGGCCATGCGAATATGGTTTAACTACCAAGTTTAATTTGGTCATGTTTAGTTATGGTTTAATTCATTTTGGTTAAAAGGTTATCTTCTACTAATGAATGTTGCATATAATTTGTCATGGACAATCAATATACTTAGTTGTTTTAATTAATTTGTGAGTTAACGTACTTATATTTTATTGGTATGCTATACAAACCTATTTCACTAAAAGACTTAGTATTATGGGTGTTACATTTTATTGGTATTAGAGCTACGGTTTAGTCGATTCTAGGACCACCGTAGTACGTATGAGTCTAGCTATACATGCCATAATGTTGGTATATGTTAGTGTGATGACTTCTGATAGTGGAAATTATTGTTTTGATTAGTAAATGAAACCTAATTTAGAGAGAGCCTTAGCGGATGATGTTGAGAGTGTAGCGGCTGCTCCTGCACAAGGAACACCCCCAGTTGAACCTCAATCATCTGCGAATATTCAAAATGATGGGGCTAAGCAAGCCTTCTTTACCAAGATGAACGAGTGGGTCGCACAATATGCTCAAACTAACCCGGCTGCTCAACCATTTCCGAATTTGAATAATTCACCTACGGTGCCTATAATACCGGCAACTACTGATCCATTGAGGCCGAGTAAACCTCCTGTGGATTTGATTAGGAAGCGTGGGGCCGAAGAATTTCGAGCCATAGCTACTGATGATGCTGAAAGGGCCGAGTTTTGGCTTGATAACACCATCCGTGTCTTTGAAGAGCTGTCTTGCACACCTGATGAGTGTCTAAAGTGTGCCATATCCTTGTTACGGGACTGGGCCTACTATTGGTGGAGAACTCTAATTTCTATTGTTCCGAGGGAACGGGTTACTTGGGACGTTTTCCAGGCAGAGTTTCGTAAGAAGTATATTAGTCAACGATTCATGGATCAAAAGCGTAAAGAATTTTTAGAGCTTAAACAAGGTAGTTTGACAGTAACTGAATATGAACGTGAGTTTGTAAGACTCAGTCGATATGCTCGGGAATGTGTAGCTGATGAAGTTGCCATGTGCAAAAGATTCGAAGAAGGATTGAATGAAGATTTAAAGCTACTGGTGGGTATTTTAGAAATAAAAGAATTTGTAACACTAGTTGAACGGGCTTGCAAGGCTGAAGAGTTTGGGAAGGAGAAAAAGAAAGCTGAGTTTGAAGCCAGAGACTTTCGTAAAAGATCGGCGGGTAAAACTTCTTTTCTTGCTGGAAAGAAATTCAGAGATGATAGTAATAAAACGAAGACTATTGCAGGGATTTCTATTAGGGAGCGACCATCAACGGACTCCCGAGCTACTTCAGTTGCAAGTGTTGGTAATAATTGACAAGAGAAACCTGAATGTCCACAATGTGGAAGACGACATGTAGGTGAATGTTGGGGTAAGTCTATCAACAGAGCCTGTTATAGATGCGGTTCGAGGGATCATTTCATTCGAGATTGTACGGAATCTGACGGTAAAAATAAGATGCAAGGTGCGAGATCGAGTGGTGCAGCAGCTAGAGGTAGACCATCGAGAAACATAGGAGGTAGGGGTGGTAGTCAGAGGGGGACTTCTGATACGGCTGTTTGATCTGAGACTCGTGCTCCTGCCAGAGCTTATGCCATCCGCGCGCGAGAGGAGGCATCCTCCCTTGATGTTATCACTGGTACTTTCACACTTTTTAATACTGATGTGACTGCATTGATTGACCCTGGCTCTACTCATTCTTATGTATGTGAAACTTTAGCATCCAGTGAGACTCTACCTGTTGAGTCTACTTTGTTTGTAATTCGAGTGTCGAACCCCCTGGGTCGATATGTACTTGTCGACAAAGTGTGTAAGAAATGTCCCCTAATAATCCGAGATTCCTGTTTTTCGGCCGATTTGATGCTCTTGCCGTTCGATGAATTTGATGTTATCCTCGGTATGGATTGGCTAACCGTACATGATGCAGTTGTAAATTGCAAAAGAAAGACCATTGATTTGAGATGCGCAAATAATAAGATAATCCGAGTTGAGTCTACTGGCTTGAACAGAATGACGGCAATAATATCCTCGATGACCGCCCAGAAATATGTGAAAAAGGGGTGTGAAGCATACCTTGCGTACGTACTTGATAACAAAGAGTTAGAAAAGAAGCTTGAATCTGTGCCAGTGGTTGTGAGTATTCAGATGTTTTCCCTGAGGAGTTACTGGGATTACCACCCGTTCGTGAGGTAGAGTTCGGCATCGAACTCGCACCTGGAACCACACCAATTTCAATCGCCCCATATCGCATGGCACCAACAGAATTGAAAGAATTAAAAATTTAGTTACAAGAGTTGACGGATAGAGGTTTTGCACGACCGAGTTTCTCACCTTGGGGTGCACCAGTGTTATTTGTGAAAAAGAAGGATGGAACCATGAGGATGTGCATCGATTATCGTCAATTAAATAAGTGACGATAAAGAATAAATATCCGTTACCGCGAATCGATGACTTGTTTGATCAACTGAAGGGAGCCTCCGTGTTCTCAAAGATAGATTTGAGATCGGGTTATTATCAGTTGCGGGTTCGAGACTTAGATATTCCTAAAACTGCTTTCAGAACGAGGTATGGTCACTACGAGTTCTTAGTGATGCCGTTTGGAATCACTAACGCCCCTGCGGTATTTATGGACTTGATGAATCGAATATTTAGACAGTATTTGGATCGGTTTGTGGTGGTGTTTATAGATGACATCCTAATTTATTCGCGTGATGAATCTGAACATGCCGAGCACCTGAGATTGATATTACAGATTTTACGAGACAAGCAGTTATACGCGAAATTCAGTAAATGTGAGTTCTGGTTAAGAGAAGTTAGCTTTTTGGGACATGTGGTGTCCGTATCGGGCATTCGAGTTGATCCGAGCAAAGTTTCGGCCATAATTGATTGGAAGCCTCCGAGGAATGTTCTTTGAAGTTAGGAGCTTTTGGGGCTCGCTTGATTACTCTGAGATTTATTTGTGAAGGGTTTCTAAATGATAGCCACACCGATGACGAAACTACTTCAAAAAGATGTTAAGTTTGAGTGGTCTGAGAAGTGTCAGAAAAGTTTTGACCGACTGAAAACCTGCTTAACTGAAGCTCCAATGTTGGTACAGCCAGAATTCAGAAAAGAGTTTGTTATCTACAGTGATGCTTCATTACTTAGGCTGGGTTGTGTGTTGATGCAAGAAGGTCGAGTTGTGGCTTACGCGTCGAGGCAGTTAAAGCCGCATGAAAGAAATTATCCGACCCATGATCTTGAATTGGCGGCCATTGTGTTTGCTTTGAAATTATGGAGACACTATTTGTTCGGTGAGAGATGTCATGTTTACTCGGACCACAAAAGCCTCAAATATCTGATGACTCAAAGAGATTTGAATCTGCGACAGAGACGTTGGCTTGAGTTGTTGAAGGATTATGAGCTCGTTATTGACTATCATCCGGGAAAGGCTAACGTAGTTGCTGATGCTTTAAGTCATAAATCACTATTTGCTTTGAGGGCGATGAACGTTCACTTATCCATTACATCCGATAATGTGATAATAGCAGAATTAGAGGCCAAACCATTATTGATTCATCAAATACTTGAATCCCAAAAAGTCGACGACGAATTGGTTGCGAAACGAGCTGAATGTGTTTCAAATGTGGAATCAGAGTTTCAGATTGACGAAAATGATTACTTGACGTTCAGAAATCGAGTATGTGTTCCAAGAAACTCGAAACTTATTCCGATGATTTTGGGTGAGGCTCATAGTAGTCGAATGTCGGCTTCACCCGGAAGTACAAAAATGTACAATGATCTAAAACGTCAGTTTTGGTGGCCTGGTATGAAACGAGACATTTCTGACTATGTTTCGAAGTGTTTGATATGTCAACAAGTGAAAGCGGAACATCAAGTGCCTTCGGGATTACTTCAACCGATCATGATACCTGAATGGAAATGGGATCGAATCACTATGGATTTTGTATCTGGTTTGCCGGTGACTCAAAGTAAGAAAGATTCAATCAGGTTATTGTAGATAGATTGACGAAGTCCGCTCATTTTATCCCCGTCCGCATGCGGTTTTCACTCGACAAATTGGCAGAATTATATGTTTCTCAAATCGTTCGATTACATGGAGTGCCTAATTCAATTGTGTCAGATAGGGACCAGAGGTTTACATCACGATTTTGGAAGAAATTGCAAGAAGCCTTGGGTACCAAGTTGCATTTTAGCACTACTTTTCACCCCCAGACCGATGGTCAATCCGAACGGATAATTCAAATACTCGAGGACATGTTGAGATGTTGTATCCTAGAGTTTGGTGGTTCATGGGAAAAGTATCTGCCTTTGGTCGAATTCGCTTACAACAATAGTTTTCAATCAAGCATTAAGATGGCACCTTATGAGGCTTTGTATGGTTGTAAATGCCGTACACCGTTATTTTGGACCGAGCTTAGTGAGAGTAAAATCTTCGGGGTTGATTTGATTAAGGATGCTGAGCAGAAAATAAAGATAATCCGTGAAAGTTTGAAAGCAGCTTCAGATCATCAGAAGTCATATGCAGATTTGAAACGAAAAGACATTGAATATCAGGTTGGAGACAAGGTGTTTCTTAAAGTTTCACCTTGGAAAAAGGTACTCAGATTTGGCCGTAAAGGCAAATTGAGTCCGAGGTTCATCGGGCCGTACGAGATATCCGAACGAATTGGGCCAGTTGCATATTGATTGATTTTACCCCCTGAACTTGAGAAGATTCACAACGTTTTTCATGTCTCAATGCTTTGACGTTATAGATCCAATCCATCCCACATAATTAATCCATTAGAAATTGAAATTCAACCTGATTTGAGTTACGAGGAAGAACCGGTTCGTATTCTGGCGCATGAAGTAAAAGAATTACGAAATAAGAAAATTTCATTAGTAAAAGTACAGTGGATTAAACACAGGGTTGAAGAAGCTACTTGGGAACTTGAAGACACTATGAAGGATCGATATCCTAACCTATTCACGGGTAAGATTTTCGGGGACGAAAAATTCCTTAAGTGGGGAGAGTTGTGACAACCCTAATTTGACCCTAGTCAGAGAGTGGTTTCGGGACCACAAAACCGAGTCTTATAAATAATTAAAAATTTTATTTCATGGTTATGATGTGAGTAAATGCATGTGTGAAAGTTTCATGCGTTAATTTAGTCATTTTTATGTGAAATTATTAATATGGACTTATATGAAACAATTTAGAATGTGATAGGATAATTTAACAAGGATCAATTAGTGCATGAATAGAAAAATGTGGTTTTGCATGTCAATTTTTCCTTTTTACAATTAGTGGCTGGCCATAAAATGATGATATCCACTAAGTTGAATTTAATACAATTTTAAATTTTATTTGATAAAATAATAATATTAGTAAAATAAAGAAAAAAAAAAAGAAAGATGTTCATCTTTGTTCTTCCTTAGCCGAAAACAAAGAAAAAAAATGAAAGGAAAGAAAAGTTTAAGAGATTCGGCCATGCTTGTAGCTAGGAGGAGGTATGTTTGATTTCATCCTTTGAAATTCATGTATGTTTTAAGTTGCTAGTTTGAATTTTACCTAGCCCATGGTTTAAATTTTTGCTAATTGATAGAAATGAAATTCGGCCATGGATGTTGTATTCCTTGATTAGTGTTTTGATGTTGTGATGATGAAGCATGAAAATGGTTGATTGTGAATGTGTTATAAATAGGGATTGGATGTGAGTTTGTGTGAGTTAGCAAATGATGAATCTTGGTATCTTGATGAAGTGTTCGACCATGAGATGGATATGAAGAAATGCTTTAAATTTTCTTTGTTGAATGTGGTAGGAAATGAGAGTTTGTGTTTGATTATTGAGAGTTAAATTTAGGTGATAAATGATTTTGTGTTTATGGTATGAACAAATGTGTAGTTTTGCTAGTTTAGGACTATTCGGCCAAGTGATTAAGTGGTAGAAACTAGGTGTTAAATGAAATGAAATTGACATTATATAAGAGTATGTATATTCGGCCACATGAATTAATATATAGATGAGGTTAAATTTGATTATGTGTAAAATGGCCATAAAGGGTACATGTGTGATATTAACTTAAACTCTTTATAATTGATTAAGTGAGTGATGTTGGTTTAATTGATTAAATTTGAATTATGAGTATGAATCTTGAAATGAAATAAATCCTAGACTATGTTACTTTGGAAGTAAGAATGCATTCGGCCTTGAGATCATTTGTAAGAATCAATTAAAGTTCTAATGTTTTGAATGAGAATGGTTGATTTTATATATAGATATGCATATTCGGCCATCAAAGTAAGAGCATAGGTGATGTTGAGTCTAAGTTTTGCACATTCGGCTATATATATATATATATATATCTATATAAATGTATGCCCATTCATGATATCACTTTTGGATTATATATATATATATATATATAAATGACTAGAAATGAGTAGTTAGCAAGAGTGGTTGCCGAATGTCAAATTAAATGTATACATGCATGTATGATCGGATTATTGATAGTAGGGTGATAGCATATAGTTATTAGCCGAATAGCTCAAAAACATGGTAGGAAGATAAGAATTAGTCATGTATCTCTTATGAGATGAAATCATTAATATTTTGATATAAATATTCAGCAAGACGGTTAAACTAGTTAACTTATTGATTTAGCTCAAGAAGTTAAAGGAGGAGAATCAAGCAAAGGCAAAGGAAAGAACATCGAGTAGCCGAGTTGGAACCGTTTTACCCAACACAAGGTAAGTTATTAAGCACAAATTTTGTATTGATTTATATAATCATAATACCTATGTATGTATGCCGAATGGAATTATATATAAATGCATGTAGTGACAAAATTATCGAGTATAAAAAGAAGTGAGATGTATTGAGTTGTTGATTTCGGCACTAAGTGTGCGGGTAAAAACATTTACGATAATGAGGTAGGCACTAAATGTGCGAGTTTGATTATTAAGCACTAAGTGTGCGAGTTTGATTATTAAGCACTAAGTGTGCGAGTCTGATTATTAAGCACTAAGTGTGCGGACTTACTATATATTTTCGAATAATTATTAACATTAACTGTGTGACTTTATCGAGTAGATCATGGACAGTGAAGTGACTTTATCGAGTAGATCATGGACAGTGAAATGAGTAGATACTTTGAGTTCATAAGGAATAGACATTATGTTTATATTTGGAACTGAGCTTGGTAAGTCCCGAACCTAGGTGGTGATTATATTTGAAGTTAAGAACATAAGATCATTGTGGTATAGATGGAATGCTATTATTAGTATAAACTAAACAAAACCAAAATGATGTGTGGAAATGCATCGAAGATCATATAAAATATCATATGAGATGTCGATGAGGGCTTGGTTATTTGAGAGCGTGTAATGATAAAAGTGTATGAAATTATAGCGTAGTTGGTATGGATAGAGTACCTAATCTTGCAATATTTGTTTTCTTTCATGATACCTTATAAAGGGACGGTAGTGTAATGCTTATGACTTACTGATTTATATACTCATTTGTTGTGTTTATTTGTCACTTATTTAGGTTCTTTCGATCCATTTTTGTGTGCCTGGGACCATCGTCGAAGTCATCACACCAACCTGCAACGTTTTGGTATTTTTTTTAGTTGAACCCAAGTGAACATTACGGCATGTATAGGTTAATATGTATTTTGTTTAAACCTGTATGTGTAAATTTCGGCCATGCGAATATGGTTTAACTACAAAGTTTAATTTGGTCATGTTTAGTTATGGTTTAATTCATTTTGGTTAAAAGGTTATCTTCTACTAATGAATGTTGCATATAATTTGTCATGGACAATCAATATACTTAGTTGTTTTAATTAATTTGTGAGTTAACGTACTTATATTTTATTAGTATGCTATACAAACCTATTTCACTAAAAGACTTAGTATTATGGGTGTTACATTCTCTGTTGGCCCTAACCACCATAACTTGTCAATTGGGACATTGACTGGCTATGTGTCCCCTCCCTTGGCACTTGAAACATTTTATATCCCTTGTTCGATTAGGGACAGACTCATTTTTGCCTTTTCTTGTCACCACTTGGTTGATTAGACTTGGTGGCTGCAACAGACTCTTTGGATCGAATGAGGGCTTTGTTGGCTCCTTATCGCCACTTCGTGGTTGTGACATTAGAATAAGGTCGGCTAGCTCCCTTCTACTTCAATTGCTTTTCGACCTTAATAGCCATATGGACCATGTCCATCACTTCGACATAGTGTTGTAATTCCACTATGTTGGCAATGTCTCAGTTTAAACCCGTAAGAAATCTAGCCATTGTTGCCTCATGATCTTCCTCAATGTCGGCTAGGATCATGGCCACTTCCATTTCTTTATAGTAGTCTTCGACACTCTAGCTGCCTTGGGTGAGGTTTTGCAATCGCTGATACAATCTCGATGATAATAGGATGGAATGAAATGTTTCCTCATGATTGCCTTCATCTCGGCCCAAGTAGAAATGGGTCGGGCATCGTTCCCCCTCCGGCTAGCTGTAAGTTGATCCCACCAAATGATGGCGTAATCCGAAAACTCAATGGCAGCAAGTTTCACCATCTTGCTCTCTGAGTACTTGTGGCACTTGAAGACTAGTTCAATCTTCTTTTCCCACTCCAAATACGCTTCGGGGTCAGCTTTCCCTTGGAATGGTGGAATGACAATCTTGATGTTCTTAAGATTATCATCTACACAGTCTTTTTCTTTAAGGCCTTGATTTATATGGCCTTGTCACCTTTCACTACAAACTGAAGTTTGGTCACTTTCATTGTCACTAGGCTCATAAATGTCATCTCAGTTTAGCCTAGGACGTCCGCGGTCTTGCCTTGGATCTTGTGGTGTTCTTCCATGTTGGACTTGTTCGTCCAATTACTCTAAATGCTATGTATAGGCTCTAATTCATTGTAAAAAAACTGTTGGAATTCAATCGGTATTGCTTATTGAGCCAAATCGAGCAGTCCACCTCTAGGAGCAATGTTCCTCACAAGACGTACTCCACCACCTTTCATTGGATTCCATTTCGGACTTCTTGACATCTTGATTACTCACAACAAAACCTCACAAGTTCTCTCAAAAAGGAAAAAAAATTGCACTCTTTTCGAGTTTTACTCGCTCTAATAGTCTCGTCGTTCTCTTGCCTTTTTCCACTCAAGCTCGCCTCACAAGTTCTCTCAATTGACTACTTAGACTTAACAGCAATTGTTGTGGAATCGGCTTGCAAAAGAAATGTTTAGCATGGTAGGAATTGAGGTTTAGGGCAAAAGGGAAGGCTAGAAACAAATGGAAGTAATTTTAAGTGTGGCCGAATGGATAGAGTAGTGAAATGGAATAGAATCGGGGAGAAATAACTTTTAACAAACTAGCTTCTTTCCCTTTTTTTTTATAAAATGAACGAACTTTGTATCTCCCAAATGGTTTCAAACTTGAACATTACAAATCGATGCTGAAATTTTTTTTATACGAATTTTTTTTAAAACTACTTCTGGGAGTGAGAAAATGTCAAAAACTTACTTAACTTTGCTAGCTCTAATACAAAATGATATGAGCTCATTTGGTGATGTGTTCGAGTCGTTTAGATGCCCGATCATAAAGTTAAGTAAAGTTTAAGTTGTTGGCAAGATAGGCTTGAAATAAAAAATGATAGGCTTGAACTAAGTGGTTTGCGAATGGTTTGGGGAACAATAGGATAGATTCGGCTAAGGCTTAAGGATGAACCAACACTATAGGTGAGTGTTGACCCAGAACTTGTAGTAGCGCTTAGGTTGAAGATGGCTTGAAAAGCTAGGGGACCTTGACCCACTATCTATGTGAGATAGGAACCAAAGGTATGGATGAATGCCACACTTGAATAAGTGATAAGTTCAAGAAGACAGGATTGACACCACAAGACTTGTCTTGATAAGCCAATTTAGTCGAGAGAGAACTTTGATAGTTAAACACTCATAAATGGTATAATATTCATAAAATGAGCAAAAAGTCCTTACAACATAGAAATAGCTAAGTATTTATAGGCTGAGCTAGCTCCAGCCAAATGGACAACTTGTAATTAGCTCAATTGAGCTATTAATGAGTTAAGTTAACTTCTAAAATGATTAACATGACTTTTAGCAACTCCTAAACCTAGGTGACTCCAATAGGCAGGTTGTTTAGCATTCCTAATCAGTCAACTAAGTAGACTTAATTTGTTGAGCTAAATCTTGCAAAAGATTGAGCAGCCAAGAGTTATGAGCTCCATTTAATTCCCCTTGGGAAGCCGTATGTACAGCAACCCCAATGGTGTGAACACAAGAATTCAACCAGCCTCCTAAGTGTGAACATACGAATTCAAGGAGCCTCTAAGGTGTGAAATCAGCTGCAAGCCGAATGGTCTAGTGTGAATGTGCTTGTGGCCATTGCTCTTCACGACCAGGCACCTGGAGAAGAGAAAATAGCGGCTTGGTCTTCAATTTAGCTCCAAATACATTGATTTCCTTTAATGCTGTCCAACGCATCTAGCTAACTGATTCAGCTGGTGTGAACACCTACAAACACCATTAAATTCAGTTAAAGACACATTCATAAGCTCATTTAAGTTCCCTAAACTTAGGACACCTTAAGTAGCTGTATTAACTAAAACATATTAAATATAAACTTAAGACATATTAAATATAAACTTCAGACATATTAAATAGCTGAATCAATTAGAACATATTAAATAAACTTAAGACAATTTAAATTGCTGAACTTACTAGAACACATTAAATAAGCTTAAGACAATTAAATACTTAAACTAAAATAACTTAGCATTATTAAAGTTTATTCCAGCAACCAATTAGCTTAAAAAAGAAAGCTAAAATTCAGCTTTAAGTAAGTTGCATGGGACGCATGTTGTTGAACTCCATGAATGATCGATAAGGCCCACAACTTCTTCTCCCCATGCTCGATTAATGTAGCTCAAAAGGGCTTCTTGGAACTTCTTGGCTCGTGATCGAGTGATTAGACCTAAGGCAACTCAATGGGATCGGCAGGAGCTTCCTTAGCCATGATCACATCACATTAAATGCATGAAGGTACCTGGTGCATTAGTTAGGCCGAAAGGCATAACCAACCACTCATACAAACCATGCTTGGTTTTGAACGCTGTTTTCCACTCGTCTCCTTCTCTCATTTAGATCTCATGATATCCTCTCTTGATTTCTATTTTGGAGAAAAGTTGAGCTCCACTTAGCTCATCCAACATATCATCTAAGCGCGAAATTGGATGTCGGTATTTGATGGTGATTTTGTTGATTGCTCCACAATCTACACACATGCGCCAAGAACCATCCTTTTTTAATCACCAAGAGCACGGGCACAACGAATGGACTTAGACTTTCTCGAACATACCCCTTTTCCAATAATTCATTCACTTGCCTTTGTAGTTCCTTAGTTTCTTCAGGGTTACTTAAATAGGTTGGACGATTTGGAATTGTGGCTCCGGGCATGAAATTGATTTGATGTTCAATTCCTTGAATCAGTGGCAGACCACTTGGAATGTCCTCCGGAAACACATCTTCAAATTCTTGCAACAAAGTCACAATAGAAGAAGGGAGAATGTCATCTAGTTCGTTAGTGCCAAATAAACTTTCCTTGTACATGAGTACAAGCATGGGCTGTTTCAACAACAAAGATTTTTGGATTTCTCTCTCTTTTGCATAGAAACTCAATTTTCCAGAATCACTCTCTCCTTTTCTTTCCTTTTCCTCTCGTGTTTGTATCTCACACTCTTTGTTTTTCTTCCTCATTTTACCTCATTCTTTCCTTTCTTTTTTCTGATTTCTTTTCTTTTTCTTTCTCTCTTTTTCCCTCTTGATTGTTTGCTCTCAATTTTTCAATAGATATTTTTAATTTAAGCTAATCTTCGTACAATTGCTTAAGGGTAAGTGGCGCCAAAGTCACATTCTTTCCATGATGTTTGAAAGTGTAACGGTTAGTATATCCATCATGTATGACTCGGCAGTTGAATTGCCATGGCTTGCCCAATAGTAAATGGCTAGCATGCATCGGCACCACATCACACACAACTTCATCACTATACTTGCCAATAGAAAAGGCAACAACGGCTTGCTTGGTGACTTTGAGTACTCCTCCATCATTGAGCCATTGCAACTTGTAAGGATGCGGTGTTTAGTGGTTGCTAGGCCAAGTTTTTCCACCAACATGTTGCTAGCAGCATTCGTGCAACTACCTCCATCGATGATCGCACTACACACCTTGCCTTGGACATGGCATCGCTTGTGGAAAATGTTTTCTCATTGCTATTCATTTTTTGTGCTTTGGAGGCTCAAACTCTACTTAATAACGAGAATTTCTCCCTCCATATCATACTCAAGTTCTTCCTCCTCTTTGGTGAGTACTTCAGGCTCATCTTCTTTTTCTTCTTCGGATTCAATCTCTCCATTGGCTCTTACTACCATCACACTCTGATTGGGACATTGGCTAGCGATATGGCCCCTCCTAAGGCATTTGAAGCATTTGATGTCTCAGGTTCGGTTTGGCACGGCCTCATTTTTGCCTTTATTTGATTCTTTACCCAGCTTGTTAGGCTTTATGGCTTCAACAATTTCCTTAGTTCGAAAGGGGCATCCTTCTTGTTGACTCATTGTCCCCACTTTGATGTAGAAGTGGAGTTTGGAAAGGTTTAGGTGGCACCTTTTGCTTCAATTACTTTTCCATTTTGATCCCCATATGAACCATGTCAATGATTTCAACGTAATGTTGTAATTCCACCACTTTGGCAATGTCTCGATTTAGTCCAGCAAGGAATCTTGCCATGGTAGCCTCTCGGTCCTCCTCAATGTCGGCTCGAATCATGGCTACTTCCATCTCTTTGTAGTAATCTTCCACGCTCTGGTTTCCTTGGGTAATATTTTGGAACTTTTGGTACAACTCACGATGATAATAGGCTGGAATGAACCTTTTCCTAATGATGGCCTTCATTTCGACCCAAGTAGACATGGGTCATTCACCATTTCTTCTCCTGCTCATGGTGAGCTGATCCCACCAAATGATGGCATAGTCGAAAAATTCTATGGCAGCAAGCTTAACCATTTTACCTTCCGAGTAGTTGTGACATTCGAATGCAAGTTCAATTTTCTTCTCCCACACCAAATATGCCTCGGGATCAATTTTCCAGTGGAATGGAGGCATGCCATCTTAATGTTCTTTAGGTCGTCATCCACTCGATCTCGCTCCCTCAGTGCTAAGTTCTTTTGGCCTCGACACCTCTCACTTCAATTAGAGGCTTGATCACTCTCCAAATCACTAGGCTTGTAGAGATCATCTTGATTTGGCCTAGAATGACCTCGCTCTCTCCTTAGATTTGGAGGAGTTCGTTCACGTTGGGCTCTTTCTCCAGTTGGTCCAGTTGCTCTTGTATTGGCTCAAGACGATGTTGTAGCAATCGATCCATTTCTCGAATGAGGGCTTGGTATGCTAAGTCAGGCATACCACCACTGCCAGTAACATTTCTTACGGGACACAAGGTGCCACCATCAACAACATTTGGCACACCACTACCACGGCGATGTTCCTTTTGGGACTACGTGACATGATGTTTTTCCTCACCACAAAACTTACCACTTCCCTCAAAAAGAAAGAAAAAATATGCATTCCACTCGTGTTTACACTCGTGCTTGGTTTTTATCACTCTAATACTCTCACGCACTCTTGCTTTTTACCACTCTTACTCGTTTCTCTAAGTTTTTGGTGATTACCTTAGACTTAGCAGCAAATCTTTATGGAGTCAACTTCAAAAGTGATCTAGAGGTGGGAGTTAATGTTGGGTAATAGGGTAGGCTAAAAGAAAATGAAAGGTACTTGAAGTGCGGCTGAAAACATTTGGTAAAGGAAAATTTTGAGCTCAAAAAACACAGGCACTTTCAAGCTAGCCCTTTTTTTTAATTATAATTTTGAGCCTCCCTCTTATACTTTCAAACTTGAATTTTTTTGCAAAGATGCTGAGCTTTTTTTGTTTGAATTTTTTTCAAATACAAGCCCAGGAGTGATAGAACATTGATACTTACTTAATTTTAACTAGCTCTGATACTAAATGATGCGAGCTCGTATTCGTGGTTGATTACAAGTTGCGAATGTTCTCGATCAAAAATTAAGAAGTATCAAATTAAGTTCTAAGTAAGGTTGAAATCAGAAGTGGTTGGTTTTAGCAAAGGGGTTACGTTTGGTTGGTAGGAAAATGTATGAGTTAAGTGTGGAATTAAGGCTGATGAATAAACCAATATTAAAGGGAATATTGACCCAATTCTTATGTTAGCTCTTAAGGTGGAAATGGAGATGATAATTTGAATCATGACCCATTATCTATAATGAGATAGGAACCAATCGGTATAGGTCGAATGCCACACTTTGAAGAAGTGATAAGTTCAAAAGGAATCAGATTGACGCTACAAGATGTACTTGATAAGTCAATTTGATTTAATAAAGAATAAAGAGAGTTGAACACTCATTATAGTTATAAAATTTATCAAAATTTTTAGCAACATGTTTTAAGCCTAGTATTTATAGGCTCACAAAATACCAGTTGAATATGGTTTACAATCAAATTTAATGAGCTAAATGCCTATTGAATTGTTCAACACATCCTTTGAAGACTTCTAGATATGGAAGACACCAACAACCATGTCTATTTGTAATCCCAATCAGCTAATTCATTTGACTTTAGAAATGAGTTGAATGTGCATGGAGCTAATCGGTCAAAATGGTGTGAACATGTATAGATGCTACTTTGGAAACCTGAATAGACATCTAGCTCTTTATGGCTGCTTGTGGAACATAAAGAATCTTTAAATGTGAACAGCAAAAATTGGATAGTCCCTTAGGTGTGATCATGGCAGCCAATCGGTTAATCAAGTGTGAAAGCACTTGATGCTTTGCTAACAATGAAATGGCTCTTGGGGGTTGTGTTCAACTCCTTAATTGTGCCATACGAACAGCTTGAAGGAAGCTTCCTAGTAGCAGCCAATGTGACAACCTATTACACGTTAAAGAAACGGTTAAATGCCACATTAAACAAATTTTGACACACTTTTAATTTGTAGGAAATTAAACAAACATAAAAGATGTCAGAATTTAAACACACTTAAAAACATGTATTAAAGATGTCCAAACTATGACATAATTAAAACTCTTATTAATGATGTTCAGATTATGACATAATTAAAAACTCATATTAATGATGTTCAAATTATGACATAATTAAATTCTCAAACTAAATTAACTACAATAACTAAAATCGAATTTAATTCTTTATTCTAGCAATCGAATTCAACAAGCTGAAAAATTAAAGTTTAGCTTGGAGCAAATTGCATGGGACGCATGGAGTGTATTCCCAAGCTTGGTCAATGAGTCCTGCAACAGCTCCTCCCCAAACTCGATCAATGAGACCCAAAATGGCTTCCTTGAACCTCTTGGCTCGTGCACAAGTGATTGACCCCATTGGAAACTCAATTGGATCACAAGCTATTTTGGTTTAGTCCTTGACCATGATCGCATCAATTTTAACTTAATCTAGCTAGCTTGGAGGTTAACTCATAAAACTGTTAAAGGTTGAGGGGTTTGCCATGAATGGTCTTGAATGAGTTTTGGTGTTTAATGGTAGATTATGAATCTTTGTTGAGAAATAAACAAGTTTTGTAAAGTGATTTTTGTTGAATTTTGGAAATTAAGGACTAAATGGTTAAAGGTATAAATTTTAGGGTTTTAATATGAAATGATGATAAACATGGGTTGTTTCAAGGTCCCTTGCATGTTTAACTAACATGGATTTTGTTTTAAATGGTTAGATTTTATGTTATAAGCTTAAAGACCAAATTGTGAAAAAGGTAAAATGTTAGGGGAAAATAGTAATTTTTATAAAAATGAATTATGGATTAAATTGAAGTTTTGAAGTACGTACTTGAATTAAACTATTATTTTAGATCAAGAACGTGTTGACGATCGTGGAAAAGGAAAGATTTTGGAATAATTCTCATGCTTGGTGATTTTTACAAGCTAATCCTGTAAGTTCATTTTATGTTTATGTAAAGTTGAATTAAATTCACTATTAACGATTTAAATCTTTATAGTCTATTATGGAACGATGTTTAAGTGTTGAGTTATACCGTTATTCAAGCTTTGTACCTACCAGGCTTAGTGCCTAGCAGGCTCAATGCCGGTGTTATTCAGTAAGAATGTTTAATTGTGTTGTGTTTTTAAGCTTAGTATGGAATGAGATATGATACTTGAATATGTGGTAGGTTTTTGACATGTTTAAGTAAGCATTACTTGTTTGTGATTGAGGTGTCTTTGAATGGCATATTGGTTGAATGTTAGATGGATGATTTAGCATGTTTTTGGCTTGATTATGGTCACTTTGAATAGGACTTTTGGCTGCAAAATACTTTACTTAGGCTACAAGTAAGCTTGAAATGGTAAACTGGTTGTTTAAGGTTCATTTTGGGTCCACATAGCCTAAGATACGGGTATGTGTCTCAGCCATGTGTCATCTGGAAGTTTCCTTGTATGCAAATCAGTGAGTTATATGACCTAGCACATGGCCTGGCACACTAGCATGTGGGGCTATTTTAAGAGTTACATGGCCTGATACACAGGTGTGTGACATGGCCATGTGACCCTACTCAGAGAGTTACATAGGTGAGTACACGGGTTGGGACACGGCCACGTGTCCCTAAATCAAAGGTTACACTACCTGGGACACGGGCGTGTGTCTCAGCCATGTGTGGCACACGGCCTCATGGCCTAGCACATGGCTTGGCACACAGGTGTGTGGGGCTATTTTGAGAGTTACATGGCTTGATACACGGGTGTGTCACACACCCGTGTGACCCTACTTAAAGAGTTACACAGGTGAGTACACGGGCTGGGACACGACTATGTGTCCCTAGTTCGAAGGTTACATGGCCTGGGACACGGACGTGTGTCTCAGTCGTGTGAATCACACAGGCTGACAAGGCCGTGTGACCCCTGTATCCAAAATTTTCTAACTTTTTCTTGGACTTTCCAAATGTCTCCAATTTAGTCTCGAATCAATTCTAAGGTATTTCTAAAGCCTCGAGGGCTCGATTTAGGGACATAATGTGCTTGTATGATTGATATATGATATGTTTATATTAATGTTTGAGATATCATTTAAATGTTTTTTGATTGTACAGTAATGCTCTGTAACCTTAATTCGGTGATGGATAAAGGTTAGGGGTGTTTCATTTAATGGTATCAAAGCTACAGTTTAGTCAGTTCTTGGGCTGAACGTAGCATGTATAGAGTCTAGAATTACATGCTACTTTCTTAACTGATGATAGTGTGATAGCATTTGATTATTTTTGAAATGTTTGTATATAGAAAAAAGATGTCGGGATCCAATCAAGCAAATTCTGATGAGATAGAAAGTTTTATTCCACCCATTGATAGGGAAAGTACACATAATGAACTTGGACCGCAAGGATCTAGAGAGGTAGCACTTATGCATTTCATCATATGATGCATGTCATGTACAATGCATACTTAAAGGTAAACTCCATAATTTCACAAACTCATTCTCCTTACCCTCAAAGTTCGACTAAACAACGTGTCCATAGAGTTACCATAGATAAAGTTAGAAAGTGTGGTGTCATTGAATTCTGTGTAATGTAAGTGATGACCCAACAAGGGCTGAGTATTGGATAGAACATACTCAAAGGGTACTTGAAAAAATGTTGTGTTCCCTTGAAGATTGTTTATGATGTACGGTATCGTTGTTAAAGGAGGAAGCATTTCAATGGTGGTCCATATTAACAACACTAGTATAGAAAGAAAGAATCAACTGGGATTTCTTGAAGTTTGATTTCCAAAAGAAGTATATCAACAAACATTATCTGGAGTGAAAGAAGAAAGAATTTCTTGAATTGAAGCAAGGAAGTAGAACAGTATCGGAATATGAGAGACAATTCGTTAAGCTTAGCAAATATGCTCGTGAGATAGTGCCTACCGAAGAAAATATGTGTGTACATTTTGAAGATGGACTAAAGGATGAGATCAGAATGTTAGTGGGAGCTATATAGATCTGTGAATTTGTGGTATTGTTTGATCGAGCCCAAAAAATAGAAGAAATCTATGAAAGTAAGAGACGAAACGAAGAAAAAAGATGCAAATTTGGCAAACATTGCGGGTCTAAAGCTTTTCTCTAGTTTTCCACAGAATAAGTTGAAGGAATCTAGTAATAAGTTCCCCACTCCGTCAGGGTTTTCTGGGAGGGATCAACCAAAACAGAGTAGCAAGAAAGCTCCAGCTCCTTCAGTAGCTATTGTGGGCAATGTGTGGAATACAAATAGAACAAAATGCAAGCAATGTGAACGATTTCACCTTGGTGTTTGCAGAGTTAACGACGGGACGTGTTTTATTTGTAGATCTCTAGACCATTTTTAAAGAGAGTGTCCAAATCGAAAGGAGCCTAATAAGGAACACAATGAGAAAATCTATGACCACTCCTACTCGAGGTAGAAGACTTAGAAATAACAACTCGACTGTGGTCAACAGAGGTCGGGTTAAAGAGACAGTAGTCAAATCTGAAATTAGGGCTCCTGTTAGAACATATGCCATTCGTGCACAAGTGGAAGCCTCGACTCCCGGTGTTATTGCGGGTACTTTTTCTATCTTTAATGTTAGTGTGTATGCATTACATTAGTGACGGAAAAGAATTTATCTGTAGAGTCAACTGTTTGTGTTGTTAAAGTCACGAATCCTTTAGGCCATAGTGTTATAATTTATTTGGTTTGTAAGCAGAGTCCACTGAAAAATTTAGGGCAATAACTTTCCTGGCAATTTAATGTTGTTACCCTTCAATGTATTTGATGTCATTCCAGGTATGGATTGGTTAAATAGGCATGATGCTATGGTTAGTTTTCGTCAAAAAAGAATTGAGTTTAAAGGTTCAAATGGTGAAGTAATTTCTATTGAGTCTAGAAGATTGGATTGTGTTTCAAATATAATCTCAGCAATGAAAGCACATAAGTTAGTGCGGAAAGGCTGTGGTGCGTTTTTGGCCTACATTTTGTGTAACAGTCCGATTTTGGGTCTAGTCAGAATAGTGGTTTCGGGACCACAAACCCAAAGTCAAAAAATTTATTTTATTAATTTATTAAGGTTTGCAGCATGATGGAATTATTATGTGAAAATTTCGTAAATTAATTTTACCATTTGAGTGCTTAATTTGATAAAAGGACTTAATCGCGTAAAATACAAAAGTTGCATTCTATTTGTTAAAAGTGTTCAATGGCTATTAAAAGGAAGTGTGGAGTACTTTGATGGCAATTAGCCCATTGATATTGTGAGTAGACAGTTAGGCAGAACATGAAATAGTGAATTTTGTTTTTTATGTTTTGATCAAAGCGTATTTTGGTAATTAAGTTAATAAGTATAATAAGACAAAAATAGTAAAAAGGCATCATCTTTTTCTCTTTTCTTCTTGAACCGAATGTGAAAAGAAAATGGGCAGCCATGGAGAAAGCTACATTCGGCCAAGCTTTGTGCTTTAATTGGTGAGTCGTTTTTGCTCGGTTTTTAATAATTTCTATGTTTTCGAGACCGTTGCAGCTTAATCTAGTTAGCCCGTATCTTCAATTTCTGAACTGTTAAAAATTTTAAAAGATGCCATTGATGAATAAGCATGTATTGTGAAGTTTCTTGATAGATTATGAATGCTTGTTGATAGATATACAAGTTTTGTTAAATGATTTTTAATGAAAATGCAAATTAGGGGCTAATTTGTGAAATGTGTAAATTTAGTGGTTGAAATGTGAAATAAATGAAAACGTAGGCTACTATAAGCATGAAAAAGGTTCGACTAGGCATGGGTAGCAAAGAAATTGAATGAATTTCATTTTACGAGCTTAGGGGCAAAAGTGTAAATATGACAAAGTTTAGGGGTAAAAATGTAATTTTACTAAAAATGTGAAATTGGGCTAATTTGAGTAGCCTGATGAGTAAATAAATTAAATGTGTTGTTATAAATCAAGAAAGACGAGATTCGAACTTAGAATAGGGGAAAAACAAAGAGCATATGACAAAAAAGTCATTTTCACCGATTGTGCTACCGAGGTAAGTCCGTGTGATTAAATAAGCATGATATCCATGTTATTGTTAATATACTTGAAATCTATCTTGCTACCATTATATTGAATTTTATGTTGATGATATTGTACATGAGAAAGTGGTGTCAAATGTTAATAACATTTGGGTGATGATTGAATACATTAGAAATTTGATGGAATATGAAATTTCATTGAAACAAGTAAGTTGTGTGTAAATAACGCAACTACATTGTTATCATATGAGATTGAATTGTTATAGCATAAATTGTTGATTGTGAATATGAGTATGTATAAATGGAATTGATGTAGTAGAAACTCCCGATTGAACCTTAGGAATAAATCGGATATTCATGTCATGACATTTGGGTCAGTTGTGTGCTAGTGTAAGACATGTCTGGGACATGCATCGGCCACATTATGAGAACCAGTGTAGGACCATGTCTGGGACATGCATCGGCCACATTATAAGAGCCAGTGTAAGACCATGTCTGGGACATGGCATCGACATTAAGACGAGAGCCAGTGTAAGACATATCTAGGACATGCATCAGCCTCGAGATATGCAAGCTAGTGTAAGACTTGTCTGGGACATGGCATCGGCTTGACATGTGTTAGTGTAAGACCTATCTGGGACATGGCATCGACACAGATAGATGAGAACCAGTGCAAGACCTATTTGGGACATGGCATCGACTTAGATGTGTAAGCCAATGTAAGACCATGTTTGGAATATGGCATTGGCATCATACCCTATGTTTGAGGCTTAATGATTATCCTGTTGTATTCCAAATGGTTCAATGGGAAATTTAAGGTTTAAGTCGAAACGATAGAGCTTATGGCTATGTTGTGAGTGGTACAAGTGCTTACATGAAATTGATGAAATGTCAATTCAATTCATGTTGTATGATTAGTAAGGAATGAATATGAGCATGTTGAGTAACACAGGTATGTATGCCAAGCTCATGAGAAATGATTTCAGTTCATGATACACATTTGGTAAAGATGTAAGTAGGTAATTCATGCCTATGAGAATGATTTTGTGATGACCTTATGATTATAGGTCTATACTTATGATGTATAAATATGTATCTTTACGAATGTGGTGAAAATAAATTAATAGGTGTGATAAACTTAGTATCATTAATGTACACTAAAGCAGTTTTGGACAGCAACCGTAGTCCAACTTTGAAAATCCACCAAAAATTGTGAAAATTGAGTTAGAGGTTGAATAAAATATTAAATTAAATATTAATGAGCCTAATTTCACATATAAAAACGGTGTAAGTAAAAGAGTTTCATATTATGAAATATTTAAATTGTTGTGAGACAGAGTCAGAATAATTTTGAAATCGCCCATTCTGATTTGAGAAAATCATTGAAAATTATAAAAAAATAGTTATGGGTTACAATTTATATTATTATAATCCTTAATGAGTCTATTTTCAAAATAAATAAACAAGAACATCATTCGAATCCCGTGTGAGGTGATAATTAATTTTTAGTAACGAAAGGTTGAAGTTGTCAAATAGCAGAACAGGGTGATTTTGAAGAATATACTGTACTAATTAGCTAAACCAAAAATTCTAAAAATTTTATGTTAATAAGATATGTGAGTCTAGTTTCAGGGAAAATTAGCGGATCTTAATTTGGAGTTCCGTAGCTCAAGATATAAATAATTTAGTGACTGTGACTCGAGAAAACAACTCAACCTGAATATAAGTAAAAGTGCAAATATGGTTGTATTACCTTGAGAAGCAAGTTGATAAATTGCTTATTATTTTTATACGGTCTTACTAAGCTATAAAGCTTACTCCTTTCCTTTCATTTTCTTTAGTGTTGATAGGTTAGCTCGGGGTTGGAGATCGTCGAAGGCAGCATCACACTATCAAGTCACTACCTTTGGAATAATGAAGCATATATTAGAAATCTCAAGTGAGTGGCATGTATAGGGATCTAGTTTACTGACATGTGTTATTATGCTTTGGCCAAATGTATTGGCTTATATTGAGTTATATGTATATGGCCATGAGATGTGGCTCATATTCATAATGGCTTGTAAACCTCGCTATTCATGTCATGTCATGTCATGTCATGACATGTCTAATGTTTGTTTGCCATGCATGGTTGGTAATATGACATGTGTGTTGGATATATGCTCTATGACCAATTGAGGTGGTCATAGCCATGTAGTAATTGCACGTTATAAAAACAACGTGATAATGGTTGAACATGGGTGCTTGATGGATAAGTTGGTAACCCTAGTATAATGGTAAAAGTGATCATCAAAATGACAAGTCTTATGAATGTGAATTAAGGAATCTAGACTTGGTATTGCATGAGTAGATGCATTGCTTATAAGAGGACATGTTAATGTTATGAATATGTCTTAATAAAGAGTGTTTAATCACTAAAATGATGTCATGATTTGTGGTTTAAATATGTATAAGGTTGTAAGGCTTTATGGGTAACATGAAGGCTTGTAAAGCAGCCTAAGTGTTGACTACACGGGCTGAGACACGGTTGTGTGTTTCAACGGTCTGGTGGACACAGCCTTAGCACACGAGCGTGTGGCTTGGCCATGTGGTTCAAATTATTCACTGACGTCATAGACAGAGAGTTACATGACTTGAGGACACGGGCGTATCAAAGGTACACGGGCGTGTCCCCATGTCCACACGGGCGTGTGACCCTATCTCATGGAAAAAAATTTCTAAGTTTTCCCAAAATTTACTAAGGTTCTCGGTTTAGTCTCTAACTACTTTCAATGCATGTTTAGGGCTTCGTAGGCCCATGTATATGTGTATGAAAAGTTTTGAATTAAAAGAAATTTTGTAGCCTAGTTTTTGCATGTTTGTGAATGATTAATTCCGGTAATGCCTCGTACCCTGTTCTGGCATCAGACACGGATAAGGGGTGTTACATTTTGGATTCCAAAGTGTCAGAGAAGAAAGTGGATCAAGTGCCGATAGTTTGTGAATTTTCAAATGTTTTCCCTGAGGAATTAGAAGGTTTACCACCAGAGTGAGAGGTTGAATTTGTCATTGAGTTAGTGCCCATTATTGCTCTAATTTCGATTGCGCCATATCAAATAGCTCCAGCTGAACTTAAAGAACTTAAGGCGCAGTTACAAGAACTAATAGAAAGAGGTTTTATTAGACTGAGTGTATCACCCTGGGGTGCACCTGTGCTATTTATTAAAAAGAAATATGGGTTATTGAGGTTGTGTACTGACAATTGACAATTGAACAGGATTACTATAAAGAATAAGTATCTGTTACCTTGTATCGATGACCTTCTTGATCAATTGAAGGGAGCTTTGATGTTTTCAAAAATTGACCTTTGATCAAGATATTATTAGTTACGAGTGAAAGATGTCAACATACCAAAGATAGCATTTAGAACTCGCTGTGGACATTATGAGTTCTTGGTTATGCCGTTTGGGTTGACAAATGCTTCGGTAGCATTTATGGATTTAACGAATCGAGTTTTTCAGCCCCATCTTGATCGATTCATTGTTGTCTTTATTGACGATATTTTGATTTATTGTAAAAGTAAAGACGAGCATGCTCAACATCTGAGGATTGTATTGCATACTTTACAAGAAAAGAAATTGTATACTAAATTTAGTAAATATGAATTTTGGCTTACTGAAGTTGTATTCCTAGGTCATATGATCTCGAGAGATGGTATAAGAGTAGATTAGAGCAAAATTTTGGTTATTTTGAATTTGAAAAACCCACGAAATGTATCTAAAGTATAAACTTTTTTAGGATTAGTTGGGTACTATCGTTGTTTTGTAAAGAATTTTTCGATTATAGCTTCACCTATGACAAAACTGTTGCAAAAAAATGTTTGTTCCATTTGGTCAAATAAGTGTCAGCAAAGTTTTGAAAGATGAAAGAGTTTATTGACAGAAGCTCCAGTGTTGATTCAACCTAAATCTGGGAAGGAATTTTTTGTTTATACTGATGCCTCTCTGAATGTTTTGAGGTGTGTTTTAATGCAAGAAGGAAAGGTCATCACGTACACCTCTCGGTAACTAAAAATTCATGAAAAGAATTATCCAATACACGATCTAGAATTAGCTACAATTGTATTTGCCTTAAAAATTTGGTATTTGTATGGTGAAAGGTGTCATGTGTATACTGACCACAAGAGCTTGAAATATTCGATGACCCAAAAAGAATTGAATTTGAGACAGCGAAGGTGGTTAGAATTGTTAAAAGACTTCAAACTTGTAACTGATTACCATCCTGGTAAAGCAAACGTGGTTGCTAACGCTTTGAGCTGTAAATCTCTTTTCACCTTACGAGGAATGAATACTGAATTACAAATGAAGTGCGATGGTACTATCTTAGCTGAGCTCAAGGTTAAACCTTTGTTTTTACAGAGCATACATGAATTATAGCTTGTTGATCCGAAGTTAGTAGCCAAACAGAAAATGGTTGAGACCGGTTAGGATACTGAATTTAATATTCATGATGATGGTAATTTGTACTTTTGCAAAAGATTGTGTGTACCTGATGATCTGCAACTTAGACAAAATTTGTTAAAAGAAGCTCATTATAGTTTGTGCTCTATTCATCCGGGAAGTATGAAGATGAATGCTGATTTGAAACAGTTTTATTGGTGATCGGGAATGAAACGAGAAATTTCTTATTTTATATCAAAATGTCTGGTGTGTCAACAAGTAAAAGCTAAGCATCAAGTCCCATCTGGATTATTACAATCGATCAGGATTCCAGAGTGGAAATGGGACCAAGATACAATGGATTTTGTTACTGGATTGTCGTTAACTCTGAGAAAGAAAGATGCAATTTGGGTTATTATGGATCGATGAACGAAATCTACACATTACCTGAACGAATGGACTACTTGTTGGAAAACTAACCGAACTCTATGTTAATGAAATTGTTAAATTACATGGTGTTCCATTATCAATCATTTCAGATTGTGATCCAAGGTTTACCTCAAGATTTTGGGGTAAGTTACACGAAGTGTTAGGTACAAAATTAAAGTTTAGTACAACTTTTCATCCACAAATGGACGGTCAATCTGAATGAGTGATTCAGATTTTAGAAGGCATGCTTCAATGTTGTATTGTTAAGTTTGAGGGTAGTTGGGAGAAATATTTGTTGTTAGGTGAATTTGCTTATAATAACAATTATCAAGTGAGCTTAAAAATGGCACCATATGGGGCATTATATGAGCGTAAATGTAGAAGGTCGTTATGTTGGTCAGAGTTAAGTGAAAGGAACTTGGAAGGAGTTGATTTAATTCGAGATACTGAAGACAAAGTCAAGGACAATTCGGGATAACTTGAAAGCTACGACAGAGTTTCCAAAAAACTTATGCAGATTTGAAGCGTAAGGATATTAAGTTTGTTGTGGGCAATCAGGTGGTGTTTTTAAAAGTTTCTCCATGAAAAAAGATACTACATTTTGGTAGAAAAAGGAAGATGAGTCTAAGGTTTATCGGGCCGTATGAAATAATCAAAAGAGCTGATCTTGTAGCTTATAAGTTAGCTCTACCCCCGGAACTTGAAAAGATCCATAATGTTTTTCATGTTTCAATGCTAAGGCAATATAGATATGATCCTTCACATAGAATAGCCCCTTGTGAGTTAGAGATTCAACCTGATTTGTCATATTCTAAAGAACTGATCAAGATTTAACACATGAAGTAAAGGAACTTCAGAACAAAAAGGTACCGTTGGTTAAAGTCTTATGGAATCGTCAAGAGGTTCAAAAGGCTATGTGGGAGACAGAAGAATTGATGAAATCACAGTACCCAAATCTATTTTCTGGTAAGATTCTCGGGGACAAAAATTCATTTAGGCAAGAAAGTTGTAACAATGTATTTTCAATAAAATCAAAATAGTAATTTCGGGACCAAAAATTTGATGAGTAAATTATTATATTATTTTTATTTTAATGTTTATGTGATATTAGTAAGGTCGTATTAAAATTTCGTTAAGAAATTTTGATGTCGCATGATTAATTAAGTAAAAAGGACTAAATTGTAAAAAGTGTAAAAGTTGAGTTCTAATAGCTAAAGGAGTCAAATAGCTATGGAATCTTAAATTAAATGAATTAAATGGTAATTAGACCATTTAATGAGTTTATGGATATACATGACATGGTTTTATTGAAATTTTAATGGTTTTAAAAGGTTAATTTAGTCATTTGGTAATTAAAAAGAAAACTAATAATAAAAGATGAGTAACACATTGTCATCTTCAGTTTTTGTTAATTTGAAAGCCTAAAAACACCATTGAAGATAAGGGATATTTGGCCAAGCTAACTTTGGGTGCATGGTATGTAATTTTGCCCTGTTTTTAATGATTTTTATGTTTTTGAAGTTGTTTTAGCTTAATCTAGCTAGCCTGAGGGTTAATTTATAAAAATTTAAAGGTTTAGGGGTTTGCCATGAATGGTTTTGAATGATTTTTGGTGTTTAATTATTGAGAAATAAACGAGTTTTGTAAAGTGATTTTTATTGAATTTTAGAAATTAAGGGCTAAATTGTTAAAGGTATAAATTCTAGGGTTTTAGTGTGAAATGATGATAAACATGGGTTGTTTCAAGGTCCCTTGCATGTTTGATTAACATGGATTTTGTTTTAAATGGTTAGATTTTATGTTATAAGCTTAAGGACAAAATTGTGAAAAAGTAAAAATGTTAGGGGAGAATAGTAATTTTCATACAAATGAATTATGGATTAAATTAAAGTTTAGAAGTACTTAATTGAATGAAACTATTGTTTTAGATCATGATCGTGTTGACGATCATGGAAAAAAAAAAGATTTCGGAATAATTCTCGTGCTTGGTGATTTCTGCAAACTAATCCTATAAGTTCATTTTATTGTTATGTAAAGTTGAATTAAATTCCTTATTAGTGATTTAAATCTTTATAGTCTATTATGGAACGATGTTTAAGTGTTGAGTTATATCGTTATTCAGGCTTTGTGCCTAGCAGGCTTAGAGCCGGTGTTATTCAGTCTTTGTGCCTAGCAGGCTTATTACCCGTGTAATTAAAGTTAACATCCTTTAGAAATTTGGTATTTGATAGCAAATGAGTTTACTTATCGAACTTACTAAGCTCCTTTGTGCTTATTGGTTTTATTTGTTCTTGTAGGACTCCTTGAATGGTTACTTTTGTTGGATTGACTTGGAAGCTCACACACTATCATTATCATCTCGGTAGTCATTTTGGTACTTGTTAGTAGTTGGTTAAAGTGGCATGTAATAGGAGAGGTCCTTGGTATTATGATGTTTTGGTAATTATGTAAATCTTAAAAGTTGGTATGTTTATGCTTATTGTTAATGGATGGTGTTGAACTTATGATGCATGACTAGATAAGTCCTTTTGGAACACTTTTTATTAGTAGATGTATAAAGCATTTTGGTGCAAAGTGTTAGAGTAAGAATGTTTAATTTTGTTGTATTTTTAGGCTTAGTATGGAATGAGATATGATACTTGAATATGTGGTAGGTTTTTGACATGTTTAAGTAAGCATTATTTGTTTGTAATTGAGGTGCCTTTGAATGGCATATTGGTTGAATGTTAGATGGATGATTTAACATGTTTTTGGCTTGATTATGGTCGCTTTGAATAGGACTTTTGGCTAGAAAATGCTTTACTTAGGTTACAAGTAAGCTTGAAATGGTAAACTGGTTGTTTAAGGTTCATTTTGGGTCTACACGGCCTAAGACACTGGCATGTGCGCAACACCCCTAACCCATATCCGTCACTAGAATAGGGTTACAAAGTATTACTGGAGTTTACAGTACAGACAAACAGAAATTTGAACATTTCATAACATATCAATAACCAATCAAAATCGTTCATATTATCCCATATACGAGCCCTTGAGGCCCAAAATACATATTATAAATAAGTAGGGACTAAATCAGAAACTCAGAGAATTTTTCAAAAATTACTAAAAATTTTCAAAGCTGCAGGGGTCACACGACCGTGTGACTCCCATGGCCAAGAGACACACTCGTGCCTTAGGCCGTGTGGGCATTCAAAATAGGGACACATAGTCATGTCCTAGCCTGTATTCGTGCCCCTATAACTCACTAACATGGGCCACACAGTCAAGCCACACGCTCGTGTGCTAGGCCGTGTACCCTTTGAAGCACCCTCACACGCCCGTGTGCCCGGCCGTGTGCTAGGCCGTGTAACAGCCTGTGATATGATTTGCCTCGAATGATGAGTCAAGTAGTATTTACATTGCCCAATCATCTACGAGAAAGTATGGTTCAATTAGAAGGATATCTAACTAAATCAATGAAATAGGCTCCACTGGGATTAAAGGATCAAAAATAAAATGGTTAATTGGAAAGGGAAAATATTTGGTTACCAAATGTGGTAAAAGTTGATTATGTTTTGGATATGGTAAAAGGATGGAAAGAAACGGTTCAAGAAGCAAGCAAGAACCAACACTAATTAGTGTCGACCTAATACTTATATGCTTTTGAAAAGGTTTGTATATTCGGTCAAGACCTCAACCCAATATCAAGAAAGATAGGAACCTTGGTATAGGGTTTGAACGCCACACTTGCGAAAGTGATAAGTTCGGGAAAGGCAAAGAACGGGTTGACGCCACTAGCTTTGTAGATAAGCCAACAAGTCATTGAACAAAATCGGAGAAAAGTATTTCTCACCAAATGAGCAGGGTTTCATTAAAAATGTCCAAACGTCCTTCAAAATGGCTAGTTACACATATTTATAGGTATAGAAAAACTAGCTGAATAGTCACCTCTTAATGTGCTAGTTAAAACTGAAATTAAACTCAAGTCTCTTGGCATTCTTGTAACAATTGACACCATCCTTGAATTCGCTTTAATCCAGCTGAATAAATATCCTTGATTGCTTGAAAAATGTCTCTTGAGATGTTCATTGGCTAGCTGAAAAGACACCAGCTACTTAATGGTGTTTTGAATGTTTGTTTTAATATTTGAAATAACAAAATCAGCTGGTAGGTGAAGGGGTTGCTGCCGAATTTAAAAGGGTGTTAAAATGCTCCTTAAAACTCCTTAATTGATGTATAAAACCTCCCTTATAACAGCTCTTTCCTTTGTAACCAAAAAAAACACTTGAAAAGTCACTTCCATTGTAACAGCCCGTTTTTAGGTTTAATCAGAACAGTGGTTTCGGGGCCACTAAATCCGATGAGTAGGTTTGTAAATATTATATTTAATATTTATGAGTTAATTGTGAGTTTAAAAAAGGTTTTTGATATTGTGATTTTTGTTTTATAAGCGATTTATTAAGCTCAAGTGGTATGACCCTAAGGTCAAGTGGGTTTAGAAAATGAGGTATCGAGACCTCGTTTCTATAAACTGAGTCGTAAATATTTTTATAAATATGTACGGAGTGGCAATAAGATGATATTAAAGTTTCGTTGAAAAAATTTATTGTTTTGATAGTTAATTAAGCAAAAAGGACTAAATTGCGCAAAGCGTAAAAGTTGTGTTCTATAAGTTAAAGATATTAAATAGCTATGGAATCAAATAGTGGGAGTCCTTAAGTGGTAATTATTCCATAATTGTTGATAGTGGAATTCCATGGCTTGGTATAATGGAAATTATTAATGTATATTAAGGTTAAATATGGTATTTGGTAATTATAATAAAATAAAATAAAACAAAAGCCAAATTACATGCTATCATCTTCATCAATAGCCGAATGTGAGAAAGAAAATAATGTTCTCAAAGCTTTGAAGGTTTGGCCATGGTTGTTCATGCATGTAAGTCCATGTCGTCTCGATTTTTAATAATTTTTACGTTTTTGAGATCGTTGCTTCGTAATCTAGCTGGCCCGTACCTGTAATTTTAAAATTGTTAAAAGTATTTGGATGATGCCATTATTGAATGTTTGAGTATCTTATTGTTTGATGATGAGTAATAAATCTTTGATGTTTGATTTTCATGTTTGATTAAGTGATTTTTGATAAAAATGTGTATTAAGGACTAAATTTAGAAATTTGTAAATTGAGGGGTCAAAACATGAAATAAATACAAGAAATGGGTTGCTAGAGACCTAAGGTAAATTCGGCCTAACATGGGTTTGATGAAATTTTGAGTAATTTGTGTTATTTTGAAATAGGGATTAAATTGTAAAAATGTGAAATGTTAGGGGATAAAATGCAAAATGCCCAAATTATGTGTCTTTAGATAAAATTTAATGAAATGTTGAATAAGTGAGTTAATTTTGATATTAATTAGATTGGCAAAAGTAGAATTCGGATTTGGATCGGGGGGAAAATCAAAGTGGTCGATTAGTCGTCTCGTTCCGATTATCGTCTTCCGAGGTAAGTCCTTAAGTAATTATATTTGATTTGCTGCGCGCTTAAGATTATATAATATGATAAGTAATTATTTGACGTTTATAAGTTCGATTTGCAATAAGTATATTGAATTTCGGCTATAAAGCCGAATATGAAATGGATGATTTATGTATATAATGTGGCGAATGACTATTAAGTGATGATGTGAAAGTGTGTAATATGTGTATACAATTTTATTGTACTTGTTTGTATAAAGTCGAATGTGAATTGAATGGTATATATGTGGTGACAGAATAGCTATTATGAAACAAAGTCAAAGAATGGGATATTTGTATAATAGATGAATTGTGACTATTGTTCCTACTTGATTGAGGTTGGGTGTGAAATAATTTGTGAATATGGCATATAGCCGAATGGTTATTAAAAGTGAAACTAGGATAATGAAAAGATTATGTGTTCCTTGTGTATGATTATTGAACCGAAAGTTAAAGGGTAGGTGTACATTTTGTGCTTATATTCGAATGAAGCAATTAAATTGCTAATGTGATATATTATGTGAAATGTGTTAACATGTGAATAAATATGCAAGACACTGGAAATGTATCCGGGCTAAAGTCCCGCAGGCTTCGTGCTGGAAATGTATCCGGGCCAAAGTCCCGCAGGCTTCGTGCTGGAAATGTATCTGGGCCCTGTTGGAAATGTATCCGGGCTAAAGTCCCGCAGAGCTTCGTCTTTGAAATGTATCGGGCCAAAGTCCCGCAGCTTCGTCTTTGAAATGTATCCGGGTTAAAGTCCCGCAGCTTTGTCTTGGTAATATAATTTCGGTTTTATACCTAGTAAGCCAAGTGCCGATGAATTTGATAAAAGTATACAATTACAAGATCCTACACTAAGTTGACAAATTGAAAGTGCATTACATATTAAGTTGGCCAGGTATGTATCATGTACTCGTATGCAATTTTGATTTGAATTAAATTATAAATATATAAAGTGATGCATCTGTGAATAAATGTTATGACTATAAATGTGATTGTGATATATTCGGTAAATGTGTGAAGTTATGTGAAGTGATTCTATGTTTATATTCAAATATAAACACTTGGTCCTTGTGGAAAGGTTTGTGGAAGTATATGATTTTATTTTTAGGTGATTACGATTATGGAAAATTAAATGTGAATATGATATTGTATTTCATTCGTTTCAATTGAACTAAAGCTGATAGTGAAGCATTTTAATGCCTATGTTATATGAGTTCGATCTTGAATGACATGATATACATGTTTAGATAATTTGAATGCAAGGAATGTGTGAAAGAGCAAATTTGTAATAAATCTGCTTGGGACAGCAACTGTAGCGTGATTTTGGAAAATCACCATAAATTGTGGAAATTGAATTAGAAGCTGAATAAATTATGAAATTAAAGCTTAATGAGTCTAGTTTCTTATAAAATAAACCATGTAAGCAAAAGAATTTTAGATAATGAGATATTTGAAGTGGCGTGAGACAGAGTCAAAATGACTTTGAAATCCCCTGTTCTGTCTTTAGAAAGTCATTGTAAATTGTACAATGATGATTATAAGATAAAATTTATATTCTTAGACTCCTTAATGAGTCTAGTTTCAAATGAAGTAAACGATAACATATTTAGAATTCTGTATAATGAGAAAATTGATTTTTAGTGAAGAGTGGTCAGAATAGTCAAACAGTGAAATAGGGGAAACTTCAATAAAAATATGGTATTGATTGGTCAAACCAAAAATTCTGAAAATTTTATGGATGGAAGATATATGAGTCTATTTTCAGGAAAAAATAACGGCACTTGATTTGGAGTTTCTTATCTCCAGTTATAAATAATTTAGTGACTGTTGCTCAGGAAGACAGCTTGTAGTGAATTTGTGATTTTGTTGCAAACATGGTTAAAACTAGTTAATGAGATGCTTTTCGAGTTCTTATGATCTTATTTGTGATTTCAATTCAAGTGAGGTGAATTTGCTAAATATGCATTATGTTCATGGATACTTGGCCGAAATGGCAATTACCTAGGAATGATTTCTTGAAAATTTGAAATAATCAATCTATAAGTAAATTAATTGTTTGCATTGCTTAAAACTTACTAAGCATTGAAGCTTACTCCGTGTTCTCTTTTCCATTCCTTATAGGTTTATCCTTTAGTTCGAGTTGGAAGAGCCGGAGATATCATCACACTATCGAGTCATTAAGTGAGTTGAGAAGATGGTATATCATCATGGTTTAAGGCATGTATAGGATAGACTATAGGTAGAATGATATTTTGACTTTGTATACATTATAGCCATGTGAAGATGGCTCGCTTATTTTGTTTAGAGAAGCCTTATAATTGAACTAATGTGTTGAAATGTTTTAGTTATAACTTGATAGTAGTTAATTTGTTATTAGATATTCGGTTATGTTTTGATAGTTAGTCATTTTGGAAATTTATAAGAGCTCTTATGAAAAATCAATGAGACAGGTTGCATTGTTGATAATTTATGTCTGGTAAATATCTTTGACCTTATAGAAGTTTTGTTCAGTCAAGTAATACCTCATAACCTTATTCCGGCAACGGATGCGGGTTAGGAGTGTTACATCCATTAAGTTGTAACAGCCTTGAAATGTAACGGTTGTGAGATGAAGGAACACCTGATACGAACCTGCCCTACGAACTACTTTGGTCAAGCTTACCAAGCCGACCATTGCACTGTTGGAAAGCTGATCCTAGCTCGTTTCCAGCTTCTCGAGCTCCGTCCAGCTCAATTTAGCTTGTTATGTGTTTAATTTTGGTTTGACGCAAGCTTATTGAGCTTGACTCAAAATTATTTAATTTCATGCATTCTAATTTGCTGAAATAATTAAGTTAATTTATTTAGTTAGCTTAAAATAATCAGCTCATTTTAATTTGTAAAATCAGTACAAAATTAAATAAAGTTTTAATGTGTCTTAGTTTAGGACATGAATTTAATATGTCAAGTTTAGGACAAATTAATTAGTTGCTACTATTTATTTGTCTAAGCCGAATTTAATGGTTGTCCTAGCATTAATAGTGAGTCATAAATATGTCCTTGTCTAATTAATGTGCCAAATTTAATGTGTTTAACATGAATTAATTTTCTTCATAAAATTGGTTTTAGGTACATGAATGAATCAGCATTAAAGAAGCCGAATTCAATGAGTGTTGGAGCTTGGGACAGATTTAATGAGCTGCTGGTTTAATGTCTTGACCGAATTTAATTCATGTTGCTACTTTGTCCAGCCGAATTTATGGTGCATGATTGCTGACCGAGTTAATGAGATGTTGGGGCAAGCATGGAACGAATTTAAGGAGCTGTTCAGCATGTTCATGGCAAGAAACGAATTTAATGGGTGTTGGAGCATGAACGGCATTTAAGGGGATGTTGGTTGATATTTCCTAAGTGGCCATTCAGCCAAAGCATGCATGAAGCCTCCTTTCTTCAAGGCTGAATGTTCCACTCTCCAAGAAGCCTTTCAAAGTATTCACACTTAGTTGTTTACTAATATTTGGGTTTCACATTGTATGTCCATTGGAGTTTTTTCATTCATCCGCCCATTGCTGTTCATTCATTCACATCATTTTCCTTAACTATGAAGCTGTCTTTTGAAGAACCATTCGAATTTGGACTTATCCAATTAATGGTTTTTTTGTTCTAGATTATTCTAGGATATTCATGACCGAATTTTACTTAGTTTTTAAGCATTGTTCTAGGTCCATTCGGCTACCTACCTTTAGCTTATAAATAGTTGTTATTTTCATTTGTAAAAAAGGTTGTTGAACTTTGATTATTGTTTCTTTGTTAATGAAACTATTTGGTGAGACTCTTTTCTCCCTAATTTCATTGAAGACTTGTTGGCTTATCTAGGAAGCCTAGTGCTGTCAACCTGTTTTTCATTTATCCCAAACTTATCACTATTCATAGTGTGTCTTTCGAAACTATACCACGGTTCCTACTTTGCTAAGTAGTGGGCTGAGGTTTACCTTCTTTCATCCGATCACCTTAAAAGCCTATAAGCAATTGGGTCGATACTCTCTAGAATTGGTTCGTGCTTGCTTTTGAGTTCCTTTCTTTCCATATTTACACTTCATCTTATCCAAACCAAACTATCACCTTTTTCCATCCTTTTATTTCCTTTAAACCGGACCTTTAATATTCATATTTTAAACCCTATCTTTGAACCCATTGAATAGCTTCTGCCTTATTTACTTTAAAACATCCTTTTGAACAAACTGAATGATACTTCTTCGTAGATTATCGGGCAGTTCACATACGACTCGACTCATCCCCGAGGTAGATCGTATCAACACCTACAATAAACACATTAAAATGAACTTTATTAAACACAATTAGTCACTAATTAAACTCAATCACATTAAATACTTGACTTTAATAAATGAACTAGAAACAAAGGCATAATTAATGCAACAACTAGTTTAATTAAAAGAAGCAGAATTAAATAAACTTGAACTCATGCTTCAATAAATTATCCTAGTAACTAGATTGATTAATTAAATAAGCATCTTATTAAATGAAGTTCAATAAAAACTCAAATAAATAAACTAAGATGAGTTGAATTAAAACCAACAACTCATTTATTAAACTTAAGATGAGTTTTATTAAAATTTAAATTCTACTTGTAATAAATTGCATGTAATGCCTATGGGGTTCATCCATGCATGATTAATGGGTTTGACTTCTTGTTCTTCCCAAACTCGTTCCACGTAGCTTGCCAATGTGTCTTTAAATTTCTTAGCTCGTGACCTAGTAATAGGCCCTTGTGGCAACTCAATGGATTCAGTAGAGACATCCCGAGCTAAGGTCGTATCATTCCCCCCTCTTGAAAGTGACTTGTCCTCAAGTCAGAACCTACATCAAAAGGAGACAAATCACCAACATTAAAGCTTGCACTAACGTTATACTCACCCGGTAAGTCAAGTCGATATGAATTTTCATTGATTCGTTCAATAACTTGGAATGGACCATCTCCTCGTGGTAACAACTTATATTGTCATTGAGCTGGAAACCGTTCTTTCCTCATATGAATCCAGACCCAATCACTGGGTTCAAAGATAACTCATTTTCTTCCTTTGTCTGCCCTTTAAACGTAACTCTCGGTTCAGGCTTCAATATTAGCTCGCACTTTTTGATGGAGCTCCTTGACGTATTCAGCCTTTTTCTTAGCATCTACATGCACAAAATGATTGTTAGGCAATGGCAATAAATCAAGGGGAGTTAATGGATTAAAGCCATAAACTACTTCAAAGGGAGAAAACTTAGTAGCAGTATGGACGGAGTGATTGTAAGCAAATTCGACGTGAGGTAAACATTCTTCCCACGACTTTAGAGTTTTACGAACGATGGCATGCAATAAAGTAGTCAATACTCGATTTATCACCTCTGTTTTTCCATTCGTTTGAGGATGACAAGTGGTCAAAAATAACAGCTTTGTTACGAGCTTTCCCCATAATGATCTCCAAAAGTGGCTCAAAAACTTTGCATCGCGATCGGACACTATCGTTCTTGGAATTCCATGTAAACAAACAACTTCCCTAAAGAAGAGATTAGCTACATGAACAGCATCATCAGTCTTGGCACATGCAATAAAATGAGACATTTTTGAAAATCTATCAACTACTACATATATAGAGTCTTTGCCCGTTTTTGTTTTTGGCAATCTAAGGACAAAGTCCATGGATACATCTGTCCAAGGGAATTCAGGTAAGGGTAGCGGCATATACAAACCATAAGGTTGAATTTTGGACTTAGCTCGTTAGCAGGTCACACAACGCTCACAGACAAGTGTAACATCTCTTCGCATTCACGACCAATAAAAATGTTCTTGTAGAGTTGATAGTGTCTTGTTTATACCAAAGTGTCCCATGAGGCCCCCACTATGTGCCTCTTGCATAAGAAATTCTTGAATCGAGCCTTGTGGTATGCATAACTTGCCTTCCTTAAAAAGGAAGCCCTCATACCTATAAAATTTCTCAAAAGATCCATTCTCAGAAGCAACAAAGATATTACCAAAGTCATTATCATTAACGTACAATTCTTTCAAATAAGAAAACCCACGTAGCTTAGAATCAAGATAAGACAATAAAGTGTACCTTCTTGATAGAGCATTAGCCACTACATTTTCTTTACCTTTCTTATATTTGATGACATATGGAAAGGATTCAAGATATTCAATCCACTTTGCATGACGCTTGTTTAACTTATGTTGACCCTTAATGTGCTTTAAGGCTTCATGATCGGAGTGAATCGTAAACTCCTTCGGCCACAAGTAATGCTGCCACGTCTGGAGAGATCAAATTAAGGCATACATTTCCTTATCATACATGGGATAATTGAGAACAACCCCACTTATCTTTTCACTAAAATATGCCACCGGTCTTCCATCTTGGGTTAGCACGCCCCAATTCCTACACCTGAAGCATCACATTCGATTTCAAAGGTTTTAGTAAAATCAAGAAGTGCTAATAAAGGTGCTTGGACAAGGCATTGTTTAATTTTATTAAATGAATTTTCTTGCTCATTTGTCCAATAAAATGCTAAATTTTTCTTAATAACACTTGTCAATGGCATAGCAATTGTACTAAAGTTAGGTACGAAATGTCGATAAAAACTAGCCAGCCCATGAAAGCTTCAGATTTGGCTAATGATAGTCGGGCACGACCATTCTTGGATTGCTCAAACTTTCTCTTGATCAAATTCCAACCCTTCGGAACTCACCAACCTAAGAACACAACTTTGTTAGTACAAAACGAACACTTTTTAAGGTTTGCATAGAGCACCTCCTGTCGCAACATTTCTAACACCTCTCGCAAATGTTGAAGGTGCTCTTCCAAAGACTTGCTGTATATCAAGATATCATAAAAATAAACTACACAAAATTTTCCAATATAAGCACGTAACACATGGTTCATTAATCGCATAAAAGTACTAGGTGCGTTCATAAGACCGAATGGCATTACCAACCATTCGTACAAACCATGTTTGTTCTTGAAGGCAGTCTTCCATTCATCGCCTTCTCATGTACGGATTGATGGTAGCCACTCCTCAAATCGATCTTCGTGAATATCTTGGCACCACTTAACTCGTCGAGCATATCATCGAGACGAGGAATTGGATGTCTATATTTGACAGTGATCTTGTTGATAGCATGGCAGTCAATGCACATTCGCCACGAACCATCTTTTTTAGGCACAAGTAAAATTGGCACAGCACAAGGTGATGTGAGCACGCCCGGGGCATCCTCGAATGCAAATCATGGTTCAATTGAGCTTCCAAAAGGCCCCATGACTCGAGCTCGAACTAAGCAAATTCAAGACGCTTTATCGGCATTGGTGTTGCACATTTGGGATGAAAACAAGGTCCATGACGTTGGAGGAGCTAAGGACAACTCCTTGAAGGATCATTACACTCTTTTGCAATCCGATTTCAGCTCCTCTCCAGCTGGCCAAGCTTCCTTCAGCTCCAATCAGCTTACTTGAGTTCGTTTCAGCTCGTTTGAGCTTGATCTTAGCTTGTTTCAGCTCATTTCTTTTTCATTTCAATAAACTAAGATTAAACTTCATTCTTAATTAAGTTTGCTACAGCTCATGCCGAATTCCCTAGCTCAACTTAGTTCACTAAGTGTTTTTGACTATTTGAGCTAGCCGAATTTAATATGATGGTTGACTTATAATTAATATGTCTGAATTTAGTTAGTGTCATTAAGTTGTTTAGTCAATATTTTTAATTATGATTATATGAATAATTATTTTATTTAATTATGTTATTTAATTATGTAGGTTCAGCCGAATGTGGAGATTCATTCATGGCAAGGTACATGTACGGGAATGTTCATTGAATGGGAAGATACATGCATGGTTCGGTTTAATGTTTGGAGGTCTCACATTCATGTACATGGAGGAATAATTGCGTGGAATGGATATTGAAGAATACATCTTCCTTGGATGGCATACATGCATGAATGGAGGGCAATTAATGCAAGTTCATGTACGGCTAGGTTCAAGCTCCCTTCCAAGTTCCATGTACAGCCGAATGCATGTGGAAGGACCCTTGGAGTTTCTATGCACCTATTCAGCCAAGAGACACCTCTTGGAAGTTTCATGCACCCCATGGCCGAATGATACGAACCGTCTCGAGAAGAGTCAAGTCGTATGTAGATTGCGTGATCATCTACGAGAAGTTACGTTAGGTTTTAGATTGAGTTGAAGGTATGATCAAGGTAGAAAGAGGGGTACGAACAGATTGGTAGGAACGAAAGGGTAGGAACAAAAGGATATGAACAAATTGGTCAGTTTAGGTTCGATTAGGTAAAGAAAAGAAACAGGTTTGAACTACTAAAGGTACTTTCAAGAACCAATACCGAAATGATATCGACCCGTTGATTAAGCCTTTTGAGTTCGGTTATAGGTTTGGTAAGGGAAACCTCACTATCTAACAAGATAGGAACCTCGGTATGTTGAACGCCACACTACGAATAGTGATAAGTTCGGGCACGATAAAGAACACAGTTGACACAACTAGAACACTAGGAACGCCAAACGAATCTTTGAACGAAATATAAGAAAAGTATACCTCACAATTTCGGCAGCATAACATTAACAAAAGTTTCAAAACGTCCCTTTTACATTGAAATTGAACAAGTATTTATAGGCCTAAGTCTAGGTAGCCGATTGGCCTTTCATGCTTACACATTAATTAAAGAAAATTCTAGAAAAATGTCCCTTAATGTGCATGTCTAGATTCGGCTATGGTAATAGGAAATGAATGAATCTTCATGCTTAAGAAAACACTAAGTGAATGCATGATGTCCAATGGTCACTTGTGAGGTTTGGCCAACCTTGTTAATTGAAGCAATGTTTGGCCAAAAAAATACTGAATTAATTGTGGACACTCAAGGGCCATCATGTGTGTGAAAACCGAATGTTGAAGAGTCTTCTAGTGTGAACAAGGTGAACCGAATAGTCTTGCCATGTGAACATAGGTGTGAACAAATTAAGGAGAGTCATGGGGAAGCTAATTGGCCAAGCTATCTTCATGCATGTATGAGTGTCCTTTGGCCGAATGGTCACCTTGGAGAATGAAGAGATAGCACACCATACATGAATGGAAACATTCATGAACCTTAAAGACATTGAATATGGTCATACATGCACTTGGCCGAACATGCACCTAAGAGATTCAAGTCCCCCAACCGTCCATGCACCTTCAAAATTCATGCTTGCTTTTAATCTCCATATGTCTATTGCGTTTCTACAAGAAATGTGAACATAATTAATTCAGACTAATGTGAACACAAATATCAACATTAAATTCGGTTATGACAAATTTAATTATCATCAATAAACACTTTTAAGACATAATTAATATAACTAATGTGAACTAAATTTAATATGTAGGATATTAATTAACTAATTATTGAACTTATTAATTAAAAAGTCAATAGTAGTCAAATGAATTCAAAGTGCACTCCACGAGCTGTTGTTTAATTCATGAGCTAAACCCGAGTGGGCTTAAACTCGTGAGTCGTTAATGAGTGAGTCCCCCGAGCTAATGAGCTGATGCGGAGTGCATAGGAGCTAACTTGAATCGACGGTGAGCTCGGTGAGCTGAACTGAACTTGTAGAAAAGTTCGGCATGGATTTCCAAAATGGCCACTAACTGGTTCGATAGGCCTAGCATTAACGTCATCCCACACATGCTGAACTAAAGCTATAACAGCTTCTTTAAATTGTTTGGCACGAGCCCTTGTGATCGGCCCTTGAGGTAGCACCATCGGATCTCGGCTTGGACTTGACCTATGGGAAGCCGTGATCGTATCACCGAACCTAGACAACCTATTTAGCTTCCAAAGGTTCACATTCATTCAAATGATTAAAGCTCATACATGAAGCTGTCCAAACCCATCCCCATCAGCTGAATCAAGACTAGATAATTAATGTTTTCAATCAAGAACATTCTAGTTAGTTCATGACCGAATTTACTTAGTCTTTAAGCTAGCTAGTTTTTCCATTCGGTTACTACATGATAGCTTATAAATAGTTTGCTCATTTCATTGTAAAAGGGACTTTTGCCAAATTATTGAACGAACATTGTTCTTTTGAGGTTGCTTCCTCTCATATCTCGTACAAGTTTTGAAGACTTATCTAGCTTATGTAGTGGCGTCTACCGTTCTTGTTTGAACTTATCACCAATCTTGGTGTGGCGTTCACCTATCCTTCTATCCATCCTTTTCACCTTAACAATATAGGAACCGAGATGACACTTTTTAGTGTTGAATCATTCCTGACGTTAAGTTCGTTATCCATCCCCATTTTCCCAAATTCTTTCTTTCATCACCAACACCGAACCACCTTTCAAACAACCATCTTTGCTTACCTTAGCCGAACCTATTACTTTACTTACATTTATTTGAACCTTCTGCTTATTCAAACCTATCCATTCACTGCTACTTCCAAAATTGAGGCACGAATGACTCTTCTCGTCTACAATCGGGCAACTACGTGAGTTCGACTCATTCACTCGAGTCGGATCACATCACAAGGACTGAGACTCTCTCGAATGTAACCCTTATCCATAAGTTCAGCAACTTTTTTTTGCAATTTCTTGGTTTCTTCCGAGTTACTTCGATAAGTAGGCCGATTAGGAAGTGCGGCTCCAAGTACTAGATCAATTTGGTGCTCAATGCCTCGAATGGGAGGCAATCCACTTGGCACTTCTTCTGGGAAAACATCCTCGAATTCCTGTAAAAGAGACAACATAGAAGAAGGTAGATTGTTGGGTAATTCGTTAGTGTTTAACAAAATTTCTTTTTACATAAGTACAAATATAGGTTGCCTCAAAGTTAAAGCTCTCTGAACATCACTCGCTTTCGCAATTTCCCACTTTCGTTTTCTTCTCCATTTTTTTCTTTCCTTGCTTCCTCTTCACTCTCTTTTGAAATTTTACCTCTAGCTCTCTCAATTTTCTTTTCTTTTTCTCGCATTTGTCCCACAGATGTTTTGAGTTAGAGTTGGTCCTCGTATACTTGCTTCGGGGTTAATGGTGTAAGTGTCACATTCTTGCCACAATGCTTGAAGGTATATCTATTAGTATAGCCATCATGAACCACTCTCTGATCGAACTGCCACGGTCATCCTAACAGCAAATGGCCCGTATGTATTGGCACCACATCGCATAGAACTTCATCAGAGTATTTTCCGATGCTGAAGGAAACTAGGACATGTTTCATGACTTTGAGCTCACCACCATCGTTAAGCCATGAAGCTTGTACGGGTTTGGATGTTTGGTGGTCGATAGTCCTAATTTTTCCACCATAAGAGTACTCGCCATATTCGCGCAACTTCCACCATCTATGATAATGCTATAAATTTTCCCTTGTGTAACAGTTCGATTTAGACCTTAGTCAGAATAGTGGTTTCAAGACCACAAAGTTGAGTCAAAAATATTTAAATATTATTTTTTGTGTTTTTGATATGTGAATTAGCATATGTGAAAGTTTCATATTAAAATTTAATCGTCTGTCTGCTTAATTTTGAAAAAGGACTTAATCTCGTAAAATGTAAAAGCTTTTACATCTAGCATATAATTGTGAGGTCCTTATATGGTTATTTGACCATTGGAATTTTGAATGGACAAAAAGGGGCATGTGTTAGGTGAATGAATAAATCTATAACAAAGGGTAAAATTGTCATTTAGTTAATAAGTTAATATTAAATAAAACAAAGGCATGAAAATCAAGCCATTAGTGTTCATATTTGCCAAAAAATAGAAAAGAAATAGGGTTTGGAAAGCTTTGTTCATTCGGCCATGATTGAAGCTTGATTTAAGGTTCATTTTTGATCCGTTTTTGATAATTTCCATGTTTTTGTAATCGTTGCTTCGTATACTATCAAATTCATGCCTCAATTTCTGATTTTTTTAATGATTTTGAAATATACCATGGATGAATTCATGAGCTTTGTGATGTTATATGTTGAATTATGAAAGCTTGATGTTGGGTTTACATGTTTTGTCTTTGGATTTTTGAAGAATTTGAGCAATTTGGGCTAAACTGTAAAAATGTTATTTTAAGGGACTAAAATGTGAAATAAATGAAATGTATGGACTTGTATGAGAACTAGGAAAATTCGGCTAAGCTTTTGTACAAGCAAATTTTGTGTATTTTGCAATTTTGTGAATTAGGGACTAAAGTGTCAAAATGTGAAAATGTGAAGGTTATTTTGCAAAATTCCCTAATTGTGCGTATATGGATTTGGTTTGAATGATTTAGTGAATAAAATAGTTAATTTTGAATACATATAGATCAAGAAAAGAGGAATTCAGACTTAGACCGAGGGAAGTCAAAGATTGTAGAGTAAATAGTCTGAGTCGATAATTCTGAGTATGAGGTAAGTTCGTACATAAAACATGATGTTATAAGTATATTTTTCTGTTTTGATTATGCATAAATTATATATATATTTGGTTTGGATGAATACGATGATAAACCAATGGTATTTGGCACTAAGTGTGCGATTTAAATTAGCTTCGACTATATGAAGTACTAAGTGTGCCATACCGAAATAGCTTCGGTTAATTGAGATGGGACTAAGTTTGCAGAATTATTATAGCTTTGGCTAATCTTTAAAGCACTAAGTGTGCAGATGTTTAAAGCATTGGTGATCTTCAGAAAGTCTTAAAATATCCAAACGAGAGGTGAGAATGAAAACGAATGAATAAGGGAATGTTCAAGTAAGTATAATACCTATGTGGTAGATGGTAAAATGCATAAAAAGTTTATTGAATTGGTATAAACATATGGATGATGTTGGCATGGACTTGATGGTTGAGTTGAGAATTTTATAAGTACTTATGTGTTGATGTTTCATATTTTATATACTATTGATGTTTTTGGTACGAGCTTACTAAGCTTTTGAAAGCTTACTTTGTGTGTGTGTTTGCATTGTTTTATAAATATCGAAGCTACTGCAAGGTTGGGGATCGTCAAAGATCGTCACCACACTATCGAATCTCATTTTGGTACTTTAAAAATGTATATTTTAAAGTATGGCATGTATAGGCTAGTAGTTGAAAGATTATGTTTTGATGTATATTTAGCCATGTGATTTGGCTAGTTTATGTTTGAAATTATAACTTGATAATGGTATATGCCAATGTTCAATTGTGGTATGTGTTTAGTTGGTCAAAATAAATGGTAAATGTTGGTAAGTTATGGTGAGTTTTGGCATGAGATTGAATTATGTATGGAAAGAAATGCTTTGATATGCTTTTGATACATGTTCCTACAAAAATTAGTAAGGCTTATGAGTATGGATTTGGGTGACTATTATATGAGATGAATAGCTTATGTTTTGGTATGGAATTTGGCTGAATTGGTTGTGCAAATATGCTTGTTTCTTTGCTTGTAGGTTGACCCAATTTGGGGTGGCAAATTGGCTATTCAAATGGCCTATTTTTGTCCACACGGGCAGAGACACGGGAGTGTGTCTCAGCCGTGTGCAACACACAGTCACGTTGCACAGCCGTGTGTCCCCTAGGGTACCCTACAAATTAAAAGCAGTATACCCTCCAATTTTGACACGGCCTAGACACACGGGCGTGTCCATTGGTCGTGTGTGGCACACAGGCTGGCACACGGGCGTGTGGTCAGTCGTATGGCCAAGTCAGTAGCCTCCCTAATTTTCACACGGCCTAGCACACGAGCGTGTCTTGTGGCCGTGTGGACAAGTCAGTATGTATGCCCTGTTTTGCCATGGCTTAGACACACGGGCGTGTCTGAGGCCGTGTGAGGCACACAGTTGTTCACACAGGCGTGTGACCTTTGAAAAGTTGAAAATTTTTATAAGTTCTGAAACTTATATATGTTATCAATTTACCCCAAATGCATTGTATGCTCGATTTTATGTTCTTAATAAATGTGAATGAATGACATTTACTATAATGAATTGATATTTGATATTTGATTATTCTAAATTGTGTTAAGGGTTAAGTAATGCCTCTTAACCTACTCTGGCGACGGTTACGGGTTAGGGGTGTTACACCTTGGATTTGGCATCTCAAATGGAAAATATTCTCTTGTTGTTGCTTGTTCTCCACTCCTTGTAGACTTAAACTTCGTTTGACTACAAGCAACTCACCTTCGACAGGGTGTTCCAAATCCTCTTCTTCGTCAGAATTCAATTCGGGCTCATCTTCCTCTTCATCCTCTATTTCAATTTCACCATCAACACGCAACACCATAGTGCTCCATTTTGGGCACTGACTTGCAATATGTCCTCTTCCGAGACATTTGAAGCATTTAATATCTCTATAACTGTTGGACGAACACTCGATAGCTTTGCCTTTGCTTAATTCGGCCAAAGACTTTTTTATCTTAGGCAACACTGTGGACTCCCTTGCTTGGTTTGATGGAAAGCTTTTGCTAACGCCTTGTCCCCATCTTGGAGGATTTGCAGTGGAGTAGCCTCGGGTAGCACCCTTACGCTTCATTTGTTTTTCCACTTTGATGGCCATGTGTACCATGTCCACCACCTCGATGTAATGTTGAAGTTCGACGACATTAGCAATGTCACGGTTAAGACCAGCTAAAAAACGAGCCATTGTCTCTTTGTGACCTTCTTGCACATCCGCACAAATCATCACCACCCCCATCTCCTTGTAATAGTCTTCTACGCTCTTAGTTCCTTAAGTAAGATTTTGAAGTTTTTGATGAAGCTCCCAGTGATAATACGAAGGAATAAATCGCCGTCGCATTGCAGCTTTCATCTCAACCCAAGTATTAATAGGCCTTTCTCTGTTGTGCCTTCGACTAGTGGTGAATTGATCCCACCAGATCATTGCATAATCAGAAAACTCGATTGTAGCTAGTTTGACCTTCTTACTCTCGGAATAGTTGTGGCATTCAAGTACTAATTCAATCTTTTTTTCCCACTCTAGGTACGCCTCCAGATCGAATTTTCCTTGAAAGGGAGGTATTAACAGCTTTATATTCTTGAGATCTTTATCTTCTCGTCTCCGATCTCTTTGGCCATGATTCCGTTGTTCCCTCCGTTGAACACTCATATTGGACCCTTGGTCATTCTCGGCCTCACTAGGATCTGACTGATCATCTTCGTTAAATTATTGTCGACCACAATTTCTAGGGGGACTTTGAGGTGTCCTTCTCCGTCGTACTCTTTCTTCAACTAAATCCAACCTTTCTTGTATAGGATCAAGCTTTCGGTCAAAGAGTCGCTCCACCTCTCGAAGCATAACTTGAAGATTAAGGTCCAGAACATTTCTAACAGGTTGTCTATCTTGTTGCTCCTCTATATTTCGTTCAAAATTTTGTGACAACAAAGAAAATAAAACAAATCAAAACTGAAGAAAGATAATAATTGAAACCTCATAACAAACCTTACGTTCACTCGAAAAGAAAAAATTGATAGCACTTACACTCGTGTTTGCACTCATATGTTGGCTTTTACCTCCTCTCAATTGTGCTCACACTCTCGTGCCTTTTTCCGCTCCTTCTTTTATCATGACTTCGTAAGTAGACTTGCCAAGGCTTAATCATAGGCTTAAGGGTCGGTCACAAATTGGGAAATAAAGGAATTAATGAAGAGGGGTAGGGTAGGCTGAAAGAAAAGATGAAAAGGGGTTTAAGTGTGGCGTAGAATGGGTAGGAATGGTTGAGAATGGGAATTTTCTTGATCGGGGAATACAAGAGTAAATACAAATTTTTAACTCAAATTTTTTTTCGAATTTTTTTGAACTTACTTCGGTTCTTCATGTACTAATCCGAGTTTGTCTTTGAAAGTCCGTACTTCTCATTTTAACGACTTTGATACCAAATGATATGATCCACCTCGAATGATGAGTCGAGTCGTACTTACATTGCCTGATCATTTACGAGAAAGTATGGTTCAATTAGAAGGATATCTAACTAAATCAATGAAATAGGCTCAACTGGGATTAAAGGGTCAAAAATAAAATGGCTAACTGGAAAGGGAAAATATTTGGTTATCAAATAAGTGGTAAAAGTTGATTATGTTTTGGATATGGTAAAAGGATGGAAAAAAACGGCTCAAGAAGCAAGCAAGAACCAACACTAATTTGTGTCGACCCAATACTTATATGCTTTTGAAAAGGTTTGTATATTCGGTCAAAACCTCAACCCAATATCAAGAAAGATAGGAACCTTAGTATAGGGTTCGAACACCACACTTGTGAAAGTGATAAGTTCGGGAAAGGCAAAGAACGGGTTGACGCCACTAGCTTTGTAGATAAGCCAACAAGTCTTTGAACAAAATCAGAGAAAAGTATTTCTCACCAAATGAGCAGAGTTTCATTAAAAATGTCCAAACGTCCTTCAAAATGGCTGGTTACACATATTTATAGGTATAGAAAAACTAGCTGAATAGTCACATCTTAATGTGCTAGTTAAAACTGAAATTAAACTTAAGTCTCTTGGCATTCTTGTAACAATTAACACCATCCTTGAATTCACTTTAATTCAACTAAATAAATATCCTTGATTGCTTCAAAAATGTCTCTTGAGATGTTCCTTGGCTAGCCGAAAAGACACCAACTACTTAATGGTTTTTTGAATGCTTGTTTTAATATTTGAAAGAACAAAATCAGCTGGTAGGTGAAAGGGTTGCTACTGAATTTAAAAGGTGTTAAAATGCTCCTTAAAACTCCTTAATTGATGTATAAAACCTCCCTTGTAACAGCTCCTTCCTTTGTAACAAAAAAAAAAACTTGAAAAGTCACTTCCATTAAATTGTAACAGCCTTGAAATGTAACGGTTGTGAGATGAAGGAACACCTACAATAAACACATTAAAATGAACTTTATTAAACATAATTAGTCACTAATTAAACTCAATCACATTAAATACTTGACTTTAATAAATGAACTAGAAACAAAGGCATCAATTAATGCAGCAACTAGTTTAATTAAAAGAAGCAGAATTAAATAAACTTGAACTCATGCTTCAATAAATTATCCTAGTAACTAGATTAATTAAATAAATATCTTATTAAATGAAGTTCAATAAAAACGCAAATAAGTAAACTAAGATGAGTTGAATTAAAACCAGCAACTCATTGATTAAACTTAAGATGAGTTTTATTAAAATTTAAATTCTACTTGCAATAAATTGCAAGTAACGCCTATGGGGTTCATCCATGCATGATTAATGGGTTCGACTTCTTATTTTTCCCAAACTCGTTCCACGTAGCTTGCCAATGTGTCTTTAAATTTCTTAGCTCGTGACCTAGTAATAGGCCCTTGTGGCAACTCAATGGATTCAGTAGAGACATCCCGAGCTAAGGTCGTATTACTTGTAACCCTTTGAAAACTACATGGGACACACAGCTGAGGCACGTGCCCGTGTCTCTACCGGTGTGGGGGAAAATAGACTATTTTACAAGCCATGTTTCTCACCCAATTTGGCATCAACCTACACTCAACATTGTGCATATAAACAAGCCATATTAATGCATCCAAAACAAACAAAATCAAGCCTTAAACATGTAGTATATTCACATACAACCAATATGCCCTTAGGAACCTCAAATGACAATTCATAAACATGTGCAAATATAAACACAATTTGATCATTTAACCAAAAAAGACTTAACCAAAACTAAGCTATATTATGCCAGTTGATTTACTCTTTAAAAAAATATCGAAATGTACCATGTATGACATACAAAAACTAGCTCCAAATGGTCATATCCACAACCAAAACACATAGGCTAACATTAGCCAAAATAACCTATACACGCCATTATAACCAAAATTAAATAAACCAAATCTACCAAAAGAGCCGATGAATAGTGTGATATAGCTCTGACGAGCTTCCAACTCGAACGAGCTTCTGAATCACTATAAAACACAGAAATTACACAGAGTAAGCATTTAAACTTAGTAAGTTCGCATAACATAGAATTTAACTTACCATTTATTCACATATAAGGTAAATAAACAAAGCATATCCTAACATATATTGGCCAAATGCCTAAGCACATTTACATCAACCATGTTAGTAATGTAAACACATATATAAACCAAGTCATGGATGAACTTAATAATTAATCAAATTCCATATACATGTATCATCCATTTCATATACCTATATACCATGTAATATCATTTTCCATGTAATTTATATGTATACCTATAATAGTTCGTATCAAACTCATGTATGATCATATCAGAACATTGCCCGTTGAACCATTTAGAATATCATTGATACTCGGGATAGCTCATACATAGTGTGCTAAACTGTAATCCATCAATTCTTATACAGGTATGCTTATACGAGCTATGAATCGGTATGCTCTCACGAGCTGCAAATCGGTAAGCTCTCATGAGCTGCAAATCGGTAAGCTTATATGAGTTGTGGTGTGTCTGCAACACATGCAGTACCTCAACCAAATCAGAAACCCTAATGACATGTCATTTGTATCCTACGAATTCCTAAGGTTCAAACGGGACTCGATAATCAACATACATCATTGGATATGCGATCAGTATTTATAGATGGCAATTATACAAATCACACACATATAATTCAATTAAAACATATAAATACTCGATTTAATTACATGAACTTACCTTGATGAGTATACGTAGATACGGAGGCGATTAATCCGAGATTTTCTCTTTGCCTCGATCTATCACCGTACAAGGTCTGACTTGATCTATACGGATAAATTTAACTTAATTCAACATACAATCCATTCAATTTAATCCAAAACATATTTTTGAAAAAAATACCATTTTGCCCCTTTACTTTTAATTCTTTGCAATTTAGTCCCTAACTCATAAAAATGGAAATTTACACAATTTCACCACAACTGACTATGGTCGAATATCAAATAGGTTCTTAGCATGCACTATACTTCAATTATTTCACCATGTACTATTTCTTATTTTTCAATTTAGCCCCCCAATTTGACAATTTTACTAAAAATTTCATTACAAAAGTTGTTTATCGAACAACAACCATTCATTTTCTATCATCAAACTTCAAAACTCAAGCATGTTCATCAATGGTAAAATCCTAACAGTTTAAAAGTTTCACAAATTAGTCCCCGGGCTAGCTAGATTAAGCTACAACGATCCCAAAAACATAGAAATCATTAAAAATAGGTTAAAAATTCTTACCTAATTGAACAAAATGAGCTTGCCAAAACCTAGCGTCCAAAAATGGCTTTCTTTCATTTGATATTTGGTTGGGAAAGATGATACAAAATGATGTTTTAATTTGGTTTTATTTATTATTAACTTTAATTACTTATTTCCAAAATTAACCTTTAAAATTCATTCAAATTTTAATATTGCCAAACCATTATCATCCACTATCTTATTAATGGGCTAAATACCATATAAGGACTTCCACTTTAAATTTATATATCTATTTAATACCTTTAGCTATTAGAACACAACTTTTGCACTTTATGTGATTTAGTCCTTTTTATCAAATTAAGCATGTAAACGGTAAAAATTCTTAACGAAATTTTTATACGGTAATACTATCATGTTGTAGACCATAAAATATAATAAAATAAAATTTTCAACTTCAAATTTGTGGTCCCGAAACTACTATTCCAATTTCATTGAAAACAGGCTGTTGCAGTGCGTCTCAGCTGTGTGTGGCACAAAGCTTGGCAACACGGTCATGTGTCATCTGGGAGATTCTTTGTATGCAAGTTAGTGAGTTAGATGACCTAGCACACAAGCGTGTGGGGCTATTTCGAGAGCTACACGGCATGACACACAGGCGTGTGACACAGCAGTGTGACCCTACTTAGAAGTTACACAGGTGAGTACACGGGCTAGGACATGGCCGTGTGTCCCTAGTTCGAAGGTTACACAGCTTGGGACACGGGCATGTGTCTCAGTCATTTGAGTCACACTGTCTGGCCACACGGTCGTGTGACCCCTATATCCAAAATTTTCTAACTTTTTCTTGGACTTTCCAAATGTCTCCAATTTAGTTCCGAATCATTTCTAAGGTATTCTTAGAGCCCGAGGGCTCAATTTAGGGACGAAATGTGCATGTATGATTGATATATGATATGTTTATATTAGTGATTGAGATATCATTTAAATGTTTTTTGATTGTACGGTAATGCTTCGTAACCTTAATCCGGTGCAGATACATGTTAGGGGTGTTTCAAGTTTGCTCATTTTCGATTAGACTAATGTCATGTTTAGGTTTTTCTATTAATATAAGTTGTCTTTCTATATTGCGATCTGATCACGTAATACCTCTTAGTGTTAGTTTAAATATTAGACAACCAATAAGCAACAATTTCTTCTATTTTGCTTTGTGTACAAAACCAATTGAGGACAATCATACAATGTATATTTGTAATCAATTAATTTTTTTTATAAACCAATCTATTCAAAAAATTACAAGTTTACAAATAAATATACTACACTCAGGACAACAGATCCAACACAAACTGAGAGGTCAGCCATAAGCCTCCTATCCGGAATAACCATCCAGAAAGTGTGAGCCACTGTCATCCGGTTCCCTAAGCTTTCATCGAGAACATGAGGTTGTTGGTCACCAAACGCCACGTGAGCTCAACTACCCTATACCATCAAGTTAGAGTGAATGGCAAGATCTGTCCCATCACAGACATTCTTGTCCCATCGAAGATATTTGCCCCACGTGTTCCATAATGATGACTAGATGGAAAATCCAACACCTTCACCTTAAATGGGAATCTTGCCTATAAATACCCAAGAATGAAGAAGAAAGGATTGAATTCCCTTAGATACCAAACTAATACTCTGTCAACATACGTTCAGTTCTCAACCTTCGCACTCTCGGCACCTCTAGTCTGGCTCTCTGCCCCGACTAGGTGAAATGGCCTCCGCAACAACCATCACTCTATCCTCTACATCTCCTCCTTGTTGTACCACTGTATCAATGTAACACCCCAAACCTAGCTTGGAAGTTATGGCTGAATCTAGCAATGTCACATTGAAGTATTTTCGTAAAACGTGATCTCGCTTCAAAAGCCCAAACTTTATTTAGCCTCTTTTTATGCTCTACAAGATGATTTTAAAACTTGCATCATTATCAAAAACTATTTACTTAAAAACATTATTAATTTCAAAATCTCGTTTATAGCAGAAGCCTTCGAAACATGTTACATAATCGTGATGTTTTGAAAAGCATTTATCTTTGAAAACCCGTGTCCTACTGCTAGCAGATATGAATCAAAAGAAAAATAAATCCCCAAATTAAAAATAAAATCCAAAGAGGCCTTATTACATTCAGTAAAACATTTCAAAATACTTCCAATCATTTGAAACAGTTCTCTTTGGAAATTTCAAGTTTTGGAAGAAACCCAACTCTACAGTCTAGTTTTGCAACCTGGCTCTGATACCACTAAATGTAACACCCCAAACCCGATCTGGACGTTATGGCTGAATCTGGCGATGTCACATTGAAGTGTTTTTCATAAAGAGCGATCTCGTTTGAAAAGCCCAAACTTTATTTAGCCTCTTTTTATGCTCTAAAAGATGATTTTAAAACTTGCGTCATTATCAAAAAGTATTTACTTAAAAACGTTATTAATTTCAAAATCTCATTTATAGCAGAAGCCTTTGTAACATGTTACGTAATCGTGATGTTTTGAAAAGCCTTTATATTTGAAAACCCGTGTCCTACTGCTAGCAGATATGAATCAAAAGAAAAATAAATCCCCAAATTAAAAATAAAATCTAGAGAGGCCTTATTACATAAAAATACCCAAATAAAACTACTTATAAATTAAAAGATAAATATGGAAGCGTAAGCTATTGTGTGGCCACCTTCGAGTTCTTCGCAGCACCGATCTGCCTAAGGATTACCTGCGCAGATAAGCAGAAGGGTGAGTTTACGAAAACTCAGTGTGTAATCCCTTAATAAAATAACAGTCAAGCATAAAGTGAGCAAATACAGTTTGGGCCTAAGCCCATATCAGTAACAGTTCAGTGTGGGCCATAGCCCAATACAGTAGCGGTCACAGTAAAGATATGCAATCAGAAATCCTACCCAACCAGCCTCTACACACCATTCCGTCCAGCCCTAGACACCATGTGGGGATAAAATCAACACACCCGTCCCTACACACCAAAAATAGCACCGGTTGCGGCACTAAACAGTATTTACAATAGAGCTGCCAGTATAGTACACTTCCTCTAAATATAGTAAACCCACCCCCATGCAATATGTCATAATATCATACATGTATGCAATATATATAAAATTGCATGCTCGATTACAGTCATACATCTTATAAGGGCATAATAGTCATTTTAGCACATAAGGCATAATAGTCATTTTATCAATTTAGGCGTCTAGGTATACTTACCGACCCAATAGTAGGTCCACAGTCGTCTCGGGTGACCCGTGCAACCTTAACAATTAAACAGTGAAAATGGGCCCAAAGCCCATAATGCGGGCCCATGTGGGTCCACACGCCCGTGTGACCTACTAAGCCCAAAAATGGCCTTGATTGTGTGAACTACATAGCCTGGTCCAATAATCTCCACACGTCCGTGTGGTTTACCCGTGTGGGGTCCACAAGATTGTGGGGCCCACACGGCCCAACGTGGCCCAAAACGGCCCTAGCCCATGAAATCACTCATGGTGGCCTCTCAGATCAAATGCCTACATCTATACATTTGAATTACCACACGAGCAAGCGCACACCCATATGCCATCAAAGGTCACATTTTTCGGCTTTTGCCGATATAGTTTGGGCAGTGTGGTTACACACCTGTTTGTGAAAAAGTGCGAAACTAGCCCACGAGTGCTCCAACCTATATTCAATCACAAGCTTTGGTTAGCCGCATCCTAATTGAATTATCAAAACTCCCATCAAAACACTTATCCCAAAAGATTACCTATCACTCATTTAGATCGGTCGATTGTGGCTTGCCCATCTAATCCGCTACAAGAGACTAATCACTAGGCCTTAGGATTTACCTGCATTCCAACCAAATCTTATCAACCATGAAACAAACGAACCATTTACACTAGAATAAACACTTACTGAAAATGCAGAGTCCAGATTAGAAGAAAAGGATAATCGGCCTACACCCGTACAAGAGCCGAAAGTACACAAGAGGATAGAGGCAAAGGCTTAGCACAACATACCCTTAGCAATAATGGTAGCAAAAGAAGATATTATAAGAAAACTATTAGTACAACTGAAAGAGAAAAGACAGAAAGTAACCGAATAGCATAGTTACCACCAAAGCTGACAGAGAGCATTGGAGAATCGGCACAGTGGGACAAACGAAATAGCAGTATTCGATCAAGAGGAATCCAATTGAGAGAGAAGAAGAGAAGAAGAGAATTGGCCAGCCAAGAAACAATTGAGGGAGGAGAGAGAAGAAGAGAATCAATGAAGAATTAGGGGTTAAAAGCTGAAGGATTTGAGAGAGAAAACTGGGGAATTCAGCGAAGAACAAAAAGAGAGCACTAGAGAAAGCGTTTGCTAAATAAGTAAGGGAGAAAAGAAATCAGTCAAGGACATTGCACAAATAAGCCAAAACCAAAATAAACCTGAAATGAGAAATGCCTGAATGTTCAATAGGAAACTTCAGCTACCTAAAACAGAGAATGAAGAGAACCCGAAACAACCTCAGAAATTGAAAATGAGGAAAGAGCAAAAAATGCACAGTAACTGAAACTAACACTCCCCCCCAAAGTCGAATTTCCTTAGTGCCTAGAATCCCCATTCGGCACAACACCTCCCTCTCCTCATCCTCCTACGATTTTCTTCTAAAGTCTCTCCAACCATTATCCAAATCCCTTGATCCACTCCTTAGCCTCTCCTCCAATCTCTTTACCCACTAATTTGAACTCCCTTCAAACTCCTTAGAGTTTCAGTCAACCTAGGGCACTCCCATGTACTCACAGCAAAATAAAATACTCCACTGCCTTCACCAGGATTTGAACCTCAGCCCTCTAGCATAAGTAACACGCCACATACCCCCTAGACCAGCAGGCTCTTTATTTCATGCTTTACCCGTTTTTATTTAAAAGCCTACTGCCTAAAGACAATGTTTATTCCTTTAAAAAAACAAAACTTTTTGCACCTGCCCAGGCTTGAACCAAAGACTTCTTAGACACTTCCCAGGGCACTTAACCACTGAAGCAGATGCAGATTTGTGTCACTTTCCTGCACAACTAAATATTTATGTGTAGCCTTCTAACTGTTTCCATGCTCAAGACCTAATACTTCTAGGCCCAAAATTTGAGGCGTTACAATTTCAAACTATTAGATCAATCGCATAACATAGTCTACACCACTACGCTCCCGCTGCGCACTCTAGTTCAGAAACACTACCACACTTAACTTGAGTGTTTCCAATATAGTCTATAGATAGATTGGGATAGTGCGTCATCTCCAGCCGCATGATCATGAGACCCAGTCTCAGCCACAGGTGAAGCCGGTGCCTCTTTAGCCTCAATATTATGCATGTGGCCAAATGACAAAAACCCAGCTTGAGAACCTCCACGGCCTCTGCCGCGGCCTCTTGTACCCCTCTGTGAGTACCTCAGGTGCTCACTATCGAATTGCGTTTTATCTTATTAATAGTTTTATGCATCAGTTTACAGTTCCAATGTTTATTAACAGATGTTTTATAGAGACAATATCAAAAGTATAGAGTTTTATTTTCGCACAATGCAGTGTCTATCGGTGTCTACCAATTTACTACAGTTTTAGTATACACTACTAAATAGTTTGCTACGGTATACTACCTATAGTAATCTCAGTAATCCTACCTACGACAGTTTCAGTTAAAATTGAAGTACAGTTTTCAGAGAAAACTTACAGGATCGGCGTAAAGACTCGGTGTAGCACACATTCAGTAAAACATTTTAAAATACTTCCAATCATTTGAAATAGTTCTCTTTGGAAATTCCAAGTTTTGGAAAAAACCCAAATCCACAGCCGAGTTTTGTAACTTGGCTCTGATACCACTAAATGTAACACTTTAAACTCGGCCTGGACGTTAAGGCTGAATCTGGTGATGTCACATTGAAGTGTTTTTCGTAAAATGTGATCTCGTTTGAAAAGCCCAAACTTTATTTAGCCTCTTTTTATGCTCTAAAAGATGATTTTAAAACATGCGTCATTATAAAAAAGTATTTACTTAAAAACGTTATTAATTTCAAAGTCTCGTTTATAGCGGAAGCCTTTGTAACATGTTACGTAATCATGATGTTTTGAAAAGCCTTTATATTTGAAAACCCGTGTCCTACTGCTAGCAGATATGAATCAAAAGAAAAATAAATCCCCAAATTAAAAATAAAATCTAGAGAGGCCTTATTACATAAAAATACCCAAATAAGACTACTTATAAATTAAAAGATAAATATGGAAGCGTAAGCTGTTGTGTGGCCACCTTCGAGTTCCTCGCAGCACCAATCTGCCTAAGGACTACCTGCGTAGATAAGCAGAAGGGTGACTTTACGAAAACTCAGTGTGTAATCCCTTAATAAACAAACAGTCAAGCATACAGTAAGTAAATACAGTCTGGGCCTAAGCCCATATCAGTTACAGTTCAATGTGGGTCGTAGCCCAATTCAGTAGTGGTCACAGTACAGATATGCAATTATAAATCCTACCCAACCAGCCTCTACACACCACTCCGTCTAGCCCTACACACCATGTGGGGATAAAATCAACCCACCCATCCCTACACACCAAAAATAGCACCGGTTGCGACACTAACAGTATTTACAGTAGAGCTGCTAGTATAGTACACTTCCTCCAAATATAGTAAACTCATTCCCATGCAATATGTCATGATATCATACATGTATGTAATATATATAAAATGGCATGCTTGATTACAGTCATACATCTCATAAGTGCATAATAGTCATTTTAGCACATAGGGCATAATAGTTATTTTATCAATTTAGGGGTCTAGGTATACTTACTGACCCAACAGTAGGTCCACAATCGTCTCGAGTGACCTGAGCAACCTTAATAGTCAAACAGTGAAAATGGGCCCAAGGCCCATAATGCAGGCCCATGTGGACTCACACGCCCGTGTGGCCTACTAAGCCCAAAAATGGCCTTGACTGTCTGAACTACACAGCCTGGTCCAATAATCTCCACACGTCTGTGTGGTTTACCTGTGTGGGTCGACTAGTCTGTAGGGCTCACATGGCCCAACTCGGCCCAACGTGGCCCAAAACGGCCCTAGCCCATGAAATCGCTCATAGTGGCCTCTACGATCAAACATCCAAGTCTATACGTTCGAATTACCACATGAGCGAGCGCACACCCATGTGGCATCAAAGGTCACATTTTCTGGCTTTTATCGATTTATAGATTGGGTAGTGTGGTTACACACCTGTTTGTGAAAACGTGCGAAACTAGCCCACGAGTACTCCAACCTATATTCAATCACAAGCTTTGGTTAGCCATATCCTAATCGAATTATCAAAACTCCTATCAGAACACTTATCCCAAATGATTACCTATCACTCGTTTAGATCAGTCGATTATGGCTTGCCCACCTAATCTGCTACAAGAGACTAATCACTAGGCCTTAGGGGTTACCTGCGTTCCAACCAAACCTTATCAACCATGAAACAAATGAACCATTTGCACTAGATGAATAATCACTTACCGAAAATGCAGAGTCCAGATTAGAAGAAAAGGATAATCGGCCTACACCCGCTCATGAGCCGAAAGTACACAGGAGGATAGAGGCAAAGGCTTAGCACAACATACCCTTAGCAATAATGGCAGCAAAAGAGGATATTATAAGAAAACTATTAGTACAACTGAAAGAGAAAAGACAGAAAGTAATCGAATAGCGTAGTTACCACCAAAGCTGACAGAGAGCATTGGAGAATCAGCACAGTAGGACAAATGAAATAGCAGTATTCGATCAAGAGGAATCCAATTGAGAGAGAAGAAGAGAAGAAGAGAATCGACTAGCCAAGAAACGATTGAGGGAGTGAGAGAGAAGAAGAGAATCAATGAAGAATCAGGGGTTAAAAGTCGAAGGATTTGAGAGAGAAGAGTGGGGAATTCGGTGAAGAACAAAAAGAGAGTACTAGAGAAAACATTTCTAAATGAGTGAGGGAGAAAAGAAATCGGTCAAAAAGGACATTGCACAGATAAGCCAAAACTAAAATAAACCTGAAATGACAAATGCCCGAATGTTTAATAGGAAAGTTTGGCTACCTAAAACAGAGAATGAAGAGAACCCGAAACAACCTCAGAAACTGAAAATGAGGAAAGAACAAAAAATACACAGTAACCGAAACTAACACTCCGCCCCAAATTTGAATTCCTTGAGTGCCTAAAATCCCCATTCGACACAACACCTCCCTCTCCTCATCTCCCCATGATTTTCTCCTAAAGTCTCTCCAACCATCACCCAAATCCCTTGATCCACTCTTTAACCTCTCCTCTAATATCTCCACCCACTAATTTGAACTCCCTTCAAACTCTTTAGAGTTTTAGTCAACCTAGGGCACTCCCATGTACTCACAACAAAATAAAATACTCCACTGCCTTCACTAGGATTCAAACCTCAGCACTCTAGCATAGGTAACATGCCACATACCCCCTAGACCAGCAAGCTCTTTATGTCATGCTTTACCTATTTTTATTTAAAAGCCTACTACCTAAAGATAGTGCTTATTCCTTTAAAAAAACAAAACTTTTTGCACCTACCCAAGCTTGAACCCAAGGCTTCTCAAACACTTCCCAAGACACTTAACCACTGAAGCAAATACAGATTTGTTTCACTATCTTGCACAACTAAATATTTACGTCCAGCCTCCTAACTATTCCCATTCTTAAGACCTAATACTTCTAGGCCCAAAATTCGGGGCATTACAATCAATAATGTTGTAGATAAATGTAACATCCCAAAATAGAGCCTAGTTAGAATAGTGGTTTCGGGACCATAAATCTGACATTAAAATATTTATTTTATGAACATTATGAGGTTTAGAATATGAGGATATGTTTACATTAGAGTTTCATGAAGAAAATTTAAGTGTAAGATGTTCAATTGGGAATTACGGACCAAATTGAATAGATTTCAATACATGGGTTTTAGAAGCAATTTATATGAAATTACTTTGGATTATGAATTAGAGGTCCCTAAATAGTAATTTGACCAAGTTCTAGAAATTTGGACAAAAATGGGCTTACATGGATTAATTTTTAAAGAAAGGGGTTTAAGGGCATTTTGGTCATTTGCCATTTTAATGGATTAAAAAGGGGAAAAAGAAGCAAAAATCAGCCATATTCTTCCTCCATAGCTGCCGAAATTTTGAGCCCTCCATAGTTAGGGTTTCTTCAATTTTCAAGCTCAATAGTAAGTGCTCTTAAGCCCCGTTTTTAATGTTCTTTGTATTTTTGAGATCCTGGTAGCTTGTTCTTTCCATTTCTACCCATATTTCATGCTAGGGTTCATGTTTAAAAATTTACCCATGCATGACATGCTTGTATTTTGATGGTTCATGGAGGAATATTAAAGGATGATGTGTGTTAAACATCTTTTTCTAGGTGATTTTCATGAGAAACCCTTATAGGGACCATTTTGTGAAAGTTTAAAATGTGTGGTAGAAATGTGAAACCAGTGGGAGATGTGAGTTACCATAGGAGAGAAAAATGTTTGGCTAGGCTTGGGTAAGGTAGAAATTGCATGAGTTTCATTATACGAGCCTAGGGACTAAATCGTAAAAACATGAAAGGCTAGGGGCAAAATGGTTATTTTGACCAGGGGTGGAATTTAGATCTAAAATGGATAAAATGAGTGGTTAATAATCTATTCTTATTGTTATAGACCCCGAGGAACAAATTTTGGAGGTCGAGCGAGGGAAAGGGAAGGTTTCGGAGTGATCGAAACATTAAACAAAACAAATACCAGGTAAGTTCGGATAACTTAAAGTAAACACATAATATGGTCAATTATATATTTTAGTAAATGTATGATAAATTGTATTTGATTAAAATATGTAAATGTATGAAATGCTATTAGATAATGATATGTTGATAAATGTCTCGATTGAAGTTGAGTGGGGAATCCGATGGATGAACCATAATTCACATGAATAATGAGATCCTGCATGTGTTGCAGTAAAGATTTAGCCCGGATGGGTAATCCGTTGATCTCATTTATAGAAAGGATCCAGCCCGGACGGGTGTTCCTTCTAAATGATTGAGCCTCCCAAAGAATAAGTGTGCATAGTGGATTTAGCCTGGACGGGTAATCCAAATAGGGTCTGAATTTAGCCCGGAATGGTAATTTAGGTCCTAGCTCAATAAGGATGTTTGCCATGAATGAGATTTAGCTTGGATTGGTAATCCTGACATTACCTTATGAGTTCCTGAATGGGGGATTTAGCCTGGACTGGTAATCTCGCCATAAAAATGTGAGGTTCACGGGAGTGCATACCTGATATGATCATTCATACGAATTGACGGTTAATGGGCACTCCATCGAGATTTCCTATATACTCAACGAGACTAATATGATATACATGTATAAGATGAAATGTGAAATGATGAGCTCATCTAAGTTAAATTCCATGGTATTATTGACATATATATATATCTAACTCATCGATTGAGTGTATGACTAGGAAAAGCATTTTATGCTAATTGAGTCTACTAACCAAATATGGTTGAACGCTTAATTACCTGGTAAGTTTACTTTCTGGTTATTTGAGCTTACTAAGCATATAAATGCTTACTCCTCTCCTTTTCCTACTTTTTCAGAGCTCAAAGACTCATAAGGCTTGAAAAACGGTTGGAGATTTCAACACACTATCAACTAGGTCCGCTTTGGTATATGAATACTTTCATTTTGTTAATTGGCATGTATAGGTGTTTTTGAGTTATTTTGTTAAATGCCAATTGGCTAACCAATGTAAAGACTTGGATATCTTGTTTATACATTTTGTAATGGCCTTGATATATGGTCTTTTGGGGTATGGTATGTTATCCCACCAATCATGCTAAACGAATTGTTGAATGCTTATGTATATGTCATAATATAGACATATTTGTGAAATGTGACCAATTCATTGAAATTGAGAAGATCATAATTGGCAATGAGTAAACATCGAGCCAAATCCAATGTCGAGGCAAATTTTGCTATCATTTCTCAAACTACTAAGGAACATTATGGCATGTGCAAACCAATGATATGAGGTTTCCATGCAATAAGGTTTTATGAAGTCAATTTATAAGTATTAAGTGAATATTACCTGTTAATTCATATCTAACAGGTATGAAGGTGTAAAAAGGGTGACCAAGGGTTTGGAAAATAGCCTAATAGGGTCCATATGGTGGGACACACGGGCGTGTGTCTTGGCCGTGTGTGACACACGGGGCCACTCACATGGGTGTGTGGTATGGCCGTGCATCCCCTGCACCTAGAATTTTAAGTTAGCATCAAGCACGGGCTAGAGACACGGTCGTGTGTCTTGACCGTGTTATTTTAACAGATTGCTCAAGTCATGGGCACGGGGTGAACCTAAGGGCGTGTGCTATAGCCGTGTCTAGAAGTCAGTGTTGCCCACGATTTAGGGGCATGGGCATGTTTCCTCTACCCACGGGCGTGTGTAAACCCCTACACGGGCGTGTGGGGTATTATTCAAAGAATTCATGTCGAATGTCCGATATTGTTCTAAATTATTCTTGGTATCAAATAAAGGCCTCGTAGGCCCATGCAAGTAAATTGATTTAAGGTTGAAATGAAATTTTACGGCCCATATTTTCTGGTTCTGCCTGCATATCTGTCTGGTAACGCCTTGTACTCCAATCAATAGCTTGATTTCCTCGCTCAAGCCTTTCTTGAAGTGTTTACACATTTCTACCTCAGTTTGGACCCATTCGGATGCGTACTAATTTAGCTGCACGAACTCCCTCTCGTATTCTACTACCGACTTGTTCCCTTGTTTGAGCTCTAGGAACTCCTTTCGCTTCGACTCTAAAAACTTTTGGCTAATATGTTTCTTCCTAAACTCTGCCTGGAAGAAATCCCAAGTGATAGCCTCTTTTGGCACTACCGAGGACACTATTTTCCACCAATGGTATGCAGTACCCTTCAGGAGAGGTACAACGGGTGTGCACGATAATTCATCTAGTACTTGCATAGTATTTTCGAGCCAGAACTCGGCTCTTTCTGCGTCATCATCTACTTTAGCTCTGAATTCCTCGGCTCCATACTTTCTAAGCTTATCTACGGGGGCCTTAACAGTTCTTACTGGTACCATGCCTCGTGGCACATCGGCATCAGGTTGGTTAGGGGGCGGGGGAGGTCGCGGTATATTGGGGCGATTTCTCAAATAATCCCCAAACCACTCATCCATCATATCAAAGAAGGCAGCTCGGGCCTCTTCCCAGCCTTCAGGTATAGGCCTTCTACTACTACCAGAAGTAGTCTGGCGTACAAAAGCTGGAGCATGGCTCTCGGCTCCCTCTGACTCATCTTGTACTTGGTTGGAGGACATTTGCTATATTTTAAAACAATATAGAAAATTAGGAGATATAAAACTATCAACATTCGAATACTGGCATGTATAGCAAACTTTAACATCCTCTATGGTAGTCCTAAAACTGACTAAACCTTAGCTCTGATACCACTAAATATAACACCCCTTACCCATACACACGAACTTGGTCATTTGATTTAGCAGGCAACATGTTAAATAAGGAAAATATAATCAACTCATCGCATGATTCAAATTTCACTCGTTCAATTAGACTTGAAAAATTGGCACAACCAAGCATATTCATTTTATCACCAAAGAAATGATGCAACATGTTATCATGCAAATAAATCAAAGGAAACTTAAACATGCAAATCCTCGAATAATCTTGCATCGTAATTTCTACTCGAATAGGTAGATCAAAGCATGGAAATCTCGCATAAAATTTTAGAGATTTATCTTGAAGAACAAAGTCGAACAGATCAATTATTTCATGCAAAAATCTTTTAACGCATATATCGAGCAAAGAAGTTGTGTTCATGCAACCTTTCAGAAATTCAAATCCATCACAAATCATTTGAATAGGCACGTTTAAACAGAAAGATGAATTCAAAGAATTTACATAGCCATACTTATCAAAATGTGAAAACCTTTTATCACATACAATCACAATTTGCGCAGGATGAACCAATCCTACAGAATCAATAGAACTGCCGTTATAAAACATGTCATAAGATGGAATCTTCATGGCATCTTTTGAATCAACATCGTTAACATTAATATGTGAACAATAATTAGCCAAATCAAAAGATGGAAGTTTTCAGAAGTTATGCCATCAAAATCTTTATGAATAATTTTTAAATCAGGCGTCCGTGATTTGATAAACAACGATTCCTTACCTTCCTTACCTTCGATTTCCAATGGGTGGCGGTCGTCCATGGACTTACCTTTTTTAAACAACTGAAAACGCCTCTCGTTTTGAAGGTATCAAAGTTGGATTTGGCCGCACGGACTTTTAGGAACCTGAAAAGAAAGATCACAAAAAGATCGAGCAGAAGTGTTAGTAGAAAGAATCCGCGCTTGCTCACTAACATCGTTTTCACTCGATTCTATTTCTTCTGAATCACTCATTTCTTTTTCCACTCTTTTTTCTTGTTCACATTCTTTTTCTCTCTCAAACTCTTTTTCATTCTCTTTTTCAATCTCATTTTCTTTTTCATTTTCTTTTTGTTTTTCAAATGATTTTTCAAAGGCTTTTTCAAGTTCTCTCAAGATTAACTCATTTTCTCTCTTACTTGCCTTTTGCCTCTCTTTTCTTTTTATTTCTTTTTCTTTTTCTTCTTTTACTTTTTCTTTTCTTTTCTTTGTTTTCTCATTACAAGAATGTACAAAAGAATCATGAGAATAGAGATCATGTTCGAAAGGCCAAGAACTATTTGCATGTGATTCACAATCAAAACTTTGAGTAGAACACTCCTTGAATGATTTCTTTGAAGTTCGGGAAGAAGTATATCTATCTCTTCGCACATTTTCTTGGAAGGAGTCAAAATCATAGTCGCCTTCTTGTCGTCTCAAACTCCTTGATGAAAAATACTCTCGTTCGAAGTCTCTTCTCGAATAGGAGTCATAGTATGAATCTCTTTGCCTCGAAGTCAATGGCGAGAAAGAATCACGATATGAACTTTTGTTCAAGTAGTATTCGGCGGTATATCTCTGTGGTGTTTTTGGTTCCGTTTTTTGACTTGAAGAAACTCGATCACTTTGGTCTCGTTTTTCCAATCGATCTAGCCTCACTTGCAGTTGGCCAAACTCAGAATTCGCCATTCTTCGCATTTCTTGAACCAAGTATTGGAACTCTGACTCGGTAAATTCTTCATAAGACATCTCGATTATTGAAAGGAAAATATGTTAGATCAAAACAAAAATTTAAGTTCCTCACCACAAACCTCACGATTTCGCTCGAAAAGAAGAAGGAAAAAGTGACACTCTCGCTCGTGTTTTACACTCGATTGGCTTTTACCTCCAAAAGTGACACTCTCACTCGTGTTTTACACTCGATTGGCTTTTACCTCCGCTTGAATAGTCTCACACACACTCGTGCCTCTTTCCACTCTATTCTCTTCTCTAAATTCACGATGGACTACTTAGGCTTAGCGGTCTCATCGGTGTGGAGTCGGCTTACAAAAATGATAATCGGTTTGGGTTGGAAATGATGTTGGGACAAGGGAGGGCTAGAAGAAAAAAGAAAAAATAATAATAATAAAAGGTGAAGGTGTGGCCGTTTGGGTAGATGGTGATAGTAGCAGGAAATTGACGATCGGGATTTACAAAAGATGAATACAACTTTCAGCACTATCAACAGAACTCTTTTTTTTTTGAAAATCAAATGACAAAGGAACTGAACATTTTTTTTTCAATTTTTTTCTCTCTCCCTTTTTTTGTTGAGAATTTTTTTTTCACTATTTCTGATTTTTTTAACTAAATATATATTTTTTTTCTTCACGATTTTTTTTTCAATTTTTTTCTAAAGATACGATACCAAAACTTCCAAAAATGTTGATACTTACCTCAATTTAACTAGCTCTGATACCAAATGATAGAACTCGCCTCGGGATGATTTGAGTCGTAATAGTTGCCCGATCAATAAATTGGGTAAGTTTGAATGGTTTGTAAATTGGGAATGAAAACAAGGAAGATAGGTTCAAATGGTTAGTTTCGCAATGGATGTGGAAGCAAGTTGATGGTTTGATTTTAAGAAGACTGAAAGAGAGGTGGATAAATGGTTATCAAAGGGATCAAACAAGGTTAAAGGAAATTTGATGATAGGTGAATGAAAATTGGCTAAGGCCAAATTGAACCAACGTTATAGGAAAAGTTGACCCGAATCTTAAAGTAGGCACTTAGGTCGACAAGAGAATCTTGACCCGCTAACTATAAAGAGTTAGGAACCAAAGATATGTTTTGAACGCCACACCGAAGGTGATAAGTTCGGAATAAAACAAAGGAAAGATAGATGCCATGAGACGAAATCCCGATAAGTCAGATCAGTCCTAAAGTGAATAAAGAGAATGGAATTCTCACTAGAACAATTAAGTTCATATAATTAACAAAGTCTAAAATTGTCTCCAATACATGTACTTCCTTATGCCGTCCATTGAACCCCAATTCTACATGCACCTCTTCATACATTGCACCAAGTCCTACATGAACTTGCATTAATTTCCTTCCATGCATGAATGTGTACAGTCCAAAGGGATTGGATCTTCTAGATACATTCATGCTTGAATCTTCATCATTCATGTAACTGAATGTGCATTTGAACCCAAACATTCATGTATTTTGTGCATTCATGTATTTGACAAATACATGAACTTGTAAACACCTTGAATCTGGTCATGCATGCACCTAATTAAATGTTGTTCATTCATGCATGTGGGATGTCCAAAAGAGATGTTTCTTCAAGCATTCATTGCGCTGTCTATGAGCATTGCACCTACAAGAAATAAAACAATTCATAAGACATCATGTGAACACACATAAATTCAGCACAATGTGAACACATTTATGTCATGCATTAAATCGGCTAAAATGTGAACATAATTAAAATATGTAATAACTATGACATATTAAAACAAATATTAATATAAGTCAAATTTGATGCTTAAATAATCATGTTCAGATTTTATTTAATGCATTAAAGTCTAAAACAGGTTTGAGCTAAAATGAGCTAAGCTTTAGCCCTTAAGCTAAAGTTGAGTGAGATTAAACTCTAGCTGTAGTTGAGCTAACGTTTAGCTCGTGAGCTGAATATGAGTTAGGAGTGAGCTCGGTTTAGCTCAGGCAAGTTGGATTGAGCTTGAATAAGCTGGATTTGAGCTAGACGGAGCTCGTGGAGCTGGAAACGAGCTGGGATCAGCTTGCCAACATGTCAATGCTCGGCTTGACAGACTTGTCCGATAAAGTTCGCGGGGCGTGCTCGTATCAAATAGCTGTATGCTAAGTTTAGCAAGAGTGAGTTTTGGTTCCAAGAAGTTGGATTTTTGGGTCACATTGTTTCAGATGAAGGCATCCAAGTTGATCCAAGTAAGATCTCTGCTATTATAGAATGAAATCCGCCTAGAAATGTAACCGAGGTTAGAAGCTTTTTGTGGTTAGCTAGTTATTATCGAAGGTTTGTGAAAGGATTCTTCGTAATAGCGACCCCAATGACGAGATTGCTACAGAAAGATGTTAAGTTCGAATGGACAGAGAAATGTCAGCAGAGTTTTGAAAAGTTGAAGACAATGCTGACTGAAACTCCTGTCTTAGTATTGCCTGAACCGGGAAAGAAATTTGTGGTCTACAGTGATGCATCCTTGAATAGATTAGGTTGTGTGCTTATGCAAGATGGCAAGGTGATAGCATATGCTTCACGACAGTTAAAGCAGCACGAGAAGAATTATCCGACACACGACCTAGAGCTTGCCGCCATCATTTTTTGCTTTAAAGATTTGGAGGCATTACTTATAGGGCGAGACTTGTCGTATTTTCACAGACCACAAAAGTTTGAAATACTTGATGACTCAGAAAGAATTAAATCTGAGACAGCAGAGATGGTTAGAACTAATTAAAGACTACGATTTGGTTATTGATTATCACCTGGGAAAGGCGAATGTAGTTGCCGATGCATTGAGCAAGAAATCCTTGTTTACACTAAAGGCTATAGATGCTCGACTGGCATTGCTTGATGATGGTTCTGTCTTGGCAGAGATAGAAGCTAGACCGACATTCCTTTAGGAAATTCATAATGCTCAGTACAATAACAGTGAATTGCAGGCAAAAAGGGCTCAATATGAGTCAGGTATTGAGTCTGATTTTTGAATTGGTTCTGATGGATGTTTGATGTTCAGAAATAGGGTTTGTGTACCCAAGAGTAGAAAGCTTATTCAGAGAATTTTGTAAGAAGCGCATAGTAGCTATTTTGTCAATCACCTGGGAAGTACTAAGATGTACAACAATTTGAAAAAGATGTACTGGTGAAGCGGCATGAAAAAGGATATTTCTGAATTCGTATCAAAATGCCTAGTATGTCAGCAAGTTAAAGCTGAACATCAAGTACCTTCAGGTTTTTTACAGCCTATAATGGTCCCCGAATGGAAATAGGACAGAATCACTGTGGATTTTGTAACAGGGTTGCCGTTGACTCCGAAAAAGAAAGATGCCATATGGGTCGTAGTGGATAAATTGACGAAGTCGGCTCATTTTATTCCGGTAAGAACATATTTCTCCCTTGATAATTTAGCTGACTTGTACATTTCTGAGATAGTGAGACTACATGGAGTACCACTGTCGATCATTTCAGATACAGACCTGAGGTTTACATCGAGATTCTGAAAGAAGTTACAAGAAGCCTTGGGTACGAAGTTGACTTTTAGTACAGCTTTTCATCCTCAAATAGATGGTCAGTCTGAGAGGATGATTCAGATTCTCGAGGATATGTTGCGTTGTTGCATCCTCCAAATTCAAGGTAGCTGGGAAAAATATTTGCCATTGGTAGAATTTTCCTATAACAACAGCTTTCAAACGAGTTTGAAAATGGCACCTTATGAGGCCTTGTATGGAAGAAGGTGCAGAACTCCGTTGTACTGAACAAAACTCAAGGAAAACCAAATTCATGGAGTTGATGTGATTAAAGAGACCGAAGAGAAGGTTAAAGTCATACATGACTGTCTAAGAGCGGCATTGGATAGGCAAAAGTCATATGCTGATCTAAAGAGAAAAGAAATCGAGTTTCAAGTTGGAGATAAAGTATTCTTGAAAGTGTCCCCATGGAAAAAGGTGTTAAGATTTGGTCGAAAAGGCAAACTGAGTCCGCGATTTATCGGACCGTACCAAATCACCAAAAGAGTTGGACCATTAGCTTATCGTTTAGCATTGCCTCCTGAGTTAGAGAAGATTCATGACGTATTTCATGTATCTATGCTAAGGAGGTACTGATCAGACCCCTCCCATGTAATTTCACCGATGGAGATTGAGATTAGACCGGACATGACCTATGGTGAGGAACCGATTAAGATATTAGCTTGTGAAGTTAAACAATTGAGAAACAAAAATGTGGCTCTAGTAAAAGTTCTATGGCATCGACATGGAGTGGAAGAAGCTACATGGGAGCCGGAAGAAACCATGAGAAGTCAATATCTGAACTTGTTTGCTGGTAAGACTTTCGAGGACGAAAGTCCCTAAGGGGGAAGAAATGTAACATCCTAAAATAGGGCCTAGTCAGAATAGTGGTTTCAGGACCACAAATCTGATGTTAAAATATTTATTTTATGAACATTATGAGGTTTAGAATATGAGGATATTTTTACATTAGAGTTTCATGAAGAAATTTTAAGTGTAAGATGTTCAATTGGGAATTAGGGACCAAACTGAATAGATTGCAATACATGGGTTTTCGAAGCAATTTATATGAAATTGCTTTGGATTATGAATTAGAGGTCCTTAAATAGTAATTTGACCAAGTTCTAAAAATTTGGACAAAAATGGGCTTGCATGGATGAATTTTTAAAGAAAGGGGTTTAAGGGCATTTTGGTCATTTACCATTTTAATGGATTAAAAAGGGGAAAAAGATGAAAAAATCAGAAATCTTCTTCCCCCATAGCTGCCAAAATTTTGAGCCCTCCATAGTTGGGGTTTCTTCAATTTTCAAGCTCAATAGTAAGTGCTCTCAAGCCCCGTTTTTAATGTTCTTTGTATTTTTTAGATCCCGGTAGCTTGTTCTTTCCATTTCTACCCATATTTCATGCTAGGGTTCGTGTTTAAAAATTTACCCATGCTTGCATTTTGATGGTTCATAAAGGAATATTAAAGGATGAAGTGTGTTAGACATATTTTTCTAGGTGATTTTCATGAGAAACCCTTATAGGGACCATTTTGTGAAAGTTTAAAATGTGTGGTAGAAATGTGAAACCAGTGGGAGATGTGAGTTACCATAGGAGAGAAAAATGTTTGGCTAGGCTTGGGTAAGGTAGAAATTGCATGAGTTTCATTATACGAGTCTAGGGACTAAATCGTAAAAACGTGAAAGGCTAGGGGCAAAATGGTTATTTTGACTGGGGGTGGAATTTAGATCTGAAATGGATAAAATGAGTGGTTAATAATCTATTCTTATTGTTATAGACCCCGATGAACAAATTTCAAAGGTCGATCGAGGGAAATGGAAGGTTTCGGAATAATCGAAACATTAAACAAAACAAATACCAGGTAAGTTCGGATAACTTAAAGTAAACACATAATATGCTCAATTATATATTTTAGTAAATGTATGATAAATTGTATTTGATTAAAATATGTAAATGTATGAAATGCTATTGGATAATGATATGTTGATCAATGTCTCGGTTGAAGTTGAGCGGGGAATCCGATGGATGAACCATGATTCACATGAATAATGAGATCTTGCATGTGTTGCAGTAAGGATTTAGCCCGGATGGGTAATCCGTTGATCTCATTTATAAAAAGGATCTAGCCCGGACGGGTGTTCCTTCTGAATGATTGAGCCTCCCGAAGAATAAGTGTGCATAGTGGATTTAGCCCGGACGGGTAATCCAAATAGGTCCAATTTAGCTTTGGGTGGTAATTTAGATCCTAGCTCAATAAGGATATTTGCCATGAATGGGATTTAGCCTGGACTGGTAATCCCTACATTACCTTATAAGTTCCTGAATGGGGGATTTAGCCTGGACTGGTAATCTCGCCATAAAAATGTGAGGTTCACAGGAGTGCATACCTGATATGATCATTCATACGAATTGACGGTTAATGGGCACTCCATTGAGATTTCCTATATACTCAACGAGACTAATATGATATACATGTATAAGATGAAATGTGAAATGATGAGCTCATCTAAGTTAAATTCCATGGTATTATTGACATATATATATATATATATATATATATATATATATATATATCTAACTCATCGATTGAGTGTATGACTAGGAAAAGCATTTTATGCTAATTGAGTCTACTAACCAAATATGGTTGAATGCTTAATTACCTGGTAAGTTTACTTTCCGGTTATTCGAGCTTACTAAGCATGTAAATGCTTACTCCTCTGCTTTCCCTACTTTTTCAGAGCTCAAGGACTCATAAGGCTTGAAGGACGGTTGGAGATTTCAACACACTATCAACTAGGTCCGCTTTGGTATATGAATACTTTCATTTTGTTAATTGGCATGTATAGGTGTTTTTGAGTTATTTTGTTAAATGCCAGTTGGCTAACCAATGTAAAGGCTTGGATATCTTGTTTATACATTTTGTAATGGCCTTGATATATGGTCTTTTGGGGTGTGGTATGTTATCCCACCAATCATGCTAAACGAATTGTTGAATGCTTATGTATATGTCATGATATAGACATATTTGTGAAATGTGACCAATTCATCGAAATTGGGAGGATCATAATTGGCAATGAGTAAACATCGAGCCAAATCCAATGTCGAGGAAAATTTTACTATCATTTCTCAAACTACTAAGGAACATTATGGCATGTGCAAACCAATGATATGAGGTTTCCATGTAATAAGGTTTTATGAAGTCAATTCATAAGTATTAAGTGAATATTGCTTGTTAATTCATATCTAATAGGTATGAGGGTGTAAAAAGGGTGACCAAGGGTTTGGAAAATATCCTAATAGGGTCCATATGGTGGGACACACGGGCGTGTGTCTTGGCCGTGTGTGACACACGGGCCACTCACATAGGTGTGTGGTATGGCCGTGCGTCCCCTGCACCTAAAATTTTAAGTTAGCATCAAGCACGGGCTAGAGACACGGGCGTGTGTCTTGGCCATATTATTTTGACAGATTGCTCAAGTCATGGGCACGAGGTGAACCCACGGGCATGTGCCATGGCCGTGTCTATAAGTCAGTGTTGCCCACGGTTTAGGGGCATGGGCGTGTTTCCTCTACCCACGGGCGTGTGTAAACCCCTACACGGGCGTGTAGGGTATTATTCAAAGAATTCATGCCGAATGTCCGATATTGTTCCGAATTATTCTTGGTATCAAATAAAGGCCTCGTAGGCCCATGCAAGTAAATCGATTTAAAGTTGAAACAAAATTTTATGGCCCGTATTTTCTGGTTCTGATTGCCTATCTGTCTGGTAACGCCTCGTACTTGTCCCCGGGCATGGGTATGGATAAGGGGTGTTACAATAAAGTTTTCCATCACCGGTAAAATTAACCATTACAATGAGGAAAAAACAAAGAAAAGGTAAAGGGATAATATAATTTTTTTGTCCTTGAACTTGGCAACCAGGTCCACTTTCGTACACATAAATTTTTTGGTCTACTTTGGTCATTGAACTTGGTAACTAGATCCATTTCTATCCATAAACTTAGATTTTTGTCAAGATTTGAGGATATGGCTAGTGTTACTGGAACAAAATCATATCGAACAGATCGACATAACAGTTAGAGGAAGGTTGAGCTAATTGACTTGGAAACTACTAAAAATTGGTAAACATCAAAAATTAGGATAAAAATCAATCGTTGAACAAGTTTAATAAAAAATTATTTTTATTTTTCATATTTTTATGACATTTGAATTATTTATTTAATTCTGGTTGGTCCAACGTTCGAATCGATTGAATCAGGAATCAGTAGTCTGACTTATTCAACTGTTGGTCCAGTTATTAAAACAATAAATGTAACACTCTAAAATTTTACCATATTATCACTCGAAAAATTATATAATCATTTTTTTTATTTTCAAGTGATGATGTCACATAATTCAAAATATCATATTATCTATTTTTTTATATTTTAAATTTAACAATAAAAATAAAATTAATTATCAAATTTAAGTGTTAAAAGTAAAAAAAATAAAATATAAGTATTGAAGTAAATTTAGTTTTGGAGTTTGTGAATAAAAAACTATATTATTGTAAAGGTAAAGGAGAAACACAAAAAGTTGTGAAGTAAGAGTACGTGGTTGTTCCCTGAGGCGGCCATGGCCACATGTTTCAACTCAGTGACCAAACCTAAAACTAGGACACGATTGCCACTCCCTCTACTAGTATGCACAAAAATCGAAACGTAGATCACCTGAAAAAACATTAAAACACTCTCACATCGACAATTGGACAACTTGCCAAATACAGTGGAGTAAACAATGGCTATTCTCGTACATTTCATTTCTTGTTCGACCGTTCCACCTCGCCTATAAATGGATCCTCCTTAGGTTTTCTTTTCCATACTTCACTACACTAGAAAATATATTGTCAAAGATATATAATTAATTAAAAAGCCATGAGTACTGCTGGTCAGGTCATCCGTTGCAAAGGTGATCAATCAACCAACACTTCTGTTTGATGCTTGTACAACATGTGTCTGGTTACATGATCACTGCCTTTTGTTGGCTTTCACTTCTCCTTTCCTAGGTTTTAAGGTTTTGATTTGATGCTTTGGATTCAATTGTTAGAACTTTCTTTTGCTTAAACTTTTGAGATCATTTTTCTTTTAAAACTTTCTGTTATGAAAATTCATGGATTGTGTTTTTTGGATTCTAATAAACAATTTTAGTTCTTATTTTTGTTTGGTTCCTAATATTATATCAGTTGAAGGAAAAAAAGCTTGGAACGTTCTGATTTGTTTGATATTTCATTGTTTTGATCATTTTCAATTTTATCTATTATGTTTCAGAAAATTGTTTTCCCTTGAAGGGATCCAAGACAATAGGAGAAATGAATTGTTTGTGTGTGGAAACAAAGCTACCATTTTCAATTTTATTGATTATGTTTGAGAAAATGTTTTCCTTTGAAGAGATTCAATACAATCTGAGAAATGAACTATTTGTGTGTGGAAACAAAGCTACTTTGATCAAACATAGCTTCATGAGAATTATGGTTTGAATGTTAGGGAAAATGTCAAAGTTCATTACAACTCATTCCAATTAGTTGTTGATTGAATGAGTATTTTGGTAAATTGGGTGGATGTGGTTTGGCAGCTGCGGTGGCATGGGAGGCAGGGAAGCCATTGTCTGTAGAAGAAGTTGAAGTGGCACCACCTCAAAAGAATGAAGTCCGTGTTAAGATTCATTTCACTTCTTTATGCCACACCGATGTCTACTTCTGGGAGGCTAAGGTTACACTTTTGCTTTGCTTTCAACTTATTTTTGGTGATTGACTATCTATATTCATATTAATTTTTGCTTCATCTATGGATATGCATTAACTTCAGTTATACTTAAGAGAAACGAATCGCTGATTCCCTTCTCTAATGTTTTCTTCATTGTTTCCAGGGACAAAATCCTCTGTTTCCTCGCATTCTTGGTCACGAAGCCGGAGGGTATGTATATGTCTAAATTGCTTAAGAGAGTGTCCAGTTACTAGACAGATATAACCTTGAAATTTCATGAAAATAGTTGATAAGATGGATAGTAGTAATTCTTTATTCGAATTTGGATGAATGGTTGGTGAAAATTGGACCAAATTCTCATGTGAACATGCTCTTGTTGTATACTATAGGGTTGTGGAAAGTGTAGGAGAAGGGGTGACGGATGTCCAACTGGGTGATCATGTTCTACCTATCTTCACCGGAGAATGCAAGGAGTGTCCCCATTGCTTATCAGAAGCAAGTAACATGTGTGATCTCCTTAGAATCAACACTGAGAGGGGTGGAATGCTTCATGACGGGAAAACTAGGTTTTCCAAAGATGGGAAGCCCATCTACCACTTTCTTGGCACCTCAACTTTTAGCGAATACACTGTTGTCCATGTCGGCCAGGTCGCCAAGATTAATCCAGAGGCTCCACTCGATAAAGTGTGTGTTCTTAGCTGTGGAATGTCGACAGGTCCGGACTTCACTACAACTCTACTTTTTTTCTCCATTTTGGATACATATGAACACATGACTTATAGCTCATCCCTGCTTGCAGGTTTTGGTGCCACTGTGAATGTTGCTAAACCAAAAAAGGGTGGGTCTGTTGCAGTTTTTGGACTTGGTGCTGTAGGTCTTGCGGTAAGTTATTGTTGTTGCTTTTATGTTACTATCCATCTGGCAACTATAAAAATGGAGTTGTACTTATTTCTATTTTATGAAACCTAGGCAGCTGAAGGAGCAAGAGTTTGTGAGGCTTCTAGGATCATTGGTATTGATCTAAACCCCAACAGATTCGAGGAAGGTAGCTTATTTTAATTGATATTTACATTAAATACTCAAAGACTGGTTATGTTTTAGATTAAACAAAGTTGCAAAATTAATCATTTTTCTTCTTGCAGCCAAGAAATTTGGTTTTACCGAGTTTGTGAACCCAAAAGATCATAATAAACCTGTTCAAGAGGTTGGATTCCTTGAAAACTCAATCCCATATACCTTACTAAACTTTGAGCACGTAACGTCATTAAAGATTCTGGCATGACCATATATTTAGTTAGGTCATCTTACATAATAAAACTTGCATTGTTGCTGAGTTTTCAAGCAGATAGATAATTTTGTTTCTTGTTGTTCTAACAAATAGGTGATTGCGGAGATGACTGGAGGAGGAGTTGATTGCAGTATTGAATGTACGGGGAGCACCCAGGCCATGGTTTCTGCATTTGAATGTGTCCATGATGTAATTACCAGCACCTTCATTCATAGACATTTTATTTTAATTCTGACTGAAATCCCTGAATGTCAGGGTTGGGGTGTTGCTGTGCTTGTGGGTGTGCCGAGCAGAGATGATTCATTCAAAACCCATCCAATAAATTTCCTGAATGAGAGGACACTTAGGGGTACTTTCTTCGGCAACTACAAACCTCTATCCGATATCCCTGGTGTTGTGGAGAAGTATATGAAAAAGGTGACTCCCATTTCAACAATTTTTTATGAATGGAAGTAAAAAAAAGAGTAAGATTGTAAAATGTTGATGTTGCAGGAGTTGGAACTGGATAAGTTCATCACTCATTCTGTCCCATTCTTGGATATCAACAAGGCGTTCGAGTACATGCTGCAAGGGGAGGGTTTGCGATGCATGATTCGTATGGATGCCTAGGGAACCACTTGGATTAATTCAACCACACTTTTTTATTAACCTTTTACACTCTCTGCAGAGCGATTGCACTAAATAAATAAATATATAATTAATTCTACATGGATTTGTAATTGGCACTTCTTAAATACTTAAATATTGTGTGTGTGTGCGTGTGTGTTTTCGTTCTCTCTTAGATTGGGATTGCTTTGAGATATACTTGGTTTTATGTTTCATCCTTGTATGGCTGCATGGTTTAATGTTGTTTGCAAGTCTTACGATTTTTAAGCAATCCAAATTTGAATAGTCTTGAAGTAGGAAACAAACAAAAAAAAAGAAAAAAGAACGGGTAGTGTAAGAGGGGAACATGTATTTTTTATGTGGGTTAAAATATGTTTTCACTTATTGTATTTTTAGATTTTTTTTTCAATTTTTAGTAATATTGAAATTATTTTATTACCTTTAAGTTCATTATAATGATTTTTTTAATTATACTATTATCTAGTTTTTTTATTACATTTTATTTTTTTAATTACATTATTGCTAAGGTCTTTTTTCTATTTTAAAATGTCATTAATAAAGTTTTCTAAAATAATTAATGGAAAATAGAATTGAAATTTTGAAATTTGAAAAACTAAAGATTAAAATTTTAAAAATAAATTTATAAAAATAAAAAATAGGTGTATTGTATAAAGGAAAGTAATCTAGGATTAAGCTATAAGCAAGTGCTTAATCTGTATAAGATGATATATTTTAAAAATACAAAAATTTAAGTCTAATATAAATTGTACATACAAAATAAGTTAAGATTCAGAGGTCAACAAATCGAATCTCCTGGAGAGTATACTTCATATGAAAAACGTCAACATTGCCTATTCAAAGGAAGCAAAGTTAGAAACCTTTATTAGTATAAGTTGGTATTCACCTATCAGGGCAAAGTAGCTATCATGATGCGTAGAGCTCCACCATGCCCTTGTCTCCATTGCAATATACATGCTTTTGCTAGCCTATTCCACTGAATGCAGGCAACTCCAGAAAACCATCATTGAATGGGTGGAAGACGAGTACAAAGACTCGAGAAACCCCTTACATAGGAGGATCGACTAGAAAGGCCCAAAATAATCATTATTACAGCAAAACACCAAAAAAACATGAGGAAAATGGAAAAAGAAAGGTTGTAACATCCTTATCCTGTATCTGTTATCGGAGTAGGGTTATGAAGCATTACCGTACAAACATGACATTAAAACATTCATTTCATACATTATTGTAAACATAATCTAATAGATTCAATCACATACATAACGTCCCTTGATCAACCCCCTCGAGGCCCTAAAAATACCTTAAGAACAATTCGAGATCAAATTGGAAACAATTGGAAAGTATAAGAAAAAGTTAGAAAATTGGACTGCAGGGGTCACACTGCCATGTGACTCACACAGCTGAAACACACGCCCGTGTCTCAGGCCGTGTAACTGTAACACCCTAAATTTTAGGTTAGAAGTTTTGAGGTTTGTGGTTAGGGTCAGTGAGTAGGTTGTGTTATTGTGTTTAGTTGCACGTTTAAGTGTCAGAATGGGCTTATTGGTCTGATGGTTGAGTGAGTGTTAGTGTACCTCAAGGTTTTGGGTTCAAGTCTTTGAGTGTGTATTTTGGAGAAGTATTTTTATTTTGTTTTATTTTTTTAAATAGTAGTTTGGTTTTAAGTTAATATATAATCATTTATACTTATTATTATTTTATTCTCTCTGGACGTTCTCCTCTTCCCCTTCCTTTTGTTTTTTTTTCTTTTCTTTAATTTTGAAAACGGTGGTGTTATGGTTTAGGAAGAGCTTCAATTTCTTGGTCATCGAGTTGTGTTCTGGACGTCTCCGATCACGAATCAGGTGTGGGTTTCGAACCTTTTGAATTTTCGTTAATGAATTATGGTTTGTTTCTGTGAAATTGGAAATCGTTGTGTACCTGTGGAATCAAACTTTCAAAAGGGGCAATTATCATGGAATAGCTTAGAATTTGGAGTGATTTTGATATATTTCTGAGTAGTTAAGGATTGGGGAGCGTTTCAGCAACAAAGGCATGATCAGTAGCCAATTTCGATGTGGTTTTGTGACCATACGGGAGGCCATATGGGCGTGTGCCCCCACACGGGCAGTCCACATGGCCATGTGTGAGTAAGAATTAGGGTTTTTGGGTAAATTTTGGCACCACATAGCCTGGCCACACGACCGTGTGGCCGATTTAGGGATTTTTGTCGATTTTCACATAGCCATGTCCCCCGGGCACACGGGCGTGTGTGTTTGGGAATTAGGGATTTAGTGATTTGGTACCACACGGCCTAGCCACACGGCCGTGTGGCTAATTTGGGGATTTAGGGATTCCACGCGGGTGTGTGTTTTGGACACACGATTGTGTCTGGTGGGCACAGACTCCGTCGTGTGAGACCCTTACTTGATCGTGTCTACCCTGTACCCTATTTTAGCACATTTGGACAATGTGTTACATGGCTTGTTCACATGGTCGTGTCCCTAGCTCACACAGGCGTGTGCCTCCCTCCACACGGGCGTTTTGACCCCCACACAGCCTAGGTTTTTCTACACGGCCGGAGCACACGGCCATGTGGTCTTAAGTCACCAATTTTAGTTTGTGTATTTTTTATCTGAAAATGCGTCTGTGTATTCCGACCCTTGGCTAGGCGTTAGTAAGGGTAATTATGTCTCTATATATGTGGCTATGTGCTCTGCTTATGTGTTATTTGTGACTGTGGTGTGAGATGACTGATTTTGAACCCAGTTAGCCAGGTGTGTGTGCACATGTTTGACTGTCTATTGATGTGTTCATTGTTTCTGAGGGATTGTATGCATACATACACTTGCATAAGTAAATTTTTGGGTTGCTTATGAAGAGAAGGAAGACTGATTTTGATCTGATTTGGCAGTTTTACTACAACTTATTCGTACAGTGGATTACCACACTGTACCACATGTATGTCAGCTCTGCTGTGTACTAATCACTGTACCGCTTATAAGCCAACCATGTTGCGTATTATTATCTGAGTGGATTAGACCACATACATGGTGTGTAGGGTTGGATGGGCCTTCGAGGTCCTAGTGGTGTGTTTGGTTGGATGAGCTTAAATAGCTCTTTTGGGGTGTGATCCGGGGACGAAAAGGTGTTTTGGCTGGATGGGTGGGTTTTTAATTCCTGACTACATTCATATGCATCTGTTAAAGTGTTCTGGGTGTAAGATTACTTGACCGTATTCTGTCTATTTGAATAATGCTTGTGTTGAGTATTCTGTGTGTGAGTTGGTGTGCTTGACTATTACGTGTGTTGGAACGTTGGTTCCGAGTTTGTTTTCTGCTTCTGCATGTCTTTGTAGGTATGTTTGGCCAATGAACTATCATATGGAGTTCTCTTCTGTAAATCTGTTGTTAATCGTTTTGAACTCACACTGAGTTTGTGTAGCTCACCCCTTAGTGTAACACCCCTTACCCGTATCTGACACCGAGGCAGGGTCTGAGGTGTTACCAGACTCAAACATAAACATTCATACAAAACCCGGCCATAAAATTTTGTCCAAATTAAAACCATTCATTAACATACATATTGTCCCTTATATGGGCCCACGACGCCCAAAACATACATTGGCTATGGTTCGGGACTAAACCGAGAACTTTCGAAACTTATACAACACTTAAAAAATTTTCTTATTTTGGAGGGTTACACGTCCATGTGGGTAGGCCGTGTGGTCACACACGCCTGTGTCCTTATCCCGTGTAACTCTCTATTTATGACGTCACCAACAAAATAGTGTCACATGGCCAAGTCACACGCCTGTGTGCTTAGGCCATGTGGCGAATTAAATTCCAAAAATCAGGTGCAGACTTTACACGGCCAGGGCACACGCCCATATCCTGAGGCCGTGTCCTTCACACGGCTGAGACACACGGTCGTGTCTCTACCCGTGTGTTTGCTACTAGGCATTCTATTTTACCTAATTAGGGTACAGGGGACACACGGTCGGATCACACACCCATGGGGTAGACAGTGTGTCACACACAGCCTAGACACATACCCGTGTGGACAACTTTAAGGCTATTTTCCAAGCCAATTGCCACCCTTATTTGTACAAACACGTACATGACTTCAAGGGCACTTGACATGACATAATTGAGTACTTAAACATATACAAACAAAACATGATTATGGCATTATCATGTTAGTTTATACATGCACAAGACACCATACTTTATCAAACCCATCTTACCAATTCTCACTTAAGTCATGGTTATCATCATATTAAACAAATCCCAGTTAAATATTCAAGCATTCATAGCCACAACATATCTCATCACATACACATAACCACTAACCACATCACAATTGCATGGGCACATGTATGCTTGAATAAATAGGCTTACAACCCAATAATCATTATAAGCCATATCTCATGGCCTTATATAAAATGAATCAAATATCTTCATAAGCCAACACATTTGGCTAAACCAATATGACATATAACAAAAAGACCAAGTCCCTATACATGCCATACTCAAAATGTTAAGACTAACTATACCCAAATGTCCAATTGATAGTGTGATCGAGTCTCCGACGTCCTTCGATCCCTGAGCTAGCTTGGCGAAACTATAAGAAATAGAAAAGAGAGGGGAGTAAGCATAAAGCTTAGTAAGTTCGCATGCAAATAAATAGCAACATAATCATGAATATTATACAAGTAACATAACATAATTTACATATATGACATCATAGTTTCATAAGTATAACTTACTCATTTTTAATCTTACCAAAAGTTCATCACATACCGAGCTCATTCATATGAGTTTTTCGTACATACCTGTACCAACTCGTAACACCTTCTCATAATTCCTCATCATTGACTTACTTGTCGAATAACCCAGTGATTTACTCGTAGAACACTTGGAATACTATCGAATGCACAGAAAGCTTGCACATAATGCTTCATACGTAGCCACATGCTACCTCATATCACATATCACACATTGCTCACTCTCGAGCTAATCACGAGCCTGCTCACACAAGCTGACAGGTACCCGCAACACATGCTGGGCTACCCAGCCACCGGTAGACGTGTAACATCCCAAAATAGGGCCTAGTCAGAATAGTGATTTCGGGACCACAAATCTAACATTGAAATATTTATTTTATGATTATTATGAGGTCTAGAATATGATAATATGCTTGTGTTAAAGTTTCATGAAGAAATTCTATGAGTAAGGTGTCCAATTGGAAAATAAGGACCAAATTGAATAAATTTCAAAACTTGGATTCTAGAAGCAATTTGTATGAAATTGCTTTATATTATTAATTATAAGGTCTTGAAGAGTAATTTTCCCAATTTCTAAGTTTTTGGACAAAAATGGGCTTGTATGGATGAAATTTTAAAGAAAGGGCTTGAGGGCATTTTAGTCATTTGGCTAATTAATGAAATAAAAAGGGAAAAATCAAGCTAAAATCAGCCATCATCTTCTTTGTGGCTGCCAAAATTATCCATAGCCAAAGCTAAGGTTTTGGTTCAACATCTCAAGCTTGATAGTAAGTTATTCCTAACCCGGTTTTTAATGTTCTTCGTATTTTTGAAATCTCGGTAGCTTACTCTCTCTATTTCTACCCATATTTCATGCCAGGGTTCATGTTTAAAAATTTACCCATGCATGAGTTACTTGTATTTTGATGGTTTATGGAGGAATATGAAAGTTGGATGTGTGTCAAACATCTTTTCCTAGGTGATTTTCATGAAAAAACCCCAAAAAGGACCTTTTTGCAAAAGGTGTAAAATATGAGGTAGAAATGTGAAATAATGGAAAAATGTGGGCTTCCATAAGAGGAAAGAACATTCGGCTAGGCTTGGGTAATGTAGAAATTGCATGCATTTCATTATATGAGCCTAGGGACTAAATCGTAAAAATGTGCAAGGTTAAGGTCAAAACGGTCATTTGGACCGGGATGGAATTTAGGCTCGAAAAGTTTAACGTGAGGTTTTAATAATTTATTTTTATTGTTATAGACCCCGAGGAACAAATTCTAGAGGTCGATCGAGGGAAACGAAAGGTTTTAGAATAACCAAAACACGATATCGGAACGAGTACCAGGTAAGTTCGAATAACTTAAACTCAAAACATGTTTATTTGCATGATTTATGAATGTATGATAATTACATTTGATGATGACATGAAAACCTATAAAATGTATCTTTAATAATGACACATTGATAAATATTCCCAGTTGAGATTAAAAAGGGAATTTCGGTGGATAAACCATGATTTACATGTTGGTTGAGATCATGCATGTGTTACAGAAGAATTTAGCTCGGACGGGTAATCCTTTGATCCCAAATATAGAAAGGATCTAGCCCAGATGGGTGTTCCTTGAGTGATCGAGCCTCCCAAATAACATGTGTACTTTGAGGATTTAGCCCAGACGGGTAATCCGATTAGGGTCTAAATTTAGCCAGGACTGGTAATTTAGATCTGAGCTCATTAAGGGTGTTTGTCGCTATAAGGGATTTAGCCTGAACTGGTAATCCTGACATCACCTTATGAGTTTAAATTACGAGGGGATTTAGCCTGGACTGGTAATCCTGCCGTAAGATATAAGGTTCACGAGAGTGCATGCATGAGATGATCGCTCTGATGACTTGACGGATAATGGATAACCCTTCAAGATTTCCTAGAAACTCAACGGGATTAACAAGAGACATATGTATAAAGGAAAAGATGAATGATGAGCTCATCTATGACCAATTTACAGGGTGTATCATTATGCGACTAACTTGATGATTGAGTGTATGTGATAAGGAAACCATTCCATGCTTACTGATTTTATCGCCTAATATGGTAGTATGCTAATTACTTGGTAAGTTTACTTTCCAGTTATTCGGGCTTACTAAGCATGTAAATGCTTACCCCTCTCTTTTCCTTGTCTTACAGAGCTCGAGGACTCGTAAAGATTGGAAGACAGTTGGAGAGTCAACACACTATCAACTAGACCAGCTTTGGTATAAAAACACTTTTATTTTGTTCAAATGGCATGTATAGGACTTTGGTTCATTTTGTGATATGTGTTATTTGAATTGCCCATATGAAGCTTGTAAAAGTTTACATATCTTCTTGTATTTGGCCATGGGAATTGACTTATTTTGAAGTAGGCTATGACCTACAAATCTATGCATGTTTATGTTTACATGGGATGGCCTGGCTATAATTAGCAATGAATTATAAGAATGAGCCAATCTTAAATGTGTCAATGAGACATAGAAATCCTTAATACAAAAAGGAAATTAACCTAGCATGTATAAAACCGATGATATGAGGTTTGCATGCAATGAGGTTTATCAAGGTTATATGTAAGCGTAAAATTTGGCCTTATTATGTATTAAGGTAACCTATAAGAGTGATTGGTTGATAGAGGGCAACCAACGGCTTGGGAAATAGCCTTACAAGGTCCGTATGGGTAGACATACGGGCGTATGTTTAGGCAGTGTGTAACGCATGGATTGCCCCCATGGGCGTGTGGCATGGCCGTGTGTCCCCTGCACCTAAAATTTTAAGTCAGTTTCGAGCACAGGCTAGACACACGGGCGTGTGGCGTGTGTCTTGGCCGTGTGCCCCTAAATGCATGCTGACATCATAAATAGAATGCTCAAGTTTTTGATCACGAGTGACCACACAGTTGTGCCTGGGACATGGCATTGGCATCGATATGTGATCCTATGTAAGACCATATCTGGGATATGGTATTGGCAACTATATGTGATTTTGTGTAAGACCATGTCTGGGACATGGCATTGATATAAGACATCGTGTAAGACCATAGCTGGGCAATCGACATCGATATGTGATCCCATATAAGACCATGTCTAGGATATGGCATTGGCATCTTACTATGTGTATGAGGTTTCCTAGGTATCCTTTAGTATTCCAAGTGGTTCAACGGGTAATTCAAAGATTATGTCAAATAAATGACAAGGTATGACCAAGTTGAAAGGGTACAGGTATGTACACAAAGCCCATAAATATTGAGATTATGAATTGATGAGACCTCGATAAGAAGTGAATGAATAAATCATGATTATGAGTTTATTTGCACACTATGTAAATGACATGATTTAATATGTATCTATGACACGTGGTGACATTACATGGGCATGAATTAGTCTTGATTAGGAATGATTGATTGTCAAAATGTGACATGTTGTGTGCCATGAAATATGTCTATGTATGTGAGTGTTTAAGGGTGGCAAAGGGCTTGGAAAATAGCCTTATAGTTGTCCACACGGGTAGACACACGGGCATGTGTCTAGGCCGTGTGTGACACACAGTCTGCCCCATGGGCATATGATCCGGCCATGTGTCCCCTGCACCCTAATTAGGTAAAACAGAATGCCCAGTAGTAAACACATGGGGAGAGACATGGCCATGTGCCTTAGCCGTGTGAAGGAGACGGCCTTAGGACATGGGCGTGTGCCCTGGCCGTGTGAAGTCTACGTCACATTTTTGGAATTTAATTCACCACACAGACAAGTGACTTGGCCTTGTAACCCTATTTAGTTGATGACATCATAAATAGAGAGTTACACGGGTTAAGGACATGGGCGTGTCCCAAGCCACACGGGCGCATGTGATCACACAACCTACCCATACGGGCATGTGACCCTCCAAAACAAAAAAATTTTCTAAGTGTCACAAAAGTCTCAAAATTTTTTGGTTTAGTCCCAAACCACACCCAGTGTACATTTTGGGCTTCACGAGCACATATAAGGGATATGCTTGTGTATGAATGGTTTTAAATTTGGCAAAATTTTTTGGCCCGATTTTGCATGAATGTTTATGTTTGAGCCCGGTAACGCCTCAGACCCTGTCTTGGTGACGGATACGGGTAAAGGGTGTTACATTTAATGGTATCAGAGCTACGATTTAGTCGATTCTTGGACAAACGTAGCATGTGTACAAGTCTAGCTGATACGAACCGTCTCGGGAAGAGTCGAGTAGTATGTAGATTGCCCGATCGTCTAAAAGAAGTTATGTTAGGTTTTAGATTGAGTTGAAGGTATGGTCAAGGTAGAAAGAGGGGTACGAACGGATTGGTAGGAACAAAAGGGTAGGAACAAAAGGATATGAACAAATTGGTCGGTTTAGGTTCGATTAGGTAAAGAAAAGAAACGGGTTTGAACTACTAAAGGTACTTTCAAGAACCAATACCGAAATGATATCGACCCGTTGATTAAGCCTTTTGAGTTCGGTTATAGGTTTGGTAAGGGAAACCTCGACCCACTATCTAACAAGATAGGAACCTCGGTATGCTGAACGCCACACTATGAATAGTGATAAGTTCGGGTACGACAAAGAACACGGTTGACACAACTAGAACGCTAGGAACGCCAAACGAATCTTTGAACGAAATATAAGAAAAGTATGCCTCACAATTTCTGCAGCATAACATTAACAAAAGTTTCAAAACGTCCCCTTTTACATTGAAATTGAACAAGTATTTATAGGCCTAAGTCTAAGTAGCCAATTGGCCTTTCATGCTTACACATTAATTAAAGAAAATTCTAGAAAAATGTCCCTTAATGTGCATGTCTAGATTCGGCTATGGTAATAGGAAATGAATGAATCTTCATGCTTAAGAAAACACTAAGTGAATGTATGATGTCTAATGGTCACTTGTGAGGTTCGGCCAACCTTGTTAATTGAAGCAATGTTTGGCCAAAAAAAATACGAATTAATTGTGGACACTCCAAGGGCCATCATGTGTGTGAAAACCGGATGTTGAAGAGTCTTCTAGTGTGGACAAGGTGATCCGAATAGTCTTGCCATGTGAACATAGGTGTGAACGAATTAAGGAGAGTCATGGGGAAGCTAATTGGCCAAGCTATCTTCATGCATGTATGAGTGTCCTTTGGCCGAATGGTCACCTTGGAGAATGAAGAGATAGCACACCATACATGAATGGAAACATTCATGAACCTTAAAGACATTGAATATGGTCATACATGCACTTGGCCGAACATGCACCTAAGAGATTCAAGTCCCCCAACCGTCCATGCACCTTCAAAATTCATGCTTGCTTTTAATCTCCATATGTCCATTGCGTTTCTACAAGAAATGTGAATAGAATTAATTCAGACTAATGTGAACACAAATATCAACATTAAATTCGGTTATGACAAATTTAATTATCATCAATAAACACTTTTAAGACATACTTAATATAACTAATGTGAACTAAATTTAATATGTAGGATATTAATTAACTAATTATTGAACTTATTAATTAAAAAGTCAATAGTAGTCAAATGAATTCAAAGTGCACTCCATGAGCTGTTGTTTAATTCATGAGCTAAACCCGAGCTGGGCTTAAACTCGTGAGCTATTAATGAGCTGGTCCCGAGCTAACGAACTGGTGCGGAGCTGCATGGGAGCTAACTTGAACTGACCGTGAGCTCGGTGAGCTGAACTGAACTTGTAGAAAAGTTCGGCATGGATTTCCAAAATGGCCACTAACTGGTTCGATAGGCCTAGCATTAACATCATCCCACACATGCTGAACTAAAGCTATAACAACTTCTTTAAATTGTTTTACATGAGCCCTTGTGATCGGCCCTTGAGGTAGCACCATCGGATCTCGGCTTGGACTTGACCTATGGGAAGCCGTGATCGTATCATCCTGCCCCTCTTGAAAATGACTTGTCCTCAAGTCAGTATCTACATCGAAAGGAGTAAAGTCAAAGACATTAAAACTAGCACTAACATTGTACTCACCTGGTAAGTCAAGCTTATACGAATTTTCATTGATTCGCTTGATGACTTGGAGAACAACTTAGATCTTCATTGAGCCGGAAACCTTTCTTTTCTCATGTGCACCCAGACCCAGTCTCCGAGTTCAAATACAACTCGTTTTCATCCTTTGTTGGCTCGTTGGACGTATTGTTCGGTTCGAGATTCAATATTCTCTCGAACTTTCCTATATAATTCCTTGACAAATTCAGCCTTTTCCTTGCATCTGTATGGACAAATTGATCAACAGGAAAAGGTAATAAATCAAGAGGAGTAAGAGGATTAAATCCATAGACAGTCACAAAAGGAGAAAATTTGGTACAGAGCGATTATAAGCGAACTCGATGTGGGGTAAGCATTCTTCCCACGTCTTGAGGTTCTTTCGTACCAACGCTCGCAACAAAGTTGACAAAACTCAGTTTACCACCTCGGTTTGGCAATCCGTTTAGGGATGACAAGTGGTTGAAAACAATAACTTCGTCCCAAGTTTTCCCCATAATGTCCGCCAAAAGTGACTCAAGAACTTTGTATCTCGATCGAAAACAATCGTTCTTGGTAATCCATGCAGTCGTACAATTTCCCTAAAAAACAAATTAGCAATATGCACAAATATCATCAGTTTTAGCACAAGAAATAAAATGTGACATTTTAGAGAATCTATCGACTACAACAAAGATTGAGTCCTTCCCTGTCTTAGTTTTCGGTAATCCAAGAATAAAATCCATAGAGACATCGGTCCACGGGGTGTCGAGAATGGGAAGTGGTGTGTAAAGTCCATGAGGTAGGACCTTCGACTTAGCCCGTTTACAAATTAGGCAGCGTTCACAGATTCGCTCCACGTCTCTCCGCATTCGTGGCTAATAAAAATGTTCATGGAGGGTCGACAATGTCTTGCTTATTCCAAAGTGTCCCATCAGGCCACCACTATGCGCCTCCAACACAAGTAACTCTTGAATGGAGCCTTGTGGTATACACAACCTATTTTCTTTAAAAAGAAACCCTTCATACCTGAAAAATTTCTCAAAAGACCCATTTTCACAAGTAGTATATATATTTCCAAAATCATCATCATTAGCATACAACTCTTTCATATGATAAAAACCAAGTAACTTAGAATCAAGAGTGGTCAATAAGGTATATCTCCGTGACAAGGCATCAGCCACTACATTTTCTTTACCTTTCTTGTATTTGATGACGTAGGGAAATGATTCTAAATACTCGACCCATTTTGCATGTCGTTTGTTGAGTTTATGCTGACCTTAATAAACTTAAGTGCTTCGTGATCGGAATGAATCACGAACTCCTTCAGTCTTAGATAGTGCTGCCAAGTTTCAAGTGATCGAATCAAGGCATACATCTCTTTGTCGTACACCGGATAATTGAGGGAAGCGCCACTTAATTTCTCACTAAAGTATGCCACCGGTCTTCCGTCTTGGGTCAACACAGCTCTGATCCCTGCACTTGAGGCGTCACACTCAATTTCAAATGTTTTAGAAAAATCTGGAAGGGACAATAAAGGAGCTTTCACAAGACATTCTTTAATCAAAATAAATGAACGTTCTTGATCTTCAGACCAGTGAAATGCAGAGTTTTTCTTAATTACGCTTGTTAAGGGTGCTGCAATGGTACTAAAGTTGGGCACAAATCGACAGTAGAAGCTAGCCAATCCATGGAAGCTTCGAACTTGGCTAATGTTTGTCAGACGCGGCCATTCCTGAATCGCTCGAACTTTTTCTTGATCCACCTCCAAACCGTTGGCACTCACGACATAACCTAAAAACACAACTTTATCAGTGCAAAATGAACACTTTTTGGGGTTAACATACAATACCTCTTTTCGTAAAGTTTTCAACACTGCTCGTAAATGTGGTACGTGCTCCTCTAAAGTTTTGCTGTAGACCAAGATATCGTTAAAGTATACAACACAAAATTTACCAATAAATGCATGTAATACATGGTTCATCAATCTCATAAAAGTGCTAGGAGCATTTGTAAGGCCGAATGGCATTACCAACCATTCGTACAAACCCATTTTCGTTTTGAAAGTCGTCTTCCATTCATCGCCTTCTCGCATTCGTATTTAATTATAGCCACTTTTAAGATCGATTTTCGTGAAAATCTGGGCTCTACTTAATTCGTCAAGCATGTCGTCAAGACGGGGTATCGGCTGTCGATACTTGATAGTGATTTTGTTGATGGCGCGACAATCCACGCACATCCGCCACGACCCATCTTTCTTGGGTACGAGCAGCACCGGCACCGCACAGGGACTTAAGCTCTCTCAGATGTATCCTTTGTCTAGGAGTTCAGTAATTTGCTTTTGCAATTCCTACGTTTCTTCGGGATTACTCCGATAAGCAGGACGATTAGGTAGTGCAGCTCCAGGTTCTAAGTCTATTTGATGTTCGATGCCTCGGATAGGGGGCAGCCCACTTGGTATTTCGTCCGGAAATATGTCTTCAAATTCCTGAATCAAAGACAATACAGAAACAGGCAAGTTTTCAGGTAACTCGTTAGTATTCAACAATGCCTCCTTGTATATAAATACATACATAGGCTGTCTCAAAAACATCGCTCACCGGATATCACTAACCCTCGCAAACACACTCATTTTTCCACTTTCTTTTTCCTCACCACTTTTTACTTGTTTTTGTTTCTTTTCATTTTCTCTCGCATTTTTAGTCTTTTCTCTCTCTTTTTCCTTAATTTTCTCTTTTGCACTCTTTTCTTTTTCTCTCGCTTGTTCCACTGAAAGTTTAAGTTTTTGTTGATCCTCGTACACTTGCTTCGGAGTGAGGGGTGCAAGTGTCACGTTCTTGCCAAGGTGTTTGAAGGAGTATCTATTAGTGTATCCGTCATACATCACTCGTCGGTCGAACTGCCATGGTCGTCCGAGAAGTAAGTGACCAGCGTGCATCGGTACTACATCACATAATACTTCATCAGAATATTTCTCGATGCTAAAGGACACTAGGGCTTGTTTCGTCACTTTGAGTTCCCCGCCATCGTTAAGCCACTGAAGCTTGTATGGATTCAGGTGCTTAGTGGTTGACAGCCCCAACTTTTCTACCATGAGGGTGCTTGCCACGTTTGTGCAACTTCCTCCATCGATTATGATGCTACACACTTTCCCTTGCACTTGACATCTCGAATGAAAGATGTTCTCGCGTTGTTGTTCATTTTCCACACTTTGGAGACTTAGGCTTCGCTTGACGACGAGTAACTCGCCTTCAAATGGTTGTTCTAAGTCCTCCTCGACTTCAGAAGTCGATTCAGCTTTGTTCTCCTCCTCGTCCTCCGTTTCAATCTCACCGTCGGCCCTTATCACCATGATACGTCTATTCGAGCACTGACTCGCTATATGTCCACGTCCAAGACACTTGAAGCACTTTATGTCCTTTGAACGGGCGGTGGAATTTTCAGGAGCCTTACCTTTACTTGACTCGGCAATAGGCTTATTCGCCTTAGATATGGTTGAAGAATCTTTCATTCAATTTGTTGGAAAACCCTTGCTTGTGCTTTGGCCCCACTTAGAAGGATTGGTACTAGGATAGGCTCGGGTGGTACCTTTTCGCTTCAACTGCTTTTCCACTTTAATAGCCATGTGGACCATGTCCACAACCTCAATGTAATGTTGTAGTTCTACGACATTTGCAATCTCTCGATTAAGTCCCGCTAGAAAACGAGCCATTATGGCTTCTCGATCTTCTTGTATATCGGCACGGATCATAGCCACCTCCATTTCTTTATAATAATCTTCCACACTCTTCGTCCCTTGGATGAGATTTTGGAGCTTTTGATGCAACTCCCGATGATAGTAGGATGGAATGAATCATCATCGCATAACCGCCTTCATTTCGGTCCAAGTGGAAATGGGATGCTCTCCGTTACGCCTCCTGATGCGATCGCGCCCCATGGTTCAGCTAGTTCGAGCAAGGATTCTTTGGTGCTACCACAAGGTCCTGTTCCTCGAGCTCGAGCCAAGAAGTTTAAGGAGTCTATCACAGCTTTTGTAGCTCAAACTTGGAATGAAATGCTATTAGGACACTTCGAGAAAGCAGATTCCAGCTCTTTGAACTCACCATGCAACTACCTGCAAGCCCAGCTCAGCTCATCGAGCTCACTACCAGCTCAAGCAAGCTTTCTTTCAACTCAAAACCAGCTCAATAGCTTGGAATCAGCTCACTTCCAGTTTCCCAGCTTGGGTCCAGCTCACTACCAGCTCATGAGTCCAAGTCCAGCTCGGTTTTAGCTCATGAGTTGAATTCTAGCTCGTGAAGACTACTCTGACTTCATTTGACTACTATTAAATTTTTATTTAATAAGTTCATTAATTAATTAGTTAATTAATAAACCACATATTAAATTCAGTTCACATTTGTTTTATTAAATATGTCTTAAAAGTGTTTATTGACGTTAATTAATTTGTCATAACTGAATTTAATGTTTACATTTGTGTTTACATTAGCTTGAATTAATTCTGTTCACATTTCCTTTTAGAAACTCAATGGACGTATGGAGCATGAAGCAACATGTCTTTTTGGAGGTGCATGGACGGTTAAGGGTTTTGAATCTCCTAGGTGCATGATCGGCTAAGTTCATGTATGGCCACATTCAATGTGTTCAAGGTGGCCGAACATCTCCCTCCATGAACCTTAAAATCCCGTTCACATTATGCTCACATGGCATGGCCTTTCAAATTCAAAGTGTTCACACCTATGGACTCTTCAAGAATCGGCATTCACACTTAACTTGGCTCATGAAGTCTCCTCAATTAATTTCCAACTTTTCGCCAAACAATATGAATTGATTGCCTCAATTACTCAAGTTGGCCGAACCTAGCTAATGTCCAAGGGAGTCTTTCATTCATGATTCATTTCCTTAAGCATGAAGAACTTTCAAGACATCTCCCCATAGCCGAATCTAGTCATGAACATCAAAGCACTTCCTTCTAGAATTTTCAAGATACATTCATGAGACTTTTACTTAATCATTAAGTATGTAAAGTGTCCATTCGGTTAGCTAGTCTTTAGGCTATAAATACTTGTTATTTTTCTTTGTAGAGGGACTTTTTGACTCTTTGTTAATTTTATGCTGCCAAAATTGTGAGGCAACTTTTTCTCCATTTCATTCAAAGATTCGATTGGCTTTCCTAGCGATCTAGTTGCGACAACCGTGTTCTTTGTCAAAACCGAACTTATCACTACTCGTAGTGTGGCGTTCAAACATACCAAGGTTCCTATCTTGTTAGATAGTGGGTCGAGGTTTTCCTTTACCAAAACCAAACCGAACTAAAAGAGCCTATAAACAATGGGTCGATACCAAATCGGTATTGGTTCTTGTTTGCACTTTTTGTTCAAACCCATCATTCCATTCGTACCATTTCATAATACCATTTCGTTCTTACCTTTCCTACCATTACGACCATTACTTCAATTCCCTTTACCTAATTGAACCAAATTCATTCATCTATACCTCTTCGGATCTTAAACCCCAACTTTCAATTCTTCTTACCTATCCTAATTCGGACCAAAACCAATATCCTTCCTTCTCTTATCCAACCTTTCAATTAAACCTAATGTAACTTCTTGTCGACGATCGGGCACCCTAATACGACTCGACTCCTCCGAGGCGGATCGTATCACCTCCGACTAGTGGTCAACTGATCCCACCATATCATTGCGTAGTTCGAGAACTCTATCGCCGCTAGTTTCACCTTCTTGTTCTCAGAATAGTTGTGACACTCGAACACCAACTCTATCTTTTTCTCCCATTCAAGATAGGCCTCGGGGTCAGATTTTCCTTGGAAAGGAGGAATGGAAAGTTTGATATTCTTCAAGTCATCATCTTCCCGCCTTCGATCTACTTGTCCACGGTTTCGGGGACGTCTCCTTTCTAGGCTTATGTTAGACCCTTGATCACTTTCATCTTCACTATTTTTTTTAACATCATCATCTTGAGCCCTTGGTTGTCTTCATCGTTGGTTGGGCCCTTTTTGTCTTTGCCTAGCAACTTCAGGATATTCATCGCGTTGTCTTTGGGCCTCAACTTGGTAGAGTCGATCTTCAAGAGGATTAAGCCTTCGGTCAACTAAGCATTCCATCTCGCGCAAAAGGGCTTGCATTGGCAAATCCTGAACGTTTCTGACTGGTTGCCGCCCTTGTTGTTCCTCCATGTTTTATCGAATGTTTCTGACTGGTTGCCGCCCTTGTTGTTCCTCCATGTTTTGTCCACTATTTTGGGACATCTATTCTTTTAAAATATCCTCACACAAATCCTCTCGATCCGCTCAGAAAGAAAAAAGTTTGATGACACTCACACTCGTGTTTACACTCTTAGTTCGGCTTTTACCTCCCCTCGAATGAGCTCACGCCCTCTTGCCTTTTACCTCTCTTAACTTTTCTCGTAATTTCGTAAGTAGATTCGTTAAGGCTTAGCCCTTGGTCTAGGTGGTCGGTTCAAAAGGGATAACAAGTGATTGATGTATTTAGCTTAGGGTAGGCTGAAAGAATAGGGAATTGGGTTAAAAGTGTGGCGAATTAGGGAGAGTAGAATAAAAGAAGGATCAGGAACTATATCAGATCAAATCTTGACGATCAAATAACAACTGAATTGCATAAATCACTTTTTTTTTCGAATTTTTTTTCAATTTTTTTTTTCAAATTTTTTTTAACTTGTATAACTTTTTTTTTGTTCTATATCAACAACTAAATACAATAGGATCACTTTTGTACACGATTTTTTTCTTCGGCTGTGTAAATTTTTTTATTTTTATAATAACAGTAACAAACTAATCAAAATGAGAAAACTTCGGTATACGAATTTTTTTTATACTCTTTTTTTTGGATCCTACTTACTCGCGTACACTTGGACTAGTCCGGAATTGATTTCGTCGCACGATCTTCTCGTTTTAGTAGCTCTGATACCAAATGATATGAACCCTCTCGGGAAGAGTCGAGTCATATGTAGATTGCTCGATCATCTACGAGAAGTTACGTTAGGTTTTAGATTGAGTTGAAGGTATGGTCAAGGTAGAAAGAGGGGTACGAACAGATTGGTAGGAACGAAAGGGTAGGAACAAAAGGATATGAACAAATTGGTCGGTTTAGGTTCAATTAGGTAAAGAAAAGAAACGGGTTTGAACTACTAAAGGTACTTTCAAGAACCAATACCGAAATGATATCGACCCGTTGATTAAGCCTTTTGAGTTCGGTTATAGGTTTGGTAAGGGAAACCTCGACCCACTATCTAACAAGATAGGAACCTCGGTATGCTGAACGCCACACTACGAATAGTGATAAGTTCGGGTACGATAAAGAACACGGTTGACACAACTAGAACGCTAGGAACACCAAACGAATCTTTGAACGAAATATAAGAAAAGTATGCCTCACAATTTTGGCAGCATAACATTAACAAAAGTTTCAAAACGTCCCATTTTACATTGAAATTGAACAAGTATTTATAGGCCTAATTCTAGGTAGCCGATTGGCCTTTCATGCTTACACATTAATTAAAGAAAATTCTAGAAAAATGTCCCTTAATGTGCATGTCTAGATTCGGCTATGGTAATAGGAAATGAATGAATCTTCATGCTTAAGAAAACACTAAGTGAATGCATGATGTCCAATGGTCACTTGTGAGGTTCGGCCAACCTTGTTAATTGAAGCAATGTTTGGCCAAAAAAAAATACGAATTAATTGTGGACACTCCAAGGGCCATCATGTGTGTGAAAATCGGATGTTGAAGAGTCTTCTAGTGTGAACAAGGTGAACCGAATAGTCTTTCCATGTGAACATAGGTGTGAACGAATTAAGGAGAGTCATGGGGAAGCTAATTGGCCAAGCTATCTTCATGCATGTATGAGTGTCCTTTGGCCGAATGGTCACCTTGGAGAATGAAGAGATAGCACACCATACATGAATGGAAACATTCATGAACCTTAAAGACATTGAATATGGTCATACATGCACTTGGCCGAACATGCACCTGAGAGATTCAAGTCCCCCAACCGTCCATGCACCTTCAAAATTCATGTTTGCTTTTAATCTCCATATGTCCATTGCGTTTCTACAAGAAATGTGAACAGAATTAATTCAGACTAATGTGAACACAAATATCAACATTAAATTCGGTTATGACAAATTTAATTATCATCAATAAACACTTTTAAGACATACTTAATATAACTAATGTGAACGTAGGATATTAATTAACTAATTATTGAACTTATTAATTAAAAAGTCAATAGTAGTCAAATGAATTCAAAGTGCACTCCACGAGCTGTTGTTTAATTCATGAGCTAAACCCGAGCTGGGCTTAAACTCGTGAGCTGTTAATGAGCTGGTCCCGAGCTAATGAGCTGGTGCGGAGCTGCATGGGAGCTAACTTGAACTGACGGTGAGCTGAACTGAACTTGTAGAAAAGTTCGGCATGGATTTCCAAAATGGCCACTAACTGGTTCGATAGGCCTAGCATTAACATCATCCCACATATGCTGAACTAAAGCTATAACAGCTTCTTTAAATTGTTTTGCACGAGCCCTTGTGATCGGCCCTTGAGGTAGCACCATCGGATCTCGGCTTGGACTTGACCTATTGGAAGCCGTGATCGTATCACTAGCTATACATGCCATACATATATTATGATAGTGTGACGACTCCTGACCTTTTACATTGTGTTTTCATATAGTAATGGATCCCAATCGAGCTGAAGTTAACGATGTAGAAAGTAATGCACCGGCTCTTACTTAAGGGGCAGCGACAGTTGAGAGTAGACCCGTAACTGTGACTTAAGGAGGAGAAGAAGAGGCTAGGGAAACCTTCCTCTATATGATGAATTCCTGGTATACGGAGTTCGTTCGAACGAACTCGAACGCTCAACCCCCTCAACCCCCACCTATTCCTCAGTCTGTTCCGTAGCACCCCAAGGTATGGATTTTATGAGATTGAATAAACCTCCAGTGGATAAAAATCGGAAGTAAGGAGCTGAAGAGTTTCGAGCTAGTATAGATGATGATCCTAAAAGGGCAGAGTTTTAGCTCGAGAATACCATCAAGGTATTTGATGAGTTATCATGTACACCTGAGGAATACATGAAATGTGTTGTGCCACTCCTGAGAGACTCGGCTTATCAGTAGTGGAACACCCTTGTGTCAGTTGTACTAAGGGAGAGAGTTAATTGGGAATTTTTTCAAGAGGAGTTTCGTAAGAAGTACATTAGCCAGAGGTTTATCGATCAGAAGCGAAAGGAATTTCTTGAGTTAAAATAGGGCCAAATGACCGTAACAGAGTATGAACGTGAGTTTGTAAGACTCAATAAGTATGCCCGGGAGTGTGTATCGACTAAGGGCATCATGTGTAAGAGGTTCGAGGATGGGTTAAATGAGGACATCCGATTGCTGGTTGGCATCCTAGAATCAAAAGAGTTCATTGTACTTGTTGAGAGAGCTTGTAAGATCAAGGAACTGGCTAAAGAGAAAAGAAAAGCTGAGTTTGAGTCTCGAGATTTGAAGAAAAGACAAATGAGTAAGTCACTGCAGTCCTCATTTAAGAAACCGAGAGAGTTTAATACTTGATTGAGTGCATCAGTTGGGTACTCAAATAGAAATAAGGGTAAGCAGCACTCAATTTTGAAAGCTCAGACTACTTCAATTGCTAGTGTTGGTAATGCCGGACCGAGTAGACTGGAGTGTTCACATTGTGGTAGACGTCACCTCGGTGGGTGCTGAGCTAATGATGGAGCTTGTTTTAAGTGTGGTTCCTAAGATAATTTCATTAGAGATTGCCCCAAAATGGTTGAAAAGGAAACATTTCAGAGTGCAAGATCGGGTAATGCTACTACTAGAGGGAGACCCCAGAAAAATCTGGGAAATGGAGTGAGTAGTAAGAGTGCACCTAGAGATCCAGCTATGAGACCCGAGGGTAGAGCACCTGCGAGGACTTATGCCATTCGCACTCGCGAAGAGGCTTCATCTCCTGATGTGATTACTGGTACTTTTTCTCTTTATGATACTTCTGTTGTTACTCTGATTGATCTGGGATCTACCCATTCGTATGTTTGTGTGAAATTAGTATCTAGTATGAATATGCCTATTGAGTCTACAGAATTTGTGATAAAAGTGTCAAACCTTCTAGGCAAGTATGTGTTAGTTGACAAAGTATGTAAGAATTGCCCTTTAATGATTAGAGATCATTGTTTTCCGGCTAATCTTATGCTTTTTCCGTTTGATGAATTTGATATAATACTTGGTATGGATTGGTTGACCATGCATGATGTAATAGTAAACTGTGGAAGGAAAATCGTTGAATTGAAATGTGAAAGTGGTGATATTCTTCGGGTTGAATAAGATGAATCGGATAGCTTGCTTATAGTGATTTCTTCTATGACTGCTCAGAAATGTATGAGAAAGGGTTGTGAAGCTTATCTTACCTTTGTGTTGAATACAAAAGAGTTCGAGTTGAAAATTGAGTCAGTGCCAGCAGTATGTGAGTATCCGAATGTGTTTCCAGAAGAGTTGCCCGGATTACCTCCTATTAGAGAAGTTGAATTTGGTATTGAGTTAATTCCTGGTACTGCACCTATTTCGATTGCTTCGTATAGGATGGCTCCGACGGAATTAAAGGAGTTGAAAGTTTAGTTACAAGAGTTAACAGATAAAGGTTTTGCGAGACCTAGTTATTCTCCGTGTGGTGCACCGGTACTATTTGTGAAGAAGAAGGATGGTTCAATGAGACTGTGTATAGACTACCGGTAGCTCAATAAGGTAACCATAAAGAACAAGTATCCCTTGCCAAGGATCGATGATTTGTTTGACCAATTGAAGGGAGCCACAGTATTTTCAAAGATAGACTTGAGGTCCGGTTACTACCAGTTGAGAGTTAAGGAGCTAGATGTGCCGAAAACTGCATTTTGGACGAGGTATGGACATTATGAATTTCTTGTCATGCCTTTTGGTTTAATGAATGCTCCTACTATATTTATGGATTTGATGAACCGTATTTTCCAACCGTATTTGGATAAATTTGTTGTTGGTTTTATTGATGATATACTGATTTATTCTCATGATAAGACCGAGCATGCCGAGCACTTGAGAACGATTTTGCAAACTTTGAGAGACAAGCAGTTGTATGCTAAGTTTAGTAAAAGTGAAATTTGGCTTCGAGAAGTCAGATTTTTGGGGCACATTATTTTGGGTGATGGTATTAGAGTTGACCCGAGTATAATTTCGGCTATTGTTGATTGGAAACCGCCGAGGAATGTGTCAGAGGTTAGAAGCTTTCTAGGCTTAGCCAGTTATTATAGATGGTTTGTTAAAGGATTTTCCATGATTGCTACTCCGATGACGAGGTTGTTACATAAAGATTTCAAGTTTGAATGGACGGAGAAGTGCCAATAGAGTTTTGAGAGACTAAAGGCATTGTTGACCGAGGCACCGATTTTAGTGCAACCTGAATCGAGAAAAGAATTTGTGGTTTATAGTGATGTATCCTTCAATGGATTGGGTTATGTACTTATGCAAGAAGGCAAGGTAATAGCTTATGCCTCAAGGCAGCCGAAACTGCATGAGAAGAATTATCCGACACATGATTTGGAGTTAGCAGCCATTGTGTTTGCATTGAAGGTTTGGAGACACCATTTGTATGGCGAGAAATGTCAAGTATTCACTGATAATAAAAGTCTAAAGTATTTGATGACTCAAAAGGATTTGAACCTACGGCAAAGGAGATGGTTGGAGCTGTAAAAAGATTATGAGTTAGTGATTGACTACCACCCGGGAAAGGCGAATGTGGTCGCCGATGCTTTGAGTAGGAAGTCGTTATTTGCTTTGAGGGCTATGAACACTTAGTTGGCTTTATCAAATGATGGTTCAATTCTAGCTGAGTTAAGAGCTAGACCGATGTTCCTTCAAGAGATTTATGAAGCTCAGAAAAGTGACAGCGGGTTGCAAGACAAGAGAGTTTAGTGTGAGTCAGGTATTGAATCAGATTTTTAGATTGGTTTCGATGGATGCTTAATGTTCTGAGATAGGATTTGTGTCCCTAAAAATACCAAATTCATTCAAAAGATTTTGTGTGAGGCACATAGTAGTCATTTGTCTATTCATCCAGGCAGTACGAAGATGTATAATGACTTGAAGAAAATGTATTGGTGGTCGAGAATGAAAAGAGATATTTTTGAATTTGTATCAAGATGCCAGATTTGTCAACAAGTAAAAGCTGAACACCAAGTACCTTCCTGTTTACTTCAGCCTATCATGGTTCCAGAGTGGAAGTGGGACCATATTACTATGGATTTTGTGACGGGTTTGCCTTTGACACCGAGAAAGAAAGATGATGTATGGGTTGTTGTAGATCAAATGACAAAGTTGGCTCATTTTATACCGGTAGGTACAGACTATTCAATTGATAAGTTAGCCGAATTTTATATTTATGAAATTTTGAGATTACAAGGAGTGCCTTTGTCGATTATATTAGATAGAGATCCAAGGCTCACTTCGTAGTTTAGGAAAAAGTTACAAGAAACGTTGGGTACGAAATTGAATTTTAGTACCGCTTTCCATCCGCAAACTAAAGGGTTAATCCGAAAGGGTAATTCAGATTCTTGAAGATATGTTATGGTGTTGTGTTCTTGATTTCCAAGGTAGTTGGGAAAAGTATTTACCGTTGGTGGAATTTACCTACAACAATAGTTTTCAATCGAGTTTGAAAATTGCACCTTATGAGGCATTGTATGGGCGTAAGTGCCGAACACCCTTGTATTGGATCGAACTTAGAGAGAATCAGATTCACGGAGTTGATTTAGTCAGAGAAACCAAAGAAAAAGTAAAGGTAATTCATGATTGCTTAAAAACTTCTTCGGATAGACAGAAATCCTACGTGGATTTGAAACGGAAAGAGATTGAGTTTCAAGTCGGTGATAAGGTATTCCTAAAAGTATCTCCGTGGAAAAAAGTCGTCAGATTTGGCTGGAAGGGCAAGTTGAGTCCACGTTTTATTGGACTGTATGAGATTATCGAAAGGATAGGGCCGATAGCATATCGGTTGGCCTTGCCATCTGGACTAGAAAGAATTCATGATGTGTTCCATGTGTCTATGTTGCACCGTGATTGTCACTCGTTGATACGAACTCGCCTCAGGATGATTTGAGTCGTAATAGTTGCCCGATCAATAAATTGGGTAAGTTTGAATGGTTTGCAAATTGGGAATGAAAACAAGGAAGATAGGTTCAAATGGTTAGTTTCGCAATGGATGTGGAAGCAAGTTGATGGTTTGATTTCAAGAAGACTGAAAGAGAGATGGATAAATGGTTATCAAAGGGATCAAACAAGGTTAAAGGAAATTTGATGATAGGTGAATGAAAATCGGCTAAGGCCAAGATTTGAACCAACGTTATAGGAAAAGTTGACCCGAATCTTAAAGTAGGCACTTAGGTCGACAAGAGAATCTTGACCCGCTAGCTATAAAGAGTTAGGAACCAAAGATATGTTTTGAACGCCACACCGAAGGTGATAAGTTTTGAATAAAACAAAGGAAAGATAGACGCCACGAGACGAAATCCTGATAAGTAAGATCAGTCCTAAAGTGAATAAAGAGAATTGAATTCTCACTAGAACAATTAAGTTCATATAATCAACAAAGTCTAAAATTGTCTCCCCCTTACAAATGAAATAACATATATTTATAGCCTAAATAAAAGTAGCCGAATGGACAAGCTTAGAGGCTAAGAAATTCGGCCATAAACACCTAGATAATTCTAGAAGAAAAATCATGAATATCCATGAATGTGCAGCCCTTTAATGTTCCATCATCCCCCTTGGCTGAATGAAGCTTTAATACACCTTGAATACTTGAATAGTTAGCTTGAAAATGCATGGATCATGCATGAAACGTCCCAATGTATTTTCCTCCATAAATTCGGTCCATGAACCTTCAAAAACATGAACATTAAATATCCCCTACTTGCATGAACGTCTCCAATACATGTACTTCCTTAAATGCCGTCCATTGAACCCCAATTCTACATGCACCTCTTCATACATTGCACCAAGTCCTACATGAACTTGCATTAATTTCCTTCCATGCATGAATATGTACCGTCCAAAGGGATTGGATCTTCTAGATACATTCATGCTTGAATCTTCATCATTCATGTAACTGAATGTGCATTTGAACCCAAACATTCATGTATTTTGTGCATTCATGTATTTGACAAATACATGAACTTGTAAACACCTTGAATCTGATCATGCATGCACCTAATTAAATGTTGTTCATTCATGCATGTGGGATGTCCAAAAGAGATGTTTCTTCAAGCATTCATTGCGCCGTCCATGAGCACTGCACCTACAAGAAATAAAACAATTCATAAGACATCAGGTGAACACACATAAATTCAGCACAATGTGAACACATTTATGTCATGCATTAAATCGGCTAAAATGTGAACATAATTAAAATATGTAATAACTATGACATATTAAAACGAATATCAATATAAGTCAAATTTGATGCTTAAATAATCATGTTCAGATTTTATTTAATGCATTAAAGTCTAAAACCGGGTTTGAGCTAAAATGAGCTAAGCTTTAGCCCTTAAGCTAAAGTTGAGCTAAGATTAAACTCCTAAGCTGTAGTTGAGCTAAGGTTTAGCTCGTGAGCTGAATATGAGTTAGGAGTGAGCTCGGTTTAGCTCAGGCAAGTTGGATTGAGCTTGAATAAGCTGGATTTGAGCTGGACGGAGCTCGTGGAGCTGGAAACGAGCTGGGATCAGCTTGCCAACATGTCAATGCTCGGCTTGACAGACTTGTCCGATAAAGTTCGCGGGGCGTGCTCGTATCATCCCCCCCTCTTTTAGGCGACTTGTCCTCAAGTCGAGCTGTTTGTCCATGGGAGAGCTTTGACTTGTGCATGGTTTTCCTCGGTCAAATGGGATGGAAGATGTGACACAAACCTGGAAAAGTCTCACCAATTTTGGAAAAGAGAAACTTAAAGAAGTTAGAGACACAAGACAATCAAAATTCAAGGAAAACGCATTCAACTGATCACATGCCTAGAATCTTAATTGTGCAAAACAGGCATACGTAAATTTATCAAAAAGTCTTGATAAGCCATCTTTACAAACATGTGAACTTATCTGAATCAATGGGTAATTAGTGATGAACATTTGTAAAGATTCGAATACGTTAATCCACAACCAAAACTTTTCAATATGTTTATTCAAAAATAACAATTCATAGGAATGTACACGCAAAGTGTACCATGGCCAATTGAAAACTAACTCACTCTTTCGCTTATTAACAACATGATTTGTGTAATCATTTTCCAACACAAACGGATCACTACTAGGCCAAAGACAACAATCAATCACAACAAGGTACAAACAATTTCCAAACATCAAACCATCAAAAAGATTTTCAACAGTATTCGAATAGAGTAAAGGTATTTGAAAATTTTTGTAAATTTTACCTTGTCGATCTTGAAGAGAAGAAAATTTATGATCGGTTTTACCTTTTTCAAACAAGATGAATCTTCTCTCTTCGAACAGGTAATGTAAAACAAACCTTTTATCTCGATCAACTTGGGTGGGTGACGAAGCACCATGACAGCTCGTGCTTTTTAAAGGGTTACATTCACAAAAATGTAAAAGGTTAGTTTCAATAGGAGGTATGGACTGAAAAGAAAAAAATAAATCATCATTGAAATTTGATTCAAGTCCCAAAGCATAAGTCGATCTTACCTTCTCAAAATGGAACGAAAATTTCAAATGTGGCCAAACAAGGTGATTAGTAAACGAATCAAAATTGAAACCCAAATCATTGAATTTCACCTTCTTATCAAAAGTTCAAACATTAAGCAAACATAATTTGTACGCAAATGATGCAAAGTGCTTAGTAATGTTTCCATAAAATGAATTAAGTGTAGCAAATACCAAAGCTTGAACACATGAACTTGGTCATTTGATTTAGCAGGCAACATATTAAATAAGGAAAATATAATCAACTCATCGCATGATTCAAATTTCACTCGTTCAATTAGACTTGAAAAATTGGCACAACCAAGCATATTCATTTTATCACCAAAGAAACGATGCAACATGTTATCATGAAAATAAATCAAAGGAAACTTACACATGCAAATCCTCGAACAATCTTGCATCGTAATTTCTACTCGAACAGATAGATCAAAGCATGGAAATCTCGCATAAAATTTTAGAAATTTATCTTGAAGAACAAAGTCGAACAGATCAATTATTTCATGCAAAAATCTTTTAATGCATATATTGAGCAAAGAAGTTGTGATCATGCAACCTTTCAAAAATTCAAATCCATCACAAATCATTTGAATAGGCACGTTTAAACAGAAAGATGAAATCAAAGAATTTTTATAATCAAACAAATCAAAATGTGAAAAACTGCTATCACACACATTCATAATTTGCACAGGATGAACCAATCCAACAGAATCAATAGAATTATCGTTATAAAACATGTCATAAGACGAAATCTTCATGGCATCTTTTGAAACAACATAGTTGACATTAATATGTGAACAGTAATTAACCAAATCAAAAGATGGAAGATTTTCAAAAATAAGGCCATAAAAATCTATATGAGCAACTTTGTATTCAAACAACCTCGAATCATTAAATAAGGAATCCTTACCTTTCTTACCTTCAATTGCAAGTGGGTGGTTATCATTCGCGAACTTACCGTTTTCGAACAACCTAAAACGCCTCTCGTTTGGAAGGTAATGTAGATGGAACTGGTCGCACAAACTTCTAGGAACCTGAAAAGTTAAATCACAAGAAGATCGAACAGGTGGGTTAGTAGAAATAATCCTTACTTGCTCACTTGTTTTCTCACTCGATTCTTTTTCTTCTGAATCACTCGTTTCTTTTGTTTCAATTTCTTTTTCATCTTCTTTTTCACTCTCAAACTATTTTTCATTTCCTTTTTGTTTTTCAAAGGCTTTTTCAAGTTCTCTCAAGATTCGCTCATTTTCTCTCTTACTTGCCTCTTGCCTCTCTCTTCTTTTTATTTCATTTTCTTTTTCTTTTTCACATGATTTTTCGATCTCATTACAATAGGAAGATAACATAGAAGAATCAAGATGAGAATCTTTTTGTTGAAAAGAATATGAAAGATCCGTGTACGAAATACGATCATCTCTTCGCAAGCGTTCCCCCATGGATGAGTATCTTCTCGCATATGAATACTTTCTCGGACCTTCTCGTTCATCACCATAATAGGCTTCAAACTCGAAGTTTGCTTTGCTTCGTCTTGAATTCCTAGTAGAATAGAAATCATGGTATGAATCTCTTCGAGAATAACTATCCGCAGGCGAATACTTAGACGTAACATGTTCTCTTTTTCGTGAAGATTTCTCCGCACATGAAAACTTTAAGTGACTTGAAGAGGATTTCCCAGATTCTCGTTTGTCATCTTGAAAGATTTCAGATTCGGGGATTACTTCATACAGTCTCGGCTTTTTTGTTGGATAAGAATCTCGGTATGAGTCTCTCCTCGAATGATCATCGGATGTAGGTCTCTTTGACGACCTTGATTCCAACTTTTGACTCAAAGAAAGTTGTTCTCGTCGGTCTCTTTCCTCGATTCGATCCAAACGCTCATGCAACTTGTTAAACTTGGATTTCACAATTCTACGCATCTCTTTCATCAAATATTGATAATCAAATTCGGAAAACACTTCTTGGTTCATGATTTTAGTGAGGGCAAAGGAAAGTGATTAAAAATAAAAAAACGAAAAAATTATGTCAATCAAAACCTCACAAATTCTCTCAAAAAAAAATCGCACACGTTTGGCTTTTACGCACTCGAATAGTCTCACCACACACTCGTGCCTCTTTCCACTCTATTCTCTTTTCTAAATTCACGATGGACTACTTAGGCTTAGCGGTCTCGTCGGTGTGGAGCCGGCTTACAAAAATGATAATCGGTTTGGGTTGGAAATGATGTTGGGACAAGGGAGGGCCAGAAGAAAAAAGAAAAAATAATAATAATAATAAAAGGTGAAGGTGTGGCCGTTTGGGTAGATGGTGATAGTAGCAGGAAATTGACGATCGGGATTTACAAAAGATGAATACAACTTTCAACACTATCAACAGAACTCTTTTTTTTTTTTTAAATCAAATGACAAAGGAACTGAACATTTTTTTTAATTTTTTTCTCTCTCCCTTTTTTTGTTGAGAATTTTTTTTCACTATTTCTGATTTTTTTAACTAAATATATATTTTTTTTCTTCACGATTTTTTTTCAATTTTTTTTTCAATTTTTTTTCCTAAAGATACGATACCAAAACTTCCAAAAATGTTGATACTTACCTCAATTTAACTAGCTCTGATACCAAATGATACGAACTGCCTCAGGGAAGAGTCAAGTCGTATGTAGATTGCCCGATCGTCAACGAGAAGGTGTCGATGGGAATTGGAATGGAGAAGTGATTTCAGATTTGGAAGAGGCTTGAATGTCAAAGTTTGGGTTCGATAAGGGTGTTTAGTTTAGGTCTAAGAAAGAAGGAAGTTGGATAGTTGGTAAATGGTGTATGGTTCGAAAGAGAAACGAAAGTCGGTTGAACTTGGAATATTTGGGAGATGTACGAAATAAGGTAAGGTTGGTCCTAAGAACAAGTTGAACCTATATTAGTAAATATCGACCCGAGACTTATGAGTTCTTAAGAAAGGATGGTTGAAACGAAAATGGACCTCGACCCACTATCTAGATAGATAGGAACCTCGGTATAAAGGGTTTTGAACGCCACACTAAAACTAGTGATAAGTTCGGTTTCGTAAAAGAAATAGGTTGACGCCACTACTAGGTAGATAAGCCAACAAAAATCTTAAACGAGACTTAGAGAAGAAAATTCTCACAAGAACAAAAGTTCAATTATCAAAATGGCAAAAAAAAGTCCTTTCCAAAGTATCACAAGCCACAATTTATAGTGAATACAAGGGATAGTCGAATAGACTCTTGAGGTAGCTAAATGGTTGCTGAAAATTTCCAGAATTTTTGATGAAGCTTCCTTGAAGTTTCTTGTGCATGGAAAACGGCAAGGGACAGCTTCTAAATGCCTTGATTCAATAGGAACATTGAATGGGTTGTTTGGGAAGCTGACATGCAATCAATAGGTTCGGCCAAATGCTTGAATTTGAATTAATGCTGCTACTTGGTTCAGCCAAATCTTCATGTGATTAAGGAGCTGTCTAAAGCACTTCAATAGTCTTAGAATGTGAACAAACTGATTTGAACAGCCACACATGTGTGAGCAAACAAAATCGAACAGCCCTTGGTGTGAAAGGAATAATCAGGTGGGTGTGAACAGCTTTAATTTGTCTTAGGCAGCCAATCGGTCTTCTTGAAGAGTTGTAAGGTTTGGCCGAATGGTCACTTAGGGGACACCAAAGATCAGCACACCAACTTTAAATCATCCATGCACCTATGCCGTCCAAGGGGTAATGTACCTACAACAATTAATTCAGCAAATTAAATCCCTTTTAGACACATTAAATTCGGCAACATAAACAAATAAATCTTGCATCATAAATTAAAAATGGACATAATTAATCTTTGTAATAGTTAAGACATATTTAATTGGTCATAATTAATTAAGTAATTAATTTAGAACATAATTAAAACATGTCCAGATTATGACAAATTAATTATTAAAACTAAATAACTAATAAAACTAACAAAGAACTTAAATGATTTATTCCAAAGCATATTAAACGCAATAATGAAATGAGTGAAACGAGCTCGTTGAGCTAAGTTAAGTTGAGGACGAGCTGATTTGAGCTTGAAGGAGTATGCATGGTTTGATTGGTTTGCTGGTCCAAGAGCTTTCAAAAAGTCCAGCAACGGTTTCACCCCAAACTCTATCAACTAAGGTTGTTGTCGCGTCTTTGAATCTCTTTGCTCGAGCTCGGGTGATCGGTCCTACGGGCAACTCAAGAGGATCCTCATTGGCAGCCGACAACTCGGGAAGTATGGTCGTATCACTCGTGATAAGTTTAAAAATTTATCATTGATCGTACTTGAACTAACTATTATTACGATGAAGGCAAGCGTACCTATCGAACAGTAGTATAGTTTTAGCAAGACCGGATGTTAACCCAAAGGAACTAAGAGTACTAGTATTAACTTTCTTTTTATTATCTAGCCTAAGAATAATGAAGGTTGTTTTATCTAACTAATTAACTAATCTAAGAATGCACAGAAAGTAAATTGGGGAAATACTTTTTGGAAAACTGATTGATTTAGACAACACCCAAGGAAGAATCCACCTAGACTTCTCTTATTAATTGACTCTAAACTGCATTTTTTTATTCACTTGACTTGATCCGTAGAAATCCCTAAGTTATGTTATTATCCCTATTCAAGATTAATAACGTCTAACCCTAGGTTGATTAATTGAAATCTCTTTCTAATTAAAACCCCTAGTTTTGCATTAACTCGATCTATGGATTCCCTTAGTAGATTTGACTCTAATCCGGCAGATTTATGTCGTCCTATCTCTAGGATTGCATGCAACTCCGCTTAATTATGAATGATCTACTCTTAGACAGGGAATATTCATCCTCCGAATAAGCACATCAATACTTGAATCAATATCCTGAAATATTCAAACAAGAGTTAAAGTCATAATTAAGAACAAATCAAGTATTTATCATACAGCTCAGAAAATATTAACAAGATCCGTCTTAGGTTTCATCCCTCTTAGGTATTTAGGGGATTCAGTTCATAACTATAAAAGAAAACATCTCAAAAGAATAATGACAAAACATAAAGAAAACCCAAAAACCCCTTAAGGAAATTGAAGGGAGATCTTCAGTCTTGGAGGTGAATCTGGCTTCCGAGATGGATCAATCGGCTTTCTTCGAGTAATTCCTTGCTTCCTACTCTCTGTCCCCTTTCTCTCCTCCTTTAGGGTCTTTTAAATAGGCTTTAGAATGCTTTCCAACCCTCAAAATTGCCCCTTTCTGAATAGAACTCAACTTGGGCTCGATAGTGACACGTCCGTGTGCGATTACCTCAGGCTGTGGTCAACACTGAGAAATAGACACGCCAGTGTTGAGGTCATTTTAAGCCGTGTTCAAGCCTGCTAGAATGGCACGGGCATGTGTTCTACCCATGTGAGGAAGTCCAGGCCATGTTGATTTCCCATGTCAGCCCATTTTCTCTATTTTGGCCCGTTTCTTGTTCTTTTTACTTTCCTATGCTCACCTAAGTATAAGATATGAAATTAAAGGATTAGGAGCATCAAATTCCATAAATCTAATGTTAATTCATCTAAAAATGTGCTAAGCATGGGATAAAAATATGTATAAGTTACGACTTATCAAATACCCCCACACTTAAGCATTTGCTTGTCCTCAAGCAAGATCCTCACTTCACCATTAAGAAGTCATTTTTCTCAACTTATAATTCCCATCAATAATATCTCAAAATAATCCATATGCAATCATACATTGAGAATTCAACTAGAAGAACATTAAAGTTTTAAACATTCCAAGTTGAGCATTTTATCATAAAAAACATAGGTATCTCCCATCATCTAAATAATCACCTTTGATTTAAAATATCATAGAGTTTAACATTCTCACTTAAAGATTCACTCAAATCACTCGAGGTGTTTAAGGACAATGAATTTAGCACTCAACAGTCAATATGAAAAGTTATTACCATAAGCTTGCATGAAAATCAAATCTCCACCACTATAAATTGAGATGATACATCAATCAAAAGGTCTTTAGAGGGTTGTAACGAGGCTTGGGTTAGGGGGTATGGTCACAATCTGAAAGAGAAGGTTAGAATCAAGATTGAATTGTAGAATTACTCAACTAGAAAAATACTTAAACTTTGACAAATTACATCCCTAATTTAGATAACCTATAATTGAGCTTTTTTTTTGGATAACATCGTTTTAACACAAGCATTATATAATTTCATCATCTCTCTTTTTTTTTTAAGAACAAATCAAATAACATAGGCTAAGTATCAAAAATAAAACATAGCTAAGTAATTTATTCAAATCAAATCTCGACAAAAATAGGGATAAAATTAATTGAGGGGATTTCAACAATAATGAGCTATGGGTTAATATAGAGGGTAAATCAAAGAATGAGATGTGAGGCTCAAAGGGGTTCACTAAGGGTTAATTGTGAAAGTAGGCTTTTATGGAGTGAATGGGTTAAACCTAAGTGCCTCTATCATCTTGACATATCAAATCATATGGTGTGGTCTTGACATGCATAATCAAGCAAGTTCTAGAATAACAATTCGATATTGACGCATTCAAAGCAACAATAAAAGTGAGCATGAAAGAAATAATAGATGCTATAAAGGCTCAAAATCTCACAAAAATTATGGCTTTTTGATGTTTAAACCTATGGATTTCAATTCAAGATAATACCTAAACTTGGGGAAAACAACATAAAAATTTTAAATTCTCAAAAATCAACTTATCATGCTTGATTCTCTAATGTCTTAAAGTTTAAACAATAAATGTACGAATGCCTATGTTTTAATTTAAGACAGATCAATAAAAATCATAAATTAATCAAAATTCATTCTAATAATGATATGAGTGATTCACATGAGAATAAGACAAAATTTAGGGATTTTTCTGATAGTGATATAATTGACCCCCCTACACGTAAGATGTACATTGCCCTCAATGTACAAAGATAAAGTTAGTGGAAAATATAGATATAGGATCATAAGATGGGGAGAGGAGTGAAACTTCCTGAATGTTAAATGGATTCCTTAAATAGTAGTTATGGAAAATGATCAGCGAAGGCAAGAAGGAGGATACTCCGGTGGTGGTAGAGGTTGGGTTCCACAACCACAGTCTCTAGCGAAAAGGTTATTGTGGTGGTCGGGCAGGACATGACGGTCGTGGAGGACCTTTTCTAGTGGAGTTGTAAATTCCTAAGTAATAGTGAGCTTTGGAGCTCTTTACAACTGCGATAAGATCAATAATTCTTTAGGAATATAGAGAAACATGATTACTCACAAAGAGATAGTCGAAAACATCAATTAAGTAATATAAATTGTAATACCTAAAAATGAAACAAAAATAGTCTTAAATAAAATTAAAAATATAGATATTAGGACACATGGCCGTGGGGCACGCCCGTGTGCCTTTATTGAACCCGTGTTTTTCGTGGTTTTCAGCTTTGTGAGTGTTGGTGCACACGGCCGTGTTCCACTTCGTTCACTTCTCCCACACCCGTGTATATATACACATGCCCGTGTTAATTTGACAGGTTCGACCACGGGTGGTGAGCACGAGCGTGTCACACGCCCGTGTTAATTTGGCAGGATTGCCCACGGCCATGTCACACGACCGTGGCAACTTATTGCATCCCATGTTTTGGGACAAATTCTTGCTCTGCTTTTACACGGCCGTATCGTACGGTCTAAGGCACGCCCGTGTGTCTGGCCGTATGGATTTGGAAAACCTATATTCAATAGCTCAGTTAGTGAGTTAGGTATTAAGCACTAAAATTTAAAGAAGTTAATACCGTTAGTGCTTGAGTTGCCTCTTGAGAAGCGCTTATTTATAGTCTAAGCTCAACTTACCTCGATTTCACAAGGTCATGGTGGTTCGAGGAGTTTACACTCCTCATTTTCGCTATCAGTTATATCAACATAAGGTTTTAAACGAATACTATTTACCTTAAACGTGTCAAATTTGGAATGAGTTACCTCGACTATACCGTATGGAAAAATGCTAAGTACCCTAAGAAGGATTGCTCCATTTGGTTCAAAAGTGGCAATACGAGGGTCTGCTACATCTAATAGTACCTTGTCCCCAACCTTAAGTTGATTTGGTGAAAAATCGAGTTCGTCATGGCGTGGTTTCAGTTTATCATGTTCTTTCGATTTCTGTGTCTGCCATTCATCTAGTTCCTCGATCCGTAGCCTTTGTTCTTCATAGATAGGTCCTTTGTTTTTACGTAAACATGGCTCATTTACGCTCTTCAAGCGTGTTTCCTGTGAAGAAGATTGCACCACATGATCAGTATCAGTAACATGATTTATACTACCACTCTCGTTACTCAAATTACGAGCTTGAAGAGTGATTGTTTCATCACCAACACGAAGTGTGAGTTCACCTGTACCAACATCAATAATGGTTCTAGCAGTCGCTAAAAAGGGCCTTCCTAAAATTAAAGGCACGTCACTTTCTTCTTTTATATCTAGAACAACAAAATCAACTGGAAATATAAATTTATCGATTTTTACTAGTACATCTTCAATGATACCCCTAAGAAATCTAATGGTTTTATCTGCCAATTAAATGCTCATCCTAGTTTGTTTGGGTTTTCCAAGACCTAGTTGTTTAAATATTTTATAGGGCATGACATTAATACTAGCCCCTAAATCAGCTAAAGCATTTTTAACGGTTAAACTACCAATCAAACAAGGAATCATAAAACTCCCTGGATCTTTCAATTTGTTGGGTAGCTTATTTTGTAGAATGGCTGAGCAAACTGCGTTCAATTCCATATGTGACTCTTCATCCAACTTTCGCTTATTTGCTAAAAGCTCCTTTAAAAACTTCATTGCATTCGGCATCTGCGAAAGAGCTTCAATAAATAGTAAGTTAATATGTAATTTCTTTAGCAGTTTAAGGAATTTACCGAATTGTTCGTCAATGCGGTCTTTTCTTGTCGCATTGGGGTATAGTACTCGACGTTTGTATTCTTCACTTACCAGTTTTTACTTACTGTGGTCTACCTCATCCTTACCTTTACTTACCACAACTCCTTGCTTCGGTTCTGGTTTAGACTCCACTAACCCTTCTTTATCTCGGACATTAATCGCATTGAGCTATTCCCTTGGGTTAGGTTCAGTATTACTTGGCAATTGTGATCGTTCAGAAATTAGTTTGGAAAGCTGGCCTATCTGAGTTTATAGCCCTTAGATCGACGCTTGTTGATTCTTAAGTGCTGTCTCGATATTCTGGAAATGATTTTCTGATATCGAGATGAATTTTGTTAGCATCTCCTCAAGGTTCGGCTTCTTATCCTGCTGATAAGGTGGTTGTTGAAAACCCGGAGGATTTTGTGGCCTTTGATTTCCTTGGCCACCCTACGAGAAATTGGGATGGTTCCTCCAACCTGCATTATAAGTATTACTGTATGGGTTATTTTGAGGTCTAAAGTTATTATTACCCATATAGTGGACTTGTTCCTCCTCGGTGCTAGGATTGAAGGATTGATATTCTGTATGTATGCCTCCACCATTTGAGTCACACCTCATCACTGGATTTACCTGTATGGAACCAAGTAAACCGTCAATCTTTTTATTCAAGAGTTCCACCTGATTTGTCAGCATATTAACCGAGTCGATGTTATAAACTCCTGCTATTTTGGTTGGCTTAGTCCTCATGACTTTCCACTGATAGTTATTCAGTGACATTTCTTCGATAAATTCATAAGCCTCTTCAGTTGTTTTATTGTTGATGGTTCCATAAGCAGCTGCATCAATTATCTGTCTCGTCGAGGGGTTTACACTATTGTAAAAAGTTTGAACTTGCAGCCATAGAGGTAAACCATGGTGAGGGCACCTTCGCAGTAGTTCCTTGTATCTTTCCCATGCATCGTATAGTGTTTCTAAATCCATCTGCACAAAAGAAGATATATCATTCCTTAGTTTAGCTGTTTTAGCAGGTGGAAAATATTTAAGTAAGAACTTTTCGATCATTTGTTCCCAAGTAGTGATTGATCCTCGTGGTAATGAGTTCAACCACTGTTTAGATTTATTTCTCAACGAAAAGGGAAATAACTGAAGGTGAATGGCATCACCAGAAACGACATTGATCTTGAATGTGTCGCAGAGTTCCAGAAAATTGGCCAAATTAGTATTTGGATTCTCGTCCTGCAAACCATCAAACTGAACAAATTGTTGTATCATTTGAATTGTGTTAGGTTTCAGTTCAAAATTATTTGCAGCAATAGATGGCCTAACTATACTCGATTCAGTTCCTGCTAAAGTAGGTTTAGCATAATCATACATAGTACGAGGGGCAAGATTCTGATTTACTGGATCAGCAGCAATCGCAGGAGGTAGCGGATTATTCTGATTATCAGCCATCTCCTCGGTTGTAGTTGGAGTATCTTCCGCTTGCCCTTCCTCTATGTATTGTAGGCTTCTCCTAATTTCTCTTCGGTTTTTGCGAGCTGTGCTTTCGATCTCACTATCAAAGAGTAAAGGTCCCGACGGGTTTCTTCTAGTCATAAACTATGAAAACCTGCCAGAAGAAAAGAAAATTTAGTAAAACTAAAAATAAAACAAAATTAAATAAAATAAGAAAATAATGGCTAAAGTAATAAAAATTGAGTGTTCCTAATATCTTAGTTCCCCGGCAACGACGCCAAAACCTTGATTGTCACTCGCGATAAGTTTTAAAATTTATAATTGATCGTGCTTGAACTAACTATTATCACGATGAAGGCAAGCGTACCTATCGAACAATAGTATAGTTTTAGCAAGACCGGATGTCGAACCCAAAGGAACTAAGAGTACTAGTATTAACTTTCTTTTTATTATCTAGCCTAAGAATAATGAAGGTTGTTTTATCTAACTAATTAACTAATCTAAGAATGCACAGAAAGTAAATTGGGGAAATACTTTTGCGAAAACTGATTGATTTAGACAACACCCAAGGAAGAATCCACCTAGACTTCTCTTGTTAATTGACTCTGAACTATACGATTTATTCACTTAACTTGATCCGTAGAAATCCCTAAGTTATGTTATTATCCCTATTCAAGACTAATAACGTCTAACCCTAGGTTGATTAATTGAAATCTCTTTCTAATTAAAACCCCTAGTTTTGCATTAACTCAATCTATGGATTCCCTTATTAGATTTGACTCTAATCCGGTAGATTTATGTCGTCCTATCTCTAGGATTGCATACAACTCTGTTTAATTATGAATGATCTACTCTTAGACAGGGAATATTCATCCTCCGAATAAGCACATCAATACTTGAATCAATATCCTGGAATATTCAAACAAGAGTTAAAAGTCATAATTAAGAACAAATCAAGTATTTATCATACAAATTTCGAGAAAATATTAACAAGATCCGTCTTTAGGTTTCATCCCCTTAGGTATTTAGGGATTTAGTTCATAACTATAAAAGAAAACATCTCGTAAGAATAATGACAAAACATAAAGAAAACCCAAAAACTCCTGAAGAAAATTGAAGGGAGATCTTCAGTCTTGGAGGTGAATCCAACTTTCGAGATGGATCAATCGGCTTTCTTTGAGTAATTTCTTACTTCCTACTCTCCGTTCCCTTTCTCTCCTCCTTTAGGGTCTTTTAAATAGGCTTTATAATGCATTTCAACCCTCAAAATTGCCCCTTTCCGAATAGAACTCAACTTGGGCTCGACAGGGACGCGCCCGTGTGACACACCCGTGTGCGATTACTTCAGGCCGTGGTCAAGGCTGAGAAATAGACATGCCCATGTTGAGGTCGTTTTAAGCCGTGTTCAAGCTTGCTAGAATGGCACGGGTGTGTGTTCTACCCGTGCAAGGAAGTTCAGGCCGTGTTGATTTCCCATGTCGGCCCATTTTCTCTGTTTTTGGCCTGTTTCTTGTTCGTTTTACTTTCCTATGCTCACCTAAGTATAAGATATGAAATTAAAGGATTAGGAGCATCAAATTCCATAAATCTAATGTTAGTTCATCCAAAAATGTGCTAAGCATGAGATAAAAATATGTATAAATTACGACTTATCACGTCGATACCGATTAGACCCTTCACATGTGATTTAACCGACAGAAGTTGAGATTCGACCGAATATGACTTCTGGTGAAGAGCCGATTAAGATTTTGGTTCGGGAAGTCAAACAATTGAGAAACAAAAGTATCGCCCTTGTGAAAGTATTATGGCAAAGACATGGGGAGACTGAGGAAAACATGAGCAATCAATACCTAAACCTTTTTACTGATAAGATTTTCGGGGACGAAAATCCCTAAGAGGGGGAGAGTTGTAATGTAACACCCCAATCCCGTAACCGTTGTCGGAATAGGAAAGGGGTATTACCAGACTTGTAACTCATGTCAGAACAGTAAAATTTTGAACTTTTTCTTGAAATAAAGATCATTCATTTAGATAAATGCTAAATACAACCAGTGATAAAATTAAAATTCTATAAGTACACATTCAAAGGATGGCATTTACGCATGGCTTATATACATTAACCAGAGTATCATTCCGCTACTAGTCTATTCTATACATGCCATAAAATAATCCAAAACATAGCAATACCAAACAGTGGATAGTGATAGTGTGACGAGTTGTTGACGATCCCCGAGCAAAGGCCAAATTTGATAATACAAAATCCAAGTGAAGTCTCGATGGGCTTAATAAGCCTACACAAGTACATAATACATACCCGGCCAACTTAATGTGCTGAACATCCGTAATTGTTGATTTATTGCTAAGTCGCTTAAGATTAGACCTTACACAAATCACGTTTTGAAATGTCAAGATATATCACCATTCAGTCAAATAGATTAAACCCTATGTATGCACATGTAATTCATCTATTTTATATAAAGTTAAGAGTATACACCCCTTCGCATAAAAAAAAAACATCAATGCTATTTTTAGTTTAATCAGTCGAACTAAAACATAACACTATAATCACATTCGGTTTCCATATTTGGAAACATATATTCATGTTTTCATATTACATAAATAATTTGATAGAGTCAATACTGTTGAATATAACTTATAACCATCTCATAAGTGATTCCCAAGTACATTTGTAATACAAACGAAATCGAGTTCACATAGCAAGTAAGTATCACTTACCATATACTTAACCTTTGTACACTTACCGTTTCCATAGTTACTAATCACCAATTCAATCTTTCAATACTTCTAACCACTTAATCATATGCACTCATTTCGTGCACATACATAAATGTATATATATATTTAGGAGTTTAGTTCTTTAGTTCATATTCACATACCTTCGATTTTTCCAACACTAAACACATTAATAAGGTATCACTTCATTCGAACTTATTCGTATCTCAATATAGCTAGTCTCATTTCACAAGAGCCATTAGGCCACATCACGAAGTCAACGAGTCTTAACCCGGATACTTTCCAAATTCCATGTATATTTAATCACATGTTACTACATTTCACACAAACCATCACCATTGTAATTCATTAACCTCATTCGAATATAAGCATATAGCATGTACCTTAACTTCATGTCATAATATCATTCGACTTTAATACATATTTGAATATATATATATATATATCCCTTTCAATAAACTTTCACTAAATAAGAAAATACACACATGACTTACATTCTTCTTATGGCAACCATTCAAGCTAAACAACATATAAGTCACTACACCTTCAATTTATAAAGCTATCAACACATATTACATATACATTGCTTACGTTTATAAAATAGCCATTCGGATAACTTACACACGTTTAAATTTTAGCCATTTTGGCCTCACCACCTATATATTTATCTTGTACATCAATTCAGCAATAGCTTATAAGCAACTCAATTAGTTTCATCAATGTTTACAACAAAATCACAGATTCACTACAAGCTGTTTTCTTGAACAACAATCATTAAATTATTTGTAATCGAGCTACTGGAACTCCAAATGAAGTGTCGTAAATTTTCCCCAAAAATAGACTCATATATATTCTATCCATAAAATTTTCAAGATTTTTGGTTAGGCCAATCAAAACCAGAATTTTCTTAAAGTTTCCCCTATTTCACTGATCGACTATACTGACCACTCTTCACTAGGAATCAAATTTCTCATTGTACAGATTTCAAAATATGTTCTTGTTTATTTCATTTGAAACTAGACTCATTAAGCTTTGATTTCATATTTTATTCAGTCTCTAATTCCACTCCAACAATTTATGGTGATTTTCAAAAATCACGCTACTGCTGCTGTCCTAAGCAGATTATTACAATTTGCTCTTAAATTTCCAAGTCCAAACACTTAAGAACTTACCATTTGAGTTTAAAACATATCATCATATATAAGTACTTCTTATTATCACATACAAATCATAATTTAAATATCACTTTTCTAATAACCAATCGGCTAAGGCTCATAGAAGTAACTTATTCCTTATCGTTTTACTATAGGTAATTACACCAATTCATAGTCCCATCTTTACCCGTATTCCATATCATTCTTCATTATAATTAAACTTATATGCTAGAACTTACCTCGGATGTTGTCGAACGATTTCAACGGCTATTCGATTGCTTTCTCTTTTCCCCTATCTGATTTAGCCCCTCTTTGCTCTTGAGCTTAATTAAAACAAATAGATTTATTTAATTAATTATCCAACTTTACTATATACGAATATCAATTTATTAAGATTTATTTCAACTAAGTAATAGGCAACCGATCATATATTTTCCCCAAAGTGATATTCAAACATTATATCCAATGAATCACAACTATCAAATGTTTAACTTATAATCGGACATGTGATATTACCCGTATATCTTAAGCTAATTATCGAACCTATTACCCCAATTCATGTACATGTCGAATAGAGTAATGCTTACTTGAACTATTAGTTAACCTTATCAATGGACAAATATACTTAAAATACCATATATATATATATTGTTTCGGACAGCCATGAATAAGGCACAACACTAAATTTGTTAAGATGGTATCACATTCAATATATCTAAACTTGGACAACATTAAATCTAGAAAATCATTCATGTAAAACATATTTAATCTGTCCAAAAATCGGACAATATAGTGCGGTCATTATTCAAGTCAAACCACATTCGGTTCATTCAAATTTGGACAACATGAACGCAGTAGGAATTTATATTAGTTCATGAAACCTAAAAGAAAGTCTCAAAGACTTACGTATTTGGATAGCATTAAGATGCTCTAAAATAAAAAAAATTAATATACAAAATATTACAACATAATTGGAAGAATAACACCAATTCGCATTTGGTATTAGGATACTTCTAAAATAGACAACTTTAATGCACAAATTATGGCAGTATAACTGGGTACTTAATATCAATTCTGATAGCATTCAAATTCTACATTTTAGCAGCCCAAATGACCCACCAAATCAGACTTAAATAATAATTAACAATTAACTTATTAATGCATAACCTATTAATTACCAATTATATTCTCCAATAGCTTAATTTGTCATCAATTTAGACATCATTAATTAGCATTATTACAACCATTTCTCCTGTCGTAATTAATTGTCCATCAACAACCCAAACAACATAAACATACAGCTATTGAACACCATTTAACCAGCACATTAACTAACACTTAGACATAAATTCTACAGCATTTACTTTGCTTTTATTCTCATTCAATAACTTCATAAATTGTTGCATTAACCCCTTTAAAAATCAGGTTTAGACACCATAAACCGCAACTAAATAAACATCATTAATTTAGCACATCAATGACATTCGGTCATACATCTGCAGCATTAAATTTGTCTTCGATTACCTATCCAGCTACATTAATGGCAGCATTAAACACTCCTATTCACAGGTTTCAAACATAATAAATACATCACTATTTATTCATTTCCCTTCATACCAGACGAACCAGTTTTGACATTTTAATAGAGCAGTTAAGAAAAAGGAAAGGAAAAATGATGTAAGAAACTCACAGAGATTTTTCCCCAGCTGATCCTAGCTTCTAATATGCTCCTACACCTTCTTGCTACAACCCTCTCCCTCTCCTTTAGCAAATCATTAAAGAATTAAGCTTTTAAACAAGCCAAAATAATGGTTTTTCCCTCTTTCTTTCTTCAATTCGGCCAAGAAGAACCAAAAATGAAGCTTTGTTTTTATCACTTTTTTTTTTATTCTTTTACCAAATACAATTATACAACCATTAAGTAATTATTTACATCTATTTTTAATATAAATTTCTCATCATGGCCGGCCACTAAAAACAAAAAGGGTTATTTGACATGCAAGTACAAACATTTTATAACATGCATTAATAGGCCACTTTAACATTTGCCTAGCACATTTCTAAATTTTCTCACACAAGTCCTATTTAATAAATTTCACATATTACTAACAAAATTTAAGCATGAAATTTTCACACATGCATATTCATATATAATAAGCATCAAATATGACAGTGAATTATTTTTATGACTCGGTTTTGTGGTCCCGAAACCACTTTCCGACTAGGGTCAAATTAGGGATGTCACATGTAACATCCCGAATTAGGGTCTAATCAAAATAGTGGTTTCAAGACCACAAATTTGAAGTACAAATAATTATTTTATGATTAATATGAGGTCTATGATATGATTGCATGCTTGTGTGAAAATTTCATGAAGAAATTTTGTGAATAAGTGTCCAATTTAACTTTTAGGACTGAATTACAAAAGTTGCAAAATGTGAGTTCTAGAAGCTTTAAGCATGAAATTGTCATGGATTATTAATTACAGGTCCTTAAATAGGAATTTACCCAATTTCTATTTTTATGGATAAAAATGGACATAGTTAGGAAAATTTGAAAGATAAGGGCATTTTTGTCATTTAGTTAATAAAAGAATAAAAAGGGAAAAATGACGCAAAAATCTTATCCATCTTCTCCTACCTTAGCCAAAACTCTCAAGGAGCCATAGCTAGGGTCTTGTTCAACTTCCAAGCTTGATAGTAAGTACATCCAAGCCCTATTTTTAATGTTCTTTGCATTTTTTAAGTTGTTATCAACCGATCTAGCTATTTCTACCATTATTTTGAGCTAGGGTTCATGTTCAAAAACTTACCCATGTGTGACATGCATGTATTTTGATGTTTAATGGAGGAATATGAAAATTTGATGTGTGATAAACATCTTTTACTAAGTGATTTTTCATGAAAACATCTAAAAATGACCTTTTTGTAAAAGTTATAAAATAGGTGGTAAAAATTAGATTTGAAAGAAAATGTGGGTTGTTATAAGTATGACATAAGTTCGGCTAGGCTTGGGTAACAAAGAAAATAAACATATTTCATTTTACGAGCCTAGGAACAAATTGAAATTATGTGAAAGTTTAAGGGCAAAATTATAATTTTGTCAGAGTAAGAGTTATGGACTGAATTGAATAACGTGTGTATTAAATAAGTGAAATTTTCTATTATAGATCAAGAAAAACGGAGTCCGGACCTAAACCGAGGAAAGAACAAAGTTGAGGATGAAATCGAATAGTTAGCCATATTTTGGTACCGAGGTAAGTTCCTATGTAAATAATTCAATATGTTGTTATTATGTATCTATTGCTTTGATAGTACATGAAATGTATATTGTCCCTGTGAATTTGGTTATTGATGACTTGATGACGATCCGACAAAGGTCTGGTGCTTCGAAACCCCGGTTGAACATTAGGAATAGTTAGGATACAAATTTCATGACATTAGGGTTATGTGTGATCCCCTGTAAGACCATGTCTGGGACATGGCATTGGCATTGATATGTGATCCCATGTAAGTCCATATCTGGGATATGGCATTGGCATTTACATGTGATTTTGTGTAAGACCATGTCTGGGACATTGTAACATCCTAGTTTAGACCCTAGTAAGAACAGTGGTTTCGGGACCACGAATCCAAGTAAAAGAATATTTTAATATTATTTTTTGTGTTTAAAGTATGTGAATTGATATGTGTTAAATTTTCGTACGAAAATTTTATCGTTGTGTGCTTGATTTAATAAAAAGGACTAAATCGCGTAAAACGTAAAAGTTGCATGCTATTAGTTAAAGGTGTCAATTGGCCTTGGCTTTTTAATATGATGGCCTTAAATGTTAAATAGCCCATTTATAAGATAGTGGATGATATTTGGTTTGGCATTTGTGTATATATGAATTTATTTTAATGGAAAAATGGTAAAATGTTAAAAAAAAGTTTAATTAAATAAATCAAAAGCCATGTGTTTTTGTCTTTTTATGCTATCATCTTTCTCCATAGCCGAATGTGAAAAGAAAAAGATGAGTTTGGAAGCTTTGAATATTCGGCACTTTGAAAGCTTAATTCGGGTATGTGTTTTACTTGGTTTTTTTTATAATTTTTACGTTTTTGAGATCGTTGCTTCGAGTACTAGTAAACCCATGCCTTAATTTTTGGATTTAATGAAGAATTTGAGATTTTCCATTGTTTATTATGTGATGAAATTGTTGTTTGATGATGAATAATAAATCTTTGATGTTTGATTTTCATGTTTAATTAAGTGATTTTTTTGATAAAAATGTGTATTAAGGACTAAATTTAGAAATTTGTAAATTGAGGGGTCAAAATGTGAAATAAATAAAAGAAATGGGTTGCTAGAGACCTAAGGTAAATTTGGCCTAACATGGGTTTGATGAAATCTTGAGTAATTTGTGTTATTTTGAAATAGGGATTAAATTGTAAAAATGTGAAATGTTAGGGGATAAAATACAAAATGCCTAAATTATGTGTCTTTAGATAAAATTTAATGAAATGTTGAATAAGTGAGTTAATTTTGATATTAATTAGATTGGAAAAAGTGGAATTCGAATTTGGATCGGGGAGAAAATCAAAGTGGTCGATTAGTCGTCTCGTTCCGATTATCGTTGTCCGAGGTAAGTCCTTAAGTAATTAAATTTGATTTGTTGCGCGCTTAAGATTATACAATATGATAAGTAATTATTTGACCTTTACAAGTTCGATTTGCAATAAGTATATTGAATTTAGGCTATAAAGCCGAATATGAAATGGATGATTTATGTATATAATGTGGCCGAATGACTATTAAGTGATGATGTGAAAGTGTGTAATATGTGTATACAATTTTATTGTACTTGTTTGTATAAAGTCGAATGTGAATTGAATGGTATATATGTGGTGACCGAATAGCTATTATGAAACAAAGTCAAAGAATGGGATATTTGTCTAATAGAAGAATTGTGACTATTGTTCCTACTTGATCGAGGTTGTGTGTGAAATAATTTGTGAATATGGCATATAGCCGAATGGTTATTAAAAGTGAAACTGGGATAGTGAAAAGATTATGTGTTCCTTGTGTATGATTATTGAACCGAAAGTTAAAGGGTAGGTGTACATTTTGTGCTTATATTCGAATGAAGCAATTGAATTGCTAATGTGATATGTTATGTGAAATGTGTTAACATGTGAATAAATATGCAAGACACTGGAAATGTATCCAGGCTAAAGTCCCGCAGGCTTCGTGCTGGAAATGTATCCGGGCTAAAGTCCCGCAGGCTTCGTGCTGGAAATGTATCCGGGCTAAAGTCCCGCAGGCTTCATGCTGGAAATATATCCAAGCTAAAGTCCCGCAGGCTTTGTGCTAGTAATATAATTTCGGGTTTTATACCTAGCAGGCCAAGTGCTGATGAATTTGATAAAAGTATACAATTACAAGATCCTACACTAAGTTGACAAATTGAAAGTGCATTACATATTAAGTTGGCCAGGTACGTATCATGTACTCGTATGCGATTTTGATTTGAATTAAATTATAAATATATAAAGTGATGCATCTGTGAATAAGTGTTATGACTATAAATGCGATCGTGATATATTCGGTAAATGTGTGAAGTTATGTGAAGTGATTCTATGTTTATGTTCAAATATAAACACTTGGTCCTTGTGGAAAGGTTTGTGGAAGTATATGATTTTATTTTTAGGTGATTACGATCATGGAAAATTAAATGTGAATATGATATTGTATTTTATTCGTTTCAATTGAACTAAAGCTGATAGTGAAGCATTTTAATGCCTATGTTATATGAGTTCGATCTTGAATGACATGATATACATGTTTAGATAATTTGAATGCAAGGAATGTGTGAAAGAACAAATTTGTAATAAATCTGCTTGGGACAGCAACAGTAGCGTGATTTTGGAAAATCACCATAAATTGTGGAAATTGAATTAGAAGCTGAATAAATTATGTAATTAAAGCTTAATGAGTCTAGTTTCTTATAAAAGAAACCATGTAAGAAAAATAATTGTAGATAATGAGATATTTGAAGTCGCATGAGATAGAGTCAAAATGACTTTGAAATCCTCTGTTCTGTTTTTAGAAAATCATTGTAAATTGTACAATTATGATTATAAGATAAAATTTATATACTTATACTCCTTAATGAGTCTAGTTTCAAATGAAATAAATGATAACATATTTTGAATTCTTTATAATGAGAAAATTGATTCGTAGTGAAGAGTGGTCAGAATAGTCAAACAGTGAAACAGGGTAAACTTCAATAAAAATCTGGTATTGATTGGTCAAACCAAAAATTCTGAAAATTTGATGGATGGAAGATAAATGAGTCTATTTTCGGGTAAAATTAACGGCACTTGATTTGGATCTTCTTAGCTCCAGTTATAAATAATTTAGTGACTGTTGCTCAGGAAGACAGCTTGTAGTGAATTTGTGATTTTGTTGCAAACATGGTTAAAACTAGTTAATGAGATGCTTTTCGAGTTCTTATGATCTTATTTGTGATGTCAATATTTGGTTTTATTTGAGTTCAGATTCAAGTGAGGTGAATTTGCTAAATATGCATTATGTTCATGGATACTTGGCCAAAATGGCAATTATCTAGAAATGATTTCTTGAAAATTTGAAATAATCGATCTATAAGTAAATTAATTGTTTGCATTGCTTAAAACTTACTAAGCATTGAAGCTTACTCCGTGTTCTCTTTTCTATTTCTTATAGGTTTATACTTTAGCTCGAGTTGGAAGAGCTGGAGATATCATCACACTATCGAGTCATTATGTGAGTTGAGAAGATTGTATATCATCATGGTTTAAGGCATGTATAGGATAGACTATAGGTAGAATGATATTTCGACTTTGTATACATTATAGCCATGCGAAGATGGCTTGCTCATTTTGTTTAGAGAAGCCTTATAATTGAACTAATGTGTTGAAATGTTTTAGTTATAACTTGATAGTAGTTAATTTGTTATTAAATATTCAGTTATGTTTTAATAGTGAGTCATTTTGGAAATTTATAAGAGCTCTTATGGAAAATCAATGAGACAGGTTTGCATTGTTGATAATTTATGTCTGGTAAGTATCTTTGACCTTATAGAAGTTTTGTTCAGTCAAGTAATACCTCATAACCTTATTCCGGCAACAGATACGGGTTAGGAGTGTTACAGACATGGCATCGATATGAAACATCGTGTAAGACCATAGCTAGGCTATTGGCATCGATATGTGATCCCATGTAAGACCATATCTGGGATATGGCATTGGCATATTACTATGTATATGAGGTTTCCTGGGTATCTTTTAGTATTCCAAATGGTTCAACGGGTAATTCAAAGATTATGTCAAAGAAAGGACAAGGTATGACCAAGTTGGAAGGGTACAGGTATGTACAGAAAGCCCATAAATATTGAGATTATGAATCGATGAGACCTCGGTAAGAAGTGAATGAATAAATTATAATTATGAGTTTATTTGCACACTATGTAAATGATATGATTTAAGATGTATCTATGACACTTGGTGACGTTACATGGGCATGAATTAGTCTTGATTAGGAATGATTGATTGTCAAAATGTGACATGTTGTGTGCCATGAAATATGTCTAAGTATGTGCGTCTAAGGGTGGCAAAGGGCTTGGAAAATAGCCTTATAGGTGTCCACACGGGTAGACACACGGGCATGTGTCTAGGCCGTGTGTGACACACAGTCTGCCCCATGAGCGTGTGATCTGGCTGTGTGTCCCCTGCACCCTAATTAGGTAAAACAGAATGCCCAGTAGTAAACACACGGGCAAAGACACGGTCCTGTGTCTTAACCGTGTGAAGGACACGGCATCATGACATGGGCGTGTGCCCTGGCCGTGTGAAGTCTGCACCGAATTTTTAGAATTTAATTTGCCACACGGCCTAAGCACACGGGTGTGTAACTTGGGCGTATGACCCTATTTAGCTAATGATGTCATAAACAGAAAGTTACACGGGTTGAGGACACGGGCGTGTCCCATGTAACATGAGTGTGTGTTATCACACGGCCTACCCATACGAGCATGTGACCCTCCAAAGCAAAAAAAATTTCTAAGTGCCGCAAAGTCCCGAAAGTTTTCGATTTAGTCCCGAACCATACCCGATGTACGTTTTGGGCCTCGTCGGCCTGTATAAGGGACAATATGCTTGTTTATGAATGGTTTTAAATTAGGAAAAATTTTATGGCCCGATTTTGTATGAATGTTTATGTTGAATTCGGTAACACCTCGGACCCTGTCCTGGTAATGGATTCGGGTAAGGGGTGTTACACTTAGGCCCCTCTTATTTAGGCCAATCTCGATGGCGTCGAGTTGTATCGTAACATGATGCGGTTGGGATCGCATCACACGGCCAAGTCACATGCCCGTGTGTCAGTCCGTGTAACTTTCAAAATAACTCCACACGCCCATGTGTCAGGCCATGTGCTAGGCCATGTAACAGCCTAACTTGAATGAATAGAACCTACAGAGGACACACGACCATGTCTGTAACCCTTTAAACATAGCCTAAACGTTATGGTCGAATCTCAAAAATCACATTTGCCATATTGATGGTGCAAAAAAAAATCATTTAGCTATTTTCTTTTAAAAATCGTTGTTTCTAAAAACGTCCTTGTTGAGAAAACCAAATTTTGTTTGAAATTGTATATCTTTAGAAAACTCGAGTTTTGATATATTTTTTTTCAAAAAGTGTCATACTTCAATTAAAACATCGCAGCGGATAATTTGCATATCTAAAACTCGTTTGTCATTTTCAAAACGTAGATTTAATGTATATCTCATAAAATATCAATTTTGTAAGCAGATAGTGTTGAGTGTCGAAAACAAAGTATTGAATTTTGAAAACACCCTTGTTGGGCCTTGTTTGACTTATTTATGAAAAATCCATCATAAATTGTCAATTTCACAATCTTTTAAATGATAATTTTAAAACCTAAATCATGTAGAAAAATTCAAAATTGAAATAATCCAAAGTCCAAAAGAAAATCCAAAGCAAAACTCCACAATAATAAAAACACATCCCCAAAATATCGAGTACCAAAATGATACATTTTTTCTGAAAATGACCGAGTGCACCTCCGTAAGTCGAGCCCATGTAACACCCCTTACCCGTATCCTTCATCGAAATAGGGTTACGGAGCATTACCAGACTTATTAAACCATTAAACATACAATTCTCATACATTTTTTAATTATGAACTAATTAAAATCATACATCAAGTCCCTAATACAAGCCTACAAGGCCCAAAACATGCTTTAGAAGTGGTTCAAGACTAAACTAATAACTCAGGAGGTTTTTGAAAAACTTAGAAAAATTTTCAAAATATAAGGGACACACGCCCGTGTGGCCCGGCCATGTGAGAGACACTCCCGTGTCTCAAGCCGTATGGACATTCAAAACGGGATCACACGGTCGTGTCCCAACCCATATTCGACCCCGTGTAACTCTCTTACTTGGGTCACACGCTCGTGTGACCAGCCCGTGTGCCCTTCAGAACGGCCTCACACGCCCGTGTGCCAGGCTGTGTGCTAGGCCGTGCCAAACCTGTAGGGTATACTGACTTATGCCATACGGCCAAGTTACATGCCCGTGTGCTAGACCGTGTGGAGCATACTAACTTGACTTCTAATTAAACACCAGGGGACACACAGCCTTGTCATCTGACCGTGTGTCACACACGGCTGAGACACATGCCCGTGTTTCTGCCCGTGTGGACAAATAGGCTATTTGCCAAGCCATTTTTCTCACCCAAACATTCAATCACCTACATAACCAAATGGCACAAAATATGGCGCAAATAGGCATTCCAGCCAATCTCAATCAAGTCTATTTCATGCTATTTCCATACAAAAACTACAGTGCTCATAACATCATAAATTGCCTCTGCAAAACTTGCCAATCACAATAACAATCACAATTTTTACCTAAATGATTAACTTCCTACATACATTATCTTGCCATAAAACCATAAGCGTATCAACTTCTAATTTCAACCATATGGTTTCCAAAATGCCAATTCAAAAACAATCATTCATCAGAAGCATTTACATAGCAATTACCAAAAGCATAACAAAGGCCAATTTGCACATATATGTACATCACCAAAAATACCAAAAATAAGCCAACTCTCATAGCTATACACAAAACCAAACACTTAACATTTACAAGCCAATTCAAATTGCTAAATCCATTAAAAACTATATACCAAAATGACCATAACTGTAACACCCCTAACCCGTATCCGTCACTGGATTAGGGTTAAAGGCATTACCGAACAACCGAAACATTTTGCACATAATTCATATTCATCATCCACAATCATAATCAAACATTATCATAGAGTCCCTTATATAGGTCATCAAGACCTTAAACATGCATTTGAAAAGGGTCGGGATTAAACCGAGCTCATACAAAAAATTTTGAAACTTAAACATATTTCAAAGTTGTACAGGTCACATGCCCGTGTAAACAGGCCGTATACCTTACACGGCATTAGACACGCCCGTGGGTCTAGGCCGTGTCAAAATAGGGCATACATACTAACTTGCTCACACGGCCACAAGACACGCCCGTGTGCCTTGACCGTGGTCGAAACTGACTTGGGTCACACGACTAGCCACATGTCCGTGTGCCTTGACCATGGTCGAAACTGACTTGGGTCACACGGCTAGCCACACGCCCGTGTACCTTGGCCGTGCTCAAGCCTGACTTAAAATCGTAGGGTACTCCAGGGGACACACGGCCGTGCAACATGACCGTGTGTCGCACACAGCTGAGACATACGCCCATGTCTCTACCCGTGTGGACAACAATAGGCCATTTGAAAAGCCAATTTGCCACCCAATTTGGGTCAAACCTACAAGCATCAAACCAAGCACATTTGCACTATAATTTCAGCCAATTTCAATACCAAAACATACACCATTCATGCCATAACATTATCAACCAATTTCATGTTCATATAACCTACCAATTCATGTCATTCCATAAATTAAAAACATACCAAAACATATGGTTTCTTAATCTCTAATCATATGATCAAATCTCATGCTAAAACTTTACCAAATTTCATACTAGGCAAATTCCAAAACTTACCAAATTGATCAACTCTCTTGGCCATCCATAAACACATCACATAAGCATAATTTGCATCACATAACATATACTAAAATCAAACCATAAGTTCAACCTCAAACTAGCCATATCACATGGCAAGATATATACATCACAAAACATAATCACATACTTCTAGCCTATACATGCCATATTTCAATATATACATTTCCAAAAGGTACCAAAATATAGTTCGATAGTGTGGTGATGATCTTCGAGCTCCAAGTAGCTTCGATATCTATAAAATAGTTGAAAAACACACAGAGTAAGCTTTCAAGAGCTTAGTAAGCCATATACAAATAAACTTATCATTCAAAACATGTAAACATTATCAAATTACATATACTTTAGCCAATAACCAAACAAACCTCTTGTTCATGTACATATCACATATTCTCAAATCATTTGCACATATAGCATACATTCACATGCTTAGATTATATATCATCATTTGCATATATACTTTTCTTTCATTCTCAAACATAGTATACAATTCAAACGTACCTGAATCGGATACATATCTCATATAATCATTTGTTTCTCAAAATGCCCGTTGAACCGTTCGAAATCATAAGGATACGTGGATAGCTCAAAAAGCAAATACAATGCCAACGTCCCAGACGTGGTCTTACATGTAATCAAACATCAATGCCACTGTCCCAGACAAGGTCTTACACGAAATCAAGCACGATGCCAATGTCCCAGACGTGGTCTTACACAAATACACATATCGGATCCTATGTTATGACATATGTATCCTAATTATTCCTAAGGTTCGTACGGGCTTTTCAGACGTCGAAACTTTGTCGATACTTTCTCGGGTATCTCATATTCAACTTTCATAATATCATTCATCATAATACAATGTCATATATACATGAATAAATCAATTCAAATACATTTATTTGTATATTGACTTACCTTATACGAATTCGGATAGACGGAATTGGCTACTCGACGACTTTCGACTTTCCCCGATCTAATTTTGTTTTCTTTAATTCTTGTTCTATATAAATTCAAATTTAATTCTTTTATTCACCAAATCATTCAAAACAATCCACAAACACACATTTAGGGCATTTTACAAATTAGCCCTTACATTTTCACATTTTGTCACTTTAGTCCCTATTTCACCAAATCACACAATACAGATAATTTGCATATACCGATGCTTAGCCAAATTTTCATAGTATTCATATAAGTCCATATATTTCATTTATTTTACATTTTAGCCCCTCAAAATATCATTTTCACAATTTAGCCCAAATTACTCAACTTTATCAAAAATTCAAAGACAAAATATGCTAACCCAAAACATATTTTTCATTTACTAACATCAAACCTCATAAAACTCATAGTTTCACCAATGGATCAACTCAAAATCATCAACATAAAGCATGGGCTTGATAGATTACTAAGCAACGATTACAAAAACGTAGAAATTATCAAAAACCGAACAAAATACATACCTTAATCCACAATCACAAGTGCCGAACCCTAACTCAATCTTTTTCTTTCTTATTTCTTTGATTTTTGGCAATGGTGGTGAATATAACACCAAATTTATGTGGTGAATATAACACCAAATTTATGTTTTTGTTTTATTAATATAACATTTATATTTATTTTACCATTTTAGCCTTGCTAATTTCATTAGAATTCCACTATCTAATGTCCAACTATGTCCAAACATTAATTCGATGGTCCATTTACAACATAAGGACCACACATTTAAATAGACATATCAAATAGGCACTTTACCAATTAGAAGGCCACTTTTACATTTTACGCGATTAGGTCCTTTTTACAAATTAAGCACACAAATGATCAAATTTTCATACGAAACATTCACACATGTCAATTCACATATTATAAGCACAGAAAATAATATTAAATTATTTTTCTAACTCAGATTTGTGGTCCCAAAACCACTTTTCCGACTAGGTCCAAACTAGACTGTTACAATAACTCCTATACATGCCATATAACCAAATACATAAGCTCAAAAGTACAAAAGTAGAGGCTCGATAGTGTGATGCAATCTCCAACGACTCCCAATTTGAGTTAGCTTTGGAATTTACTATAAAACATGGAAATGTAAACAAAGTAAGCTATAAAGCTTAGTAAGCTCGTATGCTAAGTAAGTAAAACTTACCAACCAACAATTCAATAACATATACATCATATAATGCAATTCAAATTTGAAGCATAATTTAACACATGTATTCAATTCAAAGATTAAACACAATTTCCATTGTCTTCTTCGATTTGCTGATTGTATAGTTCCCATACATACCTGTACAAGCTCATATCAATCTCATACTCATCCATATCCTTGATATACCTGTTAACCATTTGGAATACTATCGGATACTAGGGAATCTTGCACCCTAAGTGCCAATACATAGCCGAAGCTATCTCAATCTCATATCTCATATAATGCTCACTCTCAAGCTATCAACGGGTCTGCTCACACAAGCTGACGGTCATGACGTAGCTATACGGTGTTGGTCACACAAGCTGACGAGAATCCGCAACACATGCAAGATAACTCAGCCATCGGTAGGACGTACGGACCAGCACCCAAATCACATAATCCCTAATGGCATGTTATTTGTATCCTAATCTATTCCTAAAGTTCAACCGGGATTCCACATTTGTCAAATCATCGTCAAACATACCCGTAAGGTCGTACTTACGAATAATTCAATAATAAAACATTTAAAACACAATTATATTAATGTTTATTAACATACGAACTTACCTCGAATGCAAAAACGATGAAATGAGTTGATTAGTCCAACACTTTATTTTTCTCCCTATCTAAATCCGAACTTTGCTTTTCTTGATCTATATATAATCAAGTTTAGCTTATTTAATTATCATTCTATTCAATTTAGCCAAAAATGCATATTATGGCAACTTTACACTTTTGCCGCTAATATTTCAATACTTTTACAATTTAGTCATTATCTCATAAAAACACAAATTCATACAATTAGGTCTCTACCCATGCTAGCCAAATTTCATATAGACCCATAGCAGCCCATATTTTTCATTTATTTCACAATTTAACCACAAAATTTACACATTTCACAATTTAATCCCTAATTGGCAATTTTATCAAAAATTACTTTACAAATGTTGTTTATTTAACAACAACCATACATTTTCTATCATCAAACATCAAAATACACCTATATTCATTAATGGAAAAACCCTAAACCTTTAACAATTTTGCAAATTAGTCCCTGGGCTAGCTAGATTAAGCTGCAATGATCTCAAAAACATAAAAATATTAAAAACGAGATGAAATCACACTTACATGCATAGATGATAGTTGGTCGAACCTTGAAGTTATTTTAATGGTGATTTCCTAGCTTAAAATTCGGTGGATGAACACATTAAGGAAGATAACTCATTTGTTTTTCTATATTTTACTTAGTTTATTTAATAATTTACTATTTTAACATTGGTTATAAAACATTAAAATCACTTAATACATGTCCATCTTTGTCTACTCATATTAACCATGGTTTAATTACAACATAAGGTCTAATTTAAAATTCCATAGCTATTAGATACCTTTGGCTAATAGAACTCCACTTTAACACTTTACGCGATTTAGCCCTTCTTATCAAATTAAACACTCAAACGATAAAATTTCTTAACGAAATTTTCACAAAATCATACTATCATGCTGTAGATATTAAAATAATAATAAAATAAATATTTCAACCTCACATTTATGGTCCTGAAACTACTATTTTGGTTTGACTAAAAATGGACTGCTACAGCCCGTCCTAACCTCAATTATTATCTGAAAAGCCAGAATTAAGAAGGGGTGAGCTTTAAAAACCCAGTGTGAGATCAACACAAATATAATCACATACATATTAACATATCAATTTCATCATATCAATCATCATAATAATCACAAGTTCTAATGCTAATACTTATGCATGAACATGTCAATGCATACTTTAAAAACGATGCACATTTTATAAAATTTCCTACCCATCTCCGCTACACACCGATAAGAGTTCCCTAGAACTCGTTCATCCAATATCACACCAATTCTAACACCCCAAACCCAGCCTGGACATTATGGCCGAATCTGGCGATGTCACATTGAAGTGTTTTTCGTAAAGCATGATATTGTTTGCAAAGCCCAATCATTATTAAACCTCTTTGTGTGATCTAAAAGATGATTTTAAAACTTGTGTCACTATCAAAATTATTTACTTTAAAACATTATTAATTTCAAACCTCGTTTATAGCGAAAGCTTTTTAAAATAGTTGCGTACTAGCGTTTACTTGAAAAGCGTTGTTTCCTTGCGATAGCTCTTAAAACTGTTTACATATTCGAGGTATTTTTGAAAAACATTTATCCTTTTGAAAACCCGCGTGTTTTTCCTACTGCTAGCAGTATTTAAGCAAAATAAATATAAATCCCTAAAATTAAAAATAAAAACTGTAACAGCCCAATTTTGGGCCTAGTTAGAACAGTGGTTTCGGGACCACTATTTCGAGGCCAGAGAAAATTATTTTAGTGTTATTTTATGTGTTATAATATAATTTTATAAGTGCATGTAAATTTTGGTAAGTTAATTTTAGCTATTTCTAGTCCAATTTCGAAAAAGGACTAAATCGCGTAAAAGGTAAAAGTTGTGTTTTGGTGCCTAAGGTATTAAATTGCTTTGTGTATTAAATTGGGGGACTTTAAAGTGAAATTAGACCCCTAAATGAATCATGACCAGTCATGGGGGACAAAAGTTGTTGAAAAGTCAAAATTAGGTGAAGTTGGTCACCAATTTTGACTAGTTTTATTATTAACAAATCAAAAAGAAAAAGCTATCATTTTTCTCTTCTCCTCCACCGAAAATGGCAGCAAGAAAGGGGTTTTGAAGCTTTGAAATATCATCCACTTACATCCCTTGCTAGTAAGTGATTTTTAATGTCTTTCTTGATGATTTTTACATTTTTGGAACCCCTAAAGCTTGAGCTTTCATATGAGGGGTCTAGTTTGCAAAATGATGAAGAGTTTAGGGTTTTTCCATGAGAGTAAATGTGTTGTTTTCTGTGTTTTTATGGAAGATTATGAGTCCTAGTTGTCTAATAAACAACTTTTGTGAAAGAAATTGCATGAAAACAACTTAAAAAGGGCTAGTTTGCTAAGTTGTAAGATAAGGTGTAAGTGTATGAAATAGTTGATTTTGTGAGTTTCCATAGTTATGAAAATGGTTTATCTAGTCTTAAAAGAGTAAAGAAATTGAATAAAAATCATTTTTCGAGCCTAGGGGTAATTTGGTAATTTTGGGAAAATAGAGGGGCAAAATTGTAAATTTTGCCAAAGTGTGTCAATGGACTAATTTGATTAGTACATTATTTTAATTAGCTAAATGTGATGTTTTAGATGTTGAAAAATGTAATTTGGGCCTAGAACGGGGAAAATCGATTTATGGACGATTATGTATTTTTCACCTTTGTGGTATTAAGGTAAGTTCGTATGGTAACAATAATGCAATATCATGCTTGAATTAAAATTCTTTATTGTTATGGCATTAAGTGTGGGGCCTAAAATATTAGAAGTTTGTATGAAAGTAATGCTCAATTTCATTATGATGTGCTTAATACTTGATATTGTATAAAATGTAGATGTATGCCTCTATTGGAATTGACTTGTGAGGATTCAATGAAAATGAGATTATATGTGTGCTAGTATAAGACCATGTCCGGGACATGGCATCGGCACTAACATGAAACCTCGTATAAGACCATATCTGAGATATGGCAACGATATGTGGATCCATGTAAGACCATGTGAGGGACATGGCCTTGGGCATTCTATTCGGCATATGATAATTCCGAACATCCTCTAGCATCCCGAGTATTCAATGGGTAATGAAATGGATGATGTGATGAAAGCCCTAAGGATGGCATGTTAAAGAAGGTATGATTATATACTTTAATACGAGTTGGTACAGGTATGTACTTGAGTTACGTTACAAGTTGTACAAGTATGTACACTAAGCTTATGTGTAACTTAGCCTTGACAGATTTGGGTTAGTGCATTAGTGTAACTTTGAAAATACACTAAAAATAGTGGAAAATGATTTAGAGGCTGAATAAAATATGGAATTAAATCTTAATGAGTCTAGTTTCTTATAAAAGAAACTGTGTAAGCAAAAGAACTCCCTATAATGAGATATTTGAAGTTGCGTGGGATAGAGTCAGAATGACTTCGAGATCCCCTGTTCTAATTTGATAAAATAATTATAAATTGTATAAAAATGGTTATGAGTTATAATTTATATTATTAGAATCCTCAATGAGTCTAGTTTCGAGAGAAATATACAAGAACATCATTTGAGTCTTGCGCTATGAGATAATTGAACTTTAGTGCAGAAGGGTTGAAACTGTCAGACAGTGAATCAAGAGTAACTTTGAGGAATAAACTGTACTAATTGGCTAAGCCAAAAATTCTAGAAATTTTATGGTAGAAAGATAAATAAGTTTAGTTTCAGTTAAAATTAATGGAACTTAATTCGGAGTTTCGTAGCTCCTGATATAAATAATTTAATGACTATTGCGCAGGAAGACAGCTTGTCGTAAACTTGAGAATATGTTGTAAACATTGATAAAACATGTTAATGAGTTGCTTATTGTTTTCATATGAACTTACTAAGCGAAAGCTTACCCTCCTTCTTTCCCATGTTTTCTAGGGTTGCCAGGTTAGCTCGGGTTGGAGGCCGTCAGAGATATTATCACACTGTCGAGTTAACGCTATCGGCGTAAGTAAATCCAAGTGATTCGAGTCTATGGCATGTATAGGGTTTTAATGTTGAGCATGTGATATTATGATTTAGCTAAAGGTGTCAGCTTGTATTGATAAAGTGTTGTAGCCATATAAATTGGCCTATGTCGGCTAATGACGTTATGGGCCTATATGATTATTCATATATATGTATGATACTATCTCTTGTGAGGTAGCCTATAGCATGTATACCTAGAGGTTGTATTGAGGTGGTAATTTGTGCATGATTATGTGATTATGGCATGCGAGTGCCAAGGTCTCGTATGATGAGTTTATAATGATTTGGTATGAATGAATTGTGATATCTATTGCATGAGAAATAGTCATGATCATGACATGTTTATGAATGTTTAAGTGCCTAATTTTGCCATGTTGTATGCTATTGTATAAGTATGCGTGCATGTGTTGTGAGGGTGACAAAATGGCTTGGAAAATAGCCTTGTATTTGTCTACATGGGTAGACACACGGGCGTGTGTCTAGGTCGTGTGTGACACACGGTCCACCCCCATGGGTGTGTTGTCCAGTCGTGTGTTCCCTGCACCTAAGTTTTTCAAGTCAGTATGCATGGTAATGGTACACGGGCAAGAGACACGGCCATGTGTCTCAATCGTGTGAAGGACATAGTCATATGGCACGGGCGCATGCCTTAGCCGTGTGGTTTTGGTAGAATGTCTAGGTTTTTAGACACGGTTTTAGGACACGGGCATGTCCCTAGCACACGGGCATGTGCTCTATACCCGGGCGTGCGGAGTTTTGATGCAAGAGATTTTCTAAGTTTTTCATGAGTTCTCGGTTGGGTCTCGAACCACCCCGAATGTATGTTTTGGGTCTCGTAAGCCCGCATAAGGGACATATTGCATGTGAAAAGAAAAGTTTTTAATTGTTTGAGATTTCATGGCCTTGTTTAGTATAAAAGTGTTAGTAAAAGTCAGGTAGCACCTCGAACCCCGTCTTGGCTTCGGATGCGGGCGAGGGGTGTTACAAAAACTAAAGAGGCCTTATTATATAAAAATCCCCAAATTAAACTACTTACAATTATAAAGCAAGTAAGATAGTAGATACGGTTGTGTGGCCACCTCAGAGTTCCTAAACAAGATTTGCGATAGAGTCGCCAAAAGATAATAGGCTTAAAGCCATCGATTGATTTGCAAAGTGATGCTACCAAATCTGATACACTTCCTCCAATCATAATAAACCCATCCCCATGCAATGCATCATACAGTCATGTTATGTCATATCATAGAATCATACATGTATCCATTACAGTTTAAATAGCAAGCTAAAATACAGTCATACATGTACATATATAAGTTTTTCAAGTCAGTATGCATGGTAATGGTACACGGACAAGAGACACAGGCATGTGTCTCAATCGTGTGAAGGACACGGTCATATGGCATGGGCGCGTGCCTTGGCAGTGTGGTTTTGGTAGAATGTCTAGGTTTTTAGACACGGTTTTAGGACACGGGCATGTCCCTAGCACACGGGCGTGTGCTCTATACCCGGGCATGTGGAGTTTTGATGCAAGAGATTTTCTAAGTTTTTCATGAGTTCTCGGTTGGGTCTCGAACCACCCCGAATGTATGTTTTGGGCCTCGTAAGCCCGCATAAGGGACATATTGCATGTGAAAAGAAAAGTTTTTAATTGTTTGAGATTTCATGGCCCTGTTTAGTATAGAAGTGTTAGTAAAAGTCAGGTAGCACCTCGAACCCCGTCTTGGCTTCGGATGCGGGCGAGGGGTGTTACAAAAACTGAAGAGGCCTTATTATATAAAAATACCCAAATTAAACTACTTACAATTATAAAGTAAGTATGATAGTAGATACGGTTGTGTGGCCACCTCAGAGTTCCTAAACAGTATTTGCAGTAGAGCTGCCAGTATAATAGGCTTAAAGCCATCAGTGATTTGCAGCAGTGCTACCAGTACAGTACACTTCCTCCAATCATAATAAACCCATCCCCATGCAATGCATCATACAGTTATGTTATGTCATATCATAGAATCATACATGTATCCGTTACAGTTTAAATAGCAAGCTAAAATACAGTCATACATGTACATATATATAAATACCTCACATAGGGGCAAAACAGTCAATTTACCATGTAGGGGAATTTCAGTCATTTTACCACATAAGGGCAAAATAGTCATTTTGCCTCATAAGGGCAAAATAGTCATTTTACCATATAAGGGCAAGTCATTTTATCATTTTATCACACAGGGGGTCTAGGTACACTTACCGACCCAATAGTAGGTCCACAGTCGTCTCGAGTGACCCGTGCAACCTTAACAGTTAAACATTGAAAATGGGCCCACGACCCATATTGCTGGCCCATGTAGGCCCACACGCCCGGGTGGCCCACAAAGCCAAAAATGGCCTTGGCCGTGTGAATTACACAACATGGCCCAATAATCTGCACACGTCCGTGTGGTTTACCCGTGTGGGCCCCACACGGCCCATTTCGACGCAACGTGGCCCAAAGCGACCTAGGCCCATTAAATCACTCATAGTGGCCTCTACGATCAAACGCCCACGTCTATGCATTCGGATTACCACACGAGTGAGTGCACGCCCGTGTGGCATCAAAAATCACATTTTTCGGCTTTTGTCGATCTATAGTTTGGGCTGTGTTTACACACCTATTTGTGAAAATGTGCAATTAGCCCACGAGCACTCCAACCTATTTCAAACAGAAACTTCAGTTAATAGACTAACAATCGAGTCAAACCGAACACTAATCAAACATTTATTCAAAATATTACTGATCACTTGTTCCGATCGATCACACACTAAAACCGTTGTAAGAAGTCACTCACAACTCGCAACTTGTTAACTATTACCCTATACACAAGCCATTGAACCAAGTGTATAACAACTTACCGAATGTGCTAAGCCAGAAAAGGAGAAAAGTCACTTGGCCCACACCCCAACAAAAGCCAAAAGCCAAGATTTGACAGGAGCAAGGCTAACACAACCACTTTTCTGAGATGGAATATTCGGCTAACCAACACAAAAGCGCAAAGAGTAAAGAACCTAAAAAACAATATGAGAGGAATTAGTTTTAACAATACAAGAAAGGACACTCGATAAAAGCCGAAGGAAATGAGAGAAAAGAGAAAGGGAGATTCGGCCACTGCACAAAAGAAGATGACGATGGCACAGAACCGATTAAGAGAGGAAGAATGGTATTCGGTTAAGAACAAAAAGAGAGCACGATGGAGAACGGTTTCTAAATGAGTAAGAGAGAAAAGAAATTGGTCGAAAAGGCACTGCAAAGATAAGCAAAATCAAAATAGACCTGAAATTACAAATACCTAAGCTGTCAACAACAATATTCGGCCTCAATCAAGAAAAAAAATGAAAAGAAGCAAACTTCGGCACCAAAGGAAGGAAAAAGAGCCAAAACGTTCAAGTCAGAACCGATAATGAGAAGAGAAAAATCTTACTACTCCCTAGCTAAAATCTGAGTGGTCAGAGTACCCATTTTGGCACAACTCTCCCATATTTCAAATCCCCCTTTTTCCTCCCCTAATCTCTCCTAAAATCCCTCCTCAAATCTCTTCTCAAATCCCTCAACAACTCAACCACTTAGTTTGAATCTCATTCAAACTTTTCAATGTTTCGGTCAAACACTACTACCCACACAGCTTAAGCAGCAAAATAGAACCCCCATTGCGCAAACCAAGACTCGAACTTCAGACCTCAGATAATAGTAACACGCCATTTATCCCCTGGGCTAGCAGGCTCTTTTCTGTCATGCTTTTCCCCTATTTACTTAAAAGCCTACTGCCTAGAGACAGTGCTTTTTCCTTTAAAAAATAAAACTTTTTGCACTTGCTCAGGCTTAAACCCAAGACTTCTCAGACACCTCCCAGCACACTTAACCACTAGAACAGATGCAAATTTGTGTCACTTTCTTGCACAACTAAATACTTATGAGCAGCTGCCTAACTGTACCCCTGCTCAAAACCTAATACTTTTAGACCCAAAATTCTGGGCGTTACACCAATAATTGTTGAATAGCCACCAGATAGTGCAGTCGTGCTGCCAAAATCAGAATAGTGTGGTCGAACCACCAGATATTGCAAGTTTACTTCCAGATACAAAAGAATGTGGACATGCCATCAGAAAATGTAGATTTACTGCTAGATACTTCCTCCATACATTTTTCCCACCCCACGCATGTGATATGGCATATAGATCAAATTTTTTAGTAGCATGCTTTACATGCGAATCAGATTATCAGAATATGGCATGCTTAACATGTGAATCAGATCTTACATCTTTTCATAATGGCATGCTTATCATGCAAATTAGAATTTCAGAATAGGGAATGCTCAACATGCGAATCCATAGATCAGAATGATAACACATAACATTTTTCACACAGATCAGAATATCGATAATCATATTATATTAGCCATAAATCACATGACATGAGAAATGGAAATAACATATTAACACATATTACAGAATCACTCAATCAAAAAATCAACACCACAAATCTTAGAGTTTGGGGATTAACTTACTTGGTATCCTTATTTATCGATTTTTACCGATCTCTATGAATATGCTCATATTCACACATACTTATATTTCAGGAATCATATAACCAAAAATATCACATTTAAAATATCACTATTATTTATTATTTAATCAATATTATTAATTATTATCAAGAATGAGTCCCCACACCTTAAACCATCGATCCGATTGTCGCAATCCTATTAGAAGAGATTTCACTTGGATCTAAGCTGGTAGATGAATCCATAAATTGAGACTTGGATTAGTTGTTTTCATTATCAAACTAAGGATCTTTTTGATCGGCCTTTTTTGGTCCTTCAATTTGATACGAAATCACATTAGTTCTTATGTTAAACCAATAATAAAATAACTTGATGATATTATCACCCTATACCATTTGACCAAACCATGGTATTTCTAAAATGAAGAGTTTTACGAATTAAACAACCTTACTTACACTTGAATTAATACGAGATGATCGAAATGAGATCGATGTTTAAGTGATCGGCAGCGACGCCGGTGGTCTGGCTATGGAAGAGTGGCAGTTCGCGGTGGTGAGAAAATATTAAAAAAAGGAGGTTTCGATCGCAATAATTGGAAGAAAGTATAAATGAGAAAAAGAAGAGAAAATAGGTGAAGGAGGAGGAAACCCGCGGTGGTTCGCGATGGTGGTCACGATAGCTTACGGCGGTGGAAGGGAGGAGGAGTGAAAAGGGGTGGCGTCTACGGTGGTTAGGAGGTCTTTGATGGTGGTGGAAAGCTCAGTTGTGGTGGTTGGAGAACAAAAGTTAAAAGGAGGTGGTGGTGGTTCTATTTTGATTTGAGAGAAAAAAGAGATAAAAAAAAAATAGAGATTAGGGTGCAAATGAGGGTGGTGGATGGCACAAGGGGTGTGTGTAGCTTGGTCAATCATGACCAGGTTTATTGTATCACAATCTTATGGCAAGAGAGTGAAACAATGAGTGAAAAGAGGGATGTGTCTCACAACATGAGGCAAGTTTAACTTGCTTTAGGAGGAAACAAATCCTTCACATAAGGCAAAAGGGGGTGGATGGTTGGCATCTATTGTGCACATGGGAATTGTGCCAAAAATAGAAAAATAAAACAATGGAGCAAGGGGATTCGAACTAGAGACTTGTAGGATAGTTAAGGAGCTTCCTACCACTAAGCCACAGCACTTCATTATTCTTAAACTTGCGCAAATAAAAAATAAAAATAATATGGAATGAAATTTGCTAAGGGTTTGAAACAAATTTGTGCCAAATAGAAATTAATGAGAGCAAAGGGATTTAAACTCAGATCATCAAGGACAGCTCCACCACTACTCAATCACTATAATTCATATTTATTTATTATCAAATGAGCAAAAGATTATCTAAATAAAAATTCAGTTGTGACCACTCTCGATTCATTAACCCAATTTCTACTAACCCGGGTTTTGGGATGTGACAGTGTCGTCAAGCCATGGGGACATGAATTTGCCCCTAAAATCAAGTCATTCTCAACACCAAATTATGCAACCACCTAAAAACCTTTAGTACATATAATCAGGGCATCAAAACATGACCAAAACCTACATGAAATGACCAATTCAATAGCTAAGATCATTGAACCAATATGTCATACAAGGCACCTCAAATGCAAATATTCAAGCATACCTAAACATGTATACTTTACCATATTTCTGTAACACCCCTAACTTGTATCCATCGTCGGAATACAGTTACAGAACAATTATAGATAATTCATGTTAATTACTATTCATTTTCGTAACTAACCATATTGTCCCTTGAATGGACCTCCAGGGCCCAATATAAACATTGGAATCGAGTCGGGATTAAATCAGGAACTTAAAAAAATTTTCGCGAAATTTCAAAATTTTTCCTAGATGCAGGGCACACACACCCGTGTGGTCAAGGGACACGCCCATGTGACCGTGGGACACACCCGTGCAACATGCCGTGTCCAACCCTGTGTAACTCTCTGACTTGTGCCACACGGCATGCCATACGCTCGTGTGCCAGGCCGTGTGGTTAATTTAATTTTTGAAAAGTAAGTGCAGAGTTCACACGGCCAAGACAACGCCAGTGTCTCTGCCTGTGTGCTCAATTCTAAGCATTCTGTTTCTCAAATTTAAGATGCAGGGGACACACGGCCAAACCACATGCCCATGTACCAGACACACGGTCAAGACACATGCCCGTGTGTCTACCCGTGTGGACAAAATAAAGCCATTTCCTAGCTTTATTTCTCATCCAAGTTTTGCCAACAACCCACATCAACACTTACATTCTTATATCAACCAATTCAAAACATAATAATCAGCCAAAAACAAGTCTTTTGCATGACTTATTAATTCATTTATTTATGTGATTAAACTTAACAATGACATAATTATAACTATAGATTTATGTTATCATATATACCAATTTAAAACCATTCATTCATCAAACATGACTAGGCCATATATAATTACATCATAATGTACTTTACACTAGCCATTCCAATGGCTAGTTACAACCAAAATATATCATCATTTTGCCTAACTAGCTTATACATGCCATTATACCATAAAAAGTTTTCTATTTATACCAAAACGGACTGAAGGATAGTGTGATGTTGCTCCAACCGATATCCAACCTTTATGAGCTTTCGAGCACTATAAAACAGAGAAAATAAAACCTAGTAAGCATTTAATACTTAGTAAGCTCGTATAAGAATAACTAAACTTACCAATTACATTCATTCAAATAAGCATACAATAACATGATTCCCAACACATTGGCAAATTTGCCTAATCACATACACTCAAACAAGTATGTTAGTCATATAATTCACATGTACATTAAATAGCATGGATGAGCTCATCATGTTACAAATTTTCAGGAATTTCGTGAACACTCGAGATATAATTCATTTAATATCATAGATTCTCATTTTAGGAATTTATCCGTTGAATCATTGAAATTTTGATGGATAATCAGATAGTACACACGAAGTGTACAAAATCGTAAACAGTCAACTATAATTATGGGTACCCATTAGGGCACTTAATTAAGGAGCATACTTTCGAGCCATATATCAAGATGCTCAGTTGAGCCATGTATCAGGACACTTATCTAGGCTAAACAGGAAACACATAAGAGTTTTTAATCAGGAAGCTCATAGAGTTTTTTAACAGATAACTCCAAAGAGTTAATATCAGGGAGCACCAGATAAGGTAACAGGGAGTTCAAGCGAGCCATGTCACGAAGCCCATAAGAGCTTATATCAGGACGCTCATCTAGAGTTGCATTTGTGTCCTCATTATATGCTAGATCATAATCGATCGAGTTATGTAACAGGACGCTCACACAGAGCTGTTGTAGTGTGTAACACATGCAAAATCATTACCGATCAAGATGCTCGCAAGAACTATTTATCAAGATGCTCGAGAGGGCTTAATCAGGATTACTTGTCCGAGCTAAATCCTATTTGCAACATATGCAGAATCACATTCAAATTGGAAAATTACATATATCCATCGAATTTCATTATTCAAACGGAACTTAACATTTATTCAAGCTATATCGGGCATATAATTTATTTCATACTTTAAACATTTATAATTCATACAATCACATAACACATTCAATACAAGCATATAAATATACAAAATTTGATTACACAAACTTACCTTAATAATCGTCCGTACAAGAACTTCTACTAATCTGACACTTTTTTTTCCTCGATCTAGCTTCGAATTTGAGTTGTCCGAATCTCTCTTAGGGTCTCCATGAAATTTGGGGATGAAGATGATAATAAAATAAGATGATATTTCTATTTAATTATTTATCATCTTTAATTATTTTGATTTCTAATTTAGTCCTTAGCCTTTTCTAGTTTTTCCATGGATGAATCACCAAAAGTATCTACTAACTTTTTTTTGATGGTCTAATTACCATATAAGGACCTCAAATTTTGAATTTCATAGTTATTTAATCTTTCTAGCTACTAGAACTCAACTTTTGCATTCTATGAAATTTGGTCCTTTCGTTAATTAAACACATAATCAATAAAATTTTCTTATAAGAATTTTCATATGACATTTTAATCATAATACAGACCATGCAATAATATTAAAATAAATTTTCTTTCCGGCTCAAATTTGTGGTCTCGAAACCACTGTTCTAATTTCATTGAAAATGGGTTGTTACAATTTCAATCATACACATCTAGTTCAATACCATCCCTTGGCCATATTGAAATGAATTCATCACATACCATTATGGCCATTCAAACAAGCATCATAACATAGCCACATTAACACATATACTAATAAGGCACCAAAAGTACCAAAAATGTTATCAACCAAAAACAACTTATACATTCAAGACCATACTTAGTTATTTACATATCCAAAACATTAATATCAACATTCAAGCCTATTACATGCCATATAATCTGAAATAAACATTCCAAAAACTAGTGAATTATGTTGGACAGTATGGCTTGAGTGTCAGTCCGATCATCCAACCTTCCGAGTATCTACAAGAACATTAAAAAACACAAGTAAGCTCAATGAAGCTTAGTAAGTTCGACGTATTAAAATGATAAATCTTACCAAAGTAAGTACAACAATTCAAACAATAACAATTCAACCATGAAGGTTCCCTATCATCCACAATCTCAACCGATAAATTACAAACGTTTAATTCAATACTCAAATATATATGGCAAATCCATCAAAATCATTACACAAATTACCTTACCAAGATTTTCAATTCGAAGAACGACTTATGGATAAGAGTACATCGCCAAACCAACCAAAACACACCAGATGCTCATAAAAGCCAATCCAACCGAAACACACCAATACTCATAAGAGCTAATCCCTCTGAAATGCACCAATGCTCATAAGAGCTAGTCCAACTGAAACACACCAAACAGAGAGTATAACAAGAGAGTTAGCAATAAATGTTGAACCTCAGTTTACTCGGGAAACATATACATACATCACTCCATAACCATCTCCACTCCAATTCCCCATAACACACCATATCTCGAATGTACTCTATCCCGCGTTCAATCCAATCCAAACATCAAATTCAATAACATTTCTCAAATAACCATTCATTATCAACAATTGAATATATTTATTGTACCATGTTATACTATTCAGCAATTCATATAGTTGTTAAATTTTAAACTGTACAAACTTACTTGGACTGAATTGTAGTAGTTGTAGGAGTTTAGGGACTATTCCACAATTTTTCCTTTTCCACGAGTATCTACAGGGTCTTGATCTAAAATATAAGATTTCTCAATTATCAGCTTACATTTCACATTTCAATTCATTTTACAATTAATACCCTTTTATTTTTTAAATTTATACAATTACCTCTAACTTTTATAATTTTTACAATTTAGTCCCCCAAAATTCATCAAATTAACCATTTTTCTCAAGTCAATATTCCATCCAAATACACTAGGCCCTTAAACAGTCCCTAATGAACATTAAATTCACTATCAAACCCTAAAATTTTGAGATTTTCACAATTTAATCCTAAAATTAAAATATAACAAAAATCACTTTACAAAATCATCAAACAACACAATCAAAGCTCTAAATACATGGTATTCATCAAAAAATTCAAGATTCATCAATGGAAACTTTAAAATTTTTAACAGAATAAAAAACGAAGGTACGGGCTAGCTGGACCTAGTTGCAACGATCTCAAAAACATAAAAGTTACAAGAAACGGGTGAAGAAATCACTCACATACAAGAGGTTGAACTTGGCCAATTCTCCTAGCTTAAACAACCATGTATATTCGTGTAACAGCCCGTTTTAAGTCAAATCAGAACAGTGGTTTCAGGACCGCAAATTTGATGTTAAAATATTTATTTTATTATTATTTTAATGTCTACATCATGATAGTATGATTTTGTAAAAATTTTGTTAAGAAATTTTATGGTATAAATGCTCGATTTGATAAAAAAAGGACTAAATCGCGTAAATTGTAAAACTTGAGTTCTATTAGTTAAAGGTACTTAATGTTATGAAATTAAATAATTGAGGGATTTATGTGGTAATTAGACCATTGGTTGCTTAAATGGATATTTATGGACATTATTTATGTATGTTTTATTGTATTAATAAAGGGTAAATAGGTAATTAATATAATAAACCAAAATAAATAAAACAAAACCATATTTTGATGTTCATCTTCTTCCTTTAGCCGAAATTAACAAGAGAAGAAGACATTCTTAGGGTTTTTTATTTGGCCAAGGCATTTTTGTCCAATTAGGTACGATTTTTGTCCCATTTTTATTGATTTCTATGTTTTTGAGATCGTTGTAGCTTAATCTAGCTAGCCTAGGAACTAATTTGCAAAACTGTTTAAGGTTTAAGGTTTTTCCATTGATGAATGTATATGTATTTTCATGTTTGATGATAGAAAATGTATGGTTGTTGTTAGATAAACAAAAATTGTAAAGTGATTTTTGGTAAAATTGTCAATTAGGGATTTATTTGTGAAATGTGGAAATTTTATGGTAGAAATGTGAAATAAATGAAAAATATGGGCTGCTATGAGAATAAGGGAAATTCAGCTAGCATGGGTAGGGACTAAATTGCATGAATTTGTATTTTTATGAGCTAGGGACTAAATTGTAAAAAAGTTAAAATATTAGGGGTAAAACTATAAAATTGCCATAATATGTATTTTGGGCTAAATTGAATAGAATGAATACTAAATGGATTAAATTTAATTACACATAGATCAAGAAAAGTGAAGTTCAGATCTAGATCGAGGAAAAAATAAAGTATTGGACTAGTCAATCCTGTTCTGACGTTTTTATAATTGAGGTAAGTTTGTATGTTAATAAGCATTAATATAATTGTGTTTTAAAGTGCTTTATTATTGAATTAATTATGAATACGACTTTACGGATATGTTCGACAAAGATTCGACAATATGAAAGTCGGGTTGAACCTTAGGAATAGATTAGGATACAAATGACATGTTATTAGGGGTTATGTGTTTTGGGTGCTGGTCCGTAAGTCCTATTGGTGGCTGAGTTATCCGGCATGTGTTGCGGATTCTCATTAGCTTATGTGAGCAACACAGTGTAGCTACGTCATGACCAACAGCTTGTGTGAGCAGACCCGTTGATAACTCGAGAGTGAGCATTATATGAGATATGAGATATGAGATATGAGATTGAGATAACTTCGGCTATGTATTTGGCACTTATGGTGTGAGATTCTCGGCTATCCGATATTATTCCAAATGGTTCAATGGGTATATCAGGGATATGGATGAGTATGAGATTGATACGAGTTAGTACATGTATGTACATGAACCATACAAGTATTGAATCGAAGAAACTTGTGAATTTCATATCTAACCTTGTGAATGAATATGTGATAGATTTGTGGATCAATATGAGTTATGTTATGTTATGTTAATTGCTTAATTTGTGTATATATATGGTAAGTTTTACTTTAAGTATATGAGCTTACTAAGTTTTATAGTTTACTCTGTTTACTTTTCTGTGTTTTATAGTGATTATCGAAGCTTGCTCAGATTTGGGAGTTGTCGGAGATCTCATCACACTATCAATCTATCACTTTGGTACTTTTGAACTTATTTATTTGGTTATATGGCATGAGTTATGGTTGATATTTAGCTGTAAATGTTGAATATTTGGTTATGTGTATAGCCATGTGATTTGGCTTAATTTGGTATATTTGGTTATGTGTATATATATATATATATGTGCAAATGGCCTTTTGATATGTGGTGCTTAATTGCTATATGAATGCATTGTTGAGATTTGTATTAAAGGTAGAAAATGGTTGAAATTTGAGATTGGTATGCTTGTGGTTCTAGGTAAAATGATGCATAATTGAAAGCGTCTATATAGGTGATATGTGAATATGAAATGGGTATGTAACACCTCGAATTAAGGCCTAGTCAGAACAGTGGTTTTGAGACCACAAATTCGAAGTAGAAATAATTATTTTATAATTATTAGGAGATCTATGATATGATTGCATGCTTGTGAGAAAATTTGATGAAAAAATTTCATTAATAAAGTGCCCAATTTGACATTTAGGACTAAATTGCAAAAGTTGCAAAATGTGAGTTCTAGAAGCCTTAAGCATGAAATTACCATGGATCATTAATTAGAGGTCCTTAAATAGCAATTTTCCCAATTTCTATTTTTATGGACAAAAATATGCATGAATAAGAAAAATTTGAAAGAAAGGCCTTAAGGGCATTTTTGTCATTTGGTTAATAAAAGAATAAAAAGGGAAAAATAAGTCAAAATTGTGTCCATCTTCTCCCACCTTGGCTGAAAATCTCAAGGGTTCCATAGCTAGGGTTTCTTCAACTTTCAAGCTCAATAGTAAGTGCATCCTAGCCCCGTTTTTAATGCTTTTTTACATTTTTGAAACCCTCGTAACCCGATTTACTTATTTCTAGCCATATTTTTAATTAGGGTTCATGTTTGAAATTTGACCCATGTATGACATGCATGTGTTTTGATGTTTAATGGACGAAAATGAATGTTTGATCTGTGATAAACATCTTTTACCAAGTGATTTCTAGTGAAAATGGCTAAAAAGGACTTATTTGTAAAGTTTGTAAAATGGGTAGTAAGATATATGATTTAATGAGAAATATGGGCTTCTATGAGTATGTTATAAGTTCGGCTAGGCTTGGGTAACAAAGAAAATGGACACATTTCATTTTATGAGCCTAAGGACTAATTTGCAAATATGTGAAAATTTAGGGGTAAAACTATAATTTTGCCTAAATATAGCTTTTTGGACTGATTTGAATAATGTGATGATTAAATGAGCTGAATTTGCTATTATAGATCAAGAAAAACGGAGCCCGGACCTAGACTGGAGAAAGAACAAGGTTTTGGACTAAATCGAATTAATTGTCCATATTTTGCACCGAGGTAAGTTCATGTGTAAATAATGCAATGATATATCATGTTTTAATACTTTATTAATGTATTATTCTGTATGTTTAATTATTATGACAAATGTATGAATGATGTTATAGTCTTTGAGCATGACATTGTGAACGAGTTCGACGAACATGTGATATCAGGAAAATCTTGTTTGAACCTTAAGAATAATTTAGGATACAATGTGACATGTCACTAGGAACTATATGTGTTGAGCTCATAAGGTGTGTGATATGTGTCTATGTGAATCTGGGTGCTAGTCTTGTACATTCTACCGGTGGCTGGGTAGCCCAGTATGTGTTGCAGGTACCTATCAGCTTGTGTGAGCAGCCCGAGTAGTTACATCCTGACTGTCAGCTTGTATGAGCAGGGCCGTGATTAGCTCGAGAGCGAGCAATGTGTGATTGTGATATGAGGTAGCATGTGGCTACGTTTGAAGCACTATGTGCAAGTCTTCCGTGTATCCGATAGTATTCAGAGTGTTCAACGAGTAAATCAATGAGTTATTCGACAAGTGAGTCATTGATGAGGAAATATGAGAATGTATTACAAGTTAGTACAGGTATGTACGAAAAACTCTTATGAATGAACCCTGTATGTGATGATCTTTTGGTAAGGTTGAAAATGTGTAAGTTATGCCTATAAATTTAAGTTATGCCTATGAATTTATGATTACACATATGTAAACTATGTTATGTCAATGGTATCTATATCTATATTAATGATTATGTTGCTATTTATTTGCATGTGAACTTACTAAGCTATATGCTTACTCCCCTCACTTTTTCATTTTCTTATAGTATCGCCAAGCTAGCTCGCGGATCAAAGGACGTTGGAGACTCAATCACACTATCAATTGGACATTTGGGTATAGTTAGTCTAACGTTTTGAGTATGGCATGTATAGAGACTTGGTCTTTTTGTTATATTTCATATTGGGTTAGCTAAATGTGTTGGCTTATAATGATTTGATGATTCATTTTGTATATGGCCATGAGATATGGCTCATATTAATTATGGGGATGTAATCCTATTCATATATGCATGTTTATGCTAAGGTCATTCATGATGTGGTTAAATTCATTTTGGCATGGATAAATTGTGGATACGATCATTGATGTTTAACGATGGATTGAGAGTAAATGGCATAATAACAACTAAGGCATAAAAGTGGAAGTAACTTGATGTTGTATATTACATGTGATTTGGTAAGTCTAGTTCAAATAAAATATGGAGTCTTAACAAGTACTAATTGATAAGAAGTTGTTATGCATCAGCTTAGTTTGTGAAAGTGTAAGTACTCATTTATGCCATGTAGGATGTCATTGAGATGTGTAAGTGTGCATGTAACATTAAGGGTGACAAAAGGCTTGGAAAATAGCCTCAAAGTTGTCCACACAGGTAGACACACGGACGTGTGTCTAGGTCGTGTGTGATACACGGTCTGCCCTATGGGCGTGTGCTCTGGACGTGTGTCCTCTGCACCCTAATTAATGCAAAACAGAATGCCCAGTAGTAAACACACGGGCAGAGAAACGTACGTGTGTCTCTGCCGTATGAAGGGCATGACCTTAGGACATGGGCGTGTGCCCAGGCCGTGTGAAGTTTGTACCTGATTTTAGAATTTAATTCGCCACACGGCCAAAGCACACGGGCGTGTTACTTGGCCGTGTGACCCTATTTGTGTTGATGATGTCATAAACAGAGAGTTACACGGGCGTATCCCAAGCCACACGAACATGTGTGACCACACAGCCTACCCACACGGGCGTGTGACCCTGTTTCATGAAAATCTTTCTAAGTTTTTCTAAAGTTCTCGGATTAGTCCTGAACTACTCCCGACTTATGTTTTGGGCCTCGTAGGCCCATAAAAGGGGCAATTTGCATATGTATGAATGAATTCATTTTGAACGAAGTTTTATGGTCGGTTGTGTATGTGTTTGCTGGTATTTAAGTCCGGTAACACCTCGTATCCTGTCCCAGTGTCGAACTCAGGTAAGGGTGTTACAGGGTATGAAATTGAATGGCAAATTATGATAATTGTGTGTCTTGTGGTTGATGGTATTGAGATAGCATGAATTGAACTTGGTTTAGAAGAGTTTAAATGTCATTTGAAGATGTAGTTATATGCAATTTTGTGACAACCCGAATTAGGACCTAATCGGAATAGTGGTTTCATGACCACAAATCCGAGATAGAAATAATTATTTTATATTTATTTTGAGGTTTATGATATGATTTCATGATTTCGTGAAAATTTCGTAATGAAATTCTATGCATTAAGCGCTTAAGTTGAGATTAGGGACTAAACCGAATAAATTGCAAAACTTGCATTCTAGAAGTTTTTAGTATGAAATTGCATTGAAATATTAATTATGAGGTCTTAAATAGCAATTTGACCAATTTTAGGTTCATGGACAAAATTTGGACATGGAAGGAATTTTTGAAAGTTTAGTAGTAAGGGCATTTTGGTCATTTGTATATTAAATGAAATAAAATGGGAAAAATAACACAAAATTTGGTCATCTTCATCACTAGTTGCTGCCGAAATTTACTCTCCTCCATAGCTAGGGTTTCTTCAACTTTCAAGCTTCATAGTAAGTGATTTCAAGCCCCGTTTTTAATGTTCTTTACATTTTTGAAATCCTCGTAGCTCGATTTACCTATTTCCACTATTATTTCGAGTTAGGGTTTATGTTTAAAAATTTAGCCATGAATGATAGGCATGTATTTTGATGTTTGATGGTAGAATATGAATGTTTTTTCTAAGCGATTTTTAGCGAAAACGAGCAAAACAGCATAATCGATAAAAATACCTATTGTTCATAATTATGTGTTAGAATGAGAATTTGATGATACCATAGAAGAGAAAAATGATCAGCATGTCATTAAACATGAGAATAAGGGCTGAAATTAAATTTCCGAGCCTTGGGGCAAAATCGTAATTTTGTAAATGTTAGGGGACAAAAATGTAACTTTTGCATAATGTGATTTTTGGATTGAAATAAATAGTTCGAGTGTTAATTGAACTAAATGTGTTGTTATAGATCAAGAAAGGCGTGGAATCGACCTCGAACGGGGGAAAGAAAAAGCTTTGGACTAAACTGCAAAATTTCTATATTTTGCACCGAGGTAAGTTTGTACGTAAATAAATCATCGATTTCTTTTATGTTATTGAATTTTGATAACATGTGGAATATGGCTGCCTATCAAATGGTTATTTGATGTAAGTTATGAATTTAAATTGATTTCGGATAATTTAGTAAAATATTGGAAAAGTGAGAAATTTCCTGTTGAACCTTCTAATAAAAACGATACAAATGAACTATTGTGTGGTCACGTGTGTAGTACTAAGTGCAAAGCTACTACGTGTACCGTGATTATTGGTCGCATGTGTAGTACTAAGTGCAAAGCTACCATGCGTGCCCAAAACGTGGTCATGTGTGTAGTACTAAGTGCGGGCTACTACGTGTACCAGATTATTGGTCGCATGTGTAGTACTAAGTGCGAAAGCTACTATGCGTATCATATAGCTTCGCTACACGTGTGGAAATGGGAAAATGTTCAAGTAGTGGTGTATCTGTTGTTATTCATGAGTTCAACGGAAATTGATTTAAATGAAGATACATGTGAAAGTGATTATGTGATGAATAAGTGCAAGTATATGTTTATTTGAATTTATGAGCAATATGCTCGATAAGTGAGCGAACCTCAGTAAAATGGAAAGGATTGAGCGAAATATGTAAGAGTGAATTTTTGTAGTAAAACAATGTTGGACAAAGAGAGTTGCATAATTTTGAAAATTCACCAAAAATCATGGAAGTAGAATTAATCTCAAATAAATTATGGAATTAAAGCTTAATGGGTCTACTTTCATATAAAAGAAACAGGGGAAACAAAAGACTTCTATATTATGTGATAATTGAATTCTTGTGAAACAGGTTCTGAATGAAATTAAGATCCCCTGTTCTGACTTTAGAAATTCACCATAAATTGTACAAAAATTATTAAGAGTCATACCATATATGCATGAATTCCTTATTGAGTCTATTTTTAAGGGAAATAAACGGCATGGTCGTTGGAATCTTGTACAGGGAGAAATTTTGTTCGTAATGCACAGGTGTCAGAGTAGTCATACCCTGAAATAGGGGAGACTTTAACTAATAAACTGTACTAATTGGCCCGACCAAAAATTCTAGAAAAAAATTAGTAAATATACTTATGAGTCTAGTTTCAAGGAAAATTTACGGAATTGAATTTCGAGATATGTAGCTCAAGATATGATTTTTCTTTTAACCGGGACTCTAGAAAATAGCCTGTCATCAATATATATAACCAGATACTAGTATGATTGTTTTACTTTGATAAATTATATATCAATTTAGTACTTACTTACTAAGCTATATGCTTACCATCTTTTCCTTTTCTTGTTTTATAGAATTATTAAGCCACTGGATTTTGGAGATCGTCGGAGACTCATCTACACTATCAATACTTTTGGTATTTTGTAATCACTACTTTGGAATTATGGCATGTATAGAGAGAGACTAATCATTTTGTTATATCTCATAATTAATTTGTTTTAAAGTATCATTTTTTTAAATTTTAAAATCTACATGTATCTATGTATATCTCATTAATGCTATCAACTTTAGTCTAAGCTAAAGTAAGTAAATTGAGTAAGGTCAGTTAATGTGTGAATTCATGTTTTCGTGAATGGTAATGCTCCGCACTACTTATTTCGGTCTAGAATATGGGTATGGGGTGTTACATTTATTGGTATCGAGCCTGGTTTAGGCGGTTCTCGAATCTACGTCTCGTGTGTGTGAAGTCTATCTGTACATGCCATAATTATATTATGATAGTGGGATGACTCGACACTTTAAATCATGTTTTTTTATAGTAAATGGATCCCGACCGAGTCAGGTGATGATGTAGAAAGTAATGCGCGGCTCCGCGCAAGGGGACTCGCCAATGGAGAGTAGGCATGAGACACATGATCGTGAGATAGGGCCCGGAAGCCTTTCTCTCGTATGATGAGTAATTGGTATACGAGAATTTGTTCGGGCAAATCCGAACGCTCGGCCTCCTCCACCTCCTCCTATTCCTCACCAGGTTCCGTAGTTCCTTAAGGTGCCGAAATGGTAAGATCGAGCAAACCCCTAGTTGATAAAATTCGAAAGCAAGGGGCTAAAGAATTTAGGGCTAATATAGATGATGATCCCGAAAGAGCAGAGTTCTGGCTTGAAAATTCTACCAGGGTATTCGATGAGCTTTCTTGTACTCCCGAAGAATGTTTGAAGTGTGCCGTATCATTGCTAAGGGATTCGGCATATCACCGTGGAAGACATTGATATCGGTGGTTCGAAAGAAAGGATTACATGGGATTTCTTTCAAGAGGAGTTTAGAAAGAAGTATATAAGCCAGGTTTATTGATCAAAAACGGAAAGAGTTCCTTGAATCAAAACAAGGCAAAATGTCCGTGGCGAGAATATGAACGTGAATTTGTCGACTTAGCAAGTATGCTCGAGTGTGTGTCCACCGGCTATTATGTGTAAGAGGTTCGAGGATGGGTTAAATGAAGACATCAAGCTACTAGTTGGGATTTTAGAATTGAAAGAGTTTGTGGTATTGGTTGACCGAGCTGGTAAAGCTGAAGAACTGAACAACGAGAAGAGAAAAGCTTTGAGAGAAGCCAGAGACGCAAGAAAGAGGCCAATTAGTAAGTCATTCCAATCTCAGCCAAAGAAGTCTAAAGAAATGAATCCTCGGTTGACTGTTTCAACTGAACATTCGTATTGGGATCGTGGAAGATCATATTCGGATTCTAAAGCCCAAGCTACTTCAATAGCGAGTGTAGGTAATGTGAGATCTAATAGACAATAGCGAGTGTAGGTAATGTGAGATCTAATAGACCCGAGTGCCAGTACTGTGGCAAACAACATTTTGGGGAGTGTTGGACGATTAGCCGGGCTTGTTTCAAATGTGGTTCTCGAGAACATTATATTAAGGATTGTCCAAAAAGGGTTGAAGAAGAAAAATTTTAGAGTACCAGACAGACTAGTGTTGCTAATAGAGGTAGACCTCCAGAAAATACCGGGAGTGGAGCTAGCGATAGAAGTGTGACAAAGGAATTAACCGGGAGACCTGGAGCTAGAGTACTGCTAGAGCTTACGCCATACGTCTTTGGGAAGAGGCGTCATCTCCCGATGTGATCACCGGTACATTTTCTCTTTATGATACTACTATTATTGCACTGATTGATCCCGAATCTACTCATTCTTATGTTTGTGTGAATTTAGTATCTAGTAAGAGCTTGCCCGTAGAATCTATCTTGAATTTGTGATTAAAGTGTCAAACCCTTTAGGCAAATATGTGTTAGTAGATAAGGTTTGCAAAAATTGTCCTTTGATGATTCAAAGTCACTGCTTTCCTAGCTAATCTAATGTTGCTACCATTTGACGAGTTTGATGTCATTTTGGGTATGGATTGGTTGATATTACATGATGCTAGAGTAAATTGCGCATGAGAAAACTCTTGAGTTGAAATGTGAAAATGGTGAAATTCTCGGTGGAAACAAATGAATCAAATAAATTGCCTATGGTGATTTCATATATGTCTACTCAAATGATATATGCGAAAAGGGTGTGAAGCTTATCTTGTTTACGTATTAAATACTAAAATGTCCGAGTCGAAGCTTGAATCGAGACTCAGTAGTCCAGTGAGTTCTCTGGATGTATTTCCGAGAAAAATTACCGGGTTGCCTCCGATTAGAGAGGTAGAATTTTCTATTGATTTGTTACCCGAATCGCACCAATTTCGATCTCTCCATACGTAATGGCTCATTGAATTAAAAGAATTGAAGGCTCGGTTGCAAGAGTTAACAGACAAGGGATTTGTGAGACCGAGTTTCTCTCCCCGGGCTGCTCTGTATTGTTCGTAAAGAAGAAGGATGGTTCAATGAGACTTTGCATTGATTACCGTCACCAATAAGGTGACTATAAAGAACAAGTACCATTCACGAGGATTGATGATTTATTCGATCGGTTAAAAGGGGCCACAAGTGTTTTCAAAGATCGATTTGAGGTCCGTTATTACCAGCTTGAGAGTTAAAGAGTCGGATGTGCGAAAAACCGCTTTCGTAACTAGGTATGGACACTATGAATTCCTTGTGATGCCTTTCGGTCTAACAAATGCTCCGGCTATCTTTATGGATTTGATGAATCGAATCTTTCGACCATACCGATAGGTTTGTGGTTGTGTTCATAGATGATATCTTGATTTATTCTCGGAATGAGTCCGAACATGCCAACATTTAAGAATGGTATTACTGATTTTAAGAGAAAAGAAATTGTTTGCAAAATTCAAGAAAAGTGAATTTTGGCTTCATGAAGTTGGATTTTTGGGACATGTAGTTTCGGGTGATGGTATTCGAGTTGATCCGAGCAAAATTTCAAAGAATGTTAATTGGAAACCGCCAAAGGATGTATCCGAGGTTAGAAGCTTTTTGGGCTTAGCCGATATTATCGACGCTTTGTCAAGGGATTTTCGATGACCGCCTCTCCAATGACTAAGTTGTTACAAAAAGAATGTTAAGTTTGATTAGATCAAGAATGTCAACTAAGTTTCGAGAAGTTAAAAGAGCGGTTGACCAAAGCACCCGTGTTTAGTGCAACCTTGTCGGGAAAGAATTTGTGATCTATAGAGATGCGTCATCAATTGGTCTTGGTTGTGTTTTAATGCAAGAAGGTAAAGTAGTAGCTTATGCCTCACGACAGTTGAAAACGCATGAGAAGAATTACCCGACACATGATTTAGAGTTGGCCGCCATTGTCTTTGCTTTGAAGATTTGGCGTCATTATTTATACGGTGAGAAGTGCCGAATCTTTACTGATAACAAAAGTTTGAAATATTTGATGGATCAAAAAGACTTGAATTTACGTCAACGGAGATGGCTTGAATTGTTAAAGGATTATGAATTAATAATTGATTATCACCCCGGGAAAGCGAATATAGTCGCAGATGCTTTAAATAGAAAATCTTTGTTTGCTTTGAGAGCTATGGGTGCAAATTTAACTATGTCTGATGATGGTTTGCTTTTGGCCGAATTAAGAGTTAAGCCACTATTTCTTTAATAAATTCGTGAAGCTCAGAAAAATGACAGTGAATTACGAACAAAGCGAGCTCAGTGTGAATTGGATTGTGACTCAGATTTTCGAATCGGACCAGAGGATTGCTTAATGTTTCGTGATCGAGTATGTGTACCGAAAGATACTGAGTTGATTCAGAAGATTTTACATGAAGCACACAGTGGTTGTTTGCAAGTTCATCCTGGTAGTACGAAAATGTACAACGACCTGAAGAAAATATATTGGTGGAATGGTATGAAAAGAGATATCTCTGAGTTTGTAGCCAAATGCTTGATTTGCCAGCAAGTGAAAGCTGAACACCAGGTACCTTCAGGTTTACTTCAACCAGTGATGATTCCCGAGTGGAAATGGGACAGAATTACGATGGATTTTGTGACAGGGGTTGCCTCTAACTCCAAAAAGGAAAAATGCCATCTGGGTTGTGGTTGATAGATTAACAAAATCAGCTCACTTTATACCAATGCGTCTGCGACGACTCCCTTGATAAGTTGGCTAAAATATATATTTCAAAATTGTGAGATTACACGAGTACCTATATCTATTATTTCTGATAGAGATCCGAGATTTACTTGAGGTTTTGGAAAAAGTTGCAAGAAGCTTTGGGTACAAAATTGAATTTCAATCATGCGTTTCATCCACAAACGGACGGTCAATCTGAAAGAGTAATTCGTGTACTCGAGGATATGCTCCGATGTTGTGTTTTAGAGTTTCAAGGTAGTTGGGAGAAATATTTAGCCTTGGTAATTTTGCCTACAACAACAACAGCTTTCAATGAGCATACGGAGATGGCACCGCATGAAGCATTGTATGGTCGCAAGTGTCGAACTCCTTTGTATTGGACCGAGCTTAGTGAAAACGGATTCACTGAGTTGACTTGATAAAAGAAACGAAGAGAAAGTGAAAGTGATTCGTGATTGTCCGAAGTCGCCTGGATCGACAAAAGTCATACGCGGATTTGAAGAGAAAAGAGATCAAGTTCCAAGTGGGTGATAAAGTTTTTCTAAAGGTATCTCCGTGGAAGAAAATTTTAAGGTTTGGCCGAAAAGGCAAGTTAAGTCCACGTTTCATTGGGCCTTATAAGATTATTGAAAGAGTTGGACCAGTGGCTTATCGGCTAGCCTTACCAACTGAGTTGGAAAAGATTCATAACGTGTTTCATGTGTCGATGCTGCGACGTTATCGTTATGATCCTTCACATGTAATTCCTCTGATGGAAATTGAAATTCGACCGGATATGACCTATGAGGAGGAACCAATAAAGATTTTGGCTCGGGAAATTAAACAGTTAAGAAATAAAAATATAGCCTTAGTGAAAGTATTGTGGCACAGACATGGAATGAAAGAGGCTACGTGGGAACCTGAGGAAGCTATTAGGAAACAATATCCGAATCTCTTTACTGGTAAGATTTTCGGGGATGAAAATCTCTAAAGGGGGGAGAATTGTGACAACCCGAATTAGGGCCTAATCGGAATAGTGGTTTCGTGACCATAAATCCAAGATAGAAATAATTATTTTATATTTATTTTGAGGTTTATGATATGATTTCATGATTTCGTGAAAATTTCGTAATGAAATTCTATGCATTAAGCGCTTAAGTTAAGATTAGGGACTAAACCGAATAAATTGCAAAACTTGCATTCTAGAAGTTTTTAGTATGAAATTGCATTGAAATATTAATTATGAGGTCTTAAATGGCAATTTGACCAATTTTAGGTTCATGGACAAAATTTGGACATGGAAGGAATTTTTGAAAGTTTAGTAGTAAGGGCATTTTGGTCATTTGCATATTAAATGAAATAAAATGGGAAAAATAACACAAAATTTGGTCATCTTCATCACTAGTTGCTGCCGAAATTTACTCTCCTCCATAGCTAGGGTTTCTTCAACTTTCAAGCTTCATAGTAAGTGATTTCAAGCCCCGTTTTTAATGTTCTTTACATTTTTAAAATCCTCGTAGCTCGATTTACCTATTTCTACTATTATTTCGAGTTAGGGTTTATGTTTAAAAATTTAGCCATGAATGATAGGCATGTATTTTGATGTTTTATGGTAGAATATGAATGTTTGAAGTTAGGAGAACGATCTTTTCTAAGCGATTTTTAGCGAAAATGAGCAAAACAACATAATCGATAAAAATACCTATTGTTCATAATTATGTGTAAGAATGAGAATTTGATGATACCATAGAAGAGAAAAATGATCAGCATGTCATTAAACATAAGAATAAGGGCTGAAATTAAATTTCCGAGCCTTGGGGCAAAATCGTAATTTTGTAAAAGTTAGGGGGCAAAAATGTAATTTTTGCATAATGTGATTTTTGGATTGAAATAAATAGTTCGAGTGTTAATTGAACTAAATGTGTTGTTATAGATCAAGAAAGGCGTGGAATCGACCTCGAATGGGGGAAAGAAAAAGCTTTGGACTAAACTGCAAAATTTCTATATTTTGCACCGAGGTAAGTTTGTACGTAAATAAATCATCGATTTCTTTTACGTTATTGTATTTTGATAACATGTGGAATATAGCCGCCATCAAATGGTTATTTGATGTAAGTTATGAATTTAAATTGATTTCGGATAATTTAGTAAAATGTTGGAAAAGTGAGAAATTTCTGTTGAACCTTCTAATAAAAAACGATACAAATGAACTATTGTGTGGTCACGTGTGTAGTACTAAGTGCAAAGCACTACGTGTACCAGATTATTGGCCGCATGTGTAGTACTAAGTGCGAAGCTACTATGCGTGCCAGCCGTGGTCATGTGTGTAGTACTAAGTGCAAAGCTACTACGTGTACTAGATTATTGGTCGCATGTGTAGTACTAAGTGCAAAGCTACTATGCATATCATATAGCTTCGCTACACGTGTGGAAATGGGAAAATGTTCAAGTAGTGGTGTATCTCATTGTTATTCCGATGAGTTCAACGGAAATTGATTTAAATGAAGATACATGTGAAAGTGATTATGTGATGAATAAGTGCAAGTATATGTTTATTTGAATTTATGAGCAATATGCTCGATAAGTGAGCGAACCTTAGTAAAATGGAAAGGATTGAGCGAAATATGTAAGAGTGAATTTTTGTAGTAAAACAATGTTGGACAAAGAGAGTTGCATAATTTTGAAAATTCACCAAAAATCATGGAAGTAGAATTAAATCTCAAATAAATTATGGAATTAAAGCTTAATGGGTCTACTTTCATATAAAAGAAACAGGGAAACAAAAGACTTCTATATTATGTGATAATTGAATTCTTGTGAAACAGTTCTGAATGAAATTAAGATCCCCTGTTCGACTTTAGAAATTCACCATAAATTGTACAAAAATTATTAAGAGTCATACCATATATGCATGAATTCCTTATTGAGTCTATTTTTAAGGGAAATAAACGGCATGGTCGTTGGAATCTTGTACAGGGAGAAATTTTGTTCGTAATGTACAGGTGTTAGAGTAGTCATACCCTGAAATAGGGAGACTTTAACTAATAAACTGTACTAATTGGCCCGACCAAAAATTCTAGAAAAAATTAGTAAATATACTTATGAGTCTAGTTTCAAGGAAAATTTATGGAATTGAGTTTCGAGATATGTAGCTCAAGATATGATTTTTCTTTTAACTGGACTCTAGAAAATAGCTTTGTCATCAATATATGTAACCATATACTAGTATGATTGTTTTACTTTGATAAATTATATATCAATTTAGTACTTACTTACTAAGCTATATGCTTACCATCTTTTCTTTTTCTTGTTTTATAGAATTATTAAGCCACTCAAGGGATTTTGGAGATCGTCGGAGACTCATCTACACTATCAATACTTTTGGTATTTTGTAATCACTACTTTGGAATTATGGCATGTATAGAGAGAGACTAATCATTTTGTTATATGTCATAATTAATTTGTTTTAAAGTATCATTTTTTTTAAAGTTTAAAATCTACATGTATCTATGTATATCTGTTAATGCTATCAACTTTAGTCTAAGCTAAAGTAAGTAAATTGAGTAAGGTCAGGTTAATGTGTGAATTCATGTTTTCGTGAATGGTAATGCTCCGTACCTTATTTCGGTCTAGAATATGGGTATAAGGTGTTACAAATTTGGTTTGTGTAGCTGAATGCAATATTGGGTGAGAAAGATGGCTTGGTAAATAGCCTATTTTTTATCCACACGGGCAGAGACACGAGTATGTGTCTCAGCCGTGTATGACACATGGTCAGGTGACACAGCCGTGTGTCCCCTAGTGTTTAATTAGAAACCAAGTCAGTATGCTCCACATGGCCCAACACACGGGCGTGTGACTTGGCCGTGTGGCATAAGTCAATATACCCTACAGTTTTGGCACAGCTTAGCACATGGCCTAGCACACAAGCGTGTGAAGCCATTTCAAATGGTACACAGGCTAGTCACACGGGCGTGTGGTTGGCTGTGTGACCCAAGTCAGGGAGTTACATGGGGTCAAACACGGCCATGTGATCCCATTTCGAATGTCCACACGGCCTATGACATAGGCGTGTCTTTGGCCGTGTGAGACGCACGGTCGGGCCACATGGGCGTGTGTCCCCTGTATTTTGAAATTTTTTTATATTTTCCAAAAATTTTCTAAGTTATCGATTTAGTCTCGAAACACTTCTAATGCATGATTTAGGCCTCGTAGGCTCGTATTAGGGACTGTATGATTAATTGTGAATGACTTTTATTTGGAATTGGGGAATGTATGTGAAATGTATGATTATTTATGAAATAAGTCTGGTAATGCTCCGTAACCCTATTCCAGCGACGGGTACGATTTAGGAGTATTCCAATTTGGCTACGGAAAAGTAAAATGAAGAAGAAGACTTATTTCTTTACTTAATTTTTGTTTTGATTTTACCTTAATTACAAATTTTCCACTAAAACATATTATTTTGTCATTTTCCATTAATTTACCATCCCAATATATCAATTGGGGTATATTTGCTACTTAAGTCCTTCATTTATTAATTAAGCTATTTCATCACTTAAATGCTATAATTAACATATTTTGCACTTTTTATAATTTAGCCATTTTTTCTTTAATTAGCTATCTAATCGTTAATATTTCAAGACCAAATTTTAATATGACTCAAATGACTCCATAAATATTCTAAAAATAATATTTACAAGTCAAAACAACGGAAATTTATGGTCCTGAAACCAGTGTTCTGTCAGCACTAAAAATTGAGCTGTTATAACATAGCAGGTACGTTCCTTCTAATATGTAAATAAAAAGATCCTTATTTAGAATATGCTTCTTTTACGTTTACCCTCACTTTTTGTATATCTAATCACCTCATTATTCACAGTTAAATCATGGTCTTGTATAACACTTTATCATATCCCATAGATACACTATGCCTTACTGATCTTTCTAATCAGACTTACAAGCCATTCTAAACGCGCTAAATTGTTTAATATAGAATTCGCCACAATTTTCATTCCTTTAGGATACGCCATCGAGAGCCTTATTATGATACGTCACAAGGGTACTGTTTTTAGAATTTGCCATGTAAGATGTTCCTTTAGAGTATGCCACCAAGGCTAATTTCTCAAATTATTGCCACAAAGGCTAGCATTGCTAGGTTCGCCACAGAGGCTATCCCTCCATAATTCACCATAAAAGCGTTCCTTTCATATTCCGCCACAAAGGTTTTTCTTTCATATTACACCACAAAGTCTTTCTTTCATATTATGCCACAAAGTTTATCATTGTAGGGTTCACCACAGAGGTTATCCCTTCATGATTCGTCACAAAGGCATTCCTTTCATATTGTTCCATATAAGCGTTTCATTCTTGACGTGTTTACGATATGGATTTGCCTAAACTCATGTTATATGAAGTTTGCCCATCATCGTCTTAGGACACGTAAAGAACTCCATTGGGTAATCACCTTTCTTTAGTTCTTTTCATATGATATCATAGCCCAACTATGGTCTTACACAATATGTTGTCATGGCCATGGACTTTTCCTTTCATATATTGTGTTTAAAGTCTCGACGGACCCCTTTAAACAATACCACGAAGACAGACACAGACTCACTTTACAGACCACTCGTGCACTAACACAAATCACTCTAATCCTTTAACATATCATACCCCATAACACACATCCGAGACACATATGTAACCAAACCTAAACTTCTCAAATTCCATATCATAACACGTATTCTATTTCAACAATTGCTCATACGGTTACATTACCATTATACTATACTTTTCTAGCTTTGGTTTCATTATTCAACTAGTTTCTATAAAAATAATTCATGCAAGAGTCAGCTTAGAGACTCACCTGACATCCACAAATAGCAGCTTGAACTCCAGATCCAACAAGAAATTGCAGTTACCACTGCTTAAAAAATAGAAGAGTACCATTAAAACTCATTCTTAGCCCTTTTTCCATGAACACAAACCCAAATAATCCCTCATATAAAGCATTACTTTCTCTTCTTACTGTTCAGACCTTTACGGTCCTAATCTTTCATAGCATAACATGTAAAGCCATAAAACTTACCTTGACATGGAGTAACTATTGACAGAGACCTAGATCTACAACTTTAGCTTGAGGGAGAAAGAAACATTGTAAGTTCTTTAAGATTCAGGTAACAATATTTCTTGAGGAAGGAAGAAGAAAAACTCTCTTTTCCAACTTAAGTATCTATAAAAACAACCTAATCCCTTATTGGAACCTAACACGTGTCTAAAATTTCAGGACCACTTTAATAAAATGGTTTACAACTATAAATGGAAATTCAGTATTTTTTATATTTTTGGTCCAACACTTTGTTCCATCCTAGCTACCTCATTAGTACGTAACTAACTTGATAACCCAATAAACTGGGCAAACAATACCTTTGGCGACAACCCAATTCACCCAAATATCCTCATTATTTTTACTAATATCTTCTTTTCTACAACTCAACACATTCAGAGAATAATCCTTACATAATACTATAATGTCAACTATGTGCCCAACCTATACACCAAAAGCATCAATTGGGTAGATAGCACTATGCCACTAAGATTACTTTCAATTTACTTGTCAAATTAAGGAGTCGCCAAAATAGGGTGTTACATGTGCTAATGTTGTTTAATATATTTGTTGATTATTTATGCCAAATCTTTGTTTAATAGTAATGTTTAACCGTTGTAATACCTTATAGCTTGAGTTAGGTAACCGGATCAGGTATAGGGTGTTACAAATTAACTTTTTTTTGTTTTAACAACAATGATCAATATAAATTTTAATTTTCTTATCAATGTTAGTTTGTTTTGCACCCCTAAGTAAAGTTTTGTTTTGCACCCCTAAGTAAAGTTATAAAATTCTTAAAAAAATTGAAGCAAATAAGAATATAAAAGCCAAAAGTAAGGATTTTGTCATTCATTTAATATAAGAAAGCATTAAGTACTGAGTTACCTATATACTAGCTTTTGCTATTCCCTAAAAAATGGAGTTGGTAACCTAAAGCCACCACTGTATAACTAATTGTCAATATAATGGAAGTGACCTATATACCTTACGACAAATAAAAAAGATGACCCCATGTAAACATACCCTATACATTGGGGCCAAAAACCTTGACATTAGTACCAGTGAACAAAATAGTAGCTAATGCTTCTTACAAAATTTCAAAAGATAAAAATGAAAACTAGAGTATTAATTCCTTTATGGTTCTTTTTGTGGCCCTTTCCTTCTCTATTAAGAAATTAAACTACTATTCTACTAGACTTAGTCATCCTTGGTATCCATCTAGCATTGTTGAGATGTGTAGTTATGTCCTCTCGAGTGTTGTTATACTAATCCCCAAGAACCCTCGACCTAATCTACAATTAAATACTCTAACAAATCATTCATGTTTTCCTTTTCACATTTTATTTGCACATTTTTCTTCTTTTGCACACTTAGTTCCTGAAACAAAATAAAACAATTAGCTTATATAGAGGGAATACACAAAAAGCACATTATCAACAAACAAACTTAACAAATTATTGGCAAGTACGACAGTGATCACCCTAAAATAATTACTAGCTTAATGTAAACTTTGGAAAACCAACACGACAAAGATCAATATAAACATTCTTAATAGCCAACATGATAGTATAAATTTGACTGTGAAAACATGATTGTAGCTAGACTTAGCAATATCAAATACAAGGAAAAAGTAACCAACACCATAACACAAAATGACACAAATATATGAGTTGTTAGGTCTAAATGTGGCTATAGCCCTCTAAAAACTAGAGATACAATCAGGATGAAGGAATTTAACCACTACTCAATGAATAAGCCAAAACTTAAATACCTAATAGTAATTTTAGAAGCAAGAAAATCTACAATTAATTTTCTCAATGATGCCATTACCTAAGAATACTTCATATAATCATATCAAGCTTCATTTCACTGATATCAAAATCTAAAATTCTTACTTCTACCATATCAGATAACTTCGCATGCAGTTTCTTAATATACTTCAAAGCCTTTGGTGACAAATTCTCAAAAACCCTTATCCTAATCTTCACAATTTCTGTAAGCCATCACTTTGACTCTGTGACAACCCTAATTTGACCCAAGTCGGGAAGTGGTCTCGGGACTACAAAACCGAGTCATAAAAATATTTAGCCGTCATATTTTATGTTTATTATATGTGAATATAAATGTGTGAAAGTTTTAAGTTTCGATTTAGTCGATTGCATGTGAATTTAGTTAATAGGACTTATGTGTGACACTTTTGAAATGTGATAGGTAAATCCATAAGGATCTATTTAAGCATATATTGGAAACAATGGTTTTGCATGTCAAATAAACCTTTTTATACCTAGTGGCTGGCCATGATGATTGTTGTTGGGTAAAATGTGTTTAATTAAATATTAAAATAAGGAATCTCATTGTTTGAAATAAAATAATAATTAGTAAAATAAGGTAAAAAAAAAAAGAAAGAAGTAAAGGAATGCTCATCTTTCTTCTTCATTGCCGAAAATTTGAGAAAGAAAAGCTTGAAAAAGAAACAAGGCATTCGGCCATAGCTACTTCCATTTAAAGGTATGCTTTGTGATATATTTTTTTAATTGATGATGAGATTAAGTTGATAAGAGTATGGTTTAGTTAGCCCATAGTTAAGATTTATGAATTCTTGAGTATATATATAACCTTTTGACAAGTAGATAAATTTGGTTAATTGATGAATTTTGAAGGATGTTTGATATGTTAAGGTAGCCTAGTTGAATAAGTTGATTTCATTGTTGGAAGTGCATTATGGAAAGGAATCGGCTATTAAGTTGTGTTATAAGGCCGAATATGGTTTTGGATATTTGGGTAATGTATGTGTTTTTAATTGATGGAATGAAGAGGATGCCTTAATTGTGTTAAGAAAAAATTGTATGTTAAAATAAGGTTTGCTAAGCTAGCTATTAAGGTGAAATACAAATGTTAGTAATTGATTTCTAGTGTATATATATGTGTATTAGCCTTAATCTTGAACTTGAATAAGGGTTCAACACCATGTATTGTATTGAGATTGTTGGAATGAATTTATAGATAATTATTTGATGAATTCGATTGATAGTATACATGCTTAAATAAAATGTATACAAGGAATGTTTGAAAGAGTGATTTGGTATTAAACCGCTTGGGGACAGCAGCAGCAGTAAGGTGATTTTGGAAAATCACCATAATTTGTAGGAGTTGAATTAGAAGCTGGATAAATTATGTCATTAAAGATTGAAGAGTCTAGTTTCTTACAAAAGAAACTACAAAAACAAAAGAGTTACCGATCTTGAGATATTTGAAGTAATGTGGGGCTGAGTCAAAATGACTACTAGATTCCCTGTTCTGTTTTTATAAAATCAGTATAAATTGTACAAAAATGGCCCTAAGATAAAATTTATATGCTTAAACTCCTTGATGAGTCTAGTTTCAAATGAAATAAGTGAGAACATGTTTTGAATTTTGTACAATGAGAAATTTGAATTGAAGTGAAGAGTGGTCAGTTTAGTCAAGCAAAGAAACAAGGTGAACTTTAAGAAAAATCTGGTATTGTTGGGCTAAACTAAAAATTATAAAAATTTTATGGATAATAGATAAATGAGTCTTCTGTCAAGAAAAATTTACGGCAATCGATTTGGAGTTTCGTAACTCCAATTATAAATACTTTACTGACTGTTGCTCAAGAAGTTAGCTTATAGGGAAAATGTAATTATATTGTAAACATTAAAGAAAATTTGTTAATGGATTAATTATCAATTTTTATAAAGCTTACTATAAACTATATGTGTGAAAGCTGAATCTATATGTATTACATGTTGAAAGTAATACTTTAATAGTCGATTAATGACTAGTTTAAATTTGTTGAATTTAAAGCTCAAGAGCATAGGGGGCAATTTCAGATAAGGGGAAAGAGAAAGTAGCCGAGTAGCCACTTCGCAACCGTTCAAGTATATCCGAGGTAAGTCTTCGAGTAATGGAACTTAGTCTATGAGTTGATAAATCTTGATCATATTTAAGCATAACAATTAGTCTATGACATAATGGTTTTACTTGATTTATGTAGTGAGATAAATAGCTTGTACTTATGATTTGTAATTGAATAGTTATTGAAATTGTGTTAAATGGCAAATCGAAATCGTGCCCTCATATGGGTCTATTGAGCCGAAAGTGGAATGGTTATTAAGCTTGTTGTGCTTGTGTTCTAGTAATGCGAATGAAATACCGATATGTTAAGATGATAAGACATATGCATGATAAATTGAGACTATATCCGGGCTAAGACCCGCAGACCTTGCGTGAGTGTTATATCCGGGTCAATTCCCAAAGGCATACGTGCTGGTCATTATATTCGGGTTAAGTCCCGAAGGCATACGTGCTATTTGTTATATCCGGGCTAAGTCCCGAAGGCATTCGTGCTAGTTGCTATATCCGGGCTAAATCCCGAAGACATTCGTGCTGATTCGAAAATTGGTGATACGGCTGTAATAATTCCAAATATGTAAGTTCGAAATTCTAAGATGATAAGGTATGTTTTATATATATATACATTGTAAAGGTTGATTTGGTTTTAAATGTATTCGTTAAATTGAATAGTGAACTCCGGGTCGGACCTTAGGGTTTTATGAAATATTTAGCTTATTCAAGGTACGATATTGTTGACCTAAATGAAATTTAGTCAGGTATGACTCTGTGTGTGTGAATATAATGATTGAAGTGTGAGGTAACATGACCATGGAGTTTTATGTTTATGTATTTAATTATCTTATTAATGTTATGTTTTAGTTGTTAATGATTTCATTACTTAAACTTACTAAGCATCGAAATGCTTACTCTGTCATTTAAATTCTCTGTTTTATAGATCTCACTCGTTAGCTATCGATCTCGGGGATTTCAAAGACGAAGTCATCCACACTATCTAAGCCCATTTGGTACCTTGTAGTTGAACTTTAAAAGTGGCATGTATAGGACTGACTTTTGATGTTAAATACGTATCTTTTGTTGATGTGTATATATATATAGCCATGCGAAAATGGCTTGTTATGTTATTATATAAGTTCCACCTAGTTAGTATGTATGTGTAGTTGATATATAATCAATGTTTTAAATATTTCGATCGAATTGAACTTGTGAAGGAATCGAGATAATTATTAACTTAAGATGACTCCTGGTCTGTTGTATGAATGGAATTGGGTTCTATTGGTATTCAAATGGAATTATCTGCTTGTTTGGTAATACTTATTAAATCCTTCCGGCGAAGGATACGGGATTAGGAGTGTTACAGACTCACTATATCCTCCCTTTTCTTTTTAAACACCTTTTACTGTCACTATCTAATAGCTTTCTTTATGTCCTTCATCGACACTACTCTTTCTAGATTCCTCATCAATGAAACCTTATACTTTGCATTCCACATTATATAATGGTTATCTTAATCCTAATTTAATATTTATACTTTTTTTATCTTCCTAGAAAAAAAATTCTTTAAGTAATTTCTGTAGATCAATTGAACTGATTTAGGATTTTTTTACCATTCCAAAAAATCCCAATTCCCCTTCAAAACTTAAAAATTTAACCTAAGTTTTTATTTTTAGGGATTAAAACAGCATAGTTCTGTGCTAGTGATTTAAATTTTTAAGAAAACAAATTTAATTATATGTAAAATGAAATACCTACGAAATGATTTAGTCAACATTCCGTTTAAAATTTAACGAAAAAGTGATCGAAACGATCAAAGTTTTTAATGGCAACATTTAAATTGACAATTTTTTTTAAATGATGAAAATAAAACGCGATAATGCTAAATTGAGTATTTGGGTAATTTAGTCTAAATTCTTTTGAGCTAATAACATAATAATTAATTAAGGTAAATAATTAGATCCTCTCCATTAATGTTAAGCCCATTGAAATCTTGCCACGTAAATAGTTCCTCTGCACCCAACCCCTCAGTCTCTCCTCTCGGCACTCGGCTCTCGGCTCTCGCACTACCCACTTCAAACATCATTCCATCCATTATCGAGGATCTGCAAAACCAAGACTTTCAATTTTTGTTCTTTTGAAAAGAAAATAAAAAGAACGAAGGAAATCCCCTCCTCTCTCAACTAAAGCGATGACCGACTCCATTGAACCATCAACTTCAACGAGCGACCCCAATTCGAATTCGACTCCAACCCCGACCATTCTCCTCCACCCGCGACGCGAGCCTTTTGAGCACGGCCTCCTACCCATCCAGAAGCTCATATTCACAGACCCAGTTCAAGCCCTAATCCAGCTCAAGGAAAAACTCTCATCGTCCTTAGCTCTCCGAGTCGGCTCGGCGGCCCTCGCTGACGCGCTTCAGATCTCATCGGACCATGCGCGTCTCATCCTCGACACTCTCTCCTCGGTTCTCCACTCCGAATCCGACCCACTCGTTACCGCCCGGCCCGAGGATGTCGACTCCATCGGAGCTGATTTGCGTGATCTGGTCCTGTTTTTGTACATTCAATCGTATAAGAGACTTTTGCCGCGCTCGCACAAGGACTCCGCTGCAGTTGCCGATGTTTGGCCTTCCACGTCAGCTTTCGACGGTTACTTGTCGGCTCTTTCGCCTTTGCAGGTAAGGAGTTTAATCAACTCGCCTTTCGTTTTGATAAATGTGGGTTTTCTAATTTGGATTTGTGGTTGTTGAAAATTAGGTGGTTATTGATTTAATTTCAATGTCATTTTAACAATAGCATCAGATTCATGCAACTTTTATGAAAATGAACATCTTCGTTTCGGGGCTGATAAAAGTCACGAAATATTGACTCTTGATTGGCATTTGGGAAACAATCATATGCTTCTGTTTATGGTTTGGCAAATTGAAAGATATCTCTTAGGATTATGTTACTCCTTTCGATAATTGAGGCTATGTTTGGTGTTAATCTTATCAGTGGTTTTTTTGTTTTTTTTTTTTGGTTTTGGAAAAGAAGCGAAAATGTCTTTGATGATACAAAAGCTAATAATGTTTTTGAAGAATTAAAAGTTTAATATTTAACTTTTTCATACCTAAAATGCATGATTATACATCAGGATTTTCTAACATGATTTGTTGTTTGTCCCACCTCTTTATTCTGCTAATTATCTCAGTAATGCAGATTTCACTGTCTGAACGTTTGCTATAATTATGGTTCTATTTGCTGTTAGAAGTCACTGACCAGAGTCTTTTAGTTCATGTGAGCACTTCGACTTAACCTTGGTGGTTCCTCTTATCACAGCTTGTCCGCAGCAACACTCGTCGGTTTATGCCATCACAGGCTGATGAAGAGGCCCATCAATTGTCCTATCTACAAAAGCACTTGGCTAACATTCTCTCTCTTTTGTCAGAGCCTGTGGAGGGGGAAAGCGAAGAGTCTATGGTTTGTAACATTGCTTCTTGCTATTTGAACTCTGAATTTTGATGTTCTCTTCCTGTTTTGTTTTTTTTTTCAATTTCAAGAAAAACTCAAATATTTGAGATATATATCAAGGATTGCATTTTTTTTCTCAGTAATTTTTTTTGTTTTATTTTGACTATTTATTTGTCTTTGTAGTTCATTTATGAAAATAACTGTCATTTTAAAAGGTGAAGAACAGATGAATCTTTTCAGTGGTTGCACTTTGTAGAGCCAAATATTGATGCCAAATACTAATGAGCTGGGATGTAGATCATGCTGCCTATAAAATGTCTTGACATGATTTATTTTTTGTATTTGAAGGAATAATCTGGCTCGTCTTACTAGAAAACTCAATAAGACTATCTGTTATGAAACAATGGAATCCTCATTGTGCACTTTTTCTCCTTACATGTTTCCTTTGCTTTAGATTGGTTTGCAACCAAAAATTGGCTTGTTTTAGTTCCAAACCTGGTTTTATGATGGATGGAAAAATTGGAGGTGTCATTTGCATGACTAAAATAATAAATATGAATATTTTTTACCAAAAGAGGATAAAAGAACTCGTTCCCAGATTTTGAGCTGAAACTTTATTTGTAAGTGTTCAGAATGTAAACTGGAGATTTTATGAATATTTTGTTATTTTTTGTCCCTACCTTCTTCCTCTCACATGACTTTCCATATTTTGATTTGTTTTCTTCTCTTTATCCTTCCTCCTTTTTATCAGCTAGACTGTCATAACTCTCTTATTATGTTTCTTGATTGATCTTTCTTGTTGCTATGGCTTGGTTTGCTCATTGAAATACCATTCCTTCAGGTTTTAACCATGGAAGGATTTGAGCACCTTGGATTTCTGATTCATTTTGGTGATAAGGGATCTGAAGGAGTTCCTTTAAGCCAAGCTGCTCCCTTTTTTGCTAATTCTGATCCAGACATGCCTGCTGTACCTGTGCTGGCATCACAAGTTCATGATTGGCTTCTAGAGATCATAGCTGCTTCTTTGGAGCATGTTTCTGAAAAAAATTCTGCAAAAGAAAGTGGTTCTCCAAGCAGCTCTGATCAGGATATTGCCATGTCTGATGCTAGTCCAAGTTCTGCCAAAGCCTCACAAAGTGCGAGGAGTTCTTTTTTCATCGAGGGTGTCTCTAAATCATCTTATGTAAAACAGGCATCAGATCTTAAAAATTCTTCTGTGAAGGTTAGCTTATATTTGCATTGGCATTTAGTGAAACCTGGAAATATACGAGTTATTGCTGTGTAATGTTTTTCTTGATTCTCATTTAAATGCAGTGACCTACACCTCTGAAGGTACTTTATGATCTAGATTTTTTATTGATCTCCATGTTATTGTCATTTAACTACTGTATAGAATCTGTTGGAGAAAAAAGAAAATAGAAACTCATATTAGGTTATTATATATATGCAACCATCTTATAGGTATTGGGATGGTTGTCTGTTTGGTGCATATTTCATGGATGAGATAAGATTTAGATGCCAGTATAGGCGGGGATATTTTCTTTTGTGTTACTTATAATCAAATAATGTGGTTTGAGGCAGAAAACAACAACAATAGAAAGAAGTAGGGGGGATCAAACAAGTAGGAAAGAAGATGGAACTCTAGAAAACTTAGGTTTAAAAAAAACCTCTAGTTTTCCGTTAATTGAAAGAACATAATTAGAATAATAGTAATGGCTGTAAAGCCTACAACTTATTTATATAGGCTTTCTTGCAAATAAAGTTTTATTTCTAGCCCTAGGTTTAAACCCTAAAGATAGCTAATACCCTAGCCGTCTATAATATATGTCTAATACTTAAAATAAATATTATAAAGTAAAATTGAAATAATAAAATATTATAATATAAATAAAGCTCTTGCATCAATAAAGATGCTATACTTTGTAAATATAATTGTTGTCTGTATTCTGTATTCCTTTAGTCCATGTTTCTTTATTTGTGGAATGATGTACACGTGGAGAGAAAAAGATTGATTACGTACAAGGCTGGAATGGTAGCTGTCTTACAGTATGTTGCTTTGACTCTCTTATTTTCCTTGAAGTACCCATCTCTGACATGTATTTGAACATGGATATGAACATATGATCCTTCAAATATATGAACAAAGTTAGAAAAATTTAAACATACCCGTGCAGGAAATGTACCCTTATCTGACACTTGCTGTCGAGTTTGAACAAATATAAGTCTTGCATAATATGTCTTACTTGAAACAAGAAGCACGAAGGTGGAGCACTTTTTACATATGGTGCAATTAGTCCTACCTTTTTAGTGTTAGTGACGTTTGGATTTTTCATATCGCAATATTTTCAAGTTTTATGATAAATTCTTCCTTTATCAATTATGGTTTAATCTTTTTTTTAGATGTCTGTAGTAGTGCTTGAATGCCAAACATCAACTGCAATCTGTTGAATTTTGGCACTTTGACGAACTTTCTGATTTCTTGTAACCCATTAAGTAGGATAAGAACCTTTCCTTGCTTGAGGCTAAACACTTTTATTCCTTCATGTTTTGGCATTTTTTGCTTTCGGTAAAGGTTTTCTTCAACCCATTATTTTGCGAATGCTTAGCTTGCTTTTATACCAAAAATAATTGATATAGGGATATGCTGACAACTTCTGTCAATCCTTGATTATTGTTTGATATTTATGTATTTTGTCTTAAAACACCTCTAACTTTACATGATTATAATTTCAGGTCATTAATTGCCATGACTCAGTCATTTACGTTTTAGCACCTTTAAGATATGCCACCATATATGGATGCTCTGATGCTACTATAGTTCTTGGAGCTGTTGGAAAGGTATTTTGCCTTTGTGGTGTACTAATTATGGACTAGTGGAACTACTGTAATGTGGAATTTGGATGCAGATAGTTTTTCTTCATTTAATTTAGTTTTGGTGCATGGCATTACTGACAATATTTCTATGGGATTTAGAACTGTATCCTGGAAGAACATTTATTCTGATACTTCTTATTCACTATTATATTGATTGGAAAATGTACGTCACTATTAAATAATTTATTAAGTTGTTTCTTTGTTTCCAAAGGCACCCTATTGAAAGGCGATCTGGCATCTTACTGTTTTATTCCTTATGTTCTGACTTAGGATATGGCTATTTGTATATCTCTGATTTCATTTGCCTAGCACCTAGTAGTAATCTATGAATTCACTTTCAGAGTGTCTCTGGATCTAATGTAAAGACGTTGTATCCTCCATTTGAAAATCTATCATCTAAGGTTGCTTGGTCTGTTTTTATTTGAATACATAGAATAGTCCTCTTCATCTTTGCTCCATTACCTGGCAATGCCAAAATTAGTAAAATGAATTTGTATGAACTGAAATATGGCCATTCACATGTGCAAAAATCAGTTTCTATTGCTAAGATCATTGAATCAACAACAAATGATTTCCGGTCCTACATGCTATATGCCTATGCCTTCTCTGTGTTAAGTCTGTTAAAATTTGATGTTGGTTTCACTTAATGTTTTCCCTCTTGTAATCTTGTTTGCAGTAGTTATTTTCTTATGGAAATGATTTATGTTCCACCACACATTTTTTTTTTCCATGTTTTAATAGTACTTCCTTGTAAAACAATCAATGTAATGTTTATACCCCTTAATGAACAACCCATTTTCTAGTTCAATTATGACTTGCTCTCAGTTCACAAATAGATATGTTATTTTTCTTTTATTGCAGGCAGTGAGAGTCGAGCACTGTGAACGAGTTCATGTTATTTTAGCTTCAAAACGAGTTTGCATTGTCAATTGTCGTGAGTGTATCTTCTTTTTGGGAGTGAACCAGCGACCCCTAATTGTTGGCGATAACCACAAGCTACAGGTAAGTGATCCACAAGCATCCTCTTTTGTCAATGCAACAAGAATTTAATGTGATCACATAGTTCAACTTGAGTTTTGGGATGAGAATTTGTAGAGAACCTATTTCTATGTAAATGCCAACTAGTCTTATTGTAGGGGATTGACCCGGGGGTGGAATTCAAATTTGTATTCAAGCTTAGCTCGGGTAAGTTAACCAAGCTCCAAGCTGAAAATGAGCTTTTTGCTCATAAGTCATAGATTCCATAGAAGCTTCAATTGTAAGGCATGATGTGCTTAAAAATAGATGGCAAAATCCACTAAGATTTATAAAATAGGCCATGTTATCTCAATGGTTGTTGACTTGGGTCTTCTATGTGCTAATGTGCATAATTGGTTGCAAAATGGGACAACTTAGAGCGGTATAGATCAACCATTTCCCTTCCCTTCCTTATTTAAGTGATATGGGATTTTATTAAAACAACAAAAGGTTTCCCCTTCCCCAACTCCTTACCTTGTTTGTTTTCCTCTTTTAGGCTCATAAAAATCTGTCTACCTAAATTTTTCAAAACTTTATGTAAGATTTTTAGCACATGTAGTTTACTTTCTCAATAATATCAAGATTGTTATAGAGAAGAAAAAATTATTTCTGAATAGTCACTCAAGTAGTATGTTAGGTAAACACGTGTGATGAGGTTTAGGGAAATGACACTGGAGTTTTATATTATTGTGTTGTTTTATTTATTAATTATTAGGCATATGATACACAACCAGGGCCTAGAATTATTGGCAATCTTTAGGGTTTAGATCTAGGGCTAGGAACAAAGCTTTATTCGCAAGAAATCCTATATAAATAAGCTGTAAGCTTTACAGCCAACATTATTATTCTGAATATTTTCTTTGAATTAATAGAGAGAAACTAGGGGTCTTTTATAACCCTACGTTTTCAAGAGTTCCAACTTGTCACTAACTCGTTTTACAGGCCTAATTCTATTGATCTACTGTTGTTTTTCCTAAACCACACTAATTTTGGCATTAAAACCTAATTAGGGTTTGATATTAAGCCATGGTTGGATGTGTTAGAGGTTGAGCAGGAAATCAGCATCAAGAAACAGAATTGGCTGTGATACGTGTGATTGAAGAATTTTTGCATTCAATTTTGCTTGGCTGCCACAAGAACATGTGGGAACCAAATGGAGATTCTGGAAGGTGCCCACAACCAGTTGCACATGCCTGAAGGTAGTCCTGCTGATGAATCTTGATCAATACAAGACCCTTCTAGAGAATGTAGGAGATGTAACTGGAGTTTGAATTTGCCCGAAAAGAGGAGTTGGTGTCGCTACAAGAATTCGGTGGCAAATTGATCCTTTTGGACATGCTGCGGTACAGGCTTACTTATTGTGTGCAGAGATTGAGTTCGGCTCATTGTTCTTTGACTGCATAGAATATGAAGACTGGATTAAGCAAAAAAAAAAAAAAAAAAAAGAAAAAGAGAAAAGTCTTGAACTTATTTGGCTAGGTTCTAAGTTCTAACTTCTAACAGCCCCGGCTCATCTGCTCAGATATTTGCTGTAGCATTTCCCGAAAATTATGGACCTCCACCAGATTGTGCAAATGCTTACTGGACAGGGTACTTTACAAGCTGATCAGCTTTAAAATTCTCTTTAGAGTAATGAGCAGCTACTATCTGGCAACAAGGCAACTTGAATTTTTCAAAGGGGGGAATGATAGATGTTGTGGCTATTGCTTAACATCATGATGCTGTTACAGGTACTGAGAAGCAGCACTTGGCCAGTGATTATGCAAAATGGCCATCAATGCTAGACAAGGAGCTGATCAAAGTTTTTCTAGCCAAGGAAAGTGATGCAGGAGTTTTATATTATTATGTTAGTTTTATGTATTATTAGACATATGATAGATGTCTAGGGCCTAGGATTATAAATTCTCTTTAGGTTTTAAATCTGTGGCTGGGAACAAAGCGTTATTTGCAAGAAAACCTGGTAACTTAACTTGCAAGGAAGCCTATACAAAAATGCTGTAAGCTTTATAGCCAACATTATTATTCTGATTATTTTTCTTTGAATTAACAGAAAGAAATTATAGGGTTTTTTTATAACATTACAACTTTTTTTGAGTTCCAACTTGTTTTAACTTGTTTTACTGCCCTAGTTCTATTGATTTACTGCTGTTTTCCCCTAAAGCAAACCTTTTATAGAGGAAACAGCAGTAATTCAATAGAATTAAGGGTGAAAAACAAGTTAGAAGTTGGAACTGTAGTTAGAAATATAGGGCTATAAAAACCTCTAGTTTTTTAAGTCTATTAATTACGAGAACAATGAAGTTATTTGTAAATCTATTTTACAGCTTATCTATTTGAGGGTTTGGGGGATTTTTTTCTTGCCATTTTTTAATGCAAATTGCTGATATCACTATGTTAGACAGTATGTAGAATATTAGGGTTTTCAATGGATATGTAATTCCGCTGGGGTCTATTTAGCATATTCCATAGCTAATTAAGCTGCAAAATAGAATATGGGCTCTTGCAGACCATTGGTTGACAGCACTCCCAAGAGAGCATTCCTTGATTTTTTCCCAGCTGGTAGATGGGACTTTCGGATCATTGATTAATCTTTAATGGGTTTTTATGTTTTAGACTCATCTTTCTATTGTCTTCAGTTGGTTTTGGGGTGTTACACTGTTATGAAGTTATGAAATTCTTGTGTTGGTTTTGGTTGTTATCACTCTTATGGGCTTAATCACTCAGGAAGACTTAACAGTTGGGAAATTCTTAACATCAGGTGGCACCATATAACACGTTCTATTCTCAGCTGGAGGAACACATGACTGAAGTTGGCATTGATGCAACTATCAATAGATGGCATGAACCTTTGGCCCTTGGAGTGATCGATCCTCACGATTCATTATCTCATCCTGCAGGAGTTGCTGATGCTCAAACCGAGTCTGCTGCATGCCTAGATCCTGATCAGTTCACAAATTTTCTGGTATGCTTTTATGTATTTCATGGCATAGCTTGGGAAATCTTCATATCTTTCTTTTCTGTTACCTTTTTATGATTTGATCTTGTTGACAGATTTTCTTTAATTTGCAGATTCCGAACTGGTTTGAAGGTGAACCCATTAAGTCAACAAGGAATAATCCCTTCCCCTTACCTGATCTGTACTTCACATCTCAACAGAGAAATGTAATTGCACTAAAGCCCAACCAAGGATGACAAAACTTTGACTTTATAGTTTGAGTTGGTTTTATCTGCATGATAGAAGAAATGTTGTGTATTTAGAAATAATGGTTGTTTTTATTGATCTTTCCAATATTGAATTGACTGAATTTTTGTTTTCTTCCTACTGTCATTGACAGAAAAAGAATTTAGGTGAGATTCAGAAAATATTGAGAGAAGCTCCCCTCGAAGAAAATCGAAAAAGAGAGTTATCATGTGCTCTTCATGTATACTTCAAAGACTGGTTATATGGTAATCCATCATCTCTATCCTTTTTGTTATGCACTTTTTAGTTCTATATGTGGTGGTGTTCATTATTGTTTTAGGTATATTCATGGTTGTAGTTTTATTTTTGTATTTTCGTAGTCCAGATTTCTTTTTGATGATAGGATGATGTAAAAATTATATGGTCCTTTCTTACTGAATTCATGATTTTGTGAATGAAGATTTTATCGTTTCAAATGAATAATGGGTAAATTCCTGTTGGTTTTGAGTATGTTCCCACACATTGTCATTAATCCTCGCCATTTGATTTTGTGATGGTTTTGCCCGTATTCAATGTCTTTTTTCCTTGTGAGGTTTTAAGTAAAATTAGGAGATCAATAAATGGTGGGATTGAACTGTCAACATTCTATATACAGTCTATGAAATTCTCAGTTCATCTGAGTTGGTTTTAAACCAAACTTTATATTGTATGCGACGAACTTAAGAGATTCTTTTAGCAAATGAGCTGAAAGGGAAGAGTTCATTTACCTAAATTTCGTTTCTTCTGTAATACAATTTGCAGCTTCAGGAAATATTCGCCAGCTGTACTGCCTACTAGGTGATTGATACCTCAAGGTAAATCTGCATATGATTAGATGAGTTATAGAAGAATGGTTTATGGCTTTCTTTTAGTTTCAATCATTTGCCGGTTGGCTCAGGTCATTTCTATTGGTACAACAGGCTTCTGAGAATCACCTTGTAATTTGGAACGGCACAAAAATTTTATGGATTGGCAATGCAATTAGATAATATGCATTTGCTAATCTCAATGTATTATTTTTTTGGATGAGTAGGAAAATAATGTTATTGTAATATTTGTTAACCTAGGTCTTCGGTTTTTGTGAATTTAAATACTTGATTAAATCTGTTCTTTCCGTCCAGGGTCTTTTGGTTCCCTTTTGTTTTGAGTTCTTGGTTCTTTCTTCAACGTTTGTTGCCTCTCTCGTATGTTGGTCAATTAGATAAGGTTAATTACACAGTTCAAAGCTTTATAAATTAGGGTGAGCTCGAGTACAAAGCCTATTTTCCATAAATGTCATCTTGGAGATATGTTAGGATTTGAATTTCAGAATTAAATGTCACTTTTTTAGAAGAGTTTGTGTAAATGGGAAAATAATTTTTGAAAAAATAGATTGATCTTTTAGAGAAGTAGATATTTTTTGAAGTTTGAATGATTGTGTAATTTTTTATCTTTTTGTTATTTGGCAAATTTTCTAGAAATCATCTTTTAAAAGTTTGATCTTAGTGAAAAATATTTTTTTTAATAATCGAAATTTATTTCATAATAAGATAAAATTCTATAATATTAAATGTCTTTTAATATTTTTAAAAATTAAAATAAAAAGTTTTATTTTTAATATTATAATATTAGGTTTGAGTAAAGTTAATTTTATATAAAAATAAAATTGTTCACAAATAAGTTGTTTTTTTTTTTTGAAAAATGATTTGTGCTTTTTAAAAAGGTAAGTTAATTTATAGGAAAAAAATATTTTTTTTATTGATATGTAAATCATTTTTCATTGATCAAGTTATTTTTCATAAAATAAATATAAAAAAATATAAAAATATTTTTCGTAAGTTATTTTACGTGAAACAAACGTACCTAAATTCTTTATTCCCATTGAACAAAACATACAATATACTATGTTTGCGAATGATTTGAATAAAAACATGATTTGAATGTTTAATTCAATTGCAACTTAAAATATTTAATTAAGTTTGTGTCAAATTCAATTGAAAAATGTTTGATCTTATATTTTATATAGAAAGTGTAAAAAACAATTTAAATCTAAAGAAAATTTATAAATCTAGAATATAAAAATATTCAAAGTTTAAATCTGGTCATTGCAATAAGAGTTTCAATTGTTTTTATATAATTTTTTATAATTTTTTTACATAAATGTTTATCTATATTTTGAGTGTGATTTAATATAGTATAAATTGTGATAATAAAATTTTGGCTTATTTGATACATTGACAATGCACTTTAGTTTGTCACATGTTCCATTTTTTATATATATATATATATATTTTAATTTATTACTATACCATATATATACACTTGTCATCAGCCCAACCTTACTTGTGGAATTTTAGTGTACCAAATATTTTCCCTAAAATTTTTATATTATATATATTAGTTACCATTAAATATTAAAGGCTTAATCCACAAATTGATACTTAAACTATACCATTTTTTCTCATCTTGGCGCCTAATTTTTTTGGTCAAGTAGTACCTAAACTACTTTTTTTTCCCAAGTTTGTACCTTCGTTAGTACCGTTAGTCAAACCATTAAATCTATTTTTTTTAAAAATGCTTAACCCACAAATTAGTACTTAAATTATACAATTTTTCCCAAGTTGGTACCTAAGTTTTATTTTGTCACAAACGGTACCTATACTATTCGTATGTTACCCAATTTACACCAAAATGCTATATTCGTAAAGCCAATAATAAACTACCACATCATATAAACTTAAACTATAACACTATGCTTATGTTCCCTTTTACATTATTTATCTTTCTTATTTTTTTCCTTTTTTTTCTTTTTCCTTTATAATGTCACGAAATACCAATAATGCTCGAAATTTTCCCTCATAAGGTTGAGACACTAGCGATTAATTCTATTTTCGAACTTCACTACTTGCTTGCTCTACTTGATGGGATTAAACAAGTTATTTCATCAATCAAAATCAGTGTTTTTAGAACTAGAACAAGAATCAATCGGGGTACTGATTTAGAGATAAGGATTGAATCAATTGACCTGCAAATTGATATAGATCAATTGAACCAAGCTAAAAAAACAAGTTAAATCGACTTTCTCTATTTTTAATTATTTTTATTTTTATGAATTTTTTAATAATTTATTTGATTAAACAGGAAGAATTGATCAAATTGGGAATTTGTGGCCGACTAGTTCGACCATAGGACCTTGTTTTGAAGAAAGATGAAAAGAAAAAGAATATATATAAGAAAAAAATGATTCCTTCTTTTTTTTCCTTTTTTTTCCACATGTCAAATTTTAAATGGTTACTTTTTCTAAATAGACTTAACGGTTTGATTAACGATTGAACTAACAGAGGTACCAACTTAGAAAACAAATAGTTTAGATACCACTTGTGACAAAATAAAATGTTTAGGTACCAAAATGGGACAAATGCATAGTTTAGGTACCAATTTATAGGTTAGGCCTATTTTAAAATACAGTTAACGGTTTAACTAACAAATGTACAAACTTGGAAAAAAAAATTAGTTTAGGTACCATTTGAGACAAAAAAAAAGTTTAGTTACCAAGATAGGAAAAAGCATATAGTTTAGGTACTAATTTGTGGGTTAAACCAATATGAAAGCATCAACTTCATGAAGATAAATGAATTTAAAGAATACCATGATATGATATTTATGTGTTGGTTTTGTCCTAAATTATTTTATTTTTTCTATTTTAGTATCTATTTCTTTTTTTGGTCACAAGTGCTACTTAAACAATTTTTTTTTTCAAATTGGTACCTCTATTAGTTCAACCGTTAGTCAAAGAGTCAAACTATTTAAAGAAAAAAGACGACCAATTAAAAATTGGCATGTGACAAAAAAAATTATTTTCTCTTTATTTGTTTATATATGTTTTTACTTATATATTTTTTTATAACACTCTATACTTGACCGGTCGTCAGGTTCGAACTATAGGATATCACAACCCAATTCATGATCTAAATATTACTTTCATTATTATTATCTGCAATAATAAAAGAATAAAGATAAAGAATACAATTGATATTGCTGTTAAGTAAATTAAAATTTCCAAGAATCTATGTCGATAAAACTTAAATTTTATATACAAAAAATTCACTAATAGGCTTCAACTTATGTTAACAAATGTCGAATATTTTGACCCCTTAGTTTCATTTACAATAAAGACCCTAAGACTCTGCCTCTGGGTCGCCCCGTGACAATTTCTGGATTCAAGCGACACTTGTTAAGTTCTAATAAGAGAAGATTGGTTATATATATATATATATATATATATATATATATATATATATATGGGTGAGAAGAGTTTTTGAGGAAGTTTTATTCTTCCTTCAATATTACTCCCTGCTTCTTTTTTCTTAAATTTGAATGTTATCTTTTCTCCTTGAGTTAGAAGCTAAGATTTTTTACTTAACTAGTGGTTGTTTCATCTCTTGGTAAGTATTATAACTTTGCATGATAAGTTTTTGAAGGAGTAAAGGTGTTAAAAATTATATGAACAGTAAGTTATGAATACAAGGTATTGCATGGGGGTTATCTATGATGGAGATGTTAGCAAATTGTACGAGAATGGGTTTTAATGATGAATCTGTGTTCTTTGAGCAGCTGTTGTTGCTGGGTTAAGATGGATGTCCGAGTCTAGAGTTTAGAGCTACAATTATTGTTAGTATAAAGTGAGTTTCTATCCTGAATCTTGCATGTAAATTGTTCAAGTAAAAGTATATATAAAAATGATAATGATACCTTTGATGATTGATAAGTATATAAAGAATAGTAAATATGATATGTGTGTGTGATGATATTATGTATGAATTATTGTATCAATAGAAAATAAATGGAAAGTATGCAGCTAAAGTTTGATGAAGGAATAAATGAATCGATCAGCTATGTGCAAACAAATTTGGATAAGTAAATTCGAGGTAAAACATCCCTTGTGATACCTCTAGTAGGGCAGGTATATTGCTAACTAGACTGGCAGATCACGATACAAAAATAAGTGTAAGACCATGTGGTTGAGTCCCATGACAATGTATGACATGAAAACACTCATGGTGTAGCCTCTAGTAAAATGAAGTCTGGACTAGCAGATCACGACATGAGAATGTGTAAGTCCATGTGACTGAGACCCATAGCAAGATATGTTTGATTGAATGTTTATGGTGTAGCCTTCGATAACGTGTAGATTGAACTGGAGATCACGACATGAATTTTTTGATAAGTCCATGAGGGAGAAACCCATGGCACCTTTTAAGAAAGTCCGTCGGGATATTAAACACGTGTCTTTGTATGTTGCCTTTTTGGCATATTCTATTTGGCCCTTGTAGCTTACTCTGCTAAGTCTGTATGGTAGAGTGTGATTATCCGCCTTCGTGGTAAGTTCTGGATAAATTCTAAGAATCCTTTGATAGGCAAGTCTATGATAAGGTTATGATACGTTTGAAGTTAATTTTGTTGAATTAGTTCTGTGATGTAATCAAATAAGTTTAAGGGAAGTTCTTGGAAAGAGGTGTGTATCTGTATGTTCAAAAGGGCATTCGCCATGGTAATATGTTAGTTCAGAATATAAACATATTGATAACTCTTGAAAAGAGTTATATCTCATGCCTTTAGACCTAGCTAATTGCTTGTATTTAGGTACATTTAGTTGCATTTTAAGACATTTCATTCGTATTTTCATCATTTCATTAGGAGCTTTGATTGTGTTTAAATATCAGGTACTTTTAATTGTTTGTGGTAGGGCTGTGTTTGGTGGTTTGGTAGGTACAGGTTTAGGACCGAGAAATAAAGGCTCAACACATACTAGTTTTAGCCCAACTATACTTGGCAATGCTCCTTGTGGCCTCAAATTTAAAGCATTAGTTATTTGCTCCACTTGATTCTTAAGAGCTTGGAGTGAAGTAACTTGACTTTGAATTACGACATCATTCTTAGTCATATATTCTTTCAACAAGTCTTCAATAGATGATGATGCTTGACCTTGTTGGACATTTTGCCTCAGCATAGGTTGATTATAACCAGGTAGTGGACTGATGGCTTTCTGTCTTGCAACATTGTTAAAATTCTCCATACCATGATTATTCCAACCAAAGTTTGGATGTTGCTTCCATCCTGGATTGTAGGTGTTGGAATAAGGGTTATTATTCCAATTAACACATGATAACCTGGATTGTACACTAACGCTGGGTTTGATGGGCAATTCGTCAAACACATGATTTTCACCGCAATAAACACATGATAACTTGGCTTCTTTCATCTCATGGACTGTAGTTAAATTTTCATTATTTTAATTATGTTAGCCAGAGAAGATACATGGGCTGTCAACGAAGTGATTGCATCAAGCTCTGTAGTACCAGCAACTCTCTTACCTGCCCCAACTCTCGTTGTCGGATATTGATAATAATTGTTGGCAATATTTTTCAAAATCTCATATGCTTCATTATAACATTTATCCAACAAAGTACCATTGGTCGAAGCATCAACTACCATCATCGTATGCCCATTCAACCCATTATAGAATATTTCTATCTGAGTCCAGTGTTGAAACCCATGCATCGGACATTTCCGAATTAAGTCTTTAAATTACTCCCAATCTTCATTTAGCATTTCATCCTCTAATTGTTGAAAAGATATGATGTCATTTCTAATCTTGGCATTCATATTTGGGGGATTATATCGTAATAAAAACCTCTGGCAAAGATCATTCCATGATGCTACCGTTGCTGACAACAAAGCATTCAGCCATGCTCCCGCATGATCTCTTAAAGAACATACTTGTCTATCATGCCCCCTTTTTGTGGCAATATATGCATGAGAGTGAGGCATCATAAATATAGCTTACTTTCTTAAAGAAATTTTTAAATTTGCTTTCTGTTTGTAAATTTAAAAAACCTAAGCCACTCTTGTCAAAGAAGGCTCTTTGATATTCAAGCATATCATTTAGTTTTTGCTGCCACATATGAAACATAGACAAGGAATTATGCAAGTTCTTATTCTTTAAAATCAAATCATTAATTTGAGCTTGCATATCATTAAATTTCTTTTCTATTTCCTCTTTAGCTATGATTAGAGACTTATTTTTCTCCTTTAATTTTGAAATCATTTTCTTATATTTGGAGTTCATAGTCTCAAAATCTATACCTAATTCAGTAAAAACATCTTGTAATTCTTCAAATGTATATTAATTTAATTCACTAGAATTTAGGATTATCTTTGGTTCTTTAATAGCCATAAGACATAGGTTGGCAACTTCATTGTCCTCATCACTATCGGATGAATCGTTATCGCTCTAAGTTGCCATCATGGCTTTCTTCTTTTGTTTTAATGCTCCTTTCTTCTTCAACTGTGGGCAATCAAATTTAATGTGTCTGGGCTTTTTGCACTCATAGCAAATGATTTCGTCATTATCCTTCTTGCTTGGTTCACCCTTGATGATGTCTCTTCTTGGGAATCTTTTGGCTTTGTTGAACTTCATGATTTTTTTGAATTTATTTACAAATATAGCCATCTCCTCCTCATCATCATTATTAATAGAGTCTTCATCCTTCTCACAAGTTGTTGATTTGAAGGCAACTCCCACTTTCTTTGGAGCTTCTTTGATTTCTTGTGCATTGTAGTTGATCTTCATTTCATATGTCAACAAGGAACCAATGAGCTCATCAAGAGAGAGTGAGTTGAGATCTTTTGATTCTTCTATTGACATCACTTTAGCTTTCCAAGATGTTAGGAGACTATTCAACATTTTCTTCACCATCTCCTTGTTAGGATAGATCTTCTCAAGAGCTTTGAGACCATTGATGATGTGGATTTGAGACCTCCTTCTAGTTTTGCCTTAAACAACTTATAATCAAGGATGAAAAGGCTTATTTTGGACCCTTTAACTCTACTTGTCCCTTCATGGGTGACTTCAAGTTTGTCCAATATTTCTTTTGCATTGTCACACAAGGAGACTCTATTATACTCATTTGGACCAAGAGCACAAATAGAGTGTGCATAGCTTTTTCATTTAATTGCACCTTTTTGATATCATTGTCATCCAATTCACTCTCTTCCTTTGTAACAATAACACCTTCAACCCTCTTTATTAGAATGGATGACCATTTGTAATTATCCTCTAAATTTTATAGTCGTTAGGTTGGATGAATAACTTCATTCTTGTTCTCTAATATGAGTAGTTGGTTCCATTGAATAAATGAGGCCTCATGGTTGAATGCTCTTCTTTAATATGGTGGAATTTTGCTCCAATGCCATGAACCAAATTTCTTGACTTGTGGCCTCCATCTTGGATATCTTGAGGATATTCTCTCTTGGTGGTAAAATCATCTCTAGAGTTCTAGCTCCGATACCAATTATTGAGATCAGAATACACCAATAGGGCGTGAATTGGTGTGTTAAAACATTTTTGGGAAAGGCAAAAAAATAAAACGACTCAAGTATTTATAGTGATTCGGCCTCAATTGCCTACAGCCACCACCTTAGGTTTCCTTAACTAAGGATTTCCAAAATCCATTAGATTTGAACCTCTAAGGACAATGTTTAACCTTACAAATCCCTATCTTTTTAAAGGTAAGATAGAACCACTTCCCTTTAAGGTTTTCTACCCAAAACCTTAGGTAACACCTCATAAATGAGAGAAAAATAATGATGAATAAGATGATACCTCTAAAAAGTAGATAATCAACAATTAATCACTCCCACACAAAGTTACAACACTTGAAAGAATGATAGAAAACTTAACCCACAAGTGTGTACAAGAAACATTTAGTAAAAGATTGAGAAAGGTTGGAAAATTGAGTTATTGGAAGTTATGCACTTGTTTCTTGTCTTTGTTCACTTCAATGGGGAGCCCTGACCTTGTATTTAAGTCCTCTAACAACCTTGTAGGTGTTTTTAGTCGTTAGAAACAAAACAGAGTCATTGCAGCTATAAAAACCAGCATTAAATACAGGATGCAGCTTTTTTGTATCAGTAAAAGGAAACTTATATCAGTAGAAGTCTTTCCAAAATATGACTATTGGGCTCGTTCTACCGGTATAAGTCCTCTTGTATTGGAATAACTCTGAGGGTTTCATTTGGTATCAGTAGAATCCATCAAAGTATCAGTAGAAGTGCAGAGGATACTGAACTTTGGCTACTGACTTGAATTGTTTTGGTAGAAGTCCTCAAGGTATCAGTAGCACTTTTGTTGAATCGGTAGATCGGACCAGGGTATCGATAGAAGTCCCAGGCCAAAACTACCTTGCTTACTGGAGTGCATTCTACTGATAGAAGTTCAGGTTGTATCGGTAGAACTCTCAGTTCTACAGGTAGAATTTTGTAGCTTTTTCAAGGTCTTTTCATCTTGAGTTTTACCGATACTTGTCCACCTAAGTATGGGTAGAAGTCCTTCAAACTTCAAAAACTCATTAAAAATTAAGTTAATTCAAGGCTCTTTTAAAAGTTTATTTTTTCCAACACTTTGAAAATAATTTTAAGGACTTAGAATTTTTTTTTTTCAAATTTAAGTAGGGGATTTTTTATATACTTTTTTTTTATATCAAAATACTTGAAAAACTAGAGCTAAAACAGGCCAGCCAGAGGATGTTTATGTGACTGAAAGGCAATACTAGAGACTAAGAAGGGGTCGTATTATTGATATGGTTGAATTGGTTTCAGTCAGAAATGTGTTCCAACATTGTTTGAGGAACCTAAGTCCCAATGGTTATAGTTTGACTTTTTCTGCCAATCAACGAGTTGATCCCTCTATGCCTTCTGCCCTTCTAGCTTGGCCAAACAATTCAGATAATGAATTGATGTATGTTCTATTAGGGTGCATCAGAGAGCCTCCATTATACTTTTATCATATTTGTAATATACGCCTAAGAAATTGGACAATTATATCTTCAAGCCACATTAATTCGTCTGTTACTGATGTATGGTCTTCACCACATTCTTAATATCAAGACATGGATATTTCTTCATTTCTTAGGGGGCATCAATTAGGTGAGGGACTTACTGCAACTATTATTCACTCTCCCGCAATTCCTGTATTTCTTGGGATTCTTTTGGTATCCAAGGGCTCTACTCCTTGAGTAAACCCTTCCATGAGAAATCCTGATCTTCCTTCATTAGAGAATCTCACGAAGGTAGTCCATACAATTCAGTTGTTTGTCCTTCTCCCTTCAATACAAGATGTAACTCTTGCTGAGTCAAGCAATAACTTTCCTTGGTGTGACTTCATATAGCCAGCTCCCTTTTCTACTTCTCTTGATTCAATCATTCAGCAACATCTAAGTTTGTTGCCATTGCAATTAAGAGAAGCCTTCTCTTCTTACCTTTCTTCCTAGTCCTGTGAGGACCCTTTTTTCCCTTATGGCTCAAATTTCAAAAATCTCATCTGTAACAGCCCAATTTTGACCCTAATTGGAACGGTAGTTTCGGAACCAAAAATCCGAGTCAGAATAATATTTAAATATTATTTTCTATGTTTAAAATGTGTGAAGTTGCTTTTGTAAAAGTTTTGTTTAAAAATTTTAGTGTTTGGAGGTCGATTGATGAAAAAGGGTTTAATCACGTAAAATGAAAATTTTAAGGGTTAATGTATAAGGGCCAAATTATGATTGTTTTTATATTATGGAATATTAAGGTTGCAATTTGGCCATAAATAGGAATTAGTGGCCGACCAATATGCATGAATTAATGACTTGAATTGTTTATTATATTTTATGGCATTATGGTATATTTTAATACATGTTAATATATTATATTTGATAAAAGATGAAAGTGTTCATCTTTCTTATTATTTTTGGCCGAAACTAAGAGAAAGAAAAGAAAGTTTAAGCTTTGGTATTTTCGGTCCTTGCAAATTCAATTAGGTAAGTGATTTGAGGTCGGTTTTTATTAATTTTTACATTTTTGAGATCGTTGCTTTGAATACTATAAAGCCCATGCTTGAAATTTTGAAATTGGTTATATATTCATGAAGTGTCATTGTTAATAGTTTGATGAAATTATGTTTGATGTTAGAAAATAAAATAAATGTGTTAGATTAACATTTTTGGTATTAGGATTTTTGGTAATTTTGAGCATTTAGGGTTAAATTGTGAAAATACTAAATTGAAGAACTAGATTGTGAAATTAGTGAAATGGGAGGACTTATATAAGCCTAGTGAACATTAGGCCCTAGCATTGTATATGCAAATTCTTCATATTTTGTGTTTTGAGAAAATTGGATTAAATTGTAAAAGTGCATAATGTTAGGGGTAAATTGGTAATTGCTCAATTATGTGTATTTGGACCTAAATGAATGAAATTCTATTTGAATGAGATTAATTTGGAACTTTTTAGATCAAGAACCAAAAAGATCGAACGTGGATTGGGGAAAATAAAAAATCATTGAGTAGTCGAATTCAACTGTCCGTCGATATTCGAGGTAAGTTATTAAGCAAATTTTTATTTTGTTTTTGATTAAATTTAAATCAATTTAAGTATATGAGCCGAATTGACTTACATGAAAGATTGATGTTGCTGAATTCAAAGGGAATTGATGAAATTAAATTGATGTGTATTGAGTAATGGAATTTAGGTACTAAGTGTGCGAGTATAAACGGTTACGGATGTGAATCTTGCACTAAGTGTGCGAATGTGGTTATTGAGCAATAAATGTGCGAGTTTAAATATCGAGCACTAAGTGTGCAAACTCAATATATATTTCCGAGTAAACATTAGCACTAGGTGTGCGATTTATTTGAGTAGATCGGGTATGGTTGAATGAATTAAAGCTTCAAATTTCTTGATGAACAACTATGATGTATAGTCCAAGTTTGTACAAGTGAGTATCGATTCTATGTGATGGATATTATAAATTGAAAGTATGTATAAAGATAGATGGGTTTTAATGGCTTTGTGCTCGAATATATATATTTTATGTTATAAGATGATGGAATGCTAAATGTATTCGGTTTTATGTTTGAGAGTAATGTAGTATATTGTGGTTGAGCAGATGCATATTGGACTTAGTTGAAATTGAGTATATGATTGATAAATTGACTTGAATATGGTAAGATGTTGATTAAATGATCTAGTAGCATGACTTAGTTAGATGATACTAGACTATTAAATTGAATTTGGAGTTTTAGTGCTTATAACTTACTAAGCTATGGTAGCTTACTTTGGATGTGTTTTTCTTGTCTCTATTTTATAGATTTTGGAGATCGTTACGTGCTCGGGGATCGTTGGTAAAGTCATCCACACTATCTTCAATATTTTGGTACTTTTTACCAACACGCTGTCAACATAAACTTCCATACTGTGCCCAATCTGATCTCTAAAAATTATGTTTACCAGCCTCTTGTAAGTCGCACCTGTGTTCTTCAAACCGAAGGGCATAACACGATAACAAAATAAACCATCTTCAATAATAAAAGTCATCTTGTCTTGATCCTCTTGGGCCATAGTAATCTAATTATACCCTGAGAAAGCATTCATACAGCTCATAAACCTATGCCTCGAAGCTACATCAACCAATCTATCAATTGATAGTATGGGAAAACTATCTTTAGGGCAAACTTTCTTGAGGTTGGTGAAGTCAACGCACATTCTCCATTTACCATTAGCTTTCTTCACCGTCACCACATTTGAGACCTAGTCTAAGTATGCGACCTCTCTGATGAATCCAACTAACAAGAGTTTTTGCACCTTCTCTCTCATAGCCTCAATAACCTGCAAAGGAAACTTTTGATTCTATTATTTAACTGGCTTAGCCTCAGGAAAAATATTTAATCGATAAATGATTTACCTCAGGATCCACCCCCGACATGTCCACAGCCGACCACGTAAAAATGTCAAAATTTACCTATAAACATTAAATTAGATCTTCCTTTTCCTCCACTACTAATGCCGACGAAATTCTCACCACCTTGTCCATATCAACGTAGAACAACTACAAAGTTTCCATAGTCTCTGCTGCTTCTGGTTTCTTCACTCTTTGTTCTCTCCTACCATTCAAACTGTCTAAATCCAAAACCTGACTCTTCTAGCTTGCTCCCTGCGAGCTTTGTCCCTGCTATACATGTTTGTGTGTTTGCTTCATTGATAGCATGTGGCACTACTTGGTCGTTCGCTGATCAGACTACTTGAACCCTACCCCTGTTCTTGTAAGGAACTTAATCTTCATGCAAAAAGTTGTTATCATCATCTTAGCCATTCTAATTATGGGACGTCCAAAAATAGTGTTGTACACCATAAGGTGATCAACCACAAAGAACTAGATATATTCCGTTGTGGTATGCTCAACATCCCCCAAGGTAACAGGTAAAGTGATACAGCCCTTTACCTCAATAGGATGGTTCGTAAAGCTATACAACGGGCTCACCTTTTTCAATGTTTGCTCCTTCAACCCTATTTTCTGATAAACCCCCATGTTAACACTTCAATTGTGCTGCCACTATCCACCAGTATTTTTTTTACTTCAAAACCTGCAATAGCTGCCGACACAACCATTGGATCATTCCCCTCTTCATCACAAATTAGCTATTCATCGTCATTGCTAAAGTCCACTCTCTATTTTTCCTACTAACAAAATCTCTTTGGCGAACTAACATACATAACACTCCTAAGATGAGTCTTTCTCTTCGCATTAGAAGTTGTCCAATTCTCATCTATCCCAATTACCACATAAATAGTTCCATTCACCTTCTATTTACCTTTAACCTTAGTCAATGAACTCTGTTCTGGCTGATCAGTACGCTAAGCAAAAAAATCCTTTAACTCACCATTCCTAACTATTTCTTTTATAGTGTTCTTTAGGGAAAAATAATCCTCAGTCTTATGCCCTCCATCCTCATGAAAACATCTGTCCCTCGAGTTTGATCTTCTTGTATTATGTCTCATAGGTGGAGGGGTTGGCAAAATGCCTAGACTCTTTACCTAACTAAGAATATACGTACACGCAGCATTCAAAGGAGTATAAGCCTCAAATTTACCATAAGGAAGGTACTTCTTTCATGCCCAGGTTGGGATCTTTGGAATGTCCTAGATGAATCATTTTGTGACTATCCCTTCTGCTGTCCCCTACCTTGTACTCACAAATTCTGAGAAGAGGAGCCTTGACAAGCATAAACTCCCTCTCTATTCCTCGAATGTCCAAGTTGGGATATTTAGAATGTACTGTGTGCTGCTCTTTTGATATCTTCTACCTCAGCGAACTTGTGAGCTCTTTTGTACAGATTTGCTAGGCTCTGCGACCTGTTGTCAGTGAAAGAATATTGGACATGCTCATTTAAAACTCCCATAATGAAAGCGTCAATGGCCCAATGATCCTCTAGATTTTTCGTGTTCAATGTCACTGTATGAAAGCATTTAATATAATCTTGCAAGCTCTCTCCCTCTCTTTGCATGACAGACATACCATAGGAGTACTCATTATCGTCCTATGTGCTCGAAATCTCCCCCAAAAACATCTGGCCTAGCTACAAGAAACTTTGAATGGAACCTTGTGGGAGGGATAAATATCAGTCTTTTACATTTCTATTAAGAATTGTTGAGAAGGCTTTATAGTTCACAGCATCAAAAGCTCCCAACACATTTTATAATTGTTATATTGCATGAGATGCGCTCTAGGGTCCCTTCTCCCTTCAAACATCTCCTTGGGGACCTTAAAGTCATCCGATAGGCTCATAGTTGCAATTTCAGGAGCTAGAGAGTTGTTGGAACAAAATAATCAATCCATATCTTGGGAGTTAAGATGCAAAGCCCAAACATCCCTACGCAAGGCATCCATCTCGTTCTACCATGGCTTTGCATGCATCCCAGAACCATTTTCTCGCATGTTACTATTACCATGAAGATCAGAATTGTCAGAGTATTCCTTCTTTCTTAATTCTTCATTTTGCTTCAACAACTCTTGCTGGAACATTTGTTGCTGCTCGAATCTAGCATTCTACACAACCATTTGCTCTCTCATCAACTTCAATTGTTCATGTAGAGAAACAAATTTTTGTGGGGATGCCTCTTGATCAGAAGGAAATGACAATCCCTGGCCAGAGGGGATGTTCAGGTCAAAAGAATTTGAGGCTCCTGCATGAGCCAAATTACCTAAACTTTCTGGTCGGTCTGCAAACCAACTAGCAAATAGGTTCATTTCATTAGATTGATTATCGACACTAGAGACTCCAGTTGTCCTACGAAAAAATTGATGGGGAAATTCTCATTGAGATGAGCCATTTCAATTTTTAACAAACTGAAGTTTTAAAGATTAGAAATTTTCCATGCTCACGGCACTAATTGTTGAGGTATTTTTCTCTCTTTCCCTTTTTCTTGGTGATGTTTGTCTATTTATATAATATAGGTACTGTTCATTGAGATGATAAGCTCTATTCATACAGACACATACCTACCTACTCTAGGCTGAACACGTGTTACGCATTCTCATGCACATATAACATTGCAGAGGAGTACGCTCGACAAGCGAGCTACGAGCTCAGTCTGTAACCTCGTGTGTTTGGGCCGACGATCCTATCGTGCAAGTTCAGTGTGCGACCTCGTGGGTTTGGGCCTTTGGACCGATGGTGGTAACTATCCTAACACCTTTTGCTTTAGTTATAAGTGTATGCTTTTATCAAGAAAGAAAAATTGACTTTGCCAATGAGTAAACAAGATTTTCTTGGCTTCACAACAAATAAGATAGTGGAGCTCTGGGTTCTTCATCATGGTCTGTCCTTGGCTAAAACTTTAAATATTGATTTTATTATTGTTGAAGTGGATACCGCTACTTCCATTTCTCTGCTTTCTATAGCTATTTGTGCAAATCTCTCACTCCAACCATTGGTTGCGAATTGCAGAACTATATTGGTGATCTTCTATCGTAACCAACAGATTCATGTTTTCTGAAAGAAATCGCTACATAAACATGTTGGCACGCAACAACCCCAATCTTCCCCAAAACTTTTTTTCTCAAGATATATTGCTTGACATTGTTACTTATTATGAACTTCCTAATTTTATGCTTAGTTTTATTAATGCTATTAAGGCAGGACTTACCACGTATCGAACCTATTTCTAAGTTTTCTTTATGAATGAAATGTTCCTTTATTTAAAAAATAAAAAGAAAAGAAAACAAGTTCGTGGGGTTTTGACACCTTATCCGACAATGATTAGGAATACAATTGTCTGAATTCATACAAGTATTCAAGCCTATCATTCATACAAGTTTCAGCTTTTGGGGGCCAGTTTTTTAGGTCCATAAAGTTGCTTAGCTGGTGGTGCTTGGCATATGCCAAATGTGGTAGAAATTATATATCATTAGAGATGATTGTGATGGCAACCCCACATGCGTACTCTTGTTAACAAATGATGGCATAAATAATTGGTTCTGGGACTGGATAGAGTCTTTAATAGCTACTATTCGAAACATTCTTTCTGGTCAGTGCCAACTGCCAACTAATTTGCTAAACTAAATTTAAAGCAAGGATGGTTCGACAGCTAATTAGTAAGGCCAGAGGAACACCTTCGTATCTATCATGTTAAAACCTTAAGCAAGCAGATAAGAGGGATAGTTTGGGTTTATCCAACTCCGACTTAAAAACCATAAAACCAGATGCCCAGAAACACCATTTGCCACACATGACCAAAAAACCCGGGCATGAAAACTGGCCTCAGGACTGACAAAATTAGAGCGTCCAGTGGATATGCTGCATGGAGTCGTCATAGGCTGCCCCGGACTGCTCATGTTCCATATATGACCTCCAGCTTTGTTGAGACAACTCAAGGTCGCTAGAGAATTGACAGTTAACAGGGTCTGGGATTTGACCCAAATCTAGGTGTGGCAGCATCTTGTGAGAACTGCGAACAGTGTCACTGCCATTGAAATCCAAAGAGGCATTTGAATAAGGGTTCACAACTGCACCATGAGGCGTTGTTGGTTGTGCCACAGAGGACCCTTCAGTACTTATCACGCCATTTACAGAAAAATTCAAAGCCTGGTTCCTGGAGCCCCACGGTTGATTTGACAGAAGAGAGAGAGCACAGCTTGAGTCACCAGACCCTGTGAAGCATTCTCCTGGAGAAATTCCAGTGCTGGAGAAACTAGTCCCACATGGTGAACCTTGCAAGAAATGGTCATGAGGAGGTTTGTTGGAGTTGTTTTGCCATGGATGTGAAAATGAGCTTCCAGTAGCTGTGTTTCGATTTCCAGTTATGCATTCTAACGATCGAGCTGCTGGCCATGCATCCCTTCCAGAAAGCCTTGGGTATGCTGAGAAATCCACTATAAAGCTTCCACCTCTACTGCCATTTTCTGTATCAGAACAGAGACCAATTTATTCCTTTCTTGCAATTACTAAGCAATGAAAAGTTATAAAAATAAGCGGTAACCACAATCTAACCAATAATAGAGGAAGAAAGCCTGCCATAAGGAGAGGAAAATAATGATCCAGGTGGTGGTTTCCTGCGTCGCTCATTGTGACCTGCAAGCCGTCTACGACAACTCCGTTTCCCTTTGTCAAATTCAGAAAGCTGATGAAATCTGGAAAGAAACAACAACAGAAGATGTTAACGTTGGTACAAAAAGGAAATTCCAAATTTAATTGCAAAGAGGAAATCAAACCCGACAAGAATTAACATAGATGGGCATACAACAAAGGATAATTACAGTTCAGAATCCTCCAACATAACATACTGAATTAAGAAAGTTGCCACACCATATCATAAATTCATAATCTGTCAATTTTTTAGTTACTTTCAGAAATGAGGAGAGATGCTATCATAGTCACCAGTGTTGTCCGTTGTAACTTCTTTCAGCCATCAAAAAATCAATCTACCTCGAAAAAGCAAAATGTATGTATGATTAACCATTCAAAATAAACAAAGAAAACATCATACAGTGTTCTTACTAGGAATGGCCCGATCGCCCCTGACATTTTTTAAATCCTAACACACACAAAAGGATAGATTGCGCAAATACATCCATAAACAGTTGGCTTCTCTATATGCATGAGATTGCATCTAAAGATAACAAAGAATATTTTATTTTCATAGAATTGAAACAGCTATTACATGGTATGCATTGCTTTTATCTGACTATTAAAGAATGCTCAACTAGTCGAGGTCCCACAGTCATCTCATAGTTTCCCAATTTTTAATATGGAACTAAAGAGCTCAGGCATGGAACAAGGTATCAGCGGTATAAAAATAGTACAAGAAACATTTCGATGGTATGCATACCATTGATATACAACAGGCTATGCTCCTCTAACCATAAAAAAGACAATTTAGGGATGTAGAATTGGAAAAAGAAAAGAAGCCAAATAGCTTCAGAAATATGTCCATAAACCACGAATCATAGAATTTTATGGAAAAATTTAATCAGCCTACATAAATGCCAAAACCAGATAATCAACCAAAACTTACACTCAAAGCTCCATATATTTGTATTCTCTTTGGAGAGAGTATAAGCAACATTAGCTAGCTTCTATGAAACTAGTAAAATAAGGATCTTACCATCATGACAAAATCATGTAAGCGAAGACAAATAAAAAGCATAAAAATTTTATGGCACCAATTAATAGCTAAGCAACCAAGCAAGGAAACACAACCAATAAAGTCCATAACGTTACTAGAATGAAATCCATCCCATAAATCCAGTCACAAAGAACCAAAAATGAAAAAAGGCACTTAGAAACCACAATCCTGCCCCCTCAGTTTTTATGAAATTAAAACAAAGAAACAAAAATATTTAGAGTAGTTAAGTCTAAAGTAACTTAAACAGAGGTCAATTAAGCCCAAACAAGCACTGAACTAACAGAATAAATCACAAACCACAATCCCAATCCAGAACCACAAAAATAGGTTCATAACTCAAGCCACCATATCTCTTCCCACTAAACAGAGAAACTCAAAACTAATAAATATCAGAGCGTAACAAACTTCCCAACATCACACAGAAAGCCACCAAGACCGATACAATTAAAGGAAGAAAATTTGAATCAAAAATTAAACCGAATACAGCTCAAAACCATCAATCATAGGTACAGAACATTAATTTTCTTTTCAAAAAAAAAAAGTACTTAATAAGTTTCGTAATAAACTACTTGAGAGGGAAAAAGACCGAACAAACCGAAGCAAGGCTAAAAGTTAGGAAATAAAAGGAGAAACATCAAACAAGAGAGCAAACTTGGAGGTATTTGGAGGGCTGACCTGCTACACTGCTGACAAAATCTTTGCTCGATACCAGCAACAATGACTTTAGATGACTTAGAGTGCATACAACAAACCTTATGCCTTGAATAGTAAGCCTTAGCATCACTCAGATCCACTTTACACCCTTCTACTTGACACCTAGGAGGCAGAACCCCTTGCGCCATTCCATCAACCCTGGCTTTCCTACCCGACCCGGATAAGCTTGAAGACGCTGGACCGGACTTGGATGGAGTCCCTATGTTTGCACCATCACCAACACTTTTACCACCAGCGGCGGCGGCGACAGCGGCTGTATCCTCAAAGTAGATCTTTTTACCGAACTTCAAGCCGTTGAGTGACTCGGCGGAAGAGTTGGTGGAAGAACCGCCTGACTCAGTCAAAGAGCCCGAACCCATTTCCATGAGCTTTGCCTAGTGCCCCTTCATGGGGTTTTTGTTTTTCTGGGTTACGAAAAAAAGATAGAAAATGTGCTCTTTCGTATCTCTCTCACCCTCCCCCCCAAAAAAAAAATAAAAAAAAAGTTATGTTCTTCTTTGTTTATTCTATCAAGTACTAGTTTATAATAAGTTTATTCAATAAAAAAAGTAAAGTAGAAGAGTGTGTGGAAACTTGGTCACCTGATTGCTGATAGGCTGACAATGAAACTGGTCCATGCCAGCGAGGGATGTATGGTTTGAGAGGCTGTGTCAGTCTCCTAAACTAAAATAGTTTATCAGGAAAGAGTAAAACAACTCAAAAGAAACAGAAGTCGACCCTGTCTTCACTATTTAGAAAGAAGGATAAATTAGATTGAAGGTGATTAAACTCTTAATAAATTTAATTTTTTATTATTTAATTTTAAAAAGTGATAAAATAGTTATTTAATTATTTGAATTTTTTTATTTAAATCATTAGTTATTAAATCATGTTGTACAGTTTTCTTTATTCGTACAAATCTATAATTTTTTTTCTATAGTTCAATTTTATTGTATGAAACAACTTTGAACTTTACGAATCTGCAAATCAAAATCCAAACAAACTTTGTTCTAATTCCCAACATTGATTGTCAGATTGACTTAAATCTAAGATACATTCTTTTACTCGTCAATGAATACTAATCCACCATATCCATTGTCGAATTGTCGCTTTGAGCACACTAGCTGAACTTTTTTTATTAAAAAAATGGTTAATAGTTCAATAATCATTTTTGTAACTTTTTAAATTAAATGACTAAAATGTAAACTTATTAATAGTTTAATGAGTTTAGATGTAGTTTACTCTAAAAAAAAACACAATGTGATAAAATGAGGTACAGTAAAGGTAGTGATGGCAATGAAATGGGCTACTCAATTTTTGTTCATCTAAATTCTGACTCGATGCTCTACTGTTATACCTCGATTTCGGTATTGACTTTTAAAAAAATTAACCTATCTTAAATTTGAACCCAAAAATTAATAGTGTGCCCAATCCAAAATGAACCCATTTTGTGAAATTGTGATTAATTATTTAAAAGAAATGAAATGAAAGGTTTTGACACTACTTACTATTGGATTTGTTCTGTTTTTTGCGTTTGGAGCTTTTGTGATTTATAATAAAGATTAAGATTAAGATTAAGATGATAAAATACAAAAATATTTGAATAAGTGGGTCCTAGTATATATTGTGGTATACAACACATAAAAGAAAAGAAAAGAACGAGAGGGGAAAGAAACTTATTTAGGTGACAGATAGAAGTAATATAATGGTGGTAAAATGATGCTGGTGAGAAAATTTAACCAAACTAATATTAAATATTTAGAGGGGAAATTTTGTAAATATTTTGGGACAAAATGGGGCATTTTCACCCTAAATTTGAACCTTATTCAATTCGACCATTTATAAAAATTAATTTGACTCGACCTACCTCGAATCTGATTCAAAAAAAAAAAAACTAGACCTTATCAAATTAAAACATATCGCTTTTGGATTTTTTTGCCATCACTAAATGTAGGTAGGTGTAATGTCCCTAACACCTTGAGTCTAGAATAGTGCTAATACAAGATGACATACGTTAGAATTTTCGAAGGAAATAAAATAGAAATTATTAGTGTTAGTAGAGAAGGTAGTTGGACAGCGAAAGAAATTGAAAGGACTCATGTATTGAGAAAAATAAATTTGAGGTATTGACTAAATTGTAAAAAAGTGAAAAGTGATGGTCAAAATGGAATTAAACAAAAGTTGAGGGGCTAAAGTGCAAATTTAAAAATTAAAGGATCAAAAGTGCAAAGTGTAAAATAAATTAGTAAGTAGGGACTAAATTGAATACGTGGAAAATATAAGGGAATAAATCATAATTTTACCAAAATCAAGTGGTGACTCAAGAAAGAAATTGTAGAGAATGTTGAGGGGTAAAATAGTCATTTCTCAATTAGGATAACTTTAATGTAATATCATGATAATTATGGACTATTTGGTGTAAGATTTTGATTGGTTAAGATTATTTAATATTATTATTAATTATTGGTTAGGGAAAAGAATAAAAGAATGATGGAATTCTCTCCAGCCTTCCATCATTCTCACGTCCACCATGAAAAAGATGAGAAAAATTTTGAAGTTTATTCATTTTAGTCCTTTCCATCAAAATTTACCATTTTCACCTAAAAATTAAAATAATTTCATAGTTTTCACATGGTGAATATGAACATCAACTTGGATTCAAGAAAAATAGAATTGGAGGAGAGATAAAATCAAGCTAAGGCTTGATATCAAGAGAACAAGGTAAGAAATTAAGAATTTCTTTTGAAATTCATATTTAATTGAAGCAGAGACATAAGAAAGAGATTTTAGTGTGAGTTTTGATTATGTATTTTATGTGTTCATGAAGTAAAGAAAGAGAAGAAATGATGAAAGTGTTGGAAACAAAGTGAAGGTGGTGACAAAAGTGAGGAAGGAAGAAAATTAAAGAAAAAACAGTTAAATTCTAACAAAAGAGAGGTAAGTATTTAAGAAAATTTCCTTACCTAATTAAGAATATATGTGATTTATATTGAAATTGTTATATTTATGTTCTTAAGATTTAATTATGTATATATAGGAACATGTTAATATTTATTATGAAATTAATTAGAAAGAAGTGAATATATGAATTTAACCTTAACAACAAAGTGAATAGACTAAGTGCAGTGAAATTAAAGTAAAAAAGACTGAATTGGAAGGTGCAAAAAAGTTTATGTGTGAAATGAAATAATATAATAAAGAGCTTAAATGAAATGTTAAGTGTTAGTAAGTTAAATACAAAGTGGTATTGAAGAGATATTATGGTGGTTATTGAAAAATCTACCTAGAAAAGAGGAGAAGCTATCGTGGGCCGTTGGAGTTCCCTTAGGAAGAAAAGCTCATAAAAAACCAAAAAGAAACCCTAAAGGGTGTGGAGATTCGGAGGAAACAATAGAGGGTAGCGGCTAAGTAGAGACGAAAAGAGGAAATTGAAGGCAGTCCTCTCAACTACTACATGACACTATGCTATTAGATTGTGGATTGGTTTGGTGACAACCATCTTCCTAAGTTCTTCAATTATTTTTTATTTTGTTCTCCCGTGAATTGATTTGATCGAAATGATGTTGGGTGTTATTTTGAACTTGAATTAATTACCAATCCATGAGCTAAATCTCAAAGGGTTGGGATTACATGATAAGACTTTTAATTTCTTTAATGGTTGAAGCATATGTTTGATTTAATCTACTATTTAATTCAATTGTTTTTATTTCTCAATTGTATGCGTACATTCTCTAGACATAGACGAGTGTGCAGTATGCCTACAAACTGAATCTAATTTTGAAAAGGTTGGATTAGTTGGACTAAAATTGAATGATACAAGCAGGTATTCGAAAGAATACTTGCACCAGACTTTAGACATAGAGCAACATTTGTATAGAATGAAGATAAAACAGTACAGAGTATCGTGCTAAGGCCTATAGACACAGGCCAAGTAACTTGAAATTTTGCTTTCGAAAGAAGCAGGTCACTTTAGGTCTCTTTTGAGCAGTAGATTGAGTATGATTCTGCTAAGCCATTGTTGAAAATAAGGTAGATTCTTAGTAATCCCAACATTCCAAATCAACATCGTAGACCCTTAATCCTTTGTCGTAGTATCTGTAACACCCCTTACTTGTATTCAACGCCGGAATAGGGTTAAACAGCATTACCGAACTTACAACACATTTATACATACTTTTAACATACATTTCCTTAATTCAAACATTCATCATTCATCATGTCCCTAATACAAGCCTATGAGGCCTTAAACATACATTGAAAGTGATTTGGGACTAAACTGATAATTTTTAAAACATTTGGAATACATAGAAAATTTTTCTCAAATCAGAGGACACACGTTCGTGTGACCAGGCCGTGTGTTTCACACGGCCACCAGACACGCCCATGTCACAGGCCATGTGGACATTCAAAATGGAAGGCCATGGCCATGTCCTACCCCGTGTAACTCTCTGACTTCGGTCACATGGCCAACACACATACCCGTGTGCCCTAAAAATGGCCACACACACCTGTGTGCCAGGTCATCTGCTAGGCCATGCCAAACCTGTAGGCTATACTAACTTATACCACACGACCAAGTCACATGCCCGTGTGTAAGGCCATGTGGAGTATACTGACTTAACTTTAATTTCAACATCAGGGACATACGGCCGTGCAACATGATCGTGTGTCACACACAGCTAAGACACACGCCTGTGCCTCTGCTCGTGTGGACCAAAATAGGCTATTTACGAAGCCAATTTGCCACCTAAATTTGCATATACCTACACAACCAAAAATGGCACCAATACAAAGCATAATAGGCAACCCCAAGACTACCAAATCAAACATAATTCCTACCATTTCATCTAAGCATTTCTTAGCACAAATCTCAATCACAAACATCATCAGTTCATCAACCATTTCCAAGTAACATTAAACACATTACAAAATGGCATTAGCACATCTAAAAACATTTACCTAACATACATCATTTTGTTTCAATTTCACAAGCATGATACCAATTCCACAAACCTCATAATATAAGCCATAAGCGCACTTATATATACATAATCAAACTAGCCAAAATAAGTCAAGTCTTACAACTATATATATACAAACCAAAACATAACCATTCACTAGCCATTTCAAATGGAAAAACTTACTACCAAAACATAACCAACATGACCATAATCCTGTACATGCCATGTGACCAAACTATAAGCTCAAAAGTACCAAAGTGATGGTTGGATAGTGTGATGTAGTCTCCAACGATCCTTGAATCTGAGCTAGCTTTGAGATCACTAAAAGACATGGAAAATAAACAAAGTAAGCTTTATAGATTAGTAAGCACGTATGATATAAACTTAACTAATCACAAATACACCATTCATCAATTTAAACATATTAACATAAAATTCATGATTACCAACAAACCTTTCACATGCTTATTCATACACTTATATGAAAAATTCGTAACTTCTTCGATTAAAAACTCATACTATGCATGTAGATACCTGTACCCATTCATAACAAGCTCATACATATTCAGAATACCATTGAATACTCAATATCTCGCACACTAAGTGCCGTACATAGCTGAAGCTATCTCAAATCACACACTAAGTGCCATATATAGCTGAAGCTACCTCAATCTCGCACACTAAGTACCATATATAGCCGAAGCTATGTCGAATCGCACACTAAGTGCTACATATAGCTGATTTGTCATCGAACCTGACTATAGTCCCGTAAATACAATTTATGCAATATCAAAGCATTAAAAAGCATAATTATAACAATGTTTATTTCATACAAGCTTACCTCAGATATTAAAACGGTGAATCAAGTCGATTAGTCGAAAACTTTCGTTTTTCCCCGATCCTGGTCCGAATTTCATTTTTCTTGATCTAAATATATTCAAAATTAACTCATTTAATCAACTATTTATTCAACTCAATCCAAAATATACATTAGGACTATTTTATACATCTGCCCCTAAACTTTCACATTTTTTACAATTTAGTCCTTATTTCATAAAATCACAAATTAATGAAATTCCTAATATACCCATGCTAGTAGAATTACTAATATGCCCCTAGCAACCTATATTTTTCATTTATTCACACATTGAACCACACATTTTCACATTTTCACAAATAAATCCATATTTTGCATTTTTACTCAAAATCACTTTACAAAACTTGTTTAACTATCAACAACTATTCAAAATCCATCATCAATCATCAAAACTCACACATATTCATCAATGAAAACATACAAAATCTTTAGCAATTTTGTAAATTAGTCCCTGGGCTAGCTAGTACTAGTTGCAATGATCTCAAAAATATAAAAATCATTAAAAACCGAGTCAAAATCACTTACCAATTTAAATTTGCAAGTGCCAAACCCTAAAACAACTTCTATGGCTTCTTCTTCTTTGTATTTTCAGCTAGTGATGAATATGATAGCATAAAAATTGTATTTTTTTTATTTAATTAACTTATAAATATACTAATTACCAAATTAACCTTAATATAAAACCATTAAAACACTTAAACCATGTCCATAAAAGTCCACTCATTATTATAATGGAATAATTGCAACATAAATCCATAAAATATTTAGTTTCATAGCTAATAAACCCTTTTAACTAATAGAATATGCGTTTTACATTTTACGCGATTTAGTCCTTTTTACCGAATTAAGCATTCAATTGATAAAATTTCTTCATGAAACTTTCACACATACATGCTACCATGCTGTAAACACTTAAGATAATATTAAAATAAATATTTTAACCTTGAATTTGTGGTCCTGAAATCACCGTTCTGATTTGACAAAAAAAGGGCTGTTACAACTCTCCCCCATTAGGGATTTTCGTCCTTGAAAATCTTACCAGTGAATAAGTTAGGGTACTATTTTCTTAGAGCTTCCTCGGGCTCCAACGTAGCCTTTTCAACCTCGTGACCTTGCCACAAGACTTTCACTAAAGCTATGTGTTTATTCCTCAGTTCTTTGATCTCTCGAGCTAGAATTCTGATTGGTTCTTTGTTATACATCATATCAGGATAAATCTCAATCTCTGACGGAGAAATCACATGTGAGGGATCCGATCAATATTGACGCAATATCGATACGTGAAATACACTATGGATCTTTTCTAACTCTGATGATAAAACTAATCGATATGACACTGGCCCTATTCTTTCGATGATCTCCTACGGCCCGATAAAACGCGGACTCAACTTGCCTTTCTAGCCAAATCTAAAGATTTTCTTCAGAAACACTCTATCACCAATCTGAAATTCAATGTCTTTCCGTTTTAAATCCGCTTACGATTTTTGTCTATTAGAAGCTACTTTCAAATAGTTGAGAATTACTTTCACTTTCTCTTCGGTTTCTCTAATCAAATCAACCCTGTGAATTTGTTTCTCGCTAAGCTCGGTCTAATATAATGGAGTTCGACATTTGTGACCATACAAAGCTTTATACGGTGCCATCTTTATGCTCGATTGAATGCTGTTATTATATGCAAATTCAACTAGCAGCAAATATTTCTCCCAATTACCTTCTGTAACAGCTCGATTTAGGGCCTAGTAGGAACAGTGGTCTCGAGACCACAAATCAAAATTTAAATTTTTTTTATTATTAGTATGGAGTCATGACATGATTATATTAGTGTATGAAAAATTTGGTGAGTCAATTTTGATGTTTGTGAGCCCGATTACGAAAAAGGACTAAATCGCATAAAAGGTAAAAGTTACATTTTAGGGCCCAAATGTGTTAAATAACTAAAGAATTAAAATTGGAGGTCTTTAAAGGGAAATGAGACCCTTTTTAGAGTGCTTGGCCGGCCATAGAGTCAAAGGGGGACAAAAATTTGTGTTTGGTATGTTAGGTGACTTATTTGGACTAAAATAAAGAAAAAAAAATGATATAGAAAAAAAAAATGATATCATCTTCTTCCCATTTATTTCTCCACTGAAAATATCAAAAGAGGGGTTTTTGAAGCTTTGAAATTTCAGGAATTTATCACCTCAACAAGTTAGTGATTTACATGTCCCTTGTTGATGATTTTCTCATTTTTGGACTCCTTGAAGCATAAGCTTTCAAATGATGGGTCTATTTTGCAAAAATGATTAAGAGTTTAGGGTTTTACCATGAATGGATTTATGATAGTTTCTGTGTTTTTATGGAAGAATATGAGTCCTAGTTGAGTTATAAACAACTTTTGTGGAAGGTGTTAGCATGAAAACACCTAAAGGGGCTATTATGCAAAAGTTGTAAAATAGTTCATAAACATGTGAAATAGTGGGAATTTTAAGTTGCTATAAGAGTAAAAAGGGTTCGGCTAGGCTTGAGATACAAGAAATTTGATAAAAATTAATTTTCGAGCATAGGGGCAAAATGGTTATTTTGTCAAGGTCTAGGGGCAAAATGGTCATTCTACCTAAGTCATAAATTTTGGATTTGCCTAATTTTATTTAGTGACTAAATGAGTGTATTTTGCTAATATAGATCAAGAATTGCCAAATCTGAACCTAGACCGGAGGAAAGCCAAGCAAATCGACTAAACCGACTAGTCGTGTGTATTTTGTAATCCGAGGTAAGTTATATGTAAATAATACAACTACATTGTTAATGCATGTATTTGAATCGTTATTGGTTTGATATAGTATGAATTGCTAGATAGTGAACTGAGAATGCATATTAATGATTGAGATAATAGAAAGATCCCGTTGGAACCCTAGGAAACAAACCGGATATTCATGCCATGACATTGAGTTATTTGTGCGCTAGTGTAAGACATGTTTGGGACATACATCAGCCACATAATAAGAGCCAGTGTAAGACCATGTCTGGGATATGGCATCGCTATTGAGACGAGTGCTAGTGTAAGACATGTCTGGGACATGTATCGGCCTCGAAGATGATAGCCAGTGTAAGACATGTCTGAGACATGCATCGGCTAAGAGTTGTGCTAGTGTAAGACATGTTTGGGACATGCATCAGCACGTATATATGAGAGCTAGTGTAAGACCATGTATGGGACATGGCATCGGCCTCGATGAAGATAGCCAGTGTAAGACCATGTTTTAGACATGGCATCGGTAACTTATCCCATGTTTGAGGCTTACAGAATATCCGGTAGTATTCCGAAAGGTTCAACGTTAAAAGTTGCGCAAGTGAGTTAATAAAGGAAGTATAATAATGTTGTGAGTGGTACAGGTACCTAATTTGGTATGCATGAGTAATGAGCCCAAATTAGAAAGTGTGACTTGAGTAGTCGGTAATGAGCAAGTCAAGTTTATGCTTACCTTTGAACTATGAGTATGATGACTAATGGTGAAATTGTTGTTGTATATTTATTTATATGCAACTTACTAAGCTTTATGCTTACTCTCTTTCCTTCTCCTTTTCTTTCAGTACCGCTTAATTAGCTCAAGGATCCCTTGAAGTCAGAGATATAGGTTAGACCTTATTATTTTGTGTCCTGAGAAGTGGCCAAATGTGTTGGTCTAGAATAGATCCCACTCTCTACATTAAGCCTTGAATGAGGGCTAACATCCATTTTTAATCTGTAAAAGATGCATCTTCATGATTGAATGAATGTCTATTATGCTTGTTTTGGTGTTGGTTGTTATTGACATGAGAATAGGTATACTAGGGTGGCAATGAGGCTTGGTAGATAGCCTCATATTGTCCATTACGATTAGACACACAGCGCAGTGTCTAGGTGCATGTAACACACGAAGGTCGCGTGTCCCTTGCACTTAGAAATTTTAAGTTAGAATGCATGGTAATGGTCACACGGGCAGAGAGACGGCCGTGTGTCTCAGCCGTGTGGAAGGGCACGGCCTAGTACACTGGCGTGTACCATGGTCGTGTGATGCTAACGTCAGGAACAGAATACCCAGGTTTTTGCACATGGGTTGCGCCACGGGCGTGTCATGGCTGTGTGAGAGGACACGGGCAAAGGAAACGGGCGTGTGTCCAAGCCGTGTGAAGTCTGCACTTGTTTTATGAAAAATTATGGAATTAAATTGGCCACATGGGTATGGGACATGGGCGTGTCCCTGGCACACGGGCGTGTGCTCCATACCCACCAGGTGTGTAGAGCCTTAAAGCATGAAATTCTTCAAGTTTTTCTTGAGCCTTCGGTTTGGTTCTGAACCACCTTGAATGTATGTTTTGGGCCCCGCAAGCCCTATTAAGGGTCAAATTGAATATGAAATAAAAAGTTTTAAATTGATCAAAATTTTATGGCTCGATTTTCTAAGATTGGTTGAGTTTAAGTTCGGTAGCACCTCAAACCCTGTTCCGGTATTGAATACGGGCGAGGGGTGTTACACCTTCGAACTTTAAAATACAACATCTGAGCATATCTTTGAGAATTTGAATTACTCTCTCAGACTGACCATCGGTTTGCAGATGAAAAGCTGTTATAAAATTCAACTTCGTACCTAAAGCTTATTGCAATATCTTCTAAAACTGAGATGTAAACCTTGGATCTCTATCTGAAATAATCGAAATTGGCACCCTGTGTAATCTAACGATCTCAACAATGTATAATTCAGCTAATCTATCAAGTGAATAGTTAGTACGTACCGAAATGAAATGTGCTGATTTCGTTAATCGATCAACGACAACCCAAATAGCATCTTTCTTTTTCAGAGAAAAAGACAATCCTGATACAAAATCCATCGTAACTTTGTCCCACTTCCACTCTGGTATCATCACAGGTTGAAGTAAACCCGATGGCACTTGATGTTCAACTTTAACTTACTGACACACTAAACATTTCACTACAAATTCAGAAGTGTCTCATTTCATACCCGACCACCAATACAGTTATTTCAAATCATTGTACATTTTAGTACCTCTAGGATGAACGGATAAGCAACCACTATGTGGCTCGTCTAAAATTTTCTGAATCAACTTTGGATTTCTTGGTACACAGATTCTATCTTGGAACATCAAACAATCATTGGATCCGATTTGGTACTCTAAATCACTTGTCGACTCGCATTGTACTCTTTTAGCTTGCAATTCACTATCACACCTTTGAGCTTCGCAAATTTGCTGAAGAAATACTAGTTTAGCTTTTAATTCAGCTAAGATCAAACCATCATCGAATAATGTCAATTGTGTATTCATTGCTCTCAAGGTAAACAACGACTTTCTACTCAAAGCATCCACGACCACATTTGCTTTCCCTGGGTGATAATCAATCACTAACTCGTAATCTTTCAATAGTTCGAGCCATCTTCGTTGTCGCAAGTTCAGAACTTTCTGAGTCATAATATACTATAAACTGTTATGATCAGTAAATATGTGGCATTTTTCACCGTATAAATGATGATGCCAAATTTTCAGTGCAAAAACTATAGCAGTCAACTCTAAATCGTGCTTCGGATAGTTCTTTTCATGTGGCTTCAACTGTCTGGAGGCATAAGCTACACTTTTCCCTGTTGCATCAATACACAACCCAATCCATTCAATGATGCGTCGTTGTAAATCAAAAATTCTTTACCCGACTCAGGTTGAATCAACACTGGTGCTTCGGTTAATAAGGCTTTCAATTGATCAAAACTCTGTTGACACTTCTCGGACCACTCAAACTTCACATCTTTCTGTAACAATCTAGTTATTAGTGTAGCAATAATCGAGAATCCTTTTACAAAACGTCGATAATAACCAGCTAATCCCAGAAACTTCTGACTTTGGATGCATTCCCTGGTGGTTTCTAGTCAATAATTGCTGAAATTTTGCTCAGATCAAGTCTAATACCTTCCGCTGAAACAATGTGCCCTAAAAATCTGACTTCTTTGAGCCAAAGATCACATTTACTGAATTTAGCATACAGTTGCTTATTTTTTAAGGTTTGCAACACAATCCTCAAATGCTCGGCATGCTCATACTCATCTCGTGAATAGATCAGAATGTCGTAAATGAACACAACAAAAAATCTATCTAAATACGGTCTAAAAGATCCGATTCATCAAATCCATAAAAATGGCAGGAGCATTAGTTAGTCCAAATGGCATAACAAGGAATTCATAGTGTCTGTACCTCGTTCTGAATGCAGTTTTCGGCACATCTGAGTCTTTAACTCGCAACTGATAATAGTCAGATCTTAAATTAATCTTTTAAAATACTGCTGCACCTTTCAACTGGTCAAACAAATCATCTATTCTCGACAACAGATACTTATTCTTTATTGTAACCTTGTTGAGCCAACGATAATCAATACACATTCTCATTGACCTGTCTTTCTTCTTTACGAACAATACAGACGCACCCTAGGGCGAAAAACTCAGTCGTGTAAAACCTCTATCTGTTAACTCCTGCAACTGAGCATTCAACTCTTTCAACTCTGTCGGAGCCATTCTATACGGAGCTATAGATATCGGTGAAGTTCTCGGCACTGATTCAATAGCAAATTCAACCTCTTTGATCGGTGGCAAACCCAGTAATTCTTCTGGAAATACATCCGAAAACTCACAAACAATAGGTTTAGATTCAATCTTTGATTCAGACACCTTTGTATCCAATACATATGCAAGATATGCATCACAACCCTTTTTCATACATTTCTGAGCTAACATAGATGTTATCACAGTAGGTAATTCACTTGAATCATCAGACTCAATCCGAGGAATTTCACCGTTCTAACATTTCAATACGATAATCTTTCGTCTACATTCACAACTGCATCATGCATAGTCAACCAGTCTATACCCAAAATCACATCGAACTCATCAAATGGAAAAAGCATCAAATCAGCTAGAAAACAGCGACCCCGAGTCATTAAAGGACAGTTCTTGCATACTTTGTCAACTAGAACATACTTGCCTAAGGGATTCAATACTTTAATCATAAACTCAGTAGACTCGATAGGCAAACTCTTATTAGACACCAAATTCATACATATATATGAGTGTGTTGATCCAGGATCAATTAAAGCAATCACATTAGTATTGTAAAGAGAATGTACCGGTAATAACATCTGGTAATGACGCATCTTTGCTAGCTTGAATAGCGTAAGCTCTAGCAGGTACTTTGGCCTCATATCTCATTGTAGAATCTTTCGTTGTACCATGATTACAATTTGCATTTCTCGTAGTTCTTGGCGGCCTTCCTCGAGTAGCTATATTGGTTGATCTTGCATTCTAAGATTTATTTTTTTCATTTAACTCAAGATAATCTCGGATAAAATGATCTCGCGAACCACAACTATAACAAGGTCTATTATTATTTTTCATCCAACAATCTCCAAAATGCTATCTTTCACACTGTTGACACTCGTGTTTAACATCTTTCACATTGCCAACACTGGATACCGATGTGGCTTGAGCCTTAGGGCTGGTGTATTGCTTTCCATGATCTCTATTGGAATATCTCACTGAAGCTGTTGATTGGTTAAAATAGTCTCTAGATTTCTGCGATGAGGATTGATAAGGTTTACTCATCGATTTCTTCCTCGAGTCTCTTACTTCAGAATTAGCCTTTCTTTTTTCTCGGTTAAAGTCTTCGGCTTTGCAATCCCAGTCAACTAACACAACAAATTCTTTTAAATCTAAAATCCCAACCAGAAGTTTAATATCTTTATTCAACCTATCAACAAACCACTTGTACATTATCTCTTCAGTGGAAATATACTCTCGAGCATACTTGCTTAACTGTAAGAATTCTCTTTCATATTCGGTTACAATCATGTGGCCTTGTTTCAATTCTAAAAACTCTTTATACTTTTGATCCAAAAACCGTTGACTGATGTATTTCTTTCGAAACTTAGTCTGAAAGAATTCCCAGGTGACTCTCTCCCTTGGCACTATTGATACTAATGTATACTACCACTGATATACAATATCTCTTAAAAGGGATATTGTACACTTTAAACATTCAGCTGGCATGCAAGAAAGTTCGTCAAACACTCGAATCATATTTTCAAGCCAAAACTTGCCTCTTTTAAGGTCATCATCAACATTAGCTCTGAACTGTTCAGCCTCGTGTTTGCAGATCTTGTCAACTAGAAGCTTATTCTATCTTAAAAGTTTGACTCCTTGAGGAGCTACAGGAACCGATTGGGGATTAGGAGGGGTGGAGTTTGTTGAGCAGCCGGATTTGTACGAATGTATTGTGTAAACCACTCGTTCATAATTTGGAAGTAGGCTTCTGTAACTCTCCTCCCTGACTGCCTGTTATGGGTCTAGAATCAGACGGCGCTGTCCTTTGAGCGGGAGCGGGTGCATTACTCTCAACCTCATCAGTTATAGCTCGATGGGGGTCCATTTACTATATGAAAAAACATTTGAAAACGTCAAGATTCATCACACTATCACAATTTATATATGGCATGTATAGCTAGACTCTCATATACGCTGCGTTAGTCCTAGAATCGACTAAATCGTAGCTCTAATACCAATAAATGTAACGCTCCTTACCCGCATTCAATTCCAGAATAAGGTTAAAGAGTATTATCAAACTTACAACATAATTATACATACTTTTAACATACATTTCCTTAATTCAAACATTCATCATTCATCATGTCCCTAATACAAGCCTATGAGGCCTTAAACATACATTGAAAGTAGTTCGGGACTAAACCGATAATTTTTAAAACATTTGGAATACATAGAAATTTTTTCTCAAAACAGGGGACACACGCCCGTGTGAGCAGACACACGGCCACCAGACATGCCCATGTCACAGTCTGTGTAGACATTCAAAATGGAAGCACATGGCCGTGTCCCAGCCTGTGTCCTAGCCCGTGTAACTCTATGACTTGGGTCACACGGCCAACACACACACACACACCTGTGTACCCTAAAAATGGTCATACACGTTCGTGTGCCAGGCTGTGCACTAGGCCGTGCCAAACCTGTAGGGCATATTGACATATACCATACGGCCAAGTCACACACCCATGTGTGAGGCCGTGTGGAGCATATTGACTTACTTTTAATTTCAACAACAGGGGATACACGGCCGTTGTATGTAACAACCTGATTTTGGGGCTATTCAGAATAATGGTTTCGGAACCACTAATCCGAGGTCAAAGAAATTAGTTTTAATATTATTTTATGTGTTGTGGCACATTATATGAGAGTATGAAAATTTTGGTGAATTAATTTTAGCGATTGCATGCTTAATTGCGAGAAAGGACTAAATCGCATAAAGTGCAAAAGTGCAAAAGTCCTATTTTATTAGCTAAGAGTGTCAAATAGCTAGAGAGCCAAAATTTAAGATCTTTAAAGGGCAAATAGACCTTTAAAATGCAGCATGGCCAGCCATAGGGACAAAGAATTAGGCTAGTCAATGTTAGGTAAAAATTTGGTGACTTGTTTGACTAAAAAGAAATAAAATAAACAAAAGATTATATCACCCCTTTCACCTCTTCTTCTTCACCAAAATTCTCAGCAAAAATAAGAGTTTTAAAGCTTTGAAATTTCAGCCAAGCTAGCCTCTTTCAAGTAAGTCAATTTGAGAGTTATTTTTTTCATAATTTTTACACTTTTAGAACCCCTAAAGCTTAATGTAGCTATTAAGGGGACTATTTTATGAAATGATTGATAGTATAGGGACTTACCATGAAAGTATTTATATGTTTGCTGAGTTTTTATGGTAGAAAATAAGTCTTGGTTGTTGGGTGAACAACTTTTGTGAAAGAACTTCTCATGAAAACCCTAATAGGACCATTTTGTAGAGTTTGTAAAATAGATAGTAATGTTGTGAAATATTGGGAATTTGGGGTGGTCATTAGAGAAATAAATGGTCGGTTAGGCTTGGCTAATAAGAAAATTTGATAAAAATTGATTTTCGGGCCTAGGGGTAAAATCGTAATTTTTGCAAAGTTTAAGGGCAAAACGGTCATTTTACCAAAGGATGAGTCTTAATTTAAACTAAATGATGTGTGTATTAAATAAGCTAATTTTTGACATTTTAGATCAAGAGAAATGTGATTCGGGTCTTGATCAAGGGAAGAACAAAGTTTACGAGGATTAGGCTCGTTCCCATCATTTTATGTCGAGGTAAGTACATAAGTAAATAACGTGTCATTGTAGCTTACTTTTAAATGTTTTATTTTTACCATGTATAATAATTTTACTCGATACCATGAAAGTATAAATAATGCGATATAAGAGTAACCTACGTTATGAACAAGTGCGACAACGTCAAGTTAGATACGAGATCCCGTCGAACCTCAAAAATAGTATAGGATACAAAAGGCAAGTCATGAGAAATTGAGCGGTCTAAACTCATGAGTTGAGTCTGAGTTCATGAGATAAGTAATATGTAATGTGTGTAACACCCTGAATTTGGGCCTAGAAGTTTTGGGCCTTGAGCATGGGAGCGGTTGAAGGCAGTTTATAATATTTTGTTGCGCATGTAAATTTCGTTAATGAAGGCTTGTTTTAGTGGTTAAGTGTGCTGAGAAGTGTTGGAGAAGTCTTGGGCTCAAACCTGGACTCTAGCAAAATTTTTTGGTTTAAGGTGAATCAAACCCTGGGTGTAGTAGGTAGGCCTTAAGAATATTGTTGGAGAAAAGATGACACAAAAAGGAGTGTGGTGTAGTGGCAAGGTGGCGCCACTTAGGGGACAAGGAAGTGACGCCATAGAGGAAGCAAGGGGTCCAAGGTTCAAGTCTTGGCTCTTGCAATATATTTTAGTTTTTCTTTTCAATAAATCTGGAAGCAAGTAGGTGCGCTTTAAAGTTTAATGTGTTAGATTTATGACACAAATGAGTTGATGGCCTAGTGATGGTGGCGTGAGTTGGCATGTGAGAGGACTTTGGTTCGAATCCCTTGGCACACAAAGGTTGATTATTTTGCTATGTTGGGGGCGGCAAGAGTTGGTGTTGAATTTAAACTCTGATGATGGAGGGATCCCACATCGGGAAGCTAACATAAGAGTAGATGGAGAGATGGCTGTAAATAGAGAGAACCATGAGGAGAGTAAATGTACCTTTCTTGGCTGATCCCTTTCGCTTTATGGCGTGCTCGTTTGGGTTAGGCGTCGGCTAAGAGTGCTCGAAGCGTGGATTAACTCCAGTCTCCTATCAGGTGTGTATTTCTCACTACTCTAGCTGTAGGATGGCTACTTCGGGCTGCGATAGGCCGAAAGGGGCTATGCGGGCCCAATGGGCCTACGGGCCCAATTAGATAAGTTGTTTGATTGTGTAGTAAATATTGGACTAGGCTAGGTGAATTTCATATCTGTGGCTAGATTTGGGCTAAAAGGGCTACACGAGCGTTTACTTTAGTTTACCAAATTACTGAAATACCCTCGACTTGTAAAATTACCAAAGTACCCTCGATTTACAAAATTACCATTTTACCCTCGATTTACAAAATTACCATTTTACCTTCGATTTATAAATTTACCATTTTACCCCCGATTTATAGAATTACCATTTTACCCTCGATTTATAGAATTACCGTTTTACCCTCGATTTACAAAATTACTGAAATACCCTGGTTTGCAAAATTACCAAAATACCCTTCGTTTGCAAAATTACCAAAATACCCCTAGTTTGTAAAATTACCAAAATACCCCTAGTTTGTAAATTACCAAAATACCACTGGTTTGTAAAATTACCGAAATACCCTCAATTTGTAAAATTACCAAAATACCCCTGATTTACAAAATTATAAAAATACCCTTGACTTTCTAAAAATTATAGAAATACCATTGGTTTACAAAATTACTGAACTACCCTTGGTTTGTAAATTTACTAAAATACCCCTATTAGGTAAAAAGGACCGTAAAGCCCCTGTAGGGTAAAGTGACCGAAATACCCCTGTAGGGTAAAATTACCATTTCACCCTTAGGGTGTTAAATGACTGTTTTGCCCTTGTGGGCAAGTGACTGACTTGGACTGTGTGGTTGACGGATTTGATTGTGAATATATGTTGGTGATATAGACAACTTTGGAGGAGCAGCAAGGTTTGGAGTATCGGTTTGGATTAACTTGGATCATCAGGGTGATTAGATCTAGTCATCAATTCCGGCAAAGGTATGGAGTCTAAGGCCATTATGGATGGTGGCCGAATGTGTAAGTGTTGATAATAGATGGTTCTAGTTTTGGTTTAATTATTGTGGGCTGATCTATAAGTGGTTGATTATAGGAGAAATCATGTAGGAGGTCTCGTCAAGGAATATCAAAAAATAGGTGTGTAACGAACCTTCTTTCGTAGCTTAACTCAATATTTACCGAAAAGCCGAAATGCCGAAATTCTGGCATTTCGAGGACTTGTGAGCAAGCGAACGCTCATTGGTTTATTAGATCCTCTAATTTGATGATCAGGAACATTGGAAGAGGTAAGAGCATGATTTTTGGCATTCACGGTAAGTTGGGCCTCGAAGGGTTAAAATCGGGCCCAATGGGCTTTCGGGCCCATTTGGGTAAATTTGGTAAAAAATGAAAACCTGTTAAATTGCACGTTGAGACTAGTAATACCATTATGGAATATAGGCTAAATGGGCCTAGATGACAAAATCGACGACGTAGGGCCCATTAGGGTTTTTTGGCCCAATAACTCGGTTTCGCTAAAATGGGCCAGAATCGCAGTATAAAACCTATGAATTGATAGTAACTATTAATGAACATGGAAAACCCTAATATTTGGTAAAATTACAGAATTACCCTTATAATATGAAAAATGACCATTTTACCCTAGGTAAAAATGACCATTATACCCCTAGGGTTAAATATGAATTTAATACATGGGATTTTGATAAACATGGTATGTATGATATGCACATGATATGTATGATATGCACATGATGTATTCATAAATGCATTGGGTTGGGTTTTTATATGGATGGAGGAAGTGTAAAAGGGCCTATGCCCCAGTTATTAAAAGGGCTTTGCTCCAGTTATTAAAAGAGGCTAGGCATCCAGTTATATGATAAAGTAGCTATGCTGCCAGTGGAGAGTTATGGCGGGGTGGGTCGAGTTAATCCCTACATGGTGTGTTGGTTGGTACGGGTGGAGAGTAGCGGATGGTGGGTTGAGTAGTCTCCCCAACTGGGCTTGCATTCACTCTTGCATTGATATTACATGTGACATTGAAATGGGCCTATGGGCCATACCATTACAGTTAAGGCTACGGCCCAGTACTATGAAATATGAAATATGAAAAGGCTTCGGACCAGTATTCGTTGAGATTGGATTTGGGCTTAGGCTCAGCAGGCTGATATTGTTTTGGGCTCTGAAAGGGGGTTGTTTCACACTGAGTTTCCAAACTCACACCCCTTTCTTTCTTATCTATACAGGTGAGCCTTGATTTGGGGACTTAGAGCCGGAGGGTATTCAGAGTGGCCACGGAGATCGCTTTTGGGCTTTTGAATAAGTATTTGGTTTTTACTTAGCTTACTTTATTTATTATCTATTTATGGGTTGTAATAAGGCCATTTTAACTTTAACTTTATTTCTTTTCTTTTCTGGGATTATTTTATTTAAACTAGTTGATAATAATTGGGCTAGTCTTAAGATGCGTTTTCCAAATGGTACTTGTTTCAAAATAACACCACGACACACATAATTGGAATAACAAAGATAACTACTTAAATTAACTTCAACTCATTTACCAAAGTGTGGCAATGGTGGTGGGCATGTCTAGGATTGGATCCAATCAAGAGCTTTGTACTTAAGTAGCCTTCATGGCTCACCTCCTCTGTTTCGGATACCTACATGTGCCCAGCCTCCATTCACTCTGGTGAGCCCATCAATAGTCGATTTTTAGATAATAAAATGAAACATGGATTTTTTTTAAACTGCGTGTGACACGTCAGATTTGGCCATAACGTCCAGGCCGAGTTTGGGGTGTTACAATGTGGGTCTGGGTACTGACTTTGTGTGTAGGCCCGTGAGTAGCTCAATGAGCGGGCATTACATGATAGAGCTATGGGGTCCGGGTACTGACTTAGTAAAAAGGCCCGTGAGTAGCTCAAATATGCAAGTATTACATAGTACAAAGTAGCTTTGGCTACTTGTATAGTACTTAGGAGTAAACTATCTATGTATTCATTGGTATTTTCGAGTGTTCAATGGGTAACTCGATGAATGGATCGACAATACTTCCAATGAGGTATTCAGTAGAGAGAATGAACTTTAGTTATTTTACGGGTAATTATAGGTATGTGTACTAAACTTTCGAATGAATAACTTAATATGTGATGAGATGTAGTAAGTATGCATAAAAGGAGTGAAAAGCTAAATAGTGAGGTTAAAATCATACATCATTTAAGTATGATAAGCTATTGTTGATGAATGTGTTTCAAATTACACTTATTTGCATATATGTACTTATTAAGCTTCCATGCTTACCCTCTTTCCTTTCCCTTTTCTTATAGTGCCACCAAAGTAACTCGAGGATCATCGACTACGTCGGGGAAGCCAGTCACACTATCCTTGAAGCACTTGGTATAGCTAGTTTTATCATTTTGATTATGGCATGTATAGGAACTCCTGATTCTATTTTGGTGTCATATTATTTTGGAGCCAAATGTGTTGGCTTATTTTAGTATTCGACTCATTTTGTATAAGGCCATGAATATGGCTAATATTGAAAGTTATTATATGAATGCAAGGTACTTTTTCATGAATGTGAAATTGTTGGCATGGTTAGATATATGAAACGTATTTAGGCCTTAGCTATGGTAGTCTGGTTGGAAAATCATATTAAGTTAGACCTGATATGCTGGTTGGTGTTTAAATTGTGTTTCAAGGTGGCAAAGGGCATGGTAAATAACCTTATATTGTCCATACGAGTAGACAGACGGGCATGTGCCTAGGCTGTGTGTGACACACGGTCAGCCCCATGGGCATGTTGTCCGGTCGTGTGTCCCTTGCATGTAAAAATTTCAGGTGAGTATGCATGGTAGTAAACACACGGGCAGAGACACGGCCGTGTGGAGGACACGGCCTCTGGCCACGAGTGTGTGCCTTGGCCGTGTGCCCCTTATTGGATGTTGACGTCAGAAATAGAATGTCAAAGTTTTTAGACACGGGCTAGGACAAGGGCGTGTCATGGCTGTGTGAGGGACACGAGCCATAGACACGGGCATGTGTTAGGCCATGTGAAATCCCCTGTAGGTTCGAATATGGAATTTAATTCACACGGGCATGGGAAACAGTGTCCCTAGGTGCTTAGACCGTGTGTGTCACACGGGCCATCAGCACGGCCATGTCATAATAGGCCCTTCCACACGGACGTGTGCCCAGTTTTAAGGGTCATTTTTGTTAAGTCAGGATAAGGACCCAAATTGGTCTCGAGTAGTTTCTAAGAGATGTTTTGGACCTTATAGGCCCATGATAAGAAGTTTTAGACAAAGTTTGAAAAAAGTTTCAATTTGACGAAGTCTTATTATGCAGTTAAGTGTGGTAGCGCCTCGTATTCCGTCCCAGCGTGGGGTTCGGGTATGGGGTGTTACATTTAGTAGTATCAGAGCTATGGGTTAGTCGATTTTCGGACTAACCTAGCGTGTGTACAAGTCTAGCTATACATGCTATAAATAAATTGTGATAGTGTGATGGCTCTTGATTTTGCTATCATGTTTTCTTATAGTAATGGATCCCGATCGAACTATGGCGGACGGTGTAGAAAGTAATGCACCAGCTCCTGCTGAAGGGGCGGTGCCAGCCAATAATCGACCTCCCACGGTTAGTCAAAGAGGGGGAAAAGAGGCTCAGGAAGTCTTTCTCTATATGATGAATGAATGGTACACGGAGTTCGTCTGAGCGAACCCGAATGCTCAACCCCTTCCACCTCCACCTATTCCTCATTCTATCCCTGTAGCACCCTAGGGTATAGATTTCGTGAGACTGAATAGACCCCTAGTGGACAAGATCTGAAAGCATAGAGCCGAGGAGTTCCGTGCTAATAAAGATGATGATCCCGAAAGGGCAGAGTTCTGTCTTGAGAATACCATTAGAGTATTCGATGAATTATCTTGTACGTCTGAAGAATGCTTAAATGGTGCCTTATCCTTGTTGGGGGACTCAGCATACCACTGGTGGAGGACGTTAGTTTCAGTGATACCTCACGAGAGGGTTACATGGGAATTCCACCAAGAAGAATTCCGGAGGAAATACATTAGTGAGAGATTCATGGATCAAAAGCGTAAGGAATTTCTTAACTTGAAACAAGGCCGCATGATGGTTACTGAATATGAAAGGGAGTTCGCCTTACTTTGTAAGTATGCTCGAGAGTGTGTGTCCTCCGAGGCTAATATGTGTCAAAGGTTTGAAGACAGACTTAATAAGGATATCAGATTGTCAGTGGGTGTTCTTGAATTGAAGAAGTTTGTGGTGCTCGTTAATCGGGCTTGTAAGGCTAAAGAATTAATTAAGAAGAATAAGAAAACCGAGGCGGAGACTAGAGATGCAAGGAAGAGACATTCAAGTAAGTTATTTCCACCTCAGTCTAAGAAATCTAGAGGCGTTTACTCTCGTTCTCATGTGTCAGCTGGGCACTCGTCCAGAGATCGTAAGAAGCAAGATTTGAGTTTTAAATCTCGGGCTAGATCAGTGGCTAGTATGGGTAATGTCAAGTATTCTCGACCAAAGTGCCAGTATTGTGGTAGAAATCATTTCGGCAAGTGTAGAATGAATGATGGATCCTATTTCTGATGTGGTTCTCAAGACCATTTTATCAAGGATTGCCCTAAGATGAACGAGAAGGAAAAATTTCAAAGTGCAAAGCCAAGTGGCAGAAATTCTAAAGGAAGACCACAGAAAAATGTCAGAATTGGGGCTAGCAGCAAGAATGTGACGAGAGACACCATAGGGAGATCAAAAGCTAGAACTCCGGCTAGAACTTACGCCATACGTGCACGTGAAGATGTATCTTCTCTCGATGTGATCACTTGTACATTTTCTCTCTATGATAATACTGTTATTGCTTTGATTGACCCTGGTTCTACTCATTCGTATATGTGCATGAAATTGGTGTCTAGTATGAACATACCTGTTGAGTCTACAGAGTTTATGATTAAGATGTCAAACCCTCTAGGCAAACATGTGATAGTCGATAAAGTATGCAAGAAATATCGTTTGATAGTTAGAGGTCACTGTTTCCCGGCCAATTTGATGTTGTTACCATTCAATGAGTTTGATGTCATATTGGGTATGAACTGGTTGACACTCCATGATGCTGTTGTAAATTGTAGACAAAAGGTTATTATACTGAAATGTGAAAATGGTGAAACTCTTTAGGTTAAATAAGATGAACTAGAGAATTTGCCTATTGTGATATCCTCAACGTCTGCCCAAAAATGTTTGAGGAAAGGTTGTGAAGCTTATTTGGATTTTATAATGAATGCTAAGGAGTCTGAGTTGAAGGTTGAGACAGTACCAATTTTATGCAAATATGCGGATGTATTTCTGGAAGAATTGCCTGGGTTACCCCCTAATAGAGAAGTTGAATTTGGTATAGAGCTAATGCTAGGGACAACGCCTATCTCGATTGCTCCGTATTGAATGTCTCCGACTGAATTGAAGGAACTAAAGTCACAATTACAAGAGTTGACCGATAAAGGATTTGTGAGACCAAGCTTTTCACCGTGGGGTGCTCCGGTGCTATTTGTGAAAAAGAAAGATGGATCCTTGAGGTTGTGCATATATTACTGGCAGTTAAATAAGATGACAATCAAGAATAAATATCTGTTGTTGCGGATTGATGACTTGTTTGATCAATTGAAAGGAGCAGCGTGGTTCTCAAAAATAGACTTAAGGTCCGGCTACTATCAACTAAAAGTTAAAGAGTCAGATGTGCCTAAGACTACTTTTAGGACGAGGTATGGCCACTATGAGTTCCTCGTCATGCCTTTTGGCTTAACAAATGCTTCCACCGTGTTTATGGATTTAATGAATAGAATATTTTGACCATGTTTAGATAAGTTTGTTGTTGTATTTATTGATGATATCCTAATCTATTCTAGAGATAATGTAACAGCCCGAACCCGGCCCAGACGTTATGGCCGGATCCAGCGTGTCACATTGAAGTGTTTTATCGAAAACCTTATTTTCATTGAAAACCCTTCAAAAGAGAAAATTAAGTAACATTCAGTTTGTATTTAGTTCCAGAATGAGGTGTATTCAAAATGAACTATTTCTTTATTACTTAGTAAAAATTCTCTTTATCTGCGGAAGCTTGATTTTAAAATAATTATTTTCAAAAAACTTGGGATATGTCTAAAAGAAATAAATCCAGGTTCCGTATAAAAAATTCAAAGCTTAGAAATGACAATGAAATAATATCTAGTGGATAGGCCTTATTACAATTCGGACTGAAATAACTTAAAATACTAGAAATTATATGTTTAAGAAAACAAGTCCAAGTCGTCTTGCTAGCTGGCCACCTCGGAGTCCCTCTAGCTGTCGAACCATCTACTGAGGATCACCTGAGAAAAATAAAAGAGGAGGTGAGTTTTCAAAAACTCAGTGTGTACAACCCTCGGCAAATAGAAAAGCATGCAATAGCAAGTCCTTTCGGGCCTGAGCCCAATTCAATATTAGAACAGATGTAAAGCAATCAAATATGCAAGGATCCAACCCATCCAATCGCTACATACCATCTCCATCCTCTAATACACACCATGTGGGGATATAAATATCGACCCACCCATCCCATACACTCCAATGGTAGCCCGATTGCGGTACTACCTAACGTTGCAGCAAAGCTGCTAATCATATATTGGGCTTAAAAAGCCATCGATGGGTCCACGGTCGTCAAGCAACCATACGATCCTCATATACTTCCTCCGTTCCATAATTCCCAACCCATATGCAACCTAAACAGAATATCATATGAATGCAATAGGTATACATGTAACATTCATAAATCTTACATTCAACATATAGGGGTATTTTTGTCATTTTCACCCTTAGAGGCTTTTCGGTAATTTCTCTTTATTATGGGTTATTACTTACCTTGGCCCGTTAACAAGTCCTCGTTGGCTAAAGTGAATAGATACTATGCACCAAGTAGGAATCCAGAGAAGAGGAGGTGGGTCAATAAGACCGCTTAAGTACCAAGCTCTCTCTAGATCCAATCCTAGACATGCATATACCCATTGCCACACCTTAACCTTATCGCTTGTCCACGGTCAGACTTAATTAATTAATTAAGTTTTATGTCTGTTTAAGCGGTTATCAGATTAGTTTTATGACAAGGTTACTGCAAAAAGAGGTTAAGTTTGAATGGTTGAATAAGTGTCAGTAGAGTTTCAAGAAGTTGAAGAAGTTATTAACTGAGGCTCCAGTATTAGTGCAACCCGAATCAGGAAAAGAGTTCGTGATTTATAGCGATGCTTCTCCAAATGACTTGGGATGCATACTTATGCAGGAAGGCAAGGTTATAGCTTATGACTTGAGACAATTGAAACTTTACGACAAGAATTATCTGACACATGACCTAGAGTTGGCCGCCATAGTGTTTTCCTTGAAGATCTGGCGGCATTATTTGTTCAGAGAGATAACCATAAAAGTCTTAAGTACTTGATGACTCAGAAGGATTTAAATCTGAGACAACAGAGGTGGTTGGAGTTATTAAAAGATTATAAGTTGATTATCGACTACCATCCGGGTAAGGCGAATGTGGTCGCAGATGCATTGAGTAGAAAATCGTTATTTGCATTGAGAGCAATGAACGCCCAATTGGCCCTGTCAGAGAATGGTTCGATTCTAGCTGAGTTAAAAGCTAGACCGACGTTTCTCCAAGAAATTTGTGAAGTTCAGATGAGTGATAATGAATTGTTAGCCAAGAGAACTCAGTGTGACCATGTATCATAATTTTACTCGATACCATGAAAGTATAAATAATGTGATATAAGAGTAACCTACGTTATGAACAAGTGCAACAATGTCAGGTTAGATACGAGATCCCGTGATACGAGCTCGCCTCAACTTGATTTGAGTCGTAATAGTTGCCCTATCGATAAATTGGGTAAGTTTGAATGGTTTGCAAATTGGGAATGAAAACAAGAAAGATAAGTTCAAATGGTTAGTTTCGTAATGGATGTGGAAACGAGTTGATGGTTTGATTTTAAGAAGGCTGAAAGAGAGATGGATAAATGGCTATCAAAGGGATCAAACAGGGTTAAAGGAAACTTGGTGATAGGTGGATGAAAAAAATCGGCTAAGGCCAAGATTGAACCAACCTAATAGGAAAATTTGACCCAAATCATAAAATAGGCACTTAGTATGATAAGAGAATCTTGACCCGCTAACTATAGAGAGTTAGAAACCAAAGATGTATTTTGAACGCCACACCGGAGGTGATAAGTTCGGAATAAAACAAAGGAAAGATAGACGCCACGTGACGAAATCCCGATAAGTCAGATCAGTCCTAAAGTGAATAAAGAGAATTGAATTCTCACTAGAACAATTAAGTTCATATAATTAAAAAAGTCTAAAATTGTCTAACCTTTACAAATGAAATTTAACAGATATTTATAGCCTAAAACATGGGGTAACCCGAATAGACTATTAGGGAGGCTGAATGGACATTTTTAATTAAACTCAAATGAGCTGAAGCTTCTTGGAAAGATCCTAGCTACGTCCTTAAAGTTTCCAGCTGCTTTGGGGACGCCAATCATCAAGCAATTAGCTCGTTAATTCATCTAATTAATTGAGCTGAGTACTTATGCTGAAAGTATTCAATGGTTGAACCAATTTAACAATTATGTTCAGCTTTTAATCTTTATTGGGCAGTCAAAAGTTCATTAGCAAAGTTAATGTCTTTGAGGCGTATGAAAAGTCCCATTGGTGTGAAAACTTAGCTCCCAACAGCCTCTCAATGTGAAAGGACGAAATGATCAGCTTCCTTGTGTGAAAACGTTGTGTGAACAGCATCTTGGCTGTTGAAATACACGAGCAAACTTTTGGGAAGAGTAAGCAACGGCTGGAATTAAATTCACTTGGAAAATTGAATGTTCAGCCACCTTTTGGCCAAATGGCCACTTGGGAAACGCAACCAGCAGCCTTCTAGCATTAATCACATTCTCATGCTCCTAGGCCGTTCATGGAAAGTGCACCTTGTATTAAAGTTGGCCATTCATGCTAGACAACTCCTTTAATGCTGTTCTTTGCACCAACAGCTCTTTAATGTTGTTCCATGCACCAGCAACTCAATTAATGTGCCGTCCATGCCTTGTACACTAATTAATTTGGCTGTAGCAAGAAGCACATTAAATTCGGCATGCTTGCTTCTTTAATGTCGAAAATAGCTGCACATTTAAACCAAAATTAATCATCTTTGAAAATATTAAATTGGCAGTAAATTATTAAAACCACATTCGGCTGGATAAGAATTAAATGTGTTCTAAAATTGACAAATTGAATTCGGCTGACTCCATTTAAAACATGGCTAGGCTAAGAAACACTCACTAAATCATATATAAGCTAATTAAATGACTAGATTCTAAACACATTAAATGCTGTAGAAAAAAAATTAAAACATGTATTAGATTTAACAAACTTAACTAAAATTATTAAATATCAAATTTGAACTTATTTATGAGCTGAAAAACTAATTAACTAAAATAAGTTTATTCTAGCAACATAAACGGAAGAATTAAAATAAACTCAAAATGAACAAACGAGCTCATTGAGCTATAATTAGAGTTGAATTGAGCTCGTTGAAATTAAGATCAGGTTTCATTTTGAACTTGGGCCCCTCGAACTTAGGCCATGCTTGATGTTGTTGAATTGTGTCAAACCATGATACGATGGGTTCCTATCATTCCCTCCCTCTTGAAGATGATTTGTCCTCAAATAGGGCCACTTGCTTGAATTTTTTTTCCAAGATCACAAACCATCTTGTTCATGATCGGTTCAAAATCATTTCCAAAACCCAAGGAACCACAAATGGTTCGAAAAGGAAATGGGTTATTTCCACGCCCTCCCTCTTTAGGAGGGTACCACCTCATATCGTTACCTACAAAAGAATAAAATAAGTTATTGAAATGATGAAGGTTAAGCACAAAGGAACTTTTCGATTTTTTATTCATAACTTGAACAAATGAACCAATACCGGGATCAAAAATGTAAATCGACCTTACCGTTTCACAATGGGTACAAGGGTCAAGCATAGATGTCAGAATTGAACCCTCATGAGTTCAAGAATTATGGCTTTGGACAACAAAAGTACTTGACTCAACCCCTTTGAACAACTTGTTACCAAATGATATAAAACAATAATCTCCGGGATCGAAAGCAAAGTTTCCATCATTAATCGAATAGGGTTGTTGTGTACTAAAAACTTCAAACCTCATACCTTGTGTACCTTTTGGCAAATGTGATCCAGAATCGTGGTAAACGTTACCTTTTCCAACCAACGTGAACCTTCTCTCCTTGGGAAGGTATTGAAGTTGAAGCTTATTACACGAACCTTGATAAACCTGAAAGAGAAGGTAAACACAAAGATAATTTGAGCTTTTCAAAGTACAATTGCGATGCCCACCTTTACTTGGCAATATCTTAAGAGAACATGATCCGGGTTTGAACACATGAATTTGATCACCACTTCCAGAATGTAGCATAAATTTATTTGGCACCAATACTTCATACACGTTAGGCAACCAGAATCTACGCACACTCATACTCAAATAATTAGACCTTTTAAATTTCATGTGAACAAACTTGCACAGACATATGCGTGTCACACAACTTGGAGAATATTCAATAATGTCACAAGCAAACATATTAGGCGTTTTGTGTCTCAACTTTTTAGTACACGAAATCAAATGTTGTTTGTGTGGAATTATTCTTTCTTCAACAACAAATTTTCCAACACCCTTCTCATCAACAGAAAAATTTTCCAAACCATGATTTAAAACTAAATCTTCAATAATTGGAAAGCAACATTTAGACAAATCAAGATGAGAAGTTCTTTTATTAACTAAGTCTTCGATGAACTTACCACTATCGCGCAAGTGAGATGGTCGAGACTCGATTGACATAGAACCCTTACCTAGCTCACCTTTAATGTTGGGAAACTAGGGTCATCTACGATCTTACCTTTCTCGAGCATTTGGAATCTTCTCACATCAGAAAGATAATGAAGTTGTAGCTGGCCAATGGAATCATGAGAAACCTGAGAAGAAAAATTGTAAAGAGAACTTATAGAACGGTTAGTTAAAATACTCCTCGCTTTTTCTTGCTCACTTTCAACATTTTCACTCGTTTCTTTTTTTAAAACTCTTTCTTTTTCTTTTTCATTTTCTTTTTCAGCTACACTCGATTCTTGTTCATTTTTCTTTCTTTCTTCACTCTCACTTTCTTTTTTAATTTTGCTTTCCTTTTTCTCATTCTCTTTTTGCTTTTTTTCACACTTTTTTTCATTTTCACATGATTTTTTGATCTCATTACAATAGGAAGATAACATAGAAGAATCAAGATGAGAATTTTTTTGTTGGAAAAAGTATGAAAGATCTGTGTATGAAATATGATCATTTCTTCGCGAGCGTTCCTCTGTGGATGAGTATCTTTGTGCATATGAATACTTTCTCGGACCTTCTCGTTTGTCACCATAATGGACTTCACACTCGAATTTTACTTTGCTTCGTCTTGAATTCTTAGCCAAATAGAAACATGGTATGAATCTCTTCGGGAATGACTATTTGTAGGCGACTACTTAGATGTAACACGTTCTCTTTTTCGTGAAGATTTCTCTGCAAATGAAAGCTTTAAGTCACTTGAAGAGGTTTTCCAACATTCTCGTTTGTCATCTTGAAAGGTTTTAGATTTGGGGATTGCTTCATACCGTCTCGTCTTTCTTGATGAATGAGAATCTCGGTATGAGTCTCTCCTAGAATGATCATCAGATGCAGGTCTTTGTGATGACCTTGACTCCATCTTTTGACTTGGAGAAAGTCGTTCTCGTCGGTCTCTTTGATTCAATCCAAATGCTCATGCAACTTGTCAAACTCGAATTTCACAATTCTACGCATCTCTTTCATCAAATATTGATAATTGGATTCTGAAAACACTTCTTGGTTCATGATTTTCGTAAGGGAAAAAGAAAGTGATTAAAAAAAACAGAAATGAAAACTTTCATTAATAAAATCCATACAAATTCTCTCAAAAGAAAAGAAAAAAAAATCGCACACGTTTGGCTTTTACGCACTCGAATAGTCTCACCACACACTCGGGCCTTTTTCCACTCTATTCGCTTCTCTGTATTCACGATGGACTACTTAGGCTTAGCGGTCTCGTCGGTGTGGAGTCGGCTTACAAAAATGATAATCGGTTTTGGGTTGGAATTGATGTTGGGACAAGGGAGGGCTAGAAGCAAAAAATAAAAGGTGAAGGTGTGGCCGTTGGGTAGATGGTGATAGTAGCAAGAAATTGATGATCGAGATTTACAAAAGACGAATACAACTTTCAGCAATATCAATTTTTTTTAATTTTGAATTTTTTTACTATTTTCAATTTCTTTCTTTTTTTTACAACTTTTTTTTGATTTTTTTCGAATTTTTTTTAAAATACGATACCGAAACTTCTGAAAATATTTATACTTACCTCAATTTAACCAGCTCTGATACCAAATGATACGAGCTCACCTCAACTTGATTTGAGTTGTAATAGTTGCCCGATCGATAAATTGGGTAAGTTTGAATGGTTTGCAAATTGGGAATGAAAACAAGGAAGATAAGTTCAAATGGTTAGTTTCGTAATGGATGTGTGACAACCCTAATTTGACCCTAGTCAAAAAATGGTTTCGGGACCACAAAAACCGAGTCACAAAATTATTTAAATGCTCTTTTCTATGTTTATTATATGTGAAGTTTCATGTGTGAAAGTATCGTGTCTTAATTTTGTCATTTGAATGTGGAATTAGCTAAAAAAGACTTGTTTGAGAAACTTTGAAAATGTGGTAGGTGAATGTCCAAGTGATTAATTTTGTAAATTATTAAAGTAGAGGATTTGCATGTCTATTTTACCACTTTATTTAAGTGTACGGTAGTGGGGTTGGTTTAATGCATCATGTGCTTTATATAATAATAAATTATAAACTTAAATTATGGTATAAAATAATATATGTTATTTTATAACATAAAATGAGGTGATAAAAACAAAGTTGAGCTTTACTTTTATCACTTAGCCGAAACTAAAGAAAATAAAAAGAAGAAGAAAAGCTCTTGAATATTCGATCATTTGAGGAGATAAATTCAAGGTAAGTTCATGGTAGTTTGGTTGAAAATTCATGTTTTTGAGTTCCTCTCTTGGTTCTACTTTAAACCCATGAATTAATTTGTTAAATGTTGGTTAATTGTGCACTCGGTCATGATAGGAAATTGCAAAAATTTTTATTTGATGATAGAAATTGATGAATGAAAGTTTGATGGACTATAATGTTAAAATCCATCTGATTGTAAGTTTATAAGTTTAAATTTTGAAATTTGAACTATGTGTGGCTCAATTGCTTGGAATGGGCATTCGTCTATAGTATGAAATGCAAAGAAAATTTGGTGTTGGATGTTTTAAATGATTTAGAAAGTTATAAATTAAGTTTGAGGCTTGGTACTTATGTATAGATGGTCTATTTAGATAACTTGGCTTGGAAGTTGAGTAAATTATGTTTTGAGAACTTTGTGAATATTCAGCCTAGGTGTATAATTGTAAAGTATATTAGGCCAAATGTATATGTATGAGAGTTTTAACAGGAATTTCGTGTATTATGAAAGATGATATATATTTAATCATAGGATGGTCTTGGTAACCTTAGAAAAGAATGCATGAAAATTTAATAGGTTGCTCTAATGACCGAATATACTAAAAGCTAATACATAGACTAGTTGACAAATATGTGTTCAAGAAATGTGAACAAATATCTACTTGATTGGTATTCGGCTATGGTTAATTGTATAATTAATTGACCGATTGTGGAGTAGTGAATCTATTTAAATTGTGAGTGCATGAATTGATTTTAAGGTGGCCAAAATTGTTTAAATGAAATATTTGTAAAGATGCATAGTGCCAAATGTGTTCATGAATGAATAAGTTATGTGGGTTTTTTAAATGAAAGAAATGGATAAGTTGAGGTATAATTGAGTGTTCGAATGTGAATTACAAAGTACATGAATTTGAAAATGAAATGGTGATAGACTTAAGTGGACAAATGATGCGAATGAATTAGCTTTTGAAAGGTAAATGGTTGCAGTACGTATGTGTTTGATTGAGAAGTTAAATTTGTTGATTTTAGCTCAAGAGCATAGAAGGGCAAATTCGGATAAGGGAAAAGCTAAAGTAACTGAATAGCTGATCCGCGACTATTGAAAATATTCGAGGTAAGTTTTGAGTAATCAAACATAGTTTATAATCGAATGTAATATGAAAATAAAAATGTATAATAGGAGAATTATGACATGATGATAAGGTGTGTGATATGTGCATTTATTCGAATGAAGGAAATAAATTATTAGTGTGTTTGTGCTATGTGAAATCAAGTAACATATGATTTGATATGCATGAAACTTGGTGAATTGATTATTGTATGATGAATTCGGGCCTCGAGCCTAGCAGGCTATAATACCGGTGAAATAATATCGGGCTTCGAGCCTAGCAGGCGAAATGCCAGTGAATAAAGTCAGACTTAAATCTAGCAGGCTTCGTGTCGGTGATGAATTTAGGTTTAAAACCTAGCAGGCTAATTGCCGGTGATTTGATAATAGTCTACGACTATGATGCTTCGTGATAGAATGACAATTGAATACATTTATTACATTAAGTTACCCAGGTACGTATCATGTACTTATATGTGAGTTTGACTTGAAATGAACCATAAGTGTATACTGTGATGCATATGTGAATAAGAGTTATGACTATATTTATGATCATGATACATCTGATCAAGATGTGAAATTATGTGACGGTATTTGATTTACCTATGTTATATGAGTTCAGATTCAATTAAAAATAAAAATGCTAAATGTACAATATGTGCTGGTGTATATTCAGCCAAATGTTATTTGATAAATTGAATGATCGATTTATAATTGAGTATATTTGTTTGCATTGCTTAAAACTTACTAAGCTTATAAAAGCTTACTCCGTTTGTTATGTTTCTCTGTTTTATAGATCGTTGACTCCAGCCACTTGCTCGGGGATCGTCAGCAACTCGTCACACTATCTATCGTTTTGGTACTATTATGTTTTGGAATTCGTATGGTATGTATAGAATAGACTTAAGTGAATGATATTTTGAGATGTTGTTGTATAAAAGCCATGTGAATATGGTAACTCTTGAATGTCGGTACAAGTCTGAATTTTGATCTTTGATTGTGTTTGGCTATGCATATAATTGCTAATGAACTTATGTAAATTGAATGTACAAATGTAGTGTTTTGGATTGGTAACTCTTCATAACCCACTCCGGCGATGGATACGGGTTATAGGGGTGTTACAGGATGTGGAAGCGAGTTGATGGTTTGATTTCAAGAAGGCTGAAAGAGAGATGGATAAATAGCTATCAAAGGGATCAAACAAGGTTAAAGGAAACTTGGTGATAGGTGGATGAAAAAAAATCAGCTAAGGCCAAGATTGAACCAATCTTATAGGAAAAGTTGACCCAAATCTTAAAATAAACACTTAGGTTGATAAGAGAATCTTGACCCGCTAACTATAGAGAGTTAGAAACCAAAGATGTATTTTGAATGCCACACCGGAGGTGATAAGTTCGGAATAAAACAAAGGAAAGATAGACGTCACGTGATGAAATCCCGATAAGTCAGATCAGTCTTAAACTGAATAAAGAGAATTGAATTCTCACTAGAGCAATTAAGTTCATATAATTAACAAAGTTTAAAATTGTCTAACCTTTACAAATGAAATTTAACACATATTTATAGCCTAAAACATGGGGTAACCCGAATGGACTATTAAGGAGGCTGAATGGACATTTTTACTTCAACTCAAATGAGCTGAAGCTTCTCGGAAAGATCCTAGCTACGTCCCTGAAGTTTCCAGCTGCTTTGGGGACGCCAATCAACAAGCAATGAAGCTCCTTAATTCATCTAATTAATTGAGCTGAGTACTTATGCTGAAAGTATTCAATGGTTGACCAAATTTAACAATTATGTTCAGCTTTTAATCTTTATTGGGCAGTCGAAAGTTCATCAGCAAAGTTAATGTCTTTGAGGCGCATGAAAAGTCCCATTGGTGTGAAAAATTAGCTCTCAACAGCCCCTCAATGTGAAAGGACGAAATGATCAGCTTCCTTGTGTGTGAAAACGTTGTGTGAATAGCATCTTGGCTGTTGAAATACACGAGCAGACTTTTGGGGAAGAGTAAGCAACGACTGGAATTAAATTCACTTGGAAAATTGGATGTTCAGCCACCTTTTGGCTGAATGGCCACTTGGGAAACACAACCAGCAGCCTTCTAGCATTAATCATGTTCTCATGCTCCTAGGCCGTTCATGGAAAGTACACCTTGTATTAAAGTTGGCTATTCATGCTAGACAACTCCTTTAATGTTGTTCTTTGCACCAACAGCTCTTTAATGTTGTTTCATGCACTAGCAACTCAATTAATGTGCCGTCCATGCCTTGTACACTAATTAATTTGGCTATAGCAAGAAGCACATTAAATTCGGCACGCTTGCTTCTTTAATGTCGAAAATAGTTGCACATTTAAACCAAAATTAATCAGCTTTGAACATATTAAATTGGCAGCAAATTATTAAAACCACATTCGGCTGGATAAGAATTAAATGTATTCTAAAATTGACAAATTAAATTTGGCTGACTCCAAGACACATTCATGGCTAGGCTAAGAAACACTCACTAAAACATATTTAAGCTAATTAAATGACCCGATTCTAAACACATTAAATGCTGTAGAAAAAAAACATATTAAAACATGTATTAGATTTAACAAACTTAACTAAAATTATTAAATATCAAATTTGAACTTATCTATGAGCTGAAAAACTAATTAACTAAAATAAGTTTATTCCAGCAACATAAACGCAAGAATTAAAATAAACTCAAAATGAACAAACGAGCTCATTGAGCTATAATTCGAGTTGAATTGAGCTCGTTGAAATTAAGATCAGGTTTTATTTTGAACTTGGGCCCTTCGAACTTAGGCCATGCTCGATGTTGTCGAATTGTGTCAAACCATGATACGATGGGGCTCATATCATCCTGTCGAACCTCGAAAATAGTATAGGATACAAAAGGCAAGTCATGAGAAATTGAGCGGTCTGAACTCATGAGTTGAGTCTAAGTTCATGAGATAAGTAATTTGTAATGTGGGTCCGAGTATTGACTTTGTGTGCAGGCCTGTGAGTAGCTCAATGAGTGGGCATTACATGATAGAGCTATGGGGCCTGGGTACTGACTTAGTAAAAGGGCCCGTGAGTAGCTCAAATATGCAAGTATTACATAGTACGAAGTAGCTTTGGCTACTTGTATAATACTTAGGAGTAAACTATCTGTGTATTCATTGGTATTTCCTAGTGTTCAATGGGTAACTCGATGAATGGATCGACGATAATTCCAATGAGGTATGTCAGTAGAGAGAATGAACTTGAGTTATTTTATGAGTAATTACAGGTATGTGTACTAAACTCTCGAATAAAGACCTTAGTATGCGATGAGATGTAGTAAGTATGCATAAAAGGAGTGAAGAGCTAAATAGTGAGGTTGAAATGATACATCATTTAAGTATGATAAGCTATTGTTGATAAATGTGTTTCAAATTACACTTATTTGCATATATGTACTTACTAAGCTTGCATGCTTACCCTCTTTCCTTTCCCTTTTCTTATAGTGCCGCCAAAGTAACTCGAGGATCATAAACTACGTTGGGGAAGCCAATCACACTATCCTTAAAGCACTCGGTATAGATAGTTTTATCATTTTGATTATGGCATGTATAGGAACTCCTAATTCTGTTTTGGTGTCATATTATTTTGGGGCCAAATGTGTTGGCTTATTTTAGTATTCAACTCATTTTGTATAAGGCCATGAATATGGCTAATATTGAAAGTTATTATATGAATGCAAGGTAGTTTTTCATGAATGTAAAATTGTTGGCATGGTTAGATATATGAAATGTATTTAGGCTTTAGCTATGGTTGTCTGGTTGGAAAATCATATTAAGTTAGACTTGATACACTGGTTGGTGTTTAAATTTTGTTTCAGGGTGGCAAAGGGCTTGGTAAATAACATTATATTGTCCACACGAGTAGACACATGGGCGTGTGTCTAGGCCGAGTGTGACACACGGTCAGCCCCATGGGTATGTTGTCCGGCCGTGTGTCTCCTGCACGTAAAAATTTTAGGTCAGTATGCATGGTAGTAAACACACGGCCAGAGATACGACCGTGTGTCCCAGCCGTGTGGAGGACACGGCCTCTGACCACGGGCGTGTGCCTTGGCTGTGTGCCCCTTATTGGATGCTGACGTTAGAAATAGAATGTCAAGGTTTTTAGACACGGGCTAGGACACAGGCGTGTCATGGTCGTGTGAGGGACACGGGCCATAGACACGAGTGTGTGTTAGGCCATGTGAAATCCCTTGTAGGTTTGAATATGGAATTAAATTCACACGGGCATGGGACACGAGCGTGTCCCTAGGTGCTTAGGCCATGTGTGTCACACGGGTCATCAGCACGACCATGTGTGTCCACACGGGCGTGTTGCCCTTCCACACGAGCGTATGCCCTATTTCAAGGGTCATTTTTGTTAAGTCGGGATAAGGACCCAAATTGGTCCCTAGCATTTCCAAGAGATGTTTTGGACCTTATAGGCCCATGATAAGAAGTTTTAGACAAAGTTTGAAAAAAGTTTTAATTTGACCGAGTCTTATTAACATCAAAATGTTTGTAAGCATGCGGTTAAGTGTGGAAAAGCCTTGTATTCCATCTTGGAATGGAGCTCGGGTGTGGGGTGTTACATTGTAACTCCTCGTATTCCGTATCCATCACTAGACTAGGGTTAAAGGCATTACCGGACAAACTGAAACATTTAACATTCATTTCACAAACATCATAGCATCAAAGGTCAAACATTATCATAATGTCCCTTGTATCAGTCATCAAGACCTTAATCATGCATTAGAATGGGGTCGGGACTAAACCAGACTCATACGAAATTTTTCAAAACTTGAACATTTTTCCAATTTGTACAGATCACATGCCCGTGTGAATAGGCTGTGTGCCTCACACGACATTAGACATGCTTGAGTGTCTAGGTTGTGTCAAAACATGGCATACATATTGACTTTCTCACACGGCCACAAGACATGTCCGTGTGCCTTGACCGTGGTCAAAACTGACTTGGGTCACACGACTAGCCACACGCCCGTGTGCCTTGGCAGTGCTCAAGCCTGACTTACAATTGTAGGGTACCCCAAGGGACACACGGCCGTGCAACATGACCGTGTGTCACACACGACTGAGACACACGCCCGTGTCTTTGCCTGTGTGGACAAAAATAGGCCATTTGAAAAGCCAATTTGCCACCCAATTTGGGTCAAACCTACAAGCATCAAACCAAGTACATTTGCACTATAATTTCAGCCAATTTCAAAGTCAAAACATATACCAATCATACCATAATATTATCAACCAATTTCATGTTCATATCACCTACTAATTCATATCATTCCATAAATCAAAAACATACTGGTTTCATAATCTCTAATCATGTAATCAACATTGATGCCACTGTCTCAGACAGGGTCTTACACAAAATCAAATACGATGCCAATGTCCCAGACGTGGTCTTACACATAAATCACAAGTTGATGCCAACGCCCCAGACGTGGTCTTACACGAAAACACATATCGGATCCTATGTCATGACATATGTATCCTAACTATTTCTAAGGTTCACATGAGGCTTTTCGGACGTCGGAACTTTGTCTATCCTTTCTCGGATATTACATATTGAACTCTTATATAATCATTTATCATAATTCAATGTCATACAAACATAAGTAAATCAACTAAAATACATTTATTTGTATATTGACTTACCTCATATGGATTTGGATAGACGGAATCGGCTACTCGACGACTTTTGACTTTCCCCGATCTAATTCCGTTTTCTTTAGTTCTTGATCTATATAAATTCAAATTTAACTCTTTTATTTACCAAATCATTCAAGTCAATCCACAAATACACATTTAGGGCATTTTACAAATTAGCCCTCACATTTTTTTTACATTTTAACACTTTAGTCCTTAATTCATAAAATCACAAAATTACATATAATTTCCATATACTCATATTAAACCGAATTTTCATAGTATTCATATAAGTCTGTATGTTTCATTTATTTCACATTTTAGTCCCTCAATTTACAAATTTCACAATTTAACCCATTTTACTCAAATTCATTAAAAGTCCCAAGACAAAAGATATTAACCCAACATCAAGCTTTCATATTTCATCATTTAACAACACAAAACTCATGAATTCATCCATTGCATATTTCAAAATGATCATGAAAATCAGAAATTGAGACATGGGCTTGATAGTATACAAAGCAACGATTACAAAAACGTAGAAATTATCAAAAACCGAGTCAAAACCATACCTTAGTTATCAAATCTCTTAGCCGAAAGTGAAACCACAAGAACCCTAACTTTTCTTTCTTCAATTTCGGCAACAATAAGATGATAATGGCCTTATTTCATGATTTTTTCAATATATGATTAATATTTTAATTACCAAAATACCCTTTTATAATCTATTTTAGATTCACATATATTAAGGTCATTAATGTCCATTCAAGCTTCCAATGGTCAAATAACCACATAAGGACCTTACAATTAATAGGCCAAATCAAATTGGCATTTTTAACAAACAGGAGACAACTTTTACCTTTTACGCGATTAGGTCCTTTTATCAAATTAGGCACACAAATGAGCAAATTTTCGTACGAAATTTTCACACATACTAATTCACATATAATAAGCACGAAAAATAATATTTAAATATGTTTCTAATTCAGATCTGTGGTCCCAAAACCACTATTCTGACTAGGGTCTAAACCAGACTGTTACAATTCTCCCCCTTTAGGGATTTTCGTCCCCAAAAATCTAACCGTTGAACAGATTCGGATATTGCTGTCTCATAACATCTTCGGGCTCCCACGTAGGTTCTTCAATACCGTGTCAATGCCACATCACTTTTACTAACAAAATTTTCTTATTTCATAGTTCCTTAACCTCGCGAGCTAATATACGGATCGGTTCTTCTTCGTAAGTTATATCAGACTGAATTTGAATCTCAGACGGAGAAATCACATGCGAAAGATTGGATCTGTATCGTCGAAGCATTGATACGTGAAACACATTATGAATCTTTTCTAGTTCTGGTGGCAATAACAATCGATAAGCAACTGGCCCGGTTTGTTCAATAATCTCATACGGCCCGGTGAACCTCGGAATCAATTTGCCTTTTCTACCGAACCGAAGTACTTTTTTCCACGGAGATACTTTCAGGAATACTTTGTCGCCAATCTTAAATTCAATGTCTTTTCTTTTCAAATCTGGATAAGATTTCTGACGATCTAAAGCTGCTTTCAAACTATCTCAGGTCACTTTTACTTTCTGTTCAGTTTCTTTTATCAAATCAATCCCGTGTATTTTATTCTCACTGAGCTCAGTCCAATACAAAGGTGTACGACATCTACGACCATATAAGGCTTCATATGGTGCCATTTTGATGCTCAATTGAAAACTGTTATTATAAGTGAATTCAATTAAAGATAAATAATGTTCCCACGTACCTTCAAATTCAAGAACGCAACATCTCAATATATCCTCAAGAATCTGAATAATCCGCTCGGATTGATCATCTGTTTGCGGGTGAAAAGTAGTACTGAAGTGTAATTTCGTACCCAAAGTATCTTGTAATTTCTTCCAAAATCGCGAAGTAAATCTCGGATCTCTATCTGACACAATAGATAATGGCACACCATGCAATCTCACAATATTAGAAATGTACAACTCAACTAACTTATCAAGCGAGTAATTAGATCGTACCAGAATAAAATAAGCTGATATCGTCAATCGATCAACTATAATCCAAATTGAGTCTTTCTTTCTCGGAGATAGGGGCAAACCCGAAACAAAGTCCATTGTCACTCTATCCCATTTCCACTTTGGAACCATAATCGACTGCAACAAACCAGATGGCACTTGATGTTCAACTTTAACTTGCTGACAGATTAAACATTTCAAAACAAAGTCAGTGATGTATGCACGCCCGAGGCACCCTCAAGTGCGAATTAAGATCCTATCGAGCTGCCACAAGGACCCATAACTCGAGCTCATGCTAAGCATTTCCTACAAGCTGTTTTAGCTTCTAGTGCAACACCTTCATTCGAAACAAGGCCCAATGCTCACAAAGTCAGCTTGAAGCAACTATCCAAAGAACCCATGCATTGTTGGCAAGCTGATCCTAGCTCGTTTCCGGCTCTTTGAGCTCCATCCAGCTCAATTCAGCTCGTTTGAGCTCATTTTAGCTCGTTTGAGCTCAACCGAGCTTACTTTCAGCTCGTTCTTCATTTCAATAAATTAAACTAAGTTTTAGTTTTATACTAATTAGTTTGCTACAGCTCATTAATGAAAATCCTAGCTCAAATAAGTTCATTAAATGTTTTCACTTAGTTTGAGCTAGCCGAACTTAATGTTACTAGCTAGTCTTTAATTAATGTGTTTAGTTTAGCTTAACATAATATTTATGATGTCTAGTTCATGCTTTCAACATGTTCAGCTGAATATACATTGGGATTTAATGTGTTCTTGTTTCTTGTAGGTTCAACCGAATGTATTGAGTACATTAAACGAGATTCATGCACGGGCAGGTACATGGATTATGAGAGTTCATGCATGAACGATTTTATGCCTGGTGGGCTGGCTATTGGTGATCCCTAAGCAACCTTTCGGCCAAGAGTTAAAGTTCCACAAAGTGACCAAATACATGAATGAGCCATTAATGCAAGTACATGCATGGCTTAAATACATCGTATGGAAGGATGCATGCACAACTAGTGTTCAATGGATGGCATTTGAAGGAATTCATGTATTGGGGACGTTCATGCAAGTGGGGGCTATTTTATGTACATGTATTTGAAGATTCATGGACCGTCATTAAGGAAGAACATGCATTGGGACGTTTCATGCATGTATCATGCATATCCAAGATGTCTATTCAAGTATTCAAGGCTAAGTATGCATGAATGCATCAAGTGAAGCAACATGATGGTTCGGCCAATTCATGCACCATCTTCAAGCATGAACCGAATTTTAATGCTTTTGTGTGCACATGTTAAATACAAATGTGAACAGAATTTAAGTTAGTGTGAACATCATAGATGGCGAATATCAATAGACATCTTAGGCTTATAAATAGTTTACTCGTTTCTTTGTAAAAGGGACTTTTTGCCAAAATTATTAAATGAATATTGTTCTTGTGAGGTTGCTTCCTCTCATATCTCGTACAAGTTTCGAAGACTTATCTAGTTTGTGCTAGTGGCATCTACTGATCTTGTTTGAACTTATCACCATCTTTGGTGTGGCGTTCACCTATCCTTCTATTTCATTTATTCACCTTAACAATATAGGAACCGGGATCACACTTTTTAGTGTTGAATCATTCCTGACGTTAAGTTCGTTAATCCATTCCCATCTTTTGAATTTCTTTCTTGTTACCGAACCATCTATCCAACATCCATCTTTGCTTCCCTTAGCCGAACCTATTATACTCTTTTCACTACTTTGAACCCCTTCCGCTTTAATCAAACCTATCCATCTAACTTTTACTTTCAAAACCAAGGCACGAACGACTCTTCTCGCCTACGATTGGGCAACTACGTGAATTCGACTCAATCACCCGAGCCGAATCACATCAGTTAGAGATATCTCTTTTCATTCCAGACCACCAGTAATGCTGTTTCAAATCATTATACATTTTCGTACTACCCAAATGAACAGATAAATGACTGTTGTGAGCTTCATTCAAAATCATCTGAATTAACTCAGGACTTCTTAGAACACAAATTCTATCTCAGAATCTCAGACAATCATCTTTATCAACTCTGAATTCTGAATCAGAATCTAAATCACATTGAGCTCGTTTTGCTAAAATTTCATTATCAACCTTTTGAGCATAAAAAAATTGCTGTAAGAACAAAGGTCTCACTTTTAATTTCGTTAAAACTGAACCATCGTCAGACAAAGCTAAATGAGTATACGAAGCACGCAATGCAAACAATAATTTCTGACTCAAAGCATCAACAACAACATTGGCTTTTCCCGGATGATAATCGATCACAAGTTCATACTCTTTTAGGAGTTCTAACCACCTTCTTTGATGTAGATTCAGATCTTTATGAGTCATCAAATATTTTAAACTCTTATGATCAGAATATATGTGACATTTCTCACCAAATAGAAAGTGGCACCAAATTTTTAAAGAAAATACAATCACAGCTAACTCAGGGTCTTTCATGCTGCTTTAACTGTCTCAAAGCATAAGCAATAACTTTACCTTCTTGTATCAAAACACATTTTAGACCGATCAACAAAGCATCACTGTAGATCACCAATTCTTTACCCGATTCGGGTTTAACAATATTAGAGCTTCAATCAATAGGGCTTTCAATTGATCAAAGCTTTTCTGACACTTTTCGGACCATTCAAACTTCACATTTTTCTAAAGCAGTTTCGTTAACGGAGTTGCAATCATTGAAAAGCCTTTTACGAATCGTCTATAATAACTGGCAAGTCCCAGAAAATTACGAACTTCAAAAACATTTCTTAGAAGTTTCCAATCTAAAATAGCTAAAATTTTGCTCGGATCAACCGGATACCTGATGCTGACACAATATGACCCAGAAAACCAACTTCGCGTAACCAGAATTCACGTTTACTAAATTTCGCATATAATTATTTATCTCACAAAGTCTGTAATACTATTATCAGATGCTCGGCATGCTCAGATTCATCACGCGAGTAAATCAATATGTCATCAATGACTATGACAACAAATCGATCCAAATACGGTCTGAAAATTTTATTCATCAAATCCATAAAGATAGCAAGTGCATTTGTTAATCCGAAAGGCATAACTAAGAATTCATAATGACCATACCTCATTCTGAATGTAGTTTCCGGAATGTCTGAATCTTTTACTCGCAACTAATAATAGCCTAATCTCAAATCTATCTTTGAAAACACAGTCGCTCCTTTCAACTGATCAAACAAATCATCAATTCGGGGCAAATGATGCTTATTCTTGATAGTCACTTTGTTCAACTGATGATAATCTATGCACATTCTCATCGTGCCATCTTTCTTTTTCACAAATAGAACAGGAGCACCCCAAGGTGAAAAACTCGATCTAGCAAACCCTCTATCTGTCAACTCTTGCAACTGAGACTTTAATTCTTTTAGTTCAGTCAGAGCCATTCGATACGGAGCTATCAAAATTGGAGTAGTTCCAGACACTAATTCAATGCCAAATTCAACTTCTCTAATTGGAGGTAATCCCGGGAGTTTTTCAGGAAACACATCCGAAAATTCACAGACAACAGACACTGATTCAACTTTCTTTTATGACATTTTCAAATCGATCACATAGGCAAAAGAGGCTTCACACCCTTTTTTCACAATACTCAGAGCTTTCATCGAAGATATCATAGCAGGCAATCCATTCAAATTACTAGATTCAATTCGAACTATTTTATCATTCTCGTATCTCAAATCAACAGTTTTCCGTTTGCAGTTCACTACAGCATCGTGCAAAATTAGCCAATTCGTACCTAAAATTATATCAAACTCATCAAAAGGTGCCGAAAAATAATTGTCTCAAAACATTAACGGACAGTTCTTGGAAACTTTATCAACCAAAATAGATTTTCCTAGAGGGTTCGAAACTCTAATTGCAAATTCAGTAGACTCTACAGGAAAAGTCTTACTGTTCACTAAGTTCATACATATATAAGAATGCATTAATCCAGGATCTATGAAAGCAATCACAAAAGTATCATAAAGTGTGAAAGTACCTGTAATCACATCTGGGGACGAAGCTTCCTCACGAGCTCGAATGGCATAGGCTCTGGCAGGTGCACGAGCCTTGGATCTAACAGCAGTGTCTTTTGTTCCCCTCTGACTGCCACTCATATTTCCCGTGCTTTTAGGAGGTCTACCACGAGATGCATTACCACTTGGCCTTGGATTTTGCACAATCTCTTGCTCGACAGATTCGGGGCAATCATGGATAAAATCATCTAATGATCCACATTTGAAACAAGCCCGATCATATAGTCTACAATTGTCGAGATGTCTTTTATCACAATGTTTTTACTCAGGGTGATCAGATCGAACATTTCCAACACTGGCAACAGATGTAGCTGGAGTTTTGAAACTCGAATGTAGTCTAGTACGATCTCTACTCGAATGCCCCACATTAGCCTTTGAACGGCTATTATCATCACGAAATTTCTTTGATACTGAATGAAATGACTTACTCGATGTTCTTTTTCGTACTTCTCTAGCTTCTGAATTCACTTTTCTTTTCTCTTTCCCAAGCTCTTCAGCTTTACATGCTCGTTCAACAAGCACAATGAATTCTTTGATCTCAAGAATTCTAACTAGCAAACGAATATCCTTGTTCAAGCCATCCTCAAATCATTTGTACATTATTGCCTAGTAGATACACATTCTTGAGCATACTGACTCAGTCTTACAAACTCTCGCTCGTATTCCGTAACAGATATACGACCTTGCTTAAGCTCAAGGAACTCCTTACGTTTCTGGTCGATAAATCTCTGACTGATGTATTTCTTTCAAAATTCAGCTTGAAAGAAATCCCAAGTGACTCGCTCACTCGGAACCATGGATATCAAAGTCTTCCACCAGTGGTACGCCGTATCTCTCAGAAGTGAAACGACGCATTTTATGCATTCAATCAGATTCAAAGACAATTCATCGAACACTCGTATCGTATTCTCTAACCAGAACTCAGCTCTTTCAGCATCATCACTCGTAGTAGCATGGAATTCTTCAGCCCCATATTTTTTAATTTTATCGACTGAAGGCTTACTCAATTGATTTAGATTCACTTGTGGCATAGCAGGGGCTTGCAGAGGATTGACCGGGGGTAGAGGTTGTTGAATAGCCGGATTAGTTCTAATGTACTGACTAAACCAATCATTCATCATCTGATAGAAGGCTTGTCTAGCCTCTTCATCATGGCTACTCGTAGCTGGTCTAGAGTCGGATGGCGTTGTCCCTTGCACGGGAGCAGGCGTATTGCTCTCGACATCGTCAACTACAACTAGTTCGGGATCCATTTTCTATATAAAAGCACATTTTTATTGTCAGGATTCATCACACTATCGAAGTTCATAAATATGGCATGTATAGCTAGACTCACATATGCTATGGTAGTCCTAGAACCGACTAAACCTGGCTCTGATACCAATAAAATGTAACACCCTATCCCGTATCCATCTCCAGACTAGGGTTAAAGGCATTACCGGACAAACTGAAACATTTAACATTCATTTCAAAAGCATCATAGCATCAAAGGTCAAACATTATCATAATGTCCCTTGTATTAGTCATCAAGACCTTAATCATGCATTAGAAAGGGGTCGGGACTAAATAGGACTCATACAAAAAATTTTGAAACTTAAACATTTTTCAAAATTGTATAGGTCACACGCCCGTGTGAATAGGTCGTGTGCCTCACACGGTAATAGACACGCCCGAGTGTCTAGGCTGTGTCAAAACAGGGCATACATACTGACTTACTCACAAAGCTACAAGACACGCCCATGTGCCTTGGCCGTGGTTGAAATTGACTTGGGTCACACGGCTAGCCACACGCCCGTGTGCCTTGGCCATGCTCAAGCTTGACTTACAATTGTAGGGTACCCTAGCGGACACACGACCGTGCAACATGACCGTGTGTCGCACACGGCTGAGACACACACCCCTGTGGACAAAAATAGGCCATTTGAAAAGCCAATTTGCCACCCAATTTGAGTCAAACCTACAAACATTAAACCAAGTACATTTGCACTATAATTTCAGCCAATTTCAAAACCAAAACATATAGCAATCATACCATAACATTATCAACCAATTTCATGTTCATATCACCTACTAATTCATATCATTCCATAAATCATAAAATACCAAAACATATGGTTTCATAATCTCTAATCATATGATCAAATTTCATGCCAAAAACTTACCAAACTTACCATTTCTCTTAGCCATTTATGAACAATCCAAATAGATCATATTGCATCACATTTCATATACCAAAATCAAACCATAATCACAACCATACCAAGCCATATCATATGGCTAAATATAAACATCACAAAAGATAATTAAAGTATTTCTAGCCTATATATGCCATACTTCAATATATATATTTTCAAAAGGTACCAAAATATAGTTCGATAGTGTAGTGACAATCCTCGATGATCCCCGAGCTCCCAGTAGCTTTGATATCTAAAAATAGTTGAAAAACACACAGAGTAAGCTTTCAAAAGCTTAGTAAGTCATATACAAATAAACTTAACATTTAACACATGTAAACATTATCAAATTATAAATACTTTGTAGCCAAAAACTACAACTAACCTCTTGTTCTTATACATATCACATATTCTCAATTCATTTGCTCTTATAGCATAAATTCACATATTTAGATCATATATCATCATTTGCATATATACTTACCTTTTATTCTCAAATATGATATAACATCGTACGTACCTGAATCGGATACATATTTCATATTATCATTCATTTCTCAAAATTCTCGTTGAACCGTTTAGAATCATAAGGATGCGCAGATAGCTCGAAAAGCACATACAATGCCAATGTCCCAGACGTGGTCTTACATGTAATCAACATCGATGCCACTGTACTAAATAGGGTCTTACACGAAATCAAATACGATGCCAATGTCCAGACGTGGTCTTACACGTAAATCACAAGTCGGTGCCAACGTCCCAGACGTGGTCTTACACGAAAACACATATCAGATCCTATCCTAACTATTCCTAAGGTTCACACGAGGCTTTTTGGACATCGAAACTTTGTCGATCCTTTCTCGGATATTACATATTGAACTCTTATATAATCATTTATCACAATTCAATGTCATATAAATATAAGTAAATCAACTAAAATACGTTTATTTATATATTGACTTACCTAGTATGGATTTGGATAGACGGAATCGGCTACTCAACGACTTTCGACTTTCCCCACTCTAATTCCGTTTTCTTTAGTTCCTGATCTATATAAATTCAAATTTAACTCTTTTGTTTACCAAATCATTCAAATCAATCCACAAATACACATTTAGCGCATTTTACAAATTAGCCCTCACATTTACACATTTTAACACTTTAGTCCTTAATTCACAAAATCACAAAATTACACATAATTTTCATATACTCATATTAAATCAAATTTTCATAGTATTCATATAAGTCCATATGTTTCATTTATTTCACATTTTATTCCCTCAATTTACAAATTTCACAATTTAACCCATTTTACTCAAATTCATCAAAAATCCCAAGATAAAAGATATTAACCCAACATCAAGCTTTCATATTTCATCATTTAACAACACAAAACTCATGAATTCATCCATTTCATATTTCAAAATCATCATCAAAATTAGAAATTGAGACATGGGCTTGATAGTATACAAAGAAACAATTACAAAAACGTAGAAATTATCAAAAATCGAGTCAAAACCATACCTTAATTATCAAATCTCTTAGCCGAAAGTGAAAACACAAGAACCCTAACTTTTCTTTCTTCAATTTCGGCAACAATAAGATGATAATGGCCTTATTTCATGATTTTTTCAATATATGATTAATATTTCAATTACCAAAATACCCTTTTATAATCCATTTTAGATTCACATATATTAAGGTCATTAATGTCCATTCAAGCTTCCAATGGTCAAATAACCACATAAGGACCTTACAATTAATAGGCCAAATCAAATAGGCACTTTTAACAAATAGGAGACAACTTTTACCTTTTACGCGATTAGGTCCTTTTATCAAATTAAGCACACAAATGATCAAATTTTCGTACGAAATTTTCACACATACTAATTCACATATAAAAAGCACAGAAAATAATATTTAAATAATTTTTTGACTCAAATCGGAGGTCTTGAAACCACTATTCTGGCTAGGGTTTAAACCGAACTGTTACAGCCGTGCAACATGATCGTGTGTCACACACGGCTGAGACACACGCTCGTGTCTCTGCCTATGTGGACAAAAATAGGCTATTTACCAAGCCAATTTGCCACCTAAATTTGCATATACCTACACAACCAAAAATGGAACCAATACAAAGCACAATAGACAACCCAAGACTACCAAATCAAACATAATTCCTACTATTTCATCTAAGCATTTCTTAGCATAAACGTAACAGCCCGGTTTTAGGTAAGTCAGAATAGTGGTTTTGAAACCTCAAATATGATGTAAAAAAAATATTTTAATATTATTATATGTGTTTACAGCATGATAGCATGTATGTGTGAAAGTTTCGTGATTTAATTTTATCAATTGGATGTCTAATTTGATAAAAGGACTAAATCGTGTAAAATGCAAAAGTTGCATTCTATTTATTAAAGGTGTCTAATTGCTATGAATTATTAAATGAAAGCTCGTTATGATGTTATTAAACCATTGATAGTGGAATTTGACATAAAAGGATATTCAATGGATGTTTTTAATGGTTTTTATTAAAGGTTATTTTGGTAAATGGTTAATAAATGATATATTAAATAAAACAAAACATAAAGCCATCTTTATGTTCATCTTTTATGGCCAAATGAAGCTTTAAGAAAAGCTAAAATAGGGTTTTTCATTTGGTTACGTTAATTTAAGCAATTAAGGTATGATTTTAACTCGATTTTTTATGATTTTTATGTTTTTGAGATCGTTACTTTGTATTCTAGCTAGCCCATGCCTTAATTTTTGAAGTTTTTAAAGATTTTGTGAAGTGCCATTGATGAATGCTTGAGATTTTGAATGTTTTATGATGAAAAATGAATATTTGTTGATAGTTATACAAGTTTTGTTAAGTGATTTTGAGTAAAAATGCCTATTAGGGGTTTGATTGTGAAAAGTGTAAATTGAGGGGTTGAAATGTGAAATAAATGAAAGTGTTGGCCTGCTAGAGACCTATATGAATTTTGGCTAGGATTGGGTTTAATGAAATTTCATGAATTTTGTGTATTTGTGAAATAGGGACTAAATTGTAAAAATGTGAAACTTTAGGGGCTAAAGTTTAAAAATGCCCAAATATGTGTTTGTGGACTGAATTGAATGATTTGATGAATAAATGAGTTAACTTTGAATGTATATAGATCAAGAACGAAAGAAATCAGATTTATATCGGGGAAAATCAAAGGTTATTGAGTAGTCGACCCAGTTCGTTTATCCTGAATACAAGGTAAGTTCATATGCAAATAAATGTATTTAAATTGAATTATATATGTTTAATTATCATTGAACTACTATGAATATTGAATGATCAAATACGAGCAATAATCGACAGGGTTACAATATCCAAAAGTCTTGTACGAACCTTAGGAATAATATAGGATATGAATGTCATGATATTAGGATTAACGAGGTGTGATTATGTGTAAGACCATGTCTGGGACATTGGTATCATTATGTGATTACGTATAAGACCATGTCTAGGACATTGGCATTGTTATTTGATTTCGAGTAAGACCATAGTTGGGCTATCGGCATCAATATGTGATAACATGTAAGACCATATCTGGGATATGGCATTGTACGAGCTATAGGTGATTTCTGAGTATCCTTAACAATTCCAAAAGGTTTAACGAGCAAAGTCAAGTTGAGAAAGAATGTATGAATTAGTTAAGTGACTCAGGTACGTACGAGATTTATACAAGTATTCAAAAGGGAAGTATTTGATGGATTCTTTTCTGATATTGACTATGTATACATTGGGAAAGGTTTGTGAGCTTATATGTGATTACTCATAGTTTGCCTATTGATGGAAATAATGTTGATTCATGTGGTAATTTTATTTGTATATGGCTTACTAAGCTTTTAAAGCTTACTTTGTGTGTTCTTTCCCTGTTCTATAGATAATCGAAGCTAGCTCAGGCTCGGGGATCATCAGGAACATTGTCACACTATTGATCAACTTGTTGGTACTTTTGATGCTATGTAAATATGGTATATGGCATGTATAGGCTAGTGATATGATGATGTGTTTTGAGATATGATATTAGCCATGAGATTTGGCTCATAAATGATGTAAATGTTGGTGTGAATTTGACCATTTGGGTTAGCTTATTTTATGAGTTTGGTAAGTGAAATATGATGTATATAAATGGCTTTGTGTTTTGGCATGTTTGTCATGGATGTTGTGATGGTTATAAGGTTGCTCAATTAGGTAGTTGTCAATTGGATTATTATTGCTTAAAAAAATGACATGTTGTGACTTGGTTTTAAGATGATTAATTGACATAATTTGTATATGAAATATGTAACACCCCTAACCCGTAATTGCCAGAATAGGTTAAGAGGTATTACTCAACTCGTAACATAATTTAGAATAATCGAATATCAAATATCAATTCATTACAGTAAATGTCATTCATTCACATTCATTAATAACATAAAATAGAGCATACGATACTTAAACGTGCATTCGGGACTAAATTGATAACACATAAAAGTTACATAACTTATAAAAATTTTTAACTTTTCAAAGGTCACACGCCCGTGTGAACATGCCATGTGTCTAAGCTGTGGCAAAACAGGGCATACATACTGACTTGTCCACACGGCCACAAGACATGCCCGTGTGCTAGGCTATGAGAAAATTAGGGAGGCTACTGACTTGGCCACACGCCTACCACACGCCCGGGTGCCACACACGACCAATAGACATGCCCGTGTGTCTAGGGTGTGTCAAAACTGGAGGGTATACAGACTTTAATTCGTAGGGTACCCCAGGGGACGCACGACCGTGCAATGTGATCGTGTGTCGCACATGGCTGAGACACATGCCCGAGTCTCTGCCCGTGTGGACAAAAATAGGCCATTCGAATAGCCAATTTGCCACCCTAAATTGGGTCAACCTACAAGCAAAGAAACAAGCATATTTGCACAACTAATTCAGCCAAATCCCATACCAAAACATAAGCTATTCATCTCATATAATAGTCACCCAATTCCATACTCATAAGCTTTACTAATCTTTGTAGAAACATATATCAATAGCATAACAAAGCATTTATTTCCATACATCATTCAATCTCATGCTCAAACTTAACAAAACTTACCAATCTTACCATTTCTTTCATCCAACCAAAACATACCACAATTGAATATTGGCATCACATATCATATATCCTTATCACACTATAAGTTCAAACATAAACTAGCCAATTCACATGGCTAATATATACATCACAAAACATAATCTTACAAATACTAGCCTATACATGCTATACTTTAAAATATACATTTTCAAAGTACCAAAATGAGATTCGATAGTATGGTGACGATCCTTGATGATCCTCAAGCTTGCAGTAGCTTCGATATCTATAAAACAAGGCAATCACACACACAAAGTAAACTTTCAAAAGCTTAGTAAGTTTATACTAAAAATCATCAACCGAGTATAAAATATAAACATCAACACATAAGTATTTATAAATTCTCAAATCATCTATCAATTATACCAACACCATCCACATGTTTATACCATTTCAATAAACTTTATATACATAATACCATCTACCACATAGGTATTATACATACCTGAACCTTCTCGTATTCATTTATTTTCATTCATACTTCTTATTAGGATATTTTAAACCTTCCGAAGATTATTCATGCTATAATCATCCGCACACTTAGTGCCTTAAGGGTTAGCTGAAGCTATAATCATTTCGCACACTTAGTGTCATCTCAATTAACCGAAGCTATCTCGGTATCGTACACTTATTGCCTCATATAGCCGAAGCTAGTTTAAATCGCACATTTAGTGCCAAGTACTATTGATTTTATCATCGTCCTCAACCAAGCTAGATGTATATACAATCTATGTATAAACAAAACATCAAAATGTACTTATAACATCATATTTACGTACGAACTTACCTCGTACTCGGATTTGTCAACTCGGACTGTTTACTCTATAATCTTCGACTTTCCTCGGTCTAAGTCTGAATTCCTTTTTTCTTGATCTATATGTATTCAAAATTAACCCTTTTATTCACCAAATCATTCAAAACAATCCATATACACACAATTAGGGCCTTTTGCAAACTAGACCTCACATTTTTACATTTCGACACTATAGTCCCTAAATCACAAAATCACAAAATACACATAATTTGCTTGTACACAAGCTTAGCCAAATTTTTATAATTCTCATACAAGTCCATAAATTTCATTTATTTCCCATTTTAGTCCCTCAAAATAACATTTTTACAATTTAGCCCAAATTGCTCAAATTCATCAAAAATCCAAAGACAAAGCATGTAAACCCAACATCAAGCTTCCATAATTCAACATAGGACATCACAAAGCTTATGAATTCATCCATGGCACATTTCCCAATCATTAACAAAATAAAAAATTGAGGCATGGGTTTGATAATATACGAAGCAACGATTACAAAAATGTAGAAATTATCAAAAACTGAAACAAAAAATACCTCAATTGATCTTTAAACTTGTCGAACCCTAGCTATTCTTTTTCTTTTTCTTTCTTTGTATTTTTCGGCTATATGAACACATAAACACATATTTTCATACTTTGTTTTAGTTATAATTCATTTAGTAATTGTTTTACCGTTTTGCCCTTTCATTAAAACATAAATACTCCACCAACTAATGTCCACTAATGTCCATCCAATATAAAAATGGTCTAATTGCATCATAAATACCTCATCTTTAGCAAGACAAATCAATTAGGCACTTAACTAAATAGAAGGCCACCTTTGCATTTTCTGCGATTAAGTCCTTTTTCAAAATTAAGCACAGAAACATTCAAATTTTCAAACGAAACTTTCACACATGCTAAGTCACACATTATAAACACAAAAAATAATATTTAATTATTTTTCTAACTTGGATATGTGGTCCTGAAACCACTATTTCGACTAGGGTTTAAACCAGACTGTTACAATTCTTCCCCCCTTAGGGATTTTCATCCCCGAAAATCTTACTGTTAAACAAATTCAGATATTGCTATTTCATAGTATCTTCAGGCTCCCATGTGGCCTCTTCAATACCGTGTCGATGCCACATCACTTTAACTAACGAAATTTTCTTATTTCGTAATTCTTTAACCTCGCGAGCTAAGATACAAATAAACTTTTCTTCGTAAGTCATATCAGACTGAATTTCAATCTCAGACAGAGGAATCACATGCAAAGGATCAAATCTGTATCGTCGAAGCATCGATACGTGAAACACATTATGAATCTTTTCTAGCTTTGGTGGCAACAATAATCTATATGCTACCGGCCCAACACGCTCGATAATCTCATATGGCCCGATGAACTTTAGACTCAATTTGCCTTTTCCACTGAACCGAAACACTTTTTCCCATGGAAATTCTTTCAAAAACACTTTATCACTGATTTCAAACTCAATGTCTTTCCTTTTCAAATCTACATAAGATTTCTGACGATCGGAAGCTGCTTTCAAACTGTCTCGAATCACTTTTACTTTCTATTCAGTTTCTTTTATCAAATCAACCCCGTGAATCTTATTTTCATTGAGCTCCGACCAATACAAAGGTGTATGGCATTTGCGACCATATAAAGCTTCGTACGGTGCCATTTTAATGCTCGACTAAAAATTATTATTATAAGCGAATTCAATCAAAGGTAAATATTGTTCCCACGTATCTTCAAACTCAAGAATGCAACATCTCAACGTATCCTCGAGTATCTGAATAATCCATTTACAGATGAAAAGCAGCACTGAAGTGCAATTTAGTACCTAGAGCATCTTACAACTACTTCCAAAATCGTGATGTGAATCTCAGATCTCTGTCTGACACTATAGACAATGGCACACCATGCAATCTCACGATATCAGAAATGTATAACTCAGCTAATTTATCAAGCGAGTAATTGGATTGAACCGGAAAAAAATGAGCTGATTTCGTTAATCGATCAACTATAACCCAGACAACATCTTTCTTTCTCGGAGACAGGGCAAACCTAAAACAAAGTCCATTGTCACTCGATCCCATTTCCACTCTAGAAACATAATCGATTGTAACAAACCTGATGGCACTTGATGTTCAGCTTTAACTTGCTAACAGATCAAACATTTAGAAACAAAGTTAGAGATATCTCTTTTCATTCTGGACCACTAATAATACTGTTTCAGATCATTATACATTTTCATACTACCCGAATGCACAGATAACCGACTATTATGAGCTTCACTCAAAATAATCTGAATTAATTCTGGATTTCTCAGAACACAAATTCGATCTTGGAATCTCAAACAATCATCTTTATCAATTCTAAATTCTGAATCAGACTCTACATCACACTGAACTCATTTAGCTAAAATCTCATTATCAATCTTTTGAGCTTCAATAATCTGATGTAAAAATAAAGGTTTTTTTTTCAATTCAGCTAAAACTGAACCATCATCGGATAGAACCAAATGAGCATTCATCACACGCATAGCAAACAACGATTTTTGACTTAAGGCATCAGCAACAACATTTTCTTTTCCTGGATGATAATCAATCACAAGTTCATAGTCTTTTAGCAGCTCTAACCATCTTCTCTGTCGTAGATTCAAATCTTTCTGAGTCATCAGATACTTCAAACTCTTATGATCAGAATATACGTGACATTTCTCACCAAACAAATAGTGACACCAAATCTTTAAAGCAAACATAATCGCAGCTAACTCAAGATCGTGTGTCGGATAGTTCTTTTCGTGCGGCTTCAACTGTCTCGAAGCATAAGCATCACTGTAGATCACAAATTCGTTTCCCGATTCGGGTTGTACCAATACTAGAGCTTCAGTCAACAAAGTTTTCAACTGATCAAAGCTGTTCTGACATTTTTCAGACCACTCAAACTTCACATTTTTCTGTAATAGTTTTGTTAATAGAGTCGCAATCATAGAAAAGCCTTTTATGAACCTTCCATAATAACCAGCAAGTCCCAGAAAACTGCAGACTTCGAAAACATTCCTCAGAGGTTTCCAATCCAGAATAGCTAAAATTTTGCTCGGATCAACTCGGATACCAGATGCTGATACAATATGACCCAGGAAACCAACTTCTCGCAACCAAAATTCACACTTACTGAACTTCACATACAACTGTTTATCTCGTAGAATTTGTAACAGTAATCTCAGATGCTCAGCATGTTCAGATTCATCCCGTGAATAAATCAATATATCATCAATGAATACAACAACAAATTGATCTAGATATGGTCTAAAAATTCTATTCATCAAATCCATAAAGAGAGTAGGTGCGCTAGTCAATCCAAAAGGCATAACTAAGATTCATAGTGACTGTACCTCGTTTGAAAAGTAGTTTTCGAAATGTCTGAGTCTTTCACTCGTAACTGATAATAGCCTAATCTCAAATCTATTTTCGAAAACACAGCAGCTCCTTTTAACTGATCAAACAAATCATCAATTTGGGTAAGGGATACTTATTCTTGATAGTTACTTTATTCAACTGATGATAATCTATACACATTCTCACCATACCGTCTTTCTTTTTCACGAATAAAACTGGAGCACCCCAAGGTGAGAAACTCAATCTAGCAAATCCTCTATCGGTCAATTCTTGCTATGAGAATTTAATTCTTTTAGTTCGGTAGGAGCCATTCTGTACGGAGTTATCGAAATCGGAGTAGTACTAGGTACCAATTCAATGCCAAATTCAACTTCTCTAACCGAAGATAAACCCAAAAGTTCTTCAGGAAAAACATCAGAGAACTCACATACAACAGGCACTGATTCAACTTTCTTTTCTGACACTCTGGAATCAATCACATAAGCAAAATGAGCTTCACAACCCTTTCTCACAATACTTAAAGCTTTCATCGAAGATATTACAGTAGGCAATCCATTCAAATCACTAGATTCAATTCTGACTATTTCATCATTCTTGCTTCTCAAATCAATAGTTTTCCATTTGCAGTTCATAACAGCACCATGCAAAGTTAACCAATCCATACCCAGAATCATATCAAACTTATCAAAAGGCAATAACTTTATATCAGCCGAAAAATAAATGTCTTGAAACATTAACGGACAATTCTTGTAGATTTTATCAACCAAAACACATCTTCTAAGGGGTTCAAAACTCTAATTACAAACTCAGTAGACTCTACAGGCAAAGTTTTACTGTTCACTAAATTCATACATATATATGAATGTGTCAATCCAGGATCTATCAAAGCAACCAAAAAAGTATCATAAAGAGTAAATGTACCCGTAATCACGTCTGGCGATGAAGCTTCTTCATGAGCTCGAATAGCATAGGCTCTGGCAGGTGCACGAGCCACAGATCTAACAACTGTATCTTTTGTTCCTCTTTGACTACTGCTTACATTTACCATATTTTTGGGAGATCTACCATGAGAAGCATTACCACTCTGTCTCAGATTCTGAACATTATCTTTTTCAGCTAAATTTGGGCAGTTTTTATAAAATTATTTCTTGAACCACAACTATAACAAGCTCGGTTATTACTCTTTCCTCAGCATTTACCAAAATGTCGTCTTCCACATTGATCACATTCAGGCTTTTCTTTCTTTGTATTATCAACACTGGCAACAGACGTAGCTGGAGCTTTAAAGTTAGATTGCGATCTGTCACGATCTCTGTTCGAATGTCCCACATTAGCCTTTGAACGACTATTATCATCTCTAAACTTCTTTGGTCAAGATTGAAATGACTTGTCCGATGACCTCTTTCTTACCTCTCTAGCTTCAAACTCAACTTTTCTTTTCTCTTTCCCGAGATCTTCAGCTTTACATGCTCATTCAACAAGCACCACAAATTCTTTAATTTCCAGAATCCCAACTAACAGACGATTATCTTCATTCAAACCATCTTCAAATCTTTTGCACATTATTGCTTCCATAGATACACATTCACGAGCATATTGACCCAGCCTTACAAGTTCCCGCTCGTATTTTGTTACAGACATACAGCCTTGTTTAAGCTCGAGAAACTTTTTACATTTTTGATCGATGAATCTCTGACTAATGCATTTCTTTCGAAATTCAGCTTGAAAAAAGTCCCAGGTAACTCATTCACTAGGAACCATAGATGTCAAAGTTTTTCACCAATGGTACGTCATATCTCTCAGAAGTGAAATGGCACATTTTATACATTCCTCGAGATTTAAAGACAATTCATCAAATACTCATATTGTATTCTCTAACCAAAACTCGGCTCTTTCAGCATCATCGTTCATTGTAGCTTGAAACTCTTCAGCCCCATATTTTTTAATCTTATCGACTATGATCTACTTAACTGTATTCATTGGTGGCATAACAGGAGCTTGAGGAGGATTAACTAGGGGCGGAGGTTGTTGTACAGCCGGATTAGTTCTAATGTACTGACTGAACCAATCATTCATCATCTGATAGAAGGCTTGTCTAGCCTCTCCATCATGGCTACTCGTAACCGGTCTAGAGTCGGATGGCACTGTCCCTTGCACGGGAGCAGGCGCATTACTTTCAACATCATCTGCTACGGCTCTTTCGGGATACATTTACTATATAAAAGCACATTTCAATGTCAGGATTCATCACACTATCACAGTTCATAAATATGGCATGTATAGCTAGACTCACAAATGCTATGGTAGTCCTAGAACCGACTAAACCATAGCTCTGATACCAATTTAAATATAACACTCCTAACCTGTAACCGTCGCTGGAATAGGTTAAGAGGCATTACTTAACCCGTAACACAATTCAGAATAATCGAATATCAAATATCAATTCATTACAGTAAATGTCATTCATTCACATTCATTAAGAACATAAAATCGAGCATACGATACTTAAACATGCATTCGGGACTAAATTGATAACATATAAAAGTTACATAACTTATAAAAAGTTTCAACTTTTCAAAGGTCACATGTCTATGTAAACAGGCCGTGAGACACGTCCGTGTGTCTAAGCCGTGGCAAAACAGGGCATATATATTGACTTGTCCACACGGCCACAAGACACGCCCTTGTGCCAGGCCGTGTGAAAATTAGGGAGGCTACTGACTTGGTCACATGGCCTACTATACGCCCGTGTGCCACACACGACCATAGACACGCCCGTGTGTCTTGACCGTGTCAAAACTGGAGGGTATACAAACTTTAATTCGTTACTGTGAATCACACACGGCTGAGACACACGCCCATGTCTCTGCCCGTGTGGACAAAAATAGGCCATTTGAATAACCAATTTGCCACCCTAAATTGGGTCAACCTACAAGCAAAGAAACAAGCATATTTGCACAACCAATTTAGCCAAATTCCACACCAAAACATAAACTATTCATCTCATATAATAGTCAGCCAATTCCATACTCATAAGCTTTACTAATATTTGTAGAAACATATATCAAAAGCATAACAAAGCATTTATTTCCATACATCATTCAATCTTATGCTCAAACTTCCCAAAAATTACCAATCTTACCTTTTCTTTTATCCAACTAAAACATACCACAATTGAATATTGGCATCACATATCACATATCATTATCACACTATAAGTTTAAACATAAATTAGCCAATTCACATGGCTAATATATACATCACAAAACATAATCGTACAACTACTAGCCTATACATGCCATACTTCAAAATATACATTTTCAAAGTACCAAAATGAGATTCGATAGTGTGGTGACGATCCTTGACGATCCTCGAGCTTGTAGTAACTTCGATATCTATAAAACAATGCAATCACACACACAAAGTAAGCTTTCAAAAGCTTAGTAAGTTCATACTAAAAATCATCAACCGAGTATAAAATATAAATATCAACACATAAGTATTTATAAATTCTCAAATCATCTATCAATTATACCAACACTATCCATATGTTTATACCATTTCAATAAACTTTATATACATAATACAATCTACCACATAGGTATTATACATACCTGAACCTTCTCGTATTCATTTATTTTCATTCATATCTCTCATTAGGATATTTTAAACCTTTTGAAGATTATTCATGCTATAATCATCGATACACTTAGTGCCTTAAGGGTTAGTCGAAGCTATAATCATTTCGCACACTTAGTGCCATCTCGATTAACCGAAGCTAGTTTAAATCGCACACTTAGTTCCAAATACTATTGATTTTATCATCGTACTCAACCAAGCTAGATGTATATACAATCTATGTATAAACAAAACATCAAAACATACTTATAACATCATATTTACGTACGAACTTACCTCGTACTGGGATTTGTCAACTCGGACTGTTTACTCTATAATCTTCGACTTTCCTCGGTCTAAGTCCAAATTCCTCTTTTCTTGATCTATATGTATTCAAAATTAACCCTTTTATTCATCAAATCATTCAAAACAATCCATATACACACAATTAGGGCCTTTTGCAAACTAGACCTCACATTTTCACATTTCGACACTTTAGTCCCTAAATCACAAAATCACAAAATACACATAATTTACTTGTACACAAGCTTAGCCGAATTTTCATAATTCTCATACAAGTCCATACATTTCATTTATTTCCCATTTTAGTCCCTCAAAATAACATTTTTACAATTTAGCCCAAATTGCTCAAATTCATTAAAAATCCAAAGACAAAACATGTAAACCCAACATCAAGCTTCCATAATTCAACATATGACATCACAAAGCTCATGAATTCATCCATGGCATATTTCCCAATCATCAAAAAAATCAAAAATTGAGGCATGGGTTCGATAATATATGAAGCAACGGTTACAAAAACGTAGAAATTATTAAAAACTGAAACAAAATCATACCTCAATTGAGCTTTAAACTAGCCGAACCCTAGCTATTCTTTTTCTTTTTCTTTCTTTTTATTTTTCGGCTATATGAACACATAAACACATATTTTCATACTTTGTTTTAGTTATAATTCATTTAATAATTATTTTACCATTTTGCCCTTTCATTAAAACATAAATACTCCACCAACTAATGTCCACTAATGTCCATCCAATATAAAAATGGTCTAATTGCATCATAAAATCATCTTTAACAAGGCAAATCAATTAGGCGCTTAATCAAATAGAAGGCCACCTTTGCATTTTCTGCGATTAAGTCCTTTTTCAAAATTAAGCACACAAAAATTCAAATTTTCAAACGAAACTTTCGCACATGCTAAGTCACACATCATAAACACGAAAAATAATATTTAATTATTTTTTGACTCAAATATGTGGTCTCGAAACCACTATTTCGACTAGGGTCTAAACCGGACTGTTACAAAATAGCATGTTTTGGTTGCCTATAAATGTATTGAAATGGTATGAAATGATGTGGTTTTGGTTTGCTTGAGGAGGTTGAGAATGTGGCTTAAACCAAGCCTATTTGTACCGCACATGGTTGAGCACACGGGCATGTGACTCGACCGTGTGTCTGTTGTAACTTAATTAAACAAGTCAGTTTGTTACTCAACTTAGACGCACGGGCGTGTCTACTGGCCGTGTGTGACACACGGGCTGACACATAGACGTGTGGCCGGCCGTGTGACCCAAGTCAGTATACCCTTCAGATTTCACATGGCCATGGCATACAGGCGTGTCTCTGGCCGTGTGATGCAAGTCAGTATGTATGCCATGTTCCCACACGGCTTGTGACACGGGCGTGTCTGGTGGCTGTGTGCACATTGGCATGTGACCCTTATATAAGTGAAAATTTTCTAAGTTTTTTGCAACTTTTGCATGTTAACAGTTTAGGGCCGAACCGCATCTAAAGCATGTATATGGCCTCGTAGGCCCTTATAAGGGACAATATGATTATATTGATTGATGTATGCAAATGAATGCTATATGTTGTATAATGATCGGTAATGCCTCGTAACCTTATTCTAGTAACGGATATAGGTTAGGGCTGTTACATTTAATTGGTATCAGAGCTACAATTTGTCGATTCTAGGACTAATGTAGCGTGTGTGAGAGTCTTACTATACATGCCATATATACTCCGTGATAGTGTGATGATTCCTGACAGCTTAAATTGTGTTTTTGTATAGTAATGGATCCCAAAAGAGCTGTAGCTGACGATGTAAAGAGTATCGAGCCTGCTCCTACTTAAGGGACAGCGCTATCCGATTCTAGACCTATAACAAGTAGCCATGAGGGAGAGGCTAAACAAGCCTTTTTCCAAATGATGAGTGAGTGGTTCACGGAGTTCGTTTGAACGAATCCGGCTGCTCAACAACCTCCACCCCCACCTGGTCCTCAACAAAGCCCTGTTATTCCCCAAGTTATAGATTTGACATGGTTGAACAAGCTGCCAGTGGATAAGATTCAGAAATATAGGGCTGAAGAGTTCCGGGCTACTGTTGACGATGATGCAGAGAGAGCTAAGTTCTGGCTCGAAAACACGATTTGAGTATTCGATGAATTGTCTTGTACTCCTGAGGAATGTATCAAATATGTTGTATCTTTGCTAAGAGATAATGCGTAACATTGGTAGAAAACATTGATATCTGTGGTTCCTAAAGAAATGGTTACTTGGGAGTTCTTTCAATCTGAATTTTGAAAGAAGTACATAAGTCAGTGATTCCTTGATCAGAAGCATAAAGAATTCTTATAGTTAAAACAAGGCCGGATAACTGTCACTAAGTATGAAAGAGAGTTCGTACGGTTAAGCAAGTATGCTTGAGAGTATGTGTCCACTGAGGAGATTATGTGTAAACGGTTCATTGGCAGGTTGAACAAAGATATAAAACTACTGGTTGGAATTCCTGAATTGCTGTTATAGTTCAAAGGGCTTGTAAAGCCGAAGATCTTAGTAAGAAAAAGAAGAAAGAAAAATCAGAAGCTAGAGACTCGAGAAAAAGATCAATGAGTAAGCCGTATCATTCTTCATCAAAGAAATCTCGAGATTTGTTTAGCCGATTAATTACACCAGTAGAATACTCTAGTAGAGATCATGGGAAAAAAATTACCAGTTAAAAAACTCCAGCTGTATTAGTGGCTAGTGTGGGAAATATTAGATCAAATAAACCTGAATGTGGTCGTTGTGGAAAATGACATTTTAGAGAGTGCACGTTGAATGATAAAGCCTGTTGTGGCTTGTATGAACATTTCTTCCGGGATTGTCCTGAACCAGATAAGAAAGATAAGTCTCAGAATATAAGTCGAGCAATCCTGCTATGAGAGGAAGACCATTCTGTAATGTTAGAAATGTGAGTGATGGTACAGGTGTGACACAACACATTACTGTGAGATCTAATCCTGGAGTAGCTGCTAGAGTGTAACACCCCTAACCCATATCCGTCGTCAGATTAGGGTTAAAGGCATTACCAGATGAATCAGAACATTTAACATTCATTTCATAATCATCAAAAAATCAGAGATCAAACATGGATAAAGAGTCCCTTATATAGGTCATCGAGACCTTAAACATACTTTAGAAAAGGGTCAGGACTAAACCGAACACATACAAAAATTTTCCAAAACTTAAACACTTTCCAAACAAGTACAGGTCACATGCCCGTGTGAACAGGCCGTGTGCCTCACATGGATTTAGGCACGCCCGTGTGTCTAAGCCGTGGTGAAACAGGGCATACATACTGACTTGTCACACGACTATAAGACACGCCCATATGCCACACACGGCCAATAGGCATTCCCGTGTGTCGAGGCAGTGTCAAAACTGGAAGGTATACTGACTTTAATTCGTAGGCTACCCCGGGGGACACACGGCCGTGTAACGTGACCGTGTGTCACACACGGCTGAGACATATGCCCGCGCCTCTACCTGTGTGGACAAAAATAGGCCATTTGAATAGCCAACCTGCCACCCAAATTGGGTCAAACCTACAAGCAATAAAACAAATATACTTACACACCAATTTCAGCCAATCTCTATGCCAAAACATACATCATTCATACCATAACATTATCAACCATTTACATCCTTATAAACCTTACCAATTATGCCAAAACATAAAGCAAAATCGTATCAAAACATATAGTTTATAAACCTTAATACACATCATTCAATCTCATGCTATGAACTTACCAAACTTACCATTTCTTTTAACCATACATGAACACATCAAACATATCATTTTGCCTCACATTTCATATACCAAAATCATATCATAATTACAACCATACCAAGCCATATCACATGGCTAAATATATACATCACAAAACATAATCCAACAACTTCTAGCCTATACATCCATACTTTAATATATACATTTTCAAAAGTACCAAAATAAGGTTCGATAGTGTGGTGATGATCGTCGACGATCCCAGAGCTCACAATAGCTTCGATATCTATAAAATAATACAAACACACACAAAGTAAGCTTTCAAAAGCTTAGTAAGCCATATACAAATAAACAAGTAAGCTTTCAAAAGCTTAGTAAGCCATATACAAATAAACATATCATTCAAAGCAAATAAGTATCATCAAATCATTTATACTTTGTAGACAAATGCTAACACAAATCTCATATTCATATACTTACCTTTCATTCTCAAATAGGCTATTGATGCGAGCGCGCCCAGTGAACCCCGTCAGTCAAGTCTCCTCAGTCGAGCCCTGCATAACTGGCAAGCTGATCCCAATTCGTTTCCAGCTCCACGAGCTCCGACCAGTTCAAATTCAGCTCATTTGAGCTTAAATCAGCTCAATACTTTAGTCTTTAATTATACCTTGTTTAATTAAATGCATCTTTAGTTAATGCCATCATTATTGATCTACATATTTTAATTATGACATGCATTATGTGTTTTGCATTTAATAAAGCCATGCATTATGTAACTCCCATGTTAGTTTAAGTCAACTTCATTAAATTAAGTCTTGCATTAAGTAACTCATTTGTTCATTTAGTTTGCATTTTAAAACCATGCATTTAAGCATCTTAGTTTAATAAATGAGTTGCTGGATATTTATTCAACTTATCTTACTTTAATTAATAAGTGTTTTTGTTGAACTTTATTTAATAAGTGTTGCTCTTAATTAATCTAGTTACTAGGATAATTTATTGATGCATGAGTTAAAGTTCATTTAATAATGCTTCTCTTAATTAAACAAGTTGCTGGAGTAAATTATGCATAAGTGTTAGTTCATTTAATTAAGTTAGTTGTTAATTTGTTTTAAGCTTAATAAATGAATAAATGTGACGGTTACATGTGTTAATTGCAGGTGACTTTTCAGCTCCCATCTATTATTATTAAAGGCTGTTATGCATTCAATAAAGTGACCTTTCAAGAAATTTCGGTTACAAAAGAGAGGGCTTTTACAAAGAAGATTTAACATATCATTTAAAAGAGTTTAAAGAGTGGATTATTGCTTCTTTAAATTTGGCAGCAAGCTTTTAAACTTCTAACCGTTTTGCTACTTCAAAAGAATTAATTCAAGCATTCAAAACACCATTAAGGTGCTGGTGACTATTCGGCTAACCAAAGGACACTTCAAGAGTCACTTTTCAAGCATTCAAGGTCAATTATGTAGATGAATTGAAGTGAATTAAATAGTGGAGTTATTTGGTTCAAGAATTCCAAGAGACTTGAGCTTTATTTTAGCTTTTATGATGAATACTTGTGACCATTCAGCTAGCCTTTTCCTAGCCTTATAAATATGTGTGTAAGCAGCCTTTGTAAAAAAGATCTTTTTGCTTAGTTTAAAACATTATTGAACTTATATGAAATTTGGGAGATTTCTTTCTTTCATATTTCGTTGAAAAACTCGTTGGCTTATCTAGGTCACTAGTGGCGTCAACCTGCCTTTTTCTTTATCCTGAACTTATCACTATCAAATAGTGTGGCGTTCACCCTTATACCAAGGTTCCTACTTTGCTAAGTAGCGGGTCGAGGTTCTCCGATTCTCCATCCGACCACCTTGAAAACTTATAAGCATTCGGGTCAATATTTTCTAATATTGGTTCGTGTTTGTTTTTGAGATCATTTCCATTCCATTCCATTCCATCCTTTCGTTTCACCATAATCGAACCATCAATTCATTTCACATCTGTTGTTTATTATCCAATTACTATATTTATCTCCATCTTTTATTATTTTTCTATAACAGAACCTATATAAACTTCATATCCATAAACCCATCTTTGAACCCTTCTTACATAGCTTCCGCCATCATTCACTTAAAACATCTTTTGAACAAATCGAACGAAACTTCTTCGTAGACGATTGGGCAAACTCACATACGACTCGACTCACCCCGAGGCATATCGTATCATTTGGTATCAGAGCTATTAAAACGAGGAGTACCGAAGCATCACCTGAAGTTAGTTTGTAAGTAAAAAAAAGTTCAAAAAAAATTCAAAAAAAATTCAAAAAAAAAGTTCAAAAACAAATTCAGAAAAAATTGAAAATTAAAAAAAAAAGTGTGTTAAATTTTATTCTCTTTGTATTGGTTCTTTTCTTGTCGTCCCGATCAGGTACATTCGTTTTCTACCATTCACCCCCTACCCCAATGCCACATTTCCAAACCATTTTCATCTTTCTTTCAACCTACCCTATCCCTCATCATTATTTCCCTTATTTTCCAATTTGCAACCGACCTCTAAGCCTACGATAAGGCCTTGGCGAGTCCAAATACAAAATTACGAAAGAAAGTTTGAGAGGTAAAAGGCACGAGCGTGTGAGACTATTCGAGTGGAGGTAAAAGCCAATCGAGTGTAAACACGAGCGAGAGTGCAAACCATTAATTTTTCTTTCCGAGTGAAATTGTGAGGATTTTGTTATGAGGAATTTAATTTTTGTTTTACCTAATAAATTTCTTTTCAGCAATCAAAGATGTCTCGCGAAGAATTTACTGAATCAGAGTTCCAATATTTGGTCCAAGAAATGCAAAGAATGGTGAATTCTAAATTTGACACATTGCACGAGAGATTAGACTATGTGAAGAAAAGAGGCCAACGGGAACGAATGTCATCAAGTCAAAAAGTAGATTCAAGAACATCACGGAGATACACATCTAACGACTACTCAAGAATAAACTCGAATCGAGATTCTTTTTCATCAAGGAATTCGAGACAAAGAGAAGTCAATTTTGATTTTGAATCCTTCCAAGAAGATGTGCAAGATGAAAGATACACCTCTTCAAGAACTCCAAAGAAAACATCCACGGAGAGATCTTCACAAAGGATTGTTCGTGAACCATATGTAAATAATTTTCCATCTTTTGAACAAAATCATTGTTTTCATGATTATTTTGAATCTTCTTGTAAAAAAGAAAATGAGAAAAGAAAAAGAAGAAAAAGAAAAAGAAATAAAAGAGAGGCAAGAGGCGAGTAAGAGAGAAAATGAGAGATTCTTGAAAGAATTCAAAAAAGTCATTGAAAAAGCCGATGAAAAAGAAAAAGAATAAAAAGAGAGTGAAAATGAGATTGAAAAAAAAATTGAAAAAGAGAACGAAAAAGAGTTTGAGAGAGAACAAGAAGTTGAACAGGAACAATGAGTGGAAAAAGAGATTGAGGAAAAGAAATGAGAGATCTCGAGGAAAAAGAATCAAGTGAAAAAGAAAGGGAGCAAGCAAGGATTGTTTCCACAAACCCAACTGTTCGATCTTCTTGTAATGTAACTTTTCAGGTTCCTAAAGTCTTGTACGACCAATTCCAGCTTCACTACCTTCCAAACGAGAGATGTTTTCGGTTACTCGAGAAAGGTAAGTGCGCAAATGATGACCACCCACTTGTAATTGAAGGTAAGAAAGGTAAGGATTCCATGTGTATCGAATCAAGGCCGTGTGATTTCAAAGTTTCTCATAAAGATTTTGATGACTTATTTCCTGAAAGACTTGCATCTTTTGATTTGGCTAGTCATTATCTATCTTTTGGAGTTAATGCTCTTGTTTCAAAAAGTGCCACAAAAAGCATTTCCTATGACATTTCTTATAATGGCAATTATGTTGATTCTTTTGGATTGGTTCAGCCTTTGCAAATTGCGAATATTTGTGATAAAAGTTTTTCACTTAAAAGTTTTGACGTCTTTGAACGCATAAAATCTTTGAATTCATGTGTTAAACCTTTCTGTTTAAACATGTTTGATCAGTTGATTTGCGATAGGTTTTTGCATGAAACATTTTATCCGATTGATTTTTATCTTCAAGTTAAATCCTTAAATTTTTGTGTGAACTCTCCATGTCTTGATTTGCATTCTCAATTGAGATTCTTGAAGTGTAATTCTTGCTTATTGATCTGCCTGGTATTGCCAACTCTACGCTCCTGATTGATGGAGTAAGGTTTGAATCATGTGATGGACTCGGACGTTTGAAAAGTTGTATGTTCACTACTACTTTTATTGCTCGAGTGGAACTGCAGTCATGTGGTAAGTTGATTATATTTTCTTCTAACATGTTGCCTGTTGGAATTCGTGATCAAGTACGAGTGTTCAAGCCTGGCATATGTTACGTAGATTTGTTTTATGGAACATTTAAGTATTTTGCATCTTTTGCATTCAACTTATGTTTGCTTGATGTTTGAACTTTTGTTAAGGAAATGAAATTTGATGATTTGGTTTCCAATTTTGATTTGTTCATTAATCATTTTGCTTGGCCACACATAAATGATTTGTTTCATTTTAACAAGGTAAGGTCGACTTATGCTATGGGACTTGAATTAAATTTCAATTATGATTTATCTTTTCCATTTAAACCCATTGTTTTTGTTAATACTAACCCCTCTCATTTTTCTGAATTTCACCCTTAGAGAAGCATGAGATGTCGTGGTGCCTCATTGTTCATTCAAATTGATCGAAGTAAAAGGTTTGTTTTACATTACTTTTCGAGGAGAGAAGATTTGTTTTGATTGAAAAAGGTAAAACTGTTCATGAGATTTCTTCTCCTAAAGGCCTTCAAGGCAAAGTCTCTGAAAAATTTCAAATACCTTTGCTTCATTCAAATGAAGATGAAAATTTTGTTGATGGGATGCTTGGAAATTATTTGAATCATGATGTGTTTGATTGTAGTTTTTGGCCTAGTATTGATTCATTTGTGTTGGATTGTGACAATGGACATAATGTTGACACAAATTATGATAATAAGCAAATGATTGAAAGATGTTGGCCATGGTACACTTTGCGTGTACAATCACATGAATTTTTGTTTTTGATTAAACATATTGAAAAGTTTTGGATGTGGATTAGTATGCTTAACTTTTTGCAAATATTCATGACTAAGTACCCTTTTTACCCAATTGAATCCACATGTTTGCATTGATGGAATAAAGAAACTTTTCAATAAATTGAAGTATGTTTGTTTTGCCCAATTGAGATTATTACCATATGATATTTGGACTACATTCTATAAGAGCTATTTGGATTTGAATACTTTGCACTTGTTATTGTTAAAATTGATAAGTCATTTTGGCAAAATAAAATTAGTTTTTTGCTTAGCATTTGGATTATCTTTAGGTTTTTGTTGCCTTAACCCTCTGTTACTTATCTATGATGGTGATGTGCTTTCTTGTGCATTGATAAACCATTTCCAGGTTTGTGTGATATCTTCCATCCCATTCGATCGAGGAAAGCCGAACGAGAAGAAATATGATCCAATAGATGAATAGCCCGACTTGAGGACAAGTCGTCTAAAAGAGGAGGGGAATGATGCGAGCGCGCCAAACCCCCGTCGATCAAGTCTCCTCGATCGAGCCTTGCTTAGCCGGGCAACCGATCCCAATTCGTTTCGGCTCCACGAGCTTCGACCAGTTCAAATTCAGCTCATTTGAGCTCGAATCAGCTCAATACTTTAGTCTTTAATTATGCCTTGTTTAATTAAATGCATCTTTAGTTAATGCCATGCATTATTGATCTACATATTTCAATTATGACATGCATTATGTGTTTTGCATTTAATAAAGCCATGCATTATGTAACTCCCATGTTAGTTTAAGTCAGCTTCATTAAATTAAGTCTTGCATTAAGTAACTCATTTGTTCATTTAGTTTGCATTTTAAAACCATGCATTTGAGCATCTTAGTTTAATAAATGAGTTGCTGGATATTTATTCAACTCATCTTAGTTTAATTAATAAGTGCCTTTGTTGAACTTTATTTAATAAGTGTTGCTCTTAATTAATCTAGTTACTAGGATAATTTATTGATGCATGAGTTAAAGTTCATTTAATAATGCTTCTCTTAATTAAACTAGTTGCTGGAATAAATGATGGATAAGTGTTAGTTCATTTAATTAAGTTAGTTGTTAATTTGTTTTAAGCTTAATAAATGAATAAATGTGACGGTTACATGTGTTAATTGCAGGTGACTTTTCAGCTCCCATCTATTATTATTAAAGGTCATTATGCATTCAATAAAGTGACCTTTCAAGAAATTTCATACAAAAAGAGAGGGCTGTTACAAAGAAGATTTAACATATCATTTAAAAGAGTTTAAAGAGTGGATTATTGCTTCTTTAAATTTGGCAGCAAGCTTTTAAACTTCTAACCGTTTTGCTACTTCAAAAGAATTAATTCAAGCACTCAAAACACCATTAAGGTGCTGGTGACTATTCGGCTAACCAAAGGACACTTCAAGAGTCACTTTTCAAGCATTCAAGGTCAATTATGTAGATGAATTGAAGTGAATTAAATAGTGGAGTTATTTGGTTCAAGAATTCCAAGAGACTTGAGCTTTATTTCACTTTTTATGATGAATACTTGTGACCATTCAAATTAGCCTTTTCCTAGCCTTATAAATATGTGTGTAAGCACCCTTTGTAAAAAAGATCTTTTTGCTTAGTTTAAAACATTATTGAACTTATATGAAATTTGGGAGATTTCTTTCTTTCATATTTCGTTGAAAAACTCGTTGGCTTATCTAGGTCACTAGTGGCGTCAACCTGCCTTTTTCTTTATCCTGAACTTATCACTATCAAATAGTGTGGCGTTCACCCTTATACCAAGGTTCCTACTTTGCTAAGTAGCGGGTCGAGGTTCTCCGATTCTCCATCCGACCACCTTGAAAACTTATAAGCATTCGGGTCAATATTTTCTAATATTGGTTCGTGTTTGTTTTTGAGATCATTTCCATTCCATTCCATTCCATCCTTTCGTTTCATCATAATCGAACCATCAATTCACTTCACATATGTTGTTTGTTATCCAATTACTATATTTATCTCCATCTTTTATTATTTTTCTATAACTGAACCTATATAAACTTCATATCCATAAACCCATCTTTGAACCCTTCTTACATAGCTTCCGCCATCATTCACTTAAAACATCTTTTGAACAAACTGAATGAAACTTCTTCGTAGACGATTGGGCAAACTCACATACGATTTGACTCACCCCGAGGCGGATCGTATCAGCTATACAAAGCAAACATACCTGAATCGAATATAATTTCACAAAGTCATTCATTTTCTAGGAATCCCCGTTTGAACCATTTGAAAACGTAAGGATACGCGGATAGCTCGGAAAGCATATACAATGACAACGTCCCAGAAATGGTCTTACATGCAATCAAACATCGATGCTACTGTCCTAGACAGTGTTTTACATGAAATCAGATACGATGCCGATGTCCCAGACATGGTCTTACATGCAAAACAGAAGTCGATGCCAATGTCATAGACGTGGTCTTACATGCAGAAAAGATATCAGAATTCCTATGTCATGACATATGTATCCTACCTATGTCATGACATATGTATCCTAACTATTCCTAAGGTTCGTACGAGGCTTTTCAGACGTCAGAACTTTGTCGATACTTTCTCGGATAACACATATTTAGCTCAGACATTCATTCATCACAATTTAATATCATATGAATAATAATAATTCAATTCAACAAGCTTATTTGTATATCGACTTACCTCGTAGGGATTCGGATGGACGAAGTTGGTTACTCGACAACTTTCGACTTTCCTCGATATAACTCTGTTTTCCTTAATTCTTGATCTAAATAAATTCAAATTTAACTTATTCAATCACAAATTCATTCAAAACAATCTATAGACACATATTTAGGGCATTTTACAAACTAGCCCTCACATTTTCACATTTTGACACTTTAGTCCCTAATTCACAAAATCACAAAATACACATAATTAGCCGAATTTCCATAGCACTCATACAAGTCCACACATTTCATTTATTTCACATTTTAGTCCCTTAATTTACAAATTTCACAATTTAGTCCATTTTACTCAAATTCATCAAAAATCTAAAGACAAAATATGTAAACCCAACATCAAACTTTCATTTATGAACAACTAACTTCACAAAACTCATAATTTCATCAATGGCACATTTCAGAATCATCATCAAAATCAGAAATTGAGGCATGGGTTTGATAGTATACGAAGCAACGATTATCAAAACGTAGAAATTATCAAAAACCGAGCAAAACACATACCTAATTCACCAAATCAAAGTGCCGAACCCTAGGTGAGCTTTTCTGTTTTCTTTTCTTTTCAATTTCGGTGGATGAACACATAAAATGGCTTTATTTTCTATTTTGTTTTCATATAATTAACTTAATACTTAGTTTACCATTTTGCCCTTTTATAAACCATTATAAAATCACTTAATGGATGGTTATTAATGTCCATTCAAACTTCCAATGGTCAAATAACCACATAAGGACCTATAATTTATAAAGCCATATCAAATAGACACTTTTAACAAGTAGCAGGAACTTTTACATTTTACGCGATTAGGTCCTTTTATCAAATTAAGCACATAAATGATTAAATTTTCATACGAAATTTTCACAGATGCTCATTCACATATCATAAACACAAAAAATAATATTTAAATATTTTTTTCGAACTCGGATATGTGGTCCCAAAACCACTATTCCGACTAGGGTCTAAACCGGACTGTTACAATTCTCCCCCTTAGAAATTTTCGTCTCATAACATCTTCAGGCTTCAACGTGGCCTCTTTAATACCGTGTCGATGCCACATCACTTTTACTAATGGAATTTCTTATTTAGCAGTTCTTTAATCTCATGAGCTAAGATACGGATCGGCTTTTCTTCGTAAGTCATATCAGACTGGATTTCAATCTCAGACGAGGGAATCACATGTGACGGGTTGGATCTGTATCATCGAAGCATCGATACGTGGAACACATCATGAATCTTTTCTAGCTCTAGTGGAAACAACAATCTATATGCTACTGGTCCAAGACGCTCGGTAACCTCATATGACCCGATGAACCTTGGACAATTTGCCTTTTCTACCAAACTGAAGTACTTTCTTCCACGAAGACACCTTTAAAAACACTTTGTCACCGATGTCAAACTCAATGTCTTTTCTTTTCAAATCCGCATAAGATTTCTGACGATCCAAAGCTACTTTTAAGCTATCTCGGACGACTTTTACTTTTTATTCAGTTTCTTTTATCAGATCAATCTCATGAATCTTATTTTCGCTGAGCTCAGTCCAATACAAAGGTGTACGGTATTTATGACCATATAAAGCTTCGTATGGTGCCATTTTAATGCTTGACTCAAAGCTGTTATTATAAGCAAATTCAATCAAAGGCAAATACTGTTCCCACGTACCTTCAAACTCAAGAATGCAACATCTCAACATATCTTCGAGTATCTGAATAATCCGCTTGGATTGACTGTCCGTTTGCGGGTGAAAAGTAGTACTGAAATGCAATTTTGTACCCAGGGCATCTTGTAACTTCTTCCAAAATCATGATGTAAATCTCGGATCTCTGTCTGATACAATAGATAATGGCACACCTTGCAATCTCACGATATTAGAAATGTGTAACTCAGCTAATTTATCAAGTGAGTAATTAGATCTAACCGGAATAAAATGACCAGATTTTGTCAAACGATCCACTACAACCCAGATTGCATCTTTCTTTCTCGGAGATAGGGGTAAACTTGAAACAAAGTCCATTATCACTCGATCCCTTTTCCACTCCGGAACCATAATCAGTTGTAACAGACCAGATGGCACCTGATGTTCAGCTTTAACTTGCTGACAGATCAAACAATTAGAAACAAAGTTAGAGATATCTCTTTTCATTCCAGACCACCAGTAATGCTGTTTCAGATCATTATACATTTTCATACTACCTGGATGCACAGATAACCGACTGTTATGATCTTCTCTCAAAATCATCTAAATTAATTCTGGATTTCTCGGAACACAAATTCTATCTCAGAATCTCAGACAATCATTTTTATCAACTCTGAATTCTGAATCATGTTCTAATTCACATTGAGCTTGTTTGGCTAAAATCTCATTATCAATCTTCTGAGCTTCGATAATCTACTATAAGAATAAAGGTCTTACTATAGGTCTTACTTTCAATTCAGCTAAAACTAAACCATCATCAGATAGAACCAAATAAGCATTCATCGTACGCAGAGTAAATAGTGATTTTTGACTCAAAGCATCAGCAACAACGTTTGCTTTTCTCGGATGATAATCAATCACAAGTTCGTAGTCTTTAAGCAGTTCTAACCATCTTCTCTATCGTAGATTCAGATCATTCTAAGTCATCAGATATTTCAAACTTTTATGATCAGAATAAATGTGACATTTCACACCAAATGATAGTGGCGCTAAATCTTTAGAGCAAACATTATGATGTGATCCGGCTCAGGTGATTGAGTTGAATTCACGTAGTTACCCGATCGTAGACGAGAAGAGTCGTTCGTGCCTTGGTTTTGAAAGTAGAAGTTAGATGGATAGGTTTCATTAAAGCGAAAGGGTTTCAAAGTAGTGAAAAGAGTATTGATAGGTTTAGCTAAGGAAAGCAAAGTTGGATGTTGGATAGATGGTTTGGTTTTGGTAATAACAAGAAAGAAATTCGAAAGATCAACACTAAAAAGTGTCACCCTGGTTCCTATATTGTTAAGGTGAATAAATGGAATAGAAGTATGGTGAACGCCACACCAAAGATGGTGATAAGTTCAAACAAGATCGGTAGGTGCCACTAGCACAAACTAGATAAGTCTTCGAAACTTGTACGAGATATGAGAGGAAGCAACCTCACAAGAACAATGTTCATTCAATAATTTTGGCAAAAGTCCCTTTTACAAAGAATGAGTAAACTATTTATAAGCCTAAGATGTCTATTGATATTCGCCATCTATGATGTTCACACTAACTTAAATTCTGTTCACATTTGTATTTAACATGTTCAACAAAAGCATTAAAATTCAGTTCATGCTTGAAAATGGTGCATGAATTGGCCGAACCATCATGTTGCTTCACTTAATGCATTCATGCATACTTAGCCTAGAAGAAAAACCATAGTTCATGAATGTGCAGCCCTTTAATACTCCTACATCTCCCTTGGCCGAATGAGGCTTGAATGTACCTTGAATACTTGAATGGACATCTTGGATATGCATGGTACATGCATGAAACGTCCCAATGCATGTTCTTCCTTAATTACGGTCCATGAATCTTCAAATACATGTACATAAAATAGCCCCCACTTGCATGAACGTCCCCAATACATGAATTCCTTCAAATGCCATCCATTGAACACTAGTTGTGCATGCATCCTTCCATACGATGTATTTAAGCCATGCATGTACTTGCATTAATGGCTCCTTCATGTATTCGGTCACTTTGTGGAACTTAAATCTTGGCCAAAAGGTTGTTTAGGGATCAGCAATAGCCAACCCACCATGCATAAAATCGTTCATGCATGAACTCTCATAATCCATGTACCTGGCCGTGCATGAATCTCATTTAATGTACTCAATACATTCGATTGAACCTACAAGAAACATGAACACATTAAATCTCAATGTATATTCGGCTGAAATGTTAAGAGCATGAACTAGACATCATAAATATTATGTTAAGCTAAACTAAACACATTAATTAAAGACTAGCTAGTAGCATTAAGTTTGGCTAGCTCAAACTAAGTGAAAACATTTAATGAACTTATTTAAGCTAGGATTTTCGTTAATGAGCTGTAGCAATGTAACACCCCTTACCTGTACTCGAGGCCGGGATAAGGTACGAGGCACTACCGGACAAAGATAAAAACATTAAACTAAAATACGGGCCATAAAATTTGTATCAAATTCAAACTTTTTGCATTTAATCATAAGGTCCCTAATACAAACCTACGAGGCCCAAAACATACTTTAGAAAGGGTTCGGGACTGAACCAGGAACTTACAAAGATCTTGGAAATTTCATGCTTTAAGGCTCCACATGCCCGTGTCCCAAGTCATGTTCCATACACGGCTGAGACACATGGTCGTGTCTGCCTGTGTGGAATATACCTAGGCTATTTTCCAAGCTTTGGTCAACCTTAATCTCTTACCCACTTATACAAAATCAAAAGCATATAACATGGTATTCATTTAATGATTAAACAATCTCAATTTAAACTACAAACATAACATTTGTATGTCATCATACATGTGTCTCTCATAGTTATTTTACCTTGTCTATTATAGTACCACTTATACATTTACACCAAGATTATCATCTTACCACTTCACTTAATCATCAAGCATTCATATTTAAAGCTAGATCATATCTTTATAAAATACCACAATTCAGATCTGTGAGAATAACATGTTTGCTCAAAACATTTCAATTCAACTCTATACCCAACAAGCATTACATTAAGACTAGTCATATATTTATATATATATATATACATGTCATGACACATATCATTCTCTTTCTATTTTCTTATAAACACATATCATTTATTTCATTATATCAATATTTCATATACCATAGTTTCCATGTACTCCACATATATTTATTTTCCTCCTCCTCTCCATTCCACATTCTTAATGTATAGAGCATTCTTGTAAGTACGATTTCACAATTTACTAATAAATGCTCACATCAAACTATCCACACGAGTCATAGTCACTTACTTATTTATAATTCGAGCTAAAGAGGTCGAAATTAAGATTCGTAAATTTTCTCTGAAACTAGACTCACATATCTTTCCACCATAAAATTTTCATAATTTTTGGTTTAGCCAATTAGTACAGTTTATTAGTTAAAGCCTCCCCTGTTTCAGAGTAAGACTACTCTGAACTCTGTGTACTACGAACCAAATTTCTCCCTGTACAGAATTCCAACGACCATGAAATTTATTTCCCTTAAAAATAGACTCAATAAGGAATCCATGCATATAAGGTATGACTCTTAATAATTTTTGTACAATTTATGGTGAATTTATAAAGTCAGAATAGGGGATCTCGAATTCATTCAGACCCTGTTTCACAAGAATTCAAATATCACACAATATAGAATTCTTTTGCTTCCCTTGTTTCTTTCATATGAAAATATACTCATTAAGCTTTATTTTCATATATCATTTGCATTTTTATTCAACTTCCACAATTTTTAGTGAATTTTCAAAGTCACGCAACTGCTGCTGTCCAACACTATTTTACTACTAAAATTCATTCTTACATAATTCCACTTAATCCGTTTTGTCTTATCAAAGTTCACCAAACTATCGAGCACATTGCTCATAATTTTCATAAACATATACCTACACTATTTCATCACAAAACTCACAAAGCGATACACATAGTAAGTCTCCTGTTGAACACTTGGATCAATCCTCTATACTTGGTGGTTTCAAAGACACATAGCTCCACCCATCATAAAGTTCGGCTCTCTTGTACACATGGTGAACACTTAGTACCACCGATGTGACCTAGCCAGTTTATCTCGTAGCTCTCTTGTCTACATGGTGTCCTTCACCTGGAACCACGCATGCGACCTAGCTACATATATCCCGTAGCTCTCTTGTCTACATGGTGTACACATAGTATCACCCGTGTGACCTAGCTACATCATAATGTCTCGTAGCTTTCTTGTACACATGATGTGCACTCAGGCACCATACATGTGACCTAGCTACATACCATCTGTATCATCCAATCTTTCAAAGGTTCAACGAGATTTCTCTCTCTTTTCCAACAATTTCACCAATCAAATAATTATCCACAAACATATTTCTAATATTATTATAAAATATCATAATACAAGTAATATTGATGTATTACTTACATATAAACTTACATCTCATTTAATATCAAGGCAATAACATTAAATTACACATTGCCTTATTAAAAATCATATGAACTTACAATTTCGCATAATATCCATAATCATAGAAATCACATTTATGTATGATAATTCAATGCACTTCATGTACCATAGACATATTTTTAAATCAATTCATAAACTTGGCACCATAATCATTTAATTTAACATAATTCAATTAATTCACTAAATTTAACTTTCAAATATAAATTACAGCATTATTGCTTTATTATTATCATACCAACTTACATACTTTCAACACCTCGGATATCATAGTAAATATATCAATTTTACATTGAAACATGCATAAATTAATGCTTATTATACATATTAACTTACCTCGATACTAAAACGGTCATTTTACCAACTTTCTCAATTTTTAATTTTTCTCTCATTCTAGGTTCAAATCTCATTTTCCGGGATCTAAAACATCATATTTTACTTATTTAACTAATGTACTATTCAAAACAGTCCTTAACTCAAACTTTGGAAAAATTACAATTTTGCCCCTAAACTTTTGCATATTTACACTTTTACCCCTAGGCTCGGGAATTAAACTTCATCCCTTATTCTTATGTTTTATGACATGCTGATCACTTTTCCCTTCTATGGAAACATCAAATTCTCACTCTAACATATACTTATAACTATTAGGTATTTTTACTGGAGATTAAGCCCTTTTACTCATTTTCACTCAAAACTGAGTAGCACAAGTTGTTTAACATAATTTAAAACCTCATATTCTATCATAAAACATCAAAATAAACACATTTCACCTATGGGTATTTTTCCAAATATGAACTCTAGCTTAAATTATTGCTAGAATGAGCTTAATCAAATTACCGGGATTCCAAAAACGTAAAGAACTTGAAAAATGGGGCTAGAACGGACTTACTATTGAGCTTGGAAAGCTTGAAAACCCTAGCCATGGCTTCCCCATGCTAATTTTCGGCCTCCATGAAGAAGATGAGTAAATTTTGGCTTTATTTTCCCTTTTATTTCTTTTTAATTACCAAATGACCAAAATGCCCTTCCTTACTAAACTTTCAAAAATTCCATCCATGTCCAATTTTTGTCCATAACTTAGAAATTGGTCAAATTGCTATTTAAGACCTCCTAATTAATATTTCAAAGCAATTTCATACTAGAAACTTCTAGAGTGCAAGTTTTGCAACTTATTCAATTTAGTCCCTAACTTCAAATTGAGCACTTTATGCATAGAATTTCTTCACGAAATTTTCACAGAATCATGCAATCATATCATAGACCTCAGAATAATCATAAAATAATTATTTCTATCTCTGATTTTGTGGTCCCGAAACCTTTGTTCCAATAGACCCAATTTTGGGCTATTACAAACAAACTGATTAATATAAAACTAAAACTTAGTTTAATTTATTGAAATGAAGAACGAGCTGAAAGTAAGCTCGGTTGAGCTCAAACGAGCTGAAATGAGCTGGATGGAGCTCGAGGAGCTGGAAACGAGCCAGGATCAGATTGCCAACAATGCATAGGTTCTTTGGATAGTTGCTTCAAGCTAACTTTATGAGCATTGAGCCTTGTTTCGAACCAAGGTGTTGCACTAGAAGCTAAAACAGCTTGTAGGAAATGCTTAGCATGAGCTCGAGTTATGGGTCCTTTTGCCAGCTCAATAGGATCTTGATTCACAGTTGAGGGTGCCCCGGGCATGCATACATCATCCCCCCCGTCTTCAAAGCGACTTGTCCTCAAGTCGGGCCACTTGCTCGTGAAAAAGCGTTAGTCGTCATAAGGCTCTTGGTTGTCGAATAGGGTAGCATGGCTCACAATAACCTAAAAGTCACACAAAACTCGAAAAGACAAGATATTAGTCATAAAGCCCCACCTTTTAATAATGTGCCTTCTCAAAGTTTCATTGTCATAATAAAGAAAAGGATTAGGGACATATCGAATTATGAACTTACAGACTCGTGCCAAATCCTTAGTCCAAACTAGAGCATGTAAACTAATGCCGGGATCAAAAATAAAAGTGGACCTTACCTTTTTCATTGTTGAAAGTAAACTAGATCCATGAAGCATTCGTGACTCAAAATTTGGAACAACAAAAGTCCACGACTCAATTTCTATGAACGACATTATAAAACCAAAACTTTGATTTAAAATTTGTAACTTTTCACAAATCCACAACTTTGTGAATAGATTTAAAGACAAAACATCAAATAAGCATAAATGGTTTACACATCCATTCACACGAAATTCAGAAGGCTTGATTTCAATTAATATTGATCTAGAGTAATAAAGCTTTCGACAGTTAGAATCTTGAAAGTAAAAAATCCTTGAATCAAATCCTTAATCATCAATAAAGAATAATAATCACCGGGATCAAAAATGAAGTTTTTGCTTACCATTTCACTTTGATTTGAATATTTATTAGCTGTCAGCATGGTAGGAACATGAAGCAAACTAAAATTATGAATACGCAAATTATGTTCGAACCCCTTGGACCATAGCATTAAACACCCACCATCAAAATCAAATGAACTAGGCATTTTACACGTCAACAAATTATCAAACATTCGAATCATTTGCAAATTAGACATGCATGTTTTCAAAAATTCATATGCTTCAAATCTCATCCACACATTTTCTCCACAATCAAGCAAAAAGAAAGGTTTATAGAGCTCTTTATTTTGCATAACCAAACCTTGCAATTGTCGATTAATGGTTACTACTTCATCCGCTTGCTGGTCAACAACATATCCTTTATGAGTAATGTTTGCATTGTCGACATTTGTAACAGACAAATCATTACTAATCAAAGAAGAATAATTAACCATGCCAGTGCTTTTCAATACCTAAAACATTAACAAAGTTTTCGTCAACAATAGAATGAGGCTGATGTGTTTTAAAAAACTTCAAAACTCATACCTTGCTTACCTTTTGGAAAAGGCGAACGAGGATCGTTGAAATTGTTACCTCTTTCAATCAACGTAAACCTTTTCTCCTCGGGAAGGTATTGAAGTTGAAATTCTTTACTCGGATCTTCAGAAACCTGAAAAGGAACAACATGAGGAAATCTCACGTGTAGGTTAGTAGGAACACTCCTCACTTTTTCTTACTCTCTTGCATCTTTTTTTCTCATTTCTTTTTCATCGACAACACTCATTTCTTAATCAATATCTTTTCTCTCTTCAGACTCAATTTCTTTTTCAATTTTCTTTTTCTTCTCACATTCTTTTTCACTTTCTTTTTCAATTTCATTTTTCTTTTTCTCATTCTCTTTTTGCTTTTGTTCACACTATTTTTCTTTCATTTCTTTATTACAAGAGGAAGATAACAAGAAAGAATCAGGATGGCAAATTTTTCAATGGGCAAAAGGAAAAGTATTTACAAAAGAAAATTGATCGTCTCTTCGTGATGGATTCTCCGTGGATATTTTCTTTAAAGTTCTTGAAGAAATATATCTATCTTCTCTTTGATTATATTGAAAGACCTCGGACTCAAAGCTTTCTCGCTTTCTAATCGAATTTCTCGCTTTCTAATCGAATTTCTCGTTGAGTAGGAGTCACAGTATAGGGCACTTTGTCTCGAAGTCCTTGACAAATAGGGATCACGACATGAATCTTTTCTCGAGTAGTCATGGGAAGGGTGTTGCCGTGATGATCTTAACTACATGTCTCGACTTAGCTAAATTTGCTTTCGTTGGGCTCTTGCTCGATGGGCTCGCTCTTCGACACAAACCAATTGTTCTTGGAGGGGTTTTAGTTTCCTATCGAACAAGCGATCCATCTCTTTCACGAATTCTAGAAGTTCAAAATCTAAAATCTCTTCTCGAGACATGATTAGTTGCTGAAAAGAATATTGTTAAAACAAAGCAGAAATAAGGACCTCACTACAAAATCCTTACGAGTTCACTCGAAAAGAAATAATAGTTGTGCACTCCACTCGTGTTTTCACTCGTTTAGGCTTTTTCGACACTCGAATGCACTCACACTCTCTAGCCTTTTACCACTCAAACTTACTCTCATAACCTCGTAGTTTGTTTCTTTGACTCGTCTTGGTGCTTTGGGGTCGGCTTCAAGATGGTTACAAGGGTAAAATGTATTGGTGTATGGGTAGGCTAAAAGAGAAAAAAAAATTTTCTTTGGTGTAGTATGGCGTTTTGGAAAAAGAAGGGGGTGCAAAGTTAATGAAATGAACACTTTTGACGATCGGGTCAATGGTGTAAACAGCAGAGAAGAATTTGAGCGCTTCACCTTTTTTTTATAATTTCGTATTTTTTCTACTTTTTTTTATGCTTCAAATTAGCACTATTACAATAGTAAAATGAAAATACAACTTGAATTTTTTTTATTTGAATTTTTTTTACAACGAACCGATTTCGATCTTGATACGAACGTCGGCGCATCTTGTTTTACAATCTCTAATACCAAATGATGTGATCCGACTTGGGTGATTGAGTCGAATTCACTTAGTTGCCCGATCATAGACGAGAAGAGTCGTTCGTGCCTTGGTTTTGAAAGTAGAAGTTAGATGGATAGGTTTGATTAAAGCGGAAGGGTTTCAAAGTAGTGAAAAGAGTATTGATAGGTTTGGCTAAGGAAAGCAAAGTTGGATGTTGGATAGATGGTTTGGTTTTGGTAATAACAAGAAAGAAATTCGAAAGAGGGAAATGGATTAACGAACTTAACGTCAGGAATGATTCAACACTAAAAAGTGTCACCCCAGTTCCTATATTGTTAAGGTGAATAAATGGAATAGAAGGATAGGTGAATGCCATACCAAAGATGGTGATAAGTTCAAACAAGATCCGTAGACACCACTAGCACAAACTAGATAAGTCTTCGAAACTTGTACGAGATATGAGAGGAAGCAACCTCACAAGAACAATGTTCATTCAATAATTTTGGCAAAAGTCCCTTTTACAAAGAAATGAGTAAACTATTTATAAGCCTAAAATGTCTATTGATATTCGCCATCTATGATGTTCACACTAACTTAAATTCAGTTCACATTTGTATTTAACATGTTCACACAAAAGCATTAAAATTCAGTTCATGCTTGAAGATGGTGCATGAATTGGTCGAACCAGCATGTTGCTTCACTTGATGCATTCATGCATACTTAGCCTAGAAGAAAAACCATAGTTCATGAATGTGCAGCCCTTTAATACTCCTAAATCTCCCTTGGCCGAATGAGGCTTGAATGTACCTTGAATACTTGAATGGACATCTTGGATATGCATGATACATGCATGAAACGTCCCAATGCATGTTCTTCCTTAATTACGAGCCATGAATCTTCAACTACATGTACATAAAATAGCCCCCACTTGCATGAACGTCCCCAATACATGAATTCCTTCAAATGCCATCCATTGAACACTAGTTGTGCATGCATCCTTCCATACGATGTATTTAAGCCATGCATGTACTTGCATTAATGGCTCCTTCATGTATTCGATCACTTTGTGGAATTTAAATCTTGGCCAAAAGGTTGCTTAAGGATCACTGTGACAACCCTAATTTGGCCCTAATCAGAAAGTGGTTTCGGGACCACAAAACCGAGTCAAAATGATAATTAATTGTCACATTTGATACTTATTATATGTGAATATGCATGTGTGAAAATTTCATGCTTGAATTTTGTTGGTTGTATGTGAATTTTATCAAATAGGACTTATAAAAAAAAAGGTAGAAATGTGCTAGACAAAAATTAAAATGGCCTAATAATGCATAATGTTAAAAGAATTATACTTGCATGTCAAATTAGCCAAATATTTGATAGTGGCCGGCCATGTTATGGAATAAAAGATATTATAATATTTTGTTTATAAATTAATGTTACAAAAAAAAATGAATTAAAGAATAAAGAAATGAAAAATATGGATAGTGGGAGGAGAAACCAAGGTTGGCTATATTCTTCTCCTCCATTGCCGTAGCTAGGGAAAGAAGAGAAAGTGAAGCTTTGAGAAATTCGGTCATGGTGATTGCTAATTAAGGTAAGTTCAATGATGATTATTAAAATTTTTAGCATCTTTTGAGTTAGTTATTAGGTTCTTTTCTTAACCCATAATCAAATTTAGAATTGTTTAGTACCTTGGGCATTCGGCTATGGCAAAAGATGAAAGAGGTTTATGGTTGTTAATTTGAGTAGTTTAAGGTATGTGCAAGTAGTTTAATAGTTGGACAATATTAATAAATCATCTTTTGTTCTAGTGAAATAGCCGAATTTGAATTAGGAAATTATCGTACAATGTTGTATTTTAAGTGAAGAATAGGATGAAAGCTTAGAATGTTAGATGCATGGATTAAAAATGGAACTAAAGGCTGTTATATTGCCTTATTTTCTTTCGAATATATGTGCTTTGGCAAGAAATTGAAGGTTGATGTTTAAATGATATAAGTATAGGTATATTCGGCTTGTAGTTTTATAGATGTAAAATGAGTATAGTTCGGAATGATGTTTAAGTATGAATGTGTCTTGAAGAAGATGTCATATGTGCTTATTATAGATACATGAGTATTCGGCTAATGAATTAAAATTAATGTAGCATAAGCTACCTATGTTCTTCTTAGAATGAGTGTTTAATAATCAAGGAGTTTGTTATTTAATGCTTAAATAAATTTGATAAGGTCTAATATGACTAAACTTATTTAACATAGCTCAAGAGCATAAAGGGGCAACATCGGATAGAGGAAAAGCTAAAGTTACAGAATAGCTAAAGCGAGATTGTTCAGAAGGGTATAAGGTAAGTTTTCAAGCAATAAAACTTAGTTTATGACTTGATTAAGTCATGACATATAAGCATAATAAATAAACGGTGATATAATGATTCTATTTGAATTATTTATTGAGGTGATTAGTTTATACCTATGACGGGCATCCAAATGTGTATAGAGATCATTTTATAAAACCCATAAAAATCATGTTCTTTGTATGTGACTATTTAACCAATATTGGTAAGGTTTGATAAATGTTTTGTATTTGAGCTTCATAAATGAAAATTAAAAATGGATGTATCATGATTAAATGACATATGTGTATGATTATTCTGATGACATCCGGGCTAAGACCCGAAGGCATTTGTGCTATTGAATATATCCGGGCTAAGACCCGAAGGCAATTTGTGCTAGTGACTATATCCGGGCTAAAACCCTGAAGGCTTTTGCACTATTGAATATATCCGGGCTAAAACCCGAAGGCTTTTGCACTATTGAATATATCCGGGCTAAGTCCCGAAGGCATTTGTGCAAGTTGCTACATCCGGCTAAATCCCGAAGGTACTTGGATTTAGAAATGAACAATCTTGCTGTAATAATTTTAATTAATACGTTCATACAAATCCAAACAATAAGGTATGTTTGTATATGTATCGGAAAGGTAAATTCCTTTTTGATAGTAATTGCTTTATTGATTAACAACTTCCGGCCCTTAGTTAGGTTTGATCCCATATGTATGAATATACTGGTTGATGTGTGAGGTAAGCATGACTTCGGGAATAAGCGTATATGCAAATATTCATTTAGTTATATGAATGCTATACTGTAATCGTAAATAATTTTATTACTTGAACTTACTAAGCATTTAAATGCTTACTTTGTTACTTTGATTCTCTGTTTTATAGATTTTGTTAAATCACTATCTCGGATTTGGGAGGGTCAAGGTCAAGTCATTCACACTATCTAAGCCACTTTTTGGTACTCTCTTAGTTCTATATTGAAAGCGGCATGTATAGGACTAACCTTGTTGTTAATTAAGTCCTTTTTGGTAATGTATATATATTCGTAGTCCATGCGAAAATGGCTTATATATTTTGAGCATAGTGTTATAATCATTTTGTTTATACATGGTTATAGAGAGGTGTGGGAATGTTGGCAATGGTTAATCCCGATCTTAGTTGATGCTATGTATGTCAAATAGCTAGTTGTATTATGGAAAACTAGGAAATAGGTGTAATTGGCCTTAAAATAGATGTTGATAATAGCGGTGGTGTGAGTTTGAAAAATCACTAAAAATTGTATAAATGTAACTAAATAATGAATAAAATATATAATCGAATATTGATGCGTCTATTTTCATATGGAAGAAGCAAAAGGACCATATGAGCCGTATTTTATGAGATATTTAAGTTTTCGTGAAACTGGGCCAGAACGATTACTGGATCCCCTTTTCTGACTTTGAAAATTCACCATAAATTAACCAGAGATAATTAGAAGTCATTCCTTATATGTATAGATTCTTTTTAAGTCTAGTTTTATTAGAAACAAACAGCATATGTATTGGAGCCCTGTACAGGGAGATATATAGGCCGTAATGCATAAAGGTCAGAGTAGTCAAACCCTGAAACAGGGGAGACTTTAGATAATAAACTGTACTAATTGGCCTAACCAAAAATTCTAGAAAAAAATTTGTATATAGATATATGAGTCTAGTTTTAGGAAAAATTTACAGAATCAGTTTTTGAGTTTCCAAACTCAAGATATGATTTTTGAGATAACTGTGACGCAGTTAGCCAGCTTGTCTGGAAATTTTTTTAAAATGAACTGTGTAAAGAAAAGAATGAAGCCCGTTAATACCTCGTGTTTGACTCGTGCTGATCTCGAGTGCGAGGCGTTACAATTTTATTGGTATCGAGCACGGTTTAGTCGATTCTCGGACTAACGTGGTATGTGTGAGTCTAGCTATACATGCCGTTAAGTGTTATTACGATAGTGTGATGATTTCGACAGTTAAAATGTGTTTTTGTTAGTAATGGATCCCGATCCCAATCGAAAGCGGTAGGCGATGATGTGGAGTGTAGCGCTGCTCCGCGCGCGGGGCGGTGCCAATGGACTCTCAACCTATTGCAAGCAATCAAAACGACGAGGCTAGACAAGCCTTTTATAATATGATGAATGATTGGTTTAACCAGTACATCCGAACTAATACGGCTGTTCCACAACCCCCAATCCCTGCTAATACATCCCCGGCGCAGCACTACCTCGAATCAGAGCCGGATGAGGTTAAACAAGCTCCCAGTTGACAGAATCTGAAAGCACAAGGCTACTGAATTTAAGGCTACAGATAGCGACGATGCCGAGCAAGCTGAATTTTGGTTGGATAACACTATCCGGGTACTTGATGAACTATCTTGCACACCCGAGGAATGCCTAAAGTGTACTATCTCTCTGCTACGTGATTCTGCCTACTATTGGTGGAATACGTTGATTTCTGTTGTGCCCAGAGAGAGGGTAACTTGGGAGTTTTTCCAAACCGAGTTTCGGAAAAAGTATATCAGCCAGAGATTTATTGATCAAAAACAAAAAGAATTTCTTGAACTTAAACAAGGTTCCATGACGGTTACTGATTATGAACGAAAGTTTGTGAGGCTTAGCCGGTATGCTCGAGAATGTGTTTCTTCAGAAGCTGTAATGTGTAAACGTTTTGAAGATGGTTTGAACGAAGATATAAAGTTGTATGTTGGTGTTCTAGAAATCAGAGAGTTCGTAGTACTTGTCGAGCGAGCTTGCAAAGCCAAGAGCTCAAAGAGGAGAAAAGAAAAGGCTGAAATGGGAGCCAAAGAGTTTCGTAAGAGATCTTCGGGAAAGCCCTTTCAACAGTCATCGAAGAAGTTTAGAGATGATTCTAGCCGATCCAAAGACACTTCGGGTTTTTCCAGACGAGATCGCGATCGACCCCCTGTGAGTACGCGAGTCACTTCAGTTGCCAGTGTGGGAAATGATCGTCGGGACAGGACAGAGTGTCAGTATTGTGGTAAATGGCATTCGGGAGTTGTAGATTCCATGATCGCTCCTGCTATAAGTGTGGATCAGCTGACCACTTTATTAAGGATTGCCCGAGACTGTCTGAGCAGAATGTAAAGCAGAGTGGGAAACCGGGTGCTACTACTACTCGAGGTAGACCATCTAGAAATGCGGGGATGCTAGCGGTGGTCAGAGAGGATCTAGAGATGCTACAACCAGATCTGAGGCTCGTGCTCTGCTAGAGCTTATGCTATGCTATCGCGCACGCGAGGATGCTTCTTTGCCGATGTTATTACGGGTACTTTTACTCTCTTTGATCACGATGTGATTGCTTTGATAGACCCGGTTCTACTCATTCATATGTATGTGAGACTTTAGCATCCAAAGTAAGACTCTACCTATTGAGTCTACTGAGTTAAATAATCCGAGTGTCAAATCCTTTGGGTCATTATGTATTTGTTAATAAGGTGTGTAAGAAAAATGTCCCCTAGCAACCCGAGGTTCCTATTTTCCCTACTGATTTGATGCTTTTACCATTTGATGAATTTGATGTTATCCTCGGTATGGATTGGTTGACTGTCCATGATGCAGTTGTGAATTGCAAAAGAAAGACTATTGATTTGAGATGCGCAAACAACGAGATAATCCGAGTTGAGTCTACTGATAAGAACGGGTTGCCACCAATTATATCTTCGATGCTGGCCCAAAAATATGTTAAAAAGGGGTGTGAGGCATATCTTACGTATGTACTCGATAGTAAGGAATTAGAAAAGAAGCTTGAATCGGTGCCAGTAGTTTGTGAATATTCAGATGTTTTTCCTGAAGAGTTACCAGGATTACCACCCGTTCGAGAAGTTGAATTCGGCATCGAACTGGTACCTGGTACCACACCAATTTCAATGGCTCCGTATCATATGGCACCAACGGAATTGAAAGAATTGAAAACTCAGCTGAAAGAGTTGACGGATAGAGGTTTTGCTCGACCGAGTTTTTCACCTTGGGGTGCACCAGTTTTGTTTGTGAAGAAGAAGGACAGAACCTTGAGAATGTGCATCGACTATCGTCAATTGAATAAAGTGACCATAAAGAATAAATACTCGTTGCCATGTATTGATGATTTGTTTGATCAGTTGAAGGGAGCCTCAGTGTTTTCAAAGATAGATTTGAGATCGGGTTATTATCAGTTGCGAGTTCGAGACTCAGATATACCCAAAACTGCTTTCAGAACGAGATACGGTCACTACGAGTTCTTAGTGATGCCATTTGGGCTTACAAATGCCCCTGCGGTATTTATGGATTTGATGAATCGAATTTTTAGACAATATTTGGACCAGTTTGTGGTTGTGTTTATAGACGACATCTTGATTTATTCACGCGATGAAATCGAACATGCCGAGCACCTGAGATTAGTGTTGCAGATTTTGCGGGATAAACAGTTGTATGCTAAGTTCAGTAAATGTGAGTTCTGGTTAAGAGAAGTTAGCTTTCTGGGACACATGGTATCTGCATCGGGTATTAGAGTTGATCCGAGCAAAATTTCAGCCATACTCGATTGGAAGCCCCCAAGGAATATTACTGAAGTCCGGAGTTTTTTGGGACTTGCCGGTTACTACAGGCGCTTTGTAAAAGGTTTCTCGATGATAGCCACACCAATGACGAGATTACTTCAGAAAGATGTTAAGTTCGATTGGTCAGAGAAATGTCAAAAAAGTTTTGATCAATTGAAAACTTATTTGATTGAAGCCCCAGTATTAGTACAACCCCTATCCGGTAAAGAATTTGTCATTTACAATGATGCATCCTTGCTTGGGCTGGGTTGTGTATTGATGCAAGAAGGTCGAGTGGTAGCTTATGCATCAAGACAATTGAAGCCGCATGAGAAAAACTATCCGACTCATGATCTCGAGCTAGCTGCCATTGTTTTTGCTTTAAAAATTTGGCGTCACTATTTGTTTGGTGAGAAGTGCCATATATATTCGGATCACAAAAGTCTCAAGTATTTGATGACTCAAAGAGATTTGAATCTGCGACAAAGACGTTGGCTTGAATTGTTAAAAGATTATGAGCTTGTCATTGATTATCACCCGAGAAAGGCTAATGTGGTTGCGGTTGCTTTAAGTCGCAAATCACTGTTTGCTTTACGAACAATGAATGTATACCTGTCAGTTTTATCCGATGGTGAATTAGTAGCAGAATTAAAGGCCAAACCATTGTGGATTCTTCAAATTCATGAAGCTCAGAAAGTTGATGACGGATTGGTTGCTAAACGAGCTGAATGTGTTTCGAATGCGGAATCAGAGTTTCAAGTTGATAATGATGATTGTTTGAGGTTCAGAGGTCGTTTGTGTGTTCCAAGAAATTCAGAACTTATTTCAACGATTCTGAACGAAGCTCATTGTAACTAAATGTCGATTCACCCGGGAAGTACGAAAATGTACAATGATTTGAGACGTCAGTTTTGGTGGCATGGTATGAAACGAGACATTTCCGATTTTGTTTCGAAGTGTTTAATATGTCAACAAGTGAAAGCGGAACATCAAGTGCCCTCGGGATTACTTCAGCCGATCATGATACCAGAATGGAAGTGGGATCGAGTCACAATGGATTTTGTATCTGGATTGCCATTGTCGGCAAGTAAGAAAGATGCGATTTGGGTTGTTGTTGATAGACTGACTAAGTCGGCTCATTTTATTCCCGTACGTACGGATTATTCACTGGATAAATTAGCTGAATTGTATGTTTCTCAGATTGTAAGATTGCACGGGGTACCTATTTCTATTGTGTCGGATAGAGATCCGAGATTCACCTCGCGATTTTGGAAGAAACTGCAAGAAGCTTTGGGTACTAAGTTGCATTTTAGCACCGCTTTTCATCCACAGACTGATGGTCAATCTGAGCGGATAATTCAGATACTCGAAGATATGTTGAGATGTTGTATCCTCGAGTTTAGTGGTTCATGGGAACGGTATTTGCCTTTGATTGAATTCGCTTACAACAATCGTTTTCAATCAAGTATTAAGATGGCACCTTACGAGGCTTTGTACGGTCGTAAATGCCGTACACCATTGTTTTGGACCGAGCTCGGTGAAAGTAAAATTTTCGGAGTTGATTTGATTAAAGATGCTGAGCAGAAAGTAAAAATAATTCGTGAGAGTCTAAAGGCAGCCTCAGATCGTCAGAAGTCGTACGCGGATTTAAAACGAAGAGATATTGAGTATCAGGTGGGAGACAAAGTATTTCTTAAAGTTTCACCTTGGAAAAAGATACTCGGATTTGGCCGCAAGGGCAAACTGAGTCCGAGGTTTATAGGGCCGTATGAAATATCCGAACGAGTTGGTCCAGTAGCATATAGATTGATTTTACCCCCTGATCTCGAGAAGATTCACAACGTTTTTCATGTTTCGATGCTTTGACGTTACAGATCTGATCCTTCACACATAATAAATCCCTCCGAGGTTGAAATTCAAGCCGATATGAGTTATGAAGAAGAGCCGATTAGTATCCTAGCTCGTGAAGTGAAAGAGTTGCGAAATAAAAGGGTTCCGTTAGTAAAGGTGTTATGGCTCAAACACGGGATCGAAGAAGCTACTTGGGAAACCGAAAACTCTATGAAAGAACGATACCCAAACCTATTTACCGGTAAGACTTTTGGGGATGAAAATTTCTTAAGTGGGGGATAGTTGTGACAACCCTAATTTGGCCCTAATCGGAAAGTGGTTTCGAGACCACAAAACCGAGTCGAAATGATAATTAATTGTCACATTTGATACTTATTATATGTGAATATGCATGTGTGAAAATTTCATGCTTGAATTTTGTTGGTTGTATGTGAATTTTATCAAATAGGACTTATAAAAAAAAAAAAGGTAGAAATGTGCTAGACAAAAATTAAAATGGCCTAATAATGCATAATGTTAAAAGAATTATACTTGCATGTCAAATTAGCCAAATATTTGATAGTGGCCGGCCATGTTATGGAATAAAAGATATTATAATATTTTGTTTATAAATTAATGTTACAAAAAAAAAATGAATTAAAGAATAAAGAAATGAAAAATATGGATAGTGGGAGGAGAAACCAAGGTTGGCTATATTCTTCTCCTCCATTGCCGTAGCTAGGGAAAGAAGACAAAGTGAAGCTTTGAGAAATTCGGCCATGGTGATTGCTAATTAAGGTAAGTTCAATGATGATTATTAAAATTTTTAGCATCTTTTGAGTTAGTTATTAGGTTCTTTTCTTAACCCATAATCAAAATTTAGAATTGTTTAGTACCTTGGGCATTCGGCTATGGCAAAAGATGAAAGAGGTTTATGGTTGTTAATTTGAGTAGTTTAAGGTATGTGCAAGTAGTTTAATAGTTGGAAAATATTAATAAATCATCTTTTGTTCTGGTGAAATAGCCGAATTTGAATTAGGAAATTATTATACAATGTTGTATTTTAAGTGATAGAATATGATGAAAGCTTAGAATGTTAGATGCATGGATTAAAAATGGAACTAAAGGCTGTTATATTGCCTTATTTTCTTTCGAATATATGTGCTTTGGCAAGAAATTGAAGGTTGATGTTTAAATGATATAAGTATAGGTATATTCGGCTTGTAGTTTTATAGATGTAAAATGAGTATAGTTCGGAATGATGTTTAAGTACGAATGTGTCTTGAAGAAGATGTCATATGTGCTTATTATAGATACATGAGTATTCGGCTAATGAATTAAAATTAATGTAGCATAAGCTACCTATGTTCTTGCCGAATGAGTGTTTAATAATCAAGGAGTTTGTTATTTAATGCTTAAATAAATTTGATAAGGTCTAATATGACTAAACTTATTTAACATAGCTCAAGAGCATAAAGGGGCAACATCGGATAGAGGAAAAGCTAAAGTCACGGAATAGCTAAAGCGAGATTGTTCAGAAGGGTATAAGGTAAGTTTTTAAGCAATGAAACTTAGTTTATGACTTGATTAAGTCATGACATATAAGCATAATAAATAAACGGTGATATAATGATTCTATTTGAATTATTTATTGAGGTGATTAGTTTATACCTATGACGGGCATCCAAAACGTGTATAGAGATCATTTTATAAAACCCATAAAAATCATGTTCTTTGTATGTGACTATTTAACCGATATTGGTAAGGTTTGATAAATGTTTTGTATTTGAGCTTCATAAATGAAAATTAAAAATGGATGTATCATGCTTAAATGACATATGTGTATGATTATTCTGATGACATCCGGGCTAAGACCCGAAGGCATTTTGTTAGTGAATATATCCGGCTAAGACCAAGAAGGCATTTGTGCTATTGAATATATCCGGGCTAAGACCAAGGCAAATTTGTGCTAGTGACTATATCCGGGCTAAAACCCAAGGCTTTTGCACTATTGAATATATCCGGGCTAAAACCCAAGGCTTTGCACTATTGAATATATCCGGGCTAAGTCCCGAAGGCATTTGTGCAAGTTGCTACATCCGGCTAAATCCCGAAGGTACTTGGATTTAGAAATGAACAATCTTGCTGTAATAATTTTAATTAATACGTTCATACAAATCCAAACAATAAGGTATGTTTGTATATGTATCGGAAAGGTAAATTCCTTTTGATAGTAATTGCTTTATTGATTAACAACTTCCTACCTTAGTTAGGTTTGATCCCATATGTATGAATATACTGGTTGATGTGTGAGGTAAGCATGACTTCGGGAATAAGCGTATATGCAAATATTCATTTAGTTATATGAATGCTATACTGTAATCGTAAATAATTTTATTACTTGAACTTACTAAGCATTTAAATGCTTACTTTGTTACTTTGATTCTCTGTTTTATAGATTTTGTTCGTCAGCTATCGGATTTGGGAGGTCAAGGTCGAAGTCATTCACACTATCTAAGCCATTTTTTGGTACTCTCTTAGTTCTATATTGAAAACGGCATGTATAGGACTAACCTTGTTGTTAATTAAGTCCCTTTTTGGTAATGTATATATATTCGGTAGTCCATGCGAAAATGGCTTATATATTTTGAGCATAGTGTTATAATCATTTTGTTTATACATGGTTATAGAGAGGTTTGGAAATGTTGGCAATGGTTAATCCCGATCTTAATTGATGCTATGTATGTCAAATAGCTAGTTGTATTATGGAAAACTAGGAAATAGGTGTAATTGGCCTTAAAATAGATGTTGATAACAGCAGTGGTGTGAGTTTGAAAAATCACTAAAAATTGTAGAAATGTAACTAAATAATGAATAAAATATATAATCGAATCTTGATGAGTCTGTTTTCATATGGAAGAAGAGAAACGGCCATATGAGCCGTATTTTATGAGATATTTAAGTTTTCCTGAAACTGGGCCAGAACGATTACTGGATCCCCTGTTCTGACTTTGAAAATTCACCATAAATTAACCAGAGATAATTAGAAGTCATGCCTTATATGTATAGATTCATTTTTTAGTCTAGTTTCATTAGAAACAAACAGCATATGTATTTGAGCCCTGTACAGGGAGATATATAGGTCGTAATGCATAAAGGTCAGAGTAGTCGAACCCTGAAACAGGGGAGATTTTAGATAATAAAATGTACTAATTGGCCTGTCCAAAAATTCTAGAAAAAAATTTGTAGATAGATATATGAGTCTAGTTTTAGGAAAAATTTACAGAATCAGTTTTTGAGTTTCCAAACTCGAGATATGATTTTTGAGGTAACTGTGACGCAGTTAGCTAGCTTGTCTGGAAATTTTTTTAAAATGAACTGTGTAAAGAAAAGAATGAAGCCCGTTAATACCTCGTGTTTGACTCCGGTAACAGTCTCGAGTACGGGGCGTTACAATCACCAATAGCCAGCCCACCATGCATAAAATCGTTCATGCATGAACTCTCATAATCCATGTACCTGGCCGTGCATGAATCTCATTTAATGTACTCAATACATTTGGTTGAACCTACAAGAAACATGAACACATTAAATCCCAATGTATATTCGGCTGAAATGTTAAGAGCATGAACTAGACATCATAAATATTATGTTAAGCTAAACTAAACACATTAATTAAAGACTAGCTAGTAGCATTAAGTTCGGCTAGCTCAAACTAAGTGAAAACATTTAATGAACTTATTTGAGCTAGGATTTTCGTTAATGAGCTGTAGCAAACTAATTAGTATAAAACTAAAACTTAGTTTAATTTATTGAAATGAAGAACGAGCTGAAAGTAAGCTCGGTTGAGCTCAAACAAGCTGAAATGAGCTCAAATGAGCTAAATTGAGCTGGATGGAGCTCGAGTAGCTAGAAACGAGCTAGGATCAGCTTGCCAACAATGCATGGGTTCTTTGGATAGTTGCTTCAAGCTGACATTTTGAGCATTGGGCCTTGTTTCGAACCAAGGTGTTGCACTAGACGCTAAAACAACTTGTAGGAAATGCTTTGCATGAGCTCGATTTATGGGTCCTTTTGGCAGCTCAGTAGGATCTTGATTCGCACTTGAGGGTGCCCCGGGCATGCATACATCACATTATCGCAGCTAACTCAAGGTCGTGCATCGAATAGTTCTTTTCGTGCGGCTTCAGCTACCTTGAAGCATAAGCAATGACTTTGCCTGCTTGCATTGAAACACATCCCAGACCGATCAAAGATGCATCACTGTAGATCACGAAGCCTTTTCCTGATTCGGGTTGTACCAATATCGGAGCTTCAGTCAACAAATTTCAACAGATCAAAGCTATTCTGTCACTTTTCGGACCACTCAAACTTCACATTTTTCTGAAGCAGTTTTTTTAACGGAGTTGCAATGATAGAAAAGCCTTTATGAATCTTCTATAATAACCAGTAAGTCCCAGAAAATTGCGGACTTTAGAGACATTCCTCGAAGGTTTCCAATCCAGAATAGCCGAAATCTTGCTTGGATCAACTCGAATACCAGATACTGATACAATATGACCTAGAAAACTAACTTTTCGCAGCCAGAATTCACATTTACTGAACTTCGCATACAAGTGTTTATCCCGCAGAATCTGTAGCACTAATGTCAGATGCTCGGCATGATCGGATTCATCATGTGAATAAATCAATATGTCATCAATGAATACAACAACAAATTGATCTAGATATGGTCTGAAAATTATATTCATCAAATCCATAAAGATTGCAAGTGCGTTAGTCAATCCGAAAGGCATAACTAAGAATTCATAATGGTCGTACCTCGTTTTGAAAGCAGTTTTCAAAATGTCTGAGTCTTTTACTCGCAATTGATAATAGCCTGATCTCAAATCTATTTTTGAAAACACAGTAGCTCCTTTCAACTGATCAAACAAATCATCAATTCGGGGCAGAGGATACTTATTCTTGATAGTCACTTTGTTCAATTGACGATAATCGATGCACATTCTCATCGTTCCATTTTTCTTTTTTACAAATAGAATCGAAGCACCCCAAGGTGAGAAACTCGGTCTAGCAAATCCTCTATCGGTCAACTTTTGCAACTGAGACTTTAATTCTTTTAGTTTGATCGGAGCCATTCTGAACGGAGCTATCGAAATCAGAGTAGTTCCTGGCACTAATTCAATACAAATTCAACTTCTTTAACCAGAAGTAATCTTAGAAGTTCTTTAAGAAACATATCAGGGAACTCACACACAACAGGCACTGATTCAACTTTCTTTTCTGGCACTCTCGAATCAATCACATATGCAAAATAGGCTTCACAACCCTTTCTCACAATATTTAAAGCTTTCATCGAAGATATCACGGCAGGCAATCCATTCAAATCACTAGATTTAATTCTGACTATTTCATCATTCTTGCATCTCAAATCAATAGTTTTTCGTTTGCAGTTCACAATAGCATCATGTAAAGTTAACCAATCCATGGCCAAAATTATATCAAATTCTTCAAAAGGTAACATCATCGGATTAGCCAGAAAACAAGTGTCTCAAAACATTAACGGTCAATTCTTGCAGACTTTATCAACCTAAACACATCTGCCTAGGGTGTTCGAATCTCTAATTACAAACTCAGTAGACTCTATAGGCAAAGTCTTATTGTTCACTAAATTCATGCATATATATGAATGTGTCGATCCAGGATCTATCAAAGCAATCACAGAAGTACCCTAAAGAGTAAATGTACCCGTAATCACGTCTGGCAATGAAGCTTCCTCATGAGCTCGAATAGCATAGGCTCTGGCTAGTGTACGAGCCTCGAATCTAGTAGCTGTATCTTTTGTCCCTCTCTGACTGCCACTTAAATTTCCCATATTTTTGGGAGGTCTACCACGAGAAGCATTGCCACTCGATCTCGGATTTTGCACACTTTCTTGCTCGACAAATTCAGGGCAATCACGAATAAAATGGTCTAACGATCTACATCTGAAACAAGCCTGATGATACAGTCTACAATTACCGGGATGTCTTTTACCAAAATGCTTGCACTCAAGGCGATCAGATTTAGCATTTCTGACACTGGCAACAAATGTAGCTGGAGCTTTGAAGTTCGACTGCGATCTAGCACGATCTCTAGTCGAATGTCCCACACTAGCCTTTGAACGGCTATTATCATCTTTGAACTTTTTTGCTGCAGACTAAAATGATTTGCTTGATGATCTCTTCCGTACTTCTCTAGCTTCAAAATCAGCTTTTCTTTTCTCTTTCTCGAGATCTTCAGCTTTACATGGTCATTCAACAAGCACAACAAATTCTTTAATTTCAAGAATCCTGACTAACAAACGGATATCCTCGTTCAAACCATCTTCGAATCTTTTGCACATTATTACTTTAGTAGATACACATTCACGAGCATACTGACTCAATCTTACGAATTCCCGTTCAGATTCTGTGACAGACATACGACCTTGTTTAAGCTCGAGAAACTCTATACATTTTTGGTCGATGAATCTCTGGCTGATGTATTTCTTTCGAAATTCAGCTTGAAAGAAATCCTAAGTGACCTGCTCCCTTGGAACCACGGATGTCAAAGTCTTTCACCAATGGTACGCTGTATCTCTCAGAAGGGAAACGACACATTTTATGCATTCTTTAGAATTTAATGACAATTTGTCAAACACTCATATTGTGTTCTCTAACCAGAACTCGACTTTTTCATCATCATCATTCATGGTAGCTCGAAACTCTTCGGCCCCATATTTTTAAATCTTATCTATTGAAGGCTTACTTAGTTGAACTGGGTTCATTGATGGTATAGTAGGAGTTTACAGAGAATTAACCGGGGGTGGAGGTTTTTGTACAAAAGGATTGGTTCTAATATATTTGGTAAACCAATTATTCATCATCCGATAGAAAGCTTGTCTAGCCTCACCATCACAGCTACTCGTAGCCGGTCTAGAATCAGATGGCGTTGTCCCTTGCGCGGGAGCAGGCACATTAACATCATCTGCTACAGCTCTTTCAGGATCCATTTGCTATATAAAAGCACATTTCAATGTCAGGATTCATCACACTATCGGAGTTCATAAATATGACATGTATAGCTAGACTCACATACGCTATAGTAGTCCTAGAACCGACTAAACCATAGCTCCGATACCAATAAAATGTAAGACCCCTAACCCATATCCATCACTGGATTAGGGTTAAAGGCATTACCAGATGAATCAAAACATTTAACATTTATTTCATAATCACCAAAACATCAGAGATCAAACATGGATATAGAGTCCCTTTTATAGGTCATCGAGACCTTAAATAAACTTTAGAAAAGGGTCGGGACTAAACCGAACACATACAAAACATTTCCAAAACTTAAACACTTTCCAAACAAGTACAGGTCACACAACTGTGTGAACAGGCCGTGTGACACACATGGCTTTAGACACGCCCATGTGTCTAAGCCATGGTGAAACAGGGCATACATACTGACTTGTCCACACGGCCACATGACACGCCCATGTGCCAGGCCGTGTGAAAATTAGGGAGGCTATTGACTTGACCACATGGCCGACCACACGCCTATGTGCCAGCCCGTGTGCCACACACGGCCAATAGACACGCCAGTGTGTCGAAGTAGTGTCAAAACTGGAGGGCATACTGACTTTAATTCGTAGGGTACCCCAGGGGACACACGGCCATGTAACGTGACCGTGTGTCACACACGGCTGAGACACACTCCCATGTCTCTGCCCGTGTGGACAAAAATAGGCCATTTGAATATCCAACCTGCCACCCCAATTGGGTCAAACCCACAAGCAATAAAACAAACATATTTACACACAATTTCAGCCAATCTCTATGCCAAAACATACATCATTCATACCATAACATTATCAACCATTTACATACTTATAAACCTTACCAATTATGCCAAAACATAAAGCAAAATCATATCAAAACATATGGTTTATAAACCTTAATACACATCATTCAATCTCATGCCATGAACTTACCATTTCTTTTAACCATACATGAACACATTAAACATATCATTTTGCCTCACATTTCATATACCAAAATCATATCATAATCACAACCATACCAAGCCATATCACATGGCTAAATATATACATCACAAAACATAATCCAACAACTTCTAGCCTATACATGCCATACTTTAATATATACATTTTCAAAAGTACCAAAATAAGGTTCGATAGTGTGGTGACGATCCTCGACGATCCCCGAGCTCACAGTAGCTGTGATATCTATAAAACAGTGCAAACATACACAAAGTAAGCTTCCAAAAGCTTAGTAAGCCATATACAAATAACATATCATTCAAAGAAAATAAGTATCATCAAATCATTTATACTTTGTAGACAAATGCTAACACAAATCTCATATTCATATACATACCTTTCATTCTCAAATAGGCTATACAAAGCAAACATACCTGAATCAGATATAATTTCACAAAGTCATTCATTTTCTCAAAATGCCGGTTTGAACCATTCAGAAATGTAAGGATATGCAGATATCTCAGAAAGCATATACAATGCCAACGTCCCAGACGTGGTCTTACATGTAATCAAACATCGATGCCATTATCCCAGACAGGGCCTTACACGAAATCAGATAAGATGCCGATGTCCCAGACATGGTCTTACACGCAAAATAGAAGTCGATGCCAACATCATAGATGTGGTCTTACATGCAGAACAGATATTAAAATTCCTATGTCATGACATATGTATCCTAACTATTCCTAAGGTTCGTACGGGGCTTTTTGGACGTCGAAACTTTATCGATACTTTCTCGGATAACACATATTTAGCTCTGACATTCATTCATCATAATTCGATATCATATGAATAATAATAATTTAATCCAAGAAGCTTATTTGTATATCGACTTACCTCGTAGGGATTCGGATGGACGAAGTCGATTACTTGACAACTTTTGACTTTCCTAGATCTAACTCCATTTTCCTTAATTCTTAATCTAAATAAATTCAAATTTAACTTATTCAATCACAAATTCATTCAAAACAATCCATAGACACATATTTAGGTCATTTTACAAACTAGCCCTCATATTTTCACATTTTGACACTTTAGTCCCTAATTCACAAAATCACAAAATACACATAATTTGCTTGTACACAAGCTTATCTGAATTTCCATAGCACTCATACAAGTCCACACATTTCATTTATTTCATATTTTAGTCCCTCAATTTACAAATTTCACAATTTAGCCCATTTTACTCAAATTCATCAAAAATCCAAAGACAAAATATGTAAACCCAACATCAAACTTTCATTTATCAACAACTAACTTCACAAAACTAATAATTTGATCAATGGAACATTTCAAAATCATCATCAAAATTAGAAATTGAGGCATGGGTTTGACAGTATACGAAGTAGCGATTACAAAAACGTAAAAATTATCAAAAACAGAGCAAAACATATACCTAATTTACCAAATCAAAGTGTCAAACCCTAGGTGAGCTTGTCTCTTTTATTTTCTTTTCAATTTCGGTGGATGAACACTTAAAATGGCTTTATTTTCTATTTTGTTTTAATATAATTAACTTAATACTTAGTTTACTATTTTGCCCTTTTATAAGCCATTATAAAATCACTTAATGGATGGTTATTAATGTCCATTCAAACTTCCAATGGTCAAATAACCACATAAGGACCTCTCATTTACAAAGTCATATCAAATAGGCACTTTTAACAAGTAGCAAGAACTTTTACATTTTACTCGATTAGATCCTTTTATCAATTTAAGCACACAAATGATTAAATTTCCATACGAAATTTTCACAGATGCTCATTCACATATCATAAACACGAAAAATAATATTTAAATATTTTTTCTAACTCAGATATGTGGTCCCAAAACCACTACTCCGACTAGGGTCTAAATTCGACTGTTACAATTCTCCCCCTTAGGGATTTTCGACCCCGAAAATCTTACCATTAACAGATTTGGATATTTCTGTCTCATAACATCTTCAGGCTCTAATGTGGCCTCTTTAATATCGTGTCGATGCCACATCACTTTTACTAATGGAATTTTCTTATTTAGCAGTTCTTTAATCTCGTGAGCTAAGATACGGATCGATTTTTCTTCGTAAGTCATATCAGACTGAATTTCAATCTTAGATGGGGGAATCACATGCGAGGATTGGATCTGTACCAGTTGGGTATGGATTTGATGTGATTTTGGGTATGGATTGGCTAACGATGCACGATTCACATTCGATGAATTTGATGTGATTTTGGGTATGGATTGGCTAAGAATGCATGATGCTATAGTGAATTGTAGACGAAATACAATAGAACTGAAATGCCAGAATAATGAGACTATTAGAATTAAATTTGATGATCTGTATAGTTTGCCAGTTATGATCTCATCTATGTTAGCTCAGAGATTTGTGAGAAAGGGGTGTGAAGCTTATCTTGCTTATGTTCTTTATACGAAAGTGACCTAAACAAAGATTGAATCAGTACAAGTTGTGTGTGAGTATCCAGATATATTTCCCGAAAAGTTACTGGGTTTACCACCTATCAGAGAAGTGGAGTTTGGTATTGAATTAGTACTGGGTACAACACTGATATCAATAGCTTCGTACAGAACGGCTCCGGCAGAATTAAAAGAATTGAAAGCTTAGCTGCAAGGATTGACAGATAGAGGTTTTGCTAGACTGAGTTTCTCTCCCTAGGGTGCACCGGTATTTTTTGTGAAAAAGAAAGATGGCACAATAAGAATGTTTATTGACTACAGACAACTAAATAAAATGATGAACAAGAACAAATATCATTTGTCACGTATAGATGATTTGTTTGATCAGTTAAAATGGACAACAGTGTTTTAAAAAATTGATTTGAGATCAGGTTATTACCAGTTACGAGTTAAAGACTCAGATGTGCCAAAAACTGCATTTAGAACAAGGTATGGGCACGGCGAATTTCTCGTTATGCCTTTCGAATTAAAAAATTCACCTGTTGTTTTTATGGACTTGATGAACTAGATTTTCAGGCCGTACTTAGACCAATTCGTAGTTGTGTTTATTGATGATATTTTAATTTACTCTCGAGATGAATCTGAGATGCTAAGCATTTGAGAATCGTGCTACAAACTTTGAGAGATAAACAATTGTTTGCAAAGTTTAGCAAATATGAGTTTTGGCTATAAGAGGTTGGTTTTCTGGGATATATAGTTTCAGCTATGAGTATCCGAGTTGACTCGAACAAAATATCTGTGATTATAGATTGGAAGCCTCCCAAAAATGTATTGAAGTTTGTAGTTTTTTGGGACTAGCTGGCTATTATAGACGATTTGTGAAAGGTTTCTCGATGATTACGACACTGATGACACGATTGCTTCAAAAAGATGTAAAGTTTGAGTGGTCTGAAAAGTTTCAGCTGAGTTTTGAACAGTTAAAAGCATTGTTGACAGAGGACCCAGTGTTAGTTCAGCCCGAGTCGGGTAAAGATTTCATAGTTTTTAGCGATGCATTGTTAAATGGCCTGGGTTGTATTTTGATTCAAGATGGCAAAGTTATAGCATATGCGTCGAGACAATTGAAGCCGCATGAAAAGAACCATCCGACGCATGATCTAGAGTTGGACGTGATAGTGTTTGCGTTGAAAATTTGGCGTCATTACTTGGTTGGTGAGAAATGCCATATTTATATTGATCACAAAAGTTTGAAATATCTGATGGCTTAGAAAGAATTGAATTTGCAATAGCGAAGATGGTTAGAATTGCTAAAAGACTATTAATTAGTGATTGATTATCATCAAGGGAAAGCAAATGTAGTTGTTGATGCATTGAGCCAAAAGTATTTATTTTCTTTACGTGCTTTAAACACACAATTAGCATTGTCTGATGATGGTTCGATAGCAGCCGAATTAAAAGTAAGGTTGTTATTTCTACAGCAGATTTGTGAGGCTTAAAAATTTAATAATAATTGCAAGCAAAACTAGATCAGTGTGAGTCAACTTTTGACTCCGATTTTTGAATAGGGCCTAATAATTGTTTGATGTTTCGTGATAGAATATGTGTACCAAGAAATTCTGAGCTTATTCAGAGAATTCTAAATGAAGCACACAATAGTTGTTTATCAGTGCATCCGGGAAACACGAAAATGTATAACAATTTGAAACAGCATTATTGGTGGCATGGCATGAAACGTGATATCTCAGAATTTGTTTCGAAATGTTTGATATGTCAGCAAGTCAAAGCTGAGCATCAAGTGCCATCAGGTTTATTATAGCCTATTATGGTTTCCAAGTGGAAGTGGGATCGAGTAACAATGGATTTTGTATCGGGTTTGCCCTTATCTCCAAAAAAGAAAGATGCAATTTGGGTTGTTGTTGATAGATTGATGAAATCAGCTCATTTCATTCTGGTACACATAGATCTCTCACTTGATAAATTAGCTGAGTTGTACATTTCTGAAATTGTGAGATTACATGGTATTCCCCTATCTATTATTTCGGATAGAGATCCGAGATTCACTTAATGATTTTGGAAGAAACTGCAAAAGGCATTGGGTACAAAGTTACATTTTAGTATCGTATTTCACCCGCAAACAGATGGTCAATCCGAGCAAGTTATTCAGATACTTGAGGATATGTTGCATTGTTGCATTCTCAAGTTTAGGGGTAGCTGGGAGAAATATTTATCCCTGATTGAATTTGCTTACAATAATAACTTTCAATCAAGTATAAAGATGGCACCATACGAAGCTCTATACGGTCGTAAATGTCGAACACCCTTGTACTGGACTGAACTAAGCGAGAATAAGATTCACAGAGTTGATCTAATCAGGGAAACAAAAGAAAAAGTAAAAGTAATTCACGATAGTTTGAAAGCAGCATCGAATCAACAAAAATATTACGTAGACTTGAAACGGAAAGATATTGAGTTTTACATTAGGGATAGAATGTTCTTGAAAGTGTCACTGTGGAAAAAGATATTGTGGTTTGGTCAAAAAGGGAAATTGAGTCCGCGATTCTCCAGACCGTATAAGATTATTGAGCAAGTCGAACCAGTTGCTTATCGACCTTCTTTACCATCTGGGTTATAGAAAATACATAATGTATTTTGTGTGTCAATGCTTTGGTGATACCGATCTGACCCTTCACATGTCATTTCCCCGACTGAGGTTGAAATTCAATCAGATATGTCATATGCTGAAGAACCAATTTGAATTCTAGCTCGTAAAATAAAAAAAGTTGAGAAATAAGAGAATTGCATTAGTGAAAGTAGTATGGCATCGACACGGGGTTGAAGAAGCTATGTGGGAAACTGAGGATGCTATGAGAAATCAATACCCTAACCTATTCATTGGAAATATTTTCGGGGACAAAAATCCCTAAGGGGGGAGAGTTGTAACAACCCAGTTTTAGCTAAGTTGGAATAGTGGTTTCGAAACCACAAATTCAATGTCAAAAAAATTATTTTAATATTATTTTATGTGTTTACAGCATGATAGCATGTATGTGTGAAAGTTTTGTGATTTAATTTTATCGATTGGATGTCTAATTTGATAAAAGGACTAAATCGCGTAAAATGCAAAAGTTGCATTCTATTTGTTAAAGGTGTCTAATTACTATGAATTATTAAATGAAAGGTCCTTATGATGTTATTAGACCATTTATAGTGGAATTTGACATAAAAGGATATTTAATGGATGTTTTTAATGGTTTTTATTAAAGGTTATTTTTGGTAAATGGTTAATAAATGATATATTAAATAAAACAAAACATAAAGTCATCTTTATGTTCATCTTTTATGGCCAAACGAAGCACGAAGAAAAGCTACAATAGGTTTTTTCATTCAGTTAGGTTAATTTAAGCAATTAAGTTATGGTTTTAGCTTGGTTTTTGATGATTTTTACGTTTTTGAGATCGTTGCTTTGTATTCTAGCTAGCCCATGCCTTAATTTTTGAAGTTGTTAATGATTTTGTGAAGTGCCATTGATGAATGCTTGAGCGTTTGAATGTTTTATGATGAAAAATGAATATTTGTTGATAGTTATACAAGTTTTGTTAAGTGATTTTGAGTAAAAATGCCTATTAGGGGTTTAATTGTGAAAAGTGTAAATTGAGGGGTTGAAATGTGAAATAAATGAAAGTGTTGGGCTGCTAGGGACCTATATGGAATTTGGCTAGGCTTGGGTTTAATGAAATTTCATGAATTTTGTGTTTTTGTGAAATAGGGACTAAATTGTAAAAATGTGGAACTTTAGGGCTAAACTGTAAAAATGCCCAAATATGTATTTGTGGACTGAATTGAATGATTTGATGAATAAATGAGTTAATTTTGAATGCATATAGATCAAGAACAAAAGAAATCAGATTTAGATCGGGGAAAATAAAAGGTTATTGAGTAGTCGACCCAGTCCGTTTATCCCGAATACAAGCTAAGTTCATATGCAAATAAATGTCTTTAAATTGAATTATATATGTTTAATTGTCATTGAACTGCTGTGAATATTGAATGATCAAATACAAGCAAGAATAGATAGGGTTACAATATCCGAAAGTTTCGTACGAACCTTAGGAATAATATAGGATAAGAATGTCATGATATTAGGATTAACGAGATGTGATTATTCTGGGACATTGGCATCATTATGTGATTACGTGTAAGACCATGTATAGGACATTGGCATCGTTATTTGATTTCAAGTAAGACCATAGATGGACTATCGGCACCGATATGTGATAACATGTAAGACCATATCTGGGATATGGCATTGTAAGAGCTATAGGTGATTTCTGAGTATCCTTAACAATTCCAAAAGGTTTAACGGGCAAAGTCAAGTTGAGAAATAATGTGTGAATTAGTTAAGTGACTCAGGTACGTACGACATTCGTACAAGTATTGAAAAGGGAAGTATTTGATGGATTCTTTTATGATATTGAATATGTATACATTGGGAAAGGTTTGTGAGCTTATATGTGCTTACTCATAGTTTGCCTCTTGATGGAAATAATGTTGATTCATGTGGTAATTTTATTTGTATATGGCTTACTAAGCTTTTAAAGCTTACTTCATGTGTTCTTTCCCTATTCTATAGATAATCAAAGCTAGCTCAGACTCGGGGATCATCAGGAACACCGTCACACTATCGATCAACTTGTTGGTACTTTTGATGCTATGTAAATATGGTATATGGCATGTATAGGCTACTGATATGATGATGTGTTTTGAGATATGATATTAGCCATGAGATTTGGCTCATAAATGATGTAAATGTTGGTATGAATTTAACCATTTGGGTTGGCTTATTTTATGAGTTTGGTAACTGAAATATGATGTATATAAATGGCTTTGTGTTTTAGCATGTTTGTCATGGATGTTGTGATGGTTATAAGGTTGCTCAATTAGCTAGTTGTCAATTGGTGTATTATTGCTTAAAAAAAATGGCATGTTGGTTTTAAGATGATTAATTGGCATGATTTGTATATGAGATAGCATGTTTTGGTTGCTTATATGTAACACCCTAACCCGTATTCGTCGCCAGAACATGGTTTCAAGGCGTTATCGATCAATACACATTGTTTACATACAAAACATAGACATTTATGTATTCGTATAAAAAAATCCATTCAAATCATTCACATTGTCCCTTATAAGGCTCTACAAGACCTTAAAACATACTTAGAAGTGGTTCGGGACTAAACCGATAATATTTGCAAACTTTGAGAAACTTAGAAAAATTTTCAACATTTCAGGGTCACACGCTAGTGTGAACAGGCTGTGTGCCCAACACGGCTACCAGACATGCCCGTGTCATAGGTCGTGTGAAAACATGGCATACCTACTGACTTGCACCACATGGCCGAGGACACGCCCGTGTGCCATGGCCCTGGGAAAACTGGAGAGGATACTGACTTGGGTCACACGGCCGACCACACGCCCATGTGCCAACCCATGTGCCACACATGGCCAGTAGACATGCCCGTGTGTCTAACTCCTTCCAAACATGTAGGGTATACTGACTTTAATTCGAAGGGTTTCCCCAGGGGACACACGGCCGTGTAGCATGACCGTGTATCATACATGATTGAGACACACGCCCATGTCTCTGCCTGTGTGGACAAAAATAGCCTATTTGTAAAGGCAATTTGCCACCCTTTTTCTCATGCACATAAAGCAATCAAATAATACCATTTCAATGCATATATAGGCAGCCAAAACATGCCGATTTATACACATATTATGCTATCTATCCTCAACCATTTCAACTACTCAATTCCATATTCAAAACATACCAATTCATTATGCCAAAATCACCAAATTCACATAACTTCTAAATGTATTTTCATCACCTTACCATCAACTAGATCATGCCTCCGAAACATATCAATTCATCATATAGAAATCATACCATAATGTACCATTCCTCAAACATTAATAACTAACCAAATGAGTACCATTTAGTCATATCCATACCCATGGAAAACAATGCCAAAACACAAGACATTATATACATCACATATAACCCTTACCCAAAACATAATCTTAAGCCAACTTAAATGGCCAAATACATACCAACATTTCCAACAAAATCAAGCCAAATCTCATGGCTATATCAAATCATAAAACATATCATCAACTCACTAGCCTATACATGCCATATACCAAATTTACAAGTATCCAAAAATACCAAGAAGTAGTCGATAGTGTGATGATGGTTCCCGATGATCCTCGATGTTCGAGCTAGCTTTGATAATAGTAAGCCATATACAAATAAAGTCAACAGATGAATATTTGCATATCAATTCAAATATTTAAACATAGCTAATCACATTCAAATTCACCAACCTTTCTCATTGAACATATATTTAATGTCTTATTCGAGTTCATCAAATATTTCCCCATTTTTAATACTCGTATGAATTTTGTACATACCTGAGTCACTTAGCTCTTTCACATATTCTTTCTCGACTTGACTTTGCCCGTTGAACCATTCGGAATCGTTAAGGATACTCAGAAATCACATAAGCTCGTACAATGCCATATCCCAAATATGGTCTTACCTGTTATCACATATCGGTGCCATTGTCCTAGATAGGGTCTTACACGAAATCGATTAACGATGCTAATGTCCCGGACATGGTCTTACACATAGTCTCAATACAATGAAAATGTCCGAAACATGGTCTTACATGTAATCACATCTCGATAACCTAATGCCATGACATTCGTATCCTAAACTATTTCTAAAACTGTACAGGACTTTCGGATGTCGTAACTCTGTCAATTCTTGCTCTTAATTGTTCTTTCTACATTCATTATAATTCAATGACAAGTAAACACATTCAATTTAATTTAAAGAAATTTATTTGCATATGAACTTACCTCGTAGTCAGAATAGAGGGACCGGATCGACTAATCGATAACTTTCGATTTCCCTCAATCTAATTTCGATTTCTTTCATTCTTGATCTTAATCAAGCTTAATGTTGGCCGAATATCACAAGCCCTAAATGGCTTTCTTCTTCCTATAATTTTTGGCTAGAACAAAGATGATAACTCAAAATTATGGCTTTTATTTTATTTATGTTATGTTAATTAACATTTTTACTAATTTACCCTTAATGAAACCGTTATGAAATCACCTAATGCAAGCCATTTATGACAATTTCCACTTTCAATAGTCTAATAAAAACATAAGGACCTTTCATTTAATAAGCCATAGCAATTAGACACCTTTATCAAATAGAATGCAACTTTTGCATTTTATGCGATTTAGTCCTTTTTTCAAATTAACCACTTAAACGATAAAATTATTTCACTAAACTTTCACACACATATAATCACATACTGTAAACACCAAAAATAATATTAAAAATAATTTTATGTCCTTGAATTTCTGGTTCCAAAACCACTATTTCAATTTAGTTAAAACCGAGCTGTTACAACTCTCCCCCTTTAGGGATTTTCGTCTCCGAAAATCTTACCAGCGAATAGTTTTGGATATTGCTTTCTCATAGTATCCTCGAGTTCCCATGGAGCTTTTTCAACCCCGTGTCAATGCCATAATACTTTAGTAATGAAATTTTCTTATTTTTCAGCTCTTTAATCTCACAAGCTAGAATTCAGATCGGTTCCTCACTGTACGATAAATCTGACTGAATCGTAACTTCAGTTGGGGAAATGACATGCGAAGGGTCAGATCGGTATCATCTAAGCATCGATACATGAAATACATTATGAGTCTTTTCCAAATCAGATGACAATGCTAGTCGATAAGCAACTGGTCCAACTCGCTCGAAAATCTTATACGGCCCGATGAATCTCGGACTCAATTTTCCTTTACGACCAAATTGAAGTATTTTCTTCCACAGAGATACTTTCAAAAACACTCTATCTGATCTGAAACTCAATATCTTTTCGTTTCAAGTCTGCATAAGATTTCTGTCAATCTGAAGCTTTTTTCAGACTATCACGAATTACTTTCACTTTTTCTTCAGTCTCTCTAATCAAATCAACCCTGTGAATCTTATTCTCACTTAACTTAGTCTAGTACAAAGGTGTTCGACACTTCAGACCGTATAAAGCTTTTTATGGTGCCATCTTAATACTCGATTGAATATTGTTGTTATATGCGAATTCAATCAAGGGCAAATACTTTTCCCACATACCTTCGAACTCAAGAATACAACATCTCAACATATCCTCAAGTATCTGAATAACTTGCTCAGATTGAGCATTCATCTGCGGGTGAAATGCGGTACTAAAATGTAGTTTTGTACCCAGTGCATCTTGCAGTTTCTTCCAAAACCTCGATGTGAACCTCAGATCTCTATTCGAAACAATAGAATTAGGTACTTTGTGTAATCTCACAACCTTAGAGATATACAACTCAGCTAACTTTTCAAGCGAATAGTCTGTTCGTACCAGAATAAAATGAGTTGAATTTGTCAATCTGTCAACTATAACCTAGATCGCATCTTTCTTTCTTGGAGATAGGAGCAATCCCGACACAAAATCCATAGTCACTCTATCCCATTTCCACTTGGGAATCATAACCGGCTGTAATAAACCGGACGGTACCTGATGCTCAGCTTTAACTTTCTGACAAATCAAACATTTAAAAAAGAATTCTTTAATGTCACATTTCATACCATGCCACCAATAGGGCTGTTTCAAATCGTTATACATTTTTGTACTTCTCGGATGAATAGATAAATGACTACTGTGTGCTTCGTTCAAAATCATCTGGATCAACTCTGAATTTCTCGAAACACAAATTTGGCCTCTGAATCTTAAACATTCATCTGAATCAACTTGAAACTCTGAATCAGGGTTCGAATCACATTGAACTCGTTTTGCTAACATTTCATTATCAACTTTCTGAGCTTCACAAATCTGCTGTAAAAACAACGGTCTTGCTTTCAACTCAGCTACAATCGAGCCGTCATCAGATAGAGCCAACTGAGTATTCATTGCACGTAGAGCAAACAAAGATTTTTGGCTTAATACATCAGCAACTACATTTGCTTTTCCCAGATGGTAGTGAATCACTAGCTCGTAATCTTTTTAGCTAATAAACCCTTTTAACTAATAGAATATGCATTTTACATTTTACGTGAGTCCTTTTTACCAAATTAAGCATTCAATTGATAAAATTTCTTCATAAAAATTTCACACATACATGCTATCATGTTGTAAAAACTTAAAATAATATTCAAATAAATATTTTGACCTCGAATTTGTGGTCCCGAAACCACCATTCTGATTTGACCAAAAAAGGGCTGTTGTAGTATCTTTGCCATAGTATTCTTAGTTATTTATTTATTCGCTCGCGTATTATTCACGTAGTTATTCTCAAAATTGTTGTTGCACTTTTACTCTTGCTTTGCCTTAGCAGGTACCAGTATTAGTCAGTGTACATTTCGCACACATCCTTACTATTTTAATTTACCACTGCATGCTTAACTTGGTTTTACCATAACATTAATAATAATTCATTATAATAAACTGACCACTTTTATACCTAATCTGGTCATTGTAGAGACGATCTCACTTATCACTTCTTGATTCGACGTGTATACTTGCACAATTTGCATATCATTTCACATGTGACAAGTTTTTGGCACAGTTTTCAGGGATTGGCAAATTGGTGTAATTTGATTTGGTTATTTTACTTAATTCCATTAAGTTTTATTTAACTTAGTTTAATTTAATTTCTACAGGTTTTCCATAAGTGCATGAAAAAAGGCATTCCTACTAACAAGTAATATCCTTTTGACACAGAGATCGAAAGAACTTTATGAAAAAGGCGAAAGAACTGTGAAAAATGGCTAGGAATAGGAATGATCCTGGTCTCAATGATAATTTGAATGGTCAAGATATTAATACTCCTATTCGTAGAGTGATACATGGTATGAATGATAATCTAAATGGTCAAGATGTTAATCCTCATGCTCATAGGGTGATAGATGACCGAAATAGACCAATCTGAGAGCATGTTGTTCCAATTTTAGAGGATTTGAATCCAAGAATAGTTAGATCACATATACAATCTTGGCAGTTTGAGTTGAAATTGGCAATGTTTTAGATGTTACAAATAATAGGACAGTTTAGTGGATTACCCAATAAAGATCCATGACTACATTTACGACTTTTTCTATAGATTTGTGACTCATTTAGACAACAGGGTGTTCTTGAAGACGCTCTGTGGCTTAAACTGTTTCCATATTTTGTAAGAGATTGTGTGAGAGCATGGTTGAATGCTTTGCCATCGAAAATAATGGCATCAAGGAATGATCTTTGCCAGATGTTTTTGCTACGATATAGTCCCCCAAATATGAATTTCAATCTTAGAAATGACATTACATCTTTGCAGAAAATGGAGGATGAAACACTATATAAAGCTTAGGAATGATTTAAAGACTTAATTTGAAAATGTCCGATGCATAGATTTCAACACTGAACTCAGATGGAGATATTCTATAATGGGTTGAATGCACATACGAGAATGGTAGTTGATGCTTTTGCCAACAGTAGTTTGTTGGATAAATCTTATAATGAAGCATATGATATTCTGGAAAAGATTACCAATAATAATTATCAATATCCTACCACAAGAGTTGGGACAGGCAAGAGAGCTATTGGTGCTATGGAGCTGGATGCAATCACTTTGTTGACAGCTCAAGTATCTTCTTTGGTTAATATGATCAAAACAATGAAAAAACCCACAACAGTTCAGGAGATGAAAGTAGCCGAGCTATTGTGTGTTTATTATTGTGAAGACCATGTGTTCAATGAGTGTCCATCAAACCCAACATCTGTGTACTACATGAGTAATTTTAATCCGAACAATAATACCTATTCCAAAACCTACAATCCAGGATGGAAGCAACATCTGAATTTTAGTTGGAATAATCAAAGTGCGGGAAATTCAAGCAACATTGCAGGATAGAATGCACTGACTGGTTATAATAATTCTCTACCGAGAAAATATTCAACAGGGGCAAACATTATCATCCTCAACATCCATTGAAGCTTTGTTGAAGTAATATATGGCTAAAAGCTATGCTGTAATTCAGAGTTAGGTTGCATCTCTCCAAGCTCTTCAGAATCAAGTGGGGCAAATATCAAATTCTTTAAGTTCGAGACCACAAGGAGCATTGCCAAGTGGTACTGAGAATTCGAGATCACAAGGGAAGGAGCAATGCAAGCCAATCACTCTTAAAAGCAAAACTCATCTTGATGATATTGCTCAAGATGTCACGCAGCAGAGGATAACACGAATAACAACCAAGTAAAGATCCTAGAGTCATTTGAAAAACATATTGAACCTAAAAAGTGTAAGCAGCAAAATGTTGTGGCAGAATCAGATCATGTTGCTAACAAGAATGCCACAGCAAAATAATATCAGCAACATGAAGAATGACCACCTTTACCTTTTCCTCATCAATTTCATAATTCTAAACAGGATATTCAGTTCAAAAGATTTTTGGATGTATTGAAGTAACTCCACATCAACATACCATTGGTTGAAGCTTTGGAGAAAATGCCTAATTACATTAAATTTATGAAAGATATATTGTCAAAAAAGCATAGATTGGGATAATTTGAGGCTGTAGCTCTCACTGAAGGGTGTACAGCAATGTTGACAAATAAATTACCTCTGAAGCTGAAGGACCTAGGGAGTTTCACTATCCCTTGTTTAATTGGAAATAATTATGTTGGTAAGGCATTATGTGATCCAGGAGTGAGTGTAAATCTACTGCCTATGTCTATTTTCAGAAGCTAGGAATTGGAAAAGCAAGACCTACTACGGTTACATTGCAACTGGTTGATCGATCCAACGTACGTGTGGAAGGTAAAATTGACGATGTGTTGGTAAAAGTAAATAAATTTATCTTTCTTGTGGATTTCCTTTTTTTTAAAATGTGAAGATGACCAAGATGTGCCAATTATTCTTGGAAGACCTTTTTTTGCTACTAGCATGACTTTAATTGATGTACAAAAGGGCGATCTAACCATGAGAGTAAATGATCAACATGTTACCTTCAGTGTATTTAATGCTTCGAAATGTGCTAATGTTAATGATGAATACCATGCCATTAGGTTGATAGAAACAACATTGGAGGACTTCACCACATTTTTCCACAGTAATTCCGGCAATGACAAAGACTCACTTGAGTAGAGTGATATAGTAACTTTTAAAGAATTTGGTGAATTATTGAAAGCCAAGTAGATAGTGGATAGACCAGGGAAGAAGTTTGGATCCTTGGACTTAGCAAATTAACCTTTCAATCCTTCTAAACCTTCTATAAAGGAACCTCTTACGCTGGAGTAAAAACCTTTGTCGCACATTTGAAGAATGCATATTTGGGAAATAACAGTACTTTACTAGTAGTAATTTCTGTAGAGTTGACACCCAAGTAAGAGGCAAGGTTGTTAGAAGTTCTTCGACAATTTAAGAAGGCATTGGGATGAACCCTGGCTGATATAAAGGGAATTAGCCCTGTATTCTACATGCATAAAATTTTGTTGGAGGATTGCCCTAGCAATTCCATTGAACAGCAGCAAAGACTAAATCCAATCATGAAAGAAGCTATCAAGAAAGAGATTACTAAGTGGCTTGATGCTGCATCATTTACCCAATTTCAAACACCTAATAGGTGAGTCTTATACAATGTGTACCCAAGAAAGGACAGGTCACAGTGGTAAGTAATGATAACAATGTGCTCATACCAACTCGCACTGTCACGGGATGGGAAGTATGTATAGATTACCACAAGCTTAAGAAAGCAGCTAGGAAGGATCATTTTCCCCTACCATTCATTGATCATATGTTGGATAGATTAGTTGGGAAAGCTTTCTACTATTTTTTTGATGGTTATTCAAGATATAACCAGATTGCCATTGTAACACCCCAAAAATCCCAAAATCCCGAATTGTCTTTTTTTTTTGTTCTAATAAAAAAATGTGTGCTTAGTATTCTCGGTTAAGTGTTAATTATGTTATAGTAGGTCTTGGTTAGTTTTGGAGTTAGAACTAAGAAGTGAAGGAAATTATAATTTAATTATTAAAAGAACCCTGATGGCAAGTAGGTGGGCTTTTGAATAAATGAAGGAAGAATTGGACAGAAAAGAGCTTGCTGGCCCAGGGGATAAGTGGTGTGTTGCTAGTGTCAGAGGTCTGGGTTTCGAATCCCTCCTTGCTCAAAAGAGATTTATTTTTGCTTAAGAGATGGACAGAGGTGGCGTTGGATATGAACTCTGTAGGGAGTGATAAGAGGTGAAATTTGAGGAGGGGATTAAGGAGTTATCAGGGAGAAAAGCTAGGAGATGAGGAGTGAAGAAGTGGTGGATCCAAAATGGGAATTTAGGCATAGGAAATTCAACTATAGATGCTATATATAGGTACCGAATGTGTGGTTGCCAGGCTAATGCCGAATTCTCCTTCACCTTGTTGCTAGAAACCCTTTTTTTTTTCTCTTCAAGATCTAAAAGTCGAAAACCCTTGATCTTTTTTCCTTTTTTTTGTGTCGATTTTCCCTTCTTCCTTTACTCAACTCTCTTTGATTCACTTTTAGTCTAGCCGACTTCTTCTTCTATTTTCCCTTGGTGTCGAATAACCCTTTTTTGCCATACAAATCATAAGGGCCGAACACCTTTTTGGCTAAATACCCTTGGTACCGCCATTACTCTTTCTAGTTGATTAGTCCTAGTGTAAGTGTTTTGGTTCTTCCAATTAGTTTTCCTAAGTATCGAATACTCTATTCCTCACTTCTTCTAATCGGTTTTGGTAGGATTAGTTTCGAATTCCAGTCTTTTGGATCCCTGCCGATTTGCTCCTCAGGTGAGAGACTTTGGTAAGTGTTCTTCATTTGATAAGGGTTGGCCGAATAGGCTTTAGTAAAAAGGGTGACATATGTTGGATACAAATCACCCATTATGCTTTAACGATAAAGGTTAATGCAGATCTGAGAAGTACACGTGATTAGTGTTTAAAGGAAAAGTTATTAAGGCTTGGCGTTTCAGTTAAGGTTAAGGTGAGACTTCGGCTTTTGGGTAAAGTATTCGATAGGTTTATGTAATTAATCATTGAGTGATATCGGTTGTAGGTTCGTGGCTAAGGGGGATCGCAGCACGCTTTATTATCAGATGTGTACATACACTGCACACACAAGTAGATCGGCAAAAGCTGAAATGTCAAAAAGTCAAAATATCGAAAAGCCAAAATTTTGGTTACGGTAGTCTTGCGAGTGCGCGAACACTTGTAAAGGGGAAACCGATAGGTTGTCTGAGGCCCCATAGGCGATTCCATGGACTTGGGCTGTGAATTGGCCAACTGGGCTAGAATGGGCCAAATGGGCCTGATAGACTGTTGGGCCCATAATAGGCAAAAATTGATAACTGATGCTATGTGATGGAAAATTGTATGTGAGCATGACTATAAAAGTGATTTGGGCCTAAAGGGCCATATCAATGTGATTGGGCCTAATGGGCCATATAAAAGAGATTGGGCCTAGTGGGCCATATGAAAGAGATTGGGCCTAGTGGGCCATATACAGGTATGTGGATTTGTCTGAGCTTCGTAAGAGGTTTTAGGCCTAGTATATGATGACTGCATAAAACTTAATTAACAAATTAAAGATCGTGGACAAGTCATAGGGTTAAGGTGTGGCAACGGGTATATGCATGTCTAGGATTGGATCTAGGGAGAGCTTGGTATATACAGGTATGTGGATTTGTCTGAGCTTCGTAAGAGGTTTTAGGCCTAGTATATGATGACTGCATAAAACTTAATTAACAAATTAAAGACCGTGGACAAGTCATAGGGTTAAGGTGTGGCAACGGGTATATGCATGTCTAGGATTGGATCTAGGGAGAGCTTGGTACTTAAGCGGTCGTGATGACTCACCTCCTCTTCTCTAGAATCCTACTTGGTGCATAGTATTCGTTCATCTTAGCTCTCAGGATTTGTTAACGGGCCAAGGTAAGTAAAAACCTGTAATAAAGGAAAATTATCGAAATGCCCCTAAGGGCAAAAATGACTAAAATACCCTTATCTGTGGAATGTAAGATTTATGGATGTTACATGTATAACTGCTGCATTCATATGCATTCATATGATATCCTGTTTAGGTTGCATATGGGTTGGGAATTATGGAACGGAGGAAGTATATGAGGATCGCATGGTTGCCTGACAACTGTGGATCCACCGACGGCTTTTAAGCCCAATATGTGATTAGTAGCTTGTTGCAATGAAGGTAGTTCTGCAACCGGGCTACCATTGATGTGTATCGATTGGGTGGGTTGATATTTATATCCCCACATGATGTGTATCAGGGGACAGAGCTGATGTGTATCGGTTGGATTATTGGGGTGGGTTACACTGCATTGTATTGCATGTATGTTGTATGGTGATTGATGAATGCTTGTTTCTCATCGAGGGTTGTACACACTGAGTTTTCGAAAACTCACCCCCTCTTTTATTTTTCTCAGGTGATGCTCAGTAGGAGGTTCGATGTCTAGAGGGACTCTGGGTGGCCAGCTAGCAAGACAACTTGGATTTGATTTAAAAGCATATAAGTTATGAGTTTATTAAGTAATTTTAGTCTAGATTGTAATAAGGCCTCCCCTTTTTGTTATTATTTGGATTATTAATTTTATGCATTGTAATTATGAGAAGTCGAACATGGATTTTCTAAACCATAGTTTTTTGTATATACTACGTTTCCGCAACTAAATTTTTAAATGATAAGTTTTCTTAAATCAAATGTTTTAAACAAAGCTTTCACAACTGAAAAGAGATTTTAGAAAGTAACTGAGATGTATCATTTTAAGGAAGGGTTTTCAATGAAAACAAGGTTTTCGCTAAAACACTTCAATGTGACACACTGGATTCAGCCATAACGTCCGGGTCAGGTTTGGTGTGTTACAGCCATAGCCCCCAATGACCAAGAGAAGACAATTACATGTCCATATGGTACTTTTGCATTCAGACGAATGTCGTTCGGGTTATGTAATGCGCCAACTACTTTTCAAAGTTGTATGATGGCCATATTCTCTAACATGGTGTAAAGTTTTCTTAAAGACTTTATAGACGATTTTTCTGTGTTCAAGAATGATTTTGAAGATTGTTTGAAAAATCTAGAGTTGGTTCTGTACCATTGTAAAGAAACATATCTTGTTTTAAATTGGGAAAAATGCCACTTCATGGTTCGTGAAGGAATTGTCCTAGGGCATAGGATATCACAGAGAGGAATTGAAGTGGACAGAGCAAAAATTGAAGTGATAGAAAAATTTCCACCTCCCACCAATGTCAAGGGTATTATATGTTTTTTAAGTCATGCAGATTTTTATAGAAGATTCATTAAGGATTTTTTGAGGATATCTAAACCCTTGTGCATTTTGCTGGAGCAAAATAGACCTTTCAATTTTGATGAACATTGTTTGGTAGCCTTTGAACATTTAAAGAAAAAACTTATAACAGCACCAATTGTAGTAGCTCTGGAATGGACACTGCCTTTTGAACTCATGTGTGATGTCAACAATTATGCTGCGTGAGCCATGTTAGAGCAAAGGAAAGAAAAAATACAATGAACAATATATTATGATAGTAGAACTTTATCAGAAGCACAACTTAACTACATCATGGAAATGAGCTATTTGCTGCAGTGTTCATGTTCGATAAATTTTGTTCTTATCTAGTTGGTATAAAGGTCATAAGTCTACACAGATCACTCTGTTATTAAGTATCTAATAAGTAAAAAAGATTCAAAGGTGAGGTTAATTAGGCAGATACTTTTGCTGCAGGAGTTTGACTTGGAAATTAGAGATCGAAAATGGACTGAAAATCAAATGGCTAATCACTTGTTGAGGTTAGAATCTGGAAGTAAAGGTGATCATGACACACTTATTAAAAAAGAATTTCCAAATGAACAGTTGTTAGTTACCATGACATTACCTTGGTATACAGACATAGTGAACTATTTAGTGAGTGATGTGTTGTCACTCGATCTCAACAGTCAAAGAAGAAAAAAATTTCTTCATGAAGCCAAACGCTATTATTGGGATGAACCTTTCTTGTTTAAACATTGTGCCGATAAAAAAAAAAGGAAATGTGTTCCTGATGACAAAATACATAGGATTCTGTAGCATTTTCATTTAGCTCCGTATGGAGGACATTTTGGAGTGATGAGAACTACTGCCAAAGTACTTTAGTCAGGATTTTATTGGCCAAGTCTATTCAATGATGTTCATGAATTCTATCAGTCATACAACTGTTGTCAGAGAATAGGAAATCTATCTAGGAGACATGAAATGCCCTTGTAAAGTATACTGGAGATTGAGTTGTTTAATGTATGGGGAATAGACTTTATGGGTCCATTTCCACCATCAATAAGCAAATTGTACATACTGTTAGCAATGGAATATGTCTCTAAGTGGGTCGAAGCTGTTGCCCTCCCTGCTAATGATGCAAGGTCAGTGATGAAGTTCTTACACAAGAACATATTTACAAGATTTGGTACACCAAGAGCCATTATTAGTGATGAGGGGTCTCATTTTGATTGCAAGTTGGTAGCAAATGCTTTGCATCGATATGGGGTGAAACATAAGATTGCAACAACATATCACCCCCAAACAAATGGACAAGCTAAAATTTCTAACAGAGAAATTAATTTTTTTTGTAGAAAAAGTGGTAAATCGTACTCGTAAGGATTGGTCTACCAGATTGGATAAAGCTTTGTGGGGTATCATATTGCATACAAAACTCCATTGGGGATGTCACCCTTTAAGCTTGTCTATGGCAAGCCATGTCACCTTCCTGTTGAACTTCAGCACAAAATATTTTGGGCTATTAAGAAGCTGAACATGGATTGGGTTGCTGCTGGCCATAAGAGGTTGTTAAAATTGAATGAAATGGAGGAGTTCCAAGCACAAACATGTAACACACTTACCCGTATCTAACGCCGGAACAGGGTACGAGGTATTACCGGACTTGAGTACTTGTAATCATTTAAAACCGAGACATAAAATTTCATAAATTTTAAACTTTTTAAACATAATCAAGACTATCTACATTAAATGACTTTATACAATAGAGACCTTCAAATAACATAGGTCAGCATTTTAGGCCAACTCCTAGCAACTTAATAACAATTAAACGAGTCTCCATACATGCCAAAGACTTAAAAATACTTTAAAACCTTTATATATATCGATCAACAGTTTGATAGTGTGATTTAACCTCCGGCGACCTCCAACTCGAGCTAACATCTACGACACTATAGGAAAAAGGAAAGGAAGGGAGTAAGCATTATAGCTTAGTAAGTAAATATGTAAATATCAATAAACAATACATTATCATACATTAAACAAAGTCACAGTATGTTCCCGGAATATTACCATCACAAACACACATACTTTCACTATTACAATTATAAACAGATTCAAAATAAGCTGTCTAGCAGAGTACCAGCAGCTAAATTATTTATTCCTGGAGCTACAGAACTCCAAATTACAAATCGTTAATTTTCCTTGAAACTAGATTCATGTATATTATTACCATAAAATTTTCAGAATTTTTGGTCTATCCAATTAGTACAGTTTATTCATTGAAGTTACCCCTGTTTCACTGCTCAACTGTTCTGACCACTCTTCACTACGAATCAATTTTCTCCTCGTACAGAATTCAAAGGATTTTCTTGTTTATTTAATTTGAAACTAGACTCATTAAGGATTTCAATAATATAAATTATATCCCATAATTATCTGTTTACAATTTTTAATAATTTTTCCAAGTCAGAACAGGGGATCACGTAGTCATTCAAAACCAGTCTCATAGAAACTTAAATATCTCAGAATATAGAATTCCTTTGCTTGTTCTGTTTCTGTTATATGAAAATAGACTTTAATAGATATCTCATTCAGTCTCGGATCCAATTTCTACTATTTTTGGTAAATTTTTAGATTCTCATCACTGCAACTATCCAGAACAGTTTTATTGTAAATTTTGATCTTTCACACGTCAATTGTATTCATCACTTACCCATAACAATCTTTCCAATTTCCAATCACATATCGAGCATATTACTCATAAGTTACACACGTATATACTTACACTTATCATCACAAAGTCATACACAATTTCATTTAATCAATTTCCCAGTTGAACGCCTTGGAATAATAACAGATACGCAATGGTATCGCACATAGCCCACCTTTAAAATTGAAGCTCTCTTGTACACATAGTGGCCTTCACTTAACACCACTCATGTGATCTAGCTCTATTGTACACATAATTTTAGCTCTCTTGTACACATGGTGAACACTTAGTACCACCCATGTGACCTAGGCAGTTTATCTCGTAGCTCTCTTATCTACATGGTGTCCTTCACCTGGAACCACTCATGCGACCTAGCTACATATATCCCGTAGCTCTCTTGTACACATAGTATCACCCACGCGACCTAGCTACATCATAATGTCTCGTAGCTCTCTTGTGCACATGATGTGCACTCAGCACCATACATGTGACCTAGCTACATACCATCTGTATCATCCAATCTTTCCGAAGGTTCACCCGGGATTTCTCTCTCTTTCTAATACTTGATTCCATACTTCCAATAGTCAATTATGATTCAAAAATCAGCTACAATACATAAAATATGCTGAAATATAAAAACATAATAAAGATAATGTATTATTTACATACAAACTTACATACTTTCTCATTTTCATGTCGAAATTAATATTGAACATTTAAATCATTATAATTATACCTACTTTCAACACCTCGGCAATCATAGTAAATATATCAATTTTACATTGAAACATCCATAAATTAATGCTTATTATACATATGAACTTACCTCGATACTAAAACGGCCATTTTACCAACTTTCTCGATTTTTGATTTTTCTCCCATTCTAGGTTTAAATCTCGTTTTCTGGGATCTAAAACATCATATTTTACTTATTTAATTAATGTAATATTCAAAAAAGTCCTTAACTTAAACTTTGGAAAAATTACAATTTTGCCCCTAAACTTTTGCATATTTACACTTTTGCCCCTAGGCTCGGGAATTAAACTTCATCCCTTATTCTTATGTTTTATGACATGATGATCATTTTTCCTTCTATGGCAACATCAAATTCTCACTCTAACACATAGTTATGAACAATAACAACTTTTACTTGATTAAGCCGTTTTACTCATTTTTGCTTAAAACCGCTTAGCAAAAGTTGTTTAACATAATTTTAGCCTTCATATTCTACCATAAAACATCAAAATAAACACATTTCACCTATGGGTATTTTTCCAAATATGAACCCTAGCTTAAATTGTTGCTAGAATAAGCTTAATCAAGTTACCGGGATTCAAAAAACGTAAAAAACTTGAAAAACGGGGCTAGAACGGACTTACTATTGAGCTTGGAAAGCTTGAAAACCCTAGCCATGGCTTCCCCCATGCTAATTTCGGCCTCCATGAGAAAGATGAGTCAATTTTGGATTTATTTTCCCTTTTTATTTCTTTTAATTACCAAATGACTAAAATGCCCTTAAGGCCTTTCTTTAAAATTTTGTCCTATTCATGCCCATTTTTGTCCAAACGAAATATAATGGTCTAATTACCATTTAAGGACCTCCTCTTTAAACTCCCATTTCAATCAAGTACTTATGAATTAGAACACATATTTTGCAACTTTTGCAATTTAGTCCTAAATGTCCAATTAAGCACTTTATCAGTAAAATTACTTAACGATATTTTTACACAATATTTTAATCAATAAATAAACCTTAAAACTTAATCAGAATAAATTTTTTGACTTCAAATTTATGGTTCTAAAACTATCATTCCATTTAGGCCCTAAATCGGCTGTTACATCAACTTCTGCAAATAAGCCCTAATAGGCAAATTAAACATGCAATCTATAAAATTTCTTATTAATACTCTAACTGTAACACCCCAAACCCGGCCCAGATGTTACAGCTGAATTCAGCGTGCTACATGGAAATGTTACTAAAGAAGTTATGTTTTATCCAAAAATCTCTCTTAGGGTTTAAAGAATATTTTTGTTTTAAGTTTAAGTGAATGGAAGCTGTGCACCAAGTAGGAACCAGAAAAGCGGAGGTGAGTCTATTGGACTGCTTAAGTACCAAGCTCTTCCCGGATCCAATCTTAGATATGCACACATCCATTGCCACACTTAAAGCATGTTACTTGTTCATGAACATTAAATTTAGTTAAATCTATTTAAAACAATTATTTGTTTTTTTATACATTTACGTTGCAGAAGCTTTGCTCGGTCATCGTGATATTTTGAAAACAAGTAACTTTTATAAAACGCACCCTAGTGCTAACCAGTTTAATAATCCAAAATAAAAATAATTAAAAGAGTGGCCTTATTACAACTTTAACCAAAATAAAGAGAATCAAGAGTAAAATGCAAACTTATTTAAAAACCAGAAACCAATCTTCGTGGCCACTCTGAATCCCGCCCAGCTCTAAGTCCACCAACTAGGGCTCTCCTGCAAGGATGGAAGAGAAAGGGGTGAGTTTGGAAAACTCAATGTGTACAGAAACCCATCCAAAGCCCAAGATAGCTCAAGCCTATTGGGCCTAAGCCCCTTTCAGATAATAGTGGTTACCGGGCTGAAGCCCTTTTCAGAATACAGTAAACTGGGCCTTAGCCCCTTACAGATAACAGTGTGGCCCATAGGCCCAATTTCAGAACAAAATAGACATATTTGTGTATGCAAGCCCAACCCAGCCTATAGCCAACCGCTACACTCCACCCGTACCAGCCCTACACTCCATGTGGGGAATATCTTAACCCACCCAGCCCTACACTCCACAGTTGCAGCATTGCTGCTCAGTTATCGGTAAGTTGATGCAAAGCCTCCAATACGTGGACAAGCCACTTTCAGTACTTCCTCCATCAATATTCCAGTCCCGTGCAACAGATAATAATAATAACATGATATGCAGTAAACAGTAACAGTCAATCATGCATTTTGGTCAACCTTAACCCTAAGGGTATATCAGTAATTTTGCTCCTAGGGGTAAATCCGTAAACTTTCCCACCTATAAAGGTATTTCAGTAATTTTATTGGTTTTAAGCAGTTTTGATTCCACAGTTTATCAGAACTTATTTATTTGTCCATTTTTTTGTTATCTTACCCATATGGACCCGTAAGCCCATTGGGCCCAGTTTTAGCCTATCGAGGCCCAATTACCAAAGTATACGAAATTTCACATACGACTAACTTACCACTTTCTGATGCCAGTTCTAATAATTTCTAAATGTCTTGTGAGCACTCGCACACTCACAAGCCCATGAAATGCCAAAATTTTGGTATTTCGGCTTTTGCTGAATTGTACTATGAAAGGGTGTTCGATACACACCTGTTTTGCGACGACTGCTACTGAAATCCCTTGCGATGCCCTACAATGGATTAACACAATTCTTAGATTGCAAACCACAACACTAATCTCAATATTCACTTACCCATGTTCGAACCATGCCTCTAACAACCTTTAAAATCTTACCTTTTTGCCGAAAACCGATGACTAGATCCAAGTCTGATTGCTCCAACGATCCAAGCCTTTGATCCAACACTCAAGAAGACACTAATCACCAAAAGAAATAATCGGTTAAAGACTCTTAAAGCCCTATGCCTAAATCGACAGCCTCTCTAGATTTTAGGGACTTCAGCTTTTTCCTAACTTGTAACATAAGACTAGATCTGAAGTGATGAGCACTTACCACTTATTCCTTTTTTATTTTTACACAGATCTGATGCAGATTTATCCTCTAAACATTGGTAGAACTCAAATCCAGGAGATTTGAAGTTTCGGCTATAAGCTCCTAAATCTATGGTATTTTTGGCTTTTTAGGTGATGAAGAAGATGATGATTTGAGGCTATAACCTTGAATAATGTTGCCAACAGATATTAAGGGTTTAGAAAAGATGAATTTTGATCAAAAGGAACAAAAATATTAAAGGATTTAGCTTTGGAGAAATCGGCATAAGTAGTGAGTTTTCAGGATTTCGGCTTTTTAACGGCGATCAGCGATGAAGGTTTAATGGAGGATGAGATCGGCAGAAGAGGTGAATAAGATGGTCAAAAGATTTTGGCTAGAAGGAAAAGCATAAAGGAAGAGAAAACATGGAGGAAAAGAGAGGAAGAAAATTCGGCACAAGGAGAAAAAGACGTGTTTTCAGCTTTTGTGAGAACTAAGGAAAGATGAAAGAAAGCTTTCAGGTCGCTAACCCTAATTCTCCAAGACAGAAAAAGAAAAGAACCTAACCTTAATATCAACTAAAGCAATCGGCCCAACCTCCTTAAGGCCCTTGCCGAAATTCACTTGAGTGATCACACGCCCAGTACATGCCTAAAAATTAAAAAGTAACAATATGCCTACCTTACAACTTGAACCCTGGACCTCCAATTCCTTCCCAGGCGCCACTTATTTAGGAGCTTAGTGGCGCCACCTTGCCACTTTACCAAGGCCTTACTTGTGTCATAACTTACAAAGTTCTTCTTAAAAGCCCACTTAACCAAATCTCCTATTCACTTAAAAATCCAACCTTGATATTTTACCGTGTTTAACTTAAGCTTGGGCCTTCCAAAGGCCCACTAACACATTTAAACATAATTCCAATATTCAGAACACAAAAATTTCAAAATTTACTAAAAATCACAAAAACTCGTAAAATCCCAAAAATCAGGGTGTTACACTAACACATGCATCTAATCACTCGGTAAATCATAAAAATTAATCGAAATAAACTTTTCTATCTCAAATTTGTGGTTTCGCAACCACTATTCCATTTAGGCCCTATTTTGAGATGTTACAAAACATATGAGAACGCTAAGTTGTACAAGGAAAAGATCAAGCGTTGGCACAATAAAATAATTATGCCGTGGCAATTTGGACCAGGACAACAGGTCTTGTTATTTAACTCTAGGCTCAAATTGTTCATTTGTAAATTAAAATCTCACTAATCAAATCCTTTTGAAGTAGCCTAAGTTTATCCTCATGGAGCTGTTAATATCAAAGACTTGAAAACGAGGGTCACATTTAAAGTTAATGGGAAATGTTTAAGGCACTATTAGGGTGCCAATATGGATCGAGATAAGCACTCCATTGACCTCTGAGATGTTTTAGTTAACAATTTCTTTTATCTTTCTTTTATTTAATTGCTTTACTTTAATTTTATTTTTAGTACTTATTTAATACTGTTTCCATTTCTGTTTTTATTTTTGAATAGTTTTTTTTTGTGATTTCTAGAGATAGAATAAAGAATGTGAATTGAGTAGTTGTGATATCAAGAGGAGTTTGTTGTAGCATTACGACAAATTGGGTAAATGGATAACGTGAGGATGATCGGGCAAATAAGTCTAAGGGGAGAGATGCGTTTTTTTAGTTAGGCCAATTTTGTCACTTGGCGAACTCATGGAATAGAAGTTAAACTTTTTGTTTATAAATCAAGGCACTTTACATCCCCACCCCAAAATCCTCTTAATTTCCTTCTTTCATCCTCCACGTCACGCTGCTTCCCTAGCATGTTTCATTTTTGTTGAACTATCATCACTATCTCCCTCATTTTTCTCTTCTCAACTGCTTATGTCTCTTAAGTTTCTACTAAAGTTTTCATTTTTATTACTCTTTCCCTTCAATATCTCTTATCTTTTCTTCCACTACATTCTTCAAGATTTTTTCACTTTTCTCCAATGGCTCGCGTCAAAACTACCTCCAAAACTGCTGAAGAATAAAGGGTAAGTGCTACTTAGTGAAAGACATTATTTAACAGTGTCACAACCATAAGATACAATAAAAACATCGCGAAATGCCCTTTCTATTTTGAGTAAGGGTCTTGTTTAAAGATGAAGCATACATGGGATATGATAATCTGTGTCCTCCATAGTGGAAAAGCATGGGTGGGATATTTTATATTTTCACCTGAAAGACGTTTTAGGGAAGATTGTTTGGGAATTTTATGCCCATGTCAATTCTCTAGATTCCCCTTTTATCTACAAACATAAGGGGCACTTTTGTTCCATTTAATAAAAACCATATTAATGCATAATTTGGTCTTGCAGATGTCTAAGACGAACACACACTATTTGCTAAAAGTATCACTGTTGAGGGTTTAGCCCAGGTATTGGATGGTTTATGTATCAAAGGAACACGATAGACTGTGCCCAGTCAAGAGTGTAATACTATTGAGAGGGTTTTGTTGAAGCCTATTGGGAAAGTATGGTATCATTTTCTAAGGAGCCGACTAATGCCTTGTAATAGTCCGATTTTGACCCTAGTCGGAGTAGTAGTTTCGGGACCACAAATCTAAGTTTGAAAATATTTTAATATTATTTTCTGTGTTTATGATATTTAAATTTACATCTGTGAAATTTTTGTGATTTAATTTGTCTATTTCTGTGTTTAATTATGAAAAAGGACTTAATCGCGTAAAATGCAAAAGTTGCATGTTATATGTTAAGAGTGCCTATTTGCCATGGTTTTCTATAAGAAAAGGTCCTTATGTTGTTATTAAACCATTGAAAGCATGAGTGGACAATTATGACCTTAATATAATGGTTTATTAATGGTTTAATAAAAGGGTAAAATGGTAAAGTGCATATTAATGCTTTATATAATAAAACAAAATATGTTAATGGATGAAACGTTCATCCATACTTGCTAAAATTCAAAGAGAAAGAAAAGAATTAAAAGCATTTAGGGTTCGGCTAGATTAAGGTTCAATTAAGGTATAAATTTTCGTCCGTTTTTTGATAATTTCTACGTTTGTGTGATCGTTGCATTCTGTTCTTCAAAGCCCATGTCTGAATTTCTATTTCTGTTAAAGATTTCATGAAATTCCATTGTTGATATCATGAGTTTTGTGATGTTTCTGGATGAATTATGAAGGTTTGGTAGATGATTTATAAGTTTTGTCTTTGAATTTTGATGAAATAGAGCTATTTGGGCTAATTTGTGAAAATAAGGTTTTGAAGGACTAAATTGTGAATTAAATGTGTTAGCTGGATTTATATGAAAGCTATGAGTATTCGGTCCAGCTATAGTTTTGGTGAATTTTGCATAATTGTGATTTGGTGAAAAATGGACTAAATTGTTAAAGTGTGAAAATGTAAGGGCTAAAGTGAAAAGTACCCAAAATATGTGTTCATGGATTATTTTGAATGAAATAAATGATTGAATGGTTGAATTTGCATTATATTAGATCAAGAACAAAGAAAATCAGATTTAGATCAAGGGAAGTCTAAAGTAATTGAATAGTCGACTCGTTTTCATCCAAAATTCGTAGAAGGTAAGTCAAACTACACTTACGTGTTAAGTTGATTAAATCCTGTGTATATAAACTGTTATCTGCATTGGACGGCCTTAAGATCCCGATGAATTAACTCTGATAATATGTTGGTGTATGAGAAGCTCTGTATGTACTGAAGGAATGTCGATATTGCTCTGAGATATCGTGTAAGACCGTGTCTGGGACACCAGCCTCGATTTGAAATTTCGTGTAAGACCCTGTTTGGGACAGAGGCTTCGATACTAAATTACATGTAAGACCATGCCTGGGATGTTGGCATTGTATCTGTCTGTGAATATCTATTCCGTTTCTGGATTTTTCCGATGATAAAGTAAGAGATATGGTATAAATATATGGAATGTATAATTCATACAGGTACGTTTGTATCGTACTAGATTTCTGAATAGAAAAGACTATGTTTCTATGAAGTAAGGAAATATTCTATGAGACGGTTGTGAATTCTGGTCATTAACTTTTAGTTACATGATATATTAGTTGTGTAATTGTATTTGACTTACTAAGCTCTTTGTAGCTTACTCTGTGTAATTTTTGTCTGTATTACAGTTATCGTAACTACAGAAGGCTCGGGATAGTCGAGGATTGTCACTACACTATCAAGCTCATTTTTGGTATTTTTGAAAATGTACATATTTATAAGTATGGCATGTATAGGCTAGAATGTTTAAGTATGTAAGTTTTGATTTATATATATATATTAAGCCATGAGAGTTGGCTAACGATGGTATGATTGTGCATGTTATAATAGTTAGATGGCCTTGTGTGAAATGGTCATTTTGATATGTGCCAAGTTAAGGAAATGGTAAGTTTAAGCATGAATGAAAAAGTGTCATAAGTGAGTTATGAATGAGCATTTTGGTATGATGTTGCAACATGATCTTTAATATGATTTAGTAAGGTTATGAAATGGATAATGATTTAGTTATAATGAAGTATGTTTTGAGCTTGGAATTGGTTGAAAATTTTGGTATGAATGTGGTATATTATTGCTTGTAGGATTAGACCCAAGAAGGGTGGCAAATTGGCTTAAACCAAGCCTGCATTGTGCCACACGGTCAGGGAACACGGGCGTGCCTTGTGGCTGTGTGAAAAAAGTCAGTAGCTAGCTAAATTTTATACGGTCATGGCACACGGTCGTGCCTATTGGTCGTGTTAAAAAGTCAGTATAGGACCTCATTTTGGCACGGTTGGATCACATGGGCATGGCTTATGCCCGTGTGAGTCACATGGCCTAGTCACACAGGCGTGTGACTTTGAAAGTTTTGAAAGTTTGATTAAGTTTTGAAAATTCTGAATGGGTTCGGTTTAGTCCCGACCCCTCCTAAATGTATGTTGTTGGTCTTGTAGACCATTTTATTGGATGAATTATCGATGAATGCCTGAGTATCAATGTTATTTAATATCTATGATTCTGTATTGTTCTGAAATGCTCTGTCCATCTGGTGATGCCCCTTACCTATTCCGGCGACGGTTATGGGATAGGGGTGTTACATGCCTTGTATGCATAATACAACTATTTCAAAAGAAAATGCTTTTATTGCACTCCATCATAAAAGGGAGAAGAATTAATGTCAGTAGAATCATTTTGCAAGAAGTACACCGGTGTGCTGAGCAGAATACCGGTGGCTTAAACTTTCCTTCACTTATTACTGCTCTATGTCGAACCGCCCAAGTCCTTCTCAATGCAGATGAGGATATCACCCCTAACAAGGGTGGACTGGCGATGACAATCTTTGCCAAGATCCAAGCCACTGATGCTGCCAGGGTAACTCACATAGTCATGCCACCACTTTCTCTACTGTGTATTCTCCCACAACAGCACCTTCAATTTCTCGTAGCTCCCTCGAACAACAAATATTGCACTCCTTAAAGTAGTTGGAGTAGAGGATGTCCCTCTTTGAAATCCAAAAATTTCACCTAGCTAAGGAGACAGTCCAGGCCCAGCAACGGCAAGATAAATAGTGGGCCTATGTGAGGATTATACAAAATAATTTTTGGGCCTATATTTTACAAAGAATTTTAAAAAATAATGGCCTATATTTTCTAAAGCTGCTGAGCAACCCACTAATAAGAGTTATATTTAAGGCCTCTAAATAGAATTAATTGGTTGCAATCAAGTTAATAAATTTGCATTTTAGGATATTTCTATAACATTGTATAACAAAGCTTAGATTGTGATATAATGGCCATTATTTGTTAATTTTATCACTTAGGGAGGAAATGTGTGGTTTTGTGTGAATACATGTGTAAGAAGAGCAAGAAGATGAAAAATGAAAATAAAGGGAGTGAAATATTACCGTGGCAAATGGTGAAATTGATTGCCAACAGATTTTCCATGATAATTCCAAAGAAGATGACTCAGTACTTTATCCATGTCATTCTCTGCCAGCTATGTGTGTACTAGAAAATCCAACCTAAAAAGAGGAATGAAAAAAGTGTGCTAAGGTGGGATGGATCTACCCAATAAAAGAAGGAGAGAGAAGAATAAAAAAAGGAGAGGAGAATTTGTGTGAGAAAGAGATTGGTGACAGCAATCCATTCTTTGCATAGAGAAAAACTCCATTGGATAATTTCAGAGAAAGAAAGGGTAGCAACTACAGAGAGTAGAATATAGACGTGAAGAAGGGGAAGAGACACCTATCCTGGATTCACGTACGATCAAAAGATAAAAGAAAAGCCGGAGTGTGGAGAGAAATCCTACAATTATGCTTTTAGTTTTCTTGATTTCTGTGATTCAAACATCTTTAAATGTTGATGAATGATTTAAAGTTGGTGTTTACCTTTCCACTCATGAACTAAATCTTTTCTGGGTTGGAGTTATTTTGGTGGATGTTTATCATCCTTAATGCTCATGATTTGAGATTGCCTATATCATTGTTTCATTTGATTTATGCCTATTTTGAATACATGCATGCAAGCTCTAGACATAGCTGATTGCATGTTGTGTTCATAGATGTATTTTCAATTCTAAAAAGAGTAAATATACTGGATCTAAAATCGTTTGATGCAAGCTAATATTTGATAGAATATTCATAGCACTCTAGACATAGATGCTACAAGTTGTGTAGAGAAGAACGTTCATTGCAGTTATTAATCTAGAGTTCTGTAGACATACAGTAACTTAGATTTTTAGCTTAAAATCTAGCTATTGAAAGAAGCATGTTACAGTCGTAACTCTCTGAGCAGTTGATATGACAATATTTTGCCATAACATTATTTTGATATGAGCATTTCATTTGAATAATTTCAGCCCTATTCATTCAACAACAGAATTATTATTGCTTTTCTCTGTAATTTGCCGCTACATTTTATTTGTCATATCAATTCTTTATTTTTAACATTAAATTACATAGTTCATTATACCAACAACTTATTCAATTTAAGAGTATTTCCTGGTATTTAGTATAGTTAATAGGATTATAATAACTTCATCAATCTCTTATCAATTTCTGATCCCTACGGAGATGATACTTACTTATCACTTTATTACTTGAATGATGTGTACACTAGCACAGTTACATTAGTTATTTACATGCAACAAGTTTTAGGCACCATTTCTGGGGACCGACAACATTGGTGAAAAGTTGATTTGTTATTATTCTTGTTATTTTTTTTCAGAACAGTTAATTAGTATTTTATTTGATTTTTCAAGTTTTGTACTAGTGCATGGGAAGAAGTATTCAAGAGGATATAAAATATTGTTTTGGTCTTGAGATTGAAAGGACATTAAGGCAAACAAGAAAAGCATTATGAGAAATGGAGTTAACCATGAGAATTAATGTACATAATGGTGAGTTAACCATGAGAGTTAATGATCAGCAGTTGACTTTTAATGTGTTTGATGTTTTAAAATGTGCAGACCTATATGAAGAATGCCATGCTATAGAATTTGTTGACATTGTAATTCAAGAAGAATTTGCAGGACATATGCACAACAATTCTGATGCAGACTCTGTCAAATTAAATGAAATAGTTCTGACTGAAGAATCTAAAGAACTGATGGAAACTCAACAATTTGAAAATGGATGCAGAAGGAGCTTTGAATCATTAGATTTATCAAGTCTCTCTTTCAACCTTCTTTGCTCATCAATAAAAGATCCACTGCTGCTAGATTTGAAGCCATTACCAATGCATTTGAAGTGTGCTTATTTGGGAGAAAACGATACACTGCCTGTAGTTATTTCTGCCGGGCACACAACAGACCTGGAGATGCAGTTACTAGAGGTCTTAAAAAAATCCAATAAAGCTTTAAGATGGTCAATTGTGGATATCAAAGGAATAATCCCAGCAATCTGCATGCAAAAAATAATACTTGGAGATTGCCATGACAAATCTATTGAACAACAAAAGAGACTGAATCCTGTCATAAAGGAAGTATTTAAGAAGGAGATTTTCAAATGGCTGGATGCTGGGATTATATACCCAAATTTTGATAGCTCTTGGGCGAGCCCTGTTCAGTGTGTACACAAGAAAGGAGGAGTCATAGTAGTTAGCAATGATAACAACAAACTCATTCCCACACATACTGTTACAGGTTGGAGAGTTTGTATGGATTATTGAAAGATAAATAAAGCAACAAAGAAGGACCATTTCCCTTTGCCTTTTATAGACCAGATGTTGGACAGGCTATCAGGGAAAGCCTTCTATTATTTTTTAGATGGCTACTCACGATACAACCAAATTGCCATATCTCTTACTGATCAAGAAAAAAACTACATTCACCTGTTCTTATAGACATTTGCTTTTAGAAGAATGCCATTTGGGTTATGTAATGCCCCGACAACATTCCAGCGTTGCATGATGGCAATATTTTATGACATGGTTGAGAAATTCCTTAAAGTATTCATGGATGATTTCTCGATGTTTGGCAACACTTTTAAAGATTGCTTAAAAAATTTGGAGTCAGTACTTTGCTAATGTCAAGAAACAAATCTAGTGTTGAATTAGGAAAAATGCCATTTCATGGTTTATGAAGGCATTGTTTTGGGCCACAAAATTTCGCAGCAAGGGATTGCCATCGACAAAGAAAAAATAAAAGTCATTGAAAAGTTGCCACCACCCACTTTAGTGAAAGGAATCAAAAGCTTCCTCGGGCATGTTGGATTTTACCGTTGCTTCATTGAGGATTTTTCTAAGATATCAAATCCTCTATGTCAATTGTTAGAGCAAAATAGACCATTTCATTTTTGATGAGTTATGCTTAAAGGCGTTCGAAGAGTTAAAGGAATGATTAACTATAGCACTTATAGTCATTGCACCAGACTAGAATCTACCATTTGAACTAATGTATGATGCAAGTGACTTTGTTGTCGGAGCAGTGCTAGGGAAAAGAAAAGCCAATATGTTTCATGTTATATATTATGCCAGATGCACGCTGACAGATTCACAGCTCAATTACACCACCCTGGAGAAAGAATTGTTAGCAGTGATGTTTGCCTTTGAAAAATTCAGAGCTTATTTAGTAAGCACCAAAGTCATAGTTTATACAAACCATTCTGCCATCAAATACTTGGTGGCAAAAAAAGAGGCCAAACCTAGACTCATTAGATGGATATTGTTTCTGCATGAATTTGATTTAGAAATCAAAGATAGGAAAGGCACTGAAAATGAAGTGGCTGATCACTTGTCACGACTAGAAGCAATGAATGAGTATGGTGAGGGTCAAATGATTAAAGACGAATTCCCTACTGAGCAGATATTGTTGGCTATGGCATTGCCATGGTGATACGATTAAGGCTGGAAACGCCCTTGGTTCAGCTCACCAAGTGAGGCTTGCCATCTTTCGCAAGCTGACTAGCTCAAATCTAGCTCATTGAGCTCAATTCAGCTCGATTCTAGCTCAATGAGCTCGTTTCCATCTTTTTAACTTGCTGGAATAAATCAATTAGTTTAGCTTAGCTTAGTTCAGCTCAATTCAGCTCATTTGAGCTTATCTCTACTTTTTTTTAGCTCATCCATTTAATTTCTGAAATAAGCTAAGTATTTATTTAAGTTAGTTAAAAATTAGTTCAGCTCATAAATATGTTTTTTAGCTCAATACATGCTGTTAATATGTTTTTTTTGTAGCCGAATTTATCATGTCTTAGCTGAATTTAATTTGTATGTTTGTAGGTACATGCATGGACAGCATTGAAGATAATACATACATGGATGGCAATGAAGATGCTTTAATGAAGGTGCATTGTGACCGATCACATGGAAGCTCAAATTCATGTCATGTGCATTCCTTAAAGATGAAGAATGTGGTTGTTCAATTCTGCTCATACATGAATTAATCAAGAGGAACAAATTTGTCCATTTATGCACTCCAAAGGGAATTGTACGGGTTTTAATGTATGCCTTGAATCTCCAAGATACATGCTTCAAGTTCATGAATAATTAGCTCATTAATTCAGCCAATGTACTAGCACATACATGCATCAGAAGTAGGGGTTGAATCAGTTAAATGCCAATTGCCCATTTATGTTTGCAAGACGCCATTAAGATTCAATTAAAGGATATGCATGGCACCTTCACCTTTAAGAACGTCCAAGGGGGGAATTGACACATAAATTCAGTACATTGAATGAATAATGTGCATGCACAAAGGGAAGAACGAATTTACAAGGTACATGTTGCCATTCATGAACCAACCCATCATTAAAGCTTCAATTAAGAGAGATGCATGTCCCATGCACCTAGCATTTGGCCAAGGGGGATTAAAGGGATCTTAAAGACTGGACATTCATGGACTTAAGGATTTTTCATGGCTAAGCATGCATGCACACACCAAGGGGGAAGAAAGTGTCCATTCGACTAGTGCATGATATTTTATGAATATTATAACATTTGTGAGTTATTCAACTCCCTTTGTTATTTTGTGACTCAATTGACTTAATAAGTTATTCTTGTGGCATCAATCTGATTCATTTGAACTTATCACTCTCCCGAGTTTGGTGTTCACCTTTATACCTTTGGTTCCTATCTCCCTACAGATAGTGCGTCAGGGTTCTATCATCTACTTCCATATTAAGTGTCAATATAGTGCGTCAGGGTTCTATCATCTACTTCCATATTAAGTGTCAATATAAGATTCGGGTCAATACTCATCTATAGTATTGGTTCTTTCTTTGAACTTGAGCCTTTATATTCCATCCAAATTTATCAACTTAAAAATAACCTTATTTCTTTGTTTAGCCGAAACTACATATAATATCTAACATACTTCAAACCCCTTGTTTAAAGCCCATACTTAGCCGATTTCATCTCCAACTCCTAGTAGAACGATACTTCTCCATTTTACGATCAAGAATTTCAACGACTCGACTCATCATCGAGGCGAGATTGCATCACATGGTATGTTGTTATTGTTAACTTTCTAGTTAGTGGGTTGTTGCCACCTGCGCTCAATCATCATGGATAAAGGAAATTCCTTCATAATGTCAAGCAATATTATTGGGATGAGCCATTTCTATTCAAGTAGTGTGTAGATCAAGTAATTCAAAGATGTATCCCAGATGATGAATTTCAAAGTATCCTACATCACTGTCATTCTGCACCTTATGGTAGACATTTTGGAAGCATGAGAATTGCTGCAAACGGTTCTCCAATCTGGTTTTTATTGGCCCACTATGTTTAAAGATGCTAATGAGTTTTGTAAAAACTGTGATCGCTGTCAAAGAATTGATAACTTATCAAGAAGACACGAGATGCCGCTACAAAATATTTTAGAGGTGGAATTATTTGATGTTTGGGGAATTGATTTCATGGGTCCATTTCCACCATCTTGGGGAAAAATCTATATTCTTGCCGTTGTGGATTATGTCTCCAAATAGGTTGAAACTGTGGCTTTACCTACAAATGATGCCAAATCAGTTCTAAGATTCCTGCATACAATTTTTTTTACCATGTTTGGTACCCATCGTGCTTTAATTAGTTATTAAGGCTCACATTTTAACTGCAGATTAGTTGCCACTACTCTGAACACATATGGGTTAAACATAAAGTTGCCACGGCATATCTCACCCCCAAACAAATGGACAAGCTAAAATTTCAAATAGAGAAATCAAGCAGATTCTGGAGAAAGTTGACAATCCCAACCACAGGGATTGGTCAGTAAGGTTAGATAAAGCCTTTTGGGCTTATCATACAGCTTTCAAGACACCATTGGGAATGTCACCTTTCAAGCTTGTCTATGGTAAACCATGTCATTTGCTAGTTGAGCTAGAACACAAAGCATTTTGGGCAATCAAGAAACTAAAAATGGACTTGGGTGCTACTACTACTCATCACCTATTGGAGCTCCAATAATGCGTGACAAAAATTTCATTTCTCTTCGGAATAATTAAAATTTCTCTTCTGAATATAAACTTTTCTTCATTTAATTTAAAAATTTTTATTTTGTTATTCACTAAACTAATTTAATTTTTCTTTCTTGTTACTGGTTTCTCTTTGGGCCAAAATAAGTACAACTTTGAGCCATTAGCCCAAATTATTTTAGTCCTCCCAATTTGTGCTAATTTCATTTCCTTTTCTCACTAAATCTTAATTGTTTTGCCTTTTCAGCACATGATTGAGGCCAGTCTTATCGCACACGTCACAATTTCATCTCCTCCACGTTTTAACCTAGCTAATTCAATTTTCTCCCACATTTTCATCTCGCTTTCAAGACACCATTGGGAATGTCACCTTTTAAGCTTGTCTATGGTAAACCATGTCATTTGCTAGTTGAGCTAGAACACAAAGCATTTTGGGCAATCAAGAAACTAAAAATGGACTGGGGTGCTACTACTACTCATCACGTATTGGAGCTTAATGAGATGGATAAATTTTCAGCTCAAGCTTATGAGAATGCGAGATTGTACAAAGAAAAGACAAAGTGCTGGGATGACAAGAAAATTTTGCCACGATAATTTGTCCCTGTACAAAAAGTATTGTTTTTCAATTCTAGACTTAAACTATTTCCTAGCAAATTAAAGTCGAGATGGTCTGGACCATTCGAAGTCAAGCGTATATAACCTCATGGAGTTGTCGATGTTCAAGATGGAAAAACAGGATCCACTTTCAAAGTCAATGGTCAACGCCTAAAACACTATTTTGGAGCTCCAATAATGCGTGACAAAAAATTCATTTCTCTTCGGAATAATTAAAATTTCTCTTCTGAATATAAACTTTTCCTCATTTAATTTAAAAATTTTTATTTTGTTATTCACTAAACTAATTTAATTTTTCTTTCTTGTTACTGGTTTCTCTTTGGGCCAAAATAAGTACAGCTTTGAGCCATTAACCCAAATTATTTTAGTCCTCCCAATTTGTGCTAATTTCATTTCCTTTTCTCACTAAATCTTAATTACTTTGCCTTGTCAGCACATGATTGAGGCCAGTCTTATCGCACACGTCACAATTTCGTCTTCTCCACGTTTTAACCTAGCTAATTCAATTTTCTCCCACATTTTCATCTCACTTTGTTTTCTGCTTTTACTCTCTGTTTCACTCATAATTGAAATCAAATCTCACCTTTTTCATTTTTCAACTGTCTATATTATCTTCAATGGTTTCTCAAAACCTCTGCCTTTCCACACACATTCTTCAGTAAACTTGCTGAGGAGAAATACCATAAAAATATTTCCAACGATCATTCAGCATGGAAAAAGGATCCCTTTTTCAGGATGCTCCATAAAAATATTGTCCACATTGAATATGACGATGATAGAAGGGATACCATTCAAACTACCGCACCTGCACCACAATCCAAGGCCTCTGTGACTTCCTAGAAATGTGTGGTTCATCAACTAGTTGATGAAGTCACAAAGTCTAATTTCAATGATGATGAGGAAGAGGTGCCCATCAACTAGCTTAAGAGAAAAATATTTAAGAAGGTTGCTATTAAAACCATTCAAGTTTATAGTGATGACCAGGACAGGTCACAACGTTAGAAGAGAGCTGCAAAGAAAATCCACCCAACCTAAGTGAAGTAATTTCTTTTTCCACCAAGCTTTAATTTTTATATTTTCATGATCCTTTATTTTAGTTTTTATCTATTTCCTGCATTCATGTTGTAACACCCCTAACCAGTATCCGTCGTTGAAACAGCGTTTGGGAGTGTTACCAAAACTTTCAGAACATTTTCAAAAAAATTATGTAAATTATTATTCATTAGCCAAAAAATTCAAAACGTCCCTTGATTGGACCCTCGAGGCCCAATACGAGAATTAGAATTAAGGAATTCTAAGAATTTTTCGCGCCATTTCAAAATTTTTCCAAGGTGCAGGGCTCACACGCCCGTGTGGTCCAAGGGACACACCCGTGTGACCCTAAGACACGCCCGTGTTAGTGGTCGTGTTCGACCTCGTGTAACTCTCTGACTTGTGCACACGACCATGCCACACGCCCGTGTGATTGGCCGTGTGGTTAATTAATTGAATTCAAAATTAGGTGTAGGTTTCACATGACCAAGACACACGCCCGTGTTCTAGGCTGTATGGAACACACGACTGAGAAAAAAGCCCGTTTCTCTACCCGTGTGCCCAATTCTAAGCATTCTATTTCTTAAAATTAAGGTGCAGGGGACACACGGCCTAACCACATGCCCATGTTACTAGGCCGTGTGTCACACACGGTCTAGACATGTGCCCATGTGTCTGCCCATGTGGACAAAATGGCCATTTCGAGCTTCATTTCTCACCCAAAATTTCGCCCAAGACCTGCACTTGAAGCACACAACCAACACCAACCACTTCAAGCATTCAATTTAGGCAATTTTCGTCATTCAACATAGCATACATGCATATGTGTTTATAAACTTACCTTGGATTAACTTAGGCATTAATAACATTTAATCACATATACATTACATATCACATATGAATATGTCATTATAACCTACTTAATCATACCAAAATAAACCATCACTAGCCATTGCAATGGCTAGGTTACAAAACATCATTATCAAGCTACTAATGGTCAAGTTGTCCTACACATGCCATTATACCAAAATGATTTTACTAAGTATACCCAAAACGACTAGTTGATAGTGTGACGATGCTTGGAAACACAAAAATTTATGCATTTTTACATACCCTTTTTAACTTAAAATCATATAGTTTCGATAAAATTGTAACACCCCTAACCCGAATCCGATCGCTGGATTAAGGCTAAAAGGTATTACCAAGCTAAACATTTAATTATCTCATTCACATTGTCAATAAACATAAATAGAGATCGAGCTGAATACATATTGATATTTAAGTTATACGCCATTTTTATATAGCCAAAATATTTACAGATACAAAACATAGTTATCATCAGCCTAGCCTATACATGCCATATCGAGTATAAATTATAACTGTACCAAAAAGATCGATAGTATGATGGACTACTGACGATCCCTGAGACAGTGGCCAAAATCAACAATCTATAAAACAGAGAAATAAGGAACAGAGTAAGCTTTCGAAACTTAATAAGTTTTAAGCATTACAAATAATTAAAGACCTATTGGAAATCGAAATATTCATTTAATCAACTTATTCTCAATTCAAATTACTTCATGGTTAAATACACATAACATATACATAGATTTCTTCTACTTAAAGTTCATACGATGCATTTAAATCAAATAATCTCATATTCACAATTATAAGTATCAATCATACATATATATATATATTCTTCTTTGATCCTAATGATTCATTTCGAGATCAATTCACCGATGAGTAAGTAATACGTACCTTAACATCTTAAATATATAGTACTTACTCGACGATGGTTTACCACTGATATTCAATGTCGTAATCTTACTTAACTTACTGGCATCAAACCTGTCAAGTCTTAGAACTTGAAACAAATTTCTAGCACAAGCTCATGGAATTTATACCAGTATAATACCATTTCGAAGCTCATGGGACTTTAGCCCGAATATATTTCTAGCTCAGTAGCTCATGGACCTTAAGTCCTGGATATAATTCCAAAGATTTTAACATGGGTCTTTAAGCCCAAATATTTACATCAAATATCATGCATATTTAATCATATATTAACACATCTCATTCAACATATCACATTAGTAGTCATTTGCTACATTCGAAAATAAGCTTCATATGAACACCATCATTTACATTTTGGTTCAAAAGTCGTACATCAATCTTACATATCCCTTTCACCATTCAAACTTAACCCATAGTGACCATATGACTATAAGTCATATACATAAGTTATTTACCAACAACTTAATTCAAGTAAAACCAAAAGGTCACAATTCATCTAATATACACATATCAAGGCAATCATCAATTATATATTAAAGGTGACTACTCAAAACTTACCTCGGATATACTTGAACGGTTGTGGAAAGGCTACTCGATTGCTTTCTCTTTTCCCTTATCTGATTTTGATCCTCTTTGCTCTTGAGCTTAATTAAAACAAATAAATTTGTTTAATTACTTACTCAACTTTATTTCTTAGTAATCACATTTGACAATCATATATAATCTCAATACATATTATATTTTATAAAATATGCCATGACTCGATTTCATGCTTATTTAATCTATATCTAATTCGCCTACACAAACAAAGATTCACATAACTTATCATACATGAATTCAACCATATATCCAAATGTCTCTATAAGCACATGGTACATACATAAGGCATATATATATATACATACCTATATATGACTATCACAATTTAATCATTTACTCATATTTATGCACAACCGCGTATACACATGCATATATATATAATGCATGCTTAGTATCATATTCTTTTATTTATTTTTCAAATTACATTATAGCTCCAAGACATATAGCTAACTCCGAATGTCAACTTATTAAACATTTACCTCATTACCAATTGCCATTTATCATCAATGTCGCACACACAAATACATACACACTCATATGCATACAGTCCATTTATGATTAATATATAACCCATTCAGCCCTAACTATTCAAACTTAACCTTCATATTCAATTCCATTTTTATGACCAAATGTAGCAAATTCATATAGGTATCACCTATGCCAAAACAATGACCGAACCATTTAATCATGCTTATGGCCGATTCTATCTTGCTCAAATCAAAGTCATAATTCACTTAAAAGAAATTCTAACCTTTCATACACTCATATCCAATGTTATAAGTAATGCCGAATGCCCAAACTTAACCAAACTCAAAATTTAACCTTCATCACTTTAATTAACCACTACCTACTCTTCAAAACCTCAAATACAAGGTAATTAACACCTATACACTTATACCGAATTAGCTAGCACTTATAGTCCTTAGCCGAATGTTATTAAACTCAAGCCACCATAATATTTTTACTTATCACCTTATATAATATTATCAAAATGGATTAATTATACTTATATATATATACTATCAAAGCCGAACATAATAATTTCACCTATGCATAACATTACTCACATTCCATTACTTACATTATTCAAAATCATACCCTTAAAATTCATATACAATGCCGAACCTTTAGATATTGAAACATCTAATTTATTCATTTCAAATTACCCAAACGGCATTTGCTCACATTTTAGCATTTAAATACAAAACATTTGTTCAAGTCATTAAGCAAGTCCAAGTTCGACTATTACACATATAAGTACTAGCAATTTAAATTTTTAACTAGTTCAAACTTCTCTCTTCAACAATTCTTCATCAAACATAAAGGCAATAATCAACCCCTTCCTTATCAACCATAACCGAATGCTCAATTCATCACCCAAAATTCAAAGTTTTGACATGGGCTAAGTAAGAAACTTGATAATTAACTTAAAACAAGATAAAATTTCAAAAACTAACATAATTCACTAACCTTCCTCAAGCTTAAAATGATCGAATGTCTTGCCCTTTTTTTCTTTCTTTCAATTCGGCTAAGAAGAACAAAGATAAAACTTTGTTTTCATCACCCCTTTTTCTCTTTTTTTTGTTCATCAATATTATAAAATATAAAGCCATTTAGTTGCCATTAAACTAATAAATAATACATATATTTTATATTAAACATCAACATGGCCGGCCACTACATTAAAAAGGATAATTTGACATGCAAGTCCATTCTTTTTATATCATGCATTAATAAACCATTTTTAAATTAACCTATCACATTTCAAAAATGTCTCACATAAGTCCTATTTAATAAATTTCACATACAAATGACAAAATCAAAGCATGAAACTTTCACACAAGCATTTACACATATAATAAGCATAGAATATAATGGTTAATTATATTTTATGACTCGATTTTGTGGTCCTGAAACTACTTTTCAACTAGGGTCAAATTAGGGCTGTCACAACTCTCCCCCACATAAGAAATTTTCGTCCCCGAAAATCTTACCAGTGAATAAGTTAGGATATCATTCTTTCATAGAGTCCTCAAGCTCCCAAGTAGCTTCTTCAACCCCATGTCTAAGCCACAGTACCTTCACTAATGAGATTTTCTTATTTCATAGTTCTTTTACTTCACGAGCCAAAATACGAACCGGTTCTTCTTCGTAACTCAAATCAGATTGAATCTCATCCTCTAATGGATTAATTATATGCGATGGATCGGATCTATAACTCGAAGCATCGAAACATGAAAAACATTGTGAATCTTTTCAAGTTTAGGTGGTAAAATCAATTTGTATGCAACCGGCCCAACTCGTTCGAATATTTCATACGGCCCGATGAACCTCGGACTCAATTTACACTTACGGCCAAATCTGAGCACCTTTTTCTAAGGTGAAACTTTAAGAAACACTTTGTCTCCGACCTAATACTCAATGTCTTTTCATTTTAAATCTACATACGAGTTCTGATGATCTAAAGCTGCTTTCAGACTTTCACAGATCACTTTTACTTTCTGTTCAGCATCTTTAAGCAAATCAACCCCGAAAATTTTACTTTCACTAAGCTCGGTCCAAAATAATGGTGTACGGCATTTATGACCGTACAAAGCCTCGTAAGGTGCCATCTTAATGCTTGATTGAAAACTATTGTTGTAAGCGAATTCAATCAAAGGCAAATACCATTCCCATGAACCACTAAACTCAAGGATACAGCATCTCAACATATCCTCAAGTATCTGAATTACATGTTCTGATTGACCGTCCGTCTGGGGATGAAACGCGGTGCTAAAATGTAGTTTGGTACCCAGGGAATCTTGTAATTTCTTCCAAAACCTTGATGTAAATCTTGGATCTTTATCTGACACAATTGAAACGGGTACCCCGTGTAATCTGACAATCTGAGAAACATACAACTCGGCTAGCTTATCAAGTGAGAAATCCATATGCACAGGAATGAAATAAGCTGATTTATTCAATCTATCCACAACAACCCATATCTCATCTTTCTTACTTGGTGACAAAGGTAACCCAGACACAAAATCCATCGTAACTCGATCTCACTTCCACTCGGGTATCATGATCGGCTGAAGTAAACTCGAAGGCACTTGATGCTCCGCTTTCACTTGTTAACATATCAAACATTTCGAGACAAAGTCGAAATGTCCCATTTCATACCATGCCACCAATACTGACGTTTCAGATCATTGTACATTTCTGTACTACCAGGATGGACTGACATTCGGCTATTATGAGCTTTGCTCAAAATCACTGAAATAAGTTTCGAATTTCTTGGAACACACAATCAACTTCTGAACCTCAAACAACCATTATCGTCAATTTGAAACTCTGATTCTACATTTGAAACACATTCAGCTCATTTAGCAACCAATTCATCGTCAACTTTCTGAGATTCACGTATTTGATGAATCAATAATGGTTTAGCTTTTAATTCTGCTACTAACACATTATCGGATGAAACAGACAGGTGTACATTCATCGCTCATAAAGCAAATAGTGACTTGCGACTTAAAGCATCGGCAACCACGTTAGCCTTTCCCAGGTGATAGTCAATGACAAGCTCGTAGTCTTTCAACAATTTGAGCCAACATCTTTGTCGTAGATTCAAATCTCTTTGAGTCATCAAATATTTGAGGCTTTTGTGATCTGAATATACATGACACCTCTCTCTAAACAAGTAGTGTCACCATATTTTCAAAGCAAATACGATGGCAGCTAATTCGAGATCATGGGTCGAATAGTTTTTCTCATGTGGCTTCAATTACCTTGACGCGTAAGCTACAACTCGACCCTCTTGCATCAATACACAACCCAGCCCATGTAAAGACGCATCACTGTAAATGACAAACTCTTTACTGGATTCGGGCTGCACTAACATTGGAGCTTCAGTCAAATAAGTTTTTAGTTCGTCGAAACTTTTCTGGCACTTTTCTGACCATTCGAACTTAACATCTTTCTGAAGTAGCTTTGTCAATGGTGTGGCTATCATCGAGAAACCCTTTACATGTAAGAGTATGCCCAAAGATCAATCACGAGATGGTTGTAATAACATACTTGGTTTATCATGTTTATTAATATAAGGCATTGCCATTATTACTCCAGTTTCTTTTCTGTGTGCATAAATAAACTATTTTATAATAATGTCCTGAGAATAATATGATAATTGTTAAAAGATTCTTAGTCAAGTATTGTTGTTGGCTAGGACAATAATAATGCATTAAGACTAACATGTAGTTGATTGATGATAAAGAGTTGTCATTGATATGGAGTGTCAGAATCAATGCATGAATATGTGTGTTAGAGAACAACATATTGGGTGACCATTTATGAGTATGTTTCTTGGATTATTATGTAATTGTCACAACATTACTCATAGTGATTAATATGTATATGATCCGCATACTTGAGATCATCTTTATCCTAACATCGTGAGTTGTATATTTTTATACAGTCAAACAAACACCGTAACTGGTTGTTCTATAAAGGCTGATGTTGGATATACCACAATCTATGTTGAGGGATATAGTTGATCAATATAGGATAAGTCCCTCCTACATAATGGGAGTAATATCTCAGGCCACTTGATTGAGTGAGGCTAGAAATGCATAGCCATGCTCAAATAAGTTGATATGAGATGTCATACTTATTTGTGTATCATAGTCTACTCAAGGTATCAAGAAACATGGGATGGACTATGCAAGTGTGACTATTCCATGACTTGTGTCCATTCCAAAGATATAGGACTTAAGGATTAATGCATGAAAGGTTAATCACAAAAGGTTATGTCGAATCATGACTTCTTGTAACTTAGGTAGCATTGATGCATTGCTAGATGTTACTCATTGTTTGTAACATTAGAATTGTTCTAATATTACTGCTAACGTTACAAGAACCTATAGGGTCACACCCTATGGTTGAAATGAACGAGGTAAAACATAGTTGGTATATTGCTTGGTTGTCACATGAATTAAATTAATTATAGAATTAATTTAATTGGGCAATCAAATTGTTGAACATACTATATGTACAAGGATGTTGTACACATAGTCAAAAGATAATTTTATTGATATATGGATTTAGTTCGTATATAAGTTTAAATAAATATAGTTTACCGAAATCTTTATTATAATTAATGTAATTATAATTTTTCGGTTAAACATTATTATATTTATTTGAATGATAATTATTATGTTCGGATTAATTTTAATGAATTAAAATTCATTATAAATATATACCAATTAAGAGGGAGTTATATATAGCAAGGGTAAAAACCCTAAAAAGGAGATATAAAAACTAGCCCGAAAATATGCAAAGTGGTCTAGCAGCCGTTTAGCAAAATACTCTCTGAAAATAGTTTTCTGGGATTTCTACTGTTCATTGTCAATAGGGTGGACTATGTAGAGGCAGTTGCGGCTTGGTTCGATAGTGGTTCAGCATTCCTGTTGCCTAGGCGTCGCTGTCTACTCAGATTGAAGTTTCGGTAATTTCAAAACCTTTTTATCACCCCGATTCATTCCTTACACATGGATCCTTGGTTTGAATCGCCAGAATTTTTTTTAATTTTTCGCTGCACCTTGGAGGCACCGGTGTCCCAACTGTGGTATCAGAGCCACTTGTGTAGTACGAACTCGGGCTTAAATACTTGGATGATGCAATTGTATGAGATGCATGTTTCAATTTTATTATGTTATTCCTGTTTAAATCATTTAAATAAAATCTGATAATTGTTCCTTTCGATAAGTGATTAAATGTTAATCATGATGTTATGGTCTATTCGGTTTTATGTTTTTACTGTTAACTTTAAGAAATCTATGATGAAGCAGGGGTGGCATTTACAATTTCCAGTAATAGATTACTGGCCAGTGGAACAAGGGTTGTTCCGATATGAAACCTCAAGAATTAAAATCCTAAAAACACGATTCTGTTGATAAAAGTCATCAAATCGTGAGGTTTCATTTGATTGGGTTCGCGGTTCGTACCGCAGGGCTTCGCCTCGTACCCCTGGTCCATAAAAGGTTTGTAATAAATAAACTTAATAGGCCATAAAAGGTTGAAAGGATATTTTATAATTCACTAGTAAAACCTTGTATAAAGTATGCTATTTTTTGAAATGCACGGTGTTTGAAATACATAGTTATAGCCCGATGACCCATTTGATAAAAGGTTGTAATTTTATAAATACGGCTTGCGTGTTGTGCCTTACTACTATTCTTTTGTATTTCTCTTCTCATCTTACTCCCTCGTATGTAAAACGAGTTTCTGAATTTTATAATTTGTAAAAGTTGTTGTGGACTAGACGAGAAGGAAGATGGGCCGACTAGTGTGGATTGATATCTTGTGAAACGGCTTACACCTTTAGGTTCCCTTTTGGTTCTCCCATTGGCTTGGGTTAAACCACCATAGTTTATGGGCTATAACTATTGCATTTATTTATTGCTTTACTTATTCATGTATGAGATGCTATGGATGTCTAAAGCATGCAAATTTGGTAATAATAAACCCCATTAATTGATGAGATCAATTAAAAGATTAAATGGACTAAAGTAGACCATAATTGGTGAGTGTAACACTCTAATAAAATCCTTCTATTAAAATATTAAGTTAACATGGCCTTCCAATTTATGCCCTCGTTAAGGCCTCGATCAATACTATATAGGTTTTGCCAAAGTGAAGTACTAGTATTTATCTTGGTTAAACGTGAAGAATAAACAAGTGATATTCGCCGGTTAAAAATTGGTTAATGACTTAACTAGGTTACTCTAATAGGATTAGAAACCTAGAGGCAAGTAATTTGGATAAATCATAAGATGATTAGAACAAGAGTTGTTTACCAAATTGTAGGAGTTACATATGATGTAATTAGCAAGTGTTGCTTACCTAAATAACCATAATCTTGAGAGTAAAGCCAAAGCTGACTTAAGAGGAGGTGAAATATGGATCCTTAACCCACTAGAAATACTTTCAAGAAAGTCTTTCTGAAATTAATATATGAGGGTTATTAATTTTGAAATAAAATAGTGGGAACATCATTTAATAAAGTCCTTTTAATGATTGATATAAACTTGGTAAATTTATTCACACACATATTTTATTGTTGTAGATATATTATGGCTGCAAACACTAATACACTCTCATTACGATCGGTCCTTGAGAAGGACAAATTGAATGGTTTGAATTTTCTTGACTGGTTCCGTAACTTGAGGATTGTCCTCAAACAAGAACGGAAATTATATGTCATTGAAAAACCACTTCCTGATAAACCACCGGCTAATGCCTCGAGGGCTGATAAAGATGCTTACAAGAAGCATCTCGATGAAATGGTAGACGTTGGATGTCTTATGCTTGCCACTATGAATCCTGAGCTTCAAAAGCAACATGAGGATATGGTTGCTTATGATATGATCGAGCACCTGAAAGAACTATATAAAGGGCAAGCAAGGCAAGAGAGGTTCGATATCTCTAAGGCCCTATTCCAATGTAAGCTGGCTGAAGGAAGCCCAGTAGGACCTCATGTTCTTAAGATGATTGGTTATATTGAAAGCCTATCTAAGCTTGGGTTTCCATTGAGCCAAGAGTTGGCCACTGATGTTATTCTGCAATCGTTGCCGGATAGTTATAGCAAGTTTGTCCTCAATTTCAATATGAATGAAATTGACAAGACTCTGCCACAGTTGCTCAGTATGTTACAAACTGCTGAAGGCAACATGAAAAAGGTTGGACCCAAGCCCATACTGATGGTCCGTAAAAACAAGGGCAAGGGAAAGGCTAAAGTCCCGACAAAGCCCAAAGGCAAAGGTAAGCCCAATCTTGGAAAGGGAAAGGCTACACTGAAACCTAAAGGTGGGGTGTCTAAGGAAGGAAACTGTTTTCATTGTGGTGTGACTGGACATTGGAAGCGGAACTGCCCTGTCTATCTTGAGGAAATCAAGAAGGCCAAAGCAAGAGGAACGTCTGCTTCAGGTATTTATGTTATTGATATTAATTTATTAACTACTACTTCTTGGGTATTAGATACTGGTTGTGGTTCTCATATTTGTACTTCTGTACAGGGACCACAAAGGAGTAGGACTTTGGCTAGAGGAGATGTGGACCTGCGAGTTGGAAATGGAGCAAGAGTTGTTGCATTAGTTGTGGGAACATATACTTTATCTTTGCCTAGTGGACTTGGTTTAATTTTAGAGGATTGTTATTTTGTGCCCAGTTTGACTAAAAACATTATTTCAATTTCTTGTTTAGACAAAATTGGTTTTGAGATAATAATTAAGAATAATTGTTGTTTCTTTTATCTCAATAATGTTTTCTATGGTTCGGCACAATTGATTAATAGCCTTTATATTTTAGATCAAATAAATCCCATTTACAACATAAATACTAAAAGATCTAAAATAAATGACTCAAATCAAACTTATCTTTGACATTGTCGTTTGGGCCACATAAGTGAGAAACGCATATCCAAACTCTATAAAGATGGTCTCTTGGATTCATTTGTTTTTGAACAATTTGAAGTATGTGAATCTTGCTTATTAGGAAAAATGACTAAATCTCCTTTTACTGGTAAAAGTGAACGAGCTAGTGATTTATTGGGCTTAATACATTCAGATGTATGTGGACCAATAAATACACAAGCCAGAGGTGGATTTCACTACTTCATTACTTTCACTGATGATTTCAGTAGATATGGGTATGTTTATCTCATGCGCCATAAATCTGAGGCCCTTGAAAAGTTCAAGGAATTCAAAAATGAAGTACAAAATCAACTAGGCAAAACTATTAAGACACTTTGATCTAATCGAGGTGGAGAGTATTTGAGCCTAGAGTTTGATGATCTTTTGAAGGGATGTGGGATTGTCTCACAACTTACTCCTCCTGGTACTCCTCAATGGAATGGAGTTTCTGAGAGAAGAAATCGAACTCTATTAGACATGGTTTGATCCATGATGAGTCATGCTAATCTACCAACTTCCTTTTGGGGACATGCACTTGAAACATCTATTTTCACACTAAATCGTGTTCCATCTAAATCGGTTCAAAAGATGCCATATGAGATGTGGACTGGGAAACGTCCCAGTATATCTTTTATGAAAATTTAGGGTTGCGAAGCTTATGTTAAACATCAGACGTCCACTAAGCTTGAACCCAAATCTGAAAGGTGTATCTTTGTGGGGTATCCGAAAGAAACCAAAGGATATTATTTCTTTAATCCCACTGAGAACAAAGTGTTTGTTGCTCAGACTGGTGTCTTCCTAGAGAGAGAATTTGTTTCTAGAAAAGGAAGTGGGAGAAAGATTGAACTTGAAGAAATTCGAGAATCACAAGATACCACCAAACTGTAGATAGAACAACAAAGAAATTCCACAAGAAATTGAGGAACAAGTAATTGCTGTAGAAACACAACCACCGCATAGATCTTTAAGAGAACGCCATGCACCTGAGAGATATGGATTTCTCATTACAACGCATGGTAACATTCTTCTTATAGATCAAGATGAGCTTAGGACTTATCAAGAAGCGGTGGCGAGCCTAGACTCTGAGAAATGGCTTGAGGCCATGAGATTTGAGATGGATTCCATGTATGAAGACCAAGTTTGGACTTTGGTTGACCCACTCGAAGGTGTTAAACCTATAGGGTGCAAGTGGGTTTTCAAAAAGAAAACCGACATGGATGGTAATGTACTAACATACAAGGGGCGATTAGTCACTAAAGGTTTTCGCCAAATTCATGGTGTTGACTATGATGAAACCTTTTCTCCTGTAGCAATGTTTAAATCCATCAGGATCTTGCTCGCCATAACTGTATTTCATGATTATGAAATCTGGCAGATGGATGTCAAAATAGCTTTCCTTAATGGGAAACTTGAAGAGGATGTATATATGACACAACCTGAAGGTTTTGTCGATCCAAAGGATGCTGGAAAGATATGTAAGTTACAAAGATCCATTTATGGATTAAAGCAAGCTTCTCGAAGTTGGAATCTTCGTTTTAACGATGCAATCAAAGAGTTTGGTTTTATCAAAAATGAAGATGAGCCATGTGTTTACAAGAAAGTTAGTGGGAACACAATCACATTCTTGGTACTGTATGTGGATGACATACTTATCATGGGCAATGACATACCTGCCTTACAGTCTATTAAGACTTGGTTAGGAAGTTATTTTTCTATGAAGGACTTGGTCGAAGCCACTTACATCTTAGGAGTCAAGATCTATAGAGATAGATGAAGATGACTACTAGGTCTAAGTCAAGGTACATATATAGATAAAGTATTGAAAAGGTTCAATATGGAAGAATCTAAGAGAGGATTCCTACCTATGAGACATGGTATTTCACTCTCGAAGGAAATGTGTCCTTCAACTCCACAAGAAAGAGAACGCATGAGTAAAACTCCATATGCTTCTGCTATTGGATCTATCATGTATGCCATGTTATGTACCCGTCTAGATGTCTCATATGCCTTAAGTATGATGAGCAGGTACCAAGTAGATCCCGGTGAAGGTCACTGGACCACAGTCAAGAATATCCTTAAGTACTTAAGAAGAACTAAGGATACGTTCCTAATATATGGAGGTGAGGAAGAGTTAAGTGTAAAAGGTTACACTAATGCCAGCTTCCAAACCGACAAGGATGATTCTTGATCGCAATCAGGTTTTGTGTTTTGCCTTAATGGTGGTGCTGTGAGCTAGAAGAGTTCAAAGCAAAGTACAGTAGCTGATTCTACAACAGAGGCTAAGTATATTGCAGCTAGTGAGGTAGCAAAAGAAGTGGTTTGGATCAAGAAGTTCATTATTGAACTAGGGGTTGTGCCTAGCATATCAGATGCTATAGAACTCCGATGTGATAACAATGGAGCCACTGCACAAGCAAAAGAACCCAGATCTCACCAACGATCCAAACATATACTTAGGCGCTACCATCTTATTCGAGAGATTATTGATCGAGCGGATGTAGAGATATACAGAGTACCTACAGATGATAACATTGCTGATCCCCTAACCAAGCCTCTAACACAGCAGAAGCATGATCGTCACACTAAGTCACTTGGTATTAGTTATATAAGTGATTCGTCTTAGTGCTAGTGGGAGATTGGAAGAGTATGCCCAAAGATCAATCACGAGATGGTTGTAATAACATACTTGGTTTATCATGTTTATTAATATAAGGCGTTGCCATTATTATTCCAGTTTCTTTTCTGTGTGCATAAATAAATTGTTTTATAATAATGTCCTGAGAATAATATGATTATTCTTAAAAGATCCTTAGTCAAGTACTGTTGTTGGCTAGGACAATAATAATGCATTAAGACTAACATGTAGTTGATTGATGATAAAGAGTTGTCATTGATATGGAGTGTCAGAATCAATGCATGAATATGTGTGTTAGAGAACAACATATTGGACTGACCCGCTATGAGTATGTTTCTTGGATTATTATGTAATTGTCACAACATTACTCATAGTGATTAATATGTATATGATCCTCATACTTGAGATCATCTTTATCCCAACATCGTGAGTTGTATATTTTGATACAGTCAAACAAACACCGTAACTAGTTGTTCTATAAAGACTGATGTTGGATGTACCACAATCTGTGTTGAGGGATATAGTTGATCAATATAGGATAAGTCCCTCCTACATAATGGGAGTAATATCTCAGGCCACTTGATTGAGTCAGGTTAGAAATGCATGGCCATGCTCAAATAAGTTGATATGAGATGTCATACTTATTTGTGTATCATAGTCTACTCAAGGTATTAGGAAACATGGGATGGACTATGCAAGTGTGACTATTCCATGACTTGTGTCCATTCCAAAGATATAGGACTTAAGGATTAATGCATGAAAGGTTAATCACAAAAGGTTATGTCGAATCATGACTTCTTGTAACTTAGGTAGCATTGATGCATTGCTAGATGTCACTTATTGTTTGTAACATTAGAATCGTTCTAATATTACTGCTAACGTTACAAGAACCTATAGGGTCACACCCTGTGGTTGAAATGAATGAGGTAAAACATAGTTGGTATATTGCTTAGTTGTCACATGAATTAAATTAATTATAGAATTAATTTAATTGGGCAATCAAATTGTTGAACATACTATATGTACAAGGATGTTGTACACATAATCAGAACATAATTTTATTGATATATGAATTTAGTTCGTATATAAGTTTAAATAAATATAGTTTATCGAAATCTTTATTATAATTAATGTAATTATAATTTTTCGATTAAATATTATTATATTTATTTGAATGATAATTATTATGTTCGGATTAATTTTAATGAATTAAAATTCGTTATAAATATATACCAATTAAGAGGGAGTTATATATAGCAAGGGTAAAAACCCTAAAAAGGAGATATAAAAACTAGCCCGAAAATATGCAAAGTGGTCTAGCAGTCGTTTAGCAAAATACTCTCTGAAAATAGTTTTTTGGGATTTCTACCGTTCATTGTCAATAGGGTGGACTACGTAGAAGCCGACATCGAAAAAGTTTGTGGCTTGGTTTGATAGTGGTTCAGCATTCCTGTTGCCTAGGTGTCACTATCTACTCAGATTGAAGTTTATGTAATTTTGAAACCTTTTTATCACCTTGATTCGTTCCTTACACATAGATCCTTGGTTTGGATCGCCGAAATTTTCTTTTTGATTTTTCGCTGCGCCTTGGAGGCACCGGTGTTCCAACATTACAAACTACCTGTAGTAACCGGCAAGTCCCAAAAAGCTTCAAACTTCAGTAACATTTCTAGGAGGCTTCCAATCAAGTATGGCTGATATTTTACTCGGATCAACTCGAATACCCGATGCGGATACAACATGCCCCAAAAAGCTGACTTTCCTCAACCAAAATTCACATTTACTGAATTCCGCATATAACTGCTTGTCTCGCAAAATTTGTAATACCAACCTCAAGTGTTCGGCATGCTTGATTTTGTCGCGTGAATAGATTAGAATGTCATCTATAAACACGACTACAAACTGATCCAAATACTGTCTGAAAATCTAATTCATTAAATCCATAAAAATAGCAGGGGCATTAGTGAGCCCAAACGGCATCACTAGGAACTCATAATGTCCGTATCTTGTTCTGAAAGCAGTTTTAGGCACATCAGAGTCTCTTCGCAACTGATAATAACCTGATCTCAAGTTAATCTTCAAAAATACTGAGGCTCCTTTCAGTTGATCAAACAAATCGTTGATTTGCGGCAACTGATATTTATTCTTTGCCGTTACCTTATTCAGCTGATGGTAATCAATACACATTCTCATAGTTCCGTCTTTCTTTTTCACAAACAACACTGGTGCACCCCAGGGAGGAAAGCTCGGTCGAGCAAAACCTCTATCTGTCAACTCTTGCAACTGAGATTTCAATTCTTTTAATTCGGTTGGTGCCATACGGTACGGAGCTATCGAAATAGGTGTAGTCCCAGGTACAAGTTCAATGCCAAACTCTTCCTCCCGAACAGGTGGTAATCCCGGTAACTCTTCGGGAAAAACATCCGGATACTCACAAACCACTGGCACTGATTCAAGCTTCTTTTCTGATTCTTTACTATCAAGTACGTACGCAAGATTTGCTTCACACCCCCTTTTTACATATTTCTGAGCCAACATCGAGGATATTATTGCGGGTAACCCGTTTATGCCAGCAGACTCAACTCGTATTATCTCATCATTTGCACATCTCAAATCAATAGTCTTTCCTTTGTAATTCAAAACTGCATCATGAACAGTCAACCAATCCATACCGAGAATAACATCAAATTCATCAAACGGTAAAAGCATCAAGTCGGCCAGAAAATAGGAACCTCGAATTATTAGGGGACATTTCCTGTACACTTTGTCAACTAGCACATATCGACCCAAGGGATTCGTCACTCGAATCACGAACCCAGTAGACTCAACAGATAGAGTCTTACTGGATTCTAAAGTCTCACATACATATGAATGAGTAGAACCAGGGTCAATCAATGTAATCACAATGTATCAAAGAGAGTGAAAGTACCAGTAATGACATCAGCGAAGAAGCATCCTCGCGTGCACGTATAGCATAAGCTCTAGCAGGAGCACGAGCCTCGAATCTGGTCATAGCATCTCTAGACCCTCTCTGACCGCCACTAGCATTTCCCGTATTCCTAGATGGTCTACCTCGAGCTGTAGTAGTACCCAGTTTCCCACTCTGATTCACATTTTGCTCTGACAACTTCGGGCAGTCTTTGATGAAGTGGTCGGGTGATCCACATTTATAACAGGAGTGATCATGAAATTTACAACTCCCCAAATTCCATTTTTCACAAAACTTACACTTGGTCCTATCCCGACGATCATTTCCAACACTGGCAACTGAAGTGGCTTGCGTACTCATAGGAGGTCGATCACGGTCTCGTTTGGAAAAACCTGAAGTGTTCTTAGATCGGCCCGAATCATCTCAAAATTTCTTTGATGATTGTTGAAAAGGTTTTCCCAAAGATCTTTTACGAAACTCTCTAGCTTCATCTTCAGCTTTCCTTTTTTCTTTACTAAGCTCCCCGGCTTTGCAAGCTCGCTCAACAAGTACTACGAACTCTCTAATTTCAAGAATACCAACGAACATTTTAATATCTTCATTTAACCCGTCTTCAAAGCGTTTACACATAATAGCCTCAGACGATACACATTCTCGAGCATATCTGCTAAGTCTGACGAACTTCCGTTCATAATTAGTAACTGACATGGAACCCTGTTTAAGTTCAAGAAATTCTTTTCGTTTCTGATCGATGAACCTCTGACTGATATACTTTTTTCAGAATTCAGTTTGGAAGAACTTGATACGATCCACCTCGGGGTGAGTCGAGTCGTATGCGAGTTTGCTCAATCGTCTACGAAGAAGTATCGTTCAGTTTGTTCAAAGAATGTTTTAAGTGAATAATGGCGGAAGCTATGTAAGAAGGGTTCAAAGATGGGTTTATAGGTATGAAGTTTATGTAGGTTCGGTTATAGAAAAATAATAAAAGATGGAAATAAATATAGTAATTGGATAACAAACAACAGATGTGAAGTGAATTGATGGTTCGCTTATGATGAAACGAAAGGATGGAATGGAATGGAATGGAAATGATCTCAAAAACAAACACGAACTAATATTAGAAAATATTGACCCAAATGCTTGTAAGTTTTCAAGGTGGTTGGATGGAGAATAGGAGAACCTCGACCCGCTACTTAGCAAAGTAGGAACCTTGGTATAAGGGTGAATGCCACACTATTTGATAGTGATAAGTTCAGGATAAAAAAAGAAGGCAAGTTGACACCACTAGTGACCTAGATAAGCCAACGAGTTCTTCAACGAAATATGAAAGAAAGAAATCTCACAAATTTCATATAAGTTCAATAGTGTTTTAAACTAAGCAAAAATATCTCCTCAAAAGGCTGATTACACACATATTTATAAGGCTAGGAAAAGGCTAGCTGAATGGTCACAAGTATTCATCTTAAAAGCTAAAATAAAGCTCAAGTCTCTTGGAATTCTTGAACCAAATAACTCTATCATTTAATTCACTTCAATTCAGCTACATAATTGACCTTGAATGCTTGAAAAGTGACTCTTGAAGTGTCCTTTGGTTAGCCGAATAGTCACCAGCACCTTAATGGTTTTTGAATGCTTGAATTAATTCTTTTGAAGTAGCAAAACGGTTTGAAGTTGAAAAGCTTGCTACCAAATTTAAAGAAGCAATAATCCACTCTTTAAACTCTTTTAAATGATGTGTTAAATCTTCTTTGTAACAACCCTTTCTTTTGTAACCGAAATTTCCTGAAAGGTCACTTTAATGAATGCATAACAGCCTTTAATAATAATAGATAGGAGCTGAAAAGTCACCTGCAATTAACACATGTAACCGTCACATTTATTCATTTATTAAGCTTAAAACAAATTAACAACTAACTTAATTAAATGAACTAACACTTATGCATCATTTATTCAAGCAACTAATTTAATTAAGAGATGCATTATTAAATGAACTTTAACTCATGCATCAATAAATTATCCTAGTAACTAGATTAATTAAGAGCAACACTTATTAAATAAATTTCAACAAAAACACTTACTAATTAAACTAAGATGAGTTGAATAAATGTCCAGCAACTTATTTATTAAACTAAGATGCTTAAATGCATGATTTTAAAATGCAAACTAATTGAACAAATGAGCTAGTTAATGCAAGACTTAATTTAATGAAGCTGACTTAAACTAACATAGGAGTTACATAATGCATGACTTTATTAAATGCAGAACACATAATGCATGTCATAATTAAAATAAATCAAGTCCTTAACTAATTAACTATGAATGAACTAATTTATTCCAGCTTAATAAAACGCAATAATTAAAATTTAAAGATGAGCTCAAACGAGCTTATTCGAGCTAAATCAAGCTCGTTGAATGAGCACACGAACTCATTGATCTGGATCGAGCTCAAATAAGTTGAATTTGAACTGGACGGAGCTCGTGGAGCTGGAAATGAACTGGGATCAACTTGCCAGCTATGCAAGGCTTGACTAAGGAAACTTGACTGATGGGGTTCGCTGGGTGCACTCGCATCATTCCCCCCTCTTTTAGACGACTTGGCCTCAAGTCGGGCTGTTCATCTATTGGAAAATATTTCCTCTCGCTCAGCTTTCCTCAATCGAATGGAATGGAAGATATCACACAATCCTAGAAATGGTTTATCAATGGAAAAGAAAGCAGATCACCATCAACAAAATTTTCATCTTCATTTGAATGAAGCAAAGGTATTTGAAAATTTTCAGAGACTTTACCTTGACTGTCTTTAGGAGAAGAAATCTCATGAACAGTTTTACCTTTTTCAATCAAAACAAATCTTCTCTCCTTGGAAAGGTAATGTAAAACAAACCTTTTACTTCGATCAATTTGAATGGACAATGAGGCACCACGACATCTCATGCTTCTCGAAGGGTGGACTTCACAAGAATGAGAGGGGTTAGTATTAACAAAAATAATGAGCTTAAATTAAAAAACTAAATCATAATTGGAATTTAATTCAAGTCCCATAGCATAAGTCGACCTTACCTTGTCAAAATGAAACAAATCCTTTATGTGTGGCCAAGCAAAATTATTAATGAACAAATCAAAATTGGAAACCAAATCATCGAATTTCATTTCCTTAACAAAAGTTCGAACATCAAGCAAACATAAGTTGAATGCAAAAGATGCAAAATACTTAAATGTTCCATAAAACAAATCTACGTAACATATGCCAGGCTTGAACACTCGTACTTGATCATGAATTCCAACAGGCAACATGTTAGAAGAAAATATAATCAACTCACCACATGACTGAAATTCCACTCGAACAATCAAAGAAGTAGTGAACATACAACTTTTCAAACGTCTGAGTCCACCACATGATTCAAACCTTACTCGATCAACCAGGAGTGTAGAGTTGGCATAACCAGGTAGGCCAATAAACAAAGACTTACACTTCAAGAATATCAATCGGGAATACAAATCAAGACATAGAGAGTTTGCACACAAATTTAAGGATTTAACTCGAAGATAAAAATCAATCGGATGAAATGTTTCATGTAGAAACCTTTAGCAAATCAACTGATCAGACCCAAAAGAATCAACAGAATTGCCATTATAAGACATGTCATAGGAAATGCTTTTCATAGCACTTTTCGAAGCAGGATCATCAAGAGATGAACAAGGACTAATCAAATCAAATGATGGAGGCATGTCAGAAATTGACCCATCAAAATCTTTATGAGCAATTTTTAAATCGGACGACCTTGATTCGATAAACATGGAATCCTTACCTTTTTTACCTTCAATCACAAGTACCTTTCTCGAATAACCAAAAACATCTCTCGTTTGGAAGGTAGTGAAGCTGGAATTGGTCATACAAGACTTTAGGAACCTGAAAAGTTACATCACAAGAAGATCGAACAGTTGGGTTAGTGGAAACAATCCTTGCTTGCTCACTTTCTTTTTCACTTGATTCTTTTTTCTCGAGATCTCTCGTTTCTTTTTCCTCAATCTCTTTTTCCACTCGTTGTTCTTGTTCAACTTCTTTTTCTCTCTCAAACTCTTTTTCATTCTTTTTTTCAATTTCTTTTTCAATCTTATTTTCACTTTCTTTTTGTTCTTTTTCTTTTTTGTCAGCTTTTTCAATGACTTTCTCAAACTCTTTCAAGAATCTCTCATTTTCTCTCTTTCTCGCCTCTTGCCTTTCTTTTATTTCTTTTTCTTTTTCTTTTTTTACTTTTCTCATTTTCTTTTTACAAGAAGATTCAAAAGAATCATGAAAATAATGATTTTGTTCAAAAGAAGGAAAATTATTTGCATAAGAATCTTGATCAATGCTTTGTGAAAAATACTCCGAGTAGGATTTCTTTAAAGATCGAAAAGAGGTATGTTTATCTCTTCGGATGTCATCTTGGACGGGTTCACAATTGAGGTCAGACTCTCATCTTCTTGAATTCCTTGATGAAAAGAAATCTCGATTGAAATCTCTTGGTCTCGAAGTCGATGACGAATAGGAATCACAATGGAAATCTTTTCTCGAATGATCATTGAATGTATGTCTTCATGATATTCTTGATTCCACTTTTTAACTTGATGACATTCGTTCCCGTTGGTCTCTTTTCTTCACACGGTCTAATCTCTCGTGCAATGTGTCAAATTTAGAATTCACCATTCTTCGCATTTCTTGCACCAAATATTGGAACTCTGATTCAGTAAATTCTTCGCTAGACATCTTTGATTGCTGAAAAGAAATTTGTTAGGTAAAACAAAAATTAAATTCCTCACAACAAAATCCTCACAATTTCACTCGGAAAGAAAAATTAATGGTTTGCACTCTCGCTCGTGTTTACAGTCGATTGGCTTTTACCTCTGCTCAAATAGTCTCACACGCTCATGCCTTTTACCTCTCAAACTTTTTTTCGTAATTTCGTATTTGGACTCGCCAAGGCCTTATCGTAGGCTTAGGGGTCGGTTGCAAATTGGGAAATAAGGGAAATAATGATAAGGGATAGGGTAGGCTAAAAGAAAGATGAAAATGGTTTGGAAATGTGGCGTTTGGGTAGGGGGTGAATGGTAGAAAATGAACGTATGTAACGCCCCAATTTTCGGGAACTTTGTAAAATCTGAAAAAAAAAATTAAAATTTTGTGTTCTGCTTGTTATGTGTAGGATTTATTATGATAGTGGGCCTCTAGAAGGCCTAAGCTTAGGATAAAACCCGGTAGTTTTAATTAATTTTAATTCCATAGGAGAAAGGGGTTCTGTTAAATTAGGCTTATAGGAATTAATTGTGTAAAATGGATCACAAGGAAGCATGTGGTAAAGTGGCTAAGTGACGCCACTAGGAAGGATGTAGGTGGCGTGTGTGAGCTTAGGAGGACCCAGGTTCAAGCCACGATGAATAAAGAAAATAATGGATTTATTTTTATGAATGAGAAAAGTAGGTGGTGGAACTTAAGTGAAAGTGCATCGGTGGGAGTTTGAGTTGCTAAGGGGATTGAATAAGGATAAAGATAAGGAGGAAATCTAGGAGCTGATCAAGGAGCAAGAGGTGGCCGCCAAGGGACTTTAGCTTGGGAAATTCGGCTAGGTAGTGCGATATTAGGAATTTCGGCATTTGGGTGTGTGGTGACCGATTCTCCACCATCTTTCCTTCTCCTCTGCTTCTTTCTTTCTTTTCCCTCCATTTATTTTTCTTCTTCTTGCCCCATAGCCGAATCCTACCATTATTCTATTCATCTTCACATTTCCATCATTTGTTTTTAAGCCTTATACACAAAGCCGGAACCCCGAAATCCTATAGTTTTTCTGTGCCGATTTCTCCTAGCCCAAAACCTGTGGTTTTCTCCGTCTTATGGCCGATTCTTTTTTTCTAAGTCTATAACTCGCCGACAAAAAGTCATTACAAAACCCTACTATACCGTATTTTCTTTCATTGTTACAAAAGCCGAAACTCCCACACCATCCTAGGGACATAGCCGAATACTGAGATCATTGAGGGCTCGACTTTTGTTATCGTTTGAGGGCTTGGAACGGCGTCAGAATTAAGTAGGAACAAAGGGGAAACGTTGACTGGAAGAATCGGTGGTAAGTCTGTCCAACTTAGTCTATCTTGCATATTTTAAGAAAAGCCAGAATCCCTAAAAGGTTAGGGAGGTTGTCGTTTTTTTTACTTATAGCCCTTAGGGGTTGTGATGACAGTGTTATTTTGGTAGTAGTGTGATTAAGAGGATGTTGATCAAGGGCTTGGACGAGTGGAACAATCGAATCATTGGAGCTAACCATCTCTCGGCATCAAGGTAAGGGCAATAGAGGTTTTAAGCATGTTTGGCCAAATATGGTAAGGGACTAAGTATTTGGTGTTACTTTGGTATTTAGAGTAATATTTTAGTGACTCAATTGTAGGCAGTTCGTTTGTAGAGCTTGTCGAGGAAATCGCAAAACAGGTGTGTAATCTATACCCTTCTATAGACTAGATCGGCAAAAAGCGAAAAAGTCAAATACTGAAAAAGCCAGGTATTTTGGGAACTTACGAGTGTGCGAATGCTCGTAAGAGGAAAAGGGTTATTAATTCTGGTATTCTGTGATGGTAAGACTGCAAAGTGTACCAATCCATGCGTTGTGGAAATTTTGGGCTTAATGGGCCTAAAGTCGGTTAATGGGCCAACGGGCCCAACTTGGTAAGTATGTGCGGTAAGTGGTTCTGAATATACGTAAATAGTGAAAATATGCATGAAAACCCTAAGAATAGATAAATTACTAGATTACCCACATGTATGAAAATTACTTGTTATACCCTAGGTGTAAAATGACCTAAATACCCTAGGGTTAAATTATGTCCAAAAGCATGTTGACGATATTCAGTATGATGTATGACATGAATGTATATCTGTTGCATGGGGACATGGGTTATATTATGGAGGAAGCGTCCTGGTGGCTATGCCACAAATTATCTGTTCTGGTGGCTTTGCCATATATATATCTGCTTCGTGGCTTTGCCACATATATCTCGTGATCCGTGACTCTGTCACATTTTCGTATCTGCAGCGACCATGCCGCGATTTCGTGGCGTGTAGCGGTTGGGTGGGTCGAGTAGTCTCCCACATGGTGAAAGGATGGTATGGGGAGTATGTGGTTGGATATGGGTTGGGTTTTTGCATAAGCATGATATGAATCTGTACTGATTTGTTCTGGGCCTATGGGCTTTAATCTGAAATCTGTTCTGGGCTGAGGCCAATTTATTCTGTCTCTGTGGTTTGAACTGATTTAGGCTATGGTTGGGATATTTACACACTGAGTTTTCCCAAACTCACCCCTCCATTTTCATCTTTGCAGGTAATCCCCAACCATAGTGGGCTTGAGTCATGAGGATTCGGAGTGGCCACTTGTTTCCGCAATTCGATTTCTTCTGATGAACTGGGCGTCTTTTATTTCATTTACGTTTTCTATGGGTTTTAAGTGTAATAAGGCCGCTTAATTATTGTTTTAAAGGTTTGATTTATATTCATTAGGTTAGGAATGATTTATGATAATTGGCAAAATGGACTAGCTCTAGGGCGCGTTTTCAAAAGCATAAAACGATTTCAAAATAACGCAATCACGAGTAAGACTTCCGCTAAACCAATATTTTTTTTAACTTAATCATTTTCTTAAGATGGACTTAACCAAAATAGTTTTCTCAAAATCATACGAGTTGTTAGAGTGTGGCAATGGCGGTGTGTGCATGTCTAGGATTGGATCCGAAGAGAGCTTGGTACTTAAGCGATCCGGCGACTCACCTCCTCTTTTCCGGTTTCCTACCGTGGTGCACACTTTCTATTCACTTTAACCTACTTTCAAAAGTGTCTTTTACAAACACCAACTAAGTTTTCTAAATTAAGTAATACTGGAATGTTTTGAACGCATCGATGTGGCGCACTAGATCCGGTCATAACGCTCTAGGCCGGGTTTAGGTGTTACATTTAGTGGTATCGAGCCAAAGTTGCAACAACTCGGTGTGGAATGGGTTTACAAAAACAACGATTTTCAACAAGAAGATTTTTATGAAATTCGCTTAGAAGGTGGCATTCGAATCTCCGCCCAAGTCTCAGAATTCAATTACGAATTTTTCTCAATATATATTTTGAATTATCTGTCTGTAGTAGAACCCTACTAGGATACTCTAGATAGGATGCTACTGAAACTGTAGGAAGACTTGATAAAAGACTAAAATGATAGCTAGACATCGACTCTGCGAAAACCAACTCTGAATTTCTGTCTGAATCATAAAACATTTGTAATAAACACTGGAATGCTAAAATTGATACATAAAATTTGTAGTCAGATAATACGATATGAGTACGCGAGCAGCTCGAGGTAGAGGCCGTGGACGAGGCCGAGGAAGAGCCCGAGTGGGATCTTCATCTTCGGGACATATGCCAACGGCAGAAACATCGGTACCATCAGCAACGAAAGTAGAATCACACGATCGAGGTGCCGGGGATGATGCCCTATCGCAGGCAATGCTCCGAGTTCTAGAAAGGGTTGTCGGGGCAAGTTCGGGCAACGGAATTCGAGGATCGATTTCTGAACGACTCCGGGCTAACGGTGCAGAGATCTTTAGGGGAGTATCTGGTGTAGCTCCGAATGTGGCTGAATATTGGTTGGAGGCCACAGAACGAATTATGGATGACTTGGACTGTTCTGTGGAGCAGAAACTGAAGGGAGCCATATCGTTGCTGCGAGATGAGGCTTATCAGTTGTGGCTCACTGTGAGGGATGGAACCCCAGCTGACAGGGTCACTTGGGAGCTGTTTAAAACGGCCTTTAAGGGGAAGTATGTTGGGGCAAGCTATGTGGATGCCCGTAGGAAAGAATTCTCGAATCTAGTCCAAGGAGGCGAATCATGCTTTGCAGTACGCAGGCCGAAGTTATCGAGGCCGAGCAGGTATCTTTGTGGAATAGTTGCTTACGAGTATGAACGTAGCGTTCGCTTTGAGGATGGACTCAGAGATGACCTTAAGGTGCTGATTGCTCCGCAGAGGGAGCGTGACTTCACAGTTCTGGTGGAAAAAGCTAAGATAGCTGAGGAGGTAAAGCGTACTGAGAGGCAGAACCGTGAGAAAGATCGAAACCTCTTTCGGAGGGATTCTGGACCCTCGGGTGGAGCAAACAAGAATGTCAAAAGGGCGAGAGTAGAGGAGCCAGTTAGAGCTGTTCCGATGAATGTGGTAAGACCGCCAATATGTGGGGATTGTGGTAAGGTGCACTTGGGTGAATGTAGGAAACGTTCTGGTGCTTGTTTCCGATGTGGATCGATGGAGCATAAAGTTAAGGACCGCCTCGAAAAGCCGATCGTGTTCAAGTTACGGAACAGAGGTTGCTCAACCAGCGAGAGGTGGACCACAACCACCGAGAGGACGTGGACAAGGTAGGGGCGGTAATGGAAATGGAAATGGTCGAGGTCGAGGGGCGCCCGCGGGAGCCGGACATGCCGAGGCTCGACAACAACGGCGGTATATGCAATTCGTCGTCGAGAGGATGGCGGCGCACCGATGTCATCATAACTGCACGCGTTTTGGTTTCTAATATGCCGTTTACTGCCTTGGTGGATATTGGATCTACTCATTCTTATGTTGCATGTGCCATATCTGGGTTATTGGGAGTGCATTCTGAGAAGATAGTGAGTGGGGTATCTGTGCTAAGTCCTTTGGGTCACTCGGTTAGGGTAGACAAGTTGTATAGGGATGTACCCTTAGAAACTCAAGGAAGGGTCTTTTCTGGCGATATAATGGAGTTGCCGTTTGGATAGTTTGATCTCATTCTGGGAATGGACTGGCTTGTTAAGCATAAGGCGACTTTGGTACTGTCTTGCGCTAAGCGAATGGTGCTAAGGACCACGGAAGGTGATGAGATTATGATGATAGGTGAGCGAAGGGACTATTTGTCTAACGTGATATCAGCCTTGAGGGCTGAAAAGTGGATTCGAAAAGGATGTGAGGCTTATTTGGCATTTGTAAGTCAAACAGATGAAGAGGGGCTGACAGTGGATAAAGTTAGAACTGTAAAAGAGTTCCAAGATGTTTTTCCGGAGGAGCTTCCGGGATTGTCTCCAAACCGAGAAGTCGAATTTGGAATCGACTGCGCTGCTCGGGACAAACACTAAAGTGTCCATTGCACCATATAGGATGGCACCGAAGGAGTTGGTAAAGTTAAAGGCGCAAATTCAAGATTTGTTGGATAGGGGCTTTATTAGGCCAAGTGTGTCTCCATGGGGAGCACCGGTGCTATTCGTGAAGAAGAAGGATGGGACGATGCTCATGTGTATTCATTATCGCCAGTTGAACAAACTGATGATTAAGAATAAGTACCCTCTGCCAAGGATTGACGATTTGTTCGATCAGCTTAAAGGGGCTTCTGTATTTTCCAAGATCAATCTTCGATCTGGATATCATCAGTTAAGGGTCAAAGAGGTAGATATTCATAAGACAGCATTCAAAACTCGTTATGGTCATTACGAGTTTCTGGTTATGCCATTTGGACTGACAAATGCTCCTACAGCGTTTATGGACCTGATGAATCGTGTGTTTCAACCATTTCTGGATCGGTTCGTGGTCGTTTTTATTGACGATATTCTGGTATATTCTGAGACTGAAGTAAAACATGATGAGCATCTGCGCACTGTGTTGCAAGTGTTAAGGGAGAAAGAACTTTATGAAAAGTTGGTGTGAGTTCTGGTTGAGGGAAGTAACCTTTTTGGGGCATGTGGTCTCTGCAGAGGGGATTAAAGTGGATCCTCGAAAGATTGAAGCAATTGAATGGAAGCCACCTAGGTCGGTGTCGAAATTGAAAGTTTCCTTGGGTTGGCGTTTACTACGTATGGTTCGTGGAAGGTTTTTCTGTGATGGCAGCGCCTCTAACGAAACTCATAAGGAAAGGAGTACCGTTTGTTTGGACTGAGAAACAGCAGGAAGCTTTTGAGAGGTTGAAGAAAGTTTGACTGAAGCACCTGTGTTAATTCAAACCCAGTCTGGAAAGGACTTTACTGTGTACAGTGATGCATCACACGTAGGTTTGGGTTGTGTGTTGATGCAAGAGGGTAAGGTGGTTGCTTATGCGTCACGACAACTTAAGCCTCATGAAGGGAACTATCCTACTCATGATTTGGAGTTAGCGTGAGTGATCTTTGCGCTTAAGATTTGGAGACACTACTTGTATGGGGAAAGGTGTATCATATACACAGATCATAAGAGTCTTAAGTACTTGTTAACTCAAAAGGAGCTGAACCTTAGGCAAAGGAGATGGATTGAGTTGCTAAAGGATTACGATTGTTCAATCGAATACCACCTAGGTAAGGCTAATGTGGTAGCCGATGCTCTAAGTCGTGAGCTTTATCCGATCCGAGAGCAATGTTTGCTCGTCTAAGTCTGTTTTGATGATGGAAGTCTGTTGGCTGAATTGCAAGTAAGGCCAACGTGGGTGGATCAGATTAGAGAGAAGCGGTTGAAGGATGAGTCTTTGGTCGCCGCTTTCAACAAGTTAAGGAAGGGGGAACTTCTGAGTTTGGGTTAAATGACGAAGGGATTCTGTGTTTTCAAGGTAGAATTTGTGTTCCGAAGGACTCTGACTTGAGACAGTCAATTTTGAGGGAAGCTCATGGGGGACTGTGTGCTATGCATCCTGGAGGGAATAAGTTGTATCACGACTTGCGAGAACTGTATTGGTGGCCTGGACTTAAACGCGAAATAACAGAATTTGTGGGAAATGTCCGACATGCCGCCAAGTGAAAGCTGAGCATCAACCCTCCCTCTGGATTCTCGCGGCCAGTAAAAAATACCACTTTGGAAGTGGGAGAGGGTAACCATGGACTTTGTGAGTGGGCTACCCTTGACACCCTTGAAGAAAGACTCGATATGGGTGATTGTGGATAGGTTGACTAAGTCGGCACATTTCATACCGTTCAGACCGACTTTTCACTGCAGAAATTAGCCAAGTTGTATGTGGCAGAGATTGTACGACTTCATGGAGTTCCAGTTTCGATTATCTCTGATCGAGATCCTAGATTTACATCACGATTTTGGCAAAAGTTGCATGAGGCATTGGGAACGCGGTTGAACTTTAGTACGGCTTTCCATCCCCAAACTGATGGTCAGTCGGAAAGAGTTATTCAAATTCTGGAGGATATGTTGAGGGGATGTGTGATTGATTTCCGAGGTAGTTGGGAGGATTACTTGCCTTTGACAGAGTTTGCCTACAACAATAGCTATCAGTTGAGTATTCGAATGGTACCGTATGAAGCACTGTATGGGCGAAGGTGTCGAACACCTAGTTGTTGGACTGAACTGGGGAGCGACAAGTTCTTGAACCTGAGTTGGTGGCAGATACTGAGGATAAGGTCAAGTTGATTAGAGATCGATTAAAGGAAGCATCTGATAGGCAAAAGTCATATGCGGACTTGAAGCGTAAGGAGATTGAATACTCAGTAGGCGATATGGTCTTCTTGAAGGTTTCACCTTGGAAGAAGATACTAAGGTTTGGTAAGAAGGGCAAGTTGAGTCCGCGGTTCATTGGGCCTTATCGGGTTTTAAAGCGAGTAGGCCCAGTGGCTTATCAGTTAGAATTGCCTCCAGAGTTAGACAGGATTCACGATGTTTTCCACGTCTCCATGCTAAGGCGTTATCGTTCTGACCCTACTCATGTCGTGCCGGTTACTGAAATTGAGGTGCGAACTGATTTAACCTTTGAGGAGGAGCTCATGCAAATATTGGATCGAGACGTTAAGGTTCGAGAAGGAAATCATCCCATTAGTGAAAGTACTTTAGGCGTAATCATGGCGAGAGGAAGCTACTTGGGAGCCGAGGAGGCAATGCAAAGAACAATACCCTCATCTGTTCAGACTGTAAATTTCGAGGACGAAATTTCTTTAAGGAGGGTAGAGTTGTAACGCCCAATTTTCTGAACTTTGTAAAATCTAAAAAAAATTAAAATTTTGTGTTCTGCTTGTTATGTGTAGGATTTATTATGATAGTGGGCCTCTAGAAGGCCCAAGCTTAGAGATAAAACCGTAGTTTTAATTAATTTTAATTCCATAGGAGAAAGGGTTCTGTTAAATTAGGCTTATAGGAATTAATTATGTAAAATGGATCACAAGGAAGCATGTGGTAAAGTGGCTTAAGTGACGCCACTAGGAAGGATGTAGGTGGCGTGTGTGAGCTTAGGAGGACCTGTGTTCAAGCCACGATGCTTGAAGAAAATAATGGATTTATTTTTATGAATGAAAAGGTAGGTGGTGGAACTTAAGTGAAAGTCTGTCAGTGGGAGTTTGAGTTGCTAAGGGGATTGAATAAGGATAAAGATAAGGGAGGAAATCTAGGAGCTGATCAAGGAGCAAGAGGTGGCCGGCCAAGGGACTTTAGCTTGGGAAATTCGGCTAGGTAGTGCAAAGATTAGGAATTTCGGCATTTGGGTCATGGTGACCGATTCTCTGACCATCTTTCCTTCTCCTCTGTTCTTTCTTTCTTTTTCCCTCCATCTATTTTTCTTCTTCTTGCCCCATAGCCGAATCCTACCATTATTCTATTCATCTTCACATTTCCATCATTTGTTTTTAAGCCTTATACACAAAGCCGGAACCCCGAAATCCTATAGTTTTTCTGTGCTGATTTCTCCTAGCCCAAAACCTGTGGTTTTCTCCGTCTTATGGCCGATTCTTTTTTTTCTAAATCTATAACTTCTGCCGACAAATTCATTACAAAAACCCTACTATACCGTATTTTCTTTCATTGTTACAAAAAGCCGAAACTCCCACACCATCCTAGGGACATAGCCGAATACTGAGATCATTGAGGGCTCGACTTTTGTTATCGTTTGAGGGCTTGGAATGGCGTTAGAATTAAGTAGGAACAAAGGGGAAACGTTGACTAGAAGAATCGGTGGTAAGTCTGTCCAACTTAGTCTATCTTGCATATTTTAAGAAAAGCCGGAATCCCTAAAAGGTTAGGGAGGTTGTCATTTTTTTGACTTATAGCCCTTAGGGGTTGTGATGACAAAGTGTTATTTTGGTAGTAGTGTGATTAAGAGGTCATTGATCAAGGGCTTGGGCGAGTGGAACAATCGGATCATTGGAGCTAACCATCTCTCGGCATCAAGGTAAGGGCAATAGAGGTTTTAAGCATGTTTGGCCGAATGTGGTAAGGGACTAAGTATTTGGTGTTACTTTGGTATTTAGAGTAATATTTTAGTGACTCAATTGTAGGCGCTCGTGTGTGTAGAGCTTGTCGAGGAAATCGCAAAACAGTGTGTAATCTATACCCTTCTATAGACTAGATCGGCAAAAGCCAAAAAAGCCGAAATCTTGAAAAGCGGTATTTTTGGGAACTTACGAGTGTGCGAATGCTCGTAAGAGGAAAGGGGTTATTAATTCTGGTATTCTGTGATGGTAAGACTGCAAAGTGCACCAATCCGTGCGTTTTGGAAATTTTGGGCTTAATGGGCCTAAAGTCGGTTAATGGGCCAACGGGCCCAACTCGGTAAGTATGTGCGGTAAGTGGTTCTGAATATACGTAAATAGTGAAAATATGCATGAAAACCCTAAGAATAGATAAATTACTAGATTACCCACATGTATGAAAATTACTGTTATACCCCTAGGTGTAAAATGACCTAAATACCCCTAGGGTTAAATTATGTCTGAAAAGCATGTTGACGATATTCTGTATGATGTATGACATGAATGTATATCTGTTGCATGGGGACATGGGTTATATTATGGAGGAAGCGTCCTGGTGGCTATGCCACAAATTATCTGTTCTGGTGGCTTTGCCACATATATCTCGCATCCGTGACTCTGTCACATTTTTCGTATCCGCGACCATGCTTTGCGTATTTCTCGTGGCGCGTGTAGCGGTTGGGTGGGTCGAGTAGTCTCCCACATGGTGAAAGGATGGTATGGGGAGCATGTGGTTGGATATGGGTTGGGCTTTTGCATAAGCATGATATGAATCAGATCTTGATTTGTTCGGGCCTATGGGCTTTAATCAAAATCTCTTGCAAATTTGAGGCCAATTTATTCGTCTCTGTGGTTTAAACCGATTTAGGCTATGGTTAGGATATTTACACACCGAGTTTTCCCAAACTCACCCTCCATTTTCATCTTTGCAGGTAATCCCCAACCATAGTGGGCTTGGAGTCGTGAGGATTCGGAGTGGCCACTTGTTTCCGCAATTCAGTTTCTTCCTGATGAACTGGACGTCTTTTATTTCATTTACGTTTTCTATGGGTTTTAAGTGTAATAAGGCCGCTTAATTATTGTTTTAAAGGTTTGATTTATATTCTGTTAGGTTAGGAATGATTTATGATAATTGGCAAAATGGACTAGCTCTAGGGCGCGTTTTCAAAAGCATAAAACGATTTCAAAATAACGCAATCACGAGTAAGACTTCCGCTAAACCAATATTTTTTTTAACTTAATCATTTTCTTAAGATGGACTTAACCAAAATAGTTTTCTCAAAATCATACGAGTTGTTAGAGTGTGGCAATGGCGGTGTGCATGTCTAGGATTGGATCCGAAGGGAGCTTGGTACTTAAGTAGTCCGACAGACTCACCTCCTCTTTTCCGGTTTCCTACCTAGTGCACAGCTTCTATTCACTTTAACCTACTTTCAAAAGTGTCTTTTACAAACACCAACTAAGTTTTCTAAATTAAGTAATACGGAATGTTTTGAACGCATCGATATGGCGCACTAGATCCGGTCATAACGTCTAGGCCGGGTTTAGGGTGTTACAACGTACCTGATCGGGATGACAAGAAAAGTACCAATACAAATAGAATAAAATTTAACACACTTTTTTTTTAAATTTCAATTTTTTTCAAATTTATTTTGAACTTTTTATTACTTACAAACTAACTTCAGGTGATGCTTCGAACGTCGGTACTTCTCATTTTAATAGCTCTGATACCAAATGATACGATCTGCCTCGGGGTGAGTCGAGTCGTATGCGAGTTTGCCTAATCGTCTATGAAGAAGTATCGTTCAGTTTGTTCAAAGAATGTTTTAAGTGAATAATGGCAGAAGCTATGTAAGAAGGGTTCAAAGATGGGTTTATGGGTATGAAGTTTATGTAGGTTCGGTTATAGAAAAATAATAAAAGATGGAAATAAATATAGTAATTGGATAACAAACAACAAATGTGAAGTGAATTGATGGTTCGATTATGATGAAACGAAAGGATGGAATGGAATGGAATGGAAATGATCTCAAAAACAAACACGAACCAATATTAGAAAATATTGACCCAAATGTTTATAAGTTTTCAAGGTGGTCAGATGGAGAATAGGAGAACCTCGACCCGCTACTTAGCAAAGTAGGAACCTTGGTATAAGGGTGAACACCACACTATTTGATAGTGATAAGTTCAGGATAAAAAAAGAAGGCAGGTTGATGCCACTAGTGACCTAGATAAGCCAACGAGTTCTTCAATGAAATATGAAAGAAAGAAATCTCACGAATTTCATATAAGTTCAATAGTGTTTTAAACTAAGCAAAAAGATCTCCTCAAAAGGCTGATTACACACATATTTATAAGGCTAGGAAAAGGCTAGTTGAATGGACACAAGTATTCATCTAAAAAGCTGAAATAAAGCTCAAGTCTCTTGGAATTCCTGAACCAAATAACTCCACCATTTAATTCACTTCAATTCAGCTACATAATTGACCTTGAATGCTTGAAAAGTGACTCTTGAAGTGTCCTTTGGTTAGCCGAATAGTCACCAACACCTTAATGGTGTTTTGAATGCTTGAATTAATTCTTTTGAAGTAGCAAAACGGTTAGAAGTTGAAAAGCTTGCTGCCAAATTTAAAGAAGCAATAATCCACTCTTTAAACTCTTTTAAATGATGTGTTAAATCTTCTTTGTAACAGCCCTCTCTTTTGTAACTGAAATTTCTTGAAAGGTCACTTTAATGAATGCATAACAACCTTTAATAATAATAGATGGGAGCTAAAAAGTCACCTGCAATTAACACATGTAACCGTCACATTTATTCATTTATTAAGCTTAAAACAAATTAACAACTAACTTAATTAAATGAACTAACACTTATGCATCATTTATTCCAGCAACTAGTTTAATTAAGAGAAGCATTATTAAATGAACTTTAACTCATGCATCAATAAATTATCCTAGTAACTAGATTAATTAAGAGCAACACTTATTAAATAAAGTTCAACAAAAACACTTATTAATAAATGTCCAGCAACTTATTTATTAAACTAAGATGCTTAAATGCATGATTTTAAAATGCAAACTAAATGAACAAATGAGTTACTTAATGCAAGACTTAATTTAATGAAGCTGACTTAAACTAACATAGGAGTTACATAATGCATGACTTTATTAAATGCAGAACACATAATGCATGTCATAACTAAAATAAATCATGTCCTTAACTAATTAACTATGAATGAACTAATTTATTCCAGCTTAATAAAATGCAATAATTAAAATTTAAAGATGAGCTCAAACGAGCTTATTCGAGCTGAATCAAGCTCGTTGAATGAGCACAAGAACTCATTGATCTGGATCGAGCTCAAATGAGCTGAATTTGAACTAGACGAAGCTTGTGAAGCTGGAAACAAACTGGGATCAGCTTGCCAGCTATGCAAGGCTCGACTAAGGAAACTTCACTGATGCGGTTCTCTGGGTGCACTCGCATCAAAACTCCCACGTCACCCGCTCTCTTGGTACAAAAAAAACCAATGTATTCCACCAATAATATGTAGAATCACGTAGCAAAGATATAACACATTTCAGACATTCATCGGGTGTGCAAGATAGTTCATCAAGTACTTGAATGGTGTTGTCCAACCAAAATTCAGCTTGCTCGGCATCATGACTATCAGTAGCTTTAAATTTAGTAGCCCCGTGCTTTCGAATTTTGTCAACTGGGGGCTTATTCAACCTCATCAGATCAATTACCGGAGGTATTGTGGGTGCAGGGGTTGTATTAGTTGGAAGTGGGGGTTATGGAGCAGCCGCATTAGTTCGAATGTATTGGTTAAACCAATCATTCATCATATTATAAAAGGCTTGTCTAGCCTCGTCATTTTGATTGCTTGCAATAGGTTGAGAGTCCATCGGCGCTGTCCCATGTGCGGGAGTAGGCGCTACACTCTCTACATCATTAGCTACCGCTCGATTGGGATCGGGATCCATTACTATACAAAAACACATTTTTAACTGTCAGAAATCATCACACTATCGTATTATCACTATATGGCATGTATAGCTAGACTCAAACATGCTACGTTAGTCCTAGAATTGACTAAACTGTAGCTCTGATACTGATACGAGCACGCCCCGTGAACTTTATCGGACAAGTCTGTCAAGCCAAGCATTGACATGTTAGCAAGCTGATTCCAGCTCGTTTCCAGCTCCACGAGCTCCGTCCAGCTCAAATCCAGCTTATTCAAGCTCAATCCAACTTGCCTGAGCTAATCCGAGCTTACTCTTAACTCATATTCAGCTCACGAGCTAAACCTTAGCTCAACTACAGCTTAGGAGTTTAATCTCAGCTCAACTTTAGCTTAAGGGCTAAAGCTTAGCTCATTTAAGCTCAAACTCGGTTTTAGACTTTAATGCATTAAATAAAATCTGAACATGATTATTTAAGCATCAAATTTGACTTATATTAATATTCATTTTAATATGTCATAGTTATTACATATTTTAATTATGTTCACATTTTAGCCGATTTAGTGCATGACATAAATGTGTTCACATTGTACTAAATTTATGTGTGTTCACATGATGTCTTATGAATTGTTTTATTTCTTGTAGGTGCAATGCTCATGGACGGCGCAATGAATGCTTGAAGAAACATCTCTTTTGGACATCCCACATGCATGAATGAACAACATTTAATTTGGTGCATGCATGACCAGATTCAAGGTGTTTACAAGTTCATGTATTTGTCAAATACATGAATGTACAAAATACATGAATGTTTGGGTTCAAATGCACATTCAGTTACATGAACGATGAAGATTCAAGCATGAATGTATCTAGAAGATCCAATCCCTTTGGACGGTACATATTCATGCATGGAAGGAAATTAATGCAAGTTCATGTAGGACTTGATGCAATGTATGAAGAGGTGCATGTAGAATTGGGGTTCAATGGACGGCATTTAAGGAAGTACATGTATTGGAGACGTTCATGCAAGTAAGGGATATTTAATGTTCATGTTTTTGAAGGTTCATGGACCGAATTTATGGAGGAACATACATTGGGACGTTTCATGCATGATCCATGCATTTTGAAGCTAACTATTCAAGTATTCAAGGTGTATTAAAGCTTCATTCGGCCAAGGGGGATGATGGAACAATAAAGGGCTGCACATTCATGGATATTCATGATTTTTCTTCTAGAATTATCTAGGTGTTTATGGCCGAATTTCTTAGCCTCTAAGCTTGTCCATTCGGCTACTTTTATTTAGGATATAAATATATGTTATTTCATTTGTAAGAGGGAGACATTTTTTTTTTCAGACTTTTCAATTAATGAAACTACTTGGAGAGGATCTTTCTCCCATATTTCGTTGAAGACTTGTTGGCCTATCTAGTTCTTAGTTGGTGTCAGCCTTGTTCTTCTTTTGAACTTATCACTCAATCGAGTGTGGTGTTCACCCTATCTTTGAGGTTCCCTTTTGCTAAGTAGCGGGTCGAGGTTTATCACTTTCATTCTCCACCTTGAAAGCCTATAAGCATTTGGGTCGATATTATCTAATATTGGTTCGTGCTTGCTTTTAAGAACCCTTGCTTCCATATCCATCATCTATTAACTTTTTTTTTCACTTTCCCTTCCAATTTAAACGAGCCTATACATATTATTCTTATCCATAAACCATCATTGAACCTTTATACATAGCTTCTGTCCTTTTTTCCTATCAACTTCATTCCAAAACTGAATTGAACGATACTTTCTCGTAGATGATCGGGCAACTCGCATACGACTTGACCCATCACCGGGCCGGTTTGTATCAGATACCAATAAAATTGTAACACGCCTAACCCGAATTCGATCGCCGGATTAAGGCTAAGAGGTATTACTGAGCTAAACATTTAATTATCTCATTCACATTGTCAATAAACATAAACAGAGATCGAGCTGAATACATATTGATGTTTAAGTTATACGCTATTTTCATATAGCCAAAATATTTACAGATATAAAACATAGTTATCATCAGCCTAGCCTATACATGCCATATCGAGACCAAATTATAACTGTACCAAAAAGATCGATAGTATGATGGACTGCTGACGATCCCCGAGACGGTGGCCAAAATCAACAATCTATAAAACAGAGAAATAAGGAATAGAGTAAGCTTTCGAAACTTAATAAGTTTTAAGCATTACAAGCAATTAAAGACCTATTGGAAATCGAAATATTCATTTAATCAACTTATTCTCAATTCAAACTACTTCATGGTTAAATACACATAACATATACATAGATTTCTTCTACTTAAAGTTCATACGATGCATTTAAATCAAATAATCTCATATTCACAATTATAAGTATCAATCATACATATATTCATATATATTCTTCTTTGATCCTAATGATTCATTTCGAGATCAATTCACCGATGAGTAAGTAATACGTACCTTAACATCTTAAATATATAGTACTTACTCGACGATGGTTTACCGCGGATATTCAATGTCGTAATCTTACTTAACTTACTGGCATCAAGCCTGTCAAGTCTTAGAACTTGAAACAAATTTTTAGCACAAGCTCATGGAATTTATACGGTATAATACCACTGAAGCTCGGGACTTTAGCCCGAATATATTTTCAGCACGTAGCCTGCGGACCTTAAGTCTGGATATAATTCCAGCATTTAGCCTGCGGGTCTTTAAGCCCGGATATTTACATCAAATATCATGCATATTTAATCATATATTAACACATCTCATTCAACATATCACATTAGTAGTCATTTGCTACATTCGGAAATAAGCTCCATACGAACACCATCATTTACATTTCGGTTCAAAAGTCGTACATCAATCTTACATATCCCTTTCACCATTCAAACTTAACCCATAGTAACCATATGACTATAAGTCATATACATAAGTTATTTATCACACAACTTAATTCAAGTAAAACCAAAAGGTCACAATTCATCTAATATGCACATATCAAGGCAATCATCAATTATATACTAAAGGTGACTACTCAAAACTTACCTCGGATATACTTGAACGGTTGCGAAAAGGCTACTCGATTGCTTTCTCTTTTCCCTTATCTGATTTTGATCCTCTTTGCTCTTGAGCTTAATTAAAACAAATAAATTTGTTTAATTACTTACTCAACTTTATTTCTTAGTAATCACATTTGACAATCATATATAACCTCAATACATATTATATTTTATAAAATATGCCATGACTCGATTTCATGCTTATTTAATCTATATCTAATTCACCTACACAAACAAAGATTCACATAACTTATCATGCTTCCTTATACATGAATTCAACCATATATCCGAATGTCTCTATAAGCACATGGTACATACATAAGGCATATATATATATACATACCTATATATGACTATCACAATTTAATCATTTACTCATATTTATGCACAACCGCATATACACATGCATATATATATAATGCATGCTTAATATCATATACTTTTATTTATTTTTCAAATTACATTATAGCTCTAAGACATATAGCTAACTTCGAATGTCAACTTATTAAACATTTACCTCATTACCAATTGCCATTTATCATCAATGCCGCACACACAAATACATACACACTCATATGCATACAATCCATTTATGATTAATATATAACCCATTCAGCCCTAACTACTCAAACTTAACCTTCATATTCAATTCCATTTTTATGACTGAATGTAGCAAATTCATATAGGTTTCACCTATGCCAAAACAATGACCGAACCATTTAATCATGCTTATGGTTGATTCTATCTTGCTCAAATCAAAGTCATAATTCACTTAAAAGAAATTCTAACCTTTCATACACTCATATCCAATGTTATAAGTAATGCCGAATGCCCAAACTTAACCAAACTCAAATTTTAACCTTTATCACTTTAATTAACCACAACCTATTCTTTAAAACCTCAAATACAAGGTAATTAACACCTATACACTTATACCGAATTAGCTAGCACTTATAGTCCTTAGCCGAAAGTTATTAAACTCAAGCCACCATAATATTTTTACTTATCACCTTCTATAATATTATCAAAATGGATTAATTATACTTATATATATATACTATCAAAGCCGAACATAATAATTTCACCTATGCATAACATTACTCACATTCCATTACGTACATTATTCAAAATCATACCCTTAAAATTCATATACAATGCCAAACCTTTAGATATTCAAACATCTAATTTATTCATTTCAAATCACCCAAACGGCATTTGCTCACATTTTAGCATTTAAATACAAAAAATTTGTTCAAGTCATTAAGCAAGTCCAAGTTCGGCTATTACACATATAAGTACTAGCAATTTAAATTTTTAATTAGTTCAAACTTCTCTCTTCAACAATTCTTCATCAAGCATAAAGGCAATAATCCAACCCCTTCCTTGTCAACCATAATCGAATGCTCAATTCATCACCCAAAATTCAAAGTTTTGACATGGGCTAAGTAAGAAACTTGATAATTAACTTAAAACAAGCTAAAATTTCAAAAACTAACATAATTTACTAACCTTCCTCAAGCTTAAAAGACCGAATGTCTTGCCTTTTTTTTCTTTCTTTCAATTCGGCTAAGAAGAACAAAGATGAAACTTTGTTTTCATCACCCCTTTTTCTCTTTTTTTTTTATTCATCAATATTATAAAATATAAAGCCATTTAGTTGCCATTAAACTAATAAATAATACATATATTTTATATTAAACATCAACATGGCCGGCCACTACATTAAAATGGATAATTTGACATGCAAGTCCATTCTTTTTATGTCATGCATTAATAGACCATTTTTAAATTAACCTATCACATTTCCAAAATGTCTCACATAAGTCCTATTTAATAAATTTCACATACAAATGACAAAATCAAAACATGAAACTTTCACACATGCATTTACACATATAATAAGCATAGAATATAACGGTTAATTATATTTTATGACTCGGTTTTGTGGTCCCGAAACCACTTTTCGACTAGGGTCAAATTAGGGCTGTCACAAAAATTCTTGTCGAAAAATAATTAATTTTTATAAAATAATTAAAGTGAACTTAAAATATGAACATGTTGAATTTTATATAATTTTATAATTATTTTTTTATGAATATTGGTTATTTTCGACAGATTTGCACAAAGGGCGAAAAATGGCTCGGCAGACACTACTAGAAGCACAAAACCGAGAAGCAATTTGAAGTATCGAGGCAAACTAAATTTCAGCCTAAGACGGTCCAAAATTATATTTATTAATTGATAATATAATTAATTTTAATTTATATCCAATTTAATTTGGGTTAATAAATTATTATTAATTAATTATGAAAAAGTGGTCCAGTTGAACCGAACTGCCCAAGAAATGGACAGCCCCAAACCGTCCCAAGAGCTGACCCAAATCAGCTTATTAGTTGATTACTTAAGCTTGCAAATAGGCCCTCGAAGACTTGCTCAAGTTGCATTCAAACCCCTCCACAATTGGTGGCTTTGTAGATATGCCCCAAGCCAAATTTAGCAAAGTTGAAACCATCAACCTAGCCACATGTGTGGCCAGCCAAGGGATGGCTCTTTGGCTTCTATTTTTAGCTAATTTCAGCAGCCATCTTCAGCTATAAAAACTCCCCTTGGCTGATCATTCAACATACCTCAAATCATTCACATCTTTTCTCTCTTCTCTCCACTTTCTCTCTTCTTTGCCATTCTAAATTCTCTTGCTCTCTTGCCAATTTCCTCCATTGGAAAGGGGGTGTTCATTGGCCATTTTGGAGAAACATTGAAGTGTTCATAGCAGCTTTGATCAACGAGGACAACAGAGAACGAAGAACGGAGTAAGCTAGTCAAGCCACGAAAAAACACCGGATTTGATTCTTGTTCCCTATCTCTTTAATTTTTGTTGTTGTTATGATGAACATATCTATGAATATTTATGTTGTTGGAGAAGTTAATTTAATCAATTTATCTTGAATTTAATTCCTGTTAGGTTGATTGCATTTCATCTTCTTAAATTGTTAAAATTGTGTTTATGTTGTTATAGGCCTCGGTAAGATGCTTGATTAAGTAAAATCATGACTAAGTTTAATTATTTAAATGGATTGAAATTGTAATTAATAGACACAGTACTTAATCAGTGCATATTTAATCATCTAAGGTAGCTGAGGGTTAAATTAGCAACAGTATCTGACGATACAATTGCCTTGCATAACTTGCAAGATTATTATGATTAAACTGTTTCAAGGTAAAGATACTTTGTTACCTCACATAGTCTTTTGTGTGCTTATTAAATCGAGTTAATTATTTGAATTGACATAGGGATATGTTTAAGAGATTATTTCAATTTAATAAGTATGTATGTGCTATAAAATATTTTCCTATCTAATTGATTGAATTGACATAGAGATATGTCCAAGAGATGAATGGATTTTGGTAGGTGAGTATGTTCATAAGTTAGCAAATTACCGAGTTGCCATGAATTTATTCGTAACAATATAAACATGATTTTAATAATTCTAAGATAAGAAATGTAATTAATCCAACACAATTATGTCATCTTGATTAAACTCATATTTTGAAATCGTGCGTTTGAGATTATTTATTTAGTTTACTTAGTTTAAAATCTTAGTTTTTAATCACCCTCTTCAAACAAAATATTTTTCTTTACCAAAGTGTTTTAAATAACATTCATAGTTCTTTTCACAGTCCCTGTAGGTACGATAACTCGACATTACTTGTCACTTTATTACTTGTTACGATTGTGTACACTTACACATTTCCGTCGTTCCAATGCTCCAGTGATCTCCAACCCTCTCGAGCTTCCGAGCACTATAAAATAGGGGAAAAATAAAATGGAGTAAGCATTACATGCTTAGTAAGTTCGTATAACGGAAACTAAACTTACCAATCCCGTTTATTAAATCTAAGCATACAATAACAAGTTTCCCATCCATTTGGCTAAATTGCCTAAACACATGCATCCAATCAAACATGTTAGTCACAAAGTTTACATATGTATCAAGTAAGAATAGATGAGCTCATCATGCAACACTCTTTCAAGACATTATCATTTCCTCTCATAATTCTCATGCCATGTTTGGAGTTATATGTCCAATGAATAATTGAAATTTCGATGGAGGCTCAAGTAGTACACTCGAGGTGTATGATTCCATAATCCGTCAATTCTTATTTGATGGTACCCGTTAGAGTACTTAATCAAGGAACTCACTCTCGAGCCAATATCGTATAACAGGATTACGAGTCCAGGCTAAATCTTTTATATAACGTATGCTCAGAAGAGTTCAATTAGGATTACGAGTCCAGGCTAAACTTTAATTGTAACGTATACTCGAGAGGTATTATATCAGGATTACCTGTCTGCGCTAAATCTTTTCTATAACAAGGTCAACAGGATTACTCGTCTGAGCTAAATCCCGTTCGCAACAAATGCAGGACCTTATTCATTTCAGGAAAGTGCATATAATCATCGAAATCCAATATTCAATCGGTACTTAACCCCTTTTCACCATTTTAAGCATGTATTGAATTTCCCATGATAGCAATTCAAGTAATGTATATCAATATAAATCACATTCCATACAACACAACATTCAATTAAAAATATTTACATGCCAGATTAAGTTACACGAACTTACCTCGACACTTGTTCGCGTTAGAAATCTACAAATCCGGAACCTTTTCTTTTCCTCAATCTAACCTTGAATCAGTGTTGTCTAAATCTATAATAAATGAGTTTAACCATCAATTTCACACATTTCATATTTAAATGGACTCAATTTACATCCTAGGTAAAATTACCATTTTGCCCCTAGTTTCCATAAATTTTTATTTTGTCACTAGGCTCGGAAAATGAAACTTGTGCAATTTACTCCCTATTCTAAGCCTAAAAAATCCAATTACAAATTTTATAGCACATATATTCATAAAAATTTAGAATTTTTCTTCAATTTCACAAGTTTTTATTTTAGTCCCTAAACCATGTTTCCATCAAAAATCACTTTGTAAAAGTTGTTTATCTATCAACAACCTTTCATTTTGTACCGTAAATTTTTAATTTTCAGCATATACATTCTTGACCCATTTTCCATACTTTTATAACTTTTCAAATTAATCCTTCAAATAGAGAGATTAAGCTATCCCGATTTTAAAAATATCAAAATTACTAAAAATGAGACAAGAAAACTTACCCAATTAAGCCTTGAAAGTTTCCCCTCTCTCTCCTAGGGTTTCCATAGAATTTTAGGTTGAAGATGACAAAAACAAGATGATATTTTCATTTCATCTTTTAATTAACTAAGTATTTTAAAATTTCTAATTTAGTCATTCCCCTTTTTCTATATTTCCATGGATGAGTCATAAAAAAATCTACATACTTCTTCAATGGTCTAACTACCATATAAGGACCTCTAGTTTTGATTTCCATAGCTATTTAATCCTTATAGCTACTAGAATTCAACTTTCACATTTTATGCGATTTAGTCCTTCTCGTAATTAAACACTTAATCGATTAAATTTTCATATCAACATTTTCACACGACATGCCTATTATAATATGGACCATATAATGAAATAAAAATAAACCTTATTTTTTGGTCGAATTTGTGGTCCCAAAACCACTGTTTCGATTTCACTGAAAAACGGGCTGTTACACATGTGGCTTTTATTAATTTTATTTTGTCATGTTCATGCATTGAGGACAATGCATCCCTTAGGTTTGGGGGTATGCTGTGCATATATACTGCATTGTCATAACATTAAATTGCCATTTAACTGCTAGATTATGTGAGTATATGGTTACCAATGATGTTCAGTGAGGATAATAACTCTTCTTTGTAAACTTAGAAAATAGGGTAACAGTTGTTTAGGCATATTTTGCATAGGACAGCTGTTGAAAATGACTTTCTAAAAGTAGAATAATTGAAATATAAATGCAATTAGGTTATAGTAGCATTCTTTGAATAAATTTAGGACTTCTTGACTTAATTTCAGCATAGTAATAGGGTATAATTTTTTCATGGTAAAATAATATGAATACTCCAATGTTTGAACCTATTGAGTAGGTCAGTAATATTTTGTTTGCTCCATTATATTTTTTACCAGAAAAATCAGTTCAAATATGAGTGTTTTTCTAAAAAAATATATATGTACATATTCTAGGGACACTCCACTGAATCTTGAGGCTAAATTGCTAAGAAGGTAGTTGTTTGCTCTATCCATCTTTTTGGTTAAAAGCTTTTATTTCATGAGTGATTTATATTCAAATTGTGACATGATATAATATGCAGCAAAATTATTCAAACCATTAACGGTAAATTGTTTCACATTAAAGAAATAGAAGATACTTGAGCTGAGAGTGATGTACGTGTGTCCATTTTGTGAACTTTGGCTACTTGTCTTCCTAAAGTTGCTTGATTTATTGGCCATTGATAGTTGTTACTAGTGATCCTCTCAATGATCTTGTAAGTCTCATTATAAGACTTAGACAAAATTGTACCATTCGCAAAAGCATCTACCATAAACCTTGTGTGTGTTGAGACCATTATAAAAAATCTTCAACTAGATGCAGTGTGGAATCCTATGATGGGGGAACTTATGAAGTAATTCTTTAAATCTCTCCCATGCTTCGTACAAGGATTCGTCATCCAATTGTTGAAAAGTGGTTATCTCATTTCGTAACTTAGCATTTTTGCTATGTGGGAAATACTTAACCAAAAATCTTTATGCTAATTCTTGCCATGTACATATTGAACTTGGTGGGAACGAATTAAGTCATGCTTGTACTCAATCTCACAATAAGTATGGAAACAACTTCAACCTCAATGCGTCTTCAGTTACATCGGCTCTCTTAAACGAATCACTCACCTCCATGAATAATCAAAGGTGAAGGTGTGGATCTTTCATGGGCATTCCACTAAACTGGCCCACCGTTTGGAACATTTGTAACATCACTAGTTTCAATTTAAATTGTGGAGCCTCAATCTCCGGTCTTTTAAATCCTGGATTTAATTTATTGAAGAGTGGCATAGCGTACTGTCTTAAGGCATGACCCCTATCATCAGCAATAAGGATTGGATTATGCATATGATTGGTTCCATTTCCTTGTCCATCATTTTGATTTCCAAGGTCCATCTCGGCTTGTCTTTGAGCTGATCTTTCACGTCTTCTCTATTTAAATGTCAACTCTATCTTAGGGTCTACAAGTAATAAATCGATAATTCGATTTATGCTCATGAACACTTGAAAATAAATAACAAAAATAAAGAATAAAGAATAAATTAGTAAGGTTAGAAGTTAGATAAAAATGAAATAAAAACCAAATTAAAAAGTATAATTTCACAAAAATGATTAAGGCAACAGTCCCCGGAAACAACACCAAAAACTTATAACACTCAGTTTGTGCAAGTGTACACAGTTGTTGTCAAGTAATAAGTAAATAAAAGAGTTATCGTCTCCACAAGGACTGTGTTTGTTGAGTGATGGGTGATTGACTAAATTAAATTATCTAAATGCAAGATTGATCCTTAATGCAATTTAAACTAAATGTGAAGTATTGAATGGAATGTATGAATAAATTTAGCAAAAACACAAACTTCAGCTATCAATAACATGAATAGGCTAGGATAATTACATCATTGAACTTAGCTTATTTTTTTCATGCTTAACAATGTTTAGAAATTATTCCATGGCAACTCGATCTTTCATGAGTTTGGAAACCAAATTAACTCATTTCAAAATATTTTACTTAGTAAAACATGCATTTTACTTATCATATTAAACTAAGGGTTTCTTAGGAATCGTGTGAAGTAACAGGAACAGGTTAGGTTTGAAACAGTTTAATCACATAAACTTAAAAACTATACAAGATAATAGAGCTCGTTAAAGTTATTATGGAACTTTAATTTAGTCAAGTTACGATCTAAATTAAGCATGCACATTTCAATTATTGTGTGCACTAGTCATCATCTCATTAGGATCGCTCGCTAATTCTAATGCATCCAATAACATATGAATGAAATGCATACTTGAGTTTAATTGAAAACATGATCGACTGAGGCACAAACACTATAGACATGATTTAAACAAACTTCATTAAATAAATGCAATCATCCTAGCTAAATATAATTAAGCTACCATTGTTGATGACAAGATAATAAAACACATTGCAAACATGATTAAAATAAAAAAAACGAAGTAAAGGAAGAATAAACTTTATCGAATCAGTAGTCTCGTGAACTCTAATTAAAGATGTTTTCCTCTGATCCTTGTGTTGCTCCATTGCTAATGAATCCTCAAGGTGGCTGGCCAAGAGATAATCTTATCAAGGTTTATGGCTAAGAAAGAAAATATGGGATGTTATGCATGGAAATGAAAAGAGGAAATGAGAAAATGAATGGTGATTAAGAGATATGAAGAATAAAGGATGCAGGGATGAGGGAAATAGGGAATGAGTGGGGATATTTATACTTTAAGTAGATGGTAGAGTTAACTAAAAATATGGATTGAAATCCCTCTATTTTCACCATTGCTTGGCCAACCACATTTTGTGGAAGAAGGTGGATGATGGTTCCTTTATTTGAGCATATGGAATCATGCTAAATTTAGGCATGGATTGGACAGTTTCAAAGGCAATCTTTGTGTGCTGATTTCTAATGATTCTCCAAATGTAAGGACCTTCAGTAATTATCCCGAAATAGATTTTTGGGAAGCCACCATGCTTGTGCCAAATTTGGGCTTAACCTCCCTTATTGGACAGTTCTATGACCCATTAAATAATCAGACTTGTCCACCATGTAGCATCATTTTAACTAGGTCAAAATAACACCTTGTTGACACATTTAGCATGGTGTTTCCGTCCAACATAGGAAATAAATAGCTTATGTTCATGCAACTTTATAATAAGCTATTTATTAAATCAATTTCATTGACCCACTCCACAATTAAATATAACACATTAATAAATAACATGAAATAATTTAATTTATGCACAAAATTCATGTAATGAAGCACAAATTTGTATATTTTAAATATTCATGTCCATTATCGATGTTTAAGAAAAATTCACTAAGTTAATTAAAAAATACTTGGGATTAGTATTATTTTTAAGTACAAAGATGGTAAAAGCTACTAGAAAAAACCAATATAAATTAGAGTTTACAAGGATCTTCTTCGAAATATCGTAGTTGTAACAACCCGTTTTTCAGAGTTGTTGAAAACAGTGGTTTTGGGACCACAAATCCAACGAGTAAGTTCGTATAATTAGTATTTAAATTATACAAGTCAATAATAATTTTTAAATTGAATTTTAATTTGATGAATTGAACTAATTGAATTAAAAATTAATATAAGTGGTTTGGTTCAAATGTAACACCCCAAACTTGGCCTGGATGTTATGGCCAAATTTAGCGATGCCACATTGAAGTGTTTTTCATAAAGCATGATATCGTTTGAAAAGCCCAATCTTTATTAAGCCTCTTTGTGTGATCTAAAAGATGGTTTTAAGAATTGCGTCACTATCAAAAGTATTTACTTTAAAACGTTTATTAATTTCAAAATCTTGTTTGTAGCGGAAGCTTTTTAAAATAGTTGTGTACTAGCGTTTACTTGTAAAATGTTGTTTTCTTGCGGTAACTCTTATAACCATTTACGTATTTGTGGTATTTTAAAAAACTTTTATCTTTTGAAAACCCGTGTCCTATTACTAATAGTTAAGAATCAAAACAAATAAATCCCAAACTAAAAGCTAAAAATTTAGAGAGGCCTTATTACAAAAACAAATACCCAAATCAAATTACTTATAATTTAAAAATCCAATAAGGAAATCTGTGCGGTTGTGTGGCCACCTCTGAGTCCCTCACAGCACCGATCTGCCTAAGGATTACTTGCACAGATAAGCAGAAGAGTGAGTTTACAAAAAGTTAGTGTGTAATCCCTTAATAAGCAAATAGTCAAACATACAGTGAGTAAAAGCAGTCTGGGCCTAAGCCCATATCAGTAACAATTCGATTTCAGTTAGGGCCTTAGCCCAAGACAGTAACAGTATCAGAGTGGGCCTTAGCCCATTTTAGAATCAGAATCAGTGTGGGCCTTCGCCCAATTCAATAACAGTCACAGTACAGATATGCAGTCAGAAATCCTACCCAACCAGCCTCTACACACCACTTCGTCCAGCCCTACACACCAAAAATAGCACCGGTTGCAGCACTAAGCAAAAATTGCAGCAGAGCTACCAATACAGCACACTTCCTCCAAATATAATGAACCCATCCCCATGCAATATGTCATGTCATAATATCAAACGTGTATGCAAAAATGTCAGGCTCAATTACCGTCATTTATCACTAGGGCATATTTGTAACACCCATTACCCATACCCGAGGCCGGGATAAGGTACGAGGCATTACCGGACAAAGATAAAAACATTAAACTAAAATACGGGCCATAAAATTTGTATCAAATTCAAACTTTTTGCATTTAATCATAAGGTCCCTAATACAAACCTACGAGGCCCAAAACATACTTTAGAAAGGGTTCGGGACTGAACCAGGAACTTACGAAGATCTTGGAAATTTCATGCTTTAAGGCTCCACATGCCCGTGTCCCAAGTCGTGTTCCATACACGGCTGAGACACATGGTCGTGTCTGCCTGTGTGGAATATACCTAGGCTATTTTCCAAGCTTTGGTCAACCTTAATCTCTTACCCACTTATACAAAATCAAAAGCATATAACATGGTATTCATTTAATGATTAAACAATCTCAATTTAAACCACAAACATAGCATTTGTATGTCATCATACATGTGTCTCTCATAGTTATTTTACCTTGTCTATTATAGTACCACTTATACATTTACACCAAGATTATCATCTTACCACTTCACTTAATCATCAAGCATTCATATTTAAAGCTAGATCATATCTTTATAAAATACCACAATTCAGATCATGTGAGAATAACATGTTTGCCTGAAACATTTCAATTCAACTCCATACCCAACAAGCATTACATTAAGACTAGTCATATATTTATATATATATATACATGTCATGACACATATCATTCTCTTTCTATTTTCTTATAAACACATATCATTTATTTCATTATATCAATATTTCATATACCATAGTTTCCATGTATTCCACATATATTTATTTTCCTCCTCCTCCTCTCCATTCCACATCCTTAATGTATAGAGCATTCTTGTAAGTACGATTTCACAATTTACTAATAAATGCTCACATCAAACTGTCCACACGAGTCATAGTAACTTACTTATTTACAATTCGAGCTACAGAGCTCGAAATTAAGCTCCGTAAATTTTATCTGAAACTAGACTCACATATCTTTCCACCATAAAATTTTCATAATTTTTGGTTTAGCCAATTAGTACAGTTTATTAGTTAAAGCCTCCCCTGTTTCAGAGTACAACTACTCTGACCTCTGTGTACTACGAACCAAATTTCTCCCTGTACAGAATTCCAACAACCATGCCATTTATTTCCCTTAAAAATAGACTCAATAAGGAATCCATGCATGTAAGATATGACTCTTAATAATTTTTTTACAATTTATGGTGAATTTATAAAGTCAGAATAGGGGATCTCGAATTCATTCAGACCCTGTTTCACAAGAATTCAAATATCACACAATATAGAATTCTTTTGCTTCTCCTGTTTCTTTCATGTGAAAATAGACTCATTAAGCTTTATTTTCATATATCATTTGCATTTTTATTCAACTTCCACAATTTTTAGTGAATTTTCAAAGTCATGCAACTGCTGCTGTCCAACACTATTTTACGACTAAAATTCATTCTTACATAATTCCACTTAATCCGTTTTGTCTTATCAAAGTTCACCAAACTATCGAGCACATTGCTCATAATTTTCATAAACATATACCTACACTATTTCATCACAAAACTCACAAAGCAGTACATAGTAAGTCTCCCGTTGAACACTTCGGATCAATCCTCTATACTTGGTGGTTTCAGCACATAGCTCCACCCATCATAAAGTTCGGCTCTCTTGTACACACGGTGAACACTTAGTACCACCGATGTGACCTAGCCAGTTTATCTCGTAGCTCTCTTGTCTACATGGTGTCCTTCACCTGGAACCACGCATGCGACCTAGCTACATATATCCCGTAGCTCTCTTGTCTACATGGTGTACACATAGTATCACCCGTGTGACCTAGCTACATCATAATGTCTCGTAGCTCTCTTGTACACATGATGTGCACTCAGCACCATACATGTGACCTAGCTACATACCATCTGTATCATCCAATCTTTCCGAAGGTTCAACAGGGATTTCTCTCTCTTTTCCAACAATTTCACCAATCAAATAATTATCCACAAACATATTTCCAATATTATTATAAAATATCATAATACAAGTAATATTGATGTATTACTTACATATAAACTTACATCTCATTTAATATCAAGGCAATAACATTAAATTACACATTGCCTTATTAAAAATCATATGAACTTACAATTTCGCATAATATCCATAATCATAGAAATCACATTTATGTATGATAATTCAATGCACTTCATGTACCATAGACATATTTTTAAATCAATTCATAAACTTGGCACCATAATCATTTAATTTAACATAATTCAATTAATTCACTAAATTTAACTTTCAAATATAAATTACAGCATTATTGCTTTATTATTATCATACCAACTTACATACTTTCAACACCTCGGATATCATAGTAAATATTCAATTTTACATTGAAACATGCATAAATTAATGCTTATTATACATATTAACTTACCTCGATACTAAAACGGCCATTTTACCAACTTTCTCAATTTTTAATTTTTCTCTCATTCTAGTTTCAAATCTCATTTTTCGGGATCTAAAACATCATATTTTACTTATTTAAATAATGTACTATTCAAAACAGTCCTTAACTCAAACTTTGGAAAAATTACAATTTTGCCCCTAAACTTTTGCATATTTACACTTTTTCCCCTAGGCTCGGGAATTAAACTTCATCCCTTATTCTTATGTTTTATGACATGCTGATCACTTTTCCCTTCTATGGAAACATCAAATTCTCACTCTAACATATACTTATAACTATTAGGTATTTTTACCGATTAAGCCCTTTTACTCATTTTCACTCAAAACCGAGTAGCACAAGTTGTTTAACATAATTTAAAACCTCATATGCTATCATAAAACATCAAAATAAACACATTTCACCTATGGGTATTTTTCCAAATATGAACCCTAGCTTAAATTATTGCTAGAATAAGCTTAATCAAATTATCGGGATTCCAAAAACGTAAAGAACTTGAAAAACGGGGCTAGAACGGACTTACTATTGAGCTTGGAAAGCTTGAAAACCCTAGCCATGGCTTCCCCCATGCTAATTTCGGCCTCCATGAAGAAGATGAGTAAATTTTGGCTTTATTTTCCCTTTTTATTTCTTTTAATTACCAAATGACCAAAATGCCCTTCCTTACTAAACTTTCAAAAATTCCATCCATGTCCAATTTTTGTCCATAAATTAGAAATTGGTCAAATTCTATTTAAGACCTCCTAATTAATATTTCAAAGCAATTTCATACTAGAAACTTCTAGAGTGCAAGTTTTGCAACTTATTCAATTTAGTCCCTAACTTCAAATTGAGCACTTTATGCATAGAATTTCTTCACGAAATTTTCACAGAATCATGCAATCATATCATAGACCTCAGAATAATCATAAAATAATTATTTCTATCTCTGATTTTGTGGTCCCGAAACCTCTGTTCCAACTAGACCCAATTTTGGGCTATTACAACTCTCCTCCCCTTTAGAGATTTTCGTCCTCGAAAATCTTTCTAGAGTGAGGTTTAGTATCTTTCGCATAATTTCCAGCATTACTAACTAATTTTTTTTAAGACGATACTTTCAGAAACACTGTGTCATCAATTTGAATCCCAAGATAACTCAGTCAACTCTGATATTTCTCTAACTCTGTCCTTCACTTGTCAACCATTCTCAGTCTCTGGTCGTATCTATAATTATTTTATCACTGAACTCTTTGATTCCACACTTAGGAACTTAGTCAACATAATTGTCATGAATTTCCGTTATTTACACCTCATCGGTAAGGGGGTGAGGTCGTATAGTCTCTAACTCGATTCTGACATATATCTATATGACACATTCTCTCTTTTTTTTTTTTTTTTTCTTATCCACATATATCATTATAATCATACTATCCACTTCAAACAATTTATTATTCATATCTGTCTTACATAAAATTTCCAATTATCTCATTTTAAACAAGTGCACTCACTCATACATTCTATGAATTTTGAATAACTTTAGTCATCACATTTACTCATTAATTTAGTCAAGCATGCAACAACATATGAAGGCCAAACAAATATGAATAAATATATCACTATATAAACTTTCATCTCACATATTATCACATATACATATATCACGAATTCTTATTCATACCTTTCCGAGTTTAACACATCATAGCTACACTTTATTCAAATACTTCAATATCGCTATCAAATGGTCAGATGTAGCTCGGTTGGAGAATACTTCGTTTTCAACAAAATGGTCCTCATTAGTGTCGGGAGACATCACATTATCACATATTTGTGGCATGTATAACTAAACTCTCACACTTGCTATGTTAGTCCGAGAATCGACTAAACCTGCTCTGATACCACTAAATGTAACACCCCTTACCCGTACCCGAGGCCGGGATAAGGTACGAGGCATTACCGGACAAAGATAAAAACATTAAACTAAAATACGGGCCATAAAATTTGTATCAAATTCAAACTTTTTGCATTTAATCATAAGGTCCCTAATACAAACCTACGAGGCCCAAAACATACTTTAGAAAGGGTTCGGGACTGAACCAGGAACTTACGAAGATCTTGGAAATTTCATGCTTTAAGGCTCCACATGCCCGTGTCCCAAGTTGTGTTCCATAGACGGCTGAGACACATGGTCGTGTTTGCCTGTGTGGAATATACCTAGGCTATTTTCCAAGCTTTGGTCAACCTTAATCTCTTACCCACTTATACAAAATCAAAAGCATATAACATGGTATTCATTTAATGATTAAACAATCTCAATTTAAACCACAAACATAGCATTTGTATGTCATCATACATGTGTCTCTCATAGTTATTTTACCTTGTCTATTATAGTACCACTTATACATTTACACCAAGATTATCATCTTACCACTTCAGCTTAATCATCAAGCATTCATATTTAAAGCTAGATCATATCTTTATAAAATACCACAATTCAGATCTCTGTGAGAATAACATGTTTGCTGAAACATTTCAATTCAACTCCATACCCAACAAGCATTACATTAAGACTAGTCATATATTTATATATATATATATATACATGTCATGACACATATCATTCTCTTTCTATTTTCTTATAAACACATATCATTTATTTCATTATATCAATATTTCATATACCATAGTTTCCATGTATTCCACATATATTTACTTTCCTCCTCCTCCTCTCCATTCCACATCCTTAATGTATAGAGCATTCTTGTAAGTACGATTTCACAATTTACTAATAAATGCTCACATCAAACTGTCCACACGAGTCATAGTAACTTACTTATTTATAATTCGAGCTACAGAGCTCGAAATTAAGATCTGTAAATTTTATCTGAAACTAGACTCACATATCTTTCCACCATAAAATTTTCATAATTTTTGATTTAGCCAATTAGTACAGTTTATTAGTTAAAGCCTCCCCTGTTTCAGAGTACAACTACTCTGACCTCTGTGTACTACGAACCAAATTTCTCCCTGTACAGAATTCCAACGACCATGCCATTTATTTCCCTTAAAAATAGACTCAATAAGGAATCCATTCATGTAAGATATGACTCTTAATAATTTTTGTACAATTTATGGTGAATTTATAAAGTCAGAATAGGGGATCTCGAATTCATTCAGACCCTGTTTCACAAGAATTCAAATATCACACAATATAGAATTCTTTTGCTTCCCCTGTTTCTTTCATGTGAAAATAGACTCATTAAGCTTTATTTTCATATATCATTTGCATTTTTATTCAAATTCCACAATTTTTAGTGAATTTTCAAAGTCACGCAACTGCTGCTGTCCAACACTATTTTACTACTAAAATTCATTCTTACATAATTCCACTTAATCCGTTTTGTCTTATCAAAGTTCACCAAACTATCGAGCACATTGCTCATAATTTTCATAAACATATACCTACACTATTTCATCACAAAACTCACAAAGCAATTACATAGTAAGTCTCCCGTTGAACACTTGGATCAATCCTCTATACTTGGTGGTTTCACACATAGCTCCACCCATCATAAAGTTCAGCTCTCTTGTACACACGGTGAACACTTAGTACCACCGATGTGACCTAGCCGATTTATCTCGTAGCTCTCTTGTCTACATGGTGTCCTTCACTGAACCACGCATGCGACCTAGCTACATATATCCCGTAGCTTCTTGTCTACATGGTGTACACATAGTATCACCCGTGTGACCTAGCTACATCATAATGTCTCGTAGCTCTCTTGTACACATGATGTGCACTCAGCACCATACATGTGACCTAGCTACATACCATCTGTATCATCCAATCTTTCCGAAGGTTCAACAGGGATTTCTCTCTCTTTTCCAACAATTTCACCAATCAAATAATTATCCACAAACATATTTCCAATATTATTATAAAATATCATAATACAAGTAATATTGATGTATTACTTACATAGAAACTTACATCTCATTTAATATCAAGGCAATAACATTAAATTACACATTGCCTTATTAAAAATCATATGAACTTACAATTTCGCATAATATCCATAATCATAGAAATCACATTTATGTATGATAATTCAATGCACTTCATGTACCATAGACATATTTTTAAATCAATTCATAAACTTGGCACCATAATCATTTAATTTAACATAATTCAATTAATTCACTAAATTTAACTTTCAAATATAAATTACAGCATTATTGCTTTATTATTATCATACCAACTTACATACTTTCAACACCTCGGATATCATAGTAAATATTCAATTTTACATTGAAACATGCATAAATTAATGCTTATTATACATATTAACTTACCTCGATACTAAAACGGCCATTTTACCAACTTTCTCAATTTTTAATTTTTCTCTCATTCTAGGTTCAAATCTCATTTTCCGGGATCTAAAACATCATATTTTACTTATTTAACTAATGTGCTATTCAAAACAGTCCTTAACTCAAACTTTGGAAAAATTATAATTTTGCCCCTAAACTTTTGCATATTTACACTTTTTCCCTAGGCTCAAAAATTAAACTTCATCCCTTATTCTTATGTTTTATGACATGCTGATCACTTTTCCCTTCTATGGAAACATCAAATTCTCACTCTAACATATACTTATAACTATTAGGTATTTTTACCGATTAAGCCCTTTTTACTCATTTTCACTCAAAACCGAGTAGCACAAGTTGTTTAACATAATTTAAAACCTCATATTCTATCATAAAACATCAAAATAAACACATTTCACCTATGGGTATTTTTCCAAATATGAACCCTAGCTTAAATTATTGCTAGAATAAGCTTAATCAAATTACTGGGATTCCAAAAACGTAAAGAACTTGAAAAACGGGGCTAGAACGGACTTACTATTGAGCTTGGAAAGCTTGAAAACCCTAGCCATGGCTTCCCACATGCTAATTTCGGCCTCCATGAAGAAGATGAGTAAAATTTGGCTTTATTTTCCCTTTTTATTTCTTTTAATTACCAAATGACCAAAATGCCCTTCCTTACTAAACTTTCAAAAATTCCATCCATGTTCAATTTTTTTCCATAAATTAGAAATTGGTCAAATGCTATTTAAGACCTTCTAATTAATATTTCAAAGCAATTTCATACTAGAAACTTCTAGAGTGCAAGTTTTGCAACTTATTCAATTTAGTCCCTAACTTCAAATTGAGCACTTTATGCATAGAATTTCTTCACGAAATTTTCACAGAATCATGAAATCATATCATAGACCTTAGAATAATCATAAAATAATTATTTCTATCTCTGATTTTGTGGTCCCGAAACCTCTGTTCCAACTAGACCCAATTTTGGGCTATTACAATATTAATCATTTTACCTCATAGGGGTATAACGATCATTTCATCAAATTAGGGTCTAGATATACTTACCAGCCCAACAGTAGGTCCATAGTCGTCTTGGGCGACCCATGCAACCTTAACAGTCAAATAGTGAAAATGGGCCCGAAGCCCATAATGCGACCCATGTGGGCCCACACGCCCGTATGGCCCACTAAGCCCAAAAATGGCCTTGGCCTTTCAGAATACACAGCCTAGCCCAATAATCTCCACACATCTGTGTGGTTTACCCATGTAGGGCCCACGAGCCCGTGGGGCCCACATGACCCATTTCGACCCAACGTGGCCCAAAATGGCCTAAGCCTATGAAATCGCTTATGGTGGCCTCTGTGATCAAATGTCCACGTTTTACGCATTTATTTTACCACGCAAGTGAGTGCACGCTCGTGTAGCGTCATTTGACATAGTTTTTCAGCTTTTACCGGTTTACGATTTAAGCAGTGTGGTTACACACCTGATTGCGAAAATGCGCAACTAGACCACGAGCACTCCAACCTATATCAACAAAAGCTTCGGTTAGTAGCCTAACAATCGAGTTGGAGCGAACCTTACTTAAAGCCCTTATCCAAAGTATTACCTAACACTTGTCTAAACCATTCGATTCAAGCTTGCCCACTTACTTCGTTGCAAGAGCCTAATCCTTATGCCTTAGAGACTACTTGTATACCAATCGAGCCTTATCAACTGACAAACAAAAGAACAGTTTTGAACTCGTCAAAAGGTCACTTACCGAAAACACAGAGTCCGGATTGGGAGAAAGGAACAATCAGCTATCACCCACACAAGTCGAAAGTACACAGAAAGAGGCACACCCCTAGCAGTAATCGGCAAAGGGAAGAAGATGTTAGACGAAAGATCATACCAGTAGAGAGAAACTAGAATGAGCCAAGTGTACTTACCGGTTTATCAGAGAACACTTGCAAAGCTGAAAATAAACTAGGGAGAGGTATATGTAGTAGCGGTTAAAGTATTAAGATGGAAGGATGACAAGAGGAGAGAAGAAGAATGAGGTATTCGGCAAGCGAACAAAAAGGAGAAGGACAAGAATCGGTTAGCAACAGTCGAAGGGTCTAAGAGACAGAGAGGGGAGTATTCGGCCAAATGTATCAACAAAAAGAAATGGTGATTGATGAAAACCAAATGAGAGGGGAAGAATGGTATTCGGTTAAGGGCAAAAAGGAGAACACGAGAGGGAGCGATTTGCTACAAAAGTAGGGAAGAAGAGAAGTCGATCTAAAGAGGCTCTGTAAAGAAGAGCAACCCGAGATAAACCTAAAGTGAAAGCTACCCGAGTGATCAACAATATTCGGTCACAACAACAGAAGAGAAAAAGAGAAAACAAAGTTTCTAGCACAATTTCGGCACCCCAGGAGTAAAAGTCCAAAATGCAAAAAAGGAAAGAGCTTCCAAAATTGAAAGTTTTGAGGGAAGTCTGACTTAGCTGGAATTCTGTGTACCTACTACCTAATTTCGGTACAATTCTACCACCTTCAAATCCCACAAAATCCTCCTAAAATCACTCTACCATTATCTCCTCAACCACCCATTCAAACACTTTTCAAACACCTCAATTTCGGTCAACCTAGGACACTTCCACAGCACTTGCAGCAAAATAAGATGCTCCTTCTGCATCGCCAAGCCTCGAACCTCAGACCCAAGGCACACTCCACATGCCACTTACCACTAGGCTAGCAGGCCATTTTTTTTCATGTTTTACCCATTTTTATTTAAAAACCTACTGCCTAGAGACAATGCTTATTCCTTTAAAATACAAAACCTTTTGCACCTGCCTAGGCTTGAACCCAAGACTTCTCAGACTCTTCCCAAGACACTTAACCACTGAAGTAGACACACATTTGTGTCACTTTCTTGCACAACTAAATATTTATGTGCAGCCTCCTAACTGTTCCCATACTCAAGACTTAATACTTCTAGGCCCAAAATTTGGGGCGTTACATCAAAAGTCAAGTGGTTATTGAAAACGAAGTATTAGGACCTTATTTTTGTAAATTAAAGTCATAAATATTTTTATTAAATATTGACAGAGTTGTATTATATGTGAATTGAAGTTTGGTCGGGGTAATTTTGATGATTTACTATTAAATTAAGGTAAAAGAATTAATTTGTAAAAGAGGTAAAAGTTATCCATTGTAGATTTTAAAATATCTAAGGGATTAATTTGGCAATTAGACCATTGCCAAAAGTCCAAGCGGTGGTGGATGGTAGTCATTCCACTAACCTTTGGGATATTTATTCATTAAGTCCTGATTAGTTTAAGGTTAAATTGTAATTAAGTTATTTAATTAGCATTTAATATAATTGAAGGACAAACTGTGTAGTTGGACCTTCCTTAAATGGCCTAATAATAGGAATGATGTAGAATTATCTAGACTGTGGTAAATTGCATTTAGATCCTAATTAATTAAAAAAGACTAAATCGTAAAGGTTGAAAAAGATGGCTTTATTAGTTAAAAAGGGGAAATTAAAGGACTAGAATGCTAATTAAGCCATTAATGGCTATAGTGGATGGTTTATGTGATTAATTAAATGAATTTTTAATTAAAATCAAATGACTTAATGGCAATTTTGTAAATAAGCTAAGAATTTTCAAATTAAAAGTTAAAATGAAACATTTTCTTCTTGTTTCTTCCTAAACAAAAATCGAATATCCATTTTTGAAGGGGTGAAAGCTTCGGTAAGCTAGGGTTTTCCAAATAAGTAAGTAAACCTCGTCCATTTTTTAGTAATTTTTATGTTTTTGAGCTTGTATTAGTTTAATCTAGTAACCCGAGGACAAATTTTAAAAATTGTCAAATGTTTTGGATTATGTCATTGATGAGTTTATGTTATTCATGAAGTTTTATGAAAGATTATTGAGTTTTATTGTTAGTTAGGACTATTTTGTAAAGTAGTTTTTGATGATTTTAACGTTTAAGGACTAAATTGTTGAAGTGGTAAAATTACTTGTACTTTGTGTATAATAAGTGCAAATAGGGTTGTATGGAGACCTTTGAATAAACGGTCAAGGTGGGTTTTAAATAAAAATGGTTAAATTACATATTTTGGGCTTAGGGACTAAATTGTATAAAAGTAAAATGTTGGGGGAAATTTTGTAAAAATGTCAAAAAGGACTTAATTGCATAAAATGAATTAATTTTTCTATTATAATTATTGAATTGAATGGAATTATTATTATAGATCAAGAACGAGTGGAAAATCGAGGAAAGGGAAAAATTACGAAATAGCCCCTGTATTTTGTCGTTCTGCAATTTAGTCTAGAAAGTTCGTTCGGTTTAAATTTAGTACATTTTTAAATGTATTATTTTCCTTAATTGTATAATGTTTGAATTATATTGATGTGTGTAATTGAAAATGAAAATAATGAATTGACACAATGTCGATCATTGATTGAGCAATTCTGGACCGTTACTGCAAATCAGTCCTGTAAGTTCATTCGGCTTGTAATTTAATGTCTATATGAATTGTATGATGATATGATATGAAATAGTGGATATTAATTGTTCTATTGATGATGTAAATTTGTTTGGAAAATGTCATTAAATTTTAGTACTTGGGCCGGATGAACGAGAGATAGAGTACAACTGAATGATGGTGTGTTATGTGGGGTTGGAGTGGAGATTGATATGGCATGCTTTTTATATTCTTTCCGAGTATACCGGGTTTCAGCATTTTTTGTGAACTCTCGTGTTATACTATCTTGTTTTGGTGTGTTATGGGGGTAGATGTATAGCCTATGGGCTAGGCACTTAGTATCGAGGCGTGTTATTGGTTGGATTACCTCTCATGAGCATTTGGCATGTTTCAATTGGACTACTTCTGTACTCATATCTGTAAGTCATTCATCAGGTCATAAATTATTATATTATAACTTGTTAATGACTTTGAATGGCATGACATGTACTTGACATCTTGAATTGACTTCATTGTGAATATGTATGTTTTCCCGGAGATTATTATTTAAGCTTTGAATTGAAATATGCAATTTACCTGTTTGCAATTGTGGATGACAAGAAACATGTGTTGTTGAATAATTTTTTATTTGATTGTTATATTTACTTCGGTAAGATTTATTGTTTCTGTCCGTCGAACTTACTAAGCTTCAATAAGCTTACTTGTGTTAATATCTTTTTCCTGTAGATACTTTTGAAGGTTGGATGATTGGATTGGCACTCAAGTCACATTATCCATTCAATTTCGATAGTTTTTGACCGTTTATTTTGGATTATATGGCATGTAATAGGCTTGTTATGTCATTAGTTTTGTTTTGGTATGTAAATATACAAAGTGTGCCTAAATGCAAGTTGAAAATATAAGCATCATTACAATGATTTTGATGTTTATTTGGTAAATGTTTAGTTGATATCTTATTATGAGTTATGAATGATGGAAGATGTCTTTGGTACAAAATTTTAACATATGTATGACTAATAGGTTATATTGAATTGTTATGAATTGAGGTGCTTATGATAGGCATATTGGTTAGAAGTGCGAATTGGTATGTTTTTGGTTGATGATTTAAATTGTTGTATAAGTGTGTATAATTGTGGTACCATTAAGGGTACCATATTGGTTAGGCAATTAAGATGGATGAATAAGCATGATTTGAGCATCTTTAATAGCATTTTGAATAGGTTTAATGGCTGGAAAATGGATTGCTTAGTGTCCAAGAAATCCTGAAATGGTAAACTTGATGTTTAAAGTTCATTTAGGTACACACGGCCTGAGACAGGGGCTGCCACACGACCGTGTACTATACACGGTTTGCGACATGGCCGTGTGTATCAAGTCAGAAAGTTACATGGCCTAACACATAGCTTATGACATAGTCCTGTGAATTAAGTTAATGAGTTACACGGTTTAAGACACTGGCTGGGACACGGCTGTGTGTCCCATGTTTTTGAAATTTTCATATTTTACTGAAATCTCCTAATTTGTTCCAAATTAGTCCCTGAGGCTTTTAAGATTAATTCTTTAGTCCCTAAAGCTCGATTTAAGCCTCGTAAATGTAAGTTATTATTGTAATTCAATTAATTTATGGTATTTCAAGGATTATATTGTAATGATCATGATTTTATCTATTTATTTCTGTTAACTTGCCTACTCCAGCGGCGGTTTAGGGGTGTTACAGTAGTACTCCCAATTGAGCACCAACTATGGATATCACAACTCTCTTGGGTGAGGCCCATACAAAGGAAAGAGCTACTGCTGCTCCTATGAGAAAAACAGATGTGAAGAAAGTTCAAAAGAGACCCAGGGTGGATGAAAACACCTAAGATACTAAAGAAAGTGAACGCGCACAATTAAAGCAGCATAAACTCAAGAAGGGGCTCCCAACACCAGAAGTTCCTTTATCTCCAGTTCCAGCACTTCCTGCAATACCTACAATGCTAGAGGAAGATATTATAACACCCAAAACCCAGCCTAGACATTATGACCGAATCTCGAAAGTTACATTAACGACACTCAAAATTACTTGCTTACTGAAAATAACTAGGTTTGAGTTGCTTTAAGAAAACTTAAAATTTTAAAGGTCGACTAATTTTATTTCTTTGAAAAATTCTTAATAAAACATGTTTACTTGAAAAAGGTGACAATTTTTCGAAATATTGTTTTAAGTTATTTAAAACAAAAAAATTTGCATTATAATTAAAAAATGATTTTTATAAAGAACTTCACAACGAATTTTCATAAAACTATTTAGAAAATTTACAAGTTATTATTTTTTAAAAAAACCAAGTAAAAACACAAATAAATTAGATAAAATTCCAAAATAAAAAATACTTGAAATCTTATAATTTATATACATGTATGATAGTTTTAAAATTATAAAAATAAATCACAACCCAAAATTAAAGTAAAATCCAAAGTCCAAAGTCCACAAACCAAAATCCAAATAGTAAAATTCATTAATATCCATAAGACAAAATCATCCGAGAGGCTCCACCGAATGTCGAATCCAAGTCTTGTGTTTTAGTGTTACGTGAAAGGTTAAAACACTAAGGGGGTGAGCTTTTTAAGTCCAGTGCGAGATTAACATAAACTCAATCACAAACATATAAACATATACTTTATATAGTCTTAATAATCATATCCATTTCATATAATTAAATATTCCATACTTATATTATGTAAGATCATGTCAATGCACATTTCATAAAACGATGCAGATTTTAAGATCACATATATACACATGGTATCAAAATTTCACATTTTATAAATCATGCGAAAATCACATATGTCGTAAGATCACATAACATGAGAATGAGATTTTCATACTTTTCATATCAATAGTAATTATCAAGATCACACATCATGCTTTTTACAACATATACTGTAACACCCCAAACCCGCCCCAGATGTTATGGTCGAATCCAACGTGCCACATCGAAGCGTTAAAAACATTTTATATTTTTAATCTAAAAACTTTCTTAGTGTTTTAAAGGATAACTTTTACGGGTTAAAGTGAATGGAAGCTGTGCACCAGGTAGGATGCCCGAAAAGAGGAGGTGAGTCCATTAGACTACTTAAGTACCAAGCTCCCTTCGGATCCAATCCTAGACATGCACACCACCATTGCCACACCTTAACTTAGTGAATATTCATAGAAAACCAATTCGTTTAAATCCATTTAAAAAGGTTATTAATTTTGGAAACGTTTTCGTTGCGGAAGCTTTGCTTTGTTACCGTGATATTTTGAAAATGCGCCTAAAGCTATTCAATTTCAACGATTAAAATAATATCATATCTATTCTAACAAAACATACTAAAACAATTAAAAATAATTAAAGCGGCCTTATTACAACTTAAAACCCAAACCATTAAAGTAAATGAAAAGTTGTCCAAATCACCAGAAGAAAACCAACTTGTAGAACATGTGGCCACTCTGAATCCCTCGCAGCACCAAGCCCACTATGGTTGGGGATTACCTGCATGGATGATAATATGGGGTGAGTTTGGGGAAACTCAGTGTGTAAAATAACCCAACCATAGTCTAAGTCATCTCAAACCACAGAAACAAATTGAGTTGGGCCTTAGCCCAAAACAGATTTTAGAATGAAGCCCATAGGCCCATAACAGAAACAGAACAGATATTTCATATATATGTAGAAACCCAACCCATATCCAACCGTATACACCCTCGTACCAACCTTGAACCATGTGGGGAGACAACTCGACCCACCCATTCGCTACACGCCACAGAATTGCAGCATGGCTGCCAGAATAGATGATGTGATAGAGTTACCAGATACAGATATTAGTGGCAGAGCCACCAGAACAGATATTTGTGGCATAGCCACCAGGGCGCTTCCTCCATCAACATAACCCATATCCCATGCAACAGTTAAACATGTCATGGCATACATCATACAGAATCAGATCATCATGCATTTCAATCAAGATTAACCCTAGGGGTATAATGGTAATTTTGCACCTAGGGGTATAATGGTAATTTCCATACTTAAGGGTATTCCAGTAAATTAACTATTTTAGGGTTTCCATGCATATTACAGCCGTTTACCTATTAACAGAGACACTTACCGAGCGTTCTTACTGAATTGGGCCCTTGGCCCATTAACCCGATTTTGGCTCGTTAAGCCCAAATATACCGAAGTGCACAAAATTGCGCACTCTGCAATATCACCACTTGATATTACCCAAATTGTTAAACAACCTATCTCACGAGTGTTCGCATGCTCGCAAATTCACGAAATGTCGATTTTTTGGCATTTTGGCTTTCCGACTTTTACCGATCTAGTCTATGAATGGGCGTTGTTTACACACCTGTTTTGCGACAACTGCTACCAAAATCTCCCACAATATCCTACAATCGGTCACTAGATATATCAGATCCAAATACAATGGCTACCATTATAAACTTACTTACCACAATTGGCCATTAATACCCATGGCCCTTGAGATCCTACCTTTGCCAAAACTAGCGACTAGATCTAGATCTAGTCGGTCCGCTTGTCCAAGCCTTCGATCAGCAGCCTCTAGATCACACTAACACCAAAATAAATCAATTGTTACAACCCTTAGAGCCTTAAGCTCCAATCGATAGCCTCCCTATGCCTTTAGGGATTTTGGCTTTTCTAAATCCCAAAATAAAGAATAGACCTGAGTACTTACCACAGGTTCTTTCAGCCAAAAACGATTCCACTTCAGTTTCTATTTAGCTCTGTTGTAGATCTAGCCCTTAAACACTAGCAGAAATCAAATCATAGAGATCTAAAGATTTGGCTATATGCCCCTAAGACTATGGTGTTTTCGGCTTTTTGAAACTATAAAGAGAAATATGATTTGGTATGGGGGTTTTGCAGTGATATTGCCGACAGGGGTTGGGGTTTTGAGGATGTGAAAATCAGCCAAAGAAATATGAAGAAAGATAGAAGGATTTGGCTAGAAAAATCGACACAAGAAACAAATTTTTAGGATTTCAGCTTTTATGGCAATCGGCTATAGAGGTTTAGAAAAGAATGGAATGAAAGAGGAGATGAGTAGAATGGTAGGAATGGTTCAGCTAGAGAAGAAAAGAAGGAGAAAAGAAAGTAGATAAAGAGAGGAGAAGAGAAGGAAAGAATTGTCAGGAACCGCACCATACTACCCAAATGCCGAAATTCCCCCTTCAAAGACCTAGCCGAATCTCCCTATACTAGAAACCCCTGGCCGGCCAACTATTGCTCCTCAAGAGTCCACCATTCGGCCAACACCACCCTCCTTGATCAGCTCCTAACTTTCTCCCTTATCCCCTCCTTACTCAAACTCCTGAGCAGCTCAAACTCTTCCTAGTAAAGTTCTACTTGAGTTCCATCACATCCCCTTTCTGTTCACAAAAATAATACTATAATTCACTTACCTAGTGACTTAAACCTTAGCTCCCCCCAAAATCTACACGCCACTTTCCAACAACCTATGTGGCGTCACATGCCACTTTGCCACAGGCCTTCTTGTGGCCTATTTTACCCATGGAATCTTAAATAAAAACCCATAACACCAGAACCCCTTCTCCTTTAGAATGAAAATTAGCAAAATCTACCAGGTTTTAACTTAGACTTAGGCCCTTTAGAGGCCCACTAACATACTCTGACCTACACTATACAGTCAAAATGCAGAAATTCTAAAATTTGCCAAAAAAAATCACAGAAATCCCAAAAATCTCAAAAATTGGGGCGTTACATATACGGTTTAGAATCCTTTACTTGACATAGTCCACATTGATGAATTTTATCTCTCATGATGGATATATAAAGTATCCTCATCAAACATAATAATAATTTTAACAATATATATATATATATAACATAGATTTATTTTTGTTTAGTGTTAAAACACACACTTGATCATAGATCTGATGTGCAATAACTCTCTAAGAATGCCCACACTTGGATCTAACAATTACATTACTTATTCAACAACAATTGGCAATCCTACGTTGATGATGATTGTTATTAAGGTTGACACGATAGTCAGTATCGATTTCCATTAACACTTACCCTTAGAAATAATCACTCAGATTAGTGATTTTGATTCCAAAGTTAATGGTCTCCAGGGTTGGTGTCGATCGACCCTTTAATGAACATGACATACGAGATGTTAAAACACAAGAAAAATAATTTAGTATAGCTCTTAAGAGTATTCGACCAAGAGAAAAAGTAGGGAGGAGAGAAATATTTCTACTCACCCTTTAAACTTACACTATCTTGGTTCAAACAAGAAGATCGATGGATCGTTTTGGTCACGAATCAGAGAGAAAGAATGATCTAAAGAGGAGGATTATTTTTAAAAATAAGTCCATGAAAAATTTTAGGATTAATAATTAATTAAAAATAAAAAGTGCAGAATTTTGGATGGCTAAAAAAAGAATAATGAAAGTTGAAAATGAAAATGAAATGAGAAAAAAATCACAACAGTTGGCGGTGGTGCTACAACAATAGCAACGGTAGTCTGGCAGTGGAGAAAGAAAAGAGGATATGGATTTGATCACTCACCTTGGAGAAGAGAAAAAAATTGAAGAAAATAGGTGGTGTTGCATATCTCTTGTACATATCTCTATGCCAATTCAAACAATTAATTCAATCTCATAAGCACATAAAAGATTACGTGAGGTAACAATGTATTTCTACCTTGAAACAATTTAATCACAATAATCTTGCAAGTTATGCAAGGCTAATGTATCGTTATATACCGTTACTAATTTAACCCTCAGCTATCTTCGATGATTAAACATGCACTGATTAAGTATCGTGTTAATTAATTACAATTACAATCCATTTAAATAACTAATTTATTAGTTGCCTTACAATTGTAATGCAAGAATAACTTAGTCATGTTTTACTTAATCAAACATCTTGCCGAGGCCTATAACAACACAAACACAATTTTAATAACTCAAGTAGACAAAATGCAATTAACCTAACACGAATTAAATTTAATCCATATTAATTAAATTAAGCATATAAACATTACAAATATTCATAGACATGTTCATAACAACGAGAATAAAATTAAAAGGGTAAGGAACAATAATCAAATCTGATGTTTCTTCGGAGCTTGACTAGTTTGCTCCACTCCTCCTTCTCTGCTTGTTCTTGTTGAACTAAAGCTTCTATGAACACTTGAATGCTGCTCCATATGGTGGTTGAAGGACTCTTTTTCAAGAGGTGAAATCGGCAAAGGAATGGGGAAGGAAATGAATAACAATGAAGAGAGAAAAGTGAAGAATGGATGGTTTTGAGACGTGTTTGAAGTGAGTAGCCCAGAGGGTATTTATAGGTTGATAAAGTTGCTAAAAATAGCCAAAATCAGCAGCCAAAGACTCCCCCCATGGCTGGCCACACATGTGGTGTGTTTGAAGATTTCAAACATGCAATTTTTAGATAGGGGAAATCTTGAAAGGCATAAATAGCGGAGGGGTTTGAATGCAAATTGAAGGAGTCTTCAAGGGCCATTTTGCAAGTAAAATAATCAGCCAAACAAGCTGATTGGGTCAGCATGTGAGATGGTTTTGGGCTGTCCAATGCTCGGTTGGATCGGTTTTCTCGGTTCAGCTCAACTAGGCCACTTTTCATAATTAATTAATAATAATTTATTTAGCCCAAATTAAATTGGATTAAAATTAAAATTAATTATATTATGAATTAATACACATAATTTGGACCGTCTTAGGCTGAAAAATTAATTCACCTCGATGCTTAAAAAATCGCTTCTTGGTTTTGTGCTTTTAATAGTGTCTACCGAGCTAATTTTCGCCCGTTGTGCAAATCTATCGAAAAATGATCAAAATTAATCAAAATTTATTATAAAATTAATTAAAATTCAAAATTTTCATAATTTAAGTACAATTTATATTTATAATAATTATATATTTTTCGACAAGAATTTTATCAAAACTACATGAATTTAAGTTAAAAATGGCATGAAAAAGTGTGTATATTTTCATGTTTCCAAACCCCCAAACTTAATTCATTGCTCATCCCGAGTAATGCATAAATTGAAAAGAATTTCTCAAAATAAACTTTGAAAAGTTCCTTCAAAACAACATTCTTCCCAAAATTATGAATTTAGCATATTTATGTTCAAGAACAAGATTTTTTTATAATTATGCTACTTAAGTATACATATGATTCAAATTAGTCTTAATAACTATTATGATAGCAAAAATAGACTAAATGCTTTCTCAGTATAAACATGTAAATCCCTACCAATTTGATTTTATTCCCTTATTTAAGATTAAGCTAAAATCACCAAGCTTAACTTATGGCTTTATATGACAGAAACTTGAATCAATAGATCTTTTAAATAGGTTGTAACGTGGCTAGGCTAGGGGTAGGTAAAAGATAGATAAGTTTAGGCTAAAAACCCTAAACTCAGCTTGAATCAAACCTTCAAAATAATTACCTTCAATACACCAACTTTTTTTTGCTTTCACATGCTCTTTTGTACATCTATTTCTTTCGATTACATATTCTCTCTTTTTTTTCTTTTTCTTTTTTTTCACAAGCATTTTGTTGTATGTACTACAATTTTTATTGAGCATTTGATACTTCTTTTCAACTCCCCCAAACTTGTTTCAAAGAAAATTCTAAATAGTACTGAGTCTAGTGTTTGAGACAATTTTAAGATAATTAAGAGGAAAATGATGGCTAAATATTGCAAAGGTTCAAATAAAATTAGGCCATATAGTCTCAAAGTTGCGTTTCAAGGGATAAAAATTCATCAAGGTTGGCTTAAAAGGCTCAAACGGTCCAAACAAAAGTTGCCTCAATCATTTTCAACATTTCAGGCTTCCTAGGATTTCACTTCAAGAAATTACTAAGTCAATTCTAGAGACTTAAACTTTCATGCATGCCTAGCTTTCCTAAGGAACTAAAATTTTATGCTCACTTTATTAAGAGTACATTTGTGTCATACTTCAGCTAACAACAATTATTGGAATAATAGAACTTTATTCATACAGAAGTTTAGCATACTTGACAAAATTTCAATTTTTTAAACAAAATATAACCTCATCATAATTAAAGAAAAAATTATTCTAAGAGGAAATAATTTCAATTTTTCGGACCTCCCTACTTAAGACGAACAATGTCCCCATTGTTAAAAAAATAGAGAAAATGATAATATAGAAGTGAAGAGATATTGTACACCAGGTAGGATCCTAGAAAAAAGAGGTGAGTCAAGTTTGACTGCTTAAATACAAAGCTCTTCCTAGACAGATCCAATCCTAGACATGTATATATCTATTGCCACACTTCTTACTTTATAAATTGTTGAATTTTATTAATGATTTCAACCTCTTGATTTATTATGCGAGAAATAGGAATATCCTAAGAGATAAAAACAAATAAAGTAGAGACAAGATCCCCCCTTTTATTTGTAGAACCCTAAAAATTTGATCGCCTCATTCCTTCCTCGACATTGGAGTCCATGGTTTGAGTATTAAGTCTGGAAATTCAAGCACAAAAACAAATGGGTTATGAAATATATATTTTTTAAATATATCTCTGGTTGAGTCATCCTGAATTTTTGAGTATCTCCAATAAGCTTGTTGCTGCAACTGCATATGTTGTAGCATAGCTATTATATCAAACTATTCACTTTGTGAAATGGTGCTAGATGAAGGGACTTTCGACATCAGACTTAAAAAATATTTTAAGAGTGGTTTCAGTTTTGGTTAAGTGGTTGAGTAGCCGATGGTAAGGTTTAGAGTTGAAGAGGTTGGTAGTTTTAAGGATAGTTTAGGTGAGGTAGTTGGTGCCTTTGAATGAAGGTGTTCATGGTGGTGATTCAGGGAGTTAGGGGCTACGACATTAAGGGGTTAAGTGACATGCACTATTGGGCTACTTGGAAGTGGCGGTGGAGCAAGGTAAAGACTATAGGTTTGTACGGAAAAGGGTTAAATATTTCCCTTGTAACGCCCCAAAAATTGGGCCTAGAAAGTATTAGGCCTTGAGTCTGGGTTCGGGTAGAAGACGGCTTGAAAAAAATTAGGATGTTCTAATTAATTAATTATTATTGTTAATTATTATTATTATTTAGTATGTTTAGTAATTAAATTAATAACGAAGGGTTTATAGTGTGGGGAAAAGTCTGGGGTTCGGCCCACAAAACTTTTAAATTTTGTCTCTTAAGAGAATCTGGGCAGTAGGCCTTATTAATAATTTGGGTTGAGTTTTAGCATAAAGGAGCACCTGGCCCAGTGGCTAAGCACGCTAGGAAGGCTGGGAGGTGCCTGGGTTCAAGGCACGGCGCGCACAATTTAGGAGTTTTTTTTAGTATGCAAGTCGCGGTTGGAATAAGGGTTAAGAGGAGTTGTGAGTATAATTTAACACAAGGAGCGCCTGTGGCGCAGTGGCAGCAGCATGTTAAGCCTGCCAAGAGGTTATGGGTTCGATTCCAAGGGTAAGCGAATTTTGTTTTATTTTTAGCGAGCCAAAACTGAAGTGGGTAAAGGTTAAAATTAAATGTGAAAGGATTATGTTATGAAAGGAACTTCGGTGCAGTGGCAAGCAATGTGTGTGTGGGGTTAGAAGGTCGCAGGTTCAATTCGCGTGGAAGGCGAAATTCTCTTTTATTTTTAAGCGGACCAAAGCTTCAGCAGGTAAGGTTTATAATTATTGTAACCATTTATTACTAAAGGAGAAAGCGTAGTACAGTGGCCAGCAGCTCGGGCGAAGGCGCAAGGGCGCAAGACGGACGGAGGTCTGGGGTTCGAATTGCATCTCGCGCACGCAAGGTTGGGAATTTTTGCTGCATGCGTGGGGATGGGGTCTGATCAGGACTCTGGCAGCATGCTGAAGTGGTGGAAACGGTGGGCTTGATCGGTTAGGAGTTTGAATGAAATTCAAACTTTGGATGTGGCCAACAATCAAGGAAATTCAGGAATTGGAATTGGTAAAGAATTTCTATGCCGAAAGGCACTCTTTCGGCCATAGCTATTAAGTGCCGTATAGTTTGGCCTTTAGGATTCATTTTTTTTCCTTTTTCTATTTTCTTTTCTTTCCTTTTCTCCTCTCTTTTCCTATTCCCTTTTCTTCTTCTTTTTCTTCATAGCCGAATCCTTCTACCATTCAACTCAACACCACTTTCTTACCATCGTTTTAAGCATCAAAGCCGAATATCTTGAAAGTCGAAATCTCGAAAGCCTATATTTCTTGTTATGCCGATTTCTTCTAGCCAAACCCTCTTATTTTTCTCCATAATGTTGGCCGATTCTTTCATCCTTTGAACTCCAAATCTCTGTCGACAAAGCCACTACAAAACCCTAATCTTTTTCTTCATTGTTTCAAAAAGCCAAAAACCCTATAGTCTTAGGAGCATAGTGTGACAGCCCTAATTTGACCCTAGTCAGAAAGTGGTTTCGGGACCACAAAACCGAGCTATAAAAATAATTATAAGTTATATTTCATGTTTATGAAGTGAGTAAATGCAAGTGTGAAAGTTTCAAGCTTTGATTTGGTCATTTGTATGTGAATCTATTTAATAGGACTTATATGTGATACTTTTGAAATGTGATAGGTCAATATCAAAGTGGTTTAATAATGCATATTCTAAAAAAGATGGGTTTGCATGTCAAATTTCCATTTATGATAACTAGTGGCCGGCCATGATGGAATTATATACATATAATATGTATTAATTATTAGTTAGTGGCTTTATATTTTATAACATAAATAAATAAAAAGGAAAAGTAATTAAAATAAGAAAATGAATGGTGAAGAAAACAAGGTATCATCTTGTTCTTCTTAGCCGTACTAGAAGAAGAAAAAGAGGGGGGAAACATTCATTCGGCCTTTTGAATCAAGAGAAGGTTAGTAAATTATGTTAATTTTTTTGGAAATCTTAGGTTGTTTTAGGTTAATCATCATGCTCTTTACCTAGCCCATACTAAAATTTTGAATTTTGATGGTTGTATGGAACTTTCGGTTATGGTATATAAGAGAAGAACTTGATCTTTACCTTTAAGTTTTGATGGAAAAAAAAGAAGCAAAAGATTGTTGATGAAAGAATTAACCTTGTTAAAACTTTAAACTTGTAATGCCCATATGTGTGATAGCTTTGAACATAGACTTTGTTTAAAGTCTTGATCAAAGGCTTGATTTACGTGTTTTGAAATGGATAAGCTAGGTGTTTGATTTTTTTTTAGGTTCGGCTTAGTACATGATAATTTGCTAGTGGGATTTTGAATAATTTGATTAATGTTATATATATGAAAAATTCTTATGTTCGGTTTTGGACGATATATATATGTACAACTAACCTATTTAGCCATTGATATCTAAGGTGTTAATAATAAAACTCTTGATGAATTGTGTTAAATGGCATTCGGCCAAAGACTATATGGGCTTACTAATTCGGTTTAAGTGAAGAAAATATGATAGAGGGATATGATTAAATTGTGACTTATTATCGAACTTTCTTTGCGGTGGTAAGATTATTTTATAATGTGTCATAACAATTAATTAGTTAGTCGAATTAATGAGAAAAGAATTGGGAATATTTTATGGTGTCTTAAGCATATTATTCAATTGGTAAAGTTGGGTAATGATTCATACACGAATGCTTGCTTAGTCGTGTGATATGTTTTGTTTAACTTAGTAATGCATATATATATTTTATAAGGCTATAATAGTAGATTTAGTGGACTTTGGCAATTTAAATGATGCATTTGACTTGTGTATCGACTTAGGATGTTATGTGTTTCTATATGAAGTTAGATAGAGTTGATGGAGCTCGATGATGCATGATGTTTAAATAGTATTGAACAAGTTCATTGTACTTAAATTGTATGACATACATGTATCAAATGGAATTTGCCCAAGTAAGAAATAATTAAATAAATTTATTTGTTTAATTTTAAGCTCAAGAGCTAAGGGGATCAAAATCAGATAAAGGAAAGGAGAAAGCAGTCGAGTAGTCTACCCGTAACTGCCCAAATTATACTCGAGGTAAGTCTTTGAGTAATGAAATTTAGCTTATGATTTAATAAGGCAATTATTTATCTATGAGCATAATTATTAACTTGTGACCTAATGATTCTACTTGAATTACATGACAAAATAATTAAGTAAGGTATTTACTTGTGGCCGAATGGTTATGGAAACCTTGTGGATTAACGAAACGGGATTATGTTATTTGTTTAGGATTAAAGAATCGAAAGATGTATGGTTAGTAACATGCTGTAATTGTATTCGAGTAACAGGAATGATATCCAGATGTTATATGATATATATATGTGCATATATGCGTGAATGCTAATCGGGGTTTAAATTCGAGCTTGGTCTCGAAGGGATTTTGAGCCAGTGGTCTAATCCAAACTTAGTTTCAAGGGCTTTTGAGCCGTGTCATAACCGACTTAGTTCGAAGGGCCTTGAGCTAGTGGTCTAATCCGAGCTTGGTCTCGAAGGGCTTTTGAGCCAATGCTAAGAGTCGAGGCTTGATTCCAAGAATGGTTGTGCCAAAGATAATAATTGAGGATGAAATCCCATAAGTGTTTGTACGAGAGAAATTATATAATACATGCTGAAATAATTTTAAACACATGCGCTACTTCATCAGAAGATAATCGTGTAAGTAACTTACTCTCGTTGAGAATACGTTTGATTTTAAATTATGACTACGAAATTCGGTAGGTATGCTTAGATCATTGTTAAAATCATTCAAATGTTTACAAGTTGATCATGATGTATGAGTGCCAAATTAGGGAGTTCAATTTTCACAAATATGAGATGTATATATGTATGCATGAGATTGACATGGAAAATTGAGATGAATGGGTTCTATTTATAGATGGAATTTATTTGGATGCATTGATTTTACCTTTATGATATGAATAATAAAATTGGTACCTTAATTATGTTACTACTCGGCCATAGGATGGAACAAGTAAACTTTGATATTACTATGCCACTCTTTTAAATGATTTCATTACTCAAACTTACTAAGCATCGAAGTGCTTAATCTTTTGCTTTAATTCTCTGTTTTATAGATTTTGTTCAAATCCATCTCGGACTCGGGGTGTCAAAGTCGAAGTCGTCCACACTATCTAAACCCTTTTGGTACTTTTTTTAGTTGAACTTTGGTAATGGCATGTATAGGGTTGACTTTTGTTGTTAATTAAATATCTTTTGGTTATGTATATATGTATAGCCATGCGAAAATGGCTTGTTTAGTTATTATATGTATTCCATATGGTTAATGTTTATGTATGGTTGATATTAGATTAGGACTTTAAATGTTTTTACGAGAATCAAACCGTGGAAAAGTATAATTTCGTTAAATGAATTCTTGTGCTTGTTTGTGATTACTCCTTAATCCTTCCGGGGACGGGGATGGGTTAAGGGTGTTACATTTTATTTGGTATTAGAGCTACAGTTTAGTCAATTCTAGGACTACCGTAATGCGAATGGGTCTAGCTATACATGCCATTATGTGTTTATTTGATAGTGTGGTGATTTCTGACAGTTAAAAATGTGTTTATGTATAGTAATGGATCCCGATCCCAATCGAGCGATAGCTGATGATGTTGAGAGTGTAGCGCCCACTCCCGCGCAAGGGACAGCACCGGTGAACTCCCAACCTATGGCTAGTAATCAGAATGATGAAGCTAGATAGGCTTTTTATAGCGTGATGAATGATTGGTTCAATCAGTATATTCGAACTAATACGGTTGTTCCACAACCCCCACTCCCGACCAATACACCCCCTGCACCCGTAATACCTCTGGTAACCGATCAGATGAGGTTAAATAAGCCTCCAGTTGACAGAATTCGAAAGCACAGGGCTACTGAATTTAAAGCTACAGACAGCGATGACGTTGAGCAAGCTGAATTTTGGTTGGACAATACTATCTGGGTACTTGATGAACTATCTTGTACACCCGATGAGTGCCTGAAGTGTACTATCTCTTTGCTACGTGATTCTGCCTACTATTGGTGGAATACGTTGATTTCTGTTCTGCCTAGAGAGCGAGTGACTTGGGAGTTTTTCCAAACCGAGTTTCGGAAAAAATACATCAGCCAGAGATTTATTGATCAAAAACGGAAAGAATTTCTTGAACTTAAACAAGGTTCCATGTCGGTTACTGATTATGAACGAAAGTTTGTGAGGCTCAGTTGGTATGCTCGAGAATGTGTTTCTTCGTGTCGTAATGTGTAAACGTTTGAAGATGGACCGAACGAAGATATAAAACGTATGTTGGCATTCTAGAAATCGAGAGAATTTGTAGTACTTGTTGAGCGAGCTTGCAAAGCCAAGAGCTCGATGAAGGAGAAAAGAAAAGTCGAAGTGGGAGCAAGAGAGTTTCGTAAAAGATCTTCGGGAAGCCCTTTCAACAATCATCGAAGAAGTTTAGAGATGATTCGAGCGCAGATCTAAGAATACTTGGGTTTTTTACGGGGCGGGTCGTGATCGACCCCACGTGAGTACACGAGCTACCTCTGTTGCCGATGTTGGCAATGATCGTCGGACGAATCGAGTGCGGCATTGTGGCAAGTGGCATTCGGGAAGTCAGTAGAGTTCGTGGATCGCTCTGTTTGAGATGTGGATCGGTGATCATTTTATCAAAGACCGCCCGAGATTGACCGTGAGCAGAATCGCGAACAGTGAGAAACCGAATAATACTACAAAGAAGAGGTAGACCCCTAGAAACCCGAGGAACGCTAGTGGCGATCGAGAGGGGCCTAAAGATGTTACCACCAAATCGAGGCTCATGCCCTGCGAGAGCTTATGCTATACGTGCGTGAGGATGTTTCTTCGCTTTGATGTTATTACCTGGTACTTTCACTCTCCTTGATACTAATGTGCTTGCTTTGATTGACCCTGGTTCTACTCATTCTTATGTATGTGAGACTTTAGCATCCAGTAAGACTTTACCTGTTGAGTCTATTGAGTTCGTTATTCGAGTATCAAATCCCTTGGGTCGTTATGTGCTTGTTGACAAGGTGTGTAAGAAATGTCCCCTAGTAATCCGAGGTTTTTGTTTTCCAGCTGATTTGATGCTTTTACCGTTTGATGAATTTGATGTTATCCTCGGTATGGATTGGTTGACCGTACATGATGCAGTTGTATATTGCAAAAGACAAACTATTGATTTGAGATGTGTAAATAATAAGATAATTCGAGTTGAGTCTACTGACTTGAATGCATCGCTAGCAATAATATCCTCGATGTTGGCTCTAAAAAATGTGAGAAAGGGGTGTGAAGCATATCTTGCGTATGTACTCGATGGCAAAGAGTCAGAAATGAGGCTTGAATCAGTACCAGTGGTTTGTGAGTATTCGAATGTTTTTCCTGAGGAGTTACCAGGATTACCACCAGTTCGAGAAGTTGAATTCGGCATCGAACTAGTACCTGGTACCACTCCAATTTCTATAGCCCCGTATCGTATGGCACCAACGGAATTGAAAGAATTGAAAACTCAGTTGCAAGAGTTGGTGGATAGAGGTTTTGCACGACCGAGTTTTTCACCCCGGGTGCACCAAAGATTGTTTGTGAAAAAGAAGGACGGAACCATGAGACTGTGCATCGACTATCGTCAGTTGAACAAGGCGACAATAAAGAATAAATATCCGCTACCGCGTATTGATGATTTGTTCGATCAATTGAAAGGAGCCTCTGTATTTTCAAAGATAGATTTGAGATCGGGTATTATTATCGCCATGCGAGTTCGAGACTCGAGATATACCCAAAACGCTTTGAATCTAGATACGGTCATTACGAGTTCTTAGTGATGCCGTTTGGACTCACTAATGCCCTCTGCGGTATTTATGGATTTGATGAATCGATCTTCGACCATATTTGGATCGGTTTGTAGTTGTGTTTATCGATGACATTTTGGTCTATTCGAGAGATGAAACCGAACATGCTCAAGACTTTGAGATTAGTGTTCTGATTTTACGAGATGAGCGATTATATGCCAAGTTCGAGTAATGTGAGTTCGGGTGAGAGAGAAGTTAGCTTTTTGGGTCACGTGGTATCTGATGACGGGTATTCGGTTGATCTCAATAAAATTTCAGCCATACTTAACTGAAGCCCCGAAATATTATGCGAAGTTCGAGCTTTTTGGGACTTGCCGGTTATTACGACGATTTGTAAAAGGTTTCTCGATGATAGCCACACCAATGACAAAACTACTTCAGAAAGATGTTAAGTTTGAATGGTCAGAAGAATGTCGTAAAAAGTTTTGATCAATTGAAAACTTATTTGATCAAAGCTCCGATCTTTGATACAAACGAATCCGGTAAAGAGTTTGTCATTTACAGTGATGCATCCTTACTTGGGTTGGGTTGTGTGTTGATGCAAGAAGGTCGAGTCGTAGCCTACGCGTCAAGGCAATTGAAGCCACATGAGAAAAACTATCCGACTCATGATCTCGAATTAGTCGCCATTGTATTTACTCAAAAAATATGGCGACATTACTTGTTTGGTGAGAAGTGCCATGTATTTTCGTGATCACAAAAGTCTCAAATATTTAATGACTCAAAGAGATTTAAATCTGCGACAAAGACGTTGGCTTGAGTTGCTAAAAGATTATGAGCTTGTCATTGATTATCACCTGGGAAAGGCTAATGTGGTTGCAGATGCTTTAAGTCACAAATCACTGTTTGCTTTACGAGCAATGAATGTACACCTGTCCGTTTTATCCGATAGTGTGTTAGTAGCAGAATTAAAGGCTAAACCACTGTGGATTCATCAAATTCGTGAAGCTCAAAAACTCGATGTTGAATTGGTTGCTAAACGAGCTGAATGTGTCTCGGATATGGAATCAGAATTTCAAATTGATGACGACGACTGTTTGAGGTTCAGAAGCCGATTGTGTGTTCCAAGAAATTCAGAACTTATTTCGATGATTTTAGATGAGGCTCATAGTAGTCGAATGTCAGTTCACCCGGGGAGTACGAAAATGTACAACGACCTGAGACGTCAGTTTTGGTGGCACAGTATGAAACGAGACATTTCTGATTCTGTTTCAAAGTGTTTTATATGTCAGCAAGTGAAAGCGGAACACCAAGTGCCTTCAGGATTACTTCAGCCGATCATGATACCTGAATGGAAATGGGATCGAGTCACCATGGATTTTGTATCTGGGTTACCATTGTCATCAAGCAAGAAAGATGCGATCTGGGTTGTTGTTGATAGACTGACGAAGTCAGCTCATTTTATTCCTGTACGTACGGATTATTCCTTTGACAAGCTAGCCGAAATATATGTATCTCAGATTGTAAGGTTACATGGAGTACCTATTTCTATTGTGTCAGATAGAGATCCGGGATTCACATCGCGATTTTGGAAGAAATTGCAAGAAGCTTTGGGTACCAAGTTGCACTTTAGCACCGCTTTTCATCCCCAGACTGATGGTCAATCCGAACGGATAATTCAGATACTCGAGGATATGTTGAGATGTTGCATCCTTGAGTTTAATGGTTCGTGGGAACGGTATTTACCTTTGATTGAATTCGCTTACAATAATAGTTTTCAATCAAGCATTAAGATGGCACCTTACGAGGCTTTGTATGGTCATAAATGCCGTACACCATTGTTTTGGACCGAGCTTAGTGAAAGAAAAATCTTCGGGGTTGATTTGATTAAAGATGCTGAGCAGAAAGTAAAAGTAATCAGTGAAAGTCTGAAAGCAGCTTCAGATCATCAGAAGTCGTACGCGGATTTGAAACGAAAAGACATTAAATATCGGGTTGGAGACAAAGTGTTCGTTAAAGTTTCCCCTTGGAAAAAAGTGCTCAGGTTTGGCCGTAAGGGCAAATTGAGTCCTAGGTTCATCGGGCCGTATGAAATATCCGAGCGAATTGGGCCGGTTGCATATAAATTGATTTTACCCCCTGAACTTGAAAAGATTCACAACGTTTTTCATGTTTCGATGCTTCGACATTATAGATCTGATCCTTTGCACATAATTAATCCATCAGAGTTTGAAATTCAATCTGATTTGAGTTATGAAGAAGAACCGATTCGTATTCTAGCTCGTGAGGTGAAAGAGTTACGAAACAAAAAGGTTCCTTTAGTAAAGGTGTTATGGCTCAAACACGGAGTCAAAAAAGCTACTTGGGAAACTGAGACCTCTATAAAGGAGCGATACCCAGATCTATTCACTGATAAGATTTTCGGGGACGAAAATTTCTTAAGTGGGGAAGAGTTGTGACAGCCCTAATTTGACCCTAGTCGGAAAGTGGTTTCGGGACCACAAAACCGAGCTATAAAAATAATTATAAGTTATATTTAATGTTTATGAAGTGAGTAAATGCAAGTGTGAAAGTTTCAAGCTTTGATTTGGTCATTTGTATGTGAATCTATTCAATAGGACTTATATGTGATACTTTTGAAATGTGATAGGTCAATATCAAAGTGGTTTAATAATGCATATTCTAAAAAAGATGGGTTTGCATGTCAAATTTCCATTTATGATAACTAGTGGCCGGCCATGATGGAATTATATACATATAATATGTATTAATTATTAGTTAGTGGCTTTATATTTTATAACATAAATAAATAAAAAGGAAAAGTAATTAAAATAAGAAAATGAATAGTGAAGAAAACAAGGTATCATCTTGTTCTTCTTAGCCGTACTAGAAGAAGAAAAAGAGGGGGGAAACATTCGGCCTTTTGAATTAAGAGAAGTTTAGTAAATTATGTTAATTTTTTTGGAAATCTTAGGTTGTTTTAGGTTAATCATCATGCTTTTTACCTAGCCCATACTAAAATTTTGAATTTTGATGGTTGTATGGAACTTTCGGTTATGGTATATAAAAGAAGAACTTGATCTTTACCTTTAAGTTTTGATGGAAAAAAAAAGAAGCAAAAAGATTGTTGATGAAAGAATTAACCTTGTTAAAACTTTAAACTTGTAATGCCCATATGTGTGATAGCCGAACATAGACTTTGTTTAAAGTCTTGATCAAAGGCCGGTTACGTGTTTTGAAATGGATAAGCTAGGTGTTTGATTTTTTTAGGTTCGGCTTAGTACATGATAATTTGCTAGTGGGATTTTGAATAATTTGATTAATGTTATATATATGAAAAATTCTTATGTTCGGTTTTGGACGATATATATATGTACAACTAACCTATTTAGCCATTGATATCTAAGGTGTTAATAATAAAACTCTTGATGAATTGTGTTAAATTGCATTCGGCCAAAGACTATATGGGCTTACTAATTCGGTTTAAGTGAAGAAAATATGATAGAGGGATATGATTAAATTGTGACTTATTATCGAACTTTCTTTGCAGTGGTAAGATTATTTTATAATGTGTCATAACAATTAATTAGTTAGTCGAATTAATGAGAAAAGAATTGGGAATATATTATGGTGTCTTAAGCATATTATTCAATTGGTAAAGTTGGGTAATGATTCATACACGAATGCTTGCTTAGTCGTGTGATATGTTTTGTTTAACTTAGTAATGCATATATATATTTTATAAGGCTATAATAGTAGATTTAGTGGACTTTGGCAATTTAAATGATGCATTTGACTTGTGTATCGACTTAGGATGTTATGTGTTTCTATATGAAGTTAGATAGAGTTGATGGAGCTCGATGATGCATGATGTTTAAATAGTATTGAACAAGTTCATTGTACTTAAATTGTATGACATACATGTATCAAATGGAATTTGCCCAAGTAAGAAATAATTAAATAAATTTATTTGTTTAATTTTAAGCTCAAGAGCTAAGGGATCAAAATCGAGATAAAGGAAAGGAGAAAGCGATCAGAGTAGTCTACCCAGAATCGCCCAAATTATACTCGAGGTAAGTCTTTGAGTAATGAAATTTAGCTTATGATTTAATAAGGCAATTATTTATCTATGAGCATAATTATTAACTTGTGACCTAATGATTCTACTTGAATTACATGACAAAATAATTAAGTAAGGTATTTACTTGTGGCCGAATGGTTATGGAAACCTTGTGGATTAACGAAACGGGATTATGTTATTTGTTTAGGATTAAAGAATCGAAAGATGTATGGTTAGTAACATGCTGTAATTGTATTCGAGTAACAGGAATGATATCCAGATGTTATATGATATATATATGTGCATATATGCGTGAATGCTAATCGGGGTTTAAATTCGAGCTTGGTCTCGAAGGGATTTTGAGCCAGTGGTCTAATCCAAACTTAGTTTCGAAGGGCTTTTGAGCCAGTGTCATAACCGGACTTAGTTCCGAAGGGCCTTCGAGCCAGTGGTCTAATCCGAGCTTGGTCTCGAAGGGCTTTTGAGCCAGTGCTAAGAGTCGAGGCTTGATTCCGAAGAATGGTTGTGCCAGCATAATAATTGAGGATGAAATCCCATAAGTGTTTGTACGAGAAATTATATAATACATGCTGAAATAATTTTAAACACATGCGCTACTTAATCAGAAGATAATCGGTAAGTAACTTACTCTCGTTGAGAATACGTTTGATTTTAAATTATGACTACGAAATTCGGTAGGTATGCTTAGATTATTGTTAAAATCATTCAAATGTTTACAAGTTGATCATGATGTATGAGTGCCAAATTAGAGAGTTCAATTTTCACAAATATGAGATGTATATATGTATGCATGAGATTGACATGGAAAATTGAGATGAATGGGTTCGGCTATAGATGGAATTTATTTGGATGCATTGATTTTACCTTTATGATATGAATAATAAAATTGGTACCTTAATTATGTTACTACTCGGCCATAGGATGGAACAAGTAAACTTTGATATTACTATGCCACTCTTTTAAATGATTTCATTACTCAAACTTACTAAGCATCGAAGTGCTTAATCTTTTGCTTTAATTCTCTGTTTTATAGATTTTGTTCGTCAGCTATCTAACTCGGGGTGTCAAAGTCGAAGTCGTCCACACTATCTAAACCCTTTTGGTACTTTTTTTAGTTGAACTTTGGTAATGGCATGTATAGGGTTGACTTTTGTTGTTAATTAAATATCTTTTGGTTATGTATATATTATAGCCATGCGAAAATGGCTTGTTTAGTTATTATATGTATTCCATATGGTTAATGTTTATGTATGGTTGATATTAGATTAGGACTTTAAATGTTTTTACGAGAATCGAACCGTGGAAAAGTATAATTTCGTTAAATGAATTCTTGTGCTTGTTTGTGATTACTCCTTAATCCTTCCGGCGACGGGGACGGGTTAAGGGTGTTACACATAGCCAAATCTTTAGACCACTAAAGGATCAATTTCTGCTAGGGTTTGAGGGTTAGATCTTGATACGATCTGCCTCAGAGAAGTCGAGTCGTATTAGAGTGCCTGATCGTCGACAAGAAGTTACGTTAGGTTTATTTGAAAGGTCAGATAAGAGAAAGAAGGATATTGGTTTTGGCCCGAATTAGGATAGGTAAGAAGAATTGAAAGTTCGGGTTTAGGGTCCGAATAGGTATAGATGAATGAATTGGTTCAATTAGGTAAAGGGAATTGAAGAAATGGTTGTAATGGTAGGAAAGGTAAGAACAGAATGGTATTATGAAATGGTACGAATGGAATGATGGGTTTGAACAAAAAGTGCAAACAAGAACCAATACTGACTTGGTATCGACCGGTTGTTTATAGGCTCTTTTAGTTCGGTTTGGTTTTGGTAAAGGAAAACCTCGACCCACTATCTAACAAGATAGGAACCTCGGTATGTTTGAACGCCACACTACGAGTAGTGATAAGTTCAGTTTCGACAAAGAACAACGGTTAACACAACTAGAATGCTAGGAAGCCAATCGAATCTTTGAACAAAATTTGAGAAAAGTTTTGCCTAACAATTTTGGTAGCATAACATTAACAAAGTCCAAAAAGTCCTTCTTACAATAAAAGTGAACAACTATTTATACTAGTAGCCTATGCTAACCGAATAGTCAAATTCATAGGCTTAACAACTAAGCAATGTAACTATTAATGGCTATGAAAATTCTAGAAATGGTCTTTCAATGTGCATGTCCATGTTCGGCCGAATGGAAGGTGGATGGAAGACTTCATGAATATACATTGATGTACTTGGATAAATGTTCTTCATGCATGCAAGGCTAGATTCGGCTAACTCCTTTAATGGGGCCTTTAATTCATGTTGTTTCACCATGAGTGGCTTAATTAAATGAGGCCTCATGAAGGGTCAGACTTGGTGTGAACAAGGAGCTTGAGTAGACTCTTGTGTATGAACATCCAACTGAATGGTCATCATGGTGTGAACACAAGGTGTGAACACATGATCAATACATGAACCGTCCAATGCATGTTCCTTCATTAATTTGATCCATGAATCTTCAAAATGCATGAATGACCATCATGAACATGCATATGCCTCTTTGATTGCCGTCCATTGAACCTTTCTATGCATGCACCTACGACATTAAAATCAAGCATTAATCACCAATGTGAACACATTAAGGTGGCAGCAAATATGAACATATTAAACACACTCATAAATTCTGCTAACACAAGAAATAATTGTAGTAATTTGAACACATTAAATCCTAGTTCAACCAAGACATATTAATAACATGCAATAACCTAATTAAATTCGGCACACCTATTTAAAATGTCCAGAATTAAACAAATTAATTATTTAAATAAATATGTTCAAATTTATTTAATGCATCAATCTTATTTAATAGCTAAGAACGAATAGACTTATTGAGCTCGTGATAGGTGCGTGAACTAGTGATGAGCTGGGGGTAAGCTCGAGAGCTGATAATGAGCTGGTTTCGAGCTAATGAGCTGGTATGGAGCAACATGGGAGCTAACTTGAGCTGAAGGTGAGCTCGATGAGCTGAGCTGGACTTGCAGGTAGTTGCATGGTGAATTCAAAGAGCTGGAATCTGCTTTCTCGGAGTGTCCTAATAGCGTTTCATTCCAATTTTGAGCTACAAAAGCTGTGATAGACTCCTTAAACTTCTTGACTCGAGCTCGAGTAACAGGACCTTGTGGTAGCACCAAAGAATCCTTGCTCGAACAAGCTGAACCATGGGGCATGATCGCATCAGATCTACATCAGAATTGAATAAGAACTAAAGTGGAATCGTTGGCTGAAGGAACCGATGGTAAGTTTTCGAATATATTTCTTTATTTCAGGTTTTAGAAAAGCCAAAACCCTTAAAGGTTTAGGGAGGTTGTCGATTTGGGATCTGTGGCTCTAAGGGTTGTGACAACTATTTTATTGTGATAATATTGTGATCTAGAGCTGCTGATCGAAGGCTTGGACAAGTGGAACGACTGGATCTAGACCTAGTCGTTAATTTCGGCAAAGGTAGGATCGCCAGTGCCTAAGGTGTTAATGGCTGAATTTTTTTGGTAAGGGATTCTGTATATAAGTTGCGACTGGATTCATAGTTAGCATATTCGTGATTGACTGTAGGCAACTCATGTGTGGAACTCGGCAGCATATCGCCGCAAACAGGTGTGTAAACGACACCCACTCATAGACTAGATCGGCAAAAGCTGAAAAGCTGAAATGTCGAAAAGTCGATATTTGTGAACTTGCGAGTGTGCGAGCGCTCGTGAGGTGGTTTGTTTGTTAATTTTGGAAATCATAAGCGGTAAGAGTGCAGAGTGCGCAATTTCGTGCACTTCGGTATATTTGGGCTTAATGACGGAGTTGTGGGCCAACGGGCCCAATTCGGTAAAAATGCTCGGTAAGTGTTTCATTAATCGTTAATGGTTATAATATGTGTGTAAACTATAGAATAGTAAATTTTACTAAAATACCCCTAAGTATGAAAATTACCATTTTACCCCTAGGTGCAAAATGACCGTTATACCCCTAGGGTTAACTTTGACTGAAATGCATGATATTCTGATTCTGTTTGTTATATGCCATGACATGTATATCTGTTGCATAGGGTTGAGTTTTTTTATTGAGGAAGAACCCGTTCTGGTGGCTGTGCCACATATTCTGATATAAGCAGCTTTGCTGCAGATTATAGTTAGTGCTGCAATCGGTGCTAACACCGTAAGTGTAGGGATGGTGTAGGTGATTTATTCCCCACAGGAAGTGTAGGGATGGACGGAGGCAAGTGCAGGGTTGGATGGGGTTATCATGCATTAATCATATGAGACTATTTTGTTATGGGCCAACTATATTGAAATGGGCCCAACTGTGTTAATATGGGCAAGGCCCAATATATCTCGACTTGTAATAAGGCTACGGCCCAGATTGATACTGATATGGGCTAGGCCCAGTATATTATGATATTGTAAGGGGCTATGGCCCAGATTAATATTGATATGGGCTAAGGCCCAGTTAACTCTGATTTCTGAATAAGGCTTAGGCCCAGTAAAGCTTGAACTGATTTGGGCTCTGGTTGGGATACTTTACACACTGAGTTTTCCAAATTCACCCCCTTTTTCCTTATTTTTCAGGTGAGCCTTGATATGGAAACTTGGAGCCGGAGGGGATTCAGAGTGGCCATGAAGATTAAATTTCTGTTTTTCAATTAGCTTCCTTTTAAATTTCGCATTTATTTTTGATTATTTCTATTTTGGTTAAAGTTGTAATAAGGCCGCTTTATTATTTTCATTTTGTTTTTTTTTTAAATTTCTTAAATCGTTTTCAACTTGAAATTCAAATCACTTAATTGATTCCTTAAAATTGGTTAGCTCTAGGGCGCGTTTTATAAAAGTTAGTTATTTTCAAAATATCACGATAATCGAGCAAAGCTTCCGTAACGTAAATGTTTCCAAAGGAAATAAATATTTTAAATAGACTTAAACTTAATTTGTTATTCGTGGACAAGTAGTAAGCTTAAAGTGTGGCAATAGATGTGTGCATGTCTAGGATTGGATCATGGAAGAGCTAGGTTCTTAAGCAGTCTAATTGACTCACCTCCTCTTTTCTTGAATCCTACCTGGTGCGCAGCTTCCATTCACTTTAATTTAAAACGATAATATTCTTTAAACACTAAGAAAGATTTTAGACAAAACATGACTTCTCTAGTAATTTTTCCATGTGACACGCTGAATTCGGCCGTAACGTCTGGGCCGGGTTTGGGGTGTTACATCCCTTCTTAGTAGTGTCTTAAGCCCAATGGTAGCTCTTTTTTAGATCCTGAGCTTCTGTACTGAAAATAAACTAAAAAAAACTCAAAGAAATTAGTTATTGGGTTAGAAGTTGACCTTTTATTTAACAAAACAAATACTTAAATACTTTGGGTACTTAGAAAAATATTTTTCAAAAAATTACATTAAATCAAACTCTGAAGAAAGACTAGAGGTGTCATGGATGGTCCCGCTTAAGTCCAATATCTTAGATAGAGTTTTAATTAATGTATTGACCCAAAGAAAATTTTATCTAAGTCTACCATTTTATTCAAATGAGAAAAAAAAACTAAAAATATAAAATAACGATAGAGAAAGTAAAGAGAACTCCCTCCATTTTATTCAGTATCGTCATTGACCATGGTGGTGTCAAATGGTCATTTTTCATACCAGCCATAACCATCTAGGAAGAAATCATATTCTTTCTCATCGACTCTATCCAACATCTTATTAGGGAAAGAAAACTTGGAATGATCTTTCCTAGTGGCTTTGTTTAACTTCCTGTGATTCCTACAAATCCTCCAACCTGTGACTCGAATATGTGAACTAATCTATCCAGTACCCTTCTTGTGCCTTTCCAAAATCACAAGTGTCTTTTCTTCTTGATCTTTGGTAAACTCAACTGAAATAATGACAGGTAAAGTGGAAGACAGGCCCAAATAGTCATATTTCAAATGAGGAGACAAAATCTTGAGTTCCAATTTAGTTGGCTCTTCAATCAATGACTTTGGTTGCATATACTACTGAGCTGATAACTCTAATGATTCAAGTGGAACTTCTTAAGTGATTCCTTCAAATTAGCTTCTAACCAAGCCAAACATTCCTTGTCTTCATCATCACTTGTGAATCCTCCAATAGAATATGTTCTAACGGATCATCTAAAGAATTAAGCTCTAATTCTGTAGAAGCCAGTGATTCTATCTTGGAAATAGCAGAGCAGTCTTCGACTGTATTTGTGGATTTAGTGGCATTGAAGTCATTAAAAGTCATCTCGTCACCAAAAATTTCTTTCAACTAAGTATCATTTTGCTACTTCTGGAATCGTTGAGGATATGGTAGTGGTGGAATATTAGCTTTAACCAGACAACTCTTCTGTGGAAATTTTTCTATATTCGACAAGGGTGTTAGGTAATCAAAACTAACTAGTTTAGAGTTTAACTCAACAAGGATCACTGAATCTGACTTCTGTGATACAAGAGTTTCAACACTTGGTTGAACTTCCTCTTTGTCTTAAGCTACAACAGGCTCATCTTGAACCTCAACCACCTTGGGCTCCAATGTCTTCCCACTTGGCAAAGAGACTATTTTGTAATGTTCTTGGGCCAAAATTCTTGGATTTTCTGTGTTGCTCAGCCAAATACCTTGGGGTTTATTTCGAAGTTCATTGGTTAGCTGACCCATTTGATTCTCTAGATTTCTTAAAGTGGTATCATTCTTTGCTATGTATGCCTTCAGCAAATTCTTAAGATCACTTAAAGATTTAGTTGGTGGGGGTTGTTGCACTTGTTGAGAAATTTCGACGGATAATTTGGTTGAAATGGCATAACAGAGTCGCTATGGTCCGCCCATTGATTACTCCATGGAGAAATTAGATGATTTTGCCATAAAGAGTTGTAAAAATTTTATTGCGGACCATTCTAATTCTGATTTCACATGTAATAATTTGACTCTTGATTAGATGGGTAATTTTCAAAGAAATGGCCATCTCCACAGTATTCACAAGAAATATTCTCGAACTGGTTCGGCTGCTGACCTAACAGATTACCATTGAAACCATTACAATTATGTTCTTAAGCATAGAAGAAATAGAGGATACCTAGGCTGTGGTTACGAAACCATAAATCTAAAGTAAAAATATTTATTTTATTATTTCTTTAAAGTCTACAGCGTGATAGAATAATTGTGTGAAAATTTCGTTAAGAAATTTTATCGATTGAATGCTCAATTTGACTAGAAGGACTAAATTGCAATAGGTGCAAAACTTGAATTCTATAAGTTAAAGGTGTCTATTTGTTATGAAATTTTAAACTGGAGGTCCTTAAATGGGAATTAGACCATTATAATTTAGGATGGACAAAAATAGACATGATTAGGTGAAATTTTAAAGTTATACATTAAGGGTATTTTAGTAGTTTAGTAAATAAAGACAAATTAACCTAAATAAAAAGTGTCCATCTTCTCAATTTCATCCCCCCATAGCCAAATTTTACAAGGAAGACATTGTTAGGGTTTTGGCCAAGATTTCAAGCTCGATTGTAAGTCCGTTCTTGTCTAGTTTTTAATTATTTTTATATTTTTGAGATCGTTGTAACTTGATCTAGTTATTTCAAGGACTAATTTGAGAGAAAGTTTGTAACAATCCGATTTTGACCTTAGTCAGAATAGTGGTTTTGGGACCACAAATTCGAGTCTGAAATATATTTTAATATTATTTTCTATGTCTGTGATATGTGAATTGCATCTGTGAAATTTCTGTGATTTAATTTGTTTGTTTATGTGCTTAATTATGAAAAAGGATTTAATCATGTAAAGTGTAAAGGTTGAGTGCTAGATGTTAAAGCACCTAATTGGCTTGGCTTTTACAATAAAGGTCCTTGCATGTCAATTTTACCATTTGTTTAAATGGTGGACAATTATGGACATTAGTAGGTGAAAATTCACATGTATTAATAAGGGCAAAATTGGTAATGGCATATAATGTTTATTATAATAAAACATATCATGAAAATGAAGCCATTTCATGCATGTATTGCCAAAAATACAAAAGAAAAAGAGAGAAAAAGAACAAGCTAGGTTTCGGCACTTTGATCCTTGATTAAGGTATGGATTTTTGTTCGTTTTTGATAATTTCTGCATTTCTGTGATCGTTGCTTTGTGTTCTTCAAAACCCATGTTTAAATTTTTATTTTTATTGAAGATTATAAAAGGTGCCATTGATGATTATATGAGCTTTGTAGTGTTCTCATATGGATTATGAAAGATATATGTGAAATTAGTATGTGTTGTTCTTGAATTTTTGATGAAATGAGCTTTGGGCTAATTTGTGAAAATGAGATTTTGAAGGACTAAATTGTGAATTACATGTGTTATTTGGCCTTGTATGGAAGCCATGTATTTTTGGCTAAGCTATAGTTTTGGTAAATTTTTGCATATTTGTGATTTGGTGAAAAATGGACTAAATTGTCAAAGTTAGAAATTATAAGGGCTAAAATGCAAAGTGCCCTAAATATGTGTTCATTGAATGAAATAAATGATTGAATGATTGAATTTGGATTTAAATAGATCAAAAACAAAGAAAATCAGACTTAGATAGAGGGAAGTCCAAAGTAGTCGAATAGTAGACTCATTTTTGTTCGAATTTCGAACGAGGTAAGTCAAACTACACTTACGTGTTAAGTTGATTTAAATTCTGCATGTATAAACTATGATCTGCATTGGACGGCCCTTGAGAGCATGATAAATAAATTCTGATAATGTGCTGGTGTATGAGAAGCTCTGTATGTTTTTAAAAGAATGTTGAAATTTAATCTGAGATATCGTGTAAGACCGTGTCTGGGACACAGGCCCTGATTTGAGATTTCGTGTAAGACCCTGTTTGGGATAGAGGCTTTGATATCGAATTACATGTAAGACTGTATCTGGGACGTCGGCATTGTACCTGTTTGTGAATATCTATTTCGTTTCTGGATTGTCCAATGAAAAAGTATGGGATATGAAATGTATAATTCATACAGGTACGTTTGTATCGTACTAGATTTCTGTAAATTTCGTTTGTATTGTGCTAGTTGAGTAATTGTGTTGACTTACTAAGCTCTTTGTAGCTTACTCTATGTAAATTTCTATTTGTTTTACAGTTATTGTAGCTACGGAAGGCTCGGGATAGTCAAGGATTGTTACCACACTATCAAACCCTTTTTGGTACTTTTGGAAATGTACATATTTATAAGTATGGCATGTATAAGCTAGATGGTCCAAGATTATAAGTTTTGAATTGTATATATATATCATGCCATGTCAATTGGCTAGCAAATGATATGTTTGTGCATTCTTTTGGTGTATGTTGTAAGGTGCCATGTTCTAATGTGAAATGGTCATCTTTATGTATGAAATTGGTTGAAAATGATGATATGAATGTGTATCTTATTGCTTGTATGATGTGAGCACATCCATGCCAGCTCACTCCACTTGTGGCTAGCTCGTTCTAGCTCAGTTCAGTTTCTGTCAGTTCAATTTCAGCTCCACTAGCTCAACTTTAGCTGGCAAGCCCAAACGTAGCTGAATAATGATTTACAAGTCAGGGAGTGTACTAGTGCACATGTGGTAGCCCAAGTGGCATCCGGTCATTCACACATCTGCGTGGCAGCTTGGATGAATGAGTACATTATTGGCCGAATTGGAGCAGCCCTTCCTTTTTCTTACTTGGCGTCAACTTAAGGGATAAGATCAAGTAGTTTGTGTTTAAACAAATACAAGGCTACCAGGATAAGATCAAGTTGCTTGTGTTTGAATTTCAAATTTCAAATACAAGGCTGCCATACAATACCGCCCATTTTAGGAGTTATTAGGAGTTTAAAATTTGAATTTTAAATCCTCTATTTTCAGCCACACAAGGAAATTCAGTCGACACCTCTTGTTATCCATATATATGTGTAAAAACAATGTAAGAAGAGAGACACTTTTGAATGAAATATAATCTTTGTGAGATTTTCTCTCAAACTTCAGTTTTTAACTGAACTTTCTTGGCATATCAGACTGTGTTTTTTGTGTCAGTTTTACTTGATACTTTGGGTTCCTAGATTGCTATCTAGTGGGTCTAAGTCCGTTGACGAAGAACAGATTCGATTCGGGTTCGTTCAGCATATTGTACGAGTTCTTTCGAGTTTCTCATTTTTTTAAATTTCCAGCAATATTCTACATCAATTCTACCATCTGTGAATGTTCAAGGCTGCCGTGAATGAAGCTTCAAGCATTCATCTTCAACCTTGATTCAAATCTGCCAGAAATTTCAGCCCTTTCTCTTTTTCAGTTTTTTTCTTCTTCTTTGTTTCTTTTCTTGTTCCTAATATTGTTCTAAGCCTAGAACGTCCATTGTGTCTTTTTTTTTATTGCAGGGAAGTGTTTGCTTCAATCTTAGATCCGTAACTTACAAGGAACGTTGTTTTTATTGAGTAATGCTCTTATCATATGGTATCAGAGCAAATGTTAGATTTTAGCACGTTCTGCACTACAATACCAAGAAAACAAACAAAAGTAAAAAAAACAAGTTAAAAAAAACATAAACAATCAGTTTCAAAAATTCAAAAGAAAAAAAGAAAAAAGAAAAGAAACTTGTGCTAGTGCATGAAAATGAACAAGGATGCTCAATTATGCCATGAAATGCTTGAAAATCAACCGAAACAACTTGTTCTTGTTTGTTCGGTAATAGGATCATTGTAAGCATTTCTTTGCAGTAAGTTGTGAATTTTATGTTGCATTGTCATCCTAATTCATTCATTTCGTTTGTTTTTTTTATTTTTTTTATTTTTTTCTTTTTCTTTCATCCCTATTTTCATTTTAACCCTTTGTTTTTCTTTATCCTTGTTGTTTATCTTGTAAGTTTGACATAGTTAACAAGTCTGAACGATCGAGTTAGTTTCTTAAAGAACTAAATTGTGAGAGATCGAGTGGAAAAGGCAAACTGAGCGTGTGAGAATAGAAGGGGAGACAAAAAGAGCCATTCAAGCATTCTCCTGAGTGAAACACGAGTGTTGAGTGCAATTAATGAGTGATCTTTCCTTGGAGTGATCTGTGAGGAATTTTGTTGAGTGTGTTGTTGTGAGGTCCTTTTCATTATTTTACTAACATCTATTATTACTTTCTAGTGTTTATAATGGCAGATTAGAATAAAAGCAATCCGAATGACCAGCCACCAAACTTGCAAATGCAAGCCATTACACGTGAAATTCAGCATCTTTTAAGATAAGAATTGGAGCCTTTACAGTCTCGAATGGATAGATTAGATGGGGGTGGTTCCCAATCTATCCATGAAGAGGACCGTGACGAAAATGAAGTTGTTCAGCCTCTGAGACAAAATCTGAAGGGTCGTGTACAACTTGATGATAATTTGTCTAACATTAAAGTTGCCATTCCATCTTTTCAGGGACGAACAGACCCTGATGCTTATCTCGCTTGGGAAAGCAAAGTCGACCATGTTTTCGAGTGTTACAATTACTTGGAACAGAAGAAGGTTTGTTTGGCTGCGATGACATTCACTGATTACGCTTTGATTTGGTGGGATCAATTGTTAATCAGTCAAAGACGCACCGGTGAAGGTCCAATGAGAACGTGGAATGAAATGAAGCAAATCATACGAAAGAGATTTGCTTCTTCTCATTATCACCGTGACTTATTCCAGAAGTTGTAGACGTTGAAACAGGGGAGTAGGAGTGTTGAAGACTACTACAAGGAAATGGAAATGTCCATGATGCGAGCCAACATTGTTGAGGATCGAGAGGCTACTATGGCACGTTTTATTACAGGGTTGAATTTTGAGATTGCTAACATTGTTGAATTGCAGCATTATGTCGAATTGGATGACATGGTGCATATGGCGATCAAAATTGAGCGACAACAACGTAGAAAAGCTTCTACTCAAGGTAATACTCCATTTAAATCTTTTTCAAATCCATTGTATACTCCTAACAATGCCAGTAAACAAGCACCACAACCGCCACTATGGATTCGAGATGCAAACGAATCCAGCAAACCAAAGCCTCCCGTTGCTGATAATGGGCATGGCAAACTACCAGTGGTGGCACAAGAACGATCGAGAGAAATTCTGTGCTTTAAGTGCCTTGGTCAAGGACATGTTGCTAGCCAATGTCCTAATCGAAGGACCATGATAATGTTAGAGAGTGGTGAGATTGAGTCTGAGTCTGAGGAAGACGAGCATGATACCCTTCAGTGGTCGTTGAAGAAGATGATGACAATGTGCAAATCTTTGCCATCGGTGAAGCACTTGTTGTCAAAAGGAGTCTGAATTCTCAACTGATTCAGGAAGAACAATAACGAGAAAACATCTTTCACACGAGATGCCTTGTCTATGATAAGGTATGTGTTTTAATTATCGATGGTGGTAGTTGCACTAATGTTGCTTATTCTGTGATGGTTGAAAAGTTAGGTTTGAAGACGAAAAAACATCCCAACCCTTACAAATTACAGTGGTTGAATGACGGTGGAGAAATTAAAGTGACTAAGCAAGTTTTAGTGCCGTTTTCCATTGGAAAATACAAGGATGAAGTACTCTGCGATGTCGTTTCGATGGTTGCAAGCCATTTGCTATTGGGTCGTCCATGGCAATTTGACAAGAAGATGACGCATGATGGCTTTATGAATAGATATTCTTTTATGCATGCAGGAAAGCAGAACACCTTAGCACCTTTGACCCTGAGTCAAGGGCAAGAAGACCAAGTAAGGTTGCGAAAGAATATCGAGGAAGTTCGTGGGAAAAAGAAGATGAATGTGTACGCAAGTAGCAAGGAAATCAGGAAATGTCCTTCCTCTTAGCAATCTATGCTTATTTTGTTGTTTAAAAATCATTGTTCATTGTCTGAGATTCCTAGTCATTTGCGTGTTTCTATTTCATCTCTTTTACATGGATTTAAAGATGTGTTTCCGGATGAAACACCTAAAGGCTTACCCCCTCTTCATGGTATTGAGCACCAGATTGACTTTATTCCAGGTGCCACGATTCTGAATAGACTAGCATACAGAAGTAACCCCGAAGAGACGAAGGAACTTCAATGACAAACTTTTGAGTTGTTGGACAATGGTTACATTCGAGAGAGTCTGAGTCCATGTGCTGTGCCAGTGTTGTTGGTACCGAAAAAAGATGCAACGTGGAGGGTGTGTGTTCATTGTCGAGCCGTGAATTAGACTACAATCAAGTATTGAAACCCCATCCCTCGACTCGATGACATGCTGGATGAGTTATACGGAGCGACTATCTTCTCCAAAATTGATCTGAAGAGTGGATATCATTAGATTCGCATGAGAGAAGGTGATGAGTGGAAGACAACCTTCAAGACAAAGCTAGGTTTGTACGAATGGTTGGTGATGCCTTTTGGTTTAACTAATGAACCTAGTACTTTTATGCATTTGATGAATCATGTTCTACAATCTTTTATTGGAAAGTTTTGTGTTGTATACTTTGATGACATTTTGATTTATAGCAAGACTTTGCAGGATCATGTCGAACATTTGAGAGCTGTTCTGCATACTTTGCAAGAAGAAAAGTTGTTTGGAAACATGGAGAAATGTGTTTTTTGTACTGACAAACTTACATTTCTTGGTTATATTGTTAGTTCACAGGATGTTGAAGTCGACCCTGAGAAGGTTAAGGCGATCCAAGAATGGCCACGATTGACATCAATTAGTCAGGTTAGATCGTTTCATGGTTTAGCTAGTTTCTACCGTTGGTTTGTTCCCCATTTTAGTTCTATTACTGCCCCCTTAAGTAGGATTATAAAGAAGAATACAGTCTTCTCATGGGGTAAAGAACAAGAGGACACCTTTCTGAAAATTAAGGACTGTTAAACAAAAGTGCCTGTTTTAGCATTACCTGATTTTGTTAAATTGTTTGAAATTGAATGTGATGCTTCTGGGGTTGGTATATGAGCTGTTTTGTCACAGGAAAAGAGGCCCATTGCATATTTCAGTGAGAAACTTAGCAGAGCAATGTTGAATTATCCTGTCTATATCAAGGAAATGTATGCACTGATCCGGGCTTTGGAGACTTGGCAGCATTATTTGTTGCCTAAGGAGTTTACGATCCACACTGACCACGAGGCTTTATGATATATCATAGGTCAGCATAAATTGAACAAACGACATGCTAAATGGGTTAAATTCTTATAATCTTTTCCTTATGTCATTCGATACAAAAAGGGAAAAGATAATGTCGTTGCTGATGCATTATCACGTAGATATGCACTTTTGAGCTATCTCGACTCACATTTGATTGACTTTGCATATATTCGTGAGTTATTCTCTGATGATCCTGATTTTAGAGATAAGTATAATGCTTGTGAGAAAAGTGAAGATGGAAAGTTCTATAGACATGATGGTTATCTTTTCAAAGAAGACAGATTATGCATTCCACAGGGCTTAATATGTGATATACTGATCCGTGAAGCACATGAAGGTGGATTGATGGGTCATTTTAGAGTCACCAAAACGTTATAGACATTGAAGGAGCATCTATTCTTGCCTAAGATGCGTAGGGACATTGAACGGTACTGTGAACATTGTGTGAGAAAGCCAAATCGAAGGTTTCACCACATGGTATGTATTTACCTTTACCTATTCTTGATTCCCCTTGGACTGATATTTCGATGGACTTCGTGTTGGGATTGCCTCGAACTAGGATAGGTAGAGACAGTATATTTGTTATGGTTGACAGGTTCTCGAAGATGGGACATTTTATTGCCTGCCATAAGACTGACGATGCTATTAATGTGGCTAACTTGTTCTTTAGAGATATTGTGCGTTTGCATGGTATACCTAGGTCAATTGTTTCTGATAGGGATGTAAAGTTTTTGAGTCATTTCTGGAGGACTCTTTGGAGCAAATAGGTACCAAACTTATGTTTTCTACTACTTGTCATTCCTAAACTAATGGACAAACTGAGGTTGTTAACAGAGTTTTATCTACCTTACTTCGTTCCATCATTAAAAAAAACATAAAAACTCGGGAAGATTGTTTGCCACGTGTTGAATTTGCTTATAACCATGCTGTACATTCTGCTACTAAGATGTCACCTTTTGAGATTGTTTATGGTTTTAATCCTACTACTCCTCTAGATATGTTGCCTTTGCCACAGAAACAGGTGATGAATAGAGATGGAAAAGCGAAAGCAGAATATGTGAAGAAGTTGCATCAATAGGTTAAGGAGAACCTAGAAAGAAAGACTCAGCAATTGAAAAGCAAGCAAACAAGGGTAGAAAACGAGTCACCTTCGATGTTGGAGATTGGGTTTGGGTTCATTTTTGAAAGGAACGATTTCCAGCCAAAAGGCGATCCAAGCTATTACCGTGGGGAGATGGTCCTTTTCAGGTGTTGGAGAAAGTAAATGACAACGCCTATAAGTTAGATTTGCTTGGAGAATATAATGTGAGTGCCACATTTAATGTTTCTTATTTACCCCCTTATGAAGATTCTGCAGATTTGAGGACAAATCCTTTTCAAGAAGGGGGATGATGTGAGCACATCCATGCCAATTAAAGAAACTAATTTGGAGGTCTTACCATTGGGACCTATTACCCGTTCTAAGGTAAAGAAATTCAGGGAAGTTCTTTTCCTTACTTGTCCTACAATTCCAGATTCATTCGATCATGTATATGCCTTAGAACATAGGATTTATAATGTGTTGCATGCTGATATGTGACATATTTAGGTTATACTATTCATTCTGTATGTTTAGGTATATATATATTATGCTATGTATGCTTTGGGATTGGTTTGATAGTGTTTGTATTGTTTCTAAGTTATTTGGATGTTAATAAATAAGTGTGCACTTGTTTACAACTTATTAAAACTATGTTACATTAAGTCTACATAAACTTTGATAAGTGTTTATGCCTTTTGGATTAGGTACTCGAAGGGACACTAGCTCAAGAGTGTATATGCAGCTCAGAGTACTCTACACCAGCTCATCTTCAGCTCAAGATAGCTCAGAGTACTCTACACCAGCTCATGTCAACTCACTCCACTTGTGGCTAGCCTGCTCTAACTCGATTCGATTTAGTCGGCTCAATTTCAGCTCCACTAGCTTAACTTCAGCTGGCAAGTCCAGACGTAGCTGAATAATGATTTACAAGTTGGGGAGTGTACCAGTGCACATGTGGCAGCCCAAGTGGCATCCGGTCATTCACACATCCGCGTGGCAGCTTGGATGAATGAGTACATTATTGGCCAAATTGGAGCAGCCCTTCCTTTTTCTTACTTGGCATCAACTTAAAGGATAAGATCAAGTAGTTTGTGTTTGAATTTCAAATTTCAAATACAAGGCTGCCATACAATACCGCCCATTTTAGTAGTTATTAGGAGTTATTAGGAGTTATTAAGGGTTTAAAATTTGAATTTTAAATCCTCTATTTTTAGCCACACAAGGAAATTCGGCCATACACCTTTTGTTATCCATATATATGTGTAAAAACAATGTAAGAAGAGAGACACTTTTGAATGAAATATAATCTTTTTTGAGATTTTCTCTCAAACTTTGATTTTTCACCGAACTTTCTTGGCATATCAGACTGTGTTTGTTGTGTCAATTTTACTTGATATTTCGGGTTGCTATCTAGTGGGTCCAAGTCTGTTGACGAAAAACAGATTTGATTCAGGTTGGTTCAGCATATTGTACGAGTTCTTTCGAGTTCCTCATTTTTTTAAATTTCCAGCAATATTCTACATCAATTCTTCCATCTTTGAATGTTCAAGGCTGCCGTGAATGAAGCTTCAAGCATTCATCTTCAACCTTGATTCAAATCTGCCAGAATTTTTAGCCCTTTCTCTTTTTCATTTTTTTTTTCATTTTTGTTTCTTTTCTTATTCCTAAGATCGTTCTAAGCCTAGAACGTCCATTGTGTCTTTTTTTTATTGCAGGGAAGTGTTTGCTTCAATCCTAGATTCGCAACTTACAAGGAATGTTGTTTTTACCGAGCAACGCCCTTATTATTGTAGGTTTGGACTCAAAAAGGGTGGCAAATTGGCTTAAATCAAGCCTGCATTGTGCCACATGGTCAGGGAACACGGGCGTGCTTTATAGCCGTGTGAAAAAGTCAGTAGCTAGCTAAATTTTACACGGTCATGCCACACGGCTGTGCCTATTAGCCGTGTTAAAAAGTCAGTATAGGACCTCTTTTTGGCACAGTTGGATCACATAGGCGTGGCTTATGCCCGTGTGTGTCACACGGTTTAGTTACACGGGCGTGTGACTTTGTCAGTTTTGTAAAGTTTGATTAAGTTCTGAAAATTTTGAATGGGTTCGGTTTAGTCCCAACCTTCCCTAAATGTATGTTTTAGGTTTCGTAGACCATCTTAATGGATGAATTGTTGATGAATACATATGTACTAATGTTATCTGATATCTGTGTTTGAAATGCTTTGTCCGTCCAGAAATGCCCATTACCTATTTCGGTGACGATTACGAGATAGGGGTGTTACATCTTATTGGTATTAGAGCTATGGTTTAGTCGGTTCTAGGACTACCATAGCATGTGTGAATCTAGCTATACATGCCATATGTCTAAAACTGTGATAGTGTGATGAATCCTGACATTAAAATGTGCTTCTGTATAGCAATGGATCCAAATAGAGCCGTAGCTGACGATGTTGAAAGCAATGCGCCTGTTCCCGCGTAAGGGACAGTGCAAGATGATTCTCGACTGGCTACGAGTAGCTGTGATAGCGAGGCTAAACAAGCCTTCTATCATATGATGAATGATTGGTTCTCCCAATACATTAGAACCAATTCGGCTGTACAACAACCTCCACCCTCGATTAATCCTTCTCAAATTCCTGTTATGCCCTCGATGAGTCCAGTTCAACTAAGTAGACCACCTGTTGATAAGATTAGAAAGTATGGGGCTAGAGAGTTCCGAGCTACAATGAATGATGATGCTGAAAGAGCCGAATTTTGGTTAGAAAATACGATACGGGTATTTGATGAAATGTCTCTGAATCCAGAGGAATGTGTTAAATATGTCGTTTCACTTCTGAGAGATACGGCGTATCATTGGTGGAAAACTTTAATATATGTGGTTCAAAGCGAACGGGTTACATGGGATTTCTTCCAAGCTAAATTTCGGAAGAAATACATTAGTCAGAGATTCATTGATCAGAAGTCGAATGTTTGCTACTAAATATGAACGGGAATTTGTGAGATTGAGCCAGTATGCTCGGGAATGTGTATCAAATGAGGCGATAATGTGTAAAAGGTTTGAGGATGGACTAAATGAAGATATTCGTCTGCTAGTCGGGATTTTAGAGATTAAAGAAGTGGTGGTGCTCGTTGAGCGAGCTTGTAAGGCTGAAGAATTAAGTAAAGAAAAAAGAAAAGCTGATTTTGAAGTTAGATATGCTAGAAAGAGATCCTCGAGTAAATCATTTCAGTCTGGGTTAAAGAAATTCTGAGATGACCAGAATCGTTCAAATACTAATGTGGGACATTTGAACCGAGATCGAATTAGATCGTATTCGAACACCGAGCTCTTTGTTATACATTGCAAAGTGTTGGAAATGTCTGATCTGAGAAACCTGAATGTAAACACTATTGTAAAAGATATCCGGGAAATTGTAGATTGATTGACCGAGCTTGTTTTCAATGTGGATCCCTGGATCATTTTGTAAGAAATTGTTCTAAACCTGCTGAGCAAGAGAATGTGCAGAATCTAAGATCGAGTAACACCTCAGCTAGAGGTAGACCTTCCAGAAATATAAGAAATGCAAGTGGGGGTCAAAGAGCTACTGGGGACACTGCTGTTAGAACTGAGGCCAGAGCACCTTCCAGAGCTTATGCTATCCGAGCTCGTGAGGAAGCTTCGTCACCAGACGTGATTACTGGTACTTTCGCTCTTTATGATACTTCTGTGATTACATTGATAGACCCTGGTTCAATGCATTCTTATATCTGTATGAATTTAGTGCACAATAAGACTTTGTCTGTAGAGTCTACTGAATTTGTAGTTAAAGTATTGAACCCCTTAGGCAAAAGTGTTTTGGTTGATAAAGTCTGCAAGAATTGCCCGTTATTGATTCGAGATATCTATTTTCCTACTGATCTGATGCTATTGCCTTTCGAAGAATTTGATATCATTCTGGGAATGGACTGGTTAACTTTGCACGATGCTATTGTGAACTACAAAATAAAAGTCATTGACTTAAGATGTAAGAATGAGAAGATAATTCGAATTGAGTCTAGCGATCTGAATGGGCTACCAGCTATGATATCTGCAATGAAAGCACAGAATTATGTAAAGAAAGGTTGTGAAGCCTACCTAGCTTATGTGTTAGACTCGAAATTGGATGATAAGAAAATTGAATCAAAGCATGTTGTCTGTGAATTCTCTGATGTGTTTCCTGAAGAAATACTTGGTTTACCTCCGATTCGAGAAGTCGATTTTGGCATTGAATTGGTACCTGGTACTACTCCGATATCGATAACTCCGTACAGAATGGCTCCGACTGAACTAAAGGAATTGAAATCTCAGTTGCAAGAATTGATGATAGAGGATTTGCTAGACCGAGTTCTTCACCTTGGGGTGCTCCTGTACTGTTTGTGAAAAAGAAAGATGGCACAATGAGAATGTGTATTGATTACGACCAGCTTAACAAAGTGACTATAAAGAACAAATACCCTCTGCCCAGGATCGATGACTTATTCGATCAGTTGAAAGGTGCTGCTGTGTTTTCAAAGATCGATTTGAGATTGGGTTACTATCAGTTGCGAGTAAAGGACTCTGATATTTCGAAAACTGCTTTTAGAATGAGGTATGGTATTATGAATTTTTAGTTATGCCTTTTGGATTAACGAATACACCTGCTATTTTTATGGATTTGATGAATAGGATTTTCAGATCGTATTTAGATCAATTTGTTGTTGTATTCATTGACGACATATTGATTTATTCACGTAATGAATTTGAACATGCCGAGCATTTGAGAATAGTGCTACAGACACTGCGAGATAAACAGTTGTATGCGAAGTTCAGTAAGTGTGAATTCTGGTTGCAAGAAGTTGGTTTTCTGGGTCATATTGTATCAGCCTCTGGAATCTGAGTTGATCCAAAATTTCAGCTATTATGGATTGGAAACCTCCGAGAAATGTATCTGAAGTTCGTAGTTTTCTGGGACTTGCTGGTTACTATAGAAGATTTGTGAAAGGTTTTTTGATGATTGCGACTCCGTTGACAAAACTACTACAGAAAGATGTGAAGTTTGATTGGTCTGAAAAGTGTCAGAACAGTTTTGATCAGTTGAAAGCTCTGTTGACTGAAGCTCTGGTATTAGTATAACCTGAATCAGGTAAAGAATTTGTAATTTACAGCGATGCTTCGTTGATTGGTTTGGGTTGTGTCTTAATGCAAGAAGGTAAAGTCACTGCTTATGCTTCGAGACAGTTGAAGCCACATGAAAAGAACTATCCGACACACGATCTTGAGTTGGCTACTATTGTGTTTGCCTTAAAAATCTGGCGTCACTATCTGTTTGGTGAAAAATGTCACGTGTTTTCTGATCATAAAAGCTTGAAGTATTTAATGACGCAAAAAGATTTGAATCTGAGACAAAGAAGATGGTTAGAATTGTTAAAAGACTACGAGCTAGTTATTGATTATCATCCGGGTAAAGCAAATGTGGTAGCAGATGCCTTGAGTTAGAAATATTTGTCTACATTGCGCGCGATGAATGCTCATTTAGCACTGTCTAATGATACTTTGGTTTGTGCCGAACTAAAAGCAAAACCCTTGTTTATACAACAGATCTGCGAGGCTTAGAAATCGACAATGAATTGATAGCTAAACGAACTCTGTATGATTTTGAATTCCGGGTTGACGTTAATGATTGTTTGCGATTCAAAAATACAATCTGTGTTCTGAGAAATCCAGAATTAATTCAGTTGATTTTGAGTGAGGCTCACAGTAGTAGATTTTCTGTACATCCAGGGAGTACAAAAATGTATAACGACTTGAAGCAACTATACTGGTGGCCGGGAATGAAAAGAGATATTTCTGAGTTTGTTTCTAAGTGTTTGATCTGTCAGCAAGTTAAAGCTGAACGTTAGGTGCCATCAGGTTTGTTACAACCGATTATGATTCCGAAATGGAAATGGGATCGAGTGACTATGGATTTTGTATCGGGTTTGCCTTTGTCTCCGAGAAAGAAAGATGCAATTTGGGTTGCAGTTGACAGATTGACGAATTCAACTCATTTTATTCTTGTACGAACTAATTTCTCACTTGATAAGTTACCTGAGCTTTATATTTTTTATATTGTAAGACTGCATGGTGTACCATTGTCGATTGTGTCAGATAGAGACCCGAGATTTACATCGCGATTCTGGAAGAAATTGCAAGATACTCTGGGTACTAAATTGCATTTTAGCACTGCTTTCCATCTGCAAACAGATGGTCAATCTAAGCGAATTATTCAGATACTTGAGGATTGTTAAGATGTTGCATTCTTAAGTTCGAAGGTACGTAGGAACAATATCTACCTTTGATTGAATTTGCTTATAATAATAGTTTTCAGTCGAGCATTAAAATGGCACCGTACAAAGCATTATACGGTAGAAAGTGTAGAACTCAGTTATACTGGTCTGAGCGCAGTGAGAATAAGATTTACGGTGTTGATTTGATAAAAGAAACAGAACGAAAAGTGAAAATAATCCAAGATAGTCTGAAAGTTGCCTCTAATCGTCAGAAGTCTTATGCAGATTTAAAACAAAAGGATATCGAATATGAGGTCGGTGATAAAGTGTTTTTGAAGGTATCTCCATGGAAGAAACTGTTTTGATTTGGTAAAAAGGGCAAGTTGAGCCCGAGGTTCATCAAACCTTATGAAATCATTGAGCGAGTTGGGCCAGTTGCTTATAGATTAGGGTTACCATCTGAGTTAGAAAGGATTCACAATGTATTTCACATATCGATGCTTCGACGATACAGATCTGATCCTTCGCATGTAATTCCTCCTTCTGATATTGAAATTCATTCTAATATGACTTATTAAGAAAAATCGATTCGTATTCTATCACATAAGATTAAAGAATTGCGTAATAAGAGAATTTCGTTAGTCAAAGTACTGTGGCATAGACACAGAGTAGAAGAGGCTACGTGGGAGCCTGAGGATGTAATGAAACAGCAATATTCGAATCTATTTGACGGTAAGATTTTTGGGGACGAAAATCCCTAAGGGGGAGAATTGTAACAGTCTGGTTTTGACCTTAGTCAGAATAGTGGTTTCGGGACCACAAATCTGAGTCTAAAAAATATTTTAATATTATTTTCTGTGTCTGTGATATGTGAATTTGCATCTGTGAAATTTCTGTGATTTAATTTTTCTGTTTCTGTGCTTAATTATGAAAAAAGATTTAATCGCGTAAAGTGTAAAGGTTGAGTGCTAGATGTTAAAGCACCTAATTGGCTTGGATTTTAAAATAAAGGTCCTTGCATGTCAATTTTACCATTTGTTTAAATGGTGGACAATTATGGACATTAGTAGGTGAAAATTCACATGTATTAATAAGGGCAAAATTGGTAATAGAATATAATGTTTATTATAATAAAACATATCATGAAAATGAAGCCATTTCATGCATGTATTGCCGAAAATACAAAAGAAAAAGAAAGAAAAAGAACAAGCTAGGTTTCGGCACTTTGATCCTCGATTAAGGTATGGATTTTTGTCTGTTTTTGATAATTTCTACGTTTCTGTGATCATTGCTTTGTGTTCTTCAAAACCCATGTTTCAATTTCTGTTCTTATTGAAGATTATAAAAGGTGCCATTGATGATTATATAAGCTTTGTAGTGTTCTCATATGGATTATGAAAGATATATGTGAAATTAGTATGTGTTGTTCTTGAATTTTTGATGAAATGAGCTTTGGGCTAATTTGTGAAAATGAGATTTTGAAGGACTAAATTGTTAATTACATGTGTTATTTGGGCTTGTATGGAAGCCATGTATATTTGGCTAAGATATAGTTTTGGTGAATTTTTGCATATTTGTGATTTGGTGAAAAATGGACTAAATTGTCAAAGTTTGAAATTATAAGGGCTAAAATGCAAAGTGCCCTAAATATGTGTTCATGGATTATTTTGAATGAAATAAATGATTGAATGGTAATAAATGATTGAATGGTTGAATTTGGATTTAAATAGATCAAGAACAAAGAAAATAAGTGTAATATCCCGAATTAGGGCCTAATCAGAATAGTGGTTTCGTGACCACAAATATGAGATAGAGATAATTATTTTATAATTATTTTGATGTTTATGATATGATTGTATGATTGTGTGAAAATTTCGTGATGAAATCCTATGCCTAAAGTGCTTGGATTGAAATTAGGGACTAAATCGAATAATTTGTAAAACTTGCATTCTAGGAGTTTTTAGTATGAAATTGTTTTGGAATATTAATGAGGAGGTCTTAAATATAAATTTGACCAATTTCTAAATCTATGGACAAAAATTGGACATGGATGAAATTTTTGGAAAGTTTAGTAGTAAGGGCATTTTGGTCATTTAGTTATTAAAATGAATTAAAAACAAAATTAAAAGCCAATTTTTGTCCATCTTCTTCATTAGGCCGAAATTTCAAGGGTTCTCCATAGCTAGGGTTTGTTTCAAGCTTCCAAGCTCCATAGTAAGTGATTCCAAGCCCCGTTTTTAATGTTCTTTACGTTTTTGGAATCCTAGTAGCTCGATTAAGCTTATGCTAGCAATAATTCAACCTAGGGTTCATATTTGGAAAAATACCCATAGGTGAAATTTGTGTATTATGGTGTTTTATGATAGAAAATGAGGTTTTAAATTATGTTAGACAACTTGTACTACTCGGTTTTAAGCGAAAACGAGTAAAAGGGCTTAATCGGTAAAAATACCTAATAGTCATAAGTACATGTTAGAGTGTGAATTTGATGTTACCATAGAAGAGAAAAATGATCAGAATGTCATAAAACATAAGAATAAGGGATGAAGTTTAATTCCCGAGCCTAGCGGCAAAAGTGTAATTATGCAAAAGTTTAGGGGCAAAAATGTAATTTTGCCAAAGTTTGTATTAAATGTTGTTTTTATGAATGTATGTATTAAATAAGATTAATTTGGCATTATAGATCAAGAGAAATGAGATTCAAGTCGCGATCGAGGGAAAAACAAAGTTTACGAAGAATAGGCTCGATTGCTAATAATTTTGTATCGAGGTAAGTTCATGTGTAAATGTAGTAACATAATTGTCATTTTAATTAACTTAATGATATTTATATGAAATGATCATTATTATTATGAAATATTATGCTTTGTGGTTATTGTTGAGTAATATGCAAATTATGTTTATTACTTGTTAAATATGAATTGCTACCGAGTATCGGTTTCGATATTCCGTGGAAGATGGTAGAGATGTGTGATTGAGGAAAAAGCCCGTTTGAACCTTGGGAATAGATTAGAATACAATTGACATGTCACTAGGATGGTTGAGTTCCGAACTCGTTGAGTTGAGTCCGAGTTCGTGAGATGTAACTAGGCATCCGAGCTCGTTGAGTTGAGTCCGAGTTCACTTATGGATGCGAACGCTGAGCTCATTGGAGTTGAGTCCGAGTTCACTTATGGGCGGGTTACATGGTAGCTTGGCTACATAAGTTCCATGAGCTATTGAGTTTGTCTAGCTGCATGTATGGCCCTTATGTTCATGAGATCCGCGTATTCGAATTATATTCCGATGTGTTCAAGGGTGAATCTTAAGTGAATAAAAAGAAGGCCTAAAATGAAGGTGACATGTTGGTAAGTGTGGTAAATGAGAAAATTTGATGTATGTGTGCTTAAACCCTTGGGTTGAGAACTTGGTATGATGAAATCGTAGAAAGATATTAAATACAAATGAAACATGAATGTCTTGGTGTTGTTTATGCAAATAATATTTTTGTGGGATTGTGTGATTATGTTACTTGCTATTTGCATGTGAACTTACTAAGCATTTGTGCTTACTACCTCCTTTTCTTTCATTGTAGTTTTGACAAGCCGGCTTGAGAATTGGGATAGGTCGAAGACTCGTTCACACTATCCGAAGGCCTAAATTGGTAAAATGGCTTGTGTGTTTTGAATGTGGCATGTATGGCAAAATACTCACTTTGTGTAAATGATCTTATGATATGGCTATGGTTTGGCAAGAAAGGGGTTTGTAAATGATTAGCCATTGGAATGGCCAATCTAAGTCATATTTGATGTTATGTATGTTTAAAATGATATTTAGTCCATGAAAATCCTTAGTAAAGTGAAATTTGCCATAAAATAGAATCAAAAAGTGAAGTGATGTAAATTTGAAAAATCACTAAAAATAGTAGAAATGAAATTAAATGATGAATATGTTATGAAATTGAATATTTATGAGTCTATTTTCATATGGATTGAACAAATCAGGTATATGAATTATATTTTATGAGATATTTGAATTTTTGTGAAACAGGACCAGAGTGATTTCTGGATCCCCTATTCTGACTTTAAAAATTCATAATAAATTGTAAAAAAAATAATTAGAAGTCATGCTTTATATTTACAGATTTCTTATTGAGTCTAGTTTTAAGAGAAACAAATGTCATAGACATTGAAATTCCGTACAGAGAGATATCTGATTCGTAATACACAGAGGTCAGAGCAGTCGAACCCTAAAATAGGGGAGAATTTAACTAATAAACTGTACTAATTGGCTTGACCAAAAATTATAGAAAAAAATTAGTAAATAGATATATAAGTCTAGTTTCAGGTAAAATTTACGGAATTGGATTTCAAGTTTTGGAACTCGAGATATGAATTTTTAAGAGACTATGATGCAGATTGCTAGCTTGACTGGAAATTTAAAAAAAATAAATCATTTGAGCGATTTAAGTAATGAATTAAGTCTGTTAACACCTCGTGTTCGAATCCGGGGACGGTCTCGGGTACGGGGCATTACATTTGGTGGTATTAGAGCAGGTTTAGTCGGTTCTCGGACTAATGTGTTGTATGTACGGGTTTTGCTATACATGCCATAGATATAAATTATGATAGTGTGACGACTTCTGACCTTTTAAATGATTTTTTTTTAAAGTTAATGGATCCTGATCCAGCCATTCATCGATGATGTAGAGAGTAATGCACCGCCGCCGAAGGGCGGTGCCAATCGAAAATCCACCTCCTATTGTCGGTCAAGGAGGAGGAAAAGGGGCTCGAAACCTTTCTCCGGATGATGAGTGCACGGTATATCGAGTTCGTTAAGACGAACCCGAATGCACAACCTCCCCCCCCGATTCCTCAACCTGCACTCTCCGATGCCTCAAGGTGTAGATCTGATGAAATTTCACAGATCTCCAGTTGACAAAATCTGTAAACAAGAGGTCAAAGAATTCAGGGCAAATATTGAGGATGATGCCGAGAAAGCAGAGTTTTGGCTCGAGAATTCTATTCGAGTATTTGATGAATTGTCTTGTACACCAAGAATGCTTGAAATGTGCTATATCATTGTTGAGGGATTCAAATTATCATTGGTGGAAGACATTGACTTGATGAGTACCAAAGAGAAAGTAACTTGGGAGTTCTTTCAAGAAGAATTTCGAAGAAATATATCGATGAAAGATTTATTGATCAGAAGCGTAAAGAGTTTCTTGAATTAAAGCAAGGAAACATGACAATTCATCGAATACGAAAGGGAATTTGTCGGGTTGAGTAAGTATGCTAGAGAATATATTCCTCTGAAGCTAAAATGTGCGATTTGATTTGAAGATCGAACTCAATGAAGACATCAAAGTATTTGTCGGGATTCTTGAATTAAAAGAAATGGTAGTAATCTGGTTGATCGAGCTTGCAAGGTCAAGAACTACTTAAAAAGAAGAAAAGGTAGAGGTGAGACTAGAAATTGGAAGAAAAGACCAACGAGTAGTTCATTTTCACAAAGAATCCGTAAAATCTAGAAATATGAATCCTCATTCACGGTTTTAACTGGACAATCATATGGAAATTTTAAGAACCAAAATGTGGGTCCTAAATCTCGGACTACTACTCAGAGCTAGTGTGGAAATACGAGATTTGTTAAGCTCGAGTGCCAGCGTGTGTGGCGTAAAATCATTTTGGCCCATGTAGAGCGAATGAATGTTTTCGTGTGGTTCTCCTGGATCATTTTATTAGAGACCGCCAGAGAGAGCCGAGAACGAAAAATTTCAGAATGTAAAAGCTAGTGGTGCAGACTCGAGGGGAAGATATTCAAGAAAAGCTGGAAATGTGATTACTGGTATATTTTCTCTTTATGATGTTAATATTATTGCTTTGATTGATCCCGGTTCTACTCATTCATATGTATGCATGAAACTGGTGTTTAGTATGACTATACCTGTTGAGAACACAGAATTTATGATTAGAGTGTCGAATCCATTAGGCAAATGTGTGATAGTTGATAAAGTATGCAAGAAATGCCCTTTAATGATTCGGGGTCATTACTTTTCGGCCGACTTGATGTTGTTGCCGTTTGATGAATTTGATGTTATTTTGGGTATGGATGGGTTGACATTGCATGATGCTATAATAAATTGCAAAGAAAAGGTTATAGAATTAAAGTGTGAAAGTGGTAAAATTCTGCAGGTTGAACCAGACAAATCAGAGGCATTATCTAGTATGATTTCCTCAATGTCGGCTCAAAGATATTTGAGAAAGGGTTATGAAGCTTATTTGGCGTATGTAATTAATACAAAAGAAGTTGAAAAGAAAGTTGAATCAGTGCCGGTTGTGTGTGAATTTGCGGACGTATTTCCAGAAGAATTGCCGGGTTTGCCTCCAGTTAGGGAAGTAGAATTTGGTATTGATTTGATACCGGGAACAGCTCCAATCTCCATTGCTCCATATAGAATGGCACCAGCAGAGTTGAAAGAATTAAAGTCGCAGTTGCAAGAGTTGACTAATAAAGGCTTTGTGAGACCGAGTTTTTCACCTTGGGGTGCTCCTGCGTTATTTGTGAAAAAGAAGGATGGTTCTATGAGGTTGGGTGTTGACTATCGACAGTTAAACAAGGTGACAATCAAAAACAATTATCTGTTGCCAAGAATTGATGATTTATTTAATCAGCTAAAAGGAGCGACATGGTTTTCGAAGATTGACTTGAGATCTGGGTACTACCAGCTGCGAGTAAAAGAGTCGAATGTGCCTAAAACTGCTTTTAGAATAAGGTACGGTCATTATGAATTTTTAGTTATGCCATTCGGGTTGACAAATGCTCCTGCTATGTTTATGGATTTAATGAATCGCATATTTCGGCCATACTTGGACAAATTTGTTGTGGTGTTTATAGATGATATTTTAATTTATTCAAAAGATGAAACAGAGCATGCTGAGCATAAACTTTGAGAGATACGCAGCTGTATGCTAAGTTTAGTAAAAGTGAATTTTGGCTCCGGGAAGTTGGATTTTTGGGTCATATTGTTTCAGGTGATGGTATACGGGTTAATCCTAGTAAGATTTCAACCATTGTTGATTGGAAACCACCGAAAAATGTAACCGAGGTTAGAAGTTTCTTGGGGCTAGCTGGGTATTATCGACGATTTGTAAATGGATTTTCTATAATTGCTGCTCCTATGACTAGACTACTCCGAAAGAATGTTAAATTTGAATGGACGGAAGAATGTCAACAAAGTTTTGAAGAATTGAAAAAGTTATTAACTGAAGCACCAGTGTTGGTACAACCCGAATCATGTAAAGAATTTGTGGTGTATAGTGATGCTTCTCAAAATGGCTTAGGATGTGTCTTATGCAAGAAGGAAAAGTGGTGGCTTATGCTTCGAGGCAGTTAAAATCTCACGAAAGAAATTATCCGACTCATGATTTGGAATTGGCTGCTATAGTGTTTGCTTTGAAGATTTGGTGACATTATTTGTATGGTGAAAAGTGCCGAGTATATACCGACCACAAAAGTCTTAAATACTTAATGTCACATAAAGATTTGAATTTGAGACAGCGAAGATGGTTGGAGTTATTGAAAGATTACGAGCTTGTTATTGACTACCATCTGGGAAAAACAAATGTGGTTGCTGATGCTTTAAGCAGAAATTTACTGTTTTCTTTGGGAGCTATGAACACTCGGTTAAAGGTATCAGATGATGGTTCGATTCTAGTAGAGTTAAGAGCAAGATCGATGTTTTTGCAAAAGATTTTTCGTGAAGCACATAAGGGTTGCTTGGCAGTTCACCCGGGCAGTTCGAAAATGTATAATGACTTGAAGAAAATATATTGGTGGAATGGAATGAAAAGAGATATGTCCGAGTTTGTATCAAAGTGCTTAATTTGTCAACAAGTGAAAGCTGAACACCAAGTACCTTCGGGATTACTCCAGCCTATCATGGTTCCTGAATGGAAATGGGATTGGATTACTATGGATTTTATATCAGGGTTGCCGTTAACTCCGGGGAAGAAAAATGCCATCTGGGTAATAGTTGACAGACTGACTAAATCGGCTCATTTATTTCGGTACGTACAGATTATTCTCTTAATAAGTTGGCTGAATTGTATATCCGTGAGATTGTTAGACTTCATGGAATACCTTTGTCAATCATTTCGGATAGAGATCCGAGATTTACTTCACGATTTTGGCAAAAGTTGCAAGAGGCATTAGGTACAAAGTTAAATTTCAGCACTGCCTTTCATCCACAAACTGATGGACAATCAGAGAGAGTAATTCAGATTCTTGAAGACATGCTCAGATGTTGCGTATTGGAATTTCAAGGTAGTTGGGAAAGGTATTTACCGTTGGTAGAATTTGCTTATAATAATAGTTATCAGACGAGTTTGAAGATGGTACCTTATGAAGCTTTGTATGGACGTAAATGTTGCACACCTTTGTATTGGACAGAGCTTAAGGAAAATCAGATTTACGGGGTTGATCTAGTTAAGGAAACAGAAGAGAAAGTAAAAGTCATCAGAGATTGCTTGAAAGCGACTTGAGCATGCACAAAAATCGTATGCGCGATTTGAAGAGAAAAGAGATTGAATATCCAGTTGGTGACAAAGTGTTTTTGAAAGTATCCCCGTGGAAGAAAGTTCTCAGATTTGGCAAGAAAGGCAAATTAAGTCCACGTTTTATTGGACCGTTTAAAGTGATTGAGAGAGTTGGACCAGTAGCTTATCGGTTATCATTGCCATCTGAATTATAGAAGATGCATGACGTATTCCACGTATCTATGCTACGTCAGCATCGTTCGGATCCTTCACATATAATTTCACCGATAGAAATTGAACTACAACCGAATATGACTTACGAAGAAGAACTGATTAAGATTTTAGCTCGAGAAGTCAAACAACTAAGAAATAAAAGTGTCGCTCTCGTAAAAGTATTATGGCAAAAGCACAGGGTAGAAGAGACTACATGGGAACCTGAAGAAACTATGAGAAACCAATACCCACACCTGTTTACCAGTAAGATTTTCGAGGATGAAAATCCTTAAAGGAGGGAGAGTTGTAATATCCCGAATTAGGGCCTAATCGAAATAGTGGTTTCCTGACCACAAATCTGAGATAGAGAAAATTATTTTATAATTATTTTGATGTTTATGATATGATTGCATGATTGTGTGAAAATTTCGTGATGAAATCCTATGCCTAAAGTGCTTAGATTGAAATTAGGGACTAAATCGAATAATTTGTAAAACTTACATTCTAGGAGTTTTTAGTATGAAATTGTTTTGGAATATTAATGAGGAGGTGTTAAATAGATATTTGACCAATTTCTAAGTCTATGGAAAAAAATTGGACATGGATGGAATTTTTGGAAAGTTTAGTAGTAAGGGCATTTTGGTCATCTAGTTATTAAAATGAATTAAAAACAAAATTAAAAACCAATTTTTGTCCATCTTCTTCATTAGGCCGAAATTTCAAGGCTTCTCCATATCTAGGGTTTGTTTCAAGCTTCCAAGCTCCATAGTAAGTGATTCCAAGCCCCGTTTTTAATGTTCTTTACGTTTTTGGAATCCCGGTAGCTCGATTAAGCTTATGCTAGCAATAATTCAACCTAGGGTTCATATTTGGAAAAATACCCATAGGTGAAATTTGTGTATTTTGGTGTTTTATGATATAAAATGAGGTTTTAAATTATGTTAGACAACTTGTACTACTCGGTTTTAAGCGAAAACGAGTAAAAGGGCTTAATCAGTAAAAATACCTAATAGTCATAAGTACATGTTAGAGTGTGAATTTGTTGTTACCATAGCAGGGAAAAATAATCAGCATGTCATAAAACATAAGAATAAGGGATGAAGTTTAATTCCCGAGCCTAGGGGCAAAAGTGTAATTATGCAAAAGTTTAGGGGCAAAAGTGTAATTATGCAAAAGTTTGTATTAAATGCTGTTTTGATGAATGTATGTATTAAATAAGATTAATTTGGCATTATAGATCAAGAGAAACGAGATTCAAGTCGCGATCGAGGGAAAAACAAAGATTACGAAGAATAGGCTCGATTGCTAATAATTTTGTATCGAGGTAAGTTCATGTGTAAATGTAGTAACATAATTGTCATTTTAATTAACTTAATGATATTTATATGATATGATGATTATTATTATGAAATATTATGCTTTGTGGTTATTGTTGAGTAATATGAAAATTATGTTTATTACTTGTTAAATATGAATTGCTACCGAGTATCAGTTTCGATATTCCGTGGAAGACAACAAAGATGTATGATTGAGGAAAAATCCCGTTTGAACCTTGGGAATAGATTAGAATACAAGTGACATGTCACTAGGATGGTTGAGTTTTGAACTCGTTGAGTTGAGTCCGAGTTCGTCAGATGTAACTAGGCATCCGAGCTCGTTGAGTTGAGTCCGAGTTCACTTATGGATGCGAACGCCCGAGCTCATTGAGTTGAGTCTGAGTTCACTTATGGGCGGGTTACATGGTAGCTTGGCTACATAAGTTCCGCAGGCTATTGAGTTTGTCTAGCTGCGGGTATGGCTCTTATGTTCATGAGATCTGCGTATTCGAATTATATTCCGATGTGTTCAAGGGGTGAATCTTAAGTGAATAAAAAGAAGGCCTAAAATGAAGGTGACATGTTGGTAAGTGTGGTAAATGAGAAAATTTGATAGGTATGTACTTAAACCCTTGGGTTGAGAACTTGGTATGATGAAATCGTAGAAAGATATTAAATACAAATGAAACATGAATGTCTTGGTGTTGTTTATGCAAATAATATTTTTGTGGGATTGTGTGATTATGTTACTTGCTATTTGCATGTGAACTTACTAAGCATTTGTGCTTACTACCTCCTTTTCTTTCATTGTATTTTTGACAAGCCGGCTTGAGAATCGGGATAGGTTGAAGACTCGTTCACACTATCCGAAGGCCTAAATTGGTAAAATGGCTTATGTGTTTTGAATGTGGCATGTATGGCAAAATACTCACTTTGTGTAAATGATCTTATGATATGACTATGGTTTGGCAAGAAAAGGGTTTGTAAATGATTAGCCATTGGAATGGCCAATCTAAGTCATATTTGATGTTATGTATGTTTAAAATGATATTTAGTCCATGAAAATCCTTAGTAAAGTGAAATTTTCCATAAAATCAATCAAGCAGAAGATGATGAAATTTGAAAAATCACTAAAAATAGTAGAAATGGAATTAAATGATGAGTAAGTTATGAAATTTAATATTTATAAGTCTATTTTCATATGGATTGAACAAAACAGGTATATGAATTATATTTTATGAGATATTTAAATTTTTGTGAAACTGGGCCAGAGTGATTTCTGGATCCCCTGTTCTGACTTTAAAAATTCATAATAAATTGTAAAAAAAATAATTAGAAGTTAATGTACAGATTTCTTATTGAGTCTAGTTTTAAGAGAAACAAACGTCATAGACATTGAAATTCTGTACAGAGAGATATCTGATTCGTAATACACAGAGGTTAGAGTAGTCGAACACTAAAACAGGGGAGGATTTAACTAATAAACTGTACTAATTGGCTTGACCAAAAATTATAGAAACAAATTAGTAAATAGATATATGAGTCTAGTTTCAGGTAAAATTTACGGAATTGGATTTCGAGTTTCGAAACTCGAGATATGAATTTTTAAGCGACTGTGACGCAGATTGCTACCTTGACTGGATATTTTAAAAAAATAAATCGTTTGAGCGATTTTGAGTAATGAATTAAGTCTGTTAACACCTTGTGTTTGAATCTGGCGACTGTCTCGGGTACGGGGCATTACAATAGGACTTAGGTTGAGGGAAGTCCAAAGTAGTCGAATAGTCGACTGATTTTCGTCCAAAATCCGAACGAGGTAAGTCAAACTACACTTACGTGTTAAGTTGATTTAAATTTTGCATGTATAAACTATGATCTGCATTGGACGGCCTTGAGAGCCTGATAAATAAATTCTGATAATGTGCCGGTGTACGAGAACCTCTGTATGTTTCTGAAAGAATGTTGAAATTTAATCTAAGATATCGTATAAGACCGTGTCTGAGACACAGGCCCCGATTTGAAATTTCGTGTAAGACCCTGTCTGGGACAGAGGCTTCGTTACACGGGCGTATGACTTTGTCTGTTCTGTAAAGTTTGATTAAGTTCTGAAAATTTTGAATGGGTTCAGTTTAGTCCTGACCTTCCCTAAATGTATGTTTTAGGTCTCGTGGACCATCTTAATGGATGAATTGTTGATGAATGCGTATGTACTAATGTTATCTGATATATGTGGATCTGTGTTGTTAGGAAATGCCCTGTCCGTCCGGTGTTGCTCCTTACCTATTTCGGCGACGGTTACGAGGTACGGGTGTTACAAAGTTAAAGTCTAAAATTTTGCCCATGTTGAATATACTTTTATTTTGATGTTTGATGGTAGAAAATGCATGTTTGTTGTTTGTTAAACAACATTTGTAAAGTGATTTTCAGTAAAAATGTCAAATAGGGACTTATTTGTAAAGTGTTAAAAAATGTGTGGTAAAGTGTGAATAAATGTAAAATGTGGGATGTTATAAGTAAGGGTAAGGTTCGGCTAAGCTTGGGTTGTGATGAAATTGAATGAAATTCATTTTACGAGCCTAGAGACTAATTTGTAAAATGTTGAAATATTAGGGGCAAAAATGTAATTTTTTCCATAATATGATTTTGGACTGAATTGAATAGCTTGATGATTAAATAAGTTAAATGTGGTATTATACATCAAGAAAAACGAAGTTTGGATATAGATCGGGGGAAAAATAAAGTAATTGACAAATAGATCCTTTTCGCCATTTTTGTAATTGAGGTAAGTGCGTATGTTAATAAGCTTTGTTAAAATTATATTTTAAATACTTTAATTTATGCATGAAATGTGTAATCAACTTTACGGACACATTTGACGATGTTTGGCAAGTGAGAAATCCCAATCGAACCTTATGAATAGATTAGGATACAAGTGACATGTCACTAGGGAATTGTGTTATGTGATCTGGGTGTTGGTCCTATACATCCTACTGGTGGCTGTGTATACTGGCATATGTTGTGGTTAATTGATAGCTTGTGTGAGTAGCAGCATGTAGCTACGTCTTGACTGACAGCTTGTGTGAGCAGGCCCGTTGATGGCTCGAGAGCAAGCATATATGTGTTATGAGATAGAGGTAGCAATGGCTAAGATGAGAATAAGTATGATACCATTACGAGTTGGTACAGGTATGTGCATAAAACTTATGATTATTGCATTCACGAAATGATGAATTCAAGGTAAGTTTGTGATGGAATGAATTATGGTTATGAGACTATGGTAAATTACATTGTCATATATTATATTACTTGAATGTTAAATATATGGTAAAATTTGCTTATTTCTTCATACAAGCTTACTAAGCTATATAGCTTCCTCCGTTTTACTTTCCATGTTTTATAGTGTCACTAAGCTAGCTCGGGTTGGAGATCGTCGGAGATCGCATCACACTATCAAATTGTCATTTTGGGTATTAATGATCTTAAACAGTTTAAGTGTATGGCATGTATAGGGACTTGGTCATTTTGTTATATGTATCATCATGATTTTGGCCAAATGTATTGGCTTGTAATTATCAAAGGCTTAATTTGGTATTTGGCCATGTAAATAGGCTCATTTTGGTCAAATTGATTGAAGTTCGTATATATGTATATATATGCATGTATGTGCCAATGCCCTTTTTTGGTGATATGGTTTATATTTATTTGCTAAATATTGATTGTGGCTTAATGACTTGTTGTGAAATGGATAAGGTTGATTTATTGGTATGTTGGATTATCTTGAATAGTTAATGCAAGTAGTCTTAGTGGTGTTTTAAATGTAAAATTGGTATGTTTGGTTTGTCATAATGGAATGTCATGAGCATGATACATGATGGTATTGCATTGATATGTGTTAGCCATGATTGTAGATTTTTTAGTTGCCTAAGTATACTATGAGTTATGCCATTGAATTTGTGTATGTGTGTGTGTAAATGAGGGTGGCAAATGGCTTGGTAAATAGCCTTTATTTTGTCCACATAGGTAAACACACGGGCGTGTGTTCGACCTATCCCATAGGCATGTGTTTTGGCCGTGTGTCCCCTGCACCTTAATTTTGACAAACAGAATGCTCAGAAATGTGCACACGAGCATAGGCACAGGCGTGTGTCTCAGCCGTGTGAGGGACGCGGCCTCAAGCACGGGTGTGTGTCTTGGCCGTGTGAAGTTTATACCTATTTTATGAAAATTAATTAACCACACGGCCTAGCACACGGGTGTATAGCTTGGCCGTGTGACTTCAATTTGTTCATGCCTTGCAAAATAGAGAGTTACACAGGTTAGGGACATGGGCATGTGTGACCACACGGCCTGCCCACACGAGCGTGTCCCAAACCACATGGGCGTGTGACCCCTATTTATAGCAAAAATTTTCTAAGTTTTATAAAAATTCCCTGAGTTATCGGTTTAGTCCCAAACCACTTCCAAAGCATGTTTTGGACACCGTAAGCTCTTATTAGGGACTTTATGATTGAATACAAATGGTTTTAATTTGGATGAAAATTTATGACTCGATTTGTATGTTTGCTTGCAATGTAAGTCCGGTAATGCCTCGTATCCTATTCCGGCATTGAATATGGGTAAGGGGTGTTACATGGGCTTCCAAAGAAGCAAGTGTGTCCACTTCAAGTGCTCCTGCTGCTCATCTTATTAAGGCTACTCGGTTGGTTGGTCACTGATAATTATTGCTGACAATTCTTTCAATAATCTCATACGCATCATTATAAGACTTAGAAAGAAGGGCTCCATTTGCCGAAGCATCCACCATCATTCTATTATGAATATTGAGACCAATATAGAAAGCCTCCATTTGAACACAACAAGGAATGTCGTGATGAGGGCACTTTCGTAATAACTCCTTGAATCACTCCCATGCCTCATATAAAGATTCTTCGTCAACTTACTGAAATAAAGTTATTTTATTTTGGATCTTGGTGGTTAAAGATGAAGGGGAATATCTCATTAGGAAATGTTCAACCAACTCTTACCATGTAGTTATGGAACTGGATGGTAGGGAGTTCAACCACGTTCACGCTTTATCTCTTAAGGAGTATGGAAATAATCTTAGTCTCAAGGCATCCTCAGTCACCCCAACTAGTTTAATTAAGTCACTCACTTCCATGAATAGTCGAAGATGAAGATGTGGATCTTCAATACGAATCCCACTAAATTGACCCATATTTTGAAACATTTGGAACATGACCAGCTTCAGCTTGAATTATTGTGCCTCGATTTTGGGTCTTCTAATACTCAGATTAAGCTTAGTGAATAGAGGAACGGCATATTGTCGAATAGCATATTGTCAGATGGCACAATTTCTATCATTGGCATCAATGATCGAATTGCAAGTATTATAAGCGAATATTCCTCCTGGATTTTGGTTTGGATTTTCAAAGTTCATCTCTTTAGTCCTTCTTTGGTTTGCTTGTCTTCTCTTTTGTTAAAAAGTCCTTTCAATTTTAGGGTCTACGGAGAGTAAGTCAATAATTTGATCGATACTCATAAATACCTGAAACAAACATAACAAAAATAGAATTAAAATTTAACAGAAAAAAGAGAGACCAAAATGCAAAATTAACAATTTCACAAATAATGTCTTTTAAAATAGTCCCTGACAACAGCACCAAAAACTTGGAACGATAGAAATGTGCAAGTGTACACAATCGCAACAAGTAATAATGTGACAAGTAAATGTCGAATTATCGTACCCATAGGGACTATGAAAACAATTATTTATGAATGCGATTTAAACACTTTGGTGAAGAAAAATATTTTGATTTAAGGAGGTGATTAAAAACTAGAATTTTAACTAAGTAAAATAAATAAAAATAAAATAAAAGTTCCAATGCACGATTTCAAAAGATGATTTTAATCAAGTTGACATAATTGTGTTAGATTAATTACATTTCTTAACTTAGAATTATTAAACTCATGTTCATGTTGTTACGAATAAATTCATGGCAACTCGGTAATTTTCTAACTTATGAACATATTTTCCTACCAAAGTCCATTTATCTCTTGACTATATATCTACGTCAATTAAACCAATTAAACAAATTTTAATAAACAAATGTGTTAATGTACATACATACTTATGAAATTAAAATAATCTTTTGTACATATCTCTATGCATATTCAAAAAATTAATGCAATCTCATAAGCACATAGAAGATTACGTGAGGTAACAATGTATTTCTATCTTGAAACAATTTAATCACAATAATCTTGCAATTTATGCAAGGCTAATGTATCGTTAGATACCATTGCTAATTTAACCCTCAGCTACCTTCGATGATTAAACATGCACTGATTAAGTATCGTGTCAATTAATTACAATTTCAATCCGTTTAAATAATTAATTCATTAGTTACCTTACAATTGTAATGCAAGAATAACTTGGTCATGGTTTTCCTTAATCAAACATCTTACTGAGGCCTATAACAACACAAACACAATGTAACGCCCCAAAAAAAATTGGGCCTAGAAATATTGGGTTTGGAGTCCGAGTTCAGGTAGAAGATGGCCCGAATAAATGGGATGATTTAATTTTTTTTATTATTATTTAGTATGTTTAGTTAGTAATTAAATAAATTATGAAGGGTTTATAGTGTGGGAAAAGTCCCGGGCTCGACCCAGGGCTCTGGCAAAAATTTGAGCATTTTTTTATTCTTAAAGGGGTCTGGCCAATAGGCCTTATAAGTGGTTTGGGCTGGGATTGGACACAAACAAGCACCTGGCCAATGGCTAAGCACGCTAGGAGGGCGTGGGAGGTGCCTGGGTTCAAGGCACGGCGCGCGCAACGTTTGGTTTTTTTTTTTAGTAATCAGGTGGTGTAAAGATAGGCCTTAAAGCAAGTTGCGAATGAAGTTTGACACAAAGAGCGCCCTTGGTGCAGTGGCAGCAGCGCGCTAAAGAGACCCAGTAGTCACGAGTTCGAATGCAGGGGACAGCGAAACTTGTTTTATTTTTTTTAAGTAGCCCGTAACTGAAGCAAATAAGGCTTATAAGTAAACGCAGTCGTATTATAACAAAAGAGGGGTTGTGTCGCAGCGGCAAGTAGTGTAGCTGCGTTTTCTGGAGGTCACAGGTTCGAGTGGCAGGGAAGGCGAATTTCTCCTTTATTTTTAAGCAGACTGGAGCTTCAGCAGGTAAGGCTTATAATTAATTATGACCCTATGTTATTTAAGGGAGAAGCGTGGTACAGTGGCCAGCAGCACGAGCGAAGGCGCAAGGGCAAGCTGAGGTCTGGGGTTCGAGCCTCGCCTCACGTATGGAAGGTTTGGAAGGAGTTGGGGTTTGATCAAGACTCTCTTGGCAGTGTGCTGAAGCGGTGTAAGGAGTGGATAAGGATGCGGCTAATCGGTGGAAGGAGTTTGAGTGAAATTCAAACTTTGCTACGGGCTAAATTCAAGGGATTTGAATTAGAGGGAGTGGTATACCGAAAGTAGGACTTTGGAGTTGCATATTTGGCTAGGAGAGTTTAGTGTAGTAAATTAACATTTTTAGTTTGTAGGGGGGTACCGATTGTTTAGTTGCTGAATAGGTGTAGGTTCTTTAGGGGCTGAATTTTGTTGGTTGCCTTCATTCTTTTATTTTGCCGTTTTACCTAAAGCCGAATTCTTTCTTCTTTTTTTCTCTCTTTCTTTTTCTCATCTCTTCCTTTCTTGATTTCCTTCAAAGTCGAATCTCTACTGTTATCTCCTCTCTTCTATTTTCTTTTCTCTTCCTCTCTTCTTCATCCATATCTCTCACATCTTGTTAGCCGAATTTCTTTGTGGCCGAATCCTCTATTCTTTCCTTAGAAGCCGAAACCTTCATAAGTCATAGTGATTCGGGAATTAATATCTAGTTCTATTCTCTACTCACATTTTAAGATTGGATTCACTGTGGATCTGAGATTGGGGAAGTGTTGGAAATGCTCTTGACAAGTACATCGTTAGTGTGTGGATTAAAGGCTACTGATCGAGGGCTTGGATAATTGGAACGACTAGATTTAGATCTAGTCCATATTCTGGCAAAGGCAACTCGTGTGTGGAACTCGTCAACGTTTCGTCGAAAAACAAGTGTGTAAATGACACCCACTAGTAGACTAGATTGGCAAAAGCAGAAATGCCGAAAATCCTGCATTTCGAGAACTTGCGAGCGTGCGAGCGCTCGTGGGATTGTTTGTATTGATAATTTTGGTAACTTCAACGGTAAGATTGCAAAGTGCGTAATTTCGTGCGCCTCGGTGAATTTGGGCTTCGATGGGCCGAAATTGGGTAATGGGCTAAAGGGCCCATTTTGGTAAAAACATCCGGTAAGTATTCTGAAGACACGTTAATAACTGTAATGAGCATGAAACCCTAAAAAGACTGATAAAATTACTAAAATACCTCTGTAAGGTAGAATTACCATAATACCCCTAAAGGGGTAAGTTACGATTACGCCGTCGAGGGTAAATAACTGTTCTTACGCTATAATCTGACTGCCTTTCTGAAGCATGCCTTGTTAATTATATATATTCTGCATCATGTCATACTGCATGGGGTTGGGTTTTGTTATGGAGGAAGAACCTGTTCTGGTAGCTATGCCACATATTCTAATATAAGCTACTTTGCTGCGGATTATAGTTAGTGCCGCAATTGGTGCTAACACTATAAGTGTAGGGATGGCGTGAGTGATTTATTCCCCACAGGAAATGTAGGGATGGATAGAGGGAAGTGCAGGGTTGGATGGGGTTATCTTGCGTTAATCATATGAGACTGCTTTGAAATGGGCCCAACTGTGTTGACATGGGCAAGGCCCAGTATATCTCGACTTGTAATAGGGCTACGGCCCAGATTAATATTGATATGGGCTAAGGCCCAGTTAATTCTATTTCTGGATAGGCCTTAGGCCCAGTAAAGCTTGAACCGGTATAGGCTCTAGTTGGATTTATTTTACACACTGAGTTTTCCAAACTCACCCCCTTTTTCCCATCTTTGCAGGTGAGCCTTAGATTGGTGGACTTGGAGCTGGAGGGATTCAGAGTGGCCATGTGGACTGTTTAAAATAAGCATTTATACCTTCACTTTTATTTTAGATTATTTCCTTTATTTTTTGGGTTTTTAATTTGTAATAAGGCCGCTCCTAAGTTTTATTAAATTTCTTTATTAATACTCGTTTGAAACTGATAGAATTAGGCTGGTGGGTTTTTGTAAAACTAAACAACGTTTTTAAGTGAGACACTTGTAACAAATGTATAACAAAATGACGAACATGATCTAGTAAATAGGATGCTCACAAATTAACCGGAAGTTTTCTAATCAACTTAAATAACGTTTTCGCAAACCACACCTAAATCGCAGTAACTAAGGAACGTGACTAAACCTTTGTTGATATGACACACCAGATTTGGCCGTAACGTCTAGGCCGGGTTTGGGGTGTTACACACAATTTTAATATCTCAAGTAAACAAAATGGAATTAACCTAACACGAATTATATTTAAGTCATATTAATTAAATTAAACATATCAACATCACAAATATTCATAGACATGTTCATAACAACAAGAATAAAATTAAAAGGGTAAGGAACAAGAATCAAATCCGATGTTTCTTCGAAGCATGACTAGTTTGCTCCACTCTTCCCTCGATTCTAGTTCTTGTTGAGCCGAAGCTTCCACGAACACTTGAATGCTGCTCCAAATGGTGGTTGAAGGACTCTTTTTCAAGAGGTGAAATTGGCAAAGGAATGGGGAAGGAAATGAAGAACAATGAAAAGAGAAAAGTGAAGAATGGATGGTTTTGATACGTGTTTAAAGTGAGCAGCCAAGAGGGTATTTATAGGTTGAGAATGTTGCTAAAAATAGCCAAAATCAACAGCCAAAGACTCCCCCCATAGTTGGCCACACATGTGGCGTGATTGAAGATTTCAAACATGCTATTTTTAGGTGGGGGAAATCTTGAAAGGCGTGAATAGTGGAGGGGTTTGAATGCAAATTGAAGGAGTCTTCAAGGGCCATTTTGCAAGTCAAATAATTAGCCAAACAAGCTGATTGGGTCAGCATGTGAGACGATTTTGGGCTGCCCAGTGCTCGGTTGGATCGGTTTTCTTGGTTCAGCTCAACTAGGCCACTTTTCATAATTAATTAATAATAATTTATTTAACCCAAATTAAATTGGATTAAAATTAAAATTAATTATATTATGAATTAATACACATAATTTGGACCGTCTTAGGCTGAAAAATTAATTCACCTCGATGCTTCAAAAATCGCTTCTTGGTTTTGTGCTTCTAATAGTGTCTGCCGAGCTAATTTTTGCCCGTGGTGCAAATCTGACGAAAATGATCAAAATTAATCAAAATTTATTATAAAATTAATTAAAATTCAAAATTTTCATAACTTAAGTACAATTTAATTATTTTATAATAATTATATATTTTTCGACAAGAATTTTATCGACACTGCATGAATTTGAGTTAAAAAGGCATGAAAAGGTGTGTATATTTTCGTGTTTTCACAATGCAGCGGAATCTAGGGAACAATATCAAATTTTACTTATGCCCAATATCATGCATTATCTGATTATTATGCTTGAGTAATCCATGCAAGCAAAAATTCAATAGAAAAGTTACAAAGCCATGAACCAGAAGTCATTAAAACTTTAAAACCAAAACCAATAAAGACTGATTAATACTTATTAAAAAATAATCTGAGGTCCAACGTAATTCTCCGAATGCTGAGTCTAGTCCTAATTTCGAGGTTTACCTAACAAGTTAAACACTATTAGGGTAAGCTTATGAAAAGCTCAGTGTGAGTCGAACAGTTATTTAAACGGACAAAAACATCAAATACAGTAAAATATATTAGCATTAACAAAAGATAACAGAACCATCATAGGAATTTCATATCATTACATAATCATTATCAAATTGATGTCAAATGGTGTATGAGCATGGGGCATCATTCATTCGAGTAACAATCATTAATTTCGATACCATTTAGTACAACACATATCATAAATCAATAATATTTGAATATGTCATGAGCATGATGCAATGCAAAAAGGTTCCTACCCGTACCATTCGCTACACACCATGAGTTCCCCAGAACCCGTCATCCGAACTCCAAAATGTTATGGGCTTAAGCCCATTGTGGTTAAAACCATTGATAACAATATGTAGAAAATTCTACCAAATGCAGACAAGCTACCAGTAAAAATGCGATAAATCGCTATTCCCCTCGGTACTCTAGGTGTAGTGCACTGACTACGAATAACGCGGACTTAATATGTCGCCGATACTCCACAAAACTCCTCCGTCAACCACAAAATCCCTACTCAATGCATATGTAATATGCCACACAATCTCATACATAATGTAAAACCTCTAACTTGTAAGCATTATAATACAAACAAAACATTAAAACATACATTTCATACTTCATCGAAAACATAATATAAAACATTCATTCACATAAATATCATCTCTAAATTGAGCCCTCGACGCCTTAGAAAAACCTTAGAAACAATTCAGGACTGAATTGGAAACATTCGAAAAGTCTAAGAAAAAGTTAAAAAAATTTGACTACAGAGGTCACGCGGCCGTGTGGCCAGCCGTGTGCCTCACACGGCTAAGAAAAACGCCCGTGTCTTAGACCGTGTAACTAACTAACTTGCACACAAAAGAACCTACAAGAGACAAACAGCCTTGTTGCCAAGCCGTTTGTTACACACGGCTGGGTCACACACCCATGTCTGAGGCGTGTGGACATAAATTTGCCCAAAATCAAGCCATTTCCAAAACCAATTCATGCATACACCTATAGGCCTTTTGTACACATAATCAAGACATCAAAACCTTAGCAAAGCATACACATAATGACAAATTCAAGAGTCCTAAATCAACCAACCAATATGCTATTCAAGGTATGTAACATCTCGAAATAGGGCCTAAATGGAATAGTTATTGTGAAACCACAAATCTGAGATAGAAAAGTTTATTTCGATTAATTTTTATGATTTACCGAGTGATTAGATGCATGTGTTAGAGTATTGATAAGAAATTTTATAGATTGCATGTTTAATTTGCCTATTAGGGCTTATTTGCGTAGTTCTTTAATGTGACTGATTTAGGGCCTAAACGGAACGATGGTTTTAGAACCACAAATTTGAAGTCAAAAAATTTATTCTGATTAGTTTTTAAGGTTTATTTATTGATTAAAATATTGTGTAAAAATATCATTAAGAAATTTTACTGATAAAGTGCTTAATTGGACTTTTAGGACTAAATTGCAAAAGTTGCAAACTATGTGTTCTAATTCATAAGTACTTGATTGAAATGGGGTTTTAAAGAGGAGGTCCTTAAATTTTAATTAGACCATTATATTTCATTTGGACAAAAATGGGCATGAATAGGACAAAATTTTAAAGAAAGGCCTTAAGGGCATTTTAGTCATTTGGTAATTAAAAGAAATAAAAAGGGAAAATAAAGCCAAAATTGACTCATCTTTCTCATGGAGGCCGAAATTAGCATGGGGGAAGCCATGGCTAGGGTTTTCAAGCTTTCCAAGCTCAATAGTAAGTCCGTTCTAGCCCCGTTTTTCAAGTTCTTTACGTTTTTGGAATCCCGGTAACTTGATTAAGCTTATTCTAGCAATAATTTAAGCTAGGGTTCATATTTGGAAAAATACCCATAGGTGAAATATGTTTATTTTGATGTTTTATGGTAGAATATGAAGGCTAAAATTATGTTAAACAACTTTTGCTAAGCGGTTTTAAGCAAAAATGAGTAAAACGGCTTAATCGATAAAAGTTGTTATTGTTCATAACTATGTGTTAGAGTGAGAATTTGATGTTTCCATAGAAGGGAAAAATGATCAGCTATCATAAAACATAAGAATAAGGGATGAAGTTTAATTCCCGAGCCTAGGGGAAAAAGTGTAAATATGCAAAAGTTTAGGGGCAAAATTGTAATTTTGCCAAAGTTTGAGTAAAGGACTGTTTTGAATAGTACATTAATTAGATAAGTAAAATATGATGTTTTAGATCCCGAGAAATGAGATTTGAACATGGAATGGGAGAAAAATCAAAAATCGAGAAAGTTGGTAAAATGGCCGTTTTAGTCTTGAGGTAAGTTCATATGTATAATAAGCATTAATTTATGCATGTTTCAATGTAAAATTTATATATTTACTATGATTGTCGAGGTGTTGAAAGTAAGTATAATTATGATGATTTAAATGTTCAATATTAATTCGACATGGAAATGAGAAAGTATGTAAGTATGTAAGCTTGTATGTAAATAATACATTATCTTTATTATGTTTTTATATTTTAGCATATTTTATGTATTGTAGCTGATTTTTGAATTATAATTGACTATTGGAAGAATAGAATAAAGTATTAGAAAGTGAGATACTTCCCGTTTGAACCTTCAGAATCGAAAGATACAGATGGTATGTAGCTAGGTCGCATGGGTGATACTATGTGTACACCATGTAGACAAGAGAGCTACGAGATAAATGTAGCTAGGTTGCATGTGTGGTTCCAGGTGAAGGACACCATGTAAACAAGAGAGCAACGAGATAAAGTGGCTAGGTCACATAGGTGGTACTAAGTGTTCACCATGTGTACAAGAGAGCCAAAATTATGTGTACAATCGAGCTAGGTCACATGAGTGGTGCTAAGTGAAGGCCACTATGTGTACAAGAGAGCTTCGATTTTAAAGGTGGGCTGTGTGCGATACCATCGCGTATCTGTTCTTATTCTGAAGCGTTCAACTGGGAAATTGGTTAAATGAAATTGTGTATGACTTTGTGATGATAAGTGTAAGTATATATGTGTGTGACTCATGAGCAATATGCTCGATATGTGATTGGAAATTGGAAAGATTATTATGGGTAAGTGATGAACACAATTGAAGTGTGAAAGATCAAAATTGACAATAAAACTATTCTGGATAGTTGCAGTGATGTGAATCTAAAAATTTACCAAAAATAGTAGAAATTGAATCAGAGACTAAATGAGATATAAAATTAAAGCTTAATGAGTCTATTTGCATATAAAAGAAACAGCAAGCAAAGGAATTCTATATTCTGAGATATTTAAGTTTCTGTGAGACTGGTTCAGAATGACTACGTGATCCCCTGTTCTGACTTTGCAAAATCATTAAAAATTGTAAAAAAATAATTATGGGATATAATTTGTATGTTTGAAATCCTTAATGAGTCTAGTTTCAAATAAAATAAACGATAACATAATATGAGTTCTGTACGAAGAGAAAATTTATTTGTAGTGAAGAGTGGTCAGGGCAGTTGAGCAGTGAAACAGGGGTAATTTCAATGAATAAACTGTACTAATTGGCTAGACCAAAAATTCTGAAAATTTTATGGTAAAAATATACTTGAATCTAGTTTCAACGAAAATTAACGGTTTGAGTTCTATAGCTCCAGAAATAAATAATTTAGCTGTTGGTACTCTGCTAGACAGTTTATCTTGAACCTGTTTATAATTGTAATAGCGAAAATATGTGTGTTTGTGATGGTAATATTCCGGGAACATATTGTGACTTTGTTTAATGTATGATAATGTATTGTTTATTAATATTTACATATTTACTTGCTAAGCTATAATGCTTACTCCCTTCCTTTCCTTTTTCCTATAGTGCCACAGATGTTATGTAACGCCCCGTACCCGAGACCATCGCCGGAGCCGAACACGAGGTGTTAACAGACTTAATTCATTACTTAAACAGCTCAAACAATTTAATTTTAAAATTTTCAGACAAGCTAAAAATCTGCGTCATAGTCGCTTAAAAATTCATATCTCGAGTTAAGGAACTCGAAATTAAGATACGTAAATTTTATATGAAACTAGACTCATATTTCTATGTACTAATTTTTTTTCTAGAATTTTTGGTTGAGCCAAATAGTACAGTTTATTAGTTAAAATCTCCCCTGTATCAGGGTTCGACTACTCTGACCTCTGTGTATTACGAATCAGATATCTCTCTATAAAAAATTTCAATGACTATGAGGTTTGTTTATCTTAAAACTAGACTCAATAAGGAATTTGTACATATAAAGAACAACTTCAATTATTTTTGTAAAATTTATTATGAATTTTTAAAGTCAGAACAGGGGATCCAGAAATCACTCTGGCCCTGTTTCACAAAAGTTTTAAATATCTCATAAAATATAATTTATATGCCTGTTTTGTTCATTCCATATGAAAATAGACTCATCAAGCTTCGATTCCATAACTTATTCATTATTTAATTTCATTTCTACTATTTTTAGTGATTTTTCAAATTCACGTCACTACTGCTGTCTGAATCTATTTTATGGTAAATTTTACCTATTTCATGATTTTCATGGATTAGCTAGCAATTTGACATACATAACACCAAATATGATCATGATTAGCCATTCCAATGGCTAATCATTACCAAGAATTTTCATACCACTCACTAACCATATCATAAGACCATATATACAAAATGATTATAATGCTATACATGCCATACTCTCAAAATATACAAGCCATTATGCCAAGATGGTATACGGATAGTGTGAGCGAGCTTCGACCGCTTCCGATTTCCGAAATGACTTGTCAAAACTACAAGGAATGAAAAGGAGGGAGTAAGCATAAATGCTTAGTAAGTTCACATGCAAATAGCAAGTAACATTACCATATAAGCAAACATAAAATATCATTTGCATAATCATCATCAAGACATTCATGTCATATTTTCATTTATCATCTTACCACATTATTGATATATCGAGTTTTCAACCCGAGGGTTAAGTACATACACATTTCAAAGTATCCATCTCACAACACTTACCAATATGTCCCTTTCATCTCTAGTATTCCTCCATTTGAGTAGAACTTTACCCGTTGAACACATCGGAATATAATTCGGATACATGGATAACTTGCACATAAGTGCCATATATGCAATCAAGCAATCATGTAACCTACCCATAAGCGAACTCGGACTCAACTCAACGAGCTCGGGCGTTCGCATCCATAAGTGAACTCGGACTCAACTCAACGAGCTCGGATGCCTAGTTACATCTCTCGAACTCAGACTCAACTCAACGAGTTCGAACATTCGCATCCATAAGTGAACTCGGACTCAACTCAACAAGTTCGGATGCCTAGTTACATTTCACGAACTCGGACTCAACTCAATGAGTTCGAACATTCGCGTCCATAAGTGAACTCGGACTCAACTCAATGAGTTCGGATGCTCAACCATCCTAGTGACATGTCACTTGTATCCTAATCTACTCCTAAGGTTCAAACGGGCTTTTTCCCTCGATCTGACATTAGCCGTCTTCCACGGAATATCGGAACTGATACTCGGTAGCAATCCATATTTATCAAGTAGTAAACATAATTTGCATATTACTCAACATTAACCACAAAGCATAATATTTCATGATAAAAAAAAATAAGCATATCATATAATTAACATCAATAACTTAAAAATAACAATTATGCTACATTATTTACACATGAACTTACCTTGTATGTGAAAATGGCTACTTTTACCATTTCGTCCACAACTTGGTATTTTCCCCATTTTAGCCCGAATTTCAGTTTTCCTTGCTCTATCATTTAAAATATAGTCTAATTAGGGCTCACATTATTCAAATTGACCCAAAATCATATTTTGGAAAAATTACAATTTTGCCCCTAAACTTTTGCATATTTACACTTTTGCCCCAAAGCTCGTAAATTAAACTTCAGCCTATTTTCTTATGTTTTATGACATTCTAATCATTTTTCCCTTCTATAGCAACATCAAATTCTCACTCTAACATATACTTATGAACATTAGGTATTTTTACCGATTATGTCTTTTTACTGGTTTTTACATAAAATCACTTAACAAAAGTTGTTTAACACAATTTCAAGCTTCATATTCTACCATAAAACATCAAAATAAACACATTTCACCTATGGGTATTTTTCCAAATATGAACCCTAGCTTAAATTATTGCTAGAATAAGCTTAATCGAGCTACCGGGATTCCAAAAACGTAAAGAACATTAAAAACGGGGCTTGGAATCACTTACTATTGAGCTTGGAAAGCTTGAAAACCCTAGCCATGGCTTCTCCCATGCTAATTTCGGCCTCCATGAAGAAGATGAGCAAAATTGGCTTTAAATTTTGTATTTTAATTCATTTTACCCTTAAATGACCAAATGCCCTTACTACTAAACTTTCAAAAATTCCTTCCATGTCCTAATTTTGTCCATGAACTTAAAATTGGTCAAATTGCTATTTAAGACCTCCTAATTAATATTTCAATGCAATTTCATACTAAAAAACTTCTAGAATGCAAATTTTGCAACTTATTCGATTTAGTCCCTACTTTCAATTTAAACACTTTAAGCATAAAATTTCTTCACGAAATTTTCACACAATCATGCAATCATATCATAGACCTCAAAATAATCATAAAATAATTATTTCTATCTCAATTTTGTGGTCACGAAACTACTATTTTGACTAAGCCCAAAATCAGGATATTACATGTTAGCTCGAGTTGGAGGTCGCCGGAGGTTAAATCACACTATCAAACTATTGATCCATATATAAAGGTTTTAAAGTATTTTTAAGTCTTTGGCATGTATGGGGACTCGTTTAATTGTTATTAAGTTACTAGGAGTTGGCCTAAAATACTGACCTATGTTATTTGAAGGTCTCTATTGTATAAAGTCATTTAATGTAGATAGTTTTGAATATGTTTGAAAAGTCTAAAATTGATGAAATTTTGTGTCTCGGTTTTAAATGATTACAAGTACTCAAGTCCGGTAATACCTGGTACCCTGTTTTGGCGTCGGATACGGGTAAGGGGTGTTACAAGGTACCTCAAATACATTCATCCAAAACTTACCTAAACATGTATATGTTACCACATTTCAATCATCAACATCTAGCTCAATACATTCTTAAAACATGCCATTTCTTAACCAAAATCAAACCAACTTAACACATACCACTTGAGCCATTAAAACATGAAACAACATAGCCACATTGACACAAACTAGTAAGGCATCAAATGTACCAAACCAAACAACTTAAACATACCAAATCTTCATCTAAGCATTCAACTACCGATATTTATGCTGATAGTGTGATAGATTTCTGACGAGCTTCCAAACCAATCAAGCTTCTGATAATCTATAAAACATAGGAAAGAAAACTACGTAAGCACATACTGCTTAGTAAGTTCGCAGAAAATGAAACACAACTTACCATTTCATTGCATAATAATAAGTATAAACATAATGTAATCCAAACCACAAGCTTGGCACAAGCCTAACATCATCATGAATACACAAGTTAGTGCATTTCTACATAACTCATTTGGATTAACCACATTATAAGCCATTTTCATAAGAAAATACATCATTTGAATCATTCATCCTTTTCAATGTTTGCATAACTCCATTTGGAAACTTACCATTTCAATCCATTTTCTTGCCCGTTGAACCATCTAGAATATCATCGGATATTTGGGAAAGCTCACACGAAGTATGCTTAAACATATAACTGTAACATTTCCTTTACATCATTGCTCACACGAGCTGTGAAATGGGCCTACTCACACGAGCTATGGGTCGGAATGTAAGCTACACGATGCTGCTCATACGAGCTGTGGAGTATCTGCAACAAATGTAGGACCTTAGCCATCAGTAGGACATTCAAAACCAGTACCCGAAACATGAAATCCCTAATGACATGTCATTTGTATCCCACAAATTCCTAAAGTTCAACTTGGACTCAATAACCGTCATAGCATTGCTTATACATACATTGTTCAATTACATGACAAATAACATATTAACATATGATTTGAGATAACATTAAAATAATATTCACTCATGCAAACTTACCTCAACGACTAGGGCGTAGAAACGAAATCGACTAATCCGAGGCTTTAGCTTATCCCCAATCTAGATCTGTACATGGTCTATCTTGATCTAAATAGACAAATTTAATCCATTTAATATCCCTAGCACTCATTTAGTCCACATTTCATATTTATGCAAAATTACTATTTTTCCCCTAACATTTTAACTTTTCACAATTTAGTTCTTAAGCTCATAAATTGAAATTTAAACACTTTAATCATCTTCTCAAGCTAGCTGAATTATCTAGGGACTTAAATCAATCCATAGAAACTATAACTTCATAAATTTACCATGAGCTTTTACCATTTTTACAGACAAGTCCCTAAATGCCATTTTTATCAAAAATCACTTTAAAAAACTTGTTTATTTATCAACAATGACTAATAATATTTCATTAAATATCAAGAATCAAATAATAACATTCCTGGCATAACCTTAAATCTTTAAAAATTTTACAAATTGATCCCCAGGCTAGCTAGGTTAAGCTAAAATGACTTCAAAAACATAGAAATCATTAAAAACGGAGTTAAAATTCATACCAGGCAAGCAAGGAACTTGGCCAAACCTTTAAATCTGAACAATGGAATTTTCTAACCCTATTTTCGATGAAGAAATAATCTAAAGAAGATGAGCACTTATTTTTCTTTTATTTCTTTTATGTTTGATTTATTAATTACCATATTAAGATTTATTTTTAACTATATTAAACACCAAATTCATGCCCATCTTTGTCCACTAACTATAGAAATGGTCTAATTACCATCTAAGTCCTCCCACTTTAAAGTTTCATAGTCATTTGGCCCTTTTAACAAATAGTACTCCACTTTTGCAACTTTCACAATTTAGTCCTTTTCACTTAATTAATCATGCAAACATCAAAACTTCTTAGCGAATTTTAATACGAACTTACTAACATCCCATAGACATTAAAATAATACTAAAATAATGATTTACTCGTCGAATTTGTGTTCTTGAAACAACTGCTCCGATTTCCACTAAAAATGGTTGTTACAACTCTCCCCCTAAAGGAATTTTCGTGCCCAATAAGTTTGGGTATTGCACTTTCATAGTTTCTTCTGGTTCCCAGGTAGCCTCTTCTATTCCGTGACATTGCCAGAGAACTTTAACTAAACCTATACTTTTATTTCTCAATTATTTAACTTCTTGAGCTAAAATTTTGATTGGTTCTTCACTGTACGTCATATTTGACTGAATCTCAACGTCTACCAAGGAAATAACATGTGAAGGATCTTATCGGTACCATTGTAACATCAATATGTGAAATACATTATGAATCTCTTCTAACTCTGATGGCAAAGCCAATCTGTGAGCTACTGGTCCAATTCTCTCAATGATCTCATACCGCCCGATAAACCATGGTCTAAGCTTTCCTTTTCGGCCAAATCGATGAACTTTCTTCCAAGGTGATACTTTCAAAAATATCTTGTCGCTAACTTGAAATTCAATATCTTTTCTTTTCAAATCCGCGTAAGATTCCGGTCAACCCAAAGCTGCTTTCAAACTGTCACATATCACTTTGACCTTTTCTTCGGTTTCCTATATCAAATCAACGCCGAATAACTTTTTTCTCAGTTAGCCCAATCCAGTATAACAGAGTTCGACAATTTCAACCATACAAAGCTTCGTACTGTGCCATTTTAATGCTCACTTGATAACTGTTATTATACGCAAATTCAAATAACGGTAGAAATTTCTCCCAGTTACCTTCGAACTTTAAAACACAACATTGAAGTCTATCTTTGAGTATCTGAATTACTCGCTCAAACTAACCATCAGTTGAGGATGAAACAGTGTACTAAAATGCAGTCGAGTGCCTAAAGCTTCATGTAACTTGCTTTAGAATCGAGATCTAAATCGTGGATCCCTCTCGAAGATAATAGAAATTGGCACATCGTGCAATCTAACAATCTTGGAAACATACAACTCCTCCAATCTCTCAAGTAAAAAATTCGTACGCACTAGAATGAAATGCGTGGATTAATCAATCGATCTATAATGACCCACACAACATCTTTCTTTCTTAGAGATAAAGGCAATCCGATACGAAATCCATCGTGACATGTTCCTATTTCCATTTCGGAATCATCACATGTTGTAACAAACCAGAAGGTACCTGATGTTTGGCTTTAACTTGCTGACAAACCAAACATTTTGATACAAACTCTAAAATCCCTCGTTTCATACCTACCCACCAGGATGAATCGATAAGCTATTACTGTGAGCTTCCTGATAAATCTTCTGAATAAGATAAGAATTTCTCAGAACATAGATTCTGCCTTTGAAATGTATACTATCATCGAAACCAACATGAAAATTTGAATCATATGTTGACTCAATATGTTTCCGTTTAGCGATCAAAACATTGTCACATTTCAGAGCTTCGCAAATCTATTGCAAAAACATTGGTCTAACTTTTAATTTTGCCAGAATTGAACTATCATCAATCAACATCAATCGAGTGTTTAAAGCTCGCGAAGCAAATAGGGATTTTCTATTTAGCATCGACAACAACATTAGCCTTTCTTGGATGATAGTCAATAATCAAGTCATAGTCTTTCAACAACTCAAGCCACCTACGTTGTCTCAAAGTCAAATATTTTCATGACATCAAATACTTCAAGCTTTTATGGTTCGTGAAGATATGAAATTTTTCTTTGTACATATGTGTCGCCAAATCTTTAAAGCAAATACGGTAGCTGTAAGTTCTAAATCGTGAGTCAGATAATTCTTTCGATGCGGTTTCAACTGTCGGGAAGCATACACTATCACTTTGCCCTTTTGCATCAAAACACAGCCCAAACCATTCAATAAAGCATCACTATAAATCACAAATTCTTTACTAGACTCTAGCTAAACTAACACAGGTGCCTCAGTTAACAAAGCTTTCAACTGATTAAAACTTTGCTGACATTTCTCAGACCATTCGAATTTGACATCTTTTTGAAGCAGTTTCATCAATGGCGTAGCGATCATCAAAAATCCCTTAACAAATCTTATATAATATCCAGCTAATCCCAAAAAACTTCTGACTTTTGATACATTTCTCGGAGGTTTCCAGTCTACCACAATTGAGATTTTACTCGGATCAACTCTAATACCATCTGCCGACACTACATGTCCCAAAAATTTGACTTCTCGGAGCCATAACTCACATTGCTGAACTTAGTGAACAATTTTTTTTCACATAAGGTTTGCAAAACAATTCTTAAATTCTGGGCATGCTCTGTCTTATCTCGTGAATAAATCAAAATGTCATCAATGAATACAACAACAAATCTGTCTAAGTACGATCTAAAAATTTTGTTCTTCAAATCCATAAACACAGTAGGTGCATTAGTCAACACAAATGGCATCACAAGAAACTCATAATGTTTGTACCTAGTTCTGAACATAGTTTTTAGCACATCAGAGTCTTTAACCTTTAGCTGATAATAACCAGAACGAATATCGATCTTTGAGAATATCTTCGCACATTTCAACTGGTAAAATAAATCATCGATATGCGGTAATGGATATTTATTCTTGATTGTGACTTTGTTGAGTTGTTAATAATCAATACATAATCACATTGACCCGTCCTTTTTCTTAACAAACAACACAGGAGCACCCTAAGGAGAAAAGCTGGGTCGAGCAAAGCCCCTATCTATCAACTCTTGCAACTTTTCTTTCAACTCTTTTAATTCAGTAGGTGTCATTCTATACAGAGCTATCGATATTGAAGATGTTCCTAGCATTAACTCAATAGCAAATCAACCTCTTTAATCGGCGGTAACCCTGGTAACTCTTCTAGAAACACATCTGTAAACTCACATACAATTAGAATCAATTCTAACTTCAATTCTAAAAATCTAGAGTCAAATATATAAGCTAGATACGTTTCACAACCTTTTCTAACATATTTATGTACCCTTATAGTCGAAATAACATTAGATGCACTATCCAGTCTATCTAATTTAATTCAAAGCTTTTCACCGTTCTGACACTTTAACACAATATGTTTTTGTCTACATTTCACAATAGCATCATGCAGAGTTAACCAGTCCATACCCAAATTTACATCAAATTCATCAAAGGGTAGTAACATCAAATCAGCTAGAAAGTTGCAACCCTGAATCATCAAAGCACACTCTTTACAGATGTAATATCCTGAATTAGGGCTTAATCGGAATAGTGGTTTCATGACCACAAATCTGAGATAGAAATAATTATTTTATAATTATTTTGATGATTATGATATGATTGCATGATTGTGTGAAAATTTCGTGATGAAATTCTATGCCTAAAGTGTTTAAATTGAAAGTAGGGACTAAATCGAATAAGTTGCAAAATTTTCATTCTAGAAGTTTTTAGTATGAAATTACATTGAAATATTAATTAGGAGGTCTTAAATAGCAATTTGACCAATTTTAAGTTCATGGACAAAATTAGGACATAGAAGGAATTTTTGGAAAGTTTAGTAGTAAGGGCATTTTGGTTATTTAGTTATTAAAATGAATTAAAAACAAAATTAAAAGCCAATTTTTGTCCATCTTCTTCATTAGGCCGAAATTTCAAGGATTCTCCATTCCAAGCTCCATAATCAAGAGAAACAGGAATCAAGTCACGATCGAGGAAAAGAAAAGATTGTGGACTAAATTGCAAAATCTTTATATTTTGGTACCAAGGTAAGTTCATATGTAAATAATGTAGCATAATTGTTATTTTTAAGTTATTGATGTTAATTATATGATATGCTGATTTTTTTATCGTGAAATATTATGCTTTGTGGTTAATGTTGAGTAATATGTAAATTATGTTTACTACTTGATAAATATGAATTGCTACCGACTATCGGTTCCGATATTCCGTGGAAGACGGAAAATTTCAGATCCAGGGAAAAAGCCCGTTTTGTAACGCCCCCATGCCCGAGACCGTCGCCGGAGTTGAGCTTGAGGTGTTACCGAACATAATTTATCAAATTAAGAACTTCGAATCATTTGTTTCTACATTCACAGCTTTTTAACTACCTGCGTCACAGTTACAAGAAAAATCATATCTCAAGTTACGAAACTCGAAATCAAGATCTGTAAATTTTCCATAAATCTAGACTCATATATATATTTACTAATTTTTTTCTAGAATTTTTGGTTAGGCCAATTAGTACAGTTTATTAGTTAAAGTTACCCCTATTTCAGAACTTGACTGGTCTGACTTCTTTTTACTACGAACTATATTTCTCTCTGTAAAAAATTTATATGACTATGTCATTTGTTCATCCTGAAAGTAGACTCAATAAGGATTCCAAGAATATAAAATAAACCACCTAATTATTTTTGTATGATTTATGGTGAATTTCTAAAGTTGAAACAGGGGATCCAGAAATCGCTCTGGCCCTATTTCACTAAAACTCAAATATCTTCTAACATATAATTCCTTTTCCCGTTTCGTTTGTTTCATGTGAAACTAGACATATTAGGATTCAATTTCATATTTAATCCATCACCAAATTCAATTTATATGATTTTTATTAAATTTTCAAACTCACATCAGTGTTGCTGCAATGTTCTGTTTATGGCAAATTTCATCTTTTCATGAGTTTTTATGGACTAGATAACCTATTAAACTTCCATGATATCAAACATGATCTAATTAGCCATCACCATGACTTATCAATATCAAACATTTTCTCAACCAAATATGGCCATATCATAAAATTATTTACACAAAATAGGTACATTGCTATACATGTCATACTTAAGTTTTACAAGCCATTTACCAATAGAAATCCTTCAGATAGTGTGATTGAAACTTCGACCTGTCCCGATTCCCGAGCTGACTTGTTCAAAACTACAATGAATGAAAAGGAGGGAGTAAGCATAAATGCTTAGTAAGCTCATATGCAAATAACAAGTAACAAAACAATACAATTATACCAAACAACCTTAGCATGGCATCACCAAAACATATTTCACATTTCTAAACATCATTCATTATCTTATCATCTTATCGTTGTTGTATCTAACTTCAACCCGAGGGTTAAGTACATACCTGTCCAAAGTGTCCATTTCGCAACACTTACCAAAATGTTACTTGCATCTATGTGTTCTTCCATTTCACTAGAAATTTTTTCCCGTTGAACACATCGGAATATAACTCCGATACATGGATAATTTACACATAAGTGCCACATAACATATGTAATCAATCAATCATGTAACCCGCCCATAAGCGAACTCGGACTCAACTCAACGAGCTCGGGCGTTCGCATCCATAAGTGAACTCGGACTCAACTCAACGAGCTCGAATGCCTAGTTACATCTCACGAACTCGGACTCAACTCAACGAGTTCGGACATTCGCATCCATAAGTGAACTTGGACTCAACTCAACGAGTTCGGATGCTCAACCATCCTAGTGACATGTCACTTGTATCCTAATCTATTCCTAAGGTTCAAACGGGATTTTCCTCGAACACATATCCTTGCCATCTTCTGTAAAATACCGAAACCAATACTCGGTAGCCCTTTATATTTAACAAATAATACAAATAATTTGCATTTTATTCGAAAATAACCACAAAGCATATATTTCATGATAAAAATCAGCATATCATATAATTAACATCAATAATTTAAAAATAACAATTATACTACATTATTTACACATGAACTTACCTTGGTACCAAAATATCAATTTAGTCCACAATCTTTTCTTTTCCTCGATTGGGGTCGATTCCACGTCTTTCTTGATCTAAAATACCAAATTAATCTTATTTTAATACATACATTCATCAAAACAGATACGAACTTTGGAAAATTACACTTTTGCCCTAAACTTCTGCATAATTACACTTTTGCCCCTAGGCTCAGGAATTAAACTTTATCCCTTATTCCTATGTTTTATGACATGCTGATCATTTTTCCCTTCTATGACAATATCAAATTCACACTCTAACATGTACTTATGACTATTAGGTATTTTTACCGATTAAGCCCATTTACTCGTTTTCACTCAAAACCGAGTAGCACAAATTGTCTAACATAATTTAAAACCTCATATTATATCATAAAACATCAAAATACACAAATTTTACCTATGGTTATTTTTCCAAATATAAACCCTAGGTTGAATTATTGCTAGCATAAGCTTAATCGAGCTACCGGGATTCCAAAAACGTAAAGAACATTAAAAACGGGGCTTGGAATTACTTACTATGGAGCTTGGAAGCTTGAAACAAACCCTAGCTATGGCGAATCCTTGAAATTTCGGCCTAATGAAGAAGACGGACAAAAATTGGCTTTTAATTTTGTTTTTAATTCATTTTAATAACTAAATGACCAAAATGCCCTTACTACTAAACTTTCAAAAATTCCTTCCATGTCCTAATTTTGTCCATGAACTTAAAATTGGTCAAATTTCTATTTAAGACCTCCTAATTAATATTTCAATGCAATTTCATACTAAAAACTTCTAGAATGCAAATTTTGCAACTTATTCGATTTAGTCCCTACTTTCAATTTAAACACTTTAGGCATAGAATTTCATCACGAAATTTTCACACAATTATGCAATCATATCATAATCATCAAAATAATTATAAAATAATTATTTCTATCTCGGATTTGTGGTCACAAAACCACTATTCTGATTAAGCCCTAATTCAGGATATTACACGTTTGAACCTTAGGAATAGATTAGGATACAAGTGACATGTCACTAGGATGGTTGAGCATCCGAACTCGTTAAGTTGAGTCTGAGTTCACTTATGGATGCGAATGTTCGAACTCGTTGAGTTGAGTCCGAGTTCGTGAGATGTAACTAGGCATCCGAACTCGTTGAGTTGAGTCCGAGTTCACTTATGGATGCGAACGCCCGAGCTCATTGAGTTGAGTCCGAGTTCACTTATGGGCGGGTTACATGATTGCTTGATTACATATGTGGCACTTATGTGCAAATTATCCGTGTATCTGAGTTATATTCCAATGTGTTCAACGGGTGAAAATTTCTATGAAATGGAAGAACACTTAAGATGCAAGTGACGTTTTGGTAAGTGTTGTGAAATGGGCACTTTGGACAGGTATGTACTTAACCCTCGGGTTGAAAATAGATACAACAACGATAAAGTGGTAAGATGATGAATGATGTTTAGAAATGTGATATATGTTTTGGTGATGCCATGCTAAGGTTGTTTGGTATAATTGTATTATTATGTTACTTGTTATTTGCATATGAACTTACTAAGAATTTATACTTACTCCCTCCTTTTCATTCATTGTAGTTTTGAACAAGTCAGCTCGGGAATCGGGACAGGTCGAAGTTTCGATCACACTATCCGAAGGATTTCTATTGGTAAATGGCTTGTAAAACTTAAGTATGGCATGTATAGCAATGTACCTATTTTGTATAAATAATTTTATGATATGGCCATGTTTAGTTGAGAAAATGTTTGATATTGATAAGTCGTGGTGATGGCTAATTAGATCATGTTTGATATCATGGAAGTTTAATAGGTTATCTAGTTCATAAAAAAAATTCGTGGAAAGATGAAACTTGCCTTAAAACAGAATATTGCCGCAGCAATGACATGAATTTGAAAAATCACTAAAAATAGTATAAGTGGAACTAAATGATGAGTAAGTTATGAAACTGAAGCTTAATGAGTCTATTTTCATGTGGATTGAACAAAACAGGATATAAATTATATTTTATGAGATATTTAAACTTTTATGAAACAGGGCTGGAATGATTTCTGGATCCCCTGTTCTGACTTTAAAAATTTATAATAAATTTTACAAAAATAATTATAAGTTGTTCTTTACATTTACAGATTCATTATTGAGTCTAGTTTTAAGCAAACAAATGTCATAGTCATTGAAATTTTTTATAGAGAGATATCTAATTCGTAATACACAGAGGTCAGAGCAGTCGAACCCTAAAATAGGGGAGACTTTAACTAATAAACTATACTAATTTGCCCAACAAAAAATTCTATAAAAAAATTAGCAAATAGATATATGAGTCTAGATTTAGATAAAATTTACGGATCTTGATTTCGAGTTTCGTAACTCGAGATATGATTTTTCTTGTAACTGTGACGTAGATAGCTAGAAAGCTGTGAATGTAGAAACAAATGATTCGAAGTACTTAAATTGGTAAATTATGTTCGGTAACACCTCAAGCTCGATTCCGGCGTCAGTCTTGGGCGTGGGGGTGTTACATTTGGTGGTATCAGAGCAGGTTTAGTCGATTCTCGGACTACATGTTGTATGTATGGACTTTTGCTATACATGCCATATGCATAAATTGTGATAGTGTGACGACTTCTGACCTTTTTTTTAAACGATTTTTATATAGTAAATGGATCCCGGTCCAGCTGTGGCAGATGAAGTAGAGAGTAATCGCCACTCATTGAAGGGGCGCCCACTGATCGAAAACCCACCTTCTACTGTTGGTCAGGGAGGAGGAGAAAGGGATCGGGAAGCCTTTCTTCAAATGATGAGTGCATGGTACACTAAGTTCGTTCGTAAGAACCCAAATGTACGACCTCCCCCACCTCCTCCAATTCCTCAACCTATGCCTCCGATGCCTCAAGGAGTGGATATAATAAAATTTCATAGAAACCACATTGATAGAATTCATAAACAAGGGGTTTGAAGAATTTAGAGCAAATATTGATGATGATGCAGAAAAAGCGAGTTACGGCTGAAAATTCTATCCGGGTATTTGATGAATTATCTTGTACACTGAAGAATGTTTGAAATGTGCTACATCTTTGTTGAGAGATTCAGCCTATAATTGGTGGAAGACTTTAATTTGGTGAAATACCAAAGAGAGAGTAACACAGGAATTCTTTCAAGAAGAGTTTTGGAAGAAATATATTAGTAAAAGATTTATTGATCGAAATGTAAAGAGTTTCTTGAGTGAAGCAAGGTAATATGACATCTCGAATATGAAAGAGAGTTTGTTCGATTGAGTAAGTATGCCAAGGAATATGTTTCTACAGAAGCCAAGATGTGCCGACGATTTGAAGACGGGCTCAACGAAGACATTAAGGTATTTGTCGGAATCCTTGAACTGAAAGAAATGGTAGTACTGGTTGATCGAGCTTGCAAGGCTGAAGAACTACTTAAAGAGAAGAGAAAGGTAGAGGCTGAGACACAAAATTGGAAGAAAAGGCCAATGAGTAAGGCACCTTCACAAAGAACCCGGAAAGTCAAGAAATATGAATCCTCGTTCCCAAGTTTCACTGGGCAATCATATGGAAATTTTAAGAAGCGAGAATGTGGGTCCTAAATCTCGAATACTTCTACAACTAGTGTAGGGAACTCGAGATTTGTTAAACCCGAAAGTGCCAATGGTGTGGTAGAAATCATTTTGGTCCGTGCAGAGCAAATGAATGTTTTCGATGTGGTTCTCCTGGATCATTTTATTAGAGACCGCCTGAGAGAGAGCGAGAAAGAAAAATTTGAATGTAAAAGCTAGTGGTGCAGACTTGAGGGAAAGTATCCGAGAAAAAGTGGAAGTGAAACAAGCGATAAGAATGTAGCGAGATGCGTGATTAGATCTCAAGGAAGAGGTCCGGCTAGAACTTATGCTATTAAAGCGCGTGAAGATGCTTCCTCACCCGATGTGATTACTGGTACATTTTCTCTTTATGATATTAATGTTATTGCTTTGATAGATCCAGGTTCTACTTATTCATATGTATGCATGAAGTGGTGTCTAGTATGAATATACACATTGAGAACACGTGAATTTATGGTTAGAGTGTCGAATCATTAGGCAAAGGTGTGATAGTTGATAAAGTATGCAAGAAATGTCCTTTAATGATTCGGGGTCATTACTTTCCGGCTGACTTGATGTTGTTGCCGTTTGATGAATTTGATGTTATTTTGGGTATGGATTGGTTGACATTGCATGATGCTATAGTAAATTGCAAAGAAAAGGTTATAGAATTAAAGTGTGAAAACGGTGAAACTTTACGGGTTGAATCAGATAAATCAGAGGCATTGTCTAGTGTGATTTCTTTGATGTTGGCTCAGAAATATTTGAGAAAGGGTTATGAAGCTTATTTGCCGTATGTAATTAATACAAAAGAAGTTGAAAAGAAAGTTGAATCAGTGTCGGTTGTGTGTGAATTTGCGGATGTATTTCCAGAAGAATTGTCAAGTTTGCCTCCAGTCAGGGAAGTAAAATTTGGTATTGATTTGATACCGGGAACAGAGTTGACTGATAAAGGCTTTGTAAGACCGAGTTTTTCACCTTGGGGTGCTCCTGTGTTATTTGTGAAAAAGAAGGATGGTTCTATGAGATTATGTGTTGATTATCGGCGATTAAACAAGGTGACAATCAAAAACAAGTATCCATTGCTTAGAAATTGATGATTTGTTTGATCAATTTAAAAGGAGCGACATGGTTTTCAAAGATTGACTTGAGATCCAGGTATTATCATTGCGAGTAAAAAAGTCGGATGTGCCTAAAACTACTTTTAGAACAAGGTACGGTCATTATGAATTTTTAGTTATGCCATTCGGGTTGACAAATGCTCTGCTTTGTGTTTATGGATTTAATGAATCGCATATTTCGGCCATACTTGGACAAATTTGTTGTGGTGTTTATAGATGATATTTTAATTTATTCAAAAGATGAGACAGTATCTTTGAGCATTTGAGGATAGTTTTGTAAACTTTGAGAAATAAATGATTCTAAGTTTAGTAAAAGTGAATTTTGGCTCAGGAAGTTGGATTTTTGGGTCATATTGTTTGGTGATGGTATACGGGTTGATCCTAGTAAAATTTCAGCCATTATTGATTGGAAACCACCGAAAAACATAACTGAAGTTAGAAGTTTCTTGGGGCTAGCTGGGTATTATCGGCAGTTTGTAAACGGATTTTCTATAATTGCTACTCCTATGACTAGACTACTCAGAAAGGATGTTAAATTTGAATGGACGGAAGAATGTCAACAAAGTTTTGAAGAATTGAAAAAGTTATTAACTGAAGCACCAGTGTTAGTACAACCCGAATCAGGTAAAGAATTTGTGGTGTATAGTGATGCTTCTCTAAATGGCTTGAGGTGTGTACTCATGCAAGAAGGAAAAGTGGTGGCTTATGCTTGAGCGATTAAAACCTCATGAGAGGAATTATCCTACTCACGATTTGGAATTGGTCATGCGGTGGTATTTACTTTGAAGATTTGGCGACATTATTTGTATGGTGAAATGTGCCGAGTATATCACGATCACAAAAGTCTTAAATACTTGATGTCACAAAAGACTTAAATTTGAGACAGCGTAGATGGTTGGAGTTATTGAAAGATTATGAGCTTGTTATTGATTATCATCCGGAAAAGCGAATGTCGTTGCCGATGCTTTAAGCGAGAAAAAATTGTTGTTTGCTTTGTGAGTTATGAACACTCGATTGAAAATGTCGGATGATAGTTCGATTCTAGCGAGAGATAAGAGCTAGACCGATGTTTTTACAAGAGATTTCAAAGCTCGGAAAAATGATCAAGATTTGCTAGCCAAGAGAAGACGATGTGAAGTCGATGACGGGATCGATTTGAGAATCGGTTCGATGGTAGCTTGATGTTTAAAAATTAGATTTGTGTACCAAAAATGATGAGTTGATTCAAAAGATTTTGCATGAAGCACATAATGCCTGTTGGCGCTTCATCCGGCGATGCGAAAATGTATAATGACTTGAAGAAAATGTATTGGTGGAGTGGAATGAAAAGAGATATTTCCGAGTTTGTATCAAAGTGCTTGATTTGTCAACAGGTGAAAGCTGAACACCAAGTACCTTCAGGATTACTTCAGCCTATTATGGTTCCTAAATGGAAATGGGATCGGATTACTATGGATTTTGTTTTAGGGTTGCCATTGACTCCAGGAAAGAAAGATGCCATCTGGGTAATAGTTGACAAACTGACTAAATCGGCTCATTTTATTTCGGTACGTACGGATTATTCTCTTAATAAGTTGGCTGAATTGTATATCCGTGAGATTGTTAGACTTCATGGAATACCTTTGTCAATCATTTCGGATAGAGATCCGAGATTTACTTCACGGTTTTGGCAAAAGTTGCAAGAGGCATTAGGTACAAAGTTAAATTTCAGCACTGCCTTTCATCCACAAACTGATGGGCAATCAGAGAGAGTAATTCAAATTCTTGAAGACATGCTCAGATGTTGCGTATTAGAATTTCGAGGCAATTGGGAAAGGTACTTACCATTGGTAGAATTTGCTTATAATAATAGTTATCAGACGAGTTTGAAAATGGCACCTTATGAAGCATTATATGGTCGTAAGTGTGTCGAACACCTTTGTATTGGGTGAACTTAAGGAAAATCAGATTTATGGAGTTGATCTAATAAAAGAAATCAAGAAAAGGTGAAAATGATTCGAGATTGTTTGAAAGTCGCTTCTTGGATACACGAAATCTTATGCGGTTTGAAACGAAAAGAAATCAAGTTTCAAGTTGGTGATAAGGTATTTTTGAAAGTGTCTCCATGGAAGAAATTCCTTAGATTTGGACGGAAGGGCAAGTTAAGTCCGCGTTTTATTGGGCGTATGAAATAATTGAAAAAGTTGGACCGGTAGCATATCGGCTAGCATTACCACACAATTAGAGAGGATTCATGATGTGTTCCACGTATCTATGCTACGTCGGTATCGTTCGGATCCTTCACATATAATTTCACCGAGCGAAAATTGAACTACGACCGGATATGACTTACGAAGAAGAACCGATTAAGATCTTAGCTCGAGAGGTCAAGAAACTAAGAAATAAAAGTGTCGCTCTCGTGAAAGTATTGTGGCAAAAGCATGGGGTAGAGACTACATGGGAACCTGAAGAAACTATGAGAAACCAATACCCACACACATTTCTGGGGTAAGATTTTCGAGGACGAAAATCCTTAAAAGGGGGGGAGAGTTGTAATATCCTGAATTAGGGCTTAATCGGAATAGTTGTTTCGTGACCACAAATCTGAGATAGAAATAATTATTTTATAATTATTTTGATGATTATGATATGATTGCATGATTGTGTGAAAATTTCGTGATGAAATTCTATGCCTAAAGTATTTAAATTGAAAGTAGGGACTAAATCGAATAAGTTGCAAAATTTGCATTCTAGAAGTTTTTAGTATGAAATTGCATTGAAATATTAATTAGGAGGTCTTAAATATAAATTTGACCAATTTTAAGTTGATGGACAAAATTAGGACATGAAAGGAATTTTTAGAAGTTTAGTAGTAAGGGCATTTTGGTCATTTAGTTATTAAAATGAATTAAAAACAAAATTAAAAGCCAATTTTTGTCCATCTTCTTCATTAGGCCGAAATTTCAAGGATTCTCCATAGCTAGGGTTTGTTTCAAGCTTCCAAGCTCCATAATCAAGAGAAACGGGAATGAAGTCGCGATCGAGGAAAAGAAAAGATTGTGGACTAAATTGCAAAATCTTTATATTTTGGTACCAAGGTAAGTTCATATGTAAATAATGTAGCATAACTATTATTTTTAAGTTATTGATGTTAATTATATGATATGCTAATTTTTTTATCGTGAAATATTATGCTTTGTGGTTAATGTTGAGTAATATGTAAATTATGTTTACTACTTGATAAATATGAATTGCTACCGAGTATCGGTTCCGATATTCCGTGGAAGACGAAAAATGTCAGATCAAGGGAAAAAGCCCGTTTGAACCTTAGGAATAGATTAGGATACAAGTGACATGTCACTAGGATGGTTGAGCATCCGAAATCGTTGAGTTGAGTCCGAGTTCACTTATGGATGCGAATGTTCGAACTCGTTGAGTTGAGTCCGAATTCGTGAGATGTAACTAGGCATCCGAACTTCGTTGAGTTGAGTCCGGGAGTTCACTTATGGATGCGAACGCCGAGCTCGTTGAGTTGAGTCCGAGTTCACTTATGGGCGGGTTACATGATTGCTTGATTACATATGTGGCACTTATCTCAAAATTCATCCGTATATCCGAGTTATATTCCGATATGTTCAACGGGTGAAAATTTCTATGAAATGGAAGAACACTTAAAATGCAAGTGACGTTTTGGTAAGTGTTGTGAAATGGGCACTTTGGACAGGTATGTACTTAACCCTCGGGTTGAAAATAGATACAACAACGATAAAGTGGTAAGATGATGAATGATGTTTAGAAATATGATATATGTTTTGGTGATGCCATGCTAAGGTTGTTTGGTATAATTGTATTATTATGTTACTTGTTATTTGCATATGAACTTACTAAGCATTTATGCTTACTCCTTCCTTTTCATTAATTGTAGTTTTGAACAAGTCAGCTCGGGAATCGGGACAGGTAGAAGTTTTGATCACACTATCCGAAGGATTTCTATTGGTAAATGGCTTGTAAAACTTAAGTATGGCATGTATAGCAATGTACCTATTTTGTGTAAATAATTTTATGATATGGCCATGTTTGGTTGAGAAAATGTTTGATATTGATAAGTCATGGTGATGGCTAATTAGATCATGTTTGATATCATGGAAGTTTAATAGGTTATCTAGTTCATAAAAAAAATTCATGGAAAGATGAAACTTGCCTTAAAATAGAATATTGCTGCAGCAATGACATGAATTTGAAAAATCACTAAAAATAGTATAAGTGAAACTAAATGATGAGTAAGTTATGAAATTGAAGTTTAATGAGTCTATTTTCATGTGGATTGAACAAAATAGGCATATAAATTATATTTTATGAGATACTTAAACTTTTGTGAAACAGGGCCAGAATGATTTCTGGATCCCCTGTTCTGACTTTAAAAATTTATAATAAATTTTACAAAAATAATTATAAGTTTTTATTTACATTTACAAATTCCTTATTGAGTCTAGTTTTAATAGAAACAAACCTCATAGTCATTTAAATTTTTTATAGAGAGATATCTGATTCGTAATGCACAGAGGGCAGAGTAGTCGAACCCTGAAACAGGGGAGAGTTTAACTAATAAACTGTACTAATTTGCCCAACCAAAAAATATAGAAAAAAATTAATAAATAGATATATGAGTCTAGATTTAGGGAAAATTTACGTTTCTTGATTTTGAGTTTCGTAACTTGAGATATGATTTTTCTTGTAACTGTGACACAGATAGCTAGAAAGCTGTGAATGTAGAAACAAATGATTCGAAGTACTTAAATTGATAAATTATGTTCGGTAACACCTCAAGCTCGATTCCGGCATCGGTCTCGGGCGTGGGGGCGTTACAACAGGCTTTATCGACTAACACATACTGACCTAGGGGGTTCATTACTTTAATCACAAACTTAGTAGATTCAAAAGGTATTTTCTTATCTAACACTAAAGTTTTGCATACATATAAATGTGTTGACCCCGGGTCAATCAAAGCATTAACATTAGTATCAAAGATAGAAAATGTACCGGTGATCACATCAAGCGTTGAAGCTTTCTCTCGAGCATGGATCGCGTAAACTCTTGCTGGTGCTCGTGCCTCAAATCTCAAAGCAGAATCTTTCATCCCACTACGACTGTTACTTGCATTTCCAGTGTTTCGGGGTGGTCTCCTTCTCGCATCTCCATTACTCGATCGAGTAGTCTGAACCTTTTTTTATCGGACCTTTCAGGGCAATTTCTGAGATAATGCTCATAAGAACATGACCCATCTTTCAATCTGCATTCAGCAAAGTGTCGTCTATTACATTTTTGACATTCGGGTTTATTATTTCTAACACTACCCACGCTCGCTATAGACGTAGCCTGAGGTTTCGAGCTCGAATGTTGTTTTCCTCTATCTTTCCTAGAATAACATACTGAAGCTAATGAACGACCATGATATTCTTTCAACTTCTTCGACAGAGATGAGTATGATTTTCCCATAGGTCTCTTTCCTAAATCACGAGCATCAGATTCAACTTTTCTCTTTACTTTGCTAAGTTCCTCAACTTTGTGTCTCTGTCAACCAAAACTACAAATTCTCTCAACTCAAGAATCCCGACTAACAACTTGATATCTTTGTTTAACCCGTCTTAGGACCAATAACATAGAAATTTCATACCATTCCATAGCCATTATCAAATTGATGTCAAACGATGTATGAGCATGGGACATCGTTCATTCGAGTAACAATCATTAATGTCGATACCATAAAATACAACACATATCATAAATCAATAACACTCGAATATGTCATGAGCATGATGCAATGCAAAAAGGTTCCTACCCATACCATCTGCTACACACTACAAGTTCCCCAGAACCTGTCATCCGAACTACAAAATGTTATGGGCTTAAGCCCGTTGTGGTTAAAACCACCAATAATAGTATGCAGAAAATTTTGCCAGTAAAAATGTGATAAATTGCCATTCCCTCGATCTCCAGGTGTAGTGCATTGACTACGAATAATGTAGATTAAATATGTTGTTGGTACTCCACGAAACTCCTCCGTCAACCACAAAATCCCAACTCAATGCATATGCAATGTGCCACACAATCTTATACATAATGTAACACCCCTAACCCGTATTTGTCGCCGAAATAGGGTTACGGAGCATTATCGTACAAACGAAACATTAAAACATACATTTCATACTTCATCGAAAACATAATATAAAACATTCATTCACATAAATATCATCTTTAAATTGAGCCCTGAGGCCTTAGAAAGGCCCTAGAAACAATTCAGGACTAAATTGGAAACATTTGGAAAGTCTAAGAAAAAAGTTAGAAAAATTTGACTGCAGGGATCATACAGCCGTGTGTATTACAGGGTTGAGACATATGCCCATGTCTCAGGCCGTGCCACTAATTAACTTGTACACAAAGGAACCTACAGGAAACATACGACCTTGTTGCCAGGCCATCTGTCGCACACGGCTGAGTCACATGCCTGTGTCTCAGGCCGTGTGGACATAAATTTGCCCAGAATCAAGCCATTTCCAACACCAATTCATGCATACACCTATAGGCCTTTTGTGCACATAATCAAGACATGAAAACCTTACTAAAGCATACACATAATGACCAATTCAAAAGTCCTAAATCAACCAACCAATATGCTATTCAAGGTACCTCAAATACATTCATCCAAAACTTACCTAAACAGTTATATATTACCACATTTCAATCATCAACATCTAGCTCAATACATTCCCAAAACATGTCATATCTTAACCAAAATCAAACCAACTTCACACATACCATTTGAGTCATTCAAACATGCAACAACATAGCCACATTGACACAAACTAGTAAGGCATCAAATGTACCAAACCAAACAACTTATACAAACCAAATCTTCATCTAAGCATTCAACTAAACATCATTATAAGTCCACCTATACAAGCCATTATAACCTTGACGAAAACATCAAAAAATACCGATGTTTATGCTTGATAGTGTGATAAATCTCTAACGAGCTTCCGAACTAATCGAGCTTCCGATAATCTATAAAACATAGGAAAGAAACTACGTAAGCGCATAATGCTTAGTAAGTTCACAAAAAATGAAACACAACTTAACATTTCATTGCATAATAATAAGTATAAACATAATGTAATACAAACCACAAGCTTGGCACAAGCCTAACATCATCATCAATACACAAGATAGTGCATTTATACATAACTTATTTGGATTAACCACATGATAAGCCATTTTCATAAGAAAATACATCATTTGATTCATACATCTTTTTCAATGAGCATATGCATAATTCCGTTTGGAAACTTACCATTTCAATGCATTTTCTTGCCTGTTGAACCATTTAGAATATCATCGGATACTCGGGAAAGCTCACACGAAGTATACTTAAACATATTACCGTAACATTTCCTTTACATCATTGCTCACACGAGCTGTGAAATGGGATTACTCACACGAGCTGTGGGTCGGAACGTAATCTATACGATGTTGCTCACATAAGTTATGGAGTATCCACAATAAATGCGGGACCTCAGCCATCAGTAGGACATCCAAGACCAGCAGCCGAAACATGAAACCCCTAATGACATGTCATTTATATCCTACGAATTCTTAAGGTTCAACCGGGACTCAATAACCGTCATAGCATTGCTTATGCTTACATTGTTCAATTACATGAAAAATAACATATTAACATATAATTTGAAAGAACATGAAAACAATATTCATTCATGCTAACTTACCTCAACGACTAGGGCGTAGAACGAAATCGACTACTCCGATGCTTTAGCTTATCCCCGATCTAGATCCGTACATGGTCTATCTTGATCTAAATAGACAAATTTAATCCATTTAATATCCCTAGCATTCAATTTAGTCCACATTTCATATTTATGCAAAATTACTATTTTCCCCTAACATTTTAACTTTTTACAATTTAGTCTTTAAGCTCATAAATTGAAATTTAAACATTTTAATCCTCTTCTGAAGCTAGCCAAATTCTCTAGGGACTTAAATCAATCCATAAAAACTATAAATTTATAAATTTACCATGAGCTTTTACCACTTTTTACAAACAAGTCCTTAAATGTCATTTTCATCAAAAATCACTTTAGAAAACTTGTTTATCTATCAACAAGGACTCATAATCTTTCATTAAACATCAAGAATCAAACAATAACATTCATGGAATAACCCTAATTCTTTAAGAGTTTTACAAATTGATCCTCGAGCTGGCTAGGTTAAGCTAAAACGACTTCGAATTTATAAAAATCATTAAAAACAGAGTTAAAATTCATACCATGCAAGTAAGGGACTTGGCCAAACCTTTAAAACTCAAAAATTGCATTTTCTAACTCTATTTTTGATGGAGAAATAATCTAAAGAAGATGAGCACTTATTTTTCTTTTATTTGTTTTATGTTTAATTTATTAATTACCATATTTACCTTTATTTTTAACTACATAAAACACAAAATACATGCCCATCTTTGTCCCCTAACTATAGAAATGGTCTAATTACCATCTAAGTCCTCTCACTTTAAAGTTTCACAGTCATTTGGCCCTTTTAACAAATAGGACTCCACTTTTGTACCTTTTCCGATTTAGTCCTTTTCACTTAATTAATCATGCAAACATCAAAATTTTTTATCGAATTTTTAATACGACCTTACTAACATCCCATAGACATTAAAATAATACTAAAATAATAATTCACTCATCAAATTTGTGGTCTTGGAACCACTGTTCTGATTTCCACTAAAAATGGGCTATTACACATAATCATATCTTAATACTTTTCAGATTCATTTGACATGCTCAGCATGTCCTCAGTAATCTCATACTTTCAATAAATGGAAATAGTGTTCCAATCTTTTAAATTACCATTTTGTTGGTATCAATCAATATAGTTCAATTTCACATACTTTACGGATTTTCATTTTGCATAAATAGCACTCTTTTCAGTACACAATATAACAAATATCTCATGCGTTTAAATCATACATAAGCTTAATATCTCAACACATTATATCATTCAACCAAACATTCTCATATCTCATAACTCAAACATGCAATTACAAACTCAATCAAACATTCATACTATCAAACTAGCAATTTTTTCAACATGTCAATCTTTTAAGGCTCGAAACATACCTTGTTCGGCCACTCAAAAAATCAATAATTTGACTATAAAGCCAATCCAATCATCAAGCTAATTTATCAAATATAACATGATATTTAACATTTTAAAACAATTTTATGAGTTTAGGAAATACACCTTACTTTTCGCTTCCTTGCAGCACACTAGCGAATCTTCCAATTTTCCTTAATAATTCCTTAAACGAACCTAAACCAAAATTTAGTATAAATTCAATCAATTTACCATTAAACCAGCCCTCAAACACCCACTTATTAGTTCAAACCAATCGTTGAAATTATAACTGTAACACCCCTAACCCGTATCCGTCGCTGGATTACGGTTACGAGGCATTACCAATCAAAATACAATTCAATACGGTCATACAATTCAATTATGCGCATAGTAATATTAACTCCTTTACAATAATTTTTTAATTGAATAATAACCATAAATTACATTCGGTCATATGAAACATATAACCAACAAAATTAAATTATGTTTATTACTCTTTCACATATATAGAACATATTTAATAATTTACCTTATCAATATCATTTTTCAATTCACATTCCAAACCAACTAGCATATATCAAATCATATTACAAATTCTTTATAAATCCAAGAGCCAAACCATTTATCATTCCATAAATATCGAATGTGCACATATGAACCATTTAACCAAATAAATGGTTAAAAAAGCTTTATTATTTATAATATATATATGAACCCTGTATCTAAACTCAATCAAAACATTATCATTTATTTAATCTCATATTCAAATCAACCAACATGCAACCAGCCAAATTACCTGCACTTTATGAATATAATATTCGAACCAAAAAGGACCTCACATACATGGTATTCGAATACCTAATTTAAGATCAAGCATATTTTATTCTATATAACAATCACATATTTCATCTCATTCTTTGTATACAACTAAATCAATGGCTAATTATTAAATGCATCATTTTATAAACTTACGTGCATTAACAAATCAAGTCAAACCAAACTATATTATACAACCTATTAATAGTCCAAATATGAGTCATTAACAAGTATCACCAAATAGTCAAATATAGTTTTAGTACATCACAATTTCATGCGCACTATGCTATAGTAGCAATAGCTATTCCTAATCTCAAATATAAAATCAAGTGTACCAAATTTATAAACTTTACACATTTATATAATACACCAATTCGTCCATATCACACAGATTAATTTTCGTTAACATAATAGATATTAACTAGCATCATCACATGACCAAAAATACCTCTTTTCATACTTCTAAAATGAGTTAACTATAAAGCCAATTATACATCATACTTACCATTTCTCATTGTCGAATCATATAACCAACATCACAAACATAATTACCATAAAACATACTTTCAAAGTAAGCTTAAGGCATGACTGAATACTCACAAGCATTAACATTATTATAAAGCCATTTTCACTTGGCTACATATAAACAATTTGAAAACCAGTCATATCAAAACTAGCCTATACATGCCACATAACTAAAACTCAAAACTTTTATTTACCAAAACAATAACTAAATAGTGTGATGAGGTCTCCTCTAACTTCCAACCTGAGCAAGTCTCCGAAACTCTATAAACATAGTAAAAACACATAAAGTAAGCTTTAAAAGCTTAGTAAGCCATAAGCAAATAAATCAACTCAATGGTACAAACATAATTCAATTTAACTAGGCTGAATTTAACAAATCTTAACCACAAATACCTTCATCATACTCATAAATTCATATTATTACATTAAGTAACCTCACTTACCTCATTTCTCAATGAACATATAAATCTCATACATACTTGATTCATCTAGCTCATTTGTTCATACTCACTTACACAAAAGCACATCTCAATCTCATACATTACATCTATTTCACTTACTCATAATTTATTTGCATACATTCATCATTCACTGTCATGTATTTCACATATAGTCATTTGAAACATACTCACTTTTCATTTCTGAATTACATAAACAAATCACACATACCAGAATCGAATACATTTTTACATAATCATTCATTTCTCAATATTGCCTATCGAACCATTTGGAATCAATAAGGATACTCGGATAACTCGAAAAGCTCGTACAATGCCAACGTCCCAGACGTGGCCTTCCATGTAATCAAATATAGATGCCACTGTCCCAGACAGGGTCTTACACGAAATCATATACGATGTCGATGTCCCAGACATGGTCTTACACGTAAATCTCAAATCGGTGCCAACATCCCAGATGTGGTCTTACACGAAACCACATCTCTAAATATTATGTCATGACATATGTATCCAATACTATTCTTATGGTTTGTACGGGGCTTTCGGACGTCATAATTTGATCAATTCAAGCTCATATCTAGTTCTTCAATGCTTAATTTATTTCAGCATATACACGTATATTTATTATAATCCAATTCGGCACATATAATACATATACAATCGAATTTAACAATATTTATTTACTGACGAACTTACCTCGTATGGACACGAACAGACCGGAATGACTATTCGATAACTTTTGACTTTTCCCGATCCAAATTTGATTTCCTCTTTTCTTGATCTAATTCAATACAAATTTGGCTTTTTTAATAACGTATTCATTCAATTACTTCCAAAATACATAATTTGGGTATTTTGCATTTTAGCCCCTAACATTTCACATTTTCTCAATTTAGTCCCTAATTCAAAACAACACAAAATACTCAAAATTTCAATAAGCCCATATCAGGCCGAATGCTCCCTAGGTCCTTAGCAGCCCATTTATTCAATTTATTTCACATTTAAGCCCCTAAATTTCAAATTTCACAAATAAATCCCTAATTTGAATTTTTATCAAAAATCACTTAATTAAACATGATAATCAAACATCAAAGATTTATTTTTGATCATCAAACAAAAAATTCATCATATTATCAACAATGGCAAATCTCAAATTCATCATCGGTTCAGAAAATTAAAGCATTGGCTAGGTAATATACGAAGCAACGATCTAAAAAATGTAAAAATTATCGAAAACCGAGCTCAAAATATACCTCAATCTAGCTTGGAGATTGCTGAACCTTTAAACAAGAAAAATGGCTTCTTTTCATCCTTACATTCGGCCAACAAGAAAGATGAACATGCATATTTACTTATGTTTTATTTTATTAATTATTTAATATTTATTTACCAAATTAACCTTAATGAAATAATATGAAAACTTTATAATGGTTGTCCATTACTGTCCATGCTAATGTTAAATGGCCAAATAACAACATAAGGACTCCACAATTAATTCATCAAACCAATTAAGCACTTTAACATATAGAAAGCCACTTTTGCATTTTACACAATTAAGTCCTTTTATCAAATTAACTAATCAATCGGTAAAATTAAATCACGAAATTTTCACACATCAAATAATATTCTTTAAATACCAAAATAATATTAAAAATAATATTTTACGACCTCAGATTTGTGGTTTTGAAACCACTGTTTCGACTAGTGTCTAAACTGGGCTATTACAATAACTATTTTATGAATCCAAACTAGTTAGATTCCTTACATTGTATCGATGCGAACCGTATGTACAATCTTTCTTTACCTTTACGAATGATTTGGGTGTTTGGGTCAACACCTAATTCAATAATATACTGGAAAATTAGTAGCTAACAATGATTAAATTCCTTCATTTAATCAATATATAACATTTACCCAACAACTATGTCGAAATAACAAACTTGTTATCCTTAATTGTACTTACACTTCACGATTTGTGGGATCTAATTAGCTAATTGATCAAGAACATCTCTCACTAATTAACATGTGATTAAAGGCTGATTAGGAGGTTTCAAGAACACAATTTAATGTTGGAAAATATGGAAAATACCCAAGAAACAAAATAGCCCATTTCTTACACATAGGCGTACGCAACACCACCCGTGTTGGCCAAAATTGGGGTTGAATTTTAAAAAATTTTGAGATACCTTTGAAATCATTTAAAATCACCCAAATTCCAGATCTAGAAATTTTGGCTTTCAATTGACAAGATTAATCAAGAAATTGAAGAGAAAAGAGATCTTACCCAAGCTAGTTGAGAGAAACGGCAATGACACTTTCTTGGCAATGTTTGAGATTGATCTTGGGGTTCAAGATTTCAGATTTGGGGCTGATTTAGATGAGGATAAATGATAGAAATATAGTAAAGGAGATAGTGCACAATCTTGATGTAAAAAGAAGAAGAAAGAGATTGTAAAATTGGAGGTGTAGGCGACGACAACAATAGGATAAAGAAAGAAAATTGAAGAGAAAAGAGGGGGGGAAGAGGGTGAACGACTAAAGTAGGGAAAAATTAAAGTAAAGGCTAAAAAATATAATAAAATTTCTATTTATACTTAGGGTTCAAGGGTATGGATGACACATACATTAAAAAAACAAGGGACTTTGCAAAATTTAATTATTTCACAAGAGAAAGAATCCAAATGTAACACCCCTAACTCGTATCCCTCACCAGAATAGGGTTAAAGGCATTACCGAACATCTAGAGATGAAGCTTCCTCACGAGCTAGGATAGCGTAGGCTTTGGCAGGTGCTCTAGCCTCGGATCTAATAGCTGTGTCTTTAGTCCCTCTTTAACTACCACTCACATTTCTTGTATTTCTGGGAGGTCTACCTCTAGCTGAAGTGTTACTAGGTCTTGAATTTTGCACAATCTCTTACTCAACAGACTCAGGGCAATCTCGGATAAAATGATCTAAAGTTTCACATTTGAAACATGCCCGATCATACAGTCTACAATTACCAAATTGTCTTTTACCACAGTGTTTACACGTAGGTCGATCGGATTTAACATTTCCAACACTAGCAATAGAAGTAGCTGGAGCTCTAAAGCTCGAATGCGATCTAGCACGATCTCTACTCGAATGCCCCACATTAGTCTTTGAACGGCTATTATCATCTCGGAATTTCTTTGTTGCTAAATGAAATGACTTGTTCGATGATCTTTTTCATACTTCTCTAGCTTCTAAATTGGCTTTTCTTTTCTCTTTCCCGATTTCTTCAGCTTTACACGCTCGTTCAACAAGCACAACAAATTCTTTTATTTCTAAAATCCCGACTAACAAATGGATATCTTCATTCAAACCATCCTCGAATCTCTTGCACATAATTGCTTCAGTCGAGAAACATTCTCGTGCATACTGGCTCAATCTCACAAATTCTCGCTCATATTCTATAATAGACATACTACCTTGTTTTAACTCAAGAAACTCTTTGCGTTTCTGATCGATAAATCTTTGACTAATGTATTTCTTCTAGAATTCAGCTTGGAAGAAATCCCAAGTAACTTGTTCTCTTGGAACTACGAATATCAACGTCTTTCACCAATGATACGTCATATCTCTCAGAAGTGACACAGCATATTTTATGCATTCGTCTGGAGTAAATGATTGTAACAGTTCGGTTTAGACCCTAGTCAAAATAGTGGTTTCGAGACCATATATTTGAGTTAGAAAAATATTTAAATATTATTTTTAGTACTTATGCTATGTGAATTAGCATCTGTGAGTATGAAAATTTAATCGTTTGTGTGCTTAATTTGATAAAAGGACCTAATCGCGTAAAAAGTAAAAGTTGTCTGCTACTTATTAAAAGTGCCTATTTGATTTGGCTTATTAAATGAGAGGTCCTTATTATGTTATTTGACCATTAAAAGCATGATTGGACATAAATGACCTTATTATAAAGGTTTCTTTATGTTTTAATGAAAGGGCAAAATGGTAAAACAATTATTAAATGAATTAAAATAAAACCAAAGCATGAAAATATGTCATTTGGTGTTCATATTGCCAAAAATACAAAGGAAAAAGAAAAGAGAAAAGCAAACTAGGGTTCGGCACTTTGATCTGTGAATTTGGTATGTGTTTTGCTTAATTTTTGATAATTTTTATGTTTTTGTAATCGTTGCTTCGTATACTATCAAACCCATGTCTCAATTTCTGATTTTGATGATGATTTTAAAATGTGCCATGGATGAATTCATGAACTTTATCTTGTTATATGATGAAATATGAAAGTTTGATGTTGGGTTTACATGTTTTGTCTTTGGATTTTTGATGAATTTAAGTAAAATGGGCTAAATTATGAAATTTGTAAATTGAGGGACTAAAATGTAAAATAAATGAAATGTGTGGACTTGTATGAGAGCTATGAATATTCGTCCAAGCTTGTGTACAAGAAAATTATGTGTACTTTGTGATTTTGTGAATTAGGGACTAAAGTGCAAAATGTGAAAATGTGAGGGCTAGTTTGCAAAATGCCCTAATTGTGTGTATATGGATTGGTTTGAATGATTTGGTGAATAAAATGGTTAAATTTGAATTTATATAGATCGAGAATTAAAGAATACAAAATTAGATTAGGGAAAGTCGAAAGTCGTCGAGTAACCGATTCCATTCATCTGAATCCCTACGAGGTAAGTCGATATACAAATAAGCTTGCTTGAATTAAATTCTTATAATTCATTTGATATTGAATTGTGATAAATGAATGTCCGAGCTAAATACGTGCTATTCGAGAAAGTATCGACAAAGTTCCGACGTCCGAAAAGTCTCGTACGAACCTTAGGAATAGTTAGGATACATATGTCATGACATAGGATTTTTTATATCTGTTCTGCGTGTAAGACCACGTCTAAGACATTGGTATTGATTCTTGTTTTGCATGTAAGACCATGTCTGGGACATTGGCATCGTATTTGATTTCATGTAAGACCCTATTTGGGACAGTGGCATTGATATTTGATTACATGTAAGACCACGTCTGGGATGTCGACATTGTATATGCTTTCTGATCTATCCGCTTATCCTTACATTTCCAAATGGTTCAAACGGGCATTCCGAGAAGATGAATGATTTTGTGAACTTGTATCCGACTCAGGTACGTTCGAATAGTGTACTATATTTGAAAGTGAAAGGTAAGTATATGGGCAAATGATGAACTATGTGATGTGATCCGACTCGGGTGATTAAGTCAAATTCACGTAGTTGCCCGATCGTAGACGAGAAGAGTCGTTTGCGCCTTGGTTTTGAAAGTAGAAGGTTAGATAGATAGGTTTGATTAAAGCAGAAAGGGGGCAAAGTAGTGAAAAGAATAATAATAGGTTCGGCTAAGGGAAGCAAAGATGGATGTTGGATAGATGGTTCGATTTTGGTAGTAACAAGAAAGAAATTTGAAAAATGGGAATAGAATAACGAACTTAATGTCAAGAATGATTCAACACTAAAAAGTGTCACCCCAGTTCCTATATTGTTAAAGTGGATAAATGGAATAAAAGGATAGGTGAACGCCACACCAAGATTGGTGATAAGTTCAAACAAGGTCGATAGACGCCACTAGCACACTAGATAAGTCTTTCGAAACTTGTACAAGATATGAGAGGAAGCAACCTCACAGAAACAGAGTTTCATTAACAAATTGGCAAAAGTCCTTTTACAAAGAAATAAACAAACTATTTATAGTCTAGCATGTGATTACCGAATGGACAAACTTAACTAACTTAAGGGCTAAACATTTTGGCTAAGAATGCACCAGAATAATCTAGAACAAAGACATTAATTAGCTAAGTCTTGATTCGGCTGAATGGGACTTCATTGGACAGCTTCATGCTTAAGCAAAAGCATCTAGGATGAACGTGGAGACTTGGAAGCTCAATAGCTTGTCTAGATTCGGCCATGGGGTGAATGAATCATTCAAGAAGTGTCTCTTGGCTGAATAGACACCTAGGGAAGTCATTTGGGCAGCAAACAATTCATGTATTTCACCCACATTCATTCGGCCATTCATGGAACTAGAAGGGAGCTTGAATCTGGCCGTACTTGAACATGCAATAAATGCCTTCATTCATGCATGTGTACCATCCAAAGTGAATGTAGCTTCATGATCCAATGCATGTAATTAACCTTCCATGTACTTGAACATAATTCCCTCCAAGCATTGAACCAAGCCGTGCATGAATCTTCTCATTCATTGAACAAACCTGTACATGCACCTAGCCTTTAATGTACCTCTGCATTCGGCTGAACCTACAAAGACATGAACACATTTAATTATATCATTTAATCATAATTAAACAGCAACTAACAACTTAAAAAACAACTAACTAATTTCGGACACATTAAATTAAAATTAACTAGCATATTAAATTTGGTTTGCTCAAATAAACAAAAACAATTAATGAACTAATTTGAGCTAGGGAATTCGACATGAGCTATAGCAAATTGAATTAAAATAAAGTTTAAACTTAGTTTATTCAAATGGAATAAGGAACGAGCTGGAAAGAAACTAAAAACTAGCTCAAACGAGCTGAAACAAGCTGAATTGAGCTAATTAGGGCTGAATTGGGCTGGGGGAGCTGGAGAGGAGCTGAAGTTGATTTGCAAAAGGGTGCATTGAGTCTTCAAAGGGTTGTCCACAGCTTCTCCAACATCAAGGGACTTTGTTTCATCCCAAATTCTCATCAACAAAGCTGTTAAATCTTCTTGAAGTCGTTTGGTACGAGCTCGAGTCATGGGACCCTTTGGCAGCTAGATAGGATCTTGATTCGCACTTGAGGGTGCCCCGGGTGTGCTTACATCATTCCCTCTGTCTTCAAAGTGACTTGTCCTCAAGTCGAGCCGTTTGTCCGCCGAAAAATATTTTCTCTTACATGGCTTTCCTCGGTCAAATGGGATAAAGGTTGTCACACAAACATTTTCACATTTACTCACCAAATTTGTCAATGAAAAGTGTGACGAACTCAAATTCAAATAACATATATAAAATCCAGTCCAAAGATAAGATGGTAAAAACTTTATTCGTTCATAACATGGATGCTTCATAGTATCGCACAATTTCGATATGCCGTCAATATGAACAATTGAACAGAATGAAGACAGGGAATAATTAATCATGCAATTTAGCAAACAAGAATGCTTTCCTTGTTTCAACCACAACATTCCAAATGGATCAAAACAAAGGGCATATTCACTTGGCTTTTTTATTTAAACAACCTTACCTTGCCGTATTTGATTGAATGGATTTACACTAGCAGGATGAATAATATGGCCACTTTCCACAAAGTCATCATCAATAACACCGATTTCTTCATCTTTCAAACAAAACAAAGATATTGTTGACTTACCTTGATTATCATGGAAGTTACATGATGAAAGTTTGCTTTTACCTCGTTTGCGCAAAACAAACCTTCACTTCTTAGCAAGGTAATGTAATCGATATTTCAGACTCGAATAAACCTGAAAAAGTAAAAAATCAAAGAAGTAACTCGTGCTCTTCAAAATGTAATTTTCACAAACATGGAAGATATCAAGGTCACCATGGATAATGTACTTAAAAGGACATGATGAGATGCCATTCACAAGTTGATCGCATGAATCGATTCCGATATTAAAAACAAAATTTCCAGAATCAAAAACTTGATTTTGACTTTGTAAACTAACCACAAGATTTATTTTCAGAATTGAAGATAAAATTCGTAATGGATGAAAAGGTACAACAAATTTATTTACAATGAGATTACGGTACTTACCTTTTCTTGGTATCAACTTAAAGTGGCTAGCTCCAGGCTTAAACACTCGATTTTGATCACTTATCCCAAAATACAGCCAGAATTTGGTTTTCTCAAACAAAACACTAAAGTAGATCAAAAAAAGTTTAGGTAGACAAACATGCAAACATTCATACTTCACAAAACTTAATCGAATAGGCAGGTCAAAACATGGAAACTTCGTACAAAAATTTAAATATTTCCCTTGAATGACAAAATCAAACGGATTATTCATTGTATGCGAAAACCTTTGAACACATATGTTGAACAAAGAAGCTATGTACATGCGACCTTTCAAAAGTTCAAATTCATCACTGACCTATTGAATAGGCATGTTTAAGCAAAAAGGTTTAGCACATATATTCAAAGAGTTTAAGAATTCAAACACATCAAAATTTGTATGTGCAAAACTTTTATCACACACCTCCACAATTCACTTAGGTGAAACCAACCTAACAGAAGGGTTAAACATGTCATAAGATAAAACTTTTATGGCACTCTTCGAAACAAGGTCATTAACATCAATAGGTAGTCAACGACTAACCAAGTCAAAATATGGTGACCTTTCAGAAATTAAGTCATCAAAACCTTTATTAGTAGTTTTTAATGGTCGTGACTCAATAATCATTGAGTCCTTACCTCGCTTACCTTCAGACACAAGTAGGCAGTTGTCATTCTCGTTCTTACCTTTCTTGTACAACCGAAATCGCTGCTCGTTGGGAAGGTATTGAAGCTGGAATTAATCACTCGAATTTTTAAAAACCTGGGAAAAGATATCATAAGAAGAACTAACAAGTGGGTTAGTGGAAACAATCCTCGCTTACTCACTAACATCTTTTCCGCTCGAATCTTTTTCTACTCTTTTCTTTTAATCAAACTCTTTTTCTTTTTCATTCTCTTTTTCAATCTCTTTTTGTTTCCTCTCTTCCTCTTTTTCTTTAATTTCTTTGTTTCTTTTCTCGATTTCATTCAAGATCCTCTCATTTTCTCTCATAATCTTTTCTTGCCTCTCTTTTCTTTTGATCTCTTTTTTTTTTTCATCTTTTTCTTTTCTCATTTTCCTTTTACAAGAGGACACAAAAGATTCAGAAGAATAATCATTTTGTTCAAAAGAAGAAAAATCATTTACATATGGTTCACAAACAATCCTTCGTGAAGACCTCTCCGTGGATGTTTTCTTTAGAGTTCTTAAAGAGGTGTATCTTTCATCTCGCATGTCTTCTCGGAAGGATTCAAAATCAAAATTGACTTCTTTTCATCTCGAATTCCTTGATGAAAAGGAATCTCGATCGGAGTCTCTTCTCGAGTAGTCGTTGTATGTGTATCTCCATGATGTTCTTGAATTCACTTTCCGACTTGATGACATTCATTCTGTTGGTCTCTTTTCTCCACACGGTCTAACCTCTCGTGCAATTTGTCAAACTTAGACTTCACCATTCTACGCATTTCTTGCACCAAATATTGATATTCGAATTCGGTAAATTCTTTGTGAGACATGATGTTATTGCTGAGAAGGAAAATTGGTAAGTAAAATAGAAATAAAGTCCTCACTACAAAATCCTCACGAGTTCACTCGGAAAGAAATAATAGTTGTGCACTCCACTCCTATTTTCACTCGTTTAGGCTTTTTCGACACTCGAATGCACTCACACTCTCTAGCCTTTTACCACTCAAACTTACTCTCGTAACCTCGTACTTTGTTTCTCTTGGCTCGTCTTGGTGCTTTAGGGTCGGCTTCAAGATGGTTACAAGGGTAAAATGTATTGGTGTCTGGGTAGGCTAAAAGAAAATTTTTTCTTCCGTGTAGTGTGGCGTTTTGGAAAAAGAAGGGGGTACAAAGTTAATGAAATGGACACTTGACGATCGGAGCAAATGCATAAATAGCAGAAAAGAATTTTAAACACTTCACCTTTTTTTTATAATTTCATTTTTTTCTTTTTTTTTTTAACTTTAAAATAATGCTATTACATTAGGAAAATGAAATTACAACTTGAACTTTTTTTAATTCGATTTTTTTTACAACGAACCTATTTTGATCTTGATTCGAACATCAGTGATTCTCATTTTACAAGCTCTGATACCAAATGATGTGATCTGGCTCGGGTGATTGAGTCAAATTCACGTAGTTGCTCGGTCGTAGACGAGAAGAGTCGTTCACGCCTTGGTTTTGAAAGTAGAAGGTTGGATGGATAGGTTTGATTAAAGCGGAAGGGGGTCAAAGTAGTGAAAAGAATAATAATAGGTTCAGCTAAGGGAAGCAAAGATGGATGTTGGATAGATGGTTCAGTTTTGTTAGTAACAAGAAAGAAATTCAAAAAATAGGAATGGAATAACGAACTTAACGTCAGGAATGATTCAACACTAAAAAGTGTCACCCCGGTTCCTATATTGTTAAGGTGGATAAATGGAATAGAAGGATAGGTGAACGCCACACCAATATTGGTGATAAGTTCAAACAAGGTCAATAGACGCCACTAGCACACTAGATAAGTCTTTCGAAACTTGTACGAGGTATGAGAGGAAGCAACCTCACAAAAACAGAGTTTCATTAACAAATTGGCAAAAGTCCTTTTACAAAGAAATAAACAAACTATTTATAGTCTAGCATGTGATAGCCAAATGGACAAAATTAACTAACTTAAGGGCTAAGCATTTTGGCTAAGAATGCACCAGAATAATCTAGAACAAAGACATTAATTAGCTAAGTCTTGATTCGGCTGAATGGGACTTCATTGGACAGCTTCATGCTTAAGCAAAAGCATCTATGATGAACGTGGAGACTTGGAAGCTCAATAGCTTGTCTAGATTCGGCCATGGGGTGAATGAATCATTCAAGAAATGTTTCTTGGCTGAATAGACACCTAGGGAAGTCATTTGGGCAGCAAACAATTCATGTATTTCACCCACATTCATTCGGCCATTCATGGAACTAGAAGGGAGCTTGAATCTAGTCGTACATGAACATGCAATAAATGCCTTCATTCATGCATGTGTACCGTCCAAAGTGAATGTATCTTCATGATCCAATGCATGTAATTAACCTTCCATGTACTTGAAAATAATTCCCTCCAAGCATTGAACCAAGCCATGCATGAATCTTCTCATTCATTGAACAAACCCGTACATGCACCTGGCCTTTAATGTACCTCCACATTCGGCTGAACCTACAAAGACATGAACACATTTAATTATATCATTTAATTATAATTAAACAGAAACTAACAACTTAAAAAACAACTAACTAATTTCAGACACATTAAATTAAAATTAACTAGCATATTAAATTCGGCTAGCTCAAATAAACAAAAACAATTAATGAACTAATTTGAGCTAGGGAATTCGACATGAGCTGTAGCAAATTGAATTAAAATAAAGTTTAAACTTAGTTTATTGAAATGGAATAAGGAACGAGCTGGAAAGAAACTAAAAATGAGCTCAAACGAGCTGAAACAAGCTCAACTGAGCTGATTGGAGCTAAATTGAGCTGGGGAAGCTAGAGAGGAGCTGAAGTTGATTTGCAAAAGGGTGCATTGAGTCTTCAAAGGGTTGTCCACAGCCTCTCCAACGTTAAGGGACTTTATTTCATCCCAAATTTGCATCAACAAAGTTGTTAAAGCTTCTTGAAGTCGCTTGGTACGAGCTCGAGTCATGGGACCCTTTGGCAGCTGGATAGGATCTTGATTCACACTTGAGGGTGCCTCGGGCATACATACATCACTATGATCTAAGTATTTGAATATGAAGTTGATGTTGGTATTTGGCTACAAAGTATAAGCAATTTAATGATGTTTATATGCTTTAAATGATATGTTTACTTGTATATGGCTTACTAAGCTTTTGAAAGCTTACTTTATGTGTGTTTGCATTGTTTTTTTTAGATATCGAAGCATGATTGTCACTCACGATAAGTTTTAAAATTTATAAATGATCGTACTTAAACTAACTATTGTCAAGATGAAGGCAAGCGCACCTATCGAACAGTAGTATAGTTTTAGCAAGACCCGATGTCGAACCCAAAGGAACCAAAAATACTAGTATTAACTTCCTTTTTATTATCTAGCCTAAGAATAATGAGGGTTGTTTTAACTAATTAATTAACTACTCCAAGATTGCACAGAAAGTAAATTGGGAAAATACTTTTGGAAAATTGATTTATTTAAGACAATACCCAAAGAAGAATCCACCTAGACTTCTCTTGTTAACTGGCTCTGAACCATACGATTTATTCACTTGACTCGATCTGTAGGATTCCCTAAGTTATGTTATTTTCCCTATTCAAGACTAATAACGTCTAACCCTAGGTTGATTAATTGAAATCTCTTTCTAATTAAAACCCCTAGTTTTACAGTAACTCGATCTATGGATTCCCTTATTAGATTTGACTCTAATCTGGCAGATCTATGTCGTCCTATCTCTAGGATTGCATGCAACTCCGCTTAATTATGAGTGATCTACTCTTAGACAGGGACTATTCATCCTCTGAATAAGCACATCAATACTTAAATCAATATCCTGGAATATCCAAAACAAGGGTTAAAGTCATAATTAAAACAAATCAAATATTTATCATACAGTTCAGAAAATATTAACAAGATTCGTCTTAGGTTTCATCCCCTTTAGGTATTTAGGGGATTTAGTTCATAACTAGAAAAGAAAACATCTCAGAAGAATGATAACAAAACATAAAGAAAACCCTAAAAAACCTGAAGGCAATTGAAGGGAGATATTCAATCTTGGAGGTGAATCTGGCTTCCGAGATGGATCAATCGGCTTCCTTTGAGTAATTCCTTCCTTCCTCCTCCGTGTGTCCTCTTTAATCCTCCTCTAGGGTGTTTAAATAGGCTTTAGAATGCCTAAAAGCCCTCTAAATTGCCCTTTCCGAATAGAACTTAACTTAGGCTCGACAGGGACACGCCCGTGTGTGATTGCTTCAGGCCGTGGTCAAGGCTGAGATATAGACACGCCCGTGTTTGAGGTTGTTTTAGGTCGTGTTCGAGCCTACTAGAATGGCACGGGCGTGTGTGCTACCCGTGTGAGGCAGTCCAGGCCGTGTTGTTTTCCACGTCGGCCCATTTTCTCCGTTTTTGGCCCATTTCTTGTTCTTTTTGCTCTCCTGTGCTCACCTAAGTATAAAACATGAATTTAAAGGATTAGGAGCATCAAATTCACCAAATCATTCATAAATGTGTTAAGCATGGGATAATAATATGTATAAATTACGGTTTATCAAATACCCCCACACTTAAGCGTTTGCTTGTCCTCAAGCAAAATCCTCAATTCACAATTAAGATTTCCTTTTTCTGAACTTATAATTCCTATTAATAATATCTCAAACTAATCCATAAGTAATCATACATTGAGAATTCAACCAGAAGAACATGAAAGTTTCAAACATTCCAAGTTGAGTATTTTGTCACAAAAAACATAGGCATCTCCCTTTATCTAAGTAATCACCTTTGATTCGAAATCTCACAGAGTTTAACGTTCTCACTAAATATTCACTCAAATCACTCGAAGTGTTTAAGGATAATGAATTTAGCACTCAACAGTCAATATGAAAAGTTATTACCATAGGCTTGCATGAAAATCAAATCTCCACCACTATAAATTGAGATGATACATCAATCAAAAGGTCTTTAGAGGGTTGTAACGAGGCTTTAGTTAAGGGGTGTAGTCACAAGCTGAAAGAGAAGGTTAGAATTGAGATTGATTTGAAAAATTACTTAACTAGAAACATATTTAATCATCAATTGCATACAAAAGAGCTTCTTCTCAGAATATGGAATTAAATAATACAACGTACTGCTAATATATAGATATATATATATATATATATGTATGTTTTTTTTTATAATTAAGAACAAATCAAAAAACATGGACTAACTATAAAAAAAAAACATAGCTAAGCAATTTATTCAAATCAAATCTCAACAAAAATAGGGATAAAATTAATTGAGGGGATTTCAACAATAATGAGTTATGGGTTAATATTGAGGGTAAATCAATGAATGGGATGTTAGGCTCAAAGGGGTTTACTAAGGGTTAATTGTGAAGGTAGGCTTTTCATGGCATGAGTGGGTTAAACCTAAGTGCCTCTATCATCTTGACATATCAAATCAAATGGTGTGGTCTCGACATGTATAATCAAGCAAGTTCTAGAATAACAATTCGATATTGACACATTCAAAGCAACAATAAAAGTGAGCATGAAAGAAATAATAGATGCTCTAAAGGCTCAAAATCTCACAAAAATTATGGCTTTTTGATGTTTAAACCTGTGGATTTCAATTCAAGATAATACCTAAACTTGGGGGAACAACCTAAATTTTTAAATTCTCAAAAATCAACTTATCATGCTTAATTCTCTAGTGTCTTAAATTTTAAATAGTCAATGCATGAATGCCTATGTTTTAATTCAAGTCATATCAATAAAAATCATAAATTAATCAAAATTCATCCTAAAAATGATATGAGAGATTTACAAGAGAACAAGACAAAATTCAGGGATTTTCTGATAATGATATATTGATCGCCCCACACTTAAGATGTACATTGCCCTCAATGTACAAAGATAAATTTAGTGGCAATTATAGATATAAGATCATAAGATAGGGAGAGAAGTGAAACTTCCTGAATGTTAAATGTAACACCCCGTACCCGAGGCCATTACCGAAATCGAACACGAGGTGTTTACGGACTTATTTCATTTACTTACACGGTTCATTTTGAATTTCAGACATGCTGGCTAACTGCATCACTACCACTTTAAAAATCATATCTCGAGTTCCGAAGCTCGAAAACTTATTCCGTAAATTTTCCCTGAAACTAGACTCATATATCCATCTATAAATTTTTTTCTAGAATTTTTTTTGATTGGCCAATTTGTACAGTTTATTATTTAAAATCTCTCCTATTTCAGGGTTCAACTTCTCTGACCTTCATGCATTACGACTTATATATCTCCCTGTACAGGGATTCAATGCTTATTCCGTTTGTTTATAATAAAACTAGACTCAAAAAGGAATCTATACATATATGGCATGACTTCTAATTATCTCTGGTTAATTTATAATGAATTTCCAAAGTCAGATCAGGAAATCCAGAAATCGCTCTGGCCCTGATCCACGAAAACTTAAATATCTCTCAAGATCAGACTCCTAAGACCGTTTTGTTTCTTCCATATGAAAGTAGATTCATCAAGGATCGATCACATAATTTATTCACTATTTAACTCCATTCCTACTAATTTTAGTGATTTTTCAAATTCACACCACTGCTGCTGTCAGCATTTGTCTTTAGGGTGGACCTTACCTATTATTTAGTTTCCATGCTTTAACTAGCCCTTTAGCATATATAGCACAAAATATGATGTGATTAACCATTCCAATGGTCAATCATTGTCAAGCATATCCACACCTCTTAAATAACCATATACATACAAGATGATTATAACATTATGCTCAATATATATATATATATAAGCCATTTTCGCATGGCTATGCAAATTTGTACAATACCGAAAAGTATATGACCAACATCAAAAAAGGGTAGTCCTATACATGCCATTTCAAAGTTCAACCAAAAGTGTACCAAAAAGGAGCTTTGAAAGTGTGGACGACTTCAACTTCGACAATCCCGAGTCCGATAGCTGACGAACCAAAATCTATAAAACAGAGATTCAAGGAAACGGAGTAAGCATTTAGTGCTTAGTAAGTTTTGAGCCATGAAATTAGACACAACTAAAGTGTAGCATTCATATAGTTAAACGGATGATTTCATATGCACAAATTCTTAATATCATACTTACTTCACATTACTAACCCTTATATTCATACACAAAAGATCAACTTAGCCAAAGGCCGGTAGCTCATTTATCGACTGAGTGAATACTATTTGTAAGGAATCAACTAATTCAATGCATATACAAAACATACCTCATCGCTGGGATTTTACGAGCGTATTAATTGAAACTATTGCAGCAAGGTCACTCATTCCCAAGCCAAGTACCTTCAGAATTTAACCGAATATAGCTTCTCGCTCGAATGCCTTCGGGACATAGCCCGGATATAGCAACTCGCACAAAAGCCTTCGGGACATAGCCCGGATATAGTAACTCGCACAAAAGCCTTCGGGACATAGCCTGGATATAGTAACTCACACAAATGCCTTCGAGACTTCACCCGGAATTAGCAACTCGCATAAAAGCCTTCGGGACATAGCCCGGTTAACATCCAAATATTCATGCACATATCAATAAATCATGACACATCTATATTTCATTTTCATAATTAGATTTCAAACACAAATCACGTATTAAGCAATCCCATTTTTGGCTCACTAGCCACATACAAACAGCATGGTTTAGTTTGCTTTATGACAAAATCTCTATACACATACGGCTACCCGTCATACGTATAGACTAATTAACTCAACATATAATTCAAATAGAGTCATCATATCGCCCTATATTTGTTATGCTCATACGTCATGACTTAATCAAATCGTAAACTAAGTCTCGTTACTCGAAAACTTACCTCAGATGTTGTCGAACGATTTCAATGGCTATTCGACCACTTTTTCCTTCCCTTTATCGAATTTAGTTCCCCTTTGCTCTTGAGCTTAATGTAACAAATAAATTGATTTAATCATTTTAGCATCGAAAAGGGGAACTCAAGGTACTTAGTCCATATATATATATACATTAGACATTAAAGTCACATACATATGAAATCATAAATCAACTCAACATATTAAACCCACACTCCCTTTTAGCCGATTGTTTAAGCCAAGATAAAAGCATCAATATGCTTGCCTCTAACCGAATACATGTAACACCAATCTTCTTCCTATGGCCGAATATGCATGTCTATGTTGAGACCGATTATATGCTTAATACTCCCTACAAGTATGGTTACTTGTATTGATTATATATATCGTTTTGTTTCAAGTTCAAAACTCGGCTAATACGCATATAAATACAGTAGTAATCAAATACTAACATTTTGCACTTCCTCTTACTACCATCTCACATCTACTTTCTACCATGGCCGAATGCATCAAGACACCATCACATGTATCATTACAAAGCTTCACACTTAGCATGCAAATGACATCAACACAATTCTACCTTAACCGAAACTTAACTCATCTTCATTATCAAATACATATTCGGTAAGAACATGATAATTTTTACTACATTATTATTATTATTTTTTTAAAACATGTAAATTTCTCAAACCCAATCAAATTCACATTCGGCCTTGGTACAATAATAAGGTAACCGATTCTTTTCCCTTAGCACCCAATGCTCATATATGATTATTTGCATAATTCAAACACTCATCTACCATTGTTTATCTAAATTTAACATGAACAACCACCATTACACTTATTAAGCATCATAGCCGAAAGCCCCTAATCATTCCCACAATCAAAAATTCAACATGGGTTACTAATATAACTTGGCATTTCATTCAAGCTTAACCTTAACTTCAAAAATTAACATAAATTCTTACCTTAATGTTAGCTTAAAACAACCGAATGCCCTTCTCCCCTTTTCCTCTTTACATTCTACCAACAAGAAAAAACAACTCAAGCTTTGTTTTCATCACCCTTCATTTTTCTTATTTCCCATTATCTTTTTCCTTTTTATTATTTTATAATATATAAAGCCACTAACTAATAAATAAATACATATTATATGCATATAATCCATCATGGCCGCCACTACTCTCATAAGTGGAAATTTGACATGCAAACCCTTTGTTTTTATAACTTGAACTAATAGATCCTTTTAGATTAACCTATCATATTTCAAAAGTGTCACACATAAGTCCTATTAACTAAATTCACATTCAATCGACTAAATCGAAACTTAAAACTTTCACACATTCATTATTCACATATTTTAGACAATAAATATTATATTCAAATAATTCAGTCACTCGGTTTAGCGATCCCGAAACCACTTTTCGACTAGGGTCAATTTAGGGCTGTCACATTAAATGAATGAACTCCTTAGGTTGGAATTATGCAGATTAGAAGAGAATACTCTGATGGTGGTAAAGGTTGCGTTCCACAAGTGGTAGTCGTGGAGAACCTTTTCCAGTAGAGTTTCAAGTTCCTAAGTAATAGTGAGCTTTGGAGCTCTTTATAACTGTGATAGAATCAGGAACTTTTTAGGAATATAGAGGAATATGATTACTCATGAAGAAATACTTGCAAATATAAAGTACTTAATAATTATAAGAATCCTAAAAAATGAAATGAAATAGTTTTAAAGAAAGATAGAATTAGAAAAAAGGTATTTGGGGCACATGGTTGTGGGGCACGCCCATGTTCCTTTTATTTAGCCCGTGTTCTTCGTGGGTTTCAAATTTTGGGCGTGTTGGTGCACACGACCGTGTCTTGCTTCGTTCGCTTCTCCCACGCCCGTGTATGTAGGCTCACGCCGTGTTAGTTTGACAGTGTCGACCACGGGTGCTAGGCACGGGCGCGCCGCACGCCAATGTTACTTTCTCAGGTTCAACCTCGATTCTAAGCCATGGGCGTGTCACATGCCCGTGTTGTTTTGGCAGGTTCACCCACGGCCATGTGACATTTATCGCATCCAGTATTTTGGGGAAAAATTTTGCTCTGTTTTCACACGTCCGTATCGCACGGTCGTGTTTCTTCTCGTGTTATGGACACGGACTAAGGCACGCCCATGTGCCTTGTCGTGTGGATTTTGGGAACCTGTGTTCAAAGACTCAGTTAGTGATCTAGATGTTAAAACTTGAAATTTAAATAAAATTTAAATAAATTAAAACCGTTAGTACTCGGGTTGCCTCCTGAGAAGCGCTTGTTTATAGTCTAAGCTCGACTTTCCTAGGCTTCACGTGATCATGGTGGTTCAAGGAGTTTACACTCCTCATTCCTGCTATCAGTTTTATCAACATAAAGTTTTAGACGAGTACTGTTTACCTTACTGTACTGTATGGGAAAATACTGAGTACCGTGAGAGGAATTTCTTTATTAGGAGTAAACGTTGCAATGCAAGGATCTGCTGCATCTAATAGTACTTTGTCTCCAACTTTAAGTTGATTTAGTGAGGTTTTAAACTCGTCATGGCGTGTTTTTGGTTTTTCATGTGTTCTTGGTTTATGTGTCAGCCATTCATCTAGCTCCTCAATTTGTAGCCTTCATTCTCCATGGATAGGTCCTTTGTTGTTGCTTGAGCATAGCTCATGTATGTACTTCGAGCTTATTTCCTGCAAAGTAGGTTGCAAAATATGGTCAGTTTTAGTAGAATGATTTAAACAACCATCCTCAATTTTTTATGTATTGCTCGAATTGCGTGCTTGAAGAGTGATTGTTTCGTCTCCCACACGAAGTGTGAGTTCGCCTGTGCCAACATCAATAATTGTTCTAGCAGTTGCTAAAGAGGGCCTTCCTAAAATTAAAGGAACGTTACTATCCTCCTCTATGTCTAGAACAACGAAATCCACTAGGAATATAAATTTGTCAATTTTAACGAGTACATTTTCAACAATACCCCTAGGAAATCGGATAGTTTTATATGCTAATTGAATGCTCATCCTAGTTTGTTTGGGTTTCCCCAGACCTAGTTGCTTAAACATTTTGTAAGGCATGACATTGATACTAGCCCCTAAATCAACCAACGCATTGTTCACATCTAAACTACCAATTAAACAAGGAATTGTAAAACTCCCGGGATCTTTTAATTTATTAGGCAGCTTATTTTGTAAAATAGCTGAGCAAATTGCATTTAACTCCACATGCGATGCCTCATCCAACTTCCGCTTATTTGCTAAAAGCTTCTTTAACAACTTCATTGCGTTCGGCATCTGCGAAAGAGCTTCAATAAACGGTAAGTTAATATGTAATTTCTTTAAAAGTTTAAGGAATTTACCAAATTTTTCATCTGAGCGGTCTTTCCTTATTGCATTGGGGTATGGTACACGAGGTTTATATTCTACACTTACCGATTTCTGTTCATTGTGGTCTACTTTACCTTTACCTTTGCTTTCCACAACTTCTTGTTTTGGTTCTGGTTCAAAAGCAACTAACCCTTCCTCATTTTTAACGTTAATCGCATTGAGCTGTTCCCTTGGGTTAGGTTCAATATTACTTGGCAAGCTACCTTGTTGTCGTTTAGAAATTAATTTGGACAGCTGGCCTATCTGAGTTTCAAGCCCTTGGATCGATGCTTGTTGATTTTTGAGTGCTGTCTCGGTATTCTGGAAACAAGTTTCAGACATCGAGATGAATTTTGTTAATATTTCCTCAAGGTTCTGTTTCTTTTCCTGTTGATAAGGTGATTGTTGAAAACCCAGAGGATTTTGTGGCCTTTGATTTCCTTGACCACCCCATGAGAAATTTGGGTGGTTCCTCCAACCTACATTATAAGTATTACTGTATGGGTTATTTTGAGGTCTAGAGTTATTGTTACCCATATAGTGGACTTGTTCCTCTTCGGTTGTAGGATTGAAGGGTTGATATTCTGTATGTACGCCTCCTACACTTGAATCACACCTCATCACTGGATGTACCTGCGTAGAACCAAGTAAACCATCAATCTTTTTATTTAGAAGTTCCACCTGATTTGATAACATATTAACTGCATCGACATTATAAACGCATGCTGTTTTGGTTGGCTTAGTCCTCATGACTTGCCACTGATAGTTATTCAGTGGCATCTCTTCAATAAATTCGTAAGGTACTTCAGGTGTTTTATTGTTGATGGTTCCACCAGCTGCTGCATCAATCATCTGTCTTGTCGAGGGGTTTACACCATTATAAAATGTTTGAACTTGTAGCCATAGAGGTAACCCATGGTGAGGGCACCTTCGTAGTAGGTCCTCGTATCTCTCCCATGCATCGTAAAGTGTTTCTAAATCCATCTACACAAAAGAAGAAATATCATTACGTAATTTAGCTGTTTTAGCTGGCGGAAAATACGTTAATAAAAAATTTTCGGTCATTTGTTCCCAAGTAGTGATTTATCCTTATGGTAACGAGTTCAACCACTGTTTAGCTTTGTTCCTCAATGAAAAGGGAAATAGCCGAAGGCGAATGGCATCGTCAGAAACACCTTTGATCTTGAATGTGTTGCAAAGTTCCAGAAAATTGGCCAAATGAGTATTTGGGTTTTCATCCTGCAAACCATCAAACTAAACAAACTGTTGTATCATTTGAATTGTGTTAGGTTTCAGTTCAAAATTATTTGCAGCAATAGCAGGCTTAACTATACTCGATTCAATTCCTATTAAAGTAGGTTTAGCATAATCATACATAGTACGAGGAGCAGGATTCTGATTTACTGGGTCAGCAGCAATCGCAAGAGGTACCGAATTTTCCTGATTTTTGGCCATCTCCTCGGTTGTAGTTAGTATATCATCCTCTTGCTCTTCCACTATGTATCTTAAGCTTTGCTTTATTTCTCTTCGGTTTCTGGGAGCTGTACGATCGATTTCTTCTTCAAAAAGTAATGGTCCTGACGGGTTTCTTCTAGTCATAAACTATAAGAACCTGCCAGAAGAAAGTAAAAGAGAATTTAGTAACGAAAATTAAAACAAAATTTAAATTGCAATAAAAGTAAATGGCTAAAGTAATAAAAATCGAGTGTTCCTAATATCTTAGTTCCCCAGCAACGGCGCCAAAAACTTGATTGTCACTCGCAATAAGTTTTAAAATTTATAAATGATCGTACTTAAACTAACTATTATCATGACGAAGGCAAGCGCACCTATCGAACAGTAGTATAGTTTTAGCAAGACCAGATGTCGAACCCAAAGGAACCAAAAGTACTAGTATTAACTTCCTTTTTATTATCTAGCCTAAGAATAATGAGGGTTGTTTTAACTAATTAATTAACTACTCTAAGATTGCTCAGAAAGTAAATTGGGGAAAATACTTTTGGAAAACTGATTTATTTAAGACAATACCCAAGGAAGAATCTGTAAGAGTATGCCCAAAGATCAATCATGAGATGGTTGTAATAACATACTTGATTTATCATGTTTTAATATAAGGCGTTTCCATTATTATTTCAGTTTTTCTTTCTATGTGTATAAATAACATACTATGATTGTTCTTAAAAGATCATTAGTCAAGTATTATTGTTGACTAGGACAACAATAATGCATTGAGACTAACATGTAGTTGATTAATGATAAAGACTTGGCATTGATATGGAGTGTCAAAATCAATGCATGAATATGTGTGCTAGAAAACAACATATTGGACTGACCTGCTATGAGTATGTTTCTTGCATTATTATGTAATTGTCACGACATTACTCATAGTGATTAATATGTATATGATCCTCAGACTTGAGATCATCATTATCCCAACATCGTGAGTTGTATATTTTGATACAGTCAAATGTACATCATAACTGGTTGTTCTATAAAGGTTGATGTTGGATATACCACAATCTATGTAGAAGGATATGGCTAATCAATATAGAATAAGTCCCTCCTACATAATGGGAGTAATATCTTAGGCCACTTGATTGAGTAAGACTAGAAATGCATGGCCATGCTTAAATAAGTTGATATGAGATGTCATACTTATTTGTATATCATAGTCTACTCAAGATATCAAGAAACATGAGATGGACTATGCAAGTGTGACTATTCCATGACTTGTGTTCATTCCAGAGATAAAGGACATAAGGAGTAATGCATGAAAGATAAATCACAAAAGGTTATCTCGAATCATGACTTCTTGTAACTTAGGTAGCAATGATGCATTACTAGATGCCACTCATTGTATGTAACATTAGAATCGTTCTAGTATTATTGCTAACATTACAAAAGCCTATAGGGCCACACCATATGGTTGAGATGATCGGAATAAAACATAGATGGTATTGTTTTTGGTTGTCACATGAATTAAATTAATTATAGAATTAATTTAATTGGGCAATCAAATATCGAACACATTATATGGACAACAATGTTGTACACATAATGAGAACATAATTCTATTAATATATGAGGTTGGTTCGTATATAAATTTAAATAAATATAGTTTACCGAAATCTTTGTTATAATTAATGTAATTATAATTTTTGGTTAAAACATCATTATATTTATTTATTTTAAAATATTCTATATAAATATACCAAATTTAAAAGGGGAGTTATATATATAGATAATAACCCTAAAAAGAAAACCTAGTTTTGTTTTTGAGTGGTCTAGCAGCTGTCAAAACAAAAAAATCTCTAAAATCCTTTTGGGGACTTCTTCCGTTCATTGTCAACTAGGTGGACTACGTAGAGATTGACATCTAAATAGTTGCGACTTGGTCCGATAGTGATTCAGAATTCTCGTTCCCGAGGCCTCGCTGTCTACTCATATTGAAGTTTCGGTAATTTTGAAACCATTTTCATTATTTTAGTTTTCTCGATTCATTCCTCGCACATTGATTCATGGTTGGTTTGCCAGAATTTTATTTTTCTGTTGCACCTTGGGGGCATCGGCATTCCAGCAGTGGTATCAGATCCACTTGTGTGATACGGACTCGGGTTTAAATACTTAGGTGATGCAATTGTATGAGATGCATACTTTAATTTCATTACGTTTTTTACTGTTCAAATCGTCCAAGTATAATATGATAACTGTTCCTTTCGATAATTAATTAAATGTTAACCATGGTGTTATGGCCTCTTCGGTTTTATGTTATTACTATTTAGCTTTGACAAATCTGTAATGATGCAACGGTTGTATTTACAATGTCCAGTAAGAGTAAACCGGCTACTGGAACAAGGGTTGTTCTAGTATGAAACCTCAAGGATTAAAATCCTAAAATCATGATTCTTTTGATAAAAGTTATCATATCGTGAGGTTTCATTTGACTGGGGTATGTGGTTCCGTGACAGTTCCCTTCGGCCCGCTCCCTCCGACCACCTCAGATCCCCATCATCTTTCAATATGTTTTGTAATAAATAAAACTTGATGGGCCATAAAAGATGGAAAAGATATTTTATAATTCACTTAGTAAAACGTTGAATGATGTATGCTATTTTTTTTTACATGCACGGTGTTTGAAATGCATAGTTATAGCCCGATGACCCATTTGATAAAAGGTTGTAATTTTATAAAATACGGCTTGCATGTTGTGCCTTACTATTATTCTCTTGTATTTCTCTTCTCATCTTACTCCCTCGTATGTAAAACAAGTTTCTGCATATTGTAATTTACAAAAGTTGTTGTGGGTTTGACGAGAAGGAAGATGGGCCAATCAGTGTGGATCAATAGCTTGTGAGATGGCTTTCACCTTTAGGTTTCCTTTTGGTTCTCCCATTAGCTTGGGATGAACCACCATAGTTTATGGGCTATAACTATTGCATTTATTTATTGCTTTATTTATTCATGTATAAGATGCTATGGATGTCTAAAGCATGCAAATTAGGTAATAATAAACCTCATTAATTGATGAGATCAATTAAAAGATTAAATGGACTGAAGTAGACCATAATTGGTGAGATGCAACATCTTTAATAAAATCACTCTATTAAAATATTAAGTCATCATGGCCTTCCAATTTTACCCTCGTTAAGGCCTCGATCAATACTATGTAGGTCATGCCAAAGTAGAGTACTAGTATTTATCTTGGTTAAACACGAAGAATAAACTAGTGATATTCGCTGGTTAAAAAAATTGGTTAATGACTTAACTAGGTTACTCTAATAGGATTAGAAACCTAGAGGCAAGTAATTTGGATAAATCATAAGATGATTGGAACAAGAGTTATTCACCAAATTGTAGGAGTTACATAAGATGTAATTAGCAAATGATTGCTTACCTAAATAACCATAATCTTGAGAGTAAAGCCAAAGCTGACTTAAGAAGAGGTGAAATATGGATCCTTAACCCACTAGAAATACTTCTAAGAAAGTTTTTCCGAAATTAATATATGAGGGTTATTAATTTTGAAATAAAATAGTGAGAACATGTTTAATAAAGTCCTTTTAATGATTGATATAAACATGATAAATTTATTCATACGCATAATTTATTGGTATAGATATATTATGGCTGCAAACAATACACTCTCATTGCGATCGGTCCTTGAAAAGGACAAATTGAATGGTTTGAACTTTCTTGACTGGTTCTGTAACTTAAGGATTGTCCTCAAACAAGAACGAAAATTCACAAGACTCTGCCACAATTGCTCATTATGTTACGAACTGCTGAAGGCAACATGAAAAAGGTTAGACCCAACCCCATACTGATGGTCCATAACAACAAGGGCAAGGGAAAGGCCAAAGTTCAGACAAAGCCCAAGGGGGAGGATAGGCCCAAGCTTGGAAAAGGAAAGGCTGCACTGAAACCTAAAGGTGGGGTGTCTAAGGAAGGAAACTACTTTCATTGTGGTGTGACTGGACATTGGAATTGGAGCTGCCCTATCTATCTTGATGAAATCAAGAAGGCCAAAACAAGCGAAACGTCTGCTTCAGGTATTTATGCTATTGATATTAATTTATCAACTACTACTTCTTAGGTATTAGTTATTGGTTGTGGTTCTCATATTTGTACTTCTGTACAGGGACTACAAAGGAGTACGACTTTGGCTAGAGGAGATGTGGACCTACGAGTTGGAAATAGAGCAAGAGTTGCTGCATTAGCTGTGGGAACATACATTTTATCTTTGCCTAGTGGATTTGATTTATGTTTAGAGGATTATTATTTTGTGCCCAGTTTGACTAAAAACATTATTTCAATTTCTTGTTTAGACAAAATTGGTTTTGAGATAATTATTAAGAATAATTATTGTTCCTTTTATCTCAATAATGTTTTCTATGGTTCAGTACAATTGATAAATGGCCTCTATATTTTAGATCAAATGAATCCCATTTACAACATAAAAATACTAAAAGATCTAAAATAAATGACTCAAATCAAACTTATCTTTGGCATTGTCGTTTGGGCCACATAAGTGAGAAACACATATCCAAACTCCATAAAGATGGTATCTTGGATTCATTTGTTTTTGAACAATTTGAAGTATGTGAATCTTGCTTATTGGGAAAAATGACTAAATCTCTTTTTACTGGTAAAAGTGAATGAGCTAGTGATTTATTGGGCTTAATACATTTTGATGTATGTGGACCAATAAATACACAGGCCAGAGGTGGTTTTCACTATTTCATTACTTTCACTGATGATTTCAGTAGATATGGGTATGTTTATCTCATGCACCATAAGTCAAGGGCGGCCCTTGAAAAGTTCAAGGAATTCAAAAATGAAGTACAAAATCAACTAGGAAAAACTATCAAGACATTTCGATCTGATCAAGGTAGAGAGTATTTGAGCCTAGAGTTTGATAATCTTTTGAAGAAATGTGGGATTGGCGCACAACCTACTCCTCTTGGTACTCCTCAATGGAATAGAGTTTCTGAGAGAAGAAATCGAACTCTGTTAGACATGGTTCGATCCATGATGAGTCATGCTGATCTATCGACTTTTTTTAGGGACATGCACTTGAGACAGCTGCTTTCACACTAAACCGTGTTCCATTTAAATCGGTTTAAAAGACGCCATATGAGATGTAGACTGGGAAACGTCCTAGTATGTCTTTTATGAAATTTTGGGGTTCTGAAGCTTATGTTAAACGTCAGATGTCTACTAAGCTTGAACCCAAATCTGAAAAGTGTATTTTTGTGGGGTATCCGAAAGAAACCAAAAGATATTATTTCATTAATCCCATTGAGAACAAAGTGTTTGTTGCTCGGACTGGTGTCTTCCTAGAAAGAGAATTTGTTTCTAGAAAAGGAAGTGGGAGAAAGATTGAACTTGAAGAATTTCGAGAATCATAAGATACCACTGAACCAAAGATTGAACAATCGTAAATTCCACAAGAAATTAAGGAACAAGTAACTGTTGTAGAAACACAACTACCGCGCAGATCTTTAAGAAAACGCCATGCACCTGAGAGATATGGATTTCTCATTACAACACATGGTGACATTCTTATTTTAGATCAAGATGAGCCTAGGACTTATCAAGAAGTGGTGACGAACCCAGACTCTAAGAAATGGCTCGAGGTCATGAGGTTTGAGATGGATTCCATATATGAAAATTAAGTATGGACTTTGATTGACCCACCCGAAGGGGTTAAACTTATAGGGTGCAAGTGGGTTTTCAAAAAGACAACCGACATGGATGGTAATGTACAAACATACAAGGGACGATTAGTCACTAAAGGGTTTCGTCAAATTTATGGTGTTGACTATGATGAAACCTTTTCTCCTGTAGCTATGTTTAAATCCATCAGGATCTTGCTTGCCATAGCTACATTTCATGATTATGAAATCTGGCAGATGGATGTCAAAACAGCTTTCCTTAACGAGAAACTTGAAGAGGATGTGTACATGACACAACCTGAAGGTTTTGTCAATCCAAAGGATGCTAGAAAGATATGTAAGCTACAAAGATCCATTTATGGATTAAAGTAAGCATCTCGAAGTTGGAATCTTTGTTATAATGATGCAATTAAAGAGTTTGGTTTTATCACAAATGAAGATGAGCCATGTGTTTACAAGAAAGTTAGTGGAAGCACTATCACATTCTTGGTACTGTATATGGATGACATACTTATCATGGGAAATGACATACCTACCTTGCAGTCTATTAAGACTTGGTTAGGAAGTTGTTTTTCTATGAAGGAATTGGGTGAAGCCACTTACATCTTAGAAGTCAAGATCTATAGAGATAGATCAAGACGACTACTAGGTCTAAGCCAAAGTATATACATAGATAAAGTACTGAAAAGGTTCAATATGGAAGAATCTAAGAGAGGATTCCTACCTGTGAGACATGGTATTTCACTCTCAAAGGAAATGTGTCCTTTAACTCCACAAGAGAGAGAACACATGAGTAAAATTCCATATGCTTTCGCTATTGGATCTATCATGTATGCCATGTTATGTACTCGTCCAGATGTTTCCGATGCCTTAAGTATGACGAGTAAGTACCAAGTAGATCCCGATGAAGGTCACTTGACCACAGTCAAGAATATCCTTAAGTACTTAAGAAGAACTAAGGATATGTTCCTAATATATGGAGGTGACGAAGAGTTAAGTGTAAAAGGTTACACTGATGCTAGCTTCCAAACTGACAAGAACGATTCTCGATTGCAATTAGGTTTTATGTTTTGCCTTAATGGTGGTGCTGTGAGTTGGAAGAGTTCAAAGCAAAGTACAGTAGCCGATTCTACAACAAAGGCCAAGTATATTGCAGCCAGAGGCAACAAAAGAAGCGGTTTGGATTCTGCCCAGCAAATCAGATGCTATAGAACTCCGATGTGATAACAATGGAGCCATTGCACAAGCTAAAAAACCCAGATCTCACCAGCGATCCAAACATATAATTAGGCACTACCATCTTATTCGAGAGATTATCGATCGAGGGGATGTAGAGTACATACAGATGATAACACTGCTGATCCCCTGACCAAGCCTCTGACACAGCAGAAGCATATCATCACACTAAGTCACTTGGTATTGATATATGAGTGATTCGTCTTAGTGCAAGTGGGAGATTGTAAGATTATGCCCAAAGATCAATCATGAGATGGTTGTAATAACATACTTGATTTATCATGTTTTAATATAAGGCATTTCCATTATTGTTTCAGTTTTTCTTTCTGTGTGTATAAATAAACTATTTTATAATAATGTCCTGAGAATAATATGATTGTTCTTAAAAGATCCTTAGTCAAGTATTATTGTTGACTAGGACAACAATAATGCATTGAGACTAACATGTAGTTGATTGATGATAAAGACTTGGCATTGATATGGAGTGTCAAAATCAATGCATGAATATGTGTGTTAGAAAACAACATATTGGACTGACCCACTATGAGTATCTTTCTTGGATTATTAGGTAATTGTCACAACATTACTCATAGTGATTAATATGTATATGATCCTCAGACTTGAGATCATCATTATCCCAACATCATGAGTTGTATATTTTGATACAGTCAAATGTACATCGTAACTGGTTGTTCTATAAAGGCTAATGTTGGATATACCACAATCTATGTAGAGTGATATGATTGATCAATATAGAATAGGTCCCTCCTACATAATGGGAGTAATATCTTAGGTCACTTGATTGAGTGAGACTAGAAATGCATGGCCATGCTCAAATAAGTTGATATGAAATGTCATACTTATTTGTATATCATAGTCTACTCAAGATATCAAGAAACATGAGATGGACTATGCAAGTGTGACTATTCCATGACTTGTTTTCATTCCAGAGATAAAGGACTTAAGGATTAATGCATGAAAGATAAATCACAAAAGGTTATGTCGAATCATGACTTCTTGTAACTTAGGTAGCAATGATGCATTTCTAGATGCCACTCATTGTACGTAACATTAGAATCGTTCTAGTATTACTGCTAACGTTACAAGAGCCTACAGGGTCACACCATATGGTTGAGATGATCGGAATAAAACATAGTTGGTATTGTTTTTGGTTGTCACATAAATTAAATTAATTATAGAATTAATTTAATTAGGTAATCAAATATCGAACATATTATATGTACAAGAATGTTGTACACATAATGAGAACATAATTCTATTAATATATGAAATTGGTTCGTATATAAATTTAAATAAATATAGTTTACCAAAATCTTTGTTATAATTAATGTAATTATAATTTTCGGTTAAAACATCATTATATTTATTTATTTTAAAATATTCGATATAAATATACCAAATTTAAAGGGGAGTTATATATATAGATAATAACCCTAAAAAGAAAACCTAGTTTTATTTTTGAGTGGTCTAGCAGCCGTCAAAACAAAAAAATCTCTAAAATCCTTTTGGGGACTTCTTCCGTTCATTGTCAACTAGGTGGACTACGTAGAGGTTGGCATCTAAAAAGTTACGACTTGGTTCGATAATGGGCTGAAATTCTCGTTACCGAGGTGTCGCTGTCTACTCAGATTGAAGTTTCAGAAATTTCAAAACCATTTTCATTATTTCAATTTTCCCGATTCGTTCCTCGCACATGAATCCATGGTTGGATTGTCGAAATTTTATTTTTTCATTGCGCCTTGAAGGCATTGGCATTCCAGCAGAATCCACCTAGACTTCTCTTGTTAACTAACTCTGAACTAGATGATTTCTTCACTTGACTTGATCCGTAGGATTCCCTAAGTTATGTTATTATCCCTATTCAAGACTAATAACGTCTAACCCGAGGTTGATTAATTGAAATCTCTTTCTAATTAAAACCCTTAGTTTTGCATTAACTTGATCTATGGATTCCCTTATTAGATTTGACTCTAATCCGGCAGATTTATGTCATCCTATCTCTAGGATTGCATGCAACTCCGCTTAATTATGAGTGATCTACTCTTAGACAGGGACTATTCATCCTCTGAATAAGCACATCAATACTTGAATCAATATCCTAAAATATTCAAATAAGGGTTAAAGTCATAATTAAGAACAAATCAAATATTTATCATACAGTTCAGAAAATATTAACAAGATCCGTCTTAGGTTTCATCCCCCTTAGGTATTTAGGGGATTTAGTTCATAACTAGAAAAGAAAACATCTCAGAAGAATGATAACAAAACATAAAGAAAACCCAAAAACCTCTAAAGGTAATTAAAGGGAGATCTTCAGTCTTGGAGGTGAATCCGACTTTCGAGATGGATCAATCGGCTTCCTTCAAGTAATTCCTTCCTTCCTCCTTTATGTGTCCTCTTTAATCCTCCTCTAGGGTGTTTAAATAGGCTTTAGAATGCCTAAAATCCCTTCAAATCGTCGTTTTCCGAATAGAACTTAACTTGGGCTCGACAGGGACACGCCCGTGTGCGATTGCTTCATGCCGTGGTCAAGGTTGAGATATAGACACGCCCGTGTTGAGGTTGTTTTAGGCCGTGTTCGAGCATGCTAGAATGGGACGGGTGTGTGTGCTACCTGTGTGAGGCAGTCCAGGCCGTGTTATTTTTCCCACGTCGACCCATTTTCTCTGTTTTTGGCCTGTTTCTTGTTCTTTTTGCTCTCTTGTGCTCACCTAAGTATAAAACATGAATTTAAAGGATTAGGAGCATCAAATTCACCAAATCTAAGGAGAAATCATTCATAAATGTGTTAAGCATGGGATAATAATATGTATAAATTATGGTTTATCAAAGATACTATGATCTCGAGGATCGTCACCACACTATCAAACCTTCTTTTGGTACCTTTAGAAAATGTATATAGTAAAGTATGGCATGTATAGGCTAGAAGTGTTTAGATTATGTTTTCTGATGGTTATATTTAGCTATGTGATATGGCTTAGTATGGTTTTGTTTATGACATGGTTTTGGTATATGAATTATGAGGCAATATGATGTATTTGGTGTGTTTATGTATGGATATAAGAAATGGTAAGATTGGTAAGCTTTTGGCATATGTTAGCTATGGTAATGGATAAGTTTTGATGATGAAATTAAAACATATGTTTAGGTATGATTTTGGTTTAAGTTTTGGTATGATTTGAATGACGAGTTGAGATTGGAATTTTTTGATTATGTTAAGTCATGAACAATGTATGTTTTGGTATTAAGATTGGCTGAAATTGGTATGCAATTATGCTTGTTTCATTGATTGTAGGATTGAACCATTTGGGGTGGCAAGTTGGCTATTCAAATGGCCGATTTTTGTCCACATGGGCAGAGACACGGGCGTGTGTCTCAACTGTGTGCGGCACGCGGTCACGTTACACGGTCATGTGTCCCCTGGGGTACCCTACAAATTAAAGTCAGTATACCCTCTAGTTTTAACACGGCCTAGACACACAGGCGTGTCTATTGGTCGTGTGGGGCACACGGGCTGGCATACGGGCGTGTGGTCAGTCGTGTGGCCAAGTCAGTAGCCTCTTTAATTTTCACATGGCCTGGCACACGGGCGTGTCTTGTAGCCGTGTGGACAAGTCAGTATGTATGCCCTATTTCGCCACAACTTAAACACACGGGCATGTCTATTACCGTGTGAGGCACATGGCCTGTTCACACGGGCATGTGACCTTTGAAATGTTAAAAGTTTTTTCTAAATTCTAAAACTTTTATATGTTATCGATTTGGTCCTGAATGCATGGTTTAGACTTTGTATGCTCAATTTAAGTTCATATTGAATATGAATGACTTGTCTTTATTGAAATGAGATGATAATTGATATTTGATTGCTCTGATCTGAGTTACGAGTCTGGTAATGCCTCTTAACCTCTTTCGACGACGGTTATGGGTTAAGGGTGTTACATTTTTTGGTATCAGAGCTATAGTTTAGTCGGTTCTAGGACTACCATAGCGTTTGTGAGTCTAGCTATACATGCCATATTTATGAACTATTATAGTGTGATGAATCCTGACATTGAAATGTGCTTTTATATAGCAAATGGATCCCGAAAGAGCCGTAGCGGACGATGTTGAAAGCAATGAGTCTGCTCCCATGCAAGGGACGGGGCCATCCGATTCTAGACCGATTACGAGTAGCCATGATGATGAGGCTAGACAAGCCTTCTATCAAATAATAAATGATTGGTTTACCCAATATATTAGAACCAATCCAGCTATACAACAACCTCCACCCCCGGTCAATTCTCTGCAAGCTCTTGCTATACCATCAGTGAATCCGGTTCAGTTAAGTAAGCCTCCGGTAGATAAGATTAGAAAGTATAGGGCCAAAGAGTTCCAAGCTACAACAAATGATGATGCTGAAAAGGCTGAGATCTGGTTAGAGAACACGATAAGAGTGTTTGATGAATTGTCTTTGAGTCCCAAGGAATGTATAAAATGTGTCGTTTCATTCTGAGAGATACGACGTACCACTGGTGGAAAACTTTAATATCGGTAGTTCTAAGTGAACGAGTCACCTGGGATTTCTTTCAAGTTGAATTTCGGAAGAAATATATCAGTCAGATATTCATCGACCAAAAACGTAAAGAATTTTTCGAGCTTAAATAAGGCCGTATGTCTGTCACAGAATACGAGTGAAAATTCATAAGATTAAGTCAGTATGCTCGTGAATGTGTATCTACTGAAGCAATAATGTGCAAAAGATTTGAAGATGGTTTGAACGAGGATATCCGTTTGTTAGTCAGGATTCTAGAAATCAAAGAATTTGTTGTGCTTGTTGAACGAGCATGTAAAGCTGAAGATCTCGATAAAGAGAAAAGAAAAGCTGATTTTGAAGCTAGAGAAGTACGAAAGAGATCATCTGGCAAATCATTTCAGTATGCATCAAAGAAGTTCAGAGATGATAATAGTCGTTCAAAGGCTAATGTGGGACATTCGAATAAAGATCGTGCTAGATCGCAGTCGAACTTTAAGGCTCCAGCTACATCTGTTGCCAGTGTCAGAAATGCTAAATCTAATTACCCTGAGTGTAAGCATTGTAGTAAAATACATTTTGGTAATTTTAGACTATATGATCGGGCTTGTTTCAAATGTGGATCGTTAGACCATTTTATCCATGATTGCCCTGAATCTGTCGAGCAAGAAAGTGTGCAAAATTCGAGACTGAGTGGCAATTCTTCTTGTGGTAAACCTCCCAGAAATACGGGAAATTTGAGTGGTAGTCAGAGGGGAAAAAAAGATACAGCTGCTAGATCCGAGGCTCATACACCTGCCATAGCCTATGCTATCCGAGCTCGTGAGGAAGCTTCATCGCCAGACGTGATTACGGGTACATTTACTCTTTATGATACTTCTGTGATTGCTTTGATAGATGCTGGATTGACACATTCGTATATATGCATGAACTTAGTGAACAGTAAGACTTTACCTGTAGAGTCTACTAAATTTGTAATTAGAGTTTCGGATGTAACACCCTTACCCATATTCGACACTAAAATAAGGTACGAGGTATTACCAGACTTGAGTACTTGTAATCATTTAAAAACGAAACATAAAATTTCATCAATTTTAAACTTTTCAAACATATTCAAGACTATCTACATTAAATGACTTTATACAATAGAGACCTTCAAATAACATAGGTCAGTATTTTAGGCCAACTCCTAGCAACTTAATAACAATTAAACTAGTCCCCATACATGCCAAAGACTTAAAAATACTTTAAAACCTTTATATATGGATCAGTAGTTTGATAGTGTGATTTAACCTCCGGTGACCTCCAACTCGAGCTAACATCTGTGACACTATAGGAAAAAGAAAAGGAAGGGAGTAAGCATTATAGCTTATTAAGTAAATATGTAAATATTAAATAACAATACATTATCATACTTTAAACAAAGTCACAATATGTTCCCGGAATATTACCATCACAAACACACATACTTTCACTATTACAATCATAAACAGGTTCAAAATAAGCTATCTAGTAGAGTACCAGCATCTAAATTATTTATTTCTGGAGATACAGAACTCCAAATTACAAACCATTAATTTTATTTGAAACTAGATTCACATATATTCTTACCATAAAATTTTCAGAATTTTTGGTCTAGCCAATTAGTACAGTTAATTCATTGAAGTTACCCCTGTTTCACTGCTCAACTGCCCTGACCATTCTTCACTACGAATCAATTTTCTCCTCATACATAATTCAAAGGCTGTTCTCGTTTATTTCATTTGAAACTAGACTCCTTAAGGATTTCAACAATATAAATTATATCCTATAATTATTTTTTTACAATTTTTAATGATTTTTCCAAGTCAGAATAGGGGATCACGTAGTCATTCTGAACCAGTCTCTCAAAAACTTAAATATCTCATAATATAGAATTCCTTTGCTTGCTCTGTTTACGTTATATGAAAATAGATTCATTAAGATATAATTTGATATCTCATTCAATCTCTGATTCAATTTCTACTATTTTTGGAAATTTTTAGATTCCTGTCACTGCAACTATCCCGAACAGTTTTATTGTCAATTTTGATCTTTCACACTTCAATTGTATTCATCACTTACCCATAACAATCTTTCTAATTTCCAATCACATATCGAGCATATTTCTCATAAGTTACACACGTATATACTTACACTTATCATCACAAAGTCATACACAATTTCATTTAATCAATTTCCCAGTTGAATGCTTCGGAATAATAACAGATACGCGATGGTATCGCACATAGCCCACCTTTAAAATTGAAGCTCTCTTGTACACATAGTGGCCTTCACTTGGCACCACTCATGTGACCTAGCTCGATTGTACACAAAATTTTGGCTCTCTTGTACACGTGGTGAACACTTAGTACCACCCATGTGACCTAGCCACTTTATCTCGTAGCTCTCTTGTTTACATGGTGTCCTTCACCTGGAACACACATGCAACCTAGCTACATTTATCTCGTAGCTCTCTTGTCTACAAGGTGTACACATAGTATCACCCATGTGACCTAGCTACCTCATAATGTCTCTTAGCTCTCTTGTACACATGGTATACATCTCGTATTACACATGTGACCTAGCCACATACCATCTGTATCTTTCGATTCCGAAGGTTCAAACAAGAAGTATCTCACTTTCTAATACTTTATTCCATTCTTCCAATAGTCAAAATCACCTACAATACAAAAAATATGCTGAAATATAAAAACATAATAAAGATAATGTATTATTTACATACAAACTTACATACTTTCTCATTTCCATGTCGAATTAATATTGAACATTTAAATCATCATAATTATACTTACTTTCAACACCTCAGCAATCATAGTAAATATATAAATTTCACATTGAAACATGCATAAATTAATACTTATTATACATATGAACTTACCTCGATACTAAAACGGCCATTTTACCAACTTTCCTGATTTTTTATTTTTCTCCCATTCTAGGTTCAAATCTCATTTTCCGGGATCTAAAACATCATATTTTACTTATTTATTTAATTTACTATTCAAAACAGTCCTTAACTCAAACTTTGGCAAAATTACAATTTTGCCCCTAAACTTTTGCATATTTACACTTTTGCCCCTAGGCTCGGGAATCAAACTTCATCCCTTATTCTTATGTTTTATGACATTATGATCAATTTTCCCTTCTGTGGTAACATCAAATTCTCACTCTAACACATAGTTATGAACAATAACAACTTTTACCGATTAAGCCGTTTTACTCATTTTTGCTTAAAACCGCTTAGCAAAAGTTATTTAACATAATTTTAGCCTTCATATTCTACCATAAAACATCAAAATAAACACATTTCACCTATGGATATTTTTCCAAATATGAACCCTAACTTAAATTATTGCTAGAATAAGCTTAATCAAGTTATCGGGATTCTAAAAACGTAAAGAACTTGAAAAACGGGGCTAGAACGGACTTACTATTGAGCTTGGAAAGCTTGAAAACCCTATCCATGGATTCCCCCATGCTAATTTCGGCCTCCATGAGAATGATGAGTCAATTTTGGATTTATTTTCCCTTTTTTATTTCTTTTAATTACCAAATGACTAAAATGCCCTTAAGGCTTTTCTTTAAAATTTTGTCCTATTCATGCCCTTTTTTGTCCAAACAAAATATAATGGTCTAATTACCATTTAAGGACCTCCTCTTTAAAACCCCATTGCAATCAAGTACTTATGAATTAGAACACATATTTTGCAACTTTTGCAATTTAGTCCTAAAAGTCCAATTAAGCACTTTATCAATAAAATTTCTTAACGATATTTTTACACAATACTTTAATCAATAAATAAACTTTAAAACTTAATCGGAATAATTTTTTTGACCTCGAATTCGTGGTTCTAAAACCATCATTCCGTTTAGGCCCTAAATGGAGTCATTCACAACAACTCGCAAATAAGCCCTAATAGGCAAATTAAACATGCAATCTATAAAATTTCTTATCAATACTCTAACACATGCATCTAATCACTCGGTAAATCATAAAAATTAATCGAAATAAACTTTTTTATCTCAGATTTGTGGTTTCGCAACCACTATTCCATTTAGGCCCTATTTTGAGATGTTACATCGAATCCCCTAGGCAAATGTGTTTTGGTTGATAAAGTCTGCAAGAATTGTCTGTCAATGTTTCAAGACACTTGTTTTCTGGCTGATCTGATGCTGTTACCTTTTGATGAATTTGTTATAATTTTGGGTATGGATTGGTTAAATTTGCATGATGTTGTTGTGAACTGCAAACGGAAAACTATTGATTTGAGATGCAAGAATGATGAAATAGTCAGAATTGAATCTAGTGATTTGAATGGATTGCCTACTGTGATATCTTCAAGAAAGCTTTAAGTATTGTGAGTAAGGGTTGTAAAGCCTATTTTGCATAAGTGATTGATTCGAGAGTATCAGAAAAGAAAGCTGAATCAGTGCATGTTGTGTGTGAGTTCCCTGATTTGTTTTATGAAGAACTTCTAGATTAACTCCGATACGAGAAGTTGAATTTGGCATTGAATTGGTACCTGGTACTACTCTGATTTTGATAGCTCCGTATAGAATGGCTCTGACCGAGTTAAAATAATTAAAGGCTCAATTACAAGAGTTGACCGATAGAGGATTTGCTAGACCAAGTTTCTCACCTTGGGGCGCTCCGATTCTATTTTTGAAAAAGAACGATGGTACGATGAGAATGTGTATAGATTATCGCCAGTTGAATAAAGTGACTATCAAGAATAAGTATCCTCTACCATGAATTAATGATTTTTTTGATCAGTTGAATGGAACTGCTGTGTTTTCAAAAATAGATTTGAGATCAGGCTATTATCAATTGCGAGCGAAAGATTCAGACATTCTGAAAATTACTTTCAGAACGAGGTATGGCCACTATGAATTCTTAGTTATGCCTTTCGGATTGACTAACGCACCTGCTATGTTTATGGATTTGATGAATAGAACTTTCAGACCGTATCTAGATCAATTTGTTTTTGTATTCATTAATGACATATTGATTTATTCACGTGATGAATCTGAACATGCCGAGCATCTGAGAATAGTGCTATAGTCTCTGCAAGATAAATAGTTGTATGCGAAGTTCAGTAAATGTGAATTTTGGTTGCGAGAAATTGGAGCATTTGGTATTCGAGTTGATCCGAGCAAGATTTCAACTATTCAGGATTAGAACCTCCGAGGAATGTCTCTGAAGTCCGCAGTTTTCTGGGACTTGCTGGTTATTATAGAAGATTCGTAAAAGGCTGATTGCACCTCCGTTAACGAAACTATCTCAGAAAGATGTGAAGTTTGAGTGGTCTAAAAAGTGTCAGAACAGCTTTGATCAGTTGGAAACTTTCTTGACTGAAGCTCCGGTATTGGTACAACCCGAATCAGGTAAAGAATTTGTGATCTATAGTGATGCTTCGTTGATCGGTTTGGGATGTGTTTTAATGCAAGAAGGCAAAGTCATTGCTTATGCTTCGAGGTAGTTGAAGCCTCACGAAAAGAACTATCCGACACACGATCTTGAGTTAGCCGCGATTGTGTTTGCTCTAAAGATTTGGCACCACTATCTGTTTGGTGAGAAATGCCATGTATATTCTAATCATAAGAGTTTGAAGTATCTGATGACTCAGAAAGATTTGAATCTACGATAGAGAAGATGGCTTGAATTGCTAAAAGACTATGAACTTGTGATAGATTATCATCCGAGTAAGGAAAATGTTGTTGCTAATGCTTTGAGTCAAAAATCATTGTTTGCTTTGCGTGCGATGAATGCTCATTTGGTTCTATACAATGATAGTTCATTTTTGGATGATTTAAAAGCCATACCTTTATTTTTACAACAGATTATAGAAGCTCAGAAGATTGATAATGAGATTTTAGCTAAACAAGCTCAGTGTGATTTAAAGTCTAATTCAGAATTCAAAGTTGATAAAGATGATTGTCTGAGATTCTGAGATAGAATTTGTGTCCCGAGAAATCCAGAATTAATTTAGATGATTTTGAGTGAAGCTCATAACAGTCGGTTATCTGTACACTCGGGTAGTACAAAAATGTATAATAATCTGAAACAGCATTACTGGTGGTCCGAAATGAAAAGAGATATCTCTGACTTTGTTTCTAAATGTTTAATCTGTCAGCAAGTTAAAGCTGAACATCAGGTGTCATCTAGTTTGTTACAACCGATTATGGTTCCAGAGTGGAAATGGGATGGAGTGACAACAGACTTTGTTTTATGTTTGCCTCTGTCTCCGAGAAAGAAAGATGCAACTTGGGTTGTAGTTGATCGATTGACGAAATCAGCTCATTTTATTCCGGTACGATCAGATTGGTCACTTGATTAATTAGCTGAGTTATACATTTCTAATATTGTGAGATTGCATGGTGTGCCATTATCTATTGTGTCAGACAGAGATCTGAGATTTACATCACGATTCTGGAAGAAATTGCAAGATGCTCTGGGTACGAAACTGTATTTCAGTACTATTGAATATGAATGACTTGTATTTATTGAAATGAGATGATAATTGCTATTTGATTGTTCTGATCTGAGTTACGAGTCTGGTAATGCCTCTTAACATATTCCAGTGACTATTACGGGTTAGGGGTGTTACAATGATAATTCATCAAATACTCGTATTGTATTCTCTAACCAGAATTCAGCTCTTTCGGCATCACCATTAGTAGTAGCACGGAATTCTTTGGCCCCATATTTTCTAATTTTATCGATCGGAGGCTTATTCAACTGAGTCGGATTAGCTTATGGCATAACAAGGACTTGCGGAGGATTTATCAGGGGTGAAGGTTGTGGTATTGCCGGATTAGTTTGGATATATTCGGTGAACCAATCTTTCATCATTTGGTAAAAGGCTTGTCTAGCCTCTCCCTTGTGGCTACTCGTAGCCAGTCTAGAGTTGGATGGCACTATCCCTTACGGGGAAGCAGGCGTATTGCTCTCGACATCATCAACTACGGCTCGTTTGAGATCTATTTACTATAGAAAATCACATTTTCATTGTCAGGATTCATCACACTACCGCAATTCATAAATATGGCATGTATAGCTAGACTTACATACGCTATGGTAGTCCTAGAACTGACTAAACCATAGCTCTGATATCAATAAAATGTAATACCCCTAACCGTATCTGTCATCGAAATAGGTTTAAAGGTATTACCAGACATATCGGAACACTCACATATACTTAAGCATAATACAATCAAAACTTATTATAATCATTAACAACTGTCTCTTATATAGGTCTACGAGACCTTAAACATACTTTGGAAAGGGGTCGGGATTAAATCGAGCTCATACAAAATTTTTCAAAACTTAAACATTTTTCAAAGTTATAAAAGTCACACGTCCGTGTGAGCAGGCCGTGTGCCTCACACGGCATTAGACACGCCCATGTGTCTAGGCTGTGGCAAAACAAGGCATACATACTGACTTGTCCATACGGTTACATGACACGCTCGTACGCCAGGCCGTGTGAAAATTAGGGAGGCTACTGACTTGGATCACATGACTAGTCATACACTTGTGTGTCTAGCCCCTGCTCGAAACTGACTTGGCCACACGGCCTAGCACACGCCTGTAACACCTCGAACCTGACCCGGACGTTATGGCTGGATCCAGTGTGTCACATTGAAGTGTTTTATCGAAAACCTTTTTTTCATTGGAAACCATTCAAAAGAGAAAATTAAGTAACATTTAGTTTGTATTTAGTTCCAGAATGAGGTGTATTCAAAATAAACTATTTCTTTATTACTTAGTAAAAATTCTCTTTATCTGCGGAAGCTTGATTTTAAAATAATTATTTTCAAAAAACTTGGGATATGTCTAAAAGAAATAAATCCAGGTTCCGTATCAAAAATTCAAAGCATAGAAATGACAATGAAATAATATCTAGCGGATAGGCCTTATTACAATCCGGACTGAAATAATTTAAAATACTAGAAATTATATGTTTAAGAAAACAAGTCCAAGTCGTCTTGCTAGCTGGCCACCTCGGAGTCCCTCCAATCGTTGAACCACCTACTGAGGATCACTTGAGAAAAATAAAAGAGGGGGTGAGTTTTCGGAAACTCAGTGTGTACAACCCTTGGCAAATAGAAAAGCATGCAATAGCAAGTCTTTTCGGGCCTGAGCCCAATTCAATATCAGAACAGATGTAAAGCAATCAAATATGCACGGATCCCACCCATCCAACCGCTACACACCATCTTCATCCCCCGATACACACCACGTGGGGATATAAATATCGACCCACCCATCTGATACACTCTAATGGTAGCCCGATTACGGTACTACCTAACGGTGCAGCAAAGCTGCTAATCATATATTGGGCTTAAAAAGCCATCGGTGGATCCACGGTCGTCAAGTAACCATGCGATCCTCATATACTTCCTCCGTTCCATAATTCCCAACCCATATGCAACCTAAACAGAATATCATATGAATGCAGCAGGTATACATGTAACATCTATAAATCTTACATTCAACACATAAGGGTATTTTAGTCAATTTTGCCCTTAGGGGCTTTTCGATAATTTCTCTTTATTACGGGTTATTACTTACCTTGGCCCGTTAACAAGTCCTCTTTGGCTAAAGCGAATAGATACTATGCACCAGGTAGGAATCCAGAGAAGAGGAGGTAAGTCATTAAGACCGCTTAAGTACCAAGCTCTCCCTAGATCCAATCCTAGACATGCATATACCCATTGCCACACCTTAACCTTATGATTTGTCCACGGTCGCAATTAATTAATTATTTAAGTTTTATGTTTGTTTAAGCAGTTATCAGATACTAGGCCCAAAACCCCTTACAAAGCCCAAACAAGTCTACATGCATACATATGGCCCACTGGCCCAATCTCATTCATATGGCCAATTAGGCCCAAATCACATTCATATGGCCCATCTAGCCCGAATCAATTCCAAGCCATGTAACCAGCATGACTAGTTCATAACTTATTACCAAATCAACAAATTCACTTATTTAGGCCCACGACCCATCAGGCCTATTTACCCCATTCCGGCCCAGTTGGCCTAAGTACGGCCCAGATCCTTGGAATCGCTCATGGGCCTCTGGTAACCTATCGGTTTCCCCTTACGAGTGTTCGTGCACTCATAAGTCTATTGTAGCCAAACCTCTGGCTTTTCGGCATTTCGGCTTTTTAGCATTTCGAGATTTGCCGATCTACTATGTGTGTGCAGTGTATGTACACACCTAATACTAAAATGTGCTGCGATCTCCTCAGCCACGAACCTACTAATGATGTCACTCAACGATTAATCACACACTTATCAAATACGATCACCAAAAGCCAAAAATCTCACATTTGCCTTACCTTGAACGACAAGCCTTAACAGCCCTTCCTTGATCATGAATCACGAGTATTCTTTAAATCCAAAACCCCAAAATTTTTAAAGACCAATTTGGCACAGATCTGAAATCTAAAATTTGATGCTAATCCCACAAGAATCGGCCGAAGTAGAGGGAGTAGCGACAGCACAGAGGATCCTCAGCCAAAGAGGTGTTCGGCTTTTGAGATTTGTATGGTGAAAGGGTTAATCGGCACAAATAAGAAGAAGAGAAGAAGGAATCGGCTGAAACCAAAGGTGAATCAAAAGAGAATTTGAGAAGAGAAAGAATGGAAAATTGGCAAGCAAGGAACAAGAAATTCAGCTTTTGAGCACTTAGAGAGAAAAGTGTTTCGGCAACACAAAAATGAGGAATTCAGCTAAAAGAAGAGAAGCAATTTTAGCAATACACTAGAATCCCCAAAATCGACACCTATATATACTATAGCCGAATTTACCTATCCCCAAATTCCCTATTTGACTCCACTTCTCTACACCCCTTATCTCCTAACTTTTCTCCCTGATAACTCCTTGATCCCTTCCTTAAATTTCTCCTCTAATCACTCCCTTCAGAGTTCACATCCAACGCTACTACTGGCCATTTATTGAGCAAAAATAAATCTTTCTTTTGAGCAACGAGGGATTCGAACCCCAAACCTCCTTTCCATGCATGTGACGCCAGCTCTAAGCCCCATATGTGACGCTACTTGCCACTCCAACACGAGGCTCCTTGTGCCCAATTCCTCCTTCATTTATTTAAAACCCAAACTACTTGCCATCAAGGTTCTTTTAATTATTAAATTATAATTTCCTTCACCCCAAAGTTCGAACTCAAAACTTAACCAGGCCTATTGTCACACAAATAACACTTAACTAGGAATATTAAGCACACATTTTATCAAAACTGAAAAAGAAAGAAAGTTTGATATTTTTGGGGTGTTACAACGCCCGTGTGTGCGACCGTGTGGTCTGTAAGAGTATGCCCAAAGATCAATTTTGATATGGTTGTAATAACATACTTAATTTACCATGTTTATTAATAAAGGCGTTTCCATTATTATTTCAGTTTCTTTTCTGTGTGTATAAATAAACTGTTTTATAATAATATCCTGAGAATAATATGATTGTTCTTAAAAGATCCTTAGTCAAGTATTATTGTTGACTAGGACAATAATAATGCATTGAGACTAACATGTAGTTGATTGATGATAAAGAGTTGTCATTGATATGGAGTGTCAAAATCAATGCATGAATATGTGTGTTAGAGAACGACATATTGGACTCATCCGCTATGAGTATGTTTCTTGTATTATTATATAATTGTCACAACATTACTCATAGTGATTAATATGTACATGATCCTCAGACTTGAGATCATCATTATCCCAACATCGTAAGTTGTATATTTTGATACAGTCAAATGTACACCATAACTGGTTGTTCTATAAAGGCTGATATTGGATAAACCATAATCTATGTAGAGGGATATGGTTGATCAATACAGAATAAGTCTCTCCTAAAATAATGGGAGTAATATCTTAGGCCACTTGATTGAGTGAGACTAAAAATGCATGGTCATGCTCAAATAAGTTGATATGAAATGTCATACTTATTCATATATCATAGTCTACTTAAGATATCAAGAAACATGACATGGAATATGCAAGTGTGACTATTCCATGACTTGTGTTCATTCCAGAGATAAAGGACTTAAGGATTAATGCATGAAAGGTAAATCACAAAAGGTTATGTCGAATCATGACTTCTTGTAACTTAGGTAGCAATGATGCATTGCTAGATGCCACTCATTGTATGTAACATTAGAATCGTTCTAGTATTACTGCAAACGTTACAAGAGCCTACAGGGTCACACCATATGGTTGAGATGATCGGAATAAAACATGGTTGGTATTGTTTTTGGTTGTCACATGAATTAAATTAATTATAGAATTAATTTAATTGGGCAATCAAATATCGAACATATTGTATGTACAAGGATGTTGTACACATAATGAGAACATAATTCTATTAATATATGAATTTGGTTCGTATATAAATTTAAATAAATATAGTTTACCGAAATCTTTGTTATGATTAATGTAATTATAATTTTCGGTTAAAGTATTATTATATTTATTTATTTTAAAATTTTGTGAATTAAGATTCGTTATAAATATACCAATTAAAAAGGGGAGTTATATATATATAAAACCCTAAACCTAGCTTGAGTGGTCTAGCAGCCGTCAAGTAAAGAAAATCTCTAAAATAATTTTAGGGACTTCTTTCGTTCATTGTCAATTGGGTGGATTACGTAGAGGTCGGCATCTAAAAAAGTTTTGATTTGGTTCAATAGTGGTTCTGTATTCTCGTTGTTAAGGCGTCGTTGTCTACTCAAATGGAAGTTTCAGTAATTTCGAAACCATTATCATAATATAAGTTTTCCTCGATTCGTTCCTCATACATAGATCCATCATTTGGATTGCCAAAATTTTATTTTTTCGCTGCGCCTTGGGGGCACCGGCATTCCAGCAGTGGTATCAGAGCCACTTGTGTGATACGAACTTGGGTTAAAATACTTGGATGATGCAATTGTATGAGATGCATGGTTTACATTCATTACATTTTTTACTGTTCAAATCGTCCAAGTATAATATGATATCTGTTCCTTTCGATAATTGATTAAATGTTAGTCATAGTGTTATGGCCTCTTCGGTTTTATGTTATTATTGTTTAACTTTGACAAATTTGTAATGATACAACGGTTGTATTTACATTGTCCAGTAAGAGTAAACCGGCTAGTGGAACAAGGGTTGTTCCGGTATGAAACCTCAAGGATTAAAATCCTAAAATCACAATTCTGTTGATAAAATTTATCAAATCGTGAGGTTTCATTTGACTAGGGTATGTGGTTCCGTGACAGTTCCCTTTGGCCCGCTCCCTCCGACCACCTCAGATCCCCATCATCTTTCAGTATGATTTGTAATAAATAAAACTTGATAGGCCATAAAAGATGGAAAAGATATTTTATAATTCACTTAGTAAAACGTTGAATGATGTATGCTATTTTTTTGACATGCACGGTGTTTGAAATGCATAGTTATAGCCCGATGACCCATTTGATAAAAGGTTGTAATTTTATAAAATACGGCCCGCGTGTCGTGCCTTACTATTATTCTCTTGTATTTCTCTTCTCATCTTACTCCCTCGTATGTAAAACGAGTTTCTGCATATTGTAATTTGCAAAAGTTGTTGTGGGTTTGACGAGAAGGAAGATGGGCCAATTAATGTGGATCGACAGCTTGTGAGACGGCTTAGACCTTTAGGTTTCCTTTTGGTTCTCCCATTGGCTTAGGTTGAACCGCCATAGTTTATGGGCTATAACTATTGCATTTATTTATTGTTTTATTTATTCATGTATGATATGCTATGGATGTCTAAAGCATGCAAATTAGGTAATAATAAACCTTATTAATTAATGAAATCAATTAAAAGATTAAATGGACTGAAGTAGACATAATTGATGAGATGCAACATCTTTAATAAAATCCTTCTATTAAAATATTAAGTCATCATGGCCTTCCAATTTTTGCCCTCGTTAGGACCTCGATCAATACTATGTAGGTTATGCCAAAGCAGAGTACTAGTATTTATCTTGGTTAAACGCGAAGAATAAACAAGTGATATTCGCTGGTTAAAAAAATTGGTTAATGACTTAACTAGGTTACTTTAATAGGATTAGAAACCTAGAGGCAAGTAATTTGGATAAATCATAAGATGATTGGAACAAGAGTTGTTCACCAAATTGAAGGAGTTACATATGATGTAATTAGCAAATGATTGCTTACCTAAATAACCATAATCTTGAGAGTATAGCCAAAGCTGACTTAAGAAGAGGTGAAATATGGATCCTTAACCCACTAGAAATACTTTTAAGAAAGTTTTTTCGAAATTAATATGTGAGGGATATTAATTTTGAAATAAAATAGTGGGAACATGTTTAATAAGGTCCTTTTAGTGATTGATATAAACATGGTAAATTTATTCACACGCATATTTTATTGTTATAGATATATTATGGCAGCAAACAATACACTCTCATTGTGATCGATCCTTGAGAAGGACAAATTGAATGGTTTGAACTTTCTTGACCGGTTCCGTAACTTGAGGGTTGTCCTCAAACAAGAACGGAAATTGACAAGACTCTGTAACAGTTGCTCAGTATGTTACCAACTGCTGAAGGCAACATGAAAAAGGTTGGACCCAAGCCTATACTGATGGTCCATAACAACAAGGGCAAGGGAAAGGCCAAAGTTCAGACAAAGCCCAAGGGGAAGGGTAGGCCCAAGCCTGGAAAGGGAAAGGCTGCACTGAAACCTAAAGGTGGGGTGTCTAAAGAAGGAAACTACTTTCATTGTGGTGTGACTGGACATTGGAAGCGGAACTGCCCTATCTATCTTGATGAAATCAAGAAGGCCAAAACAAGCGGATCGTCTGCTTCAGGTATTTATGTTATTGATATTAATTTATCAACTACTACTTCTTGGGTATTAGATACTGGTTGTGGTTCTCATATTTGTACTTCTGTACAGGGACTACAAAGGAGTAGGACTTTGGCTAGAGAGATGTGGACCTGCGAGTTGGAAATGGAGCAAGAGTTGCTGCATTAGCTGTGGGAACATATTTTTTATCTTTGCCTAGTGGATTTGATTTATGTTTAGAGGATTATTATTTTGTGCCTAGTTTGACTAAAAACATTATTTCAATTTCTTGTTTAGACAAAATTGGTTTTGAGATGATTATTAAGAATAATTGTTGTTCCTTTTATCTCAATAATGTTGTCTATGGTTCAGCACAATTGATAAATGGCCTCTATATTTTAGATCAAATGAATCCCATTTACAACATAAATACTAAAAGATCTAAAATAAATGACTCAAATCAAACTTATCTTTGGCATTGTCGTTTGGGCCACATAAGTGAGAAACGCATATCCAAACTCTATAAAGATGGTCTCTTAGATTCATTTGTTTTTGAACAATTTGAAGTATGTGAATCTTGCTTATTGGGAAAAATGACTAAATCTCCTTTTACTGGTAAAAGTGAACGAGCTAGTGATTTATTGGGCTTAATACATTCTGATGTGTGTAGACCAATAAATACATAGGCCAGAAGTGGTTTTCACTACTTCATTACTTTCACTGATGATTTCAGTAGATATGGGTATGTTTATCTCATGCGCCATAAGTCTGGGGCCTTTGAAAAGTTCAAGGAATTCAAAAATCAAGTACAAAATCAACTAAGCAAAACTATCAAGACAGTTCGATTAATAGAGGTGGAGAGTATTTGAGCCTAGAGTTTGATGATCATTTGAAGAAATGTGGGATTCTCGCACAACTTACTCCTCATGGTACTCCTCAATGGAATGGAGTTTTTAAGAGAAGAAATCAAACTCTGTTAGACATGGTTCGATCCATGATGAGTCATGCTGATCTATCGACTTACTTTTGGGGACAAGCACTTGAGACAGCTACTTTCACACTAAACCGTGTTCCATCTCAATCAGTTCAAAAGACACCATATGAGATGTGGACTGGGAAACGTCCCAGTATGTCTTTTATGAAAATTTAGGGTTGCGAAGCTTATATTAAACGTCAGACGTCTACTAACCTTGAACCTAAATCTGAAAAGTGTATTTTTGTGGGGTATCTGAAAGAAACCAAAGGATATTATTTCTTTAATCCCATTGAGAACTAAATGTTTGTTGCTCAGACTAGTGTCTTCCTAGAGAAATAATTTTTTTCTAGAAAAGGAAGTGGGAGAAAGATTAAACTTGAAGAAATTCGAGAATCACAAGATACCACTAAACCAGAGATAGAACAACAGCAAATTCCACAAGAAATTAAGGAACAAGTAATTACTGTAGAAACACAACTACCGCACAGATCTTTAAGAGAACACTATGCACCTGAGAGATATGGATTTCTCATTACAACACATGGTGACATTCTTCTTTTAGATCAAGATGAGCCTAGGACTTATCAAGAAGCGGTGACGAGCCTAGACTCTAAGAAATGGCTTGAGGCCATGAGATCGGAAATGGATTCCATGTATGAAAACCAAGTATGGACTTTGATTGACCCACCCGAAGGGGTTAAACCTATAGAATGCAAGTGGGTTTTCAAAAAGAAAACCGACATGGATGGTAATGTACAAACATACAGGGGGCGATTAGTCGCTAAAGGTTTTCGCCAAATTTATGGTGTTGACTATGATGAAACCTTTTCTCCTGTAGTTATGTTTAAATCCATCAAGATCTTGCTTGTCATAGCTGCATTTCATGATTATGAAATCTGGCAGATGGACGTCAAAATAGCTTTCCTTAACGGGAAACTTAAAGAGGATGTGTACATGACACAACCTGAAGGTTTTGTCAATCCAAAGGATGCTACAAAGATATGTAAGCTACAAAGATCCATTTATGGATTAAAGCAAGCATCTTAAAGTTGGAATCTTTATTTTAACTATGCAATCAAAGAGTTTGGTTTTATCAAAAATGAAGATGAGCCATGTGTTTACAAGAAAGTTAGTGAGAGCACTATCACATTCTTAGTACTGTATGTGGATGACATACTTATCATGGGAAATGACATACCTACCTTGTAGTCTATTAAGACTTGGTTAGGAAGTTGTTTTTCTATGAAGGACTTGGACGAAGCCACTTATATCTTAGGAGACAAGATCTATATAAATAGATCAAGGCGATTACCAGGTCTAAGCCAAAGTACATACATAGATAAAGTACTGAAAAGGTTCAATATGGAAGAATCTAATAGAGGATTCCTACCTATGAGACATGGTATTTCACTCTCGAAGGAAATGTGTCCTTCAACTCCACAAGAGAGAGAACGCATGAGTAAAATTCCATATGCTTTTGTTATTGGATCTATCATGTATGCCATGTTATGTACTCGTCCAGATGTTTCCTATGCCTTAAGTATGACGAGTAGGTACCAGTAGATCCCGGTGAAGGTCACTTGACCACAGTCAAGAATATCCTTAAGTACTTAAGAAGAACTAAGGATATGTTCCTAATATATGGAGGTGAGGAAGAGTTAAGTGTAAAAGGTTACACTAATGCTAGCTTCCAAACTAATAAGGATGATTCTCGATCGCAATTAGGTTTTGTGTTTTGCCTTAATGGTGGTGCTGTAACTTGGAAGAGTTCAAAGCAAAACACAGTAATCGATTCTACAAAAGAGGCCGAGTATATTGCAGCCAGTGAGGTAGCAAAAGAAGTGGTTTAGATTAAAAAGTTCATTACTGAACTAGTGGTTGTGCCGAGCATATAAGATGCTATAGAACTCCGATGTGATAACAATGGAGCCATTGCACAAACTAAAGAACCCAGATCTCACCAGCGATCCAAACATATACTTAGGCTCTACCATCTTATTCAAGAGATTATCGATCGAGGGGATGTAGAGTACATACAGATGATAACATTGATGACCCCTGACCAAGCCTCTGACACAGCAGAAGCATGATTGTCACACTAAATCGCTTGGTATTAGATATATGAGTGATTGGTGTAACGCCCCAAAAATCCCAAACTTTCTTTCTTTTTTGGTTTTGATAAAAGGTGTGCTTAATGTTCCTAGTTGGGTGTTATTTATGTGATAATAGGCCTGGTTAAGTTTTGAGTTTGAACTTTGGGGTGAAGAAAATGATAGTTTAATAATTAAAAGAACCTTGATGGAAAATAGTTTGGTTTTTAAATAAATGAAGGAGGAATTGGACACAAGGAGCCTTGTGTTGAAGTGGCAAGTAGCGTCACATGTGGGGCTTAGAGGTGGCGTCACATGCATGGCAAGAAGGTTTGGGGTTCGAATCCCTCCTTGCTCAAAAGAAGAATTTATTTTTGCTCAATAAATGACTAGTAGTGGCGTTGGATGTGAACTCTGAAGGGAGTGATCAGAGGAGAAATTTAAGGAAAGGATTAAGGAGTTATCAGGGAGAAAAGTTAGGAGATAAGGGGTGTAGGGAAGTGAAGCCGAATAGGGAATTTGGGAATAGGTAAATTCAGCTATAGTATATATAGGTGCTGATTTTGGGGATTCTAGGTAATGCCGAAATTGCTACTCTCCCTTTAGCCAAATTTCTCTTTTTTGTGTGTGTTACCGAAACACTTTTCTCTCTAAGTGCTCAGAAGCTGAATACCTTGTTCCTTGCTTGCCGATTTTCCATTCTTTCTCTTCTCAAATTCTCTTTTGATTCACCTTTGGTTTTAGCCGATTCCTTCTTCTCTTCTTCTTATTTGTGCCGAATAACCCTTTCACATACAAATCTCAAAAGTTGAATACCTCTTTGGCTGAAGACCCTCTGTGCTGCAGCTACTTCCTCTACTTCAACCGATTCTTGTGGGATTAGTATCGAATCTCGGATTCTAAATCTCTGCCGAATTGCTCCTAAGCGTTTTGAGGTTTTGGGTAAGTATTCCTCTTTTATTGGTTAAGGTTGGTCGAATGGCCATGGAGGATTTGAAAGTGACTTAAGATGATTGTGAGTCACTTGTTGTTTAGGTTTAATGATTAAGATTGATGCAGATTTAAGAAATATTCGTGATTAGTGATCAAGAAAGGGCTGCTAAGGCTTGTCGTTCAAGGTAATGCAAAGGTGAGATTTTTGGCTTTAGGTGATCGTATTTGATAAGTTTGTGATTAATCGTTGAGTGACATCATTTGTAGGTTCGTGGCTAAGGAGATCGCAGCATGTTTTAGTACCAAGTGTGTACATACACTGCACATACACAGTAGATTGGCAAATCCCGAAATGCTGAAAAGCCAGAAGTTTGGCTACAATGGACTTGCGAGTGCGCGAACACTCGTAAGGGGAAATCGATAGGTTATTAGAGGCCCCATGTGCGATTCCATGGACTTGGGTCGTGTATTGGCCAACCGGGCCAGAATGGGCTAAATGGGCCTGATGGGCTATAGGCCCATAATAGGCAAATTTGGCAATTTGTTACTAAGTGATGAAAAATCATATGATTGCATGACTATGAATGTGATTGGGCCTGATGGGCCATATGAATGTGATTTGGGCCTAATGGACCATACAAATGTGATTTGGGCCCAATAGGCCATATGAATGAGATTGGGCCTAGTGGGCCATATGCATGTATGTAGGCTCATTTGGGCTTTGTAAGGGGTTTTGGGCCTAGTATCTGATAACTGCTGAAACAGACATAAAACTTAAATAATTAATTAATTGTGACCATGGACAAGCCATAAGGTTAAGGTGTGGCAATAGGTATATGCATGTCTAGGATTGGATCTAGGGAGAGCTTGGTACTTAAGCGGTCTTATTGACCCACCTCCTCTTCTCTGGATTCCTACCCGGTGCATAGTATTTGTTTGCTTTAGCCAATGAGGACTTGTTAATGGGAAAAGGTAAGTAATAACCCATAATAAAGAGAAATTACAGAAAAGCCCTTAAGGGTAAAAATGACTAAAATACCCCTATGTGTTGAATGTAAGATTTATGGATGTTACATGTATACTTGCTGCATTCATATGATATTCTGTTTAGGTTGCATATGGGTTGGGAATTATGGAACGAAGGAAGTATATGACGATCGCATGGTTGCTTTGGATCCACCGATAGCTTTTTAAGCCTTATATATGATTGGCAGCTTTGCTGCAACGTTAGGTAGTACTGCGTCCGGGCTACCATTGGAGTGTATCGGATGGGTGGGTCGATATTTATATCCCCACATGGTGTGTATCGGGGGATGGAGATGGTGTGTAGCGGTTGGATGGGTGGGATCCGTGCATATTTGATTGCCTTACATCTGTTCTGATATTGAATTGGGCTTAGGCCCGAAAAGACTTGCTATTGCATGCTTTTCTATTTTCCAAGGGTTGTACACACTAAGTTTTCAAAAACTCACCCCCTCTTTTATTTTTCTCAAGTGATCCTCAGTAGGTGGTCCGATAGTTTGAGGGACTCCGAGGTGGCCAGCTAGCAAGACGGCTTGGACTGGTTTTCTTAAGCCTATAATTTCTAGTATTTTAAGTTATTTCAGTCCAGATTGTAATAATGTCTTTCCTCTAGTTATTATTTCAAATTAGGATTATTATTATTTTCATGCTTTATATTTATTAGAAGTAGAACATGGTTTTCCTAATCCATAACTATTTTTAAATACTACGTTTCTGCAACTCAATTTTTAAATGACAAGTTTTCATAGATCATCTGTTTTAAGTAAAGCTTCCGCAATTGAAAAGAGATTTTACAAAGTAATTATTATCATCCAAGAAGGTATGGTTTTCTTTAAATACACCTCGCTTTGAAAGCAACAAATACAAACTGAATGTTACTTAATTTTCTCTTTTGAAGGGTTTCCAATGAAAACAAAGTTTTTGATAAAACACTTCAATGCGACATGCTGGATCTGGCCATAATGTCCGGCCCGAGTTTGGGGTGTTACAATTGGTTTTAGTGCAAGTGGGAGATTGTAAGAGTATGCCCAAATATCAATCATGAGATGGTTTTAATAACATACTTGATTTACCATGTTTATTAATATAAGGCATTTCCATTATTATTTCAGTTTCTTTTGTGTGTATAAATAAATTGTTTTATAATAATGTCCTGAGAATAATATGATTCTTCTTAAAAGATCCTTAGTCAAGTATTATTTTTTACTAGGACAACAATAATGCATTAAAACTAACATGTAGTTGATTGATGATAAAGAGTTGTCATTGATATGGAGTGTCAAAATCAATGCATGAATATGTGTGTTAGAGAACAACATATTGGACTCACCCGCTATGAGTATGTTTCTTGGATTACTATGTAATTGACACAACATTACTCATAGTGATTAATATGTATATGATCCTCAGACTTGAGATCATCATTATCCCAACATCGTAAGTTGTATATTTTGATACAGTCAAATGTACACCGTAACTGGTTATTCTATAAAGGCTGATGTTGGATATACCACAATCTATGTAGAGGGATATGGTTGATCAATATAGAATAAGTCCTTCCTACATAATAGGAGTAATATCTTAGGCCACTTGATTGAGTGAGACTAGAATGCATGGCCATGCTCAAATAAGTTGATATGAAATGTCATACTTATTTGTATATCATAGTCTACTCAAGATATCAAGAAACATAAAATGGACTATGCAAGTGTGACTATTCCATGACTTGTGTTCATTCCAGAGATAAAGGACTTAAGGATTAATGCATGAAAGGTAAATCACAAAAGGTTATGTCGAATCATGACTTCTTGTAACTTAGGTAGCAATGATGCATTGCTAGATGCCACTCATTGCATGTAACATTAGAATCGTTCTAGTATTACTGCTAACGTTACAAGAGCCTACAGGCTCACACCATATGGTTGAGATGATCAGAATAAAACATAGTTGGTATTGTGCTTGGTTGTCACATGAATTAAATTAATTATAGAATTAATTTAATTGGGCAATCAAATATTGAACATATTATATGTACAAGGATGTTGTACACATAATGAGAACATAATTCTATTAATATATGAATTTGGTTCATATATAAATTTAAATAAATATTGTTTACCAAAATTTTTGTTATAATTAATGTAATTATAATTTTTGGTTAAAGTATTATTATATTTATTTATTTTAAAATTTTGTGAATTAAGATTCGTTATAAATATACCAATTAAAAAGGGGAGTTATATATATATAAAACCCTAAACCTAGCTTGAGTGGTCTAGCAGCCGTCAAGTAAAGAAAATCTCTAAAACAGTTTTGAGGACTTCTTCCATTCATTGTCAATTGGGTGGATTACGTAGAGGTCGGCATCTGAAAAAGTTGCGACTTGGTTCGATAGTGGTTCTGTATTCTCGTTGCCAAGGCATCACTGTCTACTCAGATTGAAGTGTCGGTAATTTTGAAACCATTATCATAATATAATTTTCCCCGATTCGTTCCTCACACATGGATCCATGGTTTGGATTGCCAGAATTTTATTTTTCTGCTGCGCCTTGGGGGCACCGGCATTCTAGCATGGTCTGCCCAGGCTAACTTTGAAATGGCCATTGAGCAACACGGCTGAGACACACGCCCGTGTCCCTGCCTATGTGGGCAAAAATAGGCCATTAACAAGGCCAATTTGGCACCCAATTTGGGTCATCCTTACAAGTATAAAACCAAGCACATTCCATACCAATTTCCCAACCAATTCACAACCAAAATATACAACAATCATAACATATCATTATCAACCAATCTCATGCTTAATAATCATACCAAATTATGCCAAATCATAAGACATATCATATCTAAAAATTTGTTTCATAACCTCATTTCAATTCGTTCATTCTTATACCAAAATCTTACCAAATCTTTAAATAAGCACACACCAAAACTTACCAAATTGACCAATTCACTTAGCCATTCATGAACACATCACATAGGCATAATTTGCATCACATATCATATACCAAAATCAAACCATAATGTAACACAACTCGCCCATATCCGACTCCAGAATAGGGTTTGAGATATTACCTGACTAAAACTCAATCAACTATAAAAAACTGGGCTATGAAATCTCAAACAATTTAAAACTATTTTTTTCACATGCAACTTGTCCCTTATGCGGGCTTAAGAAGCCCAAAACATACATTTGGGGTAGTTCGGGACCCAACCGAGAACTCATTTAAAACTTAGAAAATTCTCTTGCATCAAAGCTTCACACGCCCATGTGGTATAGAGCATACGCCTATGCGCTAAGGACACGCCCATGTCCCGAGCCCGTGTCTGGAAACCTGGGCATTCTGTCGAAACAGCACGGTCCAAGCACACGTCCGTGCCCTACAACCGTGTCCTTCACATGGCTGAGACACATGGCCGTGTCTCTTGCCCGTGTGCTACTAGCTTACATACTGACTGGATGGCACGGCATGGACACAAGCCCGTGTGGCCTGCCCGTGTGCTAGAATGACTTTAAAGTTTTAGGTGCAGGGGACACACGACCATAACACACACCCGTGGGCGTGAACTGTGTGTCACACACGGCCTAGACACACGCCTATGTGTCGCACTCGTATGGACAAATTAGGTTATTTTCCAAGCCCTTTGTCACCCTTCTTGCACAACCTACACAAGATCCTTTCAATATACCTATCTCATCACAATGAACATCAATTCAACCATAGAAAGAACATCGTATGCATTCATCAAATTGAATAATAGCCATTATTCTAGGCTTGATACAAAATAAAGGGCTTTTGACTTAAGCCAAAATACATAAACAATTCTCATGATATAACACCCTAGTCTAGCCCTATACATGCCATCCTCAAAAATATAAATCAAACTATACTGAAAGTTGCGGATGATAGTGTGATCGCTATCTCTAACCTTAAGGGATCCTCGAGCTAGCTAAATAAAGCTGAAAGAAGAGGGAAAGAAAAGTGGGTAAGCATAAAGCTTAGTAAGTTGCATATAAATAAATATACAACAACAATCTCACCACTAGATATCATGCTCAAATGTAAACATAACTCAACTTACTCTTTGTCATCTACTTAAGTCACATTTTCTAAATTAAGCTCGTTACTCATACTTACCATATAGGCACCTGTAACACTCACAACATGATTATTCTTTCTTTATCAAGGTCTATAACTCTCACCATTGAAACGCTTGGAATACTACTGGATATTCATTGAACCTCTAGCATGGGATATATTGCCGATGAGTGTCCCAGACACACCTTACACTGGCTATCTCTATCGAGGCTGATGCATGTCCCAGACATGTCTTACACTGGAACTCATATATGCGTGCTGATGCATGTCCCAGACATGTCTTACACTAGCACAACTCTTAGTCGATGGGTGTCCCGGACACGTCTTACAGTGGCTATCTCTGTATGGCTGATGCATGTCCCAGACATGTCTTACACTAGCCCTCATCTGGATACCGATGCCATGTCCCGGACATGGTCTTACACTGGCTCTCGGTATGTAACTGAAGCATGTCCCAGACATGTCTTACACTGGCGCACAAACCACCCAATGCCTTGGCACGAATATCTCGTTCGTATCCTAAAGTTTCAATGGGATATCTCTATTATCTCAAAATTACTTGGCATTATTCAACTTATAACTTAGCAACTCATACCATTTCAATTAGAAGGCAATATGAATACAAGCATTAATACTGTAGTTGTATTATTTACATACAACTTACCTCAAATTACAAAAAGTACTTGACCACTCGGTTTAGTCGGTTTGCTTGGCCTTCCCTCGGTCGAGGTTTGGTTTTGGTAAATCTTGATCTACAATGACAATATGCACTCATTTAGTCACTAATTAGGATTAAACAATCATAAATTCACACCTTTGGCAAAATGACCATTTTACCCTTAGACTTTGACAAAATGACCATTTTGCCTCTATGCTCAAAAAAATGGTCATTTATGATTGACATTTGGGTACTAAAATACAACTTTTGCCTTTTATGCGATTTAGTCCTTTTTCGCAATCGGGCTTGAAAACATTAAAATTAGCTCACCAAATTTTTCATGCACTAATAAAATCATACCATAACCTCATAAAAATGATAAAAAATAATTTTTTAACTTGAATTTGTGGTCCCGAGACCACTATTCCGACTAGGCCCTAAATTGGGCTATTACATTTTTCCCCCTTTAGGGATTTTCGTCCTCGAAAATCTTACCGGTAAATAAGTTTGGATACTGCTCTCTCAGAGACTCTTCGGGTTCCCATGTAGCTTCCTCGACTCCATGTCTATGGCACCAAACTTTCACAAGTGGTATATTCTTATTTCTTAACTGTTTAACCTCTCGAGCTAAGATCTTGATTGGTTCTTCACCATAAGTCATATCTGGAAGAATCTCAACTTCAGTAGGCACAATTACGTGCGAAGGATCAGATTTGTATCGGTGTAACATATACATGTGAAACACATCGTGAGTCTTTTCTAACTCTGGCGGTAAATTCAATCTGTAGGCAACAGGTCCTATTCTCTCGGTAATTTTATAAGGTCCTATGAAACGAGGACTCAACTTACCTTTTCTACCAAATCTGAGAACTTTCCTCCAAGGGGAAACTTTCAAGAATACTCTATCACCGACTTCAAACTCAATCTCCTTTTGTTTCAAATCCACGTAGGATTTCTGCCTATCTGAAGCTACTCTTAAGCATTCCCGAATCATTTTAACTTTTTCCTCAGCCTCTTTGACCAAATCAACCTCGTGAATATGATTCTTTTTCAATTCAGTCCAGTATAAGGGCGTTCGACACTTTCGCCCGTACAAAACCTCATAAGGTGCCATTTTCAGACTTGACTGATAACTGTTGTTGTAGGCGAATTCAACCAATGGTAAGTATTTCTCCTAACTTCCTTGACATTCAAGGACACAGCATCTCAGCCTGTCCTCTAAAATCTGTATTGCTCTTTCCGATTGTCCATCCGTATGTGGATGAAAAGTCGTATTGAAACTTAACTTGGTTCCTAGAGCCTCTTGTAACTTTTTCCAAAACCTCGAGGTGAATCTCGGGTCTCGATCTGAAACAATTGACAATGGTACACAATGAAGCCTCACAATCTCAGAAACATACAAGTCAGCTAATTTCTCGAGAGAGTAGTCTGTACACACAGGTATGAAGTAGGCTAACTTAGTTAATCTATCGACAACAATCCATACAGCATCTTTCTTTTTCAGGGTTAATGGCAAACTAATCACGAAGTCCATAGTGATATGATCCTACTTCCACTCTGGAACCATAATAGGCTGAAGTAGCCCTAAAGGTACTTGGTGTTTAGCCTTTACTTGCTGGAGCACTAAACACTTGGAAACAAACTTGGAACTATCCCTTTTCATACCCGACCACTAATACATTTTCTTTAGGTCGTTATACATTTTTTTGCTACTCGGGTGGACAGATAAACTTCCACTATGTGCTTCTCGTAAAATCTTATGAATGAGTTCACTATCTTTAAGCACACAAATTCTATTTTTGAACATTAAACATCCGTCAATACCAACTCGAAAATCTGATTCAACACCTGACTCACACTGATTTTTCCTGGCTTGAAACTTCTCATCATCTTTCTGAGCTTCTTGAATTTCATGAAGCAAAGTCGGTCTAACTCTTAGTTCTGCTAAGATCAAACAATCCTTAATCATGGTCAACTGCGTATTCAAAGCTCTCAAGGCAAACAACGATTTTCTACTCAAGGCATCAGCGACTACATTAGCCTTCCCTGGATGGTACTCAATGATCAGTTCATAATCCTTTAATAGTTCTAACCATCAACGTTGCCTCAAATTCAACTCCTTTTGAGTTATCAAGTACTTTAAACTCTTGTGGTCGGTGAATACCCTACACTTCTCTCTATACAAATGGTGTCGCCAAATCTTTAAGTCGAACACTACAGCTGCTAGCTCTAAATCGTGGGCCGGATAATTCTTCTCGTGTGGTTTTAGCTGTCTCGAGGCATAGGCTACAACCTTGCCTTCTTGCATGAGTACACACCCCAAACCATTTAAGGAGGCATCATTATAAATTACAAATTCTTTACCCGGCTCCAGTTGCACTAAAATTGGGGCTTCGGTCAACAAAGCCTTTAACTTCTCAAAACTCTGCTGACATTCTTTTGTCCATACAAACTAGACATCTTTCTCTAATAATCTCGTTATCGGAGTAGCTATCATAGAAAATCCATTTACAAAGCATCTGTAATACCCCGCTAACCCCAGAAAACTACGAACCTCTGTTACATTCCTCGGTGGTTTCCACTCCATAATAGTGGAAATCTTATTTGGGTCAACTCTGATCCCATCGCTCGACACAATGTGTCCTAGGAATCCAACTTCATTAAGCCAAAACTCGCTCTTACTAAACTTAGCATAAAGCTGTTTATCTCTTAGGGTCTGTAATAGGAATCCAACTTCATTAAGCCAAAACTCGCTCTTACTAAACTTAGCATAAAGCTATTTATCTCTTAGGGTCTGTAACACAGTCCTCAAATGCTCCGCATGTTCACTCTCATCACGTGAATAAATCAGTATATCATCTATGAAAACAACGACGAACTTATCCAAGTACGGCCTGAAGATACGGTTTATCAAGTCCATAAACACTGTCGGGGCATTCGTTAATCCAAAAGGCATGACAAGAAACTCATAATGCCCATATCTCATCTAAAAAGTAGTCTTCGGCACGTCTTGATCCTTGACCCTTAACTGGTAGTAACCCGATCTAAGATTTATTTTAGAAAATACAGTGGCTCCCATCAGTTGATCGAAGAGATCATCGATCCTCGGTAAGGGATACTTGTTCTTCACTGTCACCTTGTTAAGCTGTCTGTAGTCGATACATAACCTCATCTACCCATCCTTCTTTTTCACAAAAAGTACTGGAGCACCCCATGGCGAATAACTTGGTCTAGCAAAACCTTTGTCTGTTAACTCTTGCAACTGTACTTTCAACTCCTTTAACTCAGTGGGGGCCATCCTATAAGGTGCAATCGAGATTAGCGTTGTACCTGGAGCCAACTCGATACCGAACTCAACCTCTCTCTCTGGAGGTAACCCTGGTAACTCCTCTGGAAAGACATCTATGAACTCACAAACCACCGATACTGACCCAATATTCGACTCGGATACTTGAGTATTCACCACAAAAGCTAAATAAGCTTCATAACCTTTTCTCAAATATTTTTCGACGGTTAAAGATGATATTACTACAAGCAGATTATCTGACTTATTTGGCTCAACTCGTATAACACTATCATTCTCACATCTTAACTGAATCACTTTTCTTTCATAATCAATTACAACGTTATGGGAGGTCAGCCAATCCATCCCAAGAATTACATCGAATTCATTAAACAGTAGCAACATCAAGTTGGCAGGAAAACAATAGCTTTAATCGCTAAAGGACAATCTCTACATACTTGGTCCACTAATACATGCTTGCCTAACGGGTTAGACACTTTCATAACAAACTCAGTGGACTCTATAGGCATGTCTATACGAGGTATCAAATCCATACATAAGTAAGAGTGGGCAGATCCCAGGTCAATTAAAGTGATAACATTTATATCATGAATAGAAAAGGTACCCGTGATTACGTCTGGAGACTCTGCCTCTTCTCGGGCTCGTATAACATAGTTCCTCACTGGTGCTTTGCCTTTAGACCTCATCGCAGTATCACTTGGTGCACCTCTACTACCAGTCCCACTCCCGGGGTTCCTTTGAGGCCTACCTCTCAAGGGAGCACTGCTTGCTTTCGCATCTTATTTTCTCTCTCTTTCGTCCATCTCAAGACACTCGCGAATAAAGTGGTCAAGTGACCCACACTTGAAACAGCCCTTCTCATTTACTCGGCATTCACCCAAGTGACGTCTTCCACATTGTGAACACTCTGGCCTATTTGGCTGAGTACTACCAACACTTGCAACTGAAGTAGTTTGGGCTCTAGATGCCACGTTCTACTGATTCTTAATTCTCTTCGAATACCCTATCGAAGTATTCGACCGGGTAGTAAATTCTTTTGACCTCTTAGAGGAGGACTGATATGCTTTCCCCATCTGTCTTTTCTTTAAATCTCGCAACTCGCTGGCTACTTTCCTCCTTTCTTTCACTAACTCTTCTACTTTACACGCTCTCCCAACGAGCACTACAAGCTCTCTTAACTCTAGGATGCCCAGGAATACTCGAATGTCTTCATTGAGGCCATCCTAAATCCTCTTACACATGGTAGCTTCAGTGGATACGAATTCTCGCGCGTACTTGCTGAGTTTTACGAATTCCCGCTTATACTCTGTCACAGTCTTATTACCTTGCTTCAACTCTAGAAATTCCTTCCTCTTCTGGTCCATGAACTCCTGGCTAATGTACTTCTTTCGGAACTCTCTTTGGAAGAATTCCCAAGTCACTCTTTCTCTCAGTACTACCGACACGAGAGTGTTCCACCACTGATAAGCCGAGTCTCATAGAAGTGACACGGCACACTTCACGCACTCTTCAGGCGTGCATGACAGCTTATCGAATACTCTCAGGGTATTCTCTAGCCAAAACTCCGCTCTCTCTGGGTCATTATCTACCCTAGCTCGAAATTCCTCAGCCCCTTACTTCCGAATCTTATCTACCGGAGGCTTCTCTCGCCTGAACACATCCGTGCCTTACGAAGCCATCGAGGCATATTGAGGAATCGGAGGAGGTGGGGGAGGTGGAGTGTTTGGGTTCACACGAACAAACTCCATATGCCAAGCATCCATCATTTGGAGCTAGGCTTCCCTAGCCCCTCCGCCTTGGCCCATACTTATGAGCCCACTCTCTACTAGCGCGGTTCCTTCTGCGAGGGCCAGCGCATTACTTTCTACGTCATCCGCCGTGGTTCTATCAGGATCCATTACTATAAAGGTACAATTTATAACTGTCAAGAATCGTCACACTATCAATATGCAAATCTGTGGCATGCATTGCTAGACTCGTACTCTAACTAGTTTAGTCCTAGAATCGACTAAACCATACTCTGATACCACCAAATATAACACCCCTCGCCCATATCCGACATCGGAATAGGGTTCGAGGTATTACCTGACTAAAACTCAATCAATTATATAAAACCAGGCCATGAAATCTCAACCAATTTAAAACTATTCTTTTCATATGCAACTTGTCCCTTATGCGGGCTTATGAAGCCCAAAACATACATTCGGGGTAGTTTGGGACCCAACCGAGAACTCATTTAAAACTTAGAAAATTCTCTTGCATCAAAGCTTCACACGCCCGTATGGTATAGAGCACACGCCCATGCGCTAGCAACACGCCCATGTCCCGAGCCTGTGTCTGAAAACCTGGGCATTCTGCCAAAACAACACGGTCCAAGCACACGTCCGTGCCCTACAACCGTGTCCTTCACACGGCCGAGACACATGGTCGTGTCTCTTGCCCGTGTGCTACTAGCTTACATACTAACTTGATGGCACGGCATGGACACACGCCCGTGTAATATCCTGAATTAGGGCATAATCAGAATAGTGGTTTCATGACCACAAATTCAAGATAGAAATAATTATTTTATAATTATTTTTATGATTATGATATGATTGCATGATTGTGTGAAAAATTCATGATGAAATTCTATGCCTAAAGTGTTTAAATTGTAAGTAGGGACTAAATCGAATAAGTTGTAAAATTTGCATTCTAGAAGTTTTTAGTATGAAATTGCATTGAAATATTAATTAGGAGGTCTTAAATAGAATTTGACCAATTTTAAGTTCATGGACAAAATTAGGACATGGAAGGAATTTCTGAAAGTTTAGTAAGGAGGGGCATTTTGGTCATTTGGATATTAAATGAAATAAAAAGGGAAAAATAACACAAAATAGTCATCTTCTTCATATGGTTGCTGCCAAATTTTGCTCTCTCCATAGCTAGGGTTTCTTCAACTTTCAAGCTCCATAGTAACTGATTCTAAGCCCCGTTCTTAATGTTCTTTACGTTTTTGGAATCCCGGAAGCTCGATTAAGCTTATGCTAGCAATAATTCAACCTAGGGTTTATATTTGGAAAAATACCCATAGGTGAAATTTGTGTATTTTGATGTTTTATGATAGAATATGATATTTTAAATTATGTTAGACAACTTGTGCTACTCGGTTTTGAGTGAAAACGAGTAAAAGGGCTTAATCAGTAAAAATACCTAATAGTCATAAGTACATGTTAGAGTGTGAATTTGATATTGTCATAGAAGGGAAAAATGATCAGCATGTCATAAAACATAAGAATAAGGGATAAAGTTTAATTCCCGAGCCTAGGGGCAAAAGTGTAATTATGCAAAATTTTAGGGGCAAAAGTGTAATTTCCAGAGTTCATATTAAATGCTGTTTTGATGAATGTATGTATTAAATAAGATTAATTTGGTATTATAGATCAAGATAAACGGGAATCAAGTCGCGATCGAGGAAAAGAAAAGATTGTGGACTAAATTGCAAAATCTTTATATTTTGGTACCAAGGTAAGTTCATGTGTAAATAATGTAGCATAATTGTTATTTTTAAGTTATTGATGTTAATTATATGATATGCTGATTTTTTTTTATCGGGAAATATTATGCTTTGTGGTTAATGTTGATTAATATGCAAATTATGTTTACTACTTGATAAATATGAATTGCTACCGAGTATCGGTTCTGATATTCCGTGGAAGACGGCTAATGTCAGATCGAGGGAAAAAGCCCATTTGAACCTTAGGAATAGATTAGGATACAAGTGACATGTCACTAGGATGGTTGAGCATCCGAACTCGTTGAGTTGAGTCCGAGTTCACTTATGGATGCGAATGTTCGAACTCGTTGAGTTGAGTCCGAGTTCGTGAGATGTAACTAGGCATCCGAACTCGTTGAGTTGAGTCCGAGTTCACTTATGGATACGGACGCCCGAGCTCGTTGAGTTGATTCCGAGTTCACTTATGGGCGGGTTACATGATTGCTTGATTACATATGTGGCACTTATGTGCAAATTATCCGTGTATCCGAGTTATATTCCGATGTGTTCAACGGGTGAAAATTTCTATGAAATGGAAGAACACTTAAGATGCAAGTGACGTTTTGGTAAGTGTTGTGAAATGGGCACTTTGGACAGGTATGTACTTAACCCTCGGGTTGAAAATAGATACAACAACGATAAAGTGGTAAGATGATGAATGATGTTTATAAATGTGATATATGTTTTGGTGATGCCATGCTAAGGTTGTTTGGTATAATTGTATTATTATGTTACTTGTTATTTGCATATGAACTTACTAAGCATTTATGCTTACTCCCTCCTTTTCATTCATTGTAGTTTTGAACAAGTCAGCTCGGGAATCGGGACATGTCGAAGTTTCGATCACACTATCCGAAGGATTTCTATTGGTAAATGGCTTGTAAAACTTAAGTATGGCATGTATAGCAATGTACCTATTTTGTATAAATAATTTAATGATATGGCCATGTTTAGTTGAGAAAATGTTTGATATTTATAAGTCGTGGTGATGGCTAATTAGATCATGTTTGATATCATGGAAGTTTAATAGGTTATCTAGTTCATAAAAAAAATTCATGGAAAGATGAAACTTGCCTTAAAACAGAATATTGCCGCAGCAATGACATGAATTTGAAAAATCACTAAAAATAGTATAAGTGGAACTAAATGATGAGTAAGTTATGAAACTGAAGCTTAATGAGTCTATTTTCATGTGGATTGAACAAAATAGGCATATAAATTATATTTTATGAGATATTTAAACTTTTGTGAAATAGGGCCAGAATGATTTCTGGATCCCCTGTTTTGAATTTAAAAATTTATATAAAATTTTACAAAAATAATTATAAGTTTTTCTTTACATTTACAGATTCCTTATTGAGTCTAGTTTTAATATAATCAAACCTCATAGTCATTGAAATTTTTTATAGAGAGATATCTGATTCGTAATACACAGCGGTCAGAGCAGTCAAACCCTAAAATAGGGGAGACTTTAACTAATAAACTGTACTAATTGGACCATCCAAAAAATTCTAGAAAAATATAGTAAATATATATATGAGTCTCGATTTAGGTAAAATTTATGGATCTTGATTTTGAGTTTCGTAACTCGAGATATGATTTTTCTTGTAACCATGACGCAGATAGCTAGAAAGCTGTAAATGTAGAAACAAATGATTCGAAGTACTTAAATTGATAAATTATGTTCGGTAACACCTCAAGCTCGATTCCAGCGTCGGTCTCAGGCGTGGGGGCGTTACATTTGGTGGTATCAGAGTAGGTTTAGTTGGTTCTCGGACTTCGTGTTGTATGTATGGATTTTTGCTATACATGTCATATGTATAAATTGTGATAGTGTGACGACTTCTGGCCTTTTTAAATGATTTTTATATAGTAAATGGATCCTGATCCAGCTATGGCAGATGAAGTAGAGAGTAATGCGCCAGCTCCGACTGAAGTGGTAGTGCTGACTGAAAACCCACCTCCTACTGTTGGTCAGGGAGGAGGAGAAAGGGATCGGGAAGCCTTTCTCCAAATGATGAGTGCATGGTACACTGAGTTTGTTCGTACGAACCCAAATGTACGACCTCCCCCACCTCCTCCAATTCCTCAACCTATGCCTCCGATGCCTCAAGGAGTGGATATGATAAAATTTTACAGAAACCCTGTTGATAGAATTCGTAAACAAGGGGCTGAAGAATTTAGAGCAAATATTGATGATGATGCAGAGAAAGCAGAGTTCTGGCTTGAAAATTCTATCCGGGTATTTGATGAATTATCTTGTACACCTGAAGAATGTTTGAAATGTGCTACATCTTTGTTGAGAGATTAAGCCTATAATTGGTGGAAGACTTTAATTTCGGTGGTACCGAAAGAGAAGGTAACCTAGGAATTCTATCAAGAAGAGTTTCGGAAGAAATATATTAGTAAAAGATTTATTGATCAGAAATGTAAAGAGTTTCTTGAGCTGAAGCAAGGTAATATGATAGTCTCAGAATATGAAAGAGAGTTTGTTCAATTGAGTAAGTATGCCAGGGAATATGTTCCTATAGAAGCCAAGATGTGCCGACGATTTGAAGACGGGCTCAACGAAGACATTAAGGTATTTTTCGGGATCCTTGAACTGAAAAAAATGGTAGTACTGGTTGATCGAGCTTGCAAGGATGAAGAAATACTTAAAGAGAAGAGAAAGGTAGAGGCTGAGACACGAAATTGGAAGAAAAGGCCAATGAGTAAGGCACCTTCACAGCAACCCGAAAAGTCAAGAAATATGAATCCTCGTTCCCAAGTTTCAGCTGGGCAATCATATGGAAATTTTAAGAAGCAGAATGTGGGTCCTAAATCTCAGAATACTTCTACAGCCAGTGTAGGGAACTCAAGATTTGTTAAACCCGAGTGCCAGCGGTGTGGTAGAAATCATTTTGGTCCGTGCAGAGCAAATAAATGTTTTCGATGTGGTTCTCCGGATCATTTTATTAGAGACTGCCCAGAGAGAGCTGAGAAAGAAAAATTTCAGAATGTAAAAGCTAGTGGTGCAGACTTGAGGGGAAGGTATCCGAGAAAAGCTGGAAGTGAAACAAGTAGTAAGAATGTAGCCAGAGATGCAGCAGTTAGATCTGAAGGAAGAGCTCCGGCTAGAACTTATGCTATTAAAGCGCGTGAAGATGCTTCCTCACCCGATGTGATTACCGGTACATTTTCTCTTTATGATATTAATGTTATTGCTTTGATTTATCCCGGTTCTACTCATTCATATGTATGCATGAAGCTGGTGTCTAGTATGAATATACCTATTGAGAACACAGAATTTATGGTTAGAGTGTCGAATCCGTTAGGCAAATGTGTGATAGTTGATAAAGTATGCAAGAAATGTCTTTTAATGATTTGGGGTCATTACTTTTCGGCCGACTTGATGTTGTTGCCGTTTGATGAATTTTGATGTTATTTTGGGTATGGATTGGTTGACATTGCATGATGCTATAGTAAATTGCAAAGAAAAGGTTATAGAATTAAAGTGTGAAAACGGTGAAACTCTACGGGTTGAATCAGATAATTCAGAGGCATTGTCTAGTGTGATTTCTTCGATGTCGGCTCAAAGATATTTGAGAAAGGGTTATGAAGCTTATTTGGCGTATGTAATTAATACAAAAGAATTTGAAAAGAAAGTTGAATCAGTGCCGGTTGTGTGTGAATTTGCGGATGTATTTCCAGAAGAATTGCCAGGTTTGCCTCCAGTCAGGGAAGTAGAATTTGGTATTGATTTGATACCGAATGCAGACTCCGATCTCGATTGCTCCATATAGAATGGCACCAACAGAGTTGAAAGAATTAAAGTCACAGATTGCAAGAGTTGGTGATAAAAGGCTTTGTAAGACTAAGTTTTTCACCTTGGGGTGCTCCTGTGTTATTTGTGAAAAAGAAGGATGGTTCTATGAGATTATGTGTTGATTATCGACAGTTAAACAAGGTGACAATCAAAAACAAGTATCCATTACCGAGAATTGATGATTTGTTTGATCAGCTAAAAGGAGCGACATGGTTTTCAAAGATTGACTTGAGATTTGGGTATTATCAGCTGCGAGTAAAAGAGTCAGATGTGCCTAAAACTGCTTTTAGAACAAGGTAAGGTCATTATGAATTTTTAGTTATGCCATTCGGGTTGACAAATGCTCCTGCTGTGTTTATGGATTTAATGAGTCGCATATTTCAGCCATACTTGGACAGATTTGTTGTGGTGTTTATAGATGATATTTTAATTTATTCAAAAGATGAGACAGAGCATGCTGAGCATTTGAGGATAGTTTTGCAAACTTTGAGAGATAAACAGTTGTATGCTAAGTTTAGTAAAAGTGAATTTTGGCTCCGGGAAGTTGGATTTTTGGGTCATATTGTTTCAGGTGATGGTATACGTGTTGATCCTAGTAAAATTTCAGCCATTATTGATTGGAAACCACCGAAAAACGTAACTGAAGTTAGAAGTTTCTTGGGGCTAGCTGGGTATTATCGGCGGTTTGTAAACGGATTTTCTATAATTGCTGCTCCTATGACTAGACTACTCCGAAAGGATGTTAAATTTGAATGAACGGAAGAATGTCAACAAAGTTTCGAAGAATTGAAAAAGTTATTAACTGAAGCACCAGTGTTAGTACAACCCGAATCAGGTAAAGAATTTGTGGTGTATAGTGATGCTTCTCTAAATGGCTTGGGGTGTGTACTCATGCAAGAAGGAAAAGTGGTGGCTTGTGCTTGAGAGGCGCTTAAAACCTCATGAGAGGAATTATCCTACTCACAATTTGGAATTGGTTTGTGGTGGTATTTGCTTTGAAGATTTGGCGACATTATTTGTATGGTGAAAAGTGCCGAGTATATACTGATCACAAAAGTCTTAAATACTTGATGTCACAAAAAACTTAAATTTGAGACAGCGTAGATGGTTGGAGTTATTGAAAGATTATGAGCTTGTTATTGATTATCATCCAGGAAAAGCGAATGTGGTTGCCAATGCTTTAAGCAGAAAGTTGTTGTTTGCTTTGAGAGTTATGAACACTCAGTTGAAAATGTCAGATGATAGTTCAATTCTAACAGAGATAAGAGCTAGACCGATGTTTTTACAAGAGATTTCTGAAGCTCAGAAAAATGATCAAGATTTGCTAGCCAAGATAAGACAGTGTGAAGCTGATACGGGATCAGATTTTAGAATCGGTTCTGATGGTAGCTTGATGTTTAAAAATCGAATTTGTGTACCAAAAAATTATGAGTTGATTCAAAAGATTTTGCATGAAGCACATAATGGCTATTTGGCGGTTCATCCGGGCAGTACGAAAATGTATAATGACTTGAAGAAAATGTATTGGTGGAGTGGAATGAAAAGAGATATTTCCGAGTTTGTATCAAAGTGCTTAATTTGTCAACAGTGAAAGTGAACACCAAGTGCCTTGAGATTACTTCACCTATTATGGTTCCTGAATGGAAATGGGATCAGATTACTATGGATTTTGTTTTAGGGTTGCCATTGACTCCAGGAAAGAAAGATGCCATCTAGGTAATAGTTGACAGACTGACTAAATCGGCTCATTTTATTCCGGTACGTACGGATTATTCTCTTAATAAGTTGGCTAAATTGTATATCCGTGAGATTATTAGACTTCATGGAATACCTTTGTCAATCATTTCGGATAAAGATCCAAGATTTACTTCACGGTTTTGGCAAAAGTTGCAAGAGGCATTAGGTACAAAGTTAAATGTCAGCACTGCCTTTCATCCACAAACTGATGGGCAATCAGAGAGAGTAATTCAGATTCTTGAAGATATGCTCAGATGTTGCGTATTGGAATTTCAAGGTAGTTGGGAAAGGTACTTACCGTTGGTAGAATTTGCTTATAATAATAGTTATCAGACGAGTTTGAAAATGGCACCTTATGAAGCATTATATGATCGTAAGTGTCGAACGCCTTTGTATTGGACTGAACTCAAGGAAAATTAGATTTATGGAGTTGATCTAATAAAAGAAACCGAAGAAAAGGTGAAAGTGATTCGAGATTGTTTGAAAGCTGCTTCAGATAGACAGAAATCTTATGCGGATTTGAAATGAAAAGAAATCGAGTTTCAAGTTGGTGATAAGGTATTTTTTGAAAGTGTCTCCATGGAAGAAAGCCCTTAGATTTGGACGGAAGGGCAAGTTAAGTCCGCGTTTTATTGGGCCGTATGAAATAATTGAAAAAGTTAGACCGGTAGCATATCGCTAGCATTACCACCTGAATTAGAGAGGATTCATGATGTGTTCCACGTATCTATGCTACGTCGGTATCGTTCGGATCCTTCACATATAATTTCACCGACAGAAATTGAACTACGACCGGATATGACTTACGAAGAAGAACCGATTAAGATCTTAGCTCGAGAGGTCAAGAAACTAAGAAATAAAAGTGTCGCTCTCGTGAAAGTATTGTCGCAAAAGCATGGGGTAGAAGAGACTACATGGGAACCTGAAGAAACTATGAGAAACCAATACCCACACTGTTTCTGGTAAGATTTTCGAGGACGAAAATCCTTAAAAGGGGGGAGAGTTGTAATATCCTCAATTAGGGCTTAATCGGAATAGTGGTTTCGTGACCACAAATCCGAGATAGAAATAATTATTTTATAATTATTTTGATGATTATGATATGATTGCATGATTGTGTGAAAAATTCGTGATGAAATCCTATGCCTAAAGTGTTTAAATTGTAAGTAGGGACTAAATCGAATAAGTTGCAAAATTTGCATTCTAGAAGTTTTTTGTATGAAATTGCATTGAAATATTAATTAGGAGGTCTTAAATAGCAATTTGACTAATTTTAAGTTCATGGACAAAATTAGGACATGGAAGGAATTTTTAAAAGTTTAGTAAGGAGGGGCATTTTGGTCATTTGGATATTAAATGAAATAAAAAGGGGAAAATAACACAAAATAGTCATCTTCTTCATATGGTTGCTGCCAAATTTTGCTCTCTCCGTAGCTAGGGTTTCTTTAACTTTCAAGCTCCATAGTAAGTGATTCTAAGCCCCGTTTTTTATGTTCTTTACGTTTTTGGAATCCCGAAAGCTCGATTAAGCTTATGCTAGCAATAATTCAACCTAGGGTTTATATTTGAAAAAATACCCATAGGTGAAATTTGTGTATTTTGATGTTTTATGATAGAATATGAGGTTTTAAATTATGTTAGACAACTTGTGCTACTCGGTTTTGAGTGAAAACGGGTAAAAGGGCTTAATCGGTAAAAATACCTAATAGTCATAAGTACATGTTAGAGTGTGAATTTGATATTGTCAGAGAAGGGAAAAATGATCAGCATGTCATAAAACATAAGAATAAGGGATAAAGTTTAATTCCCGAGCCTAGGGGCAAAAGTGTAATTATACAAAAGTTTAGGGGCAAAAGTGTAATTTTCCAAAGTTCGTATTAAATGCTGTTTTGATGAATGTATGTATTAAATAAGATTAATTTGGCATTATAGATCAAGAGAAACGGGAATCAAGTCACGATCGAGGAAAAGAAAAGATTGTGGACTAAATTGCAAAATCTTTATATTTTGGTACCAAGGTAAGTTCATGTGTAAATAATATAGCATAATTGTTATTTTTAAGTTATTGATGTTAATTATATGATGTGCTGATTTTTTTTTATCGGGAAATATTATGCTTTGTGATTAATGTTGATTAATATGCAAATTATGTTTACTACTTGATAAATATGAATTGCCACCGAGTATCGGTCCTGATATTCCGTGAAAGACGGCTAATGTCAGATCGAGGGAAAAAGCCCGTTTGAACCTTAGGAATAGATTAGGATACAAGTGACATGTCACTAGGATGGTTGAGCATCCGAACTCGTTGAGTTGAGTCCGAGTTCACTTATGGATGCGAATGTTCGAACTCGTTGAGTTGAGTCCGAGTTCGTGAGATGTAACTAGGCATCCGAACTCGTTGAGTTGAGTCCGAGTTCACTTATGGATACGGACGCCCGAGCTCGTTGAGTTGAGTCCGAGTTCACTTATGGGCGGGTTACATGATTGCTTGATTACATATGTGGCACTTATGTGCAAATTATCCGTGTATCCGAGTTATATTCCGATGTGTTCAACGGGTGAAAATTTCTATGAAATGGAAGAACACTTAAGATGCAAGTGACGTTTTGGTAAGTGTTGTGAAATGGGCACTTTGGACAGGTATGTACTTAACCCTCGGGTTGAAAATAGATACAACAACGATAAAGTGGTAAGATGATGAATGATGTTTATAAATGTGATATATGTTTTGGTGATGCCATGCTAAGGTTGTTTGGTATAATTGTATTGTTATGTTACTTGTTATTTGCATATGAACTTACTAAGCATTTATGCTTACTCCCTCCTTTTCATTCATTTTAGTTTTGAACAAGTCAGCTCGGGAATCGGGACAGGTCGAAGTTTCGATCACACTATCCGAAGGATTTCTATTGGTAAATGGCTTGTAAAACTTAAGTATGGCAGGTATAGCAATGTAGCTATTTTGTATAAATAATTTTATGGTATGGCAATGTTTGGTTGAGAAAATGTTTGATATTGATAAGTCGTGGTGATGGCTAATTAGATCATATTTGATATCATGGAAGTTTAATAGGTTATCTAGTTAATAAAAAAAATTCATGGAAAGATGAAACTTGCCTTAAAACAGAATATTGCTACAGCAATGACATTAATTTGAAAAATCACTAAAAATAGTATAAGTGGAATTAAATGATGAATAAGTTATGAAACTGAATCTTAATGAGTCTATTTTCATGTGGATTGAACAAAACAGGCATATAAATTATATTTTATGATATATTTAAACTTTTGTGAAATAGGGCCGGAATAATTTCTGGATCCCTTGTTCTGACTTTAAAAATTTATAGAAAATCTTAAAAAAATAATTATAAGTTTTTATTTACATTTACAGATTCCTTATTGAGTTTAGTTTTAAGAGAAACAAACCTCATAGTCATTGAAATTTTTTATAGAGAGATATCTGATTCGTAATACACAGAGGTCAGAGTAGTCAAACCCTGAAATAGGGGAGACTTTAACTAATAAACTGTACTAATTGGCCCAACCAAAAAATTCTAGAAAAAAATTAGTAAATAGATATATGAGGCTAGATTTATAGAAAATTTACGGATCTTGATTTTGAGTTTCGTAACTCGAGATATGATTTTTCTTGTAACTATGACGCAGATAGCTAGAAAGATGTGAATGTAGAAACAAATGATTCGAAGTACTTAAATTGATAAATAATGTTCGGTAACGCCTCAAGCTCGATTCCGGCGTCGGTCTCAGGCGTGGGGGCGTTACATTTGGTGATATCAGAGCAGGTTTAGTTGGTTCTCGGACTACGTGTTGTATGTACGGATTTTTGCTATACATGCCATATGTATAAATTGTGATAGTGTGGCCTGCCCGTGTGCTAGAATGACTTTAAAGTTTTAGGTGCAGGGGACACACGACCATAACACACACCCGTGGGCGTGAACCGTGTGTCACACATAGCCTAGACACATGCCCGTGTGTAGCACCCGTGTGGACAAATTAGGCTATTTTCCAAGCACTTTGTCACCCTTCTTGCACAACCCACACAAGATCCTTTCAATATACCCATCTCATCACAATGAACATCAATTCAACCATAGAAAGAACATCGTATGCATTCATCAAATTGAATAATAGCCATTATTCTAGGCTTGATACAAAATAAAGGGCTTTTGACTTAAGCCAAAATACATAAACAATTCTCATGATATAACACCCTAGTCTAGCCCTATACATGCCACCCTCAAAAATATAAATCAAACTATACCGAAAGTTGCGGACGATAGTGTGATCGATATCTCTGACCTTAAGGGATCCTCGAGCTAGCTAAATAACACTGAAAGAAGAGCGAAAGAAAAGTGGGTAAGCATAAAGCTTAGTAAGTTGCATATAAATAAATATACAACAACAATCTCATCACTAGATATCATGCTCAAATGTAAACATAACTCAACTTACTCTTTGTCATCTACTTGAGTCACATTTTCTAAATTAAGCTCGTTACTCATACTTACCATATAGGTACCTGTAACACTCACAACATGATTTTTCTTTCTTTATCAAGATTGGTCTATAACTCTCACCATTGAAACGTTTGGAATACTACTGGATATTCATTAAACCTCTAACATGGGATATATTGCCGATGCGTATCCCAGACACGTCTTACACTGGCTATCTCTGTCGAGGTCGATGCATGTCCCAGACATGTCTTACACTGGCACTCCTATATGCCTGCTGATGCATGTCCCAGACATGTCTTACATTAGCACAACTCTTAGCCGATGCGTGTCCCGGACACGTCTTACTCTGGCTATCTCTGTATGGCTGATGCATGTCCCAGACATGTCTTACACTAGCCCTCGTCTGGATGCCGATGCCATGTCCCGGACATGGTCTTACACTAGCTCTCGGTATGTGGCCGAAGCATGTCCCAGACATGTCATATACTGGCGCACAAACCACCCAATGCCTTGGCACGAATATCCCGTTCGTATCCTAAAGTTTCAATGGGATATCTCTATTATCTCAAATATTACTTGGCATTATTCAACTTATAACTTAGCAACTCATACCATTTCAATTCAAAGGCAATATGAATACAAGCATTAATAGTGTAGTTGTATTATTTACATACAACTTACCTCGGTTTACAAAAAGTACTTGACCACTCGATTTAGTCGGTTTGCTTGGCCTTCCCCCAGTCGAGGTTTGGATTTGGTAAATCTTGATCTATAATGAAAATATGCACTCATTTAGTCACTAATTAGGATTAAACAATCATAAATTCACACCTTTGGAAAAATGACTATTTTGCCCTTAGACTTTGACAAAATGACCATTTTACCCCTATGCTCGAAAATCAATTTTTATCGAATTTATTTGTATTTCAAGCCTAGATAAAATCTTTTTACTGCTATAGCAATCCCAAATTCTCAATATTTTACACACTTAACACCTATTTTGCAACTTGTGCAAAATAGTTCCTTTAGGTGTTTTCATGCCAACACCTTTCACAAAAGTTGTTCCAAACCCATCTAGGACTCATATTCTTCCATAAAAACTCAATAAACATCAAAAATGCATCCATGGAAAAACTCTAAACTCTTAACCATTTTGCAAGATATTACTCTCATTTGAAAGCCCATGCTTCAAGGGCCTCAAAAATGCAAAAATCATCAACAAAGGGTGTAAGAATCACTTTACTTGTGAGGCTTATTATTGCTGAAATTTTTGAAGCTTTTAAACCCCAATAATGGCTGATATTTTCGGTGGAGAGAAGAAAAAAAATGAAGAAGAAATGGCTTTTGTTTTATTTAATCAAAACTAGTTAAATTTGATGACCTCACCACACCTAACTATGTCAATCTTGTCTCCCCTCACACCATGGCCAGCTAGGCTATTCACAAGGGTCTAATTTCCCTTTAAATACCCTAAATTTAATTTCTCTAGCTATTTAACACAATTGGGTACTAAAATACAACTTTTACCTTTTATGCGATTTAGTCCTTTTTCGCAATCGGGCTTGAAAACATTAAAATTAGCTCACAAATTCTTCATGCACTAATAAAATCATACTATAACCTCATAAAAATGATAAAAAAATAATTTTCTAACTACGGATTTGTGGTCCCGAGACCACTGTTCCGACTAGGCCCTAAATTGGGCTGTTACACATAAATTCAACCATAATTAAGCCATACCACATGGCTAAATATACACTCCACAAAACATATTCAAAAACCTCTAGCCTATACATGTCATACTCCAATATTTACACTTTCAAAATGTACCAAAATAGAGTTAGATAGTGTGGTGATGATCCTCGATGATCCCCGAGCTCCGAGTAGCTTCGATATCTATAAAATAATGCAAACACATACAAAGTAAGCTTTCAAAAGCTTAGTAAGACATATACAAATAAACGTAACAAATAATAAAAATCTAGATCCATTCATTCAATAATTCAATGCAAAATACATTCACATAACCATATATCTCTTATAGTTCATTTGAACATGATTCACATATATATATCATAACTCATTCTCATAGCAACTCATACTTATATCATATGTTCACCAAGATACATATACTTACCTTTCATTCTCAAACATGGTATAGAATTCAAACATACCTAGATCGAATACAAATTCACATAGTCATTCATTTTCTCAGAATGTCCGTTAAACCGTTCGGAATTAATAAGGATACTCAGATAGCTCGGAAAGCTCGTACAATGCCAACGTCCCAGACGTGGTCTTACATGTAATCAAATATCGATGCCACTGTCCCAGACAGGGGCTTACATGAAATCAAATACGATGCCAATGTCCCAGACATGGTCTTACACGTAAATCATAAGTCGATGCCAACATCCCAGACGTGGTCTTACACGAAAACACATATTGGATCCTATGTCATGACATATGTATCCTAACTATTCCTATGGTTTGTACGGGGCTTTTCAGACGTCGAAACACTGTCGATGCTTTCACAAGTTCACATATTCATCTTCCAAAGTCATTCATTTTATTTCAATAGCATATAAACATAATTAAATTGATTCAAATACATTTATCTGTATATCGACTTACCTCGTACGGATTTGAACGAATGGAGTCGACTACTCAACGACTTTCAACTTCCCTCAATCTAATTTTTTTTCTTTTGTTCTTGATCTATATAAATTAAAATTTGAATTATTCAATCACATACTCATTCAAATAAATCCATATATACATATTTAGGGCATTTTACAAATTAGCCCTCACATTTACACATTTTTACATTTTAATCTCTAATTCATAAAATCACAAAATACACAAAATTTTCATATAACCATGTTTAGCCGAATTTTCATAGTATTCATATAAGTCCATATGTTTTATTTATTTCACATTTTAGTCCCTCAAAATCTCATTTTCACAATTTAGCCGAAATTACTCAAATTTACCAAAAATTCAAAGACAAAATATGTTAACCCAATACATATCTTTTATTTTCCATCAACTAACTTCACAAAGCCCATAAAAGCATCAACGACATAATTCAAAATCATCAAAAAAAAAATCAGAAATTGAGACATGGGTTTGATAGAATACAAATCAACAATCACAAAAATATAGAAATTATCGAAAACAAATCAAGAACCACATACAAATTAGCCAAGATAAGTGTCGAATGCTTGAAGGCTTAGAAACCTTTATTTCTTTTCTTGGTTTCGGTCAAAAAGATGAAAATAAGATGAACATTTGATTTTGTTTTATTTTAACTATCATTTAATTAACAAATTACTTAAGTAACCTTATTAATTTCATATAAAAATCCACTAACTCATGTCCAACCATGTCAATTCATGAATTCAATGGTCCATTTACAACATAAGGACCTCTCATTTACAAATACATAGCAAATAAACACTTTAGCAAATAGAAGGCCACTTTTACATTTTACGCGATTAGGTCCTTTTATCAAATTGAGCACACAAACGATTAAATTTTCATACGAAATTTTCACACATACTAATTCACATATAATAAGCACGGAAAATAATATTAAAATATTTTTTACTCGAATTTGTGGTCCCAAAACCACTATTTTGACTAGGGTCTAAACCTGGCTGTTACACCAAACTTGGGACCTCATTAAATTTCCATGCTTTCTCATATTTGTTTTAACCATTAGGATTTTTCCTCATTCTTGAAATAATTTTGCAATATTTATTTTAAAAATAAGGCATGTCACATACTAGGTTTTAAGGCAAAATTTGCAAAATAATAAAAATGATATGAGAGAAGGGATTTGAATTTAGGTCTCAAGAAACGTTTCACTAACACTAACCAACAAACCAATACCTCATTTATTTCCTAAAATTGCATAGATAATCTCAAAAATTAAGGCATGGCCACTCTCTCTCGATTCATAAACCCGATTCTACTAACCCCCAATTTTTAGGATGTTACATCTATGCTTCACGTGTGATAACTCCTGATGAGGTTGAATTACAGTCTAATTTTTCGTACAGTGAAGAACCCACCAAAGTATTAGTTTGGGAAGTAAAAGAACTATGGAATAAATTAGTACCATTAGAGAAAATTTTGTGGAACTGTCATGGTATAAAGGAAACTACGTGGGAAACAGAAAAAATCAATAAGATTACAGTACTTGAACCATTTTCTTAGGTAAAAATTTCGAGGACGAAATTTCCTAATAGGGGAGAGTTTTAATAGCCCATTTTTCAGTGGTGTCGGAAACAATGATTTTGGGACCACAATTCCTATGAGAGAGTTGGTCAGTTGGTCAAGGTACAAGTGGTGCATACTGAAAGTTAAGTGATTTGAAAAATGAGATATTGGGACTACGTTTTCATAAATCGAGCTTTAAAATATTATTATTGAATATTTATAGAACTATTATATAGGTTAATTAAAGTTTGGTCCAAAAATTTTAGTGTTTAAATAGCTAAATAAGGAAAAATAACTAAATCATAAAAATTGTAAAAGTTAACCAGTATTGATTTTTATTAGTTGAATGGCTTAATTAATGATCGTGCAAGATAATATAACATAACATTAGCAATTTGACATAATGCACAAAAACTCAATGTCTAACCAAAACGTATCTTATAATGTCAACCAATTCTATAATCATATACACATGAGAATATACATATATCAAATGGAAAACCAATTCATTTAGCATTGCAATAGAAGTGATCAATTCCATTTACATGCCAAACACCTATATTAAAGCCTTTTTAACATTTAATATTAATCATGAATCAAACATTTATATCATAAACATTATGACATTCAATTCCATGTTCATTCCACATCAATAAACCATTTACAAATCATTCAAATCTTTTTCTAGAGTCTACTGACTCATTCGTATTAATTTCAGCCCCCAAGACTCATTTTCAATTGATTCACATAGAATTTCACATACTTCCTTTATATAATCCATATGTATATACACAATTGATACTATAGCATTATACTATTTCATTTTGATTCCTTTTATCACATTTACAATTTATAACTCCTATTAACCTGACTGAAAATCGTACAGATACACGAATCATCCAACCAACATACCAATTGACACCAAAGTGCATCATCGAATAAACCAAAATAAGGGAAACTAGCACATATAGTGCATAATGGCGTATGAAATACATCTTGGTGCATAAATCACATACTAGCACATGAAGTGCATCTTGGCGCACGAAGTGCTTCCTGGCGCATAACCTATACACAATCCAATTCTGTGACATGCCAACTATATTCGACTTAACTCGATTAGCTAATAGGGTACCAACATTCCATTCTCATTATATGATCTGATTCATTTATTATATTGCATTAAATTTCATAATTCCAATTCGGTTCATCATCAATACTCGTGTATTCACTTCATATAACATTTTTCCATTCATTTTTCCATATCACCTATCATATTTCAACTAATTCATGCTACTTTATATTCTATTCAATTCAGTCCACAAATCTCAATATTTAGTATCAATTATAGCAATTCAATTCATAAGATCAATATAATATATATACTCACCTTGATTTCCAATCATGCAATTAACATGTATATGCAAGCAAATAAAACAATCCCGAATCATAAAAGTATAAAACGAGATTTCATGTCACTTATTGACAACTTTCACTTTTCCTTTCCCTTTCGATAGATCGACATTTTCTTTAGCTACATATAGTCATACAACAATAAACAATATCAATTTTCATCCAATTCACAATTGAATACAAAGACAAACATATTTTACATTTTATTTAATTTAGTCCTTAAACCTAGGACAAGCATAACTTTCAGTATAAAGCTTCAGATTAAAATTTGATTTCATATTTACTAATTAGGGACCTTCTGCTTTCTATTCCTAGCATAACTTAATAACATGTTATCATTTTATTCATTTTGGTCACTAATATAACAAAGCTAATGATCAAGCTTGTGAAGCTTTACAATTTAATCATTCTCATAGTCTAAGCTTCAAGTTCTCAACAATGATAAAAAAAATCTATAAAAACCAAAGAAAAATTGCTAAGAACTTACTTAAAATTGATAGTCGAATGTCAAATAGGCTTTTGGAAGTTCTCTTCTCTACTTAGCTATGGTGGACGGTAATGAAAGGATAAAGATGGTGGTTTCATCCACTAACTTTCCTTCTTATACTAAGATTAATTTATAATTAAGATTAGTTAATTAGTTTAATCATGGTTTAACTTAATTTAATTACCATTAACTAATTCTAATGTTAATTACCATCATCATCCACTATCTTCTATTGCAAATTAGTTTAATAACCATTTTACCCCCTTTGGATAATTTTCATCTAAGTCCCAAGCTGTTTCCTAATTAAAACTCTATAGCAATTGGATTTTTACAATTTAGTCTCTAAGCATTAATTAATCACATTTTCGGCTAAATTATTTAACCGAATTTCAATATATCAATATACTAACTCTATAAATATCCTTATTTAATATTTACGGACTCGATATATAGAAATGAAGTTCTGAAATGGCATTTTCTGACAGCATTGAAAACTAGGTCATTACAGCCATCCATTTGATGCTTAACTTGTTCCATATCATTCATATCCTCATCTGATTCTATTGTAGCATCTTCCTTACCCATGACCATTTTTTCATATCTACCTGATACATGCACGAATAGGGTGAAATTTATTAAATTCCATTCACCAAAGTTGCCAATTTTCAAGCTTGGGAAATTAGCAAACTTACGACAACTTTTTGGATGGGGTCCTAGCATTTCTAGGTTGAGATGTCTTCATGAAGCTCAAATCTCTATCTCTTAGCTTTGAAACGCACTTTGAATCACTCGATTTTAAGTTTGAGAGCTTAAGTTATGACCATTTTAGTGAAGATTACGCGAACAGAATTTTTGGACGGGATTATGATGAAAATTACGAGTTTCAGGATTTTAATTTGAGTTTCAATCATATTGGTTTTGGGTTTTAGGTTTAATTTTTATTATATATGAGCCCAATATTGTACTTATCAGCTCTTATTATTTTATTAATCCAAATTTTATTATTATTAAGTATTTTAAGTTATTTAGGAGTTTTATGTAAACAAGAAAGTTTAGTTTAAAATTACTTCTTGTTTAGATTAATTAGAGTTCTAGTATACTTAAGAGTTTTATTTAGATTTATTTAGCTAGCCTATATAGAAGCTTTTTCATTGTTCATTAAGAACAGTTGTTTTCATTAATAAAGTTTTCAACTCTGGGAGTTTGTTTCTTTGTGCAAGATTTCTTTCTTGTGATTTTTAGGAGTAGTTTTCTTTTCGATTTTCTTTAAAGTCATTCTTCACCCTTCAATTTACCAAGTATTATTTTTGGAAGGTTGATTAGAGTTATTAATTGAGTTTGTTGGGATTTATATCTTAAAGCGTTCAATTGGACATTTATCATTCTATCCATAATATTCATCGGTTTACTCGTTCATCTTCCACTTTGTTCTTTTTTAATTTCTATTTCTTATTTATTTATGATTTTTATTTTTTTATTCTCAAATTTCTTTTTTTATTATTTTTGTTTTCTTTATTACAAAATTTGTTTATTTCTTTGTGTTCTTATAAATTGATTTCCAGCAAACAACCTCAAAATAATTTTTTTCTTTTTACCCAGAAAGTTTTCAAAAAAAATATTTTTCAGTGGGTAAACGCTTTTCAAATAATCTGAAATTTTAAATACTATTTCTTGGCACTATTTTAGATTATAAAAACATATTTCCCACATAAAAAGTGATTGAAAAATACAAAAAAAAAGGAAAAAAATGAACAAATATTTTGTGGGTTGAATTTTGTGCCAAAATTTTTCATATTAGATTTACATTATTTGAGGAGAATCTAGTTCAAATTTCTTGATTTTTTGAAATCAAGAACACCTCAAACAGAAAAATTCAAGTTGTTTTCTATTATTTCGAGTTTTCGGTTGAGTAGTTTATTTTCTTTGATTCTAACATTTGGGTTTCTTTTGTTTTAGCTTTTCTTATTCTATTACGCATTCTAACACATTTTCGTTTCTTGTGTTAATAGGTACGAAAAGAGTTGCCTCTCTTTTCTCTGCGCAACTTACTTCCTTTAGAGTCGAGTTTTTCTTTGGCTTCTTAGAGCCTTAGGTTGACTTTATTAGAGAGTGATCCCACATCTTTTTGAATATTATTGAGTTTGATTACCCTTTAAAAGTTACAAGTGAGAAAATCTTAATTTCTTTTCTTTGTCTCTTAGAGTTTTTTTTTATTGCGAGTGTATAATGGTGAATTTTAATTTTCTTTGATCAACTTTTTTTTTCGAGTATTTTCATTTCAGCCTCTAATAATGATATGAAGACATAGCATGGAAGAGGTTTTAGAATCTCCTACTGATGGGGATGATTTGCTTGAGTCCCATTATCTTGTAGTGCAGCAATCCTTTAGCATTCAAGTAAGGGACAATTCGGACCAAGTGTAAAAGGCTAACATCTTCTACTCGAGGTGTTTGATTCAAGGAAATTTGTGTTCTTTTATTGTTGATAGTGGTAGTTGTGCCAAGTTCTGAGTAGCTTTTTAGTGGATACTTTATCTTTACCTTGTCAAAATCATCCTAAGCCATATCACTTACAATGGCTTGACAAAAGTTCAAAAGTTAAGGTAGTTAAACAGTCCTTAATTGAATTCAAAATTGGGAATTATTCTAACGAGTTTTGGTGTGATGTAGTTCCCATGTATGCCATCCTTTTGCTTCTTAAAAGACCATGGCAATATGATCGTGATGTGGTATACCATGGCAAATTGAACCGTTACTCCCTTGTGTTTAAAGGAAAAAAGTACACTTTAGCCCTTTTGGAGCCCAAAGATGTGTATAAGGACCAATTGAAAATGATGAAATTCTCTGCGATGGTTAAGGGGAAAGAAAAAATTGAAAAGACAGAGTGAAAAGAGACCTTGAGTGATAAAAGTCTACTTGATGGTTCACTTTTGGTGAGTGAAAATAAAATGAGGTAAAATTGGAGAGTTTTCAAATGGGAAAATAAAATGAAAAGCAAGAAAATATCCATGCAAAAGTGAGGAATGATTATGTTTTCACTAACCATAACTCGAATTTATTTAATGGTGTTTCCTTGTTACTGTAATGACCCGAAAGTCAAAGGTGTAGGGAAACATACCCTCGGGACCCCATTTTTGCGAACTGGGATCGTAAATATTTATTATTTTATTTATTTATTCACATTATAATTGAATTGAATGATAGTTAGATAATTTCAATTATTAGTGTTTAAAATTAAGTATAAAGACTAAATTAAGTGGGTGATTAAAATACTAATTATTATTAAATTTCAAAGTGGGATTAGATTAAGGGACTTATTAAATAAATAGACTAATATTTATATGGGTTTTGGTAGTGGATGATTATGAGGGTATTATATATATGATATGTATGTTAATTATATTGAAACAATTAAGTTAGTAAATAATACTAGAATAAAATAAAAAGAAAATGATAATGATAATAAAATAAAATAAACAAATAGCTTAGTGGGGGAAGAGAAAAACAAATTTAAGTTTCATTATTTCTTGTATACCAAACTTGGGAGGGGGGGAGAAGCATTTTTAGCCTTAATATTTAACCTTGGGAACTCAAATTGATCAAGAAACGAGTAAAGGGGTTGCTAACCGAGGGAAGGAGAAAGTTGTCGATTAATCAACCTTGATCACTAGAAACTATCGTATATTCGGTAAGTTTGTAGTCTTGAACTCGAACTCTATTTATTTAATTTAAATACTTAATTATTACTTTGATATCTTAATTATATTTTTATATATGCAAATGATTAAATTATGAAATGAGAAATTGTGAATTATATATATGAAATGTGGCATTATGAAATGAACCAATGAATGATTAGAATTTAAATTTCTTGAATGAAATATTATGGAATTATATTGAATGTTATGAAATTTGATCATGGGATATAGCATAATTGATTAATGCGAAAGATTAATTATGAATTGATGGAATGTGGAATTATTCAATCAAAATTGTCAGTTTACCTAAATAGCGTTGGGCGTAACTCATCGTTGGTACATCCAACTAGTGCAGTGCACAATTATTGTCTGTTATCCGACTAGTGCTGGGTGTAATCTTTGTCAATTTATTTGACTAGTGCTAGGCACATCATTATATTTATCAGTTTATTGGACTAGCGCTGGGTGCAACCTTTGTCAGTTTATTTGATTAGTGATGGGCACGCCATTATATTTGTCGGTTTACCAAGCTAGTGCTAGGCATAACTTTCATCGATTCATTCTACTAGTGTTGGGCACATCTATCGTCGGTTATCCGACTAGTGCTGGGCACAAATCTCTGCTACGTTTTATTCGTTAGGCACTGGGTGTCATCCACTAAATGAAGCGAACAAATCAAGTATAATCAAAGCATTGAAGAAGATTGGTAAATGAAAATTATTAAGAAATATATATATATATATATAATTATGTATACTCGAGTTGAATTCAAAGATAAACAAATTGGATTAAGCTTTATATGAATTAATTTATGAAATGATGGTTGTAACGCCCCCACGCCCGAGACCGTCAGCGGAGTCGAGTATGAGGTGTTACTAAGCTTAATTTAACATTTTTAGAACTTTGGATTATTTGTTTCTACATTCACAGCTTTTAAGCTACTTGCGTCACAGTCACAATAAAAATCATTTCTCGAGTTACAAAACTCGAAATCAAGATCCGTAAATTTTCCTTGAATCTAGACTCATATACCTATCTACTAATTTTTTTCTAGAATTTTTGGTTGAGCCAATTAGTACAGTTTATTAGTTAAAGTTACCCCTGTTTTAGGACTTGACTGGTTTGACCTCTATTTACTACGAACCACATTTCTCTCTGTAAAAAAAAATTCATATGACTATGAGGTTTATTTCTAATAAAACTAGACTCAATAAGGATTCTTAGGATATAAAATACACCACTTAATTATATCTTTAAAATTTATGGTGAATTTCTAAAATTGGAACAGGGGATTCAGAAACCGCTATGACCCTGTTTCACTAAAATTCAAATATCTTTTAACATATAATTCCTTTACCTGTTTCATTTGTTTCATGTGAAACTAGACATAATAATCTTCAATTTGATATGTATTCCATCACCAAATTCAATTTATATGATTTTTAGTAAATTTTCAAACTCGCGTCAATGTTGCTACAGTATTCTGTTTATGGCAAATTTCATCCCTTTTATGAGTTTTTATGCACTAAGTATCTTAATAATTTTCCTTAACATCAAACATAATCTAAACTAACCATTTTCATAATTTATCATTATCAAACATTTTCTCAACCATTCCATCACCATATCATAAGATCATTTACACAAAATAGGTATATTGCTATACATGCTATACTTAAATTTACAAGCCATTTACCAAAAGTCTTCTGGATAGTGTGACTGAGCCTTCGACCTATCCCGACTCCTGAGCTGGCTTGTCCAAAACTACAATGAGTAAGAAGGAGGGAGTAAGCATAAATTGTAACATCCCGAAATAGGGCCTAAACGGAATAGTGGTTGCGAAACCACAAATCCGAGGTAGAAAAATTTATTTTATTATTATTTTGAGGTCTATGATATGTTTGCATGATTGTGTGAAAAGTTCGTGAAGAAATTCTATGCATAAAGTACTTAATTTGAAATTAGGGACTAAATTGAATAAATTGCAAAACTTGTGTTCTAGAAGTATTTTGCATAAAATTGAATTAGAATATTAATTAGGAGGTCTTAAATAGCAATTTGACCAATTTTAAGTTCATGGACAAAATTAGGACATGGAAGGAATTTTGAAAGTTTAGTAGTAAGGGCATTTTGGTCATTTAGGGGTAAAATGAATTAAAATACAAAATTAAAAGCCAATTTTGCTCATCTTCTTCATGGAGGCCGAAATTAGCATGGGAAAACCCTTTTCAAGCTCAATAGTAAGTGATTCCAAGCCCCGTTTTAATGTTCTTTACGTTTTTGGAATCCCATTAGCTCGATTAAGCTTATGCTAGTAATAATTCAACCTAGGGTTCATATTTGGAAAAATACCCATAGGTGAAATGTGTTTATTTTGATGTTTTATGATAGAATATGAGGTTTTAAATTATGTTAGACAACTTGTACTACTCGGTTTTAAGCAAAAACGAGTAAAAGGACTTAATTGGTAAAAATACCTAATAGTCATAAGTGCTTGTTAGAGTATGAATTTGATGCTGCCATAGAAGGGAAAAACGACCAGCATGTCATGAAACATAAGAAAATAGGCTGAAGTTTAATTTATGAGCTTTGGGGCAAAAGTGTAAATATGCAAAAGTTTAGGGGCAAAATTGTAATTTTGCCAAAATATGATTTTGGGTCAATTTGAATAATTTGAGTCCTAATTAGACTATATTTTAAATGATAGAGCAAGGAAAACTAAAATTCAAGCTAAAATGGAGAAAATACCAAGTTGTGGACGAAATGGTAAAAGTAGCTATTTTTGCATACGAGGTAAGTTTACAGTAAATAAATGCAATATTCTTTTATTTTACATTATTATTGTCAATTTCCAGCATTTATATACTTATTTTATGAGAATATTTAAAGTCAAATTAAAGGCGAAGTGACATAGAAAAAGTATTAGGAAGCCCCGTTTGAACCTTAGGAATGTTAGGATATTGGGGTTGACAGGACAGGACAGGACAGGAATGAGCCATGTAAGTCCATATCAGATATATGGCTTTGGAGACAGGAATGAGCCATGTAAGCCCATATTATATATATATGGCATTGGAGACAGGAATAATTCATGTAAGTCCATGTCGAAGACATGGCATTGGCATGATATTGATCGACAGGAACGACCCCAGTATCCTTAGTATTTCGAGTGGTTCAATGGGTCATTGTACACTTTAAATTACAGTGAATTATCAGCAAAAGGGAAGGTAGATTATATTTATGAATAGTGAAAGGTCAGGTAAGAAAGAAGGTAAGTAAGTAAAGAAGAAGGTAGAAAATGAGAAGTAAAGAAAGTTTATGAGGCTAGGTGACATTATGCATAATCATTCATTAAGCTGAATGTTGTAATTTATTTGCTTGTAAGCTTACTAAGCCTAGTGCTTACTCTCTTTATTTTCTTTTTCTTATAGTTTTTATCAAGCCACTCGGGGATCGAAGGAAACGTCGGAGACCCGATCACACTATCGAAGAAATCACATTGGTATAGTTAGACGTTTAGTTTTGTGTATGGCATGTATAGGAACTTGGTTTCTTTTGATATGATATGATCAATGAATGATGTGTAAATACTTGCTAGAGATTAGCTAATAAAAATAGCCGATGATATGCATGTTTATTAATATGTATGATTGAATGGTGATTATCACATGAAAGTTATGAAAAATGTGAAAGTAACCTAAAAACAGATTCAAACAACAGAAATGATGTGACTTTGAAAAATCACTAAAAATTGTATAAACATATTTTTAAGATGAATAATATATGAAATTAAAGCCTATTATGTCCATTTTCTTATGGAATAAGAAAAACAGGTAAAGAAATTATATTTTATGAGATATCTGAGTTTTAGTGAAACAGGGGCAAAGAAATTTCTAGATCCCCTGTTTCAACTTTGGAAATTCACCATAAATTGTACAAAAGTAATTAGGTGGTGTAACTTATATGGTTAGAATCCTTATTGAATCTAGTTTTAATAGGAACAAACGGTATAGTTATATTAATTTTGTATAGGGAGAAAAGTGGTTCGTAGTAAGTAGAGGTCAGTGTAGTCAAATTCTGAAACAGGGGTAACTTTAACTAATAAACTGTACTAATTGGCTAAGTCAAAAATTCTAGAAAAAAATTAGTGGATAGATATATGAGTCTAGTTTCAGAAAAAAATTACGGATCTAAATTTTGAGTTTCAGAACTCAAGATATGAATTTTTAGGCGACTACAACGCAGAATGACAGCACATTCCGAAAAGTTTAAATAAACAATTTTAAAACTATTTAAGTGATAGATTAAGTTTAGTAATGCCTCGTGCTCGATTTTGGCAACAGTCTCGGGTAAGGGGTGTTACATTTATTGGTATCAGAGCAGGTTTAGTCGGTTCTCGGAACAGTTAGTGTGAGTAAAATTCTAGCTATACATGCCATACCTGTATTTTGATAGTGTGACGACTCCTGACGATTTTAAATATTTTGTTTTATAGTAATGGATCCCAAGCGAGCTGGTGATGATGATGTAGAAAGTAATGCGCCTGCTCCCGCGGAAGGGGTAGCGCCATCTGAGAATAGGCGATGAATGATTAATCGGGAGGAGTGACTCGAGAAGCTCTCTTCCAAGCCTTGAATAATTGGTTTGCCGAGTTCGTTAAATGCGAATCCGGTAGTTAGACCTCCACCCCCTCATGACTCTCGGGCTACCCATGTAGCTCAAGCTTCCCACTCACAGTACAATGATAAGAGAAAAGCCACCAGCTGATAGAATCGGAAACAAGGGCGAGAAAGAGTTCCGAGCAACAAAACATGATGATGCAGAAAGAGCAAAATTTTGGTTAGAAAATACTATCGAGTCTTTGATGAATTATCTTGTACACCCGAGGAATGTATGAAATGTGTAATATCACTTCTTAGAGACTTAGCCTACTACTAGTAGAAGACACTTGTATCAGTTGTACCAAAGGAGAGGATCACTTGGGATTTCTTTCAGGGAGAATTTCGTAAAAAAGTACATCATCGGGGTTTATTGACCGAGAAGAGAAAGGAATTCTGAATTGAAACAAGGAAGCTACTGTGTTCTCCAAGATAGATTTGAGATCCTGATACTATCGATTTATGAGTTAAAGAGTCGATGTCCCAAGAGATCTTTTTCCCTGACTAGGTATGGTCATTATGAGTTCCTTGTGATGCCATTTGGCTTGACTAATGCTCCTGCCATTTTCATGGACTTAATGAACCGAATTTTCGGACCGTACTTGGATAAGTTTGTAGTTGTGTTCATTGATGATATCTTGATTTATTCTCATGATGAGACCGAGCATGCGAGCATTTGAGAAACGATTTCTGATTCTCGAGAGATAATCGGTTTGTATGCCAAGTTTAGCAAAAGTGAGTTCTGGTTACGAGAAGTTGGTTTTCTTGGACATATTGTTTCAATTGAAGGTATTAAGGTTGATCCGAGCAAGATTTCAGCCATTGTTGATTGGAAGCCTCCTAGAAATGTATCGAAAGTTAGAAGTTTTCTTGGTCTTGCTTGGATATTGTAGAGGATTTTCCATGATAGCTACCCCGTTGACAAGATTGCTTGCGAAAAGGATATCAAGTTTGAATGGACTGAGAAGTGTGAACAGAGTTTTGACAAGTTAAAAGCATTATTGACTAAAGCTCCTATTTTAGTACAACTAGAACCAGGTAAGGAGTTTGTGATTTACAATGATGCGTCCATGAATGGACTTGGTTGTATACTTATGTAGGAAGGGAAGGTAATTGCTTATGCCTTTAGACAGCTAAAGCCACATGAGAAGAACTATCCGATACATGATTTAGAGCTAGCTACCATTATTTTTGCGTTGAAGATTTGGAGACATCATTTGCACGGTGAGAAGTGCCACATATTCACTGATCACAAAAGTTTGAAATTGAAGCAAAGAAGATGGCTAGAGTTGATTAAAGATTATGAGCTAGTGATTGATTATCACCCGGGTATGTGTGTACAGAAGAATGATGAGCTTATTCGAAAGATCTTACAGAAGCACATAGTAGTTTTTGTCTATTCATCCGGTAGTACAAAGATGTATAATGATTTGAAGAAATGTCTTGGTGGGTAGGAATGAAAAGGGACATTTGAGTTTGTTTCTAGATGCTTGATCCATCAAACAGGATTGCCATTTACATCGAGAAAGAAAGATGCAGTATGGGTTATGATTGATAAGTTAACGAAGTCGGCTCATTTTATCCCAGTTCGTATGGATTTTTCACTTGACAAGTTGGCCGAGTTGTATATTTCAGAGATAGTCAGACTACATGGGGTAGACGAGGCTACATGGGAACTCGAAGAGGCTATGTGAAAACAGTACCCAAATCTCTTCACAGGTAAGATTTTCGGGGACGAAAATCCCTAAAGGGGGGGAGAAATGTAACATCCCGAAATAGGGCCTAAACGGAACAGTGGTTGCGAAACCACAAATCCGAGGTAGAAAAATTTATTTTATTATTATTTTGAGGTCTATGATATGTTTGCATGATTGTGTGAAAAGTTCGTGAAGAAATTCTATGCATAAAGTACTTAATTTGAAATTAGGGACTAAATTGAATAAATTGCAAAACTTGTGTTCTAGAAGTATTTTGTATAAAATTGAATTAGAATATTAATTAGGAGGTCTTAAATAGCAATTTGACCAATTTTAAGTTCATGGACAAAATTAGGACATGGAAGGAATTTTTGAAAGTTTAGTAGTAAGGGCATTTTGGTCATTTAGGGGTAAAATGAATTAAAATACAAAATTAAAAGCCAATTTTGCTCATCTTCTTCATGGAGGCCGAAATTAGCATGGGGAAAACCCTTTTCCAAGCTCAATAGTAAGTGATTCCAAGCCCCGTTTTTAATGTTCTTTACGTTTTTGGAATCCCGGTAGCTCGATTAAGCTTATGCTAGTAATAATTCAACCTAGGGTTCATATTTGGAAAAATACCCATAGGTGAAATGTGTTTATTTTGATGTTTTATGATAGAATATGAGGTTTTAAATTATGTTAGACAACTTGTACTACTCGGTTTTAAGCAAAAACGAGTAAAAGGACTTAATTGGTAAAAATACCTAATAGTCATAAGTGCTTGTTAGAGTATGAATTTGATGCTGCCATAGAAGGGAAAAACGACCAGCATGTCATGAAACATAAGAAAATAGGCTGAAGTTTAATTTATGAGCTTTGGGGCAAAAGTGTAAATATGCAAAAGTTTAGGGGCAAAATTGTAATTTTTCCAAAATATGATTTTGGGTCAATTTGAATAATTTGAGTCCTAATTAGACTATATTTTAAATGATAGAGCAAGGAAAACTAAAATTCAAGCTAAAATGGAGAAAATACCAAGTTGTGGACGAAATGGTAAAAGTAGCTATTTTTGCATACGAGGTAAGTTTACAAAGAAATAAATGCAATATTCTTTTATTTTACATTATTATTGTCAATTTCAGCATTTATATACTTATTTTATGAGAATATTTAAAGTCAAATTAAAGGCGAAGTGACAGAGAAAAAGTATTAGGAAGCCCTGTTTGAACCTTAGAATGTTAGGATATTGGGGTTGACAGGACGGACGACAGAGACAGAATGAGCCATGTAAGTCCATATCGATATATATGGCTTTGGAGACAGGAATGAGCCATGTAAGCCCATATTATATATATATGGCATTGGAGACAGGAATAATTCATGTAAGTCCATGTCGAAGACATGGCATTGGCATGATATTGATCGATAGGAACGACCCCCAAGATCCTTAGTATTCCGAGTGGTTCAATGGGTCATTGTACACTTTAAATTACAGTGAATTATCAGCAAAAGGGAAGGTAGATTATATTTATGAATAGTGAAAGGTCAGGTAAGAAAGAAGGTAAGTAAGTAAAGAAGAAGGTAGAAAATGAGAAGTAAAGAAAGTTTATGAGGCTAGGTGACATTATGCATAATCATTCATTATCTTTGAATGTTGTAATTTATTTGCTTGTAAACTTACTAAGCCTAGTGCTTACTCTCTTTATTTTTTTTTTCTTATAGTTTTTATCAAGCCACTCGGGGATCGAAGGAAACGTCGGAGACCCGATCACACTATCGAAGAAATCACATTGGTATAGTTAGACGTTTAGTTTTGTGTATGGCATGTATAGGAACTTGGTTTCTTTTGATATGATATGATCAATGAATGATGTGTAAATACTTGCTAGAGATTAGCTAATAAAAATAGCCGATGATATGCATGTTTATTAATATGTATGATTGAATGGTGATTATCACATGAAAGTTATGAAAAATGTGAAAGTAACCTAAAAACAGATTCAAACAACAGAAATGATGTGAATTTGAAAAATCACTGAAAATTGTATAAACATATTTTTAAGATGAATAATATATGAAATTAAAGCCTATTATGTCTATTTTCTTATGGAATAAGAAAAACAGGTAAAGAAATTATATTTTATGAGATATCTGAGTTTTAGTGAAACAGGGTCAGAGAAATTTCTAGATCCCCTGTTTCAACTTTGGAAATTCACCATAAATTGTACAAAAGTAATTAGGTGGTGTAATTTATATGGTTAGAATCCTTATTGAATCTAGTTTTAATAGGAACAAACGGTATAGTTATATTAATTTTTTATAGGGAGAAAAGTGGTTCGTAGTAAGTAGAGGTCAGTGCAGTCAAATTCTGAAACAGGGGTAACTTTAACTAATAAACTGTACTAATTGGCTAAGTCAAAAATTCTAGAAAAAAATTAGTGGATAGATATATGAGTCTAGTTTCAGAAAAAAATTACGGATCTAAATTTTGAGTTTCAGAACTCAAGATATGAATTTTTAGGCGACTACAACGCAGAATGACAGCACATTCTGAAAAGTTTAAATAAACAATTTTAAAACTATTTAAGTGATAGATTAAGTTTAGTAATGCCTCGTGCTCGATTTTGGCAACAGTCTCGGGTAAGGGGTGTTACATAAATGCTTAGTAAGTTCATATGCAAATAATAAGTAACATAACAAACGGTCATACCAATCAACATTAGCATGCATCACTAAAACACATATCACATTTCTAATCTTTTTTTTTTTTATCATCTTATTGCCTTATCGTGATTGTACCAATACTCAACCCGAGGGTTAAATACATACCTGTCCAAAATATCCATTTCACATCACTTACCAATACGTCTCTTTACATCTCGAATATTCCTCCATTTGAGTATAACTTTACCCGTTGAACACATCGGAATATAATTCGGATACATGGATAACTTGCACATAAGTGCCATATATGCAATCAAGCAATCATGTAACCCGCCCATAAGCGAACTCTCGACTCAACTCAACGAGCTCGGGCGTTCGCATCCATAAGTGAACTCGGACTCAACTCAACGAGCTCGGATGCCTAGTTACATCTCACGAACTCGGACTCAACTCAACGAGTTCGGATGCTCAACCATCCTAGTGACATGTCACTTGTATCCTAATCTATTCCTAAGGTTCGAACGGGATTTTCCTCGAACACTTATCCTTGCCGCCTTCCATAGAATGCCGATCCGATACTCGATAGTATTTCACATTTTCCAAGTATATCACATAATTTACATATTATTTGAAATTAACCACAAAGCATACATTTCATAATAAAATTCAGCATCACATATATTTAACATCAATAACTTAAAAATAACAATTATGCTACATTATTTACACATGAACTTACCTTGGTACCAAAATACAAAGATTTTGCAATTTAGTCCACAATCTTTTCTTTTCCTCGATTGAGGTCGATTCCACGTCTTTCTTGATCTAAAATAACACATTTAGCTTATTTAATACTCACATTATCAAATTAATCCTTAACTCAAATTTTGGCAAAAATTACAATTTTACCCCTAAACTTTTACATATTTACATTTTTGCCCCTAGGCTCAAGGATTAAACTTTATTCCTTATTCTTATGTTTTACAACATGCTGATCACTTTTCTCTTCTATGGCAACATCAAATTCTCACTCTAACATGTACTTGTGACTATTAGGTATTTTTACCGATTAAGCCCTTTACTCTGCGTTTTGCTTAAAATCGAGTAGTACAAGTTGTCTAACATAATTTAAAACTCCATATTCTATCATAAAACATCAAAATACACAAATTTCACCTATGGGTATTTTTCCAAATATAAACCCTAGGTTAAATTATTGCTAACATAAGCTTAATCGAGTTATCGGGATCTCAAAAACGTAAAGAACATTAAAAACGGGGCTTGGAATCACTTACTATGGAGCTTGGAAGATTGAAACAAACCCTAGCTATGGAGAACCCTTGAAATTTCGGCCTAATGAAGAAGATGGACAAAAATTGGCTTTTAATTTTGTTTTTAATTCATTTTAATAACTAAATGACCAAAATGCCCTTACTACTAAACTTTCCAAAAATTCCTTCCATGTCCTAATTTTGTCCATGAACTTAAATTAGTCAAATTGCTATTTAAGACCTCCTAATTAATATTTCAATGCAATTTCATACTAAAAACTTCTAGAATGCAAATTTTGCAACTTATTCGATTTAGTCCCTACTTTCAATTTAAACACTTTAGGCATAGAATTTCTTCACGAAATTTTCACACAATCATGTAATCATATCATAAACCTCAAAATAATTATAAAATAATTATTTCTATCTCGAATTTGTGGTCACGAAACCATTATTCCGATTAGGCCCTAATTCGGGATATTACAATGGTTATTAAATGAAATTGTAGCTCTTTGAGTCACGTATTCATTAATTGATCGTTACTTTATGTGTAGGTTAGGTACCTGCTTTTGATTGGCATTTCGGCATCCAACATCAATCCCGAACTCAAGTTGGTGATATATTTCTTTTGTGTCTTGGCATACCTAGGCTGTCAATTTTGAAACAATGATCTTTTGATTATGGTTAATCCTAGTGAAGGTTACTTGTATGGAATGTAGTTACATAAGTTGTGAATGATGTGTTACTTTAAAACATAGTTATATATAGAAGTTTAGAGTTATTTATGTAAATGCTTTCACATGGTGGTTATTCTAGTGAATTGGTCACTTTGGTATTATGCTATTGATGTGTTTGAATTAGTATTAGAAGAAAGTCTATACATATGTACACATGTCTATACATATATATTTGGTCATTTGGTTGATGTTAGAATGTGAGAGCTTGGTTTGAGTTATGTGTCTATTTATCTTCCTTTATTGAATGTTAAATTCTTGTTAAGGTGCCTTTGAATGGCACATTGGTTAGACACATGAATCGTAGGATTTTGATATGTATTTTTTTTTACTTGTTTAAGGACAATTTTGCTCATGGTTTTAATGTGATTTTAGATTTGGCTTGGGAATCAAGATAGATGTAAAAATTGCATTATTTTAGAAGCAAATTTTGGTGCACACAGTCGTGTGTCGTAATGTTTTAGGTGCAGGTTTCACATGGCCTGCGACACGGTTGTGTGACCCAACATTGAATGCACACACAGGCAGACACACGGGCTGGGTCGTGACCATGTGTCTGGATTTCAAATGTCTACTCAGTTTGGGTTGTGACATATGGCCCTGTTTTCAAAATTTTTAACTTTTTTCCTAACTTTTCCGTTTTGTTTTGAATCGACCCTAGAATGTTTCCAAACTATTTTTAAGGCCCCGTAAGCTCAATTCAAGGCCCGTAAATGTAGGTTTGTTATAATTGGAATGTGATTAATTGTTTATATTCGTGGTTAAATATTTATGAGTAAGTAATGATAAAGGTTTAATTGACGTCGTAATATTTCATGACCTAACTTCGGCGACGGAGATGGGTTAGGGGTGTTACAGTTACAGGATTTTACAGATCCATTGACAGACTTCCAATTACATTACTCTACCATCGGTCAACACTTTTACTTATAGGAGAGAGGTAAGTTTAACATTAATAATTCTCCACACATACTACAAGGTAAGAAATGTAAGGAAACATTAGAAATTGATTTAAAAAGGCATATAATAAATGTTTTTGATAAGTATGCTTCTGATTTTGTTTTTCCTTACAACATGCTTTCTCTTTGGTCAAATTTCATTAAACCTCAGTCTGAAAGTTCAATTGATTTTATGGGTTTATCTAGATTTGTAAAGGTTAAAAATAGTAATTCTATTGCACTAGATAGGTTTATTAAAGCATTTTACATATTTGCTCTTGCAACAAAGTTTTCTATCTTGACCTTTAACAATGAATTTTTCATAATCTTAACATTCTTAACTTTTATAATTATGTGAAATTCTTGACTCATCGTTGAAAATTTTTATGGATGACCATGTATATTCAAAGAAAGTTATAGGTTATTTTTTACTTGAACATTCATGTACCTAATATTTCTTTGTTTAGAGTTGATGGTTTATTTTTTAAGGAGAGATACTTGATCCATGCTCATTAGGGAGATCAAAATCATATCTTTGATCCTAGAGATAGTTTTGGTGCATAAGAAAGTTTAGGTGAGTATTTTTTTTTCATTCTATTTTTATTTTTATTTTTCCTAATTCCTTTTCTTTTTGTGTAGCTAAAGATTCAGGTACGAATCTTCTTGAGGAAGGGGAGAATGATGCTAGTCTGAAGGCCCAATTTTAGTCCCATGGATGTGATAGGCTCACATTACCTTAAGACCCAACAACAATGTCAAAGGCTAAGCAAAATCAAACCAAGATTCAATCAAATACAGGATTTGAGGATGAATCTTTTCGAGGAAAGGGGGAATGATACATGCATGAATGGGGTGAAATTTATTAAATTTCATTCACCAAAGCTGCCAATTTTCAAGCTTGGGAAATCAACAGACTTGCGATGATTTTTGGATGGGATCCTGACATTTCTAGGTTGATATGTCATCATAGAGTTCGAAGCACTATCCCTTAGCTTTGAAACGTACTTTGAATCACTCGATTTTGAGTTCGAGAGCTTAAGTTATGACTATCTTAGTGAAGACTGCGCGAGCAGAATTTTTAGAAGGGATTATGACGAGAATTATGAGTTTCGAGCTAATTCGAGTTTAAATCATATTGGTTTTGGGTTTTAGGCTTAATTTTTATTATATATGATCCCAATATTGTATTTATCAGCTCTAATTATTTTATTATTCTGAATTTTTTTATTATCAAGTATTTTAAGTTATTTAGGAGTTTTATGTAAACAAGAAAATTTAGTTTAAAATTACTTCTTGTTTAGGTTAATTAGAGTTCTAGTATACTTGAGTTTTATTTAGCTAGCCTATATAAAGGCTACTTCATTTTTCATTAAGAACAATTGTTTTCATTAATAAAGTTTTCAATTCTAGAAGTTTATTTCTTTGTGTAAGATTTCTTTCTTGTAATTTTTAGAATTAGTTTTCTTTTCGATTTTCTTTAAAGAGTCGTGGGAATTCATTCTTCACCCTTTAATTTGTCAAGGATTATTTCTTGGAGGGTTGATTAGAGCCATTAATTGAATTTGTTGGGATTTATATCTCACAAGATTCAATTAGACATTTTTCCTTTTATCCATCATATTCATCGGTTTACTCGTCTATCTTCCACTTTGTTCTTTTTTAATTTCTATTTCTTATTTATTTATGATTTTTATTTTTTTTATTCTCAAATTTCTTCTTTTATTATTTTTTATTTCTTTATTACAAATTTTTTTATTTCTTCTTTTCAGATCATATTCCAATCTTTCCTTCTTGAGTCAAACAACGTGAATTTGATCCTTCTTCTGCTTCCTCTACCTCACTCACGTATCACTACCAAACTTTGTACTTATCAGAGTATTCTCATAAGATATAGGCTATGGGTCATCTAATAGTTAAGTTTGTCTTGCTTGACCTTCTTTGTGCTTCTGTAGGGCTCATATTCTTCTTTACGTGATAGAGAGAGGTTTTCACCATTCACTTCTAGCCATATATTTGTTTTTACTTTTATGTAAGAATATAATTCATCTCATTTTCAAAATTTAAAATTTAGGTTCAATTGTTAAAATTCTTTTGTTAAATTCGTTAGTGTGACATTTTTAAATAAAACACACTATTAATAGCTATGTAACAAAAAAACACAATAATGAACTTAAATTTAGCAAAAGAATTATAATAATGCTAGCAATTGACATTGCATTTTTAAATAAAAAAAAACAAGGCTACTAAATTTTTTGAAATAAAAAAAAGTTAAAAACTAAATATAAAAAGAACCAAAAACTTGAAGTGCATTTTAACCTATATAAAATCGAGGAAGGCCTTGGGTCTTAAATATTCAAGTTTGAGGCTTACCATATGTAATTTTATGTATAAGTCTTCGAGTTCTTCATGTGCGTTTGATAATATATGGGTGGATTTAAGTCCAATTAATTCGGTAAATTTATTGACTTTAATCTGGATTATATCGACTCTTTGTCTATTTGTAGTGTAATAATTTAATTCTACATCGTAATTAACTAAATTATCTATTTGTAATAATTTAATACTTATAATTAATTAAATTTATATTTATAGTTAGATTATATTTTACTTGCAAAGCTTAAAAAAACAAATACCTCCTAAATTTAAATGCTGATATATAAATAATTTAGCGTCTGTTTTAATTTTTTCGAAATTTGAAAATTCAAAAATTCGTACGCCAAATTTCACAAGAAAAATACAAAACCAAGCCGCGGCCTCTTCTTGGTTCAATCATTGGCATACGATCAATAATTCCCCCCTTTATTCCCCATAATTACGCCTCCAACCTAGATTCTCCTTTCCTTTCAGTTACTCTTTTTGTAATTTCATTTTTTTCCTTTTGCCAAACACTGACGTGTACTCTCTTAAACACCCATCCATCAGCCCCCCAATTTCAATTTGGCGGAATTTTCGCTAAATTAAGTTCTTCAAATCCAAGAAAAATCCTATAAATTCAAACCCCCTATCCTTTTATCTTCAGTACTTACTCCCAAATCATATATATATTTTAATTTTCAACTAAGGGTTTTTGATTCTGAGTAAAAAGGGGAAAAAATGAAAGCTTCGCTGAAATTTCGCGAAGAGAAAAGGCCAGTGTTACGAGCGAAAATACCTCTAAGCATATTCGGCTTGCCGTTTCAATCAGGACTCGTTGCCGGCGGAACTAAGGAGCTTACTTTAAATCTTTCTACCTTCTTCGAATCTGGACCTTCCATCAAGGTCGCCTACCGACCTAATGACACGTGGAACCCTTTCTCTCTTATTGTCAAGATTGGAACTGGACCCTTCGGTTCTCCCATCTCCAGTTCTATGCTTATGAGTGCTGAGTTCAACCTCCTTGGCCATGGAAACCCTAGCTTTATGCTCCACTTTAAGCCTCAGTTTGGGGATTTCTCCATCAAGAAGTCACAGTCTTCGCTTTTCGATAAAGCCTTGAAGCCAAGAAATGGCGTCGTTTTGGAGGACGACTCTTCAATTGAAGTGGTGGATATGCCTGCTGTTAACGGCGATTCCATCAGGTTCTTTGCCGAGAAAAGAAAACTAGCGGATTTGAATTCGAGGGATATCGCGGGGATTCTGTCCGGAATGGAGGTAGCAGCGAGGACCACAGTGCCAGTGAAGGGAAAGGCGTTGGTCAATTTCCGGTGGGGAATGAGGATCCCGTCAGAGATGAAGAGCGGTGTAGGCGGAATCGTTGATCCAAAGACCGGAGTTTCTTTGACGAAGATTCCATTTCTGGTGATGGATAAGATTGGTATCGAACATGTGGACGGCAACGATTCAAAGCAGGCTATATCCACCGCCAGCAAATCGGGTCCAGGGGAGGCTCCGAATTCTGACGTTGCTGAAGCATGTTATATATTGAAGCGACAGTTGGAAGCTTTGCAGTCTGAGAATGGGTTATTGAAGAGAGCCGTAGAGGATCTCAGGCGAGAATTCTCCGGCGGAAAATTCGGAGATTTAAACTCTGGCAAGTATAGAGAAATGGAATGGGATGGGATTAGTAAATCGAAAAAGGAGAGAAGAAACAATGAGAATAAATCAATGGAAGGAGATTTGAACGAAGAGTTGAAGAAGGCATTGAAGGGAGCTGCCGGAGCTTGAAGTTGTCTACACATAATGTAAGCTTTGGCTTTGATTAGTGTTATTGTTGAGCCTCTTATGTTTGGATGAGTAAGTAAGCAAAGTAGTATCAATTTTGCATGGGAATTTGTTTAGAACCTCTCAAGTTTTATTAAATTAATTGGTGTGGTTTGTGAATAATTCATTTGTAAATTTGTTTGTTCCCGATGAACACTATACTCTATATCTAATGAGTAGAGATAAAACTACAATAGTGAAACATGCTTGGATTTTTATCCTTCTTAATACAGTGCGATATGAAACTAGTCGGTATCTAGAGCATGCCTGGTGGAGTATTCAGGATTGGTGCTGCATAAGATTTAGGTCCAAACAATTGCCAAAAATTGCTTGTTAAACTTCTTTCTTGTGTGTCTGTATTACACCTTTCAAGCAGAAAGTACTTGTGTTGAACACATAGATACGAGGTCCAAGAATGTGAAACTTTTTAAAAAAATCTAACTATACCTATGTTGGGTATATACTTGTATCGGACATTGATACCCAAGTTCAAGAAACATAGGCTGCAGTTTAGTGAGGAGGTAGTCTATTTGAGCTAATAAGCCTTTGTAAATTTTAGATATATAATAGACATGGTGCACGATATTTCAATCAATTTTAAGCTAGGGGTTCATTCTGTATCAAATGTACTTGTTTGCGCCAACATTTTTCTTCTGATTTATAAGCTAGTTTGTATCTCAAATTTGTATATTCGCTTTGATTTAATATGCTATCTTCGTATGTGCAATTGTATTTAGGGATTGGCAATGGAGTAGGACAGGGACAAACATTATTAAATCCATTATTGTTCTACGGTTGGCAGGTCCCGCAATTATATTTAGGGATCGGCAATGGAGTTAGGGCAGGGACAAATATTGTTAAATTCATTTTCATTCTACGGTTGGCACGTCTTGTCCTACCACTCATCTTGTTTCACTATAGATGCATAATTTTAAAAATCATTATAACATCCATGGATGTAGGATACATACATTTCTACCACACCTTGCTCCAGTTCGATTTTTTTTTTTTTTTTTGCTACTTATCTTTAATATTTTTTATTTTTTAAAGTTAAAGTAAATATTTAAATATAATTCTTCAAAAAATATTTAAACATAAAATAAAATATTTGAATTTTTTCTATATTACGTTATTACATTTTTATCTTTTTAATAATTTATATGTACAATAATAAAATAATAATTTTATATGATAGAATAAGTCACGGTGAGGTAAGTAATTATCATAATTATTTTATACTTACTTTTTAAAAGAAAAAATTTACTTTACTTTGCCTTGCACCAATATTTAAAAACAAATGTGCTTCATTCAGTGAATTAATTTGGAATCCATCTGGCGATTTGAGTTTTGTCATCTCTAATTGTATCCATGAAATATTTGAAGATTTTATTATTTATGCAATTAGCTGATAAATGTGATAACATAACATCATTATTAGAATAGTTTGGTGTTGGATGGACAAATGTCTTGAATAAGTAAAATTAAAATATTAATTGTTGAGAGTAGTTACGAATTTAAATATGAATCATAATCAGACATGAAGAATATAAATATATTTAATATATATTATTGAAGAATAAAAATATATTTAATATATATTATTTTTTAAAGTTATGTAGTAAAACTTTATAAACTTTTGATGTTTATGAAATATATTTAGTTCATAAAATATTTTTCAAAGGAAATATAATATTTAAAAAATGAAATTTAAATACAGTTTTAAGTGTAAGTTTAGGAATGATATATTTGAAAAAAATGAAAGTTGGGATTATTTTTTTATAACCTTTTCCAAAATATAAATTGTTTTAAGAAAATACAAAACGAAAATATATTAATTGAATTTAATCTATAATTTGTATAAAAGTATAAGTTTGAAAAAACTTTTGATATGAAGAGCATACTTTTTATTGTTCATTAAAATAATAATTCATTAATATATTTAATATTTTTTAATAATTAATATTAACCTAGAAGGAAACAGTACTTTTATTTTTTGGTGAAAAGAACATGCACAGAAAGACAACTCAAAAGACTTTAAAATAAGCTAAAAGCTTTATCCTGTTGAATAGACGTAGTCATCACATCAGGAGGGACTTCAAAAATCTGGAGAGATAGGAAGGAGTAAGATTAGCCTCTTGTCACAAAGAAGAGAACAAGAAAAAGATTAGCCTCAGGTGCAAGAAAACTGAACAAAAATGTTAAAGCTCGAAATAACAGACTCGAACAAGAATTTAGATTCCAATATCAATGTCGTTGTTTCAAGCAAAGGCGGATCATCTAGTGAGAATTCGGTATCAGAGGGTGAGAAGGAGAAGACCAACACAAATGCCAGTTCAAAGAAGTGAAGTGCGGAAAATTTCTTGAACAGAATGAGGAGCTCTTCATCCAATAATGGACCATTGATAGAGACACTGAAGGGTGTGAATTCTGATAATGGTAGAGATGGAGAGAAGAAGTAAAACAGTAGCACTAAAAGGCAAGGATCAAATCTCAACGCCACGAACACGTTCCGGAGAAAAAGGAGCAAAAGAGCGGGGAAGCCTAGCAAAGAGTGCAGGACGACTGCGGAAGCGAGCAGCAGCAGAGCGGCTACCCCGTCAATATCTACTAAACGAGGAAGTTGATGAGAACAAATCAGCTGGTATTTGACATGCAAAGAAGCGTTCTACAAAGTGAAGAACATATTTACTATGTATTCCTTTTTGGTTTCCCTTTTTGTAAGCTTATTGAGCACCAATGGAAATAGAAAATTATGTGGTCGGAAGTTAAAATTATATTTTGCTTATAGCGAGACTCTTTATTTGTCTATGTGAAAAATAGAATAAAATAAAATAAAAAATAAAATAAAGAACACACAAATTTTACGTGGAAAACCTTTCGGGAAAAAACCACGGGCAGAGGAGAAGAAAATTCACTATGTCGAAAATTTGAATAAATACAAGAGGAATAGACTATGTCTATTTATAGGCTTGTAAAGCCATATTCTAGTAGGATTGAAACACCTTATCCTGATAAATATAAAATAGATGGAGTTTAATAAGGTTTAAAAAAACCTTATTCTAAAATAAAATAAAACAAGCCTAGTTCTATATAGATTTTACTTTTATTTTATTTTCCATAATATTTTATTTAAATAAGAATTCGGGTCACTTAATTCTAACAATCTCCACCTTGACACAAATTCTCAATGAACAAGTTCTTCATCGCGAACAAGTTCTCCACCTCTTCCATAAAACCCCTTAAGGGTTTAACTTCAGCAATGAACACCAACCAAGTCTAAGCAATGCTCAAACTTGGTTATAGGAAGTGACTTAGTCATCATATCTGCAGGATTTTCATGAGTAGTAATTTTGCTCACAACAATATCACCACGAGAAATAATATCACGAACAAAATGATACCGAACATTAATATGTTTTTTCTCTCATGAAACATTTGATCTTTTGTAAGGAAGATGACACTTTGACTATCACAAAATACTGTACTGATTTGAAGGTCTTCATTGAGTTCACTAAATAGTCCCTTCAACCAAATAGCTTCTTTACAAGCCTCAGTAATTGCCGTGTACTCAGCTTCAGTGGTAAACAAAGTGACTGTAGTTTGCAAAGTGGCTTTCTAACTAATTGCACAACCTCTGATTGTAAAGATGTAACCTGTGAGAGATCTTCTTCTATCAATGTCTCCAGTAAAATCAGCATCAACATACCCTATGACTCCATCTTTAGTTCTTCCAAACTGTAAGCAAACATCAGTAGTGCCTCGTAAGTATATTAAAATCCACTGAACTGCTTTCCAATATTCTTTACCGGGATTTGCCATGTATCTGCTAACTGCACTGACTGCATATGATAAATCTGGACGTGAGCAAACCATAGCATACATGAGAGATCCCATTGCACTAGAGTATGGAACATGTGACATGTACTCAATCTCATCATCTGATTGTGGAGGCAAAGCCGATGAAAGTCTGAAATGGTACGCTAAAGAGTACTAACGAGCTTAGCACTCTGCATATTGAACCTACAAAGAACTTTCTCAATGTACCCCTTCTAACTTAGGTATAATTTACTTGCTTTTCTATCTCTGAGAATCTCCATACCAAGTATCTTCTTTGCTGGTCCTAAATCTTTCATCTCAAATTCTTCACTTAGTTGGGCTTTGATCTTTCTTATCTCTCATTTATCTTTTGCTGCTATCAACATGTCATCAACATAAAGAAGTAGATACACAAAAGAACCATCACTATTTTTCTTAAAGTAAACATAACTATTTAAACTACTTCTTTTGAAATCATGAGAAGTCATAAAGGAATCAAACCTCTTGTACCACTGTCTTGGTGACTGTTTCAAACCATAAAGGGACTTTCTCAGCAAGCAAACATAGTCCTCTTTTTCTGAGACTATAAAACCCTCTGGTTGTTGCATTTAAATATCTTCCTCAAGTTCTCCATGCAAAAATGCAGTTTTTACATCTAACTGCTCAAGCTCCAAATCATGCATGGCCACAATACCAAGCAAAGCTCGAATCGAAGTATGCTTAACAACTGGAGAGAACACATCTGTGAAGTCCACTCCTGAAATTTGACTATAACCCTTTGCAACAAGCCTTGCTTTATATCTGGGTTCTTCAACTCCTGGAGTTCCTTCTTTCTTTTTAAACACCCATTTACAACGAAGAGCCTTTTTACCTTTAGGAAGTTTCACAAGGTCCCATGTCCTGTTTTTGTGGAGTGATTCCATCTCTTCTTGCATAGCAAACATCCACTTTTTTGAGTCTTCACAGCTAATCGCCTCAGAATAATTAGATGGCTCTTAATTCGCATCTATATCTTCAGCCACATTTAAAGCATAAGCAACTAAATCACTTTTCATATACTTCTTTGGAGGTTTAATTTCTTTTCTAGTTCTATTTTTGGCGATAGAGTATTGTGGTGAAGAAGCAACTCTATTCTCAATTTTTGTTATGGCTTGAGGAGTTGACTCTGTATTAATCTGATGCTCCACCTGCTTTTGGTTTTCTTTATTGGAAGAGTCTTTAAGAGATAAGTTAGGTAGCATAGCAGTTTCATAAAAAACAACATCTCTGCTAATCACATCTTTTCTATTTTCAGGACACCATAACTTATACCCTTTTACACCAGCTTTATAACTAAGAAAAACGCATTTAATGGATCTCGGTTCCAATTTTCCATTATCAACATGAGCATACGCAGGACAACCAAAAATTTTTAAATCAGAATAATTAGCAGGATTACAAGACCATACCTCTTGTGGAGTCTTTTTCTCAATGGCAACGGATGGAGATCGGTTGATCAAAAAACATGCAATAGAGGCTGCTTCTGCTCAAAATGACTTCGGTAAGTTGGCATTTGACAACATACATCGAACCTTTTCCATAATCGTTCTGTTCATTCGTTTTTGCTGTGGAGTATGACGAACTGTCAAGTGTCTCATGATCCCTTCTAACTTGCACAATCTATTAAACTCATCAGAACAGAACTCTAAGCCATTGTCTGTACGGAGGTATTTTATCTTTTTCCCATCTGTTTTTCAATCATAATTTTTCAAGACTTAAATGCGGAAAACACATCGCTTTTCTGCTTCAGGAAGAACGCCCAAACTTTTCTCGAAAAATCATCAATAAAGGTTAGCATATAATTAGCTCCACCTCTCGAAGGCACTTTGGATGGCCCCACGGATCGTAATGAATATACTCCAACGTTCCTTCGTGTTATGGATTCCTCTAGTGAATCGAACTCTCTTTTGCTTCCCAAAAACACAGTGCTCACAGAAATTCAGTTTGTAAATTCCTTGCCCATCAAGAAGTCTCTTTTGCTCAATTCTGCCATGCCATTCTCACTCATATGCCCTAGGTGCATATGTCAAATTTTAGTAATATCATCATCTGACAAGGAAGAGAGAAGCGGCAATTTGCATCACCAAATGTGATGAGAACCCTACAAAACATATAACTTGGCAATTTTTTCGCCCTTTCATCACAACAAGGGACCTTTGGAAATCTTTAAAACCCTCTTTCACTGTGTATCATGCACTTTTGAATCAAGAGTGCTCAACGAAATTAAATTTCTTTTCAATTCTGGAACATGCCGTACGTCACTAAGTGTTCTGATAACTCCATCAAACATCTTAAGTTTAATTGTTCCAACACCTGCGATTTTACACGAAGCATTATTTCCCATCAAAATAACACCTTCAGACACTGTTTCGTAAGTTGTAAACCAATCCCGATTAGGATTCATGTGGAAGGTGCAGCCTGAATCAAGTATCCACTCCTTACTTACTTTAGTATTATTGACAGAAGCGACTAGAAGTTCACCATCGCTGTAGTCTTCTACAATATCAGCTTCACCGGAATTTTCTAGTTGTTTTCCCTTTTGATTCGCAGCCTCCCTTTTAATCTTATTTTGTAGCTTATAGCACTCAGATTTAATGTGCCCTTTCTTCTTGCAGAAGTTACAAGTTTTACCTCTATTTGAAGACTTCGATCTACCCTTAGATTTACCACGAGGATTCCGTTCCTGTGTCCTACCACGATCATCATCAGCATTCCGATCTTGTCTCCCACGAACAATGAGACCCTCTCCCTGAGAGTCGGTTTAACCACAAGATGTTTCATCATATCATACGAGGTTAAAGAATCATAAACCTCATCAACTGTGAGAGACTCGCAACTATATAAAATCGTGTCTCTAAAGGTTAAATAAGACGGGGGCAACAAACAAAGTAGAATCAACCCTAGATCTTCCTTATCATACTGAACCTCCATGGCCTCCAAGTTTGAGAGAATTTCTTTAAATACTATTAAGTGTTCGTGTACAGACGCACCTTCCTCCAAACGATGAGCATAAAAACGCTGCTTCATATGCAACTTACTTGTTAGAGTTTTCGACATACATATTTTTTCTAGCCTCTTCCATAATGCAGTGGCAGTCTTCTCTTTCATTACATCCTGTAAAATTTCGTTGGACAAATACAGATGTAATTGTGTTAACGCCTTTCGATCCTTACGCTTCTTCTCTTCATCTGTTAATGTCGAAGGCATCTTATCTATCCCTAGCAGGGCATCCTCCAGATCCATCTGCGCAAGAACTGCTTGCATCTTAATCTGCCACAATGCAAATCTGGTGTTACGATCCAACAACGAAATTTCATACTTCAAAGACGCCATCACTGTGATTGAGATGAACAACCCGGAAGCTCTGATATCAATTTATAAAAAATAAAATAAAATAAAGAACACACAAATTTTACGTGGAAACCCATTCGAGAAAAAACCACGGGCAGAGGAGAAGAAAATTCACTATGTCGAAAATTTGAATCAACACAAGAGGAATAGACTATGTCTATTTATAGGCTTGTAAAGCCATATTCTAGTAGGATTGAAACACCTTATCCTAATAAATATAAAATAGATGGAGTTTAATAAGGTTTAAAAAACCTTATTCTAAAATAAAATAAAAGAAGTTTAGTTCTATATGGATTTTACTTTTATTTTATCTTCCATCGTATTTTATTTAAATAAGAATTCGGGTCACTTAATTCTAATAGTCTAACAGAGGGTGGAAAATGTCTAGCAAAGATGATGTTAACTAATAATAGAATAATGAGTTAATGGAGCTAGTCTTTACCAATCTGTTTGCTTACAAAACAATTGTTTTTGGGATAGAAAAAGAGATTGTAGAGTTTAGGTTCAAATTCAGTAGATGAATAAATTTCGTTCCACTACTTGTTTCAAACTTGCAAATTCTTCGACTTTGCCATATAATATCACTGTGTTGTTACAATAAAACAAGATTTTTGACTAGCTCTAGAGTGAAGTTGTTACCAAAGGTGTAATGGGTCCATCACTGAATGTATTTGTCATCTTCACCCTTTTTTTCTTCATTATTGTTAATTTTTATATTGTTTTTTTAGGAATATTTTAACATTCAGTGGTCAAATTCAGTGCTATGTTAACTTATCACAGGAATACATTGTCGAAACCATTTTTTTGAAAACGGGAAATCGACTTTTGAAAACGAAAAGTTGGGAGTTGCCACCAATCGTTTTAAATAGGGTGTGATTGGATCACCTCAAAACACGGTCGTTTTTAATAAATAAATAAAATTTTCAAAACGACGATTTTGGTCTGCGAAAATAGAAAACCGGTTCAGGAGTCAGTTACGTACGAGGAAGGATTAGAACCCTCGACACGCCCAAAATTAGTACTTGATTGATTATTTAGTATCTTAATGTCGAAAATTAAAGATTTGGACAGAGTTCAAAACGCGATCCTCCTTTTATTGGCTTTTAAAACATTTAGGTAAGTCAAATGTGTATTAAAGACCATCTCACCTCAAGGTAAAACATTACATCCAGTACGTTAGGACACAACATTTTTTACCCTGAATTGTGAGCTTGCCTTTAAAACGTGCGTTTTAGCCTTAAGAGAATATTCGAATATTCAAAACAAACAAAGAAAGCGAAACCCAGTACGTTAGGGCACGATTCTTCAAATTCTTTAAATACCGAACATTGCCTTTATTTTGAAAAATTTTGAGAGAAGATCAATAGATAAATGAATTAAGGACATAGATTTTTTCAAAAATGATGATAATAGACAACATGAAAATAATAATATGAGAATAATGCTAACCGTAACCATAAACATAGTAATAACAATTAAAATAATATAACAAAAACAAAATAGAAGACAATAATAATAATATATTAATAAAAATAAAATAAAAATAATACTAATCTAGGGAAAAATATTGTATAAGAAGTTATAAATAAATGATAAAATAAAATAAAAGTATATAAGGTTTTTAGGTAAATAAATAAATAGAATGAAAATATAATAATAGTAGTAATAATAGTACAAAACTAGTTAATATAGTGCCATTATAATAATAAAAATAATAATAATAAAAATAACAATATGTTACTAATAATAATAATAAATAAATAATGGTAATAAATATATATAAAATAATAGTAACAGAAATAAAATAAATAAAATAATAATAATAATAATAATAATAATAATAATAATAATAATAATACTCTCCCCCTCCCATCTAAATCTGGCCATCAGTTCGACCTTGCTCCGGTCACCGCACTTATGAGCATTTGTCGACGCCACCGCACACCACACACACCAACCTAAAAAAAAACCTCTTTTGCTTTGATTTTTGATTAATCTCCAAAAACCAACCCCCCTGTACAATAGTTTTGAATGGCTTTTATAGCCAAATTTTACAACTGATTGCCTCCTTCCATGATGGCAAGTAGGGTAATGGAGTTAGTGGGGTAGCTTAGTGGGGTGATGGAGTTAGTGGGGTAATTTAGGAGTTAGTGGTCAGTTTAGTGGGTGCTAATTGGATGGTTGGTATTCTGGGCTCTGCTTATTGGTCCCGGGCATAAATTTGGTCCTATAGCTGCCCTTCTTTGCTCATTGTCGTGTAACGAGAATAGAGCAAAGATTTTAGAAGGGCCAAATTTGCACAAATTTGTGAGTCTTGTCTTCTTTGTCGCAACCCACCGCACCTTATTACTTCAAAACGCTCCGTTGCTGCTTCACGAAGATGTGATCTGCTGTAATTTGATCTGCTTTACTCCTGCCCAGTAAAGATAAGATCTGGTATGTTTAGCCTGCTCCACTCTTGCTCAGTGAAGATAAGGCTGGTGACTGAAATCTGCTCCATTGCCGATACATAGAGATAAGACTTGCCAAAATTTGATCTGTTTCACTCCTGCTCAGCGAAGATAAGATCTAGTATATAGCCTGCTCCACTCTTGCTCAATGAAGATAAGGCTGGTGGCTGAAATCTGCTCCATTGCCTATACATGGAGATAAGACTTGCCAAAATTTGATCTGCTTCACTCCTACTCAGCGAAGATAAGATCTAGTATATAGCCTGCTCCACTCCTACTCAGTGAAGATAAGATCTAATATATAGCCTGCTCTACTCCTGCTCAGTGAAGATAAGGCTGGTGGCTAAAATCTGCTCCATTGCCTATACATGGAGATAAGACTTGCCAAAATTTGATCTGCTTCTTCCTCTTCGCAAAGAAAGATAAGATCTAGTATATAACCTGCTCCACTCCTGCTCAGTGAAGATAAGGCTGGTGGCTAAAATCTGCTCCATTGCCTATACATGGAGATAAGACTTGCCAAAATTTGATCTGCTTCACTCCTGCTCAGCGAAGATAAGATCTAGTATATAGCCTGCTCCATTCCTACTCAGTGAAGATAAGATCTGAAATCTTCGGTCTGCTTCCTGGAACTTCAGAAAGATAAGACTTGTATCTTCAACCTACTCTCTGCAACTTCAAAGAGATAAGGTTGGTGGCTAAAATCTACTCCATAGCCGATACATGGAGATAAGACTCGCCATCTTCGATCTGCTCCATAGCCGATACATGGAGATAAGATCTATAATTTCTAGTTTGCTTCTTGCAACTTCAGGAAGATAAGACTTGTATCTTCAACCTGCTCTCTGCAACTTTAGAGAGATAAGGTTGGTGGCTAAAATCTGCTCCATAGCCGATACATGGAGATAAAACTCGCCATCTTCGATCTGCTCCATAGCTGATACATGGAGATAAGATCTGTAATTTCACCGATGTTGCTACATTGTCCTCTAGGGAATATGCCCTGTAGACTCGGTTTCATGTCTATGTTTATGCCAAATAATTAGGATGCTATGATCAAAATGAATCAAATGCTCCTAACTAGATGTATTATGAATGACATTTGTATGAATGCTGAATATAGAAATGTCATGAGAATAATTCCTTTTAAACGCTTAAAGTGACATCACTCGTTATTCATCAGAGTTTTATCACTATCGTATTATGCTGCCTTCTTGCTCGGCTAGCATTTCCAACGAAAACCCAGAGAAACAACTCATTTGCTCAACTGGCTTGCCCCACTGCAGTTTCAAAGTCTCTTCCACTGTACTTTCTGGGACATAAAGTTTATACTTCCCACCGTAACTTCAAAGGAATAATCATTTGATTTCTTCTATCCATCCTATTGCAACTCAGAGGTACAGGATTTACATCATCTTCAATCAATTTGATCTGTTACACCATTACCTGGGTGTAATGAAAAGATATATATGCCTGATATCTGCATGAATACAGAATACTATTTTCTTTTTCTTGAGAATAATCCCATTAGTCGTTCTTCGCCAAGATTACGACATCAATGTAATTTTCTTTTTGGTCAACCAATATCTTTGATAGGAAACCTAAGGAGATAATTTCAATTTGGGCTTAAATATTTCCAACCCTTAAGCTTGGTGAGTTTTAAACAATAGTCACGTTTCAAGCTCCTGTATTATTTAGAAACTTCCAGAGTAATATGCAAAACTCCTTTTATGAAAGGGTTACTAGTCCATTAATCATTATTTCAATGCAAAATGCTTGAAAAATATCATAACAACGGACTAGAAACATAGCTCGAAGCAAGTAAGTTAACCAATGATGGAAAAATGCAATAAGAAGGAAATTTATTGGGATGTATCTTGAAAAGAATAAGATATTCAAAGATATCAAATCCAAAAATAGGTAAAATGGAAAACTAGGTGCCCTAGATATCGCAGCTTGAGCTTTTCTGTACCAACTTCTTGAGGACCATTTTGAGCTCAATCTATGTTCAGAGAATCTAGAGTATTTTGTCAATGCCCCCAGACGTAGCATACTTCTTCATTGTTAATTTAGGCATAACAAGACTACTATATACCCCACTTTGATCCAAATTTGAGTCGCCCTTTTCGGGTTTTCAACTCAAATCCCCTTTGGTCTCAAGGCGCCCTTTACGAGTTTTCGCCTTGGCCTCTCCTGTTTCTTTTTCTTTTCTTTTTCTTTTTATGTTCTTTCTTTTTTGAAACTGCTAACTGTGACTAAATCTGAATTCACCAGATTGGACAAGTTTTTTGCCATCCGTCTCGGTCAATATCAATACTCCTCTAGGAAAGGCTTTCTTTACTACATAAGGTCCTTCCCAATTTGGGATCCACTTTCGTCTGAAGTCCTTTTGTATAGAAATCTTCAATGTCAGGTCCCCCTCGTAGAGTTCTCTAGGACGAACCTTTCTGTCGTAAGCTCGCATCATTTGTTTTTTATATATTTTGGCCATGACAGGTAACTTTCACCTTCTTCTCTTCAATTAAGTTCATTGAATCCTTCTGCTTCATCCAGTTCTCGAATCAATCAAATCTTGGGGAGAAGGAATCTCGATTTCAATATTATTTTTATCCCATAAATCAATGAGTAATATGTTGCCCCAACGAGTCTTGGTCGATGTTCGATAAACAAAGAGGGTAAATTATAACTTTTTTACGCCAATCTTTATATGTTTCGGTCGCCTTTCACTTTTTTTGGGGGGATTTGATGACTTTGTAACATTGGCATATGTAGTAACCTTTACCCTCCTCTTGATGTAATTGACGACTGCCAAGATGAATCAATGTATATTAGTCGAGAATGACCTGATAACATCCATGCCCCACATAGAGAAAGGCTGTGATGAAATAAATGAGGCACATGGATCTTGTCTCAATAGTACCCAAACCTCATGATTAGTGTGGCTACCGTGAAGCCATTAACATATATCCTTCTAACACCCATATAGACATTTTCTGCATCTCCAGGTATATCTTAATATGGTTATGAGAAAACATCTTTGAATTCTTGAAATAACTCAATGACGATTCGCTTTGTCTTTACGGTGACTCAGACTCCGATCTTTGCCTCCTTGCTTATAATGCTCATTGACCCTTTGTAGAGTAGGATCTATTTTTTATCTTGTTTTACCATCCTTAACAAATCAAAAGATAGGCTACAATCTCTGTCATCTTTAAAGTCCTGAGATCCGCTTAAACACATATCTCACCCCAAAAGGGAGTCAGTTACAGCGTTGCTCCTGTCGTTGATATCTGGGGACCTATTGTAGGTACAAAGGCATATTTCCAAAGAATAAATGATTCTAAGGATGTTATGGATATGGCATGATCATGAATGAAAAATAAAATATATTCAAAAGAGAGTCCAAAGAATAAAATAATATGTCACGAATGAAAGAACATTTACTCAAAAAGATGCATTTTGATTGAAATAAAGACTTTGAACACAAGCCTATTTCACAAAAGGGTTCTTATTGCCCTTAGGCTTAAAGCAATAAGCGTATTTTGAACATTACTTTAGATTAGCTCTAAAAATACAGGGATCTCTTCCACAATCCCATTATTCAAAACACTCCCAAGTACATAAGGGTTTGGAAATTTTTATTTCCCGGTTCCCTCTTGAGAAATATCATTCAGATCCAGCGATATGTCATTGGGATAGATAGCTAGTGGTTATAACTCTCGGCTGGCCTACATTGACTAATTTGGAAGGCATGCTCACGATGTTCACTTCATTTTCATTTCTCTTTTGGGTTGACCTCTTGGCGCTTTCTCCCACATCTATCTTCCTGCTCCTTATTGCATTTTCAATCAATTCACCAGACATTACCATATCTGAAAAGCTCAGAGTAGTGCTTCCCAACATATGGTTAATAAACGGGGCTTTCAGGGTATAGATGAAAAGCATGGTAGTCTCTTTTTCTATGAGAGGTGGCTGAACTTGTATGGCAACTTCCCTCCACCTTTGGGCGTATTATCGGAAACTCTCATTTGGTTTCTTTTCCAGGCTCTGTAAAGTAATCCTATCAGGAGTCATATCCGTCACATGACTATACTGTTTCATGAAAGCTTGTGCTAGATCTTCCCATGAATTGATCTTGGTACGGCTCAATTGGTTGTACCATTTGGATGCTGCCCCAACCAGACTCTCTTGGAAACAGTGAATCAGTAATTGGTCATTATTGACATACCCAGTCATTCGTCTACAAAACATGGTGATGTGAGCTTTTGGACAGCTAGTCCCCTTATGCTTTTCAAATTCAGGCATTTTGAACTTGTAGGGAAGTATTAAGTTCGGAACCAAGCTCAGGTCCTTGGCGTCAATTCTGCGATAATCATCAGCATTTTTCATCGCCTTGAATTTTTCCTCCAACCACCGATACCAATCCTCGAGTTGTTTTGGCAATTCTATCTTTGCTTTTCTATTTTGTTCAAATCAGGAACTACAAAGGTAGTTGGATTGCCCCCCGGATTGGAGTCTGTGCCTATCAAATAATTTACTGGTGTTGAGGTACTGGCCTGATTTTGCTGAGCTCTGATAATTGGTAGACCTTGCAAACGTGCCTGTGCATTTGTCAGAGTGAAACCCGAGAGATAGAGAGGCTCTCTCATTATCCACCCCAAAGACTAATCATGGAGCTTTCCTCTTTTCTAGCCCCTTAGTCAAGAATTGGGACAATTGGTTTATCATATTCCTTTGAGACTCTAGCACTTGGTCTCTCATATCTTGCCGTATCCTCATCAGTTACTCTTGCAATTGCATTTGTAACTGGTCATGCATCTCTCTTTGAAGTTGTTTAAGTAGGTCATGCATCTCTCTTTGAAGTTGTTTAAGTCTTTCCAATCTTTGGTACATATATTTTGTCATAGCACGGGTACAGTAGCGATGCTTGGTTGGTAAGTTTTTATCGGTTTCCAGATTAACTGAAATGATTTTAATTAATTAGGGGCCTTTTGTGAAAATCTAATGCACGTGATGCAATGATGCAATGTAATGCAGATGCATGGAATGCAAATGCAAATGCATGGAATGAATGCAAAAGAAAGAAAGGCGTTGATTCTGAATTCAATTCTATTGGAACAACTTTTCTAGAAAATAAATTCCTTTACATAAAACGGATTACACATGTGGCCCTGCCCTCATGTTTTAGGTGAAGACACCAATTTCCTTTCTCCGTAAAAGTCAAATCTCCCAAACTTCCAATAGCTGCCTCCACCAGCTCCTTTCTGCTTGATCCAGATCGCGACTTATTATCCTTGCGATGTTGATTAGCTCCTTTAAGAAAGTCGGGACGCGACAGCTCTCGAACAATCTTTATCAGCTTGAATCCTCGGGTAAAGTCTTGTTTTCCTCCACGAATTATCAGCTTTCTTTCGTTGTGCTTACTTGGACCATATTCAGACAACCGTATTATAATTTACTTTATCAAGAAATCTATTTTCTCATGACAAACTATTCTATTTAACAATCGAATATGAATCAACACCTCTTTTCTATGATGATATAATGCAATGTGGTTATAAACAAAATAAAACAAAACAAGTTAGTATCAAAAAATAAAAATCAAAGCAAATAGAAAATAATCAAACACCTAACTGGGTAATCGTTAGGGTTCAACATAGCTCTACTTAGGGCGGGATCCTAGAGTTCACTATATGTGGCTCGGTTCTAAGAAAAGGGTACCTGAACCAGTAGATTCCTCAACCCTCACCCATTATAGGCTCATATGGATCAAGTTCGGTTCAGGGGAATACATTTCCCTATGCCCATACGGAGGTGAAAACCTCACGAAGACATAAGTACGGATGTATTTCGGAAGCGATCCCTTAGTCCATGCGGAGGTGAAAACCTCACGAAAGCATAGTTTCTCACTCCCACTTAAGAGATGTGACCACAACGGTCATGAGATATGATGCGAGAGTACATAGAGAAATTCAACGAAAAAAACAAACTCAACAAGGACACAGAAAATGCAAAGCGAGGATCGTGTATTTTTAGAAAAACCAAATTTCTAAATTTTGACAAGAAGACAGAAAATAATCAATTTACAGCTCGACTCTCTTATTATTCCCCAATGGAGTCGCCAAGCTGTCGAAACCATTTTTTTGAAAACGGGAAATCGACTTTTGAAAACGAAAACTTGGGAGTCGCCACCAATCGTTTTTAATAGGGTGTGATTGGATCACCTTAAAACACGGTCGTTTTTAATAAATAAATAAAATTTTCAAAACGACGATTTTGGCTCATGAAAAAAGAGAAAAGGTTCAGAGTCGATTCGTTATTTATGGAAGGATTAGCACCCTCGACATGCCCAAAATTGGTACTTGATTGATTATTTAGTGTCTTAATGTCGAAAATTAAATATTTGGACACAGTTCAAAATGCGATCCTCCTTTTATTGGCTTTTAAAACATTTAGGTAAGTCAAATGTGTATTAAAGACCATCTCACCTCAAGGTAAAACATTACATCCAGTACGTTAGGACACAACATTTTTTACCCTCAATTGTGAGCTTGCCTTTAAAACGTGCATTTTAGCCTTAAGAGAATATTCGAATATTCAAAACAAACAAAGAAAGCGAAACCCAGTACGTTAGGGCACGATTCTTCAAATTCTTTAAATAATTTAACATTGCCTTTATTTTGAAAAATTTTGAGAGAAGATCAATAGATAAATGAATTAAGGACATAGATTTTTTCAAAAATGATGATAATAGACAACATGAAAATAATAATATGAGAATAATGCTAACCGTAACCATAAACATAGTAATAACAATTAAAATAATATAACAACAACAAAATAGAAGACAATAATAATAATATATTAATAAAAATAATATAAAAATACTACTACTATAGGGAAAAAATATTGTATAAGAAGTTATAAATAAATGATAAAATAAAATAAAAGTATATAAGGTTTTTAGGTAAATAAATAAATAGAATGAAAATAAATAATAGTAGTAATAACAGTACAAAACTAGTTAATATAGTGCCATTATAATAATAAAAATAATAATAATAAAAATAACAATATGTTACTAATAATAATAAATAAATAATTGTAATAAATATATATAAAATAATAGTAACAGAAATAAAATAAATAAAATAATAATAATAATAATACTCTCCCCCTCCCATCTAAATCCAGCCATCAGTCCGACCTTGCTTTGGTTACCGGACCCCCATGAGCCGCTGTCGACGCCACCGTACACGGCAGCTGAACCTAAAAAAAAAAAAACCTCTTTTGCTTTGATCTTTGATTAATATCCAAAAACCAACCCCCCTGTACAATAGTTTTGAATGGCTTTTATAGCCAAATTTTACAACTGATTGCCTCCTTCCATGGTGGCAAGTAGGGTAATGGAGTTAGTGGGGTAGCTTAGTGGGGTGATGGAGTTAGTGGGGTGGCTTAGTGGGGTGATGGAGTTAGTGGGGTAATTTAGGAGTTAGTGGTCATTTTAGTGGGTGCTAATTGGATGGTTGGTATTCTGGGCTCTGCTTATTGGTCCCGGGCATAAATTTGGTCCTACATACATGTTTTGTATGTCGAAAGGGAAGGACCGCAAAGTACAAAGAACAATATCTTGGCTCCTATTGTTGTTGGGTTCAAAGGTTGTGAAGTTTGAGTAGGAAATTTATTTGCTTCTTAACCTAACTAACCCATTTAATACAAAGAAGTCGATGGCCAAGGAAGATTTTTTTCTTCTATAAATACTCTACCCATTTCTCTTCTCATCCCATCGGAAATCCTTTCAAGCTCTCCCCTTTTTTGTTTGTTATTTTGTACTTTTTGGGGAGAAAAATGACTGTTAATGTTACAAGAACATGTAGCAAATTATGTCTTTAATATAGTAAAACTTTTATCTTTTTTTTTTTTAATTTGTAATTTTAAAGAAAATGCTTTTAAGATTTTCGAACGTAAATATATATTTTTTGATTATTTGAACCATATGAAGATTGAGTTGTTCGTGCTTAACATAATTTAAAATTCTTAAAGCTAAGGGACATATAGTAGACCACGTGAAGAGTGTTGGTTTATATATGATATCTACAATGACAAATTTTATCATGATACAAAAGTTCCTTCCGCATTGTTGGAAAAATGGAGGTTAGAAAAGCATACATTTCGTTTTTCATGCTGGAAACAACTATAATACTAGAAGTCATTTTAATAACCAACCTTCCAATTTATGTGTAGGCAATAATCGGAGTACTAGCATTAACGTAAAGTATGAGCATGATTAGTTGTTGGGTGTTGAATCATCTAAGAAGAAAAAAAAAATGAATTAGTTCAAAATCAAATGAAGCATATGATTGGAGAGACTTGTCAAACCAACCTCTCCACCACATCTGACTGTGGAAGAGATCGATCAATATGCCAAAGTTTGGATGTTTTGGTGGTAGGAGAAATGTTGTTGCCAAACTCTAGTACCAAGGTTGATACCATGTATCATCTCTACTAGAGTCATTTCATACATCTGATACATTCAATTGGGTTTTAGCAAATTTTCGATCAGATGAGCTTGAACACACCTTAGCTGCATTCATCGAATACATCATGTTTTTTTTTCTAATGGGTCAGCCAGGTGTAGATTTCATTTTTTTTATTGTTGTGTGAAACATGTTATGGGGGAACAAAATGCACTGATCCAAGATCCACCATAGTTGAATCCGATAAGAAACCATCATCTACTAAGTTGTGGAACTTAATAAAACGTCGATAATATTGATCTTAATGCTTTGTTTTTTTTTTTTTTTTTTTTAGAGTTTAAACAAAAAAAATCATGCAAATTTGAACAATTCAATGTAATGATTTTTTAATTTCTATTTGTTTTTACTAATTAAGTTATGAAATTATTAAGCTATGATAATTCAAGTTAACTAAAAAAAGGTAATTGACTTCGCTTATATTTCTTACATCACAATTTATCACAAAAGAAAATAAAAATCGAAGTATACAGAAACCCATAGCAACATCTAAGAAAACTATTAGTCTTTCCTCAATATTGCAGATTATTCTCACATACTATTGTATATTATTAGAAATGCAAAAGGTTTGATGTAAGTTGGGCATCCTCCATACGGATGAAGATCTAATCTAAATATGAGTTAAATTTGATGTTACCAACACTTTGACATGTACTATGAGGCAAATCAAAACAGATAGATATACATTATGCATACTATCTATTGTAAAAATGTACTTTTAGTGTAGATAAAAAAAATAGATTTAAAATAGAATTTGACATGAAATTTTATTAATTATTATTTTTATACATTACTCACTTCTAGATATATTTTTTCTTAACTATTAAATTGAAGAAAAACAATATTTTTTTTTTTGTGAAAAAGGAAAATCATGTTTAAATATGCTTGAATCTATCCTTCTTTTTGTTGTTGAAATAACAATATTGTCTACTGAATTAAGACTTAATCAATTATTAATTGATTTTGTTTTTTTGGACATCTATATTTATATATTTGTATAAAACAGGATGATATATAAAATTTATGAAAGGTAAAAATGTGGTGAAATTTTTAGGTAATGAGAAATCCAAACTTTAGCAGCACTCTAAAACAAATGATGGGCAACCATCATTCCTTTCATTTACCTCCTAAAAATAATCAATCATCATTAATGATACACATTTCACAATTAATCCTCCAAAACCCTTTTTCTCTCTCTTTCTCTCTAATCCCAATTCGTGACAAATGGATGCTGAATTGAACCATCCAACAATCCTAAAATCCAGCGGCATAACTCTTTTTTTGCAAGGTGCCAATGTTACCAACAACTCCATTTCTAAATACTGAGCGAAAACAATCAACTTTGACATGTGAGGACATGGACAGATCTTAAACCTGCTTTATTCTGGCTGCTGATGTGATTTTTCTTCCTGGGTTTCCCTTGCACCCAGGTATGTTGCATTGATTATCTCGGTGGGTAGGGATCTTTGTGTTTATAAACTGTTGAGTTCCTTGAATTGTTTTTATTGATGTAAGGGCCCTTCTGCTCTGATTGAAGTTTTTTTCTGGATTCTTGGTATTCTTTATTTTGAGTTTTGATGCTTTATATATGTATCAGTTTCTTGATTTTCTTCTCTTTCCGTCGCATAATGGTAATTGAAGCCATAGGATTAGCAAGCAGATCATTGATCTTGTGATTTCCCAACAAATTTCGTTTTAGATAAGAGAATCAGAGAGTAGAAGTCAATGTTGTATTTTAGCGTGATAAAATTTTGACCACCTCAAATATTCTATTTGTTACTATTTGCCTAGTTTTTCTTAACAACCAGATCTCTGAATTCATGGAACAATTTATACGACTACTTAAACTTCAGATGGGGTGATGAACTCTCCATCTTTGACGGCTTAATTTTCTTATGTAGTAAGGACAATGTTCTGTTCCCTCAAGCTGTGGGTATGGGGGTATTCAAGCGATGAATATTATGAGATGGTTCAAAGATTTTTCTTGAAGCTTTTTCTTGATTTGGTTCTATCATCATTTGCGGTTTCCAGGGAAGTCTTATTGAATACCATTTGAGCAAGTGTCTTTACTAACAGTAGCAGCAAATTGCCAGTCTTTTTTTGGTCTAAGGTCTTTCAGTTTCTAGTAGCTACATCGGGTTAGACTCAAACTGGATTGGATCCCAAACAGCGAAAAACTCCACGAAACTTGAAACTGTGACCTTAGCACCAATTCTACCTTCCGTAAGAGTGAGTTCATATTCTTTAGATTTCACTGAAATGCTAGGATTCAACCAATCTTTCTTTATATTGCCACTTTAACTAGGAACCTTTTGAATGAAGTTGTAGCTTAAGATTTGATAGCCACTTTATCCTTTCTTTTTCAGAGAAACTGTGAAGCCATTACAGTACCTTGAATCTGATATCTTCTTGATAGTTTACTAGTATAGAAGCTTGCATCTGTTCTGAACAAGCTGAAGTTAGCCAATTGGCAATAGACTCGAACCGCCAAATTGACACATTGAAGTTCCATCTTCGGGAACACCTCAGCAAACTGCTTACTGTGGCCGCATATTCTCGGTCCCTCCAAACCCGAAACAATACCATTTGTCATGCATCTACTTGTGATCTATTTTATCAGACTTAAATTGAATAATTTATTCTCATGAAATGTAAATTACTTGGTTGCAGATGCAAATATGTCAATCATCTTATTGTGCCTGTGGCTTGCAGGAATAACATATGTTGCTGGAGACTGCAATATGAAAGAAGTTACGGAAAGCTTGGTTTCAACAAATACATGAAATCAAAACTTTTACATTGAAGAATGCCATGAATAGTTTTACATTCCAGTTCAAGTTCCCAACAACCACACCCTTTCTTCCAGATGATCATGGAAGGAGCTAAATTCGAAAAAAAAATGAAAGAAAAGATCAACTAGTTATCTATTGCAATTTGGGTCCTACTACCTTTTGATGCAACCTTCTAATTCTTTTAGACTTTCATACCAATCCATGCCGACTGTCTACGTACTCACAGCTGCTCCATCGGTTGCCCATGAGAGTATGGTTGTTCTCCATCTAAAAATCAAAGAGAAGCAAAACAATTAGTCTTCCAGGTGTACAGAATCCAGAAAAGGTTTTACCTTGTATGCACCAGAGTTGAAAATGTATAATTAGAAAGGAAAATTTTGGTGCATTTAGATCTCATCATACAGTCTTTGAATACTGGATCAAAACCAAGTTGTACGTGTCCAGTGTTGCATTCTTCATTCTATTATATTTTCCATGCAAACTCTTACAGTAATAATTCATCTATATGATAACCCTGTGTTACATATTGCCCGAAAAAGAAAAAGAGAACAAAAAAAGGTAGGCTTGGAATAAATGGATTTATTTCAATCTCGATAAGTAGACAACAATGCTCCGGATGATTAATAAGAACAACCAAATGGAATTAAAACAGAATTTATCTGAAATAAGAAAAGTGTCAGCACTGGCTATCTACAGCATACAGAAGAAAGTCAGCACTGGCTATCTACAGCATACAGAAGAAATGCAAAATATGACTATGTAGGTATATATTGGTTACCACTTTCACCATCAGATGCATCGGCAAGCCTCGCTATAGCATCGATGAGCGCTTGTTCATGTTCCTGCATTACACATAATGGTTAAGCTTGCAGTTCTAAGCAATGGACGTAAAGATATTGCAAGTTGTTTGAATCAATAACAAACATACTTTCAGCGTCTTCTTTGCCTTCTCAAGCTCGTGAGGATCAGGATGACTTGCATCGAAAACCTTCTCCACCTTTTGAAAGAATCAAATCAAATTAGAAAAAAATAACATATGATGTTAATAATCTAAAGTTGATAAGTAATGGTATTAGTTGAGCTGGTTCTCCATAAATACCTCCTTTACTAGAGCCTCTGTGTTTAATAACTCGATATCATCAGAAAGTTTCTTCACAATACCATTCTGTGGCAGCAAAGATTCTTTTCTATATAGGCCCTTCACTGAACCTCTGCCTCTTCCCGTACCAGGAGCAGGAGCACCATGACTGAAGGATTTCTTAGCTCCATGGAAACCATGACCTCCTCGATAAGATATGCCTGGGTCCTCACCATCCCACCTTATATCGTCTGGAGAAATCTGTAACAATCAGGAAATCAATATTGTTCTCAATAAAATGCATATGGAAAAATTATTTGCGCTAAGAAGCATTCCACTTCTTTGAAGCAGTAAAACCATTGTCAGTCTTAAATAATCATAATAAATAAGATACCAAATAAATATAAATACCTACTCACTCGATCCTCCAATAAACAACAAGAGATTGGTATGGTTTTTCTGGAATTAGCTTAGATTAGAAAACATGGTAAATTAAGATAATGAAAGAACTTTATATGAGAAGCTCGGAAATGAAGGTTATGAGGAAATATAACACTATAATAGAGCACCAAGCATTGATGTCATCAAGAACAGAAATCGAAACATATAGTTCATAGGTATCTATAATAGCTCACTTCTTAACAAATTAGGAAGACATGCATAACCAACAACGAAATAACTAGACAAGTGCATAAAAAAAATGGCTACAAAAATAACACCAGATTCCTATCACTTCCTAGAAGATAATAAACTTGAAAACAATTTAATACTGCTTAATTGCATAATAGCCGCGCGTAAAAACAATCATCCTGAACCTTGCCCACAAAAACTCTCATGTCATGGAAGAAAAGATTCATATTAATTACAACTGCTGGAAATGAAAAGCTATGTTACTCGGCGTGGTATCAGATATGGGTACATATAGACATGGGTATAGTTGAATTTTTTTCAAGTTTTTCCATGTATTCGGAGGATCCTTGGAGGCCATATACTCATATCCATGAGTTAGACACTAGTGTTGGACAAAGAAACTACAAGAAATATAAAAAGTCTAAGCAACAAAAGAGTGCAGTCAAATAAAAGCGACATTAGTTGCATCTGAACTATATATGTTATCTTCATTAAGGTTACTAATGTTAGTAACTGTACTTCATTACATTATACCTACAGCCTGCAGGCCTATTTTTAGTAATATTTTAGAGCAATTTGGTTTAGTTCAACATAATGCCTACCCTCAAAATATTAAAACACCAATGCTTTAATATTCCATAGTAACCTAGTTGAAAATAACAACTAAAAAATATTTATAATCAAAACAACTTTACCGTGTCAATCTGACTGATATTTGCTAGTTTTCAGAAAGACCTTTTCATTATCGGGAGAGCATGACTTTATAAGGCTTTAAACTTTCCTCCCCAAAACCAACCGACTTCAGCTCAAACAAGGCCTAGCTAACTTCCAAATTCTAATTTATGCCGTAAGACATATGTGGACACATAAAAACCAACAATCAGGTTTTATTTGCCTGTAACAAATTTCACTAATGTTGCAAATAACAATTTTTTAAGTGTTTTGAAAGGGAAGAGAAAGTTATCTGATTAGAAGAAGGTAGACCCTTAAAAGGTATTAAAATTTGGCATATGTATCCTAATTTTATTTTTGTTAAATGTTTAAACATTTGGTTTTTATGTAAATTTAGTAATGGAATTGATGCCACTTAACTCTTGAAACTATACACAATCAAGAGCACTATATACAAAACATCAATATAAAAAATAAAAATCATATTTGTCAACACAAACTTTGCTGCTACACAAGGTAAAGACTAGAAAACACAACGAACTTTAAAATAAATAAAAAATCATATCTACTTACCTCTTTGAGATCAACCCATTCCCAAGTCTCATTTGCTGTATTAATATCATAAACCAAAGCATGTCGACCCTGTAAAACAACAATAAAATTTACCGTTGATGACTTAGCATCACATGGAATTAATACAAGAAATTCTAAAAGTCATTTTACAATCATTAGAAGATAATTAAACCATAGTGGATAAAGAATAATCCTTTTGAATAATCAGATTATAATTTTGGAGGCCTTTAGAAAATTGATACTTCGCCCCAGCTCAAAATATTAACAGATTGCAGACAAATTAGTGAAACATAGATAAATAAAATACTTGCAGTATTGGGTAAAAATAGGCATACTATGCAGTCAATCCTCTCTATAACAACTAAATGCACCAGCTTATGATGAGTCACAAAGAGAGAGACAGAAAATGCCTTTGTATGCCTTGAACATACCTCAGAGCGATTGTAATCAGTGATTACAGCCTCATAGAAATGGTTGTCTTCAGGCCATCTTGTCCACACTTTCCTTCCAATTAAGGGATCAAAAGTTGCTCCTTCAGCACGTTCATTCGCTGAAAGGCTAGTGATAGTGCCACGGTTATTGAATTGCCTATTTCCAGCAGAAACTGCAGCAGGATAATGCATAGGCTTTACCGAGGATAGGCCAGGCAATGACTGACCCTGTAGGGGAAATTTTCAAGTAATATAAGTCAATTTACGCGTTCACATTTCTATAACGAAATCATTATCATTGCTTCTTGCATTTGGTCCAAGCTCCTAAAGCAGCTTCGCTAGCTAGCATCCAAAGAAAGCTTAACACAAAGAACTAATAATGTTCTAAAACTTGTTATTCCACCAGCAATGATAGGGAGATTTACCGATTGAGATGTCTTCTGTTTCTTGCGAGATGCTGAAACAGTTGGACTAGGCAAAACACTGTGGACGCTATGAGATGCACCAAGTCTCGCAGGCTGGTTCCCACCACTTTGTCTCCAGTCCCTGATACAGTTGCCCATTTATAATCCATTAAACAGAATAATAATCAATCACTGGACCCTGAAGTCAGAGTAATTCATGAAGCATCCGAACCTTATCCTTCTGATAATATCATCAGCATTAACCTTAGTCAGAAGCTCTCTATGCTCATCATCTGACACCCTCAGTTCTTTCCTAAGTTCTGTTATCAGGCCTTCCTTTTCCTGAAGATGCCAGCATATGCCAAAGCATGGAAACCCGATCAACATGAAATAAACAGGAAAGCAAATTAAAACCAAGTCCAACAAGTGTAAATACATCATACCCAAGTAATGGCATCGGATTGAGCTTTAAAAGCACGCAGTACAGCACAGTAAGCTTCTTGCTCAAGTAGATGTATTTGGGCCTCCATGTCAGAATGCATCCTAGAATATGAAGCAGAACCTACAATAGATCTTCCATTTCCAGCAATATTACCCCTTATTGGAACTCTAGTTGGCTGTGAAGGAGGCAAATCATCATCGGTACCTGTTGTCATTATAAAAATAAGAATGACCAAGCAGCATAGAGGCATCCCAGGGCAACTAATAGTATTCTGATGCCCTTGTTTGCAAGGCTCAAAAGAACAGTTGTAAGGAAATGCAATCGAACAAATATACATAAAAAAAGATGGAAATAAATGGATTTATCATGAATCTTCTTGTTTAGTAACAAAAAATCTAGCATAATATGGACAAAGAATTGAAAGAGAAAGAGAGAGAGAGAGAAAAGAAAATTGCTTTTTTTTTTCTCAAACAGAAAAAAGAAATTATATACTGAGGTTCTCTATATTTGAATCCCACTTAGAATTCAAATAAAAAAAGTGGAAATAAAACCCAAAAGTTACCCAGAAAGCAAAAGCCAAACAACAGCCTTTCCGCAGTGAAATTTATCAAAAAGTCAATGACCCCAATTAATTAAACCCTAAACCCTCATTTCTAATCTTACCCCCACCCAAAAAGAAAACGAATGCACCCATTATCCAATTTTCAAATATCGAAAGGAAAAAAAAAAAGGAGGTGAAGAAGAAAAATGAACCCAGAAACAGCAACATTGTTTAATACAACAATTATGACATTAATAAATGCAACATACCACTACTATCGCAAACTTCATAGTCCATACCGAGAAATAAAAAGACGAAGCAGTAAAAGATGTTCTCTTTGTTGAAGGAAAACACCAACCCACAAAAACCCTAACGAGAAGTTGCCCAGAGAGAGAGAAAGAGAGAAGGAAATTGAAGGAAGAAGCTGCCGACGATGCAAAAATCCTATCCAAATCCAAGTACAGAGATTTAGAGAGAAATATGTGTTGGTTATTTCAAAAGAGATTTTATTGAAGGCAGGGGACTGGGAAAGAGAGGGCAAGGGAGGGACTTTTTGGACTTGAAATGAAAAACTTCACTTCTTACGGCTTCGCTTTGCATTTGTTTTGGAAGAGATTGATTTGGTTTGCTGTGTCCTATTTTAAAGTGTTCTCGTTTAGAGATAGTTCCGGTCCAGTTCGGACATGTATTGTTCTGCTCCAAAGATCTTTGTTTTAGTCATACATAAATTTCACTCTATTGTCTACCGGATTTCTATTATTGCTTTAGGCCTTTTGGGCTTGCTGCCTTCCTTTCTTTATTTTCTTCCATCTATTTGGGCTCTAATACTTCATCTTTTCATTTCTTTAAAATTTCCGAGGATTCCTTTAGATAAATTATTAAAAAAATTATAAAAAATATAAAAAAAATTAGTTGAACCAGTTCTTTTAGCATGGTAAGTTCCAATTCACGGGCTGATACCTCTATCGATTCTAGTTAAATCGATCGTGGTCTATTCCGGTTCTGAAAATCATGAAATAAAATAAAAGGGTAATTATATTATGTTCTAGTAAGTACAAGGAACTATAATTTCCTAAATGTGTTTGACTAGTTTTGTAACGCCTTCAACCTGATTTGCCGCATTCGGACTTCGGGGTGTTACTACACACAATACTTAACAATTTAACATAATAAATTACAATTTCTATCTCTTTAAATATTTTATTTATCATTTTAACTGAAAAACTTAATATTTAAAAATAGAGGGAGTACTTAAAAATACTTATTACATTAGACATGATACAGATCATTACAATAAAGAAGTTTGTTAACTATAGACACAACAACCTTATAAGTTCAAAAGAACTTAGTGAGCATTATTATAAATCACCTTGGCGAATACTTTATTTTTTTAAAGAACACATATGTGCCAATCTTTCTTTTGAACCCCTTATGTCGGGCAAACTCCACTACAGTTTTGATACAGACATACACACTAACTATCATACTCTTAGTATATCACTTCTTTCTTTTCTAACTAATTGAAGATTCTTTCAGACATTTCTTAATTCTCTTGTTTACATATGTACTTCCAAGCAGAACATACCTTCAGAATTTGTTTCATACAGACCACATCCTAATACTTGCACTTATCTCAAAGCAGTTGTTCAAAAAACATAAATCATGGGCGAATACATACAAATTTTGGTTAATACTTATGCAGATCAAAGTACCATCAAACTGTTAATCAAATCATACTTTGATTCAATACCACCCAACCCATACTAATAGTATAATACGTAGATCAATCAGACGACTTCCATGTCATTTTACTCTAGAAACCCAGACGCTCAAAATGATCAATAATAAGATTTCATATGATTTCAGACGAAGTCATTATACCACCCAAATATGACAGATTCCATATAACTCTGATTCAACCATTTCATAACACAAACAAACCCACAATGACAATTTCTTAGGTCACACATAGATACAAATATATCAATATTCAACATTATTAGACTGTCATGGCGGATACCTTTATTAATATACAAATACATAGTTCTTTTCAAAAACTTACTTAATTATTTCATAAATCTTATTCAACCTTTAACCCTGAGCATATCAATACCTTATCTTAGCCATACCTATTACAGATCTAACAGAATTTATCCATAATTTACCATAAAAATAGATATACACAACTTACCAGACATACATGGTAGATCATGCCACAAGAGCCAAACAAAACACGCCATAAAGGTATCATATAAACTCTTGTATTTACTGTCCCTATAACACCCCTAACCCGTATCCTCGCCAGAATAGGGTTACAGAGCATTACCGTACAAACAGAACAGTAAACCATTCAATTCATCCATCAATGCAAACATAATCTAATTACATTCAATTACATTCATAACGTCCCTTAATCGAGTCCTCGAGGTCCTAAAAACACTATAGAAACAATTCAGGACTAAATTGGAAACATTTGGAAATTTCAAGAAAAAGTTAGAAAATTTGGACTTCAGGGGTCATACGGTCGTGTGACTAGGCCATGTGTCTCACATGGTTGAGACATACGCCTATGTCTCAGGCCGTGTAACCTTCAAAATAAGGACAGACGACTGTGTCCCAGCCCGTGTCTTCGCTCGTGTAACTCTTTGAGTTGGATTACACGGCCAAGCCACATTCCCATGTGCTAGGCCGTGTAACACTCAAATTAGCCTCACATGCCCGTGTGCCAAGTTGTGTAACAACCCGTTTTTAGTCAAATTAAAATAGTGGTTTCGGGACAACTAATCCGAAGTCAAAATAATTTTTTTATTATTATTAAATGTTTACATCATGATAGTATGATTGTGTGAAAATTTTATTAAGAAATTTTATTGTTTGAATGGTCAATTTGATAAAAAGGACTAAATCGTGTAAAGTGCAAATGTGGTGTTCTAATAACTAAAGCTGTATAATAGCAATAAAACTTTAAAGTGAAGGTCCTTATGTGGTAAATATCCCAATATTATGATAATGGATGATAGTGGCTTGGTAATTTTGAAATTTGTGATGTTTTTAAAGGTTAATTTTGGTTTTTAGTAAATAAAGGTTAATTAAATAAAACCAAATGAAATTATCCAGTCATTTATCTTCTTCAAACCGTTTTCTTCTTGAGAAAATAGGGCTAGTGATTTGGCTATCTTCATTTCCTTCAATTAGGTACGATTTTTGTCCCGTTTTTAATAATTTCTATATTTTTGAGATCGTTGCAACTCAATCTAGCTAGCCCAGAGACTATTTTGCAAAACTGTTAAAGGTTTAGGGTTTTTTCATTGATGAATATTGTTGTATTTTGATGTTTAATGGTAGAAAATGCATGCTTGTTGTTAAATAAACAACATTTGTTAAGTGATTTTTAGTAAAATGTCCAACTAGGGATTAAATTGTGAAATGTGTAAATGTGGTGGTTAAATTGTGAAATAAATGAAAAATTGGGCTACTAGGGACCTAATTGAAATTTGGCTAGCATGGGTATATGTTGAATTTCATGAATTTGTGTTTTTATGAGATAAGGATTAAATTGTAAAAATGTTGAAATATTAAGGGAAAAAATGTAAACTTGCCTTAATGTGCATTTTTGGACTCAATTGAATAGAGTAATAATTAAATAAGTTAATTTTGATTACATTTAGATTAAAAAAAGTGAAATATAGAATTAGATCGGGGAAAGAACAAGATTTTGGACTAATCAACTCGTTTCATCGTTTTTACATTCGAGGTAAGTTTGTATGTATTAAACATTATTATATTTGTGTTTTAAATGCTTTGATATTGCATAAATTGTGAATATGACATTGTGGACATATTCAACAATAATTCGGCAAACGAGAAATCCCGATTGAACCTTAAGAATATATTAGGATACAAATGACATGTCATTAGGGGTTATGTGATTTGGGTACTGGTCCGTATGTCCTTTCAGTTGCTGAGTTATCCGGCATGTGTTGTGGATACTCATCAGCTTGTGTGAGCAACATTGTATAGCTTTGTCATGACCGTTAGCTTGTGTCAGCAGACCCGTTGATAGCTCGGGAGTGAGCATTATATGTGATACGAGATTGAGATAGCTTTGGCTATATATGTGGCACTTAAGGTGCGAGATTCCCGAGTATCCGATAGTATTCCGAATGGTTCAATGGGTATATCAAAGATGTGGATGAGTATAAGTTTGTTACAAGATGATACAGGTATGTTCATGAACCGAACAAGTATTGAAATGAGGGAATTTATGAAAGTTATCTAACTTTGTGAATGAAAAATGTGGTAGGTTGCTGATTCAATATGAAATATGTTCTGTAATGTTTTATTTGCTTAAGCTGTGCATATATGGTAAGTTGATTTAATTGCTATGTGAACTTACTAAGCTTTATAGCTTACTTTGTTTATTTTCTCGTGTTTAATAGTGAAATCAAAGCTAGCTCAGATTTGGGAATCGTCGGAGACTTCATCACACTATCCAACTATCACTTTGATACTTTTGAACTTAAGTATTTTGAGTATATGGCATTTATAGAGACTTTGGTCATATTGGTATATATGTTGTTAATGAATTTAGTCATTTGAAATGGCTTGTAAATATTAAGAGTTCGGTTTTTTATATAGCCATGAGAGTTGGCTTAATTTGGTTGATTTGGTTATGTATATAATTATACAAATAGCTCTTGTTATGTACTTGATTATAGATATGTGATACTAGTTGGTATCCGGTAATTAGGGGTCCTAAATGGTTGAGAATTGAATTTGGTATGTTTGTGAGATTAGGCTAAATGATGCATGTTTAAACGTGATTATATTGTTGATTTGAGACTATGACTTTTGTTATGAAATTGAATGGCATAATGTGGTATTGATGTGTTTTGTATTGGTTGGTATTGAAATGGTATGTGTTATGCTTGATTGAGGTTGGTTGAATGCCTAATTATGCCATGTTTTTGTGCCATTTGGGTTGATGTAGGTGTAAGCAAGTTTGGGTGGCAAAATGGCTTGGTAAATAGCCTATTTTTGTCCACACAAGCAGAGACACGGACGTGTGTCTTAGCCGTGTGTGATGCACAGTCAGGTTACACGGCTGTGTGTCCCCTAGTGTTGAATTAAAAATCAAGTTAGTATACCTTACACGGCTCAGCACACGGACGTATGACTTGGCCTTGTGGCATAAGTCAGTATACCCCACAGATTTGGCACGGTCTTGTATGACCATTTCTTAGGGCACACGGGCTAGCCACACGGGTATGTGTGCGACTTAAGTTAGAGAGTTACATAAGGTCAGACACGGGCTAGGACACGGCCATATGATTCTATTTCGAATGTCCACACGATCTGTGAACGGGCGTGTGTCCACTATATTTTGTAAAATTTTCTAAGTGTTTCAAAAATTTTCTGAGTTATCGGTTTAGTCCCGAACCACTTCAAATGCATGTTTAGGGCATCGTAAGCTTGTTTTAGGGACAAAGTGGTTGTTGTTGGATGATGATAGTATGAGATTTAAAAATGCATGTGAAATGGATGTTTATTTATGTTATAAGTCCAGTAATGCTCCGTAACTTGAATACAGGTGAGGGGTGTTACAGGTTGTGTGTTAGGTCGTGTAACTGCCTGACTTGGGAGCCTTAAATCTACAGGGGACACATGGCATTGTCACATGGCCGTGTGTCACACACAGCTGAGACACACGCCGTGTGGACCTAAAATGAACCTTAAACAACAAGTTTACCATTTCAAGCTTACTTGGGTCCTAAGTAAACCATTTACCAACCAAAACACCTATTCAAAGTGACATTAATCAAGCCAAAAATATACCAAATCAACTTATTAAGTGCCTAACCAATGTACCCTCATTGGTACCACAAGTATATACAATTTTATATCAAAACAAATCTTCAAACACAACTTATCACTTACTCAAACCTAACATCTAATTCAATACCATCTCAAACATACCATATCTTAGCTATAATATAATCAATTCATCACCTACTAATTTGGCCATTCAAATATGCATCACATAACCACTTTAACACATATTATTAAGACATCAAAAGTACCAAAAAGGTATCAACCAAAACAACTTATACAACTAAGTTCATAGTTAACTATTTACATATCTAAAACATTAGTATCAACATTCAAACCTATTACATGCCATATAGTTTGGAATAAACGTTCCAAAAACTACTGAGTTATGCTAGATAGTGTGACTTGAGTGTCAATCAAATCATCCAACCTACCGAGTATCGAAATAAATACAACAATTCAAACAATATCAATTCAACAATGAAGGTTTCATGTCATCCACAATCTCAACTGATAAATCACATACATTCAATTTAATACTCAAATGTATAGCAAATTCACCAAATTCATTAAACAAATTATCTTAACGAGATTTTCAATTCAAAGAATGACTTATGGATAGGAGCATATCGCCAGTCCAACCATAACACGCCAAATGCTCATACGAGCCAATCCCTAAAAAACACACCAAATGCTCATAAGAGCTAGTCCAACTGAAACACACTAGTGGTCATAAGAGCTAGTCCAATTGAAACATGCAAAACATTGAGTATAACACAAGAGTTCACAACAAATGCTGAACCTCGGTTTACTCTAGAAATAAATATATACATCTCTCCATAGTCCTCTCTACTCAAATCCCCTATAACACTTCATATCACAACTGTAGTCTATCCCGTGTTCAATCCAATCCGAACATCAAATTCAATAACAAATCTCAAATAATCATTCATTATCAACAATTGAATATATATATTGTATCATGTTATACTATTCAACAAATCATATAGACGTTAAATTTTAAACCGTACGGACTTACCTAGACTGAATTGTAGTAGTTACAGAAGTTCAGGGACTATTTCACTATTTTTTCCTTTTCCACAAGTATCTATGGGATCTTGATATGCAAGGTTCCTATGCTAATAAAATATGAAGCTTCAAAAATGGTGAAATCCTTTTAGGTTTTCGGTGGAACGTAAAAAAGATGATGATAATTTTGGTTTTGTTTTATTAAACTTTAGTTAATTTACTAAATTACATAATCACCCTTAATTAAAACCTTATAAAACCACAATTTTAAAGCCTATTATGGTCCATTAATATCCAAATGAACTAATTATTATTTAAGCCCCTTTTCATTTCATATTTAAGCTATCAAATCAATAGAAATTTAAGATTTACTAAATTTTACACCTTTTTTAGTTTAGTCATTTTCCCTAAATTAACTATCTAAACATTAAAATATCTTAACCAAATTTTAATACGACTCTAATGACTTTATAAATATTCTAAAAATAATATTTATGAGTCGATACGATAGAAATTTGTGGTCTCGAACCATTGTTCCGTCACCACTAAAAATCGGGCTATTACAGACTGGCAAACTTCATAGAAGATGCCATGGGTTTCTCCCTCATGGACTTATATAAAATTTCATGTATCGTGATCTGCCATTTCAATTTACACATTATCAAAGGCTACACCATGAACAATCCATATCCACATATCATATCATGTCATGGGTCTTAACACATGGTCTTACATACATTCATGTATCGTGTTATGACATTCTAATTTCATCTTACTAGAGGCTACACCATGAATGGTTCCAAATCATACCAAACTACCATGGGCCTTTACCTCATTATCTTACACTCATTTTCAATCTGTGATATGCCAGTTTGGTTAGCAATATAACTGCCCTACCAAAGGCTTCACAATGGAACATTAGCTCAACATTTACTTACCCAAATAATTACCTTCTTACTAACTCATATACCTCGTATACTAGACATTACCTGCATGCTTATCAAACACCATTCTTTTAACAAAACTACATATTATTACAACACATCTCTCATCTTTACTATACTCATGCCCTTACCATTTTCTGTAGACTTCATCATCCCATTCATGTATGCATATATCTATACATATTTCTTCTTTGAACAATTCATATAAAAGAGTCAGGATGGAGACTCACTTGAATCTCACTTATTGTAGTTTTAAGCTCTAGACTTAGACATCTTTCTCGAACCAATAGCAAAACTGCTTAGAGAACATAGATTCACTATTACAACTCTTATACATACAATTTACTTATCATCTCAATCATTGGCAAACTCATGCAAAACCTTTTACTAAATGTCTTACTATTTGTATAACTCTTACAATCTTATTTTTTTAAAAAACTTAATATGCAGAGCTAACATACTTACCCAAAGATGAAATAACCGCTGATTACACTTAGAATCTTAACTTCCAACTTAAGGAGGAAGAGATATCATTTGATTTAAGAAAAAGAATTAGAGAATATGTAAGGAAAAGGAATAACCTTATTTAGAACCCATCTCACACCTATAAATATAACCAGACTTACTTAGTGGAACTTATAACACCCTTAACCTGTATCCATTTTTGGAATAGGATTATGGAGCATTACTGGAGTTATCATTTTAAAACGAACAAAAATTATAAACATTTCAATTCATATCATTAATCATATCAAAACCAATCTATAACATGCATATCGTCCCTTATACGAGCCCTTGAGGCTCTAAAAACACATTGGAAACATATAGAATTTTTCAGAAAATAATGAAAATTTTCAAAACTGCAGGGTCACATGGCCAAGAGACATGCCCATGTCTCAGGTTGTATGGGCATTTGAAGTAGGGACACACGACCGTGTCCCAGCCCGTATAACTCACTGACTTGGGTCACACGGCCAAGCCACACACCCATGTGTCAGGCTGTATACCCTTCGAAATGACCTCACACGCCCATGTGCTAGACCTTGTGTTAGGCCGTGTAATAGCCTGAATTGCAACCCTTTGAAAGCTACAGGGGACACACGCTTGTGTCTCTATCTGTGTGGACGAAAAATAGGCCATTTCCAAGCTATTTTTCTCACCCTTTCATGCATGTACCTACAATTACTTTTGCACAATTGAACAATCCATCAAAATGCATCAAAACCATGCATAATCAAGCTAATCAAATATGATACACTTGCATACAACCAAAATGCCCAAAGGGCATCTCAATCTCAACAACTACACATACATAATCATATATTCAGTTTTGCTAAAACGTTCACTAACTTCAGACTAAGTTTACATAAAAAAATATACCATTTGATTTACCTATCAATAACACACCAAATGATACCAAATGTGCCATTCAAAAACTAACACTTATAGCCATTCATAACCTTTATAACAAAAGTATCAAAACATTATATTTAAACATATCACAAGACCATTTATACATGCCAAAACTAAATCCATACCATCACTCAAAATGCCATAAACACAAGGCAAGACCAATAGCTACTTTATCAACCAGAATACCTATACATGCCATTATAACCAAACTTAAAAACATCCAAAAATACCGATATAGCCGATGGATAGTGTGATATAACTCCAACAAGCTTCCAACCTGAACGAGCTTTCGATTCACTATAAAATACGAGAAATTACACAGAGTAAGCATAAATGCTTAGTGAGTTCGTATAATATAAAAGAAAACTTACTATTTCGACACATAATAAGTAAGTTAAACATGACATAATCCAACCACAATTTGGCCAAGGCCTAAGCATGTACACCAAACATGTTAGCCATTTATACATATAACAAAGGCATCATAATCATGGATGAACACAACATTTAATCATGTATCATATATATATCATCCATCTCAACTCTTAATATACCAAGTATTACCATTTCAATGAAATTCACATGTGTCCATGTCTTAGTTCGTATCAAATTCTAACCATTTCATTTCAGAATAATGCCTGTTGAACTATTTAGAATACCATTGGATACCAGGGATAACTCACACATAGTGTGCTAAATCATATAACTGTAATCCGTCAATTCCTATACATGTATACTCACATGAGCTGTGGGTTCGAACGTAGCTACACGATCCTAATCACATGAGATGTGGAGTATCCACAACACATGCCAGACCTCAGGCATCAGTAGGACGTTCAGGACCAGCACTCAAATCATGTAACCCAAATGACATGTCATTTGTATCCTACGAATTCGTAAGGTTCAAACGGGGCTCAGTAATAGTTGTACGTCGTTGGATATGCAACCGATATGTAAGCAATTCACAATACAAATATAATTCAATTAAAAACATATATACAAAATTTAATTACACAAACTTACCTCGACGAGTAAACGTAGATACGGAGGCGACTAATTTGAGACTTTATCTTTGCCCCGATCTAAAGTTATACGAGGTTTGTTTTGATCTAAACGGATAAATTTAGCTCAATTCAATAGATATTTTATTCAAATCAACCCAAGTTCACATTTTAGCAAAATTACAATTTTGCCCCTATATTTTTTATTTGTTTTCAATTTAGTCCCTAGCTTATAAAAATGGAAATTCATGCAATTCAACCACAACCCATCATAGCCGAATATCAATTAGGTCCTTAGCAACCCTATATTTCATTTATTTTACAATTCCACCTTGTAAAATTTTTTATTTTTCAATTTAATCCCTACTTGAAAATTTTACCAAAAATCACTTAACAAAATTTTTCTTATCTAATAACAACTAATCATTTTCTTTCATAAATCATCAAAGCTCATACATGTTAACTAATGGAAAAGCCTTAATATTTTAATAGTTTCACAAATTAGTCCCTAGGCTAGCTAGACTAAGCTACAACGATCTCGAAAACATAGAAATTATTAAAAACGAAACAAAAAATTAGTCACATGCAATAAGATTTGTGTTGGCCAAACCCTAGCTTCTTTAATGGCTTCTTTTCTCTTTTAATTTCGGTTGACGGAAATGTTAAAGATGATAACTTAATTGTTGTTTTATTTTATTTTGTCATTTATTTACCAAATTACATATATAACCTTTAATAACATTTATAATTTCACTTATACCAAGCCATGTACATCCAATAACACCATTTATGGTCTAATTACCACATAAGGACTCATAATTTAAAGTTCTATAGCTATTAAACACCTTTAGCTACTAGAACTCAACTTTTACACTTTACGCAGCATGTAAACGGTAAAATTTCTTAATGAAATTTTTATACGGTATTACTATTATGCTGTAAACAATAAAATAATAAAATAAATATTTTAACATTAGATTTGTTATCCCGAAACCACTGTTCTGATTTCACTAAAAAGGGGCTGTTACAGAACTTAACAATTATCGCACGTTTCAGAAATTGCCTTCTTAAAGTTTTACAGTTTCCAAGAGAAACATAAATAAGTACCCTGCATTCAAAATTATCAGGCTAGGCTATCTAGTTGGTTCCTAGGGTTGTCAAGCCTAGGGTTTAAGTTCTTCCTCTCCCAAACAGTTGAACCGCTAAGAAAACCCTACATAGTAATTAATTAATCACACCTCCACTCACTAATCTGCCATAAGAGGATTAATTTCTCATGGATCTTGTAACACCCCTCGCCCGCATCCGACACTAGGATGGGGTTCGAGGTACTACCTAACTATAACTCAATCAACTATGTAAAACAGGGCTATGAAATTTCAAACAATTTAAAACTTTTCCCTTTCCATGTAATATGTCCCTTATGCGGGCTTACAAGGCCCTAAACATACATTCGGGTGGTTCAGGACCAATCAGGAACTCATTTAAAACTTAGAAAAATCTCTTGCATCAAAGCTCCACACGCCCATGTGGGTATAGAGCACACGCCCGTGCGCTAAGGACACGCCCGTATCCCGAGCCCGTGTCTGAAAACCTAGGCATTCTACCAAAACAACACGGCCCAAACACACACCTGTGCCCTGCAACAGTGTCCTTCACACGGTCGAGACACATGGACGTGTCTCTTACCCGTGTGCTACTAGCATACATACTGACTTCATGGCATGGCATGGACACACGCCTGTGTGGCCTGCCCGTGTGCTAGAATGACTTTAAAGTTTTAGGTGCAAAGGACGCACGACCATAACACACACTCGTGGGCGTGAACCGTGTGTCATGCACGGCCTAGACACACGCCTGTGTGTCTTACCCGTATGGACAAATTAGGCCATTTTCCAAGCCCTTTGTCACCCATCTTGCACAACCTACACACGATCATTTCAATATACCCATCTCATCACAATAAACATTAATTCAACCATAGAAAAAACATCGTATGCATTCATCAAAATGAATAATAGCCATTATTCTAGGATTAATACAAAATAAATGGCTTTTGACTTAGGCCAAAATACATAAACAATTCTCATGATGAATATACTAGTCTAGCCCTATACATGCCACCTTCAAAAATATAAATCAAACTATACCGAATGCTGCGGATGAAGTGAGATCGATATCTCTGACTTTAAGGGATCCTCGAGCTAGCTAGATAACGCTGAAAGAAGAGGGAAAGGAAAGTGGGTAAGCATAAAGCTTAGTAAGTTGCATATAAATAAATATACAACAACAACCTCACCATTACTTATCATGCTCAAATGTAAACATAACTCAAATTACTCTTTGTCATCTACTCGAGTCACATTTTCTAAATTAAGCTCGATACTCATGCTTACCATATAGGTACCTGTAACACTCACAACGTGATTATTATTTCTTTATCAAGATTGATCTATAAATCTCACCATTGAAACATTTGGAATACTACTGGATATTCACTGAACCTTTAACATGGGATATATTGTCGATGCGTGTCCTAGACACGTCTTACACTGGCTATCTCTGTCGAGGCCGTTCCATGTCACAGACATGTCTTACACTGGCACTCATATATGCGTGCTGATGCATGTCCCAGACATGTCTTACACTAGCACAACTCTTAGCCGACGCGTGTCCCAGACCCGTCTTACACTGGCTATCTCTGTGCCGATGCCATGTACTAGACATGGTCTTATACTGGCTATCTCTGTATGGCTGATGCATGTCCCAGACATGTCTTATACTAGCCCTCGTCTAGAAGCCGATGCCATGTCCCAGACATGGTCTTACACTGGCTCTCAGAATGTGGCCGAAGCATGTCCCAGACATGTCTTACACTGGCGCACAATTCACCCAATGCCTTGACATGAATATCCAGTTCGTACCCTAATATTTCAATGGGATACTTCTATTATCTCAAATATTACTAGGCATTCTCGATTCATAACTTAATAACTCATTCAATATCAATTCAAAGGCAATATGAATGCAAGTATTAATAGTGTAGTTGTATTATTTACATACAACTTACCTCAATTTACAAAAAGTACTTGACTATTTGGTTTAGTTGGTTTACTTGGCCTTCCCCCGATCTAGGTTCAGATTTGGTAAGTCTTCATCTATAATGAAAACATGCATTCATTTAGTCACTAATTAGGATTAAACAATTAGAAATTCACACCTTTGGTAGAATGACCATTTTGCCCTTAAACTTTGACAAAATGACCATTTTGCCCCTATGCTCGAAAATTGATTTTTATCGAATTTCTTTGTGTTTCAAGCCTAGATAAACTCTTTTTACTACTATAGTAATCCCAAATTCTCAATATTTTAGACACTTATCATCTATTTTGCAATTTATGCAAAATAGCCCCTTTAGGTGTTTTCATGCCAACATCTTTCACAAAAGTTGTTTATAACATAAATAAAACTCATATTCTTCCATAAAAACTCAATAAACATCTCAAAATCATCCATGGAAAAAATCTTAAACTATTGACCACTTTGCAAGATGTCACCCTCATTTGAAAGCTCGTGCTTCAAGGGTCTCAAAAATGTGAAAATCTTGAAAAAAACTCATTAAAATCACTTACTTGTGAGGCTTATTGTTGTTGAAAGTTTTTGAAGCTCTTAAACCCCAAAAATGGCTGATATTTTTGGTGGAGAGAAGGAAAAATTAAAAAGAAATGGCTTTTGTTTTATTTAATAAAAAACTAGTCAAACTTGATGACCTCATCCACACCTATGTCAATTTTGTCTCCCCTCACACCATGGCCGGCTAGGCTATTCACAAGGGTCTAGTTGCCCTTTAAAGACCCTAAATTTAAGTTCTCTAGCTATTTAACACATTTGGGTACTAAAATACAACTTTTTCCTTTTATGCGATTTAGTCCTTTTTCGCAATCGGGCTTGAAAACATTAAAATTAGCTCACCAAATTTTTCATGCACTAATCAAATCATACTATAGCCTCATAAAAATGATAAAAATAATTTTCTAACTTCGGATTTGTGGTCTTGAGACCACTGTTTCGACTAGGCCCTAAATCGGGCTGTTACATTTCTCCCCCTTAGGGATTTTCATCCTCGAAAATCTTACCGGTAAATAAGTTTGGGTACTATTCTCTCAGAGATTCTTCGGGTTCTCATGTAGCTATCTCGACTCCATGTCTATGCCACCAAACTTTCACAAGTGATATATTCTTATTTCTTAACTATTTAACCTCTCGAGCTAAGATCTTAACTGGTTCTTCCCTATAAGACTTATCTGGAAGAATTTCAATTTCAGTAGGCGCAATTACATGCGAAGGGTCAGATCTGTATCAGCGTAACATAGACACCTGAAACACGTCATGAATCTTCTCTAACTCTGGCGGCAAATTCAATCTGTAGGCAACAGGCCCTATTCTCTCGGTAATTTCATAAGGTCCTATGAAACGAGGACTCAGTTTACCTTTTCTACCAAATCTGAGGACTTTCCTCCAAGGGGAAACTTTCAAGAATACTCTATCACCGATCTCAAACTTGATCTCCTTTCGTTTCAAATTCGCATAGGATTTCTGCCTATCTGAAGCGGTTCTTAGGCATTCTCGAATCACTTTAACTTTTTCCTCAGCCTCTCTGACTAATTCAACTCCGTGAATCTGACTCTCTTTCAACTTTGTCCAGTATAAGGGTGTTTGGCACTTTCGCCCGTACAAGGCCTCATAAGGTGCCATTTTTAGACTTGACTGATAGTTGTTGTTATAGGTGAATTCAACCAATGGTAAGTATTTTTCCCAACTTTCTTCTAATTCGAGAACACAACATCTTAGCATGTCTTCTAAAATTTGTATCACTCTTTCCGATTGTCCGTCCGTCTGTGGATGAAAAGCTGTACTGAAACTTAACTTGGTTCCTAAAGCCTTTTGTAACTTCTTCCAAAACCTCGAGGTGAATCTTGGGTCTCGTCTAAAATAATTGAGAAGGGTAAATCATGTAGCCTCACAATCTTAGAAACATACAAGTCAGCTAATTTCTAGATAGAGTAGTCTGTACGCATTGGTATGAAGTAGGCTGACGTAGTTGATCTGTCGACAATAACCTATACAACATTTTTCTTTTTCGGGGTTAATGGCAAACTGGTCACGAAGTCCATGGTGATACGATCCCATTTCCACTTTGGAACCATAATAGGCTGAAATAGCCCAGAAGGTACTTGGTGTTCAGCCTTTACTTGCTGACACACTAAGCACTTGGAAACAAACTCCGAAATATCCTTTTTCATTCCCGACCACCAATACATTTTATTCAGGTCGTTATACATCTTTACGCTACCCAGGTGGACGGATAAACTACCACTATGTGTTTCTCGTAAAATCTTCTGGATGAGCTCACTATCTTTAGGCACACAAAATCTATTTTTGAACATTAAACATCCGTCGATACCAACCTAAAAATCTGATTCAACACCTGGCCCACACTGATTTTTCCTGGCTTGAAACTTCTCATCATCCTTCTAAGCTTCTCGGATTTCATGAAGAAAAGTCGGTCTAACTCTCAGTTCTGCTAAGATCGAACCATCCTAAAACACGATCAACTGGGTATTCAAAGCTCTCAAGGCAAACAACGATTTTCTACTCAAGGCATCGGCGACTACATTCGCCTTTCCTGGATGGTAATCAATGATCAACTCATAATCTTTTAATAGTTCTAACCATCGACGTTGCCTTAAATTCAACTCCTTTTGAGTCATGAAGTACTTTAAACTCTTATGGTCGATAAATACTCTACATCTCTCTCCGTACAAATGGTGTCGCCAAATGTTCAAGGTGAACACTACAGCTGTTAGCTCTAAATCGTGGGTCGGATAATTCTTCTCGTGTGGTTTTAGCTGTCTCGAGGCATAGGCCACAACCTTGCCTTCTTGCATGAGTACACACCCTAAACCATTCAAGGAGGTGTCACTATAAATTACAAATTCTTTACCCGACTCCGGTTGAACTAAAATTAGGGCTTCGGCCAACAAAGCCTTTAACTTCTCGAAACTCTGCTAACATTCTTTTGTCCATTCAAACTGGACGTCTTTCTATAATAATCTCGTTATCGGAGTAGCTATCATAGAAAATCCATTTACAAAGCATCTGTAATACCCCGCTAGCCCCAGAAAACTACGAACCTCTGTCACATTGCTCGGCGGTTTCCACTCCAGAATAGCTGAAATCTTATTTGGGTCATCTCTGATCCCATCGCCTGACACAATGTGTCCTGGGAATCCAACTTCATTAAGCCAAAACTCACTCTTACTAAACTTAGCATAAAGCTGTTTATCTCTCAGAATCTATAACACAGTCCTCAAATGTTCCGCGGGCTCACTCTCATCACGCGAATAAATCAGTATGTCATCTATGAAAACAACGACGAACCTATCCAAGTATGGCCTAAAGATGCTGTTCATCAAATCCATAAACACTGCCGGGGCATTCATTAATCCAAAAGGCATAACAAGGAACTCGTAATGCCCATATCTCGTTTGAAAAGCAGTCTTCGGTACATCTTGTTCCTTGACCCTTAACTGGTAGTAACTTGATCTCAAGTCTACCTTGAAGAATACCGTAGCTCCCCTTAGTTGATCGAAGAGATCATTGATCCTCGGCAAAGGATACTTGTTCTTTACTGTCACCTTGTTAAGTTGTCTGTAGTCGATACATAACCTTATCGACCCATCCTTCTTTTCACAAAAAGTACTGGAGCACCCCATGGTGAATAACTCGGTCTAGCAAAACCTTTATCTGTTAACTCTTGCAACTGTACTTTCAACTCCTTTAACTCGGTGGGGGCCATCCTATACGGTGCAATCGAGATTGGCGTTGTACCTAGAGCCAACTCGATACCGAATTCAACCTCTCTCTCTGGAGGTAACCCTGGTAACTCTTCTACAAAGACATCTATGAACTCACAAACCACCGGTACTGACTCAATCTTCGACTCAGATACTTTCGTCTTCAGCACAAAAGCTAAATAAGATTCATAACCCTTTCTCAAATATTTTTCGACCGTCAAAGACGATATTACTACGGCAGATTATCTGACCTATCTAGCCCAACTCGTATAACACTACCATCCTCACATCTTAACTGAATTACTTTTCTTCCACAATCTATTACAACACTATAAGAGGTTAGCCAATCCATCCCAAGAATTACATCGAATTCATTAAACGGCAACAACATCAAGTTGGCCAGAAAACAACTGCCTCTAATCGACAAAGGACAATTTCTACAAACTTGGTCCACTAATACATGCTTGCCTAACGGGTTAGACACTTTCATAACAAACTCGGTGGACTCTATAGGCATGTCTATACGAGGTATTAAATCCATACATATGTAAGAGTGGGTAGATCCCAGGTCAATTAAAGCGACAACATTTATATCATGAATAGAAAAGGTACCAGTGATCATATCTGGAGACTCTGCCTCTTCTTGGGCTTGTATAGCATAGCATAGGTCCTCGCTGGTGCCTTGCCTTCAGACCTCATCGCAGTATCTCTCGGTGCACCTCTACTACCAGTCCCACTCCCGGGGTTCCTTTGAGGCCTACCTCTCAAGGGAACACTGCTTGCTTTTGCATCTTGTTTTCTCTCTCTCTCGTCCATCTCAAGACACTCGCAGATAAAGTGGTCGAGTGACCCACACTTGAAACAGCCCCTCTCATTTACTCGGCATTCGCCCAAGTGACGTCTTCTACATTACGAACACTCCGGCCTATTTGGCCGAGCGCTACCAACACTGGCAACTGAAGTAGTTTGGGCTCTAGATGCCACGTTCTGCTGATTCTCATTTCTCTTCGAATACCCTACCGAAGTATTTGATCGGGTAGTAAATTCTTTTGACCTCTTAGAGGAGGACTGATACGTTTTCCCCATCTATCTTTTCTTTAAATCTCGCGACTCGCTGGCCACTTTTCTCCTTTATTTCACTAACTCTTCTGCTTTACACGCTCTCTCAACGAGCACTATAAACTCTCTTAACTCTAGGATGCCTACGAATACACGAATGTCTTCATTGAGGCCATCCTCAAACCCCTCACACATGGTAGCTTCAGTGGATACGCATTCTCGCGCGTACTTGCTGAGTTTTACGAATTCCTGCTCATACTCTGTCACAGTCTTATTACCTTGCTTCAGCTCTAGAAATTCCTTCCTTTTTTGATCTATAAACCTCTGGCTAGTGTACTTCTTTTGGAACTCTCCTTGGAAGAATTCCCAAGTTACTCTTTCTCTCGGTACTACCGACACAAGAGTGTTCCACCACTGATAAGCTGAGTCTCGTAGAAGTGACACGGCACACTTCACGCACTCTTCAAGCGTGCATGACAGCTCATCGAATACTCTCAGGGTATTCTCTACCCAAAACTCTGCTCTGTTTGGGTCATCATCTACACTTGCCCGAAATTCCTCGGCCCCTTGCTTCCAGATCTTATCTACCGGAGGCTTCTCTCGCCTGAACACATCCACACCTTGCGTAGCCACTGGGGTATTGAGGAATCGGAGAAGGTGGGGGACATGGAGTGTTCGGGTTTGCACGAACAAACTCTATATACCAAGCATCCATCATTTAGAGATAGGCTTCCCTAGCCCCTCCGCCTTGGCCCATACTCACGGGTTCACTCTCTACTGGCGCAGTCCTTTTTACGGGAGCTGGAGCATTACTTTCCACGTCATCCACCGTGGTTCTATCAGGATCTATTACTATAAAAACACAATTTATAACTGTCAGGAATTGTCACACTATCAATATGCATATATGTGGCATGTATTGGTAGGCTCGTACTATGACTAGTTTAGTCCTAGAATCGACTAAACCATGCTCTGATACCACCAAATGTGACACCCCTCGCCCGCATCGATGCTAGGACGGGGTTCGAGGTGGTACCTGACTTTAACTCAATCAACTATGTAAAATAGCGCCATGAAATCTCAAACAATTTAAAACTTTTCCTTTCCTATGTAATATGTCCCTTATGCGGGCTTACGAGGCCCTAAACATACATTCGGGATGGTTCGAGACCCAACCGGGAACTCATTTAAAACTTAGAAAAATCTCTTGCATCAAAGCTCCATACGTCCGTGTGGGTATAGAGCACACGCCCGTGCGCTAGGGACACGCCCGTGTCCCGAGCCCGTGTCTGAAAACCTGGGCATTCTGCCAAAACAACACGACCCAAACACACACCCGTGCCACTGCGCAATCAGTCCTTCACACGGTCGCCGAGACACATGGCCGTGTCTCTGCCCGCATGTCGTCGCTAGCATACATACCGACTTCATGGCATGGCATGGACACACGCCCGTGTGGCCTGCCCGTGTGCTAGAATGACTTTAAAGTTTTAGGTGCAGGGGACACACGACCATAACACACACCCATGGGCGTGAACCGTGTGTCACACACGGCCTAAACACACGCCCGTGTGTCTTACCCGTGTGGACAAATTAGGCTATTTTCTAAGCCATTTGTCACCCATCTTGCACAACCTACACAAGATCATTTCAATATGCCCATCTCATCACAATGAACATTAATTCAACCATAGAAAGAACATCGTATGCATTCATCAAAATGAATAATAGCCATTATTCTAGGCTTAATACAAAATAAAGGGCTTTTGACTTAGGCCAAAATACATAAACAATTCTCATGATGAATATACTAGTCTAGCCCTATACATGCCACCTTCAAAAATATAAATCAAACTATACTGAATGCTGTGGACGATAGTGTGATCGATATCTCTGACTTTAAGGGATTCTCGAGCTAGCTAGATAACGCTGAAAGAAGAGGGAAAGGAAAGTGGATAAGCATAAAGCTTAGTAAGTTGCATATAAATAAATATACAACAACAATCTCACCATTACTTATCACGCTTAAATGTAAACATAACTCAACTTACTCTTTGTCATCTACTCGAGTCACATTTTCTAAATTAAGCTCGATACTCATGCTTACCATATAGGTACCTGTAACACTCACAACATGATTATTCTTTCTTTATCAAGATTGATCTATAAATCTCACCATTGAAACGTTTGGAATACTACTGGATATTCACTGAACCTTCAACATGGGATATATTGCCGATGCGTGTCCTAGCACGTCTTACACTGGCTATCTCTGTCGAGGCTGATGCATGTCCCAGACATGTCTTACACTGGCACTTATATGTGCATGCTGATACATGTTCCAGACATGTCTTACACTAGCACAACTCTTAGCCGATGCGTGTCCCAAACACGTCTCACACTAGCTATCTCTGTGCCGATGCCATGTACCAGACATGGTCTTACACTGGCTATCTCTGTATGGCTGATGCATGTCCCAAACATGTCTTACACTAGCTCTTGCCTAGAAACCGATGCCATGTCCCAGACATGGTTTTACACTGGCTCTCAGAATGTGGCCGAAGCATGTCCCAGACATGTCTTACACTGGCGCACAATTCACCCAATGCCTTGGCATGAATATCCAGTTCGTACCCTAATATTTCAATGGGATACTTCTATTATCTCAAATATTACTAGGCATTCTCGATTCATAACTTAGTAACTCATTCAATATCAATTCAAAGGCAATATGAATGCAAGTATTAACAGTGTAGTTGTATTATTTACATACAACTTACCTCGATTTACAAAAAGTACTTGACAATTTGGTTTAGTCGGTTTGCTTGGCCTTCCCCTGATCTAGGTTCGGATTTGGTAAGTCTTGATCTATAATGAAAATATGCACTCATTTAGTCACTAATTAGGATTAAACAATCATAAATTCAAACCTTTGGTAAAATGACCATTTTGCTCTTAAACTTTGACAAAATGACCATTTTGCCCCTATGCTCGAAAATCAATTTTTATCAAATTTCTTTGTATTTCAAGCCTAGATAAACTCTTTTTACTACTATAGTAATCCCAAATTCTCAATATTTTACACACTTATCATCTATTTTGTAATTTATGCAAAATAGCCCCTTTAGGTGTTTTCATGTCAACACCTTTCACAAAAGTTGTTTATAACATAACTAAAACTCATATTCTTCCATAAAAACTCAATAAACATCTCAAAATCATCCATGGCAAAATATTAAACTATTGACCATTTTGTATGATGTCACCCTCATTCGAAAGCTCATGCTTCAAGGGTCTCAAAAATGTGAAAATCTTGAAGAAAACTCATTAAAATCACTTACTTGTGAGGCTTATTGTTGCTGCAAGTTTTTGAAGCTCTTAAACCCCAATAATGGCTGATATTTTTTCTAGAGAGAAGGAAAAATTAAAAAGAAATGGCTTTTGTTTTATTTAATCAAAAACTAGTCAAATTTGATGACCTCATCCACACCTAACTATGTCAATTTTGTCTCCCCTCACCCCATGGTCGGCTAGGCTATTCACAATGGTCTAATTGCCCCTTAAAGACCCTAAATTTAAGTTCTCTAGCTATTTAACACATTTGGGGTACTAAAATACAACTTTTGCCTTTTATGCGATTTAGTTCTTTTTCGCAATCGGGCTTAAAAACATTAAAATTAGCTCACCAAATTTTTCATGCACTAATCAAATCATACTATAGCCTCATAAAAATGATAAAAATAATTTTTTAACTTCGGATTTGTGGTCCTGAGACCACTGTTCTGACTAGGCCCTAAATCGGGCTGTTACAGATCTCATAAACAAAATGAACTTGATAAATAAGATGAACATTAAAAACAATTCAAGAAAAGAGTTTAAGAAAAATCCTGAAATGTATTTGAATGAAGCACGGAATCCACAATAGTTTGAACGTGTTTACAAATTACACTCTCTAAATAACACTAATGAAAAGAACTGTAAAATAAATCTAAAACCTAAGAGAAAAAACTATAGCTAAAATTACAGAGGAAAAATAAGAATATGAAAAGTTGTCCTCAAATAAGTTCTAATTGAGTCTATTTATAGATTTAGGGTAGCTGCTGTCCTCAACCCTAGGTTAGTTGACGTTTTCGTGTTTAACTTTCATTGTGTTGACCAAAATGCCTTTAGCTTAAAATTAATCATGTACTGGGCAAGTGTCATGACACCTTAATGTCTGTATCGCAACATCAAAGGCAGTATGCTCTAGCTCTAAGGTAACTTTAGGGTGTGTTGTGAGACCACATGTAGACTTGAGATTCTTGTATTCTGCTCCCTATGTTGTGACATTGAACTTCTCGTGTTGTAACACAATGACCAACCTTAAGCTTTTACACCTTTAAATGGTCTCCTACACACTCACTAAGTACATTAGCTCACCTTTAAGCCTCATTCGGCCCCTAAGGTTAGTAAAAGACTCAAAATACACTTTTTGTTGAATTTAAAACAAAATATGAAAACTTAACTAAAACATAATAAAAATGCTTGTATTCAAGCTCTTAAAGTATGAAAACTAGTTTAATCTACTACACCGAATTACGACTGATCAAACTCTTCCACAGTTAAGTCATTACTTGTCCTTAAACAAGGCAAGATAGAAACATAAAGAATAAAAGACAACGCTTGAGCAACTCTAGAACAAAGATTAGTTTCGGAGTACATAGCTAGGCATTATCATATTGACACATAATCCTGGCATGATATATAAATGATTTACCACTTTCAATATCAAACACCTAAGTTTAATATATTATAAAGTATATAGTAATTAAGGTTTTCAGATATATGAATCCATCCATAAATCATACAGGTAATTTGATTATTCAAGCAGAATGCAACATTCGTTATTATAATTGCTCAAAATAATGTCAATTAATGAATAAGTTTACCTAGGTCACATAGGGCTTTTTGGCTTGTAACGTTCTAAGGCTTATGACAAGTATGGGTTTAAAAACAAGAAGCATCAAAATAGTTTCAAGCACGAATATAGTTTGGCACATCTTATTGTACCCTATTCTCCCCTCTTAATAACCCTTACCTACTCGCCGTCTTATTTCTCCTTTTTTCACCTTCCTTATTTCTCCACATAGGAAGTTGCAACATAATACAACTATGGCTAGTTCATGAGTTTTTGTGCACTAATGGCTAAGTTTTTCTATTTTCGTGACTTTGTCACATTTTTCTTTTTCACCCATCTCACTCGTAATGCTTCTGATTTTTCATGTACCTTTTTCTACTTGTTTTGACTTTCTTTTTGAATTTTTCCTTTTGTTTTGCACATGTTGGCTAAACTATAATTACTATATCACACTGCTTCTTTCTATTTCAATTTGTTTTCACAAAATCAGATGTGATGTATTTACTTAACCCTTAATATGTATGGCCAGACATCTATATTTGTGCAATTCAGGACCAAGGAAAATGAGTAAGTATAAATTAATGTTTTGGCTAGGGTTTTACATGAAGGTTCATGAAGAAGAGTTTTCTGGCTCAAAATAGGTACTAAGGATTGATAAATTGGGTTAGATTTTTGGCTCTGGGTGTATTCCAAACAACGCCTTAAGTCATCCCTAGGTATCTCAATATTCACAAATTTAATTAATCAAACAATACAAAATTTAACTATCTATCATACATACTAGCATGCTCATTTCCCTGTATTTTCTATATCATTTGGTATATTTAATTACTCAATACCTATTTAAAGTATAATATATAAAACTTAGTAGTCTAAAAATTGAAAATTGAAAATCAATCATTATCATGCCAAATTTATAGTAAGCACAATCAACATATATACATGCTCCTAACCAATCACTTGTATTTCTACGAGCTCAAGCGCACATCCGACAATAAAAATTAAAAGAAAAATATAAAAACAAATTTCCTATGTTACCCCCCACACTTTAGATAGCACATTGTCCCTAATGTGTAGCCTTGTGAAGATAAAGAACGAAGTTACCCGATTGATAGTGACATTGCAATAGTCGAATGGTGGGTGCTTTTGTCCTTGTTCAGTAGAAGCTAAAAATTGTAGTGCTACTTTCATTTGGGGTTCTTACACAAAAAACTTGAAAAAAAAAAAAGGAACAAACAAAAGCCTTATTGTTAAGCCTACTCCTAAGATGATAAAAGTGAAAATTATCCAAAATTAATTACAACCCTAAAATTAAAAATTAAAAGTTCAGTTCAATCATCATCATCCTCAAAATACATCTTGTTCTCTTCCTCTTCTTTTTCCTCATTCTCGCCCTCTTCCTGCTCTTCTTCTTCATGCTCAGAATTTGTTGGGCCTAACATATCCGCTGGATAATTTGGTACTCTCATGTTGTTCTACCGTGCAAATTCTTGCAGAACTAGGCCTATCTCTTACATCCAATGTATCATCCAATCCAACTTTAGAGTGTTACTCTCGCCAATTTCTTATCGAGCTATCGATTTTGCTTTTTTTTTAAATTGAAGTAGGGACATCCATTTTCTCTTTTTGACGTTTGTTCCAATCTTTTGTTTGTTTTTGTCGAAGCTCTGTATATTATGTGTAAAGTGTATCTCCTATAATACTTCTAGAAGGCTTCATTAGAATGCTGGTAGCCGTGATTGGAACGCTGGCTCTCACACACAAGGTCATCATTAAATAGGAAAAGAAAATTCTGACTCTCTGGCCATTAAAGCACCTTTTCATGTAATTGTATATCCATGTCCCGATGCATACTTTTTTTTTTTTGTAAAATAACATAAAGCAAAACTGCTCGAAAAGTATTAACATCAGAGATATTTAAAGCGGAAGCGACTAAGGTGCACAAAAATTGAATCCATATTTTGGCAATAGGGAATATTATTGCCTGACTAAAAGATGTGGGAATTTCAGTACCGAGGCGACATTTCCATTCACCCCTACACTCTATTAAGTAATTTATAATATTATCCATATTTATGTCTTTGAAATATTCCAAATCGGTTTCTTCCACAAAATCATTTTCATAATATGGAGCATTCTCAAATTCACAAATAGTTTGAGAGGTGACTCTTATTTCTTTCCCTCATATCAGTACTGTTTCCAACATGGCACCTTCTATTCTTTTAGACTCTTAGTCTGAATAGATGCGTAAAATTCTTGTACTATTGGGACCACAGCAAACTCTTTTGGGATAACAAAAAAATGTTCCCACCTATGGTATCAGACTAAGGGAAATATTTCCTAACATAGAACCATTGACAGTTCAATCCCCCATTCTTGAACAAATGTTTTCCCTTGAATTTTCAAATAGTATTTTTCAACGTTTTGATTTGGGAAATTAGATAGGATTGTAGACGTCGATGGTTTGGGTTCATTAGTTCTCTTAAATTTTCTTGGAGGTATATTCTATATTTTTAAATCTAGAACAGCTAACAAACTTCAAACAATAATCAATGAAATAGTAAAACGAGATAGGAACCCTTAACCTCAGTTTGTTTTGCTTCTAATTCTTTGTGGAGATCGTGTTGATGTATCTTTTTTAAGTTTCATCTCCATTCCTGCACCACTTGGAAACAAAAGAAAGAAAGAGATTTCAAGAATAGGAATTTGAGTAGGAAGAGTTTTTTAGGGTTTAAGAAATTTAAGAGGTTTTGAAAAGGTTTAGATGTTGTTAAGGGTTTAAAACTAAGTAGGAATGAGTTTAGGTTAATTTTTTTTATGTTTTTAAGCTTTAAAATTGAATTAAAACAAGTTAGAAATTGACGGGTTGCACAATGGGTCGAGTCAACCTTACAGAAAATTACAACAATGTCGCGATATAGAGGTTCCGTGTCGCAACATCCCTGGCAGGATGCTGATGTCTCGACATTGAGGTTGATGTCATGGCACACGTTGGAATTTTGTAGCCTTGGGGTATTCTGCTTGTTGTGTCACGACATCAAGCCAGTTTGCTTGATTTCTTAAGTTTGTTGTCGATGTTGTGACACAGAAGTGCCATGTTGCAACATCGACTCTATTTCATACCCAATTCTCAATTCTCAAAGTGTTTCAATTTATATTAAACATAGATTTAAATAAAGATTAGATTCTAAATTATTGGTTAGTTAAAAGTAAAAAAATATACATAAAGTTAAAATTCAATTAAAAAATGTTAGGTCTTGCTGCCAGACCCATCCGTCAGTCCTATTAATGAACACGTGGATGCTCCTTTGGTTTCGTTTCTATCGGTATTGGTCTAGCATCCATCGTGCTACTCCACCTTCCTTTGCTTATCTCGTTCTCTGAATTTTCTTTTCCGACCTACACTAATCATAGAAAAAACCATTCCTAGTTCAAGGTAATTAGGGTTTTGTATAGACATTTCATAACATTGTTTCCCTAATGTTTCCCTATTTATCTCATTCTATTGATGACCACATTTAAAAAATTCTGTCTTACCATTAATCCTCATAGTTAACTCATTATTTTCTAGGTCAATGGTAGACCTTGAGGTTGTTAAAAATGGTCTACCTAATAGAATGGGCATCTCACGGTCCTCTTCAAAATCTAGAATCACGGAATCAACTGGAATGATAAAACTTTGCAGTTTCACCAACACATTTTCAAGTACCCCCTTCGGTTGTACTAAAGACCTATCGGCTAACTATAGTGTGATCTAGGTATTTTTAAGCTCCCTTAACCCTAGTCTTTCATATATAGATAAGGGAATTAAATTAATATTGACTCCTAAATTACATAGAGCCTTACTAAAGTGAATATCCCCTATCTCTATAGGTATTATAAAACTCCCTGGTCTTTCAATTTTGGAGGAATCTATTTAGATATTATCGCACAAGATGCGTTTATATTAACCTGCTCTCCTGTTTTAAATTTCCTACGCCTGGCTTTTTCAATTAACTCTATTAAAGTTAGGATAACATTTAGAAATTTAAATAAGTTTAGGAAACTTATGAACTCTGCTTCTGTAACACCTCTAACCCGTCTCCGTCACCGAACTAGGGTTGAAGGCGTTACCGAACATATCGAAACATTCACATATACTTAAGCATAACATAATCAAAACATATAATAATCATTCACAATTGTCCCTTATATAGATATATGAGACCTTAAACATACTTTAGAATAGGGTCGGGACTAAATCGAGCTCATACAAAATTTTTTGAAACTTAAACATTTTTCAAAGTTATAAAGGTCACACGCCCGTGTGAGCAGGCTGTGTGCCTCACACGGCATTAGACACGCCTGTGTGTCTAGGCCGTACCAAAATAGGGCATACATACTGACTTGTCCACGCGGCCACATGACACACCTGTGTGCCAGGCCATGTAAAAATTAGGGAGGCTATTGACTTGGGTCACATGGCTAGTCACACGCTCGTGTGTCTAGCCAGTGCTCGAAACTGACTTGGCCACACGGCCTAGCACACGCCCGTGTATGCGACCATGTGGTCTGCCTAGGCTCACTTTGAAATGGCCAGTGAGCAACACAACTGAGAGACACGCCCGTGTCCCTGCTCGTGTGGGAAAAAATAGGCCATTTACAAGGCAAATTTTGCCACCCTTTTTGGGTCAAACCTACAAGCACCAAAATCAAGCATTTTATACCACATTCTCAACAAATTCACAATCAAAACATATATCATTCATACCATATCATTATCAACCAGTTTCATGCTTGATAACCATACCAAATTATGCTAAATCATAAGACAAAATCATATTTAAACATTTGTTTTATAACCTCATTTCAATTCATTCATTCTCATACCAAATCCTCAAATAAGCTCACACCAAAACTTACCAAATTGACTAATTCACTTGGCCATTCATGAACACATTACATAGGCATAATTTTCATCACATATTATATACCAAAATCAAACCTTAAATTCAACCATAATTAAGCCATATCACATGGCTAAATATACACTTCACAAAACCTATTCACATACTTCTAGCCTATACATGCCATACTCCAATATTTACTCTTTAAAAATGTACCAAAATTAGAGTTTGATAGTGTGGTGATGATCCTCGACGATCCCCAAGCTCCCGATAGCTACGATATCTATAAAACAATTAAAAACAACACAAAGTAAGCTTTCAAAAGCTTAGTAAGTCATATACAAATAAACTTAACACATAACAACAATTTAGAATAATTCATTCATATAACTCATGGCATAATATATTCAAACATTTGTATATCTCATATGGCTCAATGATTCATAATTCCATTGCACATATAACATATCTTATTCTCTTAGTAGTTCATACTTGTATCATATGTCCATATGTATATATTTAAATATACATACTTGTATCATATCCATTACAAACGTACCTGAATTAAGTACTTACTCACATAACTATTCATTTCTCGAAATGCCCGTTGAACTGTTCGGAATCAATAAGGATACTCGGATAGCTCAAAAAGCTCATACAATGCCAACGTCCCAGACGTGGTCTTACATGTAATCAAATATCGATGCCACTGTCCCAGACAGGGTCTTACACGAAATCAAATATGATGTCGATGTACTAGACATGGTCTTATACGTAATCATAAGTCGATGCCAACGTCCCAGATGTGGTCTTACACGAAAACACATATCGGATCCTATGTCATGACATATGTATCCTAACTATTCCTATGGTTCGTATGGGGCTTTTCGGACGTCGAAACTATGTCGATACTTTCTCGGATATCTCGTACTCAACTCATATAATCATTCATCATTTTTCAAGAGCATATAAACAATAATAATTCAATTCAAAACACATTTATTTGTATATCAACTTACCTTGTATAGATTAGAACGAATGGATTCAACTACTGACGATTTTTGACTTTCCTTGATCTAATTCTGTTTTCTTTGGTTCTTGATCTAAATCAATTCAAATTTAACTTATTCAAACTCACATTCATTCAAATCAATCCATATATACATATTTAGGGCATTTTACAAATTAACCCTCATATTTTCACATTTTGACAATTTAGTCCCTAATTCACATAATCACAAAATACATAATTTCTTTGCACACATGCCTATCCGAATATTCATAGTGTTCATATAAGCCCCCACATTTCATTTATTTTACATTTTAGTCCCTCAAATATCATTTTTACAATTTAGCCCAAATTACTCAAATTCATCAAAAATTCAAAGACAAAACATGTTAACCCAACATCAAAATTCCATATATTATCATCAAACTTCATAAAACTCATAGTTTCATTAATGAATCAACTCAAAATCAACAAAAATTTCAGAAATTCAAACAGGGGCTTGATAGAACACTAAGCAACGATCACAAAAACGTAGAAATTATCAAAAACCGAACAAAATACTTACCTAAATCAAAGAAAGCTTTGGCCGATCCCTAGATAGCTCTTTTTCTTTTCTTTTCTTGCCAATTTTGGTTGATGAACAAAGAAATAAAGAATATGGTAGCTTTTCTTTTAATTATTATAAGTTTATTTACATATTTACTTATTTAACATTTGTTTAAATATAAAATAAACACAAAATGGATGGTCAATTATTTCCATTAACCTTATCAATGGCATAATAACAACATAATGACCTCTCTATTAAAAAGCCACAACAAATAGACACTTTAACAAACATTAGGCAACTTTTAGATTTTACGGTTTACGTTCTTTTATAAAATTAAGCACACAAACGATCAAATTTTTATACAAAATTTTCACAGAAATCAATTCATATATAATAGACATGAAAAATAATATAAAAATATTCTTTTGACTCAGATTTTTGGTCCCGAAACCACTTTTTCGACTAGGGTCTAAACCGAGCTGTTACAGCTTCATCCTGTTTTCGCTTATCTTCTAACCGTGAAAGGAATGGTAACATTGTTAGTGCAAATTCCTTGATTGGCTCTTTCTCCAGCTCAGCTGCTAGCTTGGCTACCTCTTATGGTTCTGGTTCAGTTTTAGCTAGTTGAGGGTTCTCTTGATGATCTTTAGAATCCTCTTTGTTCTCCTCTTGAGTTGGTTTTTGATATGCTACAAATTGATGTGGCAAATTAGGCTTTTTTGATGCATTTAAGGAGTTTTTTCTCGAGAAAAATAGAGTTTTCAACATAGTTTTTTGTTATTTTTATATTTTCGGGTAATAACTAAAAATATCTTGTTTTTGCCTCTCCTTTTTTTACCCAAATTGGCTGATAGTGCCATTTGGAGGCCTAACGTGTGTTCGAGTGTTGTAGGGATGTGTCAGAGGTTGAAAATGAGCGAGAACAACATCTAGGGCTAGGGTATCATGATATACAACCCTTGGGATCATAATACCTCTGACAGTATAGATGACCAAAGATTCCCTTCAGTGGTATTATGATATCCCCTTTGCGTATCGTGATATCCACCTGCCAAGAAAGACCCCAAGTTTCAATACTGTCTGAGATATCGCAATATCCTCTTCTGGGTATTGCAATATCACCTTTGTTAGGGAAACAAACTCAGACAAAAAGGGCATCCTTTATCTACCCAGCCCACCAATCACACAAGGCTCATGTAGGGGCATTTTTTGCATAAAAAAGTCACATAATACACTTCAAAACAACTAAAAATTGTAGAGGAGGAGAGACAAACACATTAACTTAGTTTTAGGTTTAGTTTTCTCTAGGTTTTCTTTAGTTTTTTTCTCTGCACTTTTCTAGGGTTTTTATTTTTCTCATCTTCTACCATAGATTAGAGTTTATTTTTCTGCATTTACTTTTTGTTCTTGTTGTTGTTAGTGTTAGTTAAGTTAGTTAGCACTATAGCTAAGGTTTATTTACATTTCCAATCCCTGTACCTTACTTTTAAAACTCTTTAAGCTTTAAATTTAATGTATTTCAATTTATTTTGCTTTCAATCTGTTAAACCTTGTTCCTTTCATGTTTCTTGCCTTAAATTTCTCTGTTAAATACTTTTGGTTGCTTGTTATTTAAGTTTTCTTGCATAAAAATATTAACTTTATATTTTTCTCAAGCTTTACTTTCATGGTAGCCTTGTTTTCCATGTTTATGTTTATTTTCTTCACTTCCAGCATGTGTAACTAAACCTTTAAAAAGGTGTAACACCCCTAACCCATCTCTGTCATCGATTTGGGTTAGAGAGCCTTACGTTATAAATAAGAACATTTAATTTCAAACAAAAACAATTAAGTAATTTAATTGATATCAATCAATAGCTCATTTTAAAAAAAGTAAAAATAAACTTACGGTCCTTAAACCGAGCTTACAGGGGCCATGAAAATAGTTTGAGAACATTCAGGGATCATTTTGAAACAAATCAGAAAAGTTTGAAAAAATTGAAAATTCTTGGAAACATGGGTCACACTGCTGTGTGGCCAAGCTGTGTGACATAGCCTTGGTCGTGTGGGTATTTTAAATAGGGTCACACAGTCGTGTCAAGGCCATGTTCCAGACTATGTGTATATTCAAAATATGGTCACACGACCATGTAGCATGTAACACCCCTTACCCGTGTCTGACTCTGGGACAGGATACGAGGCATTACTAGACTTAAACACGAGTAAACATACAAAACCAAGCCATAAAATTTTGTTCAAATCAAATTCATTCATATATATGCAAATTGTCCCTTATATGGGCTTACGAGGCCCAAAACATACATCGGGGGTAGTTCAGGACTAAACTAAAAACTTTAGAAAACTTTGGGAAAACTTAGAAAATTTTCATGCAACAGGGTCACACGCCCTTATGGGTAGGCCGTGTGGTAACGCACACCCGTGTGGCTTGGGACACGCCTGTGTCCTCAGCTTGTGTAACTCTTTGTTTATGATGTCATCAACACAATTAGGGTCACACGGCTAAGGCACAAGCCCATGTGCTTAGGCGTGTGGCAAATTAAATTCCAATAATTAAGTGCAGACTTCACATGACCTGGGCATGCACCCATGTCCTGAAGCCGTGCCCTTCACACGACTGAGGCACACGGTCGTGTCTCTGCCCGTGTATTTACTATTGGGCATTTTGTTTTACCTAATTAGGGTGCAGGGGACACACAGCCGGATCACACGCCCATGGGGCAGACCGTGTGTCACATACGGTCTAGACACACGCCCGTGTGGACAACTTTGAGGCTATTTTCTAAGCCTTTTGTCACCCTCAATAACAAATGCACACTTATATATCTCAATGACATCCTACATGGCATAAATGAGCACTTACACATTCATAAATATGGCTCATACATAATAACTTCTTATCAATTTATACTTGATTAAGACTTCATATTTTATTTAGACCAAGCTTACCAAATCACATGCAATATGAAACATCAATTTAATTCCATTCATGCATTAGCTGTTATTATGTCATTTACTCACAATTCTATCATCAAGCATTCATGATCATATCCACAATTCATCCATGCCAAATGAATTTAACCATAACATAAGTGACCATAGCACATGTATGCATGTATGAATAGGATTACATCCCCATAATTAATATAGGCCATATCTCATGGCTGTATACAAAATGAATCATCAAATCATTATAAGCCAACACATTTGGCTACACAAATATGACATATAACAAAAAGACCAAGTCCCTATACATGCCATACTCAAAATACTTAAATTTACTATACCCAAAAGATTAGTTTGATAGTGTGAATCAAACTCTGACGTCCTTCGATCCCCAAGCTAGCTTGGCGATACTATAAGAAAAATGGAAAATAAAAGGGAGTAAGCATAAAGCTTAGTAAGTTTGCATGTAAATAATTAACAACATTAACCATACATTATCATACACATAACATAATAATATTTATCATAATGTCATCAAGTATCATAGGTACATTTTAAGTCATGCCATTTGCATAATGTACAATAAGACTCATGATCATAATTCATTCATTCACATCTTACCGAGGTCTCATCGATTCATAATCTTAATATTAATGAGCTTTGTGTACGTACCTATACCCTTTCAACATGATCATACCTTGTCATCTCTTTGACATAATCTTTGGATTACTCGTTGAACCACTTGGAATTACTAAAGGATACTCGAGAATTCTCATAAACATAGTAAGATGCCAATGCCATATCCCAGATATGGTCTTACATGGGATCACAAATCGGAGCTGATAGCCCAGCTATGGTTTTACACGATGTCTCATATCGACGCCACTGCCATATCCCAGATATGGTCATACATGAGATCACATGTCGATGCCAATGCCATGTCCCAGACATGGTCTTACATGGGATCACACATAACCCTAATGTCATGGCATTTGTATCTTAACTATTCCTAAGGTTTAACCGGGATTTTGAGGTATCGAACTCATTGAATCATCATCGAGTCTTCATTAATTAAATCCATAGAGACAATTACACAATTCATGCAATATTAAAGCATTAAAAACATAATAATATTATGTTGCATTATTTACACAAGAACTTATCTCGGTACTCAAAATATGGCTACTATTCGATTTAGTCCATAACCTTGCTCTTTACTCGGTTTAAGTCCGGACTCCATTTTTCTTGATCTATAATAACAAATTTTACTTATTTAATTATCATATTGTTCAAAATAGTCCATAAATCATAATTTTGTAAAATTATAATTTTACCCCTAAACTTTCACATAATTACAAATTAGCCCCTAGGCTCGTAAAATGAAATGCGTTCATTTCTTTTGCTACCCAAGCCTAGCTGAACTTATAACATACTCATAGAAGCCCACATTTCTCATTAAATCATACATCTTACTACACATTTTACAAACTTTACAAATAAGTCCTTTTTAGCCATTTTCACTAGAAATCACTTGGTAAAAGTTGTTTATCACACATCAAACATTCATATTCCTCCATTAAACATCAAAACATATGCATGCCATACATGGGTCAAATTTCAAACATGAACCCTACTAAAAAATATGGCTAGAAATAGGTAAATCGGGTTACGAGAAATGTAAAAAACATTAAAAACGGGGCTAGGGTGCACTTACTATTGAGCTTGAAAGTTGAAGAAAACCTAGCTATGGAACCCTTGAGATTTTCGGCCAAGGTGGGAGAAGATGGACACAATTTTGACTTATTTTTCCCGTTTTATTCTTTTATTAACTAAATGACAAAAATACCCTTAAGGCCTTTCTTTCAAATTTTTCCTATTCATGCCCATTTTTGTCCATAAAAATAGAAATTGGGAAAATTGTTATTTAAGGACCTATAATTAATAATCCATGGTAATTTCATACTTAAGGCTTCTAGAACTCACATTTTGCAACTTTTGGAATTTAGTCCTAAATGTCAAATTGGACACTTTATCAATGAAATTTCTTCATAATATTTTCACACAAGTATGCAATCATATCATAGACCTCCTAATAATCATAAAATAATTATTTCTACTTCAAATTTGTGGTCTCAAAACCATTATTTTGACTAGGCCTTAATTCAAGATGTAATATAGCAGGCCGTGCGCTAGATCGTGTGTATATTTGAAATGTGGTTACACAACCGTGCCACAGATCATGAGCCAGGCCGTGTGAAACCTACACCAAAAATAATATTGACACATGACCATGTGGGGTGATCGTGTGTGGCACACAGTCGTGTGATAGCCTGTGTCTTAGGCCATATGCTTCATAAGTTGCCCCTAAAACAAGCCAAATCAAGTACCAATTCTTGCACACCAAGACACACCATTCCCACATGCATTCATATGACCAAAACACATTCAAACACACTCCAAAACATACCAAATAAATCATTCTATAAACCTAACCAATATACCATCAAAAGGCTCCATAATTCATTCAACCAATATTTCAAGTTCATTCATTAAGCACAAATCAAACATACCCAAGCCATTTCACACATACATATCATTCAACCATGATTTACCTATCATCATATGGGCACGCCTAAGTGTTCAACAACACACACCTAGTTACACCATTATTTACAAACCATCAATTAAAAACATTAAGGCATACATAAGCTTAGCACTACTCAAACATACCAAATTGCCTAGTTAACATTCAGGCCCTATTACGTGTCATTTATAACATTATACCAAAATAAAAAAAATGCCAAAATGATGATTGGATAGTGTGATCATGCTTAGATGTAATTCCAATTGATCGAGTAACAACTAGTGCTTAGTAAGCTTGTATAAAGAAAACTTAAACTTACCAAACATAAAATGACTAAATCATTCGAACATTGTTCATTAGATTACAAGGATACTTTTTTTTCCTATCTATAACACTTCAATGGTTAGTAGATATAATTAGGAACATAACAGTCTATGAAACATGGAACATATCATGAAATGAATTTCAAAATATAAACCATCCATGACATATTCATTTACTTGTCTTTTCAATCCAATTACACATATCATATTTTCTATTTCATATGCTTAGTGACATAGCTCATTTCATATACGTATCTTTTTGTTTTAAACCTTTTATTACATGTTAAACCAAATAGAATAACATCGGATACATGGGAAATGCTCACACAAAGTGTGCCTTTACATGTAATTATAAACACATCTATAATGCTCACACGAGCTATGTGTCAGGATGTTAGCTACATGATGCTGCTCACACGAGCTATGGAGAATCTGCAACAAATGCAGGACCTCAGTCATTGGTAGGACATCTAAGACCAGCACCCGAAACCGTATAATCCCTAATGACATGTCATTTGTATCCTAAGTATTCACAAGGTTCAAACGGCAACAATGTACATGATCAAATCCTTTAATTTAATTACATTATACCAATTCAAACATACTTATGTGAAATGTACATATTTCTATTGTAACATTCAATTTAGCTAACATTACGGTTTAATCCACATTACTAAAATATCGAATAACTATCATTCTAATCTATACATAGTATAATATTTGTTAAAATTACATTCAAAACATCAATTAATAAATTTAAATCCTTTTACAAACTTACCTCGACAAAAACAGTTGTAAAAACAAAGTCGACGACTAATCCAACACTTTATCTTTTCCTCGATTTAGATCTGTTTGGTTCGATTCTTGATTTAAATAATAATTTCCATTCACTTAAACCATTCAAATAACTTAAAATAATTAATTCAAGCCTATAATGCATTTTAATGTGAATTTATGAAATTACCCCTAATATTTTAACTTTTTTACAATTTAGTCTCTAAACCTGAAAGTTGCAAATTCACCATTTTTAACTAAAAACCATGCTAGCCAATTTTTAACATGTTCAAAAATAGCCCAAATTTTCCACCATTTCACACTGTTATCATTGAAATTTACTATGTTCTCGAATAGGTCCTTAAACACAAAATCATAAAAAATCACTTAACAAAATACTTATATTTAACTACTAATTTTAACAATTTATCAACTAAATCAAAAAAAACTTCAAACTCATTCATGGCAAGTCCCTAAAATTTTAACATATTTACAAATTGACCTCGAGCTAGCTAGATTAAACAAATACAAACTTAAAAACATAAAAATAATTAAAAACAAGCATCAAACACATACCATGAGAGCTAAGCTTGGCTGAAGCTTTCTAACCCTCAAATGGTGATTTTGGAAAAGAAAAATTATGAGGGTAGAAGATAACGACTTAGTTCTTTTGGTAAAGTTAATTATTTTACCTAATTACCATTTTGCCGTTATGACTATTAACTTAATAATTAATAAAACATGCCCATAATTGTCTACTAGCCACCTATATGGTTTGTTTACCATATAAGTCCATTAAATCACCTTTTCAAAGGTATTAGAGCCTTTTAACTAATAGAAATTAACTTTTACGTCGTTTATAATTTATTCCTTTTTACTCAATTAACTATTTAAACAATAAAATTTCTTAACTATATTTTAATTTGACCTTTTAATATTCATATAAATAATAATTAAATAATTAAATACTGACTCATTTTTCAAAATTCGTGGTCTTGAAACCACTGGTTTTGACACCCAAGGCTGTTATAGGATGTTGGTTGATGAAGATGCGGGTAAACTAACATCCCTTGGACAAATGACTAAATCGTAACAAATTGGACTAATTTGAATAGAACTAAGAACTTATGTAGTGACTCCCCTAAGGGAATATTAAGATAAAGTGAGACCGAAAAATAATCTTGTCGTGCATGTTGGGTCACCGGGACCTTTGTGGCGCAACAGAAAAATTATTCTGGTAATCCAAACCAGGAATCCATGCATGAGGAACAAATCGAGAAGGAAGGGTTTGAAAATATACCTTTTGAAATCCAAAAAATACGAAGGAACCACTACTGGTTTAATCCCCTTCGCATGTTGCCAATCCAAAGCCACAATAGAATCGTTCCAGCCTCTACGTAATCCACCCAGTTGCGAACTAATGAACAAAAACTCTCTCTGAATGTTTCAAAGAGTTTTTTTCCCGAAAAAAAATGCAGCTACTAGACCTAAGTTTCTTTTCCTTTTCATGGTTAATGTTGGTATCACTCTCACACCTTAGGATTTTTGTTATTCTCTTTTATTTTAATAACCATATTAAAACTAGAATCACCCCTTTTTGGTGCCAAAAAATATATGGAAAATATCATAATGTAATATCCTTTCCAAAAAGATATTAATTTCTATATATTTTATGTTTGATCGAAATTATTATAACACTCTATTTTAATCATTTCGGTCAACAATACATAATTAATATTTTATATGAATCAAATTCATACATTTGTTTTAATTATGTTCTTTATTCTTGTATAAAAAATTTGTACATATACTATGTTTATTATTTAATTCTCAAATTAAATTAATCCAATAATTAATATGATTCTTGTGACAGTTAAATTTAATACCAATTGTGTTTAGATTCTATTTTGTAACAACCTGTTTTAAATGGCGTTCGAAACAGTGGTTTCGGGGCCACAAATCTGACGGACAAGTTCGTATATATTATTATTTAATATTTACTAGTCAAATATGGTACTAAAATAAATGTTGAATTGGTAATTTATGCTATTTGAGAGAACAATTAAGTTCAAGTGGTAAGACCTTAAAGTCAAGTGGTCTTAGAAAATGAGGTATTGGGACCTCGTTTCTATAAATTGAGCCATAAATATTTTTATAAATATTTACGAAGTGTTGTTAAGGTTTTATTAAAGTTTCGTTAAGAAATTTTAATGTTTAGGTAGTTAATTAATTAAAAAGGACTAATTTGTAAAGGATGCAAAAGTCAATTACTATTAGCTTAATTGTGTTAATTGGCTAAAGAACCATAAGTTAAGGGTTTTAAAAGGTAAATATACCTTTTTTATGTTAGTTTACTGTTTCAAGGTACAATTTAAACAATTTTAGGTATGTTATAAGGGTTATAATGGTAAATTATTAAATAAATTAAAGATAAAAAAATGTTAATTAAGTTATCATCTTCAATGTTTTACCACCGATTGTGGTTAAAGAAAAACCATTTTTGAACCTCTTAATCTTCGGCCAAGCTTCAATGTATGCATGGTAAGCTATGTTTCACCCATTTCTTTTAATTTTTATATTTTTGAAATCGTTGCAATTAGGTCCAGCTAGCCTGCACCTTCATTTTTGAAATCGTTAAGGATTTTGAATGCTATCATTGATGAATATTTTTTATTTTAGATGTTAAATGATGATTTTGAAGTATTAGTTGTTATTTATAAGTATTTTGTTAAGTGAATTTTAATGAATTTAACGATTAGGGATTAAATTGTTGAAATAGTAAAAATACAATGATTTAATGTTAAATAAAAGCAATTACGGGCTGTATTGGTTGCTATCAACATTTGGATGGTGTGGATTTTCAATAAAATTGGTTTATTTGCATGATTAGGATATACGGACTAAATTGAATAAAAATGAAAAGTTGAGAGTAATTTTGTAAAAATGTCAAAAAAACTAAATTGCATAAAATGAATTGGTTTTTCTATCTAAATTAATGAATTGAATGAAATTATTAATTTAGATAAACTATGTTATGAACTTATGGAAATGTATGAAATGATAATGTTCAGTGAATGTATATCTATGTTTATAGAAAGTATGAATTCAATGGCACCATGTTCATGTAAATGAAATGGCTAATATTTATGCTTATGTCTAGTATTATGCAAATGAAATGAGTAAGAAAAGGTAATGAAACGACAAGTTCATAATTGAGATGTAATATGATGATAAAAGGACTGATGAGTTGAATGACGTACTTATATGCGAGAAATTTACTTATGCTATGGATGAATTTACCTATGTCATGAATAAATACACTAATTCATGAATTGATAATGTTATTTAAGCTTATGCTAAGTAAATGGAAAGGAAAGTAAGTAAATGGAATGGTTCATAATCTTATGAAAAGGTTAATGATGGTGTAATATGTCTTAAAAAATCTTATTATGTTAGGAATGAAAAATATATGTGATGTTGATAGGCTTACTCATTTGTGAGTTGATGGTTATATAGTTTGATAAATCTTGTGGCATTGGCATAGGTTGATATTTACCCTATAAAGTTCATTATTAAAATAGAATGTTATGTTTAAAGTATACGAGTTTACTAAGCATTCATTGCTTATGTAATTACTCTCTTTTACTTTACAGATTATCAGAAGCTCGATTGGTTTGGAAGCTCATCGGAGATTTATCACACTATACAATGATTATATCGATAGTTTTTAGATGTTTTGCTAAGGTTATAATGGCATGTATAGGTGGACTTGTGTTGATATCTAATTGAGTGTTAGTTGATGATATTGGCATGTATAAGTTGTTTTGGTACCATTTGATGTTGGTTGTTTAGTATCATTTTGGTACTTATTGATGCCTTTTTAGTATGTGTTAATTTGATAATATGTTGATGCATGTTTGAATGGCCAAAGTGGTCTGGGATGAATTGATCTCAATATGGTCAAGTTATGGTATGTTTTGGAAGTGGTATTGAACTATATGTTTATGAATGAAATGTGGCCATATATATACATATGTTTAGGTAAGTTTGAATATTTCAAATAAGGTGCCTTGTATGGCATATTGGTTAAATGATAATGATTTATTGAATTGGTCATTTCATGTATGTTTGGTATGTTTTGGTGTCTTGATTATATAGGTATATTGCTTCTAGGTACATGTTTGAAATGGGTGAAGGAAATGGCTTGATTTTTGTCAATTTCTTATCCACATGGCCTAAGAGAAGAGCATGTGTCTCAGTCGTGTGTCCCCTGTAAGTTTTAAAGGTTGTAAGTGAGGCAGTTACACGGCCTAGCATACGGTCTCCTTGATCAATGCTTTCATCTATTGGTACTTTGCAAATTTCCACATCTCCTTGATCAATGATTTCTCGAATGAGATGAAAACGCCTAAGTATATGTTTAGATCGCTGGTGAGATCTAGGTTCCTTTGCCTATACAATGGCTCCGTTGTGTGACAATAAAGTTCTATAGCATCTGATATGCTAGGCACAACCCCTAGTTTAGATATGAGCTTTTTGATCCAAATACCCTCTTTTGCAACTTCACTAGTTGCAATATACTCGGCCTCTATTGTAGAATCAGCAACTGTACCTTGCTTTGAACTTTTCCAGCTCACAGCGCCACCATTAAGGCAAAACATAAAACTTGATTGGAATCGTGAATCATCCTTGTCGGTTTGGAAGCTAGCATTAGTGTAACCTTTTACACTTAGCTCTTCCTCACCTCCATACATAAGGAATGTATCCTTAGTCCTTCTCAAGTACTTAAGGATATTTTTAACTGCTACCTAATGACCTTCACCGGGATCTACTTTGTAACAGCCCGATTTAGGGCCAAAAAGGAACAGTGGTTTCAAAACCACGAATCTAAGATTTTTTAAAAAATATATAATAATAATAATTTATTATGATTAAGTTTTAGCGTTTATATTATGATTTCCTAATTGTGTGAAAATTTCGTTGCGAAATTTTATCGACTGGATGTTTAATTTGACGTTTAGGACTAAATTGAAATTGGTGAAAATGTGTGTGTCTAATTCATAAAGTACTAGATTGAAATGGGTGTTTTAAGTAGAGGTCCTTAAATGGAAATTAGACCATTATCTTTTATGTGGACAAAAATTAGGACATGGATGGAATTTTTAGAAAGTTTAGTAGTAAGGGCATTTTGGTCATTTGCATATAAAATGAAATAAAATGGGAAACATAACACAAAAATGTGTTCATCTTCATCAAGCTTGGCCGAAACTTGCATGTTCTCCATAGCTAGGGTTTTTCCCAAGCTTTCAAGCTCAATAGTAAGTGCATTCAAGCCCTATTTTTAATGTTCTTTACATTTTTGAAATCCTCGTAACTCGGTCTACCTATTTCTACCATTATTTCGAGTTTGGGTTTATGTTTAAAAATTTACCCATGAATTATATGTATGTAATTTGATGTTTGATGGTAGAATATGAATGTTTGAAGTTAGGAGACGATCTTTTCTAAGTGATTTTTAGCGAAATGAGCAAAACGGCATAATCGGTAAAAATACCTATTGTTCATACTATGTGTTAGAGTGAGAATTTGATGTTGCCATAGAAGATAAAAATGATCAGCATGTCATTAAACATAAGAAAAAGGGCTGAAATTAAATTTTTGAGCCTAGGGGTAAAATCGTAATTTTGTAAAAGTTAGGGGGCAAAAATGTAATTTTCCATAATGTGATTTTTGGATTGAAATAAATAGTATGAGTGTTAAATAAGCCAAATGTGTTGTTATAGATCAAGAAAGGCGTGAAATCGATCTCGAACGGGGGAAGGAAAAGGTTTTGGATTAAATTGCAAAATTTCCATATTTTGCACCGAGGTAAGTTTGTATGCAAATAATACATTAACTTCATTTACATTTTTATATTTCAGCCTATTATATATATATTAGCTGATGTTGAAGCATAAATCGACTATTGGAAGAATGGAAATAAGTAATAGAGAGAGAAATCCCGGTTGAACATTTGGAAAGATTGAATAAAATAGATGGAGCGTAGCTAGGTCACATGTATGGTGCTAAGTGCACATCATGTGTACAAGAAAGCTACGAGAGACTATGTAGTGGCTAGGTCACATGTGTGATACGGGATGTATCCCATGTGGACAAGAGAGCTACAGGAGAGATAAATGTAGCTAGATCGCATGTGTGATTCCAAGTGAAGGACACCATGTAGACAAGAGAGCTACGAGATAAACTGGCTAGGTCAGATGGGTGGTACTAAGTGTTCACCATGTGTACAAGAGAGCCGAATTATATGAAATATGATGGTGGAGCTGTGTGCTGAAACCATCAAGTATGATCTGAATTGTTCAACGGGATGGCTTTATGGTGACATTGTAATCATGGACCTATACTTGTGATGTATGAAATGTGGTGAAATTGAATTGTGATATGCATGTTAAAATGAGATTTATATAAAGAAAGTGTGAAAGAGTGAATTAGTAATAATACTGTTTTGGACAGATGCAGTGTCGTGAATTTGAAAAATCACCAAAAATAATGAAAATTTAATTAGAGGCTGAATGTAGATATGAATTTAAATCTTAACGAGTCTATTTTCATATAAAAGAAACAGAGAAAGTAAAGGAATTTTATATTTTGAGAAATTTATATTTTCGTGAGACCTGTTCAGAATGACTGCATGATCCTCTTTTTAGACTTTAAAAATTTATCATAAATTGTAAAGAAAAAATTAGGAGTTTTATCTTATATGTATGGAATCCTTATTGAGTTTAGTTTTATAAGAAACAAACGGCATAGTCATTGAAACTCTGAATAGAGAGATATATGAATCGTAATATACAGGGGTTAGAGTGGCCAAACCCTGAAACAAGGGAGACTTTAACTAATAAAATGTACTAATTGGCTTGACCAAAAATTCTAGAAAAAAATTAGTAAGTAGATATATGAGTCTAGTTTTAAGGAAAATTTACAGAATTGGATTTCGAGTTTCGTAACTTGAGTTATGATTTATTTAGTGAACATGACGCAGGAGGGACAGCTTGATCAAATTGGAGTAAATAGTGAAATTAAAAATAAATATGATTGAGTTACTTTGTAAACATATTAGATTCCTTATTTATTATTTATATACTTACTTACTAAGCAATAAGATTACTTTCTTTTTTCTCTTTTTTTGTTTTATAGCGTCATCCAGCTAGCACGGGAGTTAGAGATCGTTGAAGATCTATCCGCACTATCAATACTTTTGGTATTTGAACTAAACATTTTGAATTATGGCATGTATAGTAGGCTTAGTTATTTTTGTTACGTGTCATAATTGCCTAGGCTTAAAATATAGGCTACAGTATGTGATCGACTATTTTGTACAAAGCCATTGAAGTTGGCTAATGTTGTTAAAGACATATGTTATAATGTTTCATGATCCAATTGGATGCCATATTTTTGTCTCGGTTTTATTTAATGGTATGTGTTATGTTATGGTAATATCTCGTACACTGTTTCGGTGTGGAATGCGTGTAAGGGGTGTTACATACTTGATATCGACTCGCCATGCTTAAAGCATACGATACATTTGGACGAGTACATAACATGGCATACATGATAGACCCAATAGCTGAAGTATATGGAATCTTACTCATTCACTCTCTCTTATGGAGTTGAATGACACATTTCTTTTGAAAGTGAGATACCATGTCTCATAGGTAAGAATCCTCTCTTAGATTCTTCCATACTAAACCTTTCCAGTACTTTATCTATATATGAACTTTGGCTTAGACCTATGAGTCACCTTGATCTATCTCTATAGATTTTGACTCCTAAAATGTATATGGACTCACCCAAGTCCTTTATAGAAAAACATCCTAACCAAGTCCTAATAGATTGTAGGGTAGGTATGTCATCTCCTATAATAAGTATGTCATTTACATACAGTACTAAGAATACAATAGTACTCCCATTAACTTTCTTGTAAACACAAGGTTCATCTTTGTTTTTGATAAAACCAAAATCTTTGGTTGCATCATTAAAATGAAGATTCAAACTTCGATAAGATTGCTTCAATCCATAAATGGATCTCTGTAGCTTGCATATTTTTCCAACATCTTTCGGATTGACAAAACCTTCAGGTTGTGTCATGTACACATCCTCTTCCAATTTCCCATTAAGGAAATTTGTTTTGGCGTCCATTTTCCAGATTTCATAATCATGAAATGCAGCTATTCGAACAAAATCTGGCTGAATTTAAAAATAACAATAGGAGAAAAGGTTTCATCATATTCGACACCATAAACTTGGTGAAAACCTTTAGCGACCAATCACCCTTTTTATGTTTGTATATTACCATCCATGTCGATTTTCTTTTCGAAAATCCACTTGCACCTTATGGGTTTAACCCCCTTTAAGTGGGTCAACCAAGATCCATACTTGGTTTTCTGACATGGAATCCATTTCAAACCTCATGGCCTCTAACCATTTCTTAGAATCTAGGTTTGCCACCACTTCTTGAAAAGTCCTAGGCTCATCTTGATCCATAAGCAGAACATCACCATGTGTTGTAATGAAAAATCAATATCTTTCAGGTACATGAAATTCTCTTAAAGATCTTTACGGTGGTTGTGTTTACACAACTGTTGATTGTTCCACAATAACTTGTGGAACCTGTCATTGTTCAATCTTTGGTTTAGTGATTTGTTGTTGTTCTTGATTTCTCTGAGTTCAATCTTTCTACCACTTCCTTTTCTAGAGACAAATTCTCTTTCTAAGAAGAATCCTATCTATGAAGCAAACACTTTTTTCTCAGTAGGATTGAAGAAATAATAACCTTTAGTTTCCTTAGGATATCCCACAAAGTTGCATTTTTCAAATTTGGGTTCAAGCTTTGTAGGCGTCTGGCACTTAACATAAGTTCCACAGCCCCAAATCTTCATAAAAGTCATACTAGGACGCTTCCCAATCCACATCTTATATGGTGTTTTCTGAACCAATTTAGATGGATCATAATTGAGTGTGAAGGCAGTTATCTCAAGTGCATGTCCCTAAAAGGAAGTAGGAAGACCAACATGACTCATCATTGATCGAACCATTTCTAACAATGTTCGATTTCTCCTATTAAAAACTCCATTCCATTATGGAGTACTAGGAGGTGTAAGTTGTGAGACAATCCTACACTCTTTCAAAAGCTCATCAAACTCTAAGATTAAGTATTCTCCTTATTGATCTGATCGAAGTGCCTTAATACTTTTTCCTAGTTGGTTTTGTACTTCATTCTTAAATTTCTTAAACTTTTCAAGGGCTTCAGATTTATGGCGTATAAGATAAATATAACCATATCTACTGAAGTCATCAGTGAAAGTAATAAAGTTTTAAAAACCCCCTCTGGCTTTTGTATTCATTGGCCCAGACACATCATTATGTATTAAGCCCAATAAATCACTAGCTCGTTCACTTTTACTATTAAAAGGAGCTTTAGTCATTTTACCTAACAAGCAAGACTCACATATATCAAATTGATTGAAAACAAAAGAATCTAAAAGTTCATCTTTATGGAGCTTTGATATGCGTTTCTCAATTATATGGCCCAAATGATAATGCCAAAGATAAGTTTGATTAGAATCATTTATTTTTTATCTTTCAGTATTTACATTATAAATGGAAATATCTTGATCTAAAATGTAGATGCCATTAACAAATTGTGTCAAACCATAGAAAACATTATCGAGACAAAATGAATAACACTTATTTTAAATAATTATCTCAAAGCTAATTCTGTCTAAATAAGAAATTGAAATAATGTTTTGAGTGATACTGGGCACAAAATAACAATCCTCCAAACATAAATCAAGTCCACTAGGCAAGGATAAAATATGTGTTCCTACAACTAATGCAACAACTCTTGCTCCATTTCCAACTCGCAAGTCCACACCTCCTTTAGCCAAATTCCTACTCATTTGTAGTCCCAGTACAGAGGTATAAATGGGAGAACCACAACCAGTATCTAATACCCAAGAAGTATAAGTTGATAAATTAATATCAATGATGTAAATACCTGAAGTGGACGATCCATTTCCTGTAACAGCTCGATTTTGGGCCTAGTTGAAATGTGGTTTCGGGACCACCAATCTAAAGTCAGAGAAAATATTTTATTAATATTTTAGACTTATAATATGTTTATATTAGTGCATGAAAAATTTGGTGAAGTAATTTTAGCGTTTGTGAGCTTAATTACGAAAAAGGACTAAATCGCATAAAATGCAAAAGTCCTAAATTGATAGCTAAAAGTGTCAAACAGCTAGAGACGTAAGCCAATGTAAGACATGTCTAGGACATGCATTGGCTATGAGATGTGTTAGTGTAAGACCATGTCTGGGACATGGCATCAGCACCTTACCCATGTTTGAGGCTTGATGGATATCCGATAGTATTCCAACTGGTTCAGCGGTGAAAGTTATGATTTTTAGTTATTGAGGAAAGTTTAACCATATTATGAGTGGTATAGGTACCTATTTGGTATGTATGAATTGTGAGCTCAATATATGCTATATGATGTGTATTGAATATTGATGAGAAAGTTTTACTTATGCCCAATTGCGTATTATGAGCTTGTTGATGAATGGTAAAGTTGTGTTGTATATTTTTTTATGTGCAACTTACTAAGCTTTATGCTTACTCCCTCTCCTTTCCTTTTTCTTATAGTGTCGCCTAACTAGCTCGAGGATCATTGGACGTCGGAGGCAATGATCACACTATCAACCGAAGCACTCGATATAATTAGACTATTTGTTTTTGAAAATGGCACGTATAGGGCTAGACTTTGAAGTTTGAGTTTTTGAAAAATTGGCCAAATGTGTTGGCATGGGTTGATTCTCCTCATTTTGTATTAAGCCTCAAATGAAGGTTAATATTCATTTTGATATATGCAAATGATGTTATTTTCATGGATGAGTAAAATGCAAAAATGAAATGTTGTCTATTGTGACTGATTTGGTTGCATGAAATAGTCTCGTATTGGTTGCTATTGTGTAGGTTGTGTAATTAAGAGTGGCAAAGAGGCTTGGTAAATAACCGTATCTTGTCCACACGGGTAGACACACGGGCATGTGTCTAGGCCGTGTGTGACACACAGTCTACCCTATGGGCGTGTGGTTTGGCCGTGTGTCCCCTGCACGTAAAAATTTCAAGTCAGTATGCATGGTAGTAAACACACGGGCAGAGACACGGATGTGTGTCTCAACCGTGTGAAGGACAGGGCCTAGCACACGGACGTGTGCCTTGGTCATGTGACATTTTGGGGTTGCTGGCATCAGAAACAGAATCTCCATGTTTTTGCACACGAGCTAGGACACGGGTGTGTCATGGCCGTGTGAAGGACACGGGCCAGGGACACGGGCATGTGCTAGGCTATGCGAAATCCCCTGTAGGTGTGCATTTAGAATTAATTCCACATGGGTGGAGGACGCGGGTGTGTCCCTGTATTGCTTAGGCCGTGTAAGACACACGGGCTATCAGCACGACCATGTCGAAATGGTCACACGTGCGTGTTGCCCCTCCCACACAGGTGTGTGCCCCTGTGTCAAGTGTCATTTTTTTAAAGTTGGCTAAAGAACCCGAGTTGGTCCCTAATGATTTTCGAGGTGTGTTTTGGGCCTCGTAGGCCCATATTATGGTTTTGCTGATAAGTTTGAGAAAGTTTTAAAATTGTCCAAATCTTAGAGTCTCGAAAATGGTTGTAACCACGAGTTTGAGTTAGGTAACGCCTTGTATTCCGTCCCAACGTAGGATACAGGTATGGAGTTTTACATTTAGTGGTATCGGAGAGATGGTTTAGTCTGTTCTAGGACTAACCTAGTGAGAGTATGAGTCTAACTATACATGCCACAACTGTACATTGATAGTGTGACGACTCCTAGCGATTCTAAATTTTATTTTTATATAGTAAATGGATCCTGATAGAGCCACGACAGATGACATAGAGAGTAATGCACCGGCTCCTGCTAAAGGGACCGCACCAGTTGAGAGTGAGCCCGTGACTATGGGCCAAGGTAGAGGGGCTAGAAAAGCCTATCTCTGAATGATGGATGCTTGGTATTTGGAGTTCGTTCGTGCGAATCTGAACACTCTACCTCCCTCACCTCCTCCAATTCTTCAGTATACCCCGGTAGCTCTGCAAGGCGCGGAGATGTTTAGGAGAGATAAGCCTCAAGTAGACAAGATCTGGAAACAATGAGCCGAGGAATTCTGGGCTAACATAGATGACGACCCAGAGAAAGCAGAGTTTTGGTTAGAGAATACCATCCGAGTTTTTGATGAACTATCGTGCACACCTAAGGAGTGCGTGAAGTGTGCAGTATCGCTATTGAGAGACTCGGCTTACTAGTGGTAGAACACTCTTGTGTCTATTGTATCGAGAGAGAGAGTAACTTAGGAATTCTTCCAGGAAGAGTTTCGAAAGAAGTATATTAGCCAGAGGTTTATAGACCAAAAGAGGAAGGAATTTCTAGAGTTAAAGCAAGGCAGTAGGACAGTGAAGAAATATGAACGAGAGTTTGTAAAACTCAGCAAATATGCGCGGGTGCGTGTCCTCAGAAGTCGCTATGTGTAAAAGGTTTGAGGATAGTCTAAATGAGGATATCCGAGTATTTGTTGGCATCTTAAATTTGAGAGAATTTGTAGTGCTTGTTGAGAGAGCATACAAGGCAGAAAAGTTGGTTAAAGAGAGGAGAAAGACGGCTATTGAATCGCGAGATTCAAGAAAAAGATGGATGGGAAAATCACATCAGTCCTCATCTAAGAGATCGAAGGAATTCACTACTCGATCGAATGCTTCGGTGGGGTTTTCAAATAGAAACAAGAATCAGCAGAACATAACTTCTAGAGCCCAGACCACTTCTATTGCGAGCGCCGGTAGCACTAGGCCAAATAGGCCAGAATGTTCACAATGTGGTAGACGCCATTTCGAAGAGTGCTGAGGTAAAGAAAGAGGGTGCTTCAAATGTGGGTCACTGGACCATTTCATCCGAGACTGTCCCGAAATGGAAGAGAGAGAAAAAGCAGGAAGTGAATGCAAGTAGTGCTCAATCGAGAGGTAGACCACAAAAGAACCCTAGAAGTGGGGCTACTAGCAGAGGTGCCTCAAGAGATGCTACAGTAGGGTTTGAGGGTAGAGCACCTGCAAGGACTTACGCTATTCGTGCCCGTGAAGAGGCAGAGTCTCCTGATGTGATCACGGGTACCTTTTCTATCTGTGATATAGCTGTTGTTGCTTTAATTGACCTGGGGTCTACCCACTCTTATATTTGTATGGAATTGATACCCCGTATGAACATGTTAGTAGAGTCCACTGAATTCGTGATAAAAGTGTCCAATCCTTTAGGCAGACATGTGCTAGTTGACCAAGTGTGTAGAAATTGTCCTTTGATAATTAGAGGTCATTGTTTTTCGGCTAACTTAATGTTATTGCCGTTTAATGAATTTGATGTAATCCTTAGGATGGATTGGTTAAGTTCTCATAGTGTTGTAGTGGACTATGGGAGAAAAGTTATTGAGTTAAAATGTGAAGACGGGAATGTTCTTCGAGTTGGACCAGATGAACCAAATAAATTGCCTGTGGTGATATCCTCTATGTCGGCTAAGAAATGTTTGAGAAGAGGATATGAGGCATATCTCGCCTTTGTGTTGAATACTCAAGTGTCTAAGTTAAAGATTGAATCGGTACTAGTGGTTGGTGAGTTTATAGATGTGTTTCTGGAAGAGTTGCCCGGATTACCTCCAACTAGGGAAGTTGAATTTGGTATCGAGTTGGTCCTTGGTACAGCACCTATCTTGATTGCTCTGTATTGGATGGCTCTGGTGGAATTGAAAGAGTTGAAGGTATAGTTGCAAGAGTTAACTAATAAGGGCTTTGCGAGACCAAGTTTTTCACCGTGGGGTGCTCCAATACTTTTTGTGAAAAAGAAAGACGGGTCGATGAGGTTATGTATCGACTATAGACAGCTCAATAAGGTAACAGTGAAGAACAAGTATCCTTTACCAAGGATCGATGACCTGTTTGATCAGCTAAATAGAGCCACTGTGTTTTCCAAGATTGACCTAAGGTCAGGATATTACCAGTTAAGGGTTAAGGAGCAAGATGTACTGAAGATTGCATTTTGGATAAGATATGGGCATTATGAGTTCCTCATCATGCCCTTTGGTTTGACTAATGCCCCAGCGATGTTTATGGATTTGATGAACCCCATTTTTCGGCCGTATTTGGATAAGTTCGTAGTGGTCTTTATTGACGACATACTGATTTACTCGCGTGATAAAGGTGAGCACACGGAGCATTTGAGAACGATTCTACAAACTTTGAGAGATAAGCAGTTATACACCAAGTTCTATAAGAGTGAATTTTTTCTTAAAGAGGTCAGATTTCTAGGACACATAGTGTCGGGTGACGGGATTAGAGTTGACTCGAGCAAGACCTCTGCCATTGTTGAATGGAAACCGCCAAGGAATGTAACAGAGGTTAGAAGCTTTTTAGGTTTGGCCAGATATTATAGACGATTTGTAAATGGATTTTCTATGATAGCTACCCCGATGACAAGGCTACTGCAAAAAGATGTCAAGTTCGAATGGACAGAAAAGTGCCAACAGAGTTTCAAAAAATTAAAGGTTTTGTTGACCGAAGCCCCAGTTTTAGTGCAACCGGAGTCGGGCAAGGAGTTTGTGATATATAGTGACGCCTCCTTGAATGGTTTGGGGTGTGTGCTCATGCAAGAAGGCAAGGTTATAGCCTATGCCTCAAGACAATTAAAGCCACACGAGAGAAATTACCCGACCCATGACTTGGAGCTAGCAGCTATAGTGTTCGCATTAAAGATTTGGAGGCACCATTTGTATGGTGAGAAATGCTGAGTATTCACCGATCACAATAGTCTTAAGTACTTGATGACTCAGAAGGAATTGAATCTACAGCAATGAAGGTGGGTAGAGCTGATAAAGGACTACGAGTTGGTGATTGACTATCACCCAGGCAAGGCGAACGTGGCCGCCGATGCCTTGAGTAGAAAATTGTTATTTGCATTGAGAGTAATGAATGATCAATTGAATTTATTAGATGATGGTTCGGTTCTAGCAGAGTTGAGAGCTAGGCCGATGTTTCTGCAAGAAATCTATAAAGCTTAGAACAATGAAAAAGATTTGCAAGCCAAGAGAACTCAATGCGAGTCGGGGGCAGAATCAGACTTTCGGATTGGTACCGATGGGTGTTTGATGTTTAAGGATAGATTTTGTATAACCAAAGACAGTGAGTTTATTCAGAAGATTTTATGAGAGGCACATAGTGGTTTCTTGTCTATTCACTCGGGTAGTGTGAAAATGTACAATGACCTGAAGAAAATGTACTGGTGGTCGGGAATGAAAAGAGACATTTCAGAGTTTGTTTCCAAGTGTTTTGTGTGTCTGCAAGTGAAGGCTAAACACCAAGTACCTTTAGGTCTACTTCAGCCTATAACGGTCCTAGAGTCGAAGTGGGATTAGATTACTATGGATTTTGTGAAGGCTTTGCCATTAACCCCGAAGAAAAGAGATACCGTTTGGGTTATTATGGATAGGCTAACAAAGTCGGCACACTTCATACCAGTATGTACCGACTACTCCCTTGTGAGATTGGCTGACTTGTATGTTTCCGGGATTGTGAGACTACACGGGGTGCCCTTATCAATTATTTCGGATAGGGACCTGAGATTTACCTCGAGGTTTTGGAAAAAAGTTACAAGAGGCATTGGGAACAAATTTGAGTTTCAGCATACCATTTCACCCACAAACTGACGATCAGTCAGAAAGAGTGATTCAGATTTTAGAAGACATGTTGCGCTGTTGTGTTCTCGAATTTCAAGGTAGTTGGGAAAGGTACTTGCCATTGGTTGAATTTTCCTACAACAATAGCTATCAGTCAAGTTTGAAGATGGTGCCTTATGAGGCTTTATATGGGCGAAAGTGTCGAACGCCTTTATATTGGACCGAGCTCAGAGAGAGTCAGATTCACGGGGTTGATTTAGTCTAGGAGACTAAAAAAAAGTTAAAGTGATTCACGACTATTTGAAGGCTGCCTCGAATAGGCAGAAATCCTATGCGGATTTGAAATAGAAAAAGATCGAATTTCAAGTTGGTGATCGAGTATTTTTGAAAGTATCCTCGTGGAAGAAAGTACTCAGATTTAGTAGAAGAGGCAAGTTGAGTCCTCATTTCATAGGACCTTCTGAAGTTATCGAGAGAGTAGGACCGATTGCCTATCGATTAGCTTTGCCATCGAAATTGGAAAATATTCACGACGTGTTTCATGTGTCCATGCTACGCCGATATAGATTAGACCCTTCGCATGTGATTGCGCCAATTGAGGTTGAGACTCATCCAGACTTGACTTATGGTGAAGAGCCGGTCCAGATTTTAGCTCGAGAAGTCAAACAGTTGAGGAATAAAAGTATAGCACTCGTGAAAGTTTTGTGGCATAGACATGGAGTCAAGGAAGCCACATGGGAACCTGAGGAGACTATGAAAGATTAGTACCCAAACTTATTCGACGATAAGATTTTCGAGGACGAAAATCCCTAAGGGGGAGAATTGTAACAGCCCGATTTTGGGCCTAGTCAGAACAGTGGTTTCGGGACCACCAATATGAAGTCAGAGAAAATATTTTATTAATATTTTAGACTTATAATATGTTTATATTAGTGCGTGAAAAATTTGGTGAAGTAATTTTAGCGTTTGTGAGCTTAATTGCGAAAAAGAACTAAATCGCATAAAATTCAAAAGTCCTAAATTGATAGCTAAAAGTGTCAAATAGCTAGAGAATAAAAATTGGGGGTCCTTAAAGGGCAATTAGACCCTATTGTGATAGCTTGGCCGGCCACGGGTGATGGAAATGTTGAAAAGTCAATATTAGGTAATGTTGATGACATAAGGTGTATTATAATAATACCTAAGCCTAGCTATGATCTTTTTCTTTCATTTTTTTCTCCACTTCCACTGATTTTTCAGCCATTTTTAAGGGTTTTGAGATTCAAAAATTTAAGCAACTTTAAGCCCTCACAAGTAAGTGATTTTCCTACCCTTTGTTGATGATTTTTGCATTTTTGAGACCCTTAAAGCATAAGCTTTCCAATGAGGGGACTATTTTGCAAAATGGTGGTAAGACTAAGGTTTTTCCATGAGATCATTTAGGGTGTTTTCTAAAATTTTGTGAAAGGTGTTAGCATGAAAAACACCTAAAAGGACCATTTTGCATAAGTTGTAAAATAGATGATAAATGTGTGAAGTAGTGAGATTTTGGAGTTGCTATAAGAATAAAAAAGGTTCGGCTAGGCTTAAGATGCAAAGAAATTTGATAAAAATTGATTTTCGAGCTTAGGGGTAAAATGGTCATTTTGTAAAAGTCAATCATTTTGCCCAATTATGAATTGTTGAGTGCCTACTTTGATAAAGTGACTAAATAAGTGCCTTTTTGTTATTATAGATCAAGAAATACCGAATCCAAACCTAGACCGGGGGAAAGCCAAACAAATCGACTAAATCAACTAGTCACCATATTTTGTAATCCGAGGCAAGTTGTATGTAAATAATACAACTACATTGATAATATACATGTTTGACTTGTATCGAAATTATTATATCCTAAATTGTTTGATTGTGGAAATGAGAAAATGTGATGAGAATAAAGATAGTAGAATTCTCGTTTGAACCCTAGAAAATAAATTGGATATTCATGCCATGACGATTGGGTCACTTGTGTGAGCTAGTGTAAGATGTGACACCCCTAATGTGACCCTAGTCGGAAAGTGGTTTTGGGACCACAAAACCGAGTCACAAAAATAATTAGATGTTATATTCTATGCTTATTGTATGTGGAATTTGTATGTGTGAATATTTCATGTTTGAATTTTGTTAATTGTGAGTGAATTTTATTAAATAGGACTTACGTGAAAGAATTTAGAAATGTGCTAGGCAAATGTAAGTGGCCTATTTATGCATGTTGCAAAATAATTGTACTTGCATGTCAAATTCCCCACTCTAGAGGAAGTGGCCGGCCATGATGGTATGGGATACAAAAAAACATGCATTTTGTGTTAATATTATAATGACTACATGGTTTTATAATAGGAAATAAGTATTAGAAAAAAATAATAATAATAATAAAAGAAAGCCATACATTCCCACCTTGTTCTTGCCGAATGTTGGAGAAAGAAAGAAGAAATATGCTTTGAGAATTTCAGCAAGATAGCAAGCTAAAAATCCAAGGTATGTGCATTGGGTCATAGAAAAAAATTGAATCAAAAATTGGTTGATCTTTGTCCTCCATTGCCGTAGCCTAAAGGGAGGGAGAGGAAAGTTTGGTTGCTTTGATTTTTGGCTTAGAAGATGGCTAGAATGAGGTATGTATTGAATGATTCTTGAAAACCTATGCATGTTTGAGATGATTAGTTCAAACTCTACTCATCCCATAGATGTGTTTTGGTTTTGGCTTGATAATGATGTTAATGATGGTGAGTTTCGGTCATGCATTAACTGAAATTGTAAGTATGATTTATGGTATAATTTGTATGATGGAATGGTCTTGAGAGTTGGCTTGATTAAATGGGTAAAATGCTAAGTGTTTTAAAGATGAGGTAATGGTTATTTCGGTTTATGTGAAGTAAATATAGATGATGGTTATAAGCTGTTTTATGATTTGATAATGGTGATTAAATCTTGTAGTTAAGTGTTTAGATATATATATATATTAATAATGAATTTAGTTGTACTTGCTATGTGAGAAAGGTGCAATGCTATAGGTATTTGATTATTAGATATGGTTATTTTAAGTTGATTTGTGATGGTATGATTGCATTGATGAAGTGGTGGGAAGAATTAGCTATTATGCTTGATACTAATGTCGAAAATGAGAATGTTGTACTTGAAAAATGTAGGTGAACATGACAAGTGTATTCGGCTTAGGGCCTAGAGGATATGAAAAATTGGTATTTATTTTTGATTGTGTGTGTATGACCATGGATAATTGGCTGCACAAATATTATGAATACATAATGTATGATAAGTTTATTAAGTTACAAAACATTATACATGATCGGCTAATGTAAATTATTTGAGTAAAGTATATCTTGATGGTACATTTCGCTAGTATAAAATGTATATGGATGTCGTATGACTATGTTTAATTTGGGAAGTAAATTGTTTGATCTAGCTCAAGAGCCTAGAGGATCAAAGTTGGATAAGGGAAAGAAAGAGGTGATCGAATAGCCGTCAGAATCGTTCGGCAACTTCCGAGGTAAGTTTTAAGTGATTAAATGTTGAGTAAATTCAATCATAATGGGACATAATGAGTTGATTTAATAAGATATGATGTGGCCATGATATGTCTTAAACTCAAATGGTAAGTTCCTAAGTGTTTGGACTTGGAAATTTAAGAGCAAATTGTAATAATTTGCTCAAGACAGCGGCAGTAACGTGATTTTAGAAAATCACTATAAATGTTTGGTGTGGAATTATAGGCTGAATAAAATATGAAATCAAAGCTTAATTAGTCTAGTTTCTTATAAAAGAGACCGTGTAAGTAAGGAAATTTCTTATAAAGAGATATTTAAAGTTGTGTGAGACGGTGTCAGAATGACTCCGAAATCCCCTGTTCGGTTTTAAGACAATCACTATAAATTGTACAAAAATGGTTACAAGATAAAATTTATATGCTTGGACTCCTTAATGAGTATAGTTTCAAATGAAATCAAGTAGAACATATTTTGAATTCTGTACAATGAGAATTTTGATTCGTAGTGAAGACTGGTCAGGTTAGTCAAACAGTGAAACAGGGGAAACTTTAAGAAAAATCTGGTATTGATTGGCCACATCTAAAATTCTGAAAATTTTATGGATGAAAGATGTATGAGTCTATATTCAGATAAAATTAACGGCAAGTGATTTGGAGTCTTTTAGCTCCGGTTATAAATAATTTAGTGACCATTGCTCAGGAAAACAGCTACTTGCGAATATATGTGATTTTGTTGCAAACATGGATAAAACTTGTTTTAGTTGCTCATAAGCTATTGATTGAACCCATACTTGAATTCTAAAACGTGATATTGTAAAATGATATATGAGTATTAGATGGATCCTTGATATTAAAATTTGTGAAAGTGTGTATATATGTGATAAGGCCTAATGGCGATGTGATGAATGTGAAAGTGTATATATATGTGATAAGGCCTAATGGCCGATGTGATGAATGTGAAAATGTATATATATGTGTGATAAGGCCTAATGGCCGACGTGATGAATGTGAAAGTGTATATATATATGTGGTAAAGCCGAATGGCTAATGTGAATGTTGTAACATGCGATTAAGTGTACATGAAACTTGGAAATATGTTCAGGTGAGACCCGATGACTACGTGTGGAGATTATGTCCGGTACAACCCGATGACTACGTGTGGAGATTATGTCCGGTAAGACTTCGCAATAAGAATTGCTTATAAATATACGCAATGCGAAAGGTTAAACAGTATGTACTCCAAGTTTATATATGATGCATACGAGCAAATCTATGGGACTACTCCTATGATTATGTGACATCGGATTAGTGGGAGAGGTTATGTGAAATCATACGATATATCTATGTCACATGAGCTCACTTTTATGTGAGTTTATCCACCTATTGTATATGATGAGATGTGCATATTCGGTAAAGGGATGGTATGCCCAAGCAAGAGTGAAATAAAAATACGAACAACTATGTTATAATTTGATTATTATCTCATCGACATCGCTTAAAACTTACTAAGCATTGTAATGCTTACTCCGTTTACTCTGTTTCCTCCGCCTTATAGGTCTCATTGTGAAGCTACAGGCTCGGGGATCGCGTCGAAACTAGTCACACTATCACTATCCACCTTTTTTGGTACTCGCTATGTTTTGGAATATCTTATGGCATGTATAGAATAGACTAGTAGCGGGAGGATATTTTGGTTAATGTATATAAGCCATGCGAAAATGGCTTTAAGTATACTTTGATCATAGCATTGTAATCGAACCTTAATGAATATATTTTCATAGGAAAGTAACGAAACGTTCATATGAACATTATATTATGAGATGTTAAAGTTTTAGTGAGACAGGGCCAGAACGTTTTCTGGATCCCTTGATCTGACTTTGGAAATTCATTATAAATTAACCAGAGACATTTAGAAGTCATGCCATATATGTATAGATTCCTTTTTGAGTCTAGTTTCTATAGAAACAAACGACATCAGTAGTGAATCCCTGTACAGGGAGATATCCGATTCGTAATGCATGGAGGTCAGTGTAGTCGAACCCTGGAATAGGGGAGACTTTAACTAATAAACTGTACTAATTGGCTCGACCAAAAATTCTAAGAAAAAAATATGTAGATGGACATATGAGTCTAGTTTTGGGGAAAAATTACGAATCTGATTTTCGAGTTGTGGAACTCAAGTTATGATTTTTAAGGTGACAGTGATGCAGTTAGCTAGTCGTCTGGAAAATTTTTAAATGGATCATGAAAGTGAATAGTTTAAGCCGTTAACCCCTCGTGTCCGACTCCGCAGCGGACTCGGAATGCGGGTGTTACAATTTTATTGGTATCGAGCTACGGTTTAGTCGATTCTAGGACTAACGTAGCACGCGAAGTCTATTTATACATGCCATAAAGTGATAAAATGATAGTGTGATGATTTTTGACTATTAAAATGTGGTTGCTGTATTGTAATGAATCTTGATCCTGATCGAGCTGTAGCAAGCTTCTAACTATGAGAATTTGCGATATAACTCCACTTAGATATGCCTAAATTATTAAGTTGATCAGGTACGTATCATGTACTCGTATTTGAATTTCGATTCGGATTGAATTAAGGGTATAAGCGATGCAATTTTGGAAGAGTGTTGTGACTACAAATGTGATTTTTGTATGTGGCCATGGAACTGGAAGTTGAATGGTCGATAAGCATGTTGTGTTTGTATTCAAGTAATGTAAATGATATACTAATGTGTATTACTATATGTGTATATGTACATGAGAATTGAGAGTGATATATCCGGACTAAGTTCCGAAGAGCATTCGTGCTAGTGATGTATGCGGACTAAGTTCCGAAGAGCATTCGTGCTAGTGATGTATCCGGACTAAGTTCCGAAGAGCATTCGTGCTAGTGATGTATCCGGACTAAGTTCCGAAGAGCATTCATGCTGGTGATGTATCCGGACTAAGTTCCGAAGAGCATTCGTGCTAGTGATGTATCCGGACTAAGTTCCGAAGAGCATTCGTGCTAGTAATGTATCCGGGCTAGGTCCCGAAGAGCAATCATGCTGGTGACATGTATTCGGTCCTTCGTGCCTAGTAGGCTTCGTGCCGGTAAATTGAGCAAAGTTTAAGTGTTCATTACTATACGAATTCAAATTTATATGAGACGATATGTTTAGAAGTGTACATACGTGATGTTTATAGACTTGGGTAAGTCATTTCAATGTGTAAAAAAAAAAAAAACGAATGAATAAGAGCACTATGTGTGTGAATAATTAGAGGCATTGTGCGTGTGTAAATCCCTTTAACCGAGCACTATGAGTGCGAGATCGGTCAGTGGGTACTAAGTGTGTGAAGTGGAATTCATGTAAGACCTCGTCTGGGACGAAGGCATTGATTTGAGATAGTGTGTAAGACCATGCCTGGGACATGGCATCGGCTCGATATGTGAGAATATGTAAGACCATATCTAGGATATGGCATTGTAAGAGCCATATGTGCTTGAATTAGTTGAGCCCTTACAAGTAAGTTTTCGCTCAGTTGATAAACGAGCTACCGGCTTTTGGCTAAGTTGATCTTTTGTGTATGAACATAAGGGTTGGTAATGTGAAGTAAGTTCTTGAGTAAATAGAGCTTAAATTATGATTTGATTAGATCATGTTTTAAGCAAATCGAAATCATGCTCTTGGTGTGTGGCTATTGAGCCGAAATTGTAAATATGATAAGTGTCTTGTGTTTGAGCTTTGGTAATGAGAATGTAATAAGAATGTGTATTGATTTGTTGATATATGTGCATACTTGTAGAAATGTTTATGTATTTGTTTTGAGATAAGAAAATGATTTTATAGATCGATGTGAAATCAATAATGAATTACAATTGCTATCGATGAGCTAATGTTTATATGAGTATAATTCAATAAGAGGACGTTATTCTAAACTATGCATCGGTAGAAATTTTCGGGGACGAAAATTTCTTAAGTGGGGGAGAGTTGTGACACCCCTAATGTGACCCTAGTCGGAAAGTGGTTTCGGGACCACAAAACCGAGTCACAAAAATAATTAGATGTTATATTCTATGCTTATTGTATGTGGAATTTGTATGTGTGAATATTTCATGTTTGAATTTTGTTAATTGTGAGTGAATTTTATTAAATAGGACTTACGTGAAAGAATTTAGAAATGTGCTAGGCAAATGTAAGTGGCCTATTTATGCATGTTGCAAAATAATTGTACTTGCATGTCAAATTCCCCACTCTAGAGGAAGTGGCCGGCCATGATGGTATGGGATACAAAAAAACATGCATTTTGTGTTAATATTATAATGACTACATGGTTTTATAATAGGAAATAAGTATTAGAAAAAATAATAATAATAATAATAAAAAGAAAGCCATACATTCCCACCTTGTTCTTGCCGAATGTTGGAGAAAGAAAGAAGAAATATGCTTTGAGAATTTCAGCAAGATAGCAAGCTAAAAATCCAAGGTATGTGCATTGGGTCATAGAAAAAAATTGAATCAAAAATTGGTTGATCTTTGTCCTCCATTGCCGTAGCCTAAAGGGAGGGAGAGGAAAGTTTGGTTGCTTTGATTTTTGGCTTAGAAGATGGCTAGAATGAGGTATGTATTGAATGATTCTTGAAAACCTATGCATGTTTGAGATGATTAGTTCAAACTCTACTCATCCCATAGATGTGTTTTGGTTTTGGCTTGATAATGATGTTAATGATGGTGAGTTTCGGTCATGCATTAACTGAAATTGTAAGTATGATTTATGGTATAATTTGTATGATGGAATGGTCTTGAGAGTTGGCTTGATTAAATGGGTAAAATGCTAAGTGTTTTAAAGATGAGGTAATGGTTATTTCGGTTTATGTGAAGTAAATATAGATGATGGTTATAAGCTGTTTTATGATTTGATAATGGTGATTAAATCTTGTAGTTAAGTGTTTAGATATATATATATATATTAATAATGAATTTAGTTGTACTTGCTATGTGAGAAAGGTGCAATGCTATAGGTATTTGATTATTAGATATGGTTATTTTAAGTTGATTTGTGATGGTATGATTGCATTGATGAAGTGGTGGGAAGAATTAGCTATTATGCTTGATACTAATGTCGAAAATGAGAATGTTGTACTTGAAAAATGTAGGTGAACATGACAAGTGTATTCGGCTTAGGGCCTAGAGGATATGAAAAATTGGTATTTATTTTTGATTGTGTGTGTATGACCATGGATAATTGGCTGCACAAATATTATGAATACATAATGTATGATAAGTTTATTAAGTTACAAAACATTATACATGATCGGCTAATGTAAATTATTTGAGTAAAGTATATCTTGATGGTACATTTCGGCTAGTATAAAATGTATATGGATGTCGTATGACTATGTTTAATTTGGGAAGTAAATTGTTTGATCTAGCTCAAGAGCCTAGAGGATCAAAGTTGGATAAGGGAAAGAAAGAGGTGATCGAATAGCCGTCGTAATCGTTCGGCAACTTCCGAGGTAAGTTTTAAGTGATTAAATGTTGAGTAAATTCAATCATAATGGGACATAATGAGTTGATTTAATAAGATATGATGTGGCCATGATATGTCTTAAACTCAAATGGTAAGTTCCTAAGTGTTTGGACTTGGAAATTTAAGAGCAAATTGTAATAATTTGCTCAAGACAGCGGCAGTAACGTGATTTTAGAAAATCACTATAAATGTTTGGTGTGGAATTATAGGCTGAATAAAATATGAAATCAAAGCTTAATTAGTCTAGTTTCTTATAAAAGAGACCGTGTAAGTAAGGAAATTTCTTATAAAGAGATATTTAAAGTTGTGTGAGACGGTGTCAGAATGACTCCAGAAATCCCTGTTTGGTTTTAAGAAAATCACTATAAATTGTACAAAAATGGTTACAAGATAAAATTTATATGCTTGGACTCCTTAATGAGTCTAGTTTCAAATTAAATCAAGTAGAACATATTTTGAATTCTGTACAATGAGAATTTTGATTCGTAGTGAAGACTGGTCAGGTTAGTCAAACAGTGAAACAGGGGAAACTTTAAGAAAAATCTGGTATTGATTGGCCACATCTAAAATTCTGAAAATTTTATGGATGAAAGATGTATGAGTCTATATTCAGATAAAATTAACGGCAAGTGATTTGGAGTCTTGTAGCTCCGGTTATAAATAATTTAGTGACCATTGCTCAGGAAAACAGCTCACTTAGCGAATATGTGATTTTGTTGCAAACATGGATAAAACTTGTTTTAGTTGCTCATAAGCTATTGATTGAACCCATACTTGAATTCTAAAACGTGATATTGTAAAATGATATATGAGTATTAGATGGATCCTTGATATTAAAATTTGTGAAAGTGTGTATATATGTGATAAGGCCTAATGGCCGATGTGATGAATGTGAAAGTGTATATATATGTGATAAGGCCTAATGGCCGATGTGATGAATGTGAAAATGTATATATATGTGTGATAAGGCCTAATGGCCGACGTGATGAATGTGAAAGTGTATATATATATGTGGTAAAGCCGAATGGCTAATGTGAATGTTGTAACATGCGATTAAGTGTACATGAAACTTGGAAATATGTTCCGGGTGAGACCCGATGACTACGTGTGGAGATTATGTCCGGGTACAACCCGATGACTACGTGTGGAGATTATGTCCGGGTAAGACTTCGCAATAAGAATTGCTTATAAATATACGCAATGCGAAAGGTTAAACAGGTATGTACTCCAAGTTTATATATGATGCATACGAGAGCAATCTATGGGACTACTCCTATGATTATGTGACATCGGATTAGTGGGAGAGGTTATGTGAAATCATACGATATATCTATGTCACATGAGCTCACTTTTATGTGAGAGTTTATCTGCCTATTGTATATGATGAGATGTGCATATTCGGTAAAGGGATGGTATGCCCGAAGCAAGAGTGAAATAAAAATACGAACAACTATGTTATAATTTGATTATTATCTACTGACACTGCTTAAAACTTACTAAGCATTGTAATGCTTACTCCGTTTACTCTGTTTCCTCTGCCTTATAGGTCTCATTGTGAAGCTACAGGCTCGGGGATCGTCAGCAACTAGTCACACTATCACTATCCACTGTTTGGTACTGCTATGTTTTGGAATATCTTATGGCATGTATAGAATAGACTAGTAGCGGGAGTATATTTTGGTTAATGTATATAAGCCATGCGAAAATGGCTTTAAGTATACTTTGATCATAGCATTGTAATCGAACCTTGATGAATCTATTTTCATAGGAAAGTAACGAAACGTTCATATGAACATTATATTATGAGATGTTAAAGTTTTCGTGAGACAGGGCCAGAACGTTTTCTGGATCCCCTGATCTGACTTTGGAAATTCATTATAAATTAACCAGAGACATTTAGAAGTCATGCCATATATGTATAGATTCCTTTTTGAGTCTAGTTTCTATAGAAACAAACGACATCAGTAGTGAATCCCTGTACAGGGAGATATCCGATTCGTAATGCATGGAGGTCAGTGTAGTCGAACCCTGGAATAGGGGAGACTTTAACTAATAAACTGTACTAATTGGCTCGACCAAAAATTCTAAGAAAAAAATATGTAGATGGACATATGAGTCTAGTTTTGGGGAAAAATTACGAATCTGATTTTCGAGTTGTGGAACTCAAGTTATGATTTTTAAGGTGACAAAGTGATGCAGTTAGCTGATCGTCTGAAAATTTTTAAAATGGATCATGAAGTGAATAGTTTAAGCCGTTAACCCCTCGTGTCCGACTCCGGCAGCGGACTCGGGTACGGGGTGTTACATAAGACATGTCTGGAACATGCATCGGCCACACTATTGGAGCCAGTCTAAGACCATGTTTGGGACATGGCATCGGCATTGGGACGAGTGCTAGTGTAAGACATGTCTTGGACATGCTTCGGCCTCGAGACGTAATCGGCTATGAGATGTGTCAGTGTAAGACCATGCTTGGGACATGGCATCAGCACCTTACACATGTTTGAGGCTTAATGGATATCTGATAGTATTCCAACTAGTTCAACGGTGAAAGTTATGATTTTTAGTTATTGAGGAAAGGTTAACCGTATTGTGAGTGGTACAGGTACCTAATTGGTATGTATGAATTATGAGCTCAATATATGCTATATGATGTGTATTGAATATTGATGAGAAAGTTTTACTTATGCCCAATTGCGTATTATGAGCTTGTTGATGAATGGTAAAGTTGTGTTGTATATTTATTTATGTGCAACTTACTAAGCTTTATGCTTACTCCCTCTCCTTTCCTTTTTCTTATAGTGTCGCCTAACTAGCTCGAGGATCATTGGACGTCAGAGGCAATGATCACACTATCAACCGAAGCACTCGATATAATTAGACTATTTGTTTTTGAAAATGGCATGTATAGGGCTAGACTTCGAAGTTTGAGTCTTTGAAAAATTGGCCAAATGTGTTGGCATGGGCTGATTCTCCTTCATTTTGTATTAAGCCTTAAATGAAGGCTAATATTCATTTTGATATATGCAAATGATGTTATTTTCATGGATGAGTAAAATGCACAAATGAAATGTTGTCTTTTGTGACTGATTTGGTTGCATGAAATAGTCTCGTATTGGTTGCATTGTGTAGGTTGTGTAATTAAGAGTGGCAAAGAGGCTTGGTAAATAGCCTTATATTATCCATACGGGTAGACACACGGGCATGTGTCTAGGCCGTGTGTGACACACAGTCTGCCCTATGGGCGTGTGGTTTGGCCGTGTGTCCCCTGTACCTAAAAATTTCAAGTCAGTATGCATGGTAGTAAACACACGGGTAGAGACACGGATGTGTGTCCCAACCGTGTGAAGGACAGGGCCTAGCACAAGGGTGTGTGCCTTAGTCGTGTGACATTTTAGGGTTGCTAACGTCAAAAACAAAATGTCCATGTTTTTGCAAACGGGCTAAGACACAGGTGTGTCATGGCCGTGTTAAGGACACAGGCCAAGGACACGGGCGTGTGCCAGGCCGTGTGAAAACCTCTGTAGGTGTGCATTTAGAACTAATTCCACGTGGTGGAGGACACGGGCGTGTCCCTGTATTACTTCGGCTGTGTGAGACACACAGGCCATCAGTACGACCATGTCGAAATGGTTACATGGCCGTGTTGCCCCTCCCACATGGGGGTATGCCCCTATGTCAAGTGTCATTTTTCTAAAGTTGGTTAAAGAACCCAAGTTGGTCCCGAATGATTTTCGAGGTGTGTTTTGGGCCTCGTAGGCCCATATTAAGGTTTTGTTGATAAGTTTGAGAAAGTTTTAAATTTGTCCAAATATTGGAGTCTTGGAAATGGTTGTAAACACGAGTTTGAGTTAGGTAACACCTCTTATTCCGTCCCGGCGTAGGATACGAGTATGGGGTGTTACACTTCCCTTTGCCTTCTTGACTTTTTCAAGATAGATAGGGCATTTCTTCTTCCAATGATCGGTCTCATCACAATGAAAACATTTTCCTTCCTTAGCAACTCCTCCTTTAGGTTCCAATGAAGCCTTTCCTTTGTTGGGTTTGGCCTTGCCATTGTCCTTAGGCTTTTCTTTAGCCTTAGGCTTTCCTTTGCCCTTGTTCTTGCGAACCATCAGAATGGGCTTAGGCCTAGCCTATTTCATGTTACTTTCAGCCGTTCGTAACATGCGAAGTAGCTGTGGCAAAGTCTTATTAATCTCAATCATATTCAAGTTAAAGACAAATTAGCTAAAATCATCTAGTAACGATTGCAGAATAACATCGATGGTCAATCACTCACCTAGAAAGAATCCAAGTTTTTCAAGGCTTTCTATATAGCCTATCATTTTGAGAATGTGAGTTCCCACAGGAGTTCCCCCACCATTTTGCATTACCTTAGAGGTCTCGTACCTCTCTTGGTGTGCTTGCCCCTCATATAATTCCTTGAGGTGTTAGATCATATCATAAGCAATCATATCCTTATGTTGCTTTTGAAGCTCAAGAGTCATAGTAGCAAACAGTAGACAACCTATGTCTACCATGTAATCAATGTGCTTCTTATAAACATCCTTTTTAGCTCTAGAGGTATTAGTTGCTGGTTCATTAGGAACGAGTTCTTCAGTGACATACAATTTACGTTCTTACTTGAGGACAATCCTCAAGTTACGGAACCAGTCAAGGAAGTTTAAGCCATTCAACTTGTCTTTCTCAAGGACAAATCACAGTGATAATGAATTTGTGTTGTTTGCCATAATAAATCTACAAGAGTGAAATATGTGCATGAGTAAATTTACCAAGGTTATTATAATCAGTAAAAGGAATTTATTAAATGATGCTCCCACTATTCTATTAAAAATTAATAACCCTCATGTATTAATTTAATAAAATACTTTCTCTAAAGATTTTATAGTGGGTAAGGATCCATATTTTACCTCCTTTTAAGTCAGCTTTAGCTTTACTCTCAAGATTATGGTTATTTAGGTAAGCAACACTTGCTAATTACATCATATGTAACTCCTTACTATTTGGTGGACAACTTTTGTTCCAATCCTCTCATGATTATCCAAATCTCTTACCTCTAGGTTTGTAATCCTATTAGAGTAACCTAGTTAAGTTATTAACCAATATCATAAATGATGAATATCACTCACTTATTCTTCACATTTGACCAAGATAGATAAAGTACTTCGTTTTAGCATAACATAACCCACATTGCATCGATCGAGGCTTTAACGAGGGTAAATATTGGAAGGCTATCTTAACTTAATATTTTATTGAGGGTTTTAAATAATAATCATCTCACCATTAATAGTCAATTTAGCTTATTAATATTTTTATTGATCTCATCAATTTTAATAACATACATGCTAATATATCATCCATTGTATCACATATATGAAAAATATAAAGTAGTAAATAAAATGCAATGGTTATAGCCCATAAAACTAATGTGGTTCCTCCCAAGCCAATGGCAGAATCGAAAGGAATCCTAAGGGTGCAAGATGCTTACCAAGCTTCTTCTCCGCGTTAGGTAGCTCTACCTTCAACTCTTTTAGTCTGCAGTAGCTCGAACAAATTTACAAATTATATAAAATCGTTTTACATACGAAGAAGTAAGATGAGAAAAGAAATACAATAGAAAGTATAGAAGGCATGACACGCAGGCCGTATTTATAAAATTACAACCTTTGTAAATAACAAAATAAATGGGTTATCAAACTATAACCATGCATTCCAAAAACACCGTGCAAATCAACCATAACATACAACATACTTGTAAAATAAAAATATGTTATGTTTTATTCTTTAGTTGATTGTTATAATTAGAGTAGTGGTAAATTTAGGGATCTATGTGTGCTGTGAAGGCCTTTAGCTGTAGTGGCCATAGATCCTCAAAGTATAGACCTTGTTGCACAAGTAAAATTCCAGATAGGATTGTTGTTTTTTTCATGACCTTTCTTACTGAAACAACCATTGTTCCCTTTCGAAAATACCAGTAAGTTAACTGTTAACTTCAATTAAAACCCTACTACTCCTAAACATATTCACTAACCCTTAACAAACAGTGTATTAATCAACCGCATTTTGTTAAACAAATTACATGCACCAAATATACATATAACAGATTGAACAAATTGAAACGAACGACATGTATATCATATAATTTCATGAACCATTGAATTTAATCCTGAATCTGTATCGTACAAGTGGCTCTGATACCACTTTTGGGTTACCAGGACGCCCCGTGGTGCAGCAAAAATATTATTCCGATGGTCCAAACCAGGAACCCATGCATGAGGAATGAATCAAAAAGAAAAGGTTTGAAAATATACCTTTCGAAATCTAAAAAATATGAAGGAACCACTGCTGGTTTAATCCCCTTCACACACTGCTGACCCAAAATTGCAACAGAATCGTCCCGGCCTCTATGTAGTCTACCCAGTTGCGAATGAACGAACAAAAACTCTCTCTGAATGTTTCAGAGAGTTTTTTTCGGAAAAAAATGCGGCTACTAGACTAGGTCTCTTTTTTCTTTTCATGGTTAATGTTGGTAACACCCTCTCACCCTAAGGTTTTTATGATTCCCTTTTATTTTAATTTCCATATTAAAATTGAAATCATCCCTTTTTGGTGCCAAAAAATATATGAAAAATATCATAATGTAATATCCTTTCCAAAAAGATATTAATTTCCATATATTTTATGTTTGACCAAAATTATTATAACACTTTATTTTAATAATTTTGGTCAACAATATATAATTAATATTTTATATGAATCAAATTCATACATTTATTTTAATTATGTTCTCTATTCTTGTACAACGAATTTGTACATATACCATGTTTATTATTTAACTGTCAAATTAAATGAATTTAACAATTAATATAATTCTAATGACAGTTAAATTTAATACCAATTGTGTTTAGATTATGTTCATTTCAACCATAAGGTGTGACCCTGTAGGCTCTTGTAACATTGGTAGTAATACTAGAATACTTCTAACGTTATAAGCAATGAGTGGCATCAAGCAATGCATCATTGCTACCCAAGTTACAAGAAGTCGTGGTTCGACATAACATTTCTGTGATAAATTTTCATGTATTATATCCTTTTTTCCTTTATATATCTATTGGACACAAGTCATGGAATAGTCAAGCTTGCAAAGTCCAATCTCATGTTTCTTGATACCCGAAGTAGACTACAATAAAAAATAAGTGTAATATCTCATATTAACTTATTTAAGCATGGCCATGCATTTCTTGTCTCACTTCATCAAGTGGACTAAGATATTGCTCCCATTATGTAGGAGGGACAAATCCTATCTTGATCAATTATATCCCACTATATAGATTGTGACATACCCAACATCAGTATTTATGGTACAACTTGTTACAGTAAATGTTTGACTGTACCAAAATATACGACTCACTATGTTGGGACAATGATGATCTCAAGTCTAAGGATCATATACATAGTTATCACTATGAGTAATGTTATGACTATTATATAATAATCCAAGAAACATACTCAAAGCGGGTCAGTTCAATATGTCGTTCTCTAACATATACTCATGTATTGATTTTGACATCCCTATGTCAATGACAATACTTTGTCATCAATCAACTACATATTAGTCTTAATGCATTATTGTTGTCTAAGCCCACAATAATACTTTACTAAGGACCTTTGAAACATTATTCACAGGACATTATTATAAATCAATTTATTTTACATACACAGAAAGTGAAACTGAAATAACAATGGTAATGCCTTTTATTAATAAACAAGGTAGAATGAATATATGATTACAATCATCTCATGATTGGTCTTTGGGTATACTCTAACTTTTCAGATTGTCTTCCGGTGAACACATCAATTCTGCAAACACCCTATAGGTAATATCAAGCCAATACTTAGCTCTGAAAGGATCGTCATCAACTTTACCCCTAAATTCTTTAGCCTTACATGATAACTCTTGAAAAGAGTTATATTTCATGCCTTTAGACCTAGCTAATTACTTGTAATTAGGTACATTTATAAAAAGCCAAAGGAGGAAACCCTAAACAACAAACAAAAAAGAAAGAGATCTTTAGGAAAAAAATTGTGGGTAGCGGCTGAGTAGAGACGGAAAGAGGAAGAGGAAAGCAGTCTCTCTTAGCCATTGAGGACACTATGCTGCTGGAGTGTGGACTGGACACGTGAAAGCTGTCTTCCTAAATTCTTCCATATTTCTTACTTTGTTCTTCCATGAATTAAATGACAAAAATAGTGTTGGGTGTTATTTTTGTTTTGAATTTTATGTGCCAACCCATGAGCTAAATCTCATAGCGTTGTGATTACATGATGAAACATTTATTTTCTTTAATGGTTGAAGCATTAATCCTAATTAATTTACTATTTCATTCAATTGTTTTTATTTTTAAATTGTATACGTGTAATCCCTAGACATAGATGATTGTTCAGCATGCCCATAAACTAAATCTAATTCTAAAAAGGTTGGATTAGTTGGATCAAAGTTGAATTATATGAGTAAGTAATCAACCGATACTTGTAGTAGACTCTAGACATAGAGAAGTGTTCATATAGAAGGAAAACAATACAGGGTACCACATTAATGCCGATAGACACGGGCAAGGTAACTTAAGGTTTTTGCTCTTGAAAGAAGCATACCATTTTAGAACTCTTCTGACAGTAAACTAACTATGATTTTGTCGAGGCATTATTGACAATAAGTATAGATTCTTAGTAATTTTGACCTTCCAGATTAACATCATATATCATTTATTCTTTGTCGTCGTATCTTTACCATATCATATTTAGTTATTTCCTTGATCGTTTACATAATATTCCTATAGTAGTTCTCATAATTGTGATTACATTTCTACTTTCATTTTGTCATAGAATTTCTAGTTATTCATTAATTCCACCTATTTCTTACATATTACTCCACTAATTTCCATAGCATATTTATCATTGACTTTGCCACAACATTAATCACATTTTATTATAATAACTTGACCACTTTTATGCCTCAATCTGATCCTCATGGGAATGATACTCACTCACCAATTTATTGCTTGATTCGATGTGTATACATGCACAAATCGCATATCGTATTCACACGTGGCACCACACTTATGGATTTTATCCATAGGAGCATGATGAACTAATGCAGGTACAGGGTTCAGAGGACACGATGGTTGTAAACTGAAAAAGATATAGGATTTTTCCTATGTAATTTATCACCTTTTTACTTAAATCTGTTGTTAAAACTAAGTAATTGCTTAATAAATTAATGAAATATGTGAAAATATGAAATTAGGATAGAAATTATTAAAATGTGATTTTATGCTTTATTATATAGTTTTCATGCATAAAATGACTTATTTTAGATTTATTTGAACATATTATATTTTTAAGACATAAAATGGGCCATGCATGATTTAGTTAAATAATAAAATATAAAATTATATTTAATAATTCATTTTAAAAAATTTCATTAATAATTTGGGTTTTAATTAATTATTTAAATTGGATAAATTTTGTTCTTTGGTCCTTTAATTTATCTATTTATTTTGGATAGGTCTGATAGCTTTGCTGTATCACAAAAAAACTGTCGAAATTAAAGACCAAGTCAACCCAAATTCGGCTACACATGGCTGTCCACATAAACCACTTTTGGTTTAATTACACAAGGTCCTTGCAATGTTGAAGAAATTAGAGATTCGCTCGAAGATTTACATTTGACTGAGTCTCAGTCCTGAGTTGTTATGGCATTTAAATTGCTTAAAAATCAAGCAAAATTCAACTCAAAATCCACTATGCATGGCCGGCCACTCATTGGAAAAGCTTGAAGAGACTAAACCTCTCTATTTTTAGCAAACTACGCTCCTCTCTTCACCTATAAATAAGACCTCATTTGATCCCTCATCATTCATCCCTCATCCATCATCATTCTCTCTTCTCTCTCAATTCTCTTTAGCATTTTCCATTTCCCACGCCTAGCAGCATCTCTTCATAGAGATTTTAGCAAATAAGCCTCTTAAAGAGCCCTTGGTCAGCCACCTTGGAGAGCCATCAGCAAAGGAGCAAAGCGAAAGAGCGAAGGAGCCTCGTCGGTCAGAGTCTTAGGTGACAGCCACTTTGATTTGGGTTTAATCTTTCTTTTCTTTGATTTAATCTAAAATTTTTTGCTATGTGTTCTTTGTTCTTGTTTACAAAAATGTTAGCTTAATTTTATTTAAGCTAGGATGATTGCTTTGATTAAATAATATTTATTGATTGCTTTGATTAAATAATATTTATTTGATTCATGCTTATAATGTTTGAGCCTTAATCGATCATGTTTTCAATTAAAATCAAGTCTGTATTTCATTCATACATGATTAAAATGCACCTGATTTAGCTGAGCGATCCTAACCAGACGATGGCTAGTGGACACATAATTGAAATGTGCATGCTCAATTTAGATCCTAACCCGAATAAATTGCAGGTTACATAACAACTCGAACCAAGCTCTGTTATCTACATAGTTTTTAGATTTGTGTGATTAAATTGTTTCAAACCTAACACGTCCCTGTTACCTTACACGAATGCTAAGAAACTCTTAGTAAATAAGGATCATTAAAATGCGTATTTACTAAGTAAAGGATTCCGAAAGGACCTAATGTGGTTTCTGAACTCATGAAAGATCGAGTTGCCATGGAATGTTTTTCCGAGTGTTATTAAGCATGTTGATAATAAATTGAGTTTAATTAAAGTAATTGTTTTAATTTATTTACATTATAATTGTTGCAAATTGTGTTTAATTTTGCTAAAATCTATTTCATTCATATAGTTTGCATACTTAGGATAATTTGCATTAGGGATCATTGTATTTAGTTTAATATATTCAATTTTAATCATCATTTCTCAGCCATATTGTGTTTTTATTTACCAAGTTGTTAGTATAATTTTACAATTAAGTGACTTAACACAAATACAATCCCTGTGGAGACCATAACTCGATACTTACTTATTACTTGATAACGACTATGTACACTTGCACAAACCTACGCGTTACAAGGGTGCCGGAGGAGGCACATTTGGGGTGGAGGTTGCAGAGTCACATGATTGGCTTTTATAAAATCACTAAACCATTTATTCATCATTCCATAGAAAACATTTTTCATTTCACTATCAAAAGATTGCAGAATTGATACACTTTGACTTGCTTCCTGATTGGAAGCTTGGGCATTACTTTCAGCTTCATTTACTACGGCATGATTTGGTTCAGCCGACATCTCGAATTTATAAGAAAAATAGAATCAGAACAGATCAAAAGTATCACACTATCACGGATATATCTGGCATGTATATTCTCGACTCAATACGTGCTACGTTAGTCTTATAATTGACTAAACAGTAGCCCTGATACCACTAAATGTAACACCTCTAGCTCATCTTTGTTGCTAGATTAGGGCTACGGAGTATTACAATACTAATTGGAACAAATAACATTAGATTCCATATCATTTATTCAATTATCAATCAAATATCCAAATCTAACTTTATTCATAATACACATACATTTATGAGCATTATATTAAGTTTATGAGACCTATAAATGACTTTGGAAACCATCAGGGATCAATCTGAAACAAAATATAAAATATAGAAAAATTTGAAAATAAGGTTCAGACAACCGTGTGGCTAGGCCATGTGGCTCAGGGACATTCGTGTGGCCAAACCATGTACAATTTGAAATATGAGTCACACGACCATGTCTCAGGCCATTTGTCTACCCATGTGAACATTCGATGTTGGGTTACACGGCCGTGTCACCATGCCCAGTAACTCTTTGAGGCCCTGTGGACTACACTGCACCTAAAATTCAAGAGGACACATGCTCACATGAGGAGGACATGTATGGAACACGACCGTGTGACAACCCATGTCCCAGGCTGTGTGTAGCAATGCCTTCATTTTCGAGCTAAAACAAACGTCCTTTCATAGATACCAATCCATTCCTTTTCCAACCAAATTCACCTATTCAAAAACACATATAACACACCTAATACATACCAAATTCATACACTTATGTGCCTAACCAATTGACACTGCAAATTTTATACATATCCATACGTAAATCACCTATGATATCACCTACATATACATGTTCTTCAATCAACAACCATGTCTACAATTATCAAATACAAAAACCACATACCAAAAGCAAATCAAACATGCCCATTTTTATGAATTACCTACCAAATTGGTCATACCATATTTCAATCATCATTAAAGATACCAAAACAAAACAATACCAAAACAAAGACACAAAGCATTACCATACAAAATGATATCACATGAGACATAATTTATCACCTCATAACAACATAAACTTAATTACAAATTCAACTAACATATAAAACTTGACAACTTCAAATCCTATATATACATTCCACAAACCAAAATAATCCAAATCAAAAGCTACCGAGAAGGGAGTTTGGATAGTGTGAGCTTTGAAGTTGATCCATCCGACTAGTTTTGCAAAACATTATTTACAGAAAACAAAACATAACAAAACAAAATAGGTAAGCTTAGGAAGCTTAGTAAGTCCATAGTTAAAAATTCAATTCAACTTACCTTATAATTGTTTACTAATTGAACTTAAAATTTTAGAATCCTGACAACCATTTCCAAAATCACATATCATTAGAACCAAAACATTCAATTATAAAACTCATAATTCACAATAGCTTATACTGAAGCAATTCATACTTTTAAAAATAGATATAACATCTCAATAAACATAATTCCAATTCAGTGAATAATTTACCTAAAAACATGTATTATCGTGGCCCGTTGAACTGTAGCAAATTAACTCGGATACTTAAATTTTCCCCAAATCATACCAGAGGCATTAAAAATGCTAACAGAGGCACCGAAGTGCAATACAGAGGCATCAAAGTGCAAATAGAGGCACCAAAGTGCAAATAGAGGCACCAAAGGGCAATCCTGTATGAGCATGATACTAATCCTATAGGCATGCCAATCATATCCTAATCATTTACTATGTTCAAACGGACAATTTAAATGATTTCATCACCTTAACAAAAACAGAGGCACTTCTATAATATCTGAAAATGTGTTGTAATTCTATTACTTCCATTTTAGCATCATATAGTTCATATTTCATCACCATCTTTCCAACTTTCACATACATACACATTCATTTTATACTACTTTTAAAAAAATTATAATTCAAGGTTCCAACACCGGATATTCATTCATTTTCCAAATTACACAATTTCAATCAACATAATTAATAACATATTTAAATATATTTATCTATACTATGAACTTACCTCGATTATGCTTTCGCTTGACTCGTAGGAACAATCCGAAACTCTCTTTTCACTGGTTAATCTCCGTACAGTTCAATTCTTGATCTATATAATGATTAAATTAAATATATCAATTACAAATATACCATCAAACTTATTTCTATGTATGTGCCCTTAAATTTCTATATTTAAAATTTGTCCCTAAACTTTTGTATTTCTCTCAATTTAGTCCCTAGACCCAAACTCCATATTTATCAAAATTTCACAATTTCCCAAGCTAACTAAATATTCTTTTAAATTAGTACAGTATATAATAATTCAAAATTCAAAAAAATTCCATGTAAATTTAATGTTATAACAATTAGTCCTTTAACTAAAAACCAACTAAAATTTCTTTACAAAATAGTCCTAAACAACAACCAAGATTATAAATCCTTCATTTAACATCAAGAACAATCAAAATTCATTAATGGCAAAATCCAAAATCTTTAACAGTTTCAAAAGTGGAGAGAGGGTTAGCTGGACCTTGTTGTAACGATGTCAAAAACATAAAATTTTCAAGAAACGGATGAGAAAATCACTTACATACAATTGTTTATGTTTGGACAAATGTTGAACTAAGCTATGGTTTTCTCCAATTTCAAATTCAGTGAAAGAAGCTCTAAGGAAGATGATGATAATTATTCTTTTATTTTACTTAAGCTTATAATTGATTAATTACCATATTACCCTTTTATCAAACACACAATTCAACTTGTTTCTAACCTTACATCGTCTATTCCAATTAAAATGGTATATCTGCTACTTAAATCCTCCCACTTATGTAAATTAAACCATCTCATCAATATAATTCAATTGTGACTAGACTTTATGACTTTTATAAATTAGTTCTTTTCCTTAAATTAAATAATTATACGATAAAATTTTCTAACCGAATCTTCATACACCTAAATAGTAACTCCATAAATATTTAATAAAAAATATTTATGAGTTTAGTTAACAGGAAAGAGGTCCCGATACCCCATTTTCTGAAACCACTTGGCTATTTATTTAATTAGCTAAAATTCTTCAAATCAAAATTCAATACAAAATTATAATTAACTCATATAATTTAAATTCTAATTATTAAAGACTTACTCATTGGATTTGTGATCCCAAAACCACTATTTTTGACACCACTAAAAACGTGTTGTTACAGGTAAATGGGTGGTTTTGACTATTATTTTTAGCAAAGAAGTGGACGATTTTGAGGCTTGATTCAAGGGGAAAATTTGTTGATTTTATTTGATGGAGAATGGGGTCAAATTGCTATTTTTTGGGAGTTGAATAGTCGATTGTGGACTGCTAATTTTAGCAGTGGATGTTGTTATCTTTATTTCATGGAAAAGTGGGTAAATGGAATGGTTTTGGTCCTCCAATTAAAAAATTTTGAGCCTCCATGTAATTGAGTCTAAATGAAGTCATTTTGAAGCCTACGTAACTGCATCTGGATCTCTCAATATATTCTTGTTTAAACCCAAATACAACTAAAATTCTACCATACTTTCCCTTAGTCCAGTTATTCCCAACAAGTAATAAAATAACATGCATTTAACATTAATTTCACAAAATTAACACATTCTCATAGAAATTATAAAATATCACAAAATTAAGTGTAAAACCACAGAAAGTGTTATTTATTTACTAAGAATTTGCATAAATTGTACATAAAATAGTGTTGAAAATATCTATATATATATATATTAGAGTCTACAAATATGTATGAGGAGGATCATTCTGCAGGAAGAAAATCATCTCAATTCTACTTTATTTTCTCCTCTTCGGCATCGTCTTTTTTAGTCACTCTAAAAAATAGAAACATGAGGAAGGTTCTGCATAGGGTAATGATTGTGAAGTTTGAGACCAGGAAGTAGCGAATTTGGTGAATTGGTGCTAGGATGAGGGTGACTCTAACATTTAGAAAAGCTATACTGGTGAGTACGAAGGGTAGCATGTGAGTTTTTGTTCTCCACCTTTGGGTATCTTCTAGTTGTTGTACTGTGTATATGTCTACTTTGAGTTCTATTGTTGTATATGATTGTGGTGAATGAGAAAGTCATGCATGCATAAGGCTGTCTGAATACATGAATGACTGCAAGTATGACCTTTGAATTGTGTGATAGAATTGTGTATAGATGTATTGATATGCGGCGTAACCTTTGTTAAAATATAGAATGTTATGCGTGAAATGTATGTTATAAAAATGTGGATTACAGAGGGAGTTACTTTGGTGGGTTAATTAAAGATAGAAAAATTGGCGCAATGAAGGAATGGATAGATTGAAAGGGGATTTGAGGAAGTTTGGTGACATCATGGAATGGCTATCTATAGGCTCTACGGAGAGACAACTCGAAAGAGATTTACTAAATATTAGGAGTCAAAAGTTCATATTTAGTCATGGCATGATCCAGTGGTGAAGAGGTACGCCTTATGGCCAATTGAAGTTCTCCAGAACAATAAATAAGGAAGCTGTCAAGGCATATAAGTGGAAATCACTATGATTCACTTGTTGAAAAGTCTAACATAATGATTATGGAGTGTAAGGGAATTCCAGCAAGCGAGCTTAAGAGGTCTCGCCAAAATGTTAAGGTAAGAGGAACAGGTGGAATCGTCTTGTACGCATGTATATGTGGAGGAAAGGGATATTTCCTTCAAAATAATTGTGAATATGTATCTGCCATTAAGAGTCCGCTAGAGGAGATGGACAAGCCAACATGGGTTATAAGAAAATGAGATGGTTCTCAGTGCCTAATTCTAAGCTTTTAATTGGAAAAGAGGTCGCCAGTAGAGGGAAGTCCGGTAAAGCCCATCTTAGGTGGTATGTCCGCCACAGATTAACAAAGGAAGAGGATGCTCGTTGAGACTATCTTATAATAAGAAGTCTGTTTTATCTGACCTAACGAGGAAATAATCCAATAGGGACCATTAGTGACTGGGAAGTCCATTAGGACTATCTAGTTAAGGACAAATCGATTCAAACCATCTTGAAGAAAGAAAGTATAGTGAGACTGTAGTGCAAGTACAGCTCCGCAAGAAAAGCTTAATGTTTGAACATCAACCAAATCTTATATACAAAGGCCTCATACAAGGAGGTAGGTAAACAAGTTTTTCTTTGGATGAGTATACTCACAAGTTAAGTTATAAGAAGGTAGATGTCGAGATAATATAATAAGTCGATAATATGCTTGATGCAGGATGAAGGGAACAGGGTAGGAATCCGCCATGGTGGCAAGGTATATGTGAGTCTGCCAAAAAGGTTGTCAACAATCCGTATATATGTCGGTGTGGGTATTTCTTGATATGCCTGTCCAGCCAGGTAACATGAAAATCTAAGATGAACCCAGAAAGGGGTGCCAGAAAGAATGTTACTTTGTTCAAATCCAATCCGATATGTATGTCAGTGCTTAAGAGGAAAGTATAGGCATCGTTTGCACCAATGAACTATAAAGGCTTACAAGAAATTCAGGGACCTTACTTATGCGCATCAAATCTTTATACTTGTGATAGCATGAGTTATTCATTGATAATTAATGTAATAAATCTCACTAAGTTCATTTGAACTTATGAGTGGTTTCCTTTGGTGTGGGATCAAAGACTGACAAGATTATTATGGGAAAGGACCAAGCTAGACACTGCCAAGTCCACCCGAAGGGCATTGTAGTTGTTTCATGTATATAAAGGGGAACCCTTAAAGGCTACGCCTTGGAGTTGATTAAGTGTATTTATAATGAAGTCTTAAGCTTCTAGTCAATGTAAATAATTGTTCATGCTTAGTAAGGCAAAATGATTGGAAGAATCTTAGTAAAATTGTAGAAGTTTATTTAAAGTTAGAATTCAAACATGTTGATATTTAAAGGATTAGAGTAAAGTTATGTGGTAGATATGGATTAACTTTGGTGTTAGTTAAGTCATAAATAAATCAAGTTAGAATTGATGTTAAGTAACTCAGATTAATTGCGACACTACTTGGACTCGACAATCGGGTTGGGTATATGGTGTTACAATCCATAAAAGGATTTAAGATCTATTCTAGTTAGGTCTTGTCTGATGTATTGTTAGTCCAGTCAGTCACATCTATGTCTCTATCTTTTGGGGTCATTCACTCCAATGTCCAAGACAAAATATCTCCCTAGTTGGAGTTGATAGATGACATATTAGTCTTTCAATAGATTTGCTCATTTTTTTATTAGACTAAGAAAATGTTTAGGTTCATCTGCGAATATAAGTTGTCTTTTTGTATTACAGTTCGATCACGTAATATCGCTTAGTATGTTAGTTAAACGTTAGATCACAAGTGAGCAAATATTTCCTTCCATTTTGCTTTGCGTACAAAAACTATTGAGGATAATATACAAAGGGTATTATGTAATTAATGAATTTTTATTAAACCAATTTGTTCAAAAAAATACAAGTGTACATAGACAAGAATACTACACTGACGACACCAGATCCAACAAAAATAACACAAAGAATTTAGAGTGGTTCGGCCTTAATTGCCTATGATCAGTACCTTAGCTTACCATCGGTACCTATTCCCTAATTCACTAATTTGAAACCTTTTAAGGATAATATTTAACCTTTACAACACTATCTTTTCAATTAGGCAAGATAAAATCACTTCCCCTTAAGGTTTTCTATCCTAAAAACCTTCAATAAATCCTCAAAAATAGAGAGAATACAAGAGTGGATGAATGGTTACCTCTAGAAGGTAGATATACAATTAATTAGCTCACTCAAATACATACAACACTTGAAAGAACGAATAAGAGTTAAGCTCAAAAGTGTTTAGAAGTAAATATTAGGAAAATAAAACAAGATGAAAGATGGAATTTTTTTTGGCTATTTTATCTTTGAAGGCTTGTTTCTTATCTCCATATAAGTATTTTGATGTAACACCCCGTTACCCGACTCGATCACCAAGTCTAAGTTATAAGGTGCCACATTCATTGCCAAAGCAACTATGATCAATAAAACTCAATTTGACACCATTATAATATAACATCCCAGATCTGGCGGATCCAAAGTTTCGGCATATAGCAATAAATAGTCTTCTAGCATAGCGTTATCTTCCCAAAAGATTGTTTTGGCATGTAGATGTAGGCATGTAGTAACCGCCACAAGAATAAGTAAGAATTTGAATTTCTAATATTTTACTATGTATTAAGGAAACGTCTATGTTAAAGTAAAAAAGGGAAAAATGGGATGAGTATTCGCCAAAAGTATAGTACACCTGGATTGTATGGAATACTGTGCTAGTTAGATTTTAAGTAATCTGGTTAGAAACCAAATGTATTGTTTAGCTTGATAAGTTTGATGAAAGGAAGTTATTTATATTTTTCTCAAAAACTGTAGGCCAATAAGAAGGCAAGTTTAGATACGCATGACACTTGTTAAATTCCACTAAGCAAGATGAATCATATTTATTGGTGAGAATGTATTCTAAAAAAGGTTTTTCTTTCTTCCTCCTCCTATTTCTTAAGTGGTATATACTAAAACATTCTTTAAATCTGAATGTATCCTACCTCGATGATATAAAGGCTAAGGTTCTTTTATGATTAGTAGTTACTTTGTATCATGGTAAGTATTCAGCTCTGCATGTTAAGTAGTGAATGAGTAAATTTTTTTTGGAAATTGAACCGCAAGACTGTAAGTATAAGGTTTTTGCATAGGATTGCCAGCAATTGAAATGATAAGTAATTTTTATGTACAAGAATAGTAGTGGTGAAATTATGTTTCCAAGTAGTGTTTGTTGCTGGTTCGTGATGGATATTTAGATATGGAGCTTGAACTGCAGTAGGTGAGATTCAGGTGAGTCATTACTCTAACTCTTAAATGTATATTACTTATATCGAAGTATGTTTCTAGGAAATCGATTGAACTATGGACCTAAAGTCATGAAAAATATAGTGTGTGATGATTGGTGTACGAGCATTGAAACATTGAGGTATGACTGAGTATGTATATGTCTGAAATGTATGCTATGAGATGTGTGTTCTGATTGGGTGTATGTTAGTGAAGTAAAATGTTAAACTTAGATTGTGTCAATGCATGAAAAGTCTGTTAAGAGAGTTTGGGTCTATTCACCGTGGTGGTGTCGATAGAGCCCGTTGGGGCTGAAAACACAACCTCTTATATGAACTCTAAAGGGAAAGCCCATGGCCATGGCACTCTCTGAAAGATATTAAGGAATGGTGATTACTCAATGGGCTCAATGGGGTTCTTTGCGTGTCCCAGGACGATGATAGGCAAACTTCACGTAATGTGAGTTTAGGCAAATCCATATTGTAAACATGATAGCTAAAAAATAGCCTTTGTGGCAAACTTTGAAAGAATAACCTTTTTAGTGAACTCTAAAAGGATAGTCTTTGTGGTGAACTCTAAAAGAATAACCTTTGTGATGAATTCTGAAAGAATAGTCTTTGTGGTGAACTTTAAAAGGGATGCCTTTGTGAAAAATTCTGAATAAATCACCTTAGTGGCATACTCTATCTGATTTTCTGTGGTGTTTCTACTAAGTCTCTGTGGTGTGAACTGTCAGGAATATTTGGTAAGCTATGAATATAAATGTCTATCTCTATGGTAAGATATAAGTAAATATAGTAGTTTTGTAATAAGTATGACCAAGATAAAGTATTGATATGCTCTGGAATAAGAGGTGTTGCATCTTCTTCTAAAATTATTCTAAATCTGAGTAAATGCTATTTTGAAATATGAGGTTCTGATATGGCATGCTATGGAGTTCATCTAGATGTTATACATAGTGAATTATCAGTATGAGTATGCGTACAGAACTAGATCAAGGTATGTATAAGTGTAAAGCAATAGTATGAAATGATATATAGGTATCTACCATATATATGTATCAACCTAAGATAATGTTAGTAAGAAATTGTTTAAGAGAAGAGTAGGGGTTAAGATATGAATTGTTGGAAGTGGTCTAAGGGTATATTCAGATACGAAAGTATTATGGGACAAAAGAATTATGAAACAATTGGAAGGATTCCCCGTTAATTAGATATGAAAGATTGAGCATAACAAGGGTATGCGAATTGACGTATAAGGGAGTGATAAGATTGTATGGCATAGGCCGTAGTAAACGATACAGAGTAGTAGTTAACCTATACAAATTCCTACAAGATTACAGAGCATCCATTAAAGTATGGTTCATGAACTCACTAAGTACTCTTGTACTTACAAGGTTTGTTATTTCTATTCAGGTATGTTGAGAAGAGGCTTCGCTTGGAGGGACAACGCTAGGAGTATGCCAAGTTGGTGGCAGAATAGGCTATTATGCATATAGTGGATTTGTGACGCAGTCTTGTATATGCCTTTAGAGTCAATTATAAAATAATTTCTAACTGGTAAATATTTGTATCAAATTTGATGTAATAATAAGTTATTTATCATATATTTTATTTTAAATTTTCAAATGTTGATTTTTTCTTTTGTAATTTCACATGAGAGGTTTTTAAATAAATGCAAAATGGCAAACTATTTTTGTTAAATGTTTTGCATTGTCTAGTAACACTTGAGATCTAGACCTAGTGAATGGGTTAGGTTGAGGGTGTTATATATGCATTCAAATAAAATTAAATCATGTGTTTTAAACAATACATAATCATTTTAGAGTCTTATATGAGCTTATGAAAACTCTTTTGTTAACCTAGGGTCCAATGAGGACCAAACTATAAATATTCAAAGTTCTAGGTTAATGTCGTGACTTGGGGATTTCCTCGTAGCGACGTGACTCACTAACATAGGCTCATCATGACTTCAAGTTTACGACATTTCATTGTGACTCTTTCGTTGTTCCTTGTCACGAAGTTGGGAGTATGTCGTCGCGACGTGACTCATTGTTTCCAAAAGAATAAATTTGAAACAAGTTGGAAGGACCTGTAAAAACATTTAACATGTCAATTATAACCAAATCTACAATGTACCAAATGCATTCAAGCCAAATTATGCCAAAATGATACTTTGAAATAACATTAAGCTACCAAGATCTAAGTTCAACTATTTTCGATACAAAACCGGTTAAAACCATAGGAACATCCCATACACTATTCAAAAGAGAACTTTACAAACATTGTTGAGTTAGAGAATCATTTCTTGATGCTGGAACTATTTCTCAAATTCAAAAAAATCACCTATACCTACGCACAGAGAAAGCAAACTGTACGCTAAGCAATAGGGCTCAGTGGTACATTTACAATTCAAGGTATATGCAACATAACTTTAGTATTATGTGTAACACCCCTTACCCGTATTCGACGCTGGAATAGAGTACGAGGCATTACCGAACTTAAACAGAAACAAACATATATTTCTGAGTCATAAATTTTTGTCCAAATTAAAACCATTCATATATAATCACGATGTCCCTAATACGAGCCTACGAGGCCTAAAACATACTTTGGAGGCGGTTCGGGACTAAACTGAGAACTTTAGAAAATTTCACATCACTTAGAAAATTTTCCACTAAACAGGGGTCACACGCCCGTGTGGATATGGGACATGCCTGTGTGGATATGGGACACGCCCATGTCCTAAACTCGTGTAAGTCTCTATTTGTCACCCAAGAACAAATTGAAGACATACGGCCAAGTCACACGCCCTGTGCTAGGTCGTGTGGTCGATTTAAAATTTATGATTTGTTATAAAATAGGTGCAAACTTCACACGCCCAGGACACACGCCTATGCCTGAGGCCGTGTCATCCACACGGCTGAGACACACGCCCGTGTCTCTACCAGTGTGCTCAATTCTGAGCATTCTGTTTTGCAAAAATTAGGGTGCAGGGGACACACGGCCTAACACATGCCCATGGGGCAAACTGTGTGTCACACATGGCCTAGACACATGCCCGTGTGTCTACCCGTGTGGACAAAAGATAAGGCTATTTACCAAGCCATTTTGCCACCCTTTGATGCACACACCTATACAACACAACATACCACCAATTCAAGTATTTACATACAACCAAATCAGCCACAATCAAGACATCCACACATCAATTACATGCTACCATCTATCATACACAAACATCACATACTCATCAACTCAAATCATGCAAGTTTCCACATTCATGAAGGGCATCATCATATAAATTACTTATACCAATAGTAGCCAATTTCAAGTGGCCTTATACAAAATGAACTTTCAACCAACATAAGCCAACACATTTGGCCAAATCAATTATGACATGAAACAAAATGACTAAGTCCCCTATACATGCCATAACTCAAAATGTTGAGATCATTGATACCGAAATAATTGTTGATAGTGTGAGTGGATCTCCGACGGTCTCGATTCCCGAGCTAGCTTGGTGACACTATAAGACAAGAGAAAGGAGATGGGAGTAAGCTTTATAGCTTAGTAAGTTCCTATGCAAATAATAAGCATCATAACCACACATCTAGCATACGATTAGCATGATAAAAATTAACATGAATGATATCAAAATCTTTAGTCTTAACTTACTCAATTATAACCTTACCAGGGGTTCATCACTTATTGAGCTCATTACGTATGAGTTTTACGTACATACCTCTACCAAATCATAACATACCATAGTATTTCACAACTTTAACATTCCTGTTGAACACTTAGAATATTAACAGATACTCGAAAATCTTGCACATATGTGCCATACATGTAGCCAAAGCTACCTTACATCTCATAATACAATAGGCTCGTTTTCGAGCTACTCAAGGGCCTGCTCACACAAGCTATCAGTCAGGACGTAGCTACCAGTGCTGCTCACACAAGCTGTCAGGTATCCGCAACTCATGCTGGACTACCCAGCCACTGGTAGGATGTATAAGACCAGCACCCGGATCACATAAACACATGGGTTCCTAGTGACATGTCACTCGTCTCCTATTCTATTCCTAAGGCTCAACCGAGAACTCTCACTTGTTGAAACTTTGTTGAATACGTCCAAAGAGTCATTAAAAATTCATACAATATCAAAGCATTTAAAACATAAATATAACAATGCATTATTTACATACGAACTTACCTCGGTACAAAAGTAGTAGAATTTGACCTAATCGTCAAACACTTTGTTTTTCCCCCGATCTAGGTCTAAACCTTGTTTATCTTGATCTATAATAACAAATTTAACTTATTTAATACACACATTGTTCAATTCAGTCCAAAAATCATATTATGGAAAAATTATATTTTTGCCTATAATGTTTCACATTTTTACAATTTAGTCCTATGTATTCAATTTCTTCAAAACTCAAGCCTAGTCGAACCATTTTCATACTTATACCAGCTCACATTTTCCACTTAATCACACTTTTACTACTTATTTTATAACTTTTACAATTAGGTCCTTTTTGACATTTTTACCGAAAATCACTTAGTAAAAGTTGTTTTTCTAACATCAAACGTGCATTTTCTACCATTATCCATCAAAATACACACATTTCTAACATGAGTCAAGCCTTATACCTTAATCATACCTCAAATTAGTGCTAGAAATAGGTAGATCGAGCTACAACGACTTCAAAAATGTAAAGAGCATTAAAAATGAGGCTAGAATGGAATTACAATCGAGCTTGGAAGCTTGAAAAACCCTAGATATGTCTTCCTTTTGTAAATTTTGGCCAAGGGGTAGAAGATGAGCAAACATTGACTTTTAATTTGCTTATTAATTCATTTAATTACCAAATGACCAAAATGCCCTTTTCTTAAAACACTAAAATTTCTCTTACTTCATGTCTATTTTTGTCCACTAACTTAACAAATGGTCTAATTACCATCTAAGGAACTTCAATTTAAAATTTCATAGCAATTAGGCACCTCTAGCTTCTAGAACTTAAGTTTTGCACTTTTTGCAATTTAGTCCTTTTTACTAAATTAAGTGCTCAAACATCAAAATTTTCGAACGAAATTTTCACAGCATCATTCCATAAAAATGTAAACCATAAAAATATAAGAAAAATAAAATTTTCCTGCGTCAGACTTGTGGTCTCGAAACCACTATTTCGACTAGACCCAAAATTGGGCTATTACATTATGCTTCAAGCGAAAACATGCAAATTTACACTTAACATCTAGCCAATATATATGCTAGTTATCAAACTTTATATCATTAATCAAAACACACAAACAAGCTTATATCAAATACCAAAATATATGTCTAATTCCAATTACTGATCAATAGCTAACTATTCACTACATACCAATACAATATTAGCCTTGAATAAAATATTCATTCATGATTCTTACAACATATCATTAATATTATACTAATCTTGTACTTTAACACACAATTCATTTACTTTGCTATCATCTTATTCAACTCATTTTTGGAGTTTATCGACTCATTTGCATTTGTTTTGGCCCCCAAGGCTCAGTTTCATTTGATTTGCATACACAACTGTACATTTCCAATATTCTTCCCATGTTGATACATGATTTATCCAAGAGCATTGAATAATGTCATATTCATATTGATTTCCAAGTTTACATTTAAACACCCTACTCAACTTGACTCAGACTTGGATGGATACTCTGATAATCCAACTAACACACCAAACTGGCATTAAAGTGTATCATCGGATAAATCAAAGTAGGGTAGCTGGCACGTAACGTGCATACTAGCATACAAAAACGCATCCTGGAGCACAAAGCACATACTGGCACACGAAGTGCATCCTGACGCATCAACACATAATCCCGTACACAAACCAATCCTATGATATGCCAACTATATCTGACACAACCTAAACAACTAATAAGGTACCAATATTTAACATCATTTACAATTTAGTACAATTACCATTTGTCAAGCATATTCATATTTATAATCACAATCCAATCTATTAACATATCACATATACTTCATGTCATTAAATACATTTTCACCTAATCTCATAACACATCATATTTTGAACATTTCATGCTATTTACATTTTATTCATTTTAGTCTTTTATTTTGGCAATTCAGAATCAAGCTCAATTCTATCACTATGTGCAATCCTTGATATTTCTAAATGCAATTAACATAAAAATGCAATGACCCTAAATCGTAAATGTACAAATTATGGTCTTGCGTCACTCGTCAAAAGCTCTCGCTTTTTCTTTCCCTCTTAAAGGTTTCACGTCAACATTAGTCGAATAGTTACAAAACATATCATACAATCAATTACCAGCCAATTCATAACCAATTATCAATTGACACATATTTTGTAATTTATTCAATTGAGTCCCTAAAATCGAGGTAAGTATAACTTTCAATTTAGGGCTTCAGATTAAAATCCAATTTCATCAAAATTTATTAGAGACCTTTTATTTTCTGTTCCTATCAACATTTCACAATAAATTATCATTTTATTCAATTTGGTCCCTAATGTACGGAACTAACAATTAAGCTTTATAATTTAGTTATTTTCATAAACTAAGTTTAGTTTCTAACAAATTCACACCTAATTCATTCAATTCTCAATAATGACAACTTTAAAAAACTTTAACAGATTCACAAATTGGTACATAAGCTAGCTAAATCAAGCTATCATGACCTCAAATCTATATAAATTACAATAAAATAACTTGAATTTCTTATCAATTTAATGCCCGAATGTGAAAGATTTAAAATGTTTTTTTCTTTCTTTCTTTCCACGGTGAATGGGTGAAGAGGATGATGATTATCATCTTTTTCCCACTTTCTTTATTATTTATAGTTTAATTGAACTTAATTAATCTAATTTAACTTAAATTAATCTAGTTTAACAATGTTAATCAACCTATTATTAACTTAGTGTATATGTCATCATCATCACTTATAAGATGAAAACCAATGGTTTTATAACCATTTAGGCCCTTTGAGGAATTGCTATTTAGGTCCTCAAGTTTTTAAGTAATTCAAAAAATCTATAACGAGTAAACTTTTATAATTTAGTCCCTATATCTTAATTAACTATAATTTTGGCTAAATTACTTATCTAAATTTCAATTCATCTATACACTAATTCCGTAAATATCCCTATTTAACATTCATGGGCTCGTTTTATGGAAACATGGTTCCAAAATCGTATTTTCCAACACCACTAAAAACCAAATTGTTACAATTGAACCATATTTATACTCTTTAATACATAATCATTTGCAATCTTGTAATAAACAACTTTCAATTTGGATTCAATCCTCCATTGCTTCATCTTACTTTTGCCACTTGTTTCTTGGGTAATATTGCCAAATACTGCCTTCTATATCGATTACAGAATGCACCTTTTTCTCCGTTCAAATGTCAAAACCATCAATATGATTCATTGTTTCGCTGGTTACTTTCTTCATCGTTTTCCCTAGATGCCCTAAACTTATTTGAAATTTGGGCATACGCATTGAAAGCCTCCAAATTCTCCTTATAATTAATTGTATTGTGGCTTACATACTATTCCACAAGACTCTCCACTAGAACGACTTGGAATGATTATTCATCTAGTCCCTTTTAAACCCTATTTGTCCATTTAACATACCACTCTTACCCTAAGGCTCTCGAAAAGACAAGCCCACCTTATATTATCTCAGTCACCTTATATTATCTCAGTTTCTTCCCATAGTCTCTGCCACCCTCTCACTTGAGCCTTCACACCAAACCAAGGTGTGTATAGGCACAAGTTAATTTTGGCCCATGACACTATATCTACAAACCATTCACCAAAGCATGACCCCTCTAGCTGCTCTAATTTTCTCCCTCAATCCATCATTCACCTCCAATTCCCACAGCCCCACGTGAAAGAATCATAGTTATCCCTCGTAATGCCGACCCAACTTTCTTTTTCAGCTTATTTAGAATCTCATCATCTACATAACCACTTACTTGTTAGTACCATGATTGCTTCTGTTCTGACTGCATATCAATTTGCTCATCTTTCACAAAATTAATCTTATAGGTTCGGTCTACTATTCGCATCATACTAACATTTATGTAATTTTTTTTAAAAAAAAATGTTGAATTTATATTTCCTTTTGTTTCTTTTTTAAAATTGACGGTTGGACTAAATCCGGTTCTTAACCGACCGATGAGAGAGTTGAGGAATATTTGTCTTTTGAAAAATTGAAGCAGCAAAATCCAAGGACACGACTTTATGAATTAATGACTTGTAGTGATAACTTAATCCTAACAAAGAATAAAATCTCAACATGTACTAAGCTTTTACTTTTCTATGTTATAGGAATTAAGAGACCATAAAAATTGGATTAAGTTGGATTTGGGATTCTTTTTAATGCATTAATAATCATCATTCAAATATGTATAATCAATTAATAAATTGTCACTAATATATTTATAAATTGCAATTAAAGTTGTATTGGATAATAATTTACACAAAAATAGTGAATAAAGCCAAATGAAATTATAACTTTACATGGACATTTTATTCCTTTTATACTAATAAATCCGTAGCTGTATTAAAATCCTCAACCATAATTTAAAACTATAACTAAATCCCTTTTCCTCCCCTTGTATTTTACCATGTAAAAGCACAAAATAAACAAAGTTATTGGAATAAGGAAACACACACCAATAGATAAAAAAGAAGCCACCATTGATACTTTGCCTTTTGTCTTTTTTACAGTTCTAAAAACAAATGTGTACAAAAAGCATGCTTGCCTCTGATCTTTGCTTTATCTGCTGCCATTAAAAGTCCGACATATATTCATAGTTACTTCTTATTGGGCTCAGTCTCCAATGAATCCGAATTTTCAAATAAGAAGTTCCCATAGCCTCATTCTAAGATTAATCATTCAATTTTCATTTAGGTTTTCACTCATCTAGATTTTGTTGGCTGCCATTTGATTAAATTCCTTGAGACATGGAGAAAGTGTACTAAGAATATCTTAGTTGTTATCATATGTTACAAGCATCACGCCATGGCCATGTCCATGTTCCTTTGATCATATCAGATTCATCAAATATCCCAATTCCTTTTCAAGCCTTTTCATGTCTATGAACTTTCAAATTAAATTTATTGAATGTATGAAAAAGAATTATAAATTCGTGTGAGATATATAGGCTTATCCTACACTTAATACTTCTGCAAATGTAATAAAAATATTTATGCAATCAGCTTGAGAGAGAGTAGGTGGAAAACATAGTTTTCATGAGTAGGATAAAAACCCCATGAAGTTACTGCACTTTCCAGGACAAACATGATATATTTAATAATTGGTGGATTGGATGACCTGACTGGAATCTGTTTAAATAATTGCTTTTAAAGTGTTCCAAGTTATCTCCACAATTTGCCAATATATGTACTTATAAAACTTGGCTTAATTACATTGGTAAAAGTGTAACAACTTGATAACTTTGACAAATAATTAAGGTACTGATCCCAAATTAACATTAATATATTAATGAAGCTGCCTTTGCATCTGCACAGAACTTTCACATAAATATGTAATAAAATATCTATTAGTTGGACTTTTTGGCCCAGAAAACTAGCTATTCAAATAGATCATTCACCTACCGGTTGTTTCTAAAGAAAAAGGACAGCATACAATTCTGGGATAACTGATATGGTTATCTTCACCAGTTTTATTTCTTGAATTCAGATTTTGAGTAGATATGTTAAGTTTTTATGTTTATATATTTGAAAGTTGTCTGAAGGATTATAGGTAAAAGTATTATATAGGCTATTATATTAAGAGTTGGATTATATTTTATTTTTTTTATTTAAAAAATAGGTAAATTAATCTTTATACATTTGATTAAAAGCAAACTAGTTTTTTTTCTCTAAATTTCATCTATTTTTACTGTTAAAAATTGGTCGTATGTCAGAATGAAGCACTCATGGCACACCACGTGTAATTGTTTAGTTATTCTGTGAGCAACACTAGTTTTTAATAGTAAAAATGGACAAAATTTTTAATCAAAAGGACTATTTTGTCATTCAATTTAACGTACATAGATTAATTTATCCATTTTTTAAGTAAAGAGAGCAAAATATAATATGATTTTAGCACAATAACCTTCATATTACTTTTACCGAGAATTATATCTCTTATGGATACGCATCAAATAAGTGTGTTGGTGTGTTGGTATAGATTGTACAAGAAAAATGAGAGTTGAAAAGAGACTAAAAAATGAGGAATTCCCAATGAGAGGCAGATTAAGTTATATAACCTTGCAAGGGGAAACAAAACCATCAGAAATATAAGAGAAGAATTGCAGAAATTTCCCCCACATTGTATAATGTACAATCCCTCCAAACACAAAGTTGAAAGAGTACATGTTCCTTACCGCAACAGTGCTACATGTCACATGCTTCTAGCCATCATTTCCTGGAATCTCCTGTAAGACTCCTGCTTCTCCAACCTAAACTTTTCATAACAATCGGCAATGAATATCTCTGCTAGTTTATCAATCTCATTCATATCAGTCTCAGCCCCATTAACCTTCTTTTCTTCTAGCCATTGAAGATAACCCGAAAGCTCAGCTTCCACCCTATCATCATCACATTGCTCCGTTGAAATAACAGAATTCCACGTGGAATCATAGTACAAATGTGTTTGTAGAACTGGAGCTGGAACTGGTGCAACATGAGAAGAGCACCAATTATAGTGTAGCCTAAATGAACCGAAGAATAGTTTCTTGTGCTTGTGCTTCTTTTTTGTGGTCTTTGAGTTATAGATATGAATGACAAGGGATTTGGCTTTAGAGAATGCCCGAATGAGACGACTAACTTGAGCATAGATGAGGGTGTGAGTTAGTGTTTTAATCTTCATTGAGCTTAAGGCAGAAGAAGATGGTGATTTCATTGAGAAGGCTTGAAAGGGGAGCAATGTTTTAATGTAGGAGGGACCAACCATTTTTAACCCCTTTTTTCTTTTTTCTTTTTTTGGGAGAATCTTGTAAGTTGAACCATGTTGGAATGGAGTTATAAAGGGTCTTCATTACCAATTTGCCATTTAACTTTTGAGTTATTTAAAGCAGTGCCCTCAGTACCATCAGTTATACATCACTTTTGATAAGGGCATTAACATAAATATATATCTATATCAAGTGATGAATCACTCTCTCTAAATATAAAAAATAGCAGAACTTGCAGAAGTTCACTCTGTTCAAAACTATGCTTAAAACCAAAGAAAACAATCCCTTAATAATAATAATAATAATAACCCTTTAAACGTGTATTAAGTATTTATCATAACTACAGTCAACTATATAAATTTAACAGCAGATTTAAGCCTCCAACTGTGCTTTTCAGCAGCGTAATTTAATCAAAGACAGGAATGAGTTTTGTTTCATTTGCTTCGTAACTAAAAATACAGAGAATATTTTGGATTTTGGGGTAGCAGCCAAATCTCAAGGCTATTTCTCCCACAAGACCCGCTTGCATATTTTGAAAACTTGGCATATTAAATGTGTTAATGGGGTCATTTAGGCAATAACCACGGTGTTATGAAGTAACTTGGGGATGGGGTCTATGGTAGGTTTAACACTTGTAAACCTATAAAATAAAACTGTATAAGCAACTCGAGAAACGACTATTAAGGCTTAATATCCGCCATAAACAAACTACTCTAAGCAATAATATAATCTGCCTGTTTTCAGTTATTTGATCACATCTATAAGAATTAAGTCTACTCACTGATCTCTTTCTACATTTTTTTATCAGGTTTTTTGTTGTCATGTACATGTCGTTTCTTTAAGAAATCTTGGAGCCATTTCTTTGGCCATACTGAAAAAATAAATAAATAAATAAAACGCAGTGAAATTTCTACAAGAATATGCATAATTTCCAGGCAACTTTGCCTTTTAGACTTTTTTTCACTTCAATTAAACTTGGAAAAATCTACTGATGTGTAGATATTTGAAACCAATATTATACATATAATATATGCATAATAAGGGGAGTTGTTGTAGACTTTGGGGAAAAATGGATTTGACTATGCATGAAAATGATAGGGCTTTTGAGAAGGGAAAAAAAAAAAATCAAAGCTCATCTCTATCCACCAAAATTTTGAAAAGGGATATTAAAACCTATGAGAGAGTTTTTTTTTTTTTTTTTAAATATAGATATATTGTGGAAAAAAGCAGCTGATGACCAATAATTATTTATAAAAAATGAAGGTAAACCATAATTATCAATTCAATTTGATGCTAATATAAAGGTCATTTTCTTTACAAAAAAAACCTAAAGGGAAAGGCAATAATTTGTTATATTGGATGAAACTTGAAAAGTTTGTTTGCTAGCGTTGAAATTTTGAAAGGTGACAAAGGAGAAGAGTAAAACTATCATGGAAACCTTTATATTAAGAATCATGTTACATTTTGTTTCATCTATTAAAGATAGGTAAAATAGTTTTTTTATGTTAAATTAAAGAGTAAAATTATCGTTCTATTAAAAACATTATTTATTTCTATTATTAAAAATTGATTCACGTACGTGAAAAGGAGGTACAAGTGACACATCATATGTAACTGTTTAATTATTTTTGTTAGCTACACTAGTTTTTAACATTAAAATAAATGAAATTTTTAATATAAAGAATCAATTTGTTTTTTAATCTAACACGCAAGGATTAATTTATCAATTTTTAAGTAAAGAAAACAAAATGTAATCTAATTCTTAATATATGAGTTTCTATAATACTTTTTCCGATGAAAAAGACATTAACTAGATATTTTTAATCTCTTACCACTTGTAAAAGAAAAACTATCACCTCACATATTTAAGAAATTCATCAGCATTTTTATATAGGAGTAAAATCCAAGATCCAATGTGTTCAAAACTATTAGAGGGTTTACAAAGGAAGCTACTAAACCCTAAAACCATCATTAAAATTAGGTAATAAAAGAAGATTAAAAAAGAACCTTCCTTATTAATAATTTGGAGTTCAATAATTTGTTTTGGAAGAATCTAGTTGATAAACAATTAAGTGAGATGCAATGCGAAAGGCATCCTATGAAACATTTGCAGCTAGCTGTCACGTTAAAACACATATATGAGATATGCACATGCTCAAGTTGAACATAAAATCAGCTATTTGGATCTCAAAAACAACAAAGATTTCCAGATAAAATGTTTCCTAACAAAACAAAAACAAGTAAGGATAAAATGGAGTAATATTTTTTTTCTCCTGACATTAGAAGGTGCTTTAATTAAAAGAACCTATGAAACACAATAAAACAAAAAGCAGCAAAGCAATGGGGGGTTGGAAACAGGGGAGAAAAACTCCAAAGGGACAACTTCAATCTGTTTGAGTTGACCAAAGATATATGAAGTTAGTGAGACTGGGAGATTGGAACACATCATCTCTGCTTTAATTTATTCCTTAAGAGTCCATTGTCACAATCTCATAAAGTTCCTTCTAATTCATCATTTTCAACTTTATCTACTACCACTGTTTCCAGCTCTTTTTTTTTTGGATTTTCCTGTTCACATTTATTAAGCAGTGACATCCTATAGCAGCTCCAATTTAATTAACTCTTGTATAAAAATGGGAAATTGGATAGCACCTTGTTGATCCAGTGTACAATAAGTAGGAAGTAGTAGTGGTTGTTACAGAAGCTGATTCATCCAGTTGGGACGGAGAGTTGGAGGTTATGGAGAATAAAGGTGAAGAGAGTACTAAAGTTGAGAGTTGAAGGCATGCCTACAAAATATAGGCTTGGTCTTCTTCAAAAGTCTATCCTTTTTTTCATTGTTCTTTGAGGTATTTATAGGCCAAAGTCACGTGCAAGATGATGTTAATATTGGAAAAAAATTCGGTTCAAAAATAATTTTCTTACACAAAAGAAAAATAAACTTTTAAAAATCGAGCCGGTTTGTGATATTTATTGCAATAAACTTTTCTGAAATCTCATCTGTGTTTTCGACTAGACTGTAACAACCCAAAACCTGACCCGACTACTGGATCAAGTCTAAAAATGCTACATTAATTGTCATAAACTTTAACAGTAATATCCAAATAATTATAGCATTATATTTTACACATATTGATTTTGTTATTCCAGTATATTAATTATTGGTGTTCGGGATAAGCCAGAATAAAAAATTTTCAAACATTCTTGCATTTAGAGTAGTATACTAAGATGAAATAAGGCTTAATGTAAAACCGTGTGGATCTCAGAAGCCGTGTGATTCCAGAAACATTTGCTTTCAATATTCACACGGTCATGTCACAGTTCGTGTTTGTCACACGGTTGTATGGTTGGCTTGTGTAACTTTTAAGAACCATACCCCTATTTCAAAATTTAAGTTTTCTTTGCGAGTTTTAAAACTTTAACCTTTAAGTCCTTGCATACCACTTTCAAATGCAACCAAACCAATTTACAATTTAAGCATATAAATCATTCATATCACTCACATATTATTATAAACCATAAGCATATTGAGTTTCTATTTAAGTTCTCAAAATTTATAAAGTTTGCAAAGTTTACATTTTAGTCCTTCATATCCAGTTTCACACTATTTAGCCTATGTACATGCCAAACTAAACCAAAATTTAGTATCATATTCTTCTCCAAGCTTGGTGATGTGATAAGATGAACTGACCTCAGTTCTAGCTTTCCAAATCTATCTTCAACCTACACGTTAAAAATAAATACGTTAAGCCGGTGAAAACTTAGTATGTACATCAAGAATTAAAAAAAAAAGGACTTGTAACCCCTCAAAATGATCCTAGACATTACGACCCAATCTGAGTGATTACATGAACCATGAAGAATGGCTAAAATGTCTTTCATAAGAAAATCCATTTGTTATAAAAAACATGTCATTTAGAAAATATTATGTTCTTTCCAAATAAAACTATTTAATCCTTTTTATAAAAAAAATACTTGTATTATAACTTAGTTTTGAAAACATATTTGCAACGGATAATATTTCCTAAAATTGTTTAATGATCATTTGAAATGGTAATTCCAACATAAACAATCCATGCAATAGTTCTAAAATGTTAAAAAAGAAATCTCCATGCCACAGTCCACAATTAAAATAAAGTCCTGAAAAGTTATAAAAACAAACCCAAATCAAAGTCCATATAAATCCATGAAAAAAGGTATTAAGTCCAATATTTTATTAAAAATTTATTTTCAAGAGCATCACTGAGAATCTGCATCAGTGTCCTAATTACAAGTATTACCTGAGACACAATAGTAATATGGGTGAGCTTTAAAAGGCTTAATGTGAGATCAAAAACATAAAGTATATATATAATATAACTGCTTTTCAACATATCGAATAAACATATCTAAATCAAAATATATACAGTTTTTATAGAAATATCATATCATCAATATTACACATTTACATAAATATTGAGACATGCTTATGTAACAATATACATTTTGAAGAATTTCCTACCCATTTCCGCTACACACCCATATCGAGTTCTCCAGAACTCGTTCATCTAATAACACACCATTTGTAAACAAGCCACTACATAATTGCCGATAACGACCACATAATCGCAAATAAACTGCCACATAACTTCCACCTTTCACAAGATCAACCCTATGCACATGATATGGCTATTTTCAAATTTAACACATTTAATCACTTTTCACATGTAGTCATGCTCATAGTTTCACTTAATGCATATTTCTCAATTTCATGCATTTGCATGTAAACATGCTTACATATCACATATTATTCACTTATTATTCACTTTAGCATGATTTAATATATTTTTATATTAAATCATGGATCTCTTCACACACATGTATATATAACACATATTTAAATCATCACATATCAATTAAGTCATGCATCACATAACATAGAGATGTGCTTTGCACACATGTCATCACTACATACATCAACACATCACGAATCATAGATTTCATGAACTAATAATTTTAGGAATACTTACTTGGAATTTCCCTATTGATGAGTTTTTCAACTCTCCTTTGAGTACTTAGTGTACTATCAAATAATTATTTAATAGCTTTTTATTTAATAATAAAATAATACTCAAATCAAATATTTAGATTCCATACCTTAAACCGTAAATCCGATTGTCACAATCCTATTAGAAGAGGTTTCGCTTGGATCTAAACCCGGTAGATGAATCTATCGCATCAAACACATATTTTAGTTTTAGATCTATTGGATGTGTCTTAATGCTTAAAGTTTAATCATTGAAATAATTCTCACCAATTACTTACCCTTAAATCAACACTTGGATTTGATACGCTCGTTAACTTGCTAAAGATTTCTTGGATTGACGTTGTTTGGTCTTTCAAAGAATAAATGAACGAAGTGTTAACACATGAAAAATGAATGTGTCGTAACACTATTTAGGTATGGGGAAAATTAATAGAGAGAAAGGAATGTTCCCAAGACCCCTAAAAAACTTACACTACTCAACAATACAATGAGATCGATGATTAGTCTTAACGAAAGAGTGAAAAGGTTTAACGATTTACAAAAATATATGATCGAAAAGTCTTGAACCCAAAATAATCAAAATAGGATAATTAAATCCTTAGAGAAGATAGGGGAGATCGAAAGGAGAAAGAAAGAAATAAAATTTAATCTCGGCAAAAAATGACAGTGGCGACAGTCTGGCGATGGTCTAGCAGTGGTCTTGATGAGGTGAGAAAAATTTATAAAAAAGAGGAAGAGGGTTCGGTCACAAAGTTAAAAGAAAAGAGAAAAGAAAATGAGTGGAGGAGGAAGGGTTTCTCGTGGTGGTTCGCAACGGTTCACAATGGCATAGTGGTGGTGAGGGCGGTGATCATAAAAAATGAGAAGGAGAAGAGAATATTGGGAGGTGGTGTCGAGGTGGTGAAACTATAGCCCGCAGTGGAGGAAGTCTAGGTGGTGATTTATCAAATGGAAAGAAAATGGAGATGAAAGAAAAGGAAAAAAAATGAGAATATGGGAGAAATGAGAGAGGTAGGGACAATAATGGGCGTGTGTAGCTTAGTTAACTGTGACCAGGTTCAATGAATCACATCAAATAGGTAAGATGGGAGGTTTTGGCAAGGGAAGGAGACATGGAGTGAAAAGGGGATCATGCACCCCCAACTTAAGGTAAGTTTAACTCTTAATGGACGAAAAGAGTCAACTTATTGAGGCAACAAGGGGGGTTGACGGCAAGCATTAGTGCACAAGGGAAAATTGAAAAAAAATAATTAGAAAAATATGAACATTAGGACTTGAACCTTGGACCTCTAGTTTAGCTAAGAAGTCTTTAAACCACTAGACTACATATTCCCTTGTTTTCAATCTTGCACACATATTAATAAAAATATGGGATGTAACAGTACTGATTCGACAAGCTCATTGTTCTGGTGGGCTGTGGTCTCATGAGTTTGGCAAAGCTGGGCTAGCTTTTGAATTTTAGAAGCTAAGGTCTTTTATAGTTCAGCCCATCTAGCTTCCCTTCCACTATAGTGCTAGCGGAGGGCCTAGCCAAGAGTTTGCATTCTTTCACCATAATTTGGTCGGTATCCACCAATTTTGGTAAAGTTGGTTGGCGAGCTCCAAAAGAAGAAGGGAAGGCGTAATCCTTTAGCTCTTGAGGCAAAATCATCTTCCATCGTTGGCTGACCTCAAGTGGAGAAAAAAGAGGTCTCTCCATGGGAACAAACTTGATGCTCTTCTAGAAGAAAAGAGAATTTCCATTGAGCCAGTAGGGGTGGACAACGGAACAAAATGGGTAATGCTAGAAGCGGGCTCTTCAAGCAGACATTGGGCAAAGGGAGTTAAGATCGGAGTGGTGGGCTCTGACTGATCTTGAGATGGAAAGGCAGGGATGGTTGAGTGATTTCCCTTTCAGGATTGGCTGGTTTCTTGCCACATCTACGGTGGAACAACCTACTACCACTACTTTCCCTTGTAATCTATGAGCTACCTTCAGCCATTAGCCTCTTGCGGTTACTACTGTCCATCTACGCTTTAGTATCCATTGCATCAAAGACCTCTTGTGCCCTCTCCATTAAATCCTCCATGTTCATAGTTCTTAGCTAAGATGATTGGCTTGGAGTGGAAGACTTAGCAGAACCTGTAGTAGAAATATTAGTGTCAGCTATACGAGAAAATAAACAACCACTAGAAGACTCACCTATGACAACTGCTGGCAGTGTAGACCAGCGTCCTACATGTAGCTTGCATACAATGTAGAAGAAGTGTGGGGGTTTATCTTTTCTCTCTACTAATATGGTGGCCAGGTCATTAGTGGCATTGTAGGGTCACGTCTTTTCGGCGGTTTGTACTATTCGATGAATTTCTTCTAGTTAAGGTGGAAGTTTGAAGCCTAGTTTTTAACAATTGGCTCGTGTCCTTAGCGAGAGTTGAAGTGTACCATCCCAGTAGTGCAACCTTGAGTGGTAACTTTCAACTGGTAGATTCAAGGGAGCAGCCTAGACTAGGTGGCTCATTCCTAAGGCTACAGTTGATAAAGTATGAAACCAGAGTCCACCAAGATAAATCGGCGAGTTGTTCCACCACAATTCTATATTCATTTAGTATTGTACAGAAAAACTGATGTAATGAGAGGTGAAACCCAACCTTGAATAGGTAAAGGGGAAGGATGATTCCATCGAAAGTTTCACTTAGTTAGCATTCACCGTGGACGATGCTGAATTCATAAGCAAAGTTGGACACTTGTATTCCCCTAACACCCAGACGTTTGACCATCTTCTCCCAAACTATTGAGCACTTGAAAAAGGGGGTCTCCACTAGGGCACTTACTTCGCGATTACTGGAATGATGAAAATGTGCAAGTGTACACAATCGCAACAAGTAATAAAGTGACAAGTAAATGTCGAGTTATCGTACCCACAGGGACTGTGAAAAGAATTATTTATGAATGCAATTTTAAAAACACTTCGGTGAAGAAAAATATTTTGATTTGAGGAGGTGGCTAAAAACGAGGATTTTAACTATGTACAATATATAAAAATAAAATAAAAGTTCCAATGCACTATTTCAAAAGATGATTTTAGTCAAGATGACATAATTGTGTTAGATTAATTACATTTTTAACTTAGAATTATTAAACTCATGTTTATGTTGTTACGAATAAATTCACGGCAACTCTGTAATTTGTTAACTTATGAACATACTTACCAAATATTCATTTATCTCTTGACTATATCTCTATGTCAATTCAACCGATTAAACAAATTTTAATAATCTCTTGTACATATCTCTATGCCAATTCAAACAATTAATTCAATCCCATAAGCACATAAAAGATTACGTGAGGTAACAATGTATTTCTACCTTGAAACAGTTTAATCACAATAATCTTGCAAGTTATGCAAGGCTAATGTATATTTAGATACCGTTACTAAAAATTTATTTTTCTATTTAGGGAATAATTTCTCGAAAAATTATGTTAAAATTAATTCCCAGGAAAGATTGGAGAGGTCACAAGCGGTCCACTTAAGTTCCAATCTCCTAGACAGAATTTATTTAAACATACTAATCCTGAAAATATACCCTAAATCATTTATTTAAAAAGGAAATAGGAAAAATTAATCATCTGATAAAATGAACGAGATTTGACCCCGTTCAATTTTATCTCCCCAGTAATGTTTTAAGCGCTGAGCATTAAGTCGAAAATTATCTCCCTTAATTTAAAGTTCGACAACTCTGTATGGATAAACTCGGTGAATCATAAATGGACCAGACCAACGTGATTCTAACTTACCTGGAAAGAACTTTAATATGGAATTGAATAACAAGACTTGCTGACCTGCTTCAAATTCTCGAACTTGAATGTGCTTGTCATGCCATTTCTTAAGTCTTTCCTTGAGTAATTTAGCATTTTCGTATGAAAACATTCAGAATTCTTCTAACTCATTGAGTTGGAGCATCCGTTTCTCTTTAGTAAGCTTAAGATCCAAGTTGAGTTGTTGAAGAGTCCAGTAAGCTTTGTGCTCTAACTCCAAAGGTAGATGACAGGCTTTCTCAAAGACCAACCTATAGGGTGACATCTCTAAAGGTGTCTTATATGCTATCCTATAGGCCTATAAAGCATTATCCAGTCTTTTGGACCAATCTTGTCAGTTCGGGCAAACTACCTTCTCAAGTATGCCTTTGATCTCTTTGTTTTCCAGTTCAGCTTGCCCATTCATCTGCGGGTGGTAAGCTGTGGCAACCTTGTGCTTCACTCCATATTTATCGAGCAACCATTTTAACCACTTGTTCACAAAATGGGACCCTTCATCATTGATGATGGCTCTTGGGGTTCCAAACCTTGTAAACACACACTTCTACAAAAACTTCATTACAACCTTAGCATCGTTTGTCGGATATGCCTCAGCTTCAACCCATTTAGACACGTAGTCTACTGCTACCAATATGTACTTGTGACCAAAAGGCGAAGGAAAAGGACCGAGAAAGTCAATACCCCAAACATCGAATAATTCTACCTCAATGATGTTTGTTTGAGGCATCTCATTTCTATTGGTGAAGTTTCCAACCCTTTGGCATCGATCACAACTCCTTACGTAAGCAAACGCGTCTTTAAATAGTGTTGGCCAAAAGAATTTAGCTTGCAATACTTTGGCCGCAGTACGTGTACCTCCGAAGTGTCCCCCACTTGGAGCTGAGTGGCAATGATATAGAATCTTACGTACTTCATCTTCTACCATGCATCTCCTGGTCATTTGATATGCACACTTTTTAAACAAGTATGGCTCTTCCAAGAAATAGTACTTCACATCGTGAAGGAACTTTTTCTTTTGATGATACGCCTTATCAATTAAAATCAAACCACAAGCTAAATAGTTAGCAATATCAGCAAACTAAGGGGGTATTATGGACATGATTTACTTTCAGTATATGTTCATCTGAAAATGTCTCTTGGATGGGTATAAGTGGAGAATTCTCTTCTTGCGGCTCCAATTTGGACAAGTGGTCTGCTACTTGGTTTTCTACTCCCTTTCAATCTTGGATTTCTAGATCAAACTCTTGAAGTAGAAATACCCATCAGATCAGTCTTGGCTTAGCATCTTTCTTGTCAAGTAAGTACTTAATTGCTGAGTGGTCCGTATAGACAGTCAACTTGGCACCTACAAGAAAAGATCGAAAGTTTTCAAAAGCAAACACAATAGCAAGTAATTCTTTCTCTGTTACCGTATAATTCAGTTGAGCTCCTGTCAGAGTTTGACTTGCGTAGTAGATGGGATGAAAAACTTTGTTCCTTCGCTGGCCCATGACAGCTCCTATCGCGAAGTTACTTACATCACACATCAATTTAAATGGCAAATCCCAGTCTGGTGTGACAATTATGAGTGCCGAAACTAATTGACTCTTCAAATCTTTGAAAGCTCTTAAGAACTCCTCATCAAATTTGAATGTCGTGTCCTTATCCAATAATTTGCATAAAGGTTTAGCAATTTTGGAGAAGTCCTTGATAAATCTTTGATAGAAACTGGTGTGGACTAAAAAGCTCCTAACACCCTTCACGGATGTTGGAGGTGAGAGTTTCTCAATAATGTCTACCTTTGCCTTATCTACCTTGATTCCATGTCTCGTTATCCAATGCCCTAGAACAATACCTTCTCGTACCAAGAAATGACACTTTCCCCAGTTGAGTACGAGGTTTATTTCTTCACATCGCCTTAGTACCTTGGCTAGATTGGCTAGACAATCATCATATGTATCTCTGAATACTAAAAAATCATCCATAAAGACTTCCAAGTATTTCTCAACCATATCAGTAAAAATAGACATCATACATCTTTGAAATGTAGCAGGTGCATTACATAAACCAAATGGCATGCTTCTAAATGCAAATGTACCGTACGGGCAAGTGAATGTTGTCTTATGTTGATCTTCCGGTGCTATTGTAATCTGATTATACCCCGAGTATCCATCGAGAAAATAGTAATAGTCTCGCCCCGCAAGTTTATCAAGCATCTGGTCCAAAAAGGGCAAAGGAAAATGATCTTTCCTAGTTGATTTGTTCAGCTTCCAGTAATTGATGCAAATTCTCTATCCTGTAACCGTTCTAGTCGGTACCAACTCGTTATTCTTGTTATCAATAACCGTAACACCCCATTTCTTTGATATGCATTAGACCGGACTTACCGACGAACTGTCTGAGATAGGGTAAATTATATCCGCATCTAACCACTTGATGATTTCTTTTTTTACTATGTACTTCATGATGGGGTTCAGTCTTCATTATCCATAAATCGTCCCTTTTTTGCCATCTTCTAGGATGATCTTGTGCATGCATATAGATGAACTAATACCGCAAATATCGGCTATGGTCCATTCGATCGCCTTCTTGAATTGTTTCAATACTAAGATGAGTTTCTGTTCTTGCTCAATGGTTAATTTCGCTAAAACAATCACTGGAAAAGTAGAAGTGTGACCTAAATAAACATATTTTAAATGTGAAGAAAGTACCTTGAGTTCTAATTTAGGTGGCTCCTCGATTGACGATTTTGGTTTGGCATAATCCCTATTCTCTAACTCCAAAGATTCAAAGCGAGATTGCGAATTAAATACCCTTTGATTAGCTTCTAGCAAAGCTAAGTATTCATCCTCCTCTTTATCATTTGGAGGATCTGATGTCAAAATTTGTTCCAATGGGTCCTCAACATAGTTGAGTTCCATTTCCATTCTTAATTCCTCTAAATCAAAAACTGCAGAACAATCATCAATTGTGTCAGGAAATCGCATAGACTTAAAAACATTAAATGTTACCTGATTGTCCTGAACACGCATAGTAAGCTCGCCCTTTTGCACATCAATAAGGGTCATTCTGGTTGCTAGGAAAGGCCTTCCTAGGATGGTTGGCACTTCTTTGTCTGCTTCAAAGTCTAGAACTACAAAGTCAGCAGGAAAAATAAATTTGTCTACACGTACCAATACGTCCTCAATTTTTCCTTTTGAATGTGCTAAGGATCGATCTGCTAATTAAAGTGTAACCGTATTAGGTCTCACTTCACCTATCAATAACTTCCTAAATATTGACATGGGCATCAAGTTGATACTCGCACCCAAGTCACAAAGTGCCTTACCACAATATGTTGCTCCAGTGTTGCAAGGTATGGTAAAACATCAAGGATCCTTCAACTTTGGGGGTAGTTTGTCTTGAAGATATGCATTGCATTCCTTTTGTAACACTGTTCACCCGTATTCAAAGCCAGAATAGGGTTCCACAGCATTACCAGACTTACAAAACAATTAAACATCCATTTAGCATACATTTTCTCAATTCAAGCATTCATCATTCAATCTCAATAAAATTGTCCCCTATACGAGCCTACAAAGCCCTAAACATGCTTTGGGAGTGGTTCGCGACTAAACCAATAACTCAAGAAACTTTCACGAAACTTTGAAAATTTTTCTCCAAAACAGGGGACACTCGCCCATGTGACCAGGCCGTGTGTCTCACATGGCCATTAGACACGCCTGTAACATCTCGAAATAGGGCCTAAATGAAATAGTGGTTGCAAAACCACAAATTTGAGTTAGAAAAGTTTATTTCGATTAATTTTTATGATTTACCGAGTGATTAGATGCATGTATTAGAGTATTGATAAGAAATTTTATAGATTGCATGTTTAATTTGCCTGTTAGGGCTTATTTGCAGAAGTTGCTGTAACAACCCGATTTAGGGCCTAAACAGAATGATAGTTTTAGAACCATGAATTTGAATTCAAAAAATTTATTCCGATTAAGTTTTAAGTTTTATTTATTGATTAAACTATTGTGTAAAAATATCGTTAAGAAATTTTATTGATAAAGTGCTTAATTAGACTTTTAGGACTAAATTGCAAAAGTTACAAAATATGTGTTCTAATTCATAAGTACTTGATTGAAATGGGTTTTTAAAGAGGAGGTCCTTAAATTGTAATTAGACCATTATATTTCGTTTGGACAAAAATGGGCATGAATAGGACAAAATTTTAAAGAAAGGTCTTAAAGGCATTTTTGTCATTTGGTAATTAAAAGAAATAAAAAGGGAAAATAAAGCCAAAATTGACTCATCTTTCTCATGGAGGCCGAAATTAGCATGGGGGAAGCCATGACTAGGGTTTTAAAGCTTTCCAAGCTCAATAGTAAGTCCATTCTAGCCCTGTTTTTCAAGTTCTTTACGTTTTTGGAATCTCGATAACTTGACTAAGCTTATTCTAGAATAATTTAAGCTTGGGTTCATATTTGGAAAAATACCCGTATGTGAAATGTGTTTATTTTGATGTTTTATGGTAGAATATGAAGGCTAAAATTATGTTAAACAACTTTTGCTAAGCGGTTTTAAACAAAAATGAGTAAAAAGGCTTAATCGGTAAAAGTTGTTATTGTTCATAACTATGTGTTAGAGTGAGAATTTGATGTTGCCATAGAAGGGAAAAATGATCAGCATGTCATAAAACATAAGAATAAGGGGTGAAGTTTAATTCCCGAGCCTAGGGGCAAAAGTGTAAATATACAAAAATTTAGGGGCAAAATTGTAGTTTTGCCAAAGTTTGAGTTAAGGACTGTTTTGAATAGTACATTAATTAAATAAGTAAAATATGATATTTTAGATCCCGAAAAATGAGATTTAAACCTAGAATGGGAGAAAAATCGAAAATCGGGAAAGTTGGTAAAATGGCCGTTTTAGTATCGAGGTAAGTTCATATGTATAATAAGCATTAATTTATGCATGTTTCAATGTAAAATTGATATATTTACTATGATTTCTGAGGTGTTGAAAGTAAGTATAATTTTGATGATTTAAATGTTCAATATTAATTCGACATGGAAATGAGAAAGTATGTAAGTTTATATGTAAATAATACATTATCTTTATTACGTTTTTATATTTCAGCATATTTTATGTATTGTAGCTGATTTTTGAGTCATAATTGACTATTGGAAGAATGGAATAAAGTATTAGAAAGTGAGATACTTCCTATTTGAACCTTCGGAATCGAAAGATACAGATGGTATGTAGCTAGGTCACATGTGTAATACGGGATGTATACCATGTGTACAAGAGAGCTACGAGAGATTATGAGGTAGCTAGGTCGCATGGGTAATACTATGTGTACACCATGTAGACAAGAGAGCTACGAGATAAATGTAGCTAGGTTGCATCTGTGTTCCAGGTGAAGGACACCATGTAAACAAGAGAGCTACGAGATAAAGTGGCTAGGTCACATGGGTGGTACTAAGTGTTCACCATGTGTACAAGAGAGCCAAAATTATGTGTACAATCGAGCTAGGTCACATGAGTGGTGCTAAGTGAAGGCCACTATGTGTACAAGAGAGCTTCGATTTTAAAGGTGGGCTGTGTGCGATACCATAGCGTATCTGTTATTATTCCGAAGCGTTCAACTGGGAAATTGATTAAATGAAATTGTGTATGACTTTGTGATGATAAGTGTAAGTATATACGTGTGTAACTTATGAGTAATATGCTCGATATGTGATTGGAAATTGGAAAGATTGTTATGGGTAAGTGATGAATACAATTGAAGTGTGAAAGATCAAAATTGATAATAAAACTGTTCGGGATAGTTGCAGTGATGGGAATCTAAAAAAAATTACCAAAAATAGTAGAAAATGAATCAGAGGCTGAATAAGATATCAAATTAGAGCTTAATGAATCTATTTTCATATAACAGAAACAGAGCAAGCAAAGGAATTCTATATTATGAGATATTTAAGTTTTTGAGAGACTGGTTCAGAATGACTACGTGATCCCCTGTTCTGACTTGGAAAAATCATTAAAAATTGTAAAAAAATAATTATGGGATATAATTTATATTCTTGAAATCCTTAATGAGTCTAGTTTCAAATAAAATAAACAAAAACATCCTTTTAATTCTTTACAAGGAGAAAATTGATTCGTAGTGAAGAATGGTCAGGGCAGTTGAGCAGTGAAAAAGGGGTAACTTCAATGAATTAACTGTACTAATTGGCTAGACCAAAAATTCTGAAAATTTTATGGTAAGAATATACATGAATCTAGTTTCAATAAAAATTAACGGTTTGTAATTTGGAGTTCTGTAGCTCCAGAAATAAATAATTTAGCTGCTAGTATTTTGCTAGACAGCTTATTTTGAACCTGTTTATGTTTGTAATAGTGAAAGTATGTGTGTTTGTGATGGTAATATTCCAGGAACATATTGTGACTTTGTTTAAAGTATGATAATGTATTGTATATTAATATTTACATATTTACTTACTAAGCTATAATGCTTACTCCCTTCCTTTTCTTTTTCCTATAGTGTCACAGATGTTAGCTCGAGTTGGAGGTCGCTGGAGGTTAAATCACACTATCAAACTATTGATCCATATATAAAGGTTTTAAAGTATTTTTAAGTCTTTGGCATGTATGGGGACTCATTTAATTGTTATTAAGTTGCTAGGAGTTGGCCTAAAATACTGACCTATGTTATTTAAAGGTCTCTATTGTATAAAGTCATTTAATGTAAATAGTCTTGAATATGTTTGAAAAGTTTAAAATTGATGAAATTTTATGTCTCGGTTTTAAATAATTACAAGTGCTCAAGTCCAGTAATACCTCGTTCCCTGTTCCAGTGTCGAATACGGGTAAGGGGTGTTACAACGCCCGTGTCACAGGCCGAGTGGACATTCGAAATGGGAGTATATGGCCGTGTCCCAGCCCGTGTCCCAGCTCGTGTCATACTCCGTGTAACTCTCTGACTTGGGTCACACGGCCAACACACATGCTCGTGTGCCCTAAAACTGGCCATACACGCCAGTGTACCAGGCCGTGTGCTAGGCCGTGCTAATCCTGTAGGGTATACTAACTTATGCCACACGGCCAAGTCATACGCCTGTGTGTGAGGCCATGTGGAGCATATTGACTTCGTTTCAAATTCAACACCAGGGGATACACGGCCGTGTAACATGACTATGTGTCACACACGGCTGAGACACATGCTCGTGTAGACAAAAATAGGCTATTTACCAAGCCGTTTTGCCACCCATTTTGCACATACCTATCCAGGCTCAAATAGTTCCATTTCAAGACGTAAATAGCAACCAAATATCATCAACCAATATTCAATTCATACCATTTAATTATCATCAATACAAATAAAAAATAAGCCACAATTTGCCATCTATTTACATACCTAATTCACACATACAATTCAATTTAATAAACCATTCCAAACATGCATTATCATTGACCAATTCACAAGCACATAACTTCCAAAATTATCAACCCTTTTAGCAATCAAATTACATAACATCATTAAGCATTATAAATTCAACCTCAATCACACAAAATTGGTCAATTACCAAACTCAGAATAGAACCATTTACACATTAATAAACATCATCAAATTCATCATCATAAGCCAACCCAAATGGCCAAAATACATGTTCATCAAACATACCAAAATGACTCAAACATATACATGCCATATACCATATTTACAAAACTTCAAAAGTACCAAAACAGATGTCCGAAAGTGCAATGAAGTCCTTTACGATCCCTGGATCTGAGCTAGCTTCAAAATACTATAAAACATAGAAAAATAAACAAAGTAAGCAATAAAGTTTAGTAAGTTTGTGTGTAAATATGAAATAATCTCATCATTCATTAACATTTCTAAATAGATAACATAAAGTTCTCAACTTCCATTAGTTCGTTATACGAATAGTTTTCTGTACATACATGTACCGATACTTATCTATTTCTCACCAATTCACTTATCAAATCACTCCAAGTTTATAAATACTTATGGTACGAGTACATCGATTTTACAATGCCATAGTCCAACTATGGTCTTACACATACATTGCCATGGTCCTACCGTGGTCTTACATTCATATGCCATAACTCGATTATGGTATTATTATTCGATTTGCCATAGCCCAACTATGGTCTTATTTAACAATTCTTCTTATTTAAATCATACATTTAATTCAAAATCTTCCAAATTTAACCAATAAGATAAATACAATCACAATACCATCCATCAATTAAATAAATACACATTTAATTTCAATTATACGAACTTACCTCGTGTACGGAAATGACGAAACAGACCGACTATTCAATTACTTTGCTTTTCCCCGATCTACTATTTTCTTGACCTATAAGTAATCAAAATCAGCTTATTTATTCTTCTAATTATTCAATTCAATCCAAAATATGCATTTGAGCTATTTTACACATTAGGCCCGAAACTTTCATATTATTACAATTTAGTCCTTATTACACAAAATCACAAATTCATGAAATTCAAGACTAACCCATGCTAGCTGAATTACCATTATACCCCTAGCAGCCCATATTTTCCATTTATTTGACATTTTAACCACAAAGTTTCAACATTTCTCAATTTAATCCCTATTTTGCATTTTCACTAAAAATCACAGAACAAAACTTGTATATCTATCAACAAGCATTCATAATCTATCAAGAAACTTCAAAATACACATGTGTTCATCAATGGAATCATTCAAAATCTTTAACAGTTTTGCAAAATAGTCCTTGGGTTAACTAGTAGTAGATGCAACGATCACAAAAACATAGAAATCATTAAAAATCGGGATCAAAATCACTTACAAGAATGGATGATATCTAGCCAAACTTTGAAGCTATTTTCATGGCTTTTCCTATTCAATATTCGATTAAGAAGATGAGTAATAAATTAAATGGGCTTTTTGTTTTATGAATTATCATTTAAATTATTTAATTACTAAATTAACCTTTATTAATGTTCACAAATATCACTTATTACTAGTCCATAATTGTCCACTTACTAATAATGGTGTAATTACAACATAAGGACTTAACTTTAAGGTTCTATAGCTATTAGATACCTTTAGCTAATAGAACTCAAGTTTTACGCTTTACGCGATTTAGTCCTTTTTATTAAATTGACCAATCAAACGATAAAATTTCTTAACGAAATTTTTGCTCAAACATATTATCATGCTGTAGACATTTAAATAATAATAAAATAATTATTTTGACCTTGGATTTGTGGTCTCAAAACCACTATTTCGGTTTAACTAAAAAAAGGGTTGTTACAACTCTCCCCTTTAGGGATTTTCATCCCCGAAAATCTTACCAGTGAATAGGTGAGGGTACTGTTGTCTCATAGTTTCCTCGGGCTCCCACTTAGCCTCCTCAACACCATGACGTTGCCATAAGACTTTTACTAAAGCTATGTGTTTATTTCTTAACTCTTTGCTCTCTTGAGCTAGAATTCTGATCGGTTCTTCGTTGTATGTCATATCAAGTTGAATTTCAATCTCTGACGGAGAAATCACATGTGATAGATCCGATCTATATCGACACAACATCGATTCATGAAACACGTTGTGGATCTTTTCTAATTTAATCGGTAAAGCTAACCCATATGCCACTGACCCTATTCTTTTGATGATCTCGTACGGCCTAATGAAACACGGACTCAATTTACCTTTGCAATTGAATCGAAGTATTTTCTTCCACAGAGATACTTTCAAAAATACTTTATCACTAATTTGGAATTCTATGTCTTTTTGTTTCAAATCCCTGTATGATTTCTGACGATCTAAAGCTGCTTTCAAACAGTCGCGAATTACTTTCACTTTCTCTTCGATTTCTCTAGCCAAATCAACCCCGTGGATCTGTTTCTCATTAAGCTTGGTCCAATACAATGGTGTTTGGCATTTATGACCATAATGCTTCATACGGTGCCATCTTTATGCTCGATTGAAAGCTGTTATTATATGCGAATTCAACCAACGGTAGATATTTCTCCTAGTTGCCTTCAAATTCTAAAACACAACATCGGAGCATATCTTCGAGAATCTGAATTACTCTCTCAGACTGACCGTCTGTTTGCGGATGAAATGTTGTACTAAAATTTAATCTCGTACCAAGAGCTTCTTGCAATTTCTTCCAAAATCAGGTTGTGAACCTCGGATCTTTATCCGAAATAATTGAAACTGGCACCCCGTGCAGCCTAACAATCTCAGATAAGTACAATTTAGCCAATTTATCAAGTGAATAGTCTGTACGTACCAGAATGAAATGTGTAGACTTCGTTAATCGATCTACAACAACCCAAATGTCATTTTTCTTTTTCAGAGACAGGGGCAATCCCGATACAAAATCCATCGTAACTCTATCCTATTTCCATTTAGGTATCATTATTAGCTGAAGTAGTCCCGGCGGTACTTGATGTTCAGCTTTAACTTGTTGACAAACTAAACATCTCGATACAAACTCTGAAATGTCTTGTTTCATACTCGACCACCAATATAACTGTTTCAAATCACTGTACATTTTGGTACTCCCAGGGTGAACAGATAAACACCCGTTATGGGCTTCGTGCAGAATTTTCTGAATAAGCTCAGAATTTCTCGATACACAGATTTTGTTTCAGAACATTAAACAATCATCAACTCTGATTTGGTGCTCTGAATCACTGGTCGACTCACTTTACACTCTTTTAGCTTACAATTCATTATCACATTTCTGAGCTTTACAAATTTGCTAAAGAAATAACAGTCTCACTTTTAATTCAGCTACAATCGAGCTATTATCAGACAAAACTAGCTGTGTATTCATCGCACACAAAGCAAATAATGACTTTCTACTCAGAGCATTAGCAACTGCGTTTGCTTTCCCAGGATGATAATCAATTACTAGCTCATAGTTTTTCAGTAATTCTAGCTATCTTCGTTGTCTCAAGTTCAAGTCTTTCTGAGTCATTAAATATTTTAAGCTCTTGTGATCTGTATAGATGTGGCATTTCTCACCAAACAAGTGATGCCTCCAAATTTTTAATGCGAACACAATCGCAGCCAACTCTAAATCTTGCGTCGGATAATTCTTTTCATACAGTTTCAACTATCTAGAAGCATAAGCTATTACTTTGCCTTCCTACATCAATACACAACCCAAACCATTCAACAACGCATCATTGAAAATTATGAATTCTTTACCTGATTCAGGCTGTACTAACCCTGGTGTGTAACACCCCATACTCGTGTTCAATACTAGAACAGAATATGAGTATTACTAGAACAACGCACATATAATTATAGCAAATCAAGACATAAAATGATTATCTAAATTTAAATCCGTTAATTGATCACTCATATTTAAAAAAAAAAAAAATTAAATTCATATATATCATAAACTTATAATGTAACTAACATTAGATCATATCGATAACAAAATACGAATGAAATATCTAACGCTAGAATTCAACTTTTAAAGTAATATTACTAAAATTAATAACAAAATACTCAAGCCTTCTATACATGCCATATGTCCAAAATGTGTTTACAAAATACCAAAAGGAAAGATGGATAGCGTTGGTGAGCTTCCGACAACTTTTCCCCAAATCACGAGCAAACTTGATTTCACTATAAAATAAAATAAGAAAGGAAGAGGAAGCAAAGTAAGCTAAAAGCTTAGTAAGTAATATGTAAATAAGAAAGATAACAAACCAATAATGGCATTTATAGATCCAAAAATATGTATCCATAATTACTCAACCTTTTTCTCATATGCATTTATCATTTATTTTAGTTCAGTACAAGCTGTTCATTTGAGTCCTAGTAACTAAATTATTTTTATCTGGAGCTACAGAACTCCAAATTAAGATCCATAAATTTTCCCAGAAACTAGACTCATATTTTTTCTTACCATAAAAATTTCAAAATTTTTGGTTAGGCCAATTAATACATTATATTCATTGAAGTCTCCCCTGTTTTGCGGTTCAGCAGCTCTGACCACTCTTCACTAAAATTTAAGTATCTTTTGCTACCAAATTCAAATGAGGTTTTCGTTTCTTTCTTCTGAAAATAAATTCAATAAGGAATCCAACCATATAAATTATGTTCCTTAACTATTTTTTTATTTACAATTCAGAACAGGGGATTACGAAATTAGTCTGAACCAGTCTTACAAAAATACAAATATCCCAAAATACAGAATTCCTTTGTTTGCTCTGTTTATGTGAAAATATATTCAATAAGATTTAATTTCATATCTCATTCCACTTCTAGTTCAACTTCTACCATTTTTGGTGATTTTTCAAAGTCACTCCTATACTTTGTTTTTTTAGACTGTTTATCCCAAATTTCATTCCTTCACTAAAATTTCTTATTATCAACTTTCATGAAAATACTTATCCATATTCATCTTATCAAAAATTCATTCACATATCTAACTCATAATTCAAAACTCATATATTCATATTCCGGTATTATCCCACATAATTTCTCTCGATAAACACTTTGGAAAGTAACAATATCCGGTGGTTTTAGCACATAGCTCCACCTTCTGTAATTAATGCCTAACTTAGTGGTATATGCACATAGCACCACACTATTGGGCTAACATATAATTGTGTCACACACACTTAGCACCACTTTTCAAATTAACATGTATAAACGTGGCATATCCACTTAGCACCACTTTACATTTTTAACCGTGGTATATCCACTTAGCACCACGTTACATGTTTAACTATGGTATATCCACTTAGCACCACGTTTTTCCATTCCGAAGGTTCAACTGAGATTTCCTCATTTAATCTCAATCCATCAACCATAAATCACCGTTTGTGTCCATTAATTGAACAATACTAAAACTTATTTCACATATCACAAAATAAAATATTATAACATAATAAAACAATACATTATTTACATATAAACTTACCTCGGTGCAAAATAAAGAAATTTTGCAATTTAGTCCACAATCTTTTCCTTTCCCCAATCAAGGTCGATTCCACGTCTTTCTTGATTATGGAGCTTGGAAGCTTGAAACAAACCTAGCTATGGAGAACCCTTGAAATTTTGTCCTAATGAAGAAGATGGACATATTTTACCATCTTTTTCCTTTTTTTTAATCTTTTAATTACCAAATGACTAAAATACCCTTCATTAAAAGCTTTGGCTATTTCTACCTATGTATGTCCATTTTTGACCATGAAAACCTAATGGTATAATTACCATTTAAGGACCTCTACTTCAATTATGCTCTTCAATTAAATTCTTTAACATCTAGAACTCATATTTATCAACTTTTGCAATTAAGTCCTAATAGGCAAATTAGACATGAAATTCATGAAATTTTCTATCGATATTCTAACACATGCATCTAATCACTCGATAAATTATAAAAATTATTCGGAATAAATTTTTCTACTTTAGAATTGTGGTTTCAAAACCACTATTCTGTTTAGGCCCTAATTCGGGCTATCACATGGTGCCTTTGTCAATAATGCTTTCAACTGTTCGAAACTCTACTGACACTTCTCAGACTATTCGAACTTTACATCTTTTTGAAGTAATCGAGTCATAGGTGTTGCAATCATAGAAAATCCTTTCACAAAATGTCGATAATAGCCAACTAGTCCCAGAAAACTTCGGACTTCAGATACATTTCTTGGAGGTTTCCAGTCTATAATTGCAGAAATCTTACTCGGGTCAACTCTAATGCCTTCGGCTGAAACGATATGCTCCAGAAATCCAACCTCTCGGAGCCAAAACTCACATTTGCTAAACTTTGCAAACAATTGCTTGTCTCTTAAGGTCTGTAACACTATTTTCAAATGCTCGGTATGCTTTGTAACACTATTTTCAAATTCTCGGTATGCTCAGATTCATCTCGAGAATAAATTAGAATATCATCAATAAACACAACAACAAATCTATCTAAATACGGTCTAAATATTTGATTCATCAAATCCATAAAAATGGAAGGAGCATTAGTTAATCCAAAAGGCATAACAAGGAATTTATAGTGTCCGTACGTCGTTCTGAATGCAGTTTTCAACACATCTGAGTCTTTAACTCGCAAATGATAATAACCAGATCTTAAAACAATCTTTGAAAACACTGTTGCACCTTTCAACTGATCAAACAAATCATCTATTCTCTGCAACGGGTACTTATTCTTGATTGTCACTTTGTTGAGCTGATGGTAGTCAATACACATTCTCATTGACCTATCTTTCTTCTTAACAAACAACACTAGTGCACCTCAGGGCGAGAAACTCGGTTGTACGAATCCTCTATCAGTTAATTATTGCAACTAAACTTTCAACTTTTTTAACTCTGTCGAAGCCATTCTGTACGGAGCTATCGATATCAGTGAAGTTCCCGGTACTAAATCAATAGCAAATTTAATCTCTCTAATCAGCAGCAAACCGGGTAACTCTTCTAGAAACACATCTGGATACTTGGAAACAACTGGTACTGATTCAATCTTTGATTTTGACACTTTTGTATCAAGTACATATGCAAGATATGCATTGCATCCCTTTTTCACATATTTCTGAGCTAACATCGATGAAATTACAACTGGTAAACCACTCAGATCATTTGATTCAATTCGGAGAGTCTCATTATTTTGACAGTTCAACTCAATTATCTTTCGTCTTCAATTTACTACTACATCATGCAATGTCAACCAGTCTATACCCAGAATTACATCAAACTCATCAAATCAGCCATAAAATAGTAGCCCCAAGCCATTAACTGACAATTCTTGCAAACTTTGTCAACCAGGACATATTTACTTAAGGGGTTTGACACTTTTATAACAAGCTCAGTAGAATCAACAAGTAAATTCTTACTAGACACTAAGTTCACACATATATATGAATGAGTTGATCCGGGGTCTATCAATGCAACAACATCAGTGCCATAAAGAGAGAATGTACTAGTAATAACATCTGGAGATAACGCTTATTCGCGAGTGCGAATAGCATAGGATTTGGCAGGTGCTCTAGCTTCAGATCTTATAGTAGTATTGTAACACCCCAAACTCAGCCCAGACGTTACGACCAGATCCAGCGTGTCACATTGAAGTGTTTTATCGAAAACCTTGTTTTCATTGAAAACCCTTCTTTAAATAAAAACTATTCCTTCTTGTATGATAATAATTACTTTGTAAAATCTCTTTTCAGTTGCGAAAGCTTTATTTAAAATAGATGATCTACAAAAACTTGTCATTTAAAAATTGAGTTGCGAAAAACATGGTATTTAAAAATAGTTATGGTTTAGGAAAACCATGTTCTACTTCCAATAAAAAAATATTAATCCTAATTTGAAATAATAACCAGAGGAAAGGCTTTATTACAATCCAGACTGAAATAACTTAAAATACTAGAAATTACATGCTAAAGAAAACAAGTCCAAGTCGTCTTGCTAGCTGGCCACCTCGGAGTCCCTCCTACCATCGAACCACCTACTGAGGATCACCTAAGAAAAATAAAAGAGGGGGTGAGTTTTCGAAAACTCAGTGTGTACAACCCTCGGCAAATAGAAAAGCATGCAATAGCAAGTCTTTCGGGCCTGAGCCCACTTCAATATCAGAATAGATGTAAAGCAATCAAATATGCATGGATCCCACCCATCCAACCGCTACACACCATCTCCATCCCCCGATACACACCATGTGGGGATATAAATATCGACCTACCCATACGATACACTCCAATGGTAGCCCAGTTGCGGTACTACCTAACGTTGTAGCAAAGCTGCTAATCATATATTGGGCTTAAAAAGCCATCGGTGGATCCACGGTCGTCAAACAACCATGCGATCATCATATACTTCCTCCGTTCCATAATTCCCAACCCATATGCAACCTAAAGAGAATATCATATGAATGTAGCAGGTATACATGTAACATCCATAAATCTTACATTCAACACATAGGGGTATTTTAGTCATTTTCGCCCTTAGGGGCTTTTCGGTAATTTCTCTTTATTATGGGTTATTACTTACCTTAGCCCGTTAACAAGTCCTCATTGGCTAAAGTTAATAGATACTATGCATCAGATAGGAATCCAGAGAAGAGGAGGTGGGTCAATAAAACCGCTTAAGTACCAAGCTCTCCCTAGATCCAATCTTAGACATGCATATACCCATTGCCACTCCTTAACCTTATAGCTTGTCTACGGTCACAATTAATTAATTAATAATGTTTTATGTCTGTTTAAGCAGTTATCAGATACTAGGCCCAAAACCCCTTACAAAGACCAAACGAGTCTACAGACATGTATATGGCCCACTAGGCCCAATCTCATTCATATGGCCCATTAGGCCCAAATCACATTCATAGTCATCCAATCATATGATTTTTCATCACTTAAAAACAAATTGCCAATTTTGCCTATTATGGGCCCTACAGCCCATCGGGCCCATTTAGCCCATTCAGCCCGGTTGGTCGAAATCGCACATAGGGCCCCTCATAACCCATCGGTTTCCCCTTACGAGTGTTCGCGCACTTGCAAGTCTATTGTAGCCAAACTTTCAGCTTTTCAGTATTTCGAGATTTACCGATCTACTGTGTGTGTGCAGTGTATGTACACACCTGGTACTAAAATGTGCTGCGATCTCCTTAGCCACGAACCTACAAACGATGTCACTCAACGATTAATCACACACTTATCAAATATGATCACCAAAAGCCAAAAATCTCACCTTTGCCTTACCTTGAATGACAGCTCTTCCTTGATCACTAATCACGAGTATTTCTTAAATCTGCATCAATCTTAATCATTAAAACTAAACAAAACATGACTCATAATCATCTTAAGTCACTTTCAAATCCTCCATGGCCATTCGGTCAATCTTAACTAATAAAAGAGGAATACTTACCCAAAACCTCAAAACGCCTAGGAGTAATTTGACAGAGATCTGGAATCCAAGATTCGATACTAATCCCACTAGAATCGACTGAAGTAGAGGGAGTAGCGGTGGCATAGAGGGTCTTCAGCCAAAGAGGTATTCAGCTTTTGAGATTTGTATGGTGAAAGGGTTATTCGGCACAAATAAGAAGAAGAGAAGAAGGAATCGGCTAAAACCAAAGGTGAATCAAAAGAGAATTTGAGAAGAGAAAGAATGGAAAATCGGCAAGCAAGGAACAAGGAATTCAGCTTCTGAGCACTTAGAGAGAAAAGTGTTTTGGCAACACAAAATAAAATGAGAAATTCGGCTAAAAGAAGAGAAGTAATTTCGGTATTACCTAGAATCCCCAAACTAGGCACCTATATATACTATAGTCGAATTTATCTATCCCCAAATTCCCTATTTGGCTCCACTTCTCTACACCCCTCATCTCCTAACTTTTCTTCTTGATAACTCCTTAATCCTTTCCTTAAATTTCTCCTCTGATCACTCCCTTCAGAGTTCACAACCGACGCCACTACTGGCCATTTATTGAGGAAGGAGGGATTCGAACCCCAAACCTCCTTGCCATGCATGTGACACCACCTCTAAGCCCCACATGTGACGCTACTTGCCACTCCAACACAAGGCTCCTTGTGTCTAATTCCTCCTTCATTTATTTAAAATCCAAACTACTTGTCATCAAGATTCTTTTAATTATTAAACTATAGTTTCCTTCACCCCAAAGTTCGAACTCAAAACTTAACCAGGCCTATTATCACATAAATAACACTCGACTAGGAATATTAAGCACACCTTTTATCAAAATCGAAAAAGAAAGAAAGTTTGAGATTTTTGGGGCATTACAAGTATCTCGTGCTGCACCTCTACTAACACTTACATTTCCAACATTACGGGGTGGTCTTCCTCTTACAGACGTGTTGCTTGACCTTGCATTCTGAGATTTATCTTTCTTATCTAACTCAAGACAATCTCGAATGAAATTTTCGTGCTAGCCACATCTAAAATAGGCTTTGTCATTCATTCTACACTCTCTAAAATGTCGTTTTCCATATCGTCCACATTCAGGTTTATTGGATTTAGCATTACCCACACTTGCCATTGACGTAACTGGAGTTTTTGAACTCATAAATTGCTTCCTACGATCTCTATTAGAGTACTCCACCGATGCATTTGATCGACTATAAACATCTTGTGATTTTTTGGATAAAGAGTGATAGGGTTTATTCATCAATCTCTTTCTGAAATCTCTAGCTTCAAAATCAGCCTTTCTTTTTTCTTTGCCCAGTTCTTCAGCTTTGCAAGCACAATTGACGAGTACCACAAACTCTTTCAACTCAAGAATTCCAACTAGCAATCTGACATCTTCGTTCAATTTGTTTTCAAATCTTTTGCATATAACAGATTTCGTTAAAACACATTCTCAGGCATATTTACTGAGCTTCACGAATTCTCGTTCATATTTTGTCACAGACCTACGGCCTTATTTTAATTCTAGGAACTCTTTACACTTCTAATCAATGAACCTCTGGCTGATATATTTCTTTTTGAACTCAGATTGAAAGAAATCCCACGTAACATTCTTTTGGTACCACTGATGTCAAAGTATTCCACCATTGATACGCAGTGTCTCTCAACAAAGATACAACACATTTAATGCACTCTTCGGGTGTACACGACAACTCATCAAATACTCTGATTTTATTTTCAAGCCAGAATCCAGCCTTCTCAGGATCATCGTCAATGGTAGCCCTGAACTCTTCAGCCCCATGCTTACGAATTTTATCAACTGGCTACTTGTTAGGATCAATAACTTGAGAAACTACGGGGATTGGTTGAGGAATTGGCGGGGGTGGAGGTTGTTGAGTAGCTGGATTTTTCCGGACATATTGAGTGAACCACTCGTTCATCATTTGGAAAAAGGCTTCTTTAGCCTCACTTCTGTGACTACTAAACACGGGTCTAGATTCAGAAAGCGCTGTCTCTTGGGCAGGAGCTGGCGCATTACTCTCAACATCATCTGCTACAACTCGTTCGCGATCCATTACTATACGAAAACGTAGATTATAACTTTAGGAATCATCAAACTATCACAGGTTATATATGGCATGTATAGATAGACTCTTACACAGGCTCGTTAGTGCTAGAATTGACTAAACCGTAGCTCTGATACCAATAAATGTAACATCTTCACCCGTATTCAACGATGAAATATGGTTACAAAGCATTACCGGACTTACAAAATAATTAAACATACATTTAGCATACATTTTCTCAATTCAAGTATTCCTCATTCAATCTCAATCAATTTGTCCCTTATACAAGCCTACGAAGCCCTAAACATGCTTTGGGAGTGGTTCGCGACTAAACTAATAACTCAAGAAACTTTTACAAAACTTTGAAAATTTTTCTCCAAAACAGGGGACACAAGCCTGTATGACCAGGCCATGGGTCTCACACGGCCACTAGACATGCCCGTGTCACAGGCCGTGTGGACATTCAAAATGGGAGCATATGGCAGTGTCCCAGCTCGTGTCCTACCCCGTGTAATTCTCTAACTTGGGTCACACGGCCAACGCACATGCCCGTTGCTCTAAAAATGGCCATACACGCCCATGTACCAGGCCGTGTGCTAAGCTATGCCAATCCTATAAGGTATACTGACTTATGTTACACGACCAAGTCACACGCACGTGTGTGAGGCCGTGTGGAGCATACTGACTTGGTTTCAATTCAACACCAGGGGACACACGATCGTGTAAGATGACCTTGTGTCACAAACGGCTGAGGCATACGCCTGTGTGGACAAAAATAGGCTATTTACCAAGCCATTTTGCCACCCATTTTGCACATACCTACACAAGCTCAAATAGTTCCATTTCAAGACGCAAATAGCAACCAAATATCATCAGCCAATATTCAATTCATACTATTTCATTATCATCAATACAAATCACAAATAATCCATCATTTGCCATCTATTTACATACCTAATTCACACATACAATTCAATTTACTAAACCATTCTAAACATGCATTATCATTCACCAATTCACAAGCATATATCTTCCAAAATTATCAACCCTTTTAGCAATCAAATTACGTAATATCATTAAGCATTATAAATTCAACCTCAATCACACGAAATAGGTCAATTACCAAACTCAAAATAGAACCATTTACACATTTATAAACATCATCAAATTCATCATCATAAGCAAACTCAAATGGCCAAAATACATGTTCATCAAACATACCAAAATGACTCAAGCCTATACATGTCATATACCATATTTACAAAACTTCAAAAGTACCAAAATAGATGTTTGAGAGTGCGATAAAGTCCCTGACGACCCCTGGATCCAAGCTAGCTTCAAAATACTATAAAACATAAAAAAATAAACAAAATAAGCAACAAAGCTTAGTAAGTTCATGTGTAAATATGAAATAATCTCATCATTCATTAACATTTCTAAATAGATAACATAAAGTTCTCAACTTCCATTAGTTCATTATACGAATAGTTTTTCGTACATACCTGTACCAATACTTATCTATTTCTCACCAATTCACTTATCAAATCACTCTGAGTTTATAAATGCTTACGGTACAAGTACATCGATTTTCCGATGCTATAGTCCAAATATGGTCTTACAAATACATTGCCATGGCCCTGCTGTGGTCTTACATTCACATGCCATAACTTATGGTCTTATTATTCGATTTGCCATAGCCTAGCTATGGTCTTATTTAGCAATTCTTCTCACTTAAATTGTACATTTAATTCAAAATCTTCCAAATTTAACCAATAAGATAAATAAAATCACAATACCATCCATCAATTAAATAAATACACATTTAAGTTCAATTATACGAACTTACCTTGTGTACGAAAATGACGAAACAGACCGACTATTCAATTACTTTGTTTTTTCCCTGATCTAAGTCCAAATTCCTCTTTTCTTGATCTATATGTAACACCCATTACCTGTATCTGATGCCGGGACAAGGTTCGAGGCGTTACCAGACTTAAACATACACCATTTCATAAAATCGGGCCATAAAATTTGATTCATATTAAAACTTTTCATAAACATGCATAATGTCCCTTACAAGAGCTATCGAGGCTCTAAACATATATTAAAGGTGGTTTGGGACTAAACCGACTTTGGAAAGTTTTGGAAAAACTTAGAAAAGTTTTCAGGAATCAGGATCACACACCCGTGTGGACACAAGGACACGCCCGTGTAGACATAGGGACACGCCTGTGTCCTCAGGCCGTGTAATTCTCTGTTTATGATGTTAGCAAAACAATTTGAACCACATGGCCAGGCCACATGCCCATGTGCTAGTCTGTGTCCTCCACATGGCTAAGACATATGGCCGTGTTTCTGCACGTGTGGCTAGCACTTAGGCTATTTTCCAAGCCTTTTTGTTGCCTTAATCTTTCACAAACTTAACCACTTTAAAGACACATATCATAGCATCATTTTAATGATTAAACACTCTTTATTAAGACATATTCAGCACATTAACATGTCCTCTTATATGTATTGCATCTATTCATGCAATACCAAGTCTAGAGTCCTTAATTCATATTCATAAGACTTGTCATTTTGATGATCACTTTTACCATTATGCTATGGTTACCGACTTATCGTGCAATTTCTACAAAGCTATGGCCACCTTAATTGGTCATAAATTATACATCCAACAAACATGTCATATTACCCACCAAGCATGACAAACAAACATAATCACATCATAAACATTAGACATGACATGAATAGTTAGGTTTACAAGCCATAATCAATATGAGCCATATCTCATGGCCATATACATATAACTCATTATAAACCAATACATATGGCTAAAGCATAATAACACATGTCAATAAACTAGATACCTATACATGCCACTCACTTGAAATTTCTAATATATGGTTCATTATTCCAAAGGTAGAGATTTGATAGTGTGATGCTGCCTCCGATGATCTCCAACCTTGAGCTCACCTGACAACACTAAAGAAAAGGAAATGAAGGGTGTAAGCTTCACGCTTAGTAAGTCCATATGAAAAATAATAAGAAATTTATCAATATGCTTTCACAAATTCTTACAACATGTTCTTAAGGTTATACCATCATAATTACCTTTTTACCTATGTTCAGGTCAAGCTATTTTCTCGAGTCACAGTCACTAAAGTATTTATATCTAGAGTTACAGAACTCCAAATTAAGATCAGTTAATTTTCCCAGAAGCTGGACTCACATAAATTCTTACCATAAAATGTTTAGGATTTTTGGTTTAGCCAATTAGTACAGTTTATTCTTCAAAGTTACCCTTTTTCACTGTCTGGCAGTTCCGACCCTTCCTCACTATAAATAAATTATCTCATAATACGGAACTCAGATGATGTTTTTAACTATTTCTCTTGAAAGTAGACTCATTAATAATTATAATAATATAAATTATAACCCATAACTATTTTTTTTATAATTTTCAATGATTTTCTCAAATTAGAACAGGGGATTTCAAAATTCATTCTGACTCAGTCTCACAACAATTTAAATATCTCATAATATGAAATTATTTTACTTACATTATTTCCTTTATAAGAAACTAGACTCGATAAGCTTCAATTCCATATTTAGTGAAATCTTTAACTCACTTTTTACTATTTTTGGTGGATTTTCAAAGTTGGACTATTGCTGTTGTCCAAAACTATTTTAATGCAATATAATGATCACTAAGTTAGTAGCCCCTTTACAAATCATTTCTACCATCATGGTAAAAATACATGTTTATACATCATAAGCATGAATCCATAATCTCAAGGTCATCTTAACATGATATAATAAACATGAATTTACATATCATTCAAACCTATTTAACTTACTCTTCACATATTCTCATTCTTGCCAAAAACATGTATCAAGGCCATTACACATGAGTTTAGTGTACATACCTGTACGACATGAAACGTAACTTACAACTATTCTCACCATTGACTTACCTCAATAGGACCATCGTCAAATCATACCTCGAATTACCCATTGAACACTCAGAATACTATTAGATACACGGGAACTTTGCACATAAGTGCCACATACGCAGCTCGAATCAACTCATAGCACGCAAAGTATGTAGCCAAATCTATCACATATTATGTAATGCCCTTAATTGAGCTACTCACAGGTCTGTACACAATGTCAGCACCCGGACCCCAAAGCATCATCATGCAATGCCCGCTCATTGAGCTACTCACGGGTCTAATTATAAAATCAATACCCGGACCCACATGACATATATCACTTATCTCATGAACTCAGACCACAACTCATGAGTTCAAATCACATTGTTTCTCCTGACATATCACGTGTATCCTAGACTATTCCTAAGGTTCAAACGGGATTTCTAGCTTAACACATTGTCGCCGCACTTACTCGTAATGTCATTTACACTTCCAACATACATTTCATACTTTCATAATAATCAAATAAGCATATATAAATTCTTGATAACAATAAATTATTTCAATACTCATAATACCAAAACATTAACATTTGGCATCACTTTCTCATACACAATATCACCAACATATAACTCAATTTAATCTTAGAAAGATAAGTTTCAAATATATTAGCAATAATATGGATAACATACTTAAATTAGTCACATGGACTTACCTCGAATGCAATTTCGGCTAATTACGCCATTTTAGTCCATAACCTTGTACTTTCTGATTTAAGCCCAAATCTCGATTTTCTTGATCTATCATGATGAAATTCACTCATTTAATCATTACATTAATTAAAACATTCTATAATTCATAATTTGGAAAAATGACTGTTTTGCCCTTAGATTTTACAAAAATTATTATTTTTCCCTTAGGCTCGTAAATCGATTTTTATCAAATTTCCTCCTTTACCAAGCCTAACCAAATTCTTTTTATAACTATAGCAACTCACAGTTTCAATTATTTCACACATTTACAACTTATTTTACAAACTTTATAAAATGATACTTTTAGGTGTTTTCATGCTAACACCTTTCACAAAAGTTGTTTATTTCACAACTAAGATTCATTTTCTTCCATAAAAATGCAGCAAACAATATGAATATTCTCATGGTAAAACACTAGACTTTCAACCATTTTGCAAAGTAGTCCCCCTATTAGCTAGATTAAGCTACAAGTGTTCCAAAAGTACAAAAATTGTCAAAAATAAGCATCTAAATCACTTACTTGCAAGGGATAATAATGGCTGATATTTTTGAGTCTTCAAAACCTCTTCTTTGCTAGTAACTTCGGTGGAGAGAAGATGAGGAAAAATATTATATCTTTTTCTCTCTCTTTTATTTCTCTTTTATTCAATTTTAAGTCACCAACCCACCTAACATTGACAACTTGGTCAAATCTTGTCCCTATGGTCGGCCAAGCTTCTTTTAAGGGCCTATTTACACTTTAAACACCTCCAATTTTGGTTCTCTAGCAATTTAACACCTTTGGCTAGTAAAACAAAACTTTTGCCCTTTATGTGATTTAGTCCTTTTTCAAAATTAAGCTCATAAATGCTAAAATTAATTCACCAAAATTTTCATGCACTCGTATAATCATGCTACAACAAATAAAATACTATAAAAAAATAATTCCTCTGGCCTTGAAATAGTGGTTTCGAAACCACTGTTCTGATTAGGCCCAAAATCGGGATGTTACAACTCTCCACCCTTAAGGGATTTTTGTCCCCGAAAATCTTACCAGAAAAGTGGTTCTGGTATTCACATAAACTTCGCTTTACAATAATCATTGTTAAAGAACTTTCACTCGACTGTGTCCCTAATACTTATCCCTTTACTTTCCTATATCAGTATCATAAGCGATTCATTACTATACCATAACTCGGCTGAATTTCAACATCTACCTGAGAGTTCATATACACAAAGGTCTCATCTATGCCATCATGTTACATATACACACATACTTGAATCTTTTCAAATTTGAATAATAAACTAGTCAGTTCATCTTGGCCTTACACTCTCTAGTTTCACACAGTCTGATTAATGGAGAATAATATTCCAAGAAACTTGACAATCACAAAGACACGAAGTCTCATCAATCTGATGAGTGGGAATTCAGTACATACTGGCATGATTTATAGATCTCACCAAACATTTAACAAAAAGCTACATCACACAATTTTTTTCTCTTTCCAAGATAAATAATTCTAATAGGGCCTCGAGAATAATCCTTTCTCATTTCTATTCTAATATCAGCACTGGAGAAGATAGCTCCGGTAAAACCTGATGTTGGGCTCTAACCCTATTAACAACTCAAATCTTTCTGTGATATCGAATGCTCTAAGCCATCACATTATCTTATTTTCTTAAAACACATCACAATTGATACAACAGTGCATCACTGAAAATTAAAAAGTCTCTGCCCAAGTGCAGACTAGACCAGTTCAAAAGCTTCGGTTAACAATATTCTAATTTGTCCAAATTTTGCTAATCATGGATTAATCCATTCGACTTTCATAAGACGAAAATTTTATCACACAATCATTCAGAATTCACTCATCATGCTAACCAAAGACCATTTCACTTGCATTAGCTCAAATGACCAATATATCTCAACTGAAGACATTAACTTTGATTAACTTACTTGAGAAAAGAGATCTATCATACCAATTGAAATTCAAAATTTTCACCACTTATGCCTTTTCCGATGTCAAATCCTTACACGTAAATTAGAGAAATCCCAAGATACGATACTATGTCGGAAGAACGAAAACAAACTCTTAAGGAAATATGAAAGACCGTAATAATTCCTCAGAGAGATAAAATCCAAAAGAAAACATCATTTCATCCCACTAGAATCAAATGCAACAATTAATGGAAACAGAATATAGCATCATTTGTATTTTCTCTTAAGTTCCCAACAAACTGAATATAACTGAATACCAGAGAGAAGTAGAGCAAAATAGATTATAACTAGGTCAGACTGACAATGCTTTCGTGTGACATTTAGATCAGATAGCATTCTCATATAACAAGAATTTCATCAGAAGATAAGTAGTTACTATAACACTTTCGAGAATAATGATATTTTAGAATATATCAAGAGAGGCAGTCATCATTTGTTCACTGTAATTACCATGCTCAGACATCTCATATTACAAATATTATTCCTCTAACTATTTCTGTCATCACAAATCCCATATTATTCCTTTCATTAAAGAAGATCAGTTCTATGAAGGTCACAATCATTACATTCTCTTAACCTCGTACCTGAGCAATTCGATTTACCAAAGTGAATTTATTCTCTACCTGTGATAGTGCATAATTCATATAATCTTTATGTCAACCTGATACCTTTCTAGCTCTAACTTTACTTATCATCTCACTCTCAATCTCTAATCATTTTTATAGATATTTCTCCACTTGTGAGTTTATTCAATGCAAATCTCATGAAATTCCATTACAGAACACCACTCTGGTAAGGGGGTGAGGTCGTAGGGCCTCTGACTCGACTCTCATATACATACACATGTGACACAATTTTCATCATCATAGCAACATCATCAAATCATATCATTCATTTCAGACAAACTAACTTTCATATTCGTTTTATGCCAACTTTCTAGTTATTGCATTTAAACAAGTACACTTATGCATGCACTCTATGAATTCTGAGTAACTTTACTTATCCCATTCACTTAATCAAACAAGTTATGTACATAACATCATACGAGAGCCAACAAACATGGATAAATATATTCCAATTTATACTTTCATTTCGCACATCATCGTATGCATATCATTACAAACATGTAAATCAATCCAAGCAATTTAACACTTATACTCAGACTATGTAAACTTGCCAGCCATATTTATTCCATCGATATTTTTGATAAGTTATCTAAACACATACTTTTGCCCGAGTAAATTGGCCATATATATCATAGAATCATCAACTAAACATAATTAAACTCATTACAATATAGTCCTTTATCTCATTTCAAGGAACCATTGCAATCCATCAAAATTTTAATGTCCAATCGGAACAATGTCATTTTATCCGTAGCATGATATTATGAATCTTGTTCGTACCTTTCCGAGTTCAACTCATCACCATGGCACTTCATTCAAATACTTTGGTATTACTATCAACATGGTTGGGTATAGCTTGTTTGGAGAGTATCTTTGTCTAAGCAAGATAGTTCTCGTTCGCGTCAAGAGACATCACACTATCACAGATCTGTGGAATGTATAGCTAGGCTCTTACACGTGCTAGGTTAGTCTGAGAATCGACTAAACCTTAGCTTTGATACCACTAAATGTAACACCCCTTACTCGTATCTGATGTCAGGATAGGGTTCGAGGAGTTACTAGACTTAAACGTGTAACACCCTAAACCCAGCTAGACGTTATGGCCGAATCTGTAGTGTCACATTGGAGTGAGTTTAGAAAAATAAAGTTCTATTAGAAAAGCCCATTTGTGTTAAATCCTCGTTTGTGATCTTTATGGGAAGCTAACGTATTTTATTCATTTGTTACATTACAGGTTTGTTTAGCAAAATCATGTATCATACTAAATCGTTATTAAGCTTTAAAACCTTGTTCATTGTGAAAGCTTTAAAACAAGTTACTTAGTGTGATAGTTGAAAATCATTTACCCTTTTAACAACTTGAGTCCTTCTGCTAACAGATATAAGTCAATTTAAATAAATTCCCAAATAAAAATAAAACTTTAAGCGGCCTTATTACATAAAATTTACCCAAATAAAACTACTTTTACTAAAAATCAAGATGAAAACATAAACAGTGGTGTGGCCATCTCTGAGTTCCTTGCAGCACTGACTCGCCTAAGGATTACCTGCACAGATAAGCCAAAAAAGGTAAGTTTATGAAAACTCAGTGTGTAATCCCTATTTATCAAACAGTCAAACATACAGTGTCGAACAGTTTAGGCCTAAGCCCATATTAGTAGCAATATCAGTGTGGGCCTTAGCCCATTACAGTAACAGTATCAGTGTGGGCCTTAGCCCAATTCAGTATAGTATCAGAAATGCATACAGAGATCCTACCCATCCATCCTCTACACTCTACTCCGTCTAGCCCTACACTCCATGTGGGGATAAAATCGACCCACCTATCCCTACACTCTAGAATTTAACACCGGTTGCGGTACTAACAGTATTTACAGCAAAGCTGCCAATATTCGGCTTATAGCCTTTCAGTACACTTCCTCCAATATCATATATCCTACCCCATACAATGCAACATAATATAAATGTATATACAATAAAAATGGCATGCTCAAACAGTAATACATCACATAGGGGTATATCCGTCATTTACCTCATAGGGGTATAACAGTCATATCATAAATTAGGGTCTAGGTATACTTACCGACCCAACAGTAGTCTACAGTCGCTCGGGTGACCCGTGCAACCTTAACAGTTAAACAGCAAAAATGGGCCCAATCCCATAACACGACCCATGTGGGTCCACACGCCCGTATGGCCCAATAAGCCCAAATAATGGCCTTGGCTGTGCGAACTACACAGCCTAACCCAATAATCTCCACATATCAGTGCAGTTTTACCCGTACGGGGCTCGCAAGCCTGTGAGGCCTACACGACCCATTTCGGCCCATTGTAGCCAAATTCGGCCTAAGCCTATGAAACTGTTCGTGGGGCCTTTACAATCAAACGCCAACGTTTGTGCGTTCCACTCACCACACGAGTGAGCGCACGCTCATGTAGTGTCAACTGTCGAACATTTCTGGCTTTTGCCGACTTATTCTAAAAGCAGTGTGATTACACACCTTATGTGATTGAAGTTAATCCACATCCTGAATACTTCCTCTATCTGAAAAAAAAATTAGTTTGAAACCTAATCAGTTACTTAATCCAAATATCAAAGGAACTTAATGGAGTTCCAAAACGATTATCGACTTCTTACCCCAAATAATAGTAATCGCACTTTTGGCTTCCAAAAAAGAATATCAACCGACTTCAATTACTACCTACACCAAAGTCACCCCTTTTTTTATTAGAGTTATACTTAAAGCACCACACTTTCTCAATTATACCCACTTACCAATAACGACAAAAGGGATTGTAGGCCTATGACGTATTGAACAAGAACGTAAATAAAGATTAACCTGCAAGAATAACACATGAAAAGGAGATAATCGGTGTTAAAGGAAAAGAAAGAAAGAGATGATGTTATAAAAGGGAGAACCGAAACAGGGGGAAAGAAGAGACTGAGACAAAGATTCACCTACCAATATTCAGCCAAAGTAGATAGTTGAGGGAAAGGAGAAAGAGTCGTGTAACTAAACTCAATAGATCCGAGATCACTTGCCAAAATCGAAAGTGAGACAAAAAGATGGAGGAGTTCTACCAAGGAAGAAAAGTGAGAAGAGAAAATAAGGTTCACGAGAAAGGAAGGGGGAAGAGTAGACGGCCAATCTTTAGAGAGGGGAGAAGAAAAATGTTACCAATTGTGAAAAGAAAGGAAAGTGCCTATTCGAAAAAGGTAAAGAACAACCACATAAGAAAATCGAGCGCAGAACTCAACCCTAAAAAGAGAGAAAATAGCTATTCAAAATTGAGAGAATGCCCCAAAATGCGATATTAGACTTAGGAAAGAATAGAACTGGAAACACCACCCTCAGTCAATAGCACAAAGCCAAAAATGCATAGAGGCAGAGTCCCCAAACGACACACCCTCCTCACTCCCTTCAAACTCTCCTAATTTCTCTCCCTATATCACTCCTAAGATTTCTCAAACACATCCCACCTAACCATATCCCAACCAACCGAAATTCTCTCCAACACACACCTAGAATTCGGCCACAACTTCCTCCACCATACAAGCATTCAATTTCAGTTAAACAACAACACCTTCCAACGTTAATAGCAAAATAAAAAGCTCCTCTTGCGCTACCAAGCCTCAAACCCCAAACCCTCTAAAACACTCCGCACGCCTTATTCCCTAGAGCAACAGGCATTTCATGACACACCCTAACCACATTTATTTAAGAAGCTCACTAATAGAAGACAGGGTTTATTCAAGCAAAAATCAAAATTTTGCACACTCCCAGACTTGAACTCAGGACCTCTCCCACACTCCTGAGGACATTCAACCACTAAAGCAAACATACATTTATGCAACACAACACAACAAAATAAACACCTAAATTTTGGGGGGTTACAACTCTACCCCCTAAAAGAAAATTTCAGCCTCGAAATTTACCTGATCAAAACAGATGGGGTATTATTGTCGCATTGCCTCCTCGGGTTCCCACGTGGCTTCTTCGGAGCTGTGATTATACCAAAGTACCTTAACCAGTGGAACCGACTTCCTCCTCAGAACTTTCACATCGCGGTCTAAAATCTGAACCGGCTCTTCCTCAAAGATCAGATCTGGCCTGACCTCAATCTCTTCAGTTGAGACGATCTATGCAGGATCAGAGTGATACCGCCTCAATATAGAGACGTGGAACACGTCATGAATTCGGTCCAACTTTGGGGGTGACTCAAGCTGATAGGCAACCGGTCCTACACATTTTCGTATACGGTAAAGCCCAATGAACCTAGGGCTTAATTTGCCCTTCCAACCAAACCTCAGTATCTTCTTCCATGGTGAGACCTTAAGAAACACCAAGTCCCCCACAGAATACTCAATCTCCTTACACTTTAGATCCACATAAGATTTCTACCTATCAGACGCCGCCTTCAGACGATTCTGAATCAATCTAACTTCTTCCTCAGTATCAGAAATTAATTTAGGACCCAGAACACGCCACTCGCCTAACTCAATCCAACATGAAGCAGAATGACACCTACAACCATACAATGCCTCGTAAGGTGCCATCTGTATGCTAGACTGGTAGCTATTGTTGTATGCAAACTCCACCAACGGCAAATAATCCTCCCAACTACCTCGAAAGTCAATCACACAACTCCTTAACATGTCTTCTAGTATCTGAATCACCCTCTTTGATTGACCGTCTATCTGAGGATGGAATGCAGTACTGAAGTCCAATCTTGTACCCAGTGCTTCATGTAATTTCTTCCAGAATCGGGATGTGAAGTGAGGATCTCTATCGAATATGATGGAAACTGGTACCTAATGCAGTCTCACAATTTTAGACACATACAGCTTAGCCAACTTCTGCAATGAGTAATCAATATGAACAAGTATAAAATGGGCAGACTTGGTCAATTGATCCACGATGACCCATACCAAATCCTTCTTAGAAGGTGTTAGGGGTAGCCCACTAACAAAATCCATAGTTGCTCTCTCCCACTTCCAAAGCGGAATCTTAACTAGCTAAAGCAACCCTAAAGGCAACTGATGCTCCGCCTTAACCTGCTGGCAAGTCAGACACTTACTCACAAAATCAGTAACTTCATGCTTAAGTCCTAGCCACCAATATAACTTCTGAAGATCTCGATACATCTTATTCTCACCAGGATGCATGGCGTAAGGACTACTATGCGCCTCTTGCAGTATAGACTGCCTCAAATCCGTATCTTTCAGTACACAGACTCTCCCACGAAAACAAAGTACCCTTTCACTAGTCAGCCTAAAATCTGAAGTTTCCACATTCTCTATCTGCTGGAAACGAGGACCCAGTGACTCATCCTCCAACTGCTTACTTTTAATCTGTTCAATCCACCTCAGTTTAACTTGAAGTTTGGCCAGCAAACTACCATTGTCAAATAAACTGAGACGAGCAAACATCACCCTCAAATCAGTAACAGCCCTACAGCTCAATGCATCGGCTACCACATTAGCCTTACTATGATGGTATTCAATCGAACAGTCATAATCTTTAAGCAGCTCAATCCACCTACGCTGCCTAAGGTTTAGCTCCTTCTAGGTAAGGAGATACTTGAGGCTCTTGTGATCGTGTAAATGATACACTTCTCACTATACAGGTAATGCCTCCAAATCTTTAGTGTGAATACCCCGCAACCAACTCCAAACCATGAGTCGGGTAGTTTGCTTCATGTGTCTTAAGCTGGTGAGACGCATATGCTACCACCTTACTCTTCTACATTAGCACACATCCTAAGCCAACATGTGATGCATCACTATAGGCAGTGAATTCCTTCCCAAATTCTAGCTGTATCAAGACAAGGGCCTCAGTCAGAACTTTTTTAAAATTCTCCAAAACTTTCCTATTGCTTATCAGTCTAGTTAAACGGTACTCCTTTACGCAACAACTTAGTCAGAGGTGCAGCAATCAACAAAAACCCCTAACAAACCATCTATAATACCCTGCCAAACCTAGAAAACTTTGAATCTTAGATACGGACTTAGGCTGCTTCCAATCCAGAATAGCTTTAATTTTTTGAGGATCAACCCTAATACTCTCAGCAGATACCACATGACCCAGAAAAGTTACCTCACGTAGCCAGAATTCACATTTGCTGAATTTAGCATACAATTATTTCTCCCTCAAAATTTGTAGAACAATCCAAAGGTGTTCATTATGTTCCTCCTCAGTCCTCGAATACACCAGAATATCATCTATAAACACCAGTACAAATCAGTCCAGATAGGGCTGGAACACTTGGTTCATCAGATCCATAAAAGCCATTGGTGCATTTGTCAGTCCAATGGCATCACTAAGAGCTTATAGTGACCATAACGAGTCCTAAATAATGTCTTGTAAACATCAATCTCCTTGACCCTCAATTGATGGTACCCCAATCGAAGATCAATCTCATAGAAGACTGAAGCTCTTCGAAATTGATCGAATAAATCATCTATCCTTGATAGAGGGTACTTATTCTTAATGGTCAATTTATTCAGTTGTTGATAATCAATGCACATACGCATGGTTCCATCCTTCTTTTTCACAAACAAAATTGGTGTTCCCCACGGAGACACACTAGGGCAGATGAACCCTCGATCCAATAACTCTCGAATCTGAGCCTTAAGATCCACAAGCTCCTTCTGTGCCATTCTATAAGGGGCGATAGACACCAAAGCTATGCCAGGTAAGAGTTCTATCCTGAACTCAACTTCACAGTTAGGAGGTAACCCCTGTAGCTCATCAGGAAAAATATTTGGGAAATCCCTAACTGTTCTAATATCTCTGATAGCCGAAACCTCAGAACCAGAGACACTGACATAGGCTAAATACGCCTCACAACCCTTACGAACAAACTTCTCAGATCTAAGTACAGAGATCACATTCGAAAGATAATTTCGCCGCTCCCCAATCACAACTACCTTGTCACCCTCAGTAGTTTTCAGTACCACCCTTTTAGCAGCACAATCTAAATTTGTCTGATGCTTAACCAGCCAATCCATACCCAGTATCAAGTCAAATTCTCCAAATGGGAGGTCCATTAAATCTGTCAAAAAGATCCTTCCTTGAACTTCCAAAGGTATCTCCTTAAACAGTTTATTCACTCTCACTGACTGCCCTAATGGACTTAACACAGTAACCTCACTCGTAGTGTTTTCACACACCACACCCAAAGTCTCAGACATAGTGCATGCTATATAAGAGTGCATGACCCAACATCAATCAATGCAGCGTAAGGTACATGATGAATAAAGAACGTACCCGTAATCACATCTAGGGTGTCTCCGTCCTCTCGGTGACGGGCAACATAAACCAATGCTGGCTGCCTCACCTCAGTATAACCAGCACCTATGGCCTGACCACGACCTCTCGATGTCTGTTGAAAGCCCCTCTGCGACTGAACAGTATCCATACCAGTAGCTTGCATCTGATCGAGCCTCCGTGGACAATCTCTGATACGGTGCTCTATAGATCCGCACCTCAAACATGCCCCTAACCTCTTCCAGCACTCACTCTGGTGGTGTTTCCCACAATCAACACAAGGCTGCGGTCTAGTAACAGTAGTAGGGGCCCCAACTCTGGCTGGCCTATCTTAGGCCCCATAGCTAAACCTGAGGGCTTTCAAACCCTCTTATTCCTTTATTTATCCTTCTCACAGTTCTGGCATTCAACGCGATTTACATCCTCGGCGATCTTCGCCTTCTTTATTAACACAGAAAAATCTCGCTCCCTCTGTAGAGCTATCAGAACCTGCAGATTATCTCTGAGCCCGTCCTCGAAATGAACATAGCATTCATATTCAGTTGCCACTATCCCACGTGCGTAGCGGCTAAGTCGCAGAAACTCAGACTCATATTTAGCTACCGACTTATCCCCTTGGGTCAGATTTAAGAACTCTTTCCTCTAGGCATCTACATAACTAGCGCCTACATATTTCCCTTGAAATGTATTCTTGAAAAACTCCCAAGTCAACCAGTCGGGCTGAGTACCCTCCTTCACTGTAATCCACCACTGATAGGCTTTATCTCATAACAACGACACTGCAACCTTCAGTTTTAGCTCTAGGGTGTAGTCGAGGTCATCCATGATCCTCTCCGTGGTCTCCATCCAATATTCAGCCACATTAGGGACAACCCCAGTGATACCCCTAAAAATCTCAGCCCCATTAAACCTGAGTTGCTTCGTTACCGACCCACGACCCATAGTACTAATATTAGGCCTAACAACCCTTTCCAAAATTTGCAACATAGCTTGGGATAGTGCGTCATCCCCAACTGCATGAACATGTGACACAGTTTCAGTTACAGGTGAAGCCGGTGCTTCCCTAGCTTCATTGTTAGGCATATAACCTGATGCCGAAGACCAGCCCGAGCACCTCCACGGCCTCTGCCGTGACCACTTATACCCCTTCCACGAGTACCTCTGGTACTCATTACCGATTTGTGTATTATATGTATTAACAGTATTATGTATCAGTTTTACAGTTCTAGTCTTTATTACAGAATATTTTATGGAAAATATTATCAGTAATCCAGGGTTTTGTTTTCGCAGATCGTAGTTTTACTACAGTTTTAAGTTACCCTAATAAAGGTTTCAGTACAGTCTATTGTCTACAGTAATCTCAGTATCTCAATTAAATCAAACAGTAGTTTTAGAAAACTTATAGGACCGGCGCCGGAGACTCGGTAGACCACACATTCAGAAACACACGTCAAAAAATACTTTCCCACTATTTGAAACAATTATTTTAAAAAATTTACGTTTTCAGAAAAACCCAAATCCCCAGTCGAGTTTTGCAACCTGGCTCTAATACCACTAACTGTAACACCCCAAACCTGACCTAGACGTTATGGCCGAATCTGTGGTGTCACATTGGAGTGAGTTTAGAAAAATGAAGTTCTATTAGAAAAGCCCATTTGTGTTAAACCCTCGTTTTTGACCTTTATGGGAAGCTAACGTATTTTATTCATTTGTTACATTATAGGTTTGTTTAGAAAAATCATGTATTATACTAAATCGTTATTAAGCTTTAAAACCTTGTTCGTTGCGAAAGCTTTAAAACAACTTACTACACAGTCTGACCTAATAATCTCCACATATCCGTGCAGTTTTACCACTGCGGGGCTCGCAAGCCCGTGAGTCCCACACGACCCATTTTGGCCCATCGTAGCCAAATTCAGCCTAAGCCCATGAAACCATTTGTGGGGCCTCTATAATCAAACGCAAATGTTTGTGCATTCCACTCACCACACGAGCGAGCGCATGCTCGTGTAATGTTAACCATCGAACATTTCTGGCTTTTGCTGACCTATGCTAAAAGCAGTGATTACACACCTTATATGATTGAAGTTAACCCACGTCCCGAATACTTCCTCTATCTGAAGAAAAAAAATCAGTATGAAACCTAATTAGTTACTTAATCCAAATATCAAAGGAACTTAATGGAGTTCCAAAACGATTATCGACTTCTTACCCCAAATATTAGTAATTGCACTTTCGGCTTCTAGAAAAGAATATCAACCAACTTCAATTACTACCTACACCAAAGTCACCCTTTTTTATTATACTTGAAGCACCACACTTTTTCAATTATACCCACTTACTAATAACGACAAAGGGGATTGTAGGCCTAAGACCTATTGAACAAGAATGTAAATAAAGATTAATCTACAAGAATAACACATGAAAGGGGGTAATCGGTGTTAAGGGAAAAGAGAGAAAGAGATGATGTTATAAAAGAGAGAACTAAAATAGAGGGGAAGAAGAAAGTGAGACAGAGATTCACCTACCAATATTCGGCCAAAGTAGACAGTTGAGGGAGAGGAGAAAGAGTCGTGTAACTAAACCCAACAGATCTGAGATCACTTGCCAAAACCGAAAGTGAGAAAAAAAGGTGGAGGAGTTCGGCCAAGGAAGCAAAGTGAGAAGAGAAAATAAGGTTTGCGAGAAAGGAAGGGGGAAGAGTAGTCGGCCAATCTTTAGAGAGAGAAGAAGAAAAATGTTACCAATTGTGAAAAGCAAGAAAAGTGCCTATTCGACAAAGGTAAAGAACAACCACACAAGAAAATCGAGCGCAAAAATTCAACCCCCAAAAGAGAGAAAATAGCTATTCAAAATTGAGAGAATGTCCAAAAATGTGATATTAGACTTAGGAAAGAATAGAACCGAAAACACCACCCTCAGTCAATAGCACAAAGCCAAAAATGCATAGAGGCAGAGTCCCCAAACGACACACCCCCTCACTCCCTTCAAACTCTCCTAATTTTTCTCCCCATATCACTCCTGTGATTTCTTAAACACATCCTACCTAACCATATCCTAACCATTTCGTGACACACCCTAACCACATTTATTTTTGAAGCTCACTAACAGAAGAAAGGGTTTATTCAAGCAAAAATCAAAATTTTGCACACGCCCAGACTTGAACTCAGGACCTCTCTTACATTCCTTAGGACATTCAACCACTGAAGCAAGCACACATTTATGCAACACAAGAACTTCAAAGAAATCCTACACGGAGTATTCTTCCCGATGCAATTATCGTGATTCATTTATCGTAATTCATTTGTAAATAAGTTTTCTTCTTTCAAGCCAAATTACCACCTTGATTCTTTTGTAACATCATGTAAAAGAAAAGAGAGAAAAGAGGCAAGTAAAAGAGAAAATGAAAGGATTTTGAAAGAGTTCGAAAAAGCATTTAAAAAAGCCATTGAAAAACAAAAAGAAAAAGAAAAAGAAAATGAGATTGAGATTGAGATTGAAAAAGAAATTGAAAAAGAGTTTGAGAGTGAAAAAAGAGTGGAAAAAGAAATTGAGATAAAAGAAAGAGTGGAAGAAGTGAGCGATCTCGAAGAAAACCAATCGAGTGAAAAATAAAGTGAGCAAGCAAGGATTGTTTCCACTAACTCACCTGTTCGATCTTCTTGTGATGTAACTTTTCAGGTTCCTAAAGTCTTGTACAACCAATTCCAGCGTCACTACCTTCCAAACGAGAGATGTTTTCAGTTATTTGAGAAAGGTAAGTACGCAAATGACGACTACCCACTTGTGATTGAAGGTAAGAAAGGTAAGGATTCCATGTTTATCGAATCAAGGTCGTCCGATTTAAAAATTTCTCATAAAGATTTTGATAGGTCAATTTCTGACATGCCTCCATCATTTGATTTGATTAGTCCTTGTTCATCTCTTGATGACCCTGCTTCGAAAAGTACCGTGAAAATTTTGTCTTGTGAAATGTTTGATCCTTCTATTGGATTGGCCCACCCTAATAGAATTTTAGATGTGTTTGATAAAAGCTTTGCACATACAAATTTTGGTTATGTAAACTTTTTGAACTCATGTGTTAAATATGTCTGTTTAAACATGCCTATTCATTTGGTTTGTGATAGATTTGAATCTTTGAATAGTTGTATGCTCACCATGTCTTTGTTTGACATATATGTTAAAAAGGCTTTCGCATGCAATGTTCAAACTGTTTGATTTTGGCCTTCAAGATAAACTTTGAATTTTTATATGAGATTCCCATATCTTGATCTGCTTGGTTTTGTCAACTCTATATGCTTGCTTGATCGAGTAGAATTTAAGTCCTGTAGTGAGTTGATTACATCATTTTGTAACATGTTGTAGACATTGGAAATTAATCAAAAAATGTTTCATGTTGGAACAAATGATCAAGTTCGTGTGTTCAAACCTGGTATTTGTTACTTTGATTCGTTTTATAGAAACTTCAAGCAACTTTCTTGTTGTGCATCTTATTTAAGTTTGTTTGATATTCGTACTTTAATTAAGGCAATAAAACTTAATGACTTTGGTTTCAATGTTGTTTTGAACCTTAATCATTTTACTTGGCCACATTTGAAATGCTTGTTTGATTTTGAAAAGGTAAGGTCGACATATGTATATGGACTTGAATTGAATTTCGAACATGATTTAATTTTTTCTAAGTCCATCATTTCTGTAGATACTAATCTTTTTCGTTATTGTGAATGAAACCCTTTGAGAAGCACAAGCTACCTTGGTGTTTCATAACCCATCCTATTCGATCAAGATAAGAGGTTTGATTTACATTACATTTTCGAGGAGAGAAGATTTGTTCTGATTGAAAAAGGTAAAACTATTGATAAGATTTCCTCTCTTAAAGGCTGTCAAGGTAAAGTCTCTGAAAATTTTCAAATACCTTTGCTTCATTCAAATGAAGATGAAAATTTTGTTGATTGGATGTTTGGAAATTATTTGAATCATGATGTGTTTGATTGTAGTTTTTGGCCTAGTATTGATTCATTTGTGTTGGATTGTGACAATGGACATAATGTTAACACAAATCATGATAATAAGCAAATGATTGAAAGATGTTGGCCATGGTACACTTTTCGTGTACAATCATATGAATTTCTATTTTTCAATAAACATATTGAAAAGTTTTGGATGTGGATTAGTATGCTTAACTTTTTGCAAATATTCATGACTAAGTACCCTTTTATCCAATTGAATCCACATGTTTGCATTGATGGACTAATGAAACTTTTCAATAAATTGAAGTATGTTTGCTTTGCCCAATTGAGATTATTACCATGTGATCTTTGGACTACATTCTATAAGAGCTATTTGGATTTGAATGCTTTGCACTTGTCATTGTCAAAATTGGTAAGTCATTTTGGCAAGATTCTGTCTTTTGCTTAGCATTTGGCTTAACTTTAGGTTTTTGTTATCTTAACCCTCTGTTACTTATCTATGATGGTGAAATGCTTACTTGTCCATTGGTAAACCATTTTTAGGTTTGTGTGATATCTTTCATCCCGTTTGATCGAGAAAAGCCGAACGAGAGGAAATATTTTCCAATAGATGAACAGCCCGACTTGAGGACAAGTCGCCTAAAAGAGGGGGGAATGATGCGAGCGTGCCCAGCGAACCCCGTCAGTCAAGTCTCCTTAGTCGAGCCTTGCATTACTGGCAAGCTGATCTCAGTTTGTTTCTAGCTCCACGAGCTCTGTCCAGTGTTTAATTAATAAGTGTTTTTGTTGAACTTTATTTAATAAGTGTTGCTCTTAATTAATCTAGTTACTAGGATTATTTATTGATGCGTGAGTTAAGTTTATTTAATGATGCTTCTTTAATTAACTAGTTGCTGGAATAATTGATGCATAGATCCTTTACCTAAGTTAAGTATTAATGTGTGTTATGTTTAATAAGTGTTTACATGTGTTTAATAAGCTCATTTTAATGTGTTTATTGTAGGAGTCTTTTCAAGTCATAACCGTTTACATTACAAGGGTCATTACACATTAAAAAAGTGACTTTTTAAGTCATTTTCGGTTACAAATGAAGTGGCTGTTACAAGGGATGTTTTATACATTAATTAAAGAGTTTTAAAGAGCATTTTATCATCCAAATTAATCTTGGCAGTAACCTTTCCACTACCAGCTGTTTTTGCCATTTCAAAGGTTATTTCAAGCATTCAAACATCATTAAGAAGTTGATTAAGAAGATGGTGTCCATTCAGCTGACCAAGGGCTAACTCAAGAGTCATTTTTCAAGCACTTAAAGTCATTCATTCAGATGAATTAAAGTGAATTCAAGGATGGAGTTCTTTGGCTCAAGAATGTGAAAAGACTTGAGTTAAATTTCAGCTTTTAATTGGCACATTAAGTTGAATGTTTGTGACCATTCAGCTAGCCTATTTTAGCACTATAAATAGTTGAAATCAGCCTTTGTAAAGGGATATTTTTGCTTAGTTTAAAACACTATTAAACTTATATGCAATTTTTGAGATTTCTTCCTTTCATATTTCGTTGAAGAACTCGTTGGCTTATCTAGGTCACTAGTGGCGTCAACCTGCTTTCTTCTTTATCCTGAACTTATCACTATCAAATAGTGCAACGTTCACCCTTATACCAAGGTTCCTACTTTGCTAAGTAGTAGGTCGAGGTTATCCTATTCTCCATCCGACCACTTTGAAAAATTATAAGCATTTGGGTCAATATTTTCTAATATTGGTTCGTGTTTGTTTTTGAGATCATTTTCATTCCATTCTATTCCATACTTTCGTTTTATCATAATTGAACCATCAATTCACTTCACATTTGTTGTTTGTTATCCAATCACTATATTTATCTCCATCTTTTATTATTTTTCTATAACCGAACCTACATAAACTTTATATCTATAAACCCCTCTTTGAACCCTTTTTACATAGCTTCTGCTATTATTCACTTAAAACATCCTTTGAACATATCGAATGATACTTCTTCGTAGACGATCAGGAAAACTCGCATACGACTCGACTCACCCCGAGGTGGATCGTATCATAACTCTTGCCATGTGGAAATTGAATTTGGTGGCAATGAGTTCAACCAGGCTTGAGCTCTGCCCCTTAGTGAATATGGGAATAGCTTCAATTGTAATGCATATTTGGGTACTTCAACTAACTTGAAAGAATCGCTCACCTCCATAAACAAGCTTAAGTGAAGATGAGGATCTTCGGTAGGCATTCCACTGAATCGGCCCACTGTCTGAAGCATCTAGAACATGATTGGCTTTAGATCAAATTGTTGTGGCTCGATTTCGGGTCTCCTAATACCCGGATTAAGATCATGAACACTGGCACGACATACTGTCTTAGAGCTCTATCCTTATCATCAGCAACAAGGATAGGATTTTGAGCAGGGTTTGCTCCGTTTCCTTGACTCAAATTCTCAAGGTTCATCTCTTCAGTCCTTCTCTGGCTTGCTTGTCTTCTTCGCTGTCAAAAATTTCGTTCAATTTCAAGGCTTACAGGGAGTAAATTTATAATTTGATTAATGCTCATAAACACCTGAAATAATCACAAAAAATAAATTAAGTTAAAATTGAAAAGAAAAATAAACCAAAATGTAAAACTAAGAAATTCACAAATAATGACGTTTTAAAACAGTCCTCGACAACGGCGCCAAAAACTTGGAACGATGGAAATGTGCAAGTGTACACAATCGCAACAAGTAATAAAGTGACAAGTAAATGTCGAGTTATCGTACCCACAAGGACTGTGAAAAGAATTATTTATGAATGCAATTTTAAAAGCAAATTGGTGAAGAAAAATATTTTGATTTGAGGAGGTGACTAAAAACTAGGATTTTAACTAAGTACAATAAATAAAAATAAAATAAAAGTTCCAATGCACGATTTCAAAAGATGATTTTAATTAAGATGACATAATTGTGTTAGATTAATTACATTTTTTAACTTAGAATTATTAAACTCATGTTTATGTTGTTACGAATAAATTCACGGCAACTGAGTAATTTGCTAACTTATGAACATTCTTACTCACCAAAAATTCATTTATCTGTTCACTATATATCTATGTCAATTCAACCGATTAAACAAATTTTAATAAGCAAATGTGTTAATGCACATCCATACTTATGAAATTAAAATAATCTCTTGCACATATCTCTTTGCCAATTCAAAAAATTAATTCAATCTCATAAGCACATAAAAGATTACATGAGGTAAAAATTTATTTCTACCTTAAAACAATTTAATCACAATAATCTTGCAAGTTATGCAAGGCTAATGTATCGTCAGATACCGTTGCTAATTTAACCCTCAGCTACTTTAGATGATAAGACATGCACTGATTAAGTATTGTGTAAATTAATTACAATTTTAATCCATTTAAATAATTAATTCACTAGCTACCTTACAATTGTAATATAAGAATAACTTAGTCATGGTTTTACTTAATCAAACATCTTACCGAGGCCTATAACAACACAAACACAATTTTAATAAATTAAGTAGACGAAATGTAATCAAGCTAACATGAATTAAATTTAAGCCATATTAATTAAATTAAACATATCAACATCAAAAATATTCATAAACATGTTCATAACAACAACAATAAAATTAAAAGGATAAGGAACAAGAATCAAACCTGGTGTTTCTATGAGGCTTGACTAGTATGCTCCGCTCCTCCTTCTATGTTTGTTTTTATTGAACCGACTCTTCTACGAACACTTAAATGCTGCTCCAAATGGTGGTTTAAGGACTCTTTTCCAAGAGGTGAAATCAGCAAAGGATTAGGGGAAGAAAATGAAGAACAATGGAAGGGAATGAAGAGAGAAAAGTGAGAGAGATGTGAAGAAATGAATGGGTGTGAGATGTGTTTGAAGTGAGCAGAAAATGGGGGTATTTATAGGTTGATATGGCTGCTAAAAATCAGCACTCATAGAATCCCCCCATGGCCAGCCACACATGTGGCAAGTTTGAAGAATTCAAACTTGCTATTTTAACGTAGGGCAAATTTAGAAAGGCACAAATAGTGGAGGGGTTTTGAATGCAATTTGAAGGAGTCTTCAAGGGCTATTTTTCAAGTTAAATAATAAGCCAAGCAAGCTTATTATGTCAGCATGTGGGAGGGTTTTGAGCTGCGCAATGTTCGATTGGATCGGTTTTCCCGGTTTAGCTTAACTGGGCAATTTTTCATAATTAATTAATAATAATTTATTTAACCAAAATTAAATTGGATTAAAATTAAAAATAATTACATTATGAATTAATACACATAATTTGGACAGTCTTAGGTAGAAAAATTAATTCGGCTTGATGCTTCAAAATTGCTTTTCGATTTTATGCTTCTAGTAGTGTCTGCTGAGCCATTTTTCGCCCTTTGTGCGAATCTATCGAAAATGATCAAAATTAATCAAAATTTATTATAAAATTAAGTAAAATTCAACATGTTAATTTCATAATATTTAAATATTTTTCGACAAGAATTTTACCGAAACTGCATGAATTTGAGTTAAAAAAGGCATGAAAAAGTGTGTATATTTTTGTGTTTCCAGTTACTGGGCCTAGCCTCATCACCTCTGTAGCACCACCTCCACGACCCTTTTGATTATGACTATTGCGATTAATTCTATCCTCATAGTGACTATTTTTAATTCTAAACATTATGGTGAAATGAAAGAAAGAGAGAAGATTAAAAGATTACTTGGAAAGGAAAAATTGAGAAGTTATCCGATAAAGGAATGGAAACAAGGCTTAGGCAATGAAATTGAAAAAGGTAAAAAAGGAAATTTAAGGATTCAAAAGGAAACTTAATCAGCAATAAATTTGGGAAGATGACTTTGCTCCTCGATTTAAATAGCCAAATGCCAAGAGAAGCTTGAGTTCAAATTTGAAATAGACTGTTTGAGTCCTTAAACCCACAACTAACACCTGTCTATTATGGGAAGGTTTTTTCATTAACCCCTTGGTATGTTAAAGTGGGAGTATTCACCAAAGTCAGATCTCTAGCGAGTACCCGTCAATCTGTATTTGGTAATAAGAATCTGCCATGTAGCATTATATTTGGCAATGATCTGGCACAAGGTGTAAGCCAGAGACTCTCCCAGGATTATAGTAAGGTTATCCTTATACAACTATCTACTACATAAGGAGTATAGACGGGTCCGCCAGTCAAGCGGAATGGGTTTAGGGTGAATCTATATATAAGTGATCAATGTTAAAGCATTAGGGAAAAGTAAAAGTGTCTACCTCTAAGTTAAGAAGGGAGTCATCAAAAGAAAGAGTAATTACCCAGAGTCCAGTTATAGGATTAGTCACGAGAGGAAATTTCGAAGAAAAAAATTTCTTTAAGGGTAGGAGAGTTATCACACCCGGTTTTTGTTTAACTCCCAAACTTTAGGAAATTTTGGGAGATAATTGAATAAAATAGTAAGCTAACGGGCTCTATTGGAAAACTTGAAAATTTTGTGGCATGTTGGTAATTAGTTAAGATCCAATTCTGCATCGGTTGGAATCAGCTAGTTCAATAGTGGGAGACAAAATGATTGTCGATGGATGGCTTAATTGAGGCTTGGTGGCCGTGCAAGAAGAGTTATACATATATGGGTAAGAAGCCTTATTTAGTATAGGAGAATTTTTCCCAGTTTTGTTTATATATTTGCCTTATTTAGCATAGGAGAATTCTTCTCAGTTTTGTTTATATATTTTCTCATCCGCATCATCTTCTTCGATTGCTTTGAAGAAGAGAAAGTGAATGAAAGTTTTGCATGGGGTGGTAATTGTGAGACTTGAGTCTTGAAAGTAAAGAATTCGGTAAGCTAGTAAGCTCCTAAGTCTCACTGTACTCGTAAATTAGAGGAAAAGAGAAGTAAGGATACTTGAAAAGCTTCTGTATAATAATGTATTCATGCATTTTTTGTTTGAACACTTTTGGTTTAACCAATATATATACGGTTGTTATGCTTAGCTTCTAGGACAAAGGAGGCTCTAAGGTTTGGAGAAGCTAAGTTGACAGGGACGAATGATGTAAGGTGAGTTTTTGTACTCTACTTTTAGGTGATGGATGATGTTGTGATACTTGTATGATCTACGTCTATGTTTGCTTTAAGTTTGTTTTAATCCGTGGATTTTGTATGAATAGGGTGAAAAAGTATGCCATGAATTCATAAAGTTGTGAAATTATCTGTATATTTGCAAGCATATTTTCTGGATGCTAATTGTGGTTGTGTATTGATGTAACACCCCAAACCCGGCCTGGACGTTATGGCCGAATCTGACGTGTCACACGTATTTAAAAAAAATCCATGTTTCGTTTTATTATCTAAAAATCGCCTAATGTTGGCTAACCAAAGTGAACGGAGGCTGGGCACCAGGTAGGTATCCGAAACAGATGAGGTGAGCCATGAGGGCTGCTTAAGTACCAAGCTCCCGAATGCATCCAATCCTAGACATGCCTACATCCATTGCCACACTTTTGGTAAACGAGTTGCAATCTCCTTTAAGTGGTTATCTTTGTTATACCAATTATGTGTGTCGTTGTGTTATTTTAAAAATAGGTTTCATTTTGAAAACACGTCCTAAGTCTAGCCCATTTTAATTATTATCACCAATTTAACCAAAATAATCCGTAAAAGAAAAGAAATAAAGATAAAGTTAAAATGGCCTTATTACAACCCAAAAATAGATGATAAATAAAGTAAACTTAGTAAAACCCATTACTTATTCAAAAGCCCAAAAGCGATCACCGTGGCCACTCTGAATCCCTCCGCTCCAAGTCCCCAAGTCAAGGCTCACTGTAAGATAAGAAAGAAAGGGGGTGAGTTTGGAAAACTCAAGATGCAACAAGCCCCTTTCGAGCCCAAAACAATATCACCATCGGGCCTAAGCCCAAATTTAATTACCACATTTACTGGGCCGAAGCCTTTTCATAATTCATATCGCAATACTGGGCCGAAGCCTTTTCATAATTCATATCGCAATACTGGGCCGAAGCCTTTTCATATCTCACATATCATAATACTAGGCCGTAGCCTTTTTATTATTCATGTTACTGGGCCAAGCCTTTTTCTCAGAAATGCAGATGGCCCATAGGCCCATTTCAATATCACATGTAATATTTATGCATGAATGCAAGCCCATTTGGGGAGACTACTCAACCCACCAACCGCTACTCTCCACCCGTACCAACCAAGCTCTCCATGTGGGAATAACTCAACCCACCCAACCAAACTCTCCATCGCAAATTGTCTTTATTATATAACCGGAGGCCTAGCCTCTTATAATAATCGGGCATAAGCCCTTTTAATAATCAGGGCATAAGCCCATTTCGTAAATCAAGCATAAGCCTTTTTAATAATCGGGCATAAGCCCATTTCGATGTGAATCGGGCATAAGCCCTTTTGCACTTCCTCCATCCATATATAAACCCAACCCAATGCATTTATGAATACATCATGTGCATATCATATATATCATGTGCATGTCATACATATCATGTGCATATCATACATATCATGTGCATGTCATATTAATCATGTATATCAAAATCCCATGTGTCAAATTCACAATTAAACCCTAGGGGTATAATGGTCCTTTTTACCTAGGGGCAAAATAGTCACTTACATATTATAAGGGTAATTCTGTAATTTTACAAAATATTAGGGTTTTCCATGTTCCTCATCAATTACTATAGCTCATAGGATCAAACAGTGAATCTGGGCCATTTTTCTTGATTGGCCCGAAAACCCACTGGGCCCTATCTCGGCCTCTCGAGGCCCAACTTACCAAATATGCCAAAAATCACGTTTTTCCCTTTTCCATCGTTTTCGTTCATCGACTCATCGACATCAAACCAATTAGTGAGCATTCGCTTGCTCACAAGTCCTCAATGCCGAATTTCAAAGATTTCTGGCTTTTCTCTATTTATCGCTTTAAGCTAGGAAAGAGGGTAAGCTACACACCTGTTTGGCGATATTCCTCCACGAGATCTCCTACACGATTTCTCCTATAAACCACCATTAATAAATCAACTTCCATTAATAACCCAAAACACCAACCAACTTATATTAATACCTACACATTCTGCCACCATCCAAAATAGCCTTAAAAACCTTACCTTGCCGATACTGATTGACTAGATCTAGCCACTCCAGAGATTCAACCGACTCAAGTCGTCACTACGCCTTGCTGCTCCTTCACTATAGAAATCATAAAATTATTAAAAGAAGAACCCCATAAAGTCTATACCCATATTCAGCCACCTCTCTAAACTAGAGGGGTTTCGACTTTTCTTAACCTCCATAATACCGAATTGATTTAAGCTACGAGCACTTACCAAAGTTCACCTACCCAAACGGTTCCAATCCCGTGTCAACTCCGATTCAATACAGTCTCAGCTTCAAAACACTAGCAAAAATCGCACCACAAGGATCCTAAAAATCGGCCACCAAGTTACCCAAGGATGCTGTGCTTTCGGCTTCTGGATCACTGAAGAAGAAGTGGTTATGAACCAAAAAGGGTGCTGACAAATGAGTTGAAAGGCTTCTGACATAACATGAATCGGCTAAAAGAAAAAAGAACAAGTGCATACCTCTATGGAGAAATCGACTTCCTTTGCCTACTTCGGGATTTGGCTTGTTGCTATTTGGTTAGCAATGAAAAGAATGATAGGATCATAATCGGCAAGAGAAAGAAAAGAGAAAAGGGGAAGAGATGAGAGAAAGAAAGAAAATAGAAAAGGAGAGAATTGTTCAGCTTTCTTAAAAAAAAAAAAAAGAAAAAAATGAACAAAAGAAATAAGATAAGATTAGAATAAAATAAAATCCTTTTCCAATTTTAATTCCTTCCTTATCTCCTTAATTCATGGCCAAAATCAAAGTTTGAATTTAATTTAAACTCTCCAGCAGCAGTCCACCGCTCAGCCGACTCCTCCTGCTGTTGGTCCTTCCCACGCGCGTATAGCAAAAAAAAGTTCCCTTTTGCGCATAACGCTGTTCGAACCTAGAACCTCCAGGTTGCCCAGCACGCTGCTAGCCACCGGGACAGGTCTCCTTCTTTGATATAATAGCCTCGCGTTTACATTTAAACCTTACCTGCTAACGTCCTGAGTTCTTTTAAAAATAAAACAGAACATACACGCGCCTGGACTCGAACCCGAGCCACCCTGGTACTCCTAACGCACTGCTGCCACTGCGCCACAAGCCTCTTAGTGGCATAACTCGGTCGCAACTATACTTAAACCTTACTTTAGTGCGATCTGGCTTGTTAAAATAAAAACAAGCCTTTGCGTGTGCCAACCCTCGAACCTAAGCACCATACCACACTCCCAGCGCCTCTGCCACTGGACCAAGCATCCCTTTTTTGTTACCTTTTAACCTCAACTTTATCTAACACTTCCCTGCGTCGTTCCCTGATATAAAGAAAAAAGAAAACTCTTTTGCACATGTTGGGAGTCAAACCCCAACTCTCCTTCCCACTACCAAGCATGCTTAGCCACTAGGCCAGGTTCTCCTTTATGCTAAAACTCAGCCCAATTTGTTAATAAGGCCTACTGCCCAGATTCCCTTAAGAGGCATAATTAAAACAATTTTTTTCCTAGATTTTAAACACCAAAACAATAATACTTTTATAATTAGATATATATATTTTCCTATGTAATAATACAGTAATTAATAATAAAAATTTTATAAATAAAAAATTTCAAATATCAATAATACAGTAAATAATAATAATTTCCATAAAAATTTAAAATATCTGTAATAATAAATATAGTAAAAATTTTCTAGTGGTAATTTAATTCAAAATGTTTTTCTTAAACGATAATATTTAAAACTTCTTAATTATTCAGGTTTTCTTCTATCCGAGTCCCAGATTCAAAACCCAATTCTTCTGGACCCAAATTCAGGATGTTACAATTGACGTAATGAAAAATGGCATATTGTATGGTAAATTAATAAGTACAATACCTTGCATGAAATGTGTTGTAACGCCCTGAATTTGGGCCTAGAAGTATTGGGCCTTGAGTATGGGTCAGCAAGGAGGTTGTATATAAGTATTTAATCGTGCAAGGAAATGAAACAATTAAATGTCTGCTCAAGTTGTTAAGGGTCTTGAGAGGAGTTGGAAAAGTCCTGGGTTCAAACCTGGGCTTTAGCAAAAGTTTTGGTTTTAAGTGAATAAAACCCTAGATGCTTGAATGAAGGCCTTTTAAATTATTGTGTTAAATAAATGACACAAGAAAGCCTGGGTTCAAGTCTTGGCTCTTGCAATTTATTTTAGTTTTTCTCTTAAGTGAATCTAGACGCTAGCACATATGTCTTATAGTTAATTATGGACGTTTTAATCACAAAAGGAGCCTGTGGTGTGGTGGCAAGGTGGCGTGTAAGGGAACCTTAAGGTCTGAGGTTCGAGCATGGCATAGTACAAATAAGGTATTTATTTTGTAATTGGGTTCGGCCAGTGGTTGAGTTATAGTGGAATTCTAATGGAGGAGGCTATTGAGGAGAGAATTGAGGAGTGATCTTAGGAGTGGATCATGGAGAGATAAGGGGAGGATTATGAGGAGAAAATCGTGGAGTGGTTCAAGGAGTGGGTAAATGGGAGTGATTGGCCGAAAGTATGATTCCTCTTTAGGCAAATTCGGTCAAAGCTCTAGGGATGCCAAAATTGTTAGTTTTATTTCCCATTTTCTTTGTTAGCCATTATTCTTTTGATCTTTTCCTCTTTTTTGGTTTGGGGTCTTGTTGGTAGTCGAATTGGGTGTGTTCATTCGGGATATTGGCCATTTGGTTTTGTTTTTCAGCAGCGTTTTGGTAGCCGACCTATTTTATTTTCTTCCTTTGGCCGATCCTGCTTGCACGGGTACTTGGTCTTGATTTTGTTTAGCCCTTTACTTTTCTCCCTATCTTTGTCGACTCCTCTATCTCGATAACATCTTCTTTCCCTCCTTCCATTTGATTACTTGAGTCGTTTATTGCTCAACTTTCTCCCTCTTCTTTAGGTGTTGGCTGGATCTCCTCTCCTTCTCAACTCAATTGGGTTTCATTGCTTGTTGTTTGCTTTATTCTTTTTAGGAGTCGAATCTCTCTACACTTGAGTAAGGTAACTGATTTTGTTGATAGGGTTCATGGCTATTCTTTGTCTTCTTTCTTTCTTTGCCGGCATAATCTTCCTCTCTAACGCTATCCTTTATCCACCGTTTCTGTCATGGGTGTAACTGTTCTTCATGAGTGCCCAATCTTAGAGTGTGCCTTACTTGTCGAATATGTCTAAGTAATGGTAAGTGGTCGTACTTTTGGCTCTAATCTTTTCATTCGTGGTTTTGGCTAACAAGGTAGTAATGCTGTATAGATTTTGGCAAGTTGGAAGGCAGCTTCGATCAGTGATTAGAAAGAGTGACCGTTTGCTATTCTAGGTAAGCAACCATTACCATTTTTTAAGAATTCTTGGTTATGTGAGGATGGGAACTTTATCGATTAAGGGCTAACATTGGATTATATTTGGGTCTAGGTTGGTGTAGTAGAGATTGGCTCACTTCTCGCAAAAAAGTGTGTACCCGCACTAATAGATCGTAGAACGACAAAAAGCCGAAATGTCAAAATATCGAAATGCCAAAAAGCCGAAAGTACAACGAAAGATGTCACACAAACGTGCGAACGCACGTGTGCAAAATCTGATACGATAGTAGAGGCCACCATGAGCGAACTCGTGGGCTGTGGCCGTAATGGGCCACGTTGAGCCGAGTTGGGCCATAGGCCCTAGATGTGTAAAACTCACCAATAGGTGGGAAAAACGTTGGATCAGGCTATGTTGTTCACATGGCTAAGGTCGGTTTTGGGCTTAGCGGGCCATATGAGCATGTGGGCCCCACTTGGGCTTCATAATAGGCTTTAGGCCCAATTGTATGTTTTGATTGGAAAAAGGTTACACGAGTCACGTGAGATGACTGTGGACCTACGAATAGGTCGGTAAGTGTACCCAGTCCTCGATTTACGAAATGATCGTTATGCCCCTAAGGGGCGAAATGACTAACATGCCCCTACATGTTATATGATTGTTATTGTATGCTACTTATGATATGTTTGCATTCATGTGATATTATGCTACATGGGGGACGGGATCATTGATTTGGAGGAAGTATATGATTTGTTAGGGTCGCATGGTCGCTTAATGACTGTGGATCCACCGATGGCTTTAAGCCGATTATGTGATTGGCAGCTCTGCTGCGATATTGGTTAGTGTCGCAACCGGTGCTACATTAGAGTGTAGGGTTGTGTGGGTCAATTTAATCCCCATAGGAGTGTAGGGTTGGACAGGAGACGGAGTGCAGGGTTGGTTGGGTTCTCACACATTGCATATTCTGATTCTGATATTGATATGGGCTAAGGCCCAACCGAGGCTGTGACGGGCTCAGGCCCAACTACCATCGATTCTATAATGGGCTTAGGCCCAGATTGTTGTGTTACTTGCTGTCTGACTGATGGGGTAGTACACACTGAGTTTTCGTAAACTCACCCCCGCTTTTAATTTTTCAAGTAATCCTCAATAGACGGTTCGATGTATCAGAGGCCTCGGAGGTGGCCACACTGCGGACAGTCAAATTTTAGTATTTTGAATTACTTTATTTTAATTATGTTTTCTCTTATTTGGGTTTTGTTGTAATAAGTCCTTTCTTCAGTTTGTTTTAATTTCTGGATTTTATCATATTGTTTGCCTAACTTTTAGTTTTAAGACTCGTGTTTTAAAAAGAGGACAACGTTTTACAAACCAAACGTAAGTACCCAAACGTTTTTCAAGAAAAGCTTCCGCTGTATAACACAAAATTTAACTTTAAATGTTTATAAAAATTAAGACTTTCTTTAACAACATAAAGTTTTAATCAATCCATCAGTTAAATGATTTCGAGGTTTTTCACCTACATCAAATTTTACGTTTCACCCTTCAATGTGGCACCGCCAGATACGGCCATAATGTTTGGGCCGGGTTTGGGGTGTTACATGTGTGTTTATAAAATATGGTGTTCAGAGAGAGGTACTTTGATGAGGTAGATAAAGATAGGGAATTGGCTTAATGAAGGAATATGTGGATTGTTATGTGTAACACCCTATACCCAGCCCAGTTACTGAGCCCGATAACAGGACACTACACCACCGTAACATATCACACACATTATAAATCATCCCATTAGCAAGCGAATTCAAGCGTTTATTAAAATTTTAAGTAAAATATTTCCTAATCATCATATAAGCATACTAAAAATATATGCAACGAACTTATAGGAAAAAATAAACATGCTTTTAAACCACTAAGCAAAAATTTAGAATAAATCACGTACGTATCGATACTCATTCGATGGCACCTCTAAGAAAATCAATACCAAAACAACATTTTATTTCTCGCTTAAAATTAGAAGCCCAAAAAATATCGGTATATTTCAAAAAAGTATCAATTTTATTATCTTGAGTATTGATACCGAATTTTATTACTAACTTCTTGCACATTCAAAAAATCATGGTGGTATCAATTGTAAAACCCGAATATCGGTAACTCTGCTCCAGACAGCAGAAATACATCATTATAAGGCATTTAATCCATTCTAACAAATAATTATCCAACATGCATCTATTACCTTATCAATCCATCATCAAAACGATTATAACAACAGTTCAAAACATCGTAAATATGTCCGAGCAGACAAATAACAAATTAAATTCAAAATCCATAAATCCTAAGAGCAATGAAGACATGTAAACACCTAAAACATCACAACAATATTTGTGCAACATTTCTACCACATTGCTTTATTCCCACAGTTCAATGAATAATAATATTATCACCTACACAGAAACTAAAGTCTAACTTGGATCACTTCCTTGGTATCCCCGCACCGCTCACACCATAAATGCTAAATATCTGCAATGGTTAGAAAAAGTGGGTGAGTTTAAACGAGCTTAGTGAATGTCAGAGTAACCACAAAGTGTACAAAATATCAAAGGTTAATCAAGAGCATACTACAACATATTCACAGCCATATTTTAACAAAGTCAAAATAACATATTCACGTTTCATTAAATCATAAAACTAACATATACTCTTACATGCAATTACCATCAACTAGCTTATATATAATTCATTTAACAATAATTCATCAAGACTAAACAACGTATACATGCTTTAATAACTCACAAGTCTAGCTTATATACATGCATTCAAAAGTTAAATGAAAATGACCCAAACCACAATTACGTATACAATTACTATGAGAAAATACTAAAATTTTCATGAAACTTAAATAAACTCATGTAGCATATTATTCACATGTTCATGCATCCATCTCGCATTTTATTTTCACAATATACAAGATCACATTTAAATGATAATTTGGCACTTGAGGCTATGAAACATAAAAGTGGGCTCTATCACCACACATCAGATACATGGATCTCTAACACACCAAATGACTCATAGAGTCGAACATATCCCAAAATGTGTAGTATATAGTGAGCACTCTCCAACACACCAAACATGTCAAGGTGAATGGAGCTTAGCTCATTTTCCCTTATCTCTCCAATCTGTCCCGGGCCTTAATGCCCCCAAAACACAACACATATAGGTGAGTACTCACAATCCTATGGCATGCCAACTATATCCAACAGGTTCATAAGGTGACAAGACCAAAATATCCACAATATCACACACATCTACTTACTAATTTTTTGCTTACTATCACTGCATATTTGTACCATTAGCACAATATTATCATAGTCATTTGACATGTACAACGTGCCCACATTTAAACTTTCACAATAGTCATAATAAGCATATATCACATGTCATAGCATTACATCTTAGTTCTCATTATCACAATTACACAAAGATTGGTTTTGAATATTTGATATTTAAACTAATATTGAATGGTTTTATGTTGTCATTGGATTCATAAGCTATAGTAATATCTCGTAACCTTAATCCGATGACAGAGAGGGGTTATGGGTGTTACATTTAATGCTATCATAGCTATAGTATAGTCGATTCTAGGATTGAACGTAGCATATATTGAGTCTAGAAATACTTGCCACTTTATAACATGTGATAGTCTGATGACTCCTTATCAGTTTGACTTGCTTTCTTATAGATCAAAGATGTCAACTAAATCCAATCGAACAGATTTTGATGGAATATAAAGTTATATTCCAACCACCGATCAAGGGGTTGCTATTAATGTGCCTGAGTTTCAAGAGCTTAAAGAAGAGGCTCACAGTACCTTTCTTAATATGATGAGTGATATGTTTAACGTGTTTATGAGAGTCAATACCGTGGCTCAATGACCTCCACCCCTGTCCTTAAAGCCCTATACTACAGAATATTCACAGGACTTCTATTGATAAAGCCCGAAAATACGAAATTGAAGAGTTTCAAGGTTAAGTGAGTAATGATTCAACTAGAACCGAGTATTGGTTAGAACGCACATAGAGAGTTCTAGACCAAATGGTGTGCCTTTCCAAAGATTGCTTGTGATATACAGTGTCACTATTAAAAGAGGAGGCTTTTCATTGGTGGTCAACTCCAGTTGTGGTAGTACCGAAAGAAAATGTTAATTGGAAGTTATTCAAAACTGAGTTTCGAAAGAAATACATCTATAAAAGATATTTGGATAAGAAGAAAAAGGATTTTCTGTAGTTGAAACAAAGAGATAGATCAGTTACGGTGTATGAGTGTGAGTTTGTTCAGCTCAATAAATATGTCTTTGAAATTGTATCTACAAGGGAAGAAATGTGTATTCATTTTGAAGATGACTTAAATGAAAAAATCAAGCTATTGGTTGGTGCAATGGAAATTAGAGAATTAGTAATTTTGTCTGATTAAGCTTAAAAAATGGAAGAAGTTGGGAACCACAAGAAACAGAATGAAATGAAATCTTATGGCCTTAGTAAACATAACATACCCTGAATAGTTTATGTTCCCCCATAGAAGAAAATGATAGAATTGAGTAGTCATTTTTAGTGCCATCAGGGTTGTTTGACAGAGATAAAATAAAACAGAGTAATGAGAGACCACCGATGACTTTAGTGGCCAGTGTGGGTAACGTTAAAAATGTAGATAAACTTGAATGTGTCATTATTGATGGAATCATTCTGGGATATGTAGATTGAAAGATGGATCCTACTTTATTTTTAAATCTCTCGATCATTTCAAGAAAGATTGCCCAAATCGAACTGAGTTAAAAAAAAAAAGACCTGAATGCAAAACCTATTGCTACTTCTACAAGAGACAGAGAGCAGAAATTTGTGGCACAACCAGAGTTAGTAGAGTTGAACAAAAGACACAGTGGTTTAATTTGAAGCTCGAGCTCCTGTAAAGCTTATGCGATTCGTGCACGTGAGGAGGCTTAAACTCCTAATGTTATTACTAGTAACTTTTCTATTCATGATTTTACAATATATGCATTAATTGACTCTGGGTTGAGACATATATATGCACTATGTTAGTAACAGAAAAGAGTTTATCGATTGAGTCAACTAAATATGTTGTTAAGTAACGAACCCTTTAGGCCAAAGTGTCATAGTCAATCTGGTTTGTAAACAGTGCCCTAATTTGATATTACTGTAATTTAATGAATTTGACGTTATCCTGGGAATGGACTGACTGGCTGTTTGTAACATCCCGAAATAGGGCCTAGTTGAAATAGTGGTTTCGGGACCACAAATCTGACGTTAAAGTATTTATTTTATGAATTTTATGAGGTTTAGAATATGAGGATATGTTTACATTAGAGTTTCATGAAGGAATTTTAAGTATAAGATGTTCAATTGGGAATTAGAGACCAAATTGAATAAACTTCAAAACATGGGTTTTAGAAGCAATTTATATGAAATTACTTTGGATTATGAATTAGAGGTCCTTAAATAGTAATTTGACCAAGTTGTAGAAATTTGGACAAAAATGGGCTTGCATGGACGAATTTTTAAAGAAAGGGGTTGTAACACCCCTTACTCGTGTTCGACGCCGGAACAGGGTAAGAGGCATTACCGGACTTAATCACTAATCATCGTATAAAAATAGATTCATAATTTCACTCTACTTTAAAACTTTTTCAAACACATTCAAGCTGTCCCTTAAAAAGAGCTTACAAGGCCCATATCATGCTTTAATTCAACCGCACACATAGGCAAGCATGTACATTCATAAATTGTGTCATTTAATTAATAACATAATCAAGACTATCTTCATTAAATGACTTTATACAATAGAGACCTTCAATTAACATAGGTCAGTATTTTAGGCCAACTCCTAGCAACTTAATAACAATTAAACGAGTCCCAATACATGCCAAAGACTTAAAAATACTTTAAAACCTTTATATATCGATCAATAGTTTGATAGTGTGATTTAACCTCTAGCGACCTCCAACTTGAGCTAACATCTGTGACACTATAGGAAAAATAAAAGGAAGGGAGTAAGCATTATAGCTTAGTAAGTAAATTGTAAATATTAATAAACAATACATTATCATACTTTAAACAAAGTCACAATATGTTCCCGGAATATTACCATCACAAACACACATACTTTCACTATTACAATCATAAACAGGTTCAAAATAAGCTGTCTAGCAGAATACTAGCAACTAAATTATTTATTTCTAGAGATACAAAACTCCAAATTACAAACCGTTAATTTTCCTTAAAACTAGATTCACATATATTCTTACCATAAAATTTTCAGAATTTTTGGTCTAGCCAATTATTACAGTTAATTCATTGAAGTTACCCTGTTTCACTGCTCAACTGTCCTGACCATTCTTCACTACGAAACAATTTACTCCTCGTACAGAATTCAAATGATGTTCTCGTTTATTTCATTTGAAACTAGACTCATTAAGGATTTCAAGCATATATCAATAACAACTTTTACCGATTAAGCTGTTTTACTCATTTTTGCTTAAAACCGCTTAGCAAAAGTTGTTTAACATAATTTCAGCCTTCATATTCTACCATAAAACATCAAAATAAACACATTTCACCTATGGGTATTTTTCCAAATATGAACCCTAGCTTAAATTATTGCTAGAATAAGCTTAATCAAGTTACCGAGATCCAAAAACGTAAAGAACTTGAAAAACGGGACTAGAACGGACTTACTATTGAGCTTGGAAAGCTTGAAAACCCTAGCCATGGCTTCCCCCATGCTAATTTCAGCCTCCATGAAAAAGATGAGTCAATTTTGGCTTTATTTTCCCTTTTTACTTCATTTAATTACCAAATGACTAAAATGCCCTTAAGGCCTTTCTTTAAAATTTTGTCCTATTCATGCCCATTTTTGTCCAAACGAAATATAATGGTCTAATTATCATTTAAGGACCTCCTCTTTAAACTCCCATTTCAATCAAGTACTTATGAATTAGAACATATATTTTGCAACTTTTGCAATTTAGTCCTAAAATTCCAATTAAGCACTTTATCAGTAAAATTTCTTAACAATATTTTTACACAATATTTTAATCAATAAATAAACCTTAAAACTTAATTGGAATAAATTTTTTGACTTCAAATTCGTGGTTCAAAAACCATTGTTCTGTTTAGGCCCTAAATCGGACCGTTATAGCAACTTCTGTAATAAGCCCAAATAGACAAATTAAACATGCAATCTATAAAATTTCTTATCAATACTCTAACACATGCATCTAATCACTCGGTAAATCATAAAAATTAATCGAAATAAACTTTTCTATCTCATATTTGTGGTTTCACAACCACTATTCCATTTAGGCCTTATTTTGAGATGTTACAGGGGTTTAAGGGCATTTTGGTCATTTACCATTTTAATGAATTAAAAAGGGGAAAAAGAAGCAAAAATCAGCCATCTTCTTCCCCATTGCTACCGAAATTTTAAGCCCTCCATAGCTAGGGTTTCTTCAATTTTCAAGCTCAATAGTAAGTGCTCTTAAGCCCCGTTTTTAATGTTCTTTGTATTTTTGAGATCTCGGTAGCTTATCCTTTCCATTTCTACCCATATGTCATGCTAGGGTTCATGTTTAAAATTTACACATGCATGACATGCTTGTATTTTGATGGTTTATAGAGGAAAATGAAAGGATGATGTATGTTAAACATCTTTTTCTAGGTGATTTTCATGAGAAACCCTTATAGGGACCATTTTGTGAAAGTTATAAAATGTGTGTGGTAGGAATGTGAAACCAATGGAAAATGTGAGTTACCATGGGAGAGAAAACTGTTTGGCTAGGCTTGGGTAAGGTAGAAATTGCATGAGTTTCATTATACGAGCCTAGGGACTAAATCATAAAAATGTGAAAGGCTAGGGGCAAAATGGTCATTTTGATCGGGGGTGGAATGTAGACTTGAAATGGATAAAATGAATGGTTAATAATCTATTCTTATTGTTATAGACCCCAAGGAATAAATTCCAGAGGTCGATCGAGGAAAACGGAAGGTTTCGGAGTGACCGAAACATAAGACGAAATGAACACTAGGTAAGTTTGGATAACTTAAAGTAAACACATAGTATGCTTAATTATATACATTAATAAATGTATGATGAATTGCATTTTTTTCAAAATATGTAAATGTGTGAAATATAATTGGATAATGAATTGATGATAAATGTCTCGGTTGAGGTTAAATGGGAAATCGAATGGATGAACCATGATTTCTATGAAAAATGAGATACTGCATGTATTGCAGTAAGGGTTTAGCCCGGGATGGGTATTCCGTTGATCTTATTTCTGAAAAGGATCTAGCTCAGACGGGTGTTCCTTCTGAATGATTGAGCCTCCCGAAGAATAAGAGTGTATTATGGATTTAGCCCGGACGGGTAATCCATATAGGGTTTGAATTTAGCCTGGACTGGTAATTCAGATCCTAACTCACTAAGGATGTTTACCATGAATGGGATTTAGCCTAGACTGGTAATCCCGGTATCACCTTATGAGTTTCTGAATGGGGGATTTAGCCTGGACTGGTAATCCCACCATAAAAATGCGAGGTTCACGGGAGTGCATACCTAATATGATCATTCATACGAATTGACGGTTAATGGGTATTTCATTGAGATTTCCTATAAATTCAACGAGGCTAATATGATATACATGTGTAAGATGAAATGTAAAATGATGAGCTTATCTAAGTTAAATTCCATGGTATTATTGATATTGATATATATAACTAACTTATTGATTGAGTGTATGATTAGGAAAAGCGTTTCATGCTAATCGAGTGTACTAACCAAATATGTTTGAATGCTAAATTACTTGGTAAGTTTGCTTTCCGGTTATTCGAGCTTACTAAGCATATAAATGCTTACTCCTCTCTTTTCCCTACTTTTCAGAGCCCGAGGACTCAAAAAGCTTGGAGGACGGTTGGAGATTACAAAACACTATCAACTAGATTCGCTTTGGTATATGAATACTTTCATTTTGTTAATTGGCACGTATAGGTGTTTTTGAGTTATTTTGTTAAATGCCAATTGGCTAACCAATGTAAAGGCTTGGAAGTCTCGTTTATACATTTTGTAATAACCATGATATATGATTTTTAAGGTGCGGTATGTTATCCCACCAATCATGCTAGATAAATTGATGAATGTTTATGAATGTACTATAATATAGACATATTTATAAAATGTGACCAATTCATTAAAATTGGGAGGATCATAATTGGCAATGAGTAAATAACGAGCCAAACCCAATGTTGAGCCAAATACTGCTATCATTCCTCAAACTACTAAGGAACATTATGGCATGTACAAACCAATGATATGAGGTTTCCATGCAATAAGGTTTTATGAATTCAATTCATAAGTATTAAGTGAATATTACTTGTTAATTGATATCTAATAGGCGTGAGGGTGTAAAAAAGGTGACCAAGGGCCTAGAAAATAGCCTAATAGGGTCCATATGGTGGGAAACACGGGCGTGTGTCTTGGCCATGTATGACACACGGACCACTCACATGGGTGTGTGGTATGGCCGTGCGTCCCCTGCGCCTAAAATTTTAAGTTAGCATCAAGCATGGGCTAGAGACACGGGCGTGTGTCTTAGCCGTGTTATTTTAACAGATTGCTCAAGTCATGGGCGCAGGGTGAACCCATGGGCGTGTACCATGGCCGTGTCAATAAGTCAGTGCTGTCCTCGATTTAGGGGCATGGGCGTGTTTCCCTACCCAATGGCGTGTATAAATCCCTACACGGGCGTGTGGGGTATTATTCAAAGAATTCATGCCGAATGTCTGACATTGTTCCGATTTATTCCTGGTATTAAGCAAAGGCCTCATAAGCCCATGCTAATAAATTGATTTAAGGTTGAAACGAAATTTTATGACCCATATTTTCTGGTTCTTCCTACATATCTTTCTGTTAACGCCTCGTACTTGTCCATGGGCATGAGTACGAGTAAGGAGTGTTACATTTAGTGGTATCAGAGCTACGGTTTAGTCGGTTCTAGGACTACCGTAGAGGATGTTAAAGTTTGCTATACATGCCAATATTCGAATGTTGATAGTGTGATATCTCCTAATTTTCTATATTGTTTTAAAATATAGTAAATGTCCTCCAACCAAGCACAAGATGAGTCCGAGGGAGCCGAGAGCCATGCTCCAGGTTCCGTACGCTAGACTACTTCTGGTAGTAGTAGAAGGCCTATACTTGAAAGCTGAGAAGAGGCTCGGGCTGCCTTATTTGATATGATGGATGAGTGGTTTGGGGATTATTTGAGAAATCGCCCTAACATACCGCGACCTCCCCCGCCCCTTAACCAACCTGATGCCGATGTGCCACGAGGTGTGGCACCAGTAAGAACTGTTAAGGCCCCTGTAGATAAGCTTAGAAAGTATGGAGCCGAGGAATTCAGAGCTAGAGTTGATGATGACGCTGAAAGAGTCGAGTTCTGGCTTGAAAATACTACGTGGGTACTAGATGAATTGTCGTGCACACCCGAGGAATGTTTAAAGTGTGCTGCACATCTCTTAAAGGATACTGCATACCATTGGTGGAAAATAGTGTCCTCAGTAGTGCCAAAAGAGGCTACCACTTGGGATTTCTTCCAAGCAGAGTTTAGGAAGAAATATATTAGCCAAAGGTTTTTAGACTCGAAGCAAAAGGAGTTCCTGGAGCTCAAACAAGGGAATAAGTCTGTAGCAGAATATGAGAGGGAGTTCATACGACTAAGTTAGTACCCATCTGAATGGGTCCAAACTGAGTCAGAAATGTGTGAACATTTCGAGGAAGGCTTAAGTGAGGATATTAGGTTGTTGATTGGAATTCTTGAAATACGAGAATTTGCTGCATTACCTGATCGAGCCAAGAAGGCTGAAGAACTTGGTAATGAAAGAAAGAAAGCAAAAAGAGAAGCTCAAGTTGCAAGCAAGAGGTCCAGTGGAAAAACGCTTTCATTTTCCATGAAAAAAGAAAGGAGTCAGCAAGAACGCTCCACTTCATCGGTGGGATATTCGGGTAGAGCAAGAGGTTCTAAATGACAGAGTCATAAGTCCTCCTTCCCAAAGGCGACTAGTGTGGGGAGTGTAGATGATCAAAAGCCAAAGTGTAAGAGCTGTAACAAATCTCACTTCGGAGAGTGCCGAATAAAGAGTGGCGCTTGTTTCCGATATGGTTTTTCTAACCACTTCCTCAGAGACTGCCCGAAAAGAAATGAATGGGAAGCGGGAACAACCCTGAAATCAAGTACTCCTGTTTCACGTGGTAAACCTCCGAGACATCCGGGGAATGTTAGTGGTAGTCAAGCTGCGGTTAAGAATGCTGTAAAATCTGAGGCTCAAGCTCCAGCAAGGACGTATACGATACGCGCTCGAGATGAAGCCTCTAATCTCGATGTCGTCATGGGTACTTTTCCCCTTTTCAATACTTGTTATTGCTTTAATTGACCCAGGGTCAACACATTCATACATATGCATGAGATTGATATCTAGGATGAATTTACCGATTGAACCTACAAAATTTAGTATTAAAGTGTTGAACCCACTAGATAGATCTGTGATGGTTGATAAAATCTGTAAGAATTGTCCTTTGACGATTCAGGGTCATTATTTTCTGGCTAACCTTATATTGTTACCATTTGACGAATTTGATGCAATACTTGGTATGGATTGGTTAGCCTTGCATAATGTAATAGTAAACTGTAGTAATAAGTATATTGAGTTGAAGTGCTCGAATGGTTAGATTTTACGGGTTGATTCAAGAGAATTGAGTACGTCGCCAATGGTAATCACTGCAATGGTTGCCCGGATATTTATGAGAAAAGGGTGTGAAGCCTATCTTACATTTGTATTGAACACAAAGGAAGCAGAGTTGAAGATTGAGTCTGTGCCGATAGTATGCGAATATCCAGACGTATTCCTGAAAGATTTACCCAGATTACCTCTTGAGAGGGAAATATAATTTGGTATTGAATTGGTGTCAGGGACAACTCCCATTTCTATTGCTCCGAATAGAATGGCGCAAACTGAGCTGAAAGAGTTAAAAGCACAGTTACAAGAGTTGACGGATAAAGGCTTTGCAAAGCCGAGTTTTTCACCTTGGGGTGCCCCCATACTTTTTGTAAAGAAGAAAGATGGTTCGATGAGATTATGTATTGATTATCGACAACTTAATAAGGTAACTGTCAAAAATAAGTATCCTTTGCCAAAGATTGATGATTTATTTGACCAGTTGAGAGGAGCCACCGTATTCTCCAAGATAGACTTGAGGTTTGGTTATTATCAGCTGCAGGTTAAAAAGTTGGATGTACCTAAAATAGGTTTAAGGATGAGGTACGAACATTATGAGTTCCTTGTCATGCCATTTGGGCTGACTAATGCACTAGCCGTATTCATGGATCTTATGAATAGGATCTTTCGGCCATATTTGGATAAGTTCGTTGTGGTGTTCATTGACGACATTTTAATTTACTCTAAAGATGAGACCGAGCACGCAAAGCACTTGAGGATTGTATTGCAAACTTTGCGAGAAAAACAGCTGCATGCTAAGTTTAGCAAGAGCGAGTTTTGGCTCCTAGAAGTTGGATTTTTGGGTCACATTGTTTCGGGTGAAGGCATCCGAGTTGATCCAAGTAAGATCTCTGCTATTATAGAATGGAATCCGCCTAGAAATGTAACTGAGGTGAGAAGCTTTTTGGGCTTAGCCGGTTATTATCGAAGGTTTGTGAAGGGATTCTCCGTGATAGTGACTCCAATGATGAAATTGCTTCAGAAAGATGTTAAATTCGAATGGACAAAGAAATGTCAGCAGAGTTTTGAGAAGTTGAAGATATTGCTGACTGAAGCTCTTGTTTTAATATTGCCTGAGCCAGGAAAGGAATTTGTGGTCTACAGTGATGCATCATTGAATGGATTAGGTTGTGTGCTTATGCAAGATGGTAAGGTGATAGCCTATGCTTCACGACAGTTAAAGCCGTACGAGAAGAATTATCCGACACACGATCTAGAGCTTGTCGCCATTGTTTTTGCTTTGAAGATTTGGAGACATTATTTATATGGCGAGACTTGTCGTATTTTCATAGACCACAAAAGTTTGAAATACTTGATGACTCGAAAAGAATTAAATCTGAGATAGTAGAGATGGTTGGAACTAATTAAAGACTACGATTTGGTTATTGATTATCACCCGAGAAAGGCGAATATAGTCACCGATGCGTTGAGTAGAAAGTCCTTGTCTTCACTAAAGGCCATGGATGCTCATCTGGCATTGCTTGATGATGGTTCGGTCTTGGCAGAGATAGAAGCTAGACCGGTATTCTTTCAGGAAATTCATAGTGCTTAGTACAATGACAGTGAATTGCAGGCAAAAAGGACTCAATGTGAGTCAGGTATTGTGCCTGATTTTCAAATTGGTTCTGATAGATGTTTGATGTTCAGAGAGAGGGTTTGTGTACCCAAGAGTAGAGAGCTTATTCAGAGAATTTTGCAAGAAGCACATAGTAGCCGCTTGTCAATTCACCCGGGAAGTACCAAGATGTACAACGATTTGAAAAAGATGTACTGGTGGAACGGCATGAAAAAGGATATTTTTGAATTTGTATCGAAATGCCTAGTATGTTAGCAAGTGAAAGCTAAACATCAAGTACCTTCAGGTTTGCTACAGCTTATAATGTTTCCTGAATGGAAATGGGACAGAATCACCATGGATTTTGTAACAGGATTGCCTTTGACTCCGAAAAAGAAAGATGCCATATAGGTTGTAGTAGATAAATTGACGAAGTCGGCTCATTTTATTCCAGTAAGAATAGATTTCTCCCTTGATAGGCTAGCTGACTTGTACATTTCTGAGATAGTGAGACTACACGGAGTACCGCTGTCGATCATTTCAAATAGAGACCCGAGGTTTACTTTGAAATTCTGGAAGATATTACAAGAAGCCTTGGGTACGAAATTGAGTTTTAGTAGAGCTTTTCATCCTCAAACAGATGGTCAATCTGAGAGAATGCTTCAGATTCTCGAGGACATGTTGCGTTCTTCCATCCTCAAATTTCAAGGTAGTTGGAAAAAATATTTGCCGTTGGTAGAATTTGCCTATAACAACAGCTTTCAAACGAGTTTGAAAATGGCACCTTATGAAGCCTTGTATGGCAGAAAGTGCAGAACTCCATTATACTGGACAGAACTCAAGGAAAATCAGATTCATGGAGTTGATGTGATCAAAGAGACCAAAGAGAAGGTTAAAGTGATACGCGACTGTCTAAAAATGGCGTCGGAAGATCTGAAAAGAAAAGAAATCGAGTTCCAAATTGGAAATAAAGTATTCTTGAAAGTGTTTCCATGGAAAAAGGTGTTAAGATTTGGTCGAAAAGGCAAACCAAGTCCGCGATTTATTGGACCGTACCAGATCACCGAAAGAGTTGAACCTTTAGCTTATCGTTTAACATTACCTCCTGAGTTAGAGAAGATTCATGGCGTGTTCCATGTATCTATGTTAAGGAGGTACCGATCAGACCCCTCTCATGTAATTTCACCGATGGAGATTGAAATTAGACCAGATATGACCTATGGTGAGGAACCGGATAAGATATTGGCTCGTGAAGTTAAACAATTGAGAAACAAAAATGTGGCTCTAGTAAAAGTTCTATGGCATCGACATGGCATGGAAGAAGCTACATGGGAGCTGGAAGAAACCATGAGAAGTCAATATCTGAACTTGTTTGCTGGTAAGACTTTTGAGGACGAAAGTCCCTAAGGGGGGAGAAATGTAATATCCCGAAATAGGGCTGGTCAGAATAGTGGTTTCGAGACAACAAATCCAATATTAAAATATTTATTTTATGAATGTTATGAGGTTTAGAATATGAGGATATGTTTACATTAGAGTTTCATGAAGGAAATTTAAGTATAAGATGTTCAATTGGGAATTAGGGACCAAATTGAATAAATTTCAAAACATGGGTTTTAGAAGCAATTTATACGAAATTGCTTTGGATTATGAATTAGAGGTCCTTAAATAGTAATTTGACCAAGTTTTAAAAATTTGGACAAAAATGGGCTTGCATGGATGAATTTTTAAAGAAAGGGGTTTAAGGGCATTTTGGTCATTTGCCATTTTAATGAATTAAAAGGGGAAAAAGAAGCAAAAATCAGCCATCTTCTTCCCCATAGCTGCCAAAATTTTAAGTCCTCCATAGCTAGGGTTTCTTCAATTTTCAAGCTCAATAGTAAATGCTCTCAAGCTCCGTTTTTAATGTTCTTTGTATTTTTGAGATCCCGGTAGCTTGTCCTTTCCATTTCTACCCATATTTCATGCTAGGGTTCATGTTTAAAAATTTACCCATGCATGAAATGCTTGTATTTTGATGGTTTATGGAGGAAAATGAAAGGATGATGTATGTTAAACATCTTTTTCTAGGTGATTTTCATGAGAAACCCTTATAGGGACCATTTTTGTGAAAGTTATAAAATGTGTGTGGTAGGAATGTGAAACCAATGGAAAATGTGAGTTACCATAGGAGAGAAAAATGTTTGGCTAGGCTTGGGTAAGGTAGAAATTGCATGAGTTTCATTATACGAGCCTAAGGACTAAATCATAAAAACGTGAAAGGCTAGGGGCAAAATGGTTATTTTGACCGAGGGTGGAATTTAGACTTGAAATGGATAAAATGAATGGTTAATAATCTATTCTTATTGTTATAGACCCCAAGGAACAAATTTCAGAGGTCGATCAAGGAAAACGGAAGGTTTCGGAGTGACCAAAACATAAGACGAAACGAACACCAGGTAAGTTCGGATAACTTAAAGTAAACACATAATATGCTTAATTATATACATTAATAAATGTATGATGAATTTCATTTTTTTCAAAATATGTAAATGTGTAAAATACAATTGGATAATTAATTGATGATAAATGTCTCGGTTGAGGTTAAATGGGAAATCCAATGGATGAACCATGATTTATATGAAAAATGAGATATTGCATGTGTTGCAGTAAGGGTTTAGCCCGGGATGGGTAATCCGTTGATCTCATTTATGAAAAGGATCTAGCTCGGATGGGTGTTCCTTCTGAATGATTGAGCCTCTCGAAGAATAAGAGTGCACTGTGGATTTAGCCCAGACAGGTAATCCAAATAGGGTTTGAATTTAGCCTGGACTAGTTATTCAAACCCTAGTTCACTAAGGATGTTTACCATGAATGGGATTTAGCCTGGACTGGTAATCCCGCCATAAGAATGTGAGGTTCACGGGAGTGCATACCTAATATGATCATTTATACGAATTGACGGTTAATAGGTATTTCATCAAGATTTCCTATAAACTCAACGAGGCTAATATCATATACATGTGTAAGATGAAATGTAAAATGATGTGCTTATCTAAGTTAAATTCCATGGTATTATTGATATATATATATCTAACTCATTGATTGAGTGTATGATTAGGAAAAGCATTTCATGCTAATTGAGTTTACTAACCAAATATGTTTGAATGCTAAATTACCTGGTAAGTTTGCTTTTCAGTTATTCGAGCTTACTAAGCATATAAATGCTTACTCCTCTCTTTTCCCTACTTTTCAGATCCCGGGGACTCATAAAGCTTGGAGGACGGTTGGAGATTACAAAACACTATCACCTAGGTTCGCTTTGGTATATGAATACTTTCATTTTGTTAATTGGCATGTATAGGTGTTTTTGAGTTATTTTGTTAAATGCCAATTGGCTAACCAATGTAAAAGCTTGGATGTCTCGTTTATACATTTTGTAATGACCATGATATATGATTTTTGGGGTGTGTTATGTTATCCTACCAATCATGCTAGATAAGTTGATGAATGTTTATGAATGTACTATAATATAGACATATTTATAAAATGTGACCAATTCATCGGGATTGGGAGGATCATAATTGGCAATGAGTAAATAACGAGCCAAATCCAATGTTGAGGCAAATACTGCTATCATTCCTCAAACTACTAAGGAACATTGTGGCATGTACAAACCAATGATATGAGGTTTCCATGCAATAAGGTTTTATGAAGTCAATTCATAAGTATTAAGTGCATATTACTTGTTAATTGATATCTAATAAGTATGAGGGTGTAAAAAGGGTGACCAAGGGCCTGGAAAATAGCCTAATAGGGTCCATATGGTGGGACAAACGGGCATGTGTCTTGGCCGTGTGTGACACACGGGCCACTCACATAGATGTGTGGTATGGTCGTGCGTCCTCTGCACCTAAAGTTTTAAGTTAGCATCAAGCATGGGTTAGAGACACGGGCGTGTGTCTTGGCCGTGTTATTTTAATAGATTGCTCAAGTCATGGGCGTGGGGTGAACCCACGGGCGTGTGCCATGGCCGTGTCAATAAGTCAGTGTTATCCACGGTTTAGAGGCATGGGCGTGTTTCCCTACCCACGAGCGTGTGTAAACCCTACACAGGCATGTGGGGTATTATTTAAAGAATTCATGCCGAATGTCCGACATTGTTCCGATTTATTCCTAGTATTAAGCAAAGGCCTCGTAGGCCCATGCTAATAAATTTATTTAAGGTTGAAACAAAATTTTATGACCCGTATTTTCTAGTTCTCACTCGCATATCTGTGCTGTAACGCCTGCATTTGTCCCAGTGCATGGAGTGCGGGTAAGGGTGTTACATCGTTTCATGATGTAACACCCCAAAATAGGGCCTAGGATTTTTAAGTATATTTTAAGAATTTTAGCCTTAGAGAGTTTGTGTAACGCCTCGAGTTCTGGGCCTAGAAGTGTTGGGCCTTGAGCAGGGGAACTGTTAGTAGGCGGCTTATAAATATTTTAGTTGAGCAAGAAAGTGACACAAATTGCATGTTTGGTGTGATGGTTAAGTGAATTGGGTGTGTTTGGGGATGTTTGAGAAGTCCTGCGTTCAAACCTGGGCTTTAACAAAATTTTTGGTTTTAAGTGAGTAAAACCCTGAATGTTAGATAGTAAGCCTTTTAAATAATTAAGGTTAAAAGGTGACACAAAGAAGCAGGTGGTCAAGTGGTAATGAGGCATTAAGAGTGTGCATGTGGTCAGGGGTTCGAGTGTCACCATGGTATTATGATTTATATTTATTTTGCCACATGGACGGCTAGTATTGGACTTGGTTTGGGACACAAAGTTGAAATGGTCATGGCAGAGTTGTTGGAGTGATTTGTGGAGTGATAAGGGGAGAGATTCAAGGAGAAGATTGGGGAAGGTTTTGTGGAGAAAAGTTAGGAGTTTGATGAGTTGAGGGAAACGTGCTGAAATGGGTATTAAGGGTGTCGAAATTCGACTAAGCTAGTTTTTCCACTCTTATTTGTTCAGTTTTGGTCACTTTTGTTTTGGGGAATCCTTCCTTTTCTGCCAATTTTTGTTATGAACTGAAGTGCCGAAAGTAGTCTCTTATTTTGGTTTCCATTTTGGTTGCTGGCAGTGTCGAATTGACCATTTGGGTAAAGTTATGTGTATTGTTGAATACCTCTCTTAATCCCTGTCGACTTCTCTCCTTCTTTCACCTTTCTTACCTTTCATTTTCTTGACCAATTTTAGTCTCTTTTCTCCCCATCTTTTTCTCCATTTTTCTGTTCTCCTTTCCTCTCAATATTCTAATTTCTTTCCGATCGAATACTCTCAGTCTCTTGCTTGTCAACCTTGTTTATCTTATTCTGATTTGGCCGAACATTCCTTGTCCCATCTCTCCCTCTCTATTCCGGTTCTGCTAGAGTTCTTGACAAGATGGGATTGTGGGGTTTTAGGTATTCTTGAGGAGTGGTGAAGTACAGAAGTACTCAAGTCGTCAAACCCTTTCTTCCATTATTCTATTAAGGTAAGAGCATTACCTTTCTTATTATTTGGGCATAGGCCGAATGCCCCTATATCTCTGTGAGATTTATGTCGTGATCCTAGGCAATCTCACCTAGTATGATCTTTTGATATCGCAGATTATCGGCAAGTAAGGGTTGATCAGTTTTATTCTACTACAACAGGCCGTGGTTTGTTCAATTGAGGTAGATAGTATTATTGGTTTGAGGATTAAGAGCCTATGAACTCTAATAAGTGAATAATTGATTGAATGTTTGGGATGAATGTAGGTTGGAGTACTCGCAGATCCTTCGCACGTGTTCGTAAATAGGTGTATAACCACACCCTTCCTCAATGTAGGTTGGCAAAAGTCGAAATGTCGAAATGCCGAGAAGCCGAAAGTACGGCCATAGATGCCACACGAGCGTGCAAATGCACGTGTAGAAAATCTAATACGATAGTAGAGGCCGCCTTGAGTGATCTCATGGGCTTAGGTTGATTTTGGGCCGAAATAGGCCGTGTAGGCCGAATAGGCTCGTGGGCCCCACTCGAGTTTTGTTATGGAAATGTGGAAATATTGGACCGGGATGTGTTGTTCACATGATTAAGGTCAATTTTGGGCTTAGCGGGCCATATGAGCATGTGGGCCCCACTTGGGCTTCGTAATGGGCTTCAGACCCAATTGTATGTTTTGATTGGAAAAGGTTGCACGAGTCACTTAAGACAACTGTGGACCTACGGATAGGTCGGTAAGTGTACCCAGACCCTGATTTACGAAACGACCGTTATGCCCCGAAAGGCAAAATGACTAAGATGCCCCTACATGTTATATGATTGTTATTTATGCCATTCATGATATGTTTGCATTCATGTGATATTATGCTACATGGGGGATGGGATCATTGATTTAGAGGAAGTATATGATTTGTTAGGGTCGCATGGTCGCTTGACGAATATGGATCCACCGACGGCTTTAAGCTATTATGTGATTGGCAGCTCTGCTAGGAATTTGGTTAGTGCCGCAACCGGTGCTACATCAAGAGTGTAAGGATGGGTGGGTCGATTAAATCCCCACAGGAGTGTAGGGTTGGACGGGATACAGAGTGCAAGGTTGGTTGGGTATTTATGCATTGCATAATCTAATTCTGGTTGTGACGTGGGCTCAGCCCAACTGAGGCTGCTATGGACTAAGGCTGAAGTGCCACCGTTATTGTAATGGGCTTAGGCCCAAATTAATGTGATGCATCCTATATGATCGATGAGGGTTGTACACACTGAGTTTTCGTAAACTCACCCCCTCTTCTAAATTTTTCAAGTAATCCTCAGTAGGCGGTTCGACGTATGGGAGGACTCGGAGGTGGCCACACTACAAACAACTTTAAATTTTCGTATTACTTTTACTTTGCATAAATTACTTTCTCTCTAGGTTTTTGATGTAATAAGGCCTTTTCTCTAATTTTCTAGATTTTAAATTTGGGGTTTTTAAGTACTATGATTTATTTCTGTTAAAAGTAGAGCACGATTTTCCAAATTGATATCTGTTTTCAAAACATCACATTTTCGCAACACTGTTGAAATGCTTCCGCAACAAACATGTTTTTAAAAGTAAGGCTGGTTTAAAATGGTTAATAGATAATTAAGTTGACTTTAGAATTGAACAAAAGGGGCTTTTGTCTTTCAAGTGAGATTTATTAATAAGACAAAGTTTTTTTTCAAAACAGCATTTTAATGTGACACGCCAGAAAAATGTTTCAATGTGACAGGCCAGATATGGTCGTAACGTCTAGGTCGGGTTTGGGGTGTTACAGTTTGGAATTTTGCAACATGGTTTACCGATAATGGTTTTGATTATGGTTTTTAAAAAATTAAATCAATTTCTGAAAGTATATTTTAAATACCCTAAATTGTGAAAAGTGGATTGATTTGTAACAGAGACAAAATTGTGAGTATTTATGTTGTAGTTTTACCAATTTTCAAAATTGAACCTAAAAATAACCCCTACCTATAGTTTTCACGTTATTTCTTCTCTTTTGCTTGTTAGTGCCGCCCTTGCTTTCCCAACCTCTCAAATCCTTGATTTTTTTTGTAAAATTTTCATTACTTTGATTTCCATCATTCCCCAAGTATTAAACCTCCAAAAATCTTCAAGAAAATATTCGAAAACTCCATAGAATCCATCATCTTCTTCGCGTGTGAGTTTTTCAGGTTTTCAACAACTCTTCGTTTTTCTTCCATCAAGGTAACCATTCATCTACCCATTAGTTTTTAATGTTAATTAGTCTTTAAAACCAAGTTATTAGCCATTAAATCGCATATTTTGATTAAAAGTCAAAAATAAAGTCGTCAATGGTGAATTTCAGGATTTTGAGTAAAAATTTTGTTTCAAAGTATTTTTCAATTAGTTTTGACATGATTAAGAGGTTTCTAAACTTTTTTTGAAGTTTCATTAATAATTTCTTAAGTTTTAATGAATTTTTGAAAAATAGCCATAAAATATGTCGAAAAAGTTGAAACCAATGGAATTAGTTTTAGGGGAAAGGACTAAGTATAGATCGAGATATTCGAATTTAAAACATTTTATGTTAAAGGTTTCGGTTGCAAGAGAACTTAGTTTAGGCTTATATTTTTTATTTCTTGTGGTTAGTCCTTGGCTGATTTTTGAATTTATTGTTGTGTGGATTTATTACGTTGAAGTTTCAGATTCGCTAGGACCATCTACAAGCTAGGAAAGTACAGATTAAGCTTTCAGATTCTCAGCGAAAGCGTATTGGTGAGTTTTTGGAATAATTACATGTGGACATGATTTAATATGTTATTTGCGAATTTAGTCGTATCCTAAACCCTTACTCTAAATTCTGAGTGTAAACTTTCTCGTACTTATGTTTAACTTGTGAAATATGTGCTTGTGTTATTATACAAGTGTGAATTGAGATGAGATGCAATTACATGTGATATGTGTTTATGATTACTGTTGTGAAAGTGCATATGTAGGCATGTCAAACATGCCAAGTGATAGTGACAATTATGTGCTTATGATGTAAATATGCAGTGATAATGAACGGTAAATCGGTAAGTAATATATGTGTGCTTAATAACAGATATTTTGGCCTTGTGATTCTCGAAACCGTTGGATGTAGTTGGCATGCCACAGGATTGTGAGTACTCACCTATATGTACAATGACTTTTGGCACTGAAGCCCTCGAACATGTTGGAGGGATAAGGGAATGTGAGTTAAGCTCCATTCAACGAGACATGTGAGGGGAAATAAGGTTAGTGTTATCTATATGTTTCACTTCTGGGATAAGTTCGACTCTATTAGTCATTTGGTGTGATTGGTGATTCGTGCATCCAATGTGTTGTGATAATGCCCACTTTATGTTTCCTATCTCAAGTGTCAATTTATCATTATATGTGATTGTGTGAAATATGATACATGATTAATGGATTGTGTTATATGATATATGCTTGAATGAGTACGTAAATGCTATTTAAAAGAACTAATAGATAATGCATGAATATATATATATATATATATGAATATTGTAGTTGTATATATATATGATTGTTTTGTGGATACATTATGATATGTTTGCGTAGTGGTTATTCTAATAATCCACTGAGCTTGTTTAAGCTCACCCACTATTTTCAACATATGTAGATTAGTGATTTTTGGTGTGGGCGGTTGATTGGCTGTTAAAATCAAAGCAATAATGTGCAAGCTTAACTATTGATGCAAGTATAGTAGACAAATATGAGTTTGTCAGATATCGATCGCACGAGGATGGTTGTCTATTGTCTATAAATGTTAGTGCAATAATTAGATAGGAATGAGATAAATTGTGAATGTAGTTTTTGAAGCAATAACTTGAAAACAATAAGATAAAATATGATATTGATAAACTGGGATCCCCAACGTGAATATTCAACAGAATGCTAAGTGCTCACAAGGTATAAAAGGATAGGTGATTGTCGATGCATTAAATTGCAATGAATATCTTACCAAGCTTAACTTCTATATTTAATCAAAGACTTAAACATGCACATTAGCCACACCTTCCGATGATGGCAATGGAACACTATTAAGAACAAGTGGATTAAATTCCAATCCTCAAGCAACTTCTGTTGTCATGCTTGTTAGCTTGAATTGTCACTGCACCTTCCAGTGTTAGTGACAACAATAACACTTCCATCTAAAAACATTCAAACCCAAGGATTAAACCGTAAAAGCAAGATTGAATAAAATAACAATTAACCTAGAAATCATGTGTACTTCCATACTAACATGAGATAGAAAGTAATCATTAGTGTTTAGAAAAGCAAAATAAAAGAAACAAGTAGAGAATACTATTCCTAGACAACTCGACTTGAATCTATCTATTCCTTCTTATGTTGCACTCAGGGCTCCTCGTCAAAAGCTAAGTTGCATCCTTTTCATGTCGGTTCACCTATAGAAGCTTAAGTTGCCATAGCCAAAAGCTTTAAGGGATAAGTTGAAGAAGATGATCCAGAAAGCTCTCTCCCCTCTTTTTTTCTTGTTATGTGAATATTTATATATGTTTCCCCAAATAGCCCAGGTGTCCTTTCATTAGAATCATGCTGCCTCTGTATGTACAAGTTAGTTGTACCAGACTGGATAGCTCACACATTTTTGTTCCTATCCGGACAACTGTCAGCTGCGGCGATAATTCTAGGCGCAATCTGAAATTACTCGTGCAGTGACATTAGTACCAAAATATGACAAAATTAAGGGTAAATAAGCTAAGATCCATTGAGTCATAAAATGAAAATTACTAAACTGAAAATACTAAAATATGTGCTAAAGATAACTAAAAGGGAACAAATTAACCAATAAGTAAGGAGAGAACATATGTTCTTTCTAGTACTATCACACCTCTAAACTTGAGTTTTTACTTGTCCTCAAGTAAAACAGAAACTGGCAAGGCTACACAAGAATTCACTAAGGTAAATGATCATTCTAGCAACTTGAATAACTTAAAATTCCAATGAATAATTCACATTCAGATGATAGAATATTGCATCGACAATACATAAGTATGAACGAATAAGATTGCATCTTCATCAATGCCAGCATCATGCTTCAAATCCTAAATTCTCTCTACCAATACAGTATTTATTGTACAATATATGGTTTTTTTGTGAATAAGGGATATCCTTGAATTACTGTACCTTTGTTCCTAAAAAGTAATGATGGAGTGCAACAAATCCCTAGGGAGTGCTTAATTGCGTCAACACACACTCATGCAACGAAAACCTTTAGCCAGATTCATTTTTCTAACGCTTGTATTGGAGTATTCCTTTTTTAACATTTCACAATACACCCACTTTGGAGTGTCTTTTATTCATAACTATTTATACATATGAGTAGCTGTAAAGGATAGATTCATTCAAGATTCAAGTAATGCTACTAGTCATCTATTACTAATATAGCTTAAATCATTCATCAAAGAATTGAAGATACAACATTCAGTCAAATTTATCCAGCTCATTCATTGATAGTTCACATGATTCAAGAATTAAGCATCAAATGTAACAAAAATTTTCAACACATTTGCATTAACCACAAATAAACCTTGCATGTTCCATTAATATTATTATTTTTTTTTTGAAATATGGGTGTATTTTCAATCCCCAAATGCATTCCCCCAAACTTAAAGTTTGAATTGTCCCCAATGAACTAAGATTAAAATGCGATGACAATAACAATGCAATGACAATGTTTACTAACAAATGAAAATTGCAACTACATGCAATGCATGAATACTTCAACTAAAACTTAAAATAAACTAACTCAGTTTTCCTCGGCCATCAATGTGATTGCACGATGTTTGTTCTTCTTCCTCTTTTTCTCCTCCTTCTTGCACTTTTTTTCTTTGGAGTGCTTTCTCTTCTTTTTTTAGGCTTCGCACGGTCCTCGGATCGCTCTTCAGTTTCTGGCGCCGCCCCAGCATTATCGGCTACTTCTTGTGTAGGAGGGGTCACCTTGAGTGGTTTGGTATAGAACATTATAGCCAACGAATTTTGGTGCTCCTCACTTGTTACCTTTGTAGCTTCCACCAGTCTAGCTCTGTCTTGCTTTAGATTATCATTAGTTGCATCCACAAACTTGGATGCATTGGCAATGTCCTCAATAGATTTTTTCTCAGCAGCTTCTGTCTCAGTATTTTCTTCCTCGACCTTCTCGTTCAAAACTTCAATACTAACTTCCTCCTCTTCCACAGTAACTTCCTCCTCAACAGCAGGTGCCTCTTAACCAGCAATGACGTCACCCTCGACCAGGCTATCAATCATTCACATGCACTCTTCAACATACCTTGAGTCCTCTTCCTTCTCAACATTAGAGACGTGCATAATAGGAGGGGATTCCATCAATCTGTCTTGGTCCTCTAGGTCATCTTCCTCGAAGGAGGTTTCATACTCTCAGATAATCTGTGGGAACACTGGAAATTTGGGAGTGGGTTGGGCTTAACTAACGTAATGTGGTTACAATACAGTTGTTATAGGCCCTGGTATAAGCGTAGAACAAATTTTATGATCTGTCCATGTCCTCTATTGTAGCGACAGGCCTGATTTGCTTATTGCTGATGGAATTGGCCAACTTCTCGATATCTTTCATTTTGCACAGTAATGATGTCTCTGCAGTCAAGTTTGTTCCCTTACTTTTTGCTTTTGTTTTTCCCTTCCTTGTTTTGCTAGTCTCTGCCTCCATTGTCGGTGTATCTTTGCCACGAGTCATTCTTTCAATAGACACTTTATTGATCGGGCCCTTATTTTTCATGACCTCTTCATCATCATGAGTCACGATCCCTTTCTGCTGGCACAATAGCATCACCAACGATGGGAAAACCAACATTCCAATTTGCCTTATGGCATAGTCAGTAATTTCCTAGTGGTGTATTGCACCGACATCAATCTTTCTGCCCTTAACAATTGAATGTATCAGGCACATTCTATCAAGGTTGACTGTGGTGCTGTGAGTAAGGGGCAATAGCCTGTAGTTGACAAAATGAAACCTAATTTTGCTTTACAGTGTTAGGAAGCAATGGTGCATCGTATAATTCTTTTGATGTGAACCTGTCCACAATGCTCCTTTGACACATCAATCTTTTACCAACAGGTCCCTTTTTTCATCTTTGATATCCTCAATAAACTTGGAATGTTCATTGACATCCACTTTAGTGTTGTACAGCTCATTAATTTTTGTAGCATCCCATCAGATTAAAGCTTCTCGAACAAAGATAAACTCCAACTCATGGTCATAAAGGTTAGCATAAAATACATACCAATGAAGGAGAATAACTTCTAGGATATGTGCAGAAAGTCTTCCATTTCAACTTAGAGATTGTTTTGGAGACTTGTTTGCCCAAGTCTTGCTGTTGTGAAAGAAGAACGCCCTGTTCTGGGTGGAGGTTTCACTTTAAGATGTTGTTTTGAGATCGGTCTTTAGTCGTTTTTGTTAAAAAGATCACCGGCTCCTTTTTCTCCGTTGGCATGAAAGATTCTGACTCACGAAGTGCAGTTGTAAAGGATGAGTGTTCTTCAGCAAGCTTGGTGACTTTCTTGATCGGTCCTCTCATTCTTGCCATATTTTGTTTGTTTTGTGGTGTGAAGATGGTTTAAAGGTGTAAAGGTAAGAACTTGGAGAAGAAAAAGTGAATAAAAATTGCTGCTTGGGTGTTTCACAGTCAGCACAGTGAAGAGGGGTTTATAGTGAGTGAAACAAAAAGATGGAAAGACATGATTTTCTGAAGGGAAATAAAGCTAGTGGGAATAATTACGTCAAATGAGAATTTTGCCCGCTCAGACAGATCAAATGGCTAGGTGATTTTGGTTAAACGATGGGATCTGAAATTTTTGATTCGCCCTCATTCTTGCTGAGTCAGAAGTGACAGTACAATGTACAAACTGTGTTGACAATAAAGCCCAAGTGCGTTGACAATGGTACCTAAATATTCTGCAAAAATAGTAATAAATAAATAAATAATAAAACAAACTTGAACAGAAACAAAAATAAAATTACATAAAAAATTTCATAAGAATTAAAATTTTTTGACCAATTTAATGGTCTCTAGTTGCTTTTGATCAATATTCCAAATATAATGTTTCAATCGCTAGCCATTCATTTAGAATTAGTGTCCAACATTTAAATCTCTGATTGTGAGTGCACCATGAGGAAATACTTTGACAACTTCGAAAGGTTCAGACCAATGAGAGCGCAATTTACCTGGGTGTAGTTTCAGTCTAGAATTGAATAATAAAACTTGTTGACCTGCAGTAAATTGTCGCTACAAAATAATTCTGTCATGCCATCATTTGGTCTTTTCCTTGTAAATTGCAGCGTTTTCATAGGCATTTCGCCTAATCTCCTCTAGTTTAGTGATATCCAACAGCCTTTTCTTTCCGACAGCTTTATAGTCCATGTTCACTTGTTTAATTGCCCACATTGCTTTGTGTTCCATTTCAACTGGCAAGTGACATGCTTTCCCAAAAACCGATTAACACGGCGACATCCCTAATGGAGTTTTGTATGCTGTTAGCCATACCCATAAAGCATCCTTCAGTTTGGAAGACCAATCTTTCCTCAAAGGGTTCACAACCTTCTCAAGAATGTTTTTAATTTGTCAATTCGATACTTCAGCTTGTCTATTAGTTTGTGGATGGTAAGTAGTAGCCATTCTATGATTAACTCCATATCTTTTCAGTGCACCTGCCACTTGGTTGCAATGAAAGTGTGTACCCTAATCACTAATCAATGCCTTTGGTGTGCCAAAGCGATTATGCGCTTATGAAAAATTTAAGCACTGTCTTTGTATCATCCTCTAGGACTACAATAGCTTCAACCCACTTCGAGATGTAGTCAACAGCTACTAATATATAAAGATTTCCAAATGAACTTGGAAATGGTCCCATAAAATCCATACCCTAAACATCAAACAATTTAACCTCCATAATTGGTTGTTGCAACATTTCATTGCTTCGAGATATAGAGCCAGTGCGCCAACACCTATCGCATTGATTCACAAAATTGTAGGCGTCTTTGAATAATGAAGGCCAGTAGAATCCTGATTGGAGAACCTTAGTAGCAGTTCACATGCCATTGAAATGACCTTTATAAGGAGCATCATGATAGTGCTTCAAGATTGAAAGCATCTCCTCTTTCGAAACACAACACCGAATAATGTTGTTATTGCATACCTTGAATAAATACGGCTCGTTCCAATTATACTTCACTACTTCATGAAGAAATCTTTCTTTTTTATGGCCTGTGATACCCAATAGGAGTTTTCCACATACTAGATAATTAACCAGATCTACATACCAAGGGGTTGCATTTACAGAAAATAACCTTTCATCTGGGAATGCGTCGACAATTTGAAGTATGTTTCCATCTTCACTGCCAACTTCCAATCGAGACAGATAGTCTGCAACTTGATTCTCTAAACCCTTACGGTCTTTTATCTCAATGTCAAATTCTTGTAATAGTAAGATCTAGCGTATCAATCTTGGTTTTGCATCCTTCTTCACAAAAAGATACCTTAACGTTGAGTGATCAGTAAATACGGTAACCTTTACACCAACAAGATAAGAACGAAATTTGTCAAAAGCAAAGACTACAACCAACAATACTTTCTCTATAGTGGTATAGTTGATTTGAGCCTCTGTAAGAGTTTTGCTAGCATAGTAGATGGAGTGAAATACTTTTCCCTTGTGTTGTCCTAGAACAACACTCACAGTAAAGTTGCTTACACCTCACATAACTTCAAAATGTTGAGACCAATCTGGTGCAATGACAATGAGTGCATTTACTAGCTGCGTCTTTAATTGAATGAATGCCTCCAGACATGCATCGTCAAAGAGGAATTTTCTATTCTGTTCCAGCAATGAGCATAAGGGCTTTGCAATTTTTGAGAAATCTCTAATAAATCTTCGATAAAACCTCGCATGCCCAAGAAAACTGTGAATACCTTTCATATTTTTCGGTGGAGGTAATTTCTCAATGATTTCCACTTTAGCTTTGACTACTTCAATGCCTTGACTAAAGATGCAATAGCCTAACACAATGCCTTCAGTTGCCATGAAATGACATTTTTCCTAATTTAAAACAAAATGTGTGTCTTCACACCACTGCAATACTTTATCCAAATTGTCAGCGTAATGATCAAAATCATTCCCATAGACTGAGAAATCATCCATAAAAACCTCTAAAGAATCTTCAATCATATACGAGAATATTGTCATTATGCACCTTTGAAATATGGCTAGTGCATTGCAAATACTGAAAGTCATACGACGAAAAGGAAAAGTACCAAAAATATAGGTGAAAGTTATTTTCTCTTGATCCTCCAGTGCAATAGCAATCTGATTGTACCCAGAATAGCCGTCTAAGAAGCAGTAATAGGCTCTTCCAGCAAGCCTGTCCAACATTTGGTCAATGAAAAAAAGTGGGAAGTGGTCCTTGCTTGTGGTAGCATTAAGTTTGCGATAATTAATATAGACTTGCGATCCTATAGGAATGCATGTAGGAATTAATTTGTCTTGTTGTTGCTAACCACTGTGATGCCACTCTTTTTTAGGAACACATTGCAGTGGACTTACCCAATTGCTATAAAAAATAGGGTAGATAATTCCAGTATCAAGCCACTTTATATTTTTTTCTTAACAACTTTCATCATCTTCTCGTTTAATCTTCTTTGTTGCTCAATTGTGACTGCTTGCCTTCATCTTACAACTTGATCTTGTGCATGGAAAAAGATGGACTAATGCCTCAGATATCAGTAAATACTCTAAGAAATAGCTCGTTTATGTTACTTAAGAATATAGACCACTTTCTCTTCTGAAGTTACATCTAGTGTTACGGAGACAATAACTGGGAGAGTATTATTATCACCAAGAAAGATGTACTTAAAATGAGCAGGTAGTGGTTTCAATTCCAGAGTAGGAGCTTCGTCGATAGATGGTTTGAAAATTAGAGTTGTTCTGTTAGCTAAGTCTAAGGATTCAATCTGCTATCTATGCCTGAGTTCAATATTATTAGCATCAACCCTGTTGTCACAATTATCTAAAGATTTGTCATTAGATGTCACTACAAACTCCTCAGAAGTATTGTGTTTTTGGTCATTGAATTCTTTCAAAATTAAATCATCTAACACATCGACAGTATGATATTCTTCTTTATCCTTGCATTGAATTGATTTAAAACATTGAAGGTAACGTGCCTATTATTAAGTCGCATGGTCAATTCACCTTTGTAAACATTAAAAAGAGTTTGTCTGGTGGCTAAAAATGATCATCCCAAGATTATGGGAACCTTCTTGTTTGCCTTGTAGTCAAGTATGATAAAATCAACCGAAAAAAAAGAATTATCTACAAGAACTAAGATATCTTTAATTTGCCCTTTAGGTTGAGCCAAAGATCGATCAGCTAGTTACAATGTCATTGCAGTAGGTTTCATGTGACCAATTCCCAGCTTACTGAAAGTAAAGCCTTGCCCAAATAATGGTTGCCAATTGAACATGGGATAGTAAAGCTCCCAGGATCTTGCATTTTGGGGTGCAACTTATTTATCAAAACAACACTACAACCCTCTATGAGTGTAATAGTTTCCATATCACTGAGCTCCTTCTTCTTAGATAAGAGCTCCTTCATAAATTTCCTATTATTCAGAATTTGCACAAGAGCGTCTACTAAAGGAATATTGACCTGAAGTTGCTTCAGTGTGCTCAGGAACTGTTGGTACTTCTTTGTCTAATGCATCGACGAGCTCTTCATATTCAACCTTCTCACTAGGGATCATTTCACCAGTAGTTTAAGGTGTCATAGTAGAGTCTGTTGTTGGCTCGCCAGTTTGTTTACCACTCCTAAGTGAGATAGCTTTGCAGTGTTTTTTCCCCCTTGGACTGAGATTTTTCGTGTCACTAGATAGTGTGCTTGGTGGCCGAATATTCAGATTCGAAGCAAGTTGTCCTAATTGTGCTTCCAATGCTCGAATGGAAGATGAATTTCCTTGAACAATAGCTTTTGTGCGAGTCATATGCTCCCGCATTAAAGCCTTAAGAGCAACTAATGAATCAGAAGGAGAAGCTTACGTGTATTCTTGTCGTCGATGTTTTGGGGCATGCTGATTTGGCATTGAAGATTGTTGTGATTGTGTCTGATTTTGGTATAGGTGCATCTGGCTTTGTTGTGGTTGTATCTAAGTGTGCTGATTGTAGTTTTGCTATTGTTGATTATAATTCCCTTATTTTGAATTATAATTGCCTTGAGTAAATATATTCTTATATCAGAATGTTGTAGCATTTTGTCCAGCATTCTGAGTTCCCCAAGACTGTTGATTGCATGCAAAATTATTATAAGAGTTTCCATAAGAATTATTGCGGATGTTACTGAAAAATCTCACAAAAAAAGGTAGGAACATCAACTTGTTATGCAACTTGTATAGCTACAATGTCACTAGTCCCTTGCATATTTTTTATCATATTTGCAAGAGAATAAAGTTGAGCACTAAGTGTAGATATTGCATCCAATTCAATAACTCCCAGAGTAGCTTTTGCTTATGCAGCTCTAGATATAAGGTATTGATAATCATTCTGAGCAATGCTCTCAAGAATTTCAATTGCATCATTATAAATACAATCCAGCAAAGGTCCGTTGGATGATACGTCGACAAGAGTCCTCGTGTGTGAATTTAGCCCATTATAAAAAATCTCAATTTGTGTTTCCTATTGAATGTCATGAATGGGACAACGTTGAAGCAAAGATTTATAATATTCCCATGTGGTGCTAAGATTCTCATCATCCAGCTGATGATAAGTTGTAATTGTAACACCCTTAACCCGTACCCGTCGCCGGAGGGTTAAGAATATTACCGTACCAAAGATTCATATCAAGATAACTAAGTATAGTGATTCATTCTTAAATTTAATTCACATTAATATTGAAATCATTAATTTAAAAACTCAACCACACATTCAGCTTAATCATTTGGAACACAAATAGTAACTTATCAAGCCATTTTCGCATGGCTACATATATATACATCATCAAAAAGATAATTATTTAATAACAAAAAGTCAAGCCTATGCATGCCATTATCAAATTTTTTTTTTTAACTACTAAAGTACCAAAAGTTTAGATAGTGTAGGTGACTTTGACTTTGAGATCCTCGAGATCAGAGTGTCGACGAAAGCGAATCTATAAAACAAAGAATTAATGCAACAGAGTGAGCATATTGATGCTTAGTAAGTTTTTAAGTAATACAAACAATTTAAAATTTATTATTTAAATCAAGTACTTAAGATCACATACTAATATTTAAATTGGTTACCATTAACCGAATATGTATGTACATATATATATGAGTAATTTCAAACACATATTCACTAATTACAAAGCTTATTCTCTTATCTTCAATTATGTTCTTTCATAGGATATCTCACACTAATTGATTATATCATTATCTTATCCTCAATTGTTGAGTGATTCACACACACACATATATATATATATACATCGTACTTTAGTACTAGAAATTTGCATAGAAAATAATTCAATTATGAGTTGTAATGCTATCATTAATATGTAAACTATATGGTACTTAAACATTAACGTTTACCACGGACATTCGAAATCATAATCTTATACATTACTGGCATCGGTTCCATTAAGTCTTTCAGCTTGGAATACATTACTAGCAAGAGCCTACGGGTCCTTAGCCCGAATATTTTTCCAACTAGTAGCCTGCGGACCTTTAGTCCGGATAGATTCTAGCATATAGCCTGCGGACATCATGTCCGGATAGATTCGAGCTTATCGCCTACGGACTTCATGTCCGGATAGATTCGAGCTTATCGCCTGCGGACTTCAAGTCCGGATAGATTTTGTCTCAATATACATTTCATCATTCACTTTCCAACTCCAAGGTTATACTCAAAATCACATATTCAATCACCATTACAGCTTAATTCCAAATGACCCTCACTATGAGTCGCATACTTATTTTAATTTATAAACAGTTTTATTCAAGTGCAAACCAAAGATTTTGATTCATCTACTATATTTTAATAGGCATCATCAACTATGTATGCTAGAGGAGACTACTTAAAAACTTACCTCGATATATTGGAACGGTTGTGGATTGATTACTCTATTGCTTTCTCTTTTCCCCTATCCAACTTTGATCCCCCTTGCTCTTGAGCTTAATGAATACAAATAGAAATATTCAATATTTTAACCAATAATATGTACTTATTAATCACATTCGGCAATCACATATCAAACTCATTTTATAATTTATCATTACCACAATTTAATTATATATATATATATATATATTTATACCATAGCTACTTTTGCCGAATGTACATCTAACTTAAATAAAAATTCATCATTAAATTTTCAAACCAAAGCGTCATTATAAGACCACATATACATACATCCTTATACTTAGGCTCAATAATTATAATATAATATCATGTACTCATTTTAATCATGTGGCCGATTATACTTTGTCATGCATACACATATTCAAAAATAATTTCCAAAATCTTTATATCATTTATGCACTAAGCTGAATACTCTTGCCAAGTTCAACTACATTCTTCAACAAATCCTTCATTGATCAAACACATATTCGGCTAAAGGAATGGAAATTTTAGCAACTTTTAATTTAACACCTAATCAATTATAATACATCTAAACATTCTTTTCATATTATTAACTCAAACCACAAACATTACTCAAGTATAACATTTTCATATTCGGCATTAGTGTCAAGCATAGTAGCCGATTCTTCCTACTTTGTATCTATGCATCTATTTGATCATTAGTTAGTTCAAACACTCATACACCAAGATTTATTCAATTTAACAAGAAACAAAAACCTTAATCCTCAAATTATTATGGCTGAAAGTTTTAATCATCCCAATATCAAAATTTCTAACATGGGTTACCTAAAGAACTTGGTAATTAGTTCAAATTTATCTAACATTTCAAAAATTCACATGAATCTCATACCTTAATGAAGACCTAAATGACCAAATGGCTCCTTTCTCCCCAACTCTTCTTTATTTCAGCTTTTGGGAATGAACAAGGTGAACACTTTGTTGTTTTCACCCACTTTCTATTTTATTTCTTTATTTTATTTCATTTATTCATGATATTATGTCATTTAACTAAATAAAGCTAATAGAAAATTCATATTTTATAATATAATTAGTACATGGCCGGCCACTACCTAGAAATGGGTAATTTAACATGCAAAACCATTCTTTTAAACACATGCATTATTTACCCATTATAAATTCACCTATCACATTTCAAAAGTGTCACATATAAGTCCTATTGAATAAATTCACATGCAAATGACCAAATCAAAGCTTGAAGCTTTCACACTTGTATTTACTCACTTCTTAAACATGAATTATAACTTATAATTATTTTTTTATAACTCAGTTTTGTGGTCCCGAAACCACTTTCCGACTAAGGTCAAATTAGGGCTGTCACAACTCTCCCCCACTTAAGGAATTTTCATCCTCGAAAATCTTACCAGTGAATATATTTGGGTATCGTTCCTTCATAGAGGTCTCAGTTTCCCAAGTAGCTTCTTCGATTCCGTGTTTGAGCCATAACACCTTTACTAAAGGAACCTTTTTGTTTCGTAACTCTTTCACCTTGCGAGCTAGGATACGAATCGGTTCTTCTTCATAACTCAAATCAGATTGAATTTCAACCTCTGATGGATTAATTATGTGCGAAGGATCAGATCTATAACTTCGAAGCATCGAGACATGAAAAACATTGTGAATCCTTTCAAGTTCAGGGGGTAAAATCAATATGTAAGTGACTGGCCCAATTCGTTCGGATATCTCATTCGGCCCGATAAACCTCGGACTCAATTTGCCTTTACGGCCAAATCTGAGCACTTTTTTCCAAGGTGAAACTTTAAGAAACACTTTGCCTCCGACTCGATATTCAATGTCTTTTCGTTTCAAATCCGCGTACGACTTTTGACGATCTGAGGCTGCTTTCAGTCTTTCACTGATTACTTTTACTTTCTGCTCAGCATCTTTAATCAAATCAACCCCGAAGATTTTACTTTCACTAAGCTCGGTCTAAAACAACGGTGTGCGGCACTTACGACCATACAAAGCCTCATAAGGTGCCATCTTAATGCTTGATTGAAAACTATTATTGTAAGCGAATTCAATCAAAGGTAAATACCGTTCCCATGAACCACTAAACTCGAGGATGCAACATCTCAACATATCTTCGAGTATCTGAATTATCCGCTCAGATTGACCATCAGTCTGGGGATGAAAAGCGGTGCTAAAATGTAGCTTGGTACCCAAAGTTTCATGCAGTCTTCCAAAATCGCGATGTGAATCTCGAATCTCTATCTGATACAATAGAAATAGGTACTCCATGTAACCTTACAATTTGAGATACATACATTTCAGCTAACTTGTCAAGGGAGTAATCCGTACGTACAGGAATAAAATGAGCCGACTTTGTCAGTCTATCAACAATAACCCAGATCGCATCTTTCTTGTTTGATGACAATGGCAACCCAGATACAAAATCCATCGTGACTCGATCCCACTTCCATTCAGGTATCATGATTGGCTGAAGTAATCCTGAAGGCACTTGGTGTTCCGCTTTCACTTGTTGACATATTAAACACTTCGAAACAAAGTCAGAAATGTCTCGTTTCATACCATGCCACCAAAACTGATGTCTCAGGTCGTTGTACATTTTCGTACTCCCTGGGTGAATTGACATTCGGCTACAATGAGCTTCGTTCAGAATCATCAAAATAAGTTCTGAATTTCTTGGAACACACAATCGACTTCTGAACCTCAAACAATCGTCATCATCTATTTGAAACTCCGACTCCATATTCGAAACACATTCAATTCATTTTGCAACCAATTCATCATCGACTTTTTGAGCTTCACGAATTTGATGAATCAACAATGGTTTGGCCTTTAATTCTGCTACTAACACATTATCAGGTAAAACAGACAGATGTACATTCATCGCTCGTAAAGCGAACAGTGATTTACGACTTAAAGCATCCGCAACCACATTAGCCTTTCCCGGGTGATAATCAATGACAAGTTCATAATCTTTTAACAACTCAAGCCAATGTCTTTGTCGCAGATTTAAATCTCTTTGAGTCATCAAATATTTGAGACTTTTGTGATCCGAATATACATGGCATCTTTCACCAAACAAGTAGTGACGCCATATTTTTAAAGCGAAAACAATGGCAGCTAATTCGAGATCATGAGTCGGATAGCTTTTCTGATGCGGCTTCAATTGTCTCGATGCATAAGCTACCACTCGACCTTCTTGCATCAACACACAACCCAGCCCAAGCAAGGATGCATCACTGTAAATGACAAATTCTTTACCGGATTCGGGTTGTACTAATACTGGAGCTTCAGTCAAACAAGTTTTCAATTGATCGAAACTTTTCTGACATTTCTCTGACCATTCAAACTTAACATCTTTCTGAAGTAGTTTCGTCCTTGGTGTGGCTATCATCGAGAAACCCTTTACAAATCGCCTGTAGTAACCGGCAAGTCCCAAAAAGCTTCGAACCTCAGTAATATTTCTCGGAGGCTTCCAGTTAAGTACGGCTGAAATTTTGTTCGGATCAACTCGAATACCCGATGTAGATACCACGTGACCCAAAAAGCTAACTTCTCTCAACCAGAATTCACATTTACTGAACTTTGCATATAACTGTTTATCCCGTAAAATCTGTAACACTAATCTCAGGTGTTCAGCATGTTCGGTCTCATCTCTCGAATAGACCAAAATGTCATCGATAAACACAACTACAAACCGATCCAAATACGGTCTGAAGATCCGATTCATCAAATCCATAAACACCGCAGGAGCATTAGTGAGCCCAAACGGCATCACTAAGAACTCGTAGTGTCCGTATCTTGTTCTAAAAGCAGTTTTAGGTATATCTGAGTCTCGAACTCGCAACTGATAATAACCCGATCTCAAATCTATCTTTGAAAATACGGAGGCTCCTTTCAGTTGATCGAACAAATCATCAATACGGGGTAACGGATATTTATTCTTTATTGTCACTTTATTCAACTGACGATAGTCGATGCACAATCTCATGGTTCCATCCTTCTTTTTCACAAACAATACTGGTGCACCCCAAGATGAGAAACTCGGTCGAGCGAAACCTCTATCTGTCAACTCTTGTAACTGAGCTTTCAATTCCTTTAATTCGGTTGGTGCCATACGATACGGAGCTATTGAGATCGGTGTAGTCCCAGGTACAAGTTCAATGCCAAACTCTACCTCCCTAACAGGTGGTAACCCCGGTAATTCTTCAGGAAAAACATCTGAATATTCACAAACCACTGGTACCGATTCAAGTTTCTTTTCTGATTCTTTATTACCAAGTACGTATGCAAGATACGCTTCACACCCCTTTCTCACATATTTTTGAGCCAACATTGAGGATATTGTTGCTGGTAATCCATTCAAATCAGTTGACTCAACTCGGATTATCTCATTATTTGCACATCTCAAATCAATGGTCTTACTTTTCCAATTTACAACTGCATCATGTACGGTCAACCAATCCAAACTGAGAATAGCATCAAATTCATCAAACGGTAAAAGCATCAAGTCGGCCAGAAAACAGGAGCCTCGGATTATTAAGGGGCAGTTCTTACACACCTTATCGACAAGCACGTAACGACCCAAGGGATTCGACACTCTAATAATGAACTCAGTAGACTCAACAGGTAAAGTCTTACAGGTCGCTAAAGTCTCACATACATAAGAATGAGTAGAACCAGGGTCAATCAAAGCAATCACATCAGTATCAAAGAGAATGAAAGTACCGGTAATGACATCAGGTGAAGAAGCATCCTCGCGTGCACGTATAGCATAGGCTCTAGCAGGAGCATGAGCTTCAGATCTGGTGGTAACATCTCTAGATCCTCTCTGACCGCCACTAGCATTCCCCGTATTTTTAGATGGTCTACCTCGAGCCGTATGTAGCACCCGCTTTCCCCACTCGATTTATATTCGTCTCGCATAGGTCTCGGACAATCCTTGATAAAGTGGTCAGCTGATCCACATTTATAACAGAAGCGGTCATGAAATCTACAACTCCCAGAGTGCCATTTACCACAATACTTGCACTCCGCTCTGTCTCGACGATCATTTCCCACACTAGCAACTGAAGTGGCTCGCGTACTCACTGGGGGTCGATCGCAGTCTCGTCTAGAAAAACCCGAAGTGTCCCTTGATCGGCCTGAATCATCTTGAAATTTCTTCGATGATTGCTGAAAAGACTTTCTTGAAAATCTTTTACGAAATTCTCCCACTCCAACATCAGCTTTTCTTTTCTCTTTACTGAGTTCTTCGGCTTTACAAGCTCGCTCGACAAGTATTACAAACTCTCGTATTTCAAGGATACCAACAAACATTTTTATATCTTCATTCAGCCCATCTTCGAAACGTTTACACATAATAGCCTCAGATGATACACATTCTCGAGCATATCTACTAAGTCTGACAAACTTTCGTTCATAGTCGGTAACTGACATGGAACCCTGCTTAAGCTCAAGAAATTCCTTTCGTTTCTGATCGATGAACCTCTGACTGATATATTTTTTTCGGAATTCGATCTGGAAGAATTCCCACGTCACTCGCTTTCTGGGTACAACAGAAACCAATGTACTCCACCAATAATAGGCAGAATCATGTAGCAAAGATATAGCACACTTCAGGCATTCATCGGGTGTGCAAGATAGTTCATCAAAAACCCGAATAGTGTTGTCCAACCAAAATTCAGCTTGCTCCGCATCATCGCTGTCTGTAGCTTTAAATTCAGTAGCCTCATGTTTCCAAATTCTGTCTACCGAGGGGCTTATTTAATCTCATCTGATCAATCACCGGAGGTATCGCGGGTGCAAGGGGTGTATTAGTCGGAAGTGGGGGTTGTGGAACAGCCGTATCAGTTCGAATATACTGATTGAACCAATCATTCATCACGCTATAAAAAGCCTGCCTAGCTTCATCGTTCTGATTACTAGCAATAGGTTGAGAGTCCACCGGCGCTGTCCCATGCGCGGGAGCAGGCGCTACACTCTCAACATCATCAGCTACCACTCGATTGGGATTGGGATCCATTACTATACATAAACACATTTTTAATAGTCAGAAATAACCACACTATCAAATAAACACATAATGGCATGTATAGCTAAACCCACTCGTATTACGGTAGTCCTAGAATTGACTAAACCGTAGCTCTGATACCAATAAAATGTAACACCCTTAACCCGTACCCGTCGCCGGAGGGTTAAGGATATTACCGCACCAAAGAGTCATATCAAGATAACTAAGTATAGTGATTCATTCTTAAATTTAATTCACATTAATATTGAAATCATTAATTTAAAAACTCAACCACATGTTCAGCTTAACCATTTGGAACACAAATAGTAACTTATCAAGCCATTTTCGCATGGCTACATATATATACATCATCAAAAAGATAATTATTTAATAACAAAAATTCAAGCCTATACATGCCATTATCAAATTTTTTTTTTAACTACTAAGGTACCAAAAGTTTAGATAGTGTAGGCGACTTTGACTTTGATATCCCTGAGACTGTAGCTGACGAGCAAAATCTATAAAACAAAGAATTAATGCAACAGAGTGAGCATACTGATGCTTAGTAAGTTTTTAAGTAATACAAACAATTTAAAATTTATTATTTAAATCAAGTACTTAAGATCACATACTAATATTTAAATTGGTTACCATTGACCGAATATGTATGTACATATATATATGAGTAATTTCAAACACATATTCACTAATTACAAAGCTTATTCTCTTATCTTCAATTATGTTCTTTCATAGGATATCTCACACTAATTGATTATATCATTATCTTATCCTCAATTGTTGAGTGATTCACACATACACATATATATATATACATCGTACTTTAATACTAGAAATTTGCATAGAAAATAATTCAATTATGAGTTGTAATGCTATCATTAATATGTAAACTATATGGTACTTAAACATTAACGCTTACCACGGACATTCAAATCATAATCTTACTTACATTCATGGCATCGGTTCCATTAAGTCTTTCAATTTCGGAATACATTACCGATAAAGAGCTCATGTCCTTAGCCTTGGATATTTTTCCAGCTAGTAGCCTGCGGACCTTTAGTCCGGAAAGATTCTAGCATATAGCCTGCTAATATCATGTCCGGATAGATTCGAGCTTATCGCCTGCGGACTTCATGTCCGGATAGATTCGAGCTTATCGCTCATGGACTTCAAGTCCTGGATAGATTTTGTCTCAATATACATTTCATCATTCACTTTCCAACTCCAAGGTTATACTCAAAATCACATATTCAATCACCATTACACTTAATTCCAAATGACCTCTCACTATGAGTCGCATACTTATTTTAATTTATAAACAGCTTTTATTCAAGTGCAAACCAAAGATTTTGATTCATCTACTATATTTTAATAGGCATCATCAACTATGTATGCTAGAGGAGACTACTTAAAAACTTACCTCGGTATATTTGAACGGTTGTGGATTGATTACTCTATTGCTTTCTCTTTTCCCCTATCCAACTTTGATCCCCCTTGCTCTTGAGCTTAATGAATACAAATAGAAATATTCAATATTTTAACCAATAATATGTACTTATTAATCACATTCGGCAGTCACATATCAAACTCATTTTATAATTTATCATTACCATAATTTAATTATATATATATATATAAATATATATATATTTTATACCATAGCTACTTTTGCCGAATGTACATCTAACTAAAATAACAATTCATCATTAAATTTTCAAACCAAAGCGTCATTATAAGACCACATATACATACATCCTTATACTTAGGCTCAATAATTATAATATAATATCATGTACTCATTTTAATCATGTGGCCGATTATACTTAGTCATGCATACACATATTCAAAAATAATTTCCAAAATCTTTATATCATTTATGCACTAAGCCGAATACTCTTGCCAAGTTCAACTACATTCTTCAACAAATCCTTCATTGATCAAACACATATTCGGCTAAAGAAATGGAAATTTTAGCAACTTTTAATTTAACACCTAATCAATTATAATACATCTAAACATTCTTTTCATATTATTAACTCAAACCACAAACATTACTCAAGTATAACATTTTCATATTCGGCATTAGTGTCAAGCATAGTAGCCGATTCTTCCTACTTTGTATCTATGCATCTATTTGATCATTAGTTAGTTCAAACACTCATACACTAAGATTTATTCAATTTAACAAGAAACAAAAACCTTAATCCTCAAATTACTATGGCCGAAAGTTTTAATCATCCCAATATCAAAATTTCTAACATGGGTTACCTAAAGAACTTGGTAATTAGTTCAAATTTATCTAACATTTCAAAAATTCACATGAATCTCATACCTTAATGAAGACCTAAATGACCAAATGGCTCCTTTCTCCCCAACTCTTCTTTACTTTCGGCTTTTGGGAATGAACAAGGCGAACACTTTATTGTTTTCACCCACTTTCCATTTTATTTCTTTATTTTATTTGATTTGTTCATGATATTATGTCATTTAACTAAATAAAGCTAATAGAAAATTCATATTTTATAATATAATTAGTACATGGCACTACCTAGAAATGGGTAATTTAACATGCAAAACCATTCTTTTAAACACATGCATTATTTACCCATTATAAATTCACCTATCACATTTCAAAAGTGTCACATATAAGTCCTATTGAATAAATTCACATGCAAATGACCAAATCAAAGCTTGAAACTTTCACACTTTTATTTACTCACTTCTTAAACATGAATTATAACTTATAATTATTTTTTTATAACTCAATTTTGTGGTCCCGAAACCACTTTCCGACTAAGGTCAAATTAGGGCTGTCACAGTAATATCATTTCAGAGACGAGCATTTATTGTTGGCGGGTTAAATCACAAAACGAACTGTGTTAATAGTGCATTCCAAGAAGTAATTGATCTGACAGGTAGCCCAAGGAACCATGTACGAGCTCTTCCCTGCAAGGAATAAGGAAATAATTGCATCTTCAAAGTGTCATCAGGAACGCCTTGTTGACTAAAGGAAAAACATATCAATAAAAATGATTTAAGATGTTCTCGTGCATCTTCATGTGGTAGCCCAACATATTGCCCATTAGAATTCAACATTTGAAACATTACAGGCTTGAGTTCAAAATTTCCAGGTTAGATTGCTGGCCTAATAACTACTGGTTATAAGTCATCTAAGACAGGTACTACAAAATCTCGTATAGTCCTTTTTTTATTTGAGCGTCTTACTACAATGGTAGGTCATTAGCATTTTCGTTCTGCATTGAGGGTATGACTGTATTCTTTCTTGGCAAAGCCCTATTCCTTTGTTCTCGAAGTCTCCTTCGAATGGTTCTTTCAATTTTTGGATCAAAATCAGCAATAAACTCCGAATTGCTTTGAGTCATACAACACCTAAAATAAAATTTAAAAATAATGACAAAAAGAAAACCAGTTAGTAGCAACTAAATATTATGAAATAAAAACAAACAAAAACAAACATCAAACAATTGTCATCCTCGGCAACGGCGTCAAAACTTGATCGGCTGTTAATGTCACAACAATAATGTGCAAGCGTACATTGTCGATGCAAGTATAGTAAACAGATATGAGTATGTTGAATATCGATCCCACGAGGATGGTTGTCTTTTGTCTATCAATGTTAATGCAATAATTAGATAGGAATGAGATATATTGTGAATGTAGTTGTCAAAGTAATAACTTGAAAACAATAAGATAAAATATGACACTGATAAACTGGGATCCCCAACGTGAATATTCAACATAATGCTAAATGCTCACAAGGTATAAAAGGATAGGTGATTGTTGATGCGTTAAATTGCAATGAATATCTTACCAAGCTTAACTTCTATATTTAATCAAAGGCTTAAACATGCACATTAGCCACACCTTTTGATGATGGCAATGGAACACTATTAAGAACAAGTGGATTAAATTCCTCTAATCCTCAAGCAAATTCTGTTGTCATGCTTGTTAGCTTGAACTATCATTGCACCTTCCAGTGTCAGTGACTGCAATAAAACTTCTATGCTAAAAACATTCAAACCCAAGAATTAAAAGGTAGAAGCAAGATTGAATAAAGTAACAATTAACCTAGAAATCATGTGTACTTCCATACTAACATGAGATAGAAAGTAATTACTAGTGTTTAGAAAAGAAAAATAAAAGAAACAAGTGGAGAATACTATTTCTAGACAACTCGACTTGAATCTATCTATTCCTTCTTGTGTCACACTCAAGGCTCCTCGTCAAGAGCTAAGCTACATCCTTTTCACGTCGGTTCACTCGTCGGAGCTTAAGCCACCATAGCCGAAAGCTTCAAGGGATAAGTTGAAGAAGATGATCCAAAAAGTTCTCTCCCCTCTTTTTGTTTCTTTTTATGTGAATATTTATATATTTTACCCTAAATAGCCTAGGTGTTCTTTCATCAAAATCATGTTGCCTCTATATGTACAAGTTAGTTGTACCAAACTGGACAACTCACGCAGTTTTGTTCCTATCCTGACAGCTATCAGGTACAACAATAATTCTCGACGCAATCTAAAATTACTCATGTAGTGACATCAATACCAAAATATGACAAAATTAAGGGTAAATAAGCTAAGATCCACTGAGTCATAAAATGTAAATTACTAAAGTAAAATTACTAAAATATGTGCTAAAGATAACTAAAAGGGAACAAATTAACCAATAAGTAGGGAGAAAACATATGTTCCTTCTAGTACTATCAGCGGTGTTGTTTTTCCGATGGAGTGATCCAAGGAAGACTTGTTAGTATTTCATAGGTTTTCATTATTTATTTACATTTTGGGGAATAAGGCAATGTGGCAGACATGTTTATAGCCATGTTAGTTCTGAACATTTTGCTAGTTTTTGCTTTTGTTTATAAGGTTTATGAGTTATAAGTATGCTTAGGTTTATGAACATTGATGATAGCATGATGTTTCTTACTCGGACACATTTCTGACATTTTGAACTGTTAAATTTAGCCGTTTGGATGATTATTTGTCAAAGTATTTGATGTATGATGTTTAGGAACTAATTTGGAATGGACTAAATACTTTTGTATGTTGTATTTTTTAGGTTTGAAGCAAAGGTATTGATAATTGGGTTTTAAAAATGATACCTTTTTATTTTGAAATGTACAGGGAAATCAGAATAAAGATTTGGTATCGGTACCTTTGCTCGAGTATCGGTACTCGTGGTAAATATATTGATACTCTATGACAAGAACCGATAGTTTTCGATAATATAATTTTGTGTGAGAAACATAATACAAGTTTGGTATTGATTTTCCAGGTGGTATCGATACCACTTAGATAAAATATTGATGCTTACATTGATATATGTCCAACATGATTTAATGATGATTAATGCATGTATGTCTTAAAACCTTTGCAAATGCTATGAATGACATGTGTTGACTTTAAAATAGTGAACAATGTAACGTACAAGTAGTGAGACGGTGGTGTGACATCTTTATATTCGGGCTTGGTGACCAGGCTGGATATGGGGTGTTACACATGATGCTATAGTGAATTGTTTATAGAAACGGATTGATTTTAGATGTCAAAATAGTGAATTGATTTCTGTTGTATTTGCTTAGTTTGATTCTGTTTCGAATATGATTTCAACGATATTTGCATATAAATTGATTCGAAAAGGCTGTGATGCATTTTTATTCATTTATCCTACATTCCAGAGTTTTAGAAATGAAAGTTGAACGAGTACTAACAGTTTGCAAGTTTATAGATGTTTTTCATGAGGAATTTCAGGTTTACCTCTAGAGCGAGAAGTCGAATTTGCTATAAAATTAGTGTCAATGACTGCTTCGGTTTTGATTGCTCCGTACAGAATGAATCCAATGAAATTAAAAGAATTAAAACCTCAATTGTAAGAATTAATCGACAAATATTTTATTCGACCAAATATATCGCCTTAAGGTATACCCGTTCTATTAGTGAAAAAGAAAGATGGATCGATGAGATTGTGTATAGATTATTGACAGTTGAAATAAGTCATGATAAAAAATAAATATTCGTTGCCTTATATTGATGATTTATTCAATCAACTAATAGGTGCCACAGTGTTTTCAAAGATTGATCTCAGATTTGGTTACTATCAACTACGAGTTAAATATGTTGTTTACAATAATGCTTCATTCAGATGAGTTTGAATTATGTTAGTTTGATTATTACAAAATTGAGAGTTAAACTATTAATTCTTCAGAGAAGATCACTGATCTCAGTATGGATTGTGATAATAGCCTATATTTCTGAAATCGAATATGTGTGCTAAACAATTTTGAAATTATAAATGTATCTTATACAAGATTCCTCGCAGCGTCTTTGTGATTTAAACTAGGTAGCGAAAAAATGTGTAATGACTGGAGACAAAGTTATTGGTGGTCGGGAATAAAACATGAAAATTCAACGTTTGTACCGAGATGTTTGATATGTCAATAGGTCAAATCTGAATATCAAGTTCTATCTGAATTATTACGGTTTGTTATAATTTCTGAATAGGAATGAGAGTGAGTCACGATAGATTTTGTATCTAGACTACCTTTGATGACAAAAAAGAAAGATTTGATCTGAATTGTTATTATTAGGCTGATGAAATTGACTCATTTTATTCTAGTAAAAACATATTACTCACTTGAAGAGCTAGTTGAATTGCATGTATCTGAGATTTACCTCTAGATTTTGGAGTAAATTTCACGAAGCTATGGCGCAAACAGACGGACAGTCGAAATGGGAAATTCAAATTCTAGAAGACATAATACAGTGTTATATCATAAAGTTCAAGGGAAATTGGGAAAATGCTTACCATTGGTTGAATTCGTTTATAATAACAGCTATCAGTCTTGTATTAAAATGATATCGTTCGAAGCTTTTTACAGACAAAAATGTAGAACCCAGTTATATTGGTCAAAATGGAACGAGAACAAGTTGTTGGGACATATTTGATTTGGACAATTGAAGAGTCTTTTAGAACACAATAACCAAAACTATTTTCAAGTGAGAAAGTTAACTAAGTAAAAAGGACTAAATCGTAAAAGTTGAGAAAGTTGATCTCCATTAGTTAAAGTTATTAAATAGGTATAGAAAAGTAACGAAAAGGACTAACATGGTGATTTAACCATTAGGTGTTGTAATGGACGGTTCTAGGTGTTAAAAGACATGAAATTTAATTATATTTTAAAGGGTAAAATAATAAATAATTAAATAAGGAATATAAATAAAAGAAACATGTTAAAAATTCATATCATCTTCTTCCTTTCATCATTAGAATCGAAACCCTAAAAGAAGCTTAGAGAACATTCGGTAAAGCTTGGGTCTCTTAATAGGTAGGTGAAATTTCACTCGTTTTTAGTAATTTTTATGTTTTTGAGCTCGTATTAGCTTAATCTAGCTAACCCGAGGACTAATTTGTAAAATTTTTTAATGTGATGGATAATGTCATTGATGATTTTGAGTTATTCTTGAAGTTTTATGAACGATTATTGAGTGTGGTTGTTAGATAGGACTATTTTGTAAAGTAGTTTTAGATGATTTTAATATTTAAGGACTAAATTACTAAAGTAATAAAATTACAAGGGCTTGATAAGAAATAATTACAAATATGGTCTGTAGTGAAACCCTTGAATATTTGACTAAGTTTATATTTGAATGAAAATGGTTAAATTGCATGTTTTGGGCTTAGGGACTAAATTGCATAAAAGTAAAATGTTGAGGGTAATTTTGTAAAAACTTCAAAAAGAGCTTAATTGCATAAAATGGGTTGGTTTTGCTGTTAGAATTATTTAATTGAAATAAATTATTATTTTAGATCAAGAATGATGTGGTAATCGCGAGAAAGAGAAAATTACAGAATAGATTATTATTTTAGATCAAGAATGATGTGGTAATCGCGAAAAAGAGAAAATTGCATAACAGTCCATGTACCTTGTCGTGCTGTAGTTTAGTCAGGCAAGTTCGATTTGTTTAATTCTAATACATTTTTAAATGCATATTAGATGAAATTAAATATTTCAATGTTGATTAATAGAAATAATGTCATGTAAATGAGAACTGATGTAATGAAACGATAGCACCATTTTTATGGATAAATCCTGAGCTAGATGAATGTAGGATAGAGTACAATTGGCATGCCAATAAGTTATTTTATGCACGATACGGGATTGATATGAGAAATGAAAATGATTTTTGAATAACCTCTATTTACTGAATATATTACAGTGTTTCTGGTGTTACGGAGGCGGATGTTGGCCTACGAGCTAGGCACTTGGTGATGAGGTATGTTATCAATTGGCCTGGCTCGTATGAGCGCCTGGTATGTTTCAATGGTTAATCGTGTACTCGTATTCGTATATCATTCATTGCCATCGTTTTGTTTATCTCTGAATGTTATTGAAATGTAGATAAATTATTTGTACTATTGTTGAGCATTATTCACCTATTGTGAGCTGTGATTGATAGGAATTCTATTAATAACCTTGTTTATAGGAACTCTATTCATTAATATTGTTCTTTTAATTATTATGTTTGATTCGGTAAGCTTTATCGTTAATTGACGAACTTACTAAGCTTTATTTAAGGTTACTTTTGTCCTTGTCTTTTTCTTTGTAGATTACATTTTTTTGGAAATTGGGAGATCGGGTCAGCTCAAAGAATTACACTATACGATGACCTCTTTGGTAGATTTTAAATTTAACATGGTTTATATGGCATGTAATAATTACAGGAAATTAAGGTTTTAACGGCATTTTTAGTGGTGTTTGGACGAAAAACACCGCAAATATTATACATTAGTGGTGCTAATGAAAAAACACCGCAATAGGTAAAGCAGTAACTACGTTTATGAGAAAAACGCCACAGAAGGTCAAGCATTAGCGGCGTTTTTGAGAAAAACACCATAAAAGGTAAGCAATAGCGGCGTTTTTGATAAAAACATCACAAAGTATCATTTTATTTTAAATGAAACGGTGTCGTTTTGCTCTGCTTAGTTTTATCCCTAAACCATAACCCTAAAATCCCTTATTTTTCCTCTAAAAATCAGAATCCCCAAATCCCTTAAATTTTTCCCAAATCAAAATCTCGAAATCCCTTTGATTTTCCCCAACCTTCTGCTGCATAGTCGTCGACTGTCCCCTCTGCTGCATCACTGTCGATACTCCTGATGCGATTTTGTACTCATTGGATGATTCAAGCCGCTTGTGTTCCCGATCGTAAAATTAAGTAGTATTCGGACTAGTATGTCGATAGGCTGATTATGAATGTAGTTGTTTCAAAATAACAAAATTGGTGTTTTGTAGATGGGATATGGATGGAATCGGTTCGGGTTAAGGTTAAAGAGTGAACTTATAAATAAATATTGACCCGAATCTTATGTCAACACTTAACGTAGAAAAGATAGATAAACCATGACTCACTATCTATGTTGAAATAGGAACCAATCAGTACAAAACTGAACGCCACACTTTGAGAAATGATAAGTTCACAAGAATAAGATTAACGCCTCTAGACTATCTAGATAAGTCAATTTGAGTCACAAAAGAACAAAGAGAGTTGAAGAACTCACAAATATCTTATAATTCATCAAATGTGCCAAAAGTCTTTTTCAAATGTTTACAAAACAACTATTTATAGGAAAATATTTCAAATGTTTGTGTACATTAATGTAGTTCATGTACACAAATCATACAATGAACCGAATGATTCATAAACGCCCTTAAATGCATATAAATGGTTGTTCTCTCCCCTTTGATGGTTCATGGACGTTCATCCATTGTATTGGCATGTATTTGGACGTTCATGCACCTCATTGAATGATATTCATGCATGAACTTTAACTTGAAGAGTCATATTCTTCCTCCCTTTGTTGTGCATGAATTCTTAGCACAGAAGAAAGCTTCAAGTGCCTTGTATGATCACCAAAAGTCTCATTCATCTCCTCAGATCATTCTTGCACTTGCATGGAACATGCATTCTCATAAATAGGCGCTTTAATGGCATGTAGGTTCATGAACTAGTTACATACATCTTGCAGATTCATCCTCCATGATGTGCATGCATGTTACCATTCGTTGTGTCTCATTAATTGCTGAATTCTTTCCCCTTGGACGTTCATGCATATAGCTCATACATGAACATGAACCAAATGGTCACATTAAGCACTTTTTTCTCCTAGTATCTATGCACATGAATTGGTGCATTAAATTCAGCAACTCTAAATGCATGTATTTAGCTTGAAAAGAAGTTTCCTAGAAACAGCCAACGTGAACAACCTGGACAACATTAAGACAACGTTTAAATGCACATTAAGACAAGGTTTAAACACACTTTAATCTGTAGGAATCTTAGACACACAATTATGATGTCTAAATTAAGACACACTTGAAAACAAGTATTAAAAATGTTCAAACTATGACATAATTAAAGACCCATATTAATGATGTTCAGATTATGACATAATTAAAACTCATATTAATGATGTTCAAATTATGACATAATTAAAGACTCAAACTATAATAACTAAAATAACTAAAATGGATAAATATACTTATTTTCCAGCAAACAAATTAACAAACTGAAATTAAAACTTCATTTTACACTTGGGCCCTGTAACACCCCTAACCCGTATCCGTCGTCGAAATAGGGTTTCAGAGCATTACCGAAACTTTTAAAATATTTTACAAATAATTTATGTAAATTACTATTCATTGACCAAAATCATTCAAAACGTCCTTTAATTGGACCCTCGCGGCCCAATACGAGCATTTAAATCAAATCGGGACTAAATCGGGAACTCTAAGAATTTTTCGTGACTTTTCAAAAATTTTCCAATATGCATGGCTCACACGCCCATGTGGTCCAAGAGACACGCCTGTGTGACCCTGGGACATGCCTGTGCTGCAAGCTGTGTTTGACCCTGTGTAACTCTCTAACTTGTGCACACGGCCATGCCACACGCCCGTGTGCTAGGCTGTGTTGTTAATTAATTTAATTCTAAATTAGTGCAGGTTTCACATGGCACACACCCGTGTTCTAGGCCGTGTAGCACACACGGCTGGGACACACGCCCGTGTGCTCAATTCTGAGCATTCTATTTCTCAAAATTAAGGTGCAAGGGACACACAGCCTAATCACATGCCTATGTTACTAGGCCGTATGTAACACATTGTCTCGACACACACCCGTGTGGACAAAATGAAGCTCATTCTAGCTTCAGTTCTCACCCAAAATTTCACCCAAGACCTGCACTTGAAACACACATCCATTACCAAGCAATCCAAGCATTCAAATTAAACAATTCCATCATTCATCATGGCATACCATTACATGCATATGTGTTTATAAACTTACCTTGGATTAACTTAGGCATTAACATCATTTTATCACATATACTTAACATATCACATATGAATATATCATATAACCTACTTAATCATACCAAAATAAGCCATTACTAGCCATTACAATGGCTAGGTTACAAAATATCATTTTCATGCCACTAATGGCCAAGTTGTCCTATACATGCCATTATACAAAAATGATTTTGCCATATATATACCCAAAATAACTAGTTGATAGTGTGACGATGCTCCAACGATCTCCAACCTTCGCGAGCTTCCGAGCACTATAAAATAGGGAAAATAAGACGGAGTAAGCATTACATGCTTAGTAAGTTCGTATAACAGAAACTAAACTTACCAATCTCGTTTATTAAATCTAAGCATACAATATCATGTTTTCCATCCATTTGGCTAAATTGCCTAAACACATACATTCAATCAAACATGTTAGTCACAAGGTTTACATATACATCAAGTAAGGATAGACGAGCTCATTATGCAATACTCTTTCAAGACGTTATCATTTCATCTCATAATTCTCATGTCATGTCAAGAGTTTTATGTCCGTTGAATCATTGAAATTCCGATGGATACTCAAGTAGTACACTCGGGATGTATGATTCTATAATCTGTCAATTCTTATTCGAAGGTACCCATTAGGACACTTTGTAACACCCCTTACCCGAATCCAACGCCGGGACGGGTACCGGGCTTTACCGGCTAAAACATAAACATACATATAGAACCGAGCCATAAAAATTTCTTTTGAATACAAAACTGTACATACACATGCAACTTGTCCTTATTACAGGCCTACAAGGCCCAAAGCATACATCGGGGTTGGCTCGAGACTAAACAGTGAACTTTAGAAAAATTTTCATAAAACAGGGTCACACGTCTGTGTGGGCACAAGGACACGCCCATATCTCCAGGCTGTGTAACTCTCTGTTTATGACGTCAGCATCAATTTAAGATCACACGGCCAAGTCACAAGCCTGTGTGCTAGGCCGTGCGGCGAATTTAATTTTCGCATTTAAGGTGCAGACTTCACACAGCCTGGGCACACGCCCATGTCCTAAGGCCGTGTTCTCCACACGGTTGAGACACACGGCCGTGTCTCTTCCCGTGTGTTTACTACCATGCATACTAACTTCTAACATTAGGGTGCAGGGGACACACAGTCGGACGACATGCCCATAGGGCTGACCGTGTGCCGCACAGGGCCTAAACACATACCCGTGTGTCTACCCGTGTAGACAACTTTGAGGCTAATTTCCAAGCCCTCTTGTCACCCTTAGCAACCCTTGCACATACTCATATGCCAATGGTGATTATCATGGAAAAAAGGGAATACTTAGACATCCCTAGTTTTAACTCATGCTTGATAAATTCATGTCCAATATACCTAATTGGGACTCCTTATCTTGTTAAGCTCATTCAATCCATTTATTTACTTTTATTGATACGGTGACCATGCCAATTGACATCATATATCCATCAAGCATAAATTTCACATTTTATCAACCATTTTGGGACACACCATAAAGGTAATAACACATCTCATGTATATATCAATATTTAGGGATTTCAACCCTATAATCAATATGAGTCATATTTCATGGCCATATACAAAATGGAATAATATACCAAAATGAGCCATCACCTTGACTAACCAATATGACACATATAACAAAATACTAAGTCCCCTATACATGCCATACTTAAATGTAATAAGCCAATTATACCCCAGAAGATTTGTTGATAGTGTGACTCGAGCTTCGACGTTCACGATCCCCGAGCTAGCTTGACTATGCTAAAAGAAAAAGGAAAAGAGAGAATGAGGTAAGCATATAGCTTAGTAAGTCATGTGCAAATGATAAATAACATAAGTCACGAAACTCATGGATTAAACATACTATCCATTTACCACCGCTTTATCATATTACACATAATGAACATATTGAGAATTGATAATAAGTGTATTTGAACATCAAGCTTATCTTACTCTTTCATACCCATACCAATTTCCCAACATGAATCGAGTCCAATACTCATGAGGTTTAGGTACATACCTGTACTATACATTCCTACCCATTCTTCCCCACTTCTTAATCATAATCTTTAATGGCCCGTTGGATTACCCGGAATACTAAAGGAAATTTGGAATCATCATACACCAAATAGAATGCCAAAGCCATGTCCCCGACATAGTCTTACATGGGCCTACATATTGATGTCATATCCCAGATATGGTCTTATACGAAGTCTCATGTCGGTGTCGATGCCATGTCCAAGACATGGTCTTACACGGGACCCATATCGATGCCATGTCCCAGACATGGTCTTACATGAAATCTCATATCAATGCCATATCCCAGATATGGTCTTACATGAAATCACATAACGATGCCAATGCCATAACCCAGTTATGGTCTTACATGGGCATACGTATCAATTCCGATGCCATGCCCCAGACATGGTCTTACAATGACTCTCATTAATCGTGGTGTCATGATATCCGAATACTAAGCATTCCTCAAGGTCACCCGGGACTTTCGAGATATAAGGCTATCATCAAACTTTCATTAAATCGTCACAAGCTAATTTCATTAGGGCAATCATACATATATCATAGAATATCAATTATTAAACACAATAATAATGGAATTATTGAATTACTTACACACAACTTACCTCGGTGCAAAACGTGACTATTTGCGATTTAATCCACAACCTTGCCTTTTCCTCGATCAAGGTCTATTCCTCGTTCCTCTTGATTTTAAGCTTGAAAGACGAAAGAAACCCTAGCTATGGCTTCTTGTGATTCTTGGCCAAGGAGGATGAAGATGGACATAATTTTTTACTATTTTTCTCTTTTAATTCTTTTAATAACCAATGAACCAAAATACCCTTCCATTAAAACCTTGATATTTTATCCCTCCTATGTCCATTTTTGTCCATAACAACATATAATGGTTTAATTACTAAGGACTTCAATTTCAGATCCCATCACATTTAAGCCCCATAAATTAACTAGAACACATGTTTTTCACTTATTACAATTTAGTCCTAATAACTCAATTGGACACCTTATCGGTAAAATTTCTCATTGATATTTTCACACAGTTATTAGATCACACAGTAGACCTTAAAACTTTATTGATAGAAATATTTATACTTTGAATTTGTGGTTTCAAAACCACTTTTCCATTTAGGCCCTTATTCGGGATGTTACACACTTACTCAAGGAACATACTCTCGATAACAGGATTACCAGTCCAAGCTAAATCCTTTATATAACGTATGCTTAGAAGAGCTCAATTAGGATTATCAGTCCAAGCTAAATCCTTTCTATAACAAGGTCAATAGGATTACTCATTTGAGCTAAATCCCGTCTGCAAAAAATGCAGGACCTTATTCGTTTTGGGAAAGCTCATATAATCAGCAAAATCCAATATTCAATCGGGACTTAACCCTTTTTCACCATTTCAAGCATGTATTATATTTTTCATTATAGCATTCAAATAATGTACATCAATGTAAGTCACATTCCATACAAACACAATGTTCAATTTAACATATTTACATGCTCGATTAAGTTACACGAACTTTCCTCGACACTTGTTCGCGTATAAAATCTATTGATCCAAAACCTTATTCTCGATTTAACCTCGAATTTGTGTTGCTCGGATCTATATAAATAGCTTTAATCATCAATTTCACATATTTCATATTTATTTGGACTCAATTTATGTCCTAGGCAAAATTACCATTTTGCCCCTAACTTTTCCATAAATTCCAATTTCGTCCGTAGGCTCGAAAAATGAAACTTGTGCAATTTACTCCCTATTCCAAGCCTAAAAAAAATCCCATTACAAATTTTATAGCACATGTATTCATAAAAATTTAGAATTTTTCATCAAATTTGATAAGTTTACATTTTAGTCCCTAAATCATGTTTTCATCAAAAATCACTTTGTAAAAGTTGTTTATCTATCACCAACCTTTCATTATCTACCACAGATTTCTAATTTTTAGCATATGCATCCATGACCCATTTTCCATAATTTGATAACTTTTCAAATTAATCTGCCAAATAGATAGTTTAAGCTATCCCGGTTTCAAAAATATCAAAATTACTAAAAACGGGACAATTGAACTTACCCAATTAGGTCATGAAAGTTTTTTCTCTCTCTCCTAGGGTTTCTATGTATTTTAGGTTGAAGAAGATGAGAAAATAAGATGATATTTTCTTTTCATCTTTTAATTAATTACTTATTTTTCAAATTCCAATTTAGTCCTTGTCCTTTTTCTAAATTTCCATGGATGAGTCACCAAAAACTCTACATAATTTTCTTTAATGGTCTAATTACCATATAAGGACCTCTAGTTTTGAATTCCATAGCTATTTAATCCTTATAGCTACTAGAATTCAACTTTCATATTTTATGCGATTTAGTCCTTCTCGTAATTAAACACTTAATCGATGAAATTTTCATATCAAAATTTTCACATGACATGTCTATCATAATATGGACCGTCTAATAAAATAAAAATAAATTTTATTCTCAGGTCGGATTTGTGGTCCCGAAACCACTATTCCGATTTCACTGAAAAATGGGTTGTTACAGGCCCCTCGCGCTTAGGACAATTCCAATGTCATTGAATTGCACATGATGTGGTCGTGCTCACAGTAACTCCTCTGCTACATCTTCGTGTAAGTTTTTTTCGTTTGTTTGTGATTATTGTTATTAAGCTATAAGATTTAATGGATGCTTAGCCCTAAAATTGCATGTTCTCTGATGACAATAATTTATCAATAATTTGATGTACTCATCTAAGAGACATTCCGCATTTGACTGCCACACTCGGGTCTGAGTAACATAAGAAAAGCTTATTTATATCATGTATCATCTTGTTTTGTTTATATTTGCATATAATCAACATTCTTTCATATGTTATATAAACTAAAATCATATCCCTGTGTATCAGTGGTCGAAAAATCACATCAAACGGCCAACGAGATCTCGATCAGGTTGTTGGAAGGATCGTGGTTGCCCCTTGAGAAATTAAGTAAATGCTTTCCTATGGCTAAAAATTAGTTTTTGTTTGAAAGAGGAAGGTTTCAGGAGGTGTATGTCATGTTTTCATTCTCTTCTCTTTATTTTATTTTATTTTATTTCTCTTAACTTCCATTGCACTGCCTGTTTCTTAACTTATGACTTAAAATAGGTGTATTCGAAATTGACTAATTTCAAGCTTGCTTTGACTTTATAGGATTTTTTTTAAAAAAAATCGAATTGAGGGTTGGGTTTACTTTTTCATTGAAAATTTTAAGGTTGGATTTGGGGAAGTTTAGGTAAAATTTTACTCTCCCTTGTTAATAATATGTTTACTAAAATATTTCTTTTAAATTTATAATCATATTTTTAAATAATAATTTTAATTTTATAAGCTTTTATAACATATTTTTAATTTTATAAATATTTTGCCAGTAGTCATGTACTTAATTTGATCAATAATTGCTGATTTTTCTTTCAAATATTGGATCATTTTACTTACTTTAGATTTGCTGCCTTCAGTTTTTGTGGAAACGTTGGACAAATGCTTCCAGAATGTTTGCGAGCTTTACATCGTGTTCAATTACAGCAAGGTTGTCCTTTTAAATATTGGTCATTTATAAGTCCTTTATTTTCTGATTTTGTCTCTATTAGCTCAATTTTTATTATTTCATTTAACAAAATTTTGTCCCTTTTCTTTCTTAGTTTTTTCGCAGACCTTGTTCTTCTATTTTAGCTGCTCTTGACATTGAGAAGATAGCTTTTTGATGTCTTTGCTTAGCTTCAATCCACATTGTCTTAGGTAAGACAGTTCTGCTTCCCTTCTTTCTTTGTTTTTAATTTTCTTATCTGAATTCTGGGTTTTCATTGATGTTTCAGTTAAGTACATTGCGTTATTATGCTAGTTGTGGTGACAGCTTTGGTGTAACTGATTTTCAGTTCACTTATTTAGTTTCTTATGTGATTAAAATAGCGACATATATATATATATGTTTAAAGCCTTCATTGTCCTATACTTGCAAACTGTTTGCTTGAATGTTTTGGGTGCCAAAACATAACACGATATACATTATAATAAATTTGGATAGACATAATTATGAGACTCAAAATTAATAAAAGAATATGATAAGTTGAGCCTTAAGTATTTAATGAGCTTTTTTATAAGTTCATGTGATAGTGATTTAAAACACGCAAGTTTTAAGTTAGTAAAGAAGTTATGGTTAACTGGGGAGCATTGCATCACCACAAAGTGGTCGAAATTGTATTTAAAATATTGTAGAGTAAACTGTGATTAGTTATTGATATGTACATATTTTAAAAGTCATTCTTTAATAATGAAATTATAAGTTAATTTTTGTTTTCACAATATGTAGATTGAAGTTTATTGTAATCCTTTCTAGCTTAATTTGACTAAAATTTTGACATTTTTGGGATGGAAGAGGTGGATATTTGGATTTTTTTGAAAACAAATATATTTTTGTTAAAAAGAATTTGGGAAATTGAAATAGAAGAAATCATTTTGGGTTTAAAAGGCGATTTGGAAAAGTGTTCTGCAGCCCAACTTCATATTATTTTTTTATTAAAAACAATACTTGTTCTGCAGAAATCAATTTTCGTTAAAAAGAATATTATTTTTTATGTAAGGCCCAAGTAAGTTTTGCAGCCCAACTTCATATTATTTTTTATTTCAAGTTTTGATATGTATTGTATACAAATAATAAAATTTGTGTTTGACATCACTTGGATTTATTCTTAAATACATCTAATATAAACACTTTAAATTTTTAATTATTCTTTTTTATAGATGCTTTAGCTTTAATACATAAAACATATATAATATCAGATTTATTAAAATATTAATTATAAATTATAAAAATGCATTTTTCTACTTTATTGTTTAAATAAAAATTGTAAAAGAAATAAACTCAATACTCAATCGATTAGAACATCAAACATTTATATAATTCACTGTCTAAAATTTACATAGAAAATAAACTCAACTTTATTAATTTTTTAATTAATTTAATAATTAAATTTCTGGAATATCATTATTTTAAATTATGATTAATATTATTGTAATAAACAAAATGAAAAGAAGTAAGAAACAGAAATAACAAATCTTTTATATCTTTAATAAAAAAAAAAGAATAATCAATTTATTGATATCTTTATATTTAATCCAATTTTTATTATTTATTTTAGTTTTTATTCTAATTTTTTTATTTTAAAATTTAAGATAATTTAAATTTCTAACTTTTGGATTTTAATTGTGTTATTAATTTATTATTTTAAATTCTAAATTTAAATTCATTAATTTTTATATTTAGTGTTAAAGTTAAAATTTTCATAGAAAATTTAATTTAAATAATATTTTTTATTTATCCTTAAAAGTATATAGCTTAAAGTTCAAATTCCAAAAATAAAACATAATATAATATTTATCATAGAAATAAATATTATTTAATTAAAATAAAATTTTTAAAGGAAAATAATATTTATCTTAATGTTAAAATTATTTTAATATTTTTCATAAATATTATCATAAAAATAAATTGATTGATTTTAATGTGTAGTATAAAGTTAAAAGGTTCATGGAAATTTAATTTAAATATTGACTCAAAATAGATGAAAAATTAACAAATATTAACTTTATTAACATATTAACAAAATAAAGATGATTATCATAACTTACATAAACATTTAAAGAATAAAAAAAAAATCTTTGGATCATAGCTTACATAACTTACATAACTTATATAATACATAAACATATATCATATCATAACTTACATAAAACTTTGGATCAAAATATATAAAAATCACAAAAATTTGGGCAACACTATTGTTTTTCCCTACTTTTAATTATACCCATTAGATACTTGATACTTGATATGTATTATCTATTTTAGTACAATGACATGATTTAAATCAATTTAGTACACTTAAGTAACCGTAATTTATTGTCAACTTTATACTTCAAGAACTACAAAATGGATAAGAGTTGGATGAATTTGTCAAGGGTAAGCAACGACTATCAAAATGGAGTACAAACTTTTCTAAATTTTGCATTTCAAAATGCTAGCCAAGAGAATATGATTCTTTGCCCGTGTAAGTTGTCTACAAACATCTAATTGGGATGACTCTATTTGGGGGTATAAAAAATAGATTTTCCATAAAGAGTGTGCACCTCGTAGAACCTCTTCAACGACTAATTCGGATTATCCTCATAATGCTTACCATCAGTCTGTTAGAGAAGATGACATGGAAGGTATGTTGCGTGATGCATTTAATCTACCCATTCATGGTTTGTAATTGTTTTCGCATGAAATTGTTGCATCCAATGATTGTGATATTGGTGGAAATGCTTTTACCGAAACGGGAAGAAGTGTACCTGATGAAGAGCTAAATGGAGAAGCAGCGAAGTTCTACAAGTTACTTAATGAAATGAATGAAGAACTTTATGAGGGATCGAAATTTTCAAGATTGTCCTTCTGCATTCGTCTTTTTCACTTAAAATATTTAGGAGGGTGGACCGAAAACTCTTTTACACTGCTATTAGAGTTTTTGAGAGATGTGTTTCCGTTTGCAAAAATCCGTCATTCATGCAAAGATATGAAGAAACTGATAAAAGATTTAGGCCTTGGGTACGACAAAATTCATAGTTGCCCAAATGACTGCATGTTGTATTGGGGTGATCGGAAAAACCAATAGTCTTGTCATGTTTGTGGTAAATCTCATTGGATGAATAGGAATATAGAAGATGTGAATGAGAATGAAGGTGAAGCACAGTCAAGAAAGAAGACAATAAAGATTTTACGATATTTTCCACTAATACCAAGGCTTTAAAGGCTTTTCATGTCGTCAAAGACAGCCGAGTTTATAAGGTGGCATCATGATCAACGAACCGATGATAAATTATTAAGGCATCCTGCGAATTCTTTAGCTTGGAAATCATTTGACAGTAAATTTCAAAGCTTTACAAGTGATTCTCGGAATGTGAGGCTTGGGCTAGCATCTGATGGATTTAATCCTTTTAAAATTATGAGTACTTCGTACAATACTTGGCTTGTAGTGCTTGTTCCTTACAATTTGCCTCCGTGGATTTGCATGAAGCAATCTTCTTTTGTCTTATCTATGATTATCCCTAGAGAGAAAAGTCTCAGAAATGATATTGGCATTTATATACAGCCACTTATTGAAAAGTTGAAACAGTTATAGGCAGGTGTTGAAACATATGATGTCTTGAGAAAGGAAAACTTTTACTTACGTGCAGCTTTGTTACGAGCTATTAATGATTTCCTGGCTTATGCAATTTTTTCTGGTTGGAGTACCAAAGGATGTTATGCTTGCCCTTGTTGTACGGCGCAAACATGTTCGAAGTGGTTATATAATGGGAAGAAGTTATCTTATATAGGACATCGTCGGTGGTTAGATGAAAATCATAGATTTAGATTTCAGAAGACTTTATTTAATGGTACTGAAGAGTTCAGAGAAGCTCCTAGTAGACCATTGGATCTGAAATCTTATTCATGTTAAAAGATACCAATTTTAGTTATTGGAAGATGAATCAACCACCCAACAAGTAAACAAAGAGAAGACCGAGAGAGGCGTATGTTGGCGATGTGGACCGGTATATTGATGATGAAGAGGATGATCCTAATGAGGAAAACTTGTGGAAAAAAAGAAGTATTTCTTTTGAGTTGCCATATTGGGAGCATCACTGTAACACCCCTTACCCGTATTCAACGCGAGAATAGGGTACGAAGTATTACCGGTGTAACACCCCTTACCTGAGACCATCACTAGAGTCGAGCACGAGGCGTTACCAGATTTATCTTATTTGTTTGGGGAAAAAAATTTACTTTCAAAAAAAATTAATTTGCTCACATTCATCCAATAAATCCGTAAAAAGGGCCCTCGAGGTCCTAAAACGTGCAATTGGAATGGTTCGGGACCAAACCAGGAACATTAAAAATTTTCCGATTACTTACACAAATCAAAACAATTTATTTCACTATTCATAATAAAATTGTCCATCTGTGTAACAGTCACTAAATTAATTATAACTCGAGTTACGAAACTCAAAATTTAAATCCGTAAATTTTTCCTGAAACTAGACCCATATATCTTCTTACCATAATTTTTCCAGAAGTTTTGGTTTGGCCAATTAGTACATTTTATTCATTAAAATTTTCTCTGTTTTGTAGTTCAGCGGACCTGACCTCTCTTCACTAAAAACTAATTATCTCATTATACAGAAATCAGATAATGTTTTCGTTTGTTTCTAATAAAAATAGACTCACTAAGAAATCTAAAAATATAAATTATAATTATTTTTTTACAATTTCTAGTGATTTTCCAAAGTTGGAACAGGGGATCACGAAGTCACTCTGAATCAGTCTTACAGAAATTTAAATATCTCAGAATATAGACTTCCTTTGCTTGCTCTGTTTATTTCCTATAAAAATAGACTTAATAAGATTTAATTTTATATCTCATTCACCATTTAATTACATTTCTACAAATTTTAGTGATTTTTCAAAACCACATCACTGCTGCTATTTCCTAACTGTTCCATAGCCAAGTCTTACTCTTTCATAGTTTTTTTGCATCAAACCTCATTTAGGCATACATAATACCAAGACATGTTCTTATTTAGCTATAGCATAAGCTAATCATTATGAAGTATTCGCATGCCATTCTTTAATCATATCATAAGGACATACACACAAAATAGCCAAGTCCCTATACATGCCATAACTTAAAGCATTTCTAGTCACAAAATACCAAGATAACTCGTTGATAGTGTAAGGCGATCTCCAATGTTCTTACGATTTTCCGAGTTGGCTTTGCGATACTATAAAAAAGAGAGAAAAGAAAGGGAGTAAGCATAAATCTTAGTAAGTTTGCATGTAAATAAATAACAACGTTCTAAATGAATTATCAAGATAACCTGAACCTTTCAAACATGGACTTATCTTACCTTCCCTTTGGTACACTCTTTTTATTTTCCGTTTAACCATTTGGAATACTAAGGATACACGGGTACCTTTGCTTTTTAAACTTACCATTTCCATGTCTTGACATGGTCTTATGTGGTATCCTTGCTTTATGAACTCACCATTGCCATGCCTTGGCATGGTCTTACATGGGATCTTTGCCTTATAGTAGTTTATCAATGCCATGTCTTGACATGGTCTTACATGATTTCCTTGCCTTGTAAAACTTACCAATGCCATGCCTTGGCATGGTCTTACTTGGTATCCTTAAACCCTAATGTCATGACATTTGTATCCTAAACATTCCTAAGGTTCAGCTGGAACATTTAAGTATCATTTCTCCGTTAATTCTTACTTGAATCATCAAGGACTAAATTTACAAAATAAATATATAGATGCTGAAAAATAACATCATTAATTATAAATAATAAAACATTGCATTTATTTACCGCAAACTTACCTCGATACAAAATACGATCAAATATTTTGATTTAGTCCTCAACCTTTTTCTTTCCTCGGTCTAATCCCGAATTTTGTTCCTCTTGATCTATAATAGCAAATTTAACTTATTTAATATTCACATTTATCAAAACAGTCCTTAACTCTAACTTTGGCAAAATTATTATTTTGCCCCTAAACTTTTGCATATTTACACTTTTGCCCCAATGCTCGGAAATGAAACTTTATCCCTAATTCTTATGTTTTATGACATGCTGATCATTTATTTACCTATGGAAACATCAAATTCCCACTCTAACATGTACTTATGATCATCAGGTATTTTTATCGATTATGTCGTTTTACTCGTTTTCGCTTAAAATCGCTTAGCTCAAGTCGTTTAACATAATTTCAAGCTTCATATTCTACCATTAAACATCAAAATAAACACATTTCACCTATGGGTATTTTTCCAAATATGAACCCTAGGTTAAATTATTGCTAGAATAAGCTAAATCAAGTTATCGGGACTTCGAAAACGTAAAGAACATTGAAAATGGGGCTTGGAAACACTTACTATGAAGCTTGGAAGCTTGACAAAACCCTAGCTATGAAGAACCCTTGAAATTTTGGACTAATGAAGAAGATGGGCACATTTTGCCATCTTTTTCCCTTTTTTAATCTTTTAATTACCAAATGACTAAAATACCCTTCATTAAAACTTTAGTTATTTTTATCTATGTATGTCCATTTTTGTCCATGAAAACCTAATGGTCTAATTACCATTTAAGGACCTCTAGTTTAATTACACTCTTCAACTTAATCCTTTAGCATCTAAAACTCATATTTATCAACTTTTGCAATTAAGCCCTAGTAGGCAAATTAAGCATGCTATCTATAAAATTTCCATTGATACTCTAACACATGCATCTAATCACTCGGTAAATTATAAAAATTAATCGGAATAAACTTTTCTATCTCAGATTCATGGTTTCGCAACCACTGTTTCGTTTAGGCCCTATTTTGGGATGTTACATTTCTCCCCCTATAGGGATTTTCGTCCTCGAAAATCTTACTTGTGAAAAGATTTGGATATTGTTTTCGCATAACCTCTTCAGGCTCTCATGTAGCCTCGTCTACCCTATGCCTATTCCATAATACTTTCACAAGTGCAATACTTTTGCTCCTCAGTTGCTTGACCTCTCAAGCTAAAATCTTTACCGGTTCTTCACCATAAGTCATATCTTGCTGAATCTCAGCCTCTGTCTGTGAAATCACATGTGAAGGATCAGAACGGTAACGACGTAATATGGACACATGGAACATATCATGAATCTTCTCTAACTTTGGCGGCAAAGCTAACCGATATGCTAATGGTTCAACTCTTTCAGTCACATCAAACAGTCCAATAAAACGTGGACTTAGTTTGCCTTTCTTGCCAAATCTAAAGACTTTCTTCCACGGGGAAACTTTCAAGAACACTTCATCACCAACTTGATGCTCAATCTCTCTCATTTTCAAGTCCGCATAAGACTTCTGTCTATCGAAGCTGCTTTCAAGCAATCTCTGATAACTTTCACTTTCTCTTCAGTTTCTTTAACTAAATCAACCCTATAAATCTGATTTTCTTTAAGCTCTGTCCAATACAAAGGTGTGTGACATTTACATCCATACAAAGCTTTATAAGGTGCCATTTTCAAACTCGACTGGTAACTATTGTTATAAGCAAACTCTACCAACGACAAATATTTCTCCCAACTACCTTAAAATTCTAAGACACAACATCTGAGCGTATCCTCAAGTATCCGAATAACTCTCTCTGACTGACCATCGGTTTGAGGATAGAAAGCTATACTAAAACTCAACTTTGTGCCTAAAGCTTACTGTAACTTCTTGTAACACCCTTCACCCGTATTCGACTCCGGGACAGGGTTCGAGGCGTTACCAGACTTAAACATTCACAAACATATAAAATCGGGTCACTAAGTTCTGCCCAAAATTTAAAACTTACAAACCACAATGAATAAAGACCACATCTCATGGCCATATACAAAAGCTCAATGTAGGCCAATACGTAAACCAAATCATAATAATAATACATGTCATGAAACAAACTTGCTATACATGCCACTCACATGAAAATATTTAACATATACTAGCCAAAACTCCAAGGATAATGGCTTGATAGTGTGATGCTGCCTCCGACGATCTCCAACCCCTGAGCTGACCTGGCAAACTAAAAAAAAAATGTAAAGAAGGAAGTAAGCTTTACGCTTAGTAAGCAAGTATATAAATAATTAATAAAGAATTTAGTATGATTACATAATAACTCAAGTGTATCTACGTTTAATTTCACTATTTACTCCACTTTGGTCAAGCTATCTCTCCTGCATCATGTTCACTAAATAAATCATAACTCGAGTTATGAAACTCAAAATCCAATTCCGTAAATTTTCCTTGAAACTAGACTTATGAATCTATTCACTAATGTATTTCTAGAATTTTTTGTCAAGCCAATTAGTACAGCTTATTAGTTAAAGTTTCCCCTATTACACAGCTCGACTGATCTGACCTCTGTTCACTACTAATTGAATTTCTCCCAGTACACAATTCAAATGACCATGAAACCTGTTTCATTTAAAACTAGACTCAATAAGGAATTTATGCATCTAAACTATATTTCTTAATTTGTTTTGTACAATTTTTAATGATTTTTCAAATTTGGAACAGGGGATCACATAGTCATTCTGAGCAAGTCACACACAATTATAAATATCTCAAAATATAGAATTCCTTTACTTGCTCTGTTTCTTTTATATGAAAATAGGCTCATTAATATTTAATTTCACATCTCATTCAGCCTCTAATTAAATTATTACTATTTTTGGTGATTTTTCAAAATCACATCACTGCTACTATCCTACAATAGTTTTAGTGCTAATTCACTCTTTCACACTTTCTTTGCATTAACCTCATTTTAACTTATATATATATATATATATATATATCACAAATCATTTTCACCACATTTCATACATCACAAGTATAGGTCCATAATTACAATGTCACCATAAAGCCATCCCGTTGAACAATTTGGATCAATTCTCGATACTTGATGGTTTCAAAGACACACTGACCATCATATTTCATATAATTCGGCTCTCTTGTACACATGGTGAACACTTAGTACCACCCATGTGACCTAGCCAATTTATTACGTAGCTCTCTTGTCCACATGGTGTCCTACACTTGGAATCACACATGCGACCTAGCTACATTTATCTCTCCCAGTAGCTCTCTTGTCTACATGGGATACTTCCCAGTATCACACATGTGACCTAGCTACATTTATCTCTCTCCCGTAGCTCTCTTGTCTACATGGGATACTTCCCGTATCACACATGTGACCTAGCTACTACATAGTATAGTGTAGCTTTCTTGTACACATGATGTGCACTCGGCATCATACATGTGACCTAGCTACACTCCATCTATATTATTCAATTCTTAGAAATGTTCAATCGATTTCTCTCTCTATTACTTATTTCCATTCTTCCAATAATCAATTTATGCTTCAAAATTGGCTAAAATATATATAATAGGCTGAAATATAAAAATGTAAATGAAGTTAATGTATTATTTACATACAAACTTACCTCGGTGCAAAATATGGAAATTTTGCAATTTAATCCAAAACATTTTCCTTCCCCGCTCGAGATCGATTCCACGCCTTTCTTGATCTATAATATCACATTTAGCCTAATAATTAATCACACTATTCATATGGGTCTAAAAATCATATTTTTACAAATTTGCATTTTGACCCCTAAACTTTTACATATTTGCACTTTTTCCCCAAGGCTCGGAAATTTAATTTCAGCCCTTATTCTTATGTTTAATGACATGCTGATCATTTTTCTCTTCTATGGAAACATCAAATTCTCACTCTAACACATAGTTATGAACAATAGATATTTTTACCGATTATGCCGTTTTACTCGTTTTTACGAAAAATCACTTAGCAAAAGTTGTTTAACACAATCTCAAACTTCATATTCTACCATAAAACATCAAAATTCATGCATATCATTCATGGATAAATTTTTAAACATAAACCCTAACTCGAAATAATGGTAGAAATAGGTAAACCGAGCTACGAGGATTTCAAAAATGTAAAGAACATTAAAAACGGGGCTTGAATGCACTTACTATTGAGCTTAGAAGTTGAAGAAACCCTAGCTATGGTAGCAAGTAAAATTCAGCAGCAACATGAAGAAGATGAATGGATTTTTGCTTGATTTTTCCCATTTTATTTCATTTAATATCCAAATGACCAAAATGCCCTTACTTACTAAACTTTCAAAAATTCCATCCATGTCCAATTTTTGTCCATAACTTAGAAATTGGTCAAATTGCTATTCAAGACCTCCTAATTAATATTTTAAAGCAATTTCATACTAGAAACTTCTAGAATGCAAGTTTTGCAACTTATTCAATTTAGTCCCTAACTTTAAATTAAGCACTTTATGCATAGAATTTCTTCACGAAATTTTCACACAATCATGCAATCATATCATAGACCTCAAAATAATCATAAAATGAACTTCTGGTCCCGACATCACTATTCCGACTAGGCCCAAAATCAGGGTGTTACAACTCTTCCCCCCTTTAGGGATTTTCGTCCCCGAAAATCTTACCGAAAAAGTGGTCTTCACTTAGATTCCTCAATCTCATACTCAATAATAAAGTACCTTCACTCAGGCAGTGCCTCCAATACATCTCTTTAATTTCTCATTTCCATCCTAATATCAATTTTGGCAAAGATAATTCTGGTAGATTCTGATGCTCGGCTTTAACCTCGTTATCAATTTAGATTCTCTGTGCCATCGAGTGCTCTATACTATCACATTACCTTATTATCTTGAAACACATCACAATTCATACAACAATACATTACTAAAAAAAATCAGGAAGTCTTTACTCAATACAGACTAGTCCATTTCGGACATTCCAGCTTAACAATATTCTCATCTGTTCAAACTTTACCAACATGTAATAAACTTTTCAGCTTTCACGAAACGAAAACCTCATCATTCGTAGTGGTTTTTACTCATATAAATTTATTTATTTATTTATTTATTTATTTATTTATTTTTAAGAGATATACACTTCTCGTTCAGCATATTTGCCTTTTATCCGTATACATAAATGAAATTCTATTATCGGACTTGAAAAATAATCCTCGACATGATTGTCACATGAAATATTTCAAATAAATAATTCACACCGATTGAACACTCGAGTCGATCTTAATCACCATGAATGACATTTCCATAATCTTTTACTATTCATTCATTACGCTAACTAAAACCACCTCAATTTCATTAGTTCAAGTAACCAAAATATCTCAATTGAAGTCATTAATTATAATTGACTTATTTGAGAGAAGTAATCCACCATATCGATTGAGACTCGCGCTTTTATCACTTATGTCTTTCATCATTGTCAAATCCTTACACGAAATTTAAAAAAATCCAAATGCCAAAATTTGTCTAGCCGTAATTGTCACATTCGGATATTACTGATTTCAAATATTATTTCCCACAACTAGTTCTCGCCATCACAAATTTCATATTAGACCTTTCGCTAAAGAAGACCAGATTCTGAATAAATTTTGATTTACACTTTTCTCTCGACCTTGTACTGAGTAATTCGATTTACCAAAGTAAATTTCTTCTCTAACTGGAATAGTGTATAATTTCAATAATCTTTATGGCAACTTTGATACTTTTCTAGCTCTGTCTTTACTTATCAATTCATTCTTAATCTCTAATTATACTTATAATTATTCTATCACTGAACTCTCTTTGAATTTTCAAGTGGGAACTTATTCAGTATGTAGCTCATAAAATTCAATCATAAGCACCACTTCAATAAGAGGGAAGGGTTATAAGGCCTCTGACTCGTCTTTCTTATACGTACACATATAATACAACTTTCATCATCATAGCAACATTGTCAAAATCATGTCATTCATTCAGGTAATGCATCATTCATATTGGTTTACACCAAATTTTCCAGTTATCCTATTTAGACAAGTATACTTATACATGCATTCTATGTTTTCTGGATAGCTTTACTTACCCATTCATTTACTCAAACAAATCATACTCATGACATCATATAAGGGCCAAACAAACATAGTTATTTGCATCACAGTCACAACTTTCATTTCGTGCATCATTATATACATATCCTTACAATCATATAATTCAGTCCAAACAATTTAACATAGACAAGTTCATTTTATTATAATCCTTTATCTCATAAAAAAATATCATTGACATTCATCAACATTCAACGTCCAACCAGGACAATGACATTTTTATTCGTATTAAAATATTATAAACCTTTATTCATACCTTTCTAAATCTAAACTTATTATAATCGTAATTTACTCAATTACCTTTGCATCACGTTAAACATGGTCGATCTACAGCTCGGTTGGAGAGTACCTCTGTCTAAACAAGATGTTCTTATATCGCGTCGGAAGACATCACACTATCACGGATCCGTGGCATATATAGCTAGACTTTTTTTCACATGCTAGGTTAGTCCGAGAACCGACTAAACCATAGCTCGATACCACTAAATGTAACACCCTTCACCCGTATCCGACTCGGGATGAGTCCGAGGCGTTACTGGACTTAAACATTCACAAACATATAAAATCGGGTCACCACAAGTTCTCGCCCAAAATTTAAAACTTACAAACCACAATGAATAAAGACCACATCTCATGGCCATATACAAAAGCTCAATGTAGGCCAATACGTAAACCAAATCATAATAATAATACATGTCATGAAACAAACTTGCTATACATGCCACTCACATGAAAATATTTAACATATACTAGCCAATACTCCAAGGATAATGGCTTGATAGTGTGATGCTGCCTCCGACGATCTCCAACCCCTGAGCTGACCTGACAAACGAAAAAAAAATGTAAAGAAGGAAGTAAGCTTTACGCTTATTAAGCAAGTATATAAATAATGAATAAAGAATTTAGTATGATTACAAAATAACTCAAGTGTATCTACGTTTAATTTCACTATTTACTCCACTTTGGTCAAGCTGTCTCTCCTGCGTCATGTTCACTAAATAAATCATAACTCGAGTTACGAGACTCGAAATCAAATTATGTAAATTTTCATTGAAACTAGACTCATGTATCTATTCACTAATTTATTTCTAGAATTTTTGGTCAAGCCAATTAGTACAGTTTATTAGTTAAAATTTCCCCTATTACACAGCTCGACTGATCTGACCTCTGTTCACTACTAATTGAATTTCTCCCAGTACACAATTCAAATGACCATGAAACCTATTTCATTTAAAACTAGACTAAATAAGGAATTTATTAATATAAACTATATTTCTTAATTTATTTTGTAAAATTTTTAATGATTTTTCAAATTTGGAACAGGGGATCACATAGTCATTCTGAGCAAGTCACACACAATTATAAATATCTCAAAATATAGAATTCCTTTACTTGCTCCGTTTCTTTTATATGAAAATAGGATAATTAAGCTGTAATTTCATATCTCATTCAGCCTCTAATTAAATTATTACTATTTTTGGTGATTTTTCAAAATCACATCACTGCTACTGTCCCACAACAGTTTTAGTGCTAATTCACTCTTTCACACTTTCTTTGTATTAACCTCATTTTAACTTATATATATATATCACAAATCATTTTCACCACATTTCATACATCACAAGTATAGGTCCATAATTACAATGTCACCATAAAGCCATCCCGTTGAACAATTCGGATCAATTCCCGATACTTGATGGTTTCAGCACACAGCTCCACCATCATATTTCATATAATTCGGCTCTCTTGTACACATGGTGAACACTTAGTACCACCCATGTGACCTAGCCAATTTATTAAGTAGCTCTCTTGTCCACATAGTGTCCTACACTTAGAATCACACATGCGACCTAGCTACATTTATCTCTCCCGTAGCTCTCTTGTCTACATGGGATACTTCCCGTATCACACATGTGACCTAGCTACATTTATCTCTTTCCCGTAGCTCTCTTGTCTACATGGGATACTTCCCGTATCACACATGTGACCTAGCTACTACATAGTATCGTGTAGCTTTCTTGTACACATGATGTGCACTCGGCATCATACATGTGACCTAGCTACACTCCATCTATATTATTCAATTCTTTCGAATGTTCAACCGGGATTTCTCTCTCTATTACTTATTTCCATTCTTCCAATAATCAATTTATGCTTCAAAATCGGCTAAAATATATATAATAGGCTGAAATATAAAAATGTAAATGAAGTTAATGTATTATTTACATACAAACTTACCTCGGTGCAAAATATGGAAATTTTGCAATTTAATCCAAAACATTTTCCTTCCCCCGTTCGAGATCAATTCCACGCCTTTCTTGATCTATAATATCACATTTAGCCTAATAATTAATCACACTATTCATATGGGTCTAAAAATCATATTTTTACAAATTTGCATTTTGACCCCTAAACTTTTACATATTTGCACTTTTTCCCCAAGGCTCGGAAATTTAATTTCAGCCCTTATTCTTATGTTTAATGACATACTGATCATTTTTCTCTTCTATGGAAACATCAAATTCTCACTCTAACACATAGTTATGAACAATAGATATTTTTATCGATTATGCCGTTTTACTCGTTTTTACGAAAAATCACTTAGCAAAAGTTGTTTAACACAATCTCAAACTTCATATTCTACCATAAAACATCAAAATTCATGCATATCATTAATGGATAAATTTTTAAACATAAACCCTAACTCGAAATAATGGTAGAAATAGGTAAACCGAGCTACGAGGATTTCAAAAATGTAAAGAACATTAAAAACGGGGCTTGAATGCACTTACTATTGAGCTTAAAAGTTGAAGAAACCCTAGCTATGGTAGTAAGTAAAATTCGGCAGCAACATGAAGAAGATGAATGGATTTTTGCTTGATTTTTCCCATTTTATTTCATTTAATATCCAAATGACCAAAATGCTCTTACTTACTAAACTTTCAAAAATTCCATCCATGTCCAATTTTTGTCCATAACTTAGAAATTGGTCAAATTGCTATTTAAGACCTCCTAATTAATATTTTAAAGCAATTTCATACTAGAAACTTCTAGAATGCAAGTTTTGCAACTTATTCAATTTAGTCCCTAACTTCAAATTAAGCACTTTATGCATAGAATTTCTTCACGAAATTTTCACACAATCATGTAATCATATCATAGACCTCAAAATAATCATAAAATGAACTTGTGGTCCCGACATCACTATTCCGACTAGGCCCAAAATCAGGGTGTTACAACTCTTCCAAAACTGCGAAGTGAATCTCGGGTCTCTATTTGAAATAATCGATAACGGTACTCATGTAATCTGATTATCTCTAAAATATACAACTCGACCAACTTGTCAAGTGAATAATCCATACGAACTGGAAAAAAATAAGCTGACTTTGTTAGCTTATCAATCACAACCCATACTGCATCTTTTTTTCTCGGTGTCAATGGCAATCTTGTCACAAAATCCATGGCAACTCGGTCTCATTTCCACTCAGGAACTAACACATGCTGCAATAAAACTGAAGGTACCTGATGTTCAGATTTTATCTACTGACAAATCAAGCATCTAGAAACAAACTCCGAGATATCTCTCTTCATTCTTACCCACCAATACATTGTCTTCAAATCATTATACATATTTGTACTACCTGGATGAATAGACAAAGAACTGCTATGTGCTTCCTCTAAAATCTTTCGAATAAGCTCATCATTCTTTGGTACACATATCCAATTTCTGAACATTAAACAACCGTCAGAACTGATCTGAAAGCCTGACTCTATACCCGACTTACACTGAGCTCTTTTGGCTTGCAACTCACTGTCATCTTTCTGAACTACACGAATTTCTTCAAGAAACATTGGCTTAGCTCTTAATTCGGCTAAGATAGACCCATCATCCGATAAGGTTAAACTAGTGTTCAAAGTTCTTAATGCAAATAAATATTCTCTACTCAAAGCATCAGCAACTACGTTTGCATTACCCGGGTGATAATCGATCACTAGTTCATAATCTTTAATCAACTCTAGCCATTATCTTTGCCTCAAGTTCAAATCTTTTTGAGTCATCAAGTATTTCAAACTTTTATGGTCAGTAAATATTTGGCATTTCTTACCATACAAGTGATGTCTCCAGATTTTCAAACTTGACATCTTTCTGTGGCAATCTTGTCAATTGAGTAGCTATCATGGAAAATCCCTCTACAAATCGTCTATAATAACTGGCGAGACCAAGAAAACTTTTGACCTCTGATATATTCCTAGGAGGCTTCCAATCAACAATTGCTGAAATCTTGCTCGGATCAACTCTAATACCTTCACCTGAGACTATAAGTCCAAGAAAACCAACTTCTCGTACCCAGAACTCACTTTTGCTAAACTTGGCATAAAGCTGATTATCTCTTAAAGTCTGTAAAATTGTTCTCAGATGCTCTGAATGCTCAGTCTTATCATGAGAATAAATCAAGATATCATTAATGAACACAACTACAAATTTATCCAAGTAAGGTCTGAAAATTCGATTCATTAAGTCCATGAAAATGGCAGGAGCATTAGTCAAGCCAAATGGTATCACAAGGAACTCATAATGGCCATACATAGTCTGGAAAGCGGTCTTCGGAACATCTGACTCTTTAACTCGCAACTGATAATATTCGGATCTTAAATCTATCTCGGAGAACATAGTAACTCCCTTCAATTAATCAAACAAATCGTCAATTCTAGGCAGTGGATACTTGTTCTTAATAGTCACCTTGTAAAGCTACTGATAATCTATACACAATCTCATTGAACCATCTTTCTTTTCCACAAAGAGCACTAGTGTACCCCATGGTGAACAACTACGTCTTGTAAGCCTTTCTCTGTTAGTTTCTGCAACTGAACTTTCAATTCTCTCAATTTCATTAGAGCCATTCTATAAGGAGTAATAGAAATGGGTGTTGTACCCGGAACCAATTCAATACCAAACTTAACTTTTCTGATAGGAGGTAAACCTAGTAGTTCTTCCGAAAACACATCAGGAAAGTCACATACCACAGGCACTGATTCAATTTTCAAGTCTGGATCTTTAGTATTCAACACAAAAGCAAGATAAGATTCATATCCTTTTCTTAAGCATTTCTAAGCAGATATAATAGAAATCATGGCAATTGAACTATTTGACTCATCTGAATTAACCCGAAGAATTTCACCATTTTTGCATTTCAACTCAATGAATCACATCAAACTCATCAAATGGCAATAGCATGAGATTGGCCAGAAAACAGTAACCTCTAATCATCAAAAGGCAAATTTTACATACTTTGTCTACTAATACATACTGACCCAATGGATTCGATACTTTAATCACAGATCCCGTAGACTCTATGGACATGTTCATACTAGGCATCAATTTCATACAAACATAGGAACGGGTCAAACCCGGATCAATCAAAGCAATAACATTAACATCATGAAGAGAAAATGTACCCGTAATTACATCGGGGGAGGATGCCTCTTCACGAGCAGGGATAGCATAGGTCCTTGCAGGTGCTCTAACATCGGGTCTCACTGCTGAATCTCTAGATGCACCTCTACCTGCCCTTATTCCCGAACTTCTTTGAGGTTTGCCTTTAATGGGGGCATTGCCTGATCTTACACTTGGTATTACTTCTCTTTTAACCATCTCAGGACACTCCCGAATGAAATGATCCAATGCACCACATTGGAAACAACCAGTCTCAATTGTTCGACATTGACCTGGATGACGTCGACCACATTGAGGACACTCGGGTCTATCAGGATGAATACTTCCTACACTTGCAATTGAAGTGGTCTGAGCTTTTTGACCCATAAATCTTCTACCTCTGTTTCGACTAGAATACCCTGCTGAAAAATTAGATCTCGTAGAAAACTCTCAAGTCCTCTTGGATGTAGACTGAAACGACTTACTCATCTGTCTTTTCTTCGTGTCTTGCATCTCAATTTCAGCTTTACCCTTTCCTTTCAGCAACTCCTCCTCCTTACAAGCTCTTTCAACTAAAATGACGAAATCTTTTATTTCTAAAACACCGACTAATAGTCGAATATCATCATTGAGCCCATCTTCAAATCTCTTGCAAATAATAGCTTTAGTAAACACACACTCTCTAGCATAATTACTGAGTCTAACAAATTCACATTCATATTCAGTCACTGTCATCTTACCCTGTTTTAGTTCAAGGAATTCTTTTCTTTTCTGATCGATGAACCTCTGACTAATGTATTTCTTATGGAACTCCTCCCGAAAGAAATCCTAAGTAACCCTTTCTTTCAGTACTACTGACACAGGTGTCTTCCACCAATGGTAGGCTGAGTCTCGTAAAAGTGATACAACACACTTCATGCACTCTTTAGGTGTGCAGGATAGCTCATCAAAGACTCTGATAGTATTCTCGAGCCAAAACTCAGCTTTCTCCACATCGTCATCTTTAGTAGCCCGAAACTCTTTTGCCCCTTATTTTCTAATTTTGTCAACTAGTGGCTTCTCTCTTCTGACTGTATCTGTAACTAAGGAAGCTACATGGGTAGTCTGAGGATCAGGAGGGGGTGGAGGTCTAATGGCCGGATTCGTACAAACAAACTCGGCAAACCATTCATTCATAGCTTGAAAGAATGCTTCTCGAGCCCCTCCTCCCTGACTAACTGTAACGGACCTTTCACTACTATCTGGTGGCACCACCCCTTCTGCGGGAGCTGGCGCGTTACTTTCTACATCATCTACACCAACTCGTTCAGAATCCATAACTATAAAAGAAAAACATTTTAGAATTGTCAAGAGTCGTCACACTATCAAAATATAAGTATGGCATGTATAGCTAGACTCTCACTCATACTAAATATTCCAAGAACCGACTAAACTCTTGCTCTAATACCAATAAATGTAACACCTTTTACCTGAGACCGTCGCCGGAGTCGAGCACGAGGCGTTACCAGACTTATCTTACTTGTTCGAGGCATAAAAAAAATTACTTTTAAAAAAAATTAATTCGCTCATATTCATCCAATAAATCCTTAAAACGGGCCCTTGAGGTCCTAAAACTTGCAATTGGAATAGTTCGGGACCAAACCGAGAACATTAAAATTTTTTCGATTACTTACGCAAATCAAAACAATTTATTTCACTATTCATAATAAAATTGTCCATCTATGTAACAGTCACTAAATTAATTATAACTCGAGTTACGAAACACAAAATTTAAATACATAAATTTTCCCTGAAACTAGACTCATATCTTCTTACCATAATTTTTCCAGATTTTTCGGTTTGGCCAATTAGTACAGTTTATTTATTAAAGTTTCCCCTGTTTAGTAGTTCAGCAGACCTGCCTCTCTTCACTAAAACTCGATTATCTCATTATACAGAAATCGAATAATGTTTAAATTTATTTCTAATGAAAATAGACTCACTAAGGAATCTAAAAATATAAACTTTTACTTATAATTATTTTAGTAAAATTTCTAGTGATTTTCCAAAGTTGGAATAGGGGATCAAGAAGTCACTCTGAACCAGTCTTACAGAAATTTAAATATCTCAGAATATAGACTTCCTTTGCTAGCTTTGTTTTTTTATTATAAAAATAGACTCAATAAGCTTTAATTTTATATCTCATTCACCATTTAATTACATTTTTACAATTTTTAGTGATTTTTCAAAACCACATCACCGCTACTGTTTCCTAACAGTTTCATAGTCAACTCTTACTCTTTCATAGTTTCTTTGCATCAAACCTCATTTAGGCATACATAATACCAAAACATGTTCTTATTTAGCTATATCATAAGCTAATCATTACCAAGTATTCACATTCCATTCTTTAATCATATCATAAGGACATACACACAAAATAGCCAAGTCCCTATACATGCCATAACTTAAAGTATTTCTAGTCACAAAATACTGAGATAACTCGTTGATAGTGTGAGGCGATCTCCAACGTCCTTACGATTTTTCGAGTTGGCTTTGCGATACTATAAAAAAGAGAGAAAAGAAAGGGAGTAAGAATAAAGCTTAGTAAGTTTGCATGTAAATAAATAACAAAATTCTAAATGAATTATCAAGATAACCTGAACCTTTCGAACATGGACTTATCTTACCTTCCCTTTGGTACACTCTTTTTATTTTCCGTTTAACCATTTGGAATACTAAGGATACACAAGTACCTTTCCTTTTTAAACTTACTATTTCCATGTCTTGACATGGTCTTACGTAGTATCCTTGCCTTATGAACTCACCATTGCCATGCCTTGGCATGGTCTTACATGGGATCTTTGCCTTATAGTAGTTTATCAATGCCATGTCTTGACATGGTCTTACATGGTTTCCTTGCCTTGTAAAACTTACCAATGCTATGCCTTGGCATGGTCTTGCTTGGTATCATTAAACCCTAATGCCATGACATTTGTATCCTACACATTCCTAAGGTTCAACTGGAACTTTTTGTAACACCCCTAACCCATATCCGTTACCGAAACAGGGTTATGAGGCATTACTAGACTTATGCACTAGCATTCGTATAAAACCAAGTCAAAAATTTGCATTCTAAATTATATCTTATCAAATTTTATGTTAAAGTCCCTAATATCGGCCTACGGAGCCCAATACATGCTTGGGTAGTGGTTCGGGACTAAACCGACAACTTTGGAAATTTTACCATGAAGATCAGGGCACACACCCGTGTGGCTTGGGATATGGCTATATGGCCAGCTCGTGTGGAATTCTGACTTGCAATTTCCTAACTATCGAAGGGGCACACGGTCTGGGCACACGCCCATGTGGCTAGGCCGTGCGGTAAACTGATTTTTCATCATTTTTAAGCCATTTTCACACGATTCTAACACACGACCATGCTTGAAACCCGTGTCTTTCACACGATCAATACACACGGCAGTGTCTTTCACCCGTGTGCTACCTTGACTTCACATTTAAGAATGCAGGGGACACACGGTCATCACACACGCCCGTGTGCTTACCGTTTGTCACACACGACCTAGACACACGCCCATGTGTCTACCTGTGTGGACGAAAATAGGGAAAATAGGCCATTTAAGGCCACATTTCTTACCCTTTTTCGATATCACCTAAACAAAATCACAATTATACACTAATAGTGTCCAACCAATCAATTATTTCAGGACAAAACATGTATATTTCATTTTCAAACACAACATCATATTCATACCATTATCTATCATTTACAAAATAACAACTTAATAACCTAGGTACATGCCATTTTATCAAAAGAAAGGTACTTCACCACTTTGAGTCAGGAGTTGGATTGGATACTGAGTCCTTAGCTTTCTTTTGTACCTAAACCTGTGCACGGAAACAAACCGTACGCTGAGTATACACTCAATGGTATTTCTATAAACTAATACTTAAAGCAATAATTCATATATGTGCATTTGAACTCTAAGCTTTTACTTTCATAATCTTAATGGCTTAATCACTTACCTTATTCTTATATCACTTGAATTTTATTATTCAGTTACAGTGCACATTTCATATCATTCGGTATTTTCAATAGCCATCAATCAGTACATCATTTACATTCAATAACAGTCAACATTTAGTAAAATCATTTAATTAGTAATGATCAATCTTGCGTTCTTTTATTTACCCCTATTAACATAAGTCAGACATGGACGGATACAAGGATCCAACCCACACACTGGGATATTATACAGTGTTTCATTGGCCGAAGCCAGAATACACCGTCATGGTAACAGTAACAGTAACAGTAGCGGTACACAAAGTATCTTATCGGAACAAATCTGGAACAGTAATAGTAATCGACAATTATAGTGTCTCATCAACACAAAGTCGGAATACCCTTGAACACTTCCAATCCTATGACATGCCAACTATATCCGACTAGACCGACACTGTTAATAGGGTTTTCATAAATCAATGTTAATTATACTTACCTTATTTTTATCTACCATGCATTGTAGAGATCACAAAGATAAATATACTTTAAGTTTAGGTTATAGAAATACAAACCGTGATTTCTCGGGTTTATTCGATATGCTCGCTCACTTTCTCTTTCCCCTTCTTCGATGACGTTTTCGATGCTACGTTAGCTACGGAAAAATTAACATTTAAAATCATCAATGTATATTATTTAATAACACACTCTTTTATTTCTATGTAACTTTTACATAATTTCTAATTAGGTCCTTCCACCATAACCATTCTTTTCTCTTCAAATAAGTCTCATATTTTCATTTAATACCTACTTTAAACAAGTTTTAACCCCTTAAAATTCATCATAAAACATAAATTCTGAAATCCTTTCAACTTAGTCCTTACTATAATAAAACTTATATCTCTTTTTACAAATCAATCCTTTTCCCACTTCTAACTTGAATTTCTATCACTTTATTACATAATTTTTTTTTCATTTGTTCAACTTAATCAACATCTAACAACTTATTAACTTCTATAATTTCAACATAATTCATGTAAAGCTTTGTCTTAGGATTCCAAAAACATCAAAATTACAAGAAAAGGGATCAAATTGACTTACCAATCAAGCTTGAAATCTTAAAATCCTAATTTTCCCTTTTCTTTTTCTTTCCTTTTTCCTTCTTTCTTTCCCTGCTCATTCGTGCCTTTCTTTTTCTTTTTCTTTGCTTTTATTTCTTTTATTCATTCTTTATTTAATTAATATATTATAATAATAATATAATATAATATACTTATATTATAAGTAAATACTTAATAATTACATATATATATGTTTAATACTAATTCCACATGTATTTCACTATTACCACACGCTTGTCACCATATGGTTTAATTACTAATTTAGTCCCTTAGCTTTTCTTTAGTCTATAATTAGACTTTTATTATTTATTCAATCTAGTCCTTTCTTCTAATTATTCTTAATTCAAGCTAATTCACTAAATTAAACTCTAATTAATCACTCAACTATCATTCGTAAATAATTCTAATAAATATTTATGAATTCATTTTACTTAAATAATGACTTAAACCTTCAGTTTTTGATACCCATAATTGTCGGGTTGTTACAATTCTGCCCCCTTTTTTTAAAAATTTCGTCCTCGAAATTTACCTGAAAAAAGATGGGGGTACTGAGATCTCATCGTATCTTCCGGTTCGTATGTAGCCTCTTCAACACTATGACTTCGCCATAACACTTTTACCAAGGAATTCGTTTATTACGTAGTTCTTTTACCTCTCGTGCCAATATGTCAACAGGTTCTTCCTCATACGATAGATTAGGGCGAATCTCTATGTCTTCAATTGAAATTACATGAGAAGGATCTGATCTGTATCTCCTTAACATGGAAACATGAAAGACATCATGAATTTTCTGTAATTCAGGGGGTAAGGCTAAAAGATACGCTATCGGTCCAACTCTCTCTAAAATTTCATAAGGTCCAATGAACCGAGGACTTAATTTTCCTTTCCGACCGAATCTCATAGTTTTCTTCCAAGGAGAAACTTTCAGAAATACTTTGTCTCCAACTGAATTCTCAATTTCCCGTCTTTTCAAATCTGCATATGATTTATGTCTACCAAAGCCGTTTTTAATCTTTTTCTAATCTTCTTAACAGTACTTTCTATTTCTTGAATCAGTTCAGGCCCAATTATCTCTATCTTTCATTCAATTCTATCCAACATAAGGGCGATCTACATCTTCGACCATATAAAGCTTCATACGATGCCATCTGTATACTCGATTGGAAACTATTGTTATACACAAATTCAGCCAGTGATAAATAACGTTCCCAATTAGGTTCAAATTCAATCATGCAAGCTCGAAGCATATCCTCTAAAATATGTATTACCCATTCAGACTGCCCGTCAATTTGTGGATGAAAAGTTGTACTGAAATAAAGTTGAGTACCAAGAGACTAATGTAGTTGCTTCCAAAATCTAGATGTAAACCGTGGATCTCTGTCAAAAACTATTGATTCCGGAATACCATGTAGCCTTACAATCTCTCGAATATACACCTCAGCAAGTTTCTTTAATGACCAGTCAGTTCTAACAGCTATGAAATGAGCCGACTTTGTAAGTCGATCAACTATTTCCCAAATAGCATTCTTTTTACTTGAAGATAACGGTAATCCTGTCACAAAATCCATTGTAATTCTATCCCATTTCCACTCGATCCCATTTCTATTCAGGAATATTAATAGGCTGAAGTAGTTCTATTGGAACTTGATGCTTTGCCTTTACCCGTTGATAAGTCAGATATTTAACCACATATTCAGTTATGTCTTTCTTCATTCCCAGTTACCAATACAATTCTCGTAAATTACGATACATTTTCATACCTCCAGGATGCATTGCAAATAGACTTTCATGGGATTCTCGAAGAATTAATTCTTTTAACTCAGAAGAAATTGGAATACAGAGTCGATTCTGAAATCTTAAACAATCATTTTCATCAATATTAAAATTTCCTACTGTACCGTTCTGTACCATTTCTCTTTTCTTCATTAATTTGTCATCTTTCAATTGTGCTGACCTGATATGATCAAACATTATTAGCTTTACTCTCAATTCGGCCAAAAGACCTCCATCATTAGTAATACTGAGTCGTGCAAACATTGCCCTTAATTCAATTGTAGCTTTTCTGCTCAGTGCATCAGCTACAACATTCGCTTTCCCGGGATGATAGTCTATGACACAGTCATAGTCTTTTAGAAGTACTATCTATCGTCTTTGCCTCAGGTTCAATTATTTTTGAGAAAGTAGATATTTCAAATTTTTATGATCAGTATAAATGTAGCACTTTTCTCCGTATAAGTAGTGTCTCCAAATCTTCAAAGCAAATATTACGGCCGCTAGTTCCAAGTCATGTGTCGGATAGTTACGTTCGTGTGGCTTCAATTTCCGTGAAGCATAAGCAAGCACCTTTCCATTTTGCATCAATACACACCCAAGTCTATTTAAAGAAGCATCACTATACACAATGAAATCTTTTCCTGATTCTGGCAAAGTCAACACTGGTGCCTCTGTTAACATTTGCTTCAATGTTTCAAAACTTTTTTGACACTGAATATTCCTAACAGATGGGACATTCTTTTGCAGTAACTTTGTCATCGGTAAAGCTATCTTTGAAAATCTGTTCACGAATCTTCGATAATATCCAGCTAAACCGAGAAAACTCTGTGCCTCTGACACATTTTGGGGAACTTTCCACTGAATAATAGCTTCAATCTTCTTTGGATCCACTCTAATCCCATATGCCTATACCACGTGGCCAAGAAACACAATCTCCAATACCCAAAATTCACATTTACTTAATTTCCCATGCAATTGCTTTTCTCGTAGTGTCTGTAAAACAATTCGGAGATGTTGTTCATGTTCAGTCTCAAACTTTGAGTATACCAAGATATCATCAATAAAAATCGCTATAAACTAATCCAAGTACAGTTGGAAAATCCGATTCATAAGTTCCATAAAAGCAGTTAGAGCATTTGTTAATCCAAATGGCATCACCAAGAATTAATAATGCCCATACTGTGTACGGAATGCTGTCTTCGGTACATCACTCTCTTTTACTTTCAACTGATAATATCCCGACCTCAAATCAATTTTTGAAAACACAGAAGCTCCCTTTAGTTGATCAAATAAATCATCAATGCGAGGTAACGAGTATTTGTTCTTAATAGTGACCTTGTTCAGCTGTCGATAATCAATACATAACCACATCGAGCCATCTTTCTTTTTAACAAATAATACTAGAGCTCCCCATGGTGACGTACTAGGTCGTATAAAACCTCGGTCCAATAAATCCTGTAATTGTACCTTCAACTCTTTCAATTCAGTAGGTGACATACGATACGAAGGTACCGACACTGGATCTGTACCCGGGTATACTTCAATCACAAACTCTACCTCTCGATTAGGGGGTAATCCAAGTAATTCTTTAGAAAATACATCAAGAAATTCACACACAATTCTAATCTTGCTACACTGTCTTTCTACTGAATCTGAATTGATAACATAAGCTAAGAAAGTTGCACATCCCTGATAAAGAAGCTTACTAGCTTTAACTGCAGAAATGATTCGAGCTAAACCACTAGTCTGAATACCATTTACTTCAATTTGTTCACCATCTTTACTCTGAACAGTAAACCTCTTTTTATAATAGTCCAATATCACTCCATGTTTCGATAACCAGTCCATACCCAGTATAATATCAAAATCACCAAATGGCATGACCAACAAGTCAACAGGAAATATTCTATCCTGAATCATTAACGGTCATTTTTGACATATTCTATTCACTAACATAGTTTGCCCCAAAGGGCTAGACACCTCTATAGTTACTCTAGATAGTTCAGATCTTAAATTTCCTGTCTCAACTAGTTTCGTATTAACATAAGAATGGGATGACCCTGGATTTATTAAAGTATAAACAGGTATTGAATGCAGTAAAAATATACCTGTCACCACATCATGAGCATCTCCCTCTTCATGAGTTCTTACAACATATGCTCAAGCTGGAGCTTTCGCTTCTAACTGTTGTGTAGCACTTTCACTAACTCTTCTAGTACGACCTCTAGCAACTGAGCCACTTCGGCCTGATCCTTGACCTCTAGAAGCAGATTCAGATCTCTGCGATACCGTTGTTGTTGCCTTATTAATCTTCGGGCAGTCTTTTACAAAATTATCAGTGGATCCACTATGGAAACAGCCCTTAGTTAATTTTCTACATTCTTCTCTATGTCTATTTCTACAGTACTCACATTCTGGAATTTCAGTGTTCTGAGCTGGGCTTCTAATACTGCCAGTAGATACAGTAGCTTGTCTCTTTCGACTTCTGTCTCCTTTTTCTGATCTTGAACTAAATCTTCCATTACCCCGATATTCCTTTGATCGTTTGAATTGAGGACTTGAACCAGCAGTTCCAAGACGTTTTCCAGTTGCTCGGGCTGTTTTAGACTTTTTACACTTTCTCAATCATTTTAGATTTTTTTATTAAGTCTGCAAACTCTGTAATCCGTAGAGGCGTCAATTGCAATTGGAATTCGTCTCGTAATTCTCTTAAAAATGGCTTACATCGATCAGTTTCAGTCGGTACATATTCAATTGCATACCTACTCAGTCTCAAAAATTCTCGTTCATAATCCACTATAGACATATCCTTTTGTTTCAGTATTAAGAACTCTTGTTTCCTGTCTTCCATATATGTCTCTCCCAAATACTTCTTCTGAAATTCTCGTTGAAGGAATTCCCAGTTTACCTGTTCTTTCGGTACATTCTGAATCACTGATTCCCAACAAATATAAGCTTCTTCTTGTAATAAAGAAACAATACACACTAAGCTTTCCTATGGAGTATATTCTAATTGCTTTAGAATTCTCTTGGTGGTTTCCAACCAATTTTCTGCTGTTATCAAATCAACTCCCTTTGAACCCAAAAATTTTGTAGCTCCGTATTTTCTCAATTCTTTAATAGGGGCTCGTCGAGTAGTAGGAGTAGAGGTAGTGGCAGGCATACTTCCTACCACTCTTTGAAGAGCTTCAGCAATCATTCTAAATATTTATGTATTATCTCTTCCAGTATTTGGTAGCTGGTTACCTACTGGGTTTACACTTGGGGTTGCGAATTCTGACTCATTTAAATCAAGCGATTCATCTCCACTGTACAATTCTTGATCAATATCCTTAATACTTTCATCAGATTTTTTTACACTATAAAACAGAGTTAATTAATCAATATATATAAATCAGTATCCAATCCCAACTGAAAGTTAACATAATAATGGCATGTACCTCTAGACTCCTTTCAGTACTAGACTTAATCCTAGCATCGGCTAAACCTAATTAGCTTTGACACCACTAAATGTAACACCCCTAACCTATATTTGTTACCGAAATAGGGTTACGAGGCATTACTAGACTTATACACTAGCATACGAATAAAACCAAGTCAAAAATTTGCATTCTAAATTAAATCTTATCAAATTTTATGATAAAGACCCTAATATGGGCCTACGGGGCGCAATACATGCTTTGGTAGTGGTTCGGGACTAAACTGAAAACTTTGGAAATTTTACCTTGAAGATGTGGCACATGCCCGTGTGGCCTAGGACATGGCTGTGTGGTTAGCCCGTGTGGAATTCTAACTTGCAATTCAGTAACTATCAAAGGGGCACATGGCCTGGGCACACGCCAATGTGGCTAGGCCATGTGGTAAACTAATTTTTCATCATTTTTAAGCCATTTTCACACGATTATAACACACGACTATGCTTGAAACCCGTGTCCTTCACACGATCAATACACACGGCCGTGTCTTTCACCCGTGTGCTATCCTGACTTTACATTTAAGAATGCAGGGGACACACGGTCATCACACACACCCGTGTGCTTACCGTTTGTCACACACGCCCATGTGTCTACCCGTGTGGACAAAAATAGGCCATTTAAGGCCACATTTCTCACCCTTTTTCGATATCACCTAAACAAAATCACACTTATACACTAATAGTGTCCAACCAATCAATTATTTCAAGACAAAACACGTATATTTCATTTTCAAACACAACATCATATTCATACCATTATCTCTCATTTACAAAATAATAACTTAATAACCTAGGTACATGCCATTTTATCAAAAGAAAGGTACTTCACCACTTTGAGTCAGGAGTTGGATTGGATACTGAGTCCTTAGCTTTCTTTTGTACCTAAACCTGCACACGGAAAGAAGCCGTACGCTGAGTATACACTCAGTGTATTTCTATAAACTAATACTTAAAGCAATAATAAGTCATATATGTGCATTTGAACTCTAAGTTTTTACTTTCATAATCTTAATGGCTTAATCACTTACCTTCATCTTATATCACTTGAATTTTATTATTCAGTTTCAGTGCACATTCCGTATCATTCGGTATTTTCAATAGCCATCAATCAGTACATCATTTACATTCAATAACAGTCAACATTCAGTAAAATCATTTAATTAGTAATGATCAATCTTCAGTTCTTTTATTTACCACTATTAACATAACTTAGACCTGGACAGATACACGAACCGAACCCACACGCTGAGATATTATACAGTGTTTCATCAACCGAAGCCGGAATACACTATCATGGTAACAGTAACAGTAAGAGTAGCGGTACACAAAGTACCTTATCGGAACAAATCTAGAACAGAAACAGTAATCGACACTTGTAGTGTCTCATTGACACAAATTCAGAATACCCCTGAACACTTCCAATCCTATGGCATGCCAACTATATCCGACTAGATCGACACTGTTAATGGGGTTTTCATAAATCAATGTTAATTATACTTTCCTTATTTTTATCTACCATGCATTGTAGAGATCACAAAGATAAATATACTTTAAGTTTAGGTTATAGAAATACAAACCGTGATTTCTCGGGTTTATTCGATATCCTCGCTCACTTTCTCTTTCCCCTTCTTCAATGACATTTTCGATGCTACGTTAGCTACGGAAAAATTAACATTTAAAATCTTCAATATATATTATTTAATAACACTCTTTTATTTCCATGTAACTTTTACATAATTTCCAATTAGGTCTTTCCACCATAACCATTCTTTTCTCTTCAAATAAGTCTCATATTTTCATTTAATACCTACTTTAAACAAGTTTTAACCCTTAAAATTCATCATAAAACGTAAATTCTGAAATCCTTTCAACTTAGTCCTTACTATAATAAAACTTTTATCTCTTTTTACAAATCAATCCTTTTCCCACTTCTAACTTGAATTTCTATCACTTTATTACATAATTTTTTTTCCATTTGTTCAACTTAATCAAAATCTAACAACTTATTAACTTCTATAATTTTCAACATAATTCATGTAAAGCTTTGTCTTAGGATTCCAAAAACATCAAAATTACAAGAAAAGGGATCAAATGGACTTACCAATCAAGCTTGAAATCTTAAAATCCTAATTTTCCCTTTTCTTTTTCTTTCCTTTTTTCCTTCTTTCTTTCCCTGCTCATTAGTGCCTTTCTTTTTCTTTGCTTTTATTTCTTTTATTCATTCTTTATTTAATTAATATATAATAATAATATAATATAATTTACTTATATTATAAGTAAATACTTAATAATTACATATATATGTTTAATACTAATTCCACATGTATTTCACTATTACCACACACTTGTCACCTTATGGTTTAATTCTAATTTAGTCCCTTAGCTTTTCTTTAGTCTATAATTAGACTTTTATTCTTTATTCAATCTAGTCCTTTCTTCTAATTATTCTTAATTCAAGCTAATTCACTAAATTAAACTCTAATTAATCACTCAACTATCATTCGTAAAATATTTCTAATAAATATTTACGAATTTGTTTTACGAAAATAATGACTTAAACCTTCAGTTTCTGATACCCGTAATTGTCAGGTTGTTACATTTTTAAGTATCATTTCTCCGTCAATTCTTACTAGAATCATAAAGGAATAAATTTACAAACTAAATATATAGATGCTGAAAAATAACATCATTAATTATAAATAATAAAATATTACATTTATTTACCGCAAACTTACCTCGATACAAAATACGATCAAATATTTTAATTTAGTCCTTAACCTTTTTCTTTCCTCGATCTAACCCCAAATTTCTTTCTTCTTGATCTATAATAGCAAATTTAACTTATTTAATATTCACATTTATCAAAACAGTCCTTACTCTAACTTTGGCAAAATTATTATTTTGCCCCTAAACTTTTGCATATTTACACTTTTGCCCCAAGGCTCGGAAATGAAACTTTATCCCTAATTCTTATGTTTAATGACATGCTGATCATTTATTTACCTATGGCAACATCAAATTCCCACTCTAACATGTACTTATGACCATTAGGTATTTTTACCGATTATGTTGTTTCACTCATTTTCGCTTAAAATCGCTTAGCTCAAGTCGTTTAACATAATTTCAAGCTTCATATTCTACCATAAAACATCAAAATAAACGCATTTCACCTATGGGTATTTTTCCAAATATGAACCCTAGGTTAAATTATTGCTAGAATAAGCTAAATCAAGTTACCGGGACTTTAAAAACATAAAGAACATTAAAAACGGGGCTTGGAAACACTTACTATGAAGCTTGGAAGCTTGACAAAACCCTAGCTATGAAGAACCCTTGAAATTTCGGCCTAATGAAGAATATGGGCACATTTTGCCATCTTTTTATCCTTTTTTATTCTTTTAATTACCAAATGACTAAAATACCCTTCATTAAAACTTTAGTTATTTTTATCTATGTATGTCCATTTTTGTCCATGAAAACCTAATGGTCTAATTCCATTTAAGGACCTCTACTTTAATTATACTCTTCAATTTAATCCTTTAGCATCCAAAACTCATATTTATCAACTTTTGCAATTAAGCCCTAGTAGGCAAATTAAGCATGCTATCTATAAAATTTTCCATCGATACTCTAACACATGCATCTAATCACTCGGTAAATTATAAAAATTAATCGGAATAAACTTTTCCATCTCGGATTCATGGTTTCGCAACCACTATTCTGTTTAGGCCCTATTTTGGGATGTTACAACCGAACTTAAACACGAGCAAACATACAAAACTGAGACGTAAGTTTCTATCAAAATTTAAAACTTTTTACATTTAATCATAAAGTCCCTATTACGAGCCTACGAGGCCCAAAACATACATTGGAAGCGGTTCGAGACTAAACCAAGAACTTTAGAAAGTTACCCAACACTTATAAAATTTTCCACCAAAACAGGGGTCACACACCCGTGTGGCTTTGGGACACGCCCGTGTTGGCAGACCGTGTGGTCACACACACCCGTGCCCCCAACCCGTGTAACTATCTGTTTATGACGTCATCAGCATGTAAAAGTCACATGTCCGTGTGCTTCGGCTGTGTGGGCGATTTAATTTTCAAAATTTTTCATAAAATAGGTGCAGACTTCACATGCCCTGGGCACATGCCCATGAGGTAAGCTGTGTGTCACACACGGCCTATGTAACACTCCAAACCCGGCCTGGACGTTATAGCCGAATCTGGCGCATCACATTGAAGTGTTTTAGCGAAAATAGTGTTTTCATTGAAAACCCTTCTTCAAATAAAAGAAACCTTAACTATCCTTAAAAAAAAAACTCCTTTCAATCACTTGTTTAAAATAATGATTTTATGAAAACATGTCATTTTAAAATGTCGTAGCGAAAAAGTAGAAAAGTCATACTATAGTTTAAGAAACCGTGTTTAAGTTTTTATAATTACATCACATAAAAATAATAATAATCCAAATAATAATAAAGTGGAAGCCCTATTACAATCTGATTTGAAAAGTACTTAATAACATAGAAACTGATAAGCTTTAAAAAGAAAAACAAGTCCTAATTATCTTGCTAGCTGGCCACCCAGAGTCCCTCCAAACATCGAACCTTCTACTGAGCATCACCTAAAAAAAAATAAAAGAATGGGTGAGTTTTCGCAAACTTAGTGTGTACAACCCTCGACGAAAACAAGCATTCAAAAGTCATCATACATCAAACATCCAATGCAATGCAGTGCAACCCACCCCAATAATCCAACAGGTACACTTCTACTCCATCCCCTTTTTCACAACCTGTGGGGATATATATATCGACCCACCCAACCGATACACATCAATGGTAGCTCGGTTGCGGAACTACCCAAGTTGTAGCAAGCTACCAATCACATATTAGGCTTAAAAGCCGTCGGTGGATCCACGATTGTCAAGCAACCATGCGACCCTCATATACTCCCTCTGTTCCATAATTCCCAACCCATATACAACATAAACAGGATATCACATGAATACATATGAATGCATGTAGCAATCATAAATCTTACACACAACACTTAGGGGTATTTTAGTCATTTTTGCCTTTAGGGGCATTTCAATAATTTTCCTTTATTATGGGTTTTTACTTACCTTGGCCCATTAAAAAATCCCGTGAGCTAAGATGAACGAATAGTATGCACCAGGTAGGATTCTAGAGAAGAGGAGGTGAGTCATTAAGACTGTTAAGTACCAAGCTCTCCCTAGATCCAATCCTAGACATGCATATACCCGTTGCCACATCTTAACTCTATGACTTGTCCACGGTCGCAATATATTAATTAAGTTTTATGTGGTTATCATATACTAGGCCCAAAACCGCTACATACATGCATATGGCCCTCTTGGCCCAATCTCATACATATGGCCCTTCAGGCCTAATTCACATTCATATGGCCTATCAGGCCCAATTCACATTCATATAGCCCATTCGGCCCAATCTCATTTATATATCCCATTCGACCCAACTCACATTATATTCATGCTCACATACAAATTTCCTATCACATAGCATCGCTTATCAAATTTTGTCTATTATGGGTCCAACAGCCCTTCGGGCCCATTTAGCCTATTTCGGCCCACTTGGCCTATTCACAACCCAAGTCCATGGAATCGCCCATGGGCCTCAGGCAACCTATCGGTCTCCCCCTTACGAGTATTCGCGCACTCGCAAGACTATCATAGCCAAACTTTCAGCTTTTTGGTATTTCGACTTTTCGGCATTTCAGCTTTTGCCGATCTACTAGTGTGTGCAGTGTAAGTACACACCTGGTAAGCAAGCGTGATACGATCTCCTTAGCCTCAAACCTTGCGCGATAAGTATAACAACCCCTTCTTAAATCCCTAACCATGATCAACTCCTAGATCTGCACCAATCTTAACTATTAAAACAGAATAATAGGTGACTCGTATCCAACACAAGTCCTCTTACCTTAACTATGAATAATCGGCCACCTTAGCCAAAGGGAGAGGAATACTTACCAAAATCGCGAACACCTAAAGAGCAATTTTGGTAGAGAGCTAAGATCCGAGATCCGATACTAATTCCCTACCATAGTCGATTAGAAAGAGTGAGGGACAATATTTGATACTTAGTAAAGAAAACTGATTAGAAGAGTAACACTTACACTAGATTCGGTCAAAGAGTATTTGACTCAAGAGATCTGAATGACACAATTGCTTATTTGGCACCAAGGAGAGAGGAAGAAGAATTAGCTAAACCCAGAAGTGAAACAGGGAAATCAACACAAGAAAAATAAAAAAGAGAACAAGGGTTTTCGGCTTTTGGAGAAATCGACGAAAGAAAAGGAAGAAAACAAAAGGGTTTTTGGCTTTTAGGGAAAAGGGTTTCCGGTAACAGGGTGAAGGAAATTCGGCACTAGCCTAACAACCCTGCATTCAGCACTTATTTATAGCCCTTATAGCCAAATTACCTGGCCCTCAGTTCCCCATTTGGCTTCATTACTTCCCCCTTCTCATCTCCTCATTTTTCTCCCTGATAACCCCTTGATCCTTTCCTTAATTTTCTCTCCTGAACACTCCCCTTAGAGTCCATCTTTATGCCACTTCCAACCTTCTAGAAGGCCAAAATTAAACTCCTAAAAATATTAAGCTAGGATTCGAACCTAGGATCTCCTTGCTAGCCACTAACGCCACCTCCTTACACTCTAAGTGGTGTCACTTAGCCACTCCATCACAAGGCTTTTTGATGCCATTTTCCCCTATCTTTATTTAAAAGCCCAACTACTTGCCAACAAGGCCCTTTTAATTATTAAACTTAATTTCTTCTACCCCTAGATTTGAACTCAAACCTTGACCAAGACCTACCAACGCGTAATTAACACTTAACCGGGATTGCTAAGTACAAAAAGAAAAATTCACGATTTCAGGATTTTTGGGTTTCGAGATTTTTAGAGCGTTACATCCCAGACACACGCCGTGTGTCTACCCGTATGGACAAAAATAAGGCTATTTACCAAGCCATTTGTCACCCTTGCTTGCACCATCCTACACAACAACAAGCAACACCAATCCAAGCATATACACGCAACTAATTCAACCACAACCAAGTCATCCACACATCAATTACATGTTATTTTCTATCACATGCAACATCTCACACTTATCATCTCAAACCATGCAAAATCAATATCCATGAAAGACATATTCATATTCATATATACTTAACCAAGATTAGCCAATTTAAATGGCCATTTACAAAATGAATCATCAACCATTATAAGCCAACACATTTGGTCAAATCGAATATGACACATAACAAAATGACCAAGTCCCTATACATGCCATAACTCAAAATAATGTAATCATAAGTACCCAAAATGAAAATTCGATAGTGTGAATGTATCTCCAACCGTCTTCAATCCTCGAGCTGGCTTGGTGACACTATAAGACAAGAGAAAAGAAAGGGTGTAAGCTTTAAAGCTTAGTAAGTTCCTATGCAAATAATAGGCATCATAAACACATTTTAACATATTTTTAACATGAAATTAAAACCTTAACATCATAACTTACTCAATCAAACCTTATCGTGGGTTCATCACATATCAAGCTCATTAAGCATGAGTTTTGTGTACAAACTTGTACCAACTTGCAACATACCATTGTCTTCCACAACATACCATAATCTTTCATAACTTTAACATGGTCGTTAAGTTACCTATTGAATCACTTGGAATACTAAAGGATACTTTGGAAATCTCACACACATAGTACCATACCAATGCCATATCCCAGATATGATCTTACATAGGATCTCAAATCGATGCCAATAGCCAAGCTATGGTCTTACACGAAGTCTCATATCAATGCCATATCCCAGATATGGTCTTACATGTAAACTCAAACAACCCTAATGTCATGACATTCGTATCCTATCTATTCCTAAGGTTCACCCGGGATATTTCTCACTTGTCGAAACTTTGTCGAATTTATTCAAAGAGAAATTTAAAATTCATACAATAATAACACAATTAAAGCATAAATAATAATGCATTATTTACATACGAACTTACCTCGGTACAAAAATAGGAGAAATGGATTTAATCGTCAAACACATTATTCTTTCCCCATTCAAGGTGCGAACTTTGTTTTCTTGATCTATTGTAGCAAATTTAGCTTATTTATTATTCACATTGCTCAATTCAATCGAAAAATCATACTATGGAAAAATTACATTTTTGCTCCTATACTTTGACATATTTACAAATTAGTCCTTAGGCTCATAAAATGAAACGTATTCAATTTCTTGGTTACCCAAGCCTAACTGAACCATAAACATGCTCATATCAGCCCACGTTATTCATCAAATCAGATTTTTACTACCCATTTTACAACTTTTTACAAATAGGTCCTTTCAAGTATTTTCATGAAAAATCACTTAGTAAAAGTTGTTTATCACACCTTAAACATACAATATCTTCCATCAAACATCAAAATACATGCATGTCACACATGGGTAAAATTTTAAACATGAACCCTACTTCAAAATAATGGTAGAAATAGATAAATCGGGTTACGAGGACTTCAAAAACATAAAGAGCATTAAAAAAGGGGCTAGGATGTACTTACAATCAAGCTTGAAAGATGACAAAACCCTAGCTATGGGGAGCTTGAAATTTTTGGCCAAGGGTTGGAGAAGATGGATAAATTTTTGCTTTATTTTCCCTTTTTCATTCTTTTATTTACCAAATAACCAAAATGCCCTTTTTGCCAAACTTTAAAATTTTATTTCACCATGTCTATTTTTGTCCACTAACTTAACCAACGGTCCAATTATCATATAAGGACCTCTAATTTAAAATTCCATGGCAATTGGACACCTTTAACATGTAGAACTCAACTTTTGCACTTTTTACAATTTAGTACTTTTTACTAAATGAAGTGCCCAAATGTCAAAATTTTCGATAAAAATTTTCACGAAATCATTCTGTGAAACTGTAGACCATAAAAATCCAATAAAATTAAATTTTTCTACGTTAGATTTATGGTCTCGAATCGGGCTGTTACAATCACATTTTGTGGCACAATCTTAATGTCATGCATATTAAAAAGAATGTTTGTAAGAACATCATTGGGACAATTTTGAATGTCGATAGAAATCGAAAGACAATTTCAGAGTCGACTTGATCTAGTTGACATGGGAATTCGGCGTGATCTTCATCCCCAGTTACTTTCGAATAGAAAATTTTAGTTGTCGCCTTCTATTTTTGCAATGTCGAAGAAAGAAAACGAAGTGTTCTGCACGGTGTTGAAGGATATAAAGGTCCCAGATGCGTATGCATCAAATAAATCACAATGTGTGAGTCTTCAATATCGAAGACTATATTCCCTAAAATCACATCATTATCACATATTGATGCAATATTTACTACCAGTTGTTTTACGGTGCTGTATGTCAAAAAAGGTGACGTCTTGTATGTAACACTCCTCACCCGTATTTAACGTCGAAATATGGTTACGGAGCATTACCAAACTTATATCACAATAATCATATATTTCATATACATTTCTCAAATTCAATTATTCATCAATTAAAATCATTCATATCGCCCCTAATACGAGCCTACAAAGCCCGAAACATGCATTTGGGGTGGTTCAGGACTAAACCGATAACTTTAGAAACTTCTCGAACACTTAAATTCTTTTTCCAGAAATAGGGGACACACGCCTTCTTTTTCCAAAAATAGGGGACACATGCCTCTGTGGCCCGACCGTGTGTCTCACACGGCCAAAGACACGTCCGTGTCACAGGCTGTGTGGACATTCGAAATGGGAGCACATGGCCGTATCCCAGCCTGTGTCTGACCCCTTGTAACTCTCTGACTTGGGTCACATAGCCAGCACACACGCCCGTGTGGATAGCCCGTGTGCCTTAAAAATGGCCACACACACCCTGTGCCAGGCCGTGTGCTAGGCTGTGCCAAACCTGTAGGGTATACTGGCTTATGCCACACGGCCAAGTCACACGCCCGTGTAAGACCGTGTGAGGCAGTGTGGAGCATACTGACTTGATTTTTAATTCAACACCAGGGGACACATGGCCGTGTAACATGACCATGTATCACACATGGTCGAGACACACGCCCATGTGGACAAAAATAGGCTATTAATCTCCCGAAGGTTACAACATCGAGAGATTCAAAAGTTATTCACAGAATCTTTTCATGAATGGTTAGGGCAAATAGTATGCAACTGAAGCTTTCATTGACAAATAATAATGTTTTCGTATAACATTTATAATTAATTAATTTACTTTCAATTCAATAGGTTTAGAGTGGAAATGATGTCAATGATGAATTTAAATGGCTTTCCCAAGGTCCGAATAGATTAGTAAAAAGATATATTGCCTTCATCATCAATGGATTCAGGTTTCATACAAAATCTCGCGAAAGATTGAGGAGGACTCAAAATTGTGGAATAGTTGTTAATTCTTCAATTACAAGTTATGTTAGTTCTAGGGATAGTAATCCTATTGAGGGAAATGTGGAGTGTTATAGGCTTCTTACTGACATTATTGAGTTGGATTACTATGCCAAACAGAAGGTTGTCTTATTTCGATGCGATTGGGCTGATGTTAATACTGCTCGAGGAATCAAAAAAGATCAATTTGGTTTTACAATGGTGAACTTCTCTCGATTAATTCACACTGGACAACAATTGATAGACGAGCCGTATGTATTTCTGTCTCAAGTCAAACAAGTTTTTTACTCGAAAGATCCAACTGATGAGGGTTGGTACGTTGTACTTCGTAACACCCCTAGAGACTTGTTTGACATGCGCAAAGGAAGCAGAGATGACATCAATGAAAAACTAGAAAATTTGCCTTTTCCAGAACAAAACTTAAATGAAACTATCCCTAGTACTAGTACACAATTTCAATGGATTCCCCAAGATGTGGATGAAGATATTTACGAATCATGATGTAGTAAGATTTTATGATTTTTTTTAATTATATGTAATATTATAATTTAAATCTTGATCTTGTTAAATATTTCAACTATTTTATATGTACTATTATTGTTGTAATTAATTACTAATATTTCAACTATTTTATGTGTATTGCAGATAAAATGCCTAGAAGAAGATTGTGAGATCTCAGTACAATTTAAAATCCTCCAAATTCGGAAGAAACAAATAGTGAACAACATATTGCTATTGGATCTTTGAATGTTCTTACAACTGACGAACCTGCAGAAATTCAAAGTAATGTTAACTTTAATTTACATGCATGTTGACTTTTACTATTGATTTTTGTTTCAAATTCTTATATTATAGTATACCATTTTTTCAACTAAAAGTAGTGGGAGGCACAAAACTCGATGACATATGCTATTAACAGATTTATACGAGTTAAATTCTATTGAGCATGTCAAAGTAGCTAGAAACAGTCTTGTTCAACCTATTGGATCAAAAGCTCGACTGTTAGCAGGATACTTGGGCATTATAGCACAAAATGCAAATTTGTTGCCTATCAACTATGAGTCATGGCATCATACGTCTGATAGTAACAAAAATCAAGCTCTCGATAATATTAAGGTAATAACTTGAATGTAATTTATAATACTTTGGTTTAAGTTTCATTTATATTTACTTTCTAAACTTGTGTTATTTGCAGGAGAGATTTGCCTTAGAGGTCTCGGATAATTATGTGAAGAAGGCATTAGGAAAAAAATGGAGAGATCATAAAAGTGCTTTAAAGAAGGAATATTTTAAGAAAAATATAAGCCTCAAAGAGAAATTGCGAAATGTCCCGCCGGGAATGCTAAAGTACCAATGGGAAGATACAGTTAGATATTGGAATTCAAAGAAAGGAGAGGTATTACGTATTTCCAAACTCTTTTAATTATTTTGGTTTATAGTATTTACTATATATATAATAATAATTTCATAATGTAGGATTGTGAGTGAATTGGAACTACAAGTAGGCAAAAACAAAAATTCATGCACACAGCTAGGTCGAAAAGTTTTGCTTGTGTAGCTGATGACGAGGTATTTTGAATTTATTAATTGTGTCAAATATTAATTACTTCTACTAAATAATATTTTTCCTACTATATTGTAGGGACTGCCACTGGTCAAAAAGTTGGACGCCTTCAGCTTTTTGAAGTTACACATAGAAAGAAAGATGGATCTCCTATGACTACTGAAGTTGCAAAAATTATGGTATATTTACTTAATAAATTTTAAATTATTTTAAATATTTATCATGTTTAATTATAATGGTTTAATTTGTCATTTGTAATGCAAATAATGTTAAGTTATGTTGCATTTATTTTGATTATATATTTCGTTTCTAACTATTTGATTGATTTATTAAGAAAAACTAAATGATAAAAGGGCGGAGTATTAAGAGATCGCTTCGAGTGATAGTTTTGTTAATCTTGATGACATTGATAACCGAATTATTACTAAAGTTTTGGGTCCTGAAAGGTATGGTCGAGTTCAATTTCAAGGATCTTTTGTTAACCCAACCTAATATTTTGGATCCAACTCGCATCAATACATGCTTTCAGGGAATCAAGCTAAATCTGAAGTTTAGAGGTTAAGAGACCAGATGGCTCAAATGCAAGCAAGCATAATTGAGCAAATTGCTCAACTTAAAACAAAAGCAACATCGAGAGAAGTAGAGGCTCAAAGAAAATATGAAGAACTCCGCTACAACTTAAAGCGGAGGCAATAGCGAGGGAAGCAGAGGCAAACAGAAAATATGACGAACTCCAGCTACAGCTTCAGAATATGATGAAGATGTTTCAACAGTCACAGAATCCGCCATCTTAGATTTTTTTTTCTTATTGTAAGAATATTTTAACAATATAACTTTTGAATATAATAAATTTTGTTATTTCATTTATTAATTTAGATCATATACATATTTCATTCATTGGATTTGAAGTATAATTTAGATTTGTAGTTTTTGGTTGGATTTGATGTTACAGGAACTTATGTTGACAATTCAAGTTCTATATGAATGAAAATGGGTTGTTAAAAATCTGCTAAAGTTAGTGGCATTTTTCCACAAACGCCGCCAAAGAACATGACTTTTAGCGGCATTTTTAGGAAAAGCGCCGCTAAAGGTCATGTTCTTTAGTGGCATTTGTGGGAAAAGCGCCGCTAAAGGCCATTTTCTTTAGTGGCGTTTGTGGGAAAAGTGCTGCTAGGTCATGTTTTTTAGCGGCATTTGTAGGGAAAGCGCCGTTAAAGGTCATGTTCTTTAGTAGTGTTTGTGGGAAAAGCACCACTAAAGGCCATGTTCTTTAGCAGCATTTGTGGGGAAAGCACTGCCAAAGGCCATGTTCTTTAGCGATGTTTGTGGGAAAAACACCGCTAAAGGTCATGTTCTATAGTGGCGTTTTTCTACATAAACACAGTAAATTTAGCGATGTTATCTATAGTGGCATTTTTTGCAGCGCTTATCAAAATGCCTCAAATAGTTTTAGAGGCGCTTATAGGCCCAAAAAAACACCGCTAAAAGCCTATTTTGCTGTAGTGAATAGGACCATTTGGTTTTAACTGTGATGGTTCACAAGTATTTTGTAATGTGTATATGTTATGTTTTTTATGTTGTGGAATAAGTAACTAATGTGGTAAGCATATTAAGTTCTAAGTTTAAGAATAAGTCAAGCATGGAATGATAAGTTCAATATGAATTAAGTAAGGTATGTTACAATTCAATGCAAGTTATTTGAGAGAGTTGAGGCTTGTGTAGTGTAATTCTGGGTAGAAAAATGTCAAATGTTTGAAATGTAGTGTCATTGATGACACATTGGTTAGGCTTTAGGAGGATTGGTTTGGCATATTTTGGGTGTCATTGAAATGCATTTTGAAGTCTTATAAGCATGTGTTGAGAATTGGTTCAGGTACTTATGCATTTGGGTATGAAATGGGCATGTTTTAGGTCATTTTTGGGTACACATGGCCTGGGACACGGGCTATCACATGACCGTGTGTCACACATGAGCAACCCATACGGGCGTGTGCCCCGGGCATGTTAGGTGCAAGGTTCACATAGGCTAGTTTATGGCCTGCGACACGGCCGTGTGACCCAAGTCAGAGAGTTACACGGGTAGACACATGGGCAGAGACATAGGCATGTGAGCCAAGGCTGTAAGTTACAAAGGTAGACATACGAGTGGGAATATGGGCATGTAGGATAGCCATATTGCCATGTCTAAAGCCATACGGTTTGGGCTCTATCACATGGCCTGGACACACGGCCGTGTGACCCTTATTTTGAAAATTTTTAGTTTTCCCTGAATGTTCTATTTTACTTCGAATTGGTCCCTAATTGTTCCTAAACCACGTAGGTTCATTTTAAGGTCCACAATTGTATGTTTTACTCTAATTTGATTATTTATGAATTCTTAATTAAATTTGTTAAACTTGAGATTATCTGTTATTAATTATTTTGAATTATACAGTAATACTTTGTAACCCTAATTCGACGATACGGTTTAGTCAGTTCTTGGACTAAACGTAGCATGTTTGAATTCTAGAAATTAGATGCCATATAAACTTGTGATAGTGTGATATTGATTGATCTGATCTAACCCTTATTTTCTCGTAGATTTTAAAGATGTCATCTGATTCTGATTGTGATGAAACTAATGAAGTAAAAAGTAATATTCTGACTACTGATTCTAGTACAAATCATAGTATACCAATTCCACAAATGTTTGAAAATGAGTTTAAAAATATGTTCTTTGGTTTAATGGGATAATGGTTCTCTAAGTTTATGAGAAATAATTCAGTGGCTCAGCAACATCCACCCCTTGTTGTACCCCCTGTTATACCTCCTATGGTACCTCCACCCTCTTTGACAGAGGAAACGAGTTGGTGGGTCCCATTTGACAAAGTTAGAAAGTATGGGGCTAAAAAATTTCAAGGTAGATCTAATGATGATCTTGCAAAAGATAAGTATTGGCTTGAGAATATTCAGCGATTCTTCAATGAAATAGCCTATTCTCCTAATGATTATCCCTGATATGTTGTATCATTATTGAAAGATTAAGCCTACAGTTGGTGGTCAACGTTAACAGTAATGGTATCGAGAGGCAACATCAACTGGGAAATCTTTAAAATAGAATTTAAAAAGAAATATGTCAACAAAAGATACTTAGACCAGAAAAGGAAAGAATTTTTGGAATTAAAGGAGGGGAACAAATTAGTAGCTGAGTATGAGAGAGTTTTTGCATTTTAGTAAGCATGCTTGTGAAATTGTGGCGAATGAGGAAAAAATGTGTATCCATTTTGAAGACGGGTTAAATGATCAAATCAAGATGATGATTGGCGAAACTCAAATACAACAATTCATAGTTTTGTCTAATCGGGCATAGAAGATGGAATAAATTTATAATCATAACAGACAGAGAGAAAAGAAGGCCTGGGAATTCAATCAAAGAAATTTTCCTAGGTCATTTTCTACACCACAACCGAAGAAAGCAAAAGAAGATGATAATCATATCACTATATCATCCGAGTTTCCAAGTAGAAGTAAACTGAGATGGCATGATTCCAAATTCCAGAATAAACCTGCTGATAATGTGGCATAGACACGGAGTCGAAGAAGCCACATGGGAACCCGAAGAGACTATGAGAGATCAATACCCGAACTTATTCATCGATAAGATTTTTGGGGACAAAAATCCCTAGGAGGGGGAGAATTGTAATAGCCAGATTGTAACACCCCAAACCCAGCCTGGACGTTATGGCCGAATCTAACGTGTCACACGTAGTTTAAAAATCCATGTTTCGTTTTATTATCTAAAAACTGACTATTGATAGGCTAACCAGAGTGAATAGAGGCTAGGCACTAGGTAGGTATCCGAAACAGAGGAGGTGAGCCATGAAGGCTGCTTAAATACCAAGCTCTTGATTGGATCCAATCCTAGACATGCCCACAACCATTGCCACACTTTGGTAAACGAGTTGAAATTTCCTTTAAGTGGTTATCTTTGTTATACCAATTATGTGTGTCGTTGTATTATTTTGAAAATAGGTATCACTTTGAAAACGCATCCTATGTCTAGCCCATTTTGATTATTATCAGAAAATATAGAGTTATTTAAAGATAATCCCAAATAAATAGTTAAAACGGCCTTATTACAACCCAACTATAAATACTATTAAAAGTGAAGATAAACTGAAAGAAAAACCGTTTATTTATTGATAAGTCCAAACGTGATCATCATGGCCACCCCAAATCCCCTCCGGCTCCAAGTCTCCATATCAAGGCTCACCTGCAAAGATAAGAAAGAAAGGGGGTGAGTTTGGAAAACTCGATGTGCAACAAGCCCCCTTCAGAGCCCAAGTCAATATCACCCTCTCGGGCCTAAGCCCGAATTCAATTACCACATATCTTTGGGCCGAAAGCCTTTAATTGTTCATATCTTTGGGCAAGCCTTTTCATTATTCATATCATCGGGCCAAGCCTTTTCTATAAACAGTATGGCCCATAGGCCCATTTCAACATCACATGTAATATTCATGCAAGAATGCAAACCCATTTGGGGAGACTACTCAACCCACCATCCGCTACTCTCCACCCGTACCAACCAAGCTCTCCATGTGGGGAATAACTCAACCCACCCAGCCAAACTCTCCACTGGCAGCATAGCTGCTTTATGATATAACTGGAGGCCTAGCCTCTTTTAATAACTGGGGCAAAAGCCCTTTTCAGTAAACTAGGGCAAAGCCCTTCTTCACTTCCTCCATCCATATAAAAACCCAACCCAATGCATTTATAAATATATCATGTGTATTTCATACATATCATCTGCATATCATACATATCATGTACATATCATATATATCATGTGCATATCATATCAATCATGCATATCATATCCCATGTATCAAATTTATAATTAAACCTAGGGGCATAATGGTCATTTTTACCTAGGGGCAAAATAGTCAATTTTTATAACATATGGGTAATTTCGTAATTTTACCTACTATCGTGAGTTTTCCATGTACATTAACTATTAACAGTAGTTTTGAATGCTTAAACAACAATTTTTAGTCCACCTTAGCAAATTCAGGCTTTTGGGCCCTAAACCCCTAATGGGCCCTATGAGTGTCGATTTAGCCCTTTAAGCCCATTTAGCCAGTATTCCACCATATTATTAACTGTCTTAACATGCAATTTAACAGGATTCCATTTTCTACCAAATTTACCCAAATGGGCCCGAAAGCCCATTGGGCCCGATTTTAACCCCTCGAGGCCCAACTCGCCCGTGAATGCCAAACATCATGCTCTTACCTTTTCCATCGTTCACGATCATCATCTTAGAGGATCTAATTAACCGATGAGCGTTTGCTTGCTCACAAGTCCTCGAAATGCCAGAATTTCAGCATTTCGGCTTTTCGGCATTTATTGAGTTAAGCTACGAAAGAGGGTTCGTTACACACCTGATTTACGATATTCCTTGACGAGATCTCCTACACGATTTCTCCTATAATCAACCACTTATGTATCAGGCCACAATAATTAAACCAAAACGAAAACCATCTACTATCAACACTTTCTCATTCGGCCAACATCCATAATGGCCTTAGAATCCATACCTTTGCCGAAGTTGATGACTAGATCTAGTCACTCCGATGATCCAAGATAATCCAAGTCGACACTATGCCTTGCTGCTCCTCCACTATATAAACCATAAAAATATTAAAAGAAGAACCCCATAAGGCCTATGCCCATATTCGGCCACCTCCCTAAACTATAGGGGTTTCGGCTCTTGTCAACAGTTATTACTGAATCGATTGGAGTATGAATACTTACCACAATCTTCCTCCTTGCACCGATTAAAGCTTTAGCAGATGAAGAAATTGGCCACCAAAAAGTGAAGGAAAAAGAAGAAGGTTGCTAATCAACAAGAAATCGGCACCTTTTAAGCTTCACAGGTTTCGGCTTTTATGGTTTTCGACAAAAGTAATGAAGAGAAAAGGAATAGCATATTGATTTCAGAAAAGAAAAGGAAAGAAAGATGGATGGAAAGGATGGTAATTTCGGCTAGAGAGGAAAAGGGAAGAAAAGAATAATCCTATGGTGTTTTAAACAGAAGAAAATGGCACAACTAAACCCTTAAGTGCCGAAATACTAACCTAATACTCCTCTGCCGAAATTCCCTCTCTAATTCCCACTATTCGGCCAACTCTTAGCTTCTCTCCAAATCCCTAAAATATCTCCCCTTATCCCTCCTTAATCCATGCCCTTGACTGATTCAAACTCCTCTCGTGAGTTCCATTCACTTTAAACTCTAGCGTGCACAAAGCATAAAAATTAGCATCATATTTGCCACCACAAGGAATCGATCCCATGTCTTCCCAAACCACTTACACGCCACTCTTATAGCTCCCTAGTGGCGTCACTTAGCCACTTTACTAGAGGCTCTTTGTGATACATTTTACCCACAAATTTTAATAAGACCACCTATCCCAAAGCCCCTAACTTCTCAAGTCCAAAATTCAAAAATTCTACTGGGTTTTAGCCAACACATGGGCCTTCCACAAGCCCATTTACATATTCCAATTATGAATTTGACCGCCAAATACGAAATTTTAAAAACTTTACCAAAATATCGAGAACCGCAAATAAATCTGAAAATCAGGATGTTACAACTCTACCCTCCTTAAAGAAATTTTGGACTCGAAATTTTACCTGATCCAAATAGTTGAGGGTACTGTTGACGCATCGCCTCTTCAGTCTCCCAAGTAGCTTCTTCCTTGCCATGGTTCCTCCAAAGTACTTTCACTAATGGAACTGACTTCCTTCTCAACACCTTGACGTCACGATCAAGTATTTGCACAGGTTCCTCTTCGAAAGTCAAATCCGACTGTACTTCGATTTCTACAACTGGTACGATATGAGTTGGGTCAGAACGATATCGCCTTAGCATGGACACATGAAAAATGTCATGGATATGATGCAGTTCCAGTGGTAACTCTAGCTATAAGCCACCGGTCCTATCTGCTTAATAATTCGGTAAGGCCCAATAAACCGTGGGCTCAACTTACCCTTCTTACCAAATCTCAATATCTTCTTCCAAGGCGAAACTTTCAAAAAGACCATGTCCCCCATAGCATATTCAATATCCTTACGTTTCAGATCGGCGTAAGACTTTTGTCGATCCGCTACCTTCTTTAACCGATTCCTGATCACCTTAATCTTGTCTTCAGTATCTGCTACCAACTCTGGCCCAAGTACTTGCCTTTCCCCTAATTCTGCCCAACAAGTAGGCGAACGACACCTTCGCCCATATAGTGCCTCATAAGGAGCCATCTGAATACTTGCTTGGTAACTGTTGTTATACGTGAACTTTGCCAATGGCAAATAATCCTCCCAGCTGCCCCTAAACTCAATAACACAACCCCTCAACATGTCTTCCAAAATCTGAATAACCCTCTCTGACTGCCCATCCGATTGAGGGTGAAAAGCCGTACTGAAATCTAATCGCGTTCCCAACGCCTCATGCAACTTCTGCCAAAATCGAGATGTAAACCTTGGGTCTCGATCAGAAATTATTGATGCTGGCACCCCATGCAACCGTACTATCTCTGACACATATAACTTGGCCAACTTTTGAAGTGAGTAATCGGTTCGAACAGGTATGAAATGAGCAGACTTCGTCAGCCTATCCACAATTACCCAAACTGAGTCCTTCTTGGAAGGTGTCAATGGCAAACCACTTACAAAATCCATGGTTACCCTTTCCCACTTCCAAAGTGGTATCTTTACTAGCTGTAACAATCCTGAAGGTAGTTGATGCTCAGCCTTTACTTGTTAACACGTTAAACACTTTCTCACAAATTCAGTCACTTCTCGCTTAAGCCCAGGCCACCAATATAGCTCTCGCAAGTCTCGATACAACTTGCTTCCTCCTGGATGCATAGCACAAGCTCCACTATGCGCCTCCTTTAAAATCATCAACCTCAAATCAGAGTCCTTCGGTATACAAATTCTTCCTCGAAAACAAAGAACCCTAACACCATTTAGTCTAAAGTCTGGATTCTTGCCTTTCTCAACTTGCTAAAATCGAGAAACCAACGACTCATCCATCAACTGTTGCCTCTTAATCTGCTCTACCCAAGTCGGTCTCACTTGTAACTCTGCCAATAAGCTTCCATCATCATACAAGCTTAAGCGATCAAATATTGCCTTCAACTTCGCCACAGTTCTACGACTCAATGCATCAGCCACAACATTTGCCTTACCTGGGTGGTATTCAATCGAACAATCATAGTCTTTTAACAGCTCTATCCACCTTCGTTTTCTAAGATTCAGCTCTTTTTGAGTAAGCAAGTACTTAAGACTCTTATGATCCGTGTAAATAATGCATCTCTCTCTATACAAGTAGTGCCTCCATATCTTAAGTGCAAAAATCACCGCTTCCAACTCCAAGTCATGAGTAGGATAATTCAGCTCATGAGGCTTAAGCTGTCGTAAAGCATAAGTGACCACTTTGCCCTCTTGCATCAACACACAGCCCAAACCTACATGTTATGCATCACTATACACAGTGAAATCTTTGCCAGATTCTGGCTGAATCAACACCGGTGCCTCAGTCAGAACTTTCTTTAACTTTTCAAATGCTTCTTGCTGCTTATTCGTCCAAACGAAAGGTGCTCCCTTCCTTATAAGTTTCGTTAATGGCGCTGCCAACACAGAAAATCCTTCCACAAACCTTCCATAATAACCTGCCAACCCCAGAAAACTTCAGATTTCTGTTACAGACCTCGGTGGCTTCCACTCCAAAATCGCCTCAATCTTCTGAGGGTCTACCTTAATCCTTTCTGCAGACACAACATGCCCTAAGAAGGTTACTTCATTCAACCAAAACTCGCACTTACTAAACTTTGCATAAAGTTACTTTTCCCTTAACACTTGTAGCACAATCCGCAGATGCTCATCATACTTCTCTTCCGTTTGCGAGTACACCAAGATATCATCAATAAAAACAACAACAAACTGATCCAAGTATGGCTGAAACACTCGATTCATCAAATCCATGAATGCTACTGGTGCGTTAGTTAAGCCAAAGGGCATAACCAAAAACTCGTAATGACCATATCGAGTTCTGAATGCCGTCTTATGGATATCCTCCTCTTTGACTCTCAACTGATGATATCTTGACTGAAGGTCAATCTTGGAGAACACCGAAGCTCCTTTCAGTTGATCGAACAGATCGTCGATTCTTGGCAACGGATACTTGTTCTTGATCGTCAGTTTGTTCAACTGGCGATAATCAATACACATTCGCATGGTCCCATCTTTCTTCTTTACGAACAACACTGGGGCACCCCATGGAGAAATACTGGGTCTTATAAACCCTCTGTCCAACAGTTCTTGAATCTGAGCTTTCAATTCTACCAACTCTTTTGGTGCCATCCTATAAGGTGCAATGGACACTGGAGCCGTTCCAGGTAACAAGTCGATTCTAAACTCGACTTCTTTGTTCGGAGGTAGTCTAGGAAGTTCCTCCGGAAATACATCTTGGAACTCCTTAATGGTCCTAACTGACTCCACGGTCATCTCCGCAGGTTCAGCTTGACTCACAAATGCCAAAAATGCCTCACAACCTTTCCGAATCAACTTCTCTGCCCTTAAAGTTGAAACATCATTAGACAAATAATTCCTTCGCTCCCTAATGACCATTATTTCCTCATCTTTAGCAGTTCTTAGCACCATTCTCTTAATAGCACAATCCAGCGTCGCCCTATGCTTGGTCAGCCAGTCCATCCCCAAAATAAGATCAAACTCCCCAAATGGCAGCTCCATCAAATCCCCTACAAATATCTCACCCTGTGTCTCTAAAGGCACTTCTTGAAAGAGTTTCTTTACCCTAACCGAGTGTCCCAAAGGGCTTAATACTGATACCCCACTCATAGTTTCCTCAGGAAGCACACCCAACGCCCCAGATACATCACAAGCAATATACGAGTGGGTGGAACCCACATCAACCAAAGCAGTGTAAGGCTTGCTATGAATGAGGAATGTACCGGTTATAACATCAGGAGCGTCACCTTTCTCATGATGTCGTGCAGCATAAACCAACGCCGGCTGTCGAGCCTCAGCTTGTCTAGCACCCCTGCCAGGTGCCCCACGTCCTCGTCCACCACCATTTACACCTCTACCTTGCCCACGGCCCCTCTGTGGTGGTAGTCCTCCTCGCTGCGGTTGAACACCTCTTTGCTCCGTAGCTTGATCCTGAGCTGCTCTTTGAGGACACTCTCTGAACTTATGCTCCTTTGACCCACATCGAAACCACGCTCCAGTTCAATTCCAACATTCCCCCATATGTGCTCTGCCACAGTCCTTGCAACCCTGCGGTTTAAAAGTATTTCCCGGAGGTGACTCCTCCACTCTAGCTCTTTTAACATTTCTATCTGCAGTACCTGAGGGTCTGGAATCCCTTCTGAATCTGGGTCGATCCCTCTCACGATTCCGCCGTTCAGTCTATTTTACTTCCTCGGCTATCTTAGCCTTCTCCACTAATGCAGCGAAATCACGCTCCCTCTGTGGAGCTATCAACACTCTAAGCTCATCGCGGAGGCCATCCTCGAATCAAACGCTGCGCTCATATTCAGTCGTAACTATCCCACTAGCATATCGACTCAGCCTCAAGAATTCTACCTCATACTCTGCAACAGTCCTATTACCCTAAGCCAGATTCAAAAATTCCTTTCGGCGGGTATCCACATAACTAGCTCCAACATACCTCCCCTTACAAGCAGACTTGAACAGCTCCCAAGTCACACGTTCGATCGGGGTACTCTCCCTTACAGTGATCCACCACTGGTATGCCTCATCTCTTAGCAACGACACGGCTCCCTTCAGCTTTTGCTCCACAGAGCAATCGAGGTCATCCATAATCCGCTCTGTTGCCTCTAACCAATACTCAGCCGCGTTTGGGGCTACTCCAGATACGCCTCTAAAAACCTCTGCTCTGTTAGCCCGGAGTCGCTCAGAGATGGATCCTCTATTTACTGTCCCGGAGCTAGCTCCAGCAACCCTTTCTAGGACCCTTAGCATCGCTTGGGACAAAGCATCGTCCCCCGCAGCCCGATCATACGACCCAGTCTCAGTTGTCTGTGGCATAAATGTCTCCTCAACTGGCCTATGCCTTGAGGATGAAGATTCAGCTTGCACTCTTCCACGACCACGTCCGCGGCCTCGTCCACGCGTTCCCCTTGTACTCATATCGAATTATCTGATTACGAATTTTATGATATTAGTCAATTATTTTAGTTTTTATTAAGAGATTTCTTATGGAAATATGGTAATTCAGGGATTGTTTTCGCAGCGATGTAGCCTAACTACAGTCTCAATCCTACTATTTTACAGTTCTACCCTATCTAAAGTTTCATAGTAGGGCCTCAGTTTTATCCACAACATTTTATCAATGTTAACTAACGTAAAAGTAAGGGTACTTACAGACTTGGTGCCGGGGATTCAGTGTGCCACGTCTTTCTTCAAACCATTTTAAAAAATTAAAAACATACATTTGGTCAAAAAATAAAAATTTTCCCAAAACTGATTTAAAGTACCTCTGTTTTGAAATTCTCAATTTTAAACCCATTTAAAAACCCACAGCTGAGTTGTTGTAACCTGGCTCTGATACCACTAAATATAACATCCCAAACCTGGCCTGGACATTATGGCCAAATCTGACGTGTCACACGCAGTTTAAAAATCTATGTTTCGTTTTATTATCTAAAAATCGACTATTGATGGGCTAACCAGAGTGAATGGAGGCTGGGCACCAGGAAGGTATCCGAAACAGAGGAGGTGAGCCACGAAGGCTGCTTAAGTACTAAGCTCTTGATTGGATCCAATTCTAGACATGCCCATAACTATTGCCACACTTTGGTAAACGAGTTGAAATTTCCTTTAAGTGGTTATCTTTGTTATACCAATTATGTGTGTCGTTGTGTTATTTTGAAAATAGGTATCACTTTGAAAACACGTCCTAAGTCTAGCCCATTTTGATTATTATCAGAAAATATAGAGTTATTTAAAGATAATCCCAAATAAATAGTTAAATGGCCTTATTACAACCCGAATATAAATATTATTAAAAGTGAGGATAAACTGAAAGAAAAACCGTTTATTTATTGATAAGTCCAAACGTGATCATCATGGCCACCCCAAATCCCCTCCGGCTCCAAGTCTCCATATCAAGGCTCACCTGCAAAGATAAGAAAGAAAGGAGGGTGAGTTTGGAAAACTCAGTGTGCAACAAGCCCCCTTGAGCCCAAGTCAATATCACCCTCTTTGGGCTAAGCCCGAATTCAATTACCACATATACTGGGCCGAAGCCTTTAATTGTTCATATACTGGGCCGAAGCCTTTTCAATATTCATATCACTGGGCTGAAGCCTTTTCTATAAACGGTATGGCCCATAGGCCCATTTCAACATCACATGTAATATTCATGCAAGAATGCAAACCCATTTGGGGAGACTACTCAACCCACCATCCGCTACTCTCCACCCGTACCAACCGCGCTCTCCATGTGGGGAATAACTCAACCCACCCAACCAAACTCTCCACTGGCAGCATAGCTGCTTTATGATATAACTGGAGGCCTAGCCTCTTTTAATAACTGGGGCAAAAGCCCTTTTCGGTAAATTGGGGCAAAGCCCTTCTTCACTTCTTCCATCCATATAAAAACCCAACCCAATGCATTTATAAATATATCATGTGTATTTCATACATATCATCTGCATATCATACATATCATGTACATATCATAAATATCATGTGCATATTATATCAATCATGCATATCATATCCCATGTATCAAATTTATAATAAAACTCTAGGGGTATAATGGTCATTTTTACCTAGGGGCAAAATAGTCAATTTTTATAACATATGGGTAATTTCGTAATGTTACCTACTATCGTGAGTTTTCCATGTACATTAACTATTAATAGTAGTTTCGAATGCTTAAACAACAACTTTTAATCCACCTTAGCAAATTCAGGCTTTTGGGCCCTAAACCCCTAATGGGCCCTATGAGTGTCGATTTAGCCCTTTAAGTCCATTTAGCCAGTATTCCACCACATTATTAACTGTCTTAACATGCAATTTAACAGGATTCCATTTTCTACCAAATTTACCTAAATGGGCCTGAAAGCCCATTGGGCCCAATTTTAACCCCTCGAGGCCCAACTCGCCCGTGAATGCCAAACATCATGCTCTTACCTTTTCCAACGTTCACGATCATCATCTTAGAGGATCTAATTAACCGATGAGCATTTGCTTGCTCACAAGTCCTCGAAATGCCAGAATTTCAGCATTTCGGCTTTTCGGCATTTATTGAGTTAAGCTACGAAAGAGGGTTCGTTACACACCTGATTTGCGATATTCCTTGACGAGATCTCCTACACGATTTCTCCTATAATCAACCACTTATGTATCAGGCCACAATAATTAAACCAAAACGAAAACCATCTACTATCAACACTTTCTCATTCGGCCACCATCCATAATGGCCTTAGAATCCATACCTTTGCCGAAGTTGATGACTAGATCTAGTCACTCCGATGATCAAAGCTAATCCAAGTCGACACTACGCCTTGCTGCTCCTCCACTATATAAACCATAAAAATATTAAAAGAAGAACCCCATAAGGCCTACACCCATATTCGGCCACCTCCCTAAACTATAGGGGTTTCAGCTCTTGTCAACAGTTATTACCGAATCGATTGGAGTATGAATACTTACCACAATCTTCCTCTTTGCACCGATTAAAGCTTTAGTAGATGAAGAAATTGGCCACCAAAAAGTGAAGGAAAAAGAAGAAGGTTGTTGGTCAACAAGAAATCGGCACCTTTTAAGCTTCACAGGTTTCAGCTTTTATGGTTTTTGGCAAAAGTGATGAAGAGAAAAGGAATAGTATATTGATTTCGGAAAAGAAAAGGAAAGAAAGATGGATGGAAAGGATGGTAATTTTGGCTAGAGAGGAAAAGGGAAGAAAAGAATAATCCTATGGTGTTTTAAACAGAAGAAAACGGCACAACTAAACCCCTAAGTGCTGAAATACTAACCTAATACTCCTCTGCCGAAATTCCCTCTCTAATTCCCACTATTCGCCCAACTCTTAGGTTCTTTCCAAATCCCTAAAATCTCTTCCCTTATCCCTCCTTAATCCATGCCCTTGACTGATTCAAACTCCCCTCAGCAGAGTTCCATTCAGCTTTAAACTCTAGCGTGCACAAAGCATAAAAATTAGCATCATATTTGCCACCACAAGGAATCGATCCCATGTCTTCCCAAACCACTTACACGCCACCCTTATAGCTCCCTAGTGGCGTCACTTAGCCACTTTACTAGAGGCTCTTTGTGATACATTTTACCCACAAATTTTAATAAGACCACCTATCCCAAAGCCCCTAACTTCTCAAGTCCAAAATTTAAAAATTTTACCGGGTTTTAGCCAACACATGGGCCTTCCACAAGCCCATTTACATATTCCAATTATGAATTTGACCACCAAATACCAAATTTTAAAAACTTTACCAAAATATCGAGAACCGCGAATAAATCCAAAAATCAGGATGTTACACAGATTTTGGGTCTAATCGAAGCAGTGGTTTTGGGACCACCAATCTGAAGTCGTAAAAAGTATTTTATTATTATTTTAGACTTATAACATGTTTATTTTAGTGCATGAAAAATTTGGTGAATTAATTTTAGCGTTTGAGAGCTTAATTGCGAAAAAGGACTAAATCGCATAAAGTGCAAAAGTCCTATTTTGATAACTAAGGGTGTCATATAGCTAGAGGACCAAAATTGGGGGTCTTTAAAGGGCAAATATACCCTAGGATTGAGCTTGGCTGGCCATGAGACAAGGAAATTAACTAGTCAAAAGGTTAGGTGAATTGATGACTTAATATTGTCTAGAAATAAAATAAAAGAAAAATGTTGTCATCTCTTTTTACCTTTCCTTCCTCCACCAAAAATAGCAGCCATTAGAGGGGTTTTTGAAGCTTGAAATTTCAGCCACTTAGTCTCTCTACAAGTAAGTGATTTTGAGGGCTTTTCTTGAATATTTTTGTACTTTTGAGATCCTTGTATCATGAGCTTTCTAACAAACGGACTATTTTGCAAAATGGTTGAAAGTCTAGGGTTTTTCCATGATAGTAGACATGTTGTTTTCTGAAATTTTATGGAAGAAAATGAATCATGGTTGTGAAATAAACAACTTTTGTGAAGAGATTTCTCGTGAAAACCCTAAAAAGGACCATTTTGCATAAATTATAAAATAGGTGATAAATTTGTGAAATATTGATAATTTGGGACTGCTTCTAGTATAAAAAGTAATCGGCTAGGCTTAAGAAATGAAAAAAAATTGATAAAAATTAATTTTTGAACCTAGGGGTAAAATGGTCATTTTGCAAAAGTCTAGGGGCAAAATGGTTATTTTGCCCAATTTTAAATTGTTGAGAACTTAGATTAATAAAATGATTAAATTCGTGATTTTTTATCATTATATATCAAGAATTACAAAATCTGGGCTTAGACTAGGGAAAAGCAAAACTAGCAGACTAAGCTGAGATAGCCGCCATACTTTGAATACCGAGGTAAGTTGTATGTAAATAATGCAACTACATTTTTATTACATGTGTTTGAATTTATATAGCATAAATTACTTTTTTGTGGAAATGATTATGTATGATGAATATTGAGATAGTAGAACTCTCGTTCGAACATTAGGAAATAAATCGGATATTCATGCCATGACACTCGGGTTATTTGTGTGCTAGTGTAAGACATGTCTGGGACATGCATCGACCACATTATGAGAGCCAGCATAAGACTATGTCTGGGACATGGCATCGGTATTGAGACGAGAACTAGTGTAAGACATGTCTGGGACATGCATCGGCCTCGAGATGTAAGCCAGTGTAAGACATGTCTGGGACATTAATCGGCTATTAGATGTGTCAGTGTAAGACCATGTCTGGGACATGGCATCGACTTGATGGATGAGCTAGTGTAAGACCATGTTTCGAACATGGCATCGGCATTATACCCTATGTTTGAGGCTTAGTGAATATTCGATAGCATTTCAAATGGTTCAACGGTGAGAGTTACAATTTAAGTTAAACGAGAAAAGTATAACCATGTTGTGAATGGTACAGGTACCTATTTGAAAAGTATGAGATGTGAGCTTAGTATATGCTATGTGAGTTGTATTGGATAGTGATGAGTAAGTTGTGCTTATGCCTACTTTTGTATTATCAGCATGATGATGAATGGTAAAGTTATTGTTGTATTTATTTTCATGCAACTTACTAAGCTTTATGCTTACCTGTTTCTTTCCATTTCCTTATAGTGCCGCCTAATTAGCTCGTGGATCAATGGATTTCGGAGGCATTGATCACACTATCAATCGAAGCACTTGGTATAATTAGTCTTTAAATTTTGATTATGGCATGTATAAGACTCTTTGATTTGGTTTTAGGGTCACATTGTTTTGGGGCCAAATGTGTTGGCTTGCTTTAATATTTGACTCATTTTGTATAAGGCCATGAAAAATGGCTAATATTGAAAGTTATTATATGAATGCAAAGTAGTCTTTCATGAATGTGAAATTGTTGGTATGGTTGAATACATGAATTGCATATAGGCCTTAGCCATGGTTGTTTGGTTGGGAAATCATATTAATTTAGACTTTGATATGTTGGTTAGTGTTAGATTGTGTTTCAAGGTGGCAAAGGCTTGGTAGATAGACTTATATGGTCCACACGGGTAGACACACAGGCCTGTGTCTAGGCCGTGAGTGATACACAGCCAACCCAATAGGCGTGTTGTCCGGCCGTGTGTCCCCTGCACGTAAAAATTTCAAGTCAGTATGCATGGTAGTAAACATATAGGTAGAGACACGGCCATGTGTCTCAGCCGTATGGAGGGTACGGCCTTCGGCCACAAGCATGTGCCTCGGCCGTGTGCCCTTAATTGGATGTTGACGTCAGAAATAGAATGTCAAGGTTTTTAGACACGGGCTAGGACATGGGCGTGTCATGGCCATGTGAGGGACACGGGCCATAGACACGGGCGTGTGTCAGGCCGTGTGAGAACCCCTGTAGGTTTGAATTTAGAATTTAATTCAACGAGTATGGGACACAGACATGTCCCTAGATGCTTAGGCCGTGTGTGTCACACGGGCCATCAGCACGGCCATGTCATAATGACCACACGGGCGTTTGCCCTGTTTTAAGGGTTATTATTTCTAAAGTTGGTTAAGGACCCGAGCTGGTCCCAAATGGTTTCCAAGGGATGTTGGAGGCCTCGTAGGCCCATGTTAAAGAGGGTTTAGACAAAGTTTGAAAAAGTTTTAAATTTGATCAAGTCGTGATAATTTGAAAACGTTGGAATGTATGTGTTTAAGTGTGGTAACGCCTGGTATCCCTTCCCGGCGTAGGACTCGGGTGTGGGGTGTTACAGATGTATCAAAGAGTGCTTTCGAACCCGATACAGTTACTATGAATTTTTGTAATGCTTTTCGGATTAACGAATGCTCTTGTTGCTTTCATGGATATGATGAATCGAGTTTTTCATCCTCTGTTGGATAGATTTGTGGTTGTATTTATTGATGATATATTGATCTATTCAAAAACTTAATTGAAGTATGCTCAGCATTTGAGAACTGTATTACAGATTTTGCGCGAGAAATAGTTGTATGCAAAATTCAGCATATGTGAGTTATGGCTTTGAAAAATTGGATTTATTGGACACGTGGTTTCTACAGATGGGATACGTGTTGATTCGAGCAAGATTTCTGACATTATTAACTGGAAAGCTCTGAAAAATGTTTCAAAGGTATGAAGTTTTCTGAGACTAGCAAGTTATTACCATCATTTTATTAAAAACTTCTCTATGATAGCTTCACCGATGACCAAGTTGTTACAAAAGAATTTTTAGTTTGTTTGGTTAGATGAGTGCTAGCAGAGTTTTGATCAGTTGAAAAGAATGTTAGCAAAAGCTCCAATACTGACATAGCCTGAATCTGGGATAGAATTTGTTGTTTATAGTGATGCGTCACTCAGTGGCTTAGGTTGTGTATTAGTGCAAGCTGGGAAATAATAGCATATGCTTCTTGTTGGTTAAAACCACATGAGAGGAATTATCCAACTCATGATCTGAAGTTGGTCACCATTATTTTTTCCCTGAAGATTTGGCATCACTACCTCTATGGTGAGAAATGTCACGTATTTACAAATCATAAAAGTTTGAAGTATTTGATGACTTAATAGGATTTGAATTTCAGATAGCGACGATGGCTAGAATTATTAAAATATTATGATATTGTGATTGATTATCATCTCGGGAAAGCTAGTGTTGTTGCTTATGCATTAAGTCATAAATTGTTATTTGCTTTGAGAGCATTAAATGCTCATTTGACTCTAGAGGTTGATGGCTTTGTATTAGTAGAGTTGAGGGCTAGACCGTTGTTTCTGCAATAGATCCAGGAGTTGTAGGGTGACGACCCGAAGCTATTGGCAAAATAAGAGCAAATTTAGAATAATCTATCTACGGGCTTTACTGTAGCTATTAATGGTATGATGTATTTCCGTAATAGGCTATGTGTTCCGAATAATCTAGAGTTAAAGCGAGACATTTTATCAAAGACTCACAGTAGTACATACTCCATTCATCTGAGTAGTACTAAGATGTTTAATGAACTGAAGAGAATGTATTAGTGGCCAAGTATGAAACGTGAGATTTATAAATTTCTAAGTAAATGTCTGATTTGTCAACAGGTGAAGGTTAAACATCAAGTACCGTTAGAATTGCTATAGCCTGTCACCATTCCTAAATGGAAATGGGAGCAAGTTACGATGGATTTTGTTTCGACATTACCTGTGACACTGAGGAAGAAAGACTCTATCTGGGTTATTGTTGACAGGTTAACAAAATCAGCTTATTTCTTTCCAGTCCGAACTGAATATTCACTCGAGAAGTTCGCAGAGTTATATGTATTAGAGATTTTCAAAATGCACGGAGTGCCATTATCTATTATTTTTTATAGAGATCCAAGATTCACCTCGAGATTTTAGGGTAAACTTCACAAAGCTCTGGGCACTAAACTTAATTTCAGTACAGCGTATCATCCGCAGACAGACATGTAATTAGAACGGGTAATACAGATTCTGGAAGATATGTTACAATGTTGCATACTTGAGTTTGAAGGTAGCTGGGAAAGGTATTTACTGTTGGCATAATTTGCGTATAATAATAGCTATCAATCCATATTAAAATGGTATCTTTTGAGGCTTTGTACGGTAGAAAATGTAGAACACTACTTTACTGGTTAGAATTAAGTGAACCTAAGTTAGTTGGTACTGATTTGATTCGTGAAACTGAGGACAAGGTCTGTATAATTCGGATTGCTTAAAACAATGTCAGATCTTTAGAAATCATATGTTGACTTGAAAAGGAAAGATATAGAATTTACAGTTGGCGATAAAGTGTTCTTGAAAGTCTCACCGTGGAAGAAAGTACTACAGTTCGGTATAAAAGGGAAACTGAGTCCAAGGTTCATCGGGCCATATAAGATTATAGAAAGAATTGGTCTTGTAGCTTATAGATTAGCCCTACCTCCGGAACTTGAAAAGATTCATAATGTTTTTCATGTTTCGATGCTGAGAGAATACAGGTCAAATCCTTCACATATAATTTCTCCCTGTGAGGTTGAGATACATGCAGATTTGTCATATTTTGAAGAGTCGATCAGAATCTTTGCTTGAGAAGTAAAAGAACTTCAGAATAAAAGGGTACCATAGTAAAAGTCTTATGGAATCGGCATGGGATTGAGGAAGCTACATAGGAACTAAAAACTCAATGAAATCACAGTACCCAAACCTATTCAACAGTAATTTTGAGGACGACATTTCTTAATAGGGGAGAGTTGTAACAAACCATTTTTTAGTGGTGTCAAAAATGGTGGTTTCAAGACCACAACTCCAACGTGTCAATTTGTAAGTATTAATTATTTAATATTTACGAGGTTGTTAATGTCCTATTAAAATTTGGTTATAAAATTTTATCGTTTAGATAGTTGACTAAGTAAAAAGGACTAAATTGTAAAAGTTGAGAAAGATTATCTCCATTAGTTAAAGTTATTAAATAGTTATAGAAAAGTAATTAAAAGGAGTAATATGGTGATTTAACTATTAGGGGTTGTAATGGACGATTCTATGTGTTAAAAGACATGAAATTGAATTATATATTTTAAAGGGTAAAATAGTAAATAATCCAATAAGGAATATAAACTAAAGAAACATATTAAAAGTTCATGTCATCTTCTTCCTTTCAACATTAGAATCAAAACCCTAAATGTAACACCCCAAACCCAGCTAAGTCGTTATGGTCGAATTCGAAAAGCCACATTAGTCACCGAAATGGCCTAAAAAAACTTTATTGATTTCAAACGTACTTTTTTTAAACCATTTGCGCAGTTCGTTCAAAACTAGTAAAATTGAATGTTCAACTTTATTTTCAATCTCGTTTCAAAAACTATTTGTCCACGAAAATGCCCGAAATAAACTTCCGGAATTTATAAAATATATTTTAAAACTATTGGTTATCAATTTAAAACAAATTAAATAAAGTATTTATTTAATTTCATAAAGCCCGTGCAAAATTTCAGAAATCGAAATAAATAATATCTCAATTGTAAACATCCAATCATTTATTCAAAACTATTTCGGATTATCAATCATACTTCTAAATCATTTGTCTTTTTATTCAAAATTGGAGAACTTGGTTATTCATCATTATTTCAGAAATAAAAACATATTAACTTCATAAATCAAATGTCTTTAGAAAACTCATTTGTAAACATTAATAATTTTAAAAATTAAATCTAGTTTTATTAAAAACTCATTTTTCAGAAATGCAGCTGAAAAAAAATACTATTGATAGATTTTATTTTAAAAGCCAAGTTTCATACGAAATCTTATCAAATACTAACTTATGCAATTTTTAAAACTTAATATCATGAAATCAAGTCATGCAAATCAGAATAAAATCCCCAAACTAAAGTCTCATGCCATAGTACCATAATTTAACATAAAAGTCCCAAATAGCAACGAAGTCCATAAAAATCCAAATCATAAATAAAAGTCCATATTTATTTAAAAACCATTTCCGAGAGCATCATCAACGACCGCATCTAAGTCTTAACCACCAGGATTATCTGAAACATATAAGTAAAGTGGTGAGCTTTAAATAGCCCAGTGTGAGATCAACACAAATATAATCGCATACATATCAAAATGTCAATCTTAACATATCAATCATCATAATAACCACAAGTTCCAACACTAATACTTATGCATGAACTTGCCGATTCATATTTTAAAACAATGCACATTTTATAAAATTTCCTACCCATCTTCACTACACACCAGTATCGAGTTCCCCAGAACTCATCCATCCAAAACACCATTTGTGGACAAGCCACCACTAATTTGCAGATAAACTGCCACTGATAACACTTTATGGACAAGCCACCACTGATATGCAGATATACTGCCACTGAAACACTTTGTGGATAAGCCACCACTGATATGCAGATATACTACCACTTACTTCCTACTTTCACAAAATCTCACCCCATGCATGTGACACGGAAACTTCACTATTAAACACATGTGAATCGCTTTAACACTTAGGCATGTGGCCATGCTCACATATTTATATTTCACATAGTCATCACTTAAATATGTTTTAATCATGCTTGACACAATATATAATAGATCCCAATATTCACAAACTTATATATAAATATCATATATTTGAATCATCAAACATATCACATAGGCCATGCAACACATGTCATGAGAAGGAGATCTACACATACATTATTCACATAGCAATAATCACATCATATTGCATGCGTTTCGTAAAATATGCTCAGTTAGAGTCACTTATTTAGGTCCTTTGTAATGAGTTTTTCAACTCCTCTTTGATTACTTAGTTTACTCATAATTGTTTGTAATTAATTTATTTAAATAAAAAAATAACTATATCACATACAACAAGTAGAATTGATCCCATACCTTTTATCGTAAATCCAAAATGCCACATTCCTTAGTATTGATTTCGCTTTGATCAAACTCGAAAGACATATCTAACACACGGGGTAATGTTTATTGTTAATATCCATTGAAGGTAATTTGTCACTAATAAATTGGTTACTAATAGCCTCACGAATACTTACCCCACAGTTTTGGACACTCGATTTGATGATTTTTTATACGAAATTAAGGATCTCCCCTATTATTTTTGTTTGGACCTTCAAAAGGGTAAATGATGAAGTTACTCATAAATAATAAATAATTAAACGAGTAAACATAATTTTTATGGCCCCTATACCATTCAGCCAATAGATGAAAACACTTAAGAGGAAAAATGGATGATCAAGTAATCCACACTTACATATTTAATTAAATCAAGATAGGCGATGGATCAAAATAGACACTAGATCAGAGAGTTGAGTGATCTAAATGAATCATTAAAGTAAGAGGATATAAGATTAGTCAAAATAGAAGGTTGACAATGAAACGAGGAAGAAGAGAGAAGAAATTTAGCCACCAGCGGAGGTTGGAGGTGGAAAAAAAGAAGAAGGGTGATGTGGTGGTGGCAAAAAGTTACGGTGATAGGAGGTGCTTAGGTCGATCACGGTGGAGAAAGGGAGAAAAAAAAATGAAAAGAAAAAAGCTGGTAACTAGGTAAGAGAGAAAATGGAGAGAAAAAGAGAAAATGTGGAGGAGAGGGTAGAGGTGTTATAATGCGTTTTCAGTGAAATCAGAGAAGTGGTGCTAGAACCTCAAAACCGATGTGAGAATAATTATTTTAATATTATTTTAATGTCTTCAATATGTTAGTAATATCGTATAAAAATTTCGTTAAGAAATTTTACTGTTTGCATGTTTAATTTGATAAAAAGAGCTAAATTGCAAAATGTGCAAAACTTGAGTTCTAATAAGCTAAAGGGATTAATAGATATGAAATTAAACGGTTGGAGGGTTTATCTTTTAAATAAACCATTAATATCATGAGTGGACTATTATGGACATTTTATAAGTGATTTTAAAGGTTATTAATTAGGGTTAATTTAGTAATTTAATAATTACATAATAGTAAAATGGCTAAAACAAAGCCATCATCTTGTTTCTTCCTATCTACCATAAAAATTAGACTTAGAAACTCCATGGGAGGAGCTTAAAGGTTTGATCAACATTACCTTGTGCATGTAAATGTGTATTCATCCCTTTTTAATGATTTCTATGTTTTTGAAGTCGTTGTAGCTTAATCTAGCTAGCCTAGAGACTAATTTACAAAACTGTTAAAAGATTAGGGTTTTTCCATGAATTTATACATGTTGTTTGTGATGTTTGATGGAAGAAAATGAACCTTTGTTGGTAGATAAACAACTTTTGTAAAGTGATTTTTTATGAATTTGTCAACTAGGGGTTTAATTGAAAAATATGAAATATTCTTGGTGAAAATTATGAAATAATGAAATGTATGAGTTGCTATGGATGCATATGAAATTTAGCTAGCTTGGGTAAGAATGAAATTGCATGAATTTTGATTTATGAGCTTAAGGACTAAATTGAAATGAAATCAAAACATTAAGGGCAAAAGTGTAATTTTGCAAAAATAATGAATTTGGATTGAATTGAATAGAATGATTATTAAATAGGTTGAATTTGTTCATTTAGATCAAGATAGAATGATTATTAAATAGGTTGAATTTATTCATTTAGATCAAGATAGACCTCGTACGGCTTTAGACCGGGGCAAAGATAAAGCTTCAGATTAATCGACTTCGTTTCTACGTTTTATTGTCGAGGTAAGTTCGTTTGTTGAAATAGCATTTTAAATTGTTGTTTTAAATGCTATTATGTTACATTATCATATCATGTCTCGACGAAAAAATCCAACAACATATCGACCAATCGAATATAAAAAGGAATGATTTCGACCATCGAATATGAAAAGGGATGGTGACAACTATCGAATATGAAGAGGGATGGTTTCGACCATCGTTTAGCACACTTTGTGTAAGCTTCGGTAAGGGTTCAATGAAATTCACTTTGATATTATGGAAAGGTATGAAGTATGTATATTCATAATTATGGAAATTATGAGTTCATATGAATTATTTTTATGAAATCTGTCTTATCATATGATGATATTGTTAAGTTATGTGATTAAGCACTAATTTGTGTTGTTGGTGATGCTTAGGCTTGTGCCAAGCTTGTGTTGGATTGATTCATATTTATTTTTAAGCTTACGCATTAAAATGGTAAGCATTATTTATGATTTACAAACTTACTAAGCATTATATGCTTACTTTGTGTTTTTTTTTTCTATGTTTTATAGTAAACTGGAAGCTTGTTCAGGTTGGAAGATCATCGGAGACCTATCACACTATCCATCGGCTATATCGGTAGATTTTGATGTTTTTAAGTCATGGTTATAATGGCATGTATAGGTGTTTTGTACTTGACAAAATAGCCAATATGTTTAGTTTGTAAATAAGGTACTTTGGTTGATGACATTTTAGCATTTTGGTGCTTGTTGGCTAATGTTGAAATGGTTAGTGATGATATGTATTGAATGGCTCTTTTGGTATGCTTGAATGTGATCTTGGTATATGGCCATTATTGTAGGATTTGGTATGGAATTAGGTTGCAAATGTTGAGTTGATAAATGGATAAGTTATGCTTATGTTTAAGTATATTTAATGTTACGTGAATTGATGTGCCTTTTGGCATATTGGTTATATGAATAGGTACCATATTGATCTAGTTTGATTATGCATATTTCAAGTACATTTTGAATGCTTTAAATGGGTGTAAATGGCTTGTATGTGTGTGCATGATTTGGGAATGGCTTGAAAATGGCCTATTTCTTGTCCACACAGCCCAAGACATGAGCGTGTATCTCAGCCGTGTGTGACACACGGCCATGCGACACGTACGTGTGTCCCCTGTAGGTTTCAAAGGGGTTGCAAGTCAGGCAGTTACACGGCCTAGCACATAGACGTGTGAGGCCATTTCAAGAGTTACACAGCCTGGCACATGGGCGTGTGGCTTGGCTATGTGACCCAAGTCAGAGATTTACACAGGCACGGGCTGGGACACAGTCGTGTGTCTCTACTTCGAATGTCCAGATGGCCTTAGACACGAGAGTGTGTCTCAACTGTGTGAGTCACACAGTCGTGTGACCCCTGCAGTGTGAATTTTTCTATCTTTTTCCATGAAGTTCTAAATGTTTTTAATTTAGTCCCGAATTGTTTCTAAAGTGTTTCTTAGGCCTCGAGGGCTCGAATTAGGGACATTATGCATGTGTTTGATTGGATTTTGCAATGATTATGAAATGTTGTAAATGAATGATTTGAGTTACGTATTTACGATAATGCTCCATAACCCTATTTTAACGACAGATACGGGTTAAGGGTGCTACAAGAGGGGATGACAATGTGAGATTGGGAGAGTGGGAATAGGTTGGTCAACTAGGTCTAGGTTCAGTGAACCTCTTCTATGGCAAGAATGAGAAGTTTTGGCAAGGGAAGGAGACATGGAGTAAAAAGAATGATCATGCACCCTCAACTTAAGGTAAGTTTGCCTCTTAATAGAGGAAAGGAATCCTCCTAAATATAGTGACTATAGGGTGGACAAAAACTTATAAAACACATGGGTTTTTGTGTTAAAAATTATATAAAAAGATGAGAACAAGGGAACTTGAACTTAGGACCTCTAGGATAGCTTAAGAGCACTTAACTATTTGACCACTTCACTTCCTTGTTTTTATTTTAACAGAAAATATTGAAACATGGGATGACCTTTGCTAAGGGTTTAAAACAAATTTACACGAAAAAGAAATTAATGAGAGGGAGCGGGTTCAAACTCAGCTCATCAAGGATAGTTCTGCCACTACTCAATAACTATAATTGATATTTTTTTATCAAATAAGTCAAAGATCATTAAAACACAAAATTCGATCGTGACCACTCTCGGTTCATTAACCCAATTTCTACTAACCCATTTTTTGGGATGTGACACTAAAGGGAGCTTGGAAAACATTTGGTCAAGCTTGGGTCTCTCAATAGGTATGTGAAATTTCATCAGTTTTTAGTAATTTTTATGTTTTTAAGCTCGTATTAGCTTAATCTTGCCAACTCGGGGACTAATTTGTAAAAATGTTTAACATTATGGATAATGCCATTAACGAGTGTTAGTTATTCTTGAAATTTTATGAAAGATTATTGAGAGTGGTCGTTAGATAGGACCATTTTGTAAAGTAGTTTTTGATGATTTTAATGTTTAAGGACTAAATTGTTAAAGTAATAAATTTACAAGGGCTTGATATGAAATAATTAAAAATATGGTCTGTAGTGAAACCCTTGAATATTCAGCTAAGCTTGGATTTGAATGAAAATGGTTAAATTGCATGTTTTGGGCTTAGGGACTAAATTGCATAAAAGTAAAATGTTGAGGGTAATTTTGTAAAAACATAAAAAGGACTTAATTGAATAAAATGAGTTGGTTTTTCTGTTAGAATTATTTAATTAAATAAAATTATTATTTTAGATAAAAAATGAGATGAAAATCACGAAAAAGAGAAAATTACGGAATAGTCATTATACCTTGTTGTGTTGCAATTTAGTCAGGTAAGTTCGATCGATTTAATTCTAATACATTTTTAAATGCGAATTAGACGAAATTCAATGGTTGAATGCTAATTAATACAAATAATTTCTTGTAAATGAGAACTAATGTAATGAAATGATAGCATTGTTTTCTATGGATAAATCCCGAGCCCGATGAACGTAGGATAGAGTACGATTGGCATGCCAATAGGTTATTTTGCGCGCGATACAAGATTGAAATGAGAAGTGACGATGATTTCAGTATAACCTTTGTTTACTAAATATATTGAGGTCTTGCATTTGTTGCGGACTGTGGGGTTATATTACAATGTTTCTAGTGTGTTTACGGGGGCGGATGTTAGCCTACGGGCTAGGCACTTGGTGCCAAGGAGTTTTATTGATTGATCTTGCTCATATGAGCACTTGGTGTGTTTCGATGGTTAACTATGTACTTATATCAATATATCGTTCATTGGTATCATTTTATTATCTCCGAATGTTATTGAAATGTAGATAAATGATTTGTACTATTGTTGAGCATCACTCACCTATTGAGAGGTATGATTGACAGGGAATATATTAATAACCTTGTTGTTAGGAACTCTGTTCATTAATATTGTTATTTGAATATTATATTTGATTCGGTAAGCTTTATCATTAATCGACGAACTTATTAAGCTTTATGTAAGCTTACTCGTGTCATTGTCTTTTTCTTTGTAAATAATGTTTTTGTGGAAATCGGGAGATTGAATCAACCAAAAGAATCATACTATTCGAGGACCTCTTTGGTAGATTTTGAATTTAACTTGGCTTATATGGCATGTAATAGGACCATTTGGTCGTGACTGTAATGGTTCACAAGTATTTTGTAATGTGTATGTGTTATGTTTTTTATGTTGTAGAATGAGTAACTAATGTGGTAAGGATATTAAGTTCCAAGTTTAAGCATGAGTGGTCAAGCATGGAATGGTAAGTTTGATATGAATGAAGCAAGGTATGTTAGAATTGAATGCAAGTTGTTTGAGTGAGTTGAGGCTTGTGTAATGTAATTCTAGGTAGTTGAAATGTTAAGTGTTTAAAATACGGTGTCATTGATGACACATTGGTTAGGCCTTAGAATGATTGGTTTGACATGTTTTGGGTGTCATTGAAATGCATTTTGAAGTCTTATAAGGATGTTTGAGAATTGTTTTAGGTACTTAAGCATTTGGATATGAAATAGGCATGTTTTGGGTCATTTTTAAGCACACATGGCCTAGGAAACGAGCTGTCACATGATCGTGTGTCACACACAGGTAACCCACACGGGCGTGTTAGGTACAGGGTTCACACGGGCTAGCACATGGCTTGCGACACAACCGTGTAACCCAAGTCAATGAGTTATACGGGTAGAAACATGGGCGGATACATGGGCATGTGAGCCAAGGCAATATGTTACATGGGTGGACACACGGGTGAGCACATGGGCGTGTGGAGTAGCCACACAGACGTGTTTAGTTTTTCCTTGAACGTTTCGTTTTGCTTCAAATTAGTCATTGATTGTTCATAAGCAATTTTTAAAGCCACGTGGGCTTGATATAAGGTCCATAACTGTATGTTTCACTCCAATCTAATTATTTATGAGTTGTTAATTAAATTTCTTAAACTTGATATTATCTGTTATTAATTGTTATGAATTGTGCAATAATACCCCGTATCTTTAATCCGATAACGGGTACAGGTTATGAATGTTACAACACGACCGTGTATCTTATTGATTTTTAGGTGCAGGTTTTTCCACATGGCATGGCAACATGACCATGTTACTGAATTACATAGTCTAGGCCTTGTCACACGGTTGGCCACACAGCCATGTTTTTGAACCACACGGTCTGGGTTGTAACACCCCACACCCATACCCTTCGTCGGGATGGAATACGAGGCATTACTTGACTTTAAACTCGTACTTTCATACATTTCCAAGTCACCAAAACTCTGCCCAATTTAAGACTTTTTCAATTTCCACTTTAAACTTCTTATCAGGGGCTACGAGCCCCAAATCGACCATTGGAAACTATTCGAGATTGACTCGGGTTCTTAAAGCCATCTATAGAAAATTTGTCTTTGAAACAGGGCACACGCCCATGTGGAAGGGCAACACACCCATGTGACCAGCTCTACATGGTCGTGTTATTCGCCCGTGTGCCTCACACGGCCTAAGCAATATAGGGACACGCTCGTGTCCTCCACCCGTGTGGAATTAATTCTAAATGCACACCTACAGTGGTTTTCACACGGCTTGGCACACGCCCGTGTACCTGGCCTGTGTCTTTTACACTGCCATAACATGCCCGTGTCCTAGCCCGTGTGCAAAAATATGGACATTCTGTTTTTGATGTCAGCAACCCCAAAATGTCACACGGCCAAGGCACAAACCCGTGTGCTAGGCTGTGTCCTTCACACAGCTGAGACATATGGCCGTGTTTCTACCCATGCATTTACTATCATGCATACTGACTTGCAAATTTTACGTGCAGGGGACACACGACCGGACCACACGCCCATAGGGCAGACCGTGTGTCACACACAGCCTAGACACACGCCCGTCTGTCTACTCGTGTGGACAATATGAGGCTATTTACCAAGCCTCTTTGCCACCCTTAATTTCACAACCTACATAATAGCAACCAAAACCAATACAAGGCTATCTCATGCAACCAAATCAACCATAATAAATAACATTCCATTTGTGCATTTTACTCATCTATGAAAATAACATCTTTGCATATAAATCAAAATGAATATTAGCTATCATTCAATGCTTAATACAAAATGAGGGATTTATCCCAAGCCAACACATTTGGCCAAATTGATAATAACACAAAACACGAGTCTAGTTCCCTATACATGCCATATTCAAAAATATAAATCAAACTATACCGAATGCTTCGATTGATAGTGTGATCGATATCTCTGACTTCTTTTGGTCCTTGAGCTAGTTAGGCGGCACTATAAGAAAATGGAAAAGGGGAGGAAGTAAGCATAAGGCTTAGTAAGTTGCACATAAATAAATATACAACATAACTTTACCATTCATCAACAAGCATCATAATACACAAATGTGCATAAGCAAAACTTACTCATCAATATTCAATACACATCATATAGCATATATTGAGCTTACATTTCATACATACCAAATAGGTACCTGTACCACTCACAACACGGTTATACTTTCCTCGTTGACTTGAAATCATAACTTTCACTGTTGAACCATTTGGAACACTATCAGATATTCAATTAGCCTCAAACATTGGATAAGGTGCCAATGTCATGTCCCAGACATGGTCTTACACTGACACATCTCGAAGCCGATGCATATCCCAAACATGTCTTACACTAGCTTACGTCTCGAGGCCGATGCATGTCCCAGACATGGTCTTACACTGGCTTTCATAATATGGCTGATGCATGTCCCAGAATGTCTTACACTAGCTCACAATAACCCATATGTCATGGCATGAATATCAGATTTATTTCCTAGGTTCAAACGGAACTCTACTATCTCTATTATCATCATGCTTTCTCAATTACACAGTCAAACAATTCATGCTATATTAAAATCAAGTACAATTCAACACATACATTAGCAATATAGTTGTATTATTTACATACAACTTACCTCGGATTACAAAATGTGGCGACTAGTCGATTTAGTCGATTTGCTTGGCTTTCCCCCGGTTTAAGTTCAGATTTGGTAATTCTTGATCTATAATTGAAAAATGCACGTATTTAGTCACTAAATAAAATTAGGCAATCAAAAATTTACTTCTTCGATGAAATGACCATTTTGCCCCTAGACTTTGACAAAATGACCATTTTACCCCTAGGCCCGAAAATCAATTTTTATCGAATTTCTTCATGTCTTAAGCCTATCCGAACACTTTTTACACTTATAGAAACTCCAAAATCCCACTATTTCACACATTTATCATCTATTTTACAACTTATGCAAAATGGTCATTCATGCTAACACCTTTCACAAAAGTTGTTTATAACACACCCAAGACTTATTTTCTTCCATAAAAACTCAGAAAACGCCCTAAATTCTCTCATGTCAAATACATTCAACCATTTTGCAAAATAGTCCCCTCATTTGAAAGCTTATGCTTCAAGGGTTTCAAAAATACAAAACTCATTAACAAAGGGTAGGAAAATCACTTACTTGTGAGTCAACTAAGTAGCTGAAATTTCAAGCTCCAAAAGTCCTATTTTTGCTGGTAAAATCGGTGAAGAAGGAGAGGTGAAAGGGATGATGTCATCCTTTGTTTATTTTATTTCTACTTTAGTTAAAAAGTCAAAAATCAATTACCTAACATTGAAAATTTTCAATTCATTGTCTCCTACGGCCGGCCACCCTATTTCTAAGGGTCTAATTGCCCTTTTAAGGCCCCTAATTTTTATTTCCTAGCTATTTAACACCTTTAGCTATCAATTCAAGACCTTTGCACTTTATGCGATTTACTCCTTTTTCGCAATTGGGCTCACAAACGTTAAAATTACTTCACCAAATTTTTCATGCATTCATATAATCATGCTATAACATCAAAATAATAATGAAATAATTTATTCGAATCCAAATTTGTGGTTCCAATACCACTATTCTGACTAGGCCCAAAATCGAGTTGTTACATGGGCTCTGTCACACAACCTGGCCACACAGTCGTGTGACCCCTGTTTCAGTTTTTATCATATTTTTCTAGTTTGTTTTAGATTAATCCCTATTTGTTTTCAAACTGGTTTTAGAGTTCCATAAGCTTGATTTAAGGATTTTATTCGTATATATGTTATGAATAAAGATTAGTTTTGAATATTTGATATTTAATTAATACTAATGGTTTTATGTTGTCATTGGATTCATAAACTGTAGTAATATCCCTTAAATTTAATCTGGCAACAGAGATAGGGGTGTTACAACCGCGTCGACCCGAGTTTGACCTCTATTATACTGAAACATCCACTCTCCACCTGAGAGCCCTCTTGTGTCCACCTCGATGTCAGCCTTCAGACAAGAATGAAAGGATAAAGAGATCGGTTGCTTGGAAATAGAGAAAAAATATTACGTTGATTACACCAGAAATCCCCAGAGTTTTTCCATATGATTATGACATAAATCTTAGGCATTGTTTGCGGCTACCCAAAAAGCTTGAACTCTTGATTGCGTAACGACTGTTACCTAGCCCTCTGGTTATACTCCAACTTGTGACCACATCACTACCGCCGATTGGGTCTCCACCTAGATTTCAACCCTTGATTGTATCAAGTATTATTACCTTGAAACCTGATTTCCCCACGATGGGTTTCTAAGGATGGTCCTATCTCGCCATGACATATAAAATGTATGTGTGCTGATGCGCGTTATCACATCCCCGATCCCTTAAGGCTATGTAACACCCCTTACCCGTATCCGTCACCAGAACAGGGTACGAGGTATTAACAAATTATAATACATACTATTAAATAAAACCGAGACAAAAATATGGCGTGCTATTTGATCATGAATCATTACAACATATGCCATTAACAATACAAGCCAATTTCAAAGACTTCGTACAAAAAGATTTGTTTGATACTATAATTAATATTTTAGACCTAGGCAATTATGACACGTAACAAAATAACTAAGTCTACTATACATGCCATAATTCGAAATGTTGAGTTCAAATACCAAAAGTATTGATAGTGCAAAGGATCTTCAACGATCTCTAACTCCTGTGCTAATTGGATGACACTATAAGACAAAAGAGGAAAAGAAAGTAAGCTTATAGCTTAGTAAGTAAGTATATAAATAACAAATAAGGAATCTAATATGTTTACAACATAACTCAATTATATCATATTCTTAAATTTTACTATTCACTCCAATTTGATCAAGCTGTCCCTCCTGCGTCATGATCACTAAATAAATCATAACTCGAGTTACGAAATCGAAATTTAAATATGTAAAATTTCTATGAATCTAGACTCACAAAAATTCTTACTAATTTTTTCTAGAATTTTTGGTCCAGCCAATTAATACAGATTTATTAGTTAAATTTTCCCTGTTACACAAACTTCGACCGATCTCCCTCTGTTTACTACGAATTTAATTTCTCTCAGTATACAATTCAAATAACCATGAAACCTGTTTCATTTAAAACTAGACTTAATAAGGAATTTAGACATATAAACTATGTTTCTTAATTTGTTTTGTACAATTTCTAATAATTTTTCAAAGTTGGAACAGGGGATCACATAATCATTCTGAGCAAGTCACACACAATTATAAATATCTCAAAATATAGAATTCCTTTACTTGCTCCGTTTCTTTTATATGAAAATAGGCTCATTAAGCTTTAATTTCACATCTCATTCAGCCTCTAATTAAATTGTTACTATTTTTGGTGATTTTTCAAAATCACGTTACTGCTACTGTCCCACAACAGTTTTAGTGCTAATTCACTCTTTCACACTTTCTTTGTATTAACCTCATTTTAACTTATATATATATTTATCACAAATAATTTTCACCACATTTCATACATCACAAGTATAGGTCCATAATTACAATGTCACCATAAAGCCATCCCGTTGAACAATTCGGATCAATTCCCGATAATTGATGGTTTCAGTACACAGCTCCACCATCATATTTCATATAATTCGGCTCTCTTGTACACATGGTGAACACTTAGTACCACCCAGGTGACCTAGCCAATTTATTACGTAGCTCTCTTGTCCACATGGTGTCCTACACTTGGGATCACACATGCGACCTAGCTACATTTATCTCTCCCGTAGCTCTCTTGTCTGCATGGGATACATCTTGTATCACACATGTGACCTAGCTACCACATAGTATCTCATAGCTTTCTTGTACACATGATGTGCACTCAGCACCATACATGTGACCTAGCTACGCTCCATGTATTTTATTCGATCTTTCCGAATGTTCAACCGGGATTTCTCTCTATTACTTATTTCCATTCTTCCAATAGTTTATTTATGCTTCAACATTAGCTAATATATATAATGTAGGCTAAAATATAAAAATGTAAATGAAATTATTGTATTATTTACATACAAACTTACCTTGGTGCAAAATATGGGAATTTTGCAATTTAGTCCAAAACTTTTTCCTTTCCCCGTTTGAGGTCGATTCCACGCCTTTCTTGATCTATAACAACACATTTAGCTCATTTAACACCTGAACTATTTATTTCAATCCAAAATCACATTATACAAAAATTACATTTTGCCCCTAACTTTTACAGAATTATGATTTTGCCCCAAGGCTCGGAAATTTAATTTCAGCCCTTATTCTTATGTTTAATAACATGCTGATCATTTTTCTCTTCCATGGCAACATCAAATTCTCACTCTAACACGTAGTTATGAACAATAGGTATTTTTATCGATTATGCCGTTTTGCTCGTTTTAAGCTAAAAATCGCTTAGAAAAGATCGTTCTCCTAACTTCAAACATTCATATTCTACCATCAAACATCAAAATAGATGCCTATCATTCATGGGTAAATTTTTAAACATAAACCCTAACTCGAAATAATGGTAGAAATAGGTAAACCGAGAAGCTACGAGGATTTCAAAATGTAAAGAACATTAAAAACTGGCTTGAAATCACTTACTATGAAGCTTGAAAGTTGAAGAAACCCTAGCTATGGAGGAGAGCAAATTTCGGCAGCAACTAATGAAGATGATGGCCAATTTTGTGTTATTTTTCCCATTTTATTTCATTTAATATGCAAATGACCAAAATGCCCTTACTACTAAACTTTCCAAAAATTCCCTCCATGTCCCACTTTTGTCCATAACTTAGGAATTGGTCAAGTTGCTATTTAAGATGTCCTAATTAATATCCCAAAGCAATTTCATACTAAAAACTTCTAAAACACGAGTTTTGCAATTTATTCGGTTTAGTCCCTAATCTCAACTTAAGCGCTCAATGCATAGAATTTCATCACGAAATTTTTCACGAAATCATGAAATCATATCATAAACCTCAAAATAATTATAAAAAAATTATTTCTATCTCAGATTTGTGGTCACGAAACCACCATTCCGATTAGGCCTTAATTCGGGTTGTCACAATTCTCCCCCCTCTTTAGGGATTTTCGTCCCCGAAAATCTTACCGGTAAAGAGGTTCGGGTACTGTTTCCTCATAGTTTCCTCAGGTTCCCACGTAGTCTCTTCTATCCCATGTCTGTGCCACAATACTTTCACTAATGCTATACTTTTATTTCTTAACTGTTTAATTTCCCGAGCCAAAATCTTCATTGGTTCCTCCTCATAGGTCATATCCTATTCGAATCTCAATTTCATTGGAGAAATCACATGTGAAGGATCTCAACGATAATGTCGCAACATTGATACATGAAACACGTTATGAATTCTTTCTAACTCTCTGTAAGTAAGATAACCGATATGCCATCGTCCGATTCTCTCAAGAATCTCGTCATGCGCCCAATAAAACGCGACTCAATTTGCCTTTTCGGCTAAATCTCAGAATCTTCTTCCATGGTGACACCTTCAAGAACACTTTATCACTCACCTGAAATTCAATCTCTTTTCTTTTTAAATCTGCATATGACTTTTGTCGATCCAAGCGCCTTTTAAGCAATCACGAATTACGCTTACTTTCTCCTCGCTTTCTTTAACTAGATCAACTCCGTGTGAATCTGCTTTCTCACTAAGTTCGGTCCAATATAAAGGAGTCCGACATTTGCGACCATACAAGGCTTCAGTGCAGGTGTCATTTGTATACTTGACTGAAAACTGTTATTGTAGGCGAATTCAACCAAAGATAGATATTTCTCCCAACTACCTCCAAATTCTAAAACACAACATCTAAGCATATCCTCGAGTACCTAGATTACTCTTTTCGACTGACCATCTGTTTGTGGATAAAACACAGTACTAAAGTTCAATTTTGTGCCCAACACTTCTTGTAACTTTTTCCAAAATCTCGAGGTAAACCTCGGATCTCTATCTGATATTATAGACATAGGTACCCCGTGCAACCTCACAATTTCAAAGAATATATAGTTCAAATAATTTATCAAGTGAGTAATCGAGTGCGTCTTGGTATAAAATGGGTGACTTTGTTAACCTATCAACCACTACCCAGACAAAGATCTTTCTTTTTAGGAGTCAAAGGCAAACCATTACAAAATCCATAGTAATTTTATCCCATTTCCACTCGTGCACCATCACCGTTGGAGTAATCCACAAGGCACTTGATGTTCAAATTTTACTTGTTGACAGATCAAACACTTGGTTACAAATTCAGAAATGTCCCTTTTCATACCTGGCCACCAATATAACTTCTTTAAATCATTATACATTTTTGTGCTACCAGGGTGAACTGACAAACAGCCATTGTGCGCCTCATGTAATATTTTCTGAATCAATTCATCATTTTTCGGTACACAAATCCTATCTCGAAACATCAAACAGTCATTTGGTCCAACTCAAAAATTTGAGTCGTAACCCGATTCGCACTGAGTTCTCTTGGTTTGCAACTCACTATCATTCTTTTGAGCATCACAGATTAGCTGGAGAAACAACGGTTTAACCCTCATCTCTGCCAAAATTGACCCATCATCAGACAATGCTAACCTCGTATTCATGGCCCTCAAAGTAAAAAGAGATTTCCTGCTCAAGGCGTCGGCAACTATATTCGCTTTTCCTGGATGATAATCAATCACTAGCTCATAATCCTTCAATAATTCAAACCATCTCCGTTTTCGCAAATTCAAATCCTTTTGATTCATCAAATACTTCAAACTTTTGTGATCAGTAAAAATTCAGCATTTTTCACCATACAAATAATGTCGCCAAATCTTTAAGGCAAAGACAATAGCGGCCAACTCCAAATCATGTGTAGGATAGTTCTTCTCATGTGGTTTTAACTGTCTCGAGGCATAAGCTACCACTTTACCCTCTTGCATCAACACACACCCAAGGCCTGTCAATGATGCATCACTATAAATTACGAACTCCTTCCCTGGCTCAAAATTGCACACTAAAATTGGTGCTTGATCAATCGTGCTTTTAGCTTTTCAAAACTCTGCTGCATTTATCACCCATTCAAACTTAACATTCTTTTGCAACAACTTAGTCATAGGAGAGGCAATCATCGAAAATCCCTCGACAAAACGTCTATAATACCCGCCAAGCCTAAAAACTTCTAACCTCGGATACATTCTTTGGCGGTTTCCAATCAACGATCACGAAAATCTTGCTCGGATCTACCCGAATACCATCACCTGAGACTATATGTCCCAAAAATCTGACTTCACGAAGCCAAAACTCACTTTTACTAAACTTAGCAAACAGTTTCTTTTCTCTTAAAATCTGCAATCTGATTCTCAAGTGTTCGCGTGTTCGGACTCATCCCGAGAATAAATTAGAATGTCATTTATAAACACCACTACAAACTTATCTAAATATGGCCGAAAGATTCGGTTCATCAGGTCCATAAATATAGCTGGAGCATTTGTTAAGCCTAAAGGCATCACAAGGAACTCATAATGTCCATACCGTGTCCTAAAAGCGCTTTTCGGCACATCCAACTCCTTAACTCTCAACTGGTAGTAACCGAACCTTAAATCGATCTTTAAAAACACTGTGGCCCCCTTTAACTGATCGAATAAATCATCAATCCTCGGTAACGGGTACTTGTTCTTTATAGTCACCTTATTGAGCTGGCGGTAATCAATGCAAAACCTCATTGAACCATCCTTCTTTTTACGAACAATACAGAGCACCCCAAGGAGAGAAACTCACCTCACAAACCCTTGTCTGTTAACTCTTGCAACTGAGCTTTAAATTCTTTTAATTCAGTCGGAGCCATTCTATATGGAGCAATCGAGATCGGTGCAGTACCTGATAACAAATCAATGGCAAACTCTATTTCGGAGGCAATCTAGGCAATTCCTCCGAAATACATCCGAAATTCACGCGACTATCTGATCGATTCAAACTTCAATTGAGGCAACTCAAGATTCATTACATAAGCCAAATAGGCTTCACACCTGCTCTCATGTATTTACAATGCGGACATGTGCGAAATCACCATAGGCAATTTATTTGATTCATCTGTTTCAACCTACGAAATTTCTCCACTTTCATATTTCAACTCCGGTGTTTTTATTTACAATCTACCTTGGCATCATACAATGTCAACCACCCATTCCCAAAATAACGTCAAACTCATCAAATGGTAACAAAGATCGATTAGCCAAAAAAAAGATGACCTTGAATCATTAATGGGCAATTCTTGCAAACCTTGTCAACTAGCACATATTGGCCTAAGGGGTTCGACACTTTAATCGTAAACACAGTAAACTCAACAGGCAACTTTTTATTAGATACTAAATTCATGCAAATATAGGAATGAGTGGACCCAGGATCAATCAATGCAATAACAATAGCATCATAGAGAGAAAATGTACCAATAATCACATTGGGAGATGATGCATCCTCTCGGGCACGTATGGCATAAGCTCTAGCAGGCGCTCTAACTTCTGATCTCGCCACTGAATCTTTCATTGCAGTTTTACTGCTAGCTCCACTTCCAAGTATTTCTGGTGGTCTACCACCGCTAGCGGTGGTATTCATCTCTAGCACTGAAATTTTTCTTCTTTAACTTTTTCCGATACCTCGATAAAATGCTCGCGAGAACCGCACCTGAAACAAGCTTGCTCGTTTCCCCAACACTCACCATAATGTTGCCTGCCACATTGCTGACACTCGGGCTTTCTAGATCGCACATTACCCACACTTGCCACCGAAGTAGCTTGAGCTTTAGACCCCGAATATGTTCTACCACGATCTCTGTGTGAATCCCCAGTTGAAACTGTCATTCGAGGGTTTGTCTCTTTGGACCTCTTCGATTGAGATTGAAATGACTTGCTTATCGGCCTCTTTCTGGCATCTCGAGCCTCAATAGCAGCTTTTCTTCTTTCTTTATTCAATTCTTCGGCTTTAAGAGCTCGATCAACCAATACTACAAATTCTTTCAACTCCAAAATTCCCACAAACACTTTAATATCCTCATTTAGCCCATCCTCAAACCTTTTGCACATAATGGCCTCGGTGGACACACATTCCTGGGCATACTTGCTGAGTCTTACAAATTCACGTTCATACTCGCCACGGACATCTTGCCTGCTTTCAATTCAAGGAACTCCTTCCGTTTTTGATCAATAAATCGACTGACTTATGTATTTCTTTCAATTCTTCCCGAAAAAAATCCCAAGTAACTCTTTCTTTTGGCACCATCTTGCTACAAAGTCTTCCACCATGGTAGGCCGAATCTCTCAAAAGTGATACAAAGACACACTTTAAGCACTCCTCGGGTGTACATGAAAGCTCATCAAACACACGGGTAGAATTTTCAAGCCAAAACTCCGCTTTCTGGGATCATCATCGATCTTTGCTCTAAACTCTTCACCCCTTGTTTTCGAATCTTATCAACTGGAGGCTTGTTCATTCTTACCAAATCCATGCCTTGAGCAAACTACAGAATCGTCCGAGGTATGGGAGGGGTGGAGGAGGTTGAGCACTTGGGTTTGCTCGAATAAACTCAATATACCAATTGTTCATCATTTGGAGAAAGGCATCCCGAGCCTCATCTCCTGTCTCAATGTCTCAGTCTACTTTCCACAAAGCGGTCCCTTGCGAGAGCGGCGCATTACTAGCAAAGATCATCACCGCAGCCTCCGTCAGATCCATTACTATATCAAAACAAAACACGCTTTAGAATAATCAGGAGTCACCACACTATCACAATATTTTTATGGCATGTATAGCTAGACTTTTACACACTCTTTATTAGTCCGAGAACCGACTAAACCGTAGCTCTGATACTAATAAATGTAACACCCCTTACCCGTATCCGTCACCAGAACAGGGTACGAGGTATTAACAAATTATAATACATACTATTAAATAAAACCGAGACAAAAATATGGCGTGCTATTTGATCATGAATCATTACAACATATGCCATTAACAATACAAGCCAATTTCAAAGACTTCGTACAAAAAGATTTGTTTGATACTATAATTAATATTTTAGACCTAGGCAATTATGACACGTAACAAAATAACTAAGTCTACTATACATGCCATAATTCAAAATGTTGAGTTCAAATACCAAAAGTATTGATAGTGCAAAGTGGATCTTCAATGATCTCTAACTCCTGTGCTAGGTTGGATGACACTATAAGACAAAAGAGGAAAAGAAAGTAAGCTTATAGCTTAGTAAGTAAGTATATAAATAACAAATAAGGAATCTAATATGTTTACAACATAACTCAATTATATCATATTCTTAAATTTTACTATTCACTCCAATTTGATCAAGCTATCCCTCCTGCGTCATGATCACTAAATAAATCATAACTCAAGTTACGAAACTCGAAATTCAAATCCGTAAAATTTCCCTAAATCTAGACTCATAAAATTCTTACTAATTGTTTTCTAGAATTTATGGTCCAGCCAATTAATACAGTTTATTAGTTAAAGTTCCCCTGTTACACAGCTCGACTAATCTGACCTCTGTTCACTACGAATTTAATTTCTCTCAGTATACAACTCAAATAACCATGAAACCTATTTCATTTACAACTAGACTCAATAAGGAATTTAGACATATAAACTATGTTTCTTAATTTGTTTTTTACAATTTTTAATGATTTTTCAAAGTTGGAACTGGGGATCACATAGTCATTCTGAGCAAGTCACACACAATTATAAATATCTCAAAATATAGAATTCCTTTACTTGATTCGTTTCTTTTATATGAAAATAGGCTCATTAATCTTTAATTTCACATCTCATCAGCCTCTAATTAAATTACTACTATTTTTGGTGATTTTTCAAAATCACCTTACTGCTACTGTCCCACAACAGTTTTAGCGCTAATTCACTCTTTCACACTTTCTTTGTATTAACCTCATTTTAACTTATATATATATATATATATATCACAAATAATTTTCACCACATTTCATACATCACAAGTATAGGTCCATAATTACAATGTCACCATAAAGCCATCCCGTTGAACAATTCGGATCAATTCCGATACTTGATGGTTTCAACTGCACTCCACCATCATATTTCATATAATTCGGCTCTCTTGTACACATGGTGAACACTTAGTACCACCCATGTGACCTAGCCAATTTATTACGTAGCTCTCTTGTCCACATGGTGTCCTACACTTGGGATCACACATGCGACCTAGCTACATTTATCTCTCCCGTAGCTCTCTTGTCTACATGGGATACATCCTATATCACATATGTGACCTAGCTACCACATAGTATCTCGTAGCTTTCTTGTACACATGATGTGCACTCAGCACCATACATGTGACCTAGCTACGCTCCATGTATTTTATTCGATCTTTCCGAATGTTCAACCGGGATTTCTCTCTCTATTACTTATTTCCATTCTTCCAATAGTCTATTTATGCTTCAACATTGGCTAATATATATAATGTAGGCTGAAATATAAAAATGTAAATGAAATTATTGTATTATTTACATACAAACTTACCTCGGTGCAAAATATGGGAATTTTGCAATTTAGTCCAAAACTTTTTCCTTTCCCCGTTCGAGGTCGATTCCACGCCTTTCTTGATCTATAACAACACATTTAGCTCATTTAAGACCTGAACTATTTATTTCAATCCAAAAATCACATTATACAAAAATTACATTTTTGCCCCTAACTTTACTGACTATGATTTTGCCCCAAGGCTCGGAAATTTAATTTCAGCCCTTATTCTTATGTTTAATAACATGCTGATCATTTTTCTCTTCCATGGCAACATCAAATTCTCACTCTAACACGTAGTTATGAACAATAGGTATTTTTATCGATTATGCTTAGTTTTGCTCGTTTTTCGCTAAAAATCGCTTAGAAAAGATCGTTCTCCTAACTTCAAACATTCATATTCTACCATCAAACATCAAAATAGATGCCTATCATTCATGGGTAAATTTTTAAACATAAACCCTAACTCAAATAATGGTAGAAATAGGTAAACCAGAGATACGAGGATTTCAAAATGTAAAGAACATTAAAAACGGGGCTTGAAATCACTTACTATGAAGCTTGAAAGTTGAAGAAACCCTAGCTATGGAGGAGAGCAAATTTCTGGCAACAACTAATGAAGATGATGGCCAATTTTGTGTTATATTTCCCATTTTATTTCATTTAATATACAAATGACCAAAATGCCCTTACTACTAAACTTTCCAAAAATTCCCTCCATGTCCCACTTTTGTCCATAACTTAGGAATTGGTCAAGTTGCTATTTAAGACCTCCTAATTAATATCCCAAAGCAATTTCATACTAAAAACTTCTAAAACACGAGTTTTGCAATTTATTCGGTTTAGTCCCTAATCTCAACTTAAGCACTCAATGCATAGAATTTCATCACGAAATTTTTCACGAAATCACGAAATCATATCATAAACCTCAAAATAATCATAAAATAATTATTTCTATCTCGAATTTGTGGCCACGAAACCACCATTCCGATTAGGCCCTAATTCGGATTGTCACAAGCTACCTAAGAACTTCTGTCGTTTCAGTCGAAAGCCCTAAACCTTAAAAAAACCCCAAATCCTAATCCTAAAAAAATAAAAGCCCTAACTCTAGAGAGAGAAAGGAAAAGCTCGTCCAGCTGGGCGTGCTTTCTTGCCATATGTGCAGAAAGCGCGCCCAGTAGGACACGCTTTTACTTTCTCTATCCTAAAAACGACCTATTTCTCTAATAAATTTTAAATCAGGCTAAAGACTTAATTAAAAAAATTAGCCTAAATCTAGTTTAATTTAAAAGACAATGAGCAGGTCAAAAATCAAACTTCTTAATTTTCTTTTGTTGTTAGCATTGTTTTTGGTGTCAAAAATTTTCAAAATATATTCCATTACCACACATATTAATATGGTCTCATATTTTAATATATTTATGGGTAACATGTCTATAATATAAAATTATCATTTTGTCTTTCACCTCAAAATCTCATTGGATAAAATTTAAAATTTTAAAAATTAATTATTTAACTAATTAATTACTCTAAAAATACTTGATTATCAATAATTTATATCAATAATATTTTATATAAAAACACTATTAATAAATATTATAATTATTATTTATAGAATAATATTTTTTAATATTTATATAAAAGAAATTTGAAAATAAAATTTTATCTACGGCTAAATCACTTTTGATATTATTATATAATAATTAATTAAATATTATTTTAATTTATCTAATTATAATTAATAAATTAAGAGTACTTTTGTTATTATCACATCATAATTAGAAATAATTAATAAATTGCCAATTTAGTAATAAATAGATAATAAATGACATTTCCATTAGTTAGAAGTTTTTTTCAAACCGTGCTAGATTATAAAGTATATTATACTTAATATATATAATAAATTAAGTAATTGGTAAAATGTTACTTTTATTTGAAACATAAAATAATCATGTAAAATTTATAAGAAAAGTAAGCTGTTAATAGGTAAACATGTATGACTTCACCTGGTGACCCTAGGCTAGAACTCCCGCCCCAGATTGGACAAATTTGATTGTTCCACGCCCACCCTCATACAATAAGTCCATCTCAAATACTTTGGGCTGTAATTGAAGAAACCGGAAACTGTAAGGCGGATATTGTAACCGTGTTTACAAACAGCAAGTTTCATTTCATATCTTAATATTACCCAAAACAAGACATTTCCATCCTTAACCTAAAAACCCTCGTAAACTCGTGAACAAAACAGCCCATTTCTGCAGACAGAAACAAAGCCGAGAAAGGAAAGCAAAATAAATGGAGGATTTGAAGAAGAGAAAGATGGAAGAGATGGGAAACAACGACCAGTTATCAACTCAAGAAGAGCTACGTTCTTTGCTTGACCCTCTTGCTAAATCCCAGCTCGTCGATCTTCTTTCTAGACTGTATGTTTATGCCTTTCCCTTATTTTCTCAATTTCTTTTATTTTCTTATTAAAAACCGCTATAAAATTTGAATTTTGGGGGGCTAAGGTTGGGGGCCGGGGGGCTGTGGTTAATTCTAGGGGAATTTCTTTTATATTTTTCTTAATGTTTCTGGAAGTTTTTAGCTTAAGTTTAAGATTAGTTGTTAAACTTGAACTTCTTGACCTTGTTAGCATTGTAGTTATTATAATTACTGCTCTAATGAGCTTGACCTTGTAAAATTTTAAAACGTCCAATTTTGGTTTTGATCAATTTATGGATAGCTAAAATACTTGTTTGTTTATGCTAGATTCGCCGAAGCATAGGATCTTTTAGGTCTATTTATAAAGAATATTCTTTTGAGTATTTTTACATCTGCTTTATGCATTTTCCTTCCCATAATGGGCCATTTTTGCATGCTTCAATTTGACATTAATTCTAGGATGTTTCTGTATTGGCCTTTGGAATTAAGAGCCTTCTTATTGTTATACTTTTTCCTGAGGTTTAGTTCCTATTTTAGATGCACTTAGTTAAGGATATGGCTTTTTTAAGAACATTACCTCATTTTTCTGCTGTAAGGGTCTTGATATGTTCTTTTTACATCTGGAATCATAATAGGTGTTAGACCAAATTTTTAGTGCAACTATCATTTATTCTTCTGGAAGTTCTATATAGGAGAGACATGAGTGAAACCTACTCTATATGTCCGACAAACAGTGTTACACCTTCTTTGTATGCTCTTGAAGAGAGTACATTAATCGTGAGTGAAGTGATTTTGATTCTGGAAAGCTCTAAAATGTAAAAGAGGCACTGTTGTAAAGCATGTGTATTATTTTGCTTTCATGAAATATTAGAAGAATATAAGTGGACTGAAGTGCTTTGTTTATATCAGCAATCGTGTCAAGAAAAGTTCTCTAATTTTTTTAATTAGATTCAGATGGATAAAAGATGGACCAACAAAATATCAGCAATTGTGCCAGCAAATATGGACCAACAAAATTGTAAATCTTTGGAGCTGGATAAAATCCTTAATATAGTTTTAAACATATAAAATGAGAGTGTTGGTATATAAAGAATTAAAGACTATTGTGGCATAGAATCTTCTCCCTATGCTGTTCATTGTGTGTGTGAGAGTGTGATGCTTGTGTTAAGTGAATGTGTGCTATATGACTGTTGCTTGAAATTGTATGCTGTGTGATTGACTCCGTAGATGTGTGTTTATGTGCATGTTGACGCATTAAGAGGGTCCCAATATCCTTCGATTGCTGAAGAAATTAAAAGTATTGCCAGTTCAGATCCTGTACATCGAAAGCTTTTTGTTCGTGGCTTAGCCTGGAATACCACTTCAGAAACCTTGTGTGCTGTGAGTGCATTGCTGATTGCTGTTTGTGTTTTCTGTGATTGTCCCACTTGATATCCCACATGATATAGAGTTTTGGGTTGTCTTTTTCCTATAATTATACACCTCTGCATTATATTGATAAATATTATTATTATAATTATATGTCTGAACTTTTAAACTCAGATCCATTTAAACTGAATGGATTGAGCCAAATTTTTTGGTCTAGGCATTTCGAATGCATGGAGAAATAGAAGAAGGGGCTGTCATCTATGACAAAGCCACTGGAAAATCTCGTGGCTATGGTTTCATTACTTACAAACACATGGAGTCAGCGCATAGTGCACTTGGAGCACCCAGCAAACTTATTGATGTAAGTAACAGCTACTTTTCAGTATACACGCATCTCAGTTCATCTCATCTTTTTCTTTTTCTATTTTCCTAGGATGAGACTTACATGCCATCTCAATCTTTTTCTCCTTTTGGGCTTTGCTACTCACCTCTCTCCCTTTGTGTCCATACAATCATTCATTTAATTACCATGGTTGCCATTAAACCCTGCTATTAATATAAATCTTTGCTAGGACAGGTATCATAAGTGATGCGGAATATGATATGGATTCAATTTTCTAATGCATGTGCGTAGAACAAAGCGTCATACTGACTGCTATTAGAATGCAATGATATACTTTATTTTACATTCCTATTTTTAATCTGTGGAGTTAGCAAGGTACGTGTTGCTATGATGGTCATGGCATCTGGAGTTAATATTTCTCCAGTGAAGCTAAATACTGAGAGGGAAAAGAGAAGGCAAAAAACACATTCTGGATCAATATCAGATAATCAGAAGACGACTTTGAGAGGTGGGCCACCTGCAGTAATGGTTAAAAAGCACTGCCACAATTGAGGCAGCATGTATTTGGAGTTTGGCACAGAGATCTTTGTTGACTTTGATTCCATATTCCAGGTTGATAACATTACATAACTTCTCACAGTGACATGGTTGTAAGATGATCCAGATGATCATATATCAATACCATTATTATCAACGTCAACAATATCATTCACTCTCACTCTTGATTTCTTTATATTTTATATACCAAATATGGAATGCATATTTAATGTCATCCCACATGCAACTCTGGATTATGCACTTATCATAAGGAGAAGGAGTTGGATGCTGTTTCAATGCTTCAAATGCACTCTGTTCTTTGATATGCTCATATCTGTTACATTCTTGTCATTGGCTCTTTACTTTCTTGACTGGCTTGAATTCAGGGCCGGATGGCTGTATGTAATTTAGCTTGTGAAGGGTTAACTGGGGCAAGTACCACACCTGATCTAGCTCAAAGGAAGCTCTATATTGGGGGCCTATCACCAGATGTCACAAGTGAGATGCTCCTGAATTATTTTGGAAGACATGGTGAGATTGAGGAAGGCTCAGTTGCATATGACAAAGATACAAATGAATCACGGTGCGTACTTTATCTTTTTGGATGTATCTTTGTAGTTGTGTTTTTTTTGTTTTGTACATGTGACGAATTGTTATCATTTACCTTTCATCTGCAGTGGATTTGGTTTTGTTACATACAAGACAATCGAGGCTGCAAAGAAGGCCATCGATGACCCACAAAAGATCCTTGGGGTATGTGAACAATGCCACTACATGTGGTGTCTATGACTTGCAATTTTTGTTTTCCTATTGTTGACAAAATTTGCTGGTTAAAATTGGCATATTATCCACAGTTCAGTTGGCGGTTGCATGTAAATCCAGTAGCCACTATGATAGAAGTGAAAGAATGTAAATTGGGTGCCTCCATAAGTTTTACACATGGAGGTTGAGATAGTGGGGAGTTATTCTCCCCAAATTATTATAATTCCTACAATTTGGGGTATATAATGGAAGTTATTTTTATTTGAGTAGTGCCATGATGAACGCATATAAAGAAATAGCTTGATAGTTTGGTTTCTTTGCAGGGGAGAACTATCATTGTGAAGCTTGCTGATACCCACAAGGGAAAACCTGTACAAACACAGGTACCTGCTGCAGCTGTGGTTCCTCTTGCAATGCCTATGGCACCAGGCTACCCACAGTTCGGGAAAGCACACCCCTCTGCCGCCCCTGCTGGCTATGCTTATCCTCAACCTGTAGCACCATATCAAGCTTCTTCGTATTCTAGTCCTGCTGCAGCACCTGCACCATACCCAAGCCAATTGACAATTCCTTCTACATCAATTGCTGCAAAGAAGGATCCACAAGGAATCCCACCAACTACCCCCATGGGAATGAGTGGGTACCCATATTATATTGGGAAACAATAATAAAGTCCCAGACCATTCATGGTGATTTGTGAAGCTCCATTGACGAGTACTTTCTTAATGCAACTACTCGTTTTATACTTACCGTTCACCAACATGTTTGGTTTTTGCAATTAGGTGACATGATGACCAACATGTTTGGTCTTTTGCAATTAGTTGACATGATCAGTTGTATCTTGAACCAACTTTGCGAGACCAGGTGTTGCACATCAGAACAAAAAGATCATTGGTTTTGATGTGGGAGAGCTTAATGTTAGTATTCCATAAATTTCCCTAGTTTTTTGTAGTTAAATCTAATATACTTTGTCTTATTGATATTATTTAGTGTGGTTTTTTTTTTCTTTTGTTTGGGATCAAATGATCCTTTCAAACTTCTGTTATCGGTCAAATGTAAAAATATGGAAACATTAAACGGAGTAGACGGTGCGTTTTGAGCAGGGGTTAATGAAATAGTGCGCATTAGCCTTTAATGAAAACGGGGTGTTTTGGTGCAACAGTCACACTGTTAGTTTTAACCAACTTTTAAATTGCATTTTTGTAAATGGTAGAGAAGTCATGCAAATATGGTTAGCAAGTTTTTTCTCAAGTTTTCTTTTTCCTTCTCTGATCTCTCTATTTCTTCTCTCTGCTTTCCTTCTTTTGATTCGACTCTTATCAAAGGTATTAGAGCTTCAATGATTCTCTATAGTTGGGGATGCGGTCACTATGCGAGTGCAAAAAGAAGTGAGTGTGCTGCAGTATGAAATGTCGAAGATCCAAGGGAGTTGTCTCAACTCGATGCCAAGATGAAAGCCGAGTTAGAGGCTCAGTTACAGGGTTTCGAGAGGATTTCAAAGGAAACCTTTTTGAGAAATATTTTGGTAATCCTACCTCCTTAGTAGGAAATGTTGAAGGTCCAAGGGAGTTGTCTCAACTCGATGCCAAGATGGAAGTCGAGTTAGAGGCTCAGTTACAGCGTTTTGAGAGGATTTCAAAGGAAACCTTTTTGAGAAATATTTTGGTAATCCTACCTCCTCGAGTACGGTGGCTGCAACTCAAGCAAAGGAAAAAAGAGAGTTTGGGAGGGCCATCTCCTGTCTTCCCTCTTAAGGAACCTTTGGAAGTACCTCAACCTTCATTGGCTATTGGGATGACTAACTTGCCTCGGACTCAATGGGGAACATTGCCAGAATGCTCTTACAGGTTTGATTGACACCGTTTTAATGGATCAGACTTTAGGGGATGGTGGTCAAAGGTTGAGCGGTATTTTGTAGTAGAAGGAGTGCTTAATAATGGCAAGCTTCGTACTATGATGCTGCATCTAGAAGGACAGGCTTTAGATTGGCACCACTTCTATGCTCAGAAGCATGGGAGCCTCCGCTTGTTGCACTGGACGTGTTATGCTCAAAACTTAAGGGACCGGTTTGGTTCTAACATTTTCAAAGACCCTATGGTTGAATTGGTGACTTTGAAGTAGCAGGGATTGATCAAGGAATTCCACAATCAGTTTGTGAGCCTCCTGAATCAGCTGCAGCTTCTTGACCGTAATGCACTCAGCATCTTTGTAAGTAATCTATAACTTGAAATCAGCCAGTACTTGTAATTATTTAGGCTCTAATCACTTTTGGAGGGGTTTCATGTAATAGCCCGTTTTTAGTCAAATTGAAATAGTGGTTTCGGGACCACAAATTCGAAGTTGAAATTTTTTTTATTATTACTTTGAGGTCTACAGCATGATGGTATGATTGTATAAAAATTTCGTTAAGAAATTTTATTATTTGAATGCTTAATTTAATAAAAAGGACTAAATCACGTAAAGTGTAAAAGTTGTGTTCTAATAGCTAAAGGTGTTTAATAGTTATAAAACCTTAAAGTAGAGGTCCTTATATTGTAATTAAACCACCCATAAACTGAGTGGACTTTCATGGACATGGTATATGTGTTTTCTAAGGTTAATTTTGAAGGTTAATATAGTAAATTAGTAAATAAACAAATTAAAATAAAGAAAACAAATGTGTTGTCTTCCTAAATGGTTTTATCCACCGGAAATTGAAGCAAAAACCCTCAATGGAAGCTTGTTAAATTTGGCTAAGCTAAATTTGGTGCATGGTATGTATTTTTCAATCCGTTTTTAATGATTATATTTTTGGAGTCATTGTAGCTTAATCTAGCTAGACCAGGGACTAATTTGTGAAACTGTTAAAAGTATAGGGTTTTACCATGAATGTATGTTAGTTGTTTTTAATGTTTGATGGATGAAAAATAGATGCTTGATGATAATTGAACAACTTTAATAAAGGAAAATTTGATGAATTTGTCAATTAGGGATTAAATTGAAAAATTGAAAAATATTCATTGTTAAATTGTGAAATAAAGGAAAGGTAGGGCATGTTAAGAGCATTAGTGATATTCGACTATAGTGGGATTGTATCAAATTGCATGAATTTGCATTTTTATGAGCTAGGGACTAAATTGTAAAGAAGTTGAAATATTAGGGGTAAAAGTGTAAAAATTCCATAATATGAATTTTTAGATTAAATTGAATAGAATGTGTTTTAAATGAATTAAATTTGATTATATAGATAAAGAAAAGCAACGTACGGATCTAGATCGAGGGAAAAATAAAGTTTTGGATTAGTCGATCTTATTCTGTCTTTTTTGTGATCGAGATAAGTTCGTATGTTAATAAGCATTAATATAACTGTGTTTTAAATGCTTTATAATTGTGTTATTGATAAATACGAACTTATGGAGATGTTCGACGAAGAATTGGATACGTGTGAAATCTTGGTTGAACCTTAGGAATAGATAGGATACAAATGACGTCATTAAGGGTTATTGTGTTTGGGTGCTGGTCCGTACATTCTACCGGTGGCTGAGTTTTTCAGCATGTGTTGCGGACTCTCGTTAGCTTGTGTGAGCAGCACCGTGTAGTTACGTCTTGACCGTCAGCTTGTGTGAGCAGATCCGTTGATAGCTCGAGAGTGAGCATTATATGAGATATGAGATTGAGATGGTTTTCGACCATGTATTGGCACTTAGGGTGGGAGACTCTCGAATATCCGATATTATTCCAAATGGTTCAGCGGGTATATTGAGGATATGAAAGGGTAAGAGATTGATACGTATCAGTGCAGGTATGTATGTAAATCGTATAAGCATTGAAATCTATGAAGTTTGTGAGTTACATGATCTACTATGTGGATGAACATATATTAAGTTAAATTGTTGTATTTATGATAGATAACTTAATTTTTGAATGAATGGTAAGTGATATTTATTAATCATATGAGTTTACTAAGCTATAATTTGTTTATTTTATCGTGTTTTATAGTGTTTTCGAAGCTTGCTCGGATTTGGGAGTTGTTGGAGATCTCATCACACTATCCAGCTGTTATTTTAGTACTTTTGAACTTTGGATATATAGGTTATATGGCATTGTGATTAATATGGCTTATATGTTGGTAATGTATTTAGCCAATTGATTTGGCTTGTAAATGATGTATGTTTAGGTTATGTAAATAGCCATGTGATTTGGCTTATTTTGGTATACTTGATGTTGTATATATGTGCAATTGGCCTTTTGTTATGTGGTTGGAAATTGCTATGTGAATGCTTATTGTGCATTGGTATTTTGAGTACCAAATGGTTGAATTTTGAGATATGGTATACTTGTGGTTTTAGGTAAAATAATGCATGTTTGAAAGTGATCAATTAGGTGAATTTTTGAAGGTGATATTGGTATGTTTAAATTGGCAAATTATGATGTTATGTGCAATATAGTTGTTGGTATTGGAATAGCATGATTTAGGCTTGGTTGACATTGGTTTGAATGCCTATTGATGCTATGTTATATGCCATTTGATATGTTTAGGTGGATACAAATTTGGGTGAGAAAGATGGCTCTGAAAATAGCCTATTTTTGTCCACACGGGCAGAGACACGGGCGTGTGTCTCAACCGTGTGTGACACATGGTCAGGTGACATGGCCTTGTGTCTCCTGATGTTTATTAGAAACCAAGTCAGTATGCTCCACACGGCCTAGCACACGGGCGTGTGACTTGGCCGTGTGGCATAAGTCAGTATACCCTACAGTTTTGGCACGGCCTAGCACACGGTCTGGCACACGAATGTGTGAGGCCATTTCGAAGGGTACACGGGCTAGTCACACAGGCATGTGGTTGGCCGTGTGACCCAAGTCAGGGAGTTACACGGGGTCGGACACGGCCATGTGATCCCATTTCCAATGTCTACATGGCTGGGCCACACGGGCGTGTCCCCTATGTTCTGAAAATTTCTATGTTTTTCCAAAAAAATTTTTGAGTTCTCGGTTTAGTCTCGAACCACTTTTAATGCTTGATTTGGGCCGTGAAGGCTCGTATTAGGGACAAAATGATTGATTGTGAATGGATTTTATTTGTAAATGAAAAATGTATGTGAAATGTAAGTTTGTTTATGTAATAAGTTCGATAATGCTCTGTAACCCTATTTCGGCGATGAAAACGGGTTAGTGGTGTTACATTTCATATTGCCAGACAGGTGGAAAGCATATTAGGCAATCACCTGGGGAGGGTTTCTTTGTTGGTTCAAAATACTTCCAATTAGCTAGCCTTTTCTAGTTAATCTGGTGCATTAGGGCAGTTTGTTAACACACCATCTAGGGGACTTAGTGGCTCAAATGTGCCTTTAAAAGGGCTGAGTCTAGCTGTAATGGTAGAAAGGAAGTAGAAGGGTTTGTGATTTTGGTGTGGGGAGAAGTACCACGTGGGACATAAATGTATTAAGACTCAACTCTACCAAATGTTGCTCGAGTCTCCTAAGGAAGAAAAGGAGGATTTTTAAGAACGTTTAGACCAATTGGAGGACTTATCTAGAGAAGGTGATTATGTTGGAAAAACAAGTTTGGAAAATGCAGTGGAAAATAAGTTTAAGAGAAAAACTAGAGTTTTAAATTTTATTTTCCAAAAATAAGAACTTGGTTGTGATATCTAAAATAATAAACCTTTAATTAAAATTGTACAATTTTTATTCGTCTTGGATGGACACTTCGACCGAGTAGTCTCTTCGCTATTGTTAAGCTCATGTATGTTGAGTGTAGGCTCGTTTCGAAATAGAAAATTTCCACAAAATTATTAGTAGGGTAATTTCGTAATTTCTTTGAACTTTTAGTCAAGTTGTAAATAAGAAAAATATCTCTAGAAATCTTCTAAAATAATTTCTTCAGAGAAGTTTCTCTTTATAATTTTCTCTTAAATTCAAGTCTGTGAAAAGAAATAACCCAAGACTCTTTACATAGGGAGAGTTTAGAGAGTTCAACTATGATTAAACTTAATTACTCTAATATTAAATTAATATAATACTTATCAAGATAAATAGTAGATTAAATTTAATATTAAGATAATTAATTTAATATTAAATTAATAAAATACTATCAATATAAGTAATAAATTAAATTAAATGTTAAATTTATTAAGATAGTATTATTTTTGAAATAGTTAATCTGAAATCAAATTATTTGGTAGAGTTCTAGGAGTGTGATTCTTCCACTACTCAATCACCGAAAGACCACCCGTCAGCCATAAGAATACCGTTGCCGCTGGCAATGTTGTGTCCGATGGTGCCATTGCTAGTGTGACACCCTCATCGAACCTCGAGTCAGTTCAGTCTGAGCCTAGTGACGACCCAACTGGTCCGGTCCAACCACCGATTGGATCGTCAGCCCAGTTTCACATACTAGGCTCGGTTCGATAATTTTTGGGTTTCGATCTCAATTTTAGGTTCTTGGACCCAATTTTCGATCTCAGGTCCAATTTTCAAGTTTAATTACTCATTGGGCAAATTATCTGACTTGAAAATTAATTTCCAAAAATATCACATTTATTTTAATTAATTTGATTAATTTTTATTTTACTTGATCAAAATTAATTTTTAGGAAAATTAAATTTCCTAAAAATCACCAAGGTTTTCCAAAATAAGTTTTTAAGAAAATTCTTTAATCAAATTCTTTAGTTGAACAATTCTCACGACTGCCTAATTTAATTCCACATGAATAAATCGACTTAATTAAATTATTTTCAAACTTGTAGAATTTTCTTCTGAATCAAATGCAATCCAATCGTGCTTTTGTTGAGTTAGCGGAGGGACTAGTTAAACATATACAATTTGGCTCAAGTAATTGCAATTATGTCCAAAAGCATCATTCTGATAATTCAAAATTTACTTAATCATGGAGTCAGTCTATAAGAAGTACCATGATTAAAAACTCCTTATTGTACACTTTTTGCAAAAGTAATTTGTTCAATTGCTTTGCCCAATGACCTCGTCATGTATGTGTTACCCTCATATTATATTCTTGATTCCTTTGAGTTAAATCCGTTAACTCAATATAATCCTATTTTATCTCATTATCACTATTATGCTTTCTTAGTGATTAATATGATCACTGTCAACAAATGACTTATAAATTGCTTGTTCGAGAACAAGAAACCCGTGGTCACGTTTCATCTTTATCAATCCACATAATGCCAATGAGAGGATATGTTAATTGAGCTATGAATTCCATTGTTGCTAGTAAAGTCATGCCATACACAAGTCATTTACCCAACATACTGACTATGAGCTTGATCATCTTTAGAGCATATACCACCATTTATATCAGAGCACATGAGTTATATACGCATGGTCTGTGACTAGCTCAAGACTTAGGTTGTAACATCCTGAGATACGGTCTCAAAGTTTTGGCCTCGTAAGTGAAGGTTCACCATAGGGATATCAATAATGAGTTCGCCAGTGCTTCGACGAAGCAGTATACACCAAAAGATGTGGTAAAGGGGTTTGTTAGATTTGTTGGCAGTTGTATTCACCAGTTTGTTTGGCGAGTTAGGGGTTTGCCAGTTGAGTTGTGAACTAGTGTTTACCACTCAAAGTCAAGTTAGACTAACATTTAACTCACAAAATAACCAAAGCAATTATACACACACTTACACACATGACATAAAATTTAACTAAATAATCATATTCATATCTATACCAAATTTGTCGATATACAAGATTAAAAGTAAACATCGCTTTCCATTTATCAATTCACAAAATAAACTCATTTGCATAACCAAATTTCATGATTGAAATCACACTAAAAAACACATCCATCTTCAACATCATTACTCAAGCCGAAACACATATCCATCCACTCAAATTATACCATAAAATACACTTCCAAATGAGCTAATTTCATGGCTGATTATTCATCATTCTTTTCATTACCCACTACCGAATCATATATCAAAACATCACAAGTATACCATGAAACATAATTCTCACAATAAGTCTAAAGCATAACCGAATGCACATAAGCAATACCACATATATTCAACCATCAATTAACACATTAATCAAACCAATCCATATAACCTAATACCAGACATATATACACCATGAAATATACTTCCAAAATGAGTTTAAGTCATAGCCGCATACACACAAACTTTAACATTATAATCAAGCCATTTTTGCATGGCTATCAATATATACAAATTCAAAATCAAACACATTAAAACTAGTCTATACATGCCATATGTTCAAAGTTTCAAACATCAAAAGTACCGAATGATAGTCTATAGTGTGACGATGTTCCAAGACGATCCCCGAGCTCGTAGTTAGCTACCAAAATCTATAAAACACCGAATAAACACACAAAGTAAGCTTGAAAAGCTTAGTAATCCATAAGCAAATAAATCATTTTAATAATATTTATAATTCAATTCAACTAGGCCGAATTTAACAAATCTCAACCACATATACTTTCATCATATTTGTAAATTCGTATAATCACATTAAGTACTTTACTTACCTTTAATTTTCATAAACACATAAACTTCATACATACTTGATTCACTTAGCTCAATTTCACAACTGGTTAATACTTGTCATTACCTGTTGAACCATTTGAAATCAATAAGGATACATGGATAGCTCATAAAGCTCGTACAATGCCAATGTCCCAGACGTGGTTTTACATGTAATCAAATATCGATGCCACTATCCCAAATAGGGTCTTACACGTAAATCTCAAATCGATGTTAACGTCCCAGACGTGGTCTTACACGAAATCTCTTATCTGAATCCTATGTCATGACATATGTATCCTAACTATTCCTATGGTTCGTACAGGGCTTTCGGACGCCATAATTCGATTGGTTCATGCTCATAATAAATCATTCCATGCTAAATTCAATTCGACAATGTAGTTATACATACATACAATTCAATTCGGCTATGCTCATAATAAATACATTCAATTTAGCATCATTTATTCACTTACGAACTTACCTCGGATAAAGACGAACGGACCGGAGCGACTATTTGACAACTTTAGATTTCCCCCGGTCCAAATCTGATTTCCTCTTTTCTTGATCTAAATTAATAAAAATTTGACTTATTTAATTATATATTCATTCAAATTCATCCAAAAACACATAAATGGGCAAATTACACTTTTGTCCCTAACATTTCACATTTTTCACAATTTAGTCCCTATTTCACAAAACACAAAATATTCAAAATTTCACCACCCATGCTTGGCCGAATTTCACTAAGGTCCCTAGCAGCCCATTTCTTTCATTTATTTCACATTTTGACCCCTCAATTTGCAAAATTCACAATTTAATCCTAAATAGGCATTTTTACTAAAAATCGCTTAATTAAACTTGACAATCTAACAACATATATTTATTTTTCGTCATCAAACACAAAAATCATCAAGCTATCAACCATGGCAAATCTCAAATTCATCATCAAATTCAAAAATTCAAGCATGGGCTAGCTAGTATTCGAAGCAACAATCTCAAAAACGTAAAAATTATCAAAAACCGAGCAAACCACATACCTAATTCAAGCTTCCAAGTGTGCCAAACTATTTAAGAAACCATAGTTTCTTTTTCCTTCAAATTTCAGCCAAAAAAGAAGAGAATGCATGGCTATTTTATGTTTTGTTTATTTAATTCATATTAATATATCATTTACCATTTTGTCCATTAATTAAACATTATAAAATCATCAATTATAAGCCCAATACTGTCCATGTTATTATTCAATGGTCAAATTTTAACATAAGGACCCTACATTATAAAAGCCATAGCAATTTAACACTTTAACAAATAGCTAGCCAATTTTACATTTTACGCGATTAAGTCCTTTTATTAAATCGAACACTCAAATGATAAAATTAAATCACGAAAATTTCAAATATATAAATTAACATGCTGTAGAAACAAAAAATAATATTAAAATATTTTTTGACTCAGATTTGTGGTCCCAAAACTACTGTTTCGAATAGGGTCTAAATCGGGATGTTACAGTTTCCTTTCCAATTCATGCCTGTTGAACCGAATAAAATGTTGTTGGATACCCATGATAGCTCACAGAAAGTGTGCTAAATCATAACCATAATCCATCAATTGATGTATATATATGCTCACACGAGCTATGAATAAGTGTGCTCACACGAGTTGTGGGTTGGAATGTAAGCTACACGATGCTGCTAACATGAGTTGTGAAGTATCCACAACACATGCCAGACCTCAGCCATCGATAGGACATTCAAGATCAGCACCCAAAACATATAAACCCTAATGATATGTCATTTGTATCCTACAAATTCCTAAGGTTTAAACAGGGCTTGGTAGTCGTCGTACGTCGTTGAATTTCTATCGTTTCATGACATAATAAATTGCATAATAACATCTATATATTAATTCATGTACAATAGGATAGCACATTAAACAATCAATTTAACTCACATTTAAGTGTTTATAGTTCATACGAACTTACCTGGCTAAATTGCAGAAATGTCAAAGTATAGGGGCATTTTGATAATTTTTCATTCTCCTCGATTTTCCACCCGATCTTGATCTAAATTAATAATTTCATTCAATATATAGTAAAACAATGTATTTTATGCAATTTAGCCACTTTTTGACATTTTTACAAAATTACCCCTAAAGTTTTACTTTTATTCAATTTAGTCCCTGAGCCTAAAACATGCAAATTAACCATTTTTTTTCAAATTTAAGCTTTTTTGAATGTTCAGGGCACCCAAAACAGCTCATATTTGTATTAATTTCACATAAAATCCTTGTACTTTTACTATTTTAATAATTTAGTCCCTAATCGATAAATTCATCAAAAATCACTTAACAAAATACTTTTAATTATCAATAAACATTTAAAGTTCATCATTTAACATAAAGAATCACAAGATTCATCAATGGCAACATTCAAAATCTTTAACATTTTCAAAATCGAAGATACGGGCTAGCTAGACCTAGTTGCAATGATCTCAAAAACATTAAAATTATTAGAAATGGGTAGCAACATGCAAGGAAACATGGTTGGCTGAACTTCAAGCTCTCCCATGGTGGTTCGGTGATGAACAAAACCAAATAGGGAAGAAAACTATTATGTTTTCTTATTTTATTAACCTTTATTTTATTTTTATCATTTAATAATAATATAATAACATATAAAACACATAAAATTAAAAGAAAATGAAGCTTTAACCATCCACCAATTAAAGAATGGGTAACTTTCCTATTAAGAGCACCCAATTACAAATCTTTAATCAATTTAACACCTTTAAACTAATAGCGATTAACTTTTTCCACTTTTACGATTTAGTCCTTTTTAATTAATTAACTATCGAAACATTAAAATTTTTCAACAAAACTTTAATACTACCTTAATACACTTTGTAAATATTTATAGAAATATTTACGGCTCAGTTTATAAAAATGAGGTCCCGATACCTTATTTTCTAAAACCACTTGACCTAAGGGTCAAACCACTTAAACTTAATAACTCGCTTATATAACATAAATTATCAAATCAAAAACTTTTTTAAAACCATATTTGACTCGTAAATATTAAATAATAATATTTACGAACTTTCTCGTCGGATTTGGTGGCCCTAAAACCACTGTTTCCAACACCACTGGAAAATAGGTTGTTACAATTATGCCTCGGATAATCTATCTACTGTTTGCCATTCCAGAAAGTAAGTTGTGTTTTGGCGAATTGTATTCATGTGTAATTTTTCCAAGTGTGATCTATGTTCGCTTGCATGCTTGCTATGGATGAAATGTGTTAGCAAGTATGTTAGTAAGTTAGATACCAAGTTAAGTGTGTTTGATGCCTTACCTAAGCTAGTGTCTCGTGTACATTTAGAGTGAGCAAGAAAACCTCTCCATAGAGTGAATGCAAACTGTGTGAATGAAGCTACCAACACCTCTAAAGATAACTAGGCTTCGGCTACGGAAGAGCAACCTCATAGGGAAAATATCTTGGTAAATGGCATAGAGCTATTAGAGCAAGCCATGATAGGGGCTTTTTAGCGAGTTGTTAGTGCCAACAATGTACTTGTGAACTGTGGATTGCCATTGGAGCATTTGCGAGGAGAAGCTGGGATGCACTGCATCCTTATTCATCGGTAAAGCCCATCGTTGGTGGAACATTATGAAGCAAGGAACTACTGCGAACCAAGTGACATGGGAGTTCTTTTAGGGAATTTGAAGAAGAAATTCATGGGTGAGCAATATTTGGAAGCTCGCAAGCATGAATTCATCAACCTTGTGCAAGGTAAGTTCTCTGCGGTTGAGTTTAAGGCAGGATTTATGCGACTGAGCCAGTGCACATCAGATATGGTCTCATAAGAAAATGATCGTCGTCAGAGGTTTCATTTTGGTCTACATTATGATATTCAACTCTATCTGGTGACTCACAATACTGTGAACTTTGACAAGTTAGTTGACAAAGCCAAAGCTGTTGAGGATATTAAGGCTCTACTATTGCGTCTGAATATGATATGAGGATTGTGCAAGTATACATGTTGGATCAAGTAATAAAGTGATAAGTAAGATTGTCTCCATAGGGATCGGATTAGGTATAAAAGTGATCAAGTTATTATAATGAATTATGATTACTGCTATGGCAAACAAAGATAAGTATGCAGTGGTAATTTAGAGAGATAATAATGTGTGCTAAATGTGTACTGCCTAATACTGGAAAATACTCAGGCAAAGCCAGAGTAAAAATGCAATGACAATTATGAGAATAACTACGAGTATAATATGTAACGAACATGTAAACAGCTAAATATGTTATGGGGAGATGCTATGACAAAGGATAGAGGATATACAATGTTGATTTGGAAGGTTGGGATTACTAAGAATCTACCTTCCTATCCATACTGCCTTAGGAAAATCATACCCAATCTCCTACTCAGAAGAGTTCTAAAGTGGTTTGCTTCTCTCAAGAGCAAAACCTCAAGTTACCTTGCCTCAAGCGATATATGTTTATATGCTTTTAGTGTGGTATCCTACAAAGTTTTGTCTTATTTCTATATGAACACTGCTCTATGTTCAGAGTCTACTACAACGATCGAGTACTTGCTCATATCATTCAATTTCAGTCCAACTAATCCAACTGTAACAGCCCGTTTCAGTGAAATCGAAATAGTGGTTTCAGGACCACAAATCTGAGTTAAAAAGAAAGTTTATTTTAATATTATTGCATGGTCCGTATTATGATAGAATGCTATATGTAAATTCTGATAAGAAAATTTTATCGATTATGTGTTTAATTAGGGAAAGGACCAAATTGCATAAAATGAAAAAGTTGTGTTCTAGTAGCTATAAGTATCAAATAGCTATGGAATTTAAAAATTGAGGTCCTTATATGGTAATTAGACCATTAAATAAAAGTTAGTAGATATTTTTGGTGAATCATCTATGGAAAAATTAGAAAAGAACAATGACTAAATTGGAAACTAAAATAATTAAAAGATGATAATAGAAAAATATCATCATTTTATATCATCTTCCCCAAATTAAGAAATGGAAACCCTAGGAAAGAGAAAGGTGTTCAAGCAAGCTTTCTTAGCTTAATTGGGCAAGTATTGTTGTCCCGTTTTTAGTAATTTTTATATTTTTGAGATCGGGATAGCCTAACCTATCTATTTTGGGGATTAATTTGAAAAGTTATCAAAGTAACAAAGTTTTTCCATGGATGTAAATGCTGAAAATTTGAACTTTATGGTAGAAGATGAAAGGTTGTTTTACAAAGTGAATTTTGATGAAACTATAATTTAGGGATTATTGTAAAGATGTAAAAGCTATGGAAAAATTCTAATTTTTTTTGAAATACATGTGCTGTAAATGTTATATGAAAATATTGGTTGGGCTTGGAATAAGGATTAAATTGCATGAAATTCATTTTCTGAGCCTAGGGGCGAAATTTTCATTTATGAAAAGTATAGGGGAAAAATGGTAATTTTTCCTAGGGTGTGAATTGAATGTAAATGAGTATGGAATGGATTAAATTGATGTTAAATTCATTTATATATATCCGAAAAGATCAAATACGAAATTGGATCGAGGAAAACAAAAAAGTAACGGTTAGTAGACTTTTATACACGAATAAGTGTCGAGGTAAGTTTGTGTAACTTAATTATGTATATTTATATGTTTGAATTGAATATTGTACTTATGAGAATTGTATAAATGATTAATGTATGAAAATAATCACATGTTCTAAATTTCTCGATAAATAATAAATTTCGTTTGAATAATGAAATGCGATGGATACAATATTTTCCCGTACTGATTATAGTCTTGCATATGTTGCGGACATTATAGCTCAAACAATAAACCTATTAAAAGCCTTATCGAGCATCCTGTTATATAGTTCCTGCGAGCATCTTGGTCGGCAGTGATTCTGCATGTCTTGCACGCTACCCTAGCTATTTGTAAGCGCCCTGTTACATGATTCGATCGGTTGTGATCTAGCATTTAATGCGGACACAAAGCAGCTCTACATGAGCATCCTGATATAGGCTCTTATGAGCTTCCTGACATGGCTAGCTTGAACTACCTATTACCTTGTCCGGTGCTTCCTGATAAAAACTCTTCGGAGTTACCTGTTAAGCTCTATGAGCTTCTTGATTAAAACACTTATGAGTTTCCTGTTTAGCCCAGATAAGCATCCTGTTACATTGCTCATTTAACATCCTGATATATGGCTCGAGAACGTGCTCCCTAATTATGTGCCCTATCGAGTACCTCTGAACATGAATTGATGGATCGCTGATTTGTATACCTCGTGTATTCTTCTTGAGTATCCATCTAAAATTCAATGATTCAATGGATAAAATTCCTGACATGAGAAAGTTTCGAGATTGAAAGAATCATGTCTTGAATACTTCTGAAATACCTGAAAGTTTATAGCATGATGAGCTCATCCATGTTTATTTGATGTACATGTGAATTATGTGACTAACTTGCTTAATTGAGTATATGTGATTAGACAAATTGCCAAATTGTTTTTAAAGCATATTATTGAATGCTTATTTTAATGAATGTTATTAGTAAGTTTAATTCCTGTTATACAAACTTACTAAGCATTAAATGCTTACTAGGTTTTCTTTTCTTTGTTTTATAGTGCTCAAAAGCTTGCAAAGGTTGGAGATCGGTCGGAATATCATCACACTATCCACCAGTTCGTTTTGATATAATTAGTAAACTTATTTTGGTATAATGGCATGTATAGGTTAACATGGCCAATTGTTGGCTTATAAATGGTTATTTGTAATCTAGCCACTGGAATGGCTAGAGATGGTTTGATTTGGTATATTTATAAGGTTACATCATGGTAATTACATATGTGTTTAGTATGGTTTGATTGAGTTATGTTAAACAAGTATGTCTATAAAAGGTAAGATTATAAACATGAATGCATGTGAAGATATATCATATTAGATGTGAGTGTTGGCTTGATTATAATGCTTGAATTGGTTGGTATATGGTTTCAAGTATTAGTGTAGGTTGTTGGCAAGTTATGGGTGAGAAATAAAGCTAAGAAATGGATTTATTTTGTCCACACGGGTAGACACACGGGCGTGTGTCTTTACTGTGTGTGACACACGACCTGGCACATGGGCGTGTGGTTTGGCGGTGTGTCCCCTGCATCTTAAAATTGAGAAACAAAATTCTCAGAATTGGGCACACGGGCAGAGACATTGGCGTGTGTCTTAGCTGTGTGTGATACATGGCCTAGAACATGGGTGTGTGTCTTGGCCGTGTGAACCTTGCATCTAATTTTCAAAAATTAAATTGACCACATGGCCTAGCACACGGACGTGTCGCTGGCCGTGTAACTTAAGTCAGAGAGTTACACAGGTATAGACACGGGTTGGGACACGGCTATATGCCTCCCATCGAATGTCCACACGACCCGAAACATGGGCATGTCACTTGGCTGTGTGAGCTACGCGACCTATTGGCACGTGCGTGTGACCCTTGTATATTAGAAATTTTTTAAAATTTTGCAAAAAATTCTCTAAGATTCTGATTTAGTCCATACTTGTTTCTAAAGCTTAAATTGGGTCTCGAGGGTCCATTTAAGGGACGATATGATTAGTTTTGGATATGAACAGTAAATGACATGAATTATCTATTATTGTTCTGTAAACTCTAATAATACTCTGAAACCCTATTTCGACAACGGATACTAGTTTGGGGTGTTACATTTATTGGTATCAGAGCTACGGTTTAGTCGATTCTCTGACTAACGTAGCAAGTACGAGTTTAGCTATACATGCCATTATATAATTTATGATAGTGTGATATCTCCTTACCATTTTTAAATTTGTTTTTTCATACAGTAATGTCATCCAACCAAGTTGGAGCTGAATTTGAGGAAGTTGAGAGCATTGCTCAAGCTTCTGTTCAACGAGTGGTATCTAGTAGTAGTAGAAGGCCTATATTTGAGGGCCGAGGTGAGGAGGGAAAAGAAGCCTTCTTTCAAATGATGAATGAGTGGTTCACTGAATACTTGAGAACAAATCCTACTATACAACAACCTTCCCTACCTACTCCTCAACCGATTCCTGAGATGCCATAGGGTGCTAAACCTGTTAGAATCGATAAGCCTTCTGTAGATAAAATCCAAAAATATGTGGTAGATGAATTTAGGGCTACTGCCAAAGATGATCCTAAAAGGGCTGAGTTTTGGTTGGAAAATACCATTAGGGTTTTAGATGAGTTATCATGTACATCAACTGAATGCTTGAAATGTTAGTATCTTTATAGAAAGACATAGCTTATTAGTGGTGGAATGCTATAAGTTTTGTTGTACCGAAAGAAAATGTTACATGTCAATTCTTCCATATAGAATTTAGAAAGAAGTACATTAGTCAGAGATTTCTGGATCAGAAAATGAAAGAATTTTTAGAGCTCAAACAGAGACGTATGACAGTATCTGAATATGAACGAGAATTCGCTAGATTGAGCAAGTATGCCAGAGAATGGGTTCCGACTGAGGCTGATATTTGTAAACGTTTTGAAGAGGGCTTAAATGAAGATATCAAGCTGTTGATTGAAATTCTTGAATTGAGAAAATTTGTAGTACTGGCTGATCGGGCACACAAAGCTAAGGAATTAAGCAAAGAGAAGAGACAAGCAGATAAAGAAGCCCAGATTGCTGGTAAAACATTTATGGGCAAGTCACAATCATCTGCTTCAAAGAAATCAATGAAGTACTATGATCATTTTACAACATCTATGGGGTATTCTAGAAAAGAACAAGGTTCTCAACGCATTAACTCGAGATCTTCATCTCCATCTATAACATGTGTGGGATGAGTTGGCAATTCCAAACCGAGATGTAAACATTATAATAAATTCTATTTTAGGGAGTGTTGTATGAGAAGTGGAGCCTGCTATATATGTGGTTCTTTTGATCATTTTCTTAAATATTGTCTAGAAAGGATTGAAAAAGATGCTGATCAGACTTCGAACCTGAGTAATCCCGCCCTGAGAGGCAGACCACCCCGTCACCCCGGCAATGTCAGTGGTAGACGAGGTGCTACAAAAGACTCAATAGTTAAATCTAAAGCACGAGCACCGACAAGGACATATGCTATTCATGCTAGAGAGGATGTTTCTACACCAGACGTCATTACTGGTACATTTTCTCTTCTTCATACTGATATTACTGCTTTAATTAATCTTGGTTCAACACATTCATACATATGTACAAATTTAGTGTGTAACAACCTATTTTTAGTCAAATCAGAACAGTGGTTTTGGGACCACAAATTTGAGGTCAAAATAATTATTTTATTATTATTTTAATGTCTACGATATGACAGTATGATTGTGTGAAAATTGCATTAAGAAATTTTATTGTTTGAATGCTCAATTTGATAAAAAAGGACTAAATCGCGTAAAGTGTAATGGATACAAAAGTGTCTAAATCAAAGATTGAATCAGTGCTAGTAGTCGTGAGTATCTAGATGTGTTTCTAGAAGAGTTACTGGGGTTACCATCGCTCAAAGTGGTTGAGTTTGCTATTGAATTATTACCGGGAACATTACCGGTATTGATAGCTTTGTACATAATAGCTCTAACAGAATTGAAAGAGTTGAAATCTCAGTTGCAAGAATTAACAGATAGAGGTTTTGTACGACCTAGTTTTTTGCCCTGGGGTGCACCAGTGTTGTTTGTAAAGAAGAAAGATGGATCGATGAGATTGTGTATTGACTATCGTAAGTTCAACAAGGTTACGATTAAGAATAAGTATCCTCTGCTGAGAATTGATGATTTGTTTGATCAGTTGAAAGGAGAAACAGTGTTCTCGAAGATTGTTTTGAGATTTGGCTATTATCAGTTACGAGTTAAAGATTCAAATGTGCAAAAAACTACGTTCAGAACAAGGTACGGACATTATGAATTTCTTGTTATGCCTTTCGGATTAACTAATGCTCCTGTAGTTTTTATGGATTTGATGAATTGAATCTTTAGACCATATTTAGATAGATTTATTGTTGTATTTATTGGCGATATTCTAATTTATTCCCAGGATGAATCTGAGCATGCTGAACATTTGAGAATTGTGCTACAAACATTGGGAGACAAGCAACTGTTCGCTAAATTTCTAGGGCATATTATTTCAGCAGAAGGCATCAGAATTGATCAGAGTAAAATTTCAACAGTTGTTGACTAGAAACCACCAAGAAACGTGTGTGAAGTTAGAAGCTTTCTGAGATTAGTTGGCTTTTATCAGCGTTTTGTTAAAGGATTATCGATGATTACTACACCGATGACTAGATTGCTAAAGAAAGATGTGAAATTTGAGTGGTCCGAGAAATGTTAACAAAGTTTTGAACAGTTGAAAGCATTTTTAACTGAAGCACCAGTTTTGATTCAACTTGAGTCAGGTAAAGAGTTCGTGATTTTTAGTGACGCGTCATTGAACAGTTTGGATTATGTTTTGATGCAAGAGGGTAAAATAATAGCTTATACCTCCAGACAATTGAAACCACATGAAAAGAATTATCCGACGCACGATTTAGAATTGGTCGCTATTATTTTTGCATTAAAAATTTGGTGACATCATTTTTACGGTGAAAAGTGTCATATCTTTATCAACTACAAGAGCTTGAAGTATATAATGACTTAGAAAGATCTGAATTTACAACGATGAAGATGGCTCAAGTTGATGAAAGATTATGAGTTAGTGATAGATTATCATCTGGGAAAAGTGAATGTAGTCGCGAATGCTCTGAGTAGAAAATCTTTATTTGCTTTGCCAGCAATGAATACGTAAATAACTTTGTCTACTGATGGTTCAATTTTGGATAAATTAAAAGCTAAATCGTTATTTCTTTAGCAAAGTTTTGAAGCTCAGAACTGTGATAATGAATTGCAAGCTAAAAGAGTGCAATATGAGTCGACTACTGATTCAGATTATCAGATTGAATCCAATGGTTGTTTGATGTTCCGAGATAGAATATGTGTATCAAGGAATTTTTAGTTTATTCAGAAAATTTTATACGAAGCATACAGTGGTTGTTTATCTATTCACCTAGGGAGTACTAAAATGTATAATGATTTGAAACAATTGTATTGGTGGTCGAGCATAAAACGAGACATTTCAGAGTTTGTGTCGAAATGCTTAATTTTTTCAACAAGTTAAAGCTGAACATCAAGTGCCTTCGGGATTACTACAGCTAGTGATGATACCAGAGTGAAAATGGGATAGAATTATGATGGATTTTGTATCGGGATTACTGCTGTCTCTGAAAAAGAAAGATACTATTTGGGTTATCGTTGATCGACTAATGAAATCAGCACATTTCATTCCGATACGTACAGACTTTTCGCTCAATAGATTAGCTAAATTGTACATCTCCAAGATCATTAGATTGCAAGGGGTGCTAGTTTTTATTATTTCAGGTAGAGATCTGAGGTTTACATCACAATTTTGGAAGAAATTGCAATAAGATTTGGGTACACGGTTGCAGTTTAGTACTCATTTTATCCGCAAACAAACGGTTAGTCTAAGAGAGTAATTCAAATTCTTGAAGATATGCTTCGTTGCTGTGTTTTAGAGTTTGAAGGCAATTGGGAGAAATCCTTACTATTGGTTGAATTCGCATATAACAACAATTTTCAATCCAGCATATAGATGGCACTGTATGAAGCATTTTATGGTCATAAATGCCGAACTCCGTTGTATTGGACTGAGCTTAGTGAGAAAAAGATTCACGGGGTTGATTTGATTAGAAAAACTGAAGGTAAAGTAAAAGTAATTCGCGACAGTTTGAAAGCAGCTTCAGATCGACAGATTTTATACGTGGATTTGAAACGTAAAGATATTGAATTTCAAGTCGGCGACAAAATATTTTTGAAAGTATCTTCGTGGAACAAGATTCATCGATTTGGTCACAAAGGCAAGTTGTGTCTGCAATTTATCGGGCCGTATGAAATTATCGAAAGAATAAGGCCAGTGGCATATTGGCTAGCTATACAGTCAGAATTAGAAAAGATCCACAATGTGTTTCATGTTTCAATGTTGCATTCATATAGATCAGATCCGTCACATATAATTTCTCCGACAGAGATTGAAAAGTTAACCTGATATGACGTATAACGAAGAACCAATCAGAATTCTGGCTCGAGAGATTAAAGAGTTGAGAAATAAAAGCATAGTTTTAGTGAAAGTTCTATGGTAACGTCATGGTATTGAAGAAGCCACGTGGTAACTCGAGAAAGCTATGAGAAAACAGTACCCTAACCTCTTTTCTGGTAAGATTTTCGGGGATGAAAATTCTTAAGGGGGGAGAGTTGTAACAGCCCGTTTTTAGTCAAATCAAAATAGTGATTTTGGGACCACAAATCTGAGGTCAAAATAATTATTTTATTATTATTTTAATGTCTACGGTATGATAGTATGATTTGTGAAAATTTCATTAAGAGATTTTATTGTTTGAATGCTCAATTTGATAAAAAGGACTAAATCGCGTAAAGTGTAAAACTTGTGTTCTATTAGCTAAAGGTGTTTAATAGCTAAAGAAATTTAAAGTGGAGGTCCTTGTGTGGTAATTAACCCATTAATTAGTTAGTGGAAGATGTTGGTTTGGTATTTTTGAAATTTGGTTGATTTTAAAAGGTTAATTTTGGAAATTTGTAATTAAAGCATAAAATAAATAAAACCAATTAAAAGTCATCATCTTTAATGTTCTTCAACCGATTTTTAGGGCTTGAGAAGCCATTTTAAGCTTTCAAATTTTGGTAATTTTATTTCCTTCAATTATGTATGTATTTATAATCTGTTTTGATGATTTCTATGTTTTTGAGATCGTTGCAACTTAAACTAGCTAGCCCAGGGACTAATTTGCAAAATTTTTAAAGTTTTAGGGTTTTTACATTGATTAATCTATGTGTATTTTGATGTTTGATGATAGACAATGTATGCTTATTGTTAGATAAACAACACTTGTAAAGTGATTTTTGACAAAATTGTCATTTAAGGATTTAATTGAGAAATGTGGAAATTTTATGGTTAAATTTGGAAATAAATGAAAAATATGAGATACGATGGTAATAATAGAAGTCTGGCTAGCATGGGTAGGGACCAAATTGCATGAATTTGTATTTTTATGAGATAAGGACTAAATTGTAAAAATGTTGAAATATTAGGGGCAAAAGTATAAAGTTGCCTTAATGTGTATTTTGGACTAAATTGAATAGAATGAAAATTAGATAAGTTAATTTTGATTACATTTAGATCAAGAAAAGTGAAATTCGAATTTAGATCGGGGGAAAAACAAGGTTTCAAACTAGTCGATCCGTTTCGTCATTTTAGCAATCGAGGTAAGTTCGTATGTAATAAACATTGTTATATTTGTGTTTCAAATGCTTTGATATTGCATAAATTGTCAATACGACCTTACGAGCATATTCGACGACGATTCGGCAAATGTGAAATCCCGGTTGAACCTTAGGAATAGATTTAGTCATCTTGGTATATGTTGATATGGATTTAGCCATTTGAATTGGCTTGTGGATGTTAAGTGGTTAGTTATGTATATATAGTCAAGTGATTTGGCTTATTTTAGTTAATTTATTTGTATATATTTATATATGTGTGTGTGTAAATGGCTTTGTTATGCATATGATAAATGCTATATAAATGCTTGTGATGAAAGGTAGTTTGTGAATTGGTAAATTGTGTATCATATGTTTGATAAATTGAGATTGGTATGTATGTGATTTTAGGTAAGATGATGCTTAAATGAATGTGGTCTTATTGATGATTTGAGATTATGAGTTTTGGTATGAAATTGAATGACATATTGTGATATTTGTGTGCCTTGTATTTTTGGGTATTAAAATGGTATGATTTAGGCTATGTTGAGGTTGGTTTGAATGCCTATTTAAGCCTTGTGTTGTGCCATTTGGTTTGGTGTAGGTATATACAAATTTGGGTGGCAAGATGGCTTGGTAAATAGCCTATTTTTGTCCACGCAAGCAGAGACACGGGCATGTGTCTCAGCCGTGTATGACACACAGTCAGGTTACACTGCCATGTGTCCCCTAGTGTTGATTTAAAAATCAAGTCAGTATGCTTCACACGGCCTAGCACACGGGTGTGTGACTTGGTCATATGGCATAAGTCAGTATACGCTATAGGTTTAGCAAGGCCTAGCAGGCGGCCTAGCACACGGGCGTGTGTGGCCATTTTGAAGGACACACGAGCTGGTCACATGGGTATGTGGATGGCCGTGTGACCCAAGTCAGAGAGTTACACGGGGTCAGACACGGGCTGGGACACGGCCATGTGATCCCATTTCAAATGTCCACACGGCCTGTGACACGGACGTGTGTCCCTTGTATTTTGTAAAAATTTTTTAAGTTTTGTAAAATTTTCCTGAGTTATCAGTTTAGACCAAAACCACCCGAAATGCATGTTTAGGGCCTTATAGGCTCGTATTAGGGACAATGTGATTTTTTATGAATGATATTTGTATGGAAATGGAAAATGTTTGTGAAATGTATGTTTAATTGTATAATAAATTTGGTAATGCTCTGTAACCCAATTCTGGCGTTGAATACGGGTAAGGGGTGTTACATAATGTCTATTAAAAATTTACCTGTTGAGCTCCCTGAATTTGTGGTTAAAGTTTCAAACCCCTGGGCCAGTATGTTATGGTGGATAAAGTTTGTAAAAACTGTCAGTTGATGGTAAAGGGTTATTGCTTTTCAGTTGATCTAATGTTGTTGCCCTTTGATGAATTTGATGTGATTTTGGGAATGGATTGGCTAACCCAACATGATGCAGTGGTGAATTGTAAACAAAAATACATTGAGTTAAAGTGTCAAAATGGTGAATTACTTCACATTGAATCTAATAAATTGGATGGGCTATCTACTGTGATCTCAGCAATATCAATACAAAAATATATTAGAAAGGAATATGATGCTTGTAACACCCCTAACCCGTATCCGTCGCTGGAATAGGGTTAAGAGCATTATCAGAGTTTACAAAACAATTTCAGATAATTCATATCATTTACTATTCGTATCCAAAAATAATCATATCATCCCTTGAATGGACCCTCGAGGCCCAATTTAAGCTTTAGAAACAAGTCGAGACTAAATTAGAATCTCAAAAAAATTTTCGCAAAATTTCAAAATTTTTCTTATATACAAGGGTTACATGCCCATGTGAGGTCGCCATGTAGTTCACACGGCCAAGTGACATGCTCATGTCTCAGGCCGTGTGGGTATTCGTTGTGAGGCACACGACCATGTCCCAGCCTGTGTCCTTACCTGTGTAACTCTCTGAATTGTGCCACACGGTTTGCCACATGCCCGTATGCTAGGCCATGTGGTCAATTTAACTTTTACAAATTAGATCCATGTTTCATACGGCCAAGACACACGCTTGTGTTCTAGGCCGTGTATCACACATTGCTGAGACACACGCTCGTGTCTCTACCATTGTGCCCAATTATGAGTATTCTGTTCCTCAATTTTAAGATGTAGGGGACACACGACCAATCCACATGCCCATGTGCCAGGCCGTGTGTCACACATGGTCAAGACACACGCCCGTGTGTCTGCCCGTGTAGACAAAATAAAGACATTTCCTAGCTTTATTTCTCACCCAACTTTGCCAACAACCTATACCAATACTTGCAAACATATACCAGCTAATTTAAACATTATAGCCAGGCCAACTCTATCGTCTAGCATATTATATCGTCACATGCATTCATGTTTATAATCTTACCTTTTATAAACATACATGTTTAACATAACTCAATTAAACATACTAAACACATATGTATTTATCATGATTTAACCTTATAAATATACCAAATCAATCCATTACTAGCCATTCCAATGGCTAGATTACAAACAACCATTTACATACCAACATTGGCAAAGTTAGCCTATACATGCCATTTTACTATTTATACCAAGACGAGCTAGTAGATAGTGTGATGATGCTCTGACCGATCTCCAGCCTTTGCGAGCTTTCGAGCACTATAAAATAGAGAAAAGAAAACCTAGTAAGCATTTAATGCTTAGTAAGTTCGTATAATAAGAATTAAACTTACCAATCATATTCATTTAAAATAAGCATACAATAACATGCTTCCCAACATTTAGCAAATTTTCCTATTCACATACACTCAGATAAGCAAGTTAGTCACATAATTCACATGTTCATCAAATAAGCATGGATGAGCTCATCATGCTATAAACTTTCAGAAGCATTCGAGACATAATTCTTTTAATCTCATAATTTCTCATGTTAGGAGTATTATCCGTTGAATTATTGAAATATTGATGGATTCTCAGGTAGTACACACAAGATGTACAAAACTGTAAATCGTCAACTCAAAATCAGGGGTACCCATTAGGGGACTTAATTAGGGAGCACTCTCGAGTCAGATATCAGGATGCTCAGATGAGCCATGTAACAGGACACTTATCTGGGCTAAATAGGAAACTGATAAGAGTTTTAATCAGGGATCTCATAGAGCTTATCAGGTAACTCCAAAAAGTTATTATCAGGAAGCACCGGACAAGGTAACAGGGAGTTCAAGTGAGCCATGCCAGGAAGCTCATAAGAGCCTATATCAGGACATTCACGTAGATCTGCGTTTGTGTCCGCAATATATGCTGGATCACAACTGAACGAATCATGTAATAGGACGCGGTAGTGTGCAACACATGCAAAATCACTACCGATCAGGATGCTCACAGGAACTATATAACAGGATGCTCGAGAGGGCTGAAACAGGATTGCTCGTCCGAGCTATATTCTGTCCACAACATATGTAGGACCATATTCAATATGGGAAATCACATATATCTATCAAAATTCATCATTCAAACAGAACTTAACTCTATTAAAATTCGTTATTCAAACATAACTTAATATTTTAAGAACAGGATCAGACTTATGATTATTTCATATATTTATAACATGTATACAATTCATATAATAACATACCATATTCAATTCAAACATAAAATTAAACACAATTTAGTTACACGAACTTCCTTGATATTCGTTTGTATAAGAAAATCTACTAATCCCACACTTTTTGTTTTCCTTGATCCAATTTTGTGTTTGGTTTTTCGGATCTAATTATGCCAAGAAAGCTTAATTTCTCTTTCCTAGGGTTTCCATGTATATTTTGGGGAAGAAGATGATATAAAATGATATTATTTCTTTTTAATTCATTTATCATCTTTTAATTATTTTAGTTTCCAATTTAGTCCCTGCTTTTTTCTAATTTTCCATGGATGAATCACCAAAAATATCTACTAAATTTTCTTTAATGGTCTAATTACCATATAATGACCTCTTATTTTGAATTCCATAGCTAGTTGATCCTTTTAGTTACTAGAACTCAACTTTTACATTTTATGCAATTTGGTGCTTTCCATAATTAAACACATAATCGGTAAAATTTTCTTATCAGAATTTTCAGATAAAATTCCTATCATAATACGGGCCATGCAATAATATTAAAATAAATTTTCTTTCTAGCTCAAATTTGTGGTCCCGAAACCACTGTTCTGATTTCACTAAAAATGGGTTGTTACAATGCTTATCTTGCATATGTGTTGGATGCTAAAGTATTCGAGTAGAAGATTCAGTCAATATCGGTTGTTTGTGAATTTTTTGATGTGTTTCTGGAGGAATTACCAGGATTACCACATGTTAGAGAGGTGGAGTTCTCTATAGATCTTGTTTCGGGGACAACACCGATATCCATAGCACCTTACAGAATGGCTCCTACTGAGTTGAAAGAGTTGAAGGCACAGCTGCAAGAATTGACTGACAGAGGATTTGCTCGACCAGTTTCTCACCTTGGGGTACACCGGTTCTGTTTGTAAAGAAGAAAGATGGATCATTGAGATTGTGTATTGTAACATCCCAAATTAGGGCCTAGTCAGAACAGTGGTTTTGAGACCACAAATTTGAAGTATAAATAATTATTTTATGATTATTAGGAGGTCTATGATATGATTGCATACTTGTGTGAAAATTTCATGAATAAATTTCATTGATAAAGTGTCCAATTTGACATTTAGGACTAAATTGCAAAAGTTGCAAAATGTGAGTTCTAGAAGCCTTAAGCATGAAATTTCCATGGATTATTAATTAGAGGACCTTAAATTAAAATTTCCAAATTTCTATTTTTATGGACAAAAATGGGCATGAATAGGAAAAATTTGAAAGAAAGGCCTTAAGGGCATTTTTGTTATTTGGTTAATAAAAGAATAAAAAGGGAAAAATAAGTCAAAATTGTATCCATCTTCCCCCACCTTGGTCGAAAATATCAAGGGTTCCATAGCTAGGTTTCTTCAACTTTCAAGCTTAATAATCAAGAAAAATAGAGTCCGGACCTAAACTGAAGAAAGAGCAAGGTTGTGGACTAAATCGAATAGTTGCCATATTTTGAGTACCGAGGTAATTTCGTGTGTAAATAATGCAACATTATATTATTATGTTTTTAATTCTTTAATATTGTATGAATTATGTAATTGTCTTTGTGGATTTAATTAATGAAGACTCAATGATGATTCGATGAGTTCAATACCTCAAAATCCCGATTGAACCTTAGGAATAGTTAGGATACAAATGTCATGACATTAGGGTTATGTGTGATCCCATGTAAGACTATGTTTGGGACATGGCGTTGGCATCGTTATGAGATCCCATGTAAGACCATGTCTGGGACATGGCATTGGCATCGACATGTGATCCCATGTAAGACCATATCTGGTATATGGCATTGGCATCGATATGAGACATCGTGTAAGACTATATGTAACATCCCGAATTAGGGCCTAGTTGAAACAGTAGTTTTAAGACCCCAAATTTGAAGTAGAAAAAAAAATTTATGATTATTATAAGGTTTATGATATGTTTAAATGCTTGTGTGAAAATTTCATGAAGAAATTTTATGTGAAAAGTGTCCAATTTGACTTTAGGGACTAAATTGAATAAATTGCAAAATATGAGTTCTAGAAGTTTTTAGTATGAAATTGATTTGGATTTTTAATTAGAGGGTCTTAAATAGAAATTTGACCAAGCTCTAAAATTTTGGACAAAAATGGGCTTGGATGGATAAAATTTCAAAGAAAGGCTAAAAGGGCATTTTGGTCATTTGGCCATTAAATGGACTAAAAGACAAAATAAAAGCCAAATTTCTTGTCCAACTTCAACCTCTTGGCCAAAACTTGCATGGAGAAACCATGGCTAGGGTTTTTCAAGCTTCCAAGCTCGATTGTAAGTCCGTTCTAGCCCCCTTTTAATGATTTTTACGTTTTTGCAATCCCCGTAACAATATCTATCTATTTCTACCATTATTTTGAGCTAGGGTTTATGTTTAAAAATTTACCCATGAATCATATGCATGTGTTTTGATGTTTAATGGTAGAATATGAAGGCTTGGTGTGTAATAAATGACTTTTACTAAGTAGTTTTTGTTGAAAACTCTAAAAAGGACCGGTTTGTAAAAGTTACAAAATTTGTAATAAAAGTGTGATTGAGTGGAAATTAGGGGCTTCTATAGTTATGAAAATTGTTCGGCTAGGCTTGAAATGCAAGGAAATTGAATAAAAATCATTTTACGAGCATTGGGGAAAAGTGCAAATATGTAAAAATTTAGGGGTCAAAATGCAAATTAGTAAAAATATGATTTTTGGACCCATATGAATAATGTGACTAATTATTAGGCTAAATGTGATATTATAGATCAAGGAAAACAAGATTCGGGCTTGGAACGAGGTTGAACAAGGTTAAGCACAAACTCGAAATAAATAGTCGTACTCGAAACTGAGGTAAGTTCATATGTCAATGATAATGCAATGATATTATCGTTCATACTTGAACTTAAATTGATGTATTAGCATTGTGTGATGGATATTTATTTAGTTGATATAAAGATTACATATTGTAACAAATGCCTAAATATAATTATATGCGATACCATGTTTATTTCATGGACTAATGTCTAAATAAACATGGAAATGTGTTGAATTGGATATACGTTGCATGATCAGCTATGCATAACGAGATACTTGATGAAAAGAGAAAAAGCCCCGGTTGAATAAAAAGGGAAATTCGATGGATAAACTATGGCTTACATGACTTGAGATCCTGCATGTGTTGCAGAAAAGGATTTAGCCTGGACGGGTAATCCATTGATCTCAATATAGAAAGGATCTAGCCCGGACGGGTGTTCCTTGAGTGATAGAGCCTCTCGAAGAATATGTGTGCATTAAGGATTTAGCCTGGACTGGTAATCCGATTAGGATCTGAATTTAGCCTAGAGTGGTAATTCAGATCTGAGCTCATTGAGAGTGCTTGTCGTTACAAGGGATTTAGCCTGGACTGGTAATCCTGACACCACTCCATGAGTTTATATTACAAGGGGATTTAGCCTGGATTAGTAATCCCGCAGTAAGATGTGAGGTTCGCAGGAGTACGTACTTGAGACGATCACTTGTATGACTTGACAGTAAATGGATTATCCATCAAGAGTTCTGAGAAGTTCAATGGGTATTGTAATGAATAATGCGATGAAAGTCCCGAGATGGGTGTGGTGTTAAAGGTAAAGTTAATTGATATGCTACGGATATGTACAGGTACGTACATTATCTCATAAGTGATGCCTTATTGATATGTGATAAACGATAAGTAAGCGAACTCATGCATATGTATGTGTGTATACATGATGAACAAGTGAAAAGATTTGAAAGATGAACCATCCTTATGCTTATGGTTATGAATTGTGTTACAATATCATGTTAACTTACATTGTGTGATTGAATATGGGACTTATGAAATAATGAGTCCATGATCAATGTGACAATAAAATTATGATAGCTATTGTGATTTTTGCACCGAAATAGTGTTGACCAGCAGCAGTAGCCCGACTTTGAAAAATCACCATCAATGGTGTAAGTCGAATTAGAGGCTGAATAATATATGAAATTAAAGCTTCATGAGTCTAGGTTCACATAAAGGAAACGGTGTAAGTAAAAGAATTTTGTATTATGAGATATTTGAATTCTTGTGAGACAGAGTAGGAGTGATTCTAGACTCCCTTGTCTTAACTTTGGAAAATCCCTAGAAATGGTACAAAAATAATTATGAGTTAAAATTCATATTAATGAATTCCTTAGTGAGCCTAGTTTCAAGAGAAAGAGACGGGAACATTATCCGTGTAATAGCCTGATTTAGACCCTAATCGAAACGGTGGTTTTGGGACCACGAATCCAAGTCAGAAAAATATTTTTAAATTATTTTTCGTGTTTATTTTTTGTGAATTTATATCTGTGAAATTTTCGTGATTTAATTTCGTCGTTTAGGTGTCCAATTAAATAAAAGGGCTTAATCGCGTAAATAGAAAATTGGGTAGTTTAATTTGTAAAGGGCTTATTTGTTAATGGCTTTCTAAATAGGATTATTTATGTTGAAAATAACCCATTAACACATTGTTTGGACGGTAAGAGACATATCCATTATGAGATTTTATTATTATTTCATTAAGGTTGAATATGTAAATTAAACTTTAAATTATAATAAGTTATAATATATCTCATAAAACATAAAAATAAACCATGTTCATCCATTTTTATTTTGACCAAAACTAAGAACAAAAGAAAAGAAAAAAGAGAAACCTAGGGTTCGGCCATTTCTAAGCTTAATCAAGGTACGTTTTTAGCTCAGTTTTTGATAATTTCTACGTTTTTGAGATCGATGCTTCGAGTACTACAAAACCCAAGCTTTAATTTTTGATTTTGATGAATATTTTGAGTTGTGCCATTGTTGATAGTTTCTGATTTTTGTTTTTTGATGATGAAAAATGGAAGATATGTTTTAGATTAACATATTTTGTGTTGGAGTTTTTGATGATTTTGAGTAATTAGGACTTAATTGCAAAAATAATAATTTGAGGGACTAAAATGTGAAATAAATTGAATATATGGACTTGTTTGAGAGTGGGTAAAATTTGGCCCAACATAAGTATTTGGAAATTTTGAGTATTTTGTGTTTTGTGTAATAGGGACTAAATTGTAAAAATTGTAAATGTCAGGGGTAAAATGGTAATTTACCCATTTATGTGTTTTTGGACTAAATTGAATGAAAATATGTTTGAATGAACTTAATTTGAATATGTTTAGATCAAGAACCAAAGAAATCAGATTTGGACCGGGGAAAAACGAAAGTTGTTGACTAGCTGCCGGATTCCATTTTGAATCGTCCGAGGTAAGTTTATAAGCAAATAGACGTGTTTATTGGTAATTTAATGTTACATTTATATGCTGCTATGAAATGTTAGAATTTAAATATACTATGGCCGAATATGATTAAATGTGGCTACTGCACTTCCGAGTTTGATTCGACCGAGATACGACGTCCGAAAGCCTTGTATGAACCTTATGAATAGCTAGGATACATATGTCATGACATAGGATTTCGATATATGTGTGCGAGTAAGTCCATGGAATCGATATGTGATTCTGATATGTGTTTACGAGTAAGACCCTGTCTGGGACAATGGCATCGATATGTGACTACATGTAAGACCATGTTTGGGACCTTGGCATTGTACGACTCATGTGATTATTCGAGTGTCCTATCCAATTCTGAATGGTTCATCGGGCAACGGTATAATGAGTTTGAATGCGTAAAACGAGCTATATGTCAGGTAAGAATTACTTGTTACCTACTTGAGAAAAGGTAAGTAAAAACCATGGTTATTTGTTACGAATCTTGTAAAGTGCAATTTAAGAAAACAAGTGTATATGATATGTGTATTTGGTTTAGTGAATGAGTAGTAAGTATGTTATGATTAGTTCTTAAATATATGTGTATAAATGATGAGATATATATATTCGGGTATATGGTTAACATATGTATATGGAATTATATTAAGACATGTGAGTTTTATATTTTTGTATGTGACTAGATATATATATATATATAATATTCGGTCTTGAAATTTAAATGATAATAAGTTGATTTTTGGCTTTATAAACATTTGGTCAAGGTGCCAATAAAAGTGGGAATAATTATATAAGTAGTATATGTACATGATATCACAATCGGATTCTTGAGCTTAGATAAATATGTATATATGTGTGTTTGATTATATAATGACATACTAACTTAAGAAGTCGTCATACACTTGGTTAATATGTTCTTGCAAGCATTTGACCAAGGTAGATTTGTGCATGAAAAAGTACTATTTATTTATTTCACTTGTAGGTTTGAAATTTAACTTAGTAATAAATACATAATTCAGTTACCTTGAAATGAGTTGTTAATATCTTGGGATTGTTTATTTGCTTATAACTTACTAAGCTTTGGTAGTGTGCTATGTTTACTTTGTTTTATAGATTTTGGATTCAAGTTACAAGCTTGGGGATCGTCAGGAAAGTCTATCACACTATCGGCCGCCTTCGATATTTAATAAAATGCATTTTTGAACTATGGAATGTACTGGCTAAAATATATTTTGGAAATGCTGAATGTTGGTTATGTAAGTCTAAAGCCATGCGAAAATGGCTTAATTCCTAAGTTTGGATTTAGATATGTTTTGATTATGACTTAATCCGTTCCGGTTATAATGTTGCATGTCACGATATGCATGGTATATATGTTAAATGTTATATGTTATGAAATGGTTGATGTAATGAACATGGTGCGTACACATTTGCATAGCATAGTTAATAGTTTCGATTAAGGTTTTGATATTGGTAAAACAGGTATGAATCGATATGAAATCTATTTCAATAACGAAATGGTATATATATTCGGTTATAAGTGGAATGGAACAAAAATGATTATGATTAACTTGTGATTCGGCATTGCTTATGCAAGTACTTATGCATATGATAATTTGACTTGGCATGTTTGACATATGACAGGTAATATTTATGTTTTGGATATATATGTATGTAGTTAATGTCTTATAATGATAAAAAAATAATAAAATAATCTTCTTTAGTTGATAAGTATATTTGTTCAGCTTGGTTGAATTATGAATTCATGCATGTTTTTTAGTGGGTTTTAAATGCTCAAATTCGATTGTGTTAGTCAGGTAATGTACTGAATAAGTAGTGATAAATTGGATATGTCATTTGGACTTATTAATTTATATTATTAAGGTTCAATAAATGTGATAAAAAAATAGGTAATTATAGTATGTATGTATTAGGTTGCGGTATATTAAATGCATGGAAGAGTGATCAAATGAATATTGACTTGTTCAATAATAAATTATGAAAACAACATGTATATTATGTGATATATAAATATTCAATTTGATAGTAAATGGAAGATGAATATAATATGATTTTCATTAAATGATTATATGTAGTAAATTTTTGGGAGTTCTATTTGAGCATGATTTATAGTATTCAAAAAAGTGTAATGAAGTCTGAGTATATGCACGTATTATAAGTTGAATAAAAAGTGTATTCAGTCATGTGGTAATAATATTTAAATTAATTATTGAAGATAATAAATGATTGTTATCTTTTAACAAAAAAAAATTATTATGCAAGTGTATGCTTGTGTTCGTTTAAATTTGTGTTTTGACTAGTAGTACCTCGTGACCCTAATCTGATGATGGATACCGGGTTATGGGTGTTATATTTTATTGGTATCAGAGTTACGATTTTGTCGGTATTAGGACTAACATAGCGCGTGTGAGTCTAGCTATACATGCCATAATATTATATTGCAATAGTGTGATGACTTCTGACATTTGTAATGTGTTTTCATATAGTAAATGGATCCCGACAAAGCTGTAGCTGATGATGTCGAGAGTGTAGAGCCTGCTCCCGCGCAAGGGATAGCGCAGGCTGATTCTCGACCGACTTCGAGTAATCAAGAAAGTGAGGCTAAACAAGCCTTCTATCAAATGATGAATGATTGGTTCGCTTAACATATTCGGACTAACCCGGCTGCACAACAACCTCCACCCCCGATTAATCCATCTTCCATGTCTGTTGTACCTCAAGTAAGTGATTCGTTGCGATTGAATAGACCACTTGTTGATAAAATCAGAAAACATGGAGCTGAAGAGTTTAAAGCCACTAATGATGACGACATTGAGCGGGCTGAGTTCTGGCTTGATGACACCATCCGTGTGTTTGATGAGTTGTCCTGTACTCCAGATGAATGTTTGAAATGTGCTATATCCTTGCTTCGAGACACAACATATCACTGGTGGAATACCCTGGTATCAGTAGTTCCGAGAGAGCAGGTGACCTGGGAATTCTTTCAGACTGAGTTTCGTAAGAAATATATCAGTTAGAGATGTATCGATCAGAAGCGTAAAGAATTTCTGGAGCTGAAACAGGGTCAGATGACAGTGATAGAGTATGAGTGAAAATTTGTGAGACTCAGTCGGTATGCCCGAGAGTGTGTTTCCACTGAAGCTATAATGTGTAAAAGATTTGAAGATGGGCTGAATGAAGACATTAAATTGTTAGTTGGCATACTTGAGATAAAAGAGTTCGTGGTACTTGTTGAGCAAGCCTGCAAAGCTGAAGAGCTCGGGAAAGAGAAAAAGAAAGCTGATTTTGAAGCTAGAGACTCACGTAAGAGGTCATTCAGTAAGTCAGTCCAGTCAACATCAAAGAAGTCCTGAGATGATTTCAGTCATTCTAGAGCCACTTTGGGTTACTCTAGACGGGATCAGAATAGACCACCTGCTAGCTCGAGAGCTACCTTAGTAGCTAGTATGGGTAATGTTAGATCTAATTAACCTGAGTGTGAGCATTGTGGTAAACGACATCCCGACAGTTGTAGATTGAATGATCGGGCTTGATCGGGCTTGTTTTAAATGTGGATCGACAGATCATTTCATTCGAGATTGCCCAAGGTTAGCTGAAGAGAATCCAGTGCAAAACATGAGGTCAGGTAGTATTGTGGCTCAGGGTAGACCACCGAGAAATGTGGGTAATGCGAGTGGCAGTCAGAGAGGAAATAAAAATATAGCAAACAGATTAGGGCTCATGCACTTGCTAGAGCCTATGCTATACGCGCATGAGAGGAGGCTTCATCCCCAAATGTCATTACTGGTACATTCACTCTTTATGATACTAATGTAATTGCATTGATTGATCTTGGTTCTACTCATTCTTATGTGTGTGAGACATTAGTATTCAGCAAGACTCTCCCTGTTGAGTCTACTGAGTTTGTGATTAGAGTGTCAAACCCCTTGGGCCGGTGTGTCATGGTTGATAAAGTCTGTAAGAATTGCCCTTTGATGGTTCGAGATCTGCGCTTTTTGGCTGATTTGATATTGCTGCCATTTGATGAGTTCTACATAATTCTAGGTATGGATTGGCTGACTTTACATGATGCTGTTGTGAACTGTAAAAGAAAGATCATTGATCTATGGAGCTAGAATGATGAAGTTATTCGGATTGAATCTAGTGATTTGTATGGTTTACCAGCAGTGATTTCTTCGATGCTAGCTTAGAAATATGTGAGAAAAGGGTGTGAAGCTTATTTTGCCTACATGCTCGACAGTAAAGCGGCTGAAAGAAACATTAATCAATACCTGTTGTGTATGAGTATTCGAATGTGTTTCCAGAAGAATTACCAGGTTTACCACTTATTCGGGAAGTAAAGTTTGGTATTGAGTTAATGCCTGGGACGACTCCGATATCTATATCTCCGTACAGAATGGCACCTACAGAATTAAAAGAATTGAAAGCTCAGTTGCAAGAATTGACAGATAGAGCTTTCGCACGACCGAGTTTCTCCCCGTGGGGTGCACCAGTATTGTTTGTGAAAAAGAAAGATGTAACGCCCTCATGCCCGAGACCATCGCCGGAGTTGAGCTTGAGGTGTTACTAAACTTAATCCATAAATATTTCCTGAAACTATACTCATATATATATCTAATAATTGTTTTCTATAATTTTTGGTTGGGCCAATTAGTGCAGTTTATTAGTTAAAGTCTTCCCTATTTCAGGGTTCAACTGCTCTGACTCTTGTGTATTACGAATCAGATATCTCCATGTAAAGAGTTTCAAATATTATGCCGTTTGTTTCTATTAAAACTAGACTCAACAAGAAGTCTGTACATATAAATTATCGCTTCTAAGTAGTTTTTTACAATTTATGATGAATTTTTAAATTTAGAACAGGGGATTCAGAGATCATTCTGACCCTATTCCATCTAAACTTAAATATCTCATAAAATATGACTCATTTACCTATTTTGTTTCTTCCAAATAAAAATAGATTCATTAATCTTAAATTCCATATTTTATTCATCATTTAATTATATCTCTACTATTTTTAGTGATTTTTCAAACTCACGTCACTGCTGCTGTGAGATTCTGTTTTATAGCAAATTTCACTTTACTATAGATTTTCAAGAGCTAAATAGCATTTTAAACATACATGACATCAAATATGATTTAGATTGGCCATTCCAATGGCTAATCATTTACAACCCCTTTTCTTACCAAACCATAACCATATCGTAAGATCATTTACACAAAGTAAGTATATTGCTATACATGCCACTCTCAAAATAAACAAGTCAATTTACCAATTTAAGTCTTCAGATAGTGTGAACGAGTCTTCGATCTATCCCGATTCTCAAGCCGACTTGTCAAAGCTACAATGAATAAAAAGGAGGGAGTAAGCATAAATGCTTAATAAGTTCACATGCAAATAATAAGTAACATGATCATGCAATCCAACATAAACATCATTAAGACACCCATAACATAAGAATACTTACTATCTTATCACAAGTTTGTCTCACCAATTTCTTAACCAAGGATTAAACTCATACCTGTCCATTTTCACTTCTGCAACACATTCATCATTGAATCACTTTCGTTTTAAGTATTCTCCATATTCTCTTAGAATTCTCCCGTTGAACACATCTGAATATAATTTCGGATACGTGGATAGTGTGCACGTAAGTGCTATACTCATAGCTAAACAAGCTCAGTAGCTTTGGAAATCTGTGTAGTCAAGCTACCATGTAACCCGCCAATAAACGAACTCAGACTCAACTCAACGAGCTCAGACGTTCGCATCCATAAATGAACTCGGACTCAACTCAACGAGCTCAGATGCCTAGTTACATCTCACGAACTCGGACTCAACTCAACGAGTTTAGAACTCAACCATCCTAGTGACATGTCACTTGCATCCTAATCTATTCCCAAAGTTCAAATGGGATTCTTCTCAATTACACATTTTAATTGTCTTCTTCGAAATATAGAAACTGATACTTGCTAGCATCTCATACTTATCAACTTGTTCACATAATTGCATATTACCAAATAATAATTCACAAAGCATAATATTTCATGATAATAAGTATCGTATCATATAAATATAGTTAAATCACTTAAAATAAAAATTATGTTACCTTATTTACACATGAACTTACCTCGATACCAAATATTAGCAATCGAGCCTATTCCTCGTAAACTTTGTTTTTCCCTCGATCACGACTTGAATCTTGTTTATATTGATCTATAATACTAAATTAATTTATTTAATACATACATTCATCAAAACAGCCCCTAGTACGAACTTTGGCAAAATTACCATTTTGCCCCTAAACTTTCTCATACTTTCATTTTTGCCCCAAGGCTCGTAAATTAAACCTCATCCTATTTTCTTATGTTTTATGACATGCTGATAATTTTTCCTTTCTATGGAAACATCAAATTCACACTCTAACATGTACTTATGAATATTAGGTATTTTTACCGATTAAGCCCTTTTACACGTTTTCACTTAAAACCGAGTAACATAAGTTGTCTAACATAATTTAAAACCTCATATGCTAACATAAAACACCAAAATACACAAATTTCACCTATGGGTATTTTTCCAAATATGAACCCTAGGTTAAATTATTGCTAGAATAAGCTTAATCAAGTTACTGGGACTCCAAAAACGTAAAGAACATTAGAAACGGGGCTTGGAATCACTTACTATGGAGCTTGGAAGCTTGAAACAAACCCTAGATATGGAGAACCCTTGAAGTTTCGGCCTAATGAAGAAGATGGACAAAAATTGGCTTTTAATTTTGTTTTTAATTCATTTTAATAACTAAATGACCAAAATGCCCTTAATTAAAAACTATGGTGTTTTATTTTCCTTTAGGTATTTTTGTCCAAACTAGTATAATGGTCTAATTACTATCCAAGCACCTCCACTTTAAAAACCCATTCCTCACAAGTACTTAATACCTTTGTGAACTAGAACACACATTTTACAACTTTTGCAATTTAGTCCTAAATATCAAATTGGACCCTCTATCGATAAAATTTCTAAACAAAATTTTCACACAATCATGCAATCATGCCTTAGACATTAAAATGATAATAAAATAAAACTTTCTACCTCAAATTTGTGGTCAAGAAACCACTATTCTGATTAGGCCCTAATTCGGGATATTACAGAAGATGGAACTATGAGAATGTGCATCGATTATAGATAGCTTAATAAGGTGACTATAAAGAATAAGTTTTCGTTGCCACAGATTGATGATCTATTTGACCAACTGAAAGGGGCTACAGTATTTTTAAAGATAGATTTGAGATTAGGCTACTATCAGTTGCGAGTTAAAGATTCAGATGTGCCAAAGACTGCTTTCAGAATGAGGTACGAACATTATGAGTTTTTGGTTATGCCTTTTGAACTCACTAATGCACCTGCTGTTTTCATGGATTTGATGAATCAGATCTTCAGACCATATCTGGACCAGTTTGTGGTTGTGTTTATAGATGACATTTTAATCTACTCTCGTGATGCAACTAAACATGCCAAACATTTGAGACTTGTGTTACAGACCTTACGAGATAAGCAGTTGTATGCGAAATTTAGTAAATGTGAGTCCTGGTTAAGTGAAGTCAGCTTTCTGGGCCATGTAGTATCAGCATAAGGTATTCGGGTTGATCCGAGCAAGATTTCAGCCATACTTGATTGGAAACCTCCAAAGAATGTTTCCAAAGTCTGGAGCTTTCTGGGACTTAGCGGTTATTGTAGACGGTTCGTGAAAGGTTTCTCTATGATTGCAGCCCTAATGATAAAGCTATTGCAAAAAGATGTTAAGTTTGAATGGTCAGAGAAGTGCCAGTAGAGTTTTGATTAATTGAAAGCCCTTTTGACCGAAGCTCTAGTGCTAGTTTAGCCAGAATCGGGTAAAGAATTTGTTATTTATAGTGATGCATCTTTAAATGGTTTGGGCTGTGTTTTAATGCAGGAAGGCAGAGTTTTAGCTTATTCCTCGAGACAGTTGAAACCACCTAAAAAGAATTATCCTACACATGACCTAGAATTGGCAGCCATAGTATTCGCCCTAAAAATTTGGCGTCACTATCTGTTCGGTGAGAAATGTCACGTTTATTCTGACAATAAGAGCCTGAAATACTTGACGACTCAGAAAGATCTGAATTTGAGACAACGCCGATGGTTAGAATTGCTAAAGGATTAAGAGCTTGTGATTGACTACCATCTAGGGAAGGCTAATGTTGTTGCTGATGCTTTAAGACGAAAATCACTATTTGCTCTGCGTGCAATGAATACGGATATGGCCATGTTTGATGATGGTTCGATAGTAGCTGGATAGAAAGCAAGACCATTATTTATTCAACAAATTTGTGATGCCCAGAAGGTTGATAATGAGTTGATCGCAAAACGAGCTCAGTGTGAGACAGATGCAAAAATAGAATTCAGAGTTGATGCTGACGACTGTTTGAGATTCAGAGACCAAATATGTGTTCCGAAGAATTCAGAGTTGATTAAGATGATTTTGAATGAAGCTCACAGTAGTGATTATCCGTTCATCCAGGTAGTACAAAGATGTATAATGATCTGAAATAGCTTTACTGGTGGCATGGAATGAAACGAGACATTTCTGACTTTGTTGCAAGATGTTTAGTCTGTCAACAAGTAAAATCTAAACATCAGGTGCCTTCAGGATTACTTCAGCCTATCATGATTGAGTGGAAGTGGGATAGAGTCACGATGGATTTTCTATCTGGTTTACCATTGACACCGAGCACGAAAGATACAATCTGGGTTGCTGTTGATAGATTGAGTAAATCGGCTCATTTTGCTTCGATACGTACAGATTACTCACTTGAAAGGCTGGCGAAATTGTATGTTTCTTAGATTGTGAGATTACATGGTGTGCCGATATCTATTGTTTTGGATAGAGATCCGAGGTTTACATCACGATTTTGGAAGAAACTACAAGATGCACTAGGTACGAAATTACATTTCAGTACTGCTTTCCATCCACAAACAGATGGCCAGTTTGAGCAAATTATTCAGATACTTGAGGATATGTTGAGATGTTACATTCTTGAGTTTGAAGGTACGTGGGAAGGATACATGTAACAGTCCGGTTTAGACCCTAGTCAGAATAGTGGTTTCAGGACCACAAATCTGAGTCTGAAAAATATTTTAATATTATTTACTATGTCTGTGATATGTGAATTTATATCTACGAAATTTCTGTAATTTAATTTGTCTATTTCTGTGCTTAATTATGAAAAAGGACTTAATCGCGTAAAGTGCAAAAGTTGCATGCTAATTGTTAAAGTGCCTATTTGGCCTGGCTTTATAAATGAGAGGTCCTTTTGATGTAATTGGACCACTATACTAATGCATGGACAAGTATAGACATTAGTAGGTGAATTTTTATATGTTAATACTAAGGGCAAAGTTGGAAAATGACATATAATGTATAACAAAATAAAACAAAGCATGAAAATAAGCCATTACCATGTGTTCTTATCGAAAATACTAAAGAAACTAAAAGAAAAAGAGCTTTAGGGTTTCAGCTAGTGCAAGGCTTGATTAAGGTATGAATTTTCATTCGTTTTTGATAATTTCTACGTTTTTGTGATCGTTGCTTCATGTTCTTCAAAGCCCATGTCTGAATTTCTGTTTCTATAAAAGATTTCATGAAATTCCATTGTTGATATCAAGAGTTTTGTGATGTTTTAGATGAATCATAAAGGCTTGGTAGATGATTTATAAGTTTTGTCTTTGAATTTTGATGAAATAGAGCTATTTAGGTTAATTTGTGAAAATGAGGTTTCGAAGGACTAAATTATGAATTAAATATGTTATTTGGGATTGTTTGGAAGCTATGTATGTTCGGCCAAGCTATAGTCCTGGAGAACTGTTCATATTTGTGATTTTGTGAAAAATGGACTAAATTGTCAAAGTCTGAAAATATAAGGGCTAAAATGTAAAGTGCTTAAATGGGTGTATATGGATTAAATTGAATGAAATGAATGACTGAATGGTTGAATTTGAATTGTGTTAGATCAAGAACAAAGAAAATCAGACTTAGATCGAGGGAGGTTCAAAATAGTTGAATAGTCGATTCACTCCGTCCGAAACTCGTACGAGGTAAGTCAAATTATAATTACATGTTAAATTGAATAAATTCTGTACATATAAACTGTAATCTATATTAGACGACCTTGAGAGCCTGATGAATAGATTTCGAGTAAACTCTGATAATATTATAGTATTTTAAAAGTTCTGTATGCCTTTAAAAGAACGTTGGTATTGATCTTAGTTATCGTGCAAGACCGTGTCTAGGACACAGGCCTCGATTTGAAATCTACGTGTAAGACCATGTCCGGGACATCGGCATCGTATCTGATTTCGTATAAGTCCCTGTCTGGGATAGAGGCATCAATACTGAATTATATGTAAGACCACGTCCAAGACGTTAGCATTATACTCGTTTATGAATATCTGTATCGTTTCTGAACCGTCTGATGAAAATGTACGAGATATGGGAATGAATATATGAAATGTATAATATATACAGGTACGTTAGATCGTACTAAATTTCTGAATATGAAAGACTCTGTTTCTGTGAAATAGTGAATGCGAAGTAGGTTCAGAATCATGGAAATGAATATAGCAAATGAGCTTGGTTAAGTTTATGAACTATTCTGAGAAATGGCTATGAATTCTTATTGTTGTTTTGTATACATATGCTTTAGTAGTTAGACTAAGTGTATTTGGCTTAGTAAGCTCTTTGTAGCTTACTCTGTGTAATTTCTGTCTGTTTTACAGTTATCATAGCTACTGAAGACTCAGGGATAGTCGAGGATTGTCACCATACTATCGAACTCATTTTGGTACTTTTGAAAGTGTAAATACTTCTAAGTATGGCATGTATAGGCTAGAATGTCTTTGTAATTAAGCTTTGATATGTAAATGTGTTATGCCATGAGAGTTGGCTAGCAATTGATAAGATTATGCATAGTTTTGGTATTTGGTTAGTAATGCCAAATGGTGTATGTTTGTAATGTGTTATGATCTAATATGATTTGGTCATTTTAAGCATGAAATTGGTTAAAACTTGTGGAATGAATGTTGTTTATTATTGCTTGTAGGAATGACCCTAAAAGGGGTGGCAAATTGGATTAAACCAAACCAGCATTATGCCACATGGTCAAGGAACACGGGCGTGCCTTATGGCCATGGGCTTAAGTCAGTAGCTAGCTAAGTACCACACGGCCATGTCTGTTGGCCGTGTGAAAAAGTCAGTATAGGAACTCTGTTTTGGCACGGTTAGATCACATGGGTGTGTCTTGAGCCCGTGTGTGCCATATAGCCTAGTCACACTGGCATGTGACATCAACAGAATTGAAAGATTTTCTAAGTTCTAAAAATTATGAATGTGTTCGGTTTAGTTCTGACCCTTTTCTAAGTGTATGTTTTAGGTCTTGTAGACCATCATAAGGGATGAATTGTGATGATTGCCTATGTATTAATGTTATTTGATATCTATGATTCTATATTGATCTGTAATGTTCTGTCTGTCTGGTAATGCCCCTTACCTATTCTGACGACGGTTATGGAATAGGGGTGTTACATTTTATTGGTATCAGAGCTATGGTTTAGTCGGTTCTAGAACTACCATAGCTTATATGAGTCTAGCTATACATACCATATATTTGAAACTGCGATAGTGTAATGAATCCTGACATTGAAATGTGCATTTTATAGTAATGTATCCTAATAGAGCTAGAGCTGACAATGTTGAAAGCAATGCACCTGTTCCTGCGCAAGGGACGGTGCAAGATGATTATCGATGGGCTACGAGTAGTCGTGATAGCGAGGCTATGCAAACCTTCTATCAAATGATGAATGATTGGTTCACTCAGTATATTAGAACCAATCCGGCTGTACAACAACCTCCACCCTCGGTTAATCCTTCTCAAATTCTGGTTGTGCCCTCCGTGAATCCGGTTTAGTCTAGTGGACCACCAGTGGATAAGATTAGAAAGTATGGGGCTGAAGAGTTCCGAGCTACAACGAATGATGATGCTGAAAGAGCAGAATTCTAGTTAGAAAATACGATACGGGTGTTTGATGAAATGTCTCTAAATCCTGAGGAATGTGTAAAATGTGTCGTTTCACTTCTGACAGATACGACGTACCATTGGTGGAAAACTTTAATATCTGTGGTTCCGAGTGAGCGGGTTACTTGGGATTTCTTCCAAGATGAATTTCAGAAGAAATATATTAGTCAGAGATTCATTCATCAGAAACGTAAAGAGTTTCTCGAGTTTAAGCAATGTCGTATATCTGTTACTGAATACGAACGTGAATTTGTGAGATTGAGCCAGTATACTCGGGAATGTGTATCAAATGAAGCAATAATGTGCAAAATATTTGAAGATGGATTAAACGAAGATATCCATCTGTTAGTTGGGATTTTAGAGATTAAAGAAATGGTAGTGCTCGTTGAGCGAGCTTGTAAAGCGGAAGAATTAAGTAAAGAGAAAAGAAAAGCTGATTCTGAAGCTAGAGATGTTAGAAAGAGATCTTCGGGTAGATCATTTCAATATGAGTCAAAGAAATTCTGAGATGATCGTAGCCGTTCAAAGGCTGATGTAAGACATTCGAACCGAGATCGAGCTAGATCGCATTCGAATTCCAGAGCTCTTGACACTTCTGTTGCAAGTGTTGGGAATGTCCGATCTGAGAAACCTAAATGTAAACACTATGGTAAAAGACATCCAGGAAACTGTAGATTGAATGACCGAGCCTATTTTCAATGTGGATCTCTAGACCATTTTGTAAGAGATTGTTCTAAACCTGTTGAGGAAGAGAATGTACAGAATCTGAGATTGAGTAACACCTCAGCTACAGGTAGACCTTCTAGAAATACGAGAAATACAAGTGGTGATCAAAGAGCTACTAAAGATACTGTTGTTAGATCTAAGGCCAGAGCACCTGCCAGAGCCTATGCTATCCGAGCTCGTGAGGAAGCCTCGTCACCAGACGTGATTACTGGTACTTTCACTCTTTATGATACTTCTGTGATTGCATTAATAGACCCTGGATCAACACATTCTTATATTTGTATGAATTTAGTACATAGTAAGACTTTGCCTGTAGGGTCTACTGAATTCGTAATTAGAGTATCGAACCCCTTAGGCAAAAGTGTCTTGGTTGACAAAGTCTACAAGAACTGCTCGTTATTGATTCGAGATATCTGTTTTCCTGCTGATCTGATGTTTTTGCCCTTCGACGAATATGACATGATTTTGGGAATGGACTAGTTAACTTTGCACGATGCTATTGTGAATTGCAAACGAAAAGTCATTGATTTAAAGTGTAAGAATGATGAGATAATTCGAATTGAGTCTAGTGATCTGAATGGACTATCAGCTGTGATATCTGCAATGAAAGCACAGAAATATGTGATGAAAGGCTGTGAAGCCTACTAATAGCTTATGTGTTAGATTCAAAAGTGAATGATAAGAAAGTCGAATCAGTGCCTGCTGTCTGTGAATTCCCTAACGTGTTTCCTGAATAACTACCTGGTTTGCCTCCGATTTGAGAAGTCGAGTTTGGCATTGAATTGGTACCTGGTACTACTCCGATTTCAATAGCTCTGTACAGAATGGCTCCAACTGAATTAAAAGAACTAAAATTTCAGTTGCAAGAATTGATTGATCGAGGATTTGCTAGAACGAGCTTTTCACCTTGGGGTGCTCCTATTCTGTTTGTGACAAAGAAAGATGGCAGAATGAGAATGTGTATTGATTACCGTCAGCTTAACAAAGTGACTATAAAGAACAAATATCCTTTGCCTAGGATTGATGACTTATTCGATCAGTTGAAAGGTGCTACTGTGTTTTCAAAGATAGATCTGAGATCAGGTTACTACCAGTTGCGAGTAAAGGACTCTGATATTCTGAAAACTGCTTTTAGAACGAGGTACGAGCATTATGAATTTTTAGTTATGCCTTTTGGATTAATGAATGCACCTGCTATCTTTATGGGTTTGATGAATAGAATTTTCAGACCGTATTTAGATCAATTTGTTGTGGTAGTCATTGATGACATATTGATTTATTACGTAATAAATCTGAACACACCGAGCATTTGAGAATAGTGCTACAGACATTGCGAGATAAACAGTTGTATGTGAAATTCAGTAAGTGTGAGTTCTGGTTGTGAGAAGTTAATTTTCTGGGTCATATTGTATCAGCCTCCGGTATCCGAGTTGATCCAAGTAAAATTTTAGCTATTATGGATTGGAAACCTCTAAGAAATGTAGCTGAAATCTGTAGTTTTCTGGGACTTGCTGGTTACTATAGAAGATTCGTAAAGGTTTCTGGATGATTGCGACTTCATTGACAAAATTACTCCAAAAAGATGTGAAGTTTGAGTGGTCAGAAAAGTGTCAGAACAGTTTTGATCAGTTGAAAGATTTGTTGACTGAAGCTCCGGTATTAGTGCAACCTGAATCGGGAAAAGAATTTATAAATTACAACGATGCTTTGTTGATTGGTCTGGGATGTGTTCTAATGCAAGAAGGTAAAGTCATTGCTTATGCTTCGAAATAGTTAAAGCCGCATGAAAAGAATTATCCGACACATGACCTTGAGTTAGCTGCTATTGTGTTTGCCTTGAAAATATGGCGTCACTATCTGTTTGGTGAGAAATGTCGAGTGTTTTCTGATCATAAAAGTCTGAAGTATTTAATGACGCAAAAAGATTTGAATCTGCGACAGAGAAGATGGTTAGAATTGTTAAAAGACTACGAGCTAGTTATTGATTATCATCCGGGCAAATCAAATGTGGTAGCAGATGCTCTGAGCCGAAAATTATTGTCTGCATTGTGTGCGATGAATGCTCATTTACCACTGTCTGATGATACCTTAGTTTGTCCGAATTGAAAGCAAAACCCTTGTTTATACAACAGATCTGCGAGGCTTAGAATTCTGACAATGAATTGATAGCAAAACGAGCTCAGTGTGAATCTGAATTCCAAGTTGATGTTGATTATTGTTTGAGATTTAGAAATAGACTTTTTGTTTCGAGAAATCCAGAGTTAATTCAGATGATTTTGAGTGAGGCTCATAGTATTAGATTTTCTGTATATCCGGGGAGTACGAAAATGTGTAACGATTTGAAACAACTATACTGGTGGTTGGGAATCAAAAGAGATATTTCTGATTTTGTTTCTAAATGTTTAATCTGTCAGCAAGTTAAAGTTGAACATCAGATGCCATCTGGTTTGTTACAACCAATTATGATTTCGAAGTGGAAATGGGATCGAGTTACCATGGATTTTGTCTCGAGTTTGTCCTTGTCTCTGAGAAAGAAAGATGCAATTTGGGTCGTAGTTGATCAGTTGACGAAATCAGCTCATTTTATTCCGATTCGATTTGATTACTCTCTCGATAAACTACCTGAGTTGTACATTTCTGATATCGTGAGGTTGCATGGTGTGCCCTTGTCGATAGTATCAGATAGAGACCCGAGATTTACATCGCGATTCTGGAGGAAATTGCAAGATGCTCTAAGTACTAAATTGCATTTCAGCATTCCTTTTCATCCGCAAACAGATGGTCAATCTGAGCGGATTATTCAGATACTCAAGGATATGTTGAGATGTTGCATTCTTGAGTTTGAAGGTACGTGGGAACAATATCTACCCTTGATTGAATTCACTTATAATAATAGTTTTCAATCGAGCATTTAAAATGGCACTGTACGAAGCATTATATAGTAGAAAGTGTAGAACTCTGTTATACTGGTCTGAGCTCAGTGAGAATAAAAGAAACAGAACAGAAAGTGAAAGCAATCCGAGATAGTCTAAAAGCTGCCTCTGATCGTCAGAAATCTTATGCGAATTTAAAACGAAAAGATATCGAATTTGAGATCGGTGATAAAGTGTTTTTGAAAGTATCTTCATGGAAGAAACTATTCCGATTTGGTAAAAAGGGTAAGTTGAGTCCGAGGTTCATCAGACCTATGAAATCATTGAGCGAGTTGGGCCGGTTGCTTATAGATTGAGGCTACCATCTGAGTTAGAAAAGATACATAATGTGTTTCACGTATCGATGCTTAGACGGTATAGATCTGATCCTTTGCATGTAATTTCTCCGTCTGATATTGAAATTCATTTTGATATGACTTATGAAGAAAAGCCGATTCGTATTCTATCTCGTGAGATTAAAAAATTACGTAATAAGAGAATTTCGTTAGTCAAAGTGCTGTGGCATCGACAAGGTGTTGAAGAGGCCACGTGGGAGCCTGAACATGCTATGAGACAACAATATCTGAATCTGTTTAACGGTAAGATTTTCGGGGATGAAAATCCCTAAGGGGGGAGAATTGTAACAGTCCGATTTAGACCCTAGTCAGAATAGTGGTTTTAGGACCAAAAATTTGAGTCTAAAAATATTTTAATATTATTTTCTGTGTCTGTGATATGTGAATTTATATCTGCAAAATTTCTGTAATTTAATTTGTCTGTTTCTGTGCTTTATTATGAAAAAGGACTTAATCGCGTAAAGTACAAAAGTTGCATGCTAATTGTTAAAGTGCCTATTTGGCCTGGCTTTATAAATGAGAGGTCCTTATGATGCAATTGGACCATTGTACTAATTCTTGGACAAGTATAGACATTAGTAAGTGAATTTTTATATGTTAATACTAAGGGCAAAGTTGGAAAATGACATATAATGTATAATAAAATAAAACGAAGCATGAAAACAAGCCATTACCATGTGCTCTTGCTGAAAGTACTAAAGAAAATAAAAGAAAAAGAGCTTTAGGGTTTCGGCTAGTGCAAGGCTTGATTAAGGTATGAATTTCCATCCGTTTTTGATAATTTTTACGTTTCTGTGATCGTTGCTTCATGTTCTTCAAAGCCCATGTATGAATTTCTATTTCTGCTAAAGATTTCATGAAATGCTATTGTTGATATCATGAGTTTTGTGATGTTTTAGATGAATCATAAAGGCTTGGTAGATGATTTATAAGTTTTATCTTTGAATTTTGATGAAATAGAGCTATTTGGCTTAATTTGTGAAAATGAGGTTTCGAAGGACTAAATTGTGAATCAAATATGTTATTTGGGCTTGTTTGGAAGCTATGTATGTTCGGCCAAGCTACAGTCTTGGAGAATTTTTCGTATTTGTGATTTTGTGAAAAATAGACTAAATTGTAAAAGTCTAAAAATATAAGGGCTAAAATGTAAAGTGCTTAAATGGGTGTATATGGATTAAATTGAATGAAATGAATGACTGAATGGTTGAATTTGAATTGTATTAGATCAAGAACAAAGAAAATCAGACTTAGATCGAGGGAAGTCCAAAATAGTTGAATAGTCGATTCGCTCCATCCGAAACTCGTACGAGGTAAGTCAAATTACAATTACATGTTAAATTGAATAAATTTTGTACATATAAACTGTAATCTGTATTGGACGGCCTTGAGAACCTGATGAATAGATTTCGAGTAAACTCTGATAATATGATAGTATTTGAAAAGTTCTGTATGCCTTTAAAAGAACGTTGGTATTGATCTTAGTTATCGTGCAAGACCGCGTCTGGGACACAGGCCTCGATTTGAAATTTGTGTGTAAGACCATGTTCGGGACATCGGCATCGTATTTGATTTCGTTTAAGGTCCTGTCTGGGATAGAGGCATCGATACTGAATTATATGTAAGACCACATTCGGAACGTTGGCATTATACCCGTTTATGAGTATCTGTATCGTTTCTGAACTATCTGATGATAAAGTACAAGATATGGGAATGAATATATGAAATGTATAATCTATACAGGTACGTTTGGATTGTACTCAATTTCTGGATATGAAAGACTCTGTTTCTGTGAAATAGTGAATGCGAAGTAGGTTCGGAATCATAGAAATGAATATAGCAAATGAGCTTGGTTAAGTTTATGAACTATTCTGATAAATGGCTATGAATTCTTATTGTTGTTTTGTGTATATATGCTTTAGTAGTTAGACCAATTGTATTTGGCTTACTAAGCTCTTTGTAGCTTACTCTGTGTAATATCTGTCTGTTTTACAGTTATCGTAGCTACTGAAGGCTCAGGGATAGTTGAGGATTGTCACCATACTATCGACCTCATTTTGGTACTTTTGAAAGTGTAAATACTTCTAAGTATGGCATGTATAGGCTAGAATGTCTTTGTAATTAAGCTTTGATATGTAAATGTGTTATGCCATGAGATTTGGCTAGCAATTGATAAGATTATGCATAGTTTTGGTATTTGGTTGGTAATGCCAAATGGTGTATGTTTGTAATGTGTTATGATCTAATATGATTTGGTAAGCATGAAATTGGTTAAAACATGTGGAATGGATGTTGTTTATTATTTCTTATAGGAATGACCCTAAAAGGGGTGGCAAATTGGCTTAAACCAAGCTAGTATTGTGCCACACAGTCAGGGAACACGGGTGTGCCTTATGGCCGTGGGCTTAAGTCAGTAGCTAGCTAAGTACCACACGGCCATGGCACACAGCCATGTCTGTTGGCTGTGTGAAAAAGTCAGTATAGGAACTCTGTTTTGGCATAGTTGGATCACATGGGTGTGTGTGGAGCCCGTGTGTGCGTGTGGCATCAACAGAATTGAAAGATTTTCTAAGTTCTGAAAATTATGAATGTGTTTGGTTTAGTTTCGACCCTTTTCTAAGTGTATGTTTTAGGTCTTGTAGACCATCATAAGGTATGAATTGTGATGATTGCCTATGTATTAATGTTATTTGATACCTGTGATTCTGTATTGATCTGTAATGTTCTGCCTGTTTGGTAATGCCCCTTGCTTATTTCGGCAACGATTACGAAATAGGGGTGTTACAATACCTACCTCTGATTGAATTTGCATACAATAATAGCTACCAATCGAGTATCAAAATGGCACCTTATGAGGCTTTGTACGGTCGTAAATGTCGTACGCCATTATACTAGACTGAGCTCAGTGAAAATAAGATATACGGGGTTGACTTGATCAGAGAAACTGAACAGAAAGTGAAAGTGATCTGTGAAAGTTTGAAAACAATGTCAGATCGTCAGAAATCTTATGCGGACTTGAAACACAAGGATATAGAATTTCAAATCGGAGATAAAGTTTTCTTGAAAGTCTCACCGTGGAAGAAAATACTCAATTTCGGTCGTAAAAGAAAATTGATTCCGAGGTTTATTGGGCCGTATGAGGTAATAGAGCGTATTGGGCTAGTTGCTTACAGATTATCGTTGCCACCTGAGTTAGAAAAGATCCACAATGTATTCCACGTTTCAATGCTTCATAGATATCGATCTGATCCTTCACATGTGATTAGTCCATCTGAAATTGAAATTCAACCTGATATGACCTACGAAGAAGAACCGATTCGTATTTTGGCTCGTGAGATTAAAGAGTTACGGAATAAGAAGATTCCGTTAGTTAAAGTGTTATGGCATAAACATGGAGTTGAGGAAGCAACATGGGAGCCAAAGGATACAATGAAAGAACATTACCTAAACCTATTCACCGGTAAGATTTTCGGGGATGAAAATCCCTAAGGGGGGAGAGTTGTAATAGCCCGATTTAGACCCTAATTGGAACGGTGGTTTCGGGACCACGAATCTGAGTCAGAAAAATATTTTTAAATTATTTTCAGTGTTTATTTTGTGTGAATTTATATCTGTGAAATTTTCGTGATTTAATTTCGTCGTTTAGGTGTCCGATTAAATAATAGGACTTAATCGCGTAAATAGAAAATTAGGTAGTTTAATTTGTAAAGGGCTTATTTGTTAATGGCTTTCTAAATGGGAGTATTTATGTTGAAAATAACCTATTAACACATTGTTTGGACGGTAAAAGGCATACATTATAAGATTTTATTATTATTTCATTAAGGTTAAATATGTAAATTAAACTTTAAATTATAATAAGTTATAATGTATATCATAAAACATAAAAATAAACCATGTTCATCCATTTTTCTTTTGACCGAAACTAAGAACAAAAGAAAAGAAAAAAAGAGAAACCTAGGGTTCGGCCATTTCTAAGCTCAATCAAGGTATTTGTTTAGCTCAGTTTTTGATAATTTCTACGTTTTTGAGATCGTTGCTTCGAGTACTACAAAACCCAAGCTTTAATTTTTGATTTTGATTAATATTTTGAGTTGTGCCATTGTTGATAGTTTGTGATTTTTTTTGTTTGATGATGAAAAATGGAAGATATGTTTTAGATTAACATATTTTGTATTGGAGTTTTTGATGATTTTGAGTAATTAGGACTTAATTGCAAAAATAATAATTTGAGGGACTAAAATGTGAAATAAATTGAATATATGGACTTGTTTGAGAGTGGGCAAAATTTGGCCCAACATAAGCATTTGGAAATTTTGTGTATTTTGTGTTTTGTACAATACAGACTAAATTGTAAAAATTGTAAATGTTAGGGGTAAAATGGTAATTTTCCCATTTATGTGTTTTTGGACTAAATTGAATGAAAATATGTTTGAATGAACTTAATTTGAATATGTTTAGATCAAGAACCAAAGAAATCGGATTTGGATAGGGGAAAAACGAAAGTTGTCGACTAGCTGCCCGATTCTGTTTTGAATCGTCCGAGGTAAGTTTATAAGCAAATAGATGAGTTTATTTTTAATTTAATGTTACATTTATATGCTGCTATGAAATTTTAGAATTTAAATATACTATGGCCGAATATGATTAAATGTGGCTACTGCACTTCAGAGTTCGATTCGACCGAGATGCGACGTCTTAAAGCCCCGTATGAACCTTAGGAATAGCTAGGATATGTATGTCATGACATAGGATTTCGATATATGTGTGCGAGTAATTCCATGGCATCGATATGTGATTCTGATATGTGTTTACGAGTAAGACCCTGCCTGGGACAGTGGCATTGATATGTGACTACATGTAAGACCAAGTCTGGGACATTGGCATTGTATGACTCATGTGATAATCCGAGTGTCCTATCCAATTCCGAATGGATCATCGGGCAAAGGTATAATGAGTTCAAATGTGTAAAATGAGCTATATGTCAGGTAAGAATTACTTGTTACCTACTTGAGAAAATGTAAGTAAAAACCATGGTTATTTATTAGGAATCTTGTAATGTGCAAATTAAGAAAACAAGTGTACATGATATGTGTATTTGGTTTAGTGAATGAGTAGTAAGTATGTTATGATTAGTTCTTAAATATATGTGTATAAATGATGAGATATATATATATATTTGGGTATATGGTTAACATATGTATATGGAATTATATTAAGACATGTGAGTTTTATATTTATGTATGTGACTAGATATATATATAATATTCGGTCTTGAAAGTTAAATGATAATAAGTTGATTTTTGGCTTTATAAACATTCGGTCAAGGTGATTATAAAAGTGGGAATAATTATATAAGTAGCATATGTACATGATATCACAATCGGATTCTTAAGCTTAGATAAATATGTATATATGAGTGTTTGATTATATAATGACATACTAACTTAAGAAGTCATTATACACTTGGTTAATATGTTCTTGCAAGCATTCGACCAAGGTAGATTTGTGCATGAAAATGTATTATTTATTTATTTCACTTGTAGGTTTGAAATTTAACTTAGTAATGAACATATAATTTAGTTACCTTGAAATGAGTTGTTAATATCTTGGGATTGTTTATTTGCTTATAACTTACTAAGCTTTGATAGCTTACTCTATGTGCTATGTTTACTTTGTTTTATAGATTTTGGATTCGAGTTATAAGCTCGGGAATCGTCAAGAAAGTCTATCACACTATCGACCGCCTTCGGTATTTAATAAAATGCATTTTGGAACTATGGCATGTATAGGCTAGAATATATTTTGGAAATGTTGAATGTTGGTTATGTAAGTCTAAAGCCATGCGAAAATGGCTTAATTCCTAAGTTTGGATTTAGATATGTTTTGATTATGACTTAATCCGTTCTGGTTATAATGTTGCATGTCACAATATGCATGGTATATATGTTAAATGTTATATGTTATGAAATGGTTGATGTAATGAACATGATGCATACACATTTTCATAGCATAGTTAATTACTTCGATTAAGGTTTTGATATAGGTAAAACAAGTATGAATCGGTATGAAATCTATTTCAATAACGAAATGGTATATATATATTCTGTTATAAGTGGAATGGAACAAAATGATTATGATTAATTTGTGATTCGGCATTGCTTATGCAAGTACTTATGCATATGATAATTTGACTTGGCATGTTTGACATATGACAGGTAATATTTATGTTTTGGATATATCTGTATGTAGTTAATGTCTTATAATGATGAAAAAAATAATAATAAAATAATCTTTTTTAGTTGATAAGTATATTTGTTCAACTTGGTTGAATTATGAATTCATGCATGTTTTGAGTGGGTTTTAAATGCTCAAATTCGATTGTGTTAGTCAGGTAATGTACTGAATAAGTAGTGATAAGTTGGATATGTCATTTGGACTTATTAATTTATATTATTAAGGTTCAATAAAAGTGATAAAAAAATAGGTAATTATAGTATGTATGTAGTAGGTTGCAGTATATTAAATGCATAGAAGAGTGATCAAATGAATATTGACTTGTTCAATAATAAATTTTGAAAACAGCATGTAAATTATGTGATATATAAATGTTCAATTTGATAGTAAATGGAAGATGAATATAATATGATTTTCATTAAATGATTATATGTAGTAAATTTTTGGGAGTTCTATTCGAGCATGATTTATAGTATTCAAATAAAGTGTAATGAAGTCTGAGTATATGCACGTATTATAAGTTGAATCAAAAGTGTATTCAGTTATGTGGTAATAATATTTAAACTAATTATTGAAGTTAATAAATGATTGTTATCTTTTAACAAAAAAAATTTATTATGCAAGTGTATTCTTGTGTTTGTTTAAATTTGTGTTTTGACTGGTAGTACCTCGCGACCCTAATCCGGTGATGGATACAGGTTAAGGGTGTTACAATCTGAGTCTCGTACTATGAGATATTTGATTTTTAGTACATAGAGGTCGAAGCTGTCAGACAGCTAAACAGGGGAGAGTTTAAAGAATAAACTGTACTTATTGGCTAGACCAAAAATTCTGGAAATTTTATGGTAAGAAGATATATGTGTCTAGTTTCAGGGAAAATTAATGGATCTTAATTTAGAGTCCTGTAGCTCAAGTTATAAATAATTTATCGACTATGACTCGAGTAGACAGCTTGACCAGAATATGAGTAAAAGTGTAATTATAGTTGTTTTACCTGGGAAACATGTTGTTATAATGCTTATTATTTTCATATAGACATACTAAGCGTAAAGCTTACTCCCCTTCCATTTCTTCTAGTGTTCTCAAGTTGGCTCGGGGTTGGAGATCATTGGAGGCAACCTCACACTATCAAGCTACCGTCTTTGGAATATTGTTGAAACTTAATTTCTTCAAGTGAGTGGCATGTTTAGGGACCTAATTATTGATATGTGTTTTTATGTTTTGGCCAAGATGTTGGCTTATATTAATTCATTTTATATAGCCATGAGATGTGGCTTATAATGATTTTTGGTTTGTAAGCCTATTTGTCCATGGTGTGTGTTAATGTCTTGTGATGTGGTTATGTGATCATGCTTGTTCACTATGTATGAGGAGCATATGGCACATGTACATGATGAATGCCCCAGGACCATTCGAGATGGTCGTGGCCATGGAGTGAATGTGTGGCATAGTAGTAAGTTGATAATGATTAAACATGGACAATTGTAAAATGTGTAGAGATTAAGTATTGAGTAATAAACACATGTATGACAACATGCAAATTATTTAATTGAATTTCACCAAAGGTTGATTAACCATTAAATTGATGCTATAATTTGGGTCCATGATGTGTCAAGTATGGGAAAGAATTAAGGACAACATAAGGCTTGGAAAATAGCCTAAGTGTTGGCCACACGGGTAGAGACACGGCCATGTGTCTCAGCCGTATGGAGGACACGGTCTAACACACGGGCGTGTGGCTTGACCATGCGGATCAATTTGTTTGACTGACATCATAAACAGAGAGTTACACGGGCTGAAGACATGGGCGTGTCCCAAGCCACACAGACATGTGTGACCACACGGCCCAACCCAGATGGGCGTGTGACTCTCTAAAGCAAGAAAATTGGTTAAGTTGCCCAAAGATTTTCAAAGTTCTCGGTTTAGTCCCGAACCACCCTGATGTATGTTATAGGCTTCGAAGGCCTGTATAAGGGACAATATGCATGTGTTTGAGATGTTTTAATTTTGGGCAAAAAAAATTTTGTGGCTCAGTTTTTCATGTTGTGAATGTTTAAGCCCGGTAACGCCTCGAACCCTGTCCCGGTGTCAGATATGGGTAAGGGGTGTTACACCATAGCTAGGCTATCGGCTTCAATTTGTGATCCCATGTAAGACCATATCTGGGATATGGCATTGGCATCTTACTATGTTTATGAGAATTCCTGAGTATCCTTTAGTAATTCCAAGTGGTTCAACGGGTAATCCAAGGATTATGTCAAAGAGATGACAAGGTATGATCATGTTCAAATGGTACAGGTACGTACACAACTCATAAATCTTGAGATTATGAATCGATGAGACCTTGGTAAGATGTGAATGAATGAATTATGATGATGAGTCTTATTGTACATTATGCAAATGGCATGACTTAAAATGTACCTATGATACTTGATGACATTATGATAAATATTATTATGTTATGTGTATGATAATGTATGGTTAATGTTGTTAATTATTTACATGCAAACTTACTAAGCTTTATGCTTACTCCCTTTTCTTTTCCATTTTTCTTAAGTACCGCTAAGCTAGCTCGGGGATCGAAGGACGTCAGAGTTTGATTCACACTATCAAACTAATCTTTTAGGTATAGTGAATTTAAGTATTTTGAGTATGGCATGTATAGAGACTTGGTCTTTTTGTTATATGTCATATTTGTGTAGCCAAATGTGTTAGCTTATAATGATTTGATGATTCATTTTGTATATGGCCATGAGATATGGCCCATATTAATTATGGGGATGTAATCCTATTCATACATGTATACATGTGCTATGGTCACTCATGTTGTGGTTAAATTCATTTGGCATGGATGAATTGTGGATATGATCATGAATGCTTGATGATGGAATTGTGAGTAAATGACATAATAACAACTAAGGCATGAATGCATGAAATGGAATTAAATTGATGTTTCATATTGCATGTGATTTGGTAAGCTTGGTCTAAATGAAATATGAAGTCTTAATCAAGTATAAATTGATAAGAAGTTGTTATGTATAAGCCATATTTATGAATGTGGAAGTGCTCATATAAGATATATAAGTGTGCATGTGTTATTGAGGCTGACAAAAGTATTGGAAAATAGCCTCAAAGTTGTCGACACAGATAGGCACATGGGCATCTGTCTAGACTGTGTGTGACACACGGTCTGCCCCACGGGCGTGTGATCTAGCCGTGTGTCCCCTGCACCCTAATTAGATAAAACAGAATGCCTAGTAGTAAACGCACGGGTAGAGACATGGCTATGTGTCTCAGCTGTGTAAAGGGCACAGCCTCAGGACATGGGCGTGTGCCCACGCCGTATGAAGTCTGCATTTAATTATTGGAATTTAATTCGCTACACGGCCTAAGCACACGGGCTTGTGCCTTGGCCGTGTGACCCTAATTGTGTTGATAATGTCATAAATAGAGAGTTACACGGGCTGAGGACACGGGGGTGTCCCAAGCCACACGGGCATGTGTTACCACATGGCCTACCCACTTGGGCATGTGACCCTGTTCCATGAAAAGTTTCTAAGTTTTCCCGAAGTTTTCTAAAGTTTTTGGTTTAGTCTTGAACTACCTCTGATGTATGTTTTGGGCCTCGTAAGCCTATATAAGGGACAATTTGGATATGTATGAATGAATTTGATTTGAAAAAAATTTTATGGCTCGATTTTATTTGTTTACTCGTGTTTAAGTCTAGTAACACCTCGTATCCTGTCCCGGTGTCGGACACGGGTAAGGGGTGTTACATGTATAGACTATAGGCAGCTCAACAAAGTCACAATAAAGAATAAGTATCCACTGCCTCATACTGATGACTTGTTTGGTCAACTGAAAGGTGCCACTGTATTTTTAAAGATTGATCTTAGTTCCGATTACTATCAGCTACGGGTAAAAGAATCAGATGTTCCAAACATAGCTTTTAGAACTAGGTATAGGCATTATGAGTTTCTTGTGATGCCATTCGGTTTAACAAATGCACCTGCAGTATTCATGGGATTGATGAATATAATTTTCAGACCGTATCTAGACAGGTTTGTAGTAGTATTTATTGATGACATTTTGGTATATTCCCGAGATGAAAATGAAGATGCCGATCATTTGAGAATAGTGCTGCAAACACTATGTGAGAAACAATTGTATGCCAAATTTAGTAAATGTGAATTTTGGCTATGAGAAGTTGGTTATCTCGGACATATAGTATCTGCTGAAGGTATTGGGGTGGATCCGAATAAAATTTTAGCAATTGTTAATTGGAAACCACCAAAGAATGTGTCTGAAGTTACAAGTTTTCTAGGATTAGCAGGATATTATCGGAGGTTTGTTAAAGGGTTTTCAATGATAGCTTCTCCGATGACTCAGTTGTTACAAAAAGATGTGAAATTTGAATAGACTGATAAATGCCAAAAGAGTTTTGACAAATTGAAAGTTTTGTTGACTGAAGCACCCATGTTAGTTCAGCCTGAATCGGGTAAGGAATTTATAATTTACAGTGATGCATCGTTGAAGGTTTAGCTGTGTATTGATGCAAGAAGGTAAGGTAACGGCCTATGCTTCAAGACAACTAAAATCACATGAAAATAATTACTCAATACATGATTTGGAGTTTGCAGCCATTGTTTTTGCATTGAAAATCTGGCGGTATTACCTGTTTGGTAAAAAGAGTCACATATTCACCGATCATAAATGTTTGAAGTATCTAATGTTGCAAAAAGACTTGAACTTAAGACAGCGTAGGTGGCTTGAATTATTGAAAGATTATGATCTTATTATTGACTATCATTCGGGAAAAGCTAATGTGGTTGCCGATGCCCTAAGCAGAAAGTCTTTATTTTCCTTCCAAGCAATGAATACTCGATTTACATCCCGATTCTGGAATAAATTGCAAGAAGCTCTGGGTACACAGTTACATTTCAGTACTACATTCCATCCTCAGACTGATGGACAATTCGAACATGTTATACAAATTTTGGAATATATGCTTCAATGTTGTGTGTTAAAATTTGAAGGTAACTAGGAAAAGTATCTGCCTTTAGTCGAATTTGCCTGTAATAATAGTTATCAGTCCAGCATTAAAATGGCACCATATGAGGCTCTATATGGTCGTAAATGTAGAACTCCATTGTATTGGACAGAGCTCAGTAAGAAAAATATACACGGAGTAGACATAGTCCGTGAAACTGAAGAAAAGGTGAAAGTAATCCAAGATAGTTTGAAAGCAGCCTCTAATCGTCAAAAGTCTTATGTCGATCTTATACGAAAAGAGATAGAATTTCAGGTCAGTGATAAGGTATTCTTGAAAGTATCACCTTGGAAGAAAGTTGTAACACCCCTAACCTATATCCGTCGCTGGATTAGGGTTAAAGTATTACTAGACAACCGAAACATTTTGCACATAATTCATATACACCATCCACAATCATAATCAAACATTATCATAGAGTTCCTTATATAGGTCATCGAGACCTTAAACATGCATCTGAAAAGGGTCGAGACTAAACTGAGCTCATACAAAAATTTTCAAAACTTAAACATATTTCAAAGTTTTATAGGTCGTACGCCTGTGTAAACAGGTCGTGTCAAAACAAGGCATACATACTGACTTACTCACACGGCCACAAGACACGCCCGTGTGCCTTGACCGTGGTCAAAACTGACTTGGGTCACAAGGCTAGCCACATGCCTGTGTGCCTTGGCCGTGCTCAAGCTTGACTTAAAATCGTAGGGTACCCCAGGGGACACACGACCGTGCAACATGACCTTGTGTCGCACACGGCTGAGACACACGCCCGTGTCTCTGCCCGTGTGGACAAAAATAGGCCATTTGAAAAGCCAATTTGCCACCCAATTTGGGTCAAACCAAGCACATTTGCACTATAATTTCAGCCAATTTTAATACCAAAGCATACACCATTCATGCCATAACATTATCAACCAATTTCATGTTCATATCACTTACCAATTCATGTCATTCCATAAATAAAAAACATACCAAACCAAAACATATAGTTTCATAATCTCAAATCATATGATCAAATCTCATGCCAAAACCTTACCAAATTTCATACTGGGCAAATTCCAAAACTTACCAAATTGATCAACTTTCTTGGCCATCCATAAACACATCGCATAAGCATAATTTACATCACATAACATATACTAAAATCAAACCATAAGTTCAACCTCAAAGTAGCCATATCACATGGCAAGATATATACATCACAAAACATAATCACATACTTCTAGCCTATACATGCCATATTCCAATATATACATTTCCCAAAGGTACCAAAATATAGTTCGATAGTGTGGTGACAATCCTCGACGATCCCCGAGCTCCCAGTAGCTTCGATATCTATAAAATAATTGAAAAACACACAGAGTAAGCTTTCAAAAGCTTAGTAAGCCATATACAAATAAACTTATCAATTTAAGGATATAAACATCATCTAAATACATAAACTCCATAGTTAAATACAATCACAAACCATATAATTCATGTACATTTCTCATATACTCAATTCATTTGCCCAAATAACATACTTTCTCATACTTATAACTTATATCATCACTTGTACATATACTTACCTTTGTTCTCAAACGTAGTATACATTTCAAATGTACTTGAATCGGTTGCACATATCATATATTAATTCATTTCTCGGAAGGCCCGTTGAACCGTTTAGAATCATAAGGATACGCGGATAGCTCAGAAAGCACATACAATGCCAACGTCCCAGACGTGGTCTTACATGTAATCAAATATCAATGCCACTATCCCAGACAGGGTCTTACATGAAATCAAATACGATGCCGATGTCCCAGACATGGTCTTACACATAAATCATAAGTCAATGCCAACGTCCCAGACGTGATCTTACACAATAACACATATCGGATCCTATGTCATGACATATGTATCCTAACTATTCCTAAGGGTCGTACGGGGCTTTTCGGACGTTGAAACTTTGTCAATACTTTCTCGGATATCTCATTTTCTCCACTCATATTATCATTCATCAAAATATAATGTCATATATACATGAATAAATCAGTTCAAATATATTTATTTGTATATCGACTTACCTCGTATGGATTCGGATTGACGGAAACGACTACTCGACGACTTTCGACTTTCCCCGATCTAATTCCATTTTCTTTAATTCTTGATCTATATAAATTCAAACTTAATTCTTTTATTCACCAAATCATTCAAAAAAATCCACAAACACACATTTAAGGCATTTTACAAATTAGCCCTCACATTTTCACATTTTGTCACTTTAGTCCCTATTTCACCAAATCACACAATACTCATAATTTGCATATACCCATGCTTAGCCAAATTTTCATAGTATTCATATAAATCCATATATTTCATTTATTTCACATTTTAATCCCTCAAAATATCATTTTTACAATTTAGCCCAAATTACACAATTTCATCAAAAATTCAAAGACAAAATATGCTAACCCAAAACATATCTTTCATTTACTAACATCAAACTTCATAAAACTCATAGTTGCATCAATGGCTCAACTCAAAATCATAAAAGAAAATAAAAAATTAAAGTATGGGCTTGATAGATTACTAAGCAACTATTACAAAAAAGTAAAAATCATCAAAAACGAATCAAAATTCACATACCAATTAACCAAAGCGAGTGCTGAGTTCTTAAAGACTTAGAACCCTCATTTTTCTTTCTTCAATTTCAGCTAAATGGTGAATATGATAGCCAATTTAATGTTTTGTTTTATTTAATTAACATTAATGCATCAATTACCATTTTACCCTTGGCTTAATTACTTATAAAACATTAATATTTAGGCCACAAATGTCCACTCATGCATTCAATGGTCTAATTGCATCATAAGGACCTCTTTTTTAATAAGACAAATCAATTAAACTTTTTAACAAACAGCAGGCAACTTTTACATTTTACGATATTAGGTTCTTTTCACAAATTAAGCACACAAATGATCGACTTTTCATACGAAATTTTCACACATGCTAATTCACATATCATAAGCACAGAAAATAATATTTAAATATTTTTCTAATTCAGATTTGTGGTCCCGAAATAACTATTCTGACTAGGGTGTAAACCGAATTGTTCCAATTCTCCCTCCTTTAGGGATTTTCGTCTCCGAAAATCTTACCGTCGAAAAGGTTCAGATATTTCTATCTCATAATATCTTCGGGCTCTCACGTAGCCTATTCAATACCGTGTTGCTGCCACATCACTTTTACTAACGAAATTTTCTTATTTCGTAGTTCTTTAACCTCGCAAGCTAATATACAGATCGATTCTTCTTCATAAGTCATATCAGACTGAATCTCAATCTTAGACGGAGGAATCACATACGAAGGATCGAATCTGTATCATCGAAGCATCGATACGTGAAACACATTATCAATCTTTTCTAATTCTGGTGGCAATAACAATCTGTAAGCAACCGGTCTGATAAGCTCGATAATCTCATATGGCCTGATGAACCTTGGACTCAATTTGTTTTTTAAGCCAAATCGGAGTACTTTCCTCCACTGAAATACTTTCAGAAACACTTTGTCGTCGATTTCAAATTCAATCTATTTTCGTTTCAAATTCGTGTATGATTTCTGACGATCGAAAGCTGCTTTCAGACTATCTCGAATCATTTTAACTTTTTGTTCAGTTTCTTTTATCAAATCAACCCCGTGAATCTTATTCTCACTGAGTTCAATCCAATACAAAGGTGTACGGCATTTGTGACCATATAATGCTTCGTATGGTGCCATTTTGATGCTCGATTGAAAACTGTCGTTATAATCGAATTCAATCAAAGGCAGATACTGTTCCCACGTACCTTCAAATTCAAGAATGCAACATCTCAACATATCCTCAAAAATCTGAATAATCCGCTTGGATTGACCATCCGTTTGCGAGTGGAAAGCAGTAATGAAATGCAATTTCGTACCCAGAGTATCTTGCAATTTCTTCCAGAACCGTGAAGTGAGTCTCGAATCTCTATCTGACACAATAGACCATGGCACTCCGTGCAGTCTCACAATATCAGAAATGTACAACTTAGTTAATTTATCAAGCGAGTAATCATATCGTGCCGGAATAAAATGGCCTAATTTCGTCAATTGATCAACCACAACCCAGATCGTATCTTTCTTTCTCGGAGATAGGGGCAAACCCGAAACAAAATCCATTATCACTCTATCCCATTTCCACTCCATAATCATAATCGACTGTAATAAACTAGATGGCACCGGATGTTCAGCTTTAACTTACTGATAGATTAAACATTTAGAAACAAAATCAGAGATATTTCTTTTCATTCTAGACCACCAGTAGAGCTGTTTCAAATCAATATACATTTTCGTACTATCCGGATGAACAGATAAACAACTATTGTGAGCTTCATTCAAAATCATCTGAATTAATCTAGATTTATCAGAACACAAATTCTATCTCGGAATCTCAGACAATTATCATTATCAATTCGATATTCAGAATCAAAATTCAAATCACACTGAGCTCGTTTTACTAAAATCTCATTATCAACCTTCTGTGCATTAATAATGTGACAGCCCTATTCTGACCCCAGTCGAAAAGTGGTTTCGAGGCCACAAAACTGAGTCACAAAAATAATTAACCGTTATATGCTATGCTTATTATATTTGTAAATGCATGTGTGGAAGTTTCATGCTTTGATTTTGTCATTTGTATGTGAAATTTAGTAAATAGGACTTATGTGAGACATTTTGAAATGTGATAGGTTAAATTATAATGATCTATTAATGCATGTTATAAAAAGAATGGACTTGCATGTCAAATTATCCATTTGTAGATAGTGGCCAGCCATGTTATTATTTAATATATAATATATGTATTTTCTATTAGCATTATTTCAATTAAATGGCTTTATATTATAGAATAATGATTATTAAAAATAGAAAAAAAAAAGTGAAGAAAACTAGGTGTTCATCTTTATTTCCTTCTAAGCCGTTGTAAAGAAAGAAAAGGGGAGAAAACACCATTCGGTCATCTTAGGCATGAATTAAGTTCAAGAGCATAGAGAACCAAGGTTGGATAGAGGAAATGCGATAAAAGTGAATGAAGTATAAGATAATATATATTCAAATGATGATTGTACCTACATAGGTGTGATTGTGTTGTATAAAACTTGTTGATTTGAAAATTGTATAGCATTATTCGGGCCTTTGAGCCTAGCAGGCTATAATGCCAATGAGATATTAATCGGGCCTTTGAGCCTAGCAGGTGAAATGCCGGTAAATAAATTGGGGTTTTTAAACCTAGCAGGCTGAATGCCGGTGATTTGATAAAAGTCTAAAACTAAGATACCTTGTGTTAGAACGACGAATGAATACATTCAATAAGTTAAGTTGGCCAGGTACGTATTATGTATTTATATGTGAGTATGATTTAAATTGAATCATAAGAGTATAATTTGTTACATATGTGAATACATGATATGTTTATATCTATGATTAGGATATATTCGGTTAAGGTATGAATATATGTGAAAATGTTCGATTTATTTAAGCCATATTATTTCGGATTAAGTGTAATTAGAATGCTAAGTGTGCATTATATACTTGTGTATATTTGGCTAATGGTAATAAATATATAAGAAATGACTTTTGAGAAATTGAATAATTGATGTATAATTGAGTTTATCTGTTGTATTGCTTAAAACTTACTAAGCTTATGAAAGCTTACTCCTTTTGTTATATTTCTCTATTTTTAGATTGTTGATTCCAGTTACCTGTTCGAGGAGAGGATTGTCAGCAACTCGTCACCCTATCTGTCTTTTTGGTACTGCTATGTTTTGGAAATGGTATGGCATGTATAGAATAGACTTAAGTGAATGTTATTTTGAGATGTTTTGTATATATTTGCCATGTGAATATGGCAACTTTTGAATATCGATATAAGTTGAATTTCTATCTTTGATAGTGTTTAGCTATAAGTATAATAATTGAATTATGTAAATCTCTATGTTCTAATGTTGAAATTCGGATTAGTAATTCTTCATAACCCATTTCGATGACGGATATAGGTTATAGGGGTGTTAAAAATAATCTGCTGTAAGAACAAAAGTCTTACTTTCAAATCGGCTAAAATCGAACCATCAAGAGACATACACAATTGAGCATTTATAGCACGCAATGCAAACAATGATTCTCAACTCAAAGCATCAGCAACAACATTTGCTTTTCTAGGATGATAATCAATAACAAGCTCGTAATCTTTTAGCAGTTCTCGCCACCTTCTCTGTCGCAGGTTCAAATCTTTCTGAGTCATCAGATATTTCAAACTCTTATGATAAGAATATACGTGACGTTTCTCACCAAAGAGAAAGTGGCGCCAAATTTTCAAAGCAAACACAATTGCAGCTAATTCGAGATCGTGCATTGGATAATTCTTTTCATGCGGCTTTAACTGTCTCAAAGCATAAGCAATAACTTTGCCTTCCGACATTAAAATACATTCCAGGCCATTCAACGAAGCATCACTGTACCAGACAGGGTCTTACACGAAATCAAATACGATGCCGATGTCCGAGACATGGTCTTACACATAAATCATAAGTCGATGCCAACGTCCCAGACGTGGTCTTACATAACACATATCGGATCCTATGTCATGACATTTGTATCCTAACTATTCCTAAGGTTCGTACGGGGCTTTTCGGAGGTCGGAGCTTTGTCGATACTTTCTCGGATATCTCATTTTCTCCACTCATATTATCATTCATCAAAATATAATGTCATATATACATGAATAAATCAATTCAAATACATTTATTTGTATATCGACTTACCTCGTACGGATTTGGATTGACGAAAACGACTACTCGACGACTTTCGACTTTCCTCGATCTAATTCCATTTTCTTTAATTCTTGATCTATATAAATTCAAACTTAATTCTTTTATTCACCAAATCATTCAAAACAATCCACAAACACACATTTAGGGCATTTTACAAATTAGCCCTCGAATTTTTACATTTTGTCACTTTAGTCCCTATTTCACCAAATCACACAATACTCATAATTTGCATATACCCATGCTTAGCTGAATTTTCATAGTATTCATATAAATCCATATATTTTATTTATTTCATATTTTAATCCCTCAAAATATCATTTTCACAATTTAGCCCAAATTACTCAATTTTATCAAAAATTCAAAGACAAAATATGCTAACCCAAAACATATCTTTCATTTACTAACATCAAACTTCATAAAACTCATAGTTTCATCAATGGCTCAACTCAAAATCATAAAAAAAATAAAAAATTAAAGCATGGGCTTGATAGATTACTAAGCAACGATTACAAAAACGTAAAAATTATCAAAAATGACAATTAACCAAAGTGAGTGCCGAATGCTTAAAGACTTAGAACCCTCATTTTTCTTTCTTAAATTTCGACTAAATGGTGAATATGATAGCCAATTTAATGTTTTGTTTTATTTAATTAACATTAATACATCAATTAATATTTTACCCTTGGCTTAATAACTTATAAAACATTAATATTAAGGCCACAAATGTCCACTCATGCATTCAATGGTCTAATTGCATCATAAGGACCTCTATTTTAATGAGACAAATCAATTGAACTCTTTAACAAACAACAGGCAACTTTTACATTTTACGCGATTAGGTCCTTTTCACAAATTAAGCACACAAATGATCGAATTTTCATACGAAATTTTCACACATTCTAATTCACATATCATAAGCATAGAAAATAATATTTAAATATTTTTCTAATTCAAATTTGTGGTACTGAAATAACTATTCTGACTAGGGTGTAAACCAGATTGTTCCAATTCTCCCTCTTTTACTGATTTTTGTCCCCGAAAATCTTACCATCGAAAAGGTTCGGATATTGCTATCTCATAGTATTTTCAGGCTCCCACGTAGCCTTTTCAATACCATGTTGATGCCACATCACTTTTACTAACGAAATTTTCTTATTTCGTAGTTTCTTAACCTCGCGAGCTAATATACGAATCAATTCTTCTTTATAAGTTAGATCAAACTGAATCTCAATCTCAGACGGAGGAATCACATGCAAAGGATCGAATCTGTATCATTGAAGCATCGATACGTGAAACACATTATGAATCTTTTCTAATTCTGGTGGCAATAACAATCTGTAAGCAACCAGTCTGATGAGCTCGATAATCTCATACAGCCCGATGAACCTCAGACTCAATTTGCCTTTTCAGCCAAATCAGAGTACTTTCTTCCACTGAGATACTTTCAGAAACACTTTGTCACCAATTTCAAATTGAATGTCTTTTCGTTTCAAATCCGTGTATGATTTTTGACGATCGAAAGCTACTTTCAGACTATTTCGAATCACTTTTACTTTCTATTCAGTTTCTTTTATCAAATCAACCCCGTGAATCTTATTCTCACTAATTTCAGTCCAATACAAAGGTGTACGGCATTTGTGACCATATAATGCGTCGTATGGTGCCATTTTGATGCTCGATTGAAAACTGTTGTTATAAGCAAATTCAATCAAAGGCAAATACTGTTCCCACGTACCTTTAAATTCAAGAATGCAACATCTCGACATATCCTCAAGAATCTGAATAATCCGCTCGGATCGACCATCCGTTTGCGGGTGGAAAGTAGTATTGAAATACAAGTTCGTACCCAGAGCATCTTGCAATTTCTTCCAAAATCGTGAAGTGAATCCCAAATCTCTATTTGACACAACAGACCATGGCACCCCGTGCAATCTCACAATATCGAAAATGTAAAACTTAGATAATTTATCAAGCGAGTAATCAGATTGTACCGGAATAAAATGAGCTGATTTCGTCAATCGATCAACCACAACCCAAATTGCATCTTTCTTTCTCGGAGATAGGGGTAAACCCGAAATAAAATCCATTATCACTCTATCCCATTTCCACTCCGTAATCATAATTGGCTGTAATAAACCAGATGGCTCCTGATATTCAGCTTTAACTTACTGACAGATTAAACATTTAGAAACAAAACCAGAGATATCTCTTTTCATTCCAGACTACCAGTAGAGCTGTTTCAAATGAATATACATTTTCATACTATCTGGATGAACAGATAAATAATTATTGTGAACTTCGTTCAAAATCATCTGAATTAACTCTGAATTTATCAGAACACAAATTCTGTCTCATAATCTTAGACAATTATCATTATCAATTCGATATTCAGAATCAAAATTCAAATCACACTGAGCTCGTTTTACTAAAATCTCATTATCAACCTTCTGAGCATCAATAATCTGCTATAAGAACAAAAGTCTTGCTTTCAGATTGGCTAAAATTGAACCATCAATAGACATACACAATTGAGCATTTATAGCACGGAATGCAAACAATGATTTTCGACTCAAAGCATCAGCAACAGCATTTACTTTTCCCGGATGATAATCAATAACAAGCTCGTAATCTTTTAGCAGTTCTAGCCATCTTCTCTGTCGCAGGTTGAAATCTTTCTGAGTCATCGGATATTTCAAACTCTGATTGTAACACCCCTTACCCGAGACTGTTGCCAAAATCGAGCACGAGGCATTACTAAACTTAATCTATCACTTAAATAGTTTTAAAATTGTTTATTTAAACTTTTAGGAATGTGCTGTCATTCTGCGTGGTAGTCGCCTAAAAATTCATATCTTGAGTTCTAAAACTCAAAATTTAGATCTGTAATTTTTTTCTGAAACTAGACTCATATATCTATCTACTAATTTTTTTCTAGAATTTTTGACTTAGCCAATTAGTACAGTTTATTAGTTAAAGTTACCCCTGTTTCAGAATTCAACTGCACTGACCTCTACTTACTACGAACCACTTTTCTCCCTATACAAAATTAATATAACTATACTGTTTGTTTATATTAAAACTAGATTCAATAAGGATTCTAACCATATAAATTACACCACCTAATTATTTGTTTACAATTTATGGTGAATTTCCAAATTTGAAACAGGGGATCTAGAATTTTCTCTGAGCCTGTTTCACTAAAACTCAGATATCTCATAAAATATAATACCTTTACCTGTTTTGCTTATTCCATAAGAAAATAGACACAATAAGCTTTAATTTCATATATTATTCACCATTAAACCATGTCTCTACGATTTTTAGTGATTTTTCAAAATCACATTATTTCTGATACTTGAATCTGTTTTTAAGTTACTTTCATATTTTTCTTAGTTTTCATGTGATAGTTACTACTTATTCATACATACAATTAAACATGTATATCATCAGCCATTCTATTAGCTAATCACTAGCAAGTATTTACACATCATTCATTGATCATATCATATCAAAAGAAACCAAGTTCCTATACATGCCATACACAAAACTAAACGTCTAACTATACCAATGTGATTTCTTCGATAGTGTGATCGGGTCTCCGACGTTTCCTTCGATCCCCGAGTGGCTTGATAAAACTATAAGAAAAAGAAAATAAAGAGAGTAAGCACTAGGCTTAGTAAGCTTACAAGCAAATAAATTACAACATTCAAAGATAATGAATGATTATACATAATGTCACCTAGCCTCATAAACTTTCTTTACTTCTCATTTTCTACCTTCTTCTTTACTTACTTACCTTCTTTCTTACCTGACCTTTCACTATTCATAAATGTAATCTACCTTCCCTTTTGCTGATAATTCACTGTAATTTAACGTGTACAATGACCCATTGAACCACTCGGAATACTAAGGATATTTGGGTCGCTCTCGTCTATCAATATCCACGCCAATGCCATGTCTTCGACATGGACTTACATGAATTATTCCTGTCTCCAATGCCATATATATGTCTAATATGGGCTTACATGGCTCATTCCTGTCTCCAAAGCCATATATCTTATATGGACTTACATGGCTCATTCCTGTCTGTCTGTCTGTCAACCCCAATATCCTAACATTCCTAAGGTTCAAACGGGGCTTCCTAATGCTTTTTCTCTCACTTTTACCTTTAATTTGACTTTAAATATTCTCATAAAATAAGTATATAAATGCTGGAAATTTACAATAATAATGTAAAATAAAAGAATATTGCATTTATTTCTTCAGAAACTTACCTCGTATGCAAAAATAGCTACTTTTACCATTTCGTCCACAACTTGGTATTTTCTCCATTTTAGCCCGAATTTCAGTTTTCCTTGCTCTATCATTTAAAATATAGTCTAATTAGGACTCAAATTATTCAAATTGACTCAAAATCATATTTTGGCAAAATTACAATTTTGCCCCTAAACTTTTGCATATTTACACTTTTGCCCCAAAGCTCAGTAAATTAAACTTCAGCCTATTTTCTTATGTTTCATGACATGCTGGTCATTTTTCCTTCTATGGCAGCATCAAATTCATACTCTAACAAGCACTTATGACTATTAGGTATTTTTACCAATTAAGTCCTTTTACTCGTTTTTGCTTAAAACCGAGTACTACAAATTGTCTAACATAATTTAAAACCTCATATTCTATCATAAAACACCAAAATACACAAATTTCACCTATGGGTATTTTTCCAAATATGAACTCTAGGTTGAATTATTACTAGCATAAGCTTAATCGAGCTACCGGGATTCCAAAAACGTAAAGAACATTAAAAACGGGGCTTGGAATCACTTACTATTGAGCTTGGAAAGCTTGAAAACCCTAGCCATGGCTTCCCCCATGCTAATTTCGGCCTCCATGAAGAAGATGAGCAAAATTGGCTTTTAATTTTGTATTTTAATTCATTTTACCCTAAATGACCAAAATGCCCTTACTACTAAACTTTCAAAAATTCTTCCATGTCCTAATGTTGTCCATGAACTTAAAATAGGTCAAATTGCTGTTTAAGACCTCCTAATTAATATTTCAAGGCAATTTCATACTAAAAACTTCTAGAATGCAAGTTTTGCAAATTATTCGATTTAGTCCCTAATCTCAACTTAAGCACTTTATGCATAGAATTTCATCACGAAATTTTCACACAATCATGCAAACATATCATAGACCTCAAAATAATAATAAAATAAATTTTTCTACCTCGGATTTGTGGTTTCGCAACCACTGTTCCGTTTAGGCCCTATTTCGGGATGTTACATTTCTCCCCCTTCAGTGATTTTCGTCCCCAAAATCTTACACGTGAAGAGATTTGGGTACTGTTTTCGCATAGCCTCTTCGAGTTCCCATGTAGCCTCGTCTACCCCATGTAGTCTGACTATCTCTGAAATATACAACTCGGCCAACTTGTCAAGTGAAAAATCCATACGAACTGGGATAAAATGAGCCGACTTCGTTAACTTATCAATCACAACCCATACTGCATCTTTCTTTCTCGGTGTAAATGGCAATCCTGTCACAAAATCTATAATAACTCGATTCCATTTCCATTCAGGGACTAGCACAGGCTGCAATAAACCTGAAGGTACCTGATGTTCGGCCTTTACCTGCTGTGCATCAAACATCTAGAAACAAACTCAAAATGTCCCTTTTTATTCCTACCCACCAAGACATTTTCTTCAAATCATTATACATCTTTGTACTACTGGATGAATAGACAAAAAAACTACTATGTACTTCCCCAGAAGATCTTTCGAATAAGCTCATCATTCTTGGTACACATACACCGGGTGATAATCAATCACTAGCTCATAATCTTTAATCAACTCTAGCCATCTTCTTTGCTTCAATTTCAAACTTTTGTGATCAGTGAATATGTGGCACTTCTCACCGTACAAATGATGTCTCCAAATCTTCAACGCAAAAATAATGGCAGCTAGCTCTAAATCATGTGTCGGATAGTTCTTCTCATGTGGCTTTAGCTGTCTAGAAGCATAAGCAATTACCTTCCCTTCCTGCATAAGTACACAACCAAGTCCATTCATGGACGCATCACTGTAAATCACAAACTCCTTACCTGGTTCTAGTTGTACTAAAACAGGAGCTTTAGTCAACGATGCTTTTAACTTGTCAAAACTCTGTTCACACTTCTCAGTCCATTCAAACTTGATATCCTTTCGCAGCAATTTTATTAGTGGGGTAGCTATCATGGAAAATCCCCTCTACAAATCGCCTATAATATCCGGCAAGACCAAGAAAACTTCTAACTTCGATACATTTCTAGGAGGCTTCCAATTAACAATGGCTGAAATCTTGCTCGAATCAACCTTAATACCTTCACCTGAGACAATATGTCCTAGAAAACCAACTTCTCGTAACTGAAATTCACTTTTCTTGAACTTGGCATACAACTGATTATCTCTCAGAATATGTAAAACTGTTCTCAAATGCTCTGCATAGTCAGTCTCATCATGAGAATAAATCAAGATATCATCAATGAACACAACTACAAACTTATCCAAGTACGGTCTAAAAATTCGGTTCATTAAGTCCATGAAAATGGCAGGAGCATTAGTCAAGTCAAATGGCATCACAAGGAACTCATAATGACCATACCTAGTCCGGAAAGCGATCTTGGGACATCTAACTCTTTAACTCGCAAATCGATAGTATCCGGATCTCAAATCTATCTTGGAGAACACAAGAGCTCCCTTCAATTGATCAAACAGATCATCAATTCTAGGCAATGGATACTTGTTCTTTCTTTATTACCTTGTTAAGTTGCTGATAACTTATGCACAATCTCATCGATTCGTCATATTACCTTGTTTCAATTCCAGAATTCCTTTCTCTTACGGTCAATAAACCCCGATCGATGTACTTTTTTACGAAATTCCTCCCGAAAGAAATCCCAAGTGATCCTCTCCTTTGGTACAACTGATACAAGTGTCTTCCACCAATAGTAGGTTTGAGTCTCTAAGAAGTGATATTACACATTTCATACATTCCTCGGGTGTACAAGATAATTCATCAAAGACTCGATAGTATTTTCTAACCAAAATTTTGCTCTTTCTGCATCATCATGTTTTGTTGCTCGAACTCTTCTCCCCTTGTTTTCCGATTCTATCAACTAGTGGCTTTTCTCTTATCATTGTACTGTGGATCAGGAAGCTTGAGCTACATGGGTAGCCCGAGAGTCATGAGGGGGTGGAGGTCTAACTACTGGATTCGCATGAACGAACTCGGCAAACCAATTATTCAAAGCTTGGAAGAGAGCTTCTCGAGTCACTCCTCCTGATTAATCATTCTCGGCCTATTCTCGGATGGCGCTACCCCTTCCAGCGAGCAAAGCGCATTACTTTCTACATCATCATCACCAGCTCGCTCGGGATCCATTACAATAAAACAAAATATTTAAAAATCGTCGAGTCGTCACACTATCAAAATACAGTATGGCATGTATAGCTAGACATTTACTCACACTAACTATTCCGAGAACCGACTAAACCTGCTCGATACCAATAAATGTAACACCCTTACCCAAGATCATTTGCCAAAATCGAGCACGAGGCATTACTAAACTTAATCTATCACTTAAATAGTTTTAAAATTGTTTATTTAAACTTTTCGGAATGTGCTGTCATTCTGCGTGGTAGTCGCCTAAAAATTCATATCTTGAGTTCTAAAACTCAAAATTTAGATCCGTAATTTTTTTCTGAAACTAGACTCATATATCTATCTACTAATTTTTTTCTAGAATTTTTGACTTAGCCAATTAGTACAGTTTATTAGTTAAAGTTACCCCTGTTTCAGAATTCAACTGCACTGACCTCTACTTACTACGAACCACTTTTCTCCCTATACAAAATTAATATAACTATACTGTTTGTTTATATTAAAACTAGATTCAATAAGGATTCTAACCATATAAATTACACCACCTAATTATTTGTTTACAATTTATGGTGAATTTCCAAATTTGAAACAGGGGATCTAGAATTTTCTCTGAGCCTGTTTCACTAAAACTCAGATATCTCATAAAATATAATACCTTTACCTGTTTTGCTTATTCCATAAGAAAATAGACACAATAAGCTTTAATTTCATATATTATTCACCATTAAACCATGTCTCTACGATTTTTAGTGATTTTTCAAAATCACATTATTTCTGATACTTGAATCTGTTTTTAAGTTACTTTCATATTTTTCTTAGTTTTCATGTGATAGTTACTACTTATTCATACATACAATTAAACATGTATATCATCAGCCATTCTATTAGCTAATCACTAGCAAGTATTTACACATCATTCATTGATCATATCATATCAAAAGAAACCAAGTTCCTATACATGCCATACACAAAACTAAACGTCTAACTATACCAATGTGATTTCTTCGATAGTGTGATCGGGTCTCCGACGCTTTCCTTCGATCCCCGAGTGGCTTGATAAAAACTATAAGAAAAAGAAAATAAAGAGAGTAAGCACTAGGCTTAGTAAGCTTACAAGCAAATAAATTACAACATTCAGCATAATGAATGATTATACATAATGTCACCTAGCCTCATAAACTTTCTTTACTTCTCATTTTCTACCTTCTTCTTTACTTACTTACCTTCTTTCTTACCTGACCTTTCACTATTCATAAATGTAATCTACCTTCCCTTTTGCTGATAATTCACTGTAATTTAACGTGTACAATGACCCATTGAACCACTCGGAATACTAAGGATACTGGGGTCGTTCCTGTCTATCAATATCCTGCCAATGCCATGTCTTCGACATGGACTTACATGAATTATTCCTGTCTCCAATGCCATATATATGTCTAATATGGGCTTACATGGCTCATTCCTGTCTCCAAAGCCATATATCTTATATGGACTTACATGGCTCATTCTGTCTGTCTGTCCATGTCTGTCAACCCCAATATCCTAACATTCCTAAGGTTCAAACGGGGCTTCCTAATGCTTTTTCTCTGTCACTTTGCCTTTAATTTGACTTTAAATATTCTCATAAAATAAGTATATAAATGCTGAAATTTACAATAATAATGTAAAATAAAAGAATATTGCATTTATTTCATCAGAAACTTACCTCGTATGCAAAAATAGCTACTTTTACCATTTCGTCCACAACTTGGTATTTTCTCCATTTTAGCCCGAATTTCAGTTTTCCTTGCTCTATCATTTAAAATATAGTCTAATTAGGACTCAAATTATTCAAATTGACTCAAAATCATATTTTGGCAAAATTACAATTTTGCCCCTAAACTTTTGCATATTTACACTTTTGCCCCAAAGCTCGTAAATTAAACTTCAGCCTATTTTCTTATGTTTCATGACATGCTGGTCATTTTTCCCTTCTATGGCAGCATCAAATTCATACTCTAACAAGCACTTATGACTATTAGGTATTTTTACCAATTAAGTCCTTTTACTCGTTTTTGCTTAAAACCGAGTACTACAAATTGCCTAACATAATTTAAAACCTCATATTCTATCATAAAACACCAAAATACACAAATTTCACCTATGGGTATTTTTCCAAATATGAACTCTAGGTTGAATTATTACTAGCATAAGCTTAATCGAGCTACCGGGATTCCAAAAACGTAAAGAACATTAAAAACGGGGCTTGGAATCACTTACTATTGAGCTTGGAAAGCTTGAAAACCCTAGCCATGGCTTCCCCCATGCTAATTTCGGCCTCCATGAAGAAGATGAGCAAAATTGGCTTTTAATTTTGTATTTTAATTCATTTTACCCCTAAATGACCAAAATGCCCTTACTACTAAACTTTCAAAAATTCCTTCCATGTCCTAATGTTGTCCATGAACTTAAAATAGGTCAAATTGCTGTTTAAGACCTCCTAATTAATATTTCAAAGCAATTTCATACTAAAAACTTCTAGAATGCAAGTTTTGCAAATTATTCGATTTAGTCCCTAATCTCAACTTAAGCACTTTATGCATAGAATTTCATCACGAAATTTTCACACAATCATGCAAACATATCATAGACCTCAAAATAATAATAAAATAAATTTTTCTACCTCGGATTTGTGGTTTCGCAACCACTGTTCCGTTTAGGCCCTATTTCGGGATGTTACACTGATGATCAGAATATACGTGACGTTTCTCACCAAAAAGATTGTAACACCCTGATTTTTGGTATTTTCATAACTTTCAAAAATTTGGTAATTTTTTTTTTAAAATTTGGTATTTGGTTGTGAAATTCATAATTGGAGTGTGTAAATGGGCCTATGGAAGGCCCATGTGTTGGCCAAAACCCGGTAGAATTTTTGCATTTTGAACTTAAGGAGTTAGGGACATTGGATGGGTGGCCTTATTAAAAAATGTGGGTAAAATGTAACACAAGAGAGCCCCTGGTAAAGTGGTTAAGTGATGCCACTAAGGAGTTAAAAAGAGTGGTGTGTAAGTGGTTGGGGGAAAGCCAAGGTTCGATTCACTAAGCTGGCAATTATGTTGTTATTTTTATGTCTTGAGCATGTAGGAGTTTGAGGTCAAATGAAACTCTGTTGGAGAGAGTTTGAATCAGTCAAATGCATAAATTTAGGAGTGATAAGGGGAGAGATTTTGGGGATTTGAATGGAGGCTTAGTGTTGGCCGAATAGTGGGAATTTAGGGAGGAGAAATGGGCTTAGGGGTTTTAGGTTAGTATTTCAGCATTAGGGGCTTTAGTTGTATCGTTTTCTTTTGTTTAAATATCATAGGGTTATTTCTTTTCTTCCTTTTCTTCTCTAGCCAAAATCACCACTCCTTTCATCCATTTTTTCTTTCTCTTCTTTTGCCAAAGCCAAACTACTACTCCTTTCTTTTCATCACCCTTGCCGAATAGCCACAAGAGCCAAAAGTCTTGAAGTTGGTTTTGCCGATTCATTTAGACCAGAATCCCTCTTTTCTTAGACCTCTAGGGTTCAAAGGCTGCTAGGTGGTTGAGGGCTAAGTCTACTTTGGGTCTAAACAGTGTAGAAGGGAAGACTGTGGTAAGTACTTGTTTTCCAAATCGATTCAGTAGTGTAAATGTTAAGAAAAGCTAAAACCCCCTATAGTTTAGGGAGGTTATTGATTTGAGGTTTAGGCCTCACTGGGCCTTTTCATTCGACTTTTATGATTTGTATAGTGATATAGACAACTTTGGAGGAGCAGCAAGGCTTAGAGTATCGGTTTGGATAAACTTGGATCGAATCATTGGACCCTGTGAAGGTAAGTGATCTATGGCCATTAGAGGTTCTTTGGCCGACTATGGTAAGGTGGATTTTGGGTTTGATAAGCATGAATTGTAAACTAAGAATGGTGGTGATTAATTGTAGGTTGTCATGGGAGACTTTGTTAGCAAACGTCACAAAACAGGTGTGTAATAACCCCCGTAGTAGCTTAGATTAATATCCGCTGAAAAGCTGAAATGCTAAAATTCTGACATTTCGGGAACTTGTGATTTTGCATTTGGTTATAGATGCGATAAATACGATATGATCGGTGTTTGGACCGATGGAACAGGTAAGAGCACAATTTTGTGCACGATGGTAAGTTGGGCCTCAATGGGCTGAAATTGGGCCCAATGGGCTTTCGGGCCCATTTGGGTAAAATTGATAGAAAACGAAATTTGGAAAAGTTGCATGATAACACGGTTAGTACTGTGGTAAAATTTGGGTTCAGTGGGCTTAGTGGGCTAAATCGGCATTTGTAGGGCCCATTAGGGGTTTTACGCCCAAAAGCCCGAATTTGATAAAATGGGTTTAAGATCATTGTTTAAACACTTGAAAATATTGATAATAGTTAAGGAACATGGAAAACCCATGATATTTGGTAAAATTACGAAATTACCCTTATAATATGAAAAATGGCTATTTTACCCTTAGGTAAAAATGACCATTATACCCCCTAGGGTTTAATTATGAATATGATGCATGAGACATTGTTATACATGATATGACTTGATATGCACATGATATGTTATGAGATGCACATGATATGCTATGATATACTCATTATATGCATGGGTTGGGTTTTATTATTAAAAGGAGGAAGTACGAAAAGGGCTTTGCCCCAGTTATTAAAAGAGGCTAGGCCTCCAGTTATATGGTAAAGCAGCTATGCTGCCAGTGGAGAGTTTGGCTGGGTGGGTTGAGTTATTCCCCACATGGAGAGCTTGGTTGGTACGGGTGGAGAGTAGTGGATGGTGGGTTGAGTAGTCTCCCCAAATGGGCTTCCATACATTCATTGGTATTTCATGTGAAATTGAAATGGGCCTATGGGCCATACCATTTACAATAAAGGCTTCGGCCCAGTCTATGTCGAGACTGAATTAGGGCTTAGGCCCAGTATACTGATATTATTTGGGCTCTGAAAGGGGCTTTTTGCACACTGAGTTTCCAAACTCACCCCTTTCCTTAACCTTGCAGGTGAGCCTTGATGTGGAGACTTGGAGCAGGAGGGGATTCAGAGTGGCCGTGGTGATTGCTTTCGAACTTTGCAATAAGTAACCAATTTTTTTTAAATTATTATTATTATTATTTGGTTTTGGTTTTGGGTTGTAATAAGGCTATTTTAATTATTTTTCTGGGATTATTTTATTTTATACTGTATATTTTACTGACAATAATTCAAAGTTGGTTAGACTTAGGGCGCATTTTCAAAATGATACTTGTTTCCAAAATAACGCAATGATACAATTAATCGGTTTATCAAAAATATCTACTTAAATGAATTCCAGCTCAATTTTTTTTTCCAAAACCTAACCTCGCGCCAAAGTGTGGCAATGGTTGTGGGCATGTCTAGGATTGGATCCAATCAAGAGCTTGGTACTTAGGCAGCCTTCATGGCTTACCTCCTCTGTTTCGGATACCTACCTCGTGTATATCTTCCGTTCACTTTATTAACTTAGCAAAGACTATCTTTTAAAACACTAAGAAGGACGTTGAAAGAGGCATGGGTTTTCTTAAAAACTTCAATGTGACACGTCGGATCCGGCCATAACGTCTGGGCCGGGTTTGGGGTGTTACAAAGATAGTGGCGCCAAATTTTCATAGCAAACACAATCGTAGCTAATTCAAGATCGTGCGTCGGATAATTCTTTTCGTGCGGCTTTAACTGTCTCGAAGCATACGCAATAACTTTGCCTTCCGGCATCAAAATACATCCCAAACCATTCAATGAAGCATCACTGTACAGACAGGGTCTTACACGAAATCAAATACGATGCCGATGTCCCAGACATGGTCTTACACGTAAATCATAAGTCGATGCCAACGTCCCAGACATGGTCTTACACAATAACACATATCGGATCCTATGTCATATGTATCCTAACTATTCCTAAGGTTCGTACGGGGGTTTTCAGACGTCGGAACTTTGTCGATACTTTCTCGGATATCTCATTTTCTCCACTCATATTATCATTCATCAAAATATAATGTCATATATACATGAATAAATCAATTCAAATATATTTATTTGTATATTGACTTACCTCGTATGGATTCGGATTGACGGAAATGACTACTCGACGACTTTCGACTTTCCCCGATCTAATTCCATTTTCTTTAATTCTTGATCTATATAAATTCAAAATTAATTCTTTTATTCATCAAATCATTCAAAACAATCTACAAACACACATTTAGGGCATTTTATAAATTAGCCCTCACGTTTTCACATTTTGTCACTTTAGTCCCTATTTCACCAAATCACATAATACTCATAATTAGCATATACCTATGCTTAGCCAAATTTTCATAGTATTCATATAAATCCATATATTTCATTTATTTCACATTTTAATCCCCCAAAATATCATTTTCACAATTTAGCCCAAATTACTCAATTTCATCAAAAATTCAAAGACAAAATATGCTAACCCAAAACATATCTTTCATTTACTAACATCAAACTTCATAAAACTCATAGTATCATCAATGGCTCAACTCAAAATCATAAAAAAAAATTAAAGCATGGGCTTGATAGATTACTAAGCAACGATTAAAAAAACATAAAAATCATCAAATACAAATCAAAATTCACTTACCAATTAACCAAAGTGAGTGCTGAGTGCTTAAAGACTTAGAACCCTCATTTTTCTTTCTTCAATTTAGGCTAAATGGTGAATATGATAGCCAATTTAATGTTTTGTTTTATTTAATTAACATTAATGCATGAATTACCATTTTACCCTTGGCTTAATAACTTATAAAACATTAATATTAAGGCCACAAATGTCCACTCATATGTTCAATGGTCTAATTGCATCATAAGGACGTCTATTTTAATAAGACAAATCAATTAAACTCTTTAACAAACAGCAGGCAACTTTTACATTTTATGCGATTAGGTTCTTTTCACAAATTAAGCCCACAAATGATCGAATATTCATACGAAATTTTCACACATGCTAATTCACATATCATAAGCACAGAAAATAATATTTAAATATTTTTATAATTCATATTTGTGGTACCGAAATAACTATTTTGACTAGGGTCTAAACCGGACTGTTCTAATTCTCCCTCCTTTAGGGGTTTTCGTCCCTAAAAATCTTACCGTCGAAAAGGTTCGGATATTGCTTTCTCATAGTATGTTCGGTCTCTGATGTAGCCTCTTCAATACCGTGTTGATGCCACATCACTTTTACTAACGAAATTTTCTTATTTCGTAGTTCCTTAACCTTGGGAGCTAATATACGGATCGATTCTTCTTTATAAGTCATATCAGACTGAATCTCAATCTCAGACGGAGGAATCATATGCGAAGGATCGAATCTGTATCATCGAAGCATCGATACGTGAAACACATTATGAATCTTTTCTAATTCTGGTGGCAATAACAATTTGTAAGCAACCAGTTTGATAAGCTTGATAATCTCATACGGCTCGATGAACCTCAGACTCAATTTGCCTTTTCAACCAAATCGGAGTACTTTCTTCCACTGAGATACTTTCAGAAACACTTTGTCACCGATTTCAAATTCAATGTCTTTTCGTTTCAAATCCGTGTATGAATTCTGACGATCGAAAGCTGCTTTCAGACTATCTCGAATCACTTTTACTTTCTGTTCAGTTTTTTTATCAAATCAACCCCGTAAATCTTATTATCGCTGAGTTTAGTCCAATACAAAATGTGTACGAAATTTGCGACCATATAATGCTTCGTATGGTGCCATTTTGATGCTCGATTGAAAACTGTTGTTATAAGCGAATTCAATCAAAGGCAAATACTGTTCCCACGTACCTTCAAATTCAAGAGTGCAACATCTCAACATATCCTCAAGAATCTGAATAATCCGATCGGATTGACCATCCGTTTGCGGGTGGAAATCAGTAATGAAATGCAATTTCGCACCCAGAGCATCTTGCAATTTCTTCCAGAACCGTGAAGTGAATCTCGAATCTCTATCTGACACAATAGACCATGGTACTCCGTGCAATCTCACAATATCGAAAATGTACAACTCAGTTAATTTATCAAGCGAGTAATCCGATCGTACCGGAATAAAATGGGCTGATTTCGTCAATCGATCAACCACAACCCAGATCGCATCTTTTTTTCTCGGTGATAAGGGCAAACCCGAGACAAAATCCATTGTCACTCTATCCCATTTCCACTATGTAATCATAATCGGCTGCAATAAACCAGATGGCACCTGATGTTCAGCTTTAACTTATGGACAAATTAAACATTTAGAATCAAAATCAGAGATATCTCTTTTCATTCCAGACCACCAGTAGAGTTGTTTCAAATCATTATACATTTTCGTACTATTCAGATGAACAGATAAACAACTATTGTGAGCTTCGTTCAAAGTCATCTGAATTAACCTGGATTTATCAGAACACAATGTGACAGCCCTAATTTGACCCTAATCGGGAAGTGGTTTCGGGACGACAGAACCGAGCTATAAAAAAATAATAATAATAATTATAAGCTATATTTCATGTTTATGAAGTGATTAAATACAAGTGTGAAAGTTTCAAGCTTTGATTTGGTCATTTGCATTGAATTTGTTCAATAGGACTTAGGTGTAACACTTTTGAAATGTGATAGGTTAATCTATAAGGACCTAATAGTGCATAATGTCAAAAGGGTGTATTTGCATGTCAAATTAACCAAACCTTGGATAGTGGCCGGCCATGTCATGAATTAAATCACATAATAATTATTTGTTATTTATATGTTAGTGTTAAGAAAATAATAATAATAAAGTAAAAGATGGAAAATAATAATAGAATAATGAATTAGTGGGAGGAGAAACCAAAGTTTCTCCATCCTTGATTCTCATTGCCGTAGTTAGAAAAGGAAGAACTTGGAGAAATTGGCTATGGTGTGTTTTCTAGATTTAAGGTAAGTTCATTGATAATTCATGGATTTTTTAACTTGGTTGAGTTGTCATTTAGTTTTCTTGCTTAACCCATGACTAAATTGGAATGGTGTGATAACTTGAACCTTCGGCTATAGTAGAAAGGGATGGGATAAATAGTTGTTTTCATGTTAATGACTATAGTAGAAAGGGATGGGATAAATAGTTGTTTTCATGTTAATGACTAAGTTGCAAGTAGTTATTATTTGTATGTAGTTTGAATCAATGAATAAAAATAATGCATCTAGTAAGTTGATGAAATTGCCGAATTTGAGCTATGAAGTTGTTGAGTAAAGTTTGTTTATTAAATGATAGAATAAGGTTAATACTTGGAATGTGATATGTAGGAATTATAAGTTTAGTTAAGGGTTGTTATATTGCCTTATCATTTTCAGAAGCATGCTTTGTGAAAGGAATTTAAGGTTGATGTTTACATGATGTAAGTATAGGCATATTCGGTTTGAAATTTTATAGATGTAAAATGAGAGTAGGTTGGAATGATGTTTAGGCACGAAGGTGTTTGGATGATTGATTAAAATTCTACTCATTTTATGGTTAGAATATAGGTTGTGTATGAGTTAAGTTTCGTTAAGATGAATGGTTTTAATGTCATTAGCATTGCTAAGTGTGGAACCTTGTGATGATACATTTGATGGTGGTTTGATTGAGAGCCTTAAGAAGAAATTGGTCATAGCCGAATGTGTCTTGAAGAAGATGTCATAAGAGTTCATTATAGATACTTGAGTATTCGGCTAATGAATTAAATTTTTTGTAGCATGAGCTACCTATGTTCTTGCCGAATGAGTGTTTAATAATCAAGGAGTTGTTTTTAATGCTTAAATAAATATTGACAAGGTCTAATATAACTAAACTCATTTAACATAGCTCAAGAGCATAAAGGGGCAGCATCAGATAGAGGAAAAGCTAAAGTCGCGGAATAGCTAAACCGAGGTTGTTCAGAAAAGTATAAGGTAAGTTTTCGAGCAATGAACTTAGTTTATGACTTGATTAAGTTATAACATATAAGCATATCAAATAAATAGCGATATAATGATTCTTTTTGAATTGTTTAATGAGGAGATTAGTTTATACCTATGATGGGTATCCAAATGTGTATAAAAATCAGGTTATAAAGTCAAATAAAATCATGTTCTTGTATGTGACTATTTAACCGAAATTAGTAATGTTTGATAAATGTTTTGTGTGTGAGTTTCAGTAATGAACAATTAAATGTTGATGTATCACGATTAAATGACATATGTGTACGATTATTCGAATGACAACCGGGCTAAGACCCGAAGGCAATTGTGCTAGTGGTTTTATCCGGGCTAAGGCTCGATGGCATTTGTGCTAGTGATTACATCCGGGCTAAAACCCGAAGGCTTTTATGCGAGTTGCTACATCCGGGCTAAAACCCGAAGGCTTTTACGCGAGTTGCTACATCCGGGCTTGAACCCGAAGGCTTTTACGCGAGTTGCTACATCCGGCTAAATCCCATAAGTACTCGAATTTGGAAATGATCAATCTTGCTGTAAAATTTGTAATTTACACATTCATACAAATCCAATGATAAGGTATGTTTAAATATGTATCGAGAAGGTAAATTCCTTTTTGATAGTACTTACGTGATTGATTAACAACTTCCAGCCTCTAGTTAGGTTTAATCCCAAATGTATGATTGTATTGGTTGGTGTGTGAGATAAGCATGATTTCGGGAATGAGTGTATATGCAAATATTCATTTAGTTATAAGAATGTTATACTGTAATCATAAATAAGTTTTATTACTTGAACTTACTAAGCATTTAAATGCTTACTTCGTTACTTTGATTTCTCTGTTTTATAGATTTTGTTAAATCACCTATCGGATTTGGGAAGGGCAAGGTCGAAGTCATTCACACTATCTAAGCCACTTTTTGGTACTCTCTCGGTTCTATTTTGAAAAACGGCATGTATAGGACTAACTTTGTTGTTAACTAAGTCCCTTTTGGTAATGTGTATATATATATATATTTCGGTGAGGCCATGCGAAAATGGCTTATATATTTTAAACATAGTGTTATAATCTTTTGTTTATACTTGGTTATAGAGAGGTGTGGAAATGTTGGCAATGGTTAATTCCGATCTTAATTGATGCTATGTATGTCAATAGTTAGTTGTACTATGGAAAACTAGGAAATAGGTGAATTTGGCCTTAAAATAGATATTGATAACAGCAGTGGTGTGAGTTTGAAAAATCACTAAAAATTGTAGAAATGTAATTAAATAATGAATAAAATATATAATCGAATCTTGATGAGTCTATTTTCATATGGAAGAAGCGAAGCGACCATATGAGTAGTATTTTATGAGATTTTTAAGTTTTCGTAAAACTGGGCCAGAACAAATACTGGATCCCCTGTTCTGACTTTGAAAATTTACCATAAATTACCCAGAAATAACTAGAAGACATGCCTTATATGTATAGATTCCTTTTTGAGTCTAGTTTCATTAGAAAGAAACAGCATACGTATTGGAGCCTTGTACAGGGAGATATATAGGTCGTATTGCATAAAGGTCAGAGTAGTCGAACCCTGAAACAGGGGAGACTTTAGATAATAAACTGTACTAATTGGCCTGTCCAAAAATTCTAGAAAAAAATGTGTAGATAGATATATGAGTCTAGTTTTAGAAAAAATTTACGGAATCAGTTTTCGAGTTTCCAAACTCGAGATATGATTTTTGAGGTAACTGTGATGCAGTTTGCCAGCCTGTCTGGAAAATTTTAAAATGAACCGTGTTAGGAAAAAATCAAGCCCGTTATTACCTTGTGTTTGACTCGGTAACAATCTCGGCATGGGGCGTTACAATTTTATTGGTATCGAGCACAGCTTTAGTCGATTCTCGGACTAACGTAGTATGTATGAGTCTAGCTATACATGCCGTTTTGTATTATTACGATAGTGTGATGATTTCTGACAGTTAAAAATGTGTTTTTGTTAGTTATGGACCCCGATCCCAATCGAGCGGTAGCTGATGATGTGGAGAGTGTAGCGCTGCTCCGCGCGCGGGCGAGCGCCAATGGACTCTCAACCTTGTTGCAAGCAATCAAAACGCAGCGAGGCTAGACAAGCCTTTTATAATGTGATGAATGAATGGTTTAACCAAACATCCGAACTAATACGGTACATTCCACAACCCCAATCCTCTGCTAATACATCCCCACACCGCATGAACTCGTAACCGATCAGATGAGATTGAACAAGCCCCCAGTTGACAGAATCCGAAAGCACGGGGCTACCGAATTTAAGGCTACAGATAACGACGATGCTGAGCAAGCTGAATTTTGGTTGGATAATACTATCCGGGTACTTGATGAACTATCTTGCACACCCGAGGAATGCCTAAAGTGTACTATCTCTCTGCTACGTGATTCTGCCTACTATTGGTGGAATACGTTGATTTCTGTTGTGCCCAAAGAGCGGGTAACTTGGGAGTTTTTCCAAACCGAGTTTCGAAAAAAGTATATCAGCCTGAGATTTATTGATCAAAAACGAAAGGAATTTCTTGAACTTAAACAAGGTTCTATAACGGTTACTGATTATGAGCGAAAGTTTGTGAGACTTAGCCGGTACGCTCGAGAATGTGTTTCTTCAGAAGCTGTAATGTGTAAACGTTTTGAAGATGGTTTGAACGAAGATATAAGGTTGTATGTTGGTGTTCTAGAAATCAGAGAGTTCGTAGTACTTGTCGAGCGAGCTTGCAAAGCCGAAGAGCTCAGCAAGGAGAAAAGAAAAGCTGAATTGGGAACCAAAGAGTTTCGTAAGAGATATACGGGGAAACCCTTTCAACATCATCGAAGAGGTTTAGAGATGATTCGGCGATCCAAAGACACTTCGGGTTTTCGGGACGAGATCGCGAACGACCACCTGTGAGTACGCGAGTCACCTCAGTTGCCAGTGTGGGAAATGATCGTCGAGATAGGACAGAGTGTCAGTATTGTGGTAAATGGCATTCGGGGAGTTGTAGATTCCATGATCGCTCCTGCTATAAGTGTGGATCAGCTGATCACTTCATTAAGGATTGCCCGAGACCATGCGAACCAATGTAAAGCGAGTGGGAAATCGGGTGCTACTCTTGCTCGAGGTAGACCATCTAGAAATGCGGGGGATGCTAGTGGTGGTCAGAGAGGATCTAGAGATGCTACAACCAGATCTGAGGCTCGTGCTGCTAGGAGCTTACGCTATCTGCCGCTTGAGGATGCTTCCTCTCGCGATGTTATTACTGCATACTTTTACTCTCTCTCGATACTAATGTGATTGCTTTGATTGACCCTGGTTCTACTCATTCTTATATATGTGAAACCTTAGCATCCAAAGTGAAGACTCTCTGGGTTGAGTCTCGAGTTTGTAATTCGGTGTCAAATCCCTTGGGTCGTTACGTACTTGTCGACAAAGTGTGCAAGAAATGCCCCCTAGTAATCCGAGGTTCCTGTTTTTCGACCGATTTGATGCTTTTACCGTTTGACGAATTTGATGTTATCCTCGGTATGGATTGGTTGATCAGTACATGACGCAATTGTAAATTGCAAAAGAAAAACCATCGATTTGAGGTGTGTAAATAACGAAATAATCCGAGTCGAGTCTCATCGACTTGAATAGGTTGCCAGCTGTAATATCGTCGATGCTGGCTCAGAAATGTGTAAGAAAGGGGTGTGAAACATACCTTGCGTATGTCTTGAATGACAAAGAGCTAGAAAAGAAGCTGAATCATGTACGGTGGTTTGTGAATACCTGATGTTTTTCTGAAGAATTACCGGTTTACCACTGTTGGGAGGTAGAGTTTGGCATCGAGCTTGTACACAGGACTACACCGATTTCGATAGCTCCGTATCGTATGGCACCAACGGAATTAAAGGCCGAAAAGCTCGATTGCGCAGGAGTTGACGGATAAAGGTTTCGCTCGACCAAGTTTTTCACCATGGGGTGCACGGTATTGTTTGTGAAAAAGAAGGACGGAACCATGAGGTTGTGCATTGACTACCATCACCTGAATAAAGTGACGATAAATAATAAATATCCGTTACACGTATTGATGATTTGTTTGACCAATCAAGGAGCCACGGTGTTTTCAAAGATAGATTTGAGATCGGGTTATTATCACCGCGAGTTCGAGATTCGGATATACCCAAAAATGCTTTCGAGCGAGATACGGCCACTCACGAGTTTTTAGTGATGCCGTTTGGGCTCACTAATGCCCTCATGTGTTTATGGATTTGATGAATCGAATCTTGAGACGATATTTGGACCGGTTCGTAGTTGTGTTTATTGATGACATCTTGGTCTATTCTAGAGATGAGACCAAACATGCCGCACACGAGATTAGTGTTGCGAATTTTACGGGATAAACAGATTATACGCTAAGTTCGATAAGTGTGAGTTCGTTTAAGAGAAGTTAGCTTTTTGGGTCATGTGGTATCTCAGCATCGGGTATTCGAGTTGATCCGAATAAAATTTCAGCCATACTTAACTAGAAGCCTCAGAAAATATTAACGAGGTTCAAGCTTTTTGGGACTTGCTAGGTTACTACGACGATTTGTAAAAGGTTTCTCGATGATAGCCACACCAATGACGAAGCTACTTCAAAAAGATGTTAAGTTCGAATGGACGGATAAATGTCGAAAAAGTTTTGATCAATCGAAAACCTATTTGATTGAAAGCTCCAATATTAGTGCAAATTTCGAATCGGGCAAAGAGTTTGTCATTTATAGTGATGCCTCCCTACTTGGGTTGGGTTTGCGTATTGATGCAAGAAAGTCGAGTTGTAGCATATGCGTCGAGACAATTAAAACCACATGAGAAAAATTATCCGACTCATGATCTAGAATTAGCTGCCATTGTATTCGCCTTGAAAATATGGCGACATTACTTATTTGGTAAGAAGTGCCATGTGTTTTCGGATCACAAAAGTCTTAAATATTTGATGACCCAAAGAGACTTAAATCTGCGACAAAGACGTTGGCTTGAGTTGTTAAAAGATTATGAGCTTGTTATTGACTATCATCCGGGAAAGGCTAATGTGGTTGCGGATGCCTTAAGTCGTAAATCATCGCTTTGCTTTACTTCTGAGCAATGAATGTATATTTGTCTATTTTATCCGACAATGTGTTAGTGGCGGAATTAAAGGCCAAACCATTGTTGATTCATCAAATTCGTGAAGCTCAGAAAATCGATGAAGAATTGGTTGCAAAACGGGCTGAATGTGTCCCGAATATGGAATCAGAGTTTCAACTTGATGAGGACGACTGTTTGAGGTTCAGAAGTCGGTTGTGTGTTCCAAGAAATGCAGAACTCATTTCGATGATTTTGAACGAAGCTCATTGTGGTCGAATGTCACTTCACCCGGGGAGTACAAAAATGTACAACGATCTGAGACGTCAGTTTTGGTGGCATGGTATGAAACGAGACATTTCCGATTTTGTTTCAAAATGTTTAATATGTCAGCAAGTGAAGGCGGAGCATCAAGTGCCTACGGGTTTACTTCAGCCGATCATGATACTGAATGGAAATGGGATCGAGCCACGATGGATTTTGTATCCGGTTGCCATTGTCGACCAATAAGAAAGATGCGATTTGGGTTGTTGTTGATAGACTACTAAGTCGGCTCATTTTATCCCCGTGCACGCATGCTGATTTTTCATTGGATAAACTAGCTGAATTGTATGTTTCTCAGTTGTGAGACTACACGGTACCGATTTTCTATTGTGTCGGACGAGAGATCCGAGATTCACCTCACGATTTTGGAAGAAATTGCAAGAAGCTTTGGGTACCAAGCTGCATTTTAGCACCGCTTTTCATCCGCAAACTGATGGTCAATCCGAGCGGATAATTCAGATACTTGAGGATATGTTGAGATGTTGCATCCTTGAGTTTAGTGGTTCATGGGAGCGGTATTTACCTTTGATTGAGTTCGCTTACAACAATAGTTTTCAATCAAGCATTAAGATGGCTCCTTATGAAGCTTTGTACGGGCGTAAATGCCGTACGCCGTTGTTTTGGACCGAGCTCGGTGAAAGTAAAATTTTCGGAGTGGATTTGATTAAAGATGCTGAACAGAAAGTAAAAACAATTCGTGAAAGTCTGAAGGCAGCATCAGATCGTCAGAAATCGTATGCGGACTTAAAACGAAGAGATATTGAGTATCAGGTGGGAGACAAAGTGTTTCTTAAGGTCTCACCTTGGAAAAAGATACTCAGATTTGGCCGCAAGGGCAAACTGAGTCCGAGGTTCATAGGGCCATATGAAATATCCGAACGAATTGGTCCAGTTGCGTATAGATTGATTTTGCCCCCTGAACTCGAAAGGATCCACAATGTTTTTCATGTATCAATGCTTCGACGTTATAGATCTGATCCTTCGCACATAATTAATCCCTCAGAGGTTGAAATTCAAGCCGATATGAGTTATGAAGAAGAACAGATCGTATCTAGCTCGTGAAGTGAAAGAATTGCGAAACAAAAAAAGGGTTCCGTTAGTAAAGGTGTTATGGCTCAAACACGGATCGAAGAAGCTACTTGGGAAACCGAAAACTCTATGAAAGAACGTTACCCAAACCTATTTACCTGTAAGATTTTCGGGACGAAAATTTCTTAAGTGGGGAGAGTTGTGACACCCTAATTTGACCCTAATCGGGAAGTGGTTTGGGACCACGAACAACAGCTATAAAAAATAATAATAATAATTATAAGCTATATTTCATGTTTATGAAGTGATTAAATACAAGTGTGAAAGTTTCAAGCTTTGATTTGGTCATTTGCATTGAATTTGTTCAATAGGACTTAGGTGTAACACTTTTGAAATGTGATAGGTTAATCTATAAGGACCTAATAGTGCATAATGTCAAAAGGGTGTATTTGCATGTCAAATTAACCAAACCTTGGATAGTGGCCGGCCATGTCATGAATTAAATCACATAATAATTATTTGTTATTTATATGTTAGTGTTAAAAAAAAAATAATAATAAAGTAAAAGATGGAAAATAATAATAGAATAATGAATTAGTGGGAGGAGAAACCAAAGTTTCTCCATCCTTGATTCTCATTACCGTAGTTAGAAGAGGAAGAACTTGGAGAAATTGGCTATGGTGTGTTTTCTAGATTTAAGGTAAGTTCATTGATAATTCATGGATTTTTTAACTTGGTTGAGTTGTCATTTAGTTTTCTTGCTTAACCCATGACTAAATTGGAATGGTGTGATAACTTGAACCTTCGGCTATAGTAGAAAGGGATGGGATAAATAGTTGTTTTCATGTTAATGACTAAGTTGCAAGTAGTTATTATTTGTATGTAGTTTGAATCAATGAATAAAAATAATGCATCTAGTAAGTTGATGAAATTGCGAATTTGAGCTATGAAGTTGTTGAGTAAAGTTTGTTTATTAAATGATAGAATAAGGTTAATACTTGGAATGTGATATGTAGGAATTATAAGTTTAGTTAAGGGTTGTTATATTGCCTTATCATTTTCTGGAAGCATGCTTTGTGAAAGGAATTTAAGGTTGATGTTTACATGATGTAAGTATAGGCATATTCGGTTTGAAATTTTATAGATGTAAACTGAGAGTAGGTTGGAATGATGTTTAGGCACGAAGGTGTTTGGATGATTGATTAAAATTCTACTCATTTTATGGTTAGAATATAGGTTGTGTATGAGTTAAGTTTCTGTTAAGATGAATGGTTTTAATGTCATTAGCATTGCTAAGTGTGGAACCTTGTGATGATACATTTGATGGTGGTTTGATTGAGAGCCTTAAGAAGAAATTGGTCATAGCCGAATGTGTCTTGAAGAAGATGTCATAAGAGTTCATTATAGATACTTGAGTATTCGGCTAATGAATTAAATTTTTGTAGCATGAGCTACCTATGTTCTTGCCGAATGAGTGTTTAATAATCAAGGAGTTGTTTTTAATGCTTAAATAAATATTGACAAGGTCTAATATAACTAAACTCATTTAACATAGCTCAAGAGCATAAAGGGGCAACATCGGATAGAGGAAAAGCTAAAGTCGCGAATAGCTAAACCGAGGTTGTTCGAGAAAAAGTATAAGGTAAGTTTTGAGCAATGAACTTAGTTTATGACTTGATTAAGTTATAACATATAAGCATATCAAATAAATAGCGATATAATGATTCTTTTGAATTGTTTAATGAGGAGATTAGTTTATACCTATGATGGGTATCCAAATGTGTATAAAAATCAGGTTATAAAGTCAAATAAAATCATGTTCTTGTATGTGACTATTTAACCGAAATTAGTAATGTTTGATAAATGTTTTGTGTGTGAGTTTGATAATGAACAATTAAATGTGGATGTATCACGATTAAATGACATATGTGTACGATTATTCGAATGACAACCGGGCTAAGACCCGAAGGCAATTGTGCTAGTGGTTTTATCCGGGCTAAGGCTCGATGGCATTTGTGCTAGTGATTACATCCGGGCTAAAACCCAAGGCTTTTATGCGAGTTGCTACATCCGGGCTAAAACCCAAGGCTTTTACGCGAGTTGCTACATCCGGGCTAGAACCCAAGGCTTTTACGCGAGTTGCTACATCCGGCTAAATCCAGTAAGTACTTGAATTTGGAAATGATCAATCTTGCTGTAAAATTTGTAATTTACACATTCATACAAATCCAATGATAAGGTATGTTTAAATATGTATCGAGAAGGTAAATTCCTTTTTGATAGTACTTACGTGATTGATTAACAACTTCCGGCCTCTAGTTAGGTTTAATCCCATATGTATGATTATATTGGTTGGTGTGTGAGATAAGCATGATTTCGGGAATGAGTGTATATGCAAATATTCATTTAGTTATAAGAATGTTATACCAGAATCATAAATAAGTTTTATTACTTGAACTTACTAAGCATTTAAATGCTTACTTACATTACTTTGATTTCTCTGTTTTATAGATTTTGTTCAATCACTATCGGATTTGGGAAGGGCAAGGTCGAAGTCATTCACACTATCTAAGCCACTTTTTGGTATCTCTCGGTTCTATTTTGAAAAACGGCATGTATAGGACTAACTTTGTTGTTAACTAAGTCCCTTTTGGTAATGTGTATATATATATATATTCGGTAGGCCATGCGAAAATGGCTTATATATTTTAAACATAGTGTTATAATCTTTTTGTTTATACTTGGTTATAGAGAGGTGTGGAAATGTTGGCAATGGTTAATTCCGATCTTAATTGATGCTATGTATGTCAATAGTTAGTTGTACTATGGAAAACTAGGAAATAGGTGAATTTGGCCTTAAAATAGATGTTGATAACAGCAGTGGTGTGAGTTTGAAAAATCACTAAAAATTGTAGAAATGTAATTAAATAATGAATAAAATATATAATCGAATCTTGATGAGTCTATTTTCATATGGAAGAAGCGAAGCGACCATATGAGTAGTATTTTATGAGATTTTTAAGTTTTCGTAAAACTGGGCCAGAACAAATACTGGATCCCCTGTTCTGACTTTGAAAATTTACCATAAATTAACCAGAAATAACTAGAAGACATGCCTTATATGTATAGATTCCTTTTTGAGTCTAGTTTCATTAGAAAGAAACAGCATATGTATTGGAGCCTTGTACAGGGACATATATAGGTCGTATTGCATAAAGGTCAGAGTAGTCGAACCCTGAAACAGGGGAGACTTTAGATAATAAACTGTACTAATTGGCCTGTCCAAAAATTCTAGAAAAAAATGTGTAGATAGATATACGAGTCTAGTTTTAGAAAAAATTTACAGAATCAGTTTTCGAGTTTCCAAACTCGAGATATGATTTTTGAGGTAACTGTGACGCAGTTTGCCAGCCTGTCTGGAAAATTTTAAAATGAACCGTGTTAGGAAAAGAATCAAGCCCGTTATTACCTTGTGTTTGACTCCGGTAACAATCTCAGGCATGGGGCGTTACACACAAATTCTATCTCAGAATCTCAGACAATTATCATTATAAATTCGATATTCAGAATCAAAATTCAAATCACACTGAGCTCGTTTTACTAAAATCTTATTATCAACCTTCTGAGCATCAATAATCTGTTGTAAGAACAAAAGTCTTGCTTTCAAATCAGCTAAAATCGAACCATCAACATACATACACATTTGAGCATTTATAACACACAATGCAAACAATGATTTTCGACTCAAAGCATCAGCAACATCATTTGCTTTTCGCGGATTATAATCAATAACAAGCTCGTAATCTTTTAGTAGTTCTAGCCACCTTCTCTATCGCAGGTTCAAATCTTTTTGAGTTATCAGATATTTCAAACTCTTATGATCAGAATATACGTGACGTTTCTCACCAAAAAGATAGTGGTGCCAAATTTTCAAAGCAAACACAATCGTAGCTAATTCGAGATCTCGCGTCAGATAATTCTTTTCGTGTGACTTTAACTGTCTCGAAGCATAAGCAATAACTTTGCCTTTCGGCATCAAAATACATCCCAGACCATTCAACGAAGCATCGCTGTACCAGACAGGGTCTTACAAGAAATCAAATATGATGCCGATGTCCCAAACATGGTCTTACACTTAAATTATAAGTTGATGCCAATGTCCCAGACGTGGTCTTACACAATAACACATATCGGATCCTATGTCATGAAATATGTATCCTAACTATTCCTAAGGTTCGTACGGGGCTTTTCAGACGTCGAAACTTTGTCGATACCTTCTTGGATATCTCATTTTCTCCACTCATATTATCATTCATAAAAATATAATGCCATATCTACATGAATAAATTAATTCAAATATATCTATTTGTATATCGACTTACCTCGTACGGATTCGGATTGACGAAAACGACTACTCGACGACTTTCGACTTTCCCCGATCTAATTCCATTTTCTTTAATTCTTGATCTATATAAATTCAAACTTAATTATTTAATTCACCAAATCATTCAAAACAATCCACAAACACACATTTAGGGCATTTTACAAATTAGCCTTCACATTTTCACATTTTGTCACTTTAGTCCCTATTTCACGAAATCACACAACACTCATAATTTGCATATACCCATGCTTAGCCGAATTTTCATAGTCTTCGTATAAATCCATATATTTAATTTATTTTACATTTTAATCCCTTAAAATATCATTTCACAATTTAGCCCAAATTACCCCATTTCATCAAAAATTCAAAGACAAAAGATGCTAACCCAAAACATATCTTGCATTTACTAACACCAAACTTCTTAAAACTCATAGTTTCATCAATAACTCAACTCAAAATCCTAAAAAAAAAATAAAAACTTAAAGCATAGGCTTTTATAGATTACGAAGAAACGATTACAAAAACGTAAAAATCATCAAAAACGAATCAAAATTCACTTACCAATTAACCAAAATGAGTGCCGACTGCTTAAAGAATTAGAACCCTCATTTTTCTTTCTTCAATTTCGTCTAATGGTGAATATGACAGCCAATTTATTGTTTTGTTTTATTTAATTAACATTAATGCATGAATTACCATTTTGCCCTTGGCTTAATAACTTATAAAACATTAATATTAAGGCCACAAATGTCCACTCATGCGTTCAATGGTCTAATTGCATCATAAGGACCTGTCTTTTAATAAGACAAATCAATTAAACTCTTTAACAAACAGCAGGCAACTTTTACGTTTTACGCGATTAGGTCATTTTCACAAATTAAGCACACAAATGATCGAATTTTCATACGAAATTTTCACACATGCTAATTCACATATCATAAGCACAGAAAATAATATTTAAATATTTTTCTAATTCAAATTTGTGGTCCTGAAATAACTATTCTGACTAGAGTCTAAACCGGACTGTTCCAATTCTCCCTCCTTTAGGGATTTTCGTCCCCGAAAATCTTACCGTCGAAAAGGTTCGGATATTTCTATCTCATAGTATCTTCGTGCTCCCACGTAGCGTCTTCAATACCATGTTGATGCGACATCACTTTTACTAACGAAATTTTCTTATTTCGTAGTTCCTTAACCTCTCGAGCTAATATACGGATCGATTCTTCTTCTTAAGTCATATCAGGCAGAATCTCAATCTCAGACGAAGGAATCACATGCGAAGGATCGAATCTGTATCGTCGAAGCATCGATACGTGAAACACATTATGAATCTTTTCTAATTCTCGTGGCAATAACAATCTGTAAGCAGCTAGTCTGATAAGCTCGATAATCTCATACGGCCCGATAAACCTCAGACTCAATTTGCCTTTTCAGCCAAATCGGAGTACTTTCTTCCACTGAGATACTTTCAGAAACACTTTGTCGCCGATTTCAAATTCAATGTCTTTTCGTTTCAAATCCGTGTATGATTTCTGATGATCGAAAGCTGCTTTCAGACTATCTCGAATCACTTTTACTTTCTGTTCAGTTTCTTTTATCAAATCAACCCCGTGAATCTTATTCTCGCTGAGTTCAGTCCAATACAAAGGTGTACGGCGTTTGCGACCATATAATGCTTCGTATGGTGCCATTTTGATGCTCGATTGAAAACTGTTGTTATAAGCGAATTCAATCAAAGGCAGATACTGTTCCCACATACCTTCAAATTCAAGAATGCAACATCTCAACACATCCTCAAGAATCTGAATAACCCGCTTGGATTGACCATCCGTTTGTAGGTGGAAACCAGTAATGAAATGCAATTTTGTACCCAGAGCTTCTTGCAATTTCTTCCAGAACCGTGAACTGAATCTTGAATCTCTATTTGACACAATAGACCATGGCACTCTGTGCAATCTCACAATATCGGAAATGTACAGCTTAGATAATTTATCAAGCGCGTAATCAAATCGTATTGGAATAAAATGAGCTGATTTCGTCAATTGATCAACGACAACCCAGATCGCATCTTTCTTTCTCAGAGATAGGGGCAAACTTGAAACAAAATCTATTGTCACTCTATCCCATTTCCACTCCGTAATCATAATCGGCTGTAATAATCCAGGTGGCACCTGATGTTCAGCTTTAACTTACTGACAGATTAAAAATTTAGAAACAAAATCAGAGATATCTCTTTTCATTCCAGACCACCAATAGAGCTGTTTCAAATCATTATACATTTTCGTACTATCCGGATGAACATATAAACAACTATTGTGAGCTTCGTTCAAAATAATCTGAATTAACTCTGGATTTATCGGAGCACAAATTCTATCTCAGAATCTCATACAATTATCATTATCAATTCGATATTCAGAATCAAAATTCAAATCACACTGAAGTCATTTTTCTAAAATCTCATTATCAACCTTTTGACAATCAATAATCTACTGTAAGAACAAAAGTCTTGCTTTCAAATCGGTTAAAATCGAACCATCAACAGACATACACAATTGAGCATTTATAGCACGCAATGCAAACAATGATTTTCGACTCAAAGCATCAGCAACAACATTTGCTTTTCCTAGATGATAATCAATACCAAGCTCGTAATCTTTTAGCAGTTCTAGCCACCTTCTCTGTCGCAGGTTCAAATCTTTCTGAGTCATCAAATATTTCAAACTTTTATGACCAGAATATACGTGACATATCTCACCAAAAAGATAGTGGCGCCAAATTTTCAAAGCAAACACAATCGCAGCTAATTCGAGATCGTGCGTCGGATAATTCTTTTCGTGCGACTTTAACTATCTCGAAGCATAAGCAATAACTTTGCATTCCGGCATCAAAATACATCCCAAACCATTCAACGAAGCATTACTGTACCAGACAGGGTCTTACACAAAATCAAATACGATGCCGATGTCCCAGACATGGTTTTAAACATAAATCATAAGTCGATGCCAACGTCCCAGACGTGGTCTTACACAATAACACATATCGGATCCTATGTCATGACATATGTATCCTAACTATTCCTAAGGTTCGTACGGGGGTTTTCGGACGTCGGAACTTTTTCGATACCTTCTCGGATATCTCATTTTCTCCACTCATATTATCACTCATATTATCATTCATAAAAATATAATGTCATATATACATGAATAAATCAATTCAAATATATTTATTTGTATATCGACTTACCTTGTATGGATTCGGATTGACGGAAATGGCTACTCGATGACTTTCGACTTTCCCCGATCTAATTCCATTTTCTTTAATTCTTGATCTATATAAATTCAAATTGAATTCTTTTATTCACCAAATCATTCAAAACAATCCACAAACACACATTTAGGGCATTTTACAAATTAGCACTCACATTTTCACCTTTTGTCACTTTTGTCCTTATTTCACCAAATCACACAATACTCATAATTTGCATATACCCATGCTTAGCCGAATTTTCATAGTATTCATACAAATCCATATATTTCATTTATTTCACATTTTAATCCCTCAAAATATCATTTTCACAATTTCGCCCAAATTACTCAATTTCATCAAAAATTCAAAGATAAAATATGCTAACCCAAACCAGATCTTTCATTTACTAACATCAAACTTCATAAAACTCATAGTTTCATCAATGGCTCAACTCAAAATTATAAAAAAAATAAAAAATTAAAGTATGGGCTTGATAGATTACTAAGCAACGATTACAAAAACGTAAAAATCATCAAAAACGAATCAAAATTCACTTACCAATTAACCAAAGTGAGTGCTGAATGCTTAAAGACTTAGAACCCTCATTTTTATTTCTTCAATTTAGGCTAAATGGTGAATATGATAGCCAATTTAATGTTTTGTTTTATTTAATTAACATTAATGCATGAATTACCATTTTACCCTTGGCTTAATAACTTATAAAACATTAATATTAAGGCCACAAATGTCCACTCATGCGTTCAATGGTCTAATTGCATCATAAGGACCTCTCTTTTAATAAGACAAACAATTAAACTCTTTAACAAACAGCAGGCAACTTTTACGTTTTACGCGATTAGGTCATTTTCACAAATTAAGCGCACAAATGATCGAATTTTCATACGAAATTTTCACACATGCTAATTCACATATCATAAGCACAGAAAACAATATTTAAATATTTTTCTAATTTAGATTTGTGGTCTCGAAATAACTATTCTGACTAGGGTCTAAACTGGACTGTTCCAATTCTCCCTCCTTTAGGGATTTTCGTCCCCGAAAATCTTACCGTCGAAAAGGTTCGGATATTGCTATCTCATAGTATCTTCTCGCTCCCACGTAGCGTATTCAATACCGTGTTGATGCCACATCACTTTTACTAATGAAATTTTCTTATTTCGTAGCTGTTTAACCTCTCGAGCTAATATATGGATCGATTCTTCTTCTTAAGTCATATGAGACTAAATCTCAATCTCAGACAGAGGAATCACATGCGAAAGATCGAATCTGTATCATCGAAGCATGGATACGTGAAACACATTATGAATCTTTTCTAATTCTTGTGGCAATAACAATCTGTAAGCAGCTAGTCTGATAAGCTCGATAATCTCATACGGCCCTGATGAACCTCGGAATCAATTTGCCTTTTTAGGTAAATCGGATTACTTTCTTCCACTCAGATACTTTCAGAAACACTTTGTCACCGATTTCAAATCCGTGTATGATTTTTGACGATCGAAAGCTACTTTCAGACTATCTCGAATCACTTTTACTTTCTGTTCAGTTTCTTTTATCAAATCAACCCCGTGAATCTTATTCTCACTGAGCTCAGTCCAATACAAAGGTGTACGGCATTTGCGACCATATAATGCTTCGTATGGTGCCATTTTGATGCTCGATTGAAAACTGTTGTTATAAGCGAATTCAATCAAAGGTAGATACTGTTCCCACATACCTTCAAATTCAAGAATGCAACATCTCAACATATCCTCAAGAATCTAAATAATCCGCTCGGAATTACCATCCGTTAGTAGGTAGAAAGCAGTAATGAAATGCAATTCGGTACCTAGAGCATCTTGCAATTTCTTCCAGAACCGTGAAGTGAATCTCGAATCTCTATTTGACACAATAGACCATGGCAATCCGTGCAATCTCACAATATCGAAAATGTACAACTTAGATAATTTATCAAGCGTGTAATCAGATCGTATCAGAATAAAATGAACTGATTTCGTCAATCGATCAACCATAACCCAGATCGCATCTTTCTTTCTCGGAGATAAGGGCAAACCCGAAATAAAATCTATTGTCACTCTATCCCATTTCCACTCCGTAATCATAATCGGCTGTAATAATCCAGATGGCACCTGATGTTCAGTTTTAACTTACTGACAGATTAAACATTTAGAAATAAAATCAGAGATATCTCTTTTCATTCCAGACCACCAATAGAGTTGTTTCAAATCATTATACATTTTCGTACTACCCGGATGAACATATAAACAACTATTGTGAGCTTCGCTCAAAATCATCTGAATTAACTCTAGACTTATCGGAACACAAATTCTATCTCAGAATCTCAGACAATTATCATTATCAATTCGATATTCAGAATCAAAATTCAAATCACACTGAACACGTTTTAATAAAATCAATAATCTGCTGTAAGAACAAAAGTCTTGCTTTCAAATCGGCTAAAATCGAACCATCAACAGACATACACATTTGACCATTTATAGCACGCAATGCAAACAATGATTTTCGACTCAAAGCATCAGCAACAACATTTGCTTTTCCCGGATGATAATCAATAAGAAGCTCCTAATCTTTTAGCAGTTCTAGCCACCTTCTCTGTCGTAGGTTCAAATCAGTCTGAGTCATCAAATATTTCAAACTCTTATGATCAGAATATACATGACATTTCCCACCAAAAAGATAGTGGCGCCAAATTTTCAAAGCAAACACAATCGCAGCTAATTCGAGATCGTGCGTCGGATAATTCTTTTCGTGTGACTTTAACTGTCTCGAAGCATAAGCAATAACTTTGCCTTCCGGCATCAAAATACATCCCAAACCATTCAACGAAGCATTACTGTACCAGACATGGTCTTACACAAAATCAAATACGATGCCGATGTCCCAGACATGGTTTTACACATAAATCATGAGTCGATGCCAACGTCCTAGACGTGGTCTTACACAATAACACATATCGGATCCTATGTCATGGCATATGTATCCTAACTATTCCTAAGCTTCGTACGGTGGTTTTCGGACGTCGAAACTTTGTCGATACTTTCTCGAATATCTCATTTTCTCCACTCATATTATCATTCATCAACATATAATGTCATATATACATGAATAAATCAATTCAAATATATTTATTTGTATATTGACTTACCTCGTATGGATTCAGATTGACGGAAACGACTACTCGACGACTTTCGACTTTCCCTGATCTAATTCCATTTTCTTTAATTCTTGATCTATATAAATTCAAACTTAATTCTTTTATTCACCAAATCATTCAAAACAATCCAAAAACACACATTTAGGGCATTTTACAAATTAGCACTCACATTTTCACATTTTGTCACTTTAGTCCTTATTTCACCAAATCACACAATACTCATAATTTGCATATACCCATGCTTAGCCGAATTTTCATAGTATTCATATAAATCCATATATTTCATTTATTTCACATTTTAATCCCTCAAAATATCATTTTCACAATTTAGCCCAAATTACTCAATTTCATCAAAAATTCAAAGATAAAATATGCTAACCCAAAACATATCTTTCATTTACTAACACCAAACTTCATAAAACTCATAGTTTCATCAATGGCTCAACTCAAAATTATAAAAAAAAATAAAAAATTAAAGTATGGGCTTGATAGATTACTAAGCAACAATTACAAAAACGTAAAAATCATCAAAAACGAATCAAAATTTACTTACCAATTAACCAAAGTGAGTGCCGAATGCTTAAAGACTTAGAACCCTCATTTTTATTTCTTCAATTTCGGCTAAATGGTGAATATGATAGCCAATTTAATGTTTTTTATATTTAATTAACATTAATGCATCAATTACCATTTTACCCTTGGCTTAATAACTTATAAAACATTAATATTAAGGTCACAAATGTCCACTCATGCGTTCAATGGTCTAATTGCATCATAAGGACCTCTATTTTAATAAGACAAATCAATTAAACTCTTTAACAAATAGCAGGCGACTTTTACATTTTACGCGATTAGGTCCTTTCCACAAATTAAGCACACAAATGATCGAATTTTCATACGAAATTTTCACACATGCTAATTCACATAACATAAGCACAGAAAATAATATTTAAATATTTTTCTAATTTAGATTTGTGGTCTCGAAATAACTACTCTGACTAGGGTCTAAACTGGACTGTTCCAATTCTCCCTCCTTTAGGGATTTTTGTGCACAAAAATCTTACTGTCGAAAAGGTTCGGATATTGCTATCTCATAGTATCTTCGGGCTCCCATGTAGCCTCTTCAATACCTGTTGATGCCACATCACTTTTACTAACGAAATTTTCTTATTTCATAGTTCCTTAACCTCACGAGCTAATATACGGATCAATCTTCTTCATAAGTCATATCAGACTGAATCTCAATCTCAGACGGAGGAATCACATGCGAAGGATCGAATCTGTATCATTGAAGTTTCAATACGTGAAACACATTATGAATCTTTTCTAATTCTGGTGGCAATAACAATCTGTAAGCAACCAGTCTGATAAGCTCGATAATCTCATATGGCCCGATGAACCTCGAACTCAATTTGCCTTTTCAGCCAAATCGGAGTACTTTCTTCCACTGAGATACTTTCAGAAACACTTCGTCGCCAATTTCAAATTCAATGTCTTTTCGTTTCAAATCCTTGTATGATTTCTGAGGATCGAAAGCTGCTTTCAGACTATCTTGAATCACTTTTACTTTCTGTTTAGATTCTTTTATCAAATCAACCCCGTGAATCTTATTCTCGCTGAGCTCAGTCCAATACAAAAGTGTACGGCATTTGTGACTATATAATGCTTTGTATGGTGCCATTTTGATGCTCGATTGAAAAATGTTGTTATAAGCAAATTCAATCAAAGGCAGATACCGTTCCCACATACCTTCAAATTCAAGAATGCAGCATCTCAACATATCCTCAGGAATTTGAATAATCTGATCGGATTGACCATCCGTTTATGGGTGGAAATCAGTAATGAAATGCAAATTCGTACCCAGGACATCTTGCAATTTCTTCCAGAACCGTGAAGTGAATCTCGAATCTCTATCTGACACAATAGACCATCTCACAATATCGAAAATGTACAACTTAGATAATTTATCAAGCGAGTAATCAGATCGTACAGGAATAAAATGAGCTGATTTCGTCAATCGATCAACCACAACCCAGATTGCATCTTTCTTTCTCAGAGATAGGGGCAAACCCGAAACAAAATCCATTGTCACTCTATCTCATTTCCACTCTGTAATCATAATCGGCTGCAATAAACCAGATGACACCTGATGTTTAGCTTTAACTTATTGACAGATTAAACATTTAGAAACAAACTCAGAGATATCTCTTTTCATTCCAGACCACCAGTAGAGTTGTTTCAAATCATTATACATTTTCGTACTATCCAGATGAACAGATGAACAACTATTGTAAGCTTCGTTCAAAATCATCTGAATTAACTCTGGATTTATCAGAACACAAATTCTATCTCAGAATCTCAGACAATTATAATTATCAATTTGATATTCAGAATTAAAATTCAAATCACACTGAGCTCGTTTTACTAAAATCTCATTATCAACCTTCTGAGCATCAATAATCTGCTGTAAGAACAAAAGTCTTGCTTTCAAATCGGCTAGAATTGAACCATCAACAGAAATACACAATTGAGCATTTACAGCACGCAATGCAAACAATGATTTTTGACTCAAAGCATCAGCAACAACAGTTGCTTTTCCTGGATGATAATCAATAACAAGCTCGTAATCTTTTAGCAGTTCTAGCCACCTTCTCTGTCGCAGGTTCAAATCTTTCTGAGTCATCAGATATTTCAAACTCTTATGATTAGAATATACGTGACATTTCTCACCAAAAAGATAGTGGCGCCAAATTTTCAAAGCAAACACAATCGCAGCTAATTCGAGATCGTGCGTTGGATAATTCTTTTCGTGCGGCTTTAACTGTCTCGAAGCATAAGCAATAACTTTGCCTTCCGGATCAAAATACATCCCAGACCATTCAACGAAGCATCACTGTACCAAACAGGGTCTTACACGAAATCAAATACGATGTCGATTTCCCAGACATGGTCTTACACATAAATTATAAGTCGATGCCAACGTCCCAGACGTGGTCTTACACAATAACACATATCGGATCCTATGTCATGACATATGTATCCTAACTATTCCTAAGGTTCATACGGGGCTTTTCGGACGTCGAAACTTTGTCGATACTTTCTCGGATATCTCATTTTCTCCACTCATATTATCATTCATCAAAATATAATGTCATATATACATGAATAAATCAATTCAAACATATTTATATATCGACTTACCTCGTACGGATTCAGATTGACGAAATCGGCTACTCGATGACTTTCGACTTTCCCCTATGTAATTCCATTTTCTTTAATTCTTGATCTATATAAATTCAAATTGAATTCTTTTATTCACCAAATCATTCAAAACAATCCACAAACACACATTTAGGGCATTTTACAAATTAGCCCTCACATTTTCACATTTTGTCACTTTAGACCCTATTTCACCAAATCACACAATACTCATAATTTGCATATACCCATGCTTAGCCGAATTTTCATAGTATTCATATAAATGCATATATTTCATTTATTTCACATTTTAATCCCTCAAAATATCATTTTCACAATTTAGCCCAAATTACTCAATTTCATCAAAAATTCAAAGACAAAATATGCTACCCCAAAACATATCTTTCATTTACTAACATCAAAATTCATAAAACTCATAGTTTCATCAATGGCTCAACTCAAAAATCATAAAAAAATAAAAAATTAAAGCATGGGCTTGATAGATTACTAAGCAACGATTAAAAAAAAGTAAAAAAGATAAAAAACGAATCAAAATTCACTTACCAATTAACCAAAGTGAGTGTCGAATGCTTAAAGACTTAGAAACCTAATTTTCTTTCTTCAATTTTGACTAAATGGTGAATATGATAGCCAATTTAATGTTTTGTTTTATTTAATTAACATTAATACATCAATTACCATTTTACCCTTGGTTTAATAACTTATAAAACATTAATATTTAGGCCACAAATGTCCACTCATGCTTTCAATGGTTTAATTGCATCATAAGGACCTCTCTTTTAGTAAGACAAATTAATTAAACACTTTAATAAATAGCAGACAACTTTTACATTTTACTTGATTAGGTCCTTTTCACAAATTAAGCACACAAATGATCAAATTTTCATACGAAGCTTTCACCCATGCTAATTCACATATGATAAGCACAGGAAATAATATTTAAATATTTTTATGACTGGAAGTTGTGGTCCCAAAACCACTATTCCGACTAGGGTCTAAACTGGACTATTACAAAAGTTCTTCGGTTTAGTCAAAAAGGAAAATTGAGTCCACGGTTCATCGGGCCATGAGATTATTGAAAGAATCAGACCTATTGCATATCGATTGGCATTACTAGCAAAACTCGATAGAATTCATAATTTTTTTATGTGTCTATGTTGTGACGGTATCGGTCGAATCCTTCACATATTATTTCTCCAACAAAAATTGAGATTCAGCCTTATATGACTTATAGTGAGGAACCAATCAAAATCTTGGCATGTGAAACAAAAGAGCTAACAAATAAAAAGGTAGCATTAGTAAAAGTTCTCTGACAATGACATGGTATAGAAGAAGCTACCTAGGAACTAGAGGATACCATAAGAAAGTAATACCCAAACCTCTTTAATGGTAAGATTTTCGAGGATGAGAAATTTTAAGGGGAGGAGAGTTGTAACAGCCCGTTTCCAGTGAAATTGGAATAGTTGTTTTAGGACCACAAATCCGAGTTAAAAAGAAAATTTATTTTAATATTATTGCATGGTCTGTATTATGATAAGAATGCTATATGAAAATTCTGATAAGAAAATTTTATCGATTATGTGTTTAATTAGGGAAAGGACCAAATTGCATAAAATGCAAAAGTTGAGTTCTAGTAGCTATAAGTATCAAATAGCTATGGGATTCAAAACTTGAGGTCCTTATATGGTAGTTAGACCATTAAATAAAAGTTAGTAGATATTTTTGGTGAATCATCTATGGAAAAAATTAAAAAAGGACAGGGACTAATTGGAAACTAAAATAATTAAAAGATGATAATAGAAAAATATCATTATTTTATATCATCTTCCCCAAATTAAGACATGGAAACCCTAGGAAATAAAAGTGTTCAAGCAAGCTTTCTTAGCTTAATTGGGTAAGTATTCTTGTCCCATTTTTAGTAATTTTTATATTTTTGAGATCGGGATAACCTAATCTATCTATTTTAGGGATTAATCTGAAAAGTTATCAAAGTAACAAAGTTTTTTCGTGGATGTAAATGCTGAAATTTTGAAATTTATGCTGAAATTTCGGGACAAAATTTTCAAAGTGAATTTTGATGAAATTATAATTTAGGGATTAAATTGTAAAGATTTAAAAGTTATTGAAAATTCTAAATTTTGTGAAATACATGTGCTGTAAATGTTATATGAAAATTTTGGTTAGGCATGGAATAAGGATTAAATTGCATGAAATTCATTTTCCGAGCCTAGGGACGAAATTGTCATTTATGAAAAGTATAGGGGCAAACTAGTAATTTTGCCTAGGGTGTGAATTGAATGTAAATGATTATGAAATTTTCATTTTATATAGGTCCGGAAAGACCAAATACAGAACTGGATCGAGGAAAACAAAAAGTAACGGATTAGTAGACTTGTATACACGAACAAGTGTCGAGGTAAGTTCGTGTAACTTAATTATGTATATTTATATGTTTGAATTGAATGTTGTACTTATAAGAATTGTATAAATGATTAATGTACGGAAATAATCACATGCTCGAAATTTCTCGATAAATAATAAATTCTGTTTGAATAATGAAATGCTCTGGATACAGTATTTTCCCATACTGATTATAGTCCTGCATATGTTGCGGACATTATAGCTCAGACGAGCAACCTGTTGAAAGCCTTCTCAAGCATCCTATTATATAATTCTTGTGAGCTGTAACGCGTAGGTTTGTGTAAGTGTACACAGTCATTATCAAGTAATAAGTAAGTATCGAGTTATCGTCTGGATTGTATTTGTGTTAAATCACTTAATTGTAAAATTATACTAACAACTTGGTAAATAAAAACACAATATGGCTGAAAAGTGATGATTAAAATTGAATATATTAAACTAAATGCAATGATCCCTAATGCAAATTATCCTAAGTATGCAAACTATATGAATGAAATAGATTTTAGCAAAATTAAACACAATTTGCAACAATTATAACATAAATAAACTAGGACAATTACTTTAATTAAACTCAATTTATTATCAACATGCTTAATAACATTCGGAAAAACATTCCATGGCATCTCGATCTTTCATGAGTTTGGAAACCACATTAGGTCGTTTCGGAATCCTTTACTTAGTAAATATGCATTTACTGATCCTTATTTACTAAAGGTTTCTTAGCATTCGTGTGAGGTAATAGGGACGTGTTAGGTTTGAACAATTTAATCACACAAATCTAAAAACTATGCAGATAACAGAGCTTGGTTAGAGTTGTTATGTAACCTACAATTTAATCAAGTTAGGATCTAAATTGAGCATGCACATTTTAATATTGTGTCAACTAGCCGTTGTCTGGTTAGGATCGCTTAGCTAATTCAGGTGCATTTCAATCACGTATGAATGAAATACAAACTTGATTTTAATTGAAAACATGATTGATTAAGGCTCAAACATTATAAGCATGAATCAAATAAATATTATTTAATCAAAGCAATCATCCTAGCTTAAATAAAATTAAGCTAACATTGTTGTAAACAAGATCAAAGAACACGTAGCAAACATTTTTAGATTAAATCAAAGAAAAGAAAGATTAAACCCAAATCAAAGTGGCTGTCACCCAAGACTCTGACTGACGAGGCTTCTTCGCTCCTTCTCTTTGATCCTTTGCTAATGGCTCTCCAAGGTGGCCGACCAAGGGCTCTTTAAGAGGCTTAATTGCTAAAATCTCTATGAAGAGATGATGCCAGGCGTGGGAAATGGAAAATGCTAAAGAGAATTGAGAGAGAAGAGAGAATGATAATGGATGAGGGATGAATGATGAGGGATCAAATGAGGTCTTATTTATAGGTGAAGAGAGGAGGGTAGTTTGATAAAAATAGAGAGTATTAGTCTCTTTAAGCTTTTCCAATGAGTGGTCAGCCATGCTTAGTGGATTTTGAGTTGAATTTTGCTTGATTTTTAAGCAATTTAAATGCCATAACAACTCAGAACTTAGACTTGGTCAAATATAAATCTTCGGGCGAATCTCTAGTTTCTTCAACATTGCAAGGACCTTGTGTAATTAAACCAAAAAGTGGTTTATGTGGACAGCCATGTGCAGCAGAATTTGGGTTGGCTTGGTCTTCAATTTGGACGGTTTTTTTTGTAATCTAGCAAAGCTATCAGACCTGTCCAAAATAAATAGATAAATTAAAGGACCAAAGAACAAAATATATCCAATTTAAATAACTAATGAAAACCCAAATTATTAATGAAATATTTTAAATGAATTTATTAAATATAATTTTATATTTTATTATTTAATTTAATCATGCATGGCCCATTTTATGTCTTAAAAATATAATATGTTCAAATAAATCTAAAATAAGCCATTTTATGCATGAAAACTATATAATAAAGCATAAAATCACATTTTAATAATTTCTATGTCCTAATTTCATATTTTAACATATTTCATTAATTTTTTAAACAATTACTTAGTTTTAACAACAAACTTAAGTAAAAAGGTGATAAATTACATAGGAAAAATCCTATATATTTTTCAGTTTACACGAGCAACCTGATTAGTAGTGATTTTGCATGTGTTGCACACTACCGCAGCTCTTTGTGAGTGTCCTGTTACTTGATTCGATCGGTTGTGATCCATCATTTAATGCGGACACAAATACAACTCTACGTGAGCATCCTGATGTAGGATCTTGTGAGCTTCCTGACATGGCTCGCTTAAACTCCCCATTAAATGGCTATCCGGTGCTCCCTGATAAAAACTCTTTAGAGTTACCTATTAAGCTCTATGAGCTTCCTGATTAAAAATCTTATGAGTTTCCTGTTTAACCCGGATAAGCGTCCTGTTACATGGCTCATTTGAGCATCCTGATATATGGCTCGAGAATGTGCTCCCTGATTATGTGCCCTATCGGGTACCCCTGAACATGAATTGACAGATCATTGATTTGTATACCTTGCGTATACTACCTGAGTATCCATCTAAAATTTCAATGATTCAACAGATAAAACTCCTGACATGAGAAAATTTTGAGATTAAAAGAATTATGTCTTGAGTGCTTCTAAAATACTTGAAAGTTTATAGCATGATGAGCTCGTCCATGTTTATTTGATGTACATGTGAATTACGTGACTAACTTGCTTAATTGAGCTTATGTGCAAATTGCCAAATTGTTGGAAAGCATATTATTGAAAGCTTATTTTAATGAATGTTATTGGTAAGTTTAATTCCTGTTATACAAACTTACTAAGCATTAAATGCTTACTAGATTTTCTTTTCTTTGTTTTATAGTGCTCAAAAGCTTGCAAAGGTTGGAGATCGGTCAGAGTATCATCACACTATCCACTAGTTCGTTTTGGTATAATTAGTAAACTCATTTTGGTATAATGGCATGTATAGGTTAACATGGCCAATTGTTGGCTTGTAAATGGCTGTTTGTAATCATGCCATTGGAATGGCTAGAGATGGTTTGATTTGGTATATTTATAAGGTTACATCATAGTAATTACATATGTGTTTAGTATGGTTTGATTGAGTTATGTTAAACAAGTATGTCTATAAAAGGTAAGATTATAAACATGAATGCATATGAAGATATATCATATTATATGTTAGTGTTGGCTTGATTATAATGCTTGAATTGGTTGGTATATGTTTTCAAGTATTAGTGTAGGTTGTTGGCAAATTATGGGTGAGAAATAAAGCTATGAAATGGCTTTATTTTGTCCATGCTGGTAGACACATGGGTGTGTGTCTTGACTATGTGTGACACACGGCCTGGCACATGTACGTGTGGTTTGGCTGTGTGTCCCCTGCATCTTAAAATTGAGAAACAGAATGCTCAGAATTGGGTACACGGGCAGAGGCATGAGCGTGTGTCTCAGCCGTGCGTGACACATGGCCTAGAACATGGGCGTGTGTCTTGGTCGTGTGAATCCTGCACCTAATTTTCAAAAATTAAATTGACCACACAACCTAGCACACGGGCATGTGGCTGGCCATGTGACTCAAGTCAGAGAGTTATACGGGTATGGACACGGGCTAGGACACGACCGTCTACCTCCCATCGAATGCCCACATGGCCTGTGACATGGGCATGTCACTTGGCCGTGTGGCTACTCACACGGGCATGTGACCCCTGTATATAAGAAAAATCTTAAATTTTTGCGAAAAATTCTCTGAGATTCTGATTTAGTCCTTACTTGTTTCGAATGCTTAATTGGGCCTCGAGGGTCTATTCAAGGGATGATATGATTAGTTTCAGATATAAACAGTAAATGATATGATTAGATTCGATTTTTTGGACCAAGATTTCCAAGATTTGAAATTTTGATTTTCTGGATTCTTGAAATTGTCTAAAATAGCAAAATTGGACCAAAATTTAGTTTTTGATTTTCTTGAAAATAAGAATGTGAATCTTGATTTTCTTTTTCAGTTGTGTGCATAGCTAGGCCCTTAGTAAGAAAGTCTTGGATGGTCCCATTCAATCTTGCTCAGATTTGCTTAGCTTTTGACCTCGTTATTGGGCATTGAGAAAATTTGAGCCCATCATGTTCATGAGCCTGGTTTTGGGCCTTGCGACTTGTATCATTCCCTTCCTCTTAAAAAAGCTTCGTCCTTGAATCTGAAACATCACAGGGAGAGAAGTAAGCAATATTAAAAGTAGAACTTATATTGTACTCACTGGCCATATTTATTTGATAGGCCTTGTCATTGATCCGCTTGAGTACTTGGAAAGGCCCATCTCTATCATGGCTTTTGAATTGGACCGAGCTACTCGTATCACTTATGCTCTAAAGATGATCAAGCCCATAGCCAGTATGTTTGGTATATGACTTGTGTATGGCATGGCTTTACTAGCAACAGTGGAATTCAAAACTCAATTAAAGAGTTAATGATATGCTCTCATTGGCATTGTGTGGATTGAAAAATATGGAACGTGGCCACGGGTTGCTTTTTCTCAAACGAGGAATTTATCACAGTCATTTGTTGGAAGTGGTCATATTAATCATTAAGAAGACACAATGGTGACAATAAGATAAAATAAGATTTTATTGAGAGAATGGATTTAACTAAAATGAATCAAGGATATCATATGAGGGTAACACACACACACAACAAAGTCATTGGACAATAAGGAGTTTTCAATCATGGTACTTCTTGTGGACTGACTCCATGATTAAGTAATTGCAAATTATTGAAACGATGCTTCTGGACATAATTGCAATTACTAGAGTCTAATTGTATATGTCTGATCAGTCCCTCTGCTAGCTCAACAAAAGCTCGATCAAACTGCATTTGAATAAGAAGAAAATTCTACGACTCTGGAAATAATTTAATTGGATCGAGGTAGTCGTGAGAATTGTCAACTAGAGAATTTGATTAAAGAATTATCTTGAAAAATTAATTTGGAATGAAAAATTAATTTTGATCAAGTAAAATTAAATTAATCAAATTAATTAAAATTAATATGATATTTTTGGAAATTAATTTTCAAGTCAAACAAATTGGCCTAATGGGTAATTGAACTTGAAATTTAGACCTGAGATTGTAAATTGGGCTTGGGAACCCAAAATCTGAGACCAAGACCCAAAATCTTGTCGAACTAGGCCTAGTATGTGAAACTGGGCCGACGGTCCAACTGTTGGATAGACTGGACTAGTTGGGTCGTTATTGACTTGGACCAAACTGGCAGCAGTCGGACCAGCTTGGCCTACATCACCAGACACGACGGTGTCGACGACTGCAACGGTGGTTTTTTTGTGGCCGGCGGTGGTTGATGTTCGGTGGTGGAGCAATGGAAGAGTTACACTCCTACTCAGACTTTGCCAAAGAATTTGATTTCATATCAACTATTCCAAAACCAATGTTATTTTAATAGTTTAATATTAAATTAAATTTAATACTTATATTAATAGTATTTTATTAATATAATATTAAAGTGATTATCTTAATATTAAATTTAATTTAATGTTTATCTTGTAGACAAACATTCTTTTATTTTAATAAGATAATATTAAATTTATATAATATTTATATATTAAATTTAATCTAATATTTATCTTAATAAATATTATATTAATTTAATATTAAAGTGATTAAATTTAATCAAAGTTGAACTCTCTAAACTCTTCCTATATAAAGAGAGCCTTGGGTCATTATTTTACATAGACTTGAATTCAAAAGAAAGTTGTAGAGAGAAAATTCATTGAAGATATTATTTCAGAAAATTTCTAGAGATATTTTTTTAATTTACAACTTGAACCAAAAGTTTAGAGAAATTGCAAAATTACCCTACTGGTAATTTTGTGAAAATTTTTCTAATTCGAAGCAAGCCCACACTCAGTAGACGTGAGCTTGAGGATACCAGAGAAGACTACTCGGTCGAAGTACTCATCCTAGACGAATTGAAAATGTAAAATTTGATTAAGTGTTTATTACTGTAGATGTCACAACCAATATCTTATTTTTGAATTTTTTTTAAAACTCTATTTTCCCTAAATTTATTTTCCGTTGCATTTTTTAAACTCGTTTTTCCCAACAACACTAGCAAAGAGCTCCCTAGCTCGTCCATCCAATAAGACACCACATTGTGGCCAAGCCACCCAATAACGTTGTGGTCAAACTACTCAATAACGTTGGGATTGAGCCACTCAATATTGCAGACAAGCTGCACGTTGTGGATAAGCCACTCAATAACATTGTGGCTGAGCCACTCAATATTGCAGATAAGCTGCATGTTGTGGACAAGCAACTGAATAACGTTGTGGCCAAGCTCAATATTGCAGACAAGCTGCATAATGTTGTGGCCAAGCCACTCAATATTGCAGTAAAACTGCAAAACTGCATAAATCTAATTCGTATGTTAAGTATTTTCAGTGGGCATGCTTAACATGTGAATCAGATATATAGTCAACACAGTCAACATGCGAATCAAATTTATAGTTAACACAGTCAACATGCTCAACACAGTCAACATGCTTAACATGCAAATCATATTTCAATTATCATAACAGTGGCATGGTTTATATATATATATATCATGCATAATCAACATTGCCATAAAATCACATATCATGAGAATCGGTATGTACACATAATTTCGCAACAAGTATTGAATCACAACAAATATCACATACGATCATAAGATGATCAGTTTGAAGTACTTGAGTATCATCTGTTTTTATGGATTTAGCATCCCATTTTGAATACATAATGTATTCTTAATATTTCGTATAATGGAGATCTTTAACAAGGTTTCAATTTTTAAATAACAATATATATATTGATGATAAGTCCATGTAAATTTTCTAATACGTTCAACCCACACTTGATGATTAGCTTTTCCGTTAGATCTAAACTCTGATCTTCAGTGATGGAACAAAAAGACAGATTTCCCACTTGTTCTGATTTAAATGACGATTTAGTAGAGAAACACGATTATTAGTCTTGCCCATGAATTCAGTCTATAACTCTTAAGGTTTTAGTAGAGAACTTACTCTTGTTTTCTTTTTATGAAGAAATTCGATTGATTTCTTATGGATGTAGAAAATCCAAATAATCAAATCAACCCTTCAAAAAAAATCACGTACACGGTTATAAGTAATGGAGAAATTGATATTTATTTTCCCCATCGATATTTACAGTACTAAGAATAAGTTGGAAATATCAACAATCGTCGGAATAATTGTTAGACGGAGGAGATTTATCTAAGGAGAAGTTCATCATTGAAATAAAAGAAAAGAATAGATTAGAGCATAAAATTTTTTGTTGTTTGGTGGATGAAAAAGAATGTTTGATGATAGCTGAACAACTTTTATAAAGGAAATTTTGATGAATTTGTCAATTAAGGATTAAATTGAAAAATAGAAAAGTGTCCATGGTAAAAATGTAAAATAATTGAAATGTAAGGCTTGCTAAGAGCTTAGGTGATATTTGACTATGGTGAGCTGGTACTAAATTGCATGAATTTCCATTTTTATGGGCTAGTGACTAAATTGAAATGAATTCAAAATAATAAGGGTAAAAATATAATTTTACCAAAACATGTTTTTAGATTAAATTGAATAGAATGAAGTTTGAATTAGTTGAATTTGATAATATAGACCAAGAAAAGCAACGTACGGATTTAGATCGGGGAAAAGAAAAAGTATTGGATTAATCGATCGTATTTTTCCATTCATGTAACAGCCCATTTTTAGTGAAATCAGAATAGTAGTTTTGGGACCACAAATCTGAGTTCAAAATATTTATTTTATTATTATTTTAATGTCTATAGCATGATAGTATGAGTGTGTGAAAATTTCGTTAAGAAATTTTATCGTTTGAGTGTTTAATTTGATAAAAAGGACTAAATCGCGTAAAGTGTAAAAGTGTAGTTCTATTAGCCAAAGGTATCTAATAGCTAAGGAATATTAAATTAGATGTCCTTATTTGTAATTAGTCCATGGTTAATATGAGTGGACAAAGATGGACATGTATTAATTGATTTTAATGAATTATAACAAAGGTTAAATTGGTAATTTAGTTAATAAAGATGAATTAAATTAAAATAACATGGCTATCATCTTTCTATTCTTCATCTTCAACCGAATTTAAAGGGGAGAAAAAGCCATGCTAGGGTTTTCATTCGGCCAAGCTTCCATTGTCTATTTAGGTATGGTTTTTGTCCCGTTTTTAATGAATTCTATGTTTTTTAGATCGTTGTAGCTTAATCTAGCTAGCCCAGGGACTAATTTACAAAATTGTTAAAGATTTAGGGTTTTGCTATTGATGAATACATGTGTATTTCGATGTTTTATGATAGAAAATGTATGCTTGTTGTTAGATAAACAACATTTGTAAAGTGATTTTTGGTAAATTTGCCAATTAGGGATTAAATTGTGAAATGTGTAAATTTTGTGGTTAAATTGTGAAATAAATAAAAAATATGGGCTGCTATGGGTCTATATGAAATTCGGCTAGCATGGGTAGGGACTTAATTGCATAAATTTGTATAATTATAAGGACTAAATTGTAAAAATGTTGAAATATTAGGGGCAAAAGTGTAAAGTTGCCATAATATGCATTTTTGGTCTAAATTGATTAGAATGGTAATTAAATAAGCTAAAATTGATTACATCTAGGTCAAGAAAAGTGAAGTTCTGATTTAGATCGAGGGAAAAACAAAGTTCTAGATTAGTCCATCTACTTCGTCATTTTTTCATTCGAGGTAAGTTCGTATGTTAATAAGCGTTAATATAATTGTGTTTTAAATGCTTTATTATTGAATTATTTGTAAATATGACCTTACGGGTATGTTCAATGATGATTTGGCAAATGTGAAATCCCCGTTGAACCTTAGGAATAGATTGGGATACAAATGACATGTCATTAGGGGTTATGTGATTTGGGTGCTGAGCCGTACGTCCTACCAATGGCTGAGTTAACCGACATGTGTTGCGGATTCTCGTCAGCTTGTGTGAGCAGCACCATGTAGCTATGTCATGACCATCAACTTGTGTGAGTAGACTCGTTGATAGCTCAAGAGTGAGCATTATATGTAATATGAGATTGAGATAGCTTCAGCTATGTAATGGCATTTAGGGTGCGAGATTCCCAAGTATCCGATAGTATTCCAAATGGTTCAACGGGTATATCAAGGTTATGGATGAGTATGATATTGATACGTGCTTCTACAAGTATGTTCATGAACTAGACAATTATTGAATCGAAAAAGTTGATGGAATTTGTGTTTAAGTTTTTGGATTGAATACATGTGTTAAGTTATGCTTCAAAATTTGAATTGCATTATATGATGTTTATGTTATCGAATTGTTGGTTGGTAAATTTTAGTTACTTATCATACGAGCTTACTAAGCTTTATAGCTTACTTTGTTTATTTTTCTGTGTTTTATAGTGAATATCGAAGGTAGCTCAGATTTGGGAGTCGTTTGAGATCTCATCACACTATCAAGCTATCACTTTGGTACTTTTGAGCTTATGTTTTGGTTATATGGCATGTATAGGAAATATGGTCATTTTGGTTTATGGTTTGGTAATGAATTTAGCTATTTGAATTGACTCGTAAATATTAAGTGTTTGATTTTGTGTATAGCCATGAGAGTTGGCTTATTTTGGTATATATTGGTGATGTATATATATGTGCAATGGCCTTTGTTATGGATTTGGTAATTGATATATAAATGCTTGTGATGAATGGTTGTTGTGAATTGGTAATTTGAGTATAATATAGTTGATAATTGAGAATTGGTATGTTTGTGATTTAGGTAAAGTGCATATATGAAGTTAACTAGTTAAGTGAGTTAAGAATGTGAATTTGGTATAAAATTGAATAGCCTAACGTGGCACTTGTGTGCCTTGTTTTTTTTTGGTATGGAAATGGTATCAATTATGCTTGGTTGAGGTTGGTTGAATGCCTATTTATGCCATATCATGTGCCATTTGGATTGTATAGATGTATGCAAATTTAGGTAAGAAAGGTGGCTTGGTAAATAGCCTATTTTTGTCCACACGGGTAGAGACACCGGCTTGTGTCTCAGCCATGTGTGACACATGGTCAGGTGATACAGCCGTGTGTCCCTTGGTGTTTAATTAGAAATCAAGCCAGCATGCTCCACACGGTCTAGCACACGGGCATGTGACTTGGCCGCGCGGTATAAGTCAGTATACCCTACAAGTTTTGCACGGCCTAGCACACGACTTGGCACATGAGTATGTGAGGCCATTTCGAAGGGCACACGGGCTGGTCACACGGGCATATGGTTGGCCGTGTGACCCAAGTCAGAGAGTTACACAGGGTTGGACACAGGCTGGGACACGTCCATGTGATTCCATTTTGATGTCGACACGGCTTGTGACATGGGCGTGTCTTCGGCCATGTGAGACACATAGCGAGCCACACGGGCTTCTATTCCCTGTATTTTGAAAAATTTTCTATGTTTTCTGAAAATTTCCTGAGTTATTGGTTTAGTCCCAAATCACTTTTAAAACATGTTTTGGGCTTCGTAGGCTTGTATTAGGGACTTGATGAATGATTATGAATGATTTGTAATTGTATTTGATAATTGCATGAGAAATGTTGTTCGATTGTATAAAAAGCCTGGTAATGCTCCATAACCCTATTCCGGTGATGAATACAGGTGAGGGGTGTTATAGTTCATGTTTGAGGTAAGTTCGTATATTTAATTAGCATTGAATTATGTTCAACTTAAATGCTTTTATGTTATATTTTTCCATATTACGACTCTACGGAAATCTCCAAAGAAGTTTCAGTGACTTTTGGATCCCGTTTGAACCTTAGGAATATATAGGATACAAATGACATGTCATTAGGGGTTAACGTGTTTCGGTATGTTTTGGTATGTTTTGGTGCCTTGATCATAGGTGTAAGTTGCTTGTAGGTACATGTTTGAAATGGGTTATGGAAATGGCTTGATTGTGGCCAATTTCATGTCGGCACAACCTAAGACACTAGCGTGTGTCTCAACAGTGTGCCCTTGTAGTTTTCAAAGGTTACAAGTCAGGTAGTTACACAGCCTAGCACACGGCCTAGCATATGGGCATGTGGGGTCATTTTGAGTGTTACATGGCCTGGCACACGGGCGTGTAGCTTGGCCATAAAACCCAACTCAAAGAGTTACACTTGCACGGGCACGTGCTAGGACCCAATTGTGTGTTTCTATTTCGATTGTTACTGGCCTAAGACATGGGTGTGTGTCTCAGCCATACGAGTCACACGGCCGTATGATCCCTACAGCTCAATTTTTCTAACCTTTTCTTAAATGTTCCAAATGTTTTCGGTTTAGTCTTGAATCATTTCTAAAGTGTTTCTAAGGTCTCAAGGGCTCGATTAAGGGACTATATGCATGTATATCAATGGATTATGATATGTTTATATTAAAGTTTTAAATGAATGTTTTAAAGTTACATTTTTACAGTAATGCTTCGTAACCCTATTCTGACGATGGATATAGGTTAGGGGTGTTACATTTAGTGGTATCACAACTATGATTTAGTTAGTTCTCGGATTGAACGTAGCATTTACAAGTCTAGAAATACATGCCATTAAATAACTTATGATAGTGTGATAACTCTTGACTCAATTTGAACTATGGTTTCATATAAATAATGTCATCCAATCGAGCCAATTTCAATAAGCTTGAAAGTAACGCACAAGCCTTTGTTCATGGTACAGTGTCGAGTGGTAGTAGGCCCGTATCTGAGGGTTAGAGAAGAGAGGTTAAGGAAGTCTTCTTCCAGATGATGAATGAGTGGTTTACCAAGTTCATACTAACGAACCCTATGGCTCAACGACCTCCACCCCCACATGTTCCCTAACCAGTCCCTATAGTTTCTCAGGGTTTGGAACCAATAGAGTTAGCAAGCCTTCAGTTGATAAGATCCATAAATATGGGACTAAAAAGTTTAGATCTACGTCTAACAATGACCCATAAAGAGGTGAATTTTGGTTAGAAAATACAATTTGAGTTTTTGATGAATTTTTATGTACACCTATAGAACGTGTGAAATGTGATGTATCATTATTGAAAGATTCAACTTATCTGTGGTGGAATACCCTAGTTTGGGTTGTGCAGAGAGACCAGGTAGATTGGGAGTTTCTCCAAATAGAATTTCGAAAGAAGTATGTGAGCCTGAGATTTCTCGGCAAGAAATGTATAGAGTTTCTTAAGCTGAAACAAGGCAGGATGACAGTATCAAAGTATGAGATGGAATTCATTTGATTAAGCAAGTATGCCCAAGAATGTATACTGACAGAGGTTGCTGTGTGTAAATGATTTGATGATGGATTGAATAAAGATATCGAGCTATTAGTTGGGATCCTCGAACTGACAAAATTTGTTGTTCTAGTTGACAGAGCACACAAAGCTAAAGAACTGAGTAAAGCTAAGAGAAAAGTCGATTATGAAGCTCAAGATTTAGGAAAGAGATTAGCAGGAAGGTCATATCAATCTCCGTCGAAGAAGTCAAAAGAATATCACGGTCATTTTTCAGCTTCAGTTGGTTATTCGAGGAAAGATGGGGGAAAGCAACATGCGAGTTCAAAACCTCAGGCAATGTCTTTAGCGCGTGTAGGCAATGTTAAAAGCAACAAGCATGAATGTCAAAAATGTAGATTTCGACACTTCGGTGATTGCAAAATGAAAGACGAGCATATTTTAAATGTGGTTCGTATGAACATTCTATCAGAGATTGCTCGAAAAGGTCTGACAAAGAAAAAGCTTAGGTTGTTCGACTGAGCAATACTAATACGAGAGGTAGACCGCCATGAAACACTGGAAATGCAGGAAATAGCTGTAGTGGGACAAAGGACTCTATTGTGAGATATGAGGCATGAACCCTGGCTAGAGCTTATGTGATCCATGCTCGAGAAGAAGCTTCAATGCCAGATGTTATCACCGGTACATTTTCTATTTTTGATATTGATGTTACTGCTTCGATTGACCTGTGGCCAACACTTTCATATTATGCATGACTTTAGTGTCAAATAAGAAATTGCCTTTTGACTCTACTGAATTTGTGGTTAAAGTAACAAACCTATAGATTAGTATGTGTTAGTTGATAAAGTTTGTAAAATTGTCCTTTAATGATTCAGGGTTGCAACTTTCTGGCTGATTTGATGTTATTACCCTTTGATGAGTTTGATGTGATTCTAGGTATAGACTGGTTAATTTTGCATGATGCTGTTGTGAATTTTAGATGAAAGCATATTGTGTTGAAATTTTAGAACGATGAAAAGCTTCAAATTGAATCAGATAGGCTGGATAGTGAATCTAATGTTATATCGGCTATGTCAACACATAAGTATGTTAGAAAAAGGTGTGAAGCGTATCTTGCTTACATATTTGATTCTAGAGTTTTTGAGTTGAAGGTAGAATCAGTTCTACTGGTATGTGAGTATTCATATGTGTTTCTAGAGGAGTTACCCAGTTTACCACTGATCAACAAGGTTGAGTTTGCTATTGAGTTAGTGCCAGGAACATCTCTGATACCGATAGCTTCTTACAAAATGGCACTTTCTGAATTAAAAGAGCTGAAAGCATAGTTACAAGAGCTGATAGATAGGGGCTTTGATTGACCCAATTTTTCTCCTTGGGATGCTCTTGTGTTATTTTTAAGAAAAGGACGAGTCCATGCAATTATGTATTGATTATCAACAGCTCAACAAAGTCACGATCACCTCTAACCCGTATCTATCGTCGAAATAGGGTTACAAAGCATTACCGTAGAAACATAACTCAAATCATTCATTTCTAACATTTCATAATCGATTCAAAATCCAACCAAACATATACATAACGTCACTTTTTTGAGTCCTCGAGGCCTTAGAAACACTTTAGAAACAATCTGGGACTAAATCAGAAACATTTAAAACTTTTTGGAAAAAAATGGAAAAATTCACACTACTAGGGTCACACGGCTGTGTGGACATTCAAAGTAGGGACACACGGCCGTGTCCCAGCCCATGTAACTCTCTGAATTGGGTCACACGGCACGCCCGTGTGCTAGGCCGTGTAACTCTAAAAATGCAACCTTTAAAAACCTACAGGGGACACACAGCTTGTAACATCTCGATTTTAGGCCTAGTTGAAATAGTGGTTTTGAGACCACAAATCTGAAGTAGAAATAATTATTTTATGAATGTGTTGAGGTCTATGATATGTTTGCATGATTGTATGAAAGTTTCGTTAAAAAATTTTATTGATAGAGTGTCCAATTTGATTTTTAGGACTAAATTCTATTTTTATGGACAAAAATGGGCATGAATAAGAAAAAATTGAAAGTTTAGTAAAAAGGGAATTTTGGTCATTTGGTTATAAAAGAATAAAAAGGAAAAATTAAGTCAAAATTTGCTCATCTTCTCCATGTCATAGCTGAAATTCCTAAGGTCACCATTGCTAGGGTTTCTTCAACTTTCAAGCTTGATTGTAAGTGCATTCTAGCATCGATTTTAATGTTCTTTACATTTTTGGAGTTGTTATCAACCGATCTAGCCATTTTTACCATTTATTTGAACTAAGGTTGACGCTTAGGGTTTGACCTATAACAACCCAGTTTTAGCTAAATTGAAACAGTGGTTTTGGAACCATAAATCTGAGGTCGTAAAATTATTTTAATATTATTTTTGGTGTTTACAACATGTGAACATATATGTGTGAAAATTTCTTGAGCTAATTTTATCGTATAATAGCTCAAATTGAGAAAAATGACTAAATCGCGTAAAATGCAAAAGTTGCATTCTATATGATAAAGGTGTTTATTTTTTATGACTTATTAAATGTGAGGTCCTTATGTTGTAATTAGTCCATTGATAGTGGAGATGGACATAAATGACCTTGAATTATGTGATTTATAATGTTTTAATCAATGGATAAAAAGGTAATTTGGTTATTAAGTTAATTAAAACAAAAACAAAACCAAATTTTATATCATCTTTTATCATACTTAGCCTATTTTTGAAGATAAAAGAAAGATTTTACACTCATTTAGTGTTTGACCATGTTGATGCTCAATTGAAGGTCCATTTTTGTTCCCTTTTTTATGATTTCTATGTTTTTGTGACCGTTGCTTTGAGTACTAGCTAGCCCATACCTTAATTTTTGAGTTTGTTAGGGATTTTGAAAAATGTCATTGATTAATCCATGAGTTTTATGATGTTTGATGTTGAATTATGCAAGCTTGGTGTTTGCTAAACATGTTTTGTAAAGTGATCCTTGACAAAAATGCATATTAAGGATTAAATTGTGAAATTTGTAAACTGAGAGGGTTAAAGTGTGAAATAAATGAAAATATGGGTTGTTAGGGACCTATAGAGAATTCAGCTAAGCATGGGTAATATTAAATTTTGTGTAATTTGTGTTTTTGTGAAATAGGAACTAAATTAAATAAATGTGGAACTTTAAGGGCTACAGTGCAAAAATGCCCAAATATGTGTTTGTGGATGAAATTGAATGTATTAATGAATAAAAAATTTAATTTTGAATGTATATAGATCAAGAACAAAAGAAAACAGATTTAGATCGAGGAAAACCGAAAGTTGATGAATAGTCGATCCAGTTCGTTTATTCCGACTACGAGGTAAGTTCATATGCAAATAAAGACAAGTCTTTAAATTTAATTACATGTGTTTACTTGTCATGGAAATGTTATAAATGTTGAACGAGCACTTATGAGCAATAATCGACAGAGCTACGATATCTAAAAGTCCTGTACGAACCTTAGGAATAGAATAGGATACGAATATCATGACATTAGGTTATCGAGATGTGATTACATGTAAACCATGTCTGGGAAATTGGCATTGTATTGAGATTATGTGTAAGACAATGTCTGGGACATTGGCATCGTTAATCGATTTCGTGTAAGACCCTGTCTGGGACAGTGGCATTGATATGTGATAACATGTAAGACTATATCTGGGATATGGCATTGTACGAGCTATATATGATTGCCGAGTATTTTTAACAATTCTGAATGGTTCAACAGGCAAAGTCAAGTCGAGAAAGAATGTGTGAATAAATTAAACGACTCAGTTACGTACGAGATTCATACGAGTATTAAAAGGGAAACATTTGAGGAATTCAATTATGATATTGAATATGTGAACAATGAGAAAGGTTCGTGAACTTGAATGTGTATTTAAATGTGCTTATTCATATCTTGCTCTATTGATAGAAACGATATTGATTCATGAGATGACTTTATTTGTATATGGCTTACCAAGCTTTTAAAGCTTACTGTATTTATTTTTCACTATTTTATAGATAATCGAAGCTAACTTGGATTCGGGGATCATCAGGAAACGTCATCAGATTATCAATCATCTCGTTGGTACTTTTGGAGCTTTATATATATGGTATATGGCATGTATAGGCTAGTGTTATTTTGGTATGTTTTGAGTTATAATATTAGCCATGAGATTTGGCTTATAAATGTTGATATGTATGGCCATTTAAGTTGGCTTGAATTGTGTTTGATAAGTGATATGTATGTGATGTATATAATGCCTTATATGTTGGCTTATTATGGTATGTTTGCCATAGTTGTTGATATTGCCAAATGGTTGTTCATTTGGTTAATTATTAGATGATGTATTAATGTTTGGAAGATTGGCATATTATGGTTTGATTTTTAGATGGAGATATGGTGCAATTTGTGTCATGATATAAATGATAATTCGATGAGTAAATGCATTTATTAGTTATGTAAGATTGATGATTGGGGCATATTGATTTGGTATGTCTTTTAATATGGAATTAAGTAGTTGAATGGTTGAATATAGATGACATGACATATGTATGAATTGGCATGTTTTGGCTGCTTATATATGTGTTGAATTAGTACCAATTTGGTTACTTTGTGTGTATGAGAAAGGGGTGGCAAATTGGCTTTACAAATGGCCTGTTTTTGTCCACACGGACAGAGACACGAGCGTGTGTCTCAGTCGTGTGTGACACATGGTCATGCTGCATGGCCATGTGTCCCCTGGGGTACCCTTTCGAATTAAGTCAGTATACCTTACAGTTTTGACATGGCCTGTAACACCCCTTAACCTTATCTGACGCCGGGACAAAGTTAAGGCGTTACCAGACTTAAACATAAACATTCATACAAAATCGAGCCATAAAATTTTGGTCCAAATTAAAATCATCCAATCACATGCAGATCGTCCCTTATATGGGCCTACGAGACCCAAAACATACATTAAGAGTGGTTCAGGACTAAACCGAGAACTTTGGAAACTGTAACACCCCAAATCTGGCCTAGAAGTTAGACCCGAATCTGGCATGTCACATTGAAGTGTTTTTCAAAAACATGTTTTCATTAGAAACCCTTATTATTTAAAAATTGTGCATTGAAAACTTCTTAATTTTATTTCCAAAATTCCTTTGTACTTTGCGGAAGCTAATTCTAAAAGTAACCGATTTACGAAAACGTGATGTTTAAAAGTTAAGTTGCGAAAATGTAGTGTTTTGAAAACTGCAATCTACTTCTAACAAATATCAAACATAGTAAATAAAATTTTCGCAAATGAAAAGTTAAGAAAGAAAATAAAGAGACCCTATTACAACCCAAATCAAAAACCAAAGGTCTTAACTAAATGAACAAAATATAAAAACATGTACAGATGTTTGGTCGTCTCCGAGTCCCTCTACGACACTGATCCACCTAGCGCTGGGGATTACCTGCACAGTTAATAAATAGGGTGAGTTTATGAAAACTCAGTGTGTAATCCCCTTACTAGAGTAATAGTCAGTATACAGAAACAAAAACAAAAACAATCTAGGCCAGAGCCCTTTAACGCTAACAGTACAGTCCAGTTCAGAGCATACATGGGCCACAGCCCATTACAAATCAATTGGGTCTTAGCCCTTGTCGGAATCAAACCATATGCATAATGCAAAAATGTATGCTAACCCATCCCATCCAACTGCTATACACCAACTCCGTCCCTCGGTACACATCATGTGGGGATATAACTATCGACCCACCCATCTGATACACATCAATGGTAGCCCGGTTGCGGTACTACCTTCATTGCAGCAAGCTGCTAGCATATATACGGCTTTAAGCCTTCAGTAGCGGTATTATAATTGGCACAAAGCCATCAGTAACTGTAATAAGTTCGGCACATAGCCATCAACTAGAGTAACATAACCGGCACACAGCCCTAGGTAAATGTGATCGTCACCGAGTCATCAATAATCATATATTGGCACATAGCCTTAGGCAATATGTTTGGCACACAACTATAATCAGGTTGGCACAGAGCCATATGTAGGTTGGCGCAAAGCCATAATCAGAATAATTGGCTTTAAGCCATCTGTAGTTGTATCATGTTAGCCACATAGCCATCAGCGACAGTAATATAGTCGGCACACAGCCTCGGGTAAATATGATCGACACAGATTCGTCAGTAATCATCTATTGGGCTTAAAAAACACTGGTGGATCCACAGTCGTCAAGCAACCATGCGATCGCTAATCGGTGGATCCACGATCGTAGAGCAACCATGCGATCCTCATATACTTCCTCCGTTCCATAATTCCCACCCATGTGCAACATAATATTATATGAATGTAGCAAATATGCACACGGCATACAGAATCATACCAATCACAGTCACAACAGTCCAATCACAGTCATACATTCTCAGTCAAAACATAGTCAAATCAATCAAATTGTATTATCAGTGAGTCATATACCCTAGAGGGCAGAACAGACTTTTTACCTATTAGGGGTATTTTAGTCATTTCACCCTACAAGGGTGTTTTGGTAAATCTACTAACCTAGGGTATTTCAGTAATTTTGCAAAACAATGGTATTTCTATAATTTTTTGAAAGTCAAGGGTATTTTTGTAATTTTATAAATCAAGGGTATTTCTATAATTTTCCAAATTAAGGGTATTTCAGTAATTTTCCAAATTAAAGGTATTTTGGTAACTTTACAAATCAGGGGTATTTTGGTAAATTTACAAACCAAGGGTATTTTGGTAATTTTGCTAATCGAGGGTATTTTGGTAATTCTACCCTATAGGGGTATTTCTGTAATCCTACAAATATGATATTCACATAGTCCAATCCAACACTTAATATACAATCATACAATTTATCCAGTTGGGCCCATAGGCCCATTGGGCCCACATGACCCAAAGCAACCTAAGCCCACAAGAGCACTCATGATGGCCTCAACCATCACGTCAAAGCTCCCACACGTGCTCTCGCACAGTCGTGTGGCTGCCATTTGGGCATTTTGGCATTTGCCGTTCTATAGCTAGAGTAGTGTGATACACACCTGTTTATGAGAACGCGCCGAAGTCCACGATCACCAACCTTGGCACATCCTGCATTGAGTCTTGCTCACCAACTCGTCTGGTTTGCTCTATTTAAAGCCAGCTTCTCACCAATTCTCATGTTAGCTTCCCGATGTGGGATTACTTTCAACCAATAGGAAAATTCCTCATTCTTATGACCACTTCAACCACAGAGTTTCAGTCCAACTCCACCTCCTACACAACTCCAATAGCAAAATAAATACTCCACTGCACATCCCAAGACTCGAACCTTAGACCTTACAGTTACACAACATGCCACCTTGCCACTCCACCACATGCTCTTTCTGTGATAAAAACGTCCATAATTAACTTTAAGACATATGTGCCAACATCCAGATTCACTTAAGAGAAAAACCAAAATGAATTGTAAGAGCCAAGACTTGAGCCTAGGCTCCCTTGCAACCTTAAGGACGCCACAAACCAGTAGACCACATGCTTCCTTGTGTCATTTATTTAACACAATAATTTAAAAGGCCATCATCCAAGCATCCAGGGTTTTATGCACTTAATACCAAAATTTTTGTTAAAGCCCAAGTTTGAACCCAAGATTTCTCCAACACTTCTCAGGGCCATTAACCACCAAAGTAGACATTTAATTGTGTCACTTCTTTGCACAATTAAATACTTATATACAACCTCCTTACGGACCCATACTCAAGGCCCAACACTTCTAGGCCCAAATTCAGGGTGTTACCTGTTCAATTATGTAAATCACTATCACATACATAAGATTTTTTTTTTAAAATAACTTATCCGATCTAACTAACTAACATCATATCATATTACATATATATTATTACTCCAATAGCTACACCATATGAACAATAATCACATCATTCAAATTTCTAAATAATAATCAAACATGTTTTATTATATCCATTTATAAATGTCTATTTCATAAGGACATTACTAATCATACCACATATATATATCTAAGCATATTCGTATATATATCAATATAACCAACCAATAAGTTACTCATAAAACCAATTAAACATGATCATATCATTTTGACCAAACCGAACATATATGCATCATATAAAACTCATATTACCTATTTGTTTTACCAATACAAAATTCACTATTCATTTGGTCATTTATTTCAATGCATTACCCGAATATAAACATACCTAATAATCATGCTATGTTAAAGGTTACATTTTCTTCATTTTACCCTATCCTTTCATATGCGTATAACCTTTCATGGAAATGAATTAAAATACATATATACCAACCATAATTTACGCATCAAATCAAATACATTACTAATATATCTTATCATATACATAAATATCATATCAAACCATTATATACTTATACATATACAAATGCTGAATCATGACTAACTTATTTACATAACATTATATTTTTATCACCTATCCAAATACAAATATATTTATCCAAACACAAAACTTACATACCATGTAATAAAGATATCAAAATAAACTCTTACCAAGTTTGGACATAACTAAATATCCATTTATGCTAAATCACATGTAACACTTTAACCAAACATATCAACCAAGTTCACATATATATTTTATCTTAGAATGAATCATAGTCGAATCAAGTAAACATACTTATGAAAATATATACCATGTCTGATTCATCAACCACATCCAAATTCACCAACCATTATCAATACATATAACATATATAAACTTAACTAAAGCATCACATACTTTCATAGCATATTAGCCATTTTCGCATGGCTTAATATATACATAAACCAAAATCCAGTATTTCAAAATATAATTTAGCATAGACATGCCATAAGTTCAAAAATTCAGCTTATAAAATACCGAGAAACAATCAATAGTGTGATAGACTTTGACGATGATCCCCAAGCTCGTAACTTGACTCCAAAATCTATAAAATAATGCAAACAAACATATACAATAAGCTATCATAGCTTAGTAAGTCATAAACAAATAAATAACTCAATGTTAACATCAACTCAACTTAACCAAACTAATTTATGCTATCATATTCACATTTATTTTCAAGATCATAATTTCATATATAACATATACTTCCATATGCAATTTCACATTGGCCGAATATACATAATCTTATATACACATATTTAAGAATCATTTCAAAAATATTCACATTATAAATTCAAAAGGCCGAATACACTTTCCATATTCACATACATTCTTCATTTACATCATACATGATTTGCAACAACTATCAAGTAACTTACTTACCTTATTTCAAGTAGGTAATAAGCTAACTCATACCTAGTCATTTTAGCTCGTTTAACACATTCAATCACAACTTATCGTTGCCGATGAACCATTCGGAATTGGATAAGACACTCGGATAATCACATATATCGTACAATGCCAACGTCCCAGATGTGGTCTTACAAGTAATCACATATTGATGCCACTGTCCTAGACAGGGTCTTACTCACACACATATATCGGAGTCGCATATCGATGCCAACGTATAAAACGTGGTCTTACTCGCACACATATATCAATGCCATGGTCTTACTCGCACATCACATATCAGAATCCCATGTCATGACATATGTATCCTAGCTATTCCTAAAGTTCATACGGGGCTTTCGGACGTCGTAACTCGATCGAATCGAAATCGTAAACTTAATTCTCAAGCATATACACATTTGGTCATTAAGTATATATAATCATAAAATTCGATTCAGCATTTAAAACTTATATATATATTCAAAATTATTAACACTTATTTGCTTATAAACTTACCTTGGACGATGAAAATCGGAACAAGACGGCTAATCGACAACTTTAGTTTTCCCCCGATCCAAATCTGATTTCTTTGGTTCTTAATCTAAACATATTCAAATTAAACTCATTCAAACAGATTTTCACTCATTTTAGTACAAAAACACATAAATGGGTAAATTACCATTTTACCCTTGACATTTACACTTTTTACAATTTAGTCCAAATTGCACAAAACACAAAGCATGTAAAATTTGCACATATTATGCTTAGGCCGAATGCTCTATGTGTTCATACAAATCTATACATTTCATTTATTTCACATTTTAGTCCCTCAATTTATTATTTTTGCAATTTAACCCTAATTACTCAAAATCATCAAAAATTCCAATACAAGACATGTTAATCTAAAACATATCTTTCATATTTCATCAACTATCATCATAAAGCTCAAATATTCATCAATGGCATAACTCAAAATATTCATCAAAATCAAAAATTCAAGCATGGGCTTTGTACATTACACTACAACGATCTCAAAATCGTAAAATTTATCAAAAATTGAGCTAGTTACATACCTTGATTGAGCTTAGCAATGGCTGAATGTAAGAGAACTTTATTTATTTTCTTTTATTTTAGGTTTCAGTCATAGAAAGAAAATATGAACACGTGGTTTAATTTTTTTGTTTTATTAATTCATATATTATTACATGTTTTACTAAATTAACCTTTGTAATTTAATATATAATCTTTATAATGGTTGTCCACAACCATCCATCACATAATCTTATGGTCTAATTGCAACTTAAAACCTCCATATTAAAAGAACAACAACTATTTGGCCCTTTCACAATTAACTACCAAATTTTTATTTTACGCGATTAAGCTCTTTTTATTAAATCGACCACTCAAACGATAAAATTAAAACACGAAAATTTCACAGATATAAATCCGCACATAATAAACACAGAAAATGATTTTAAAATATTTTTTTGACTTGGATTCGTGGTCCCAAGTTCCAAATAGGGTCTAAATCGGGTTGTTACACTGGGCATACTGACTTGCATAATTAGGGTGAAGGGGACACACGGCCGGATCACACGCCCATGGGGCAGACCATGTGTCATACACGGCCTAGACCCATGCTCGTGTGGACAACTTTGAAGCTATTTTCCAAGCCATTTGCCACCCTTAAACACTTACACACAAAATTTCACTTCACAGCATGCAACATGGCACATTTAATTACACAAGCAAACACATTCATGGTTAATCCATGACTTTATAATGTGAACATATCACATACTCCAATCATCATACTACCATTTGGCATTCTACACCTATTTCATGTTTATTCATCATTTTAATTCTTCTTTCAAGTTACTCAATTACACTATAATTTTGGTCATACCTATTAGTCCCCATTCATTCATTAAATACATATGCCATTCATCACACAATTCATCCGCAAGAAACCAAACCACATCAATACATAAACACATTTGCATGCATGCATAAATGACTAGGGTTACAACCCAACAATCAATATGAGCCACCTCTTATGGCCATATACAAAATGAATCACAACACCATCATGAGCCAACACATTTGGCTAATCAATATGACATATAACAAAAAGGCCAAGTCCCTATACATGCCATACTAAAAATGATAAGTTTAACTATAGCCAATTATCCAATTGATAGTGTGATCGAGTCTCTGACGTTTCATGATCCCCAAGCTAGCTTGGTGACACTATAAGAAAAAAGAAGGAAATGGGGGTAAGCTTTAAAGCTTAGTAAGTTCACACGCAAATAAAATGCAACTTTCACACGCAAATAAAATGCAACTTAAACAAGCATTAGTCATACATTTATCATAATGAATTTTATCAAATCTCTTTAATTCATTATTCATTTACATATATATATACATATTCTTACCACAAGTTCATCATGTCTCATGTCTTCCTCATGAGTTCGATGTACATACTTGTGCCACTTGCACATAATGATTTACTTTACCGTCTTGATGCAATCATTAAAATTACTTATTGAGCTTCTCTTGAACTACCCGTTGAGCACTCAGAATGCTGTCGGATACATCGAAATCTTGCACTGTAACAGCCTAGTTTAGACCCTAGTAAGAACAGTGGTTTCGGGACCACGAATCCGAGTAAAAAAAATATATTTTTTTATATTATTTTCTGTGTTTAAAGTATGTGAATTGATATGTGTGAAATTTTCGATTTAAAAATTTTATTGTTGTGTGCTTGATTTAATAAAAAGGACTTAATCGCATAAATTAAAAACTTGATAGTTTAAAGCATGAGGGCCAAATTGTTAGTGGCTTTCTAAGTTGGGACATTTATGTTGTAAATATCCCATTAATAAGTAAGTGGACTGGCATAAAATATAAGTTACATGGTTTGTCTATTATATTAGTAAAGATATATAAGTAAATTAAATATTATATAATATATGTTATATTATAATATACACATAAAATAAACAAAGCCATATTTGAGTGTTCATATGTTCTTGGTAGCGAAACTAAACAAAATAAAAGAAAAGAAAGCAAGCTAGGGTTCGGTCAATATTCAAGCCCATACAAGGTTCGTTTTTGTTCGATTTTTGATAATTTTTACGTTTTTGAGATCGTTGCTTCGAGTACTACAAAGCCCATGCTTGAATTTTTGATTTTGATGAATATTTTGAGTTGTGCCATTGTTGATAGCTTGTGATTTTTGTGGTTAAATGATGAAAAATGAAAAATATGTTTTAGCTTAACATATTTTGTTTTGGAATTTTTGATAATTTTGAGTAATTAGGACTTAATTGCAAAAATAATAAATTGAGGGACTAAAATGTAAAATTAATGAAATATATGGACTCGTATAGTAATGGGTAAGGTTCGGCTAAACATGGGTAATTGGAAATTTTGAGTAATTTGTGTTATTTTGAAATAGGGATTAAATTGTAAAAATGTGAAATGTTATGGGAAAACGCAAAATGCCCAAATTATGTGTCTTTAGATAAAATTTAATGAAATGTTGAATAGGTGAGTTAATTTTGATATTAATTAGATTGGCAAAAGTGGAGTTCGGATTTGGATCGGGGGGAAAATCAAAGTGGTTGATTAGTCGTCTCGTTCCGATTATCGTTGTCCGAGGTAAGTCCTTAAGTAATTAAATTTGATTTGTTGCGCGCTTAAGATTATATAATATGATATGTAATTATTTGACCTTTACAAGTTCGATTTGCAATAAGTATATTGAATTTAGGCTATAAAGCCGAATATGAAATGGATGATTTATGTATATAATGTGGCCGAATGACTATTAAGTGATGATGTGAAAGTGTGTATTATGTGCATACAATTTTATTGTACTTGTTGGTATAAAGTCGAATGTGAATTGAATGGTATATATGTGGTGACCGAATAGCTATTATGAAACAAAGTCAAAGAATGAGATATTTGTATAATAGAAGAATTGTGACTATTGTTCCTACTGGATCGAGGTTGTGTGTGAAATAATTTGTGAATATGGCATATAGCCGAATGATTATTAAAAGTGAAACTGTGATAGTGAAAAGATTATGTGTTCCTTGTGTATGATTATTGAACCGAAAGTTGAAGGGTAGGTGTACATTTTGTGCTTATATTCGAATAAAGCAATTGAATTGCTAATGTGATATGTTATGTGAAATGTGTTAACATGTGAATAAATATGCAAGACACTGGAAATGTATCCGGGCTAAAATCTCGCAGGCTTCGTTCTGGAAATGTATCCGGGCTAAAGTCCCTCAGGCTTCGTGCTAAAAATGTATCCGGGCTAAAGTCCCGCAGGCTTCGTGCTGGAAATGTATCCGGGTTAAAGTCCCGCAGGCTTCGTCTTTGAAATGTATCCGGGCTAAAGTCCCGCAGCCGTCTTTGAAATGTATCCGGGCTAAAATCCTGCGAGCTTCATGCGAAATGTATCCGGCTAAAGTCCCGAGCTTCGTCTTTGAAAATGTGTCCGGGCTAAAGACCCGCAGCTTCGTCTTTGGTCTTTGGTAATATAATTTGGGTTTTATACCTTGCGGGCCAAGTGCCGATGAATTTGATAAAGTATACAACTACAAGATCCTACACTAAGTTGACAAATTGAAAGTGCATTACATATTAAGTTGGCCAGGTACGTATCATGTACTCGTATGCAATTTGACTTGAATTAAATTATAAATATATAAAGTGATGCATCTGTGAATAAGTGTTATGACTATAAATATTATTGTGATATATTCGGTAAATGTGTGAAGTTATGTAAAGTGATTCTATGTTTATATTCAAATATAAACACTTGGTCCTTGTGGAAAGGTTTGTGGAAGTATATGATTTATTTTTAGGTGATTACGATCATGGAAAATTAAATATGAATATGATATTGTATTTTATTCGTTTCAATTGAACTAAAGCTGTTAGTGAAGCATTTTAATGCCCATGTTATATGAGTTCGATCTTGAATGACATGATATACATGTTTAGATAATTTGAATGCAAGGAATGTGTGAAAGAGCAAATTTGTAATAAATCTGCTTGGGACAGCAACAGTAGTGTGATTTTGGAAAATCACCATAAATTGTGGAAATTGAATTAGAAGCTGAATAAATTATGTTATTAAAGCTTAATGAGTCTAGTTTCTTATAAAAGAAACCTTGTAAGCAAAAGAATTGTAAATAATGAGATATTTGAAGTAGCGTGAGATAGAGTCAAAATGACTTTGAAATCCCCTATTCTGTTTTTAGAAAATCATTGTAAATTTTACAATGATTATTACAAGATAAAATTTATATACTTAGACTCCTTAATGAGTCTATTTTCAAATGAAATAAACGATAACATATTTCGAATTCTGTATAATGAGAAAATTGATTCGTAGTGAAGAGTGGTCAGAATAGTCAAACAGTGAAATAGGGGAAATTTCAATAAAAATCTGGTATTGATTGGTCAAACCAAAAAATTCTGAAAATTTGATGTATGGAGGATATATGAGTCTATTTTCAGGGAAAATTAACGGCGCTTGAATTGGAGTTTCCTAGCTCCAGTTATAAATAATTTAGTGACTGTTGCTCAGGAAGACAGTTTGTAGTGAATTTGTGGTTTTCTTGCAAACATGGTTAAAACTAGTTAATGAGATGCTTTTCGAGTTCTTATGATCTTATTTGTGATTTTAATAATTGGTTTTAATTGAGTTCAGATTCAAGTGAGGTGAATTTGCTAAATATGCATTATGTTCATGGATACTTGGCCAAAATGGCAATTATCTAGGAATGATTTCTTGAAAATTTGAAGTAATCGATCTATAAGTAAATTAATTGTTTGCATTGCTTAAAACATACTAAGCATTGAAGCTTACTCTGTGTTCTCTTTTCTATTTCTTATAGGTTTATACTTTAGCTCGAGTTGAAAGAGTCGGAGATATTATCACACTATCGAGTCATTAGGTGAGTTGAGAAGATTGTATATCATCATGGTTTAAGGCATGTATAGGATAGACTATAGGTAGAATGATATTTCGACTTTGTATACATTATAGCCATGTGAAGATGACTTGCTCATTTTGTTTAGGGAAGCCTTATAATTGAACTAAAGTGTTGAAATTTTTTTAGTTATAACTTGATAGTAGTTAATTTGTTATTAGATATTCGGTTATGTTTTGATAGTGAGTCATTTTAGAAATTTTATAAGAGCTCTTATGGAAAATCAATGAGGCAGGTTTGCATTGTTGATAATTTATGTCCAGTAAGTATCTTTGAACTTATAGAAGTTTTGTTCATCAAAGTAATACCTCATAACCTTATTCCGCAACGGATACGGGTTAGGAGTGTTACATTTAGTGGTATCAGAGCTATGGTTTAGTCGGTTCTCAGACTAACATAGCAAGTGTAAGAGTCTAGCTATACATGCCTTATGTAAAGTGTGATAGTGTGAGGTCTCCCAGCTCTTATAAATTGTTTTGCTCAGGTAATGATGTGTTCCAACCGAGTTATTATTAATTGATCTGAAATTGATATTGAACTGATTGTAATATATATGTGATATGATGGAATTGAAAAAGTATGAAAAGAATTTTATGATACGTGTGCATCAGTGTAAAAAGATGTATGAGATTGTATAAAGTAAATGGTAATGAAAGATCAAATTGGATAGAACGCAGGGAATGAGTACGATCGTTCAATAATGAATTGACGGAAAAGACCATAGTTGGACCATTGCAATACATGAGACAGATGAGCTAGTGTAAGACCTAACGGAAATAGGCATCAACATGGGCAGAGCAAAGTTAGTATAAGAGCATAATTGGACTATGGCATCAAGTAAGCGACGTACTCAAAACCGTAAGACGTTTTTGAATGGGATAAATATTGACAAATGATCAAGACTAAATGTGGAAATTTGATAAGAAATTATTTGGTAATTTGAGTAATAGAAATGAAAATTTGAATCGTGATAAATTCACTTATGTTTTGTTAATACTCACATGAAATAAAGTTGCATGTGAAACTGAGATATGTGAAAATATGTTTGTAACAAGATGAAAAGTTGAAATGTTTGAATGAAGTGTTGGAATCAAGGTGTATAATACTATGATGATGAGTGATGAATTTATCTGTGTATTCGACTATGAAACTCCCTTTCGAGGCTTAACGACCTCACCCCCTTACCAGTGATATCATTATAAGGTTTCAATGAAACGAAATAGAACGAGTTTGGAAAGGAAGATTAAAGAGTTAAATAGTGAGATAATGATATTACCTGAGAGAAATGATTTTAGTTTCAAATGATCTGAATAAGAAACTTTGGTGTGCTTTACGAGCGATGAATATGTGATTGATCTTATCAATGGATGATTACATGTTAGCTGGATTAGAAATTAAATTAATGCACTAAGTGAATTTGTGAAGCTTAGAAAGGTGTTATCAAGTTATAAGTTAGAAAGGGTTCAAAGCAAATTGATTTCCGATTTAGAATTTCAAATGTGAAAGTGATGATTACTTGTTGCTTTGAAATAGAGTGTATAAACCAAGAAGTCTGAGATTGTATAACCATTGTTCCAAAAGGCTCATAGTGTCAATTAGACTGTTTATACAGGAGTAATAAGAGGCACGATAATATGATAAAGTGGTATTGATAATAGGTATAAAACGTAATATTTCTGACCTCGCATTTAAATGTCTGAGATTTCAATAGGTTAAAGTTAACTATTAAGCATCTTCAGGACTACTTCAGCATGCTTTGACATCTGAATAATGGTGAAATAGAATTTTGATGAATTGTGTATCAGGATTATCTTTTATCATTGAAAAAAAATAGATGTTATTTGAATCATTGTTAACTGTCTGAATAAGTCTTTTCGTACATATAGATTTCTCTTTTGATAAATCAGGTGAGTTATTTGTTTCAGAGACTGTCAGTTTGCACATGGTGCTAGTTATCATTATTTTAGATTGAAATCTAAAATTTATATGGTAATTCTGGGAGAAACTACAGTAAGCTATGAGTACGGGGTTGTTTTGAAAATTCTTGAAATATTTGTTTATTTTTATATTTTAAAGTTTGAAAGTAACTAAGAAAAATTGTTGCTATTTGACAAATTATCGGTAAAGTATAAAAAGTGATATTGTATGAGGTATTGTATGTGGTAGTTATCTAACTCCATTGTTCAGGATCGAGCTTTGTAAATAATTGATTCATGAGATTAATATCATCAAGGAAATAAAGCAGAAAATGAAAGTAATTCAGTATAGTTATAAACAATTTTGGTTTAATATGATGTATAGCGGAAGATGATTAAAATCTTAGTCGTGAGATTTAATAGATATGAAATGGGTAGCCTGCAAGTGAATTTGAAATATACTATGTCTAAAACAAATCTTTAATCTACTTTTCATAAGATTTTCAGGACTAAAAATCCTAAGGGAGAAAGTTGTAACACCTAGTTTAGACCCTAGTAAGAACAGTGGTTTCGGGACCATGAATCCGAGTAAAACTATATATATATATATATATTTTATATTATTTTCTGTGTTTAAAGTATGTGAATTGATATGTGTGAAATTTTAAATGCAAAAATTTTATTGTTGTGTGTGCTTGATTTAATAAAAAGACTTAATCGCATAAATTAAAAACTTGATAGTTTAAAGCATGAGGGCCAAATTGTTAGTGGCTTTCTAAGTTGGGACATTTATGTTGTAAATATCCCATTAATAAGTAAGTGGGACGGCATAAAATATAAGTTACATGGTTTTTCTATTATATTAGTAAAGATATATAAGTAAATTAAATATTATATAATATATGTTATATTATAATATAAACATAAAATAAACAAAGCCATATTTGAGTGTTCATATGTTCTTGGTAGCCGAAACTAAACAAAATAAAAAGAAAAGAAAGCAAGCTAGGGTTCGGTCAATATTCAAGCCCATACAAGTCTCGTTTTTGTTCGGTTTTTGATAATTTTTACGTTTTTGAGATCGTTGCTTCGAGTACTACAAAGCCCATGCTTGAATTTTTTATTTTGATGAATATTTTGAGTTGTGTCATTGTTGATAGCTTGTGACTTTTGTGGTTTAATGATGAAAAATGAAAAATAGGTTTTAGCTTAACATATTTTGTTTTGGAATTTTTGATAATTTTGAGTAATTAGGACTTAATTGCAAAAATAATAAATTGAGGGACTAAAATGTGAAATTAATGAAATATATGGACTCGTATAGTAATGAGTAAGATTCGGCTAAACATGGGTAATTGGAAATTTTGAGTAATTTGTGTTATTTTGAAATAGGGATTAAATTGTAAAAATGTGAAATGTTATGGGATAAAATGCAAAATGCCCAAATTATGGGTCTTTAGATAAAATTTAATGAAATGTTGAATAAGTGAGTTAATGTTGATATTAATTAGATTGGCAAAAGTGGAATTCGGATTTGGATCGGGGGGAAAATCAAAGTGGTTGATTAGTCGTCTCGTTCCGATTATCGTTGTCCGAGGTAAGTCCTTAAGTAATTAAATTTGATTTGTTGCGTGCTTAAGATTATATAATCTGATATGTAATTATTTGACCTTTACAAGTTCGATTTGCAATAAGTATATTGAATTTAGGCTATAAAGCCGAATATGAAATGGATGATTTATGTATATAATGTGGCCGAATGACTATTAAGTGATGATGTCAAAGTGTGTAATATGTGTATACAATTTTATTGTACTTGTTGGTATAAAGTCGAATGTGAATTGAATGGTATATATGTGGTGACCGAATAGCTATTATGAAACAAAGTCAAAGAATGGGATATTTGTATAATAGAAGAATTGTGACTATTGTTCCTACTGGATCGAGGTTGTGTGTGAAATAATTTGTGAATATGGCATATAGCTGAATGATTATTAAAAGTGAAACTAGGATAGTGAAAAGATTATGTGTTCCTTGTGTATGATTATTGAACCGAAAGTTAAAGGGTAGGTGTACATTTTGTGCTTATATTCGAATAAAGCAATTGAATTGCTAATGTGATATGTTATGTGAAATGTGTTAACATGTGAATAAATATGCAAGACACTAGAAATGTATCCGGGCTAAAATCTTGCAGGCTTCGTGCTGGAAATGTATCCGGGCTAAAGTCCCACAGTGCCGTCTTTGAAATGTATCCGGGCTAAAGTCCCGCAGCTTCGTCTTTGAAAATGTATCCGGCTAAAGTCCTGCGAGCTTCGTGGCTTTGAAATGTATCCGGGCTAAAGTCCCGCAGCTTCCGTCTTTGGAAATGTACCCGGGCTAAAGTCCCGCAGCTTCGTCTTTGAAATGTATCCAGGCTAAAATCCCGCAGCTTCGTCGTCTTGAAATGTATCCGGGCTAATGTCCATAAGCTTCGTCTTTGAAAATGTGTCGAGCTAAAGACCCGCAGCTTCGTCTTCGTCTTTGGTAATATAATTTCGGGTTTTATACCTAGCGGTCAAGTGCCGATGAATTTGATAAAAGTATACAACTACAAGATCCTACACTAAGTTGACAAATTGAAAGTGCATTACATATTAAGTTGGCCAGGTATGTATCATGTACTCGTATGCGATTTGATTTGAATTAAATTATAAATATATAAAGTGATGCATCTGTGAATAAGTGTTATGACTATAAATATGATCGTGATATATTCGTAAATGTGTGAAGTTATGTAAAGTGATTCTATGTTTATATTCAAATATAAACACTTGGTCCTTAATGGAAAGGTTTGTGGAAGTATATGATTTATTTTTAGGTGATTACGATCATGGAAAATTAAATGTGAATATGATATTGTATTTTATTCGTTTCAATTGAACTAAAGCTGTTAGTGAAGCATTTTAATGCCCATGCTATATGAGTTCGATCTTGAATGACATGATATACATGTTTAGATAATTTGAATGCAAGGAATGTGTGAAAGAGCAAATTTGTAATAAATCTGCTTGGGACAGCAACAGTAGCGTGATTTTGGAAAATCACCATAAATTGTGGAAATTGAATTAGAAGCTGAATAAATTATGTAATTAAAGCTTAATGAGTATAATTTCTTATAAAAGAAACCTTGTAAGGAAAAGAATTTTAGATAATGAGATATTTGAAGTGGCGTGAGATAGAGTCAAAATGACTTTGAAATCCCCTGTTCTGTTTTTAGAAAATCATTGTAAATTGTAAAATGATGATTATAAGATAAAATTTATATACTTAGACTCCTTAATGAGTCTATTTTCAAATGAAATAAACAATAACATATTTAAAATTCTGTATAATGAGAAAATTGATTCGTAGTGAAGAGTGGTCAGAATAGTCAAACAGTGAAATAGGGGAAACTTCAATAAAAATCTGGTATTGATTGGTCAAACCAAAAAATTCTGAAAATTTGATGGATATAAGATATATGAGTTTATTTTCAGGGAAAATTAACGGCACTTGAATTGGAGTTTCCTAGCTCTAGTTATAAATAATTTAGTGACTGTTGTTCAGGAAGACAGCTTGTAGTGCATTTGTGATTTTGTTGCAAACATGGTTAAAACTAGTTAATGAGATGCTTTTCGAGTTCTTATGATCTTATTTGTGATTTTAATAATTGGTTTTAATTGAGTTCAGATTCAAGTGAGGTGAATTTGCTAAATATGCATTATATTCATGGATACTTGGCCAAAATGGCAATTATCTAGGAATGATTTCTTGAAAATTTGAAGTAATCGATCTATAAGTAAATTAATTGTTTGCATTGCTTAAAACTTACTAAGCATTGAAGCTTACTCCGTGTTCTCTTTTCTATTTCTTATAGGTTTATACTTTAGCTCGAGTTGAAAGAGTCGGAGATATCATCACACTATCGAGTCATTAGGTGAGTTGAGAAGATTGTATATCATCATGGTTTAAGGCATGTATAGGATAGACTATAGGTAGAATGATATTTCGACTTTGTATACATTATAGCCATGCGAAGATGACTTGCTCATTTTGCTTAGGGAAGCCTATAATTGAACTAAAGTGTTGAAATTTTTTTAGTTATAACTTGATAGTAGTTAATTTGTTATTAGATATTCGGTTATGTTTTGATAGTGAGTCATTTTAGAAATTTTATAAGAGCTCTTATGGAAAATCAATGAGACAGGTTTGCATTGTTGATAATTTATGTCTGGTAAGTATCTTTGAACTTATAGAAGTTTTGTTCAGTCAAGTAATACCTCATAACCTTATTCCGGCAACGGATACGGGTTAGGAGTGTTACATGCACCTAAGTGCCCCATATGTAGCCAATGCTACTTCACATCTCATATCACATGTTGCTCGCTTTCGAGCTACTCACGAGTCTGCTCATACAGGCTGTCAAGTACCGGAAACACATGTTAAACTACCTCTCCATCAATAGTATGTACGAGACCAGTACCCGGAACACCAAAAAATGTGTCTCATAATCATGAACTTAGACCACAAATCATGAGTTCGAATCAAATAAATCATGAACTCAGACCACAACTCCATGATTTCAGATCAGTTAGTTCCTAGTCACATGTGACATGTATCCTAAACTATTCCTAAGGTTCAAACGGGATTCTTTGATACCACATTTCTGCTGAACTTGCTTGTAATGTCCATTTCAATAACCATAGCACCAATCACATACTCATGAAATATTCAAAGCATGATTCATAATAAAAGTGTAAGCATTTAAACACATGATACAACATCACATTAAATATGTATATACTCACCATACATGCAATATTAAAGCATTTAAAATATGGTACATGTTGCTTTATTTGCAAATGAACTTACCTCGGTACAAAATGATAGAAACAAGCCTAATCCTCGTAAACTTTATTTTTCCCTAGATCAAGACCCGAATCACGTTTTTCTTGATCTATAATGCCAAATTTAACTTGTTTAATACATACTTTATTCATACTGACCCAAAAATCATACTTTGGTAAAATTACCATTTTACCCCTAACTTTTCACTTGTTCACAAATTGGTCCCTAGGCTCGTAAAATGAAATGCATGGGTTAGTTAAATACACATCAAACTTTCATATTCTTCCATTAATCAACAAAATACAAACATGTCACACATGGATTAGTTTTTGAACATGAACCCTAGCTTAAAATAATGGTAGAAATAGCTAGATGGTTGATGACAACTTCCAAAATGTAAAGAACATTAAAAACGGGGCTTGGGAGCACTTACAATTAAGCTTGAAAGATGAACAAAACCCTAGCTATGGCTCTTGAAAATTTCGGCTAAGGTGGGAGAAGATAGACAAGATTTTTGTTTTATTTTTCCCTTTTTATTCTTTTATTTACTAAATGACCAAAATGCCATTAAGGCCTTTCTTTCAAAATTTTCCTATTCATGCCCATTTTTGTCCAAAATTTTAGATTTGGTCAAATTGCTATTTAAGGACCTCTAATTAATGATCCAATGCAATTTCATGCTCAAAGCTTCTAGAAAAAGTATTTTGCAGCTTATTCAGTTTAGTCCCTAATTTCAAATTGGACACATTAGGCATAGAATTTCTTCATGAAAATCTCATACAAACATGCAATCATATCATGGACCATCAAATAATCATAAAATAATTATTTCTACTTCAGATTTGGGGTCTCAAAACCACTATTTTGACTAGACCCTAAATTTAGATGTTATAACTCTCCTCTTTTTAGGGATTTTCGTTCTCGAAAATCTTACCGGTAAAAAGGTTTGGGTATTGATTTCTCATGGCCTCCTCAGGGTCCCATGTAGCCTCTTCAACCCCATGTCTTTGCCATAATACTTTCACAAGGGCAATACTTTTGTTTCTCAACTGTTTTAGTTCTCGAGCTAAAATCTTAACCGGTTTCTCATCGTAAGTCATATCCGGTCGAATCTCAACTTTTTTTTGTGAAATCACATGTGAATAAATCAGATCGGTATCGGCACAACATAGACACATGGAACACATCATGAATCTTTTCCAATTCAGATGGTAAGGCTAACCGATAGGCAACCGACCCTATTCTTTCGGTAATCTCATAGGGCCCTATAAAACGAGGACTCAACTTTTCTGCCAAATCTCAACACTTTTCTCCAAGGAGATACTTTCAAAAATACCTTATCACCTACTTGAAACTCAATCTGTTTCCTTTTTAAATTCGCATAGGACTTCTGTCTATTCGAAGCAGCTTTCAAACAATCACGAATTATCTTCACTTTCTCTTCAGTTTCTTTGACTAAGTCAACCCAGTGAATCTGATTTTCCTTGAGCTCGGTCCAATATAAAGGTGTTCGGCACTTACATCCGTACAATGCTTCAGAAGGAGCCATTTTCAAACTCTTCTAATAACTGTTATTGTAGGCGAACTCTACCAACGGTAAGTATTTTTCCCAACTTCCTTGAAATTCCAATACACAACATCGGAGCATGTCTTCAAGTACTTGAATTTTTCTCTTCGATTGACTATCGGTTTGTAGATGGAAAGCGGTACTAAAGTTTAACTCCGTACCTAAGGCTTCCTGTAACTTTTTCCAAAATCACGAAGTGAACCTCAGATCTCTATCTGAAATAATCGACAAAGGTACTCCGTACAATCTCACAATTTTAAAAATGTACAACTTGGCTAGTTTATCAAGTGAGTAATCGGTACGTACCAAAATAAAGTGAGCCGATTTCGTAAGCCGATCAACCACAACCCAAACGACATTTTTCTTTCTAGGAGTCCTTGGCAAACCAGTTACAAAATCCATAGTAATACGATCCCATTTCCACTCGGGAACCATGATAGGCTAGAGCAAACCTGAAGGTACTTTGTGTTCAACTTTTACTTGCTGACAGACTAAACATTTCGATACAAACTCTGAGATATCCTTTTTCATACCATTCCACCAATACATTTTCTTCAAGTCGTTATACATTTTGGTGTTACTCGGGTGAACTGACAAGCAACTGTTGTGTGCCTCATGTAAAATATTCCAAATCAACTCTGTGTCCTTTGAAACACAAATCCTACCACAAAATCTCAAACAACCATCAGAGTCACTCAGAAAATTCAGTTCACTGCTGGACTCACACTGAACTCTCTTAGCTTGCAACTCCTTATCATCTTTCTGAGCATCACAAATCTGTTGAAGAAAAGTCGGTCTAGCTCTCAACTTGGCTAGAATCAAACCATCATCAGACAAAGTTAGCCGTGTATTCATAGCCTTTAAGGAAAATAATGACTTCTTACTCAAGGCGTCAGCGACCACATTTGCCTTACCTGGATGGTAATCAATCACAAACTCATAATCTTTTAATAGTTCCAACCATATTCGTTGCCATAAGTTCAAGTCTCTTTGAGTCATTAAGTACTTAAGACTTTTGTGATCAGTATAGACATAACATTTCTCACCAAATAAATGATGTCACCAAATCTTCAAAGCAAACACTATGGCTGCCAACTCTAAGTCGTGTGTCGGATAGTTCTTCTCGTGAGGCTTTAACTATCTTGAAGCATAAGCTACGACTTTACCCTCTTGTATAAGTACACATCCCAAACCATTTAAGGAAGCATCACTATAAATCGAAAATTCTTTACCTGACTCGGCTTGTACCAAAGTCGGTGCTTCAGTCAATAACATCTTCAATTTCTCAAAGCTTTTTTGACACTTTTTTGACCACTCGAGCTTAACATCCTTTTGAAGCAATCTCGTCATAAGAGTGGCAATCATATAAAATCCTTTCACAAACCGTCCGTAGTAACCGACTAAGCCCAAAAAGCTTCTAACCTCGGATACATTCCTTGGCAATTTTCATTCGACAATAGCAGAAACTTTACTCGTGTCAACTCTAATACTATTACCCAAAACAACGTGGCCAAAGAATCCAACTTCAGAAGCCAAAACTCGCTTTTACTAAACTTGGAATACAACTGTTTATCTCTCAAAGTTTACAAAACCCTTCTCAAGTGCTCGGCATGCTCTATCTCATCTTTCGAATAAATCAAAATATCGTCAATAAACACGATAACAAACTTGTCCAAATATGGCCGAAATATTCGGTTCATTAAATTCATAAACACAGCAGGTGCATTTGTCAACCCAAATGGCATAATAAGAATTTCATAAGAGTCATACCTTGTTCTAAAAGCAATTTTAGGCACATCCGGCTCTTTAGCTCGCAACTGATAGTAGCCGGACCTCAAATCTACTTTAGAAAACCATGTCACTCCTTTCAATTGGTTAAACAAGTCATCAATTTTTGGAAAAGGATACTTGTTCTTAATTGTTACCTTATTGAGCTATTCATAATGTATACACAACCTCATAGATCCGTCTTTCTTTTTCATGAATAATACCAGAGCAGCCACGGTGAAAAGCTCGATGTCACCAATCCCTTGTCGGTCAATTCTTGCAACTGTGACTTCAGTTCTTTCAATTTAGTCGGGGCCATCCTATATGGAACAATCGAGATAGGTGCAGAGCCAGAGGCTAACTCAATACCAAACTCAACTTCCCTAACGGGAGGTAATCCAGGTAGTTCTTCCAGGAACACATCCGGGTACTCACATACAACAGTAATTGATTCAATCTTCAATTCAGACTCTTTCGTATTCAGCACATAATCCAAATAAGCCTCACATCCTTTTCTCATACATTTCTGAGTGGAATCAAAGAAATCACAATTGGCAACCTATCTGACTCATTTGATTCAACCCGGAGAATTTCACCATTTTCACATTTCAATTCAATAACTTTTTGCCTATAGCTTACTATAGCATCATGAAGTGTCAACCAATCCATGCCTAATATAACATCAAATTCATCGAACGACAATAACATCAAGTTAGCTAGAAAACAATGATCTCTAATCATCAAAGGACATTTCTTACATACCATATCAACTAAAACATGCTTGTCTAATGGGTTTGACACTTTAATCATAAATTTCGTTGGCTCAACAGGCATATTCATGCTAGATACCAATTTCATGCACACATATGAATGAGTAGAACCAGGGTCAATCAAGGCAATAACAGAAGTGTCATAAAGAGAAAAAGTACCCGTAATCACATCGAGAGAAGATGCGTCCTGCCGTGCACGTATGGCATAGGCTCTAGCCGGAGCTCTAGTTTCAGATCTCATCGCTGTATCCCTCGTTACATTCTTGCTACTACCCCATTACTAGCATTTCTCTGGGGTTTCCCTTTTGTAGCTGTACTACTCGGTCTTGCATTCTAAAATTTTTCCTTCTCAACCATCTTAGGACAGTCTTTGATATAGTGGTATTGAGAACCATATCAGAAATAGGATCTATCATTCACTTTACACTCGCCAAAATGATTTTTGCCACATTATTTACACTCGGGTCTAGAAGGTCTAGCATTACCAACATTAGCCACAAAGGTAGCCTGAGATTTAAAACCTGAATTCTGCTTCTTACGATCTCTGTACGAAATCTCAGCCGACATATGAGAATTAGAGTACATATCTCTGGATTTCTTATACTAAGATGGAAATGACTTGCTCATCTGCCTCCTCCTTGTATCTTTAGCCTCAGCCTCGATCTTTTTCTTTCCCTTGATCAGTTCCTCGGCTTTACAAGCCCGATCAACAAGTACCACAAATTACTTCAATTTGAGAATACCCACTAACACTTTGATATCCTCATTAAGTCCATCTTCAAACCTTCGGCACATTTTAGCCTCAGAGGATACACACTCCCGAGCATATTTGCTAAGCCGGACAAACTCTCTTTCATACTCAGTAACTGACATGTGACCTTGTTTCAAGTCAAGAAATTCTTTACGCTTTTGATCAATGAAGTGTTCACTGATGTACTTCTTTCGGAATTCTTCTTGGAAGAATTCCCATGTGACCCTTTCTTGAGATACCACCGATACTAGCATCTTCCACCAATGATATGCTGAGTCTCTCAACAAAGATATAGCACACTTCAAACATTCCTCGGGTGTGCAAGATAGTTCATCGAATAGTCAAATAGAATTTTCAAGCCAAAATTTCACTTTTTTGGGGTCATCATCCATATTGGCCCTAAATTCCTCAGCTCCTTGCTTTTGAATTTTATCAACCGAGGTTCTATGAAATCTCATAAAATCCATACCTTGAGGCATTTGGGGTACAAGTTGAGGATTAGGAGAGGGAGGAAGAGGTTCAGCGTTCGGGTTCGTTTGAACAAACTCCGTGTACCATACGTTTATCATATAGAGAAAGGCTTCTCGAGCCCCTTCTCCTCCTCACTGACTAACCGTGGGTGGTTAGTTTTCAGACGGCACTGCACCTTCAGTGGGAGCAGGCACTTTACTTTCCACATCCTCTGTAACACCCCTAACCCGTAACCATCGTCGGACTAGGGTTAAAGGCATTACCGGACATATTGAAACATTTAGCATTCATTTCATAATCATCATAGTATCTCAAGTCATACAACAATACATAGTCCCATATATAGATCAACGAGACCTTAAACATGTATTAGAAAGGGGTCGGGACTAAACTGAACACATACAAAATTTTTCAAAACTTAAGCATTTTTCAAAGTAGTACATGTCACACGCCTATGTGAATAGGCCGTGTGCCTCACACGGCTTTAGACACACCCATGTCTAAACCGTAGCAAAACAGAGCATACATACTGACTTGCACACACGGCCATAAAACACGCCTGTGTGCCTTGGTCGTGGTCGACATTGACTTGGGTCACACGGCTGGCCACACGCCTGTGTGTCTAGACCATGCTCGAGATTGACTTAACTAGCTATATTACAACAGACACACGATCGAGACACACACCCGTGTGCTCAACCGTATGGTGTGAAATTAGGCTTGATTTAAGCCACATTTCCCACCTATCTCAAATACACCAAATCCACAACATTTTTACATCACTTGCATACATTTATAGGCCATCAATTCAACCAATTCAAACCTATTCCATGACATTCAAATACCATTCAATTCACTACTAAATTTTCATATCTAAGACACAAACTAATCAATGTATCAAAATCATTAAGACTCATATAAATTTCAAAGGTATAACTTCTTCAACTTATCATCAATTTCACACTACACCTTGCCAACTCAACATCCCATAATTAAACCATTATCTGAACATTATATACCACATACTTAGCTATCAAACACATTATTTAGACCTACATAAAAGGCCATACATGTCAACAACTCCAAGCCAAAACTCATGGCTAATATTCACATTACAAAAGATCTTAAAATGTCACTAGCCTATACATGCCATATACCATATATACAAAACTCCATAAAGTACCAAAAAGACACTCGATAGTGTGATGACGATCCTCAACGATGCCCGAGTCTGAGCTAGCTTTAAATATCTATCAAACACAGAGGAAACACACAAAGTAAGCTTTTAAAGCTTAGTAAGCTAGTATGATAGAAAACTCATCTATATACATATACATTAACAGTTTAAATAACATACATATCACCCGGGATTTCTAGCAAACCTTTCACCAGCTTATTCTTAAACTTGTACATACCCGAAGTTTGCCGTTGCATAATCAATGACTTACAACCAAAGTGTTGTTCTCAAAGTTTCGCACACTCAGTACCTTCATGTATGTATCGCACACTAAGTGCCATCCCGGATGTCTCACACATTAAGTGCCATCCCCAATAATTCGCACACTAAGTGTCATTTCTAGATTTTTCGCACATTAAGTTCCATCCTGAATTATTTCTGCACACTAAGTGTCGTTTTTACAATTGATATACCATCCATCAATATAGTAACCACAATTATACAAATTAACTATTCTCAAGCATTAATTATATAAAGAAATAATGCTCTTACAACATACTAACTTACCTTGTGCTTGGAATTGACAATTCGGACAATTCACTCAATAACCTTCGACTTCCCTCGGTCTAAATCCGAATTCCTCTTTTCTTGATCTTAATCACCAATTACAAGTGCCGAACCCTAGCTCAACCTTTTTTTCTTATTTCTTTGATATTTTCGGCTAGAATAAGATGATAATAGCCATTTTCATGTTTTATTTTATTATAAATAACATTAATATGCATTTTACTATTTTCACCTTATTACATACATTAAAATTTACCAACTGCTTGTCCATATTTGTCCACCATTAACATTAATGGTATAATTGACATGCAAGGACTCTCACTTTACCAAACCATATCAATATAACACTTTTAACAATTAGCATACCACTTTACATTTTACGCGATTAGGTTCTATTATCAAATTAAACACACGATTGATAAAATTTGCATACGAAACTTTCACACATGCTTAATCACATACTGTAAACACATAAAATAATATTAAAATATCTTTTTGACTCAGATTCATGATCCTGAAACCACTATTCTGACTAGGGTCTAAATCGGGCTGTTACAACTCTCCCCCTTAGGGATTTTCGTCCCAAAAATCTTACCAGTGAATAGGTTTGGATAACATTCTTTCATTGCATTTTCTGGCTCCCACATTGCTTCTTCAATATCGTGTTATGGCACAGTACTTTCATTAACAAGATTTTCTTATTGCGCAATTCTTTAACCTCGCGAGCAAAAATACGAATCAGTTCTTCATCATATGTCATATCAGGTTTAATCTCAATCTCTAACAGATTTATCACATGTAAAGGGTCGGATCTGTATCATCAAAGCATCGAAACATGAAATACATTATGGATCTTTTCTAACTCATGTCGCAGCAACAATTTGTTCGCAACCGGCCCAATATGCTCAATTATTTGATACGGCCCAATAAATCTCGGACTCAATTTGCCTTTACGACCGAATCTGAGTATTTTCTTCCACGACGAGACTTTCAAAAAGACTTTGTCCCCTATCTAAAACTTTATACCTTTTCGTTTTAAGTCTGCATACGATTACTGACAATCTGACACTGTTTTTAGACTTTCGCGGATCATCTTTACTTTTTCTTCTGTTTCTCTAACGAAATCAACCCCGTGGATCTTATTCTCACTAAGTTCTATCCAGTATAACGGTGTTCGACATTTCTGACCATATAAAGCTTCATAAGGAGCCATTTTGATACTCGATTGAAAGCTATTATTGTACGCAAATTCAATCAAAGGTAAATATCGTTCCCACGTACTTTCAAACTCAAGAATGCAACATCTCAACATATCCTCAAGTGTCTGAATTATTCATTCGGACTGCCTATCTGTTTACGGATGAAAAGCAGTGCTGAAATGCAATTTCGTACCTAGAGCATCTTGTAGTTTCTTCCAAAACCGCGATGTAAACCTCGGATCTCTATCCGAAATAATAGAAATAGGTACCCCATGTAATCTTACAATCTGAGACATACAATTTAGCTAACTTATCAAGCGAGTAATCTATGCGAACTGGAACAAAATGAGCCGATTTAGTCAATCTATCCACAATAACCCAGATTGCATCTTTCTTGCTCGGTGAAAACGGTAAATCAGATACAAAATCTATCGTGACTCTATCCCATTTCCACTCAGGTATCATGATCGGCTGAAGTAATCCAGAAGGTACCTGATGCTCGACTTTTACTTGCTGACAGACTAAACATTTTGAAACAAAGTCAGAGATATATCTTTTCATTCCAGACCACTAGTAATACTGTTTCAAATCATTATACATTTTTGTACCACCCGGACGAATAGATAACTGACTATTGTGAGCTTCATTTAAAATAATCTGAATTAACTCTGGATTTCTCGAAACACAAATTCTATCTTTGAATCTCAGACAATCATCATTATCAACTCTGAATTCTAAATCAGAATCTACATCACACTGAGCTTTTTTTGCTAAAATCTCATTATTGATCTTCTGGGCTTCAATAATCTGCTGTAAAAACAACGGTCTTGCTTTCAATTCAGCTAGAATTGAACCATCATCAGACATACACAACTGAGCATTCAAAGCACATAATGTAAGTAATGATTTCTAACTCAAAGCATCAGCAACAACATTCGTTTTTCCTGGATGATAATCAATTACAATCTCATAATCTTTTAGCAATTCTAACCACCTTCTTTGTCGCAGATTCAAATCTTTCTGGGTCATCAAATATTTCAAACTTTTATGATCTGAATACACATGACGTTTCTCACCAAATAGATAGTGGTGCCAAATCTTCAAAGCGAGCACAATTGCAGCCAACTCAAGATCGTGTGTCGGGTAGCTCTTTTCATGTTGCTTTAACTGTCTCGAAGCATATGCAATAACTTTGCCTTCTTGCATAAAAACACATCCCAAACCAATCAACGAAGCATCACTATAGATCAAAAAGTCTTTACCCGTTTCAGGTTGTACCAATACTAGAGCTTTAGTCAACAAGGTTTTCAACTGATCAAATTTTTTTTGACACTTTTCAGACCATTCGAATTTCACATCTTTCTGAAGTAATTTCGTCAACAGAGTTGCAATCATAGAAAAGCCTTTTACAAACCATCGATAATAACCAGCAAGTCCTAGAAAACTATGGACTTCTGAAACATTTCTTGGAGGCTTCCAATCCAAAATAGCCAAAATCTTGCTCGGATCAACTCGGATACTAGATGCTGACACAATATATCCCAGAAATCCAACTTCTCGCAACCAAAATTCACATTTGCTAAACTTCACATATAACTGTTTATCTCACAAAGTTTGAAGTATTATTCTTAGATGCTCAGCATGTCCAGTTTCATCACACGAATAAATCAAAATGTCGTCAATGAATACAACAACAAATTGATCTAAATACTGTCTGAAAATTTTGTTCATCACATCCATAAATACAGCAGGTGCATTTGTTAATCCAAAAGGCATAACCAAAAACTCATAATGTCCGTACCTTGTTCGGAAAGCAGTATTTGGCACATCAGAGTCTTTAACTTGCAACTAATAGTAGCCTGACCTTAAATCTATCTTTGAAAACACTGTAGCCCATTTAAGTTGATTAAACAAGTCATCAATCTGTGGCAACGTATATTTATTCTTTATAGTCACCTTATTGAGTTGTCTATAATCGATACACATTCTCATAGTTCCGTCTTTCTTTTTCACAAATAAAACTGGTGCACCACTGGGAGAGAAACTCGATCATACGAAACCTCTATCTGTCAACACTTGCAACTGAGATTTCAATTCTTTTAATTCTGTTGGAGCCATTCTGTACGGAGCTATCGATATCAGAGTTGTTCACGGTATTAACTCAATACCAAATTTGACTTCTCTGATCGGCAGTAATCTTGGCAATTCATCAGGAAACACATCCGGATACTCACACACAACTGGTACTGATTCAATCTTTCTTTCGGTCACTTTACTATCAAGCACATGCGCAAAGTAACATTCATAACCTTTTCTCAAATATTTCTAAGCTAACATCGAAGATATCACTACCGGTAAACTATTCATATCATCTGACTCAATACGGATAATCTCATTATTCTGACATCTCAAATCAATCATCTTTCGTTTGCAATTCACAATGGCATCATGCATCGTTAGCCAATCCATACCTAAGATTATGTCAAACTCGTTAAATGGTAACAACATCAAATCAGCCAAAAAGTAATTATCCCAAATCATCAACGGACAATTCTTGCATACTTTATCAACCAGCACACACTTGCCTAAGGGGTTCGATACTCTAATTACAAATTCAATAGACTCTACAGGCAAAGTCTTACTAGATACTAAATTCACACATATATACGAATGAGTAGACCCTGGATCTATTAATGCAATAATTTTAGTATCATAGATAGTAAAAGTACCAGTAATAATATTTGGAGATGACGCTTCTCTTCGTGCTCGAATAGCATAGGCTCGTGCAGGTGCTCTAGCATTAGATCTCGCTGTAGTATCTCGCGTCACACCTCTACCACCACTCGTATTTCCCGTGTTTCTCGGTGGTCTACCTCTGGCTGCAGTGTTACTCAGCCTTATGTTCTGAGCATTATCTTTCTTAGCTAACCCTGGGCAATCTTTTATAAAGTGATCTTGAGAACCACAACTATAACAAGCTTGGTTATTTCTTTTTCCCCAACAATCTCCAAAATGCCATCTTCCACATTGATTACACTCAGGCTTTTCATCCTTGGCATTACCAACACTCAATACTGAGGTAGTTTGAGCTTTAGGATTGGTATATTGCTTTCACCGATCTCTATTCTGATGTCCCGTTGAAGTTGTTGATCGATCATTAAAATTTTTAGATTTCTTTGACGAGGAATGATAAGATTTATTCATAGATCGTTTCCTCAAATCTCTAGCCTTTGAATCAGCTTTTCTCTTTTCTTTACTGAGATCTTCGGCTTTACAAGCCCTCTCAACCAGTACTACAAATTCCTTCAATTCAAGTATCCCTACTAACAGCTTTATATCTTCATTCAATCCATCAACAAATCTTTTACACATAATCTCTTCAGTAGACACGTGTTCACGAGCATACTTGCTCAAATGTACAAATTCTCTTTCGTATTCTGTTACAGTCATCTGGCCCTGTTTCAACTCCAGAAACTCTTTATTTTTTTGGTCAAGAAATCTTTTAATTATATACTTCTTCTAAAACTGGTCTGAAAGAATTCCCAGGTAACTCGTTCCCTAGGAACCACCGATGTCAACGTTTTCCACCAGTGATATGCATTATCTCTAAGTAAGGACACTACACATTTGATACATTCATCTGGAGTACAGGACAACTCTTCTAGAATACTCGGATAGTATTCTCAAGCCATAACTTAGCCTTCTCGGCATCATCATCAACCGTAGCCTGAAATTTTTCAGCCCCGTGTTTACGAATCTTATCAATGGGTGGCATATTCAATCGAATCGGATATACTACTGGTGGCAAAATCAGGATTTTTTGATGAATAAGTGGGGGTAGAGGTTGTTGAGCAACCGGATTCATTTGTATGAATTCCGTGAACCACTCAGTCATCATTTGGAAGAAGGCTTGCTTAGCCTCTCCTCCTTGACTATTAGATGTTGGCCTAGACTTGGCCGGCGTTGTCCCTTAAGTGGGAGCAGGCGCATTGCTCTCAACATCATCAGCTATTGCTCATTCAGGATCCATTTGCTCAATGAAAAACACATTTTTATAACTGTCATGAATCATTACACTATCAAAATTTATATATATGGCATGTATAGCTAGACTCACATACGCTATGGTAGTCCTAGAACCGACTAAACCATAGCTCTGATACCAATAAAATGTAACGCCCCTAACCCGTAACCGTCGTCAGACTAGGGTTAAAGGCATTACCAGACATATCGAAACATTTAGCATTCATTTTATAATCATCATAGTATCACAAGTCATACAACAATACATAGTACCTTATATAGATCAACGAGACCTTAAACATGTATTAGAAATAGGTCAGGACTAAACCGAACACATAGAAAATTTTTCAAAACTTAAACATTTTTCCAAGTAGTACAGGTCACATGCCCGTGTGAATAGGCTGTGTGCCTCACACGGCTTTAGACACACCCGTGTGTCTAAACCATGGCAAAACAGGGCATACATACTGACTTGCACACATAGCCACAAGACATGTCTGTGTGCCTTGGCCGTGGTTGACACTGACTTGGGTCACACGGCTTACCACACACCCGCGTGTCTAGACTGTTCTTAAGACTGACTTAACTAGCTATATTACAACGGGCACACGGTCGAGACACACGTCCGTGTGCTCAACCATGTAGGGTGAAATTAGGCTTGATTTAAGCCACATTTCGCAACTATCTCAAATACACCAAATCCATAACATTTTTACATCACTTGCGTACATTTTTAGGCCATCAATTTAACCAATTCAAACCTATTCCATGACATTCAAATACCATTCAATTCACTACTAAATTTTCACATCTAAGACACAAACTAATCAATGTATCAAAATCATTAAGACTCATATAAATTTCAAAGGTATAACTTCTTCAACTTATCATCAATTTCACACCACACCTTGCCAATTCAACATCCCATAACTAAACCATTATATGAACATTATATATCATATACTTAGCTATCCAACACATTATTTAGACCAACATAAGAGGCCATACATATCAACACTCCAAGCCAAAACTCATGGCTAATATTCACATCACAAAGATCTTAAAATGTCACTAGCCTATAATGCCATATACCATATATACAAAAATCCAAAAAGTACCAAAAAGATACTCGATAGTGTGATGACGATCCCCAACGATCCCTGAGTTTGAGCTAGCTTTAAATATCTATCAAACACAGAGGAAACACACAAAGTAAGCTTTTAAAGCTTAGTAAGCTAGTATGATGTACATTAAAATTTTAAGTAGCATACACATCATCCGGGATTTCTAGCAAACCTTTCACTAGCTTATTCTTAAACTTGTACATACCCGAAGTTTGCCATCGCATAATCAATAACTTACAACCAAAGTGTTGTTCCCAATGTTTCGCACACTCAGTGCCTTCACGGATGTATCGCACACTAAGTGCCATCCCGGATGTCTCGCACATTAAGTGCCATCCTCAATAATTCGCACACTAAGTGTCATTTCTAGATGTTTCGCACATTAAATGCCATCCTCAATTATTTTCGCCACTAAGTGTTGTTTTTACAACTGATATACCATCCATCAATATAGTAAGCACAATTATACGTATTAATCGTTCTCAAAGCATTAATTGTATAAATAAATAATGCTCTTACAACATACTAACTTACCTAGAACTCGGAATTGGCGATTCGGACAGTTCACTCAATAACCTTTGACTTCCCTCGGTCTAAATCAGAATTCCTCTTTTCTTGATCTTAATCACCAATTACAAGTGCCGAACCCTAGCTCAACCTTTTTCTTCTTATTTCTTTGATATTTTCGGCTAGAATAAGATGATAATAGCCATTTTTATGTTTTATTTTATTAGAAATAACATTAATATGCATTTTACTATTTTAACCTTATTACATACATTAAAATTTACCAACTACATGTCCATACTTGTCCACCATTAACATTAATGGTATAACTGACATGCAAGGACTCTCACTTTACTAAACCATATTAATATAACACTTTTAACAATTAGCAGACCACTTTATATTTTACGCAATTAGGTCCTATTATCAAATTAAGCACACAATTGATAAAATTTTCATACGAAACTTTCACACATGCTTAATCACATACTGTAAACACATAAAATAATATTAAAATATTTTTTAACTCAGATTCGTGGTCCCGAAACCACTATTCTGACTAGGGTCTAAACTGGGCTGTTACATCATCCGCCATAACTCAATCGGGATCCATTACTATATGAAAAACATAATTTTAAAAGGTCAGGAGTCGTCACACTATCACAATTTACTCATGGCATGTATAGCTAGACTCGTACAATCGTTATGTTAGTCTGAGAATCGACTAAACCATAGCTCTGATACCACTAAATGTAACACCTCTTATCCTTATTCGATGCTGGGACAGAGTTTGAGGTGTTACTGGACTTAAACATAAACATTCATAGAAAATCAAGCCATAAAATTTTGGTCCAAATTAAAATCATCCAATCACATGCAGATCGTCCCTTATATGGGCCTACGAGACCCAAAACATACGTTAGGAGTGGTTTGGGACTAAACTAAGAACTTTAGAAACTTTTGGAAAACTTAGAAAATTTTCTTATTTTTGGAGAGTCACACGCCCGTGTGGGTAGGCCGTATAGTTCCACACGTCCGTGTGGCTTGGGACACACCCGTGAGCTTAGGCCGTGTGGCAAATTAAATTTTAAAAATTAAGTGCAAACTTCACATGGCCTGGGCTCATGCCCATGTCCTAAGGCCGCATCCTTCACACGACTGAGACACACGACCGTGTCTCTGCCTGTGTGTTTACTACTGGCATACTAACTTCCATAATTAGGGTGCAGGGGACACACAGCCGGATCACACGTCCATAGGGCAGACTGTATGTCACACACGGCCTAGATGCATGCCTGTGTGTCTACTCATGTGGACAACTTTGAGGCTAATTTGTAAGCCATTTGCCACCCTTAAACACTTACACACAAAATTTCACTTCATAGCATGCAACATGGCACATTAATTACACAAGCAAACACATTCATGGTTAATCCATGACTTTATAATGTGAACATATCACATACTCCAATAATCATACTACCATTTGGCATTCTACACCAATTTCATGTTTATTCATCATTTTAATGCTTCTTTCAAGTTACTTAATTACACTATAATTTTGGTCATACCTATTAGTCCCCATTCATTCATTAAATACATATGTCATTCATCACATTTCATTCGCAAGCAACCAAACCACATCAATACATAAACACATTTGCATGCATGCATAAATGATTAGGGTTACAACCCAACAATCAATATGTGTAACACCCCTAACCCGTATCTACCACCGGACTAGGGTTAATGGTGTTACCGAACAAACTAAAACATTTACATGCAATTTATATACATCATCCACAATCATAATCAAACATTATCATAGAGACTCTTATATAGGCCATCGAGACATTAAACATGTATTAGAAAGGGTTTGGGACTAAACCGAGCTCATACAAAAGTTTTTGAGACTTACACAATTTTTTTCAAAGTTGTACAGGTCACACGCTTGTGTGAACAGGCCGTGTGCCTCACACGGCTTTAGACACACACGTGTGTCTAGGCCGTGCCAAAACAGGGCATACATACTAACTTATCCACACGGCCGGAGACACGCCCGTGTGCCTTGGCCGTGGTCGAAACTGACTTGGGATACACGGCTACCCACACGCCCGTTTGCCTTGGCTGTGCTAAAGACTGACTTAAAATTGTAGGGCACCCCAGGGGACACACGGTCGTGTAACATAATTATGTGTCACACACGGCTATGAACAAGCCCGTGTGGACAAAAATAGGCTATTTGCAAAGCCAATTTTCCACCCATTAAGGATCATCCCTACAAGCAACAAATAGGCATTCAAAGCATCATATTTTCAACCATTTCATACACCAAAACATACACCATCCATGCCATTTCATAAACAACCAAATCCATACTTATAAACATACCAAAATCATACCAAATCATAAGCCAAAGACACACCAAAACATATATTTCATCATCTCAATTCATTCCATTCATTCTCATGCCAAAACTAACCAATTTCACAAATAAGCCTATACCAAGAACTTACAAAACTGACCAATTCTCTTGGCCATTCATGACCATATCACAATGGCAACATTGCATCACATAATTCATACCAAAACTCATTCATATACACAACCAAAACTAAGCCATATCACATGGCTAGATATACACATTACAAAACTTAATCACATACTTCTAGCCTATACATGCCATACTCCAATATTTACACTTTCAAAATGTACCAAAAATAGAGTTCGATAGTGTAGTGATAATCCTCGACGATCCCCGAGCTCCTAGTAGCTTCGATATCTATAAAACAATACAAGCACACACAAAGTAAGCTTTCAAGAGCTTAGTAAGCCATATACAAATAAACTTATAATTCAAAACATGAAAGCATCATCAAATTACATATACTCCATGGCCAAATACTAGCTCAAACCACATAGTTCATATACATTTCATATAATCTCGATTCATTTACACATATAGCATTTTTCTCATATTTATAACACATTTCATCACTTGTACATATACTTACCTTTTATTCTCAAACATAGTATACATTTCGAACGTACCTGAATTGGATACACATCTCATATAATCATTTGTTTCTCAGAATGCCCGTTGAACCATTCGGAATCATAAGGATATGCGGATAACCAGACAGGGTCTTACATGAAATCAAATACGATGCCAATGTTCCAGACGTGGTCTTACATGTAATCAAATATCGATGCCACTGTCCCAGACAAGGTCTTACACGAAATCAAATACGATGCCAATGTCCCAGACGTGGTCTTACACGGATAACTCGAAGAGCTCGTACAATGCCAATGTCCTAGACGTGGTCTTACATGTAATCAAATATTGATGCCACTGTCCCAGACAGGGTCTTACACAAAATCAAATACGATGCCAACGTCCCAGACGTGGTCTTACACGTAAATCATAAGTCCATTCCAATGTCCTAGATGTGGACTTACACGATCACACATATCGGAATCCTATGTCATGACATATGTATCCTAACTATTCCTAAGGTTCATACGGGGCTTTTCGGACGTCGAAACTTTATCGATACTTTCTCGAATATCTCATGCTCAACTCATATAACCATTCATCAATGTTCAATATCATATTAATAGTAACAATTCAATTCAAAACATGTTTATTTGTATATTAACTTACCTCGTACGGATTTGAACGAACGGAGTTGACTACTCAACGACTTTTGACTTTTCCCAGTCTAATTCTATTTTCTTAGGTTCTTGATCTAAATCAATTCAAACTTAACATATTCAAACTCACACTCATTCAAATCAATCCAAAAACACATATTTAGGGCATTTTATAAATTAGCCCTCACATTTATACATTTTAACACTTTAGTCCTTAATTCACAAAATCACAAAATACACATAATTTTCATTCACTCATGTTAAACCAAATTCTCATGTCACATTTTAGTCCCTCAAAATATCATTTTCACAATTTAGCCCAAATTACTCAATTTCATCAAAAATTTAAAGACAAAGCTTAATAATCTAACATATATCTTCCATTTACTATCATCAAACTTCATAAAACTTATAGTTTCATCAATGGCATAACTCAAAATCATCAACAAAATAAAAAATTGAGACATGGGCTTTATAGTATACAAAGCAACGATTACAAAAACACAGAAATCATCAAAAATTGACCAAAACAAATACCATACAATCACAAGTGTCGAAACCCTAAGAGCTTTTGTTCTTTCTTTTGTTCTTCAATTTTGGCAAAATGAGCATAAAATGAACTATTTTTATGTTTTGTTTAATTTAATTAACATTAATACATCAATTACCAATTTACCCTTGCATTATAAACATTTAAAACATTAATATCAAGGCCATTAATGTCCACTCATATGTTCAATGGTTAAATAACAACATAATGACCTATCTTTTAATAAGACAAATCAATTAAGCACTTTAACAAACAACAGGCAACTTTTATATTTTACGCGATTAGGTCCTTTTAAAATTGAGCACACAAACGATTAAATTTTCATACGAAATGTTTACACATACTAACTCACATATAATAGGCACGAGAAATAATATTAAAATATTTTTTCTGACTCAGATTTGTGGTCCCAAAACCACTATTCACACTAGGGTCTAAACCAAGTTGTTACAATATGAGCCACCTTTCATGGTCATATACAAAATGAATCACAACACCATCATGAGCCAACACATTTGGCTAATCAATATGACATATAACAAAAAGGACAATCCCTATACATGCCATACTCAAAATGATAAGTCTAACTATACCCAATTATCCAATTGATAGTGTGATCGAGTCTCCGACGTTTCACGATCCCCAAGCTAGCTTAGCGACATTATAAGAAAAGAGAAGGAAAGGAGGGTAAGCTTTTAAGCTTAGTAAGTTCACATGCAAATAAAATGCAACTTAAACAAGCATTAGTCATACATTTATCATAATGAACATAATATTGCATTTTATCAAATCTCTTTAATTCATTCTTCACCTACATATATATATACATATTCTTAACACAAGTTCATCATGTCTCCTGTCTTCCTCATGAGTTCGATGTACATACTTGTGCCACTTGCACATAATGATTTACTTTACCGTCTTGATGCAATCATTAAAATTACTCATTGGGCTTCTCTTGAACTACCCATTGAACACTCGAAATACTATCGGATACATCAGAATCTTGCACCTAAGTGCCCCATATGCAGCCAATGCTACTTCATATCTCACATCACATGTTGCTCACTTTCAAGCTACTCACGGGTCTGCTCAAACAGGCTTTCAGGTATCCACAACACATGCCGGACTACCTCACCATCAATAGTATATATGAGACCAGTACCCGGACTGCCAAAACATGTATCTCATAATCATGAACTCAGACCACAACTCATGAGTTCGAATCACATAAATCATGAACTCAGACCACAAATCAATGAGTTCAAATCACTTAGTTCCTAGTGACATGCGACATGTATCCTAAACTATTCCTAAGGTTCAAACGGGATTCTTCAATACCACATCTCTGTCGAATTTGCTCGTAATGTCCATTTCAATATCCATAGCACCAATCACATACTCATGAAATATTCAAAGCATGATTCATAATAAAAGTGTAAGCATTTAAACACATGATACAACATCACATTAAATATGTATATACTCACTATACATGCAATATTAAAGCAATTAAAATATGGTACATGTTGCTTTATTTGCAAATGAACTTACCTCGGTACAAAAATGATAGAAACGAGCCTAATCCTCGTAAACTTTATTTTTCCCTCGATCAAGACTTGAATCACGTTTTTCTTGATCTATAATGCCAAATTTAACTTATTTAATACATACTTTATTCATATCGACCTACAAAATCATACTTTGGTAAAATTACCATTTTACCCCTAACTTTTCACTTATTCACAAATTGGTCCCTAGGCTCGTAAAATGAAATGCATTTTACCATTTTACCACATAACTTTAACTAACAGAATTTTCTTATTTAGTAGTTCTTCAACCTCGCGAGCTAATATACGGATCGATTCTTCTTCATAGGTCATATCAAACCGAATCTCAATTTCAAATAGAGTATTTACATGCGAGGGATCAAATCTATGTCGTCGAAGCATCGATACGTGAAACACATCATGAATCTTTTCTAGCTCTGGTGGCAACAATAATCTGTAAGCAACCGGCCCGATACGCTTGATAATCTCATACGACCGGATGAACCTCAGACTCAATTTGCCTTTTTTGCCAAATCGGAGTACTTTCTTCCACGGAGACACTTTCAAAAACACTTTGTCACCAATTTCAAATTGAATATCTTTTCATTTTAAATCTACGTAGGATTTCTGACGATCGGAGGTTGCTTTTAGACTATCTCAGATTACTTTCACTTTCTGTTCAGTCTCTTTTATCAAATCAGCCCCGTGAATCTTATTCTCATTGAGCTCAGCCCAATACAATAGTGTACGGCATTTGCAACAATATAAGTCTTCGTACGGTGCCATTTTAATGCTTGATTGAAAACTATTATTGTATGCGAATTCAATCAATGGCAAATACTGTTCCCATGAACCTTCAAACTCAAGAATGCAACATCTCAACATATCCTGGAGAATTTGAATAATCTGCTCGGATTGACCATCCGTTTTCGGGTGAAAAGCAGTACTAAAATGCAATTTCATACCTAAAGCCTCTTACAGTTTCTTCCAAAATCGCGAAGTGAATCTCGGATCTCTATCTGACACAATAGACAATGGCACCCTATGCAATCTTACAATATCAGAAATATATAACTCAGCTAACTTATCAAGCGAGTAATAAGATCGTACCGGAATAAAATGAGCTGATTTTGTCAATCGATCCACTACAACGTAGATTGCATCTTTCTTTCTCGGAGATAGGGGAAAACCCGAAACAAAATCTATCATCACTTTATCCCATTTCCACTCCGGAATCATAATCGGCTGTAATAAACCAGATGGCACCTGATGTTTAGCTTTAACTTGCTGACAAATCAAACATTTCGAAACAAAGTCGAAATAAAGTCGAAGATATCTCTTTTCATTCCAGACCACCAGTAATGTTGTTTCAAATCATTATACATTTTTGTACTACCCGAATGTACAGATAAACGACTGTTGTGAGCTTCATTCAAAATCATCTGAATTAACTCTGAATTTCTCGGAACACAAACCCGAGCTCAAAATCTCAGACAATTATCATTACTATAATCATCATTATTTGCATTACCTTCTGAGCTTCGCAAATATGTTGCAAAAACAATGGTCTTGCTTTCAATTTGGCTAAAATCAAACCATCAACGGACATACACAACTAAGCATTCAGGGCACGTAATGCAAATAATGATTTCCAACTTAAAGCATCAACAATGACATTTGCTTTTCCTGGATGATAATCGATTACTAATTCATAGTCTTTTAGCAGTTCTAGCCATCTTCTCTATCACAAGTTTAAATCTTTCTGAGTTATCAGATACTTCAAGATTTTATGATCGGAATAAATGTGACATTTCTCATCGAACAGGTAGTGGCGCCAAATCTTCAAAGCAAATACAATCGCAGCTAACTCAAGGTCAAGTGTCAGATAATTCTTTTCATGAGGTTTCAACTGTCTCGAGGCATAAGCTATAACTTTGCCTTCCTATATCAAAACACAACCCAAACCATTCAATGAAGCATCACTGTAGATCACAAATTCTTTACCCAATTCTGGTGGAACTAACACCGGAGCTTCAGTCAATAGAGTTTTCAACTAATCAAAACTTTTCTGAGACTTTTCAGGCAAATCAAATTTCACATCTTTCTGAAGCAGTTTCATTAACGGAGTCGCGATCATCAAAAAGCCTTTTACAAAGCGTCTATAATAACTTGCAAGTCCCAGAAAACTACAGACTTCAGAAACATTTCTCGAAGGCTTCCAATCCAGAATAGTTGAAACCTTGCTTGGATCAACTCGGATACCTGATACTGACACAATATGGCCCAGAAAACCAATTTCTCGTAACCAGAATTCACTTTTACTAAACTTCGCATATAACTGCTTATCCCGCAAAGCCTGTAACACTATACTCAAATGTTCTGCATGCTCAGTTTCATTACTTGAATAAATCAAAATGTCATCAATGAATACAACGAAAAATTGATCTAAATACAGTCTAAAAATTCTGTTCTGTTCATCAAATCCATAAAGATAGCAGGTGCATTCGTTAATCCGAAAGGCATAACTAGAAACTCATAATGTCCATACCTTGTTCGGAAAGTAGTTTTCAGAATGTCTGAATCTTTTACTCGCAACTGATAATAACTAATGGTCGCTAAACTAACTAAAAATTTGACTAAGGCAAGCATACCTATCGAACAGTAGTATAGTTATGGTGAGACCAGAAATATTGTATCCACAAAGACTAAAAGTACTAGTAATTACTATCTTTTTATTATCTAGCCTAAGAATTAAGGGATGTCTTAAACTAAGACTAATTATCTGATTGACTAAGATTATGACAGAGATTAAGTTGGAAAATACTTTTGGGAAACCGATGAAGAAGACAATACCCAAGGAAGAATTCACCTAGACTTCACTTATTACTTTTGAGTTAGACGATTTATTTACTTGACTTAATCCGTAGAAATCCCCAACTCATGTTAATATCTCTCTCGAGACTAAAAACAACTAACGATAGGTTGATTAATTAAAATCTCTTTCTAATTAAAACCCCTATTGTCGCATTAACTCGATCTATGGATTCCCTTATTAGATTTGACTCTAATCTGGCAAATTTATGTCACCTATCTCTAGGATTGCATGCAACTCCGCTTAATTATGGAAGATCTACTCTTAAATAGGGACTTTTGCTCACTGAATAAGCACATCAAAACCTGAATTAATATCCTGGAATATTAAAGCAAGGATTAAAACTTACAATTAAGAATAAAAATAAGTATTTATCAAATAATTCAAATAGTAATAAGATCCGTCTTAGGTTTCATCTCCCTTAGGTATTTAGGGAGTTTAGTTCATAATAATGGGAAACATCTCAAAATTAGAAAAACAACAAAACATAAAGAAACCCAAAGAACTTCTAAGGAAATTGAATGGAGATCTTCAATCTTGAAGTAGATCCTGCTTCCAAGCTGATTCCGATGGCTATCCTTGAGTATTTTCTACCTTCTACTCTCTGTGTCCCCTTTGATCCTCTTTTAAGGTGTTTAAATAGACTTTGGAATGCCAAAATAGCCCAAAATTAGCCTTTTCTGAATAGAATTAGACTTGGGTTTAATAGGGACACGCCCGTATGAAGGTGCTCAAACCGTGTGTAATTCTGAGTTAGTTTTTAGTCGACATGGCCATGACACACAAGCGTGTGGCCTGCCTGTGTGTCTCACACAGGCGTGTGGTTTACCAGTGTAAGAGTGCTTAGGCTATGTGGAATACTGAGATAAGCCCATTTTGTCCCTTTTTGGCCCGTTTCTTGCTCTTTTCACCTTCCTATGCTCGCTTAAGTATAAAACATGAAATTAAAGGATTAAGAGCATCAAATTCACTAAATCTTATGATAAATCATCCAAAAATATGACAAGCATGGGATTAAAATATGTTACTTTTGAGGTTTATCAATAACCCGATCTGAGATCTATCTTTGAAAACGCAGTAGCTCCTTTCAACTAATCAAACAAATTGTCAATTTTGGGCAAAGGATATTTGTTCTTGATAGTCACTTTGTTCAACTAACGATAATCAATACACATTCTCAACGTGCCATCTTTCTTTTTCACAAACAAAACAAGAGCACCCCAAGGTGAGAAACTCAGTCTTGCGAATCCTCTATCGATCAATTCTTGCAACTAAGACTTTAATTCTTTTAACTCAGTCAAAGCCATTCTATACAAAGCTATCAAAATCGGAGTAGTTCTCGGTACTAACTCAATGCCAATTCTCAGATCGGAGGTAATCCCAGAAGTTCTTCAGGAAACACATTAGGGAATTCACAAACAACAGGCACGGATTCCATTTTCTCATCTGTTACTTTCAAATCAATCACATAAGCAAAGTAAACTTCACAACCTGTTCTCACAATACTCAGAGCTTTCATTGATGAAATCATAGCCGATAACCCATTCAAATCATTTGATTCAATTCAAACTATTTCATCATTCTTACATCTCAAATAAATTATTTTCCTTTTACAGTTCACAATAGCATCATGTAAAGTTAACCAATCCAAATCTAGAATTATATCAAATTCATCAAAGGGTAATAACATCAGATCAGCCGGAAAACAAATGTCTTGAAACATTAACAAATAATTCTTGCACATTTTGTCAACTAAAACACATCTACCTAGGGGTTCGATACTCTAATCACAAATTCAGTAGACTCTACATTTGAAGTCTTACTCGATACTAAATTCATGCATATATAAGAATGCATTGATCCAGGATCTATCAAAGCAATTACTGAATTATCATAAAGAGTAAATGTACCCGTAATCACATCTGGAGACGAAGATTTCTCACAAGCTCAGATAGCATAGGCTCTGGTAGGTGCTCTAGCCTCTGATCGAATAGTAATGTCTTTAGTCACTCTTTGACTACCACTTACATTTCCTGTATTTCTGGGAGGTCTACCACGAGATGCATTGCCACTAGGCCTTAGATTTTGTACAATTTCTTATTCAACAGACTCGGGGCAATCACGGATAAAATGATCTAATGATCCACATTTTAAACAAGCCCGATCATATAATTTACAATTACCAGGATGTCTTTTACCATATTTTTTAAACTCGGGTTGATCGGATTTAGCATAGTAATAGCCCAATTTTGGGTCTAGTCAGAACAGTGGTGTCGGGCCCACAAATCTAACATAGAAAAATGTGTTTTTTATTATATTTTTATGGTCTACATTTTTATAGGATTATTTTGTAAAAAATTTGTTCAAAAATTTTGACGTTTGGGCACTCAATTTAGTCAAAAGGACTAAATTATAAAAAGTGCAAAAGTTGAGTTCTACATCCTAGAGTGTCCAATTGTTATGAAATTTTAAATTGGAGGTCCTTATATGGTAATTAGACCATTGGTTAAGTTGGTGGACAAAAATGGACATGGTTAGGCATGTTTCCAAAGTTTTTCATTAAGGGCATTTTGGTCATTTAGTTATTAAAATAAATTAAAAACAAAATTAAAAGCCAATTTTTGTCCATCTTCAACCCCTTGGCCGAATTTCACATGAGGAAGACATAGCTAGGGTTTTTCAAGCTTCCAAGCTCGATTATCAAAAAAGACGTAGAATCGACCTTGATTGGGGAAAAGAAAAGATATCAGACTAAATTGCAAAATTACTATATTTTACACCGAGGTAAGTTTGTATTTAAATAATATATCGATTCTTTTTATTTTATTATATTTCGTTATTATATGAGATGTGGCTGCCTATAGAATGATCATTTGATATAAATTACGAATCGAAATAGACTATGAATGAATTTGTTAAATGTTGAAAAGTGAGAAATTTCCCGGTTAAACCTTCGGAATAGAAATGATACGAATGATCCATTGTGAGAACACATGTGTAGTACTATGTGCAGGCTACTATGTGTTTAAGATGGTTTTAAGTCACGTGTGTAGTACTAAGTGCAGGCTACTATGCGTACTCGACAACTTCGATCACGTGTGTAGTACTAACTACAGGCTACTACATGTATCAGATGGTTAGGTCACGTGTGTATTACTAAGTGCAGACTACTACGTGTACCAGATTGTTGGTCACATGTATAGAACTAAGTGCAGGCTACTATGCGTACCAGATAGCTTCGGTTACAAGGGTGGTAATGTATGCAGGCAACCGTTTATCTACTATTATTCCAATGAGTTCAAAGGGAAATCGACTAACTGAAAATACATGTGAACATGACCATGTGATGAATAAGTGCAGGTATATGTTTGTGGAAATTTATGAGCAATGTGCTCGATAGTCGAGTGAACTTTCGATAAGATGGAATGGACTAAGTGAAATTATGTAAGAGTGAAATTTGTAATAAAATAGTTTTGGACAGTAGCAGTTATGTAACTTTGAAAAATCACCAAAAATTGTGGAGATCAAATTAGAAGTGTAATAAGATATGAAATCAAAGTTTATTGAGTCTATTTTCATATAATGGAAACAGTGTAAGAAAAGAATTTCATATTATGAGATATTTAAATTTTTGTCAGACAGGGTCAAAATGATTTTGGAATCCTTTATTTTGAATTGGAAAAATCATTAAAATTTGTACAAAACTAATTATGGGTTATAATTTATATTTTTAAAATCATTAATGAGTCTATTTTCGAAAGAAACAAACTGGAACAATATCCAAATCTTGTACGAAGAGATAATTAATTTTTAGTGCAAAGGGGTCAGAACTATTGGATAGCAAAATAGGGGTGACTTTAACAAATAAACTGTACTTATTAGCTAGACCGAAAATTTTGAAAGTTTTATGGTAAGAAGATATGTGAGTCTAGTTTTTGGGAAAATTTTTTGATCTTAATTTGGAGTTCCATAGCTCCAGATATAAGATATGCAATTAAAGCCTATTGAGTCTATTTTCATATAAAGGAAATGGTGTAAGCAAAAGAATTTCATATTATAAGATATTTAAATTTTTGTAAAATAGGGCAGAATGATTTTGGAATCCCCTATTTTGACTTGGAAAAATTATTAAAACTTCTACAAAAATAATTATGGGTTATAATTTATATTCTTAAAATCCTTAACGAGTCTATTTTCGAAAGGAACAAACGGGAACATTATCTAAATCTTGTACGAAGAGATAATTAATTTTTAGTGCAGAGGGGTCGGAACTATCAGACAACAAAATAGGGGTGAATTTAACGAATAAACTGTACTTATTGGCTAAACCAAAAATTCTGAAAATTTTATGGTAAGAAGATATATGAGTCTAGTTTCTAGGAATATTTTCGAATCTTAGTTTGGAGTTCTTTAGCTCCAGATATAAATAATTTAGTGACTATGACTCAAGAAAATAGCTTGACCTGAACATATGTATATATACTATTATGATTGTTTTATCTTGAGAAATATGTTGATAAATCGTTTATTATTTACGTCATTACTAATCTTTATGCTTACTCTCTTTTCTTTCCTTTGTCTTATAATATCACTGAGCCAGCTCGGGTTTCAGAGATCGTCGGAGATCCATCCTCACTATCAATACTTTTTGGTATTTTGAAAACAATATTTTTTATTACAGCATGTATAGAGGACTTGGTTATTTTGTTTTATGTCATAATTAATTTGGCCTAAAGTGTTAGCCTTCGATATTTTATAGCTCATTTTTTATATGACCATTGATATTAATTAATATTGTTCAAGCTAAAAGGTATGATGATGCATGATTAAGTATGAAAATTGAATTGTTTTAACTTGGATATAAAAAATAAAAATCTATGGCATGGTTTCATACGATTGCATGTGTTATGTTCCGGTAATATCTCGTACCCTGTTCCGTTGTAGATTACGGGTAAGGGGCGTTACATTTTAGTGGTATCAGAGCTATAGTTTAGGCAGTTCTCAGATTTATGTACCGTGTATGGAATTCTATCTATACGTACCATAAATATACAGTGATAGTGTGATGACTCTTGACAATTTAAATCATGTTTTCATATAGTAAATGGATCTCGACTGAGCTGTAGCTGATGATGTAAAAAGTAATGCACTGGGTCCCGTGTAAGGGACTACACCAGCTAAGAGTAGACTCGAGACACTTGATCAGGGAGACGGGGCTCGAGAAGCCTTTCTCCGTATGATGAATAATTAGTGTATAGAATTTTTTTGAGCAAATACGAATGCTCAACCTCTTCCACCCCCGCCTATTCCCCAATCGGTTCCCGTATTCCTCAATGTGCCGAAATGGTAAGATTGAGTATTCCTCCAGTTGATAAAATTCGGAAACAAGGGGCTGAAGAATTCAGGGCTGATATAGATAATGATCCCAAGAAGGCAGAGTTTTGGCTTGAGAATTCTATCAGGATATTTGATGAGCTCTTTTGCACTCCCGAAGAATGTTTAAAATGTGCTATATCTTTATTGAGGGATTCAACATATCATTGGTGGAAGACATTGGTATCCGTGGTCCCGAAAGAAAGGGTTACATGGGATTTCTTCCAAGAGGAGTTTAGAAAGAAGTACATAAGCCAGCGGTTCATTGATCAAAAATAGAAAGAGTTGCTCGAGCTGAAATAAGGTAAAATGTCTGTGGCAGAATATGAACGTGAATATGTTAGACTCAGCAAGTATGCCGAGGAATATGTGTCTACCGAAGCTATTATGTGAAAGAGGTTCGAAGATGGGTTAAATGAAGACATCAGACTGTTAGTTGGGATCTTAGAGTTGAAAGAGTTTGTACTATTGGTTGATCGAGCTTGTAAAGCCGAAGAGCTGAACAAAAAAAAAGAGAAAAGCTCTGAGTGAAGCCAGAGATGCAAGAAAGAGGCCAATGAGTAAGTCGTTCCAATCCCAGTCAAAGAAGTCCAAAGAGATGAATCCTCGATTAACTATTTCAGCTGAATATTCACACCGAGACCGTGGGAGATCAAATTCGGGTTCTAAAGCTCAAGCTACTTCAATGGCAAGTGTGGGTAATGTGAAGTCTAATAGACTCGAGTGTCAGCATTGTAGTAAGCAACATTACGGTGAGTGTTGGGTGATTAGCCGAGCTTGTTTTAGCTGTGGTTCTCGAGAACATTATATTAAGGACTATCCAAAAAGGGTTGAAGAAGAAAAATTTTAGAGTGTCAGACAGACTAACACTGTTAATAGGGGTAAACCCCCGAGGAATACTGGAAGTGGAGCTAGCAGTAAAAGTGTGACAAAGGATTCAACTGGGAGACCAGAAGCTAGAGCACCTGCTAGAGCTTATGCCATATGTGCTCGTGAGGAGGCGTCATCCCCCGATGTGATTACTAGTACATTTTCCCTTTATGATACTATTGTTATTGCATTGATTGATCCCGGATCTACTCATTCCTATGTTTGTGTGAATTTGGTATCTAATAAGAGCTTGCTTGTAGAACTTACTGAATTTGTGATTAAAGTGTCAAACCCTTTAGGTAAAAATGTGTTAGTAGATAAGGCTTGTAAGAATTGTCCTTTGATGATCAAGGTCACTGTTTTCCGGCTAATATGATGTTGTTACCATTTGATAAGTTTGATGTCATTCTGGGTATGGATTGGTTGACATTACATGATGCCAAGGTAAATTGTAGACAGAAAACCCTTCAGTTGAAATGTGAAAATGGTGAGATTCTTTGGGTTGAAACAGATGAATCAAACAAATTGCCTATGGTGATTTCGAAGATGCTTGTTCAGAGATACATGAGAAAAGGGTGTGAAGCTTATCTTGTATATGTATTGAATACCAGGATGTCTGAGTCGAAGCTTGAATCAGTGCCAGTAGTCTGTGAATTCTCAGATGTATTTCCAGAAGAATTGCTTGGGTTGCCTCTAATCAGAGAGATAGAGTTTGCCATTGATTTGTTGCCTGGGACTGCACCGATCTCGATTGCTCCATATAGAATGGCTCCAACTGAATTGAAAGAATTAAAGGCTAAGTTGTAAGAGTTAACAAATAAGGGGTTCGTGAGATCGAGTTTCTCTTCCTGGGGTGCTCCCGTATTGTTTGTAAAGAAAAAAGGACAGATCTGTGAGACTTTGTATTGACTATCGACAGCTCAACAAGGTGACTATAAAGAACAAATATCCATTGCCAAGAATTGATGATTTGTTCGACTAGTTGAAAGGGGCGACAGTATTTTCAAAGATCGATTTGAGATCTGGTTACTATCAATTGAGAGTTAAAGAGTCGGATGTGTCAAAAACAACTTTCAGAACGAGGTATGGACACTATAAATTTCTTGTGATGCCTTTCAGTTTAACTAATGCTCTGGCTATTTTATGGATTTAATGAACCAAATCTTTCAGCCATATTTGGATAAGTTTGTGGTTGTGTTCATATATGATATTCTGATTTATTCTCGAGATGAGTCCGAGCATGCCGAACACTTGAGAATGGTATTACAGCTTTTAAGAGAAAAAAATTGTTTGCTAAATTCAGTAAAAGTGAATTTTGGCTTCATGAAGTCAGATTTTTAGGACATATAGTTTTCGGTGATGGTATTCGGGTTGATCCGAGCAAAGTTTCGACGATTGTTGATTGGAAACTGCCAAAGAATCTATTAGAGGTTAGAAGCTTTTTGGGCTTAGCTGGATATTATCGATGTTTTTTCAAGAGATTTTCAATGATTGCCTCTCCTATGACTAAGTTTCTGCAAAAGAGTGCTAAGTTCGATTGGACTGAAAAGTGTCAGCAAAGTTTTGAGAAGTTGAAAGCACGATTGACAAAGCACCAGTGTTAGTGTAACCCGAGTCGAGAAAAGAGTTTGTGATTTATAGTGATGCGTCATTAACTGGTCTTGGTTGTGTGTTGATGCAAGAAGGTAAAGTGGTAGCTTATGCCTCGGGACAGCTGAAACTGCACGAGAAGAATTACCTGACGCACGATTTTGAATTGGCCGCCATTGTTTTTGCTTTGAAGATTTGGCGTCAATATTTGTATGGTGAGAAATGTCAAATCTTTACTGATAACAAAAGCTTGAAGTATCTAATGAATCAAAAGGATTTGAATTTCTGACAGTAGAGATGGCTTGAATTATTGAAAGATTATGAGCTAATGATTGACTATCATCCGGGGAAAGCGAATGTAGTCGCAGATGCCTTGAGCAGAAAATCCTTGGTTGCTTTGAGAGCTATGAGTACAAATTTGGCTATGTCTGTTGATAGTTCAATTTTGGCCGAGTTGAGGGCTAGGCCGTTATTTCTTCAACAAATTTGTGAAGCTCAGAAGAATGACAGTGAATTCCAAGCCAAGCGAGCTCAGTGTGAATCGGGTTGTAACTCAGATTTTGAAATCGGACCAGATAATTGCTTAATGTTCTGTGATCGAATATGTGTACCGAAAGATGCTAAGTTGATTCAGAAGATTTTACATGAGGCATTGTATGACCGCAAGTGTCGAACACTTTTGTATTGGACCAAGCTTAGCGAGAAACAGATTCACGGAGTTGATTTGGTTAAAGAAACCGAAGAGAAAGTAAAAGTAATTCGAGATTGTTTGAAAGCAGCTTCTAATAGACAGAAATCATATACAGATTTGAAAAGAAAAGAAATTGAGTTTCAGGTCGATGATAAAGTATTTTGAAAGTATCTCCATGGAAGAAAGTTCTCAGATTTGGCCGGAAAGGCAAGTTAAGTCCATATTTTATTGGGCCATATTATGTTATTGAAAGAATAGGGCCAGTGCTTTGCCAACAGAGTTGAAGATCCATAAAGTGTTTCATGTGTTGATGCTGCGACGTTATCATTCTGATCCTTCACATGTGATTCCTCTGACAGAGATTGAGATTCGACCGAGTGTGACCTATGATGAAGAACTGGTTCAGATTTTGGCTCGGGAAGTTAAACAGTTGAGAAATAAAAAGTATAGCCTTAGTAAAAGTATTGTGGCAAAGGCATGGAGTAGAAGAGGCTACGTGGGAACCGGAGGAAGCCATAAGGAAACAACACTCAAACCTCTTTACCGGTAAGATTTTCGAGGATGAAAATCCCTAAAGGGGGAAGAGTTGTAACAGCCGAATTTTGGGTCTAGTCGGAACAGTGGTTTCAAGACCACAAATCTGACATAGAAAAATGTGTTTTTTATTATATTTTTATGGTCTACATTTTTATGGGATTATTTTTTAAAAATTTCGTTTGAAAATTTGACGTTTGGGCACTCAATTTAGTCAAAAGGACTAAATTGTAAAAAGTGCAAAAGTTGAGTTCTACATGCTAAAGGTGTCCAATTGTTATGAAATTTTAAATTGCAGGCCCTTATATGGTAATTAGACCATTGGTAAATTTGGTGGACAAAAATGGACATGGTTAGGCATGTTTCCAAAGTTTTTCATTAAGGGCATTTTGGTCATTTAGTTATTAAAATGAATTAAAAACAAAATTAAAAGTCAATTTTTGTCCATCTTCAACCCCTTGGCTGAAGTTCACATGAGGAAGACATAGTTAGGGATTTTCAAGCTTCCAAGCTCGATTATCAGGAAAGATGTTGAATCGACCTTGATCGGAGAAAGGAAAAGATATCGGACTAAATTACAAAATTACTATATTTTGCACCGAGATAAGTTTGTATTTAAATAATATATCGATTCTTTTATGTTATTATATTTCGTTATTATATGACATGTGGCTGCGTATAGAATGATCATTTGATATAAATTACGAATCGAAATAGACTTATGAATGAATTTGTTAAATGTTGAAAAGTGAGAAATTTCCCAGTTGAACCTTCGAAATAGAAATGATACAATTGATCCATTGTGAGAACACATGTGTAGTACTATGTGCAGGCTACTATGTGTTTAAGATGGTTTTAGGTCACATGTGTAGTACTAAGTGCAGGCTACTACGAGTACCAGATAGTTAGGTCGCATGTGTAGTATTAACTGCAGGCTACTATGCATACCTGACAACTTCGATTACGTGTGTAGTACTAAGTGCATGCTACTATGTGTATCAGATGGTTAGGTCAAATGTGTAGTACTAAGTGCAGGCTACTACGTGTACCGGATTGTTGGTGGCATGTGCAGTACTAAGTGTAGGCTACTATGAGTACCAGATAGCTTCAGTTACAACGGTGGTAATGTATGCAGGAAACTGTTTATCTATTATTATTTCGATGAGTTCAGCGGGAAATTAACTAAGTTAAAATACATGTGAACATGACCATGTGATGAATAAGTGCAGGTATATGTTTGTGGGTTGAGCGAACTTTCAATAAGATGTAATAGAGTAAGTGAAATTATGTAAGAGTGAAATTTGTAATAAAATAGTTTTAGACAGTAGCAGTTGTGTAACTTTGAAAAAACACCAAAAGTTTTGGGGATCGAACTAGAAGTTGAATAAGATATGAAATTAAATCTTATTGAGTCTATTTTCATATAAAGGAAATGGTGTAAGCAAAAGAATTTGATATTATGAGATATTTAAATTTTTGTAAGATAGGGCAGAATGATTTTGGAATCCCCTATTTTGACTTGGAAAAATTATTAAAACTTTTACAAAAATAATTATGGGTTATAATTTATATTCATAAAATCCTTAATGAGTCTATTTTCAAAAGAAACAAACAGGAACATTATCTAAATCTTGTACGAAGAGATAATTAATTTTTAGTGCAGAGGGGTCAGAACTATCAGACAGCAAAACAAGGGTGACTTTAACGAATAAACTGTACTTATTGGCTAGACCAAAAATTCTGAAAATTTTATGGTAAAAAGATATGTGAGTCTAGTTTCTAGGAATATTTTCAGATCTTAATTTGGAGTTCTTTAGCTCTGGATATAGATAATTTAGTGATTGTGACCAAGAAAACAACTTGACCTGAACATGTGTTTATATCTTGAGAACTATGTTGATAAATCGTTTATTATTTATGTACTTACAAAGCTTTTTGCTTACTCTCTTTTCTTTCCTTTGTCTTATAATATCACCAAGTCAGCTCGGGATTTGGAGATCATCGGAGATCCATCCACACTATCAATACTTTTTGGTATTTTGAAAACAATATTTTTTATTATGGCATGTATAGAGGACTTGGTTATTTTGTTTTATGTCATAATTAATTTGGCCTAAAGTGTTGGCCTTTGATATTTGATAGCTCATTTTGTATATGACCATTGATATTAACTAATATTGTTCAAGCTATAAGGTATGATGATGAATGATTAAGTATGAAAACTAAATTGTTTTAACTTGGATATAAAAAACAAAATCTATGTCATGGTTTCATACTATTGCATGTGTTATGTTCCGGTAATGTCTTGTGACAGCCCTATTTTAACCCTAGTCGGGAAGTGGTTTCAGGACCGCTAAACCGAGTCACCGAAATATTTGAATATAATATTTTATGTCTAAAATATGTGTTTATGCCTGTGTGAATTTTTAAATGTTTTAATTGTTGCAAATTGATGTGAAATTAATTGAAAACGGACTTGTGTGAAAATTTTGAGAATGTGTTAGGTAAATTTTCAAATGGCCTTGTATTATGTGACTTTAAAACATAAAGACTTGCACGTCAAATTGACATTTTTTTTATAGTGGCCGGCCATGTGGAATAATCATTGAAATGTATTTATTTTATACATATATTTGTATTATAATATAATTATAATTATATATGCTATTGGTGTTATAATAAAATAAAAAAATAGTGAAAGGTGAAAAGAACAAGGCTTAGTTCATCTTTTGTTCTTCATTTGCCGAATATAGGAGGGAAAGCTAGGCTTTCAGTCACTCTTTGATTTTTTGCTTGATTAAGGTAAAAATTTCATGTTATTTCCTTTGAATTCTTTTAAGTATGGTTGATAGCTAAGTATTTGACTTAGCCCATTTTGAAATTTTGAATTCTATGGTGATTTGGGTATTCGGCCATGATATGGATGGTAAGAAGTGGTGGTTGTTTTATGCTCTTATGAGTAAAGGTGGATCAGTGAGGTTTAAACTTGTTAGATATGCATAGTAGTGGTTTAGGTGCTTTGGGGAATTTTGGCTAACATGTTTGTGCTTACCGAAATTGAAGTTGAGGTTTTGAGCATAATTTGTGTAACTTGTGAATGAAATACTTGAAATTATGAATTAGGAACATGAATTTAGTCGGCTACTTAAGACAAATTGTCAAATAATGCTCAACATTAGTGTTATTTACTTAATTGGCAAATTGAGCTTAGAATAGGTGAATTCGTGGGTATGGGGCAAAGTATTTATATTTGTCCATTAGCTAGATTTTGTTAAGATTTGGATAATTGAGAATTTGGTAAATATGCTTAAAAAGAAGCTTTCATGGTTGCCGAATTGTAAAGTGAGAAGTTGCTAAGTAAAATTGATGTTAAAATCAATGAAATAGAGAATGGTAGGTTTAATTGAAGAAGTCATGCTTTGTGTGCCTTATTTGCTTATTGAACATTAGGCTTTGTCCCTAAAGAATGAATGAATTGATGATAATTGTTTATGGGAATTAGCTTTGCCATGTTTATGTTAACAAGATGAGAAATGAATTAAGATGGTCCTAGTGTGCCGATTGGGAGCTAGGAAGTTGAGTTAAAGATAGAAGATAGTGAGTAAATATTTCATAGACATTTTTGACACTTAAGTTCACATGAATTTCAACTTACTAAGTGATCACATATTCGGCTCTTGATGATTATTATGTCATGAATAATGAGTTTGATTAAAAGGTTATGTAAACTTGATCTAATCAATAATTTAGTTGTGACTTGTAACATAGTTGTATTTGGCCGAATAGCCAACCCGAAATTTGTTCAGAAAGATACAAGGTAAGTCTTTGAGTAATGGAACTTAGCTTATGATTTGATAAAATCATGATATATAAGCATAATAAATAAATTGTGACCTAATGGTTCTACTTGAATTACGTAGTGAGATAAATAATTTGTGCATATGACTTGTAGCCGAATGGTTGTAGAAATCATGTTAGATAGCGAAACGAAATCGTGTTCTTTGTATGTGGCTATTGAGCCGAAAGTGGAATGGTTGATAAGCATGTTGTGCTTGTGTTCTAGTAATGTAAATGAAATGCTAATGTGTTATGATATATATATATATATATATATATATGTGCAAGATAATTGAGGATTATAACCGGGCTAAGACCCACAGGCCTTGCATGAGATTTATATCCGGGCTAAGTCTCGAAGGCATTCGTGCTGGTGTTATATCTGGGCTAAGTCCCGAAGGCATTCATGCTGGTGTTATATCCGGGCTAAGTCCCGAAGGCATTTGTGTTGGAAATGTGTGATCTTGCTGTAATAATTCTAATTAATGTGCATCACAACCTTAAGATGGTCAGGTATGTATCGTATATACATTGTAAAATTTGATTCGGTTTAAATTGTGATTATTCATTTGGATAGTGCTCTTCCGGCCATTGCTTAGGGTTGTATGAAGTCTATAGTTTATTCAGGATACATGAATTTTGATTCAAGTGGAAATATGTTAAGATTGGCTCTAGCATGTGAGTATATTGGTTGAAGTGTAAAGTAACATGAATATGTGATTATGCATATATATATTATTTAGCCTTGTAATTGAATTAGATGTACTCGGCCAAATGATGAAGTTGGTTGGATAAAAAGAAGTTATCTACGTGATATGAATTTGTGTTTAAGGAAAAATTTAAATTGACATGCATGAACAATAGTGGTATATTTAGTCATGGTTACATTTGGTCAGAAAAGATGATAAGTCTTATGAATGCTATGCTTTAATTTTAAATGATTTCATTGCTTAAAACTTACTAAGCATAGAAATGCTTACTCTGTTGCCCTTAATTCTCTATTTTATAGATCTCTTTCGTTAGCTACGGTCTCGAGAATCTCAAAGTCGAAGTCGTCCACACTATCTAAGCCCATTCGGTACTCTAGTAGCTAAACTTTGATAATGGCATGTATAGGCTTGACTTTTTGATGTTAAATAAGTATCTTTTTGATGATGTATATATGTATAGCCATGCGAAAATGGCTTGTTAAGTTACTATATGTGTTCCACATAGTTAAGGTGAATGTGTGGTTGATATTCGATTAATGTTTTCAATGTTTTGATGTGAATTGAACTTAAGAATGAATCAATGTACCCATTAACTTGAAGATGACTCTTTGTATATTGTATAATTGAAAAAAAAAACAACTTGGAATTCGGTTTTATAAGTGTGCCAACGGGAGTTATTCGAATAAAGTTAAATGGAATTTCGTGCTTGTATGGTAATACTCCTTAACCCTCTGGTTACGGGTACGGGTTAAGAGTGTTACATTTAATTGGTATCAGAGCCATGGTTTAGTCGATTCTAGGACTAACGTAGCACGTATGAGTCTAGCTATACATGTCATTTAGTGTTAATACGATAGTGTGATGATTTCTGACAGTTAAAAACATTTTTTCGTATAGTAATAGATCCCGATCGAGTGATAGCTGATGATGTTGAGAGTGTAGCGCCTGCTTCCGCACACGGGACCGCGCCGATAGACTCTCAACCTAACGCAAGCAATCAAAATGATGAGGCTAGACAAACCTTTTATAATGTGATGAATGATTGGTTCAACCAATACATTCGGACAAATGCGGCTACTCCACAACCCCCACTTCCAACAAATACAACCCCTGCACCTATGATACCTCCAATGATAGATCACATGAGGTTGAATAAGCCCCCAGTAGACAAAATTAGAAAGCACGGGGCTACTAAATTTAAAGCTACAGACAGTGATGATGCCGAGCAAGCTGAGTTTTGGTTGGACAATACTATCCAAGTATTCGATGAACTATCTTGCACACCTGATGAATGCCTGAAATGTGCCATATCTCTGCTACGTGATTCTGCCTATTATTGGTGGAATACATTGGTTTCTGTTGTGCCCAAAGAACGGGTGACGTGGGAATTCTTCCAGACTGAGTTCCAAAAAAAGTATATCAGTTAGAGGTTCATCGATCAGAAACGAAAAGAATTTCTTGAGCTTAAAAAGGGTTCCATGTCAGTTATTGATTATGAACGGAAGTTTGTCAGACTTAGTAGATATGCTTGGGAATGTTCATCATCTGAGGCTATTATGTGTAAACGTTTTGAAGATGGGCTGAATGAAGATATAAAAATGTTTGTTGGCATTCTTGAAATACGAGAGTTCGTAGTACTTGTCGAGCGAGCTTGCAAAGCCGAAGAACTTAGTAAAAAGAAAAGAAAAGCTGATGTTAGAGCTGGAGAATTTCGTAAAAGATCTTTAGGAAAGTCTTTTTAGCAATCATCAAAGAAATTTCGAGATGGTTCAGGCCAATCAAAGAACACTTTGGGTTTTTCCAGACGAGACCGTGATCGACCCCCTGTGAGTACACGAGCCACTTCAATTGCCAGTGTTGGAAATGATCGACAGTTGCTAGTGTTGGAAATGATCGATGGGATAGGATCGAGTACAAATATTGTGAAAAATGGCATTCGGGAGTCAGAGATTTCATGACCGCTCCTGTTATAGATGCGGATCAACTGACCATTTTATCAAAGACTGCCCGAGATTATCTGAACAAAATGTGAACCAGAGTGGGAAACCGAGTACTACTACAGCACGAGGTAGACCACCTAGGAATACGGGGAATGCTAGGGCAGTTAGAGAGGGTCTAGAGATGCTACAACCAGATCCGAGGCTCGTGCTCTGCTAGAGCTTATGCTATCGCCAGCACGCCGAGGATGCTTCTTCACTGATGCTATTAATGCGATTACTTTCACTCTCTTTGATACCGATGTGATTGCTTTGATTGACCCTGGTTCTACTCATTCATATGTAAGTGAGACTTTAGCATCCAGTAAGACTCTACCTGTTGAGTCTACTGAGTTCATGATTCGAGTATCGAATCCCTTGGGTCGATATGTGCTAGTCGACAAAGTGTGCAGGAAATGCCCCCTGATGGTTCGAGATTTCTGTTTCCCAGCCGACTTGATGCTTTTACCCTTCGACGAGTTTGACATTATTCTCGGAATGGATTGCTTGATCGCGCGATGTCAGTAGTGAATTGCAAGCGAAAGACTATCGATTTACGATGTTCGAATAATGAGATAATTCGGGTTGCATCCATCGATTTAAGCGGGCTATCACCGTAGTATAACTTCCATGTCACCGTAAATATGTGAGGAAGGGCTGTGAAGTGTATCTGGCCTATGTGTTAGACAGCAAAGTATCCGAACAAGAGCTTGAGACTGTACCTGTGGTTTGTGAGTATTCGAATGTGTTTCCCGAAGAGTTGCCGGGATTACCACCTATTCGTGAAGTAGAGTTTGGCATTGAACTTATACCTAGGACTACACCAATTTCGATAGCTCCATATCATATGGCACCAACTGAATTGAAGGAATTGAAAGCTCAGTTGCAAGAGTTGACGGATAGAGGTTTCGTACGACCAAGTTTCTCACCATGGGGTGCACCAGTTTTGTTTGTGAAAAAGAAAGACGGGACTATGAGAATGTGTATCGACTATAGACAATTGAATAAAGTCACTATAAAGAATAAATATCTGTTGCCCCGAATCGACGACCTGTTTGATCAGTTGAAAGGAGCTTCAATGTTTTCAAAGATTGGTCTGCGATCCAGTTATTACCAGTTGAGAGTTAGAGATTCCTACATGCCAAAGACTGCTTTCAGAACGAGATACGGACACTACGAATTTTTAGTGATGCCGTTCGGGCTCACTAATGCCCCTGCGGTTTTCATGGACTTGATGAATCGGGTGTTTAGATAGTATCTGGATCAATTTGTGGCGATGTTCATTGATGACATTTTGATTTACTCTCGCGATGAGATCGAGCATGCCGAGCATTTGAGACTCGTGCTTCAGACTTTACGTGATAATCAATTGTACGCGAAATTCAGTAAATGCGAGTTCTGGTTGCGCGAGGTCAGCTTTTTGGGACATATAGTGTCTGCTTCGGGTATTCGAGTCGATCCAAACAAGATTTCAGTCATTCTCGACTGGAAACCTCCTAGAAATGTTTCAAAAGTTTGGAGCTTCTTGGGACTTGCCAGTTACTACCGACGATTCGTAAAAGGTTTTTCGATGATCACGACATCTTTGACAAAATTGCTACAAAAAGACGTCAAATTCGAGTGGTCTGAAAAGTGTCAGAAAAGTTTCGACCAGCTGAAAACGCTTTTGATGGAAGCCCCAGTGTTAGTTCAGCCAGAATCTGGCAAGGAGTTCGTGATATATAATGATGCATCTCTGAGTGGTCTAGGCTGCATTTTGATGCAAGAGGGTCGAGTCGTCGCATATGCTTCGAGACAGTTAAAGCCTCACGAGTGGAACTATCCGACTCATGATCTGGAGCTAGCTGCTTTTGTTTTTGCTCTGAAGATTTGGCGTCACTATTTGTTCGGTGAGAAATGCCATGTCTTTTTCGATCATAAAAGTCTCAAATATTTAATGACTCAAAGAGATTTGAATCTGAGACAAAGACGATGGTTGGAGTTACTTAAAGACTACGAGCTTGTCATTGACTACCACCCAGGAAAAGCTAATGTAGTTGCAGACACTTTTAGCCGAAAATCATTATTTTCCTTGCGAGCTATGAACGTACAATTATCGTTGTCGGCAGATGATATGTTGATAGCCGAGTTAAAAGCAAGACCAGTATTAATACGACAAATTCGTGAAGCTCAGATAGTCAACGATGAGTTGGTTGCTAGGCGAGTTCAGTGTGGATTTAGAGTTTCGAATTGATGATAATGATTGTTTGAGGTTCAGGGATCGTGTGTGTGTTCTGAGAAACTCAGAGCTTATTTCGATGATTTTGAGCGAGGCTCATAGTAGCCGAATGTCGGTCCATCCTGGTAGCACGAAAATGTATAATGATATAAAACGTCAGTATTGGTGGCATGGTATGAAACGTGATATATCTGATTTTGTATCAAGATGTTTAATATGTCAACAAGTGAAAGCAAAACATCAAATGCCTTGGGGGTTATTTCAGCCGATCATGATACCCGAGTGGAAATGGGATCGAGTTACGATAGACTTTGTGTCTGGTTTACCACTGACGCCGAGCAAGAAAGACTCCATTTGGGTTATTGTGGATAGATTAACGAAGTCAGCTCATTTCATCCCTGTTCGTATGGACTTTTCACTTGATAAGCTGGGGAATCATACATCTCTCAGATTGTACGATTGCACGGGGTGCCAACTTCTATTGTTTCAGACAGAGATCCCCGATTTACTTCACGGTTTTGGCAAAAATTGCATGAGGCGTTGGGTACCAAGCTCTATTTTAGCACTGCCTTTCATCCCCAGACCGATGATCAGTCCGAAAGAACGATTCTAATACTTGAGGATATGTTAAGATGTTGCATTCTCGAGTTTAGTGGCTCGTGGGAGAAATATGTACCGTTGATTGAATTTGCCTATAATAATAGCTTTCAAACGAGTATTAAGATGGCGCCTTACGAGGCTTTATATGGACGTAAATGTCGTACACCTTTGTTTTGGACCGAACTCAGTGAGAATAAGTTATATGGGGTTGATTTAATTAAAGAAGCCGAACAACAAGTGAAAATAATTCGTGATAGCTTGAAAGCAGCATCGGATCGTTAGAAATCATACGCGGACTTAAAGCATAAAAATATGGAATTTCAGATTGGAGAAAAAGTTTTTTTGAAAGTCTCGCCATGGAAAAAGATACTCCGTTTTGGCCATAAAGGCAAATTGAGTCCCAGATTTATCGGACCATATGAGATTTCAGAGAGGATTGGGCCGGTTTTTCTGTAAATACTCTCCCCCTAAAAGTCTAGGCTTTTGTTTCTTCATATTTTCTTTCAATAAAATTCCCTTTTCCCATGTATCGATGCCCCGTCGTTATAGATTTGATCCTTCTCATGTAATTAGTCCGTTAGAAATTGAAATTCAGTCCGATTTGAGTTATGAAGAAGAACCGATTCGTATCCTAGCTCGCGAAGTGAAAGAGTTGCAAAAAAAAAAGGTTCCGTTAGTAAAGGTGTTATGGTTCAAGCACGGGATCGAAGAAGCTACTTGGGAACCCGAGAACTCTATGAAAGAATGATACCCAAATCTATTTACTGGTAAGATTTTCGGGGACGAAAATCCCTAAAAGGGGAGAGTTCTGACAGCCCTATTTTGACCCTAGTCGAGAAGTGGTTTCGAGACCGCTAAACTGAGTCACTGAAATATTTGAATATAATATTTTATGTCTAAAATATGTGTTTATGCCTGTGTGAATTTTTAAATGCTTTCATTGTTGCAAATTGATGTGAAATTAATTGAAAATGGACTTGTGTGAAAATTTTGAGAATGTGTTAGGTAAATTTTGAAATGGCCTTGTATTATATGACTTTAAAACATAAGGACTTGCATGTCAAATTGACTTTTTTTTTATAGTGGCCGGCCATGTAGAATAATCATTGAAATCTATGTATTTTATACATATATTTGTATTATAATATAATTATAATTATATATGTTATTGGTGTTATAATAAAATAAAAAAATAGTGAAAGGTGAAAAGAACAAGGCTTAGTTCATCTTTTGTTCTTCATTTGCCGAATATAGGAGGGAAAGCTAGGCTTTCAGTCACTCTTTGATTTTTTACTTGATTAAGGTAAAAATTTCATGTTATTTCCTTTGAATTTTTTTAAGTGTGGTTGATAGCTAAGTATTTGACTTAGCCCATTTTGAAATTTTGAATTCTATGGTGATTTGGGTATTCGGCCATGATATGGATGGTAAGAAGTGGTGGTTGTTTTATGCTCTTATGAGTAAAGGTGGATAAGTGAGGTTTAAACTTGTTAGATATGCATAGTAGTGGTTTAGGTGCTTTAGGGAATTTTGGCTAACATGTTTGTGCTTACCGAAATTGAAGTTGAGGTTTTGAGCATAATTTGTGTAACTTGTGAATGAAATACTTGAAATTATGAATTAGGAACATGAATTTAGTCGGCTACTTAAGACAAATTGTCAAATAATGCTCAACATTAGTGTTATTTACTTAATTGGCAAATTGAGCTTAGAATAGGTGAATTCGTGGGTATGGGGCAAAGTATTTATATTCGGCCATTAGCTAGATTTTGTTAAGATTTGGATAATTGAGAATTTAGTCAATATGCTTAAAAAGAAGCTTTCATGGTTGCCGAATTGTAAAGTGAGAAGTTGCTAAGTAAAATTGATGTTAAAATCAATGAAATAGAGAATGGTAGGTTTAATTGAAGAAGTCATGCTTTGTGTGCCTTATTTGCTTATTGAACATTAGGCTTTGTCCTTAAAGAATGAATGAATTGATGATAATTGTTTATGGGAATTAGCTTTGCCATGTTTATGTTAACAAGATGAGAAATGAATTAAGATGGTCCTATTGTGCCGACTGGGAGCTAGGAAGTTGAGTTAAAGATAGAAGATAGTGAGTAAATATTTCATAGACATTTTTGACACCTAAGTTCACATGAATTTCAGCTTACTAAGTGATCACATATTCGACTCTTGATGATTATTATGTCATGAATAATGAGTTTGATTAAAAGGTTATGTAAACTTGATCTAATCAATAATTTAGTTGTGACTTGTAACATAGTTGTATTTGGCCGAATGTGTATGTAAAGGAAATATATGTGTGTGTGTGTGTATGTGTCATACTAGAATGAAAGTGTAATTATTGAATGAGAGGTATGAATAAGGTTTAATATAATTAAACTTGTTTAACATAGCTCAAGAGCATAGAGGGGCAACATCAGATAAGGGAAAAGCTAAAGTCACAAAATAGCCAACCCGAAATCTGTTCAGAAAGATACAAGGTAAGTCTTTGAGTAATGGAACTTAGCTTATAATTTGATAAAATCATGATATATAGGCATAATAAATAAATTGTGACCTAATGGTTCTACTTGAATTACGTAGTGAGATAAATAATTTGTGCATATGACTTGTAGCCGAATGGTTTTAGAAATCATGTTGGATAGAGAAACGAAATCGTGTTCTTTGTATGTGGCTATTGAGCCGAAAGTGGAATGGTTGATAAGGATGTTGTGCATGTGTTCTAGTAATGTAAATGAAATGCTAATGTGTTATGATATATATATGTGCAAGATAATTGAGGATTATAACCGGGCTAAGACCCGCAGGCCTTGTGTGAGATTTATATCCAGGCTAAGTCCCTAAGGCATTCGTGCTGGTGTTATATCCGGGCTAAGTCCCAAAGGCATTCGTGCTGGTGTTATATCCGGGCTAAGTCCCGAAGGCATTTGTGTTGGAAATGTGTGATCTTGCTGTAATAATTCCAATTAATGTGCATCACAACCTTAAGATGGTCAGGTATGTACCGTATATATGTTGTAAAATTTGATTCGGATTAAATTGTGATTATTCATTTGGATAGTGCTCTTCGGCCATTGCTTAGGGTTGTATGAAGTATATAGTTTATTCAGGATACATGAATTTTGATTCAAGTGGAAATATGTTAAGATTGGCTCTGAGCATGAGAGTATATTGGTTAAAGTGTGAAGTAACATGAATATGTGATTATGCATATATATATATATATTTATCCTTGTAATTGAATTAGATGTACTCGGCCAAATGATGAAGTTGGTTGGATAAAAAGAAGTTATCTACGTGATATGAATTTGTGTTTAAGGAAAAATTTAAATTGACATGCATGAACAATAGTGGTATATTTAGTCATGGTTACATTCGGCCAGAAAAGATGATAAGTCTTATGAAGCTATGCTTTAATTTTAAATGATTTCATTGCTTAAAACTTACTAAGCATAGAAATGCTTACTCTGTTGCCCTTAATTCTCTGTTTTATAGATCTCGTTCATTAGCTACAGTCTCGAGAATCTCAAAGTCGAAGTCGTCCACACTATCTAAGCCCATTCAGTACTCTAGGAGCTGAACTTTGATAATGGCATGTATAGGCTTGACTTTTTGATGTTAAATAAGTATCTTTTTGATGATGTATATATGTATAGCCATGCGAAAATGGCTTGTTAAGTTACTATATGTGTTCCAGATAGTTAAGGTGAATGTGTGGTTGATATTCGATTAATGTTTTCAATGTTTTGATGTGAATTGAACTTAAGAATGAATCAATGTACCCATTAACTTGAAGATGACTCTCTGTATATTGTATAATTGACAAAAAAAACAAGTTGGAATTCAGTTTTATAAGTGTGCCAACAGGAGTTATTCGAATAAAGTTAAGTAGAATTTCGTGCTTGTATGGTAATTCTCCTTAACCCTCTGGCGACGGGTACGGGTTAGGGGTGTTACATGTCTCGTACCCTGTTCTGGCGTAGAACACGGGTAAGGGGCGTTACAAGCATTTCCAACACTAGCAATAGAAGTAGCTGGAGCTCTGAAACTCGAATGCGATATAGCACGATCTCTACTCGAATGCCCCACATTAGCCTTTGAATGGCTATTATCATCTCGAAATTTCTTTCTTGTCGAATGAAATGACTTGCTCAATGATCTTTTTCATTCTTCTCTAGCTTCTGAATCGGCTTTTTCTTTTCTCCTTCCCAAGCTCTTCAGCTTTACACACTCGCTCAATATGTAACACCCCATACCCATAACCCACGCTGGGGCGGAGTACGAGGCATTACCTAACTTGATCTCATGCATTCAAACAACCTCAAGTCTCCGAGACTCGGTCCGAATTAAAACCTTCTTCAATTTTTACTATAAACTGCTTATTATGGGCCTACGAGCCCCAAATTGACCATTGGAAACTAATCGAGACCATTCTGGGTCCTTAAACCATCTATAAAAATTTTGCCTTTAAAACAGGGCACACGCCCGTGTGGAAGGGTAACACGCCCGTGTGACCGTCTTAACATGGTCGTGCTGATGGCCCGTGTGTCACAGCCTAAGCACCTAGGGACACGCCCGTGTCCCTTACCCGTCTGGCCAATTTATTTACACAATTTCACATAATTCAAGTGCAGACTTCACACGGCCTGGACACACGCCCGTGTCCCTGGCCCGTGTTGTTCACACACGGCATTGACACGCCTGTGTCTTAGCCCGTGTGAGAAAACATGAGTATTCTGTTTCTGATGTTAGCACTCCTAAAATGGAACATAGCCATGGCACATGCCCATGTACTAGGTCGTGCCCTCCATACGGCTGAGACACACAGTCGTGTCTCTGCCCCTATACCTATTACCATGCATACTGACTTGAAATTTTTACGTGCAGGGGATACACGGCCGGACCACACGCCCATGGGGCTGATCGTGTGTCACAGACGGCCTAGACACACAACTGTGTGTCGACTCATGTGGACAATATAAGGCTATTTACCAAGCCTCGTTGCCACCCTTTCATACCTATTTTCATACAAATACCAACCAATGCCAAAACAAGCATAATTTCTATAATCAAATCAGTCACAATAGACATTCATTCAACCATGAAAATGCATCTTTAATAAACTCAAAATGAATGTTAGCCATCATTCAAGGCTTAATGCAAAGTGTGGGATCTATCCTAAGCCAACACATTTGGGAAATTCTCAAGGACACAAAATAATAAGGTCTAAGTCCTATACCTGCCATATTCAAAAATATAAATTCAACTATACTGAATGCTTCGGATGATAGTGTGATCGATATCTCTAACTTACGGTGATCCTTGAGCTAGTTAGGCGGCACTGAAAGAAAATGGAAAGAAAGAGGGAGTAAGCATAAAAGCTTAGTAAGTTGCATATAAATAAATTGCATATAAATAAATATACAACAACAATACATCGATAATCAAACATGCTCATAATACCAAGGTAGGCATATAACTTACTCACTACCATCCATACACGTTACATATTATACAATGAGCTCATATCTCATATGTACCAATCAGGTACCTATGCCACTCACAACATGGTTATACTTTCCTCATTATATTAAGAATATTACTTTCACCGTTGAACCATTTGGAACACTACCGGATATTACATAAGCCTCACACATGGGTAAGTGTGCCGATGCCATGTCCCAGACATGGTCTTAGACTGGCTATCATTTTCGAGGCCGATGCCATGTTCCAGACATGATCTTACACTAGCTCTCGTATATCCATGTCGATGCCATGTCCTAGACATGGTCTTACACTGACATATCTCGTTGCCGATGCATGTCTCAGACATGTCTTACACTGGCTTACTTCCCGATGCCGATGCATGTCCCAGACATGTCTTACACTAGCACTCGTTGTAACGCCCTAATTTTCAAAATTTTTAGGATTTCTGTGATTTTTGGCGAATTTTAGGATTCCTATGTTTTGACTGCTTGATGTAGGTCTGAGTATGTTAGTGGGCCTCTAGAAGGCCCAATCTAAGTTAAAAATAGGTAGATTTAACTAATTTTAATTCAAAAGAGAAAAGGGGTTCTGGTAATTTTGGGCTTTTAAAATTTAATGGGTAAAATAAGCCACAAGAAGGCATGTGGCAAAGTGGCATGTGATGCCACTAGGGGGCTAAAAAAGTGGCGTGTGGATGATTAGGGGGAGCTAGGGTTCAAGTCACAAGGTAAGCAAGTTATAGTATTATTTTTATGTACAGAAAAGGGATGTAATGGAACTCAGGTGGAACTCTGTTAGGAAGAATTTAAGCTGCTTAGGAGATTGAGTAAGGAGGGGATCAGGGAGAAGATTTAGGAGCTGATTAGGGAGTGCAGAATTGGCCGAATGGTGGACTCTTGAGGAGCAAGAGTTGGCCAGCCAAGGGTTTCTAGTATAGGGGAAATTCGGCTAGTAAGGGGGGAATTCGGCTTTGGTTCTGACAATTCTTTTTTTCTTTTTCTTTCTCCTCTGTTCTCCTATTCTCTTTTCTTCTTCTTCTTTTTTTGTCTTTTCTCCCTAGCCGACCCTTCCTACCATTCTACCTTTCCATTCCATTCGTTTCTAAGCCCTTATAACCGATTGCCATAAGCCAAAATCCCGAAAACCTATTGCTTGTGTCGATTTCTCCTAGCCAACTTCTCCTATTTTTCTTTCATATTTCTTGGTCGACTTTCATACCCTCTAAATTCCAACCTCTTTCGACATCAACATTGCAAAAACCCCCATATCTAATCATCTTTTCTTCACTGTTTCAAAAAGCCAAAAACACCATAGTCGTAGGGGCATAGCCGAATCTTTAGACCATTAAAGATTCAATTTCTGTTAATATTTGAGGGATTGATCTGCGTCAATTTTGAATAGGAACTAAGGTGGAATCGTTGATTGAAAGAACTGATGGTAAGTACTCAAATTTATTTTTATTACGGGATTTAGAAAAACCGAAATCCCTAAAGGCTTAGGGAGGCTGTCGATTGGGCCTTATGGCTCTAAGGGCTGTGATAATTGTTTTGTTATGATGTTAGTGTGATCTAGAGGCTACTGATCGAAGGCTTGGACAAGCGGATCGATTGGATCTAGACCTAGTCGCTAGTTTCGGCAAAGGTAGGATCTCTAGTGCCTAAAGTGTTAATGGTTGACTTATGGTAAGGAGATATGTATATAAGTTGTTATGGATCCATCGTTAACGTATTAGTAATTGATTGTAGGCAACTCATGTGTGGAACTCGTCAGTGTTTCGTCGCAAATAGGTGTGTAACTGACACCCTCTCATAGACTAGATCGGTAAAAGTCAAAAAGTCAAAATGCCGAAAAGTCAGTATTTTGTGAACTTGCGAGTGTTCAAATGCTCATGAGATAGATCGATTAACATATTCGGTGATCTAAAGTGATAAGACTGCAGAGTGCGCGATTTTGTGCACTTCGATATATTTGGGCTTAATAGGCGAAAATCGAGAAAATGGGCCAACGGGCCTAATTCGGTAAGAACACTCGGTAAGTGTTTCTGTTGGTACGTAAATGGCTAAAATATGCATGAAAACCCTAAAATAGTTAAATTACTAGAATACCCCTAAGTATGGAAATTACCATTATTCCCCTATGTGCAAAATGACCATTATACCCCTAGGGTTAATTTTGACTGAAAAGCATGATGATCTGATTCTGTATGATGTATGCCATGATTTGTGTAACACCCCTTACCCGTATCCAAGGCCGGAACAAAGTACGAGGCATTACCAGACTTAACAATACACATAGACGAAAACCAGGCCATAAAATTTCATCTAATTCAAAACTTTTCAAACACATGCATAACAAACAAAACTAACTATATCATTACATCAAAACATAGGACATAGCACGATTAATTAAACTTATAAACCTTAATGGATAAGGACTACATCTCATAATCATATACGATAACTCAATGCAGACTGATACGTATGGTCAAAATCATAATAAAAATACATATCACAAACCAACGTCCTATACATGCCACTCACTTGATATTTCTAATATTTGAATTAATTCTCCCAAAAATGATAGTTTGATAGTGTGATTTTGCCTCCGACGATCTCCAACCCCGAGCTGACCTGCCAATAATATAGAAATAGAGAGGATGGGTAAGCTTTACGCTTAGTAAGTTCATTGAAAATAATAAGCAATTACCACCATGCTTTTCAAGATAAAACACTATAATTGTACAATTACACATATTCAGGTTAAGCTGTGTTGTCGAGTTACAGTTATTAAATCATTCATATCCGAAGCTAAAAAACTCCAAATTTAGTTTCTTTAATTTTCCTTGAAACTATATTCATATATCTTTCTCCCATAAAATTTATGGAATTTTTGGTTTAGCCAATTAGTACAGTTTATTAGTTAAAGTCTCCCCTGTTTCAGAGTACGACTACTCTGACCTCTATTCACTACAAGCCAAATTTCACCCTGTACAAAATTCCAACGACCATTCCGTTTGTTTCCATTAAATATAGACTCAACAAGAAATCCATGCATGTAAGGTATGTCTCTTAATAATTTTCGTACAATTTATGGTGAATTTATAAAGTCAGAATAGGGGATCACATAATCATTCTAAACCAGTCTCACAAAAATATAAATATCTCAAAATATAGAATTCCTTTGCTTGCTCTGTTTCTTTTATATGAAAAGAGACTCATTAATCTTTAATTTCATATCTCATTCAGCCTCTAATTAAATTTTTACTATTTTTAGTGATTTTTCAAAGTCACGTCACTGCTACTGTCCAAAACAATTTTATTGCTAATTCACTCTTTCACACTTTTTTTGTATTAACCTCATTTTAACATACATATCACAAATTATTTTCACCACATTTCATACATCACAAGTATAGGCCCATGATTGCAAGGTCACCATAAAATCATCCTCATCTATAACTTACTTGTTTATAACCTTACCACATCCCGGTCACTTAATGAACACATCATTCACATAACCAAGTTCCTGCACTTATTCATCACAAAACTCACAAAGCAGTACATAGCAAGTCTCCCGGTGAACACTTCGGATCAATCCTCGATACTTGGTGGTTTCAGCACATAGCTCCACCTATCATAAAGTTCGGTTGTCTTGTACACATGGTGAACACTTAGTACCATCCATGTGACCTAGCCAATTTATCTCGTAGCTCTCTTGTCTACATGGTGTCCTTCACCTAGAACCACGCATGTGACCTAGCTACATATATCCCGTAGCTCTCTTGTCTACATGGTGTACACATAGTATCACCCATGCGACCTAGCTACATCATAATGTCTCGTAGCTCTCTTGTACACATGATGTGCACTCAGCACCATACATGTGACCTAGCTACATACCATTTGTATCATCCAATCTTTCCGAAGGTTCAACCGGGATTTCTCTCTCTTTTCCAACAATTTCACCAATCAAGTGATTATCAACAAACACATTTCCAATATTATTATAAAATATCATAATACAAGTAAAATTGATGTATTACTTACATATAAACTTACATCTCATTTAATATCAAGGCAATAACATTAAATTACACATTGCATTATTATTAAAAATCATATGAACTTACAATTACTCATAATATCCATAATCATAGAAATCACATTTATGTATGATAATTCAATACACTTCATATACCATAGACATATTTTTAAATCAATTCATAAACTTGGCACCATAACATTTAATTTAACATAATTCAATTAATTCACTAAATTAGCTTTCAAATATGAATTACAACATTATTGCAGTATTATTATTATACCAACTTATCTCGATCCAGAAACGGCAATTTACTATTTTAGTCTATAACCTTGTATTTTCCTGATTTAAGCCCGAATCTCGATTTCCTTCATTTTTAATATCACATTTAGCCTAATAATTAGTCACATTATTCATACAGCTCCAAAAATCATATTTTTACAAATTTTCATTTTGACCCCTAAACTTTTGCATATTTGTACTTTTCCCCAAGGTTCAGAAATTAAACTTCATCCTATTTTCTTATGTTTTATGACATGCTGATCATTTTTCCCTTCTATGGCAACATCAAATTCTCACTCTAACATGTACTTATGACTATTAGGTATTTTTACCGATTAAGCCCTTTTACTCGTTTTCACTTAAAGTCGAGTAGCACAAGTTGTTTAACATAATTTAAAACCTCATATTCTATCATAAAACACCAAAATACACAAATTTCACCTATGGGTATTTTTCCAAATATGAAACCTAGCTTAAATTATTGCTAAAATAAGCTTAATCAGGTTACCGAGATTCCAAAAACGTAAAAATCATTAAAAACGAGGCTAGAACGGACTTACAATCGAGCTTGGAAGCTTGGAAACCCTAGCCATGGAGTCTCCCTTGGTATACACGTCCATGGTGAAGAAGATGAGCAAAATTGGCTTTTAATTTTGTATTTTAATTCATTTTACCCCTAAATGACCAACATGCCCTTACTACTAAACTTTTCAAAAATTCCATCCATGTCCAATTTTTGTCCATAGACTTATAAATTGGTCAAATTTCTATTTAAGATCTCCTCATTAATATTCCAAAGCAATTTCATACTAAAAACTTCTAGAATTCAAGTTTTGCAAATTATTCGATTTAGTCCCTAATTTCAATTTAAGCACTTTATGCATAAAATTTCTTCACATAATTTTCACACAATCATGCAATCATATCATAGACCTCAAAATAATCATAAAATAATTATATATCTCAAATTTGTGGTGACGAAACCACTATTCTGATTAGGCCCTAATTCGGGATATTACAACTCTCCCCCTTTTAAGGATTTTCGTCCCCGAAAATCTTACCGGAAAGGTGGTCTTCACTTAGATTCCTAAATTTCACATTCGGTGTTGAAGAACTTTCACTCAGGCGGTGCCTCCAATATATCTCTTTAATTTTCTCATATATTCTAAAAGCTTACAGACTCATCTCTCAATTGTTCTTAAATTTTCAACGCTTCTCCATTTCACTTATCATCTTGACATAAAATCATATCTCAATTTGGTTAATGGAGACTAGAATTCCAAGAAATCCAACAATCAAAGGGATCTGCACTCTTCCAAAATGATCATACAGATTTTCGTCATCAATAAATCACAATGTAACGCCCCCACGCCCGAGACCGTCGCCGGAGTCGAGTATGAGGTGTTACTAAGCTTAATTTAACATTTTTAGAACTTTGGATTATTTGTTTCTACATTCACAGTTTTTAAGCTACTTGTGTCACAGTCACAAGAAAAATCATATCTCAAGTTACAAAACTCGAAATTAAGATCCGTAAATTTTCCTTGAATCTAGACTCATATACCTATCTACTAATTTTTTTCTAGAATTTTTGGTTGAGCCAATTAGTACAGTTTATTAGTTAAAGTTACCCCTGTTTCAGGACTTGACTGGTTTGACCTCTGTTTACTACGAACCATATTTCTCTCTGTACAAAATTCATATGGCTATGAGGTTTGTTTCTACTAAAACTAGACTCAATAAGGATTCTGAGGATATAAAATACAACACCTAATTATATCTTTAAAATTTATAGTGAATTTCTAAAGTTGGAACAGGGGATTTAGAAACTGTTACGACTCTGTTTCACTAAAATTCAAATATCTTTTAACATATAATTCCTTTACCTATTTCATTTGTTTCATGTGAAACTAGACATAATAAGCTTCAATTTGATGTATATTCCATCACCATATTCAATTTATATGATTTTTAGTAAATTTTCAAACTCGGGTCAGTGTTGCTGCAGTATTCTGTTTATGGCAAATTTCATCCCTTTTATGAGTTTTTATGCACTAAGTATCTTAATAATTTTCCTTAACATCAAACATAATCTAAACTAACCATTTTCATAATTTATCATTGTCAAACATTTTCTCAACCATTCCATCACCATATCATAAGATCATTTACACAAAATAGGTATATTGCTATACATGCCATACTTAAATTTACAAACCATTTACCAAAAGTCTTCCGGATAGTGTGACTGAGCCTTCGACCTATCCCGACTCCTGAGCTGGCTTGTCCAAAACTACAATGAGTAAGAAGGAGGGAGTAAGCATAAATGCTTAGTAAGTTCATATGCAAATAATAAGTAACATAACAAACAAATCATACCAATCAACATTAGCATGCATCACTAAAACACATATCACATTTCTAATCATTTTTCATCATCTTATTACCTTATCGTGATTGTATCAATACTCAACCCGAGGGTTAAATACATACCTGTCCAAAATATCCATTTCACATCACTTACCAATACGTCTCTTTACATCTCGAATATTCCTCCAATTGAGTAGAACTTTACCCGTTGAACACATCGGAATATAATTTGGATACATGGATAACTTGCACATAAGTGCCATATATGAAATCAAGCAATCATGTAACCCGCCCATAAGCGAACTCGGACTCAACTCAACGAGCTCGGGCGTTCGCATCCATAAGTGAACTCGGACTCAACTCAACGAGCTCGGATGCCTAGTTACATCTCTCGAACTCGGACTCAACTCAACGAGTTCGAACATTCGCATCCATAAGTGAACTCGGACTCAACTCAACGAGTTCGGATGCTCAACCATCCTAGTGACATGTCACTTGTATCCTAATCTATTCCTAAGGTTCAAACGGGATTTTCCTCGAACACATATCCTTGCCATCTTCCGTAAAAATACCAAAACCAATACTCAGTAGCACTTTATATTTAACAAATAATACAAATAATTTGCATTTTATTCAAAATAACCACAAAGCATATATCTCATAATAAAAATCAGCATATCATATAATTAACATCAATAATTTACAAATAACAATTATACTACATTATTTACACATGAACTTACCTTGGTACCAAAATACAAAGATTTTGCAATTTAGTCCACAATCTTTTCTTTTCCTCGATTGAGGTCGATTCCACGTCTTTCTTGATCTAAAATAACACATTTAGCTTATTTAATACTCACATTATCAATTTAATCCTTAACTCAAATTTTGGCAAAATTACAATTTTACCCCTAAACTTTTACATATTTACATTTTTGCCCCTAGGCTCAAGGGATTAAACTTTATTCCTTATTCTTATGTTTTACAACATGCTGATCACTTTTCTCTTCTATGGAAACATCAAATTCTCACTCTAACATGTACTTGTGACTATTAGGTATTTTTACTGGATTAAGCCCTTTTACTCTTTTGCTTAAAATCGAGTAGTACAAGTTGTCTAACATAATTTAAAACTTCATATTCTATCATAAAACATCAAAATACACAAATTTCACCTATGGGTATTTTTCCAAATATAAACCCTAGGTTAAATTATTGCTAACATAAGCTTAATCGAGTTATCGGGATCTCAAAAACGTAAAGAACATTAAAAGCGGGGCTTGGAATCACTTACTATGGAGCTTGGAAGCTTGAAACAAACCCTAGCTATGGAGAACCCTTGAAATTTCGGCCTAATGAAGAAGATGGACAAAAATTGGCTTTTAATTTTGTTTTTAATTCATTTTAATAACTAAATGACCAAAATGCCCTTACTACTAAACTTTCCAAAATTCCTTCCATGTCCTAATTTTGTCCATGAACTTAAAATTGGTCAAATTGCTATTTAAGACCTCTTAATTAATATTTCAATGCAATTTCATACTAAAAACTTCTAGAATGCAAGTTTTGCAACTTATTCGATTTAGTCCCTACTTTCAAATTAAGTATTTTATGCATAGAATTTCTTCACGAAATTTTCACACAATCATGTAATCATATCATAAACCTCAAAATAATTATAAAATAATTATTTCTATCTCGAATTTGTGGTCACGAAACCACTATTCCGATTAGGCCCTAATTCGGGATATTACAACTCTCCCCCCCTTTAAGGATTTTCGTCCTCGAAAATCTTACCTAGAAATGTGATGTGGGTATTGATTTCTCATAGTTTCTTCCGATTCCCATGTAGCTTCTTTTTATTCCATGCCTTTGCCACAACACCTTCACAAGTGCAACATTTTTATTCCTTAGTTGTTTGACCTCTCGAGCTAAAATCTTAATCGGTTCTTCTTCGTAGGTCATATCTGGTTGTAGTTCAATTTCTGTCGGTGAAACTACATGTGAAGGATCCGAACGATACCGACGTAACATAGATACGTGGAACACATCATAATCTTCTCTAATTCAGGTGGTAATGCTAGCCGATATGCTACCGGTCCAACTTTTTCAATTACTTCATACGCCCAATAAAACGCTGGACTTAATTTGCCCTTCCGTCCCAAATCTAAGGACTTTCTTCCACGGAGACACCTTTAAAAATACTTTATCACCAACTTGAAATTCAATGTCTTTTCGTTTTAGATCTGCATAAGATTTACGTCTATCTCAAGCGACTTTCAAACAATCTCGAATTACTTTCACTTTTCTTGATTTCTTTTATTAGATCAACTCCATAAATCTGATTTTCCTTGAGTTCAGTCCAATACAAAGGCGTTAAACACTTACGACCATACAATGCTTCATAAGGTGCCATTTTCAAGCTCGTTTGATAACTATTGTTGTAAGCAAATTCTACCAACGGCAAATATCTTTCCCAACTTCCTTGAAATTCCAATACACAACATCCGGAGAGCATGTCTTCAAGAATCAATTACTCTCTCTGATTGTCCATCAGTTTGTGGATGAAAGGCAGTACTGAAATTTAACTTTGTACCTAACGCATCTTGCAATTTTTGCCAAAACCGCGAGGTAAACCTTGGATCTCTATCTGAAATAATCGACAATGGTATTCCATGTAATCTAACAATTTCTCTAATATACAGTTCAGCCAACTTGTTAAGAGAATAATCCGTACGTACCGGAATAAAATGAGCTGACTTAGTTAATCTATCAACTATTACCCAGATGGCATCTTTCTTTCCTGGAGTCAATGGCAATCCTGAAACAAAATCCATAGTAATCCGATCCCATTTCCATTCAGGAACCATAATAGGCTGAAGTAATCCCGAAGGTACTTGGTGTTCAGCTTTCACCTGTTGACAAATTAAGCATTTGGACACAAACTCTGATATATCTCTTTTCATTCCATTCCACCAATACATTTTCTTCAAGTCATTATACATTTTCGTACTACCCGGATGAATCGAGAAATAACTACTATGTGCTTCTTGTAGGATCTTTTGAATCAATTCCTCATTCTTTGGTACACAAATCCGATCTTTAAACATTAAGCACCCATCAGAACCAATTCAAATCGACTCAGTATCAACTTCACACTGCTTTCTCTTGGCTTGCCAAATCTTGATCATCTTTTTAAGCTTCGAAATCTCTTGTAAAAACTTCGGTTTTACTCTTAGCTCTGCTAGAATCGAACCATCATCTGACACTTTCAACTGAGTGTTCATAATTCTCAAAGCAAACAACAACTTTCTACTCAAAGCATCAGCAACCACATTCGCTTTTCCTGGATGATAATCAATAACAAGCTCGTAATCTTTCAATAACTCCAACCATCTTCATTGTCTTAAATTCAAGTCTTTTGTGACATCAGTACTTAAGACTTTTATGGTCGATATATACCCGGCACTTTTCACCACACAAATAATGTCGCCAAATTTTCAAAGCAAACACCACTCGCAGCCCAATTCCAAATCGTGAGTAGGATAATTCCTCTCATGAGGTTTTAAGCGCCTCAAGCATATGCCACCACTTTTCCTTCTTGCATGAGTACACACCCCAAACCATTTAGAGAAGCATCACTATACACCACAAATTCTTTACTTGATTCGGCCAGTACTAACACTTGGTGCCTCTGTTAATAATTTTTAATTCTTCAAAACTCAGTTGACATTCTTCCGTCCATTCAAATTTAACATCCTTTCTGAGTAATTTAGTTATAGGAGCAGCAATTATAGAAAATCCATTTACAAACCGCCGATAATACCCAGCTAGCCCCAAGAAACTTCTAACTTCGCCACATTTTTCGTGGCTTCCAATCAACAATGGCTGAAATTTTACTAGGATCAACCCGTATACCATCACCCAAACAATATGACCCAAGAATCCAACTTCCCGTAGCCAAAATTCACTTTTACTAAACTTAGCATACAACTGCTTATCTCTCAAAGTTTGCAAAACTATCCTCAAATGCTCAAAGATGCTCTGTATCATCTTTTGAATAAATTAAAATATCATCTATAAACACCACAACAAATTTGTCCAAGTATGGTGAATATGCGATTCATTAAATCCATAAACACAGCAGAGCATTTGTCAACCCGAATGGCATAACTAAAAATTCATAATGACCATACCTTGTTCTAAAAGCGCTTTTAGGCACATCCGACTCTTTTACCCATGATTGGTAATACCTGATCTCAAGTCAATCTTTGAAAACCATGTCGCTCCTTTTAGCCGATCAAACAAATCATCAATTCTTGGCAACGGATATTTGTTTTTATTGTCATCTTGTTTAATGGCGATAATCAACACACAACCTCATAGAACCATCCTTCTTTTTCACAAATAACACGGAGCAGCACCCCAAGGTGAAAAACTCGGTCTCACAAAACCTTTATCAGTCAACTCTTGCAATCTGCGACTTTAATTCCTTCAACTCTGCTGGTGCCATTCTATAAGGAGCAATCGAAATCGGGCTGTTCCGGTATCAAATCAATACCAAATTCTACTTCCTCGATCGGAGGCAAACCCGCAATTCTTACGAAATACGTCCGTAAAGTCGTACACAACCGCAAACTGATTCAACTTTCTTTTCAACTTCTTTTGTATTAATTACATACGCCAAATAAGCTTCATAACCCTTTCTCAAATATCTACGAGCCGACATCAAAGAAATCACACTAGACAATACCTCCGATTTATCCGATTCAACCTCGAGTTTCACCGCTTTCACACTTTAATTCTATAACCTTTTCTTTGCAATTTACTATAGCATCATGCAATGTCAACCAATCCATACCCAAAATAACATCAAATTCATCAAACGGCAAAGCAACATCAAGTCGTAGGAAAGTAATGATCCCGAATCATTAAAGGACATTTCTTACATACTTTATCAACGATCACACATTTGCCTAACGGATTCGACACTCTAATCATAAATTCTGTGTTCTCAACAGTATATTCATACTAGACACCAATTTCATGCACACATATGAATGAGTAGAACCGGATCAATCAAAGCAATAACATTAACATTATAGAGAGAAAATGTACCGTAATCACATCGGTGAGGAAGCATCTTCACGCGCTTTAATAGCATAAGTTCTAGCCGGAGCCCTTCCTTCAGTCTAACTGGTGCATCCTGGGCTACATTCTTACTTTTGCTTTCGCTCCCAGCTTTTCTTGGATATCTTCCTCTCGAATCCGCCCCACTTATTTTTGTATTCAAAATTTTTCTTTTCACTCTCTCGGCGATCTCTAATAAAATGATCCGGAGAACCACATCGAAAACATTCATTTGCTCTACACGGACCAAAATGATTTCTACCACACACTGCACTCGGTTTAACAAATCTCGAGTTCCCTACACCGTCGCCAAAGTAGTCCGAGATTTAGGACCCACATTTTGCTTCTTATAATTCCCATATGATTGCCCAGTGAAGCTTGGGAATGAGGATTCATATTCCTTGACTTTCCAGTTTCTTTGTGAAAATGAACCGCTCATCGGTCTTTTCTTCCAATTTCTAGTCTCACCCTCTACCTTTTCTTTTCTTTAAGCAATTCTTGACCTTACAAGCTCGATCAACCAATACTACCATTTCTTTTAATTCAAGAATTCCAACAAACACCTTGATGTCTTCGTTGAGCCCGTCTTCAAATCGTCGGCACATCTTGGCCTCTGTGAGGAACATACTCTCGCATACTTACTTAATCGAACAAACTCTCTTTCATATTACATGTCAGTCATATTACCTTGCTTCACTCAAGAAATTCTTTACGCTTACGATCAATAAATCTTTCACTAATATATTTCTTCCAAAACTCTTCTTGAAAGAATTCCCAAGTTATTTTCTCTTTCGGTACCACCAAAATCAAAGTCTTCCACCAATTATAAGTGAATCCTCAACAAAGATATAGCGCATTTCAAACATTCTTCAGTGTACAAGATAATTCACAAATACCGGATAGAATTTTCAAGCCGAACTCGCTTTCTCGGCATCATCATCAATATTTGCTTTAAATTCTTCTGACCCTTGCTTGCGAATTCTATCAACTGGAGTTCTGTGAAATTTCATCGATCCATACCTTGAGGCGTCGAGTGCAGGTTGAGGAATTGGGGAGGTGGGGAGGTTGTACATTTGGGTTCGTGCGAACGAACTCGAGTGTACTATGCACTCATCATTTGGAGAAAGGCTCCCGACCCTTTCTCCTCCTCCCCGACCAACAAAGAGGAGGTGGATTTTTTTCGGTCAGTGCTTGCTCCTTCAGCCGAGTGGCGCATTACTCTCTACTTCATCTCACACACAGTGGATCGGGATCCATTTACTATAAAAAAATCATTTAAAAAGGTCGAAGTCGTCACACTATCACAATTTATACATATGGCATGTATAGCAAAATCCGTGACATACAACACGTAGTCCGAGAACCGACTAAACCTGCTCTGATACCACTAAATGTAACGCCCCCACGCCCGAGACCGTCACCGGAGTCGAGTATGAGGTGTTACTAAGCTTAATTTAACATTTTTAGAACTTTGGATTATTTGTTTCTACATTCACAGTTTTTAAGCTACTTGTGTCACAGTCACAAGAAAAATCATATCTCAAGTTACAAAACTCGAAATTAAGATCCGTAAATTTTCCTTGAATCTAGACTCATATACCTATCTACTAATTTTTTTCTAGAATTTTTGGTTGAGCCAATTAGTACAGTTTATTAGTTAAAGTTACCCCTGTTTCAGGACTTGACTGGTTTGACCTCTGTTTACTACGAACCATATTTCTCTCTGTACAAAATTCATATGGCTATGAGGTTTGTTTGTACTAAAACTAGACTCAATAAGGATTCTGAGGATATAAAATACACCACCTAATTATATCTTTAAAATTTATAGTGAATTTCTAAAGTTGGAACAGGGGATTTAGAAACTGTTACGACTCTGTTTCACTAAAATTCAAATATCTTTTAACATATAATTCCTTTACCTATTTCATTTGTTTCATGTGAAACTAGACATAATAAGCTTCAATTTGATGTATATTCCATCACCATATTCAATTTCTATGATTTTTAGTAAATTTTCAAACTCAGGGTCAGTGTTGCTGCAGTATTCTGTTTATGGCAAATTTCATCCCTTTTATGAGTTTTTATGCACTAAGTATCTTAATAATTTTCCTTAACATCAAACATAATCTAAACTAACCATTTTCATAATTTATCATTGTCAAACATTTTCTCAACCATTCCATCACCATATCATAAGATCATTTACACAAAATAGGTATATTGCTATACATGCCATACTTAAATTTACAAACCATTTACCAAAAGTCTTCCTGATAGTGTGACTGAGCCTTCGACCTATCCCGACTCTGAGCTGGCTTGTCCAAAACTACAATGAGTAAGAAGGAGGAGTAAGCATAAATGCTTAGTAAGTTCATATGCAAATAATAAGTAACATAACAAATAAATCATACCAATCAACATTAGCATGCATCACTAAAACACATATCACATTTCTAATCATTTTTCATCATCTTATTACCTTATCGTGATTGTATCAATACTCAACCCGAGGGTTAAATACATACCTGTCCAAAATATCCATTTCACATCACTTACCAATACGTCTCTTTACATCTCGAATATTCCTCCAATTGAGTAGAACTTTACCCGTTGAACACATCGGAATATAATTTGGATACATGGATAACTTGCACATAAGTGCCATATATGAAATCAAGCAATCATGTAACCCGCCCATAAGCGAACTCGGACTCAACTCAACGAGCTCGGGCGTTCGCATCCATAAGTGAACTCGGACTCAACTCAACGAGCTCGGATGCCTAGTTACATCTCTCGAACTCGGACTCAACTCAACGAGTTCGAACATTCGCATCCATAAGTGAACTCGGACTCAACTCAACGAGTTCGGATGCTCAACCATCCTAGTGACATGTCACTTGTATCCTAATCTATTCCTAAGGTTCAAACGGGATTTTCCTCGAACACATATCCTTGCCATCTTCCGTAAAATACCAAACCAATACTCGGTAGCACTTTATATTTAACAAATAATACAAATAATTTGCATTTTATTCAAAATAACCACAAAGCATATATCTCATAATAAAAATCAGCATATCATATAATTAACATCAATAATTTACAAATAACAATTATACTACATTATTTACACATGAACTTACCTTGGTACCAAAATACAAAGATTTTGCAATTTAGTCCACAATCTTTTCTTTTCCTCGATTGAGGTCGATTCCACGTCTTTCTTGATCTAAAATAACACATTTAGCTTATTTAATACTCACATTATCAATTTAATCCTTAACTCAAATTTTGGCAAAATTACAATTTTACCCCTAAACTTTTACATATTTACATTTTTGCCCCTAGGCTCAAGGATTAAACTTTATTCCTTATTCTTATGTTTTACAACATGCTGATCACTTTTCTCTTCTATGGAAACATCAAATTCTCACTCTAACATGTACTTGTGACTATTAGGTATTTTTACCGATTAAGCCCTTTACTCGTTTTTGCTTAAAATCGAGTAGTACAAGTTGTCTAACATAATTTAAAACTTCATATTCTATCATAAAACATCAAAATACACAAATTTCACCTATGGGTATTTTTCCAAATATAAACCCTAGGTTAAATTATTGCTAACATAAGCTTAATCGAGTTATCGGGATCTCAAAAACGTAAAGAACATTAAAAACGGGGCTTGGAATCACTTACTATGGAGCTTGGAAGCTTGAAACAAACCCTAGCTATGGAGAACCCTTGAAATTTCGGCCTAATGAAGAAGATGGACAAAAATTGGCTTTTAATTTTGTTTTTAATTCATTTTAATAACTAAATGACCAAAATGCCCTTACTACTAAACTTTCCAAAAATTCCTTCCATGTCCTAATTTTGTCCATGAACTTAAAATTGGTCAAATTGCTATTTAAGACCTCTTAATTAATATTTCAATGCAATTTCATACTAAAAACTTCTAGAATGCAAGTTTTGCAACTTATTCGATTTAGTCCCTACTTTCAAATTAAGTATTTTATGCATAGAATTTCTTCACGAAATTTTCACACAATCATGTAATCATATCATAAACCTCAAAATAATTATAAAATAATTATTTCTATCTCGAATTTGTGGTCACGAAACCACTATTCCGATTAGGCCCTAATTCGGGATATTACACACAATCCAATAACATCTGAATCAAATTACAGTACACGTCATTACTCTCTGAATGAATAGGCAAATTTGCACTGTGAGCTTCATACAATTCTTTCTATATAAGCCTCGAAAATAATCCTTTCTTCTAGTTACAAAACAATTCATCATGCCATCCTATGTTTTCTGGATAGCTTGACTTATCCATTTATCTACTCGAACAAATCATACTCATGACATCATATAAGGGTTAAACAAACATAGATATTTACATCACAATCGTAACTTTCATTTCGTGCATCATCATATACATATCATTACAATCACATAATTCAGTCCAAACAATTTAATATAGATAAATTCATTTCATTATAATCATTTATCTCATAAAAAAAAATCATTGACATTCATCAACATTCAACGTTCAATCAAGGCAATGACGTTTTTATTCATATCATAATATTAGGAACTTTTACTCATACCTCTACAAATTTCTATTTATCCCGTTCATCTTATCAAGTAAGTCAAATACACTACATCATATGAGCATCAAGTATGTATGGATATTTATTACAACATGACCTTTCATCTCACATGTTATCACTTATATCATAAATTTTTATTCATACTTTTCTAAATCGAGACTCATCATAATCGTAATTTTATTCAAACACCTTCGCATCACATTGAACATGGTCAGTGCAACTCGGTTGGAGAGTACCTCTGTCTAAACTAGACGGTGCTCATACGCCGTCGGAGACATCACACTATCACGGATCGCTGGCATGTATAGTCGGACTTTTACACATGCTAGGTTAGTCCGAGAACCGACTGAACCATAGCTCTGATACCACTAAATGTAACATCCCTTACCCGTATCCAAGGCTGGAACAAAGTACGAGGCATTACCAAACTTAACAATACACATAGACGAAAACCAGGCCATAAAATTTCATCTAATTTAAAACTTTTCAAACACATGCATAGCAAACAAAACTAACTATATCATTACATCAAAACATAGGACATAGCACGATTAATTAAACTTATAAACCTTAATGGATAAGGACTACATCTCATAATCATATATGATAACTCAATGCAGACTGATACGTATGGTCAAAATCATAATAAAAATACATATCACAAACCAACGTCCTATACATGCCACTCACTTGATATTTCTAATATTTGAATTAATTCTCCCAAAAATGATAGTTTGATGTGTGATTTTGCCTCCGACGATCTCCAACCCCGAGCTGACCTGCCAATACTATAGAAATAGAGAGGATGGGTAAGCTTTACGCTTAGTAAGTTCATATGAAAATAATAAGCAATTACCACCATGCTTTTCAAGATAAAACACTATAATTGTACAATTACACATATTCAGGTTAAGCTGTGTTATCGAGTTACAGTTATTAAATCATTCATATCTGAAGCTGCAAAACTCCAAATTTAGTTTCTTTAATTTTCCTTGAAACTATATTCATATATCTTTCTTCCATAAAATTTCCGGAATTTTTGGTTTAGCCAATTAGTACAGTTTATTAGTTAAAGTCTCCCCTATTTCAGAGTATGACTACCTGACCTCTGTTCACTACGAACCAAATTTCTCCCTGTACAGAATTCCAACGACCATTCCGTTTGTTTCCCTTAAAAATAGACTCAATAAAAAATCCATGCATGTAAGGTATGTCTCTTAATAATTTTTGTACAATTTATGGTGAATTTCTACAGTCAGAACAGGGGATCACGTAATCATTCTGAACCAGTCTCACAAAAATATAAATACCTCAAAATATAGAATTCCTTTGCTTGCTCAGTTTCTTTTATATGAAAAGAGACTCATTAATCTTTAATTTCATATCTCATTCAGCCTATAATTAAATTTTTACTATTTTTAGTGATTTTTCAAAGTCACGTCACTGCTACTGTCCAAAACAATTTTATTGCTAATTCACTCTTTCACACTTTCTTTGTATTAACCTCATTTTAACATACATATCACAAATTATTTTCACCACATTTCATACATCACAAGTATAGGCCCATGATTGCAAGGTCACCATAAAATCATCCTCATCTATAACTTACTTGTTTATAACCTTACCACATCCCGGTCACTTAATGAACACATCATTCACATAACCAAGTTCTGCACTTATTCATCACAAAACTCACAAAGCAAAGTTACATAGCAAGTCTCCCAAGAACACTTCGATCAATCCTCGATACTTGGTGGTTTCAGCACATAGCTCCACCTATCATAAAGTTCGGTTGTCTTGTACACATGGTGAACACTTAGTACCATCCATGTGACCTAGCCAATTTATCTCGTAGCTCTCTTGTCTACATGGTGTCCTTCACCTAGAACCACGCATGCGACCTAGCTACATATATCCCGTAGCTCTCTTGTCTACATGGTGTACACATAGTATCACCCATGCGACCTAGCTACATCATAATGTCTCAGTAGCTCTCTTGTACACATGATGTGCACTCAGCACCATACATGTGACCTAGCTACATACCATTTGTATCATCCAATCTTTCCGAAGGTTCAACCGGGATTTCTCTCTCTTTTCCAACAATTTCACCAATCAAGTGATTATCAACAAACACATTTCCAATATTATTATAAAATATCATAATACAAGTAAAATTGATGTATTACTTACATATAAACTTACATCTCATTTAATATCAAGGCAATAACATTAAATTACACATTGCATTATTATTAAAAATCATATGAACTTACAATTACTCATAATATCCATAATCATAGAAATCACATTTATGTATGATAATTCAATACACTTCATATACCATAGACATATTTTTAAATCAATTCATAAACTTGGCACCATAACATTTAATTTAACATAATTCAATTAATTCACTAAATTTAACTTTCAAATATGAATTACAACATCATTGCGATATTATTATCATACCAACTTATCTCGATCCGAAGCGGCAATTTACTATTTTAGTCCATAACCTTGTATTTTCCGATTTAAGCCCGAATCTCGATTTCCTTCATCTATAATATCACATTTAGCCTAATAATTAGTCACATTATTCATACGGCTCCAAAAATCATATTTTTATAAATTTTCATTTTGACCCCTAAACTTTTGCATATTTGCACTTTTTCCCCAAGGTTCGGAAATTAAACTTCATCCTATTTTCTAATGTTTTATGACATGCTGATCATTTTTCCCTTCTATGGAAACATCAAATTCTCACTCTAACATGTACTTATGACTATTAGGTATTTTCTGGAGATTAAGCCCTTTTACTCGTTTTCACTTAAAACTGAGTAGCACAAGTTGTTTAACATAATTTAAAACCTCATATTCTATCATAAAACACCAAAATACACAAATTTCACCTATGGGTATTTTTCCAAATATGAACCCTAGCTTAAATTATTGCTAAAATAAGCTTAATCAAGTTACCGGGATTTGAAAAACGTAAAAATCATTAAAAACGAGGCTAGAACGGACTTAAAATCGAGCTTGGAAGCTTGGAAACCCTAGCCATGGAGTCTCCCTTGGTATACACGTCCATGGTGAAGAAGATGAGCAAAATTGGCTTTTAATTTTGTATTTTAATTCATTTTACCCCTAAATGACCAAAATGCCCTTACTACTAAACTTTTCAAAAATTCCATCCATGTCCAATTTTTGTCCATAGACTTAGAAATTGGGCAAATTTCTATTTAAGATCTCCTCATTAATATTCCAAAGTAATTTCATACTAAAAACTTCTAGAATTCAAGTTTTGCAAATTATTCGATATAGTCCCTAATTTCAATTTAAGCACTTTATGCATAAAATTTCTTCACAAAATTTTCACACAATCATGCAATCATATCATAGACCTCAAAATAATCATAAAATAATTATATATCTCAAATTTGTGGTGATGAAACCACTATTCTGATTAGGCCCTAATTTGGGATATTACAATTTGTATATCTTTTGCATGGGGACATGGGATATATTTATGGAGGAAGCGTCCTGGTGGCTATGCCACAATTATCTGATCTGGTGGCTCTGCCACAATTATCTGTTCTGGTGGCTCTGCCACGATATCATATCATGTCTGTGACTCTGTCACATTATTCACATTCAGCGACCATGCTTTGCAAATTACGTGGCGTGTAGCGGATGGGTGGGTCGAGTAGTCTCCCCACATGGTGTAAGGTTGCTATGGCGGTGCATATGGTTGGATATGGGTTGGGTTTCTACATATATATGAAATATCTGTTCTGTTTCTGTTATGGGCCTATGGGCTTCATTTTGAACTCTGTTTTGGGCTAAGGCCCAACTTAATCTGTTTCTGTGGGTTGAGCTGATATAAATTATGGTTGGGTTATTTTACACACTGAGTTTCCCAAACTCACCCCTCATTTTCATCCACGCAGGTAATCCCCAACCATAGTGGGCTTGGAGCTATGAGGGATTCGGAGTGGCCACACGTTTCTGTAAATTCGGTTTTCTTCTGGTGATTCAGACATCTTTTCATTTACTTTAACGATTTGGGTTTTAAGTTGTAATAAGGCTGCTTTAATTATTTTTATTTGTCTTATTATGTTTTGATTAGAGTAGATATGATATTATTTTAAATCGTTAAATTTGAATATCTTTAGGGCGCGATTTTAAAAATAGTTACTTGATTTCAAAATATCACGATAACAAAGCAAAGCTTCCGCAACGAAAACGTTTTCCAAAATTAATAACCTTTTAAGTGGGCTTAAACGAATTGGTTTTCAAAGAACACTCACTAAGTTAAGGTGTGGCAATGTTGGTGTGCATGTCTAGGATTGGATCTGAAGGGAGCTTGGTACTTAAACATTCTAATGGACTCACCTCCTCTTTTCTGGCATCCTACCTCGTGCATAGCTTCCATTCACTTTAACCTATAATAAAGTTATCTTTAAACACTAAGAAAGTTTTTCTGGATTAAAAATATAAAAATATTTTTAACACTTCGATGTGGCACGTTGGATCTGGTCATAACATCTAGGCTGAGTTTGGGGTGTTACATTTAGTGGTATCAGAGCCCGGTTGCAACAACTCGACTGTGGAATGGGTTTACAAAAATAAAGATTTTCGAAAACAAAAATTTTACAAAGATTGCAAAACTCAGTATCTAAAATTTAGATTCTAGGAAGGTGGCACCCGAATCTCCGGCCCAAGTCTGTATGTATTATTCTGAACTTTTCTGAATATTTCTCTGAATTATCTGTCTGTACTGAAACCCTATTAGGATAATATAGTAGGATGAAATTGAAACTATAAGAAATCTTGGTAATAGACGGAGATTGTAGCTAGACTTCAATGTTGCGGAAAACAAACTCTGAATTACTGTCTATTCATAGAACATCTATAATAAACATTGGAATATTTAATTGATGCATAAAAATTTACAAACAGATAATACGATATGAGTACGAGGGCGGCTCGTAGAAGAGGTCGTAGACATGGCCGAGGTAGTGCTCGAGCGGGATCTTCGTCTTCAGGGCATATGCTGGTGGTAGATGCATCGGTACCACCGGCAACAGAAGTGGAGTCTCATAATTGTGGTGCCGGGGATGACACTCGGCCTCAGGTAATGCTTCGTGTTTTGGAAAGGGTTACCGGGGCAAGTCGGGCAACGGGATTTGAGGATCTATTTCTGAGTGACTCCGGGCTAACGGAGCGGAAATCTTTAGGGGTGTATCTGGTGTAGCCCCGAATGTGGCAGAATATTGGTTGGAGGCCACGGAACGGATTATGGATGACTTAGACTGCTCCGTAGAGCAGAAGCTAAAGGGAGATATATCGTTGCTTCGAGACAAGGCTTATCAGTGGTGGCTCACTGTGAGAGATGGAACCCCAGCTGATAGGGTAACTTGGGAGCTGTTTAAGACAGTCTTCAAAGGGAAATATGTTGGGGCGAGTTATGTGGACGCCCGCAAGAAGGAATTCTTGAATCTGGTGCAAGGGGCTAAAACAGTTGCGGAGTACGAGGCAGAGTTTCTGAGGCTGAGTTGGTATGCTGTGGGGATAGTCGCTACAGAGTATGAGCATAGTGTGCGCTTCGAGGATGGTCTTAGAGATGAACTTAAGGTGCTGATTGCTCCGCAGAGGGAGCGTGACTTCGCAGTTTTAGTGGAGAAAGCTAAGATAGTTGAGGAAGTGAAACGTGCAGAGAGGCAGAATTGTGAGAAGCATCGGAACCATTTCCAGAAGGATTCAAGACCTTCGGGTGGTGCAAATAGGAATGTCAAGAGTGCAAGAGTGGAGGAGCCAGTTCGAGCAGTTTCGATGAACGTTTTAAACCACCAATTTGTGGGGACTGTGGCAAGGTACATCTAGGCGAGTGTAGGAAACGTTCCGGTGCTTGTTTCTGATGTGGATCTATGGAGCATAGAGTCAAAGACTGTCCTCAGAAGACAGATCGGGTTCAAGTTGCTGAACAGAGGGTTGCTCAACCAGTGAGGGTGGACCATAACCATCGAGAGGACGTGGACAAGGTAGGGGCAAAAATGGAAATGGTCAAGGACTAGGAGCACCTGGCAGGGGTGCCAGAAATGATGAGGCTTGACAGCCCGTGTTAGTGTATGCAGCTCGTCGTCAAAAGGAGGGCGATACACCCGACGTCATAACTGGTACGTTCTTGGTTTCTAGCATGCCGTATACTGCTTTGGTGGATATTGGATCTACTCATTCGTATGTTGTATGTACCATATCTGGGTCGTTGGGTGTACACTCTAAGGAGATTGTGAGTGGAGTATCTGTATAAGTCCTTTCGGTCACTCGGTTAGGGTAGACAAACTGTTTAGGGATGTGCCCTTAGAAACTCAAGGTAGGATTTTCTCTAGAGACTTGATAGAGTTACCATTCGGAGAATTTGACATCATTCTGGGAATGGACTAGCTTTTTAAGCATAAGGCAACTTTGGATTGTGTTGCTAGGCGAATAGTGTTAAGGACCACGGAGGATGAGGAGGTTATGGTGATAGGTGAGCGAAGGGATTATTTGTCCAATGTGGTGTCGGCATTGAGAGCCGAAAAGTGGATCCGTAAGGGTAGTGAGACCTATTTGGCATTTGTAAGTCAGTCAGAAGCTAAGGGACTAATAGTGGATAAGGTTAAGACCGTTACGGAGTTCCAAGATGTCTTTCCAGAGGAGCTTCCGGGATTGCCTCCGAATTGAGAAGTCGAGTTTGGAATTGACTTGCTGCCTGGAATGGCACCAGTGTCTATCGCATCGTATAGGATGGCACCGAAGGAGTTAGTGGAGTTAAAAGCACAAATTCAAGAGATGTTGGATAGGGGCTTTATTAGCCCAAGTGTGTCTCCATGGGGAGCACCAGTGCTATTCGTGAAAAAGAAGGATGGGACGATGCGGATTTGTATTGATTATCGCCAATTGAACAAACTGACGATTAAGAATAAGTACCCTCTGCCAAGAATTGATGATCTGTTTAACAAACTTAGAGGAGCTTCTGTATTTTCCAAGATTGATCTTCGATCTGGATATCATTAGTTAAGGGTCAAAGAGGTAGAAATTCATAAGACAACATTTAGGACTCGGTATGGTCATTACGAGTTCTTGGTTATGCCATTTGGACTGACGAATGCTCCTGCAGTGTTTATGGATCTGATGAATCGTGTATTCCAACCATTCTTGGATCGATTCGTAGCCGTCTTTATTGATGATATTCTGATATACTCTGAAACTGAGGAGAAGCATGATGAGCATCTTCGCATTGTGCTACAAGTGTTGAGGGAGAAGGAACTCTATGCGAAATTCAGCAAGTGTGAATTCTGGTTGAGAGAGGTAACCTTCTTAGGGCATGTTGTCTCTGCTGATGGGATCAAGGTGGACCCTCGAAAGATTGAAGTAATTTTGGAATGGAAGCAACCTAGGTCAGTGTCAGAAATTCAGAGTTTCCTAGGGTTGGCAGGATACTACAGAAGGTTTGTAGAAGGTTTTTCTGTGATGGCAGTAGCTTTTACAAAACTCATAAGGAAAGGAGTACCGTTTGTTTGGATAGAGAAGCAGCAGGAAGCTTTTGAGAAGTTGAAGAAATTTTTGATTGAAGCACTTGAATTAATTCAGCCGGAGTCTGGGAAGGATTTTACTGTGTACAGTAATGCATCACATGTGGGTTTGGGCTGCGTGTTGATACAAGAGGGTAAGGTGGTTGCTTATGCATCACGACAGCTTAAGCCTCACGAAAGAAACTATCCTACTCACGATTTGGAGTAGGCAGCAGTAATCTTTGCACTTAAGATTTAGAGACACTACCTGTACGGAGAAAGGTGTGTTATATACACACACCATAAGAGTCTCAAGTATTTGTTGACTCAGAAGGAACTGAATCTTAGGAAAAGGAGATGGATAGAGTTGCTTAAGGATTATGATTGTTCGATTGAGTACCACCCAGGTAAGGCTAATGTGGTAACCGATGCTCTAAGTCGAAGAGCTGTATCTGATCTGAGAGTAATGTTTGCTCGTCTAAGTCTGTATGATGATGGTAGTCTGTTGGTTGAGTTGCAAGTAAGACCAACCTGGGTAGATCAGATTAAGGAAAAGCAGTTGAGAGATGAGTCTTTGGTTGCTCGTTTCCAACAAGTTAAGAAAGGCGAAACTTCTGAGTTTGGGTTGAATAGCGAAGGAGTTCTGTGTTTTCGAGGGAGAATTTGTGTTCCGAAGGACTCTGACTTGAGGAAGTCAACATTGAAGGAAGCTCATGAGGGACGTTGTGCTATGCATCCTAGAGGGAATAAGTTGTATCACGACTTGCGAGAATTGTATTGGTGGCCTAGGCTTAAACGAGAAGTAACAGAGTTTGTGGGGAAATGTTTGGCATGCCAGCAAGTGAAAGCTGAGCATCAACTACCTTTTGGACTTTTGCAGCCAGTAAAGATACCACTTTGGAAGTGGGAGAGGGTAACCATGGACTTTGTGAGTGGGTTACCCTTGACACCAACAAAGAAAGATGCGGTTTGGGTGATTGTGGATAGATTGACCAAATTAGCTCATTTCATACCTGTCCGTACTGATTATTCACTTCAAAAGTTAGCCAAGTTGTACATGGCAGAGATTGTGCGACTTTATGGTGTCCTAGTTTCAATTATTTCTGACCAGGATCCCAGATTTACATCTCGGTTTTGGCAAAAGTTACATGAAGCGTTGGGGATGCGATTGAACTTTAGTATAGCTTTCCATCCCTAGACTGATGGTCAGTCAAAAAGGGTTATTCAGATTCTGGAGGACATGTTGAGGGGATGCGTTATTGACTTCTGAGGTAGTTGGGAGGATTACTTGCCATTGGCAGAGTTTGCGTACAACAACAGCTATCAGGCAAGTATTCGAATGGCACCGTATGAAGCGCTGTATGGACGAAGGTGTTGAACACCTAGTTATTGGACCGAACTGGGAGAGCGATAGGCTCTTGGACCTGAGTTGGTAGCTGATACTGAAGACAAGGTTAAAGTAATCAGAGATCGGTTAAAAGAAGCATCTGATAGGCAAAAGTCGTATGTGGATTTGAAGCGTAAGGAGATTGAGTACTCAGTAGGTGATATGGTATTCTTGAAGGTTTCTCCTTGGAAGAAGATGCTAAGGTTTGGTAAGAAGGGCAAGTTGAGTCCACGGTTCATTGGGCCTTACCGGGTTTTGAAGCGAGTAGCCTGATTTGACTTTCGAAGAAGAGCCTGTGCAGATATTGGACCGAGATGTCAAGGTGTTAAGAAGGAAATCTATTCCTTTAGTAAAAGTTCTTTGGTGTAATCATGGTAGAGAGGAAGCTACATGGGAGCCACAAGAGGCGATGCAGCAGCAATACCCTCATCTGTTTGGATCAGGTAAATTTCGAGGATGAAATTTCTTTTAGGAGGGTAGAGTTGTAATGCCCCAATTTTTGGGATTTTCGGGATTTTTGTGATTTTTGGCGAATTTTAGGATTCCTATGTTTTGACTACTTGATGTAGGTCTGAGTATGTTAGTGGGCCTATAGAAGGCCCAAGTCTAAGTTAAAAATCGGTAGATTTAACTAATTTTAATTCAAATGGGAAAATGGGTTCTAGTAATTTGGGCTTTTAAAATTTAATGGGTAAAATAAGCTACAAGAAGGCATGTGGCAAAGTGGCATGCGACGCCACTAGGGGACTAAAAAAGTGGCGTGTGGATGATTAGAGGGAGCTAGGGTTCAAGTCACAAGGTAAGCAAGTTATAGTATTATTTTTATGTACAGAAAAGAGATGTAATAGAACTCATGTGGAACTCTGTTAGGAAGAGTTTAAGCTGCTCAGGAGATTGAGTAAGGAGGGGATAAGGGAGAAGATTTAGGAGCTGATTAGGGAGTGCAGAATTGGCCGAATGGTGGACTCTTAAGGAGCAAGATTAGGCCGGCCAAGGGTTTCTAGTATAGGGGAAATTCGGCTAGTAAGGGGGGAAATTTCGGCTTTTGTTCTGACAATTCTTTTTTTCTTTTTCTTTCTCCTCTCTTCTTCTAGTCTCTTTTGTTCTTCTACTTCTTTTTTTCTTTTCTCCCTAGTCGAACCTTCCTACCATTCTACCTGTCCATTCCATCCATTTCTAAGCCTTTATAGTCGATTTCCATAAAAGCCGAAATCCCGAAAACCTATTGCTTGTGTCAATTTCTCCTAGCCAACTTCTCCTATTTTTCTTTCATCTTTCCTGGCTAATTTTCACATCCTCTAAATCCCAACCTCTGTTGACATCAGCATGGCAAAAACCCCCATATCGAACCATCTTTTCTTCACTGTTTCAAAAAGCCGAAAACACCATAGTCATAGGGGCATATCCGAATCTTTAGACCATTAAAGATTCGATTTCTGTTAATATTTGAGGGATTGATCTGTGTCAGTTTTGAATAGGAACTAAGGTGGAATCGTTGATTGAAAGAACCGGTGGTAAGTACTCAAATCTATTTTTATTACAGGATTTAGAAAAGCCGAAATCCCTAAAGGCTTAGGGAGGCTGTCGATTGGGCCTTATGGCTCTAAGAGTTGTGACAATTGTTTTGTTACGATGTTAGTGTGATCTAGAAGCTGCTGATCGAAGGCTTGGACAAGCGGAACGACTGGATCTAGATCTAGTCGCTAGTTTCGGCAAAGATAAGATCAGGATCTCTAGTGCCTAAAGTGTTAATGGTTGACTTATGGTAAGGAGATTTGTATATAAGTTGTTATGGATCCATCATTAACGTATTAGTAATTGACTGTAGGCAACTCGTGTGTGGAACTTGTCAGCGTTTCTTTGCAAACAGGTGTGTAACTGACACCCTCTCATAGACTAGATTGGCAAAAGCCGAAATGCCGAAAAGCTGGTATTTTGTAAACTTACGAGTGTGCGAATGCTCATGAGATAGACCGATTAACATATTCGGTGATCTAAAGTGATAAGACTGCAGAGTGCGCGATTTCGTGCACTTCGATATATTTGGGCTTAATAGGATAAAATCGGGAAAATGGGCCAATGGGCCCGATTCAGTAAGAACACTCGGTAAGTGTTTCTGTTGGTACGTAAATGGCTGAAATATGCATGAAAACCCTAAAATAGTTAAATTACTAGAATACCCCTAAGTATGGAAATTACCATTATACCCCTAGGTGCAAAATGACCATTATACCCCTAGGGTTAATTTTGACTGAAAAGCATGATATCTGATTCTGTATGATGTATACCATGATTTGTATATCTATTGCATGGGGACATGGGATATATTTATGGAGGAAGCGTCCTGATGGCTATGCCACAATTATCTGATCTGGTGGCTCTGCCGTAATTATCTGTTCTGGTGGCTTTGCCACGATTTACTGTATCTGATAACTCTGTCACATTATCTATTTTTGGCAGCCATGCTGCAAATTCTGTGGCATGTAGCAGATGGGTGGGTCGAGTAGTCTCCCCACATGGTGTAAGGTTGGTATGGGGGTGCATATGGTTGGATATGGGTTGGTTTTTTACATATATATGAAATATCTGTTCTGTTTCTGTTATGGGCCTATGGGCTTCATTCTGAACTCTGTTTTGGGCTAAGGCCCAACTTAATCTGTTTCTGTGGGTTAAGCTAATATAGACTATGGTTGGGTTATTTTACACACTGAGTTTCCCAAACTCACCCCTCATTTTCATCCACGCTGGTAATCCCCAACCATAGTGGGCTTGGAGCTATGAGGGATTCGGAGTGGCCACACGTTTCTGCAAATTCGGTTTTCTTCTGGTGATTCGGACATCTTTTCATTTACTTTAACGATTTGGGTTTTAAGTTGTAATAAGGCCGCCTTAATTATTTTTAATTGTCTTATTTTGTTTTGATTAGAGTAGATATGATATTATTTTAAATCGTTAAATTTGAATAGCTTTAGGGCGCGATTTTAAAAATAGTTACTTGATTTCAAAATATCACGATAACAAAGCAAATCTTCCGTAACGAAAACGTTTTCCAAAATTAATAACCTTTTAAGTGGGCTTAAACGAATTGGTTTTCAAAGAACACTCACTAAGTTAAGGTGTGGCAATGGTGGTGTGCATGTCTAGGATTGGATCCGAAGGGAGCTTGGTACTTAAGCAGTCTAATGGACCCACCTCCTCTTTTTTGGCATCTTACCTAGTGCATAGCTTCCATTCACTTTAACCTATAATAAAGTTATATTTAAACACTAAGAAAGTTTTTCTGGATTAAAAATATAAAAATATTTTTAACGCTTCGGTGTGGCACGTCGAATCCGGTCATAACATCTAGGCCAGGTTTGGGGTGTTACACTCGTCTCAACGCTGATGCCATGTCCCAAACATGGTCTTACATTGGCTCTCATAATGTGGCTGGTGTATGTCCCAGACATCTCTTACACTAGCTCACACAAATGACCCAATGACACGGCATGAATATCCGATTTATTTCCTAGGGTTCCAAAGGATTTCTACTACCACAATTATCATTATACATTCTCAACTCACAATCGAAAAATTCATGCTATATCAGTTCAATTACAATTTAAACACTTATAGTAGCAATGTATTTTTATTATTTACATACAACTTACCTCGGATTACAAAATGTACATGACTAGTCGGTTTAGTCAATTTGCTTGGCCTTCCCCCGGTCTAGGTTCGAATTTGGTAAGTCTTGATTTGTAAGAGGAATAAGTGTCAGAAATTTTTGAAGCTTAGAACCCTTAAAAATGGCTGAAAAACCGGTAGAATGAGAAGAAAATGAAAGAAAAAGATGATAGCTAGGCTTAGGTAACATTATATTACACCTTATGTCATCAAATTTCACCTAATGTTGACTTTTCAACATTTCCATCTACCATGGCCGCCATCACCTAATTAATGGCCCAATTTCACTTTAAAAAACCCCTCAATTTATGATACATGGCAATTTGGAACCCTTAGCTACCAATTTATGACTTTGGCACTTTATGCGATTTAGTCCTTTTTCGCAATTGGGCTCACAAACGTCAAAATTAACTTACCAAAATTTTCACGCACTAATATAATCATGCTATGACTCCAAAATAATAATAAAATAATTTCTCTGACTTTGGATTTGTGTTCCTGAGACCACTATTCTGACTAGGCCCTAAATCGGGCTGTTACATTTCTCCCCCTTAGGGATTTTCGTCCTAAAAAATCTTACCAGTGAATAAGTTTGGGTAATGATCTCTCATAGTCTCCTCGCGTTCCCATGTGGCTTCCTCTACCCCATGTCTATGCCACAAAACTTTTACAAGTGCTATACTCTTATTTCTCAATTGTTTGACTTTCCGGGCCAAAATCTTGACTAGCTCTTCGCCATAAGTCATATCCGAATGAATCTCGACTTCCATTGGCGCAATCACATGCGAAGGGTCTGATCTATACCGACGTAACATGGACACATGAAACGCATCGTGAATCTTTTCTAACTCTAGTGGCAAACCCAAACGGTAGGCAATAGGTCCTACTCTCTCAGTAACCTCATAAGGTCCTATGAAACGAGGACTCAACTTGCCTCTTTTACCGAACCTGAGAACTTTCCTCCACGGGGAAAATTTAAAAAATACCTTATCATCGACTAGAAACTCAATTTCCTTTCATTTCAAATCCCCATAGGATTTCTGTCTATTTGAGGTGGCCTTCAAGTAGTTACAAATCACTTTAACTTTCTCCTCAGTCTTTTTGACTAAGTCGACCCCGTGAATTTGATTCTCTTTCAACTTAGTCCAGTATAAGGGTGTTCGCCAGTACAAAGCCTCATAAGGCGCCATTTTCAGGGTCGTCTGATAATTGTTGTTGTAGGCAAATTCAACCGATGGCAAGTATCTTTCCCAACTTCCTTAAAACTCGAGAACACAACACCTCAACATGTCCTCTAAGATCTGAATTACTCTTTCTGACTGTCCGTCGGTTTGCAGATGAAATGCCATGTTAAAGCTCAACTTGGTTCCCAAAGCCTCTTGTAACTTCTTCCAGAACCTCAAGGTAAACCTCGGGTCTCTATCCGAAACAATCGACAACGACACTCTATGAAGCCTCACAATCTCGAAAATATATAAGTCGGCTAATTTCTCGAGAGAGCTGTCGGTACGTACTGGTAAGAAATGTGTCGACTTAGTGAGCTTATCCATAACAACCCATACTACATCTTCTTTTTCGGGATTACCGGCATATCCGTCACAAAATCCATAGTGATTCGATCCCACTTCCACTCGAGGACCGTGATAAGCTGAAGTAGACCTGAAGGTACCTGGTGTTCAGCCTTCACTTGCTGACACACTAAACACTTAGACACATGCTCTGAAATATCTCTCTTCATACCCGACCACTAATACATTTTCTTAAGGTCGTTGTACATTTTCACACTACTCGGGTGGACGGACAAACATCCACTATGTGCCTCTCTTAGAATCTTCTGAACAAGCTCATCGTTCTTGGGTACACAAACTCTATCTTTGAACTATAAGCACCTATTGGTACCAATACGAAACTCGAATTCACTTTCCTTTTCACACTAAGCCATCTTCGCTTGCAACTTCCTATCCCCTTTCTGAGCTTCACGGATCTCTTACAAAAATGTCGGTCTAGCTCTCAACTCTGCTAAGACCGAACCATTGCTAGACACAGTCAATTGGGTGTTCGCATTTCCTTGATGGTAATCTATTATCAGCTCGTAATCCTTTAACAGCTCTAACCATCGACATTGCTGCAAATTCAACTACTTTTGAGTCATCAAGTACTTTAATCTCTTATGGTCGATAAATACCCGACATTTCTCTCTATATAAATGGTGTCTCCAAATCTTTAGCGCGAACACAATGGCGGCCAACTCCAAATCATGCGTCGGATAGTTTTTCTCATGTGGCTTTAGTTTCCTAGAAGCGTAAGCTATGACCTTACCTTCTTGCATAAGCACGCACCCTAAACAATTTAAGGAGGTGTCGCTATATATCACGAACTCCTTACCCAACTTAGGTTGCACTAACACTGGGGCTTCGGTTAACAATGCCTTTAATTTCTTGAAACTCTGCTGGCACTTCTGTGTCCATTCAAACTTGATATCTTTTTGCAGCAGTCTTATCATCGGGGTAGCTATCACAGAGAATCCGTTTACAAACAGTCTATAATATCCAGCCAAACCCAAAAAGCTTCGGACTTCTGTCACATTCCTCGGCAGTTTCCACTCAACAATAGCCGAGATCTTGTTTGGGTCAACTCAGATCCCGTCACCTGACACAATGTGTCCTAGAAATCTGACCTCCTTAAGCTAAAATTCACTCTTACTGAACTTGGCGTATAACTGTTTGTCTCTGAAGGTTTGCAACACAACTCTCAAATGCTCCGCGTGCTTGCCCTTTTATCCCGAATAGATCAATATATCATCGATAAAGATGACGACAAACTTATCCAAATATGGCCTAAAGATGCAGTTCAACAAATCCATAAACACCACCGGGGCATTTGTCAAACCAAAAGGCATGATAAGAAACTCATAATGCCCGTATCTTGTCTGAAACACAGTCTTCGGCACATCTTGGTCTCTAACCCTTAGCTGATAGCAACCAGACCTCAGGTCGATCTTAGAAAACACGATGGCTCCATTCAACTGATCGAACAAATCATCGATCCTTGGCAAAGGGTATTTGTTCTTCATTGTTACCTTGTTGAGTTGCCTATAGTCGATGCATAACCTCAGCGACCCATCTTTCTTCTTCACAAAGAGTACCAGAGTAGCCCACGGTGAAAAACTCGATCTCGTAAAGCCCTTATCTGTTAGCTCTTGCAACTGAGCTTTCAACTCTTTTAACTCTGTTGGAGCCATCCTATACAGAGCAATCAAGATGGGCGTTATACCGTGGACCAACTCAATTCCAAACTCGATTTCCCTCACTAGAGGTAATCAGGGTAATTTTTCCAGAAACATATCTGTAAACTCACAAACTACTGGTACTGATTCAATCTTCAACTCAGACACTTGAATGTTTAGCACAAAAACTAAATAAGCCTCATATCCTTTTTTTAAATATTTCTCGACAGTCAAAGACGATATTACCATGGGCAAATTATCTAGTTCACTTGGTCCAACTCGAAGAGCATTCCCATCTTCACATTTCAACTCAATTATCTTTGTTCCTACAGTCCACTACAACACTATGAGTAGTCAACCAATCCATTCCAAGGATTACCTCAAATTCATTAAACGGCAATAACATCAAGTTAGCCGAAAAATAATGACCTCTAATTGTCAAAGGACAATTCTTACACACTCAGTCCACTAGCACATGTCTGCCTAAAGGATTGGACACTTTTATTACAAACTCAGTGGACTCTAATAACGTACGCATACAAGGTATTAAATCCATACAAATATAAGAGTGGGTAGATCCCGGGTCAATTAATGCAACAACAGTTATATCATAGATAGAAAAGGTACCCGTGATCACATCGGGAGACTCTACCTCTTCCAGAGCATGTATAGCATAGGTTCTTGATGGCGCCCTGCCTTCAGACCTCACTGCGGTGTCTCTTAGCATGCCTCTACTGCTAGCCCAACTTTTGGGGATCTTTTATGGTCTATCCTTTAACGAAGCACTACTTGCTTTCACTTCTTGCTTCCTTTCTCTCTCTTCCATCTCAGGATAATCACAAATAAAGTGGTCAAGTGACCCACACTTGAAGTAGCCCCTCTTGTTTCCTTGGTACTCGCCTAAGTGACGTCTTCCACATTGCGGACACTCCAGCCTATTTGGCCGAGCACTACTGACACTAGCGACCGAAGTGGTTTGGGCTTTAGATGTCATATTCTACTGATTATTGCTTCTATTCGAATACCCCACTGAAGCATTTGATCAAGTAGAGAATTCCTTTGATCTCTTTGATGAGGACTGTTGTGCTTTCCCCATCTTTCTCTTCTTTAAATTCTGCGACTCAATAGTCGCTTTCCTCTTCTCTTTTACCAGCTCTTCTGCCTTGCACGCTCTCTCAACAAGCACCACAAATTCTCTTAATTCAAGAATGCCCACAAACACTTGGATATCTTAATTAAGGTCATCCTTAAACCTCTTACACATGGTAGCTTCAGTGGATACGCATTTTCGCGCATACTTGCTGAGTTTCACAAGCTCACGTTCATGCTCCGTCACAGTCTTATTACCTTGCTTCAACTCTAAAATTTCTTCCTTCTCTGGTCCATGAACCTTTGGCTAATGTACTTCTTTTGGAACTCTTCTTGGAAAAATTCCCAATTTACACTTTCTCTCAGTACCACGGATACAAGAGCATTCCACCACTGATACGTTGAATCCTGTAGGAGTGACGTTGCACACTTCACCCATTTTTCAGGTGTGCATGACAATTCATCGAATACCCTTATGGTATTTTCTAGCCAAAACTCTGCCCTCTTCGGGTCATCATTTAAGTTAGCCCGAAATTCCTCGGCCCTTTGTTTCTAGATCTTGTCTACCGGAGGCTTCTCTCTTCTAAACATGTCCCCAACTTGTGAAACTACTGGGGTATACTGAGGAATTGGAGGAGGTGGGGGAGGTGGAGTGTTCGGATTTGCACGAACAAACTCCGTATACCAAGCATCCATCATTCGGAGATAGGCTTCACTAGCCTCTCTGCCTTGGCCCATAGTCACAGGCTCACTCTCAACTGGCGCGGTCCCTTCAACAGGAGCTGGCGCATTACTTTCCACGTCATCTGCCGTGGCTCTATCAGGATCCATTTTCTATATAAAAACAAAATTTATAATCCTCAGGATTCGTCACACTATTAATATACAACTATGGCATGTATAGCTAGACTTGTACTCTCCCTAAGTTAGTCCTAGAACTAACTAAACCATAGCTCTAATACCACTAGCTGTAACACCCCATACTCGCAACCCACGCCGAGGCGAAGTACGAGGCATTACCTAACTTGATCTCATGCATTCGAACAACCTCAAGTCACCGAGACTCGGTCCAAATTGAAACCTTTTTTAATTTTTACTATAAACTTCTTACTATGGGCCTACAAGCCCCAAATCGACCATTGGAAATTAATCGGGACCATTTCGGGTCCTTAAACCATCTATAAAAATTTTGCCTTTAAAACGGGGCACACGCCCGTGTGACCATCTGAACATGGTCGTGCTGATGGCCCGTGTGTCTCACATGGCCTAAGCACTTAGGGACACGCCCCTGTCCTTACCCATCTGGCCAATTTATTTACACAATTTCACATAATTCAAGTGCAGACTTCACACAGCCTAGACACACACCCGTGTCCCTGGCCCGTGTTACTCACACGACATTAACACGCCCGTGTCTTAGCCCGTGTGAGAAAACTTGAGTATTCTATTTCTGACATCAGCATTCCTAAAATGTCAAACGGCCATGGCACATGCTCGTGTACTAGGCCGTGCCCTCTACATGGCTGAGACACACGACCGTGTCTCTGCCCATATATCTATTACCATGCATACTAACTTGAAATTTTTACGTGCAGGGGACACACAGCCAAACCACAGGGGCTGACCGTGTGTCACACACGGCCTAGACACACGCCCGTGTGTCTACCTGTGTGGACAATATAAGGCTAATTACCAAGCCTCGTTGCCACCCTTGCATACCTATTTTCATACAAATACAAACCAATGCCAAAACAAGCATAATTTCTATAATCAAATCTGTCACAATAGACATTCATTCAACCATGAAAATGCATCTTTTATAAATTTAAAATGAATGTTAGCCATCATTCAAGGCTTAATGCAAAGTGTGGGATTTATCCCAAGCCAACACATTTGGCTAGTTCTCAAGGACACAAAATAATAAGGTCTAAGTCTAATAGATGCCATATTCAAAAATATAAATCCAACTATACTGAATGCTTTGGATGATAGTGTGATTGATATCTCTGACTTACGCTGATCCTTGAGCTAGTTAGGCAACATTGAAAGAAAATGGAAAGAAAGAGGGAGTAAGCATAAAAGCTTAGTAAGTTGCATATAAATAAACATACAACAACAATACATCGATAATCAAACATGCTCATAATACCAAGGTAGGCATAGATATAACTTACTCATTACCATCCACACACGTCACATATTATACAACGAGCTCATATCTCATACGTACCAATTAGGTACCTGTGCCACTCACAACATGGTTATACTTTCCTCATTATATTAAGAATATTACTTTCACTGTTGAACCATTCAGAACACTAGCGGATATTACATAAGCCTCACACATGGGTAATTGTGCCGATGCCATGTCCCAGACATGGTCTTAGACTGGCTATCATCTTCGAGGCCGATGCCATGTCCCAGACATGGTCTTACACTAGCTCTCTCATATCCGTGTCGATGCCATGTCCCAGACATGGTCTTACACTGACACATGTCGTAGTCGATGCATGTCCCAAACATGTCTTACACTGGCTTACTTCCCGAGGCCGATGCGTGTCCCAGACACGTCTTACACTAGCACTCGTCTCAATTCCGATCTCATTTCCTAGACATGGTCTTACATTGGCTCTCATAATGTGGTCGATGCATGTCCCAGACATGTCTTACACTAGCTCACACAAATGACCCAATGACACGGCATAAATATCCGGTTTATTTTCTAGGGTTCCATGAGATTTCTACTATCACAATTATCATTATGCATTCTCAACTCACAATCAACCAATTCATGCTATATCAATTCATTTACAATTTAAACACTTATAGTAGCAATATAGTTGTATTATTTACATACAACTTACCTCGGATTACAAAACGCACATGACTAGTCGGTTTAGTCGATTTGCATGGCCTTCCCCCGGTGTAGGTTTGAATTTGGTAAGTCTTGATTTGTAAGAGGAATAAGTGGCTAAAATTTTTGAAGCTTAAAACCCTTAACAATGGCTGAAAAATCGGTGGAATGAAAAGAAAATGAAAGTAAATGATGATAGCTAGGCTTAGGTAATATTATATTACACCTTATGTCATCAAATTTCACCTAATGTTGACTTTTCAACATTTCCATCTACCATGGCCGGCCATCACCTAATTAATGGATCAATGTCACTTTAAAAACCCCCAATTTATGATACATGGCAATTTGGCACCCTTAGCTATCAATTTAGGACTTTTGCACTTTATGCGATTTAGTCCTTTTTCGTAATTGGGCTCACAAACGTCAAAATTAACTTTCCAATTTTTTTATGCACTAATATAATCATGCTATGACTCCAAAATAATAATAAAATAATTTTTCTGACTTCTGATTTGTGGTCGCGAGACCACTATTCCGACTAGGCCCTAAATTGGGCTGTTACACAACAAGCACAACAAACTCTTTTATCTCTAATATCCCAACTAAAAATTTGATGTCTTCATTCAAGCCATCATCGAATATCTTACACATAATTGCTTCAGTCGAGACACATTCCTGTGCATACTGACTCAGTCTCACAAATTCTCGCTCGTATTTCATAACAGACATACGGCCTTGTTTAAGTTCAAGAAAGTCTTTGTGTTTCTGATCAATAAATCTTTGACTAATATATTTCTTCCGGAATTCAGCTTTAAAGAAATACCAGGTGACTCGCTCCCTCAAAACCACTGATATCAAAGTCTTCCACCAATGATACGTTGTATCTCTCGAAAGTGAAATAGCACATTTTATGCATTCATCCAGAGTCAATGATAATTCGTCGAATAATCATATCGTATTTTCTAACCAGAATTCAGGTCTCTCGGTATCATCATTAGTAGTAGAACGGAATTCTTCAGCCCCATATTTTCTAATTTTGTCAACTGGAGGCTTATTTAACTAAGTCAGATTAGTTTATGACATAATAGGGACTCGAGGAGGATTTACCGAGGGTGAAGGTTGTGGCACAGCCGGATTAGTACAGATATATTGGGTAAACCAATCATTAATCATTTGATAGAAGGTTTGTTTAGCCTCTCCATCATGGCTACTCGTAGTCTATCTAGGGTCGGATGGCGCTATCCCTTGCGTAGGAGTAGGCACATTGCTTTCTACATCGTCAGCTACGACTCGTTTGGTATCTATTTGCTATATAAAAACACATTTTCAACGTCAGGATTCATCACACTATCGCAGTTCATAAATATGGCATGTATAGCTAGACTCACATACGCTGTAGTAGTCCTAGAATCGACTAAACCATAGCTCTGATACCAATAAAATGTAATACCCCTAACCGGTATCCATCGCTGGACTAAGGTTAAAGGCATTACTAGACAAACAGAAACTTTTACACACAATTCATATACATCATCCACAATCATAATCAAACATTATCATAAAAACCCTTATATAGGTCATCGAGACCTTAAACATGCATTAGAAAGGGTTCGAGACTAAACTGACCTCATACAAAATTTTTCAAAACTTATACATTTTTTTTCAAAGTTGTACAGGTCACACGCCAGTGTGAACAGGTCGTATGCCTCACATGGCTTTAGACATGCCTGTGTGTCTAAGCCGTGCCAAAATAGGGCATACATACTGACTTATCCACACGGCCGAAGACATGCCCGTGTGCCTTGGCTGTGCTTAAGACTTACGTAAAATCTTGGGGTACCCTAAGGGACACACGGCTATGTAACATAACTGTGTGTCACACACGGCTGAGAACAACCCCATGTCTCTGCCCGTAAGGACAAAAATAGGCTATTTGCAAAGCCAATTTCCCACCCATTAAGGGTCATCCCTACAAGTAACAAATAGGCATCTAAAGCATCATATTTTCAACCATTTCATACACCAAAACATACACCATCCATGCCATTTCATAAACAACCAAATCCATACTTATAACCATACCAAAATCATACCAAATCATAAGCCAAAGACACACCAAAACATATATTTTATCATCTTAATTCATTCCATTCATTCTCATGCCAAAACTAACCAATTTCACAAATAAGCATATACCAAGAACTTACCAAATTGACCAATTCTCTTAGCCATTCATGATCATATCATATTGGCAACATTGCATCACATAATTCATACCAAAACTCATTCATATACACAACCAAAACCAAGCCATATCATATGGCTAGATGTACACATTACAAAACTTAATCACATACTTCTAGCCTATACATGCTATACTCCAATATTTAAACTTTCAAAATGTACCAAAAATAAAGTTCGATAGCGTGGTGATAATCCTCGACGATCCTCGAGCTCCCAGTAGCTTCGATATCTATAAAATAATACAAACACACACAAAGTAAGCTTTCAAAAGCTTAGTAAGCCATATACAAATGAACTTATCATTCAAAACATGAAAGCATCATCAAATTACATATACTCCATGGCCAAATACTATCTGAAACCACATAGTTTATATACATTTCATATAATCCCAATTAATTTACACATATAGCATTTTTCTCATATTTATAACACATTTCATCACTTGTACATATACTTACCTTTTATTCTCATACATAGTATACATTTCAAACGTACCTGAATCGAATACACATCTCATATAATCATTCATTTCTCGAAATGCCCGTTGAACCGTTCAGAATCATAAGGATACGCGGATAACCAGACAGGGTCTTACATGAAATCAAATACAATGCCAACGTCCCAGACGTGGTCTTACATGTAATCAAATATCGATGCCACTGTCCCAGGCAAGGTCTTACATGAAATCAAATACAATGCCAACGTCCCAGACGTGGTCTTACATGATAACACATATCAGAATCCTATATATGTATCCTAACTATTCTTAAGGCTCATACGGGCCTTTTCGAACGTCGAAACTTTATCGATACTTTCCCGAATATCTCATGCTCAACTCATATAACCATTCATCAATGTTCAATATCATATTAACAATTCAATTCAAAACACGTTTATTTTTATATCGACTTACCTCGTACGGATTTGAACTAACAAAGTTGACTATTCAACGACTTTTGACTTTCCCCGATCTAATTCTGTTTTCTTTAGTTCTTGACCTAAATCAACTCAAATTTAACTTATTCAAACTCACATTCATTCAAATCAATCCAAAAACACATATTTAGGGCATTTTACAAATTAGCCCTCACTTTTACATATTTTATTATTTTAGTCCTTAATTCACAAAATCACAAAATACACATATTTCCATGCACTCATGTTAAACCGAATTCTCATGGTACTCATATAAGTCCATATATTTCATTTATTTCACATTTTAGCCCCTCAAAATATCATTTTCACAATTTAGCCCAAATTACTCAATTTCATCAAAATTTTAAAGACAAAGCTTAATAATCTAACACATATCTTCCATTTACTATCATCAAACTTCATAAAACTTATAGTTTCATGAATGGCATAACTCAAAATCATCAACAAAATCAGAAATTGAGACATGGGCTTTATAGTATAGAAAGCAACGATTAAGAAAACCTAGAAATTATCAAAAACTGACCAAAACACATACCATACAATCACAAGTACCGAAACCCTAAGAGCTTTTATTCTTTCTTTTGTTCTTCAATTTTCGGCAAAATGAGCATATAATGAACTATTTTTAAGTTTTGTTTAATTTAATTAATATTAAACATCAATTACCAATTTACCCTTGCATTATAAACATTTAAAACATTAATATCAAGGCCATTAATGTCCAATCATATGTTCAATGATCAAATAACAACATAAGGACCTATCTTTTAATAAGACAAATTAATTAAGCACTTTAACAAATAGCAGGCAACTTTTACATTTTACGCAATTAGGTTCTTTTATCAAATTGAGCACACAAACGATTAAATTTTCATATGAAATTTTCACATATACTAATTCACATATAATAGGCACTGAAAATAATATTAAAATAATTTTTTCTAACTCAGATTTGTAGTCTTGAAACCACTATTTTGACTGGGGTCTAAACTGGGCTGTTACAATATGAGCCACCTCTCATGGCCATATATAAAATAAATCACAACACCATCATGAGCCAACACACTTGGCTAATCAATATGACATATAACAAAAAGGCCAAGTCCCTATACATGCCATACTCAAAATGATAAGTCTATCTATACCCAATTATCCAATTGATATTGTAATTGAGTCTCCGACGTTTCACGATCTCCGAGCTAGCTTGGCGACACGATAAGAAAAGAGAAGGAAAGAAAGGTAAGCTTTAAAGCTTAGTAAGTTCACATGCAAATAAAATGCAACTTAAACAAGCATTAGTCATACATTTGTCATAATGAACATAATCTTGAATATTATCAAATCTCTTTAATTCATTCTTCATCTACATATATATATACGTATTCTTACTACAAGTTCATCATGTCTCATGTTTTCCTCATGAGTTCGATGTACATACTTGTGCCACTTGCACATAATGATTTACTTTACTGTCTTGATGCCATCATTAAAATTACTCATTGAGCTTCTCTTGAACTAACCGTTGAACACTTGGAATACTATCAGATACATTGGAATCTTGCACCTAAGTGCCCCATATGTAGCCAATGCTACTTCATATCTCATATCACATGTTGCTCACTTTCAAGCTACTCACGAGTCTGCTCACACAGGCTGTCAGGTATCCACAACACATGCCAAACTAAATGATAGAAACGAGCCTAATCTTCGTAAACTTTGTTTTTCCCTCGATCAAGACCCGAATCACGTTTTTCTTGATCTATAATGCCAACTAAACTTGTTTAATACATACTTTATTCATACTGACCCAAAAAATCATACTTTGGTAAAATTATCGTTTTACCCCTAACTTTTCACTTATTCACAAATTAGTCCCTATCCTCGTAAAATGAAATGCATGTGTTTTCTTGGTTACCCAAGCCTAGCTGATTCATATTCTAACTCATATCAGCCCAAATTTCTCATTAAATCACATTTCTACTACCCATTTCTTCACCTTTTTCAAATAAGTCCTTAGGTGTTTTCACTAAAAAATCACTTGATAAATGATGTTGAACACACATCAAACTTCATATTCTTCCATTAATCAAAAAAATGCAAACATGTAACACATGGGTTAGTTTTTGAACATGAACCCTAGCTTAAAATAATGGTAGAAATAGATAGATCGGTTGATGACAACTTCAAAAATGTAAAGAACATTAAAAACGAGGCTTGGGAGCACTTACAATTGAGCTTGAAAGATGAGCAAAACCCTAGCTATGGATCCTCGAAAATTTCGGCTAAGGTGGGAGAAGATAGACAAGATTTTTTCTTGATTTTTCCCTTTTTATTCTTTTATTTACTAAATGACCAAAATGCCCTTAAGGCCTTTCTTTCAAAATGTTCCTATTCATGCCCATTTTTGTCCAAAATTTTAGAAATTGGTCAAATTGCTATTTAAGGACCTCTAACTAATGATCCAATGCAATTTCATGCTCAAAGCTTCTAGAACATGTATTTTGCAACTTATTCAATTTAGTCTCTAACTTCAAATTGGACACATTAGGCTTAAAATTTCTTCATGAAAATTTCATACAAAAAGATGCAATCATATCATGAACCATCCAATAATCATAAAATAATTATTTTTACTTTTAATTTGAGGTCTCAAAACCACTATTCTGACTAGACCCTAAATCGGGATGCTACAACTCTCCCCCTTTTGGGATTTTCGTCCCCTAAAATCTTACCTATAAAAAGGTTTGGGTATTGGTTTCTCATGGCCTCCTTAGTGTCCCATGTATCCTCTTCAACCCCATGTCTTTGCCATAATACTTTCACAAGGGAAATGCTTTTGTTTCTCAACTGTTTAACTTCTCGAGCCAAAATCTTAACTGGTTCCTCACTGTAAGTCATATCCGGTCGAATCTCAACTTCTATCAGTGAAATCACATGTGAAGAATCAGATCGGTATCAGCGCAACATAGACACATGGAACACATCATGAATCTTTTCCAATTCAGATGGTAAGGCTAACCGATAGGCAACTGACCCTATTCTTTTGGTAATCTCATACGACCCTATAAAACGAGGACTCAACTTGCCTTTCTGCCTAATCTCAACACTTTTTCTCCAAGGAAATACTTTCAAAAATACCTTGTCACCGACTTGAAACTCAATCTTTTTCCTTTTTAAATCCGCATAGGAATTTTGTCTATCCGAAGCAGCTTTTAAACAATCGCGAATTATCTTCACTTTCTCTTTGGTTTCTTTTACTAATTCAATCCCGTGAATCTAATTTTCCTTAAGCTTGGCCCAATACAAAGGTGTTCGGCACTTACGGCTGTACAATGCTTCAAAAGGTGCCATTTTTACACTCGTCTGATAACTGTTGTTGTAGGCGAACTCTACCAAAGGTAAGTACTTTTCCCAACTTCCTTGAAATTCCAATACACAACATCGGAGCATGTTTTCACGTACTTGAATTATTCTCTTCGATTGACCGTCGATTTGCTGATGGAAAGTGGTACTAAAGTTTAACTTCATACACAAGGCTTCCTGTAACTTTTTCTAAAATTATGAAGTAAACCTTGGGTTTCTATCTGAAATAATCGACAAAGGTACTCTGTGCAATCTTACAATTTTAGAAACGTACACCTCAGATAGTCTATCAAGTGAGTAATCAGTACGTACCGGAATAAAGTGAGCTGATTTCGTAAGCGAATCAACCACAACCCAAATGACATCTTTCTTTCTCTGAGTCCTTGGCAAACCAGTTACAAAATCCATAGTAATCCAATCCCATTTCCACTCGGGAATCAAGATAGCCTGGAGCAAACCTGAAGTAGACAAACTAAACATTTCGATACAAACTCTGAGATATCCTTTTTCATACCATTCCACCAATACATTTTCTTCAAGTCGTTATACATTTTTGTGATGCTCAGGTGAACTGACAAGCAATAATTGTGTGCCTCATGCTCAGTGTCCTTCTGAACACAAACCCTACCAAAAAATCTCAAACAACCATCGGAGTCACTCAAAAAATCTGGTTCAGTGCTGGACTCACACTGAACTCTCTTAGCTTGCAACTCCTTATCATCTTTCTGAGCATCACAAATCTGTTGAAGAAAAGTCGTTCTAGCTCTCAACTCGGCTAGAATCGAACCATCATCAGACAAAGTTAGCCGTGTATTCATAGCCTTTAAGGAAAATAATGACTTCCTACTCAAGGCGTTAGTGACCACTTTCGCCTTACCCGGATGGTAATCAATCACAAGCTCATAATCTTTTAATAGTTCCAACCATCTTCGTTGCCAAAAGTTCAAGTCGTTTTGAGTCATTAAGTACTTAAGATTTTTCTGATCGGTATAGACATGGAATTTCTCACCAAATAAATGATGTCGCCAAATCTTCAAATTAAACACTATGGCGGCCAACTTTAAGTTGTGTGTCAGATAATTCTTCTCGTGAGGATTCAACTGTCTCGAAGCATAAGCTACGACTTTACCCTCTTGCATAAGTACACATCCCAAACCATTTAAGGAAGCATCACTATAAATCACAAATTCTTTACCTGACTTGGGTTGTACCAAAACTGGTGCTTCAGTCAATAACATCTTCAATTTCTTAAAACTTTGCTGACACTTTTCCGACCACTCGAACTTAACATCCTTTTGAAGCAATCTTGTCATAGGAGTGGCAATCATAAAAAATCCTTTCCCAAACCGTCGGTAATAACCAGCTAAGCCCAAAAAGCTTCTAACCTTGGATACATTCCTTGGCGATTTCTATTCAACAATAGCAGAAACATTACTCGGGTCAACTCAAATACCATCACCTGAAACAATGTGGCCCATGAATCCAACTTCTCGAAGCCAAAACTCGCTTTTACTAAACTTTGCATACAACTGTTTATCTCTCAAAGTTTGCAAAAACGTTCTCAAGTGCTCGGCATGCTCTGTCTCATCTTTCGAATAAATTAAAATATCGTCAATAAACACGATAACAAACTTGTCCAAATATGGTTGAAATATTCGGTTCATTAAATCCATAAACACAGCAGGTGCGTTTGTCAACCCAAATGGCATAACAAGAAATTCATAATAGCCATACCTCATTCTAAAAGCAGTTTTAACCACATCCGCCTCTTTAACTCGCAACTGATAGTAGTCAGACCTCAAATTTATTTTAGAAACCATGTCACTCCTTTCAATTGGTCAAACAAGTCATCAATTCTTGGCAAAGGATACTTGTTCTTAATTATTACCTTATTGAGCTATCAGTAATCTATACACAACCTCATAGATCTATCCTTCTTTTTCACGAATAATACCGGAGTAACCCACAGCGAAAAGCTCAGTCTCACAAATCCCTTGTCAGTCAATTCTTGCAACTGTGACTTCAGTTCTTTCAATTCAGTCGGGGCCATCCTATATGGAGCAATCGAGATAGGTGTTGTACCAAGGACTAACTCAATACCAAACTCAACTTCCTTAACGGGAGGTAATCCAAGTAGTTCTTCCGGGAACACATCTAAGTAATCACATACAATAGGCACTAATTCAATCTTCAATTCAGACTCTTTCGCATTCAGCACATAAGCCAAATAAGCCTCACATCCTTTTCTCATACATTTTTGAGCAGACATCGAAGAAATCACAATTGGCAACCTATCTGACTCATCTGATTCAACCTGGAGAATTTTACCCTTTTCACATTTCAATTCAATAACTTTTTGCCTACAGTTTACTATAGCATCATGAAGTGTCAACCAATCCATGCCCAATATAACATCAAATTCATCGAACAGCAATAACATCAAGTCAGCCAAAAAATAATGATCTCTAATCATCAAAAGACATTTCTTACATACCTTATAAACTAAAACATGCTTGCCTAACGGGTTTGACACTTCAATCATAAATTTCGTAGACTCAATAGGCATATTCATGCTAGATACCAATTTCATATACACATATGATCGAGTAGAACCAGGGTCAATCAAGGCAATAACAGAAGTGTCATAGAGAGAAAAAGTACCCGTAATCACATCGGGAGAAAATGCGTCCTCCTGCGCACGTATGGCATAGGCTCTAGCCGGAGCTCTAGCTTTAGATCTCACCGCTGTATCCCTCGTTACATTTTTGCTACTAGCCCCATTACCAGCATTTCTCTTGGGTTTCCCTTTTGTAACCGTACTACTCGGTCTTGCATTTTGAAATTTTTCCTTCTCAACCATCCCAGGACAGTCCTTGATATAGTGGTCTTGAGAACCACATCGGAAACAGGATCCATCATTCACTATAGACTTGCCAAACTGATTTTTGCCACGTTGTTGGAACTCGGGTCTAGAAGGTCTAGCATTACCTACACTAGCCACAGAGGTAGCCTGAGATTTAAAACCAAGATTCTGCTTTTTACAATCTCTGTACGAATGCCCAGCCGACATATGAGAAAGAGAGTACATATCTATGAATTTCTTAGACTGAGATGGAAATGACTTACTCATCTGCCTCTTCTCTGTATCTCTAGCCTCAGCCTTAGCCTCGATCTTTTTCTTTTCCTTGATCAGTTCCTCGGCTTTATAAGCCTGATCAACGAGTACCACAAATTCCTTCAATTCGAGAATACCCACTAACACACTAATATCCTCATTAAGTCCATCTTCAAACCTTCGACACATTTTAAACTCGGAGGATACACACTCTCGAGCATATTTGCTAAGTCAAACAAACTCTCTTTCGTTCTTAGTAACTGACATGCAACCTTGTTTCAAGTCAAGAAATTCTTTACGCTTTTGATCAATAAAGCGTTCACTGATGTACTTCTTTCAGAATTCTTCTTGGAAGAATTCCCACGTGACCCTTTCTTGAGGTACCACTAATACTTGCGTCTTCCACCAATGATATGCTGAGTCTCTCAACAAAGATATAGCACACTTTAAATATTCCTTGGGTGTGCAAGATAGTTCATCAAATACCCAAATAGAATTTTCAAGCCAAAATTTCACTTTTTTTGGGTCATCATCGGCATTGGCCCTGTAACACCCCAAACCCGGCCTAGACGTTATGACCGGATCCGACGTGCCACATCGAAGTGTTCAAAACATTTTATATATGCTTTTAATCAAAATCTTATTTAGGTGTTTAAAAGACAAATCCATTATAGATTAAAGTGAATGGAAGCTGTGCATCAGGTAAGAAACTGGAAAAGAGGAGGTGAGTCCATCGGTTTGCTTAAATACCAAGCTCCCTTCGGATCCAATCCTAGACATGCACACTGCCATTGCCACACCTTAACTTAGGATATATTTTCAGGAAACCAATTTGGTTAAGTCCTTTTTAGGAAAAGTGATTAATTTTGGAAAACATTTTCATTGCGGAAGCTTTACTTGTTGTCATGTTATTTTGAAGTCACTTACTATTTTTGAAAAACGCGCCCTAAAGCTATCCAATTTCGACAGTTAAATATAAGTAATACCTATCTTAATAAAACATATTAAAACCATCAAAAATAATTAAGCAGCCTTATTACATTTAAAAACCCAAAACCTTAAATGTAAATAAAAAGATGTCCAGTTCACCAGAAGAAAAACCAAATTTACAGAACGTGTCGCCACTCTGAATCCCTCACAGCTCCAAGCCCAATATGGTTGGGGATTACCTGCGCGGATGAAAATAAAGGGGTGAGTTTGGGGAAACTCAGTGTGTAAATTAACCTAACCATAGCCTATATCGGCTCAAACCATAGAAACAGAATTAGTTGGCCTTAGCCCAGAACAGAATTTCAGAAAAAGCCCATAGGCCCATAACAGAACAGAAAAGATATCACATGATTATGTAGAAACCCAACCTATATCCAACCATATACACCCCCATACCAACCTTACGCCATGTGGGGAGACTACTCGACCCACCCAACCACTGCACGCCACAAAAATATGTAGCATGGCTGCTAGAACAAATAATGTGACAGAGTCACCAAATACAAATAATCGTGGCAAAGCCACCAGAACAGATATTTGTGGCATAGCCACCAGGACGCTTCCTCCATATTATAACCCACGTCCCCATGTAATAGTTATACAATTATGGCATGCATCATTCAGAATTAGATCAACATGCTTTTCAGTCAAAAGTAACCCTAGGGGTATAACGGTAATTTTACACCTAGGGGTATAATGGTAATTTTGCATACATAAGGGTATTCTAGTAATTTTACTATTCTTAGGGTTTTCATGCATATCATAACAGTTTACGTACTAAAATAAACACTTATCGAGTGTTCTTATCGAATTGGGCTCGTTGGCCCATTAAGCCCAAAAATATCGAAATACACGAAATCATGCATTCTGCAGTCTTATCCCTTTAGTATACCAAATACGTGAATCAATCCATCTCACGAGCATTCGCACACTTGCAAGTTCCCAAAATACCAGCTTTTCGGCATTTCATTTTTTTGACTTTTGTCGATCTAGTCTATGAGAGGGTGTCAGTTACACACCTGTTTGTGACGAGACGCTGATGAGTTCCACTCACGAGTTGCCTAAAGTCAGTTAGTAATATGTAAACTATGAATCCATAATAGCTTGAATACAAAACTCCTTACCCAAAAGTCGGCCATTAACACCTTGGCCACTTGAGATCCTACCTTTTTTCGAATCTAGTGACTAGGCTTAGATCCAATAGTTTCCCCTTGTCCAAGCCTCTGATCAGTAGCCTCTAGATCACACTATCATCATAATAAAATAGTTATCACAACCCTTAAAGCCATAGGGCCCAACCAACAGCCTCCCTAAGCCTTTACGGGTTTCAATTTTTCTAAAACCCGTAATAAAGAATAGATTCGAAAACTTACCACCGGTTCCTTCGGTCAACGATCCCACTTTAATTCCTATTCGATTTTGATGCAGATCTAACCCCTCAAATGTTAGCAGAAATCAAATCTTTAAAGGTCTAAAGATTCGACTATGCCCCTATGACTATGGTGCTTTCGACTTTTGAAACTTTGAAGTAGAAGAGGATTTAATAAGGAGGTTTTTGCAAGGTTATGGTTGAAAGAGGTTGGGGTTTAGAGGGTGTGAAAATCAGTCAGGATAGTTGAAAGAAAAATAGGAGAAGTTGGCTAGGAGAAATCGACACAAGCAATAGGTTTTCAGGATTTTGGCTTTTATAGCAATCGGCTATAAGGGTTTAGAAACGGATGGAATGGAAAGGGAGAATGGGAGGAAGGTTTCGGCTAGAGAAGAAAAGAAAAAGAAAAGAGAATAGAAGAAGAAAAGAAAAGAATAAAAAAAACTGAATCCTACAGGCCAAAAATATGGCACTTATTAGCTATGGCCGAGCGAGTGTATTTCGGGCATAGGAATTCTTCCTAAATTCTAATTCCCCGAATTGCTCCTTAATTTTTGGCCACTTTCAATGTTTGAATTCCATTCAAACTCTTGACCGAACAGCCTACTGTTTGCACCGCTTCAGCATCTGCTAAGAGTCCTGATTAGACCCCAACTTCTTCCATATGCATGTAGCAAAAATCCCGCCTTGCGTGCGCGAGATGAAGCTCGAACCCCAGACCACCGTCCACCTTGCGCCCTTGCGCCTTCGCCCGAGCTGCTGGCCATTGCACCATGCTTTCTCCTTTACTAATATATGGTTACAATTAATTATAAACCTTACCTGCTGAAGCTTCAGTCCGCTTAAAAAAATAAAGGAGAATTTCACCTTCCACGCGATTTGAACCTGTAACCTCCAGAAACCTTGCTACACTGCCTGTCGCTGCGACACAACCTCTCTTTTGTTATAATACGACTGCGTTTACTTATAAGCCTTATTCACTTCAGTCATGGGCTACTTAAAAATAAAACAAATTTCGCTATCCCCAGCATTAGAACTCGCGACCACTGGGTCTCCTTAGCACGCTGCTGCCACTATACCGAAATTCCTTTCATGACAAAATCTTCTCATAATTATTTATAAACCTTAACTGCTTCAGTTCTGGCCCATTTAAAAATAAAATAGAATTTGCCTGTGCAAGGACTCGAACCTACACCCTCTTAGTGTGCCCAGCACGCTGCTGCCACTGCGCCACGGGAGCTCCTTGTGCTGGATTTTGCTAGCTACACTTTTTAACCCCTATCTTAACCGTAACTTAAATAAATAAAAAAATAACATGTTGCGCACGCTGGGAATCGAACCCCAGCCTTCCTTCCTACTGTCCAGTTGCCTAACCACTGGGCCAGGCGTTTTTTCATGCGAAAACTCAGCCCAATTTATTAATAAGGACTACTGCCCAGATTTCCTTAAGAGACCAAATTTAAGAATTTTGTGGGCCAAACCCTGGACTTCTCCCCACACTATAAGCCATTCGTTATTTATTTAATTACTAAATTTAAACATACTAAATAATAATAATTAATAATAATAATCGACTAACTAGAACATCCAAATTATTCGGGCCGTCTTCTACCCGAACCTTGACTTAAGGCCCAATACCTTCTAGGCCTAATTTTTGGGGCGTTACAGGCCCTATATTCCTTAACTCCTTGCTTTTGAATTTTATCAACCGGGGTTCTATGAAATCTCATAAAATCCATACCTTGAGGCACTTGGGGTACGGGTTGAGGATTAGGAGGGGATGGAGAAGGTTGAGTGTTCGGGTTCGTTCGAACGAACTCCGTGTACCATACGTTCATCATATGGAGAAAGGCTTCCAAGCTCCTTCTCCTCCTCCCTAACTAACCATGGGAGGTCGATTTTCAGACTGCACTACCCCTTCAGTGGGAGCAGGCGCGTTACTTTCCACATCATCTGCCATAGCTCGACCGGGATCCATTACTATATGAAAACATAGTTTTAAAAGGTCAGGAGTTGTCACACTATCACAATTTACTCATGGCATGTATAGCTAGACTTGTACACACGCTATGTTAGTCTGACAATTAGCTAAACCATAGCTCTGATACCACTAAATGTAACACCCCTTACCCTTATCCGATGTCGGGACAGAGTTCGAGGCGTTACTAGACTTAAACATAAACATTCATACAAAATCGAGCCATAAAATTTTTGTCCAAATTAAAATCATCCAATCACATGCGGGTTGTCCCTTATATGGGCCTACGAGACCCAAAACATACGTTAGGAGTGATTCGAGACTAAACTGAGAACTTTGGAAACTTTTGGAAACTTAGAAAATTTTCTTGTTTTTTAAGAGTCACACGCCCGTGTAGGTAGGTCGTGTAGTTCCATACGCCCATGTGGCTTGGGACACACCCATGTCCTTAGCCTGTGTAACTCTCTGACTATGACGTTATCAATCAAATAAGGTCACACAGCCAAGTCACATGCCCGTGTGCTTAGGCCGTGTGACGAATTAAATTCTAAAAATTAAGTGCAGACTTCACACGGCCTGGGCACACGCCCATGTCCTGAAGCCGTGTCCTTCACACGGCTGAGACACACTGCCGTGTCTCTGCTCGTGTGTTTTCTACTAGGCATACTGACTTGCATAATTAGGGTGTAAGGGACATACGGCCGGATCACACGCCCATGGGGTAGACCCTGTGTCACACACAGCCTAGATACATGCTCCTGTGGACAATTTTGAGGCTATTTTCCAAGCCATTTGCCACCCTTAAACACTTACACGCAAAATTCCACTTCATAGCATGCAACATGGCACATTTAATTCCACAAGCAAACACATTCATGGTTAATCCACGACTTTATAATGTAAACATATCAATACTACAATCATCATACTACCATTTGACATTCTACACCAATTTCATGTTTATTCATCATTTTAATTCTTCTTTCAAGTTACTCAATTACACTATAATTTTGGTCATACCTATTGGTCCCCATTCATTCATTAAATACATATGCCATTCATCACACATTTCATCCACAAGCAACCAAACCACATCCATACATAAACACATTTGCATGCATGCATAAATGACTAGGGTTACAACCCAACAATCAATATGAGCTACCTTTCATGGCCATATACAAAATGAATCACAACACCATCATGAGCCAACACATTTGGCTAATCAATGTGACATATAACAAAAAGGCCAAGTCCCTATACATGCCATACTCAAAATTATAAGTCTAACTATACCCAATTATCCAATTGATAGTGTGATCAAGTCTCTAACGTTTCACGATCCCCGAGCTAGCTTGGCAACACTATAAGAAAAGAGAAAGAAAGGAGGGTAAGCTTTAAAGCTTAGTAAGTTCACATGCAAATAAAATGCAACTTAAACAAGCATTAGTCATACATTTATCATAATGAACATAATCTTCATTTTATCAAATCTCTTTAATTTATTCTTCATCTACATATATATATATATATACATATTCTTACCACAAGTTTATCATGTTTCATGCCTTCCTCATGAGTTCGATGTACATACTTGTGCCACTTGCACATAATGATTTACTTTACCATCTTGATACAATCATTAAAATTACTCATTGAGCTTCTCTTGAACTACCCGTTGAACACTTGGAATACTGTCGGATACATCAGAATCTTGCACCTAAGTGCCCCATATGTAGCCAATGCCACTTTATATCTCATATCACCTGTTACTCACTTTCGAGCTACTCACGGGCCGGCTCATACAGGCTATTAGGTATCCACAACACATGTCGGACTACCTCACCATCAATAGTATGTACGAGACCGGTACACGAACCACCAAAACATGTGTCTCATAACCATGAACTCAGACCACAACTCAATAAGTTCAGATCACTTAGTTCCTAGTGACATGTCACATGTTATCCTAAACTATTCCTAAGGTTCAAACAAGATTCTTCGATACCACACCTCTATCAAACTTGCTTGTGATGTCCATTTCAATATCCATAGCACCAATCACATACTCATGAAATATTCAAAGCATGATTCACAATAAAAGTGTAAGCATTTAAACAAATGATACAACATCACATTAAATATGTATATACTCACCATACAAGCAATATTAAAGCATTTAAAATATGGTACATGTTACTTTATTTGCAAATGAACTTATCTCGGTACAAAATGATAGAAACGAGCCTAATCCTCCTAAACTTTATTTTTCCCTCGATCAAAACCCGAATCATGTTTTTCTTGATCTATAATGCCAAATTTAACTTGTTTAATACATATTTTATTCATACTGCCAAAAATCATACTTTGGTAAAATTACCATTTTACCCCTAACTTTTCACTTATTCACAAATTGGTCCCTAGGCTCGTAAAATGAAATACATGCATTTTCTTGGTTAGCCAAGCCTAGCCAATTCATATTCTAACTCAAATCAGCCCATATTTCTCATTAAATCACATTTCTACTACCCATTTCTTCACCTTTTTCAAATAAGTCCTTTTTAGGTGTTTTCACTAAAAAATCACTTAATAAAAGATGTTAAACACATATCAAACTTTCATATTCTTCCATTAATCAACAAAATACAAGCATGTCACACATGGGTTAGTTTTTCAACATAACCCTAGCTTAAAATAATGGTAGAAATAGCTAGATCGGTTGATGACAACTTCAAAAATGTAAAGAACATTAAAAACGGGGCTTGGTAGCACTTACAATTGAGCTTGAAAGATGAACAAAACCCTAGCTATGGATCCTTGAATTTCGGCTAAGGTCGAAAAAGATGGACAAGATTTTTGCTTGATTTTTCCCTTTTTATTCTTTTATTTACTAAAAAACCAAAATGCACTTAAGGCCTTTCTTTCAATTTTTTCCTATTCATGCCCATTTTTGTCCAAAATTTTAGAACTTGGTCAAATTGCTATTTAAGGGCCTCTAATTAATGATCCAATGCAATTCCATGCTCAAAGCTTCTAGAACATGTATTTTGCAACTTATTCAATTTAGTCCCTAACTTCAAATTGGACACATTAGGCATAAAATTTCTTCATGAAAATTTCATACAAACATGCAATAATATCATGGACCATCAAATAGTCATAAAATAATTATTTTTACTTCAGATTTGTGGTCTCAAAACTATTATTTTGACTAGACCATAAATCGAGATGTTACATGGCCTAGACACATGGGTGTGTCTACTACCCGTGTATGGCACACGGGCTGGCACATAGGCGTGTGGATGGCCGTGTGACCCAAGTTAGTAACCTCCCTAGTTTTCCCGCAGCTATGGCACACAGCCTGTTTTCACACGGCCTGTGACACAGGCATGTTTGGTGACCGTGTGAGGCACACGGCCTGTTCACACGGGCGTGTAACCCTTAAATGTTGAAAAATTTTCTAAGTTTCTCAAAGATTCCAAATGTTATCGGTTTAGTCTCGAACCACTTCTAAGCATGTTTTAAGGTCTCGTAGAGCTTTATAAGGGACAATGTGAATGATCTGAATGGATTTTATATATGAATGCATAAATGTATATGTTTTGTATGTGAATAATGTGTATTGATCAGTAATGCCTCGTAACCCAATTCTAGCGACGGATACGGGTTATGGGTGTTACATGACCCATGTGTGACATGCATTTATTTTGATGTGTCATGGTAGATTATGAAAGTTTGATGTGTGATAAACATCTTTTACTAAGTGATTTTTGATGAAAACACCTAAAAAGGGCTTATTTGTAAAAGATGTAAAAATAGGTAGTAGAAATGTGATTTGATGAAAAAAGTAGGCTAGTATAAGCATGATATAGGTTCAGCTAAGCTTGGGTAACAAAGAAAATGAGTACATTTCATTTTACGAGCCTAAGAACTACTTTGTCAATATGTAAAAGTTTAGGGGCAAAACTATAATTTTTCCAAAGTATGGTTTTTGGACTGATTTGAACAATGTGATAATTAAATAAGCTAAATTTGCTATTATAAATCGAGAAAAACAGAGTCCAGACCTAGACCAGGGACAAAACAAAGTTGTGGACTAAATCGAATTAGTTAGCCATATTTTGTACCAAGGTAAGTTAGTGTGTAAATAATGCAACCTATATTACGTATTTAATATTTTTTATTATATTACTTGTACAATTATCATCATCGATTAGTTCGGCAAAGATTCGATACAACGAAATTCTCGGTTGAACCTTAGGAATAGTTAGGATACAAATGTCATGACATTAGGGTTATGAGTTTACGTGTAAGACCTTATTTGGGATATGGCATCGTTATGAGATTTCGTGTAAAACCATGTCTGGGACATGGCATTGATATGAGAATCGTGTAAGACTATAGCTCGACTGTTAGCATCGATATGAGATCCTATGTAAGACCATATCTAGGACATGGCATTGGTGTGATTCTATGTGTATGTAATTCCCGAGTATCCTTTAGTATTCCAAGTGGTTTAATAGGTGATTTAAAGATTTTGTCAAAGATGTGAAAGGTTATAATTATGTTTTGAAGTGGTATAGGTACGTATGCAAAACTCATGAGAAATGTTCTCGGTTTAAGATGCATTATTGGTAAGGATGCAAATGAGTAAGATATGTTTATGAACACTTATGATTTTGTGCTAATTTACATTATGTTATATGTATGTTATTGTATGTTTAAAATTGTTTATTATTTACATGCTAACTTACTAAATTTAAAGCTTACCCCCTTCCTTTCCATTTCTTATAGTGTCATCAAGCCAGCTTGGGGATCGAGGATGGTTGGAGATCCATTCACACTATCAAATCATTGTTTTGGGTACTTATGATTCCATTATTTTGAGTTATGGCATGTATAGGGACTTAGTTCTTTTGTGATATGTACCATTAGTGATTTGGCCAAGTGTGTTGGCTTGTAATGGTAATTGATTCATTTTGTAAGTGGCCATATGGTATTGGCTAATATTGGTTAAATATATATACATATGATGATGTCTTTCATGGATGTGGTTATTTCATGGTTTGTGATGATAAGTATGAGATGTTGTATGTAATAGAAATTAGCATGAAATTGATGTGTAGATGTCTTGGTTGTGGCTGAATTGGTAGTGTGTGTATGCTTGGATTGGTGTTGTTTGATGTTGTGTAGGTTGGTGCAAGTAAGGGTGGCAAAAGGGCTTGGTAAATAGCCTTATTTTTGTCTACACAGGTAGACACACGGGCGTGTGTCTAGGCCGTGTGTGACACACGGCTTGCCCTATGGGTGTGTGATCCAGCCGTGTGTCCCCTGTACTTTAAATTTTAGCTTCGAATTGACCACGCAGGAAGAGACACGGCCGTGTGTCTTATCCTTGTGAAGGACACGGCCTAGAGGCATGGGCGTGCGCCCAGGGCGTCTAAAGTCTGCACCAATTTTAGGAAAAATTATAAAAATTAAATTGCCCACACGGCCTAGCACACGAGTGTGTTCCTTGGCCGTGTTACTCTAATTTATTGATGACGTCATAAATAGAGAGTTACATGGTGGTTAGGGACACGGGCTTGTGTGACCACACGGCCTACCCACATGGCGTGTCCAAAACCAGTCGGGCATGTGACCGTTGTATTTTTGAAAAATTTTCTAAGTGTTTGGAGAGTTTCCAAAGTTCTCAGTTTAGCCTCGAACCACCCCCAATGTATGTTTTAGGCCTCATAGACTCAAATGTTTTTGAAAAGTTTTAAATTTGAGTGAAAATTCATGTCTCGATTTTGAATGTTCGTTTAGTTTAAGTCTGTAATGTCTCGTACCCTCTTCCAGTGTCGGATACGGGTAAGGGGTGTTATATTTAGTGGTATCAGAACTATGGTTTAGTCAATTCTCATACTAACGTAGTGTGTGTATGAGTCTAGCTATACATGCCATAAATGAACTGTGATAGTGTGATGACTCCTGACAATTGAAAATTGTGTTTTCATATAGTAATGGATCCCACCTAAGCTAAGGTTGATGAAGTCAAAAGTAATGCACCGACTCCCGCTCAAGGGGCAACACCATCTGATAGTATGTAACACCCCCACACCCGAGACTGACGCCGGAATCGAGCTTGAGGTGTTACCGAACATAATTTATCAATTTAAGTACTTCGAATCATTTGTTTCTACATTCACAGCTTTCTTGCTATCTGCATCACAGTTACAAGAAAAATCATATCTCGAGTTATGAAAGCTGAAATCAAGATCCGTAAATTTTCCCTAAATCTAGACTCATATATCTATTTACTATTTTTTTTCTGGAATTTTTGGTTGGGCCAATAAGTACAGTTTATTAGTTAAAGTCTCCCCCGTTTCAGGGTTCGACTGCTCTGACCTCTGTGTATTACGAATCAGATATCTCTCTATAAAAAATTTCAATGACTATGAGATTTGTTTCTCTTAAAACTAGACTCAATAAGAAATCTGTACATGTAAATAAAAATTTATAATTATTTTTGTAAAATTTATTATAAAATTTTAAAGTCAGAACAGGGGATCCAGAAATCATTCTGGCCCTATTTCACAAAAGTTTAAAATATCATAAAATATAATTCATATGCCTGTTTTGTTCAATTCACATGAAAATAGACTCATTAAGCTTCAATTTCATAACTTACTCATCATTTATTTCCACTTATACTATTTTTAGTGATTTTTCAAATTCATGTCATTGCTGCAGCAATATTCTGTTTTAAGGCAAGTTTCATCTTTCCATGAATTTTTTTTTTTTTTTGAACTAGATAACCTATTAAACTTCCATGATATCAAACATGATCTAATTAGCCATCACCATGACTCATCAATATCAAACATTTTCTCAACCAAACATGGCCATATCATAAAATTATTTACACAAAATAGGTACATTGCTATACATGCCATACTTAAGTTTTACAAGCCATTTACCAATAGAAATCCTTCGGATAGTGTGATCGAAACTTCGACCTGTCCCGATTCCCGAGCTGACTTGTTCAAAACTACAATGAATGAAAAGGAAGGAGTAAGTATAAATGCTTAGTAAGTTCATATGCAAATAACAAGTAACATAACAATACAATTATACCAAACAACCTTAGCATGGCATCACCAAAACATATATCACATTTCTAAACATCATTCATCATCTTACCACTTTATCGTTGTTGTATCTATTTTCAACCCGAGGGTTAAGTACATACCTGTCCAAAGTGCCCATTTCACAAACTTACCAAAACGTCACTTGCATCTTAAGTGTTCTTCCATTTCATAGAAATTTTCACCCGTTGAACACATCGGAATATAACTCGGATACACGGATAATTTGCACATAAGTGCCACATATGTAATCAAGTAATCATGTAACCCGCCCATAAGTGAACTCGGACTCAACTCAACGAGCTCGGGCGTTCGCATCCATAAGTGAACTCGGACTCAACTCAACGAGTTCGGATGCCTAGTTACATCTCACGAACTCGGACTCAACTCAACGAGTTCGGACATTCGCATCCATAAGTGAACTCGGAGTCAACTCAACGAGTTCGGATGCTCAACCATCCTAGTGACATGTCACTTGTATCCTAATCTATTCCTAAGGTTCAAACGGGCTTTTTCCCTTGATCTGACATTAGCCGTCTTCCACAGAATATCGGAACCGATACTCGGTAGCAATTCATATTTATCAAGTAGTAAACATAATTTGCATATTCTCAACATTAACCACAAAGCATAATATTTCACGATAAAAAATCAGCATATCATATAATTAACATCAATAACTTAAAAATAACAATTATGCTACATTATTTACACATGAACTTACCTTGGTACCAAAATATAAAGATTTTGCAATTTAGTCCACAATCTTTTCTTTTCCTCGATCGCGACTTGATTCCTGTTTCTCTTGATCTATAATACCAAATTAATCTTATTTAATACATACATTCATCAAAACAGCATTTAATACGAACTTTGGAAAATTACACTTTTGCCCCTAAACTTTTGCATAATTACACTTTTGCCCCTAGGCTCGGGAATTAAACTTTATCCCTTATTCTTATGTTTTATGACATGCTGATCATTTTTCCCTTCTATGACAATATCAAATTCACACTCTAACATGTACTTATGACTATTAGGTATTTTTACTGATTAAGCCCTTTTACTCGTTTTCACTCAAAACCGAGTAGCACAAGTTGTCTAACATAATTTAAAACCTCATATTCTATCATAAAACATCAAAATACACAAATTTCACCTATGGGTATTTTTCCAAATATAAACCCTAGGTTGAATTATTGCTAGCATAAGCTTAATCGAGCTACCGGGATTCCAAAAACGTAAAAAACATTAAAAACGGGGCTTGGAATCACTTACTATGGAGCTTGGAAGCTTGAAACAAACCCTAGCTATGGAGAATCCTTGAAATTTTGGCCTAATGAAGAAGATGGACAAAAATTGGCTCTTAATTTTGTTTTTAATTCATTTTAATAACTAAATGACCAAAATGCCCTTACTACTAAACTTTCAAAAATTCCTTCCATGTCCTAATTTAGTCCATGAACTTAAAATTGGTCAAATTGCTATTTAAGATCTCCTAATTAATATTTCAATGCAATTTCATACTAAAAACTTCTAGAATGCAAATTTTGCAACTTATTCGATTTAGTCCCTACTTTCAATTTAAACACTTTAGGCATAGAATTTCATCACGAAATTTTCACACAATCATGCAATCATATCATAATCATCAAAATAATTATAACATAATTATTTCTATCTCAGATTTGTGGTCACAAAACCACTATTCCGATTAAGCCTTAATTCAGGATATTACATAGTAGATCCCCTACAGTTAGTCAAAGAGAAGGAGGCAGGGAAGCCTTTCTCCATATGATAAACGCATGGTATACGGAGTTCTTTCAAACAAACCTGAACGCTCAACCCCCTCCACCCCCACCTATTCCTCAGCCTATCCCTGTAGCATCCCGAGGTATGGACTTCATGAGATTGAATAGACCTCTAGTTGATAAGATTCTAAAACAAGGAGCCGAAGAGTTCTGAGCTGGTATAGATGATGATCCCGAAAGAGCAGAGTTCTGGCTTGAGAATACCATCAGGGTATTTGATGAGTTATCATGCACACCTGAGGAATGTATGAAGTGTGTGGTATCACTTCTGAGAGACTTGGCTTATCAGTGGTGGAACACCCTTGTGTCAGTTGTACCAAGGGAGAGAGTTAATTGGGAATTCTTCCAAGAAGAGTTCCGTAAGAAGTACATTAGCCAGAGGTTTATCGATTAGATAAGAAAGGAATTTCTTGAGTTAAAATAGGGTCGAATAACAGTAATGAAATATGAGCGTAAGTTTGTAAGACTGAGCAAATACACTCGAGAATGTGTTTCAACTGAAGCAATCATGTGTAAGAGATTTAAAGATGGGCTTAACGAAGACATCCGATTATTGGTTGGCATACTTGAACTGAAAGAATTCGTTGTGCTTGTAGAGAGAGCTTGTAAGGCCGAGGAGTTGGCTAAAAAGGAAAGAAAAGCTGAGTTTGAGTCTCAAGACTTGAAGAAGAGGTAGATGGATAAATCACTTTAGTCCTCATCTAAGAAACCGAGAGAGTTTAATACTCGATCAAGTGCTTCAGTTGGGATTTCAAATAGAAACCATGGAAAACAATATTCGGGTTATAAGGCTCAGACCACTTCGATAGCGAGTGTGGGTAATGCTCAACCTAGTAGACCTGAATGTCCACATTGCGGTAGATGTCACCCCGATGAGTATAGGGTGAATGATCGAACTTGTTTCAAGTGTGGTTCCCAAGATCACTTCATTAGTGATTGTGTAACATCCTGAATTAGGGCCTAGTCGAAACAGTGGTGTCGGGACCACAAATACAACATAAGAAAGTTTATTTTTATTTTATTTTTATGGTCTACAATTTCACGAAATGATTTCGTGAAAATCTCGTTCAAAAATTTTGACGTTTGGGCACTCAATTTAGTCAAAAAGACTAAATTGTAAAAAGTGCAAAAGTTGAGTTCTACATGTTAGAAGTGTCTAATTGTTATGAAATTTTAAATTGGAGGTCCTTAAATGGTAATCAGACAATTGGATAATTTGATGGACAAAAATGGACATGGAAGGGTAAAATTTTAAAGATGAGTAAAAAGGGCATTTTGGTAAATTGGTAATTAAATGGACTAAAAGACAAAATAAAGCCAAAAAACCTTGTCCATCTTCTTGTTTGGCCGAATGTAGCAAGGAGGAAGCCATGGCTAGGTTTTTCAAGCTTCCAAGCTTCATAGTAAGTGATCCCGAGCTCCATTTTTGATGTTCTTTACATTTTTGGAGTCCCGGTAACTCGATATACCTATTTCTACCATTATTTTGAGCTACGGTTCATGTTTAAAAATTTTACCCATGAGTGATATGCATGTTTTTTGATGTCTAATGGTAGAAAATGAATGTTGGGTGTTAAATAAATGACTTTTGCTAAGTGATTTTCGATGAAAATGCTTAAAAGGACCGTTTTATAAAAGTTATAAAATTGGTCATAAAAGTGTAATTTAGTGGAAACGAGGGGCTGCTACAGTTATGAAAATGATTCGGCTAGGCTTAAAATGCAAGGAAATTGAATAAAAATTATTTTAAGAGCCTAGGATCCAAAGTGTAAATAAGTGAAAATTTAGAGGTAAAAATGCAAATTTGTAAAAGTATGATTTTTAGGTCAATTTGAATAATGTGAATAATAAATGAGCTATATTTGAATTCTTAGATCAAGAAAACTGAGATTTGGGCTTAAATCGGGAAAGTTCGAGATTATGGACTAAATTGGAATAGTTGGCCGTAATTGCTTTTGAGGTAAGTTCGTGTGTTAATAATAAAGCAATACCATGCTTGAATTGTAATTCTCTATTATTATATCATAAATTGTATTATTTAATATATTAGAAGATTTTATGGACGATGAATATGATGTGGAAAGTGTGATGAGTGTTAAATTACTATTACATTAGTTGTATGAATTGCTACACGGTTGTGCCCGACGAGGATTTGACAAGTAAGTTCGTGTAACCCGAATGTATAGTTTTTAATACTTAAATGTATGCTCTTTGATGTTATGAAAATTTGATAATCATGGTATAATAATTTATGTTATATGAATGTAATGATGAAAAGAGGACTAAAAGTCTTGGTTGAATGAAAAGGATGTCCAATGGATTTTCCTAAAAAGGAATTGATGATAAAAAGGATCTAGCCTGGATGGGTGTTCCTTATGTGATCTAGCCTCCCGAAGAATATGTGTTTAAATGGATTTAGCCCGGACAAGTAATCTGAACTAGGATCTGAATTTAGCCTGGACTGGTAATTCAGATCCGAGCTCATTAGAGTAATTGTCGTTGCAAGGGATTTAGCCTGGATTGGGAATCCCGACATTGCTTTATGAGTTTATACTACGGGGGATTTAGCCTGGACTGGCAATCCCGCCGTAAGAATTGAGGTTCGCGGGAGAGCACTCGTTGAAAAGGTTACTAATATGAATTGACGATAAATAAGTTAGTACGCTATAAGTGTACTATGGAATATCCATCGAGAATACTAAATGCAACACCCCTTACCCGTATCCAAAGCCGGGATAGGATTCAAGGCGTTACCAGACTTACACATAAACATTCATACAAAATGGGGCCTTAAAATTTCATTTAAATTAAAGACATTCAATCACATGCATAATGTCCCATACACGAGCTTTCGAGGCTCTAAACATGCATTAAAAGCAATTTGGGACTAAACCGAGAACCTTGGAAAGTTTTGGGAAGTCTTAAGACAATTTTTCATGAAACAGGGTCACACGCTCGTGTGGGCACAGGGACACGCCCGTGTGACCAGGACATACCCATGTCCTCAGGCCGTGTAACTCTCTGACTATGACGTTAACAAACAAAATTTTAACCACACGGCCAAGCCACACACCCGTGTGCTAAGCCATGTCATCCACACAGCTAAGACACATGGTCATGTCTCTGCCCATGTGGCTAACACTTAGACTATTTTCCAAGCCCTTTGTTACCGTTAATCCCTCACATCTTTACACACATCAAAGTTATACATCATGGCATCATTTTAATGGTTTAGCATACTTCACTAAGGTGTATTCTTAACTTTAACATGCTATCATTCACAAGTTTCACATACTCATATAATATCAAGTCTAGACACAACAATCCATATTCATTGACCTTGTCAAGTGACCTTATTTAAACATTAAGCATTCATGTTCAATCATCATCGTCTTATTTTTATACTATACAATTACTTCATGGCTCTGACCATTTTGATTGGTCATGAAGCATTTATCATACACACATGTCTTAACACCAATCATGCATGTCCCACAAGCATAAACACATCATCGCATCACAAGCATTAGAACTTATCATGGATAACTAGGCTTACAAACCACAATCATTATAAGCCACATCTCATGGCTATATACAATGAATCAATATAAGCCAATACATTTGACTAATCATAACAACATCTATCATAAAAATCAACTAAGTCCCTGTACATGCCACTCACTTGTGTACGCTTAATTTATACATGTTGACACTCCAAAGGTGATGGCTTGATAGTGTGATGCTGCCTTCGACAATTTCCAACCCTGAGCTAACCTGACAACACTAAAGAAATGAAAAGGAGGGAGTAAGCTTTACGCTTAGTAAGTCCACATGAAAATAATAAGCAATATGCCAACATACTTCTCAAGGTAATACAACCATAATTATACTTTTACTTGTATTCTGGTCATGTTGTTTTCTCGAGTCATAGTTACCAATTTATTTTATATCTAGAGCTATGGAACTCCAAATTAAGATCCTCTAATTTTCCCTAAATCTAGACTTACATATATTCTTACCATAAAATTTTTAGAATTTTTGGTTTAGCCAATAAGTACAATTTATTCTTTAAATTCTCTCCTTGTTTCATTGTTTGACAGCTTCAACCTTTCTTCAATAAACTTTTTTTTGTCTCTTAGTATGGGATTCAGATAATATTCCTATCTATTTCTCTTGAAAATAGACTTATTAAAGACTCAGTCATATGAATTCTAACCCATAATTATCTTTGTACAATTTCTAGTGATTTTCCCAAGTCAGAACTAGGGATTCCGAACTCATTCTGACTCTATCTCAGAAAAATTCAAATCTATCATAATATTAAATTCTTTTGCTTATAACGTTTCCTTTATATGAAACTAGACTCAAATTTAATATTTAATTCAACCTCTAATTCAATTTCCACCATTTTTGGTGGATTTTCAAAGTCGAACGATTACTGCTGTCAATAACTATTTTAGTGCAATATAATAATCACTATCATGAGAATATAATAATCACTATCATGAGATCATTTTCAACTAGTCATGAACTCACCATCTCATGGATCCCATACTCGATTACACAATAGAGCTTAATATAAACGTCGTTAATTCTCATGGCATACTTAATCATACAAGTCAGTCACATAACAATACATGATAATAATGGTCTTAGATGAGCTCATCATTACAAGCATTCCATTTCTCATATTAATCCCGTTGAATTCCTCAGATTTTCGATGGATATTCCATAGTACACTTATAGCGTACTAACTTATTTACCGTCAATTCATATTAGTGAACTTTTCAACGAGAGCTCTCCCGTGAACCTCAATTCTTACAACAAGATTACCAGTCTAGGCTAAATCCCCCTGTAGTATAAACTCATAGAGCAATGCCAAGATTACCAGTCCAGGCTAAATCCCTTGCAACGACAATTACTCTAATAAGCTTAGATCTGAATTACCAGTCCATGCTAAATTCATATCCTAGTTTAGATTACCCGTCCGGGCTAAATCCATTTAAACACATATTCTTCGAGAGAGTAGATCACATAAGGAACACCTGTCCAGGCTAGATCATTTTTACTGTCAATTCCTTTTTAGGAAAATCCATTGAACATCCTTTTCATTCAACTGGGATTTTTAGTCCTCTTTTCATCATTACATTCATATAACATGAATTATTATACCATGAATATCAAAATTGCATAACATCAAAGAGAATAAATTTAAGTATTAAAAAGTATACATTCGAGTTACACGACCTTACTTGTCAAATCCTCGTCGGGCACAACCGTGTAGCAATTCATACAACTCATGTAATAGTAATTTAACACTCATCACACTTTCCACATCATATTCATCATCCATAAAATCTTCTAATATATTAAATAATACAATTTATGCCATAGTAATAGAGAATTACAATTCAAGCATGGTATTGCATTATTATTAACACACAAACTTACCTCAAAAGCAATTACGGCCAACTATCCCAATTTAGTCCATAATCTCAAACTTTCCCGATTTAAGCCCAAATCTCAGTTTTCTTGATCTAAAAATTCAAATATAGCTCATTTATTATTCACATTATTCAAATTGACCCAAAAATCATACGTTTAAAAATTTTCATTTTTACCCCTAAACTTTTACTTATTTACACTTTAGCCCCTAGGCTCATAAAATGATTTTTATTCAATTTCCTTGCAATTTAAGTCTAGCCAAATCATTTTCATAACTATAGCAGCCTCCATTTCCACTAAATCACACTTTTATGACAAATTTTATAACTTTTACAAAACGGTCCTTTTAAGCATTTTCACCGAAAATCACTTAGCAAAAGTCATTTATTTAACACCCAACATTCATTTTCTACCATTAGACATCAAAACACATGCATATCACTCATGGGTAAATTTTTAAACATGAACCCTAGCTCCAAATAATGGTAGAAATAGGTATATCGAGTTACCGGGACTCCAAAAATGTAAAGAACATTAAAAATGGGGCTCGGGATCACTTACTATGAAGCTTGGAAGCTTGAAAAACCTAGCCATGGATTCCTCCTTGCTACATTCAGCCAAACAAGAAGATGGACAAGGTTTATTGGTTTTATTTTGTCTTTTAGTCCATTTAATTACCAATTTACCAAAATGCCCTTTTTACTCATCTTTAAAATTTTACCCTTCCATGTCCATTTTTGTCCATCAAATTATCCAATGGTCTAATTACCATTTAGGGACCTCCAATTTAAAATTACCATTTAGGGACCTCCAATTTAAAATTTCATAACAATTTGACACTTCTAACATGTAGAACTCAACTTTTGCACTTTTTACAATTTAGTCCTTTTGACTAAATTGAGTGCCCAAACGTCAAAATTTCAAACGAGATTTTCACAAAATCATTCTGTGAAATTTTAAACCATAAAAATATTATGAAAATAAACTTTGTTACGTCAGATTTATGGTCCCGAAACCACTGTTTTGACTAAACCCTGATTCGGGATGTTATAGATTGCCCCGAGATGGTTGAAAAAGAGAAACTTCAGAGTGCAAGATCAGGTAATACTATTGTTAGAGGGAGGCCATAGAGAAATCCAGGAAATGGAGCAAGTAGCAAGAGTGCACCTAGAGATTCGACTGTGAGACCCGAAGGTAGAGCACCTGCGAGGACTTATGCCATTCACGCTCATGTTTGTATGAAATTGGTATCTAGTATGAATGGTTCAGGATCAACCCATTCGTATGTTTGTATGAAATTGGTATCTAGTATGAATATGCCTGTTGAGCCTACAGAATTTGTGATAAAAGTGTTGATCCCTCTAGGCAAGCATGTGTTAGTTGACAAAGTATGTAAGAATTGTCCTTTGATGATTAGAGATCATTGTTTTCTAGCTAATCTTATGCTTCTTCCATTTGATGAATTTGATGTAATTCTTGGCATGGATTGGTTGACCATTCATGATGTGGTAGTAAATTGTAGAAGAAAAATTATTGAATTGAAATGTGAAAGTGGTGATATTCTTTGAGTTGAATCAGATGATTCGAATAGATTGTCAGTTGTGATCTCTTCCATGACAGCTCAGAGGTATATGAAGAAAGGGTGTAAATCTTAAAGGGTGTAAATCTTATCTTGCCTTTGTGTTGAATACCAAAGTGTCTGAGTTAAAGGTTGAGCCAGTGCCGGTAGTATGCATGTAACATCCCGAAATAGGACCTAAACAGAATAGTGGTTACGAAATCACAAACCTGAGGTCAAAAAAATTTATTCCAATTAAGTTTTAAGGTTGATTCATTGATTGAATAATTTTGTGAAAATTTTGTGAAGAAATTTTATGTATAAGTGCCTAATTTGATAATTAGGACTAAATTGTAAAATTAGAAAAATGTGTGTTCTAGATAATAAAGGGGATTTAAATGAAATGGGTTCTTAAAGTGGAGGTCCTTATTTAGTAATTAGACCATTATATTTAAGTTTGGACAAAAATGGGCAAGAATAGGACAAATTTGAAGGAAAAGCCTTTAAGGGCATGTTGGTAATTTAGTAATTAAAAGAATTAAAAAGGGAAAATAAAGCCAAAATTGGTCCATCTTCTTCATAGAGATTGAATATAGCATGGGGGAAGCCATGGTTAGGGTTTCCAAGCTTTCCAAGCTCAATAATAAGTCCGTTCTAGGCTCATTTTTAATGTTCTTTACGTTCTTGATTTAGCTTATTCTAGCAAAAATTCATGCTAGGGTTCATATTTGGAAAAATACCCATAGGTTAAATGTGTTTATTTTGATGTTTCATGGTAGAACATGAAGCTTGAAATTATGTTAAACAACTTTTGCTAAGCGGTTTTAAGTGAAAACGAGTAAAACGACATAATCGGTAAAAATACCTAACGTTCATAAGTACATGACAGAGTGGGAATTTGATATTTCCATAGAAGGGAAAAATGTTTAGAGTGTCATAAAACATAAGAAAAATGGATAAATTTAAATTTTGAGTCTATGGGCAAAATCATAATTCTGCAAAGGTTTAGGGGCAAAATTGTAATTTTTCCAAAGTTTGAGTTAGGGAATTTTTTGAATAGTACATTAATTAAATAAGTGAAATATGATGTTTTAGATCCCGAAAAGTGAGATTTGGACCTAGAACGGGAGAAAAACTGAAAATTGGGAAAGTTAGTAAAATGGTCGTTTTGGTATCGAGATAAGTTCATATGCCTAATAAGCATTTAATTATGCATATTTAAATGATAAATTGATAGTTTGGCCATAAATAATTTAGTATTGAGTTTCAAATATAATGATTAATGTTCGATAATAATTCGATATTGGAAAGAGAACTTGTATAACTTATATGTAAGACCATATTTTGTATTATGGCTTTGTATGATAACAAGAAAGTATTGACTAGCATAATTTGATGAGAATAAGTTAAGTTGATGATATGATGAGATTGAGAATGTAAGTATGTAAGTTGAGTAGCATTTTCTTATTATGCAATTATTGTTATTAGTATTGTTATTATTGAGTTATGCGACTAACCTTGAGAATTTGAGCAAGTATGTTTCGGCTATGACTTGACAAGGCATTGATATCTCAAAGTCCGTGGTTGTACCATGGAAATTAACGAAGAATTGACAGAAAAGTCCATGTTCATAACATGGCATTTAAGGAGGAATTGACAGTTAAGGATACCATGTAAGACCATGTCAAGACATGGCATTGGTAAGGCAAGGATCCCGTGTAAGACCATGTTAAGACATGGCATCGGCATTGATTAAGGACTCCATGTAAGACCACATCAAGATGTGGCATTGGCACTAAGATAAGGATACCATGTAAGACCATGTTTGGAACATGGCATTTGGTAAGATAAGGATATCATGAAAGACCATGCCAAGGCATGGCATTGATAAGTTCTATAAGGAAAGAAAATCATGTAAGACCACGTGAAGACATGGCATTGATGAGTTACTATAAGGCAAAGGTCCCATGTAAGACCATGCCAAGGCATGGCATTGGTGAGTTCATAAGGCAAGGATACCACGTAAGACCATGTCAAGACATGACAATGGTAAGTTCAAAAAGGAAAAGGCTCCCGAGTAATCCAAAGAGTAAGTCAAAGAAACGACAAGGTGAGAACATGAAGAAATAGTACAGGTATGCATTTAAGGCTTATTTAATATTGAGATTGTAAGTAATTGGGATTATCAAGTATTAAGCAAGTGATGAGTTTTTAGTTATGCTTGTGACACTTTATGACATGATTGGCAATATGCCTATATTATGAAAGAGTACTCATGTGTTAAGCGAGATGTTGCAGGTATGTAAGCAAACTATTAAGTAAGGTGCCTTTTGTGTTCTGAGCCTTTGGTAAGGTTACCGATGAGTAAGATGGGAAAGTAAGAACTAAGCATTATTTAAGCAAATTATGACAGCATAGTAGTAAGCAAAATTGATTGCTAATGCTTATTATTTTATGTGTGAACTCACTAAGCTTTATAAGCTTACTTCTTTCACTTTCCCATGTTTCAGAGTACTTAAAAGCAAGCTCAGGTTGGAGGCCGTCGGAGATCACTTCACACTATCGACTATCTAGCTACCGAATGGGTATCTTCGTTTACAAACGTTCTAGTTTATGGCACGTATAGGGACTTAGCCATTTTGTGTGTATGTCCTTATGATATGGCTAAAGAATGGTATGTAAATATTTGATAATGATTAGCTATTGAAATGGCTAATAAAGAACATGTTTCAGTGTTATGTATGCCTAAATGGTAGTTAATACAAAGAAATCATGAAAAAGTGAAATTAGCATTAAAACAGTATTGGATAGCAGCAATGACGTGAGCTTGAAAAATCACCAAGAATAGTAGAAATAGAATTAGGTGATGAATGAGATATAAAATTAAATCCTATTGAGTCTATTTTCATATGAAAGAAACAAAGTAAGCAAAAGAAGTTTATATTAAGAGATATTTGAATTTTAGAGAGACAGGGTCAGAGCAATTTCTGAATCCCCTATTCTGACTTTATAAATTCACTAAAAATTGTACAAAAATAATTAGGAGTTATAGTTTATATTTATAGATTCATTATTGAATATAATTTCAAGAGAAACAAACGGCATGGTTATTTGGATTCTTTACAGGGAGAAAATTGATTCATAGTAAGGAGAGGTCAGAGTAGTCGAACAGTGCAATAGGGGAAACTTTAACTAATAAACTGTAATAACTGGCTAGACCAAAAATTCTGGAAAAAATTACTAAGAAGATATATGAGTCTAGTTTTAGGGAAAATTCACAAATTTAAATTTTGAGTTTTTTGACTCGAGTTATGATTTATTTAATGACTATGATGCAGGTGGGTAGTTTTATAAGAAATAATGAAATAAATTGTTTTGATTTGTCTAAGTATTCGAAAAAGTTTTAATGTTCCCAATTTGGTCCCGAACCGTTTCAATTACATGTTTTAGGGTCTCGAGGGCCCTTTTTAGGGACATATTGAATGAACGTAAATAAATTAATTTTAAAAGCAAATTTTATGCCTCGAATTAGTAAGTTAAGTCATGTAACGCCTCGTGCTCGACTCCGGCGACGGTCTCTGGTAAGGGGTGTTACAATGCAAGTATTTGAATGTGTTTCTGGAAGAGTTGCTTGGATTGCCTCCAGTTAGAGAAGTTTAATTTGGTATTGAGTTAGTCCCCGGCATTGCACCTATTTCGATTGCTCCGTACAGAATGGCTCCAACGGAATTAAAAGAGTTGAATGTAACACCCCTAACCTGTAATCATCGCCGAAATAGGTTAAGAGGCATTACCGGATTTGTCATTCAATTCAGAATAATTACATATAAAATATCATCACATTACAATAAATTTCATTCATTTACATTCATTATGAACTTAAAATCGAGCATACAATACTTAAAACATGTATTCGGGACCAAATCGGTAACATATAAAAGTTTCGAAAACTTAGAAAATTTTCAACTTTTAAAAGGTCACAGGCCCGTGTGAATAGGCCGTATGCCTCACACTACTTTAGACATGCCGGTGTGTCTAAGCCGTGGCAAAATAGGGCGTACATACTGACTTATTCACATGGCCACAAGACATGCCCGTGTGCTACGCCATGTGAAAATTAAGGAGGCTACAGACTTGGCTACACGATTGACCACACACCTGTGTGCCAGCCTTGTGCCACACACGACCAATAGACACGCCCGTGTGTCTAGGCCGTGTCAAAACTAGAGGGTATACTGACTTTAATTCATAGGGTACCCCGGAGGACACACGGCTGTGTAACGTGACCGTGTGTCGCACACGGCCGAGACACATGCCCATGTCTCTGCCCTTGTGGACAAAAATAGTCCATTTGAAAAGCCAAATTTGCCACCCTAAAAAACAAGTAATTTGTACCATATTTACACATCAATATGCAACCATTTCTGTAATATCCCGAATAAGGGCCTAATCGGAATAGTGGTTTTGTGACCACAAATCTAAGATAGAAATAATTATTTTATGATTATTTTGAGGTCTATGACATGATTGCATGATTATGTGAAAAGTTCGTGAAGAAATTTTATGCATAAAGTGCTTAAATTGAAATTAGGGACTAAATCGGATAATTTGCAAAACTTGCATTCTAGAAGGTTTTAGTATGAAATTGCTTTGGAATATTAATGAGGAGGTCTTAAATAGAAATTTGACCAATTTCTAAGTCTATGGACAAAAATTGGACATGGATGGAATTTTTGGAAAGTTTAGTAGTAAGGGCATTTTAGTCATTTGGTAATTAAAAGAAATAAAAAGGGAAAATAAAGCCAAAATTGACTCATCTTTTTCATGGAGGCCTAAACTAGCATGGGGGAAGCCATGGCTAGGATTTTCAAGCTTTCCAAGCTCAATAGTAAGTCCGTTCTAACCCCGTTTTTCAAGTTCTTTACGTTTTTGAAATCCCAGTAACTTGATTAAGCTTATGCTAGCAATAATTCAACCTAGGGTTCGTATTTGGAAAAAATATTCATAGGTGAAATTTGTGTATTTTGGTGTTTTATGATAGAATATGGGGTTTTAAATTATCTTAAACAACTTGTGCTACTCAGTTTTAAGTGAAAACGAGTAAAAGGGCTTAATCGGTAAAAATACCTAATAGTCATAAGTACATGTTAGAGTGAGAATTTAATGTTGCCATAGAAGGGAAAAATGATCAGCATGTCATAAAACATAAGAAAATAGGATGAAGTTTAATTTCTGAACCTTGGGGCAAAAGTGCAAATATGCAAAAGTTTAGGGGTCAAAATGAAAATTTGTAAAAATATGATTTTTGGAGCCGTACGAATAATGTGACTAATTATTAGGCTAAATGTGATGTGATATTACAGATGAAGGAAATTGAGATTCGGGCTTAAATCGAGAAAATATAAGGTTATGGACTAAAATAGTAAATTGCCGTTTCTGGATCGAGGTAAGTTGGTATGATAATAATACTGCAATAATGTTGTAATTTATATTTGAAAGTTAAATTTAGTGAATTAATTGAATTATGTTAATTTAAATGTTATGGTGCTAAGTTTATGAATTGATTTAAAAATATGTCTATGGTACATAAAGTGCATTGAATTATCATACATAAATGTGATTTCTATGATTATGGATATTATGAGCAATTGTAAGTTCATATGATTTTTAATAATGCAATGTGTAATTTAATGTTATTGCCTTGATATTAAATGAGATGTAAGTAATATATCAATTTTACTTGTATTATGATATTTTATAATAATATTGGAAATATGTTTGTTGATAATTACTTGATTGGTGAAATTGTTGGAAAAGATAGAAATCCCGGTTGAACCTTTGGAAAGATTGGATGATACAGATGGTATGTAGCTAGGCCACATGTATGGTGCTGAGTGCACATCATGTGTACAAGAGAGCTACGAGACATTATGATGTAGCTAGGTCGCATGGGTGATACTATGTGTACACCATGTAGACAAGAGAGCTACGGGATATATACAGCTAGGTCGCATGCGTGGTTCCAGGTGAAGGACACCATGTAGAAAAGAAAGCTACGAGATAAACTGGCTAGGTCACATGGGTGATACTAAGTGTTCACCATGTGTACAAGAGAGTCGAACTTAATGATGGGTGGAGCTATGTTCTGAAACCACAAGTATCGAGGATTGATCCGAAGTGTTCAGCGGGAGACTTACTATGTACTGCTTTGTGAGTTTTGTGATGAATAAGTGCAGGAATTTGCTTATGTGAATGATGTGTTCATTAAGTGACCGGGATGTGGTAAGGTTATAAACAAGTAAGTTATACATGAGGATGATTTTATGGTGACCTTGTAATCATAGGCCTATACTTGTGATGTATGAAATGTGATGAAAATGATTTGTGATATGTATGTTAAAATGAGGTTAATACAAAGAAAGTGTGAAAGACTGAATTAGTAATAAAATTGTTTTGGACAGCAGTAGTGACGTGACTTTGAAAATCACTAAAAATTGTGGAAGTTGAATAAAAATGCAAATGATATATGAAAATAAATCTTAATGAGTCTATTTTCACATGAAAGAAACAGGGGAAGCAAAAGAATTCTATATTGTGTGATATTTGAATTCTTGTGAAACAGGGTCTGAATGAATTCGAGATCTCCTGTTATTACTTTAGAAATTCACCATAAATTGTACAAAAATTATTAAGAGTCATATTAAGGTGCTAATAATCAGAGAGCACTGGCGTGCTAATATTCAGAGAGCACTGACGTGCTAATATTCAGAGAGCACTGGAGTGCTAATATTCAGAGAGCACTGGAGTGCTAATATTCAGAGAGCACTAATGTGCTAATATTCAGAGAGCACCGGAGTGCTAATATTCAGAGAGCATGCTGAGGTCCCTTAACATCCAAGTAGTTCTAATCTTGTCTACTTGGGCAAATTATTTCATACATGTATATCACTTTTACACCTTTCGCATAATATTTTTACATACTTTACAATTTTATCATTGTACCAATAATTTATATACTTATATCTTCTTTATCTTCAATACATGTAATATATTTCAAAATTCACTATTCATTCATAATTCTCTAATAATCCTTATCATGTGCTTCATATATTACATTTATATATTTTGTAATTTAGTCATCAGCACAATATTTCATGTAATAATATAATTTGCTTTTAATAATACATGTAACATTCGACATGTATTATAAAACATTTATTCATTTTTTTTCATTTTTTTTTAGGTATCGATTCATCATAATCAACTTTCTACTCGTATACTTGAGTATCGCTTTTAGCATTATCAGAATTAGCTTGGTTGACAGAAAAAACATCTCTTTCTATAAATAAAACAAATTTCATAATGAGTAAGAATGTGTTTATGATGAGTTGAAACTTAGAATGGTATGAAAAAGAGTTCATCATATAGATGTGATGATGTATGAAATAAATAATCATAAATTGAGAAATATGGAAAAAGGGTAAAATTGGAAAATTGCCAAAATTAGCTAAATAAAAATGGGACTAAATTGGAATATCTAGAATTCTCTTCATTTCTCTTCATATTTATCAGCTGAAAAACAGTCATGGAGGAGGGTTCAAGCTGGTTTTCATACTCTAGCTTCATGTAAGTTTAATTCTTGCTTTCTCCTTGAAATTTTTATGTTTTTGGACTTTTACAATTGGGTCCAACTTACTATTTCATTAGTTTCTGATTCCATGGCTAATTTTTGAAGTTGTTATGGATGAGTACTAGAATAATATGATGAATAAACATAGAATTGAAGCTTTAATTTTGATATATGGTGATTTTATCAAGTAAAATTGATGAAAATTGGTTTAGGACCTAATTGTGAAAGAGTTGAAATTAAGGTTTAGTGTTAAAGTTCTGGTTTTCAAGGGTTATGAAGTAGTTTAAAATGATAGAATAAAGTATTAAATGAGAAAAATTAACTCAATTGAGGAGTTAATTAAGCAAGGATTAAATTGTACGAATTATGAAATTTGGGGCAAAATGGAAATCAATATTTTGCACTAAAACTGTTTTGGGCAGCAGCAGTAGTCTAACTTCGAAAAATCACCAAAAATTGTAGAAATCAAATTATAGGATGAATAAAATATGAAATTAAATATTATTGAGTCTAGTTTCTTATAAAAGAAATTATGTAAGTAATGGAATTTTAAATCATGAGATACAATAACTTTTGTGAGACACTGCCAGAATGATTTCGGGTTCCCCTGTTCTGAATTTGAAAAATCATCAAAAATTGGATAAAAATAATTAGGGGCTTAAATTTATATTTTTAGAATCCTGAATGAGTCTATTTTCAATATAGACAAACAAGGACATCATTATAATTCTGTAAAATAAGATAATTAATTTTTAGTGAAGAAGGGTTGGAACTGTCAGACAGCAGAACAGGGGAGATTTCAATGAATAAACTGTATTAATTGGCCCAACCAAAAATTATGAAATTTTTATGGTAAGAAGACATATGAGTCTAGTTTCTGGAAAAATTTATGGATCTTAATTTGGAGTTCTTTAGCTCAAGATAAAAATAATTTAGTGACTATGACACGGATGGACAGCTTGAATTATTCACATAAGTAAATAGTGAAAATTATGGATGATGTTACTTACAAGTGTGTTATTTATAATAAATATGTGCATGGAGAGGAGGAGGAGGAAAAATATACATATGTGTATGAATGACTTGTGTATAAATTGACCACGTGCCCGATTATAATAGATAAACGTTGAATTAGAAATGATATAATGTTTTATTTGAAATGTTTATTATGAAATTATGATTATCGCTATAATACAAAAAAATCGAACTTGTGAATTTATATAACTAAATTTTAGTGACCATTTGTTAATATTATTAAATTTCAATATTCTTTTATGAATGGTGATTAATATTTATGTATTTTAATTGTTATGAAAATATATTTAAATTATTTGTAAGTGTTTCGTACTTCTTGGTAATGCCTAAAGAAACGGAATGGTCGTGGAATTCTGTACAGGGAGAAATTTGGTTCGTAGTGCATAGAGGTCAGAGTAGTCGTACTCTGAAACAGGGGAGACTTTAACTAATAAACTGTACTAATTGGCTAAACCAAAAATTCTGGAAATTTTATGGGAGAAAGATATATGAATATAGTTTCAAGGAAAATTAACGAAACTAAATTTGGAGTTTTGTAGCTTCAGATATGAATGATTTAGTAATCAGAACTCGATAACACAAACAACTTGAATATGTGTAATTGTACAATTATAGTGTTTTATCTTGAAAAGCATGGTAGTAATTGCTTATTATTTTCATATGAACTTACTAAGCGTAAAGCTTACCCATCCTCTCCATTTCTTTAGTATTGGCAGGTCGGCTCGGGGTTAGAGATCGTCGGAGGCAAAATCACGCTATCAAACTATCATTTTTGGGAGAATTAATTCAAATATTAGAAATATTAAGTGAGTGGCATGTATAGGAAGTTGGTTTGTGATATGTATTTTTATTATGATTTTGACCATACGTATCAGTCTGCATTGAGTTATCGTATATGATTATGAGATGTGGTCCTTATCCATTATGGTTTATAAGTTTAATTAATCGTGCTATGTCCTATGTTTTGATGTAATGATATAGTTAACTTTGTTTGTTATGCATATGTTCGAAAAGTTTTGAATTAAATGAAATTTTATGGCCTGGTTTTCTTCTATGTGTATTGTTAAGTCTGGTAATGCCTCGTACTCTGTTCCGGCCTTAGATACGGGTAAGGGGTGTTAAAATTTCATATACATTTTATAACATATAATACCAATTCCAAACATACTCCAAATTTCAACCAAATTAATTTCATAATATACATTCCAAACAATTTATATCAACTTACTTTATCATGTTATTACTAACCTATTTATGCACTCATACCTCATTTTATATCATTCAAATATACTAATTTTATATTCATGAGCCAAGCATGTAGAAATCACATCTCAACACAACATTTGCATCATCCATTCTATCTTTTATAAACAACACATCATATAGAATCACATATATACAATCAAAACAACCATTACTACTTCAAGCCATATCACATATCTTGTTCATATACCCAGTTCATATCAAAATCATTAACATAAGATAGCCATACTTCACAACCTATAAACTAGCTTATACATGCCATATTTACATATCTCCCATGACTTCCAAAAGTACCAAAAAGTTGCCTGGATAGTGTGATAGTTATCTCCGACTTTATCTGAATCGAGCGAGCTTTTGAATCTATAAAACACGGGAAAATAAATGGAGTAAGTGTTAAGCTTAGTAAGCACGTATAATATAGAATTAAACTCACCAAATGACAATAAGTATTATAACAAATTAAAATTCAATCCATTTGCTCATAATGCCTATTCATATCACCAATCACAAGTTAGTCATCTAACATTTCATGTAAATCAAGTATCATACATCCATATATCATAAAATCCATGTAATTCATGTAACTTATAATTCATATAGGTCTTATAGTACTTATATCATATAATCTTCATAAATCACATTAGTATAATGCCTGTTGAACCTACTGAAATATCGAAGGATACTTGGGTGATGCACATTAAGTGCATAAATCGGTAATACATCAATTCATCATCATTTTTGCTCTTTCAAGCCATGATCGGTAAGCTCCTTTTGAGCTGATAAATGGTAAGCTACGGAGAGCTAAACGGTAAGCTCCGTAGAGCTGAAACGGTAAGCTCATACGAGCTATGGTGAGTCCGCAACAAATGCAGGAGCTCGACCAAACGGTAACCCTAGTGACATGTCAGTTGTATCCTACGACTTTCTACGGTTCAAACGGCACTCATATTTCACGGTAAGCATTTAATTTGGCATTCTAATTCCATTAATCACATATATTCAATCTAAATACATTCATTTCAAATATATGCAACAAATTTAAAGTTCGATTCTAATTATACGAACTTACCTCGAGTTCTTTTCCTTTCCCCGATCTAAACTCGAACTCGCTTATCTTGGTCTATATAATTATCAAATTCAACATATTTAGTATTCAAGCTATTCAATTTAACCCATAATTCATATTTTGGCAAATTTACACATTTTCCCCTATACTTTTCAATTTTTTACAACTTAGTCCTTATCACAAATACACAAAATTTCCTTATACCCATGCCTAGCCGAATATTCATGAATTCTATATAAACTCACATCTTTCATTTATTTCACATTTTAACCCCTCAATTTCTCATTTTTACAATTTAATCCACAATTAGCAAAATCATTAAAAATCTCAATACAAAACATATTTATACATCACCAAGCTTTCATAATTCCTAATTAAACATCATGAAGCTCACATATTCATCAACATCATCTCATGAAAACATTAACAATTCCTTAAATTAGGGCATGGGTTTTGATAAAATACTAATCAACGATCTCAGAAACGTAAAAATTATCAAAAATCGAACAAATTTCGTACCTCAATCTAGCTACCAAAGTGCCGAATGTATAAAAGCTTTAAACCCTACTTATTTTACTGATTTGCGGCTAACATTCATGGTAAAATGGCTTCTTTTCATTTTATTTTATTAAACATAACATTAGTAATTAGTTTACCATTTTACCCTTAATGAATTAACATAGAATTTCACCTAATATGGAACACTCCAAACCCGGCCCGGACGTTATGGCCAGATCTAGCGTGTCACATTGAAGTGTTTTATCGAAAACCTTGTTTTCATTGAAAACCCTTCTTTAAATAAAAAATATTCCTTATTGTATGATAATAATTACTTTGTAAAATCTCTTTTCAGTTGTGAAAGCTTTATTTAAAACAGATGATCTACGAAAACTTGTCATTTAAAAATTGAGTTGCAGTAACGTGGTATTTAAAAACAGTTACGGTTTAGGAAAACCATGTTCTACTTCTAATAAATATAAAGCATGAAAATAGTAATAATCCTAATTTGAAATAATAACCAGAAGAAAGGCCTTATTACAATCCGGACAGAAATAACTTCAAATACTAGAAATTATAGGCTTAAGAAAACCAGTCCAAGCCGTCTTACTAGCTGGCCACCTCGGAGTCCCTCCAACCGTCGAACCACCTACTAAGGATCACCTAAGAAAAATAAAAGAGGGGGGTGAGTTTTCGAAAACTCAGTGTGTACAATCCTCGGCAAATAGAAAAACATGCAATAGCAAGTCTTTTCGACCTAAGCCCAATTCAATATCAAAACAGATGTAAGGCAATCAAATATGCATGGATCCCACCTATCCAACTGCTATACACCATCTCCATCCCCCGATACACACCATGTGGGATATAAATATCAACCCACCCATCCGATACACTCCAATGGTATCCCAGTTGCGGTACTACCTAACGTTGCAGCAAAGCTGCTAATCATATATTGGGCTTAAAAAGCCTTTGGTGGATCCACGGTCGTCAAGCAACCATGCGATCCTCATATACTTCTTCCGTTCCATAATTCCCAACCCATATGCAACCTAAACAGAATATCATAAGAATACAGCAGATATACATGTAACATCCATAAATCTTACATTCAACACATAGGGGTATTTTAGTCATTTTTGCCCTTAGGGGCTTTTTGATAATTTCTCTTTATTATGGGTTATTACTTATCTTGGCCCATTAATAAGTCCTCGTTGGCTTAATCGAACAGATACTATGCACCAGGTAGGAATCCGGAGAAGAGGAGTGGGTCAATAAGACTGTTTAAGTACCAAGCTCTCCCTAGATCCGATCCTAGACATGCATATACCCATTGCCACACCTTAACCTTATGTCTTGTCCACGGTCACAATTAATAAATCATTTAAGTTTTATGTCTATTTAAGCAGTTATCAGATACTAGGCCCAAAACCCCTTACAAAGCCCGAACGAGTTTAGATACATGCATATGGCCCACTAGGCCCAATCTCATTCATATGGCCCATCAAGCTCAAATCACATTCATATGGCCCGTCAGGCCCAATCACATTCATAGTCATGCAATCATATGATTTTTCATCACTTAGTAACAAATTGCCAATTTTGCCTATTATGGGCCCTATAGCCCATCGAGCCCATTTAACCCATTCTGGCCCAGTTGGTCAATACACGGCCTAAGCCCGTGGAATCGCACATGGGGCCTCTGATAACCTATCGGTTTCCTCTTGCGAGTGTTTGCGCACTCGCAAGTCTATTGTAGCCAAACTTCTGACTTTTTGGCATTTCAGCTTTTCGACATTTCGGGATTTGTCGATCTACTATGTGTGTGCAGTGTATGTACACACCTAGTACTAAAACGTGCTGCGATCTCCTTAGCCACGAACCTACAAATGATGTCACTCAACGATTAATCACACACTTACCAAATACAATCATTGAAAGCCGAAAATCTCACCTTGCCTTACCTTGAACGACAAGCCTTAATAGCCCTTCCTTGATCACTAATCACGAGTATTTCTAAAATCTGCATCAATCTTAATCATTAAAACTAAACAGCAAGTGACTCACAATCATCTTAAGTCACTCTCAAATTGTCCATGGCCATTCGGCCAACCTTAACCAATAAAAGAGGAATACTTACCCAAAACCTCAAAACGCCAAGGAGCCATTCGGTAGAGATCTGGAATCTGAGATTTGATACTAATCCCCTACCAAAATCGATTTAGAAAGAGTGAGGGAGAGAACAAATCGGTACTAGGAAGACCAACTAAAAGAAAGTAAAGCACTTACACAAGAATCGATCGGCCAACATTAAAGAAAAAGTGGCGGCACAACAGGATTTTGGCCAAAAGATATTCGGCTTTAGAGAAAGTAACTAGTAGCAAGAAAGAAAAGAGTCTGACGAGAAAGGAAGGGAAGAAATTGACACAAAATAAAAGAGAAAGAATAAGGGATTTCAGCTTTTAGATATTTGGAGAGAAAAGTATTTTGTGGTAAAATAGAAAGGAAGAATTTGACATTAGCCTAGAATCCCCAAAATCGACACCTATATATACTATAGCCGAATTTACCTATCCTCAAATTCCCAATTCAGCTCCACCTCTCTACACCTCTCATCTCCTAACTTTTCTCCCTGATAACTCCTTAATCCCTTCCTTAAATTTCTCCTCTGATAACTCCCTTCAGAGTTCACATCCAACACCACTACTGGCCATTTATTGAGCAAAAATAAATCCTTCTTTTGAGCAATGTCGAACCCTAAATCTCCTTGCCATGCATGTGATGCCACTTCTAAGCCCCACATGTGACTCTACTTGCCACTCCAACACAAGGCTCCTTGTGTCCAATTCCTCCTTCATTTATTTAAAACCAAACTACTTGCCATCAAGGTTCTTTTAATTATTAAGCTATAATTTCCTTCACCCCAAAGTTCAAACTCAAAATTTAACCAGGCCTATTATCACATGAATAACACTCGACTAGGAATATTAAGCACACCTTTTATCAAAATTGAAAAAGAAAGAAAGTTTGGGATTTTTGAGGCGTTGCATAATACATGCCCTTTTATGACAAAATTCACTACCAATGGTCAAATTTACATGCAAGGACCCTTATTATAATAAACCATAGCTATTTAATACCTTTAAACAATAGAACTCATATTTTACGCTTACACGATTTAGTCCTTTTTACTGAATTGAGCATTTAAATGGTAAAATTTCTTTACGAAACTTTTACATAATTTATCTATCATGTTGTAGATCATATTAAAATATTAGAATAAATATTTTAACTTTAGATTTGTGGTCCTGAAACCACTGTTCTGATTTGACCTAAAAACAGGCTGTTACATTGAAAGCTCAGTTGCAAGAGTTGACGGATAAAGGTTTTACTAGACCTAGTTATTCTCTGTGGGGTACACCAGTATTTTTTGTGAAGAAGAAAGATGGCTCTATGAGACTTTGCATTGATTACCGACAACTCAATAAAGTGACCATAAAGAATAAGTACCCTTTACCGAGAATAGATGATTTGTTTGACCAATTGAAAGGGGCCACATGGTTTTCAAAGATAACCTTTAGGTCTGATTACTATTAGTTGAGAGTTAAAGGCTCGAATGTGCCGAAAACTGCATTTCGGATGAGGCATGGTCACTATAAATATTTGGTTATGCCTTTTGGTTTAACGAATGCTCCCGCTGTGTTTATGGGCTTAATGAATCAGATTTTTAGGCCATACTTAGATAAGTTTGTGGTTGTGTTTATCGATGATATTTTGATTTATTCTCGAAATGAGTCCGAGCTGCTGAGCATTTGAGAGCTATTTTACAAACTTTGAGAGATAAACAGTTGTATGCTAAGTTTAGTAAAATGAGTTTTGGCTTCGAGAAGTCAAATTTTTAGGGCACATTGTTTTGGGTGATGGTATTTGAGTTGACCTGAGTAAGATTTTAGCAATTGTTGATTGGAAACCATCAAGGAATGTATCTGAGGTTAGAAGCTTTTTAGGCTTAGCCTACTATTACAAACTATTTGTTAAAGGACTCTCGATGATTGCTACTCCGATGACAAAGTTGCTACAGAAAGATCTCAAGTTCAAATGGTCAGAAAGGTGTCAACAGAGTTTTGAGAGGTTGAAGGCATTGCTAACTGAGGCACCAATTTTAGTACAACATGAGCCGGGAAAAGAATTTGTGATCTATATTGATATATCCTTGAATGGATTGGGTTGTGTACTTATGCAAGAAGGCAAAGTGATAACTTATGCCTCGAGGCAATTGAAACTACATGAGAAAAATTATCTGACACATGATTTGGAACTAGCCGCCATTGTGTTTGCGTTGAAGATTTGGAGACATCATTTGTATGGTGAGAAATGTCATGTTTATACTAATCATAAAAGTTTAAAGTACTTAATGACACAAAAGGATTTAAATTTATGGCAAAGGAGATGGTTGGAATTTTTAAAAAATTACGAATTAATGATTGACTACCATCCAGGAAAGGCGAATGTGGTCACCGGTGCTTTAAGTAGAAAGTCATTGTTTGCTTTGAAGGCTATGAACACCCAGTTGACTTTAACCGATGAAGGTTTGATTCTAGCTAAGTTAAGAGCTAGGCCGATGCTTCCGGTATGTACCGATTACTCACTTGATAAGTTAGTTGATTTGTACATTGGTGAAGTTGTTAGATTGCATGGAGTGCCTATTTCAATTATATCGGGTTCGCTTCGCAGTTTTGGAAAAAGTTGCAAGAAGCTTTAGGTAAAAAGTTAAACTTTAGTACAGCTTTTCACCCGCAAACTAACGGTCAGTCTGAGCGAGTAATTCAGATTCTTGAGGATATGCTCCGGTGTTGTACTCTTGAATTCGAGGGTAGTTGGGAAAAGTATTTACCTTTGGTAGAATTTGCCTACAATAATAGTTTCCAGTCGAGTTTGAAAATGGCACCTTATAAGGCATCGTACGGTTGTAAGTGTCGGACACCATTGTATTGGACTGAACTCAGAAAGAATATGATTCACAGGGTCGATTTAGTCAGAGAAACTGAAGAAAAAGTGAAGACAATTTGTGATTGTTTGAAAGCAGCTTCATATAGACAGAAATCCTATGTGGATTTGAAACGGAAAGAGATTGAGTTTTAGGTCAGTGATAAGGTATTCCTGAAAGTGTCTCCGTGGAATAAAGTTCTTAGATTTGGCTGGAAGGGCAAGTTGAGTCCGCGTTTTATTGGACCGTATAAGATTACCGAAAGGATAGGGCTAGTAGCATATCAGTTGGCTTTGCCATCTGAGCTGGAAAGGATTCACGATGTGTTCCATGTGTCTATGTTGCACCGATACCGATCAGACCCTTCGCATGTAATTTCACCGACAGAGGTTGAGATTCGACCAGATATGACTTATGGTACAGAGTCGGTTAAGATTTTGGCTCGGGAAGTCAAATAATTAAAGAATAAAAGTATAGCTCTCGTGAAAGTATTATGGCAAAGACATGGGGTTGAAGAGGCTACATTGGAACCTGAGGAAACCATGAGAAAATAATACCCAAACCTTTTTATTGAAAAGATTTTCGGGACGAAAATCCCTGGGGAGAGAGTTGTAACATCCCAATTTTGGGCCTAGTCAGAATAGTAGTTTTGTGAGCGCAAATCTGAAGTAGAAATAATTACTTTATGAATGTGTTGAGGTCTATGATATGTTTGCATGATTATAAGAAAGTTTCGTTGAAAAATTTTATTAATAGAGTGTCCAATTTGATTTTTAGGACTAAATTAAAAAAGTTGCAAAACATGTGATTCTAGAAGCTTTAAGCATGAAATAGCTATGGATTATTAATTAGAGGTCCTTAAATAGCAATTTGACCAACTTCTGTTTTTATGGACAAAAAGGGCATGAATAAAAAAAAATTAAAAGTTTAGTAAAAATGGCATTTTGGTCATTTGGTTAGTAAAAGAATAAAAAGGGAAATTTAAGTCAAAATTTGCTCATCTTCTCCATGCCATAGCTGAAATTCCTAAGGTCACCATAGCTAGGGTTTCTTCAACTTTCAAGCTTGATTGTAAGTACATTCTAGCCCCGTTTTAATATTCTTTACATTTTTAAAGTTGTTATTAACCGATCTAGCCATTTCTACCATTTATTTAAGCTAGGTTTGATGCTTAGGGTTTGACCCATGTGTGACATGCATGTATTTTGATGTGTCATGGTAGATTATGAAAGTTTGATGTGTGATAAACATCTTTTACTAAGTGATTTTTTATGAAAACACCTAAAAAGGGCTTATTTGTAAAAGTTGTAAAAATAGGTAGTAGAAATGTGATTTGATGAAAAATGTGGGTTGGTATAAGCGTGATATAGGTTCAGCTAAGCTTGGGTAGCAAAGAAAATGAGTACATTTCATTTTACGAGCCTAAGGACTAATTTGTAAATATGTAAAAGTTTAGGGGCAAAACTATAATTTTACCAAAGTATGGTTTTTGGACTGATTTGAACAATGTGATAACTAAATGAGCTAAATTTGCTATATAGATCAAGAAAAATGGAGTCCGGACCTAGACCGGGGAAAGAACAAAGTTGTGGACTAAATCGAATTAGTTAGCCATATTTTGTACCGAGGTAAGCTAGTGTATAAATAATGCAACCTATATTATGTAATTAATATTTTGTTATTGCATTACTTGTACAATTATCATCATGGATTTGTTCGGTAAAGATTTGATACGGCAAAATTCCCGGTTGAACTTTAGGAATAGTTAGGATAAAAATGTCATGACATTAGGGTTCTGAGTTTACGTGTAAGACCACAACTGGGATATAGCATCGTTATGAGATTTCGTGTAAGACTTGTTTAGGACATGGTATCAATATGAGAGTCGTGTAAGACCATAGCTGGGCTATTGGCATCGATATGAGATCCCATGTAAGACCATATCTGTGATATGGCATTGGTGTGATTTTATGTGTATGTAATTCCCATGTATCCTTTAGTATTCCCAGTGGTTCAACGGGTGATTAAAAGATTTTGTCAAAGATGTGAAAGGTTATAATTATGTTATGAAGTGGTACAGGTACGTACGCAAAACTCATGAGAAATGATCTCGGTTTAAGATGCAGTATTGGTAAGGATGTACATGAGTAAGATATGTTTATGAACACTTGATGATTTTGTGCTAATTTACAGTATGTTAGATGTATGTTATTGTATGTTTAAAGTTGTTTATTATTTACATGCTAACTTACTAAGCTTAAAGCTTACCCCCTTCCTTTTCATTTCTTATAGTGTCATCAAGCCATCTCGGGAATCGAGGACGGTCAAAGATCCATTTACACTATCAAATCATTGTTTTAGGTACTTATGATTCCATTATTTTGAGTTATAGCATGTATAGGGACTTGCTCTTTTTGTGATATGTGTCATTAGTAATTTGGCTAAGTGTGTTGGCTTGTATTGGTAATTGATTCATTTTGTAAGTGACCATATGGTATTGGCTAATAGTGGTTAAATATATGTATATACATATGATGATGTCTTTTATGGATGTGGTTATTGCATGGTTTGTGATGATAAGTATGAGATCTTGTATGTGATAGAAATTAACATGAAATTGATGTATGGATGTCTTGGTTGTGGCTGAATTGGTAGTGTGTATATGCTTGGATTGGTGTTGTTTGATGTTGTGTAGGTTGGTGCAAGTAAGGGTGGCAAAAAGGCTTGGTAAATAGCCTTATTTTTTTCCACACGGGTAGACACACGGGCGTGTGTCTCTAGGCCGTGTGTAACACACGGCTTGCCCTATGGGTGTGTGATCCGGCCATGTGTCCCCTGTACTTTAAATTTTAGCTTTGAATTGGTCACGTGGGTAGAGACACGGCTGTGCGTCTCATCCGTGTGAAGGACATGGCCCAGAGGAATGGGCGTGTGACCCTAAGTTATTGATGACATCATAAACAAAGAGTTACATGGGTTAGGGACACGAGCGTGTGTGACCACACAGCCTACCCACACGGGCGTGTCCAAAACCACATGGGCGTGTGAGCCCTGTATTTATGAAAAATTGTCTAAGTGTTTAGAGAGTTTCCAAAGTTCTCAGTTTAGCCCTGAACCACCCCCAATGTATGTTTTGGGCCTCGTAGACTCGTTTAAGTGAAAATACGAATGTTTTTGAAAAGTTTTAAATTTAAGTGGTAAGTCTAGTAATGCCCGTACCCTGTTCCAGCGTCGGATACGGGTAAGGCGTGTTACACGGCCGTGTCACATGGCCGTGTGTCACACATGGTTTAGACACATGCCCATGTCTTAGGCCATGTGGATAAGAAATAGGCCAATTCAAGTCATTCCTTTCACCACGGCCGTGTGTCACACATGGTTGAGACACAAACCCGTGTCTTAGGCCATGTGGACAAGAAATAAGCCAATTCAAGTCATTCATTTCACCCATTTCAAGCTCACACCTACAAGACATTTTTACATATAATCAAGTTTTCAAACATACTAAAGCATGCATATTAAGACCAATTCATTAGGTCATTTATCCTTACAACCAATATGCCATATAGGCACCTCAAATGCAAACATACAATTTATCTAAACATATATATATACTTAACACATTCCATTCATCAACACTTAATTTGTTTGTCATTTCAAAACTCATCATAGATTGACCACATTTATACTACTGCAATTAGTTCATATTTACTTAAAACCATAACTCCACTTAGACTTATATAAACATACCAAACATGGTCATTCCAAACATGCCTAAACATATGCATTTTTAAGCATACCATACTTGGCTTATATCATGTCAATATAACTTATCATTTGAATCATTATTTACTTGCATCTCATATAAACATATACGTAACTTCAATATATATATGACCATAACTCATCCATATATATATAGCTTAATTTCATATCAAGTTATACCATAATTGACCATAAGCCAAATTCACATTCAAGCATACCAAATGGCTTATAACTCAATCAATTATACTTGACTAAATTCTATATCAAATCATGCCCTAAATGATCATTTTGCAAACATGCCAACACTTATCACTTTGGCCATAAAAACCATACGTCAATTTGATCATATAAACACCAACCATTAAGCATCAAAGTGCCATAAGCACACCAACCATCAAGGCATCAAAATTACATAAGTTTCACAAATTCATAGCAATATTACATGACAATATCATCAACTAAACATTAGACATAGCCCACATATACATGCCATTAGTACCACGACCAAAGCATCAAAATCTACCGATAAATTCGATGGATAGTGTGATGGATCTCTAACTAGCTTCCAACCCAATCGAGCTTTCAATAATCTGTAAAGTAAAAGAAAATAACTACGTAAGCAATGAATGCTTAGTAAGTTCATATAAACATAAACATAGCATTCCATTTCAATAATAAACATTATAGGTTAAATATAAACCTATACCAATGCCTCAAGACTTATCAAACCATAATCATCAACTCACAAATGAATAAGTTCATTAATGTCGCATATTTATTGACCATTCATAACATGATAGGATTTCATGAAACATAATATATAATCATCAACCTTTTCATAAGATTATATATATTTTTATTTACTTACTTTCCATTCTACTTCCAATACTTAACATAAGCCTAAACAACATTATTAATTCCCGATTTAGTGTATTTATCCATGACATAGGTATATTCATCCATAGCAAAAACAATTTGCTCACATACAATTACATTATTTATCATATTAAACCTTTTATAACATCATAACACATCCCAATTACGTACTTATCATTTCATTCTCTTTTCTTATCGTTTCATATGCATAGTACAAGCATAGTCATAAACATCAATCATATCCACAAACTTGACATAAGCCTAAGCACATCAACAACACATGTTAGTTCATTTAAACATGATTCATATGAATTTGACATGGATAACCATTATACTTGAGCATGATTCAATTAGATTTATCATCCATCTCAACATAACATAATTTTCATGTAGCTCAACATTTCAAATTCTTTCATACATACATGTCTTGGTTCATATTGAACACTTACTATTTCATTTGCATAACACATAACATTAACCATAGCCACAAGCTAGTGATAAAACACATAACTTAACAATATCATCATATGGTAAGATATGGTATATAAACATAACATCACTTAAATTGTACTTTTCATAAACATGAATGTTCATACTTTAATCATCGATGCATCATACCTTTTGATAACTATTGTAGTGAAATAAATTGAAACCCTTATCGAAGCTTACACAAAGTGTGCTAAACGATGGTCGAAACCATCCCTTTTCTTTAATCGATGGTCGAAACCTTCCATTTTCATATTCGATGAACACTGTAAAAATGATTAAGACCCCAGTACATGTTTCATATTATGCCATATTCTAACTATGGTCTTACATGTGCACTGCCACAGCCTTACCATGGTCTTACGGTCATAGTGCCCTAACCTGGTTATAGTCTTGTCATTAAAATGTCATAGCCCAACTACGGTCTTACATATATATATATACACTACCATGGTCCAACCATGGTCTTACATCTGAAAAACTACCATAGCCTCGCTATGGTCTTATATAAACATTGCCATGGTCCAACCATGGTCTTGCGTCTGAAAAACTGCCATAGCCTCACTATGGTTTTACGTAAACATTGCCAAAGTCTGACCATGGTATTGTACATCTTTATGTTGTACTGCCATAGTGTCTTATTCATTTCCTTCAAGTTGACAAATTTGATTCACATAGATGCCCAAATAGATAATAATTTATCGAAATAGTAATTAATTGAACTAATCACTATGAACTTACCTGGCTAAATTGCAAAAATGACAATGTTCAAGGGCATTTTGGTAACTTTCCATTCTCCTCGAATTTCCACTCGATCTTGATCTAAATTAATAATTTTATTCAATCTAATAATTTAGATAGTAAAACAATGTATTTTATACAATTTAGTCATTTTGACATTTTACAAAATTGCCCTTAACATTTTACTTTTATTTAATTTAGTCTCTGAGCCTAAATTAACCATTTTTATTGGAATTTCACACTAGTCGAATATTCATAGCCTCCATATCAGCCCATTTTTACAACAATTTCACATCAAATCCTTGTACTTTTATTATTTCAATAATTTAGTCCTTAATCGAAAAATTTATCAAAATTACTTAACAAAATACTTTTAAATAACAACTAATATTTCAATTTCATCATTTAACATAAATAATCACTAGATTCATCAATGGCAACATTCACAATCTTTAACATTTTAAAAATAGAAGGTATGAGCTAGCTGGACCTAGTTGCAACGATCTCAAAAACATAAAAATTAAAAGAAATGGATGAAAAATGGCTTACCATGCAAAGGTATAGCCATTGTCGAACCTTGAAGCATTTCCATGGTGATTTTAGTGGTGGAAAAAACCAAAATGAAGAAGAAAACCTTATGTTTTCTTATTTTAACATTATTATATTATTTTAATATTAAAAATAATGTATAAAGCATATATAAAATTAGAAGAAATTAAAACTTAAACCGCCCACCATCTTAACAATGGGTAATTTACCCATTAAGACCATCCAATTATGATTCTTTAATTAATTAAAACCTTTAAACTAATAGCAATTGACTTTTTCAACTTTTACGATTTAGTCCTTTTTGCTTAATACACTATCGAAATGTTAAAATTTTTCAACGAAACTTTAATACCACCTTAATGACATTTCATAAATATTTATAAAAATATTTATGACTTGGTTTATAGAAACAAGGTCCCAATACCTCATTTTCTAAAACTACTTGACTTTAGGGTCTTACCACTTGAACTTAATAAATTACTTATATAACATAAATTATCAAACCAAAAACCTTTTAAAAACCATATTTTACTCGTAAATATTAAATAACAATACTTACAAACTTACTCATTGAATTTGGTTACCTTGAAACCACTATTTCTAACACCACTGAAACATGGGCTATTACAATTATGTTCACACAAATCTACCTTACCATGTGATAATTCAATTGAGTTTAGTGTTAAAGCAATAACATGTGTTGTTGATGATGCTTAGGCTTGTGCCAAGCTTATGTTGGATTGAACAGTGTTTAAATTATAAGGTTATGTATGGAAATGGTAAGTTATATTCATGATCTACGAACTTACTAAGCATTATGTGCTTACGTAGTTTCTTTCCTATGTTTTATAGATTATCAGAAGCTCGATCAGTTTGGATGCTTGTCTGAGACCTATCACACTATCCAGCGGTTATATCAGTAGTTTTTTATATTTTGACCAAGGTTATAATGGCAAGTATAGGTGGACTTGTGGTTTATGTTAATTGATAAATTTGGCAAGTATATGTTTTATTATGGTTAGTACACTTTTGGTACTTATGGCATCTTGTTGATATTTGTTAATATGGTTAAGTTGATGCATGTTTCGGTAGCCAATTTGGTATGTGATGGAGTAGATGTAATGTGGTTAAGAATGGTATGTTTTGTTATGGAATTGAGTTAGATGTGTATGATTGAAATATGACCAATTATGCATAAGTTTAGGTATATTTGTTCGATTTTGATTGAGGTGCCTACATGGAATATTGGTTTAATGGAATTTGGTCATTTGAATTGGTCATGTTATACGTGTCTTGGTATGTTTTGGTGCCTTGCTCTTAGGTGTAAGTTGCTTGTAGGTACATGTTTGAAATGGGTGATGGAAATGGCTTGATTTTGGCCAATTTCATGTCCACATGCCTTAAGACATGGGTGTGTGGCTCAGCCGTGTGTGACACACGACTATATGACACGGTCGTGTGTCCCCTGTAGTTTATAAAGGTTAAAAATCAAGCAGTTATATAGCCTATCACATGGCCTGGCATACGGGCGTATGAGGCCATTTCGAGTGTTACACTGCCTGGCCACGAGCGTATGCCTTGGCCATGTGACCCAACTTAGAGAGTTATACGAGTTAGGACATAGCCGTGTGTTCCTATTTTGATTGTTACACGGCTTGAGACACGGGCCTGTGTCTCAGATTTGTGAGCTACACGGCTGTGTTACCCCTATAGCTCAATTTTTCTAACTGTTTCTTAAATGTTTCAAATGTTTTTGATTTATTCCCGAATCATTTCTAAAATGTTTCTAAGGCCTCAAGGGATCAATTAAGGGACGATATACATGTATATGAATCGATTATGATATGTTTATATTAAAGTTTGCAAATGTATGTTTTAAAGTTACATTTTTATAGTAATGTTTCGTAACCCTTTTCTGGCGACGAATATGAGTTAGGGGTGTTACACAGCCGATGTGATAGTAGGTACTTTTACCATTAATGTTATTTCCTATTTTTCATTAATTGACATTGGATCTACCCACTCGTATTTGTCTTGTAAAATGGCTGATAAATTGGGAATTCGCATATGAACAAATTTTATAAGAAGTTTTCGTTGCAAGTCCAAGGCAAGGTTTTTCCTGTTAATCTAATAGAGTTACACTTTGGAGAATTTGACCTCATTTTGGGCATGGAATACTTGAGTGAGCATCGGGTTAGCCTTGATTGCAATACGAAGTGAGTCACCATAAGGACTCAGAAGGAAGTGAAATAATCATGATTAGGGAGCATCAAAATTTCTTATCGAATGTGATCTCTACTTTCGTAGCAGATAATTTGATTCACAAAGGGTGTAAGGAGTATTTAGCATAAATCCTAGATACGAAGATGGATAGTGCAGTGTTGGAGAATATCCGTGTGGTAAAAGAATTTCCCAATGTCTTTCTAAAAGAGTTACCTGGTTTACCTCCAGTACGTGAGGTTGATTTCGGTATTAAGTTGCTGCCTGGGATAGTACCGGTGTCCATCGCACACTATCATGTGCCACCAAAGAAGTTTAAAGAGCTCAAGATGCAGTTGTAAGAGTTGCTAGCTCGTGGCTTTATAAGGCCAAGTGTATCACCATGGGAAGCTCCAGTGTTGTTCATAAAGAAGAAGATAGGTCAATAAGGCTTTGTATCGATTATCATCAGTTGAACAAGTTGACTATAAAGAATAAGTACCAATTGCCGAGGATAGATGAACTTTCTAATCAATTTAAGGGTGCCACTATTTTCTCTAAGATTGATTTAAGGTCAAGTTATTATCAGTTGAAAGTACAACAGGTGGATGTTTCGAAAATGGCCTTCAGAGCTGGGTATGGGCACTATTAATTCTTCGTGATGCCTTTGGACATACGAATGCTCCTGCCGCTTTTATAGACCTCATGGTAAAGTCTTCCAACCTTATTTAGATCAATTTGTGGTAGTCTTCATCAATGACATTCTGATCTACTCTAAGTCTGAGTTGGAGTATGAGGAACACCTGAGGTTAGTCCTTCAAACATTGCATGAGAAAAATTTGGATGCGAAATTCAGCAAGTGTAAGTTTTGGCTCTGAGATGTTCCTAGGTCATGTGGTATCTATTAAGAGTATCCAAGTTGATCCCAAGAAAATTGAGCCTATTTTGGATTAGAAGCAACCTAAAAATGTTAGTGAGGTTCAAAGTTTTCTCAGACTTGTTGGGTATTATCAGAGGTTTGTTTAAGAATTTTCCTTGATTGCTGCACCGGTGACAAAGTTGTTGAGAAAGAGTGCACCATTTAAATGGACCAAGGAATAGGTAAGGATTATGTGGTTTGTACTGATCCAACCAAAAATAGATAAGGATTATGTGGTTTGTACTGATCCAACCAAAAGTAGATAAGGATTATGTGGTCTATAACGATGCTTCTCATATGGGTCTTGGCTACATATTGATACAAGATAGGAAATTAGTGGCTTACACTTTGAGACAACTTAAACAACATTAGTGCAACTATCCTACGCATGACCTTGAATTGACATAAGTGGTATTTGCTCTTAAGATTTGGAGATACTATCTCTATGAAGAGAAGTGTATCATCTAAACAGATTATAGGAGTCTTAAGTACCTCCTTACCTAGAAGGAGTTGAACTAGAGACGGAGGCGTTGGATAGAGCTTTTAAAGGATTATGACTACATTATCGAACACTATCTCGGTAAAGATAATACTATGGCTGATGCCTTGAGTAAGAAAGTGATGGGCGAGTTAAGGGTATTTTTTGCAAGATTAAGTTTGTTTGAGGATGGTGGCTCACTCTTGAAATTGCAAGTATGACCTACTTTGTTGAAGGAGATTAAGTTAAAGTAGTTGTTTGATACGTCTATGGCACCTCATGTGAAACTTATCCAGGGAGATAAGACTTCGAATTTTGCCTTTAATTTTGAAGGAGCTTTGTGCTATCTTGGGAGATATTGTGTACCTTCAAATTCAGAGTTGAGGCAATCCATTTTGAGGGTAGCTCATAGTAGTCCTTATGCTATACACCCTAGAGGGAGCAAGATGTATCGAGATCTTCGTAAGCAATATTGGTGTTCGGGATTGAAGCATGATGTTACTAACTCTGTGGCAAGATGCTTGACGTGCCAACAAGTCAAGGCTGAGCTCCAATTTCCTTCTGGTTTACTCCAACCCATTCAGATTCCTCTATGGAAATGAAAATGCGTCACCATGGATTTTGTGAGTAATTTACCTTTGACACCCTCGAAGAAGACTCCGTTTCAATGATTGTTGATCGGTTGACCAAGTCCACTCAGTTTCTGCTAATGCATATCGATTATTCATTACAAAAGTTACATAAATCTCTTGGTATAAGGTTTCCATCATTCTTGATCTGGATCCTAGGTTTACATCTCAGTTTTGGAAGAAGTTACATGAAGCTCTTGGTACAAGGATAAAATTTAGCACTGCTTCCCATCCACATTTTGATGGGCAATCTGAGAGAGTTATCCATATTCTCGAGGATATGTTGAAAGGCTGTGTTATTGATTTTCTAGGCAGTTAGGAGGAACATTTTTCACTTGAAGAATTTGCTTATAATAATAACTTCCACTTCATCCAAATGACTCCTTACAAAGCTCTTTATGGACTCAAGTGTAGAACACCTCTGTGTTGGACCGATTTAGGGGAGAAAATAGTGTTGGGACCAGATTTAGTGTAAGAGACTGAGAATACTATGAAGATTATCTGGGACCATTTGAAAACAGCATCAGACCAACAGAAATCATATTTTGACTTGAAAAGGAAGGATATCAAGTTCAGTGTTGGTGATCAAGTCTTCTTAAAGGTTTTGCCTTGGAAGAAAGTGTTGAGATTTGGACGTAAGGGGGAACTAAGTCTGAAGTTCATTGGGCTCTATCACATCATTGAGAGAGTGGGACTAGTGGCGTATCAACTAGAGGTACCTCCAGATTTAGATCGTATCCACGATGTATTTCATGGGTCCCTGTTGAGGCGATACCGATCTAACCCCTCTCATATAGTTTTGTTTGAAGAGATTGAAGTTCGACCGAAATTGTCATTTGAAGAGGAACCGATACAAATCCTAGATAGAAAGGATAAAGTTTTACGAAGGAAGCAAATTCCACTCATAAAAGTTTTGTGGAGGAATCACAGTTCTAGTGAGGCCACTTAGGAGTCAAAACATGTGATGTGACAACAATATCCTCACCTTATCCTATCAGGTAATTTTGAGGATGAAATTTTCTTTTAAGGAGGGTAGAGTTGTCACATCTGACTTTTTTATTATTTAAGGAATAGTAAAACTGTCATCTCCTATGTTTTAAATTAAATGTGCAAGATTGGACATAAGGGAATTAATGGTCAAGTGGTTTAGTAATTAATTATTTATCCTAGTGGCCCAAGGTTCAAGCCTCGTTGTTCACACTCTCACATTTATTTATTTTTTTGATAATTTTTTTTGTCAAACTTACCATAGTTAGGGGGTACAAGATCCCTTTTTTGTTCCATGTCCCCCTCCCTTGCCATAACCTCACCTCTTTAAGTAACTTGATACATTGAACCTGGCCAGAGTTGACCAAACTCCTCCCTTGCTTTTGTCATCCATACCCCCTCTCCCTCTCACTTTTTTACCATTTTCATTTCTTTCTCACTATTTTTCTCTACATTTTTGCAAACAATCACCACTTTTTCTCCAAAACACTTTTCTTCCTCCATAGTGAACTGAACAATCTTCCACCAATCACCACCTATTGTGGCCACAGCTCCTCCTCTTTTCTCATCTCCCTCCACCCATCGCTATAGCAAGCTTCGCCATAGTCATGGTTATGTGTCACCGCGAGTCCACTTCCTCCTCTAATTTTTCTTCTATTTTATTCTCCTATTTCTTTCTTCTCCTCTTCTTAACTAAACCTCTAAACTCCACCACCATTGGACCACCGTCAAATTACCGTTGAACATAGCATCACCATCATCAAGTCGCCGCCGTCGCCACAACTAGTGATCAAAATCTTTATTTTCTTTTTCTTTTCCACTCTATGTGCCAATTCTCATTTTAAATTAATCAAACTTATTCTTTTATCTCAATGATACTTTCTAGATTACACGATTCTCCAAAATCACTCATTTTCAATTCATCATAAGATTTTAATTGACCAGATGTAAGTATGGATCATTTTTAAGTCATAAAACTCATTCTCCTAGTATTTTCTTGACATGGCCTAATGGTATAGTGCCAAGAGTCATAGTGGTATTTTGTAATCTTAATTATTTATATACTATTGTACTAATGCTACATCATATTATTTTGAAGGACCAAAAAGTAATCGTAGGGGAGACCCCTAACTTCGCAACGAAAATTCTCCTTTTAAAAGTCTTAGATCGCGAAAGCAAGCAATGAGACTTTCAATGATAGAAAACTAAAGTGATGAAACTTTTTCAAAGGTCCATACTAATATGTGTTAATTATGTGATAGCTCGTCTTGCGAGGTACATTGAGTGAAACCAATTAATAAGGGTTGAAGCAAATCGAATCTACAATCTAAGGTGTGGGATCGATACTATTTGTTTGTGTGACATCAATATATGTTAACAAAATAATGATATTAAATTATTAAAACAATAAACATTTATAAAGAGATGTATAACTCATTGAGATGGATACCAAGTAAGTGTTCTAATCAAGTGGATTTATGAAATACGTGAAAAATTATGTACTTATGATTGTGATTATGTTATATATGTAGATCTCATGCTCATGATATGTGATGTATGGCTCATGTGTTAAATGTGATTATTTAAATATATGCGGTATATGTGTTTATATATGTAATAAATCAAGATTTATGATGTAAATTGAAAAAGCAAGTCATTCATGTTAAAAGTGAATATTATGTGATAAGTGATTATGAGAGCATGTTTACATGCATAAGTGTATAAAGTGATTTATATATGTAATAAGTAAAATCGTCATATCACATGCATGGGGTGAGATTATGTGAAAGCTGGAAGCCATGGCAGTAAATCTACAAATCAATGGTAACTTGGCCACATCAGTGTTATTAGTGGTAGTTTATCTGCAATTTAGTGGCAGTTTATCTGCAATTTAGTGGTAGTTTATCTACAATTCAGTGGTAGTTTATTTGCAAATCAGTGGTGGCATGACCACAAATAGTGTTTGGATGGACGAGTTCTGGGGAACTCGTGTGTAGCAGAGATGGGTAGGAATTTTTTTAAAATGTGCATGGATATGTTCATGCATAGTTATCAATGATAAATTCCATAATTTTGATGATGTATGATTATGTCATATTTGATATATTAGTTAATGTGTATGCAAATATATGTATATTATGAGGTGATCTCACAGTAAGCCTTTAAAAGCTCACCCACGCTACTTATGTGTTTCATATAATATTCATGGGTAAAACTCAGATTCAGACATCGGAGAGGCTCTTAAAAATAGACGATTTTATAGCTATGGACTATTTTATTATTTTGGGACTTTAATTTGTGTTTTATCATTAAACTGTGGCGTGGATGTTTTGTTTTAAAAACTATGGACGATTGGACTTTTTGCATGGGTTTTTAATATGCATAAACCATTTTGATGTTTTCTTAATAAAATTCATTTTCTGCAAACTCATTTTATCAAAACTAAATTTTTAAATTAATTATAAGATCTTTTAAATAATAAGAAAGATTACTTCTCAATTATGTTTTAAATAAACAAATTCTAAAGAAATATAAAATATGTGTTTTAAAAAGTAAATTCGTTTATTGCAACTCGCGTTTTGGCCATTTCCATGGCCCATGTGATCACTTAGATTGTAACGCCCCAATTTTTGGGATTTTCGGGATTTTTGTGGTTTTTACCAAACTTTAGAATTTCTGTGTTGCAATTGTATAGTGTGGTCTGAGTATGTTAGCGGGCCTTTGGAAGGCCCAAGTCTAAGTAAAAACCCGGAAGTTCTAGCAAATTTTTAATTCCAAAGGGGAAAAGGGATTTTGGTATATTAGGCTTTTAAGGTTTCATGGGTAAAATAGGACACAGGAAGACCTGTGGTAAAGTGGCAAGGGTGACGCCACTAAGGTGCTTAAAAAGTGGCGTGTGGATATGTAGAAGGAGCCAAGGTTCAAGTCACAAGGTAAGCAAATTATAGTATTATTTTTGTAAACAGAAAGGGAATGTGATGGAACTTAAGTGGAACTCTGCTAGGAAGAGTTTGAGCTGTCGAGGAGAGTGAGTAAGGAGGGGATAGGGGAGAAAGTTTAGGAGCTGATCAAGGAGGGTGGTATTGGCCGAATAGTGGACTCTTGAAGAGGAAGAGTTGGCCGGCCAAGGGTTTCTAGTATAGGGAATTTCGGCATTTTGATAGGGGGTGCCGTTTCTAACAAATTCTTTTCTCTTCTCTTCTTCTATTTCCTTTTCTTCTTCTTTTCTTCCCTAGCCAAATCTTCCTACCATTCTACTCATCTCCACTTCCATTCCATTCATTTCTAAGCCTTTATAGCCGAATTTTATAAAAGCTGAAATGTCGAAAACCTATTTCTTGTGTCGATTTCTCCTAGCCAACTTCTCCTATCTTCTTTCATCTTTCTGGCCTATTCTTTCATCCTCTAAACCCCAACTTCTATCGATAACATCATTGCAAAACCCCCCATATCTAATCATCTTTTTCTTCACATTTCAAAAAGCCGAAAACGCCATAGTCTTAGGAGCATATAGCCGAATCTTTAGATCTCTAAGATTTGATTTCTGCTAGTGTTTAAGGGTTGGATCTGCATCAGAACTGAATAGGAACAAAATTGGAATCGTGTGGGTGAAACAATCGGTGGTAAGTACTCAGATATACTCTTTATTTTGGGAATTAAGAAAAGCCGAAACCCTTAAGGGTGGCTAACGTTTGGACTAAGGGTGTTTGTGCCTCTTTTTGTTTGGTTGTGTATGTGTTAGCGTGGACAAGGGGACATTCAGTGAAGGGCTTGAAGACTAATTCGGTTGGCTCTTTAGATCTAATCCATAGTTGGGCAAAAAGGTAAGAACTTTAGGGTCTATGGCTTTGTTGGCCGAATATGGTAGGGGGATTAGTACGTAGATTATTTTCAATATTTAGATTAACGTGTTAGTAATCCAATTGTAGGCAGCTCGTGTGTGGACCTCACCATCGAATCGCTACCAATCAGGTTTGTAACTGACACTCTCTCATAGACTAGATCCGCAAAAGCTGAAATGCTGAAATGCCGAAAAGCCGGTATTTTGTGAACTTGCGAGTGTGCGAATGCTCGTGAGATATATTGATTAACATATTCAGTAATCTAAAGTGATAAGACTGCAAAGTGCGCGATTACGTGCGCTTCGATATATTTGGGCTTAATGGGCCAAAATCCTGATAATGGGCCAACGGGCCCAATTCGGTAAGAACACTCGGTAAGTGTTTCTGTTAGTACGTAAATGACTGGAATATGCATGAAAACCCTTAAATAGTTAAATTACTAGAATACCCCTAAGTATGGAAATTACCGTTATACCCCTAGGTACAAAATGACCATTATACCCTTAGGGTTGATTTTTGACTGAAATGCATGATGATCTGATTCTGTATGTTGTATGCCATGACCTGTATATCTTTTGCATGGAGACATGGGTTATATTTATGGAGGAAGCGTCTTGGTGGCTATGCCATAACTATCTGATCTGGTGGCCCTGCCACAATTATGTGTTCTGGTGGCTCTGCCACGATTATCTGTTTCGGGTGACTCTGTCACATAATCTGTTTCTGGTAGCCATGCTACAAATTCTGTGGCGTGTAGCAGTTGGGTGGGTCGAGTAGTCTCCCCACATGGCGTAAGGTTGGTATGGGGGTGCATATGGTTGGATATGGGTTGGGTTTTGCATATATATATATGATATCTGTTCTGTTTCTGTTATGGGCCTATGGGCTTCATTCTGTAATCTGTTTTGGGCTAAGGCCATCTTAATCTGTTTTTGTGGTTTGAACTGACTTAGACTATGGTTGGGTTATTTTACACACTGAGTTTCCAAACTCACCCCTTATTTTCATCCATGCAGGTAATCCCCAACCATAGTGGCCTTGGTGCTGCGAGGGATTTAGAGTGGCCACACGTTCTGCAAAATTCAGTTTTCTTCTGGTGATTTGGACAGCTTTTCGTTTACTTAAATGTTTTGGGTTTTAAATTGTATTAAGGCTGCTTTAATTATTTTAATGGTTTTAATATGTTTAGTTAGAGTAGATATGGTATGATTTTAAACGTTGAATTTGAATAGCTTGTGGGCGCGTTTTTAAAAATAGTTACTTGATTTCGAAAGATCACAATAACAAAGCAAAGCTTCCGCAACAAAAACGTTTCCAAAATTAATAACCTTTTTAAATGGATTTAAACAAATTGGTTTTCTAAAAGCATTCACTAAGTTAAGTTGTGGCAATGGTTGTGTGCATGTCTAGGAATGGATCCGAAGGGAGCTTGGTACTTAAGCAGTCTAATGGACTCACCTCCTCTTTTCTGGCATCCTACCTAGTACACAACTTCCATTCACTTTAACCCGTAATGAAGTTATCTTTTAAACACTAAGTAAGTTTTTTAGATTGAAAAGATAAAAATGTTTTAAACGCTTCGATGTGGCACGTCAGATTCGGCCATAACGTCTAGGCCGGGTTTGGGGTGTTACATAGATTGGGGTATAATGTGTAGTCCCAATTTGAGGGGTTACAAGTACACCTAAGAAAGAGTGTGCCTTAGAGTTTTAACTAAGCAAAAATAGCCTACCAAGTGTCTAAGAAAGCTATAGGAGACTTAACTATCTTTAAGACCACGCCATACGTAAGTCACCGCAAGGATAATGCACTCGGTTTGCTTAAGCACTATTCAAGTTGGTTCTTGTAACGAGATTAGTTGGGAGTTAATTGGATTGATTTGGCCCTCCCCATAACTGGTCAAACAGTAGCATAGATCTTCATCAAATTGATTTGGCCCTCAAATTTGGTAAGGAAATCAGAGAGACCATATAGACAATGTAAGGAGGCATTCAAGATGGTTTTTTCTTTCTACTCGATGTTCTGGTCCTTTTTTCTAACCTAAATGTTCTCTTCTTCTTCATGAAGCTAGAGCTAAGATTTCGTTTAATCCATAGATGATTCAACCTTCTAGTAAGTCTTATAGCTCTATATGTTACAATTGTTGAAGAGTAAGGATGTTAAAAGATGTAAGAATGGTAGGGTGTTAGAGGAAGGCCCTGCATGGGGGTCGCATGTAGATGAAACGTTAGTAAGCTATTTGTAAATGTGGATTTTAAAAAAAATTCCATGCTCGTGTAAGTAGTTGTTGCTGCTGGATTGGGAGGGAAGATCCAAATAAAAGCTCGGGGTCGAGGTAAAGGTGGGTCTCAAGTGAGTCTTTGGACCCGACTCTTGCACGTTAATTTATGATAATTCCTTGTATGGTTGATGTCCATATAGTTGTGCATATCTTCTTGAAGAGTTGTTGTATGCATGTGTGTGTATGTGTCTTTTCTATGAAACATCTGTATGTTTCTACTGAAATGTATGATGTGCTGCATGAATATGATGGTGAGTGGTAAGTATGCATGAGAAATAATGTTGGGTTGTCGGGACTCGTCGTGGCACAACAGAAAAATAATATTGGCGATACAAACCAGGAATTCATGCATAAGAAACGAATCAAGAAGCAAAAGTTTGAAAATATACCTTTCAAAATTTGAAAAATATGAAGGAACCACTACTGGTTTAATCCCCTTCACATGCTGTCAATCCAAAACCGTAACAGAATCATCCCAGCCTCTACATAGTCCACCCAGTTACGAACGAATGAACAAAAAATCTCTCTGAACATTGTAGAGAGTTTTTTCGAAAAAAAATACGACTGCTAAACCTAGGCTTTTTTCCCTTTTCATGGTTTATATTGGTAACACTCTATCACCTTAGGGATTTTATGATTCCATTTTATTTAATATCCATATTAAAACAAAAATCACCCCTTTTTGGTGCTAGAAAATATATAGAAAATATCATAATGTAAAATCCTTTCCAGAAAGATATTAATTTCCATATATTTTATGTTTAACCAAAATTATTATAACACTTTATTTTAATAATTTCGGTAAACAATACATAATTAGTATTTTATATGAATCAAATTCATACATTTATTTTAACTATGTTTTCTTTTCTTGTACAACGAATTTGTACATATATTGTGTTTATTATTTAACTATCAAATTAAATTAAATTAAATTAATAAATAATATAATTCTCATGACAGTTAAATTTAATACCAACTATGTTTAGATTTTGTTCATTTCAACCATAGGGTGTGACCCTATAGGCTCTTGTAAATTTGGTAGTAATACTAGAACACTTCTAACATTACAAGAAATGAGTGGCATTAACAATGCATCATCGCTACCCAAGTTGCAATAAGCCGTGGTTCAACATAACCTTTCTATGATAAATTTTAATGTATTATATCCATTTGTCCTTTATATCTCGATTGGGCACAAGTCATGGAATAGTTATGACAGCCCTAATATGACCCTAGTCGGGAAGTGGTTTCGGGACCACAAAACCGAGTCACGATAATAATTAAATGTTATATTCTATGCTTATTATATGTGAAAGTGCATGTGTGAAAGTATCGTGTGTTAACTTTGTCATTTGAATGTGGAATTTGCTAAAAAGGACTTGTGTGATAAAACTTAAAAATGTGATAGGTAGAATTTAGAGGGCCGAATAATGCATGGTATATTACAAGGAGGACTTGCATGTCAAATGGACCACTATTAAATTAGTGGACGGCAATGATGTTAGATGATAAGAAAAATATGTATTTTGTATTGTAAAATAATAACCTAATGAATATTATATGCATTCCATATTAGTATTATAATATTTAATGATTTTATAAGAGGAAATTTATAAATTATTAAAAGTAAATAGGTGAGAAAAACAAAGTTTTCATCCATTCTTTCTTTCATTTTATCGAAATTTAAAGAAAAAGTAAAACAAAAGGTTCTTGGATATTCGGCCTTGGTGTTTCTAATTTGAGGTATGTTTGATTTTATTTCTTGATAATTTATGTGAAATTGAGTTAATTGCTAAGCTCCTTTCATAGCCCATGACTTAATTTTTGTTATTGGTTTGAAGTGATGCATTCGGCTATGGGTTGTTCGGGTGTCTTTGAAGGTGTTTGATGTTTTTGGTATTAAATATGATGATAGATGAGTTGAGCTTGATGAATAAGAAGAGTTGTGGTTAGATAGATAGATGGTAATCGACTATTAGAGTGTAATGCAAAGAAAGTTTAGTGTTGGATGTTTTAAATGGTTTAAAAGGAGCATTCGGCCATGATGAAATATTATGATGAAGTGATGTTAAATGCTTTGAATTTTGAGTATAATGTTATAAGTTGAATTTGAGCTTGTTAAATTTGCTCTTAATATTTCCAGATAAGTTACTTAGTTAAGCTTGTTAAATTTGCTCTTAATATTTCCGGATAAGTTACTTAGTTAAGCTTGTTAAATTTGCTCTTATTATTTCCAGATAAGTTAATTAGTTAAAGAAAATTTTTAACGTACTTAGTTAATTGATACTAGGTTAATGGTGTGTGTATAAATCAATATAAACTTTGTATATGTACTAAAGGTGTACATGAGGAAATGTTAAATTAATTGTATTAAATTGCTTTATGTGATATTTCTTGTCATATTCGGCCATAAGCTAGCATGATGGGACTTTAATAAGTTAAATTTTGTTTGAATTAGCTCAAGAGCATAGAGGACCAAGGTTGGATAGGGGAAAAGAGAAAGCAGTTGAATAGCCGATCCGAGACTGTTCGAGTATATTCGAGGTAAGTTTTAAGTAGTTAAATATATATAATATTCGATAATGACATGACAGATTATGAGAATTAAGTATTACTTGTCATATATGTATATGGCCGAATGGCATTTATAAAGGAAGTAAAATGTGATATGCTTCTATGATCAAATGATAGTGTTAGATGAATATGAGTAAGATATTACGTGTAAACTTTCAAATGATAAATGTGAGTGATGAAATGAAATAAAAGTGAATAAAATGTGGGATAATATGTTCGAATGATGTTGGTACCTAATTTGGTGTGATTGTGTTATATGAAACTTGTTGATTTGAATATTGTACAGATGCTATTCGGGCCTTTGAGCCTAGCAGGCTATAATGGCGGTGAAATGATATCGGGCTTCAAGCCTAGCAGGCAAAATGCCGGTGAATGAATTCGGGTTTTAAACCTAGCAGGCTGAATGCCGGTGATTTGATAAAAGTCTAAAACTAAGATACCTCGTGCTAGAATGACAAATGAATACATTCAATATGTTAAGTTGGCCAGGTATGTATTACGTACTTAAATGTGAGTTTGATTTGAATTGAATCATAAGTGTATAATGTGATATATATGTGAATAAATGTTATAACTATATCTATGATCATGATTCATTCGGTCAAGGTGTAAAAGTATGTGAAAGTAATTGATTTATGTATGTTATATGAATTTAGATTAAGTGAGATAAGAATGCTAAATGTGTATTATGTGCTTGTGTATATTCGGCCAAGTGATAGTATATCTAGAAAATGGCCTCTTGAGAAATTGAATAATCGATGTATAATTGAGTTTATTTATTGCATTGCTTAAAACTTACTAAGCTTTTGGAAGCTTACTTCATTTGTTACGTTTCTTTGTTTTATAGATTGTTAACTCCAGTCACATGTTCGGAAAGGGATCGTTAGCAACTCGTCACACTGTATATCATTTTGGTATTAGTATGTTTTGAAGCTAGTATGGCATGTATAGAATAGACTTAAGTGAATGGTATTTTTGGAGATGTTGTTATATATGGGCCATGCGAATATGGCATCTTTTGAATGTTTGTATAAAGTTTTTGAATGCATATAAAAGTTAATGTTCATATATCTGTGTGATTGTACAAATATGGTATTTGGGTTGGTAATACTTCATAACCCATTTCGGCGACAGATACGGGTTATAGAGGTGTTACAATAGTCACACTTACAAAGTCCAATCTTATGTTTCTTGATACCCGAAGTAGACTACAATAAACAAATAAGTGTAATATCTCATATGAACTTATTTGAGCATGGCCATGCAGTTCTAGTCTCACTTCATCAAGTGGCCTAAGATATTGCTCTCATTACGTAGGAGGAACAAATCCTATCTTAATCAATCATATCCCACTACATAGATTGTGGCATACCCAACATCAGTCTTTATAGTACAATCTATTACAGTAGATGTTTGACTGTATCAAAATATACGACTTACTATGTTGGGACAATGATGATCTCAAGTCTAAGGATCGTATACATAGTTATCACCATGAATAATGTTGTGACTATTATATAACAATCCAAGAAACATACTCATAGTGGGTCAGACCAATATTTCGTTCTTTAACATATACTCATGTATTGATTTTGACATCCCTACGTCAATGACAACATTTGCCATCAATCAACTACATATTAGTCTTAATGCATTATTGTTGTCTAAGCCCACAATAATACTTGACTAAGGACCTTTTAAGAATAATCATATTATTTATGGGACATCATTATAAATTAGTTTATTTTACACACACAGAAAGTGAAACTGAAATCATAATGGCAATGCCTTTTATTAATAAATAATGTAGAAGAATATGTGATTACAATAATCTCATGATTGGTCTTTGGGCATACTCTAACAAATTATGTGTTGGGAAGTATGATTCTATTATGGGTATGAGTGAAATATATGTAAATGTGTCTATTATGTTAATTGAATGATGCATGACAAAGTATGGTTGCTGATAAGGGGGTTCGAGCGGAGTGTCGGGAAAATACGTGATATGACAATGGGTCCACAGTGGTAATTTGATGATGTCTGTCGGGATAGTAAACACGAAGGCCAATTTGGAAAAAATTTAGTCCATCGGGACCATAAACATGAGGTTTGTTAGGATAGTAAACACAAGAAAAGGCCAATGAGATAGATATATGGAAAGACCATGGCACATTTTGGAAATGGCAGATGAGCTGTATTTGTCTACTAGGGTTTCTACGTGTCCAGAGGTGATGATAGGCAAACCTCGCATGATGCTAAGTTTAGGAAAATCTATATCATAAAAAATGATAGTTTATGTGGTGCCCTGGGTGGCAAACCAAACAGAGCCTTAGTGGCAAGTTACTAGTAAAGCCCTTGGGGTGAATTATCTAAAAAGCGTATGTGACGTGTTAATTGGGAAACCTTAGCGACGAAAGTTATTTGGAAAACCTTTGTGCCAAATGATCTAGAAAGCTTGTATGGAAAATTTCGCAACATCTAAGTGGCGAATTGTTAGTCTTCCTTTGTCACGAGATCTAGGTATGCCTTTAAGGCTTTTTATTAAAGAGTTCTCGGCAATGTACTCGAATGATAAATCTATCGTAGTAACCTGTTAGATGGAGAGCCTGGCATATCTATAATCATGGGTGGTGTAAGTGTTCACCAAACCTAGAATTCTTTACATTATGTATCGAAATCATCTAAGTTTCTGTTGGATGATCTAAAATATTGCATTCATCAGACCAAGTTCGTTTGTATGGATCAACTTGAAGTTACGATATGACTAGTGTTCTTACAGCCTGCCGGAACTAATATAAAAATCTGCCAAGAGTAGTATCTGTATGTATATCATTCTGAGGAATGTATCCAACTTCTATCTTTAAAAAGATTGTGAAATAGGATCCGTAATAAGGTGTAAGTTCTGTGATTCGCCAAACAAGCGAAATGTGCATAAGGGGGTTAACTGCAAAGGCTGGTGTCGCGTGTGAATGTGTAATGTGAATGTGCAAGTATACACGTCGAATCAAGTAATAAAGTGATAAGTGAGTATTGTCTCCATAGGGATTGGAATTGATTGAAATAATTGGTTATGCTATTACTATGAAATTGACTAATTAAATTGCACAAAAGAAACATATGACAAATTGATAAAGAAATTTAATGAATGACTTAATAAAATCAATTACGAATGAAAATATGCTAGGGCAATTTAAATGCTGTGGTAATTCTCAAAGAATAAGTGGGGAAGATTTTTACTTTTGAATGATAAAGGTTGGAATTATTGAGCTTTATTTTTATATCAGAATAATGCCATAGCAAAATCTTGATCATTCTACTGCTTAGGGACTCACTACTGTAGTCTGCTTCTTTCGAAAGCCAGAATTTAAGTTATCATTCTTAGTTTTTGTATGTCTACAAAACTCTAGAATGATATACAATTTGTTCTTCCTTTCCCTTTACAGATTGCAATTTCTATGTCTAGAGTGCTGCAAATATTCTTTCGAATACTTGCATGTATCATTCGATAATAATCCAATCTATTTAATCTTTCCAAAATTAAATCAAATCTAATAGTATAACTAGAACTTGCATGCATGCATTTAAAATAATCACAAATCTAATGAAACAGTAATCTACTCAAAATCAAACCATGGGCATTAAAGATAATAAGATTTCACCCAAATAATTCCAACCCAATGAGATTTAGCTCAGGGGTTGGACATTCAAATCCAAAACCAAACCATTCAACTTCGTCGTTTAAGTTTATAAATCACAAAGTTCAAATCAAAAAATAAAGGCAGAATTGCAGGAAGCTTTTGTTACTCCAGCTTTCACTTTAATAATGAGATTTTATGCAAAATCCAGGGCAAATTTCTCTTCCCCTTCCTTGTGTTTGTGACTACTCTGCTCTGGAAGCTGCTATCCTCTCCTCTAATTTTCTTTGAGATTTTTCACAAGAATATGATGCAGAGAGAAACAAAATTATTCTCCAATTGTTCCCTCTCTCTCTCCAGATCCCCCTTTTCTCTTTTTTCCTTTCCTTCTTTATAGGGTAGGTCCCTCCCTCTCACAACACACCTTTTTCTTCCTCTTTTTCAGGGTGGTTTATCTGGTATAAGTACAATTGGCTGAGAGTGACATGGACATAGTGTTGCATCATCTTCCTGAAACTACCATGGCATTCTTATTGGTAATCTAACCAACATTTTGCCATGGCAATATTTCACTTCCTTCATTTTCCTACTCAATTTTTTTTCTTTTCTTCTTCATCCTGCACCTGCTGCCAACCACAACCAACACCTTTCTTCCCCAATAATAAAAGTAACAAATAATAACATTTATAACACAATCCAAGATTTTTTATGCAATGTTTTAAAAAATATCTAAAAATGAAAATACATTTACTTAATTACAAACAATTAATTCAATCTAGAGTCTTGAAGTACAACTCTTTTCAAGAGTTATCACACCCCCAAACCTAAATTATTGTTTGTCCTCAAGCAAAATATATATGAGTAAGCATGAATGCATTAAATTTCCAAAAGACACCATTACCATTTGCATTGTTAGACCATATGAAGTATATTTAATACCTCTATTCTCAACAATCTTCTAAAAACATTTGGTTCAAGTTTTATAGGCTTGTTTAGCAAATGAAGTGCAAAAAAATGTTTCCTAAAAATAAAAGTTCCTTAATGATTATGCAATTCTAGCTATAGCAGACCTCTACTAATGTATTTAGGATATCTTTCCTCTAAACAAAGTTTCTCTGTTCTCACTTATTCAGTCATTTCAAAATTTTAATTACATATATTATTTTTTTCTAAGGAATTCATCTTGCCAGATGGTTTCTTTACTTGACAATCTCAATGGAGCATACACTAGATTACCATGTAGTATATTATGCCACAATTTTAATGTATTTCACAAATGAAGCTAAGTCTTTTAACTAAAGAGATGGATGGAGCGAACAACTCCTACCTTAGCTAATCAGTCTATTGCTACAGTGAAGTGTCCCTAAATTATTATTAATAAATATTTTTTTTCTCACTCTTATTTGAACCAATTATTTTGATCAATAATACGATGGAGCAAACAAAGCATTACTAACCTACTCAACAGTTTCAAACATTGGAGTGTAAAACTATTGCTAAGGTAATCATTATTATTCATAACCAAATTATTGAATTTAGGTTCAAGAAATTCTAAATGCATTAAAAGAGCCCTACTACGGATTAAATTGCATTGATACTTAAGTTATTCTACTTTTAGGAATCAATTTTCAAATAACAATCATACACTAAACATGCTTAATCAATTATCAAAATTTTTTAAATTAACGAAGGGTTATTATCTTCATTGAACATCACCGATAACAATATACTCAGTATAGTCTGGTAGTTATTTGGCATTTGTATGTAATGGAAAAATGAATGAAAAAATGCATAAATATTAAAGCATCTATCTACAACGTACTATATATACAACACAAAACACCTCCAAACCTAAAGGATGCATTGTCCTCAATGCATGAATAATGAAACATGTCAAAATACAAAAACAACAGTTGGCAATTATAAAAATGCAACAACAACTAAATATGAATACATGAAACATATGTTATAAAATGAAAGAATAGAACAAAATCTTGGAAGGAATTTGGGTTACTCTACTTGGGTTGGGTTGATTTTTTAGCAGCACGTTTATAGTGATGCTTCCTTTCTACTTCACCAGCATCATCTTGAACAGATTTTCCAACAGCTCACTTGTAGCGCTTCCATTTTAGTTGGATAATGGACACATCTTCTTTATCATTAGTATCTGACTTTGTGACATCATCAATTAGTTGATGAACCGCACGTTCTTGTTTGGTCATAGGTGTAGTGGATTTTGGTGTAGTGGTGGTGTCAGTAGGTGTAGTAGCTTGACTCACATCAGCTTCATCCTTCTTAGATTCAACATGTACAGATTCAATTTTCTCTACTTCTCTTTCTTGTTTTGTGGTCTTCTTCTCCGCAGTGGCTTCTTCGCCATCATCATCATCATCATCATCATCATCATCATCACCACCACCATTATCTAGCTCCAACAATAATTATGTAGGAGAAATAGGGAATGTAGGCATAGGTCGGGTAAAGTTCTTCTAAAGAGATTTCATTATGGCCTTATCTCTTCGTCAGACATACCCTCAAAATAGAGCCACTTCCTCTTGAGCTCAGCAAAAATCAGTGGCTAGGCTTAGTTGGTGTTTTTCCATCATTCGAAATTATTCTTGCAACATCTCAAGTGCATCAATCACTGTTTGCTCAAAGTTACTATGAGATGTTGATGGAGGAGCATCAGTATTCATAGGTGGCAATGATGTAGTTGTAGAACCTGGATCCCTTTACATACCTCCCTAAAAAAGCTTAGGGCGAGTTGCTTTGTTATGGCTCATTTGTTGGGGATTGTGTCTTTATTCACTTAAATAGGAACCTTTTCCCTCTGACAAAGTGCTGTAATGAGCGACGAAAAATTTAAAGTACCGGCATTCTTTCGAGAGCAGCGATGGACTTCTCTAAAGATAATGCTTCTAACATTGATCTTTCTGGTCGTCATAATCGACTGTAATAATATTAGGCGTTCTTTTGAAATAGTTGAGTTGTGAGTAGAAAGGATGAGACGAGTTTTAAGAAAATGATACTAGACTCTGCAATGTGGCTTCGATGATACATGGTTAATGGTATAGCAATCATTTCAAGAAATTGTCCACTTCATCCCCTCAACACATAAATCTATCAAAACTTGGTGGAGTTCTTCAGTTGTCATTGTCTTGACAAATTAGGCATGTTCATCAAGGCCGTTAAGTAACCCATAGTGCGTATTGATGGAGTCTTCGTCGAACATCATCGAGGCATTGCACACATATATAAAAGCATTAGTAGGAGAGGTGAGATAAGCATAAAATGCTTTCACTACCTTGGTGAGAATGTCATCAAGGTAGAGACAGAAGATTTGCCATCCATGTTTCTCCACTACAGAAGAGATCGCTTCAGAGTAGCCCATAAAGGGGGCATCTTGAAAGAGGAAACCTTTTTCGAAACAAAATGGCCTCTTTGGTGTATTATGGGTATACTTTTCTTCCACAATTTTGCTAAAGAATGTTCGTGGAGGCACAGAGGTGGAATAAGATGGTTCTTGGTGAGCCATTATAGAGACAATAGTGATTGGAAAATAAAAAAAAGGTGATACCTTTATAGTTTTATAGAGTAAAAGCAAAGAAAGTTGAAGAGGATGAAATGGAAAAGAAGTTATAAAAAAAAGTGAACTGACTAGGGTAAAATGTGAGAGAAAATATAGTAATGACGTGGGGCCTAAGGTTAACCTGAGATTATGCCCTGACATAGAAAAAAGAAAAATTGAGCTGGAAAATAAAAATAACAGAAAAATTAGTAAATTAAAATTAACTAATATATTAAATGGGTTGAATTCTACAAACATGGGCTATAATGTGCCTGTAACAAAAGAAAATAACAATTAAGTAAACTTATTGAAGAAACTAAACAAAGAAATTAAAAGAAAAGTAAATGAATAAAACAAAACAAGAAAGAAATATTAAGTAGTTCCAAAAGTGATGGAATTTTTATCACGAATTATAGGGGCTCCAAAGTAGTGCTTTAATTATTTTCCAATGACTTTGAAGATGGAACTAGTCTTACTGTCTTTAACTTCTACAACTCCATAAGGATAAACATGCACTTTCTCGAACGGGTCAAACCAACGAGATTTCAATTTGGCAGGAAACAATTTAAGCCTGGAATTGACTAACAAGACCTGTTGTCCAGGTAAAAATTGCCATGGAAAAATTTTGTTATCATGCCATCATTTAGTCTTTTCTTCGCACAGCTTGGCATTCACATAGGTTTGTGCTTGGAATTCTTCCATCTCATTCAACTCCAACAGGTGGTTGGTACCAGTAGCACTCCAATCCATATTCAATTTCTTAATTGCCCAATATGTCTTATGTTCAAGTTCAACGGGCAAATGACATGGTTTCCCATAAACAAGCTTGATGAGAGACATCCCCAATGGTGTCTTGAATATAGTGCGATATGCCTATAAAGCTTCATCCAATCTAGATGACCAATCTTTGCAGTCGGGATTGACTACCTTCTCTAAAATTTGTTTAATCTCTCTATTAGAGACTTATGCCTGTCCATTTATTTGGAGATGGTATGTCGAGGCAATTTTATGTTTAACACCATACCTGTTCAGAGTATTAGCAACTAATTAGCAATCAAAGTGTGAACTTCATCACTCATTAGAGCATGAGGGGTACCAAACCTAGTAAAAATATTCTTATGTAGAAATTTTAGTACTGCTTTGGCATCATTTGTTGGTAAAGCAACAACCTCAACCCACTTGGAGACATAATCAACAGCTAAAAGTATGTATGCATTGCCCAAAGAAGGGGGGAATTGACCCATAAAACCAATTCCCCAAATTTCAAATAGTTTCACTTCTAAAATAGTTTGCAAGGGCATTTCATACCTCCTCAATATATTTCTAGTTCTTTGAAAGCAATCGCAAGCTTCGCAAATTTCATGAGCATTTTTAAACACGGTTGGCTAATAAAAACTAGATTGGAGAACTTTTGTAGCAGTTTTCATGCCCCCAAAGTGCCATCCATACAATGTTGAATGATAATGACATAAAATACTTTGAATCTCATCATCTAGAACACACCTCCCGGTTATCTGGTTTGCACAATGTTTGAATAAAAATGGCTTATCCCAATAATACTGCTTGGCATCATGGAGAAAGTTTCTTCATATTTGATTGGTAAGGTTAGGTGGTAGCAATCCACTGGCCAAAAAATTTACAATATCAGCATGCCATGGCAACTAATAGTTGCTCATCTAGGAAATCATCCTCAATGCGCTAAATATTATTGTCTTCATTTCCTACTTCAATTCGAGACAATTGATTAGCCACTTGATTTTCTATGCCTTTCCTATCTCTAATTTCCAGATCAAATTCTCGCAATAGTAGTATCCATCGAATTAATCTGGGCTTGGCGTCTTTCTTGGTCACCAAATATTTAGTAGCAGAGTGGTTCGTATAAACTGTAACTTTGGTGCCTACTAAATAAGCTCTGCATTTTTCAAACGTAAATACCACGGTTAACAGCTTCTTCTCAATGGTGGTATAATTTAGCTATGAATCAATCAACGTATGACTTGCATAGTAGATAGTGGAACGACGAAAATGTGCAAGTGTACACAATCACAAGTATTAAAGTGACAAGTAAATGTTGAGTTATCATACCCATAGGGACTGTGAAAGGAATTATTTATGAATGCAATTTAAAACATTCTGATGAACAAAATTATTTTTTTTGAAAAGGTGATTAAAAACTAGAAAACAGAGTAAAATAAATAAAATAAAATAAAGTTCCAATGCACGATTTCAAAAGATGATTAAATCAAGATGACATAATTGTGTTGGATTAATTATATTTCTTAACTTAGAATTATTAAACTCATGTTTATGTTGCTACGAATAAACTCACAGAAACTCGAAAATTTGCTAAATTATGAACATACTCACCTACCAAAATCCATTCATCTCCTGACTATATCTCTATGTCAATTCAACTGATTAAACAAATTTTAATAGGCAAATGTGTTAATGCACATACATACTTATGAAGTTAAAATAATCTCTTGTACATATCCCTATGCCAATTTAAACAATTAATTCAATCTTATAAGCACATAAAAGATTACGTGAGTTAACAATGTATTTCTACCTTGAAACAGTTTAATCACAATAATCTTGCAAGTTATGCAAATCAAATGTATCGTTAGATAACATTGCTAATTTAACCCTTAGCTACCTTAGATGATTAAACATGCACTGCTAAAGTATCGTGTCAACTAATTACAATTCCAATCTATTTAAATAATTAATTCGTTAGTTACCTTACAATTGTAATGCAAGAATAACTTAGTTATGGTTTTACTTAATCAAACATCTTACCGAGGCTTATAACAATACACACTCTATTTTAATAAATTAAGTAGACGAAATGCAATCAACCTAACATGAATTAAATTTAAGCCATATCAAATTAAACATTTCAACATCACAAATATTCATAGACATGTTCATCATAACAACAAAAATTAAAAGGATAGGGAACAAGAATCAAATCCGGTGTTTCTCTGTGGCTTGACTGATTTGCTCCACTCTTCCTTCTCCGCTTGTTCTTGTCGAACTAAGGCTGCTACGAACACTTTAATGCTGCTCCAAATGGTGGATGAATGACTCTTTTTCAAGAGGAGAAATCGGCAAGGGATTAGGGAAAAGAAATGAAGAAAATGGAAGGGAATGAAAAGAGAAAAATGAGAGAGAAGTGAAGAGATGAGAAAGGTTGAGATGTGTTTGAAGTGAGCATGTAACATACCATTTTTTTAGTGAAATCAGAACAGTGATTTCGAGACCACAAATCCAATCCAAAAATAAGGTTTATTTTTGTTTTATAATATGGTCTATATTATGATAGACATGTCGTGTGAAAATTTTGATACGAAAATTTTATCGATTAAGTGCTTAATTACGAGGAGGAGTAAATCGCATAAAATGCGAAAGTTGAATTCTAGTAGCTATAAGGATTAAATAGCTGTGGAATTCAAAACTAGAGGTCCTTATATGGTAATTAGACCGTTAAAGAAAAGTATGTAGATTTTTGGTGACTCATCCATGGAAAAATTAGAAAAGAGTAGGGACTAGATTGGAAATAAAAATAATTTAATTAATTAAAAGATGATAAAAAGAAACATCATCTTATTTTGTCATTTCAACCCCAAAATTATATGGAAACCCCAAGAGAGAGAGGAGAAACTTTCAAGGCTTAATTGGGTAAGTTTCCATGTCCCGTTTTTAGTAATTTTGATATTTTTGAAACCGGGATAGCTTAATCTATCTATTTGGGGGATTAATTTGAAAAGTTATCAAGGTATGAAATTTGGGTCATGGATGAATATGCTGAAAATTAGAAATTTATGGTAGAAAATGAAAGTTTGTTGATAGATAAACAACTTTTACAAAGTGATTTTTGGTGAAAACATGATTTAAGGACTAAAATGTAAAGTTGTGAAATTTGATGAAAAATTCTAAATTTTTATGAATACATGTGCTGTAAATTTTGTAATGGGGTTTTGGTTAGGCTTGGAATAGGGAGTAAATTGCATAAATTTCATTTTTCGAGCCTAGGGATGAAATTGGAATTTATGGAAAAGTTAGGGGCAAAATGGTAATTTTTCCTACGACGTAAATTGAGTCCAAATAAATATGAAATATATGAAATTGATCATTAAAGCTATTTATATAGATCCAGACAACTCACATTTGAGGTTAGATCAAGGAAAAGAAAAGGTTTCGGATTAGTAGATTTTATAAGTGAACAAGTGTCGAAGTAAGTTCGTGTAACTTAATCGAGTATGCAGTTATTTTAATTGAATGTTGTGTTTGTATGTAATGTGACTTATATTGAAATGCATTACTTGAATGCTATAATGGAAAATTTAATACATGCTTGAAATGGTGAAAAATAGTTAAGTCCCGATTGAATATTGAATTCTGATGAACATATGTGTTTCCCCGAAATGGATGAGGTCCTGCATTTGTTGCAGACGGGATTTAGCTCGGATGAGTAATCCTATTTACCTCATTATAGAAAGGATTTGGCCCGGATGGGTTGTAACACCCCTAACCTGTATCTGTCACCAGATTAAGGTTACAAGGCATTACCAGACGAAACACAACTTAGCACGTTCATATAATACATTTACAAGTACAAATATATATATTAGTTTATTTCCAAGAATTTTAAAGCTCGAATAACAATCATGAGTTCAATCATATGAATCAAAATTTACACATATTAATTTCGTAACCAACCAAAACTAGTCATGTTTCACTAGCCACTTCACACATAGGCTAATCATACTTCATAACACACCCATTTCGAAATCAATAATCTAATCCTAAAATGCAAACCAATTAACATGCATTAAGTCAATATTATACATGCTTTATAATAACAACATTCAAACCATACATCACAGATTTATAACAATACATCCATTATAAAACTTACCCACTTGCGCATGTTTAAACCACAACCAGCCCTATCAAATCATAAAATCTACTAATATCAATATATGTTATTTATGATCTTTGTATATGCACATATTAGCTTAAGTTGAATTATACCACAAGGCAAAATGGGCAAAAATTATACAAGTACATACAAATGTTTCCAAAAGACCAAAATTTAATTGCAATTGTAACCAATTCAACCTACCTATTTCATTTGCTAAATAACAAATTAAATTTTCACAAATATACAACCAAATCATTACTCATCCATACGGCTATCAAAATAACCTATGATTTTACCCATTCCTCCTTAGTAAACTTTATCATTAAATTACAAAAGTCAAATCAAACTTACCTAATTTGCATGCAACCATCATATTTTAACATTACATAATTCAATATTCGAATAGTCATATTCAAGTACATTAACCGAATTCAAATTTACCAATTTCTTATTCTATATATCATGTCAAAATTCATATGCTCATCCATATCATTCAACTCTATAATCGGTCATCTATTTAGCCTCAAAAAATTCATTCCACATCCGTCCTGAACCATACATAAAACTTATTCATTCAAACATACAATATGTGTGTACTTAACCAATACAATTGAATCAAAATAACCATTATACAATCGGCTATAAATTCATCATTTACTCCATTACAAAGCTGAATCACAAGGCTAACCACATATGCAAATCAAACCATATACCAAGCTTATTAAATGAGCTAGTTACTAGTTATGCATATCATTACCTAAACCAAGATGTATAACCAAACACCACTCGTACATGTCATATGTGGTTAGCCAAAAGTAAGCATAGTGATCAAGCCATTTTCACATGGCTTTTTACGTACACTTTCAAAATCAAACACATTAAGACTAGCTTATACATATATATACTTTCAAAACTAACCAAAACAAATGCTAGCCTATACATGCCATAGGTTCATAATTCAAGCTTTTAAAATACTGAAATAACGATCGATAGTGTGATGAAGTTCCTTGACGATCCCTGAGCTCGTAACTAGCTTTCAAAATCTATAAAACAATAAACGAACACACACTGTAACGCCCCAATTTTTGGGATTTTTGAGAATTTTAGTAAATTTTAGAATTTTTGTGTTTTGACTGCTTGATGTAGGTCTGAGTATATTAGTGGGCCTTTAGAAGGCCCAAGTCTGAGTTAAAATTTGATAATTTTAATTAATTTTAATTCTAAAGGGAAAAGGAATTAGGGTACATTAGGCTTTTAATGATTTAATGGGTAAAATAAGCCACAAGAAGGCATGTGCCAAGGTGGCATGTGACGCCACTAGGAAGGCTATAAAAGTGGCGTGTGGATGATAAGGGGGAGCTAAGGTTCAAGTCACAATGAGAGCGTATTAAAGGAATTATTTTTATGAGTAGGAACGGTAAGTAATGGAATTCAAGTAAAAGTCTGTCAAGGGGAGTTTGAATTGTTCAGGGGTTTAAGTAGAGGAGGGATAAGGGGAGAAAATCAAGGAATCTAAATAGGAAGTAGGAGTTGGCCGTATAGGGGACTCTGCAAGTGCACATTCGGCTAGGTCACTTAATGTTAGGAATTTCGACATTTGGTCTAGTGGCTGCCGAATTTCTTTTGTATTTCGGGACTAGGTTATTTAGTTGGCTGTTCTGTCGAAATTAGGTTTTCTCTTCTCTTCCCTTTCATTCCTGCTAAAAGCTAAAACCTACACCTGTGCCGATTACACTACCACAAAACTAAAATCTCTTCTTTTGTTCATCTTTACTCTTTCTCTTAGCCGAACCTAGAAGCCTCTCATTGTGCTATTTTCTCCATAGCCGAATAGTACTTCTCTTCTCACCTTTTCTTTTCTTCCATTCTATCTTTTCTTCGTTAATCCATCGTAGGTCGAAAGTTGTTGTAGCCAAATCACATTATTCTCTCCCTTAAAAAGCTGAAACTCTCAAACCTGTATTTTTGATAGCCGATTCCTTGGCTACTAGAATCTGTTTCTTCTCATAAGTACGGTGGATCGGAGTTGCGATCGTGGATAGGCGTACTTCTCTAGGCCGAGAGACGATAGGTAAGTTGTCGAGTAACTTGTGTTAATCATTCATGTTTTAGGGAAAAGCCGAAACCCTTGAAAGGGTGGCTAACGTCTGGACTAAGGGCGTGTATGCCTTTTTATTTTGATTGTGTAAGCGATAACGTGGAAAAGAGGATAAGAGGGCCTGCAACAAAAGGGCTTGAAGACCATTCGGTTGGATCTTTGGATCTAATCCATATTTCGGCAAAAAGGTAAGAGCACTAGGGTCTAAAGCATAGTTGGCCAAATATGTTAGGGAGATATGGGCATAGCTTGTTTCCATATTTAGACTGATGTGGTAGTAATCCTATTGTAGGTAGCTCGTGTGTGTGGAACTCTCTATCGAATCACTACAAATCAGGTGTGTAACTGACACCCTCTCATAGACTAGATCGACAAAAGCCGAAAAGCTGAAATGCCAGAAAATCGGTATTTCGTGAACTTGTGAATGTGTGAATGCTCGTAAGATAAGTGGATTAATATATTCAGTAATCTGAAGTGATAAGACTGCAGTATGAGTGATTCTGTGCATTTTGATATTTTTGGGCTTAATGGGCCAAAATCAGGATAATGGGCCAACGGGCCCAATTTGGTAAGAACACTCGGTAAGTGTTTCTGTTAGTGCGTAAATGGTAGAAATATGCATGAAAACCCTAAAATAGTTAAATTACTGGAATACCCCTATGTATGGAAAATTACCATTATACCTCTAAGTGCAAAATTACCATTATAGCCTTAGCGTTAATTTTGACTGAAAAGCATGACGATCTGATTCTGTATGTTGCGTGCCATGATTTGTATATCTGTTGCATGGGGACATGGGTTACATTATGGAGGAAGCGTCCTGGTGGCTTTGCCACAATTATCTGATCTGGTGGCTCTGCCACATTTATCTGTTATGGTGGCTCTGCCACGATTATCTGTATCTAGTGACTCTGTCACATTATCTATTTCTGGCAGCCATGCTGCAAAATCTGTGGCGTGTATCGGTTGGGTAGGTCGAGTAGTCTCCCCACATGGTGTAAGGTTGGACGGGGGTGTATATGGTTGGATATGGGTTGGGTTTATACATTTTCACGTGATATCTAATCTGTACTGTTATGGGCCTAAGGGCTTCTTTCGGATATCTGTTCTGGGCTAAGGCCAACTTAATCTGTTTCTGTGGTTTGAGCTGATATAGGCTATGGTTGGGTTAATTTACACACTGAGTTTCCCCAAACTCACCCCTTATTTTCATCCACGCAGGTAATCCCCAACCATAGTCGGCTTGGAGCTGTGAGGGATTCGGAGTGGCCACACGTTCTGCCAATTTTAGTTTTCTTCTGGTGAATTAGATAGATTTCTTTTTTTTTTTCTTAAATGTTTTGGGTTTTAAGTTGTAATAAGGCCTTTCTAATTATTTTTATGGTTTTGATAGATTTTGCTAGAATAGATATGTTATTATTTTTAACTGTTGCAAATTAAGTAGCTTTAGGGCGCGCTTTTAAAAACAGTAATTGATTTCAAAATATCACGACAACAAAGCAAAACTTTCGCAACAAAACGTTTTCCAAAATTAATCATTTTTCCTAAAATGGACTTAATCGAATTGGTTTTCTAAGAATATACACTAAGTTAAGGTGTGGCAATGGTGGTGTGCATGTCTAGGATTGGATCTGAAGGGAGCTTGGTACTTAAGCAGTCCAAAGGACTCACCTCCTCTTTTACAGTTTCCTACCTGGTGCACAGCTTCCGTTCACTTTAACCTATAATGAGATTATACCTTAATACACTAAGTAAGTTTTCGTATTCTAGATCAAAAGTGTTTTTAACGCTTCGATGTGGCACGTCGAATTTGGTCATAACGTCTAGGCTGAGTTTAGGGTGTTACATTTAGAGGTATCAGAGCCAATTTACAACAACTCAGCTGTGGAATGGGTTTACAAAAATAAAGATTTCGAAAACAAAATTTTTTATAAAGATTGTAAAACCCGATTTTCAAAATTTGGATCTTTAGAAGGTGGCACCCGAATCTCTGGCCCAAGCCTGTAAGTACTATTCTGAACTTTTTCTGAATTTTTTTCTGAATTATCTGTCTGTACTAAAACTCTGCTAGGATACTCTAGTTAGAATGGTACTGAAACTGTAGCTAGACTACGATTCTGCGGAAACAAACTCTGAATTACTATCTGTTCATAAAACATCTATAATAAACACTGAAATATTTAATTGATGCATAAAAATCGTAATCAGATAATACGATATGAGTACGAGAGCCACTCGTGAAAGAGGCCGTGGACGTGGCTGAAGTAGTGCTCAAGTAGGATCTTCGTCTTCAGGGCATATACCGATAGCAGATGCACCGGTACCACCGACAACAGAAGTGGAGTCTCATGATCGTGGTGCCGAGGATGATGCCCTATTGTAGGTAATGCTTCGTGTTCTGGAAAGGTTTGCCAGAGGAAGTGCGGGCAATGAAATTCAGGGATCTATTTCTGAACGACTCCGGGCCAACGGAGCGGAGATCTTTAGGGGCATATCTAGTGTAGCCCCGCATGTGGCAGAATATTGGTTGGAGGCGACGAAACAGATTATGGATGACTTGGACTGCTCTGTGGCGCGGTCGAAGGAGCTGTATCGTTCTTTGCGAGATTTGAGGCTTATCAGTGGTGGCCCACTGTGAGAGATGGGACCCCAACAGATAGGGTAACGTGGGAGCTGTTTAAGACGGCCTTTAAAGGGAAATATGTTGGAGCGAGTTATGTAGACGCCCGCAGAAAGGAATTCTTGAATCTGGTTCAATGAGGTAAGACGGTTGCAGAATACGAGGCTGAGTTTCTGAGGCTGAGCCGATATGCTGTAGGAATAGTCGCCACGGAGTATGAGCGTAGTGTGCGCTTTGAGGATGGTCTAAGGGATGAACTTAAGGTGCTGATTGCTCCACAGAGGGAGTGTGACTTCGCAGTTTTGGTGGAAAAAGCTAAGATAGCTGAGGAAGTGAAGCGTACTGAGAGGCAGAATCGTGAGAAGGATCGAAACTGTTTTTGGAAGGATTCAGGACCTTCGGGTGGTGCAAATAGGAATGTCAAGAGAGCAAGAGTAGAGGAGCCAGTTCGGGCAGTTCCGATGAATGTGGTTAGACCACCAATCTGTAGGGACTGTGGTAAGGTACATCTGGGCGAGTGTAGGAAATGTTCTAGCTCTTGTTTCCGGTGCAGATCTATGGACCATAGAGTCAAAGACTGTCATTAGAAAATAGATCAGGTTCAAGTTGTTGAACAGAGGGTTGCTTAACCAGTGAGAGGTAGACCACAACCACCGAGAGGACGTGGACAAGGAAGGGGCAGAAATGGAAATGGTCGAGGTCGAGGGGCACCTGGCAGGGGTGCCAAAAATGCTGAGGCTCGATAGCCAGCATTGGTGTATGCAGCTCGTCGTCGAGAGGAGGGCGATGCACCTGACATCATAACTGCTACGTTTTTTATTTCTAGCACGTGGTATACTGCTTTGGTGGATATTGGATCTACTCATTCCTATGTTGCATGTGCCATATCTGGGTCATTGGGTGTGCACTCTGAGAAGATTGTGAGTGGGGTATCTGTACTAAGTCCTTTGGGTCACTCGGTTAGGGTAGACAAACTGTATAGGGATGTGCCCTTAGAAACTCAAGGTAGGGTCTTTCCTGGAGACTTGATGGAGTTACCATTCAAAGAATTCGACCTCATTCTTGGAATAGACTGGCTTGTTAAGCATTGGGCGACTTTGGATTGTGCTGCTAAACGAATGGTGTTAAGGACCACGGAGGGAGAGGAGGTTATGGTGATAGGTGAGCGAAGGGATTATTTGTCCAATGTGGTGTCGACATTGAGAGCTGAAAAGTGGATTCGTAAAGGTTGTGAGGCCAATTTGGCATTTGTAAGTCAGTTGGAAGATGGGGACTGACAGTGGATAAGGTTAGAACCATTAAGGAGTTACAAGATGTTTTTCCAGAAGAGCTTCTAGGATTGCCTCCGAACAGAGAAGTTGAGTTTAGAATCGACTTGCTACTTGGAACGGCACCAGTGTCCATTGCACCATATAGGATGGCACTGAAGGAGTTAGTGGAGCTAAAGGCACAAATTCAAGAGTTGTTGGATAGGGGCTTTATTAGGCCAAGTGTGTCTCTATGGGGAGCACCGGTGCTATTCGTGAAAAAGAAGGATGGGACGATGCGGATGTGTATTGATTATTGGCAGTTGAACAAACTCACGATTAAGAATAAGTACCCTCTGCCAAGGATTGACGATCTGTTTGACCAACTTAGAAGAGCTTTTGTATTTTCCAAGATTGATCTTCGATATGGATATCATCAGTTAAGGGTCAAAGAGGCAGATATTCATAAGACGGCATTCAGGACTCTGTATGGTCATTACGAGTTTCTGGTTATACCATTTGGACTGACAAATGCACCTGCAACATTCATGGATCTGATGAATCGTGTATTCCAACCATTTTTGGATCGGTTCGTAGTCGTCTTTATTGACGATATTCTGGTATATTCTGAAACTGAAGCAAAACATGATGAGCATCTCTACATTGTGCTGTAAGTGTTAAGGGAGAAGGAACTTTATGCGAAGTTCAGCAAGTGTGAACTCTGGTTGAGTGAGGTAACCTTCTTAGGACATGTTGTCTCTACTGAGGGGATTAAGGTAGACCCTCGAAAGATTGAAGCAATTTTGGATTGGAAGCCACCTAGGACGGTGTCAGAAATTCAGAGTTTCCTAGGGTTGGCAGGTTACCACAGAAGGTTTGTGGAAGGATTTTCTGTGATGGCAGCACTTTTGAAAAAACTCATAAAGAAAGGGGTACCGTTTGTGTGGACAGAGAAGCAGCAAGAAGCTTTTGAGAAGTTGAAGAAATTTCTGACTGAAGCACCTGTGTTAATTCAGCTGGAGTCTGGGAAGGATTTTTCTGTGTACAACGACGCATCACATGTGGGTTTGGGTTGTGTGTTGATGCAAGAGGGTAAGGTGGTTGCTTATGCGTCACGATAGCTTAAGCCTCACGAAGGGAACTATCTTACTCATGATTTGGAGTTGGCAGCAGTGATCTTTGCACTTAAGATTTGGAGAGACTACTTGTATGGAGAAAGGTGTGTTATATACACAGACCATAAGAGTCTTAAGTATTTCCTGACTCAGAAGGAGCTGAACCTTATGCAAAGGAGATGGATAGAGTTGCTTAAGAATTATGATTGTTCGATTGAGTATCACCCAGGCAAGGATAATGTGGTAACCGATGCTCTAAGTCGTAGAGCTGTATCTAATCTAAGAGCAATGTTTGTTCGTTTGAGTCTGTATGATGATGGGAGTCTGTTCGCTGAGTTGCAAGTAAGGCCAACCTGGGTGGACCAAATTAAGGAAAAGCAGTTGAAGGATGAGTCTTTGGTTGCTCGTTTCCAGCAAGTCAAGAAAGGGGAAACCTTTGAGTTTGGGTTGAATAGTGAAGGGGCTCTGTGTTTCCGAGGAAGAATTTGTGTTCCGAAGGACTCTACTTTGAGGTAGACAATATTGAAGGAAGTTCATGAAGGACTTTGTGCTATGCATCCTGGAGGGAATAAGTTGTATCACAACTTGCGTGAATTGTATCGGTGGCCTGGGCTGAAACGAGAAGTAACGGAGTTTGTGGGGAAATGTTTGACATGCCAGCAAGTGAAAGCTGAGCATCAACTACCTTCTGGACTTTTGCAGCCAGTAAAGATACCACTTTGGAAGTGGGAGAGGGTAACCATGGACTTTGTGAGTGGGTTACCCTTGACGCCATCAAAGAAAGACTCAGTTTGGGTGATTGTGGATAGGTTAACCAAATCGGCCCATTTCATACTTGTCCGCACTGACTTTTCACTTCAAAAGTTAGCCAAGTTGTATGTGGCGAAGATCGTGCGACTTCATGGTGTCCCAATTTCAATTATCTCTGACCGGGACCCTAGATTCACATCTCGATTTTGGCAGAAGTTACATGAGGCGTTGGAGACACAGTTGAACTTTAGTACGACTTTCCATCCCCAGACCGATTGTCAGCCAGAAAGGGTTATTCAGATTCTGGAGGACATGTCGAGGGGATGCGTTATTGACTTTCGAGGTAGTTGGGAGGATTATTTTCCATTGGCAGAGTTTGTGTACAACAACAACTATCAGGCGAGTATTCGAATGGCACCGTATGAAGCATTGTATGGACGAAGGTGTCGAACACCTAGTTGTTGGACCGAACTGGGGGAACGACAGGTTCTAGCATTGGAGTTGGTATCTGATACTGAGGATAAGGTCAAAGTAATCAGAGATTGGTTAAAAGAAGCATCCGATAGGCAAAAGTCGTATACAGATTTGAAGCGTAAGGAAATTGAGTACTCAGTGGGTGATATGGTCTTCTTGAAGGTTTCTCCTTGGAAGAAGATATTAAGGTTTGGTAAGAAGGGCAAGTTAAGTCCGCAGTTCATTGGGCCTTATCGGGTTTTGAAATGAATAGGATCGGTGGCTTATCAATTGGAATTACCTCTAGAGTTAGACAGATTCATGATGTTTTCCACGTCTCCATGTTAAGGCATTATCGTTCTGACCCTACTCATGTCGTGCCGGTTGTAGAGATTGAGGTACAGCCTGACTTAACTTTCGAGGAAGAGCCTGTGCAGATATTGGACCGAGATATTAAGGTTCTAAGGAGAAAATCTGTCCTATTAGTGAAGGTGCTTTGGCGTAATCATGGCAGAGAGGAAGCTACTTGGGAGCCAGAAGAGGCAATGCGTCAACAATACCCTCATCTGTTCGGATCAGGTAAATTTCGAGGACGAAATTTCTTTAAGGAGGGTAGAGTTGTAACGCCCCAATTTTTGGGATTTTTGAGAATTTTAGTGAATTTTAGAATTTCTGTGTTTTAACTGCTTGATGTAGGTCTGAGTATGTTAGTGGACCTTTAGAAGGCCCAAGTCTAAGTTAAAATCTGGTAATTTTAATTAATTTTAATTCTAAAGGGAAAAGAAATTCGGGTACATTGGGCTTTTAATGATTTAATAGGTAAAATAAGCCACAAGAAGGCATGTGGCAAGGTGGCATGTGACGCCACTGGGAAGGCTATAAAAGTGGCGTGTGGATGATAAGGGGGAGCTAAGGTTCAAGTCACAATGAGAGCATATTAAAGGAATTATTTTTATGAGTAGGAATGGTAAGTAATGGAATTAAAGTAAAAGTCTGTCAAGAGGAGTTTGAATTGTTCAGGGGTTTGAGTAGAGGAGGGATAAAGGGAGAAAATCAAGGAATCTGAATAGGAAACAGGAGTTGGCCGTATAGGGGACTCTGCAAGTGCACATTCGGCTAGGTCACTTAATGTTGAGAATTTCGACATTTGGTCTAGTGGCTGCTAAATTTCTTTTGTATTTCGGGACTAGGTTATTTAGTTAGCTGTTCTGCTGAAATTAGGTTTTCTCTTCTCTTCCCTTTCATTTATGCTAAAAGCCGAAACCTACACCTGTGCCGATTACACTACCACAAAACCGAAATCTCTTCTTTTGTTCATCTTTACTCTTTCTCTTAGCCAAACCTAGAAGCCTCTCATTGTGTCGTTTTCTCCATAGCTGAATAGTACTTCTCTTCTCACCTTTTCTTTTCTTCCATTTTATCTTTTCTTCGTTGATCCATCGTAGGCTGAAAGTTGCTGTAGCCGAATCACATTCTTCTCTCCCTTAAAAAGTCGAAACTCTCAAACCTGCGTTTTTGATAGCCGATTCCTTGGCTACTGGAATCTATTTCTTCTCATAAGTATGGTGGATCAGAGTTGGGATCGTGGATAGGTGTACTCCTCTAGGCCGAGCGACGATAGGTAAGTTGCTGAGTAACTTGCGTTAATCATTCATGTTTTAGGGAAAAGTCGAAACCCTTAAAGGGGTGGCTAACGTTTGGACTAAGGGCGTGTATGCCTTTTTCTTTTGATTGTGTAAGTGATAACGTGGACAAGAGGATAAGAGGGCGTGCAGTAAAAGGGCTTGAAGACTATTCGGTTGGATCTTTGGATCTAATCCATATTTTGGCAAAAAGGTAAGAGCACTAGGGTCTAAAGCATGGTTGGCCGAATATGTTAGGGAGATATGGGCATAGCTTGTTTCCATATTTAGACTGATGTGTTAGTAATCCTATTGTAAGCAGCTCGTGTGTGTGGAACTCGCCATCGAATCACTACAAATCAGGTGTGTAATTGACACCCTCTCATAGACTAGATCGGCAAAAGCCGAAAAGCTGAAATGTCAAAAATCGGTATTTCGTGAACTTGAAAGTGTGTGAATGCTCGTAAGATAAGTGGATTAACATATTGGGTAATCTGAAGTGATAAGACTGCAGTATGTGCGATTCTGTGCATTTTGATATTTTTGGGCTTAATGTGCCAAAATCGGGATAATGGGCCAAAGGGGGCCAATTTGGTAAGAACACTCGGTAAGTGTTTCTGTTAGTGCGTAAATGGTAGAAATATGCATGAAAACCCTAAAATAATTAAATTACTAGAATACCCCTATGTATGGAAAATTACCATTATACCCCTAGGTGCAAAACTACCATTATACCCCTAAGGTTAATTTTGACCAAAAAGCATGATGATCTGATTCTGTATGTTGTGTGCCATGATTTGTATATCTGTTGTATGGGTACAGGGGTTATATTATAAAGGAAGAGTCCTGATGGCTATGCCACAATTATCTGATCTGGTGGCTCTACCACATTTATCTATTCTGGTGGCTTTGCCACGATTATCTGTATCTGGTGACTCTGTCACATTATCTGTTTCTGGCAGCCATGCTGCAAAATCTGTGGCGTGTAGCGGTTGGGTGGTTCAAGTAGTCTCCCCACATGGTGTAAGGTTGGACGGGGGTGTATATGGTTGGATATGGGTTGGGTTTATGCATTTTCACGTGATATCTGTTCTGTACTGTTATGGGCCTAAGGGCTTCTTTCTGATATCTATTCTGGGCTAAGGCCAACTTAATCTATTTCTGTGGTTTGAGCTGAAATAGGCTATGGTGGGTTAATTTACACACTGAGTTTCCCCAAACTCACCCCTTATTTTCATCCACGCAGGAAATGCCCAACCATAGTGGGCTTGGAGCTGTGAGGGATTTGGAGTGGCCACACGTTCTGCAAATTTCGGTTTTCTTCTGGTGAATTAGACAGATTTCTTTTTTTTTTCTTAAATGTTTTGGGTTTTAAGTTGTAATAAGGCCTCTCTAATTATTTTTATGGTTTTGATAGATTTTGATAGAATAGATATGTTATTATTTTTAACTGTTGAAAATTGAGTAAATTTAGGGCGCGCTTTTAAAAACAGTAATTGATTTCAAAATATCACGACAACAAAGCAAAACTTCCACAACGAAACGTTTTCCAAAATTAATCATTTTTCCTAAAATGGACTTAATCGAATTGGTTTTCTAAGAATATACACTAAGTTAAGGTGTCGCAATGGTGGTGTGCATGTCTAGGATTGGATCCGAAGGGAGCTTGGTACTTAAGCAGTCCGAAGGACTCACCTCCTCTTTTCTGGTTTCCTACCTGGTGCACAGCTTCCATTCACTTTAACTTATAATGAGATTATACCTTAAGACACTAAGTAAGTTTTCGTATTCTAGATCAAAAGTGTTTTTAAAGCTTCGATGTGGCATGTCAGATTTGGTTATAACATCTCGGCTGGGTTTGGGATGTTACACACACAGTAAGCTTAAATAGCTTAGTAAGTCATAAGCAAATAAATCATTTCAACAACATACATAATTCGATTAAACTAGGCCGAATCAAGCAATCTTAACCACATATACATTTATCATGCCTGCAAATTCATATAATCATGTAAACACTTTACTTACCTTTACTTTCATTAACATTTAAACCTTACTCGTACCTGAGCCATTTAGTTCAATTTCACATTCGGTCTCATCTTAACATTGCCCATTGAACCATTCTGAATCAATAAGGATACTCGGATAGCTCGAAAAGCTCGTACAATGCCAACGTCCCAAATGTGGTCTTACATGTAATCAACTATCGATGCCACTGTCCTAGACAGGGTCTTACATGTAAATCTCAACTAGATGCCAATGTCCCAGACGTGGTCTTACATGAAATTACATATCGGAGTCCTATGTCATGACATATGTATCCTAACTATTCCTAAGGTTTGTACGGGGCATTCAGACGTTGTAATTCAATCGATCCATGCTCGTAATAAATCATTCCATGCTAAATTCAATTCGACAATGTAGTTATACATACATACAATTCAATTCGGCCATGTACATAATAAATACATTCAATTTAACATCATTTATTGACTTATGAACTTACCTCGTACGGAGACAAACAGATCGAAATGACTAATCGACAACTTTTAACTTCCCACGATCATAATCCGATTTCTTCTTTTCTTGACCTAATTTAATACGAGTTTAACTTATTTAATCACATATTTAATCAAATTCATCCAAAAACACATAAAAGGGAAATTTGCACTTTAGCCCCTAACATTTTACAGTTTTCACAATTAGTCCTTTTTTCACAAAGCACAAAATATTCAAAATTTGACCAAACTCAAGTATAGCCAAATTTTACTAAGGTTCATAGCAACCCATTTATTTCATTTATTTCACATTTTGACCCCCTCAATTTACAAAATTCACAATTTAATCCTAAATAGGCATTTTTACTAAAAATCTCTTAATTAAACATGATAATCTATCAACACATGTTTATTTTTCATCATCAAACCACCAAAAAAACAAGCTATCAACAATGGAAAATCTCAAATTCATCATCAATTTCGAAAATTCAAGCATGGGCTAGCTAGTACTCGAAGTAACGATATCAAAAACGTAAAAATTATCAAAAACCAAGCAAAGAACATACCTAATTTAAAGCTTGAAAGTGTCGAAATGTTTATACAACCATGGCTTCTTTTTCTGTCAATATTCGACCATGAATAAGGTGAACATGCATGGTTTTAATTTTATGTTTTATTATATCATCATTAATTTAAATTAGCCTTTTTAATTTCATTGAAAATCCACTAACCTTAGGTTTTTATGTCCATCCATAATTTCAATGGTATATTATCAACATAAGGACCCCACATTAAAAGAACACATGAATTCAGCACAAAATCAATTAGACCATAACTTTTACATTTTATACGATTAAGTCTTTTTATTTATTCGAGCACACAAACGATAAATTTTTCACACGAAACTTTCACACATATCAATTCACATACTATAAACACCAAAAATAATTGTAAAATATTTTTCTGACTTGAATTTGTGGCCCAAAACCACTATTTTGATTAGGGTCTAAATCGGGCTATTACACGGGTAATCCTGATATAATACCTCTCGAGTATACGTTATGATTAGGGTTTAGCCTGGACTGGTAATCCTAATTGAGCTCTTTTGAGCATACGTTATATAAAGGATTTAGTCTGGACTGGTAATCTTGTTATACGGTATGTGGCTCAAGAGTGTGTTCCTTAGTTAAGTACCCTAATGGGTACCCTTGAATAATAATTGACGGATTATTGAATCGTACACCTCAAGTGTACTACTTGAGCATCCATCGAAATTTCAATGATTCAGCGGACACAAAACCTCTTGGCATGATAAGAGAATTATGGAATGAAATGAATGATGTCTTGAAGGAAAATTTTATGAAGAGCTCACCTATGTTTACTTGATTGATATGAAGATTTTGGTGACTAACATGTTTGATTGAATGCATGTGTTTAGGCAATTTTGCTAATGGATGGAAAACATGATATTATTATATGCTTAAATTTAATAAACGAGATTGGTAAGTTTAGTTTTCGTTATATGAACTTACTAAGCATGTAATGCTTACTCTGTTTTATTTTCCCTGTTTTATAGTGCTCGGAAGCTCGCAAAGGTTGGAGATCAGTGGAGCATCGTCACAATATCAACTAGCTTATTTTTGGTATACTTACTAAAATCATTTTGGTATAATGGCATGTATAGGACAACTTGACCATTATTAGCTTGATAATGATGCTTGTAATCTAGCCATTGGAATGGGTAGTAAAGGTTGTTTTGATATACTTGTAATGTCATGTTATGGTAGTTAAATATATGTTAAGTAGTTGATCAAATTATGTCTAATATATGGATTGAGTCAAGGTAAGATTGTGAGCATGTATGCATGTAATGGTATGCCATGATGAATGATGGAAATTACTTAACGTGAATGCTTAGAAATGGTTGGAATTTCTTTGGTATGTTTTAGTGTAGGAAAATGGTAAATTTAGGTGACAAATGAGGCTAGGAAATGGCTTTATTTTGTCCACACGGGCGTGTGTCTAGACCGTGTGTGACACATGGCCTGGTAACATCAGCATGTAGTTAGGTCGTGTGTCCCCTGCACCTTAATTTTGAGAAACAAAATGCTCAGAATTGAGCACACGAGTAGAGACACGGGCGTGTGTCTCAGCCATGTGTGCTACACAGCCTAGAACACAGGTGTGTGTCTTGGCCGTGTAAAACCTGCACCTAATTTCAAATTAAATTAATTAACCACACGGCCTAGCACACGGGCATGTGGCATGGCCGTGTGTACAAGTCAGAGAGTTACACGAGGTCGAACACGGCCTGTAGCATGGGCGTGTCCCTTGGACCACACGGGCGTGTGAGCCCTGCACATTGAATTTTTTTTATAATTTTGCGAAAACTTCTTAGAGCTCCTAATAAAGTCCCGACTTGATTCTAATGCTTTTATTGGGCCTCGAAAGTCCAATTAAGGGATGTTTTTTATGATATCAGTTAATGAATAGTAATTTTCATAGATTATTGTAAAATATTCTGAAAGTTTCGGTAATGCTCTGAAATCCTATTCTGACGATAGATACGGGTTAGGTGTGTTATAGAGCAGCCAAGGGGGATATTTATAGGTTGAGAAGGCTGCTAAAAATAGCCTAAATCAGTAGCCAAAGACTCCCCCCATGGTTGGCCACACATGTGGCATGTTTGAAGATTTAAAACACGTTATTTTTAGGTAGGGGCAAATCTTGAAAGTCATGAATAGTGGAGGGGTTTGAATGCAAATTGAAGGAGTCTTCAAGGGCTATTTTTGCAAGCCTAATAATCAGCCAAACAAGCTGATTGTGTCAGCATGTGGGACATTTTTGGGCTGCCCAGTGCTCTATTGGATTGGTTTTCTCGGTTCAACTCAACTAGGCCTCTTTTCATAATTAATTAATAAAAATTTATTTAAGCCAAATTAAATAGATGTAAAATTAAAATTAATTATATTATGAATGAATACACATAATTTGTACCGTCTTATGCTGAAAATTTATTTCGCCTTGATGCTTTAAAATTGCTTCGCGGTTTTGTGCTTCTAGTAGTGTCTGCCGAGCCGTTTTTTTCCCTTTGTGCAAATCTGTCAAAAATGATCAAAATTAATCAAAATTTATTATAAAATTAATTAAAATCATGTTAATAGTTGAAGTACAATTTAATTATTTTATAATTATTATATATTTTTCGACAAGAATTTTATCGAAATTGCATGAATTTGAGTTAAAAAGGGCATAAAAAACTTAATATTTTCGTGTTTCCACACCCCCAAACTTAATTCATTGCTCGTCCTGGGTAATGCACAAATTGAAAAGAATTTCTCGGAAACACCTTTGAAAAATTCCTTCAGGACAACATTCTTCCCAAAATTATGAATTTAGCATATTTATGCTCAAGAGCAAGAATTTTGATAATTATGCTACTTAAGTATACATATCATTCAAATTAATCTAAATAACTATTATGATAGCAAAAATATACTAAATACTTTCTCAATAAAAACATGTAAATCCCTACCAATTTTATTTTATTCCCTTATTTAAGATTAAGATGCAATCATCAAGTTTAATTTATGCCTTCATATGTTGAACATAGAAATTTCTCTCCACTAATATAGGTAGCACAGAAACTTGAATCAATAGGTCTTTTCAATAGGTTGTAACATGGCTAGGGTAGGGGTAGGTAAAAGATAGATAAATTTAGGCTAACTTAGCTTGAATCGAACCTTCAGAATAATTACCTTCAATACACCAACTTATTTTGCTTTCACATGCTCTTTTTGTACATCTATTTCTTTCGAGTACATATGCTCTCTTTTTTTCTCTTTTTTTTTCTTTTTTTTCACGAGCATTTTGTTGTATGTACTACAATTTTTTTGAGCATTTGATACTTCTTTTCAATTCCCCCAAACTTGTTTCAAAGAATATTTTGAATAGTACTGAGTCTAGTGTTTGGGATAATTTAAAGATAATTAAGAGGAAAGTGATGGCTAAATATTGCAAGGTTCAAATAAAATTAGGCCATATAGTCTCAAAGTTGGGTTTCAAGGGATAAAAATTCATCAAGGTTTGCTTGAAAGGCTCAAACGGTCCAAACAAAAGTTGCCTAAATCATTTTCAACATTTCATGCTTCCTAGGGTTTCGCCTAAAGAAATTACAAGTCAATTCTAGAGACTTAAACTTTCATGCATGCCTAGCTTTCCTAAGAAACTAAAATTTTATGGTATGATTTACACACTTTATTAAGAGTACATTTGTGTCATAATTCAGCCAACATAGCAATTATTGAAATAATAGAATTTTATTCATACTAAAGTTTAACATACTGAATAAAATTTTAAAATTTTATTCATACACGAATTTTATTCATAATTAAAAGAAAATTTTATTCTAAGAGGAAATAATTTCAATTTTTCTATCCCCCTTATTTAAGATGAACAATGTCCCCATTGTTAAAAACAATAGAGAAAATAAAATTATAGAAGTGAATAGATACTGTACACCAGGTAGGATCCCAGAAAAAGGAGGTGAGTCAAGTTTGACTGCTTAAATACCAAGCTCTTCCTAGACATATCCAATCCTAAACATGTACATATCTATTGCCACACTTCCTATTTTATAAATTGTTCAATTTTATTAATGATTTCAACCTCTTTATTATGTGAGAAATAAAAATATCCTAAGAGATAAAATAAAATAAAGTAGAGACAAGATCCCCCTTTCTATTTGCAGAACCCTCAGAATTTGATCGCCTCATTCCTTCCTCAACATTGGAGTCCATGGTTTGAGTATTAAGTCTGGAAATTCAAGGAAAAAAAAAAACAAATGGGTTATGAAATATATATTTTTTAAATATATCTCTGGTTGAGTCATCCTGAATTTTTGAGTATCTCCAGTAAGCTTGTTGCTGCAACTGCATGTGTTGCAGCATAGCCATTATACTAAACTGTTCACTTCGTGGAATGGTGCTAGATAAAGGGACTCTCAGCGTCAAACTTAAGAAATCTGTTAAGGGTGGTTTTAGTTTCGGGTAGGAGGTTGAGTAGCCGATGGTAAGGTTTAGAGTCAAAGAGGGTGGTGGTTTTAAGGATAGTTTCAGTGCGGTAGTTGGTGACTTCAAACGAAGGTGTTCGGGGTGGTGATTCAGGGAGTTAAGGGCTGCGAGTTAAGTGAGATGCACTATTGGGCTACTTGGGAGTAGAGGTGGAGCAAGGTAAGGGCTATAGGTTTGTGTGGAAGAGGGTTGAATATTTCCTTTCTTAGCAGTGTCTTAAGCCCAATGACAGCTCCTTTTTGGATCCTAAGCTCCAGTACTAAAAGTAAAGTAAAAAAAAGTCAAAGAAATTAGTGCTTGGCTTAAAATTTGACCCTTTATTTAACAAAACAAATACTTAAATTTTTTGGGCTACTTAGAAAAATAATTTTCAAAAAATTACATTAAATTAAACTCCCAGGAAAGACTGGAGGGATCACGGATGGTCCCGCTTAAGTCCCAATCTCCTAGATAGAGTTTTAATTAATGTAATGACCCAAATAGAATTTTATTTAAGTCTACCATTTTATTCAAACGAGAAAAAAAACTAAAAATATAAAATAACAATAGAGAAAGTGAAGAGAACTCCTTCTATTTTATTCATTCAAGATCGTCATTGACCATGGTAGTGCCAAATGGCCATTTGTCATGCCAACCATAACCATCTAGGAAGTAATCATATTCTTTCCCATCAAATCTCTCCTACATCTTATTAGGGAAAGAAAACCCGTAATGATCTTTCTTGGTGGCCTTATTTAAGTTCCTATAACTCCTACAAATCCTCCAACCCGTGACTCAAATATCTGCAATAATCCATCCAACACCTTTTTTGTGCTTTTCCAAAACAACAAATGACTCTTCTTCTTGATTCTTGGTGAACTCAACTAAAATCATGATAGGTAAAATTGGAGATAAACTCAAACAATCATATTTCAAATGAGGAGGCAAAGTCTTCAGTTCCAATTCCACTAGCTCTTCAGTCAACACTTTTGGTGTATATATTCCCGATATAATAACTCTAGTGATTCCAGTGGAACTTCCTGAGTGAATCCCTTTGTTTTAGCTTCTAAAAAAGCCAAACATTCCTCGTCTTCATCATCACTTGGCAAATCCACTAGCAGAATACAGTCTAATGGATCATCTATAGAATTGAGCTCCAACCTGTAGAAGCCAGCGATTCCATCTTGGAAATAGTAGAACAGTCTTCAACTACATCTAAGGATTTAGTAGCATCAAAGTCATTAAAAGTCACCTCGTTATCAAAAATTTCTTTTAACTAAGTATCCCTACTGCTTCTAGAATCGTTGAGGATATGGCAACAGTGGAATTTTAGCTTTAACCGGACAACTCTTCTGTAGAAACTTTTCTACATCCAACAAGGGTTTAGATAATCAGAACTAACTAGTTTAGAGTTTACCTTATCAAGGATCACTGAATCTGACTTCTGTGATACTGGAGTTTCAACACTTGGTTGAACTTCCTCTTTGTCTTGAGCTATAATAGGCTCGTCTTGAACCTTAACCACCTTAGGCTCCAATGTCTTTCCACTTGGCAAAGAGACCTTTTTGCAATGTTCTTTGCCCGAAATTCTTGGATTTTCTGTGTCGCTCGGTCAAATACCTTGGGGTTTATTTCAAAGTTTATTGGTTAGCAGACCAATTTGATTCTCCAGTTTTCTTAAAGTTTATGCCTTCACTAGATTCTCAAGATCATTTGAAGATTTAGTTGGTGAGGGCTGTTGCACTTGTTAAGAATATTTCGACAGATAATTTGGTCGAAATGGCATAACAGAGTCGCTATGTCCTACCCATTAATTACTCCATGGAGAAATTGGACGATTTTGGTATGAAGAGTTGTAAAAATTTGATTGCAGGTCATTCCAATTCTGATTTCCCATGTAATAATTTGACTCTTGATTTGATGGGCAATTTTCAAAGAAATGGCCATGTCCACAATATTCATAAGAAATATTCTCAAACTGGTTTGGCTGCTAACCTAACAGATTACCATTGAAACCATTAACAATTATGTTATTAAACATAGAAGACATAGAGGATACCCGAGCTGCCAAAGAAGTAAGTGTGTCCGCTTCATGTACTCCTGCTGCTCGGTTGGTTGGCCACTGATAGTTATTGCTAGCAATTCTGTCAATAATCTCGTAAGCATTGTTAAAAGACTTAGAAAGAAGGGCTCCATTTGCTGAAGCATCCACCATCATTCTAGTATGAATATTGAAACCAATATAGAAAGTCTCAATTTTAACACAGTAAGGAATACCGTGATAAGGGCATTTTCGTAGTAACTCCTTGAACCACTCCCATGCCTCATATAAAGATTTTTCATCAAGTTCCTGAAATGAAGTGATTTCATTTCGGATCTTGGCGGTTAAAGATGGAAGGAAATATTTCATTAAGAAATGTTCAACCAACTCTTGCCATGTAGTTATGGAACTAGACTGTAGGGAGTTTAACCACGCTCGTGCTCTATCTCTTAAGGAGTATGAAAATAATCTCAGTCTCAAGGTGTCCTCAGTCACCCTGACTAGTTTAAATGAGTCACTCAATTCCATGAATAGCCAAAGATGAAGATGTGGATCTTCATTAGGAACCCTACTAAATTGACCCATATTTTGCAACATTTGGAACATGACCGGCTTCAGCTCAAATTGTTGTGCCTCAATTTTGGGTCTCTTAATACTCGGATTGAGCTCATTGAATAGAGGAATGTCATATTGTTGAATGATGCAGTTTCTATCATCGACAACAATGATCGGATTGTGAGTATTGTAAGTGAATATTCCTCCTAGATTTTCAAAATTCATATCTTCGGTCCTTCTTTGGTTCGCTTGTCTTCTCCTTTGTCAGAAAGTCCTTTCAATTTTAGGGTTTAAGGGAAGTAAGTCAATAATTTGATCAATACTCATAAACACCCAGAACAAACACAAAAAAAAAATGGAATTAAACTTTAACAAAAAAAAAAGAGACCAAAATGCAAAATTAACAATTTCACAAATAATGTCTTTTAAAACAGTCCCCACCGATGGTGCCAAAAACTTGGAACGACGAAAATGTGCAGTGTACACAATCGCAACAAGTAATAAAGTGACAAGTAAATATCAAGTTATCGTACCCACAGAGACTATGAAAAGAATTATTTATGAATGCAATTTAAAACGCTTTGGTAAAGAAAAATATTTTGTTTTGAAGAGGTGATTAAAAACTAGAAAACATAGTAAAATAAATAAAAAAATAAAGTTCCAATGCACGATTTCAAAAGATGATTTAATCAAGATGACAAAATTTTGTTAGATTAATTACGTTTCTTAACTTAGAATTATTAAACTCATGTTTATATTGTTACAAATAAACTCACAGCAACTCAGTAATTTGCTAACTTGTGAACATACTCACCTACCAAAATCCATTCATCTCTTGACTATATCTCTATGTCAATTCAACTAATTAAACAAATTTTAATAGGCAAATGTGTTAATGCACGTACATACTTATGAAGTTAAAATAATCTCTTGTACATATCTCTATGCCAATTCAAATAATTAATTCAATCTAATAAGCACATAATAGGTTACGTGAGGTAACAATGTATTTCTACCTTGAAACAGTTTAATCACAATAATCTTGCAAGTTATGCAAGGAAAATGTATTGTTAGATACCGTTGCTAATTTAACCCTCAGCTACCTTAGATGATTAAACATGCACTACTTAAGTATCGTGTCAATTAATTACAATTTCAATTCGTTTAAATAATTAATTCATTAGTTACCTTACAATTGTAATGCAAGAATAACTTAGTCATGGTTTACTTAATCAAACATCTTACAGAGGCTTATAACAACACAAACACAATTTTAATAAATTAAGTAGATGAAATGCAATCAACCTAACATGAATTAAATTTAAGCCATATAAGCTAAATTAAACATTTCAACATCACAAATATTCATTCACAAGAGGTGAAATCGAGACAAGGGATTAGGGAAGGAAATGAAGAAAATGGAAGGGAATAAAGAGAAAAAATGAGAGAAGTGAAGAGATGAGAAAGGTTGAGACGTGTTTGAAGAGAGAAGCCAAGGGGATATTTATAGGCTGAGAAGGCTGCTAAAAATAGCCAAAATCAACAGCCAAAAACTCCCATGGTCACAGTTACACATGTAAGTACATTTGAAGATTTCAAACATGTTATTTTTAGTGTAGGGGCAAATCTTGAAATGTATGAATAGTGGAGGGGTTTGAATGCAAATTGAAGGAGTCTTTATGGGCCATTTTGCAAATGAAATAATCAGCTAAACAAGCTGATTGGGTCAGCATGTTAGATGCATTTGGCTGCCTAGTGCTTGGGCTGATTGGATTGGTTTTCTACGGTTTAAGCTCAATTGGGTCCCTTCCATAATTAATTAATAATAATTTATTTAACCCAAATTAAATGGGTTTAAATTTAAAATTAATTATATTATTAATTAATATACAATTTGGACTGCCTTAGGTTGAAAAATTATTTCGCTTTGATGCTTAAAAATTGCTTCTCGCTTTTGCTTCTAGTAGTGTTCGCCAAGCCATTTTTCACTCATCCTCTTTGCAAATCATAAAAATGATCAAAATTAATCAAAATTAATTATATAATTAATTAAAATTCAACATTTTAATAATTTAAGTACAATTTTATTATTTTATAATTATTATATATTTTTCGACTAGAATTTTATCAAATTGTATGAATTTGAGTTAAAAAAAGGCATGAAAAGTGTGTATATTTTTCGTGTTTCCGTATAGCATGAAATACCTTGTCCTTTCTTTTGCCCAAGTATCGCTTTCCTACAGTAAAAATCACTAGCATCACACATAAGTTCAAAAGGCAAATGTCCAATCTGGTCCACATGACTTTTGTGTCGCGACTAGTCGTCGCTTTCAACTCCTCAAATGATTGTAAAAGCACGACTCATAAAAATTGAAAGATCTATTGTGTTCTAACAATGTACATAGGGTTTTGATATTTTCAAAATCTTTCATCAATCGTTGATAGAATCCCGCATGGTAAAGAAAACTACAAATACCTTTAACTTTGGAGGGTGGTGGCAATTTCTCAATAACTTGATTTTCGCTTTGTCGATGGCAATCCTTGGGCTGTGGAAATTTTATGTCCTAGAATAATGCCTTCACAGGCGAAGTGCGCACTTCTCCCAATTGAAAACAAGGTTGGTTTCTTCACAATCGATAAAGAACTAACTCTAGATTTTTTAAACAATATTGAAAAGTATCACCAAACACTTAGAAGTCATACACAAAACTTTACTCAAAATTTCTCCACCATAATGTCCAAAAATATTACTTTCATGCAACATTGAAATGTTGAAGTGGCATTGCATAATCCAAACGACATCTTCGTAATGCAAAAGTTCTATAAGGACATGTGAATATGGTCTTCTCTTTATTAGTAGGAGTTATGGGAATCTAGGTATACCTCGAATATCCATCTAGAAAATAACAAGGCTTTCCTCACTAATCTATCTAACATCTAGTTGATAAATGGTGAGGAAATGGTCTTTCCTCGTTGCTTTGTTGAGTTTCGATAGTCCATGCAAACTCTCCAGGTAACAATGTATTTCTACCTTGAAACAGTTTAATCACAATAATCTTGCAAGTTATGCAAGGAAAATGTATTGTTAGATACCGTTGCTAATTTAACCTCGACTACCTTAGATGATTAAACATGCACTAATCTTAATTACAATTTCAATTCGTTTAAATAATTAATTCATTAGTTACCTTACAATTGTAATGCAAGAATAACTTAGTCATGGTTTACTTAATCAAACATCTTACAGAGGCTTATAAATGTATTGTTAGATACTTGCTAATTTAACCTCAGCTACCTTAGATGATTAAACATGCACTACTTAAGTATCGTATACAATTAATTACAATTTCAATTGCTTAAATAATTAATTCATTAGTTACCTTACAATTGTAATGCAAGAATAACTTAGTCATGGTTTACTTAATCAAACATCTTACAGAGGCTTATAACAACACAAACACAATTTTAATAAATTAAGTAGATGAAATGCAATCAACCTAACATGAATTAAATTTAAGCCATATAAGCTAAATTAAACATTTCAACATCACAAATATTCAAGCTTTTTTCTTTTTTTTTTTTTTCAAACACATTCTTTCTTGCCCCAAGCGATTTATACAAATTTACTCTTTAAAGTTATCATTCACATATTTAAACATAACATCATATATTCAATCATTTAGAAAAGTCATTGACCTTAACATATATACATAATTCATATTCATTCCATTTAAATACTTAAAACTTACCTCGGATGTTATCGAATTATCACGAAATTGACTATTCAACTACTTTCTCTTTCCTTTATCCAAAATTTGTGCCCTTTTTGTCCTTGAGCTTAATTAAACAAATTCAACTTATCACATCTCTATTATTTAAAACTACATTCAGCAATTTATAAAATACTATAATTATCACATCTCAATCATCCAAAAAAATCACATTCGCACATTTAAAAACATTGATAAGTCTTAAAACACAAGCAATGATTATCAAAGTCATGTAATTTACGCACTTTACAAGGCACTACTACATTTATAATCTTACTTTCATACAACCATTCTTCTTTGACCGAATGCTTCCACACTCATGTCTTCATTAACAACCTCTGAAACTACAATTTATTCACATCCTTATTTATGTTACATTCGGCTATCATAATAAAAATATATAAATAGTTACACAATAACCACTTTAGCCGACACTACAATTAAAGCAGTCACAAGGACTCAATTAGATTCCACCCAAACATGCTTCAAACACTTTTCAATCAATTAGCCTGCCCAAATACTCATTTTATAACATACACATTTCATTTGAGGCCATTCAACAACAATTCACTATCCTTTAGACCAAAATCGAATGCTCCTTTATGGATTTAGGCTACCAAAAAATAGCATAAATTCCATCCTTATGACATTTTACCTATGGCGAATGCTATACTAATATTTTTAAAGAAATATCAATTGGCATATTCACCTTACCACTTCTCAAAATTACAAACAATTCATGTCATCAATTTGGGAGTATATTCGGCATTCAAATAACACATAATAAATTTCTCTTAAAAAAAACTTCTATAAATTAGCCTCCATTGCCGAATTTACTAATACATTACCCCTTTAGCCTAAAGTCATTTTAGCATATAATGCACAAACATTATACCACCACCATTAAAAACATGACATAACCGAATTAACAAAATCATGAGCAACGTGTCAAATATAATTCACACTTATCACCACACTTTGGTCAATTTATCAAAATCATTAATAACCATCATTTGATGAAATCACCATAACCAACTTAACAATATAAACAAGCCATTTAAACCCCCATTTATCAACTTTGACAAGTTTAAAACTCACCTAATGACTAATTACAGATTAAAACTTCAAGAAATCAAATTTAACTCATCAAGAACTTGGCCGAATACACATTCTTTGACCAAAATCGAAATTCAACGTGGGGTTTATAAGGGATTGCATCTAGCTCATAAATTAAGCTCACAATTTCCTATTCATATGAAATTTAACCTCATGGAGTCTATTAAGTACTCTTAATCCCTTTTCTAACAACAAATTTCAAACATAGGATTTTCTATACAAAACCGTACATGCTTCCATAAAAAAAAAATCTAAGAGAATAACTCATGGTTTAAGATAGAACTAAGATACAAACTCAATTTCACAAGTTTTCAACAAAAAAAATGACATGAACTCATACCTTAGAATCAATCTATGCTAATGGCCAAATGTGTCTTGAGCTTTTTTTTTTTTCTTTCTCTTTTCTACTCACAGCAATGGAGAAGAAGAAAAGACCCAACTTTGTTTTTCTCACCCTTTTAATTATTTAATTCCTCTTATAATTTATGACATATAATAACTTTATTTATTATAAAACTTTTTGAAATTATTTAACTAAAATATAACATACAAAATGCCAAAATGTGTCATTCATCTCATCATTGCCGTCCACTACCAAGAAAAAGGAATGTTTGACATGCAAGTCCCTCATGCTTCAAACCATGCAATTTTTAGCCACTACTAATTAACCTATGACATTTTCAAGATTTTTCACATAAGCCCCTTTTTATTTATTTCACATCCAAATGACAAAATTAAAGCATGAAATTTTCACACATACTTATTCATAAATAATAAGCATAAAATATAACAATTAATTATTTTGTGGCTCGGTTTTGTGGTCCCGAAACCACTTTCCAACTAGGGTCAAATTAGGGGTGTCACATAGTCCCTACTCTTGTAGTGGGGTATTGATGATCGTTGTTTGCTATCCTCTTAGAATTTCATATGCCTCATTATATGATTCATCGAGCAAAGTTTCATTGGCATATGCGTCAACCATTATCCTTGTATACACATTCAATCTATTTTAAAACATTTCCATTTGCATCTAATGTTAAAAACCACGCATCAGCTTGAATTGCTCCCATGCTTCATATAATGTTTCATTCCCAGATTGTTAAGAGGACATAATATCATTCCTCAATTTTCCTTCATGTTTGGAGGATTATATCTCAGCAAAAACCTCTGACAAAGTTCATTCCAAGATGCCACCGTACCTGAAGGCAATGCATTTAACCATGCTCTAGCATGATCTCGTAACGAATAAGGGAATAACTTCAATTTCAGGGCATCTTCAGGAACACTCTACTGCCTGAATGAATCACAGACTTCCAAAAAGAGTCTTAAGTACAACTGTGGATCCTCAATAGGCAATCCACGAAACTTCCCTACAGTTTGTAATATTTGAAACATCATCAACTTTAACTTTAAATGTTGAGCCTGAATATGTGGCCTGAAAATTCCTAGATTCAGATCATCTTAGATCGGCACTACATGTTCTTTGATGGGTCTGTCTCTGTCATTATTGTAATAGCCTATTTTTAGTGAAATTGGAATAGTGGTTTTGGGACCACAAATTTGACATGAAAATATTTATTTCATTATTATTTTAAGGTCTATGGTATGTTAGTAGTGTCGTATAAAAATTTCGTTAAGAAATTTTCCCGTTTGCATGCTTAATTTCATGAAAATGACTAAATCGTAAAATGTGCGAAAGTGTAGTTTTAGTAGCTAAAGGTGTTAAATCAGTATAGAAATAATGTAAGAGGCCTTATATGGTAATTAGACCATTTATGTGGTAGTGGACATTTATCAGTTTGGTTTTATTGAAATTAAGGATATTTTTAAAGGATAAAATGGTAGAAGAATTAATAAGGTTAAATTAATTAAAACCAAATTCCATTCGTCTTCTCCAAATTAGCTACCACCAAAAATTGAAGCAACAATTTTCCAAAACTAGGGTTATTCATTCGGCCATATTGATTTACTTGCATGTAAGCGATTTTGATCCCGTTTTTAATGATTTCTATGTTTTTGAAGTCATTATAGCTTAATCTAGCTAGCCTAAAGACTAATTTGCAAAACTGTTAAAGGATTAGGGTTTTTCCATGAACATGTTTGTATGATTTATAAAGTTTAATGAAAGGTTATGAGTCCTTATTGATAAATAAACAAGTTTTGTAAAGTGATTTTTGATTAAAATATCAATTAGGGACTTATTTGTAAAAGTAGCAAAAGTACATGGTTAAATTATGAAATGATGATTTGTATGGGTTGATATGTGTTCATAATAAATTATGCTAGCATGGGCTAAGGATGAAATTGCGTAAATTTTCATTTATGAACTTAAGGACTAAATTGTAAAGAAGTTAAAATATTATGGGCAAAAATGTAAATTTGTAAAAGGATGAATTTTGGATTAAATTAAATAGTATGTGTATTAAATAGATTGAATTTACCTATTCAGATTAAGATAGGCCTCGTACGGATTTAGATCAGGGTAAAGCTAAAGCTTCGAATTAGTCGACTCCGTTTTTACACCTTAATCGTCGAGGTAAGTTTGTATGATTAAATACCACTTTAATGTTATTATAAATGATATGCTAATATGTTAAATGCTATGTCAATTGAATGTCCTACCGATGGCTGCGGTCTTGCATTTGTTGTGGATACTTCACAGCTCGTGTGAGCAGCATCATATAGCTTACATTTTGACCCACAGCTCATGTGAGCAGGCCCATTTCACAGCTTATGTGAGCAATGATGTAAAGGAAAGGAAAGGAGAGGTTATATGTTTAACACACTTCGTGTGAGCTACCCCGCGTATTCGATGATATTCGAAACGGTTCAACGGGCATGAAAAGGAAAGGAAATGGTAAGTGTTCAATATGAACCATGATATGTATTTATGAGAGTTATATTGAAAGTACATTATGTTAAGGAAAATGATGAATTCAAATGAATTATGTTTATGTGTAATGCCCTATCTATGTTAAACTCATTTGGATTATGTTTGAGTATGCTAACATGTGTTGTTGTTGGTGCTTAGGCTTATGCCAAGCTTATGGTTGGATTGTAAGTTATGTTTTATGTTCTACGAACTTACTAAGCATTACATGCTTACGTAGTTTTCTTTCCTATGTTTTATAGATAATCGAAAGCTTGTTTGATTGGAAAGCTCGTTGGAGACCTATCACACTATCCAAAGATTACACCGGTAGACTTTGAAGTTTTGGCCAAGGTTATAACGACATGTATGGGTGGACTTAGGTCTAATGTTTAGTTGATGTTTATGGCATGTAATGTTGCTTTGAATTTGTGGTACTTATGGTATTTTTGATGCCTTGATGGTTGATGTTAATATGATTAGGTTAATGCATGTTTTTGAATAACCATATTAGTATGTGTTGGTGTAGTTTCAGTGTGGTCAGTTGTGGTAAGTTTGGTATGGGAATAGGTTAGATGTGAATGGCTGATGAATGCCCAAATATACACATGTTTAGGTATGTTTGATTATTGTGAATGAGGTCCCTTATTGGCATATTGGTTGTTTGGATAATTGGTGTAATGAATTGGTCATTTCTATGTATGGTTTGGGTAGGTTATGATGCCTTGGTCATATGAGAAATAGTGTTTAGGTTCATGCTTTGAATGGGTGAAAGAAATGGATTAATTTGGCCAATTTCTTATCCACACGGCCAAGAACACGAGCATGTCTCTCAGCCGTGTGTGACACATGGTCATGTGTCATGGTCGTGTGTCCCTTGTAGGTTTTAAAGGTTTCAAGTCAGATAACTACATCGCTTGACACACGGGCGTGTGAGGCCATTTCAAAAGTTATATAGCCTGGCACACGGGCATGTGGCTTGGCCAGGTGACCCAAGTCAAAGTGTTACATGGGCATGTACACGAGCTGGGACACGACTGTGTATCCCTACTTCAATTGTTATACAGGCGTGTGTCTCAGCCATGTGAGTCACATGGCCTGGCCACACGGCCGTGTGACCCCTGCAGTATGAAATTTTCTAACTTTTTCCTTAATGTTTTAAATGTTTTCGATTTAGTCCCAAATCGTTTCCAAAGTGTCTTTAAGGCCCCGAGGGTTCAAATAAGGGACAATATGCATGTGTATGAATGGATTATGCTATGATTATGGTAATGTTTAGAAATGAATGTTTTAAGTTATGTTTTTACGGTAATACTTTGTAACACTATTTCGGCGACGAATACGAGTTAAGGGTGTTACATTTAATGGTATCAGAGTTAGGTTTAGTCAATTCTTAGACTGGACATAGCATGTACGGGTCTAGAAATACATGCCATTATATAACTTGTGATAGTGTGATAACTCCAGATCCATTTTGAACTATGCTTTCATATAGATAATGTCATCCAACTGAGCCGATTCCGATGAGGTTGAAAGTAATGTGCAAGCCTCCATTTATGGAGCAACGTCGAGTGGCAGTAGGCCCGTTATCTGAGGGCTGGGGAGGAGAGGCTAAAGAATCCTTCTTCCAAATGATGAATGAGTGATTTACCAAGTTTGTATAACCTCCACCCCCACCTGTTCCCTAACTGGCCCCCGTAGTTCCTCAAGGTTTGGAACCAACACAAGCTAGTAAGCCTTCAGTTGATAAAATCCATAAGTATAAGGTGGAAGATTTCAGAGGTACCGTTGAAGATGATCTTGAGAGAGCCAAGTTCTGGTTAGAAAACATGATCAGAGTATTTGATGAATTGTCATGTATACTGACGAAATGCTTGAAATGTGCTATTTCTTTGTTGAAAGATTCAGCCTATCAGTGGTAGAACACTTTAGTTTCAGTTGAGCCAAGAGATTGGATTGATTGAGAGTTTTTCTAGGTAGAATTTCGAAAGAAATACATGAGTCAGAAGTTTCTTGATAAGAAACGTAAAGAATTTCTTAAGATGAAACAGGGTCGAATGCTTATATCTGAGTATGAGAGGAAATTTGTACAACTTAGAAAATATGCCTAAGAATGTGTACCAACAAAATCCGCAATGTGTATTCAATTTGAAGACGAACTAAATGAAGATATAAAGTTGCTTGTTAGGATTCTTGAGCTAAAAGAATTTGTGATTCTTCAGATGTGATTACGACGATCTCTTTTGGGTATTCTATATGTTCTTTTACCTTCAGAAATATGTGCAATTGTTCATCTTCAGATGTGATTCTTATCATAAGAGAATGCTAGCTAACCATAATGTTAGGCGAAAGTATTGTTAGTCTAATTGATTTATGATCGGCATTGCTCTATCTTTCTTTGGCATTCTATTTTATTATGTTCGATAGAAGATTCAACGATCAGACTCATATGATTTTATTTTATTTCTTCTACTAGTTGATACTTTGAATTATATATATGCAATTTATGTTGTCTCTGTCACAACTGATTCTAGTGCGTATGAGCGCTATTCTTCTTCTAGATTTTCTCTAAGGTATCATCGATCTCTTTATCATTCAATATCGGTTGTATTCTCAGAAATTAAGTAGAGCTTCATACCTTGGATTTCATTATCTCGGTTTTCTTCTCATTCTTATTGTTTAATCTATTAAATATGGTTTATTTTAAGGGATATTCATTGGCCGGACATCTATTATAGTTATAATTCTTGGTTCGATCATAGGAGCACAGTGATATAGATATTAGATTATAGGGGTTGTATTACTGCATTGGTTGTTTTCGGGGCCATATTCGGTTTTTCTCTTTTGTCTCAAATTGCACTATTGAATTTGAGGTATTGTTCTGTCTATATGGTTGAAACGTCGGTCTTATTATAGCACTATGGTTTTAATTCATCTGATGGTTGTGGCTCCCATATGATTTAAAGCTTTGATGTTTATAATTGAAATAGCTTTATTATATATCTCATTTCTAGCTTTCATGAAAGGGATAGGCAGCGAAAAAAGTGTAGATGGTGGAAGATCGAGCTTAAACTTGTATATCGGTTTTCCTTCCTTAGGTAATCTCGATTTATGTCAACAAGTTAAAATGGGATGTTACGTTCTATTTGAATTAATGTAGTTTGTAGAGATCTTTGATTGGTATTCTGAGGGAATTATGGTAGATTATATGTCTGGGTTGTGTTGACAACAAGAAGAAGGGATTATTCTGAAATGTTACTATTCGATGGATAAAATCAACTCATTTTTTTTAATTAGAATTGGTTATTCATTGAAAAGTTAATTGAGTTATATGCATTTGAGTTTATCTTTAGGTCCGGGAATAAAGTTTGCGGATTCACGGGCAAATAAATGGACATTTTGAATGAAGAATTCATATTCTAGAAGACATGATACAGAAATATATCTATCAGATCAATTATAATCGGGAAATGTCATTATGGGTTAAAGTCGTCTCAATAGTTAAAGTCGTCGCGTTTGTGTTAAACAATATTGCTTGATGTTTTCGACGTAAAGGGAACAAATATCAGTTGAAAGTTATAGATACAATCATGTCAGAATTCAAATTACACTGAGCTCGTTTTACTAAAATCTCATTATCAACCTTCTAAGCTTCACAAATCTGTTGCAAAAACAACGGTCTTGTTTTCAATTCGGCTAAAATCAAACCATCAACGAACATACACAACTGAGCATTAATGGCACGTAATGCAAATAATGATTTCTGATTTAAACCATCAGCAACAACATTTTCTTTTTCCGAATGATAATCAATTACTAATTCATAGTCTTTTAGCAGTTCTAGCCATCTTTTCTGTCGTAAGTTTAAATCTTTCTGAGTCATCAGATACTTCAAGCTTTTATATCGGAATAAATGTGACATTTCTCACAAAATAGGTAGTGGTGCCAAATCTTCAAAGTAAATACAATCACAGCTAACTCAAGGTCATGTTTTGTGTAACGCCTCAAAAATCCCGAAATCCAAAAATCCCAAAACCCAAAAATCCCGAAATTTTGAATTTTTCTTTTTGTGCTTAGCAATTCCGGTTAAGTGTTAATTACGCAAAGGTAGGTCTTGGACAAGGTTTGAGTTCGAATTAAGAGGTAAAAGAAATTATAATTTAATTATTAAAAGAATCAGGGTTGGCAAGTAGTTGGGGTTTTAAATAAAGATAGGGGAAAATAACATCAAAACGCCTTGTGGAAGAATGGCTAAGTGACGCCACTTAGAGTGTAGAGAGGTGGTATTAATAGCTAGCAAGGAGGTCCAAGGTTCGAATCCTAGCTTAGTATTTTTAGGAGTTTAATTTTGGCCTTCTAGAAGGTTGGAAGTGGCGTGAAGATGGACTCTAAGGGGAGTGTTTAGGAGAGAAAATTAAGGAAAGATTTAAGGGGTTATTAGGGAGAAAAACGAGGAGATGAGAAGGGGGAAGTGATGGAGCCAAATGGGGAACTGAGGGCCAGATAATTCGGCTATAAGGGCTATAAATAAGTGCCGAATACAGGTTACTAGGCTAGTGCCGAATTTCCTTCACCTTGTTACCAGAAACTCTTTTCCTTAAAAGCCGAAAACCCTTTTGTTTTCTTCCTTTTCTTTGTACCGATTTCTCTAAAAGCCAAAAACCCTTGTTCTCCTTTTATTTTTCTTGTGCCGATTTCTTTGTTTCACTTTTAGGTTTAGCCGATTCTTCTTCCTCTCTTCCTTGGTGTCGAATAAGTAATTGTGCCATTCAGATCTCTAGAGCCGAATACTCTTTGACTGAATCTAGTGTAAGTGTTACTCTTCCAATCAGTTTTCCTTGCTAAGTATCGAATATTGTCCCTTACTCTTTCTAATCGACTGTGGTAGGGAATTAATATCGGATCTCGGATCTTAGCTCTTTACCGAAACTGCTCTTTAGGTGTTCGCGATCTTGGTATGTATTCCTCTCCCATTGGTTGAGGTGGTCGATTGTTCATACTAAAGGTAAGGAGACTTGTGTTGGATACGAGTCACCTATTATTCTGTTTTAATAGTTAAGATTGGTGCAGATCTGGGAGTTAATCGTGGTTAGGGATTTAAGAAGGGGTTGTTATACTTATCGCGCAAGGTTTGGGGATAAGGAGATCGCATCACGCTTGCTTACTAGATGTGTACATACACTGCACACACAAGTAGATTGGCAAAAGCCAAAATGCCGAAAAACCAAAATGCCAAAAAGCCAAAAGTTTGGCTACGGTAGTCTTGCGAGTGCACGACCACTCGTAAAGGGGAAACCGATAGGTTGTCTGAGGCCCATAGGCGATTCTATGGACTTGGGTCATGAATAGGCCAAGTGAGTCGGAATGGGCTAAATGGGCCCGAAGGGTTGTTGGGCCCATAATAGGTAAAATTTGATAAGCAATTCTATGTGGTAGGAAATTTGCATGTGAGCATGAATATAATGTGATTTGGGCCGGTTGGCCATATAAATGAAATTGGACCGAATGGGCCATATGAACGTGAATTGGGTCTGATGAGCCATATGAATGTGAATTGGGCCTGATGGGCCATATGTATGAGATTGGGCCAAGAGGGCCATATACATGTATGTAGGGGTTTTGGGCCTAGTATATGATAACCACATAAAACTTAATTACTATATTGCAACCGTGGGCAAGTCATAGAGTTAAGGTGTGTCAACGGGTATAGGCATGTCTAGGATTGGATCTAGGGAGAGCTTGGTACTTAAGCAGTCTTAATGACTCACCTTCTCCTCTCTAGAATCCTACCTGGTGCATAGTATTCGTTCATCTTAGCTCGCAGGACTTGTTAACAAGCCAGGGTAAGTGGAAACCATAATTAAGGGAAAATTACCAAAATGCCCCTGAGGGCGAAAATGACCAAAATACTCCTAGGTGTTGAATGTAAGTTTTATGGATGTGACATGCATACATATGATGTTCTTCTTAGGTTGCATATGGGGTGGGAACTATGGAACGGAGGGAGTATATGAAGGTCGCATGGTTGCTTGACAACCGTGGATCCACCGACGGCTTTTAAGCCTAATATGTGATTGGCAGCTTGATGCAACTTGGGTAATTCCGCAACCGGGCTACCATTGATGTGTATCGGTTGGGTGGGTCGATATTTATATCCCTATTGGTTGTGAAAAGGGGGACGGAGTAGAAATGTACCGGTTGGATTATTGGGGTGGGTTGCACTGCATTGCATTGCATGTTTGATGTATGATGACTTTTGTATGCTTGTTTTCATCGAGGGTTGTACACACTGAGTTTGCGAAAACTCAACCCCTCTTTTACTTTATTTTCAGGTGATGCTCAGTAGAAGGTTCGATGTTTGGAGGGACTCTGGGTGTCCAGCTAGCAAGATAATTTGGACTTGTTTTTCTTTCTAAAGCTTATTAGTTTCTATGTTATTAAGTACTTTTCAAATCAGATTGTAATAGGGCTTCCACTTTATTATTATTTTGATTATTATTTTTATGTGATGTAATTATAAGAAGTTGAAAATGGTTTCTTAAACTATAGTATGACTTTTCTACGTTTCTGCAACTACATTTTAAAATGACATGTTTTCATAAAATCATATATTTTAAACAAGTGATTGAAAGGAGTTTTTTTTTAAGGATAGTTAAGGTTTCTTTTATTTTAAGAAGGGTTTTCAATGAAAACACGGTTTTTGCTAAAACACTTCAATGTGATGCGCCAGATTTGGCCATAACGTCCAGGCCAGGTTTGGGATGTTACATTTCGGATAATTCTTTTCGTAAGGTTTCAACTGTCTCGAGGCATTAGCTATGACTTTGCCTTCCTGCATCAAAACACAACCCAAACCATTCAATGAAGTATCACTGTAGATCACAACTTCTTTACCTGATTCTGGTTGAACTAACACTGGAGCTTCAGTCAATAGAGTTTTCAACTGATCAAAACTTTTCTGACACTTTTCAGACCAATCAAATTTCACATCTTTCCGAATCAGTTTCGTTAATAGAGTCGCGATCATCGAAAAGCCTTTTACAAATCGTCTATAATAACTGGCAAGTCCCAAAAAACTGCAGACTTCAAAAATGTTTCTCGAAGGCTTCCAATCCAAATAGTTGAAACCTTGCTCGGATCAACTCGGATACCTGATGCTGACACAATATGGCCCAGAAAACCAACTTCTCATAACTAGAATTCACATTTACTAAACTTCGCATATAACTGCTTATCTCGCAAAGTCTATAACGCTATACTCAGATGTTCTGCATGCTCAGTTTCATTATTCGAATAAATCAAAATGTCATCAATGAATACAACGACAAATCGATCTAAATATGGTCTAAAAATTCTGTTCATCAAATCCATAAAGATAGTAGGTACATTCGTTAATCTGAAAGGCATAACTAGAAACTCAAAATGTCCGTACCTTGTTCAGAAAGCAGTTTTTGGAATGCCTGGATCTATTACTCGCAACAGATAATAACCAGATCTGAGATCTATCTTTGAAACCACAGTAGCTCCTTTCAACTGATCAAACAAATCATTAATTCTGGGCAAAGGATATTTGTTCTTGATTGTAACTTTATTCAACTGACGGTAATCAATACACATTCTCAACGTGCCATCTTTCTTTTTCACAAACAGAGCAGGAGCACCCCAAGGTGAGAAACTCGATCTTGCAAATCCTCTATCGGTCAATTCTTGCAACTGAGACTTTAATTCTTTTAATTTGGTCGGAGCCATTCTATACGGAGCTATCAAAATTGGAGTAGTTCCCGATACTAACTCAATGCCAAATTCAACTTCTCGGATCGGAGGTAATCTCGAAAGTTCTTCAGGAAACACATCAGGGAATTCACAAACAACAGGTACAGATTCCATTTTCTTTTCTGTTACTTTCGAATCAATCACATAAGTAAAGTAAGCTTCACAACCTTTTCTCACAATACACAAAGATTTCATTGACGAAATCACAGCCGGTAACCCATTCAAATCATTTGATTCAATTTGGACTATTTCATTATTCTTGCATTTCAAATCAATTGTTTACCTTTTACAGTTCACAATAGCATCAAGCAAAGTTAACCAATCCAAACCCAAAATTATATCAAATTCATCAAACGGTAATAACATTAGATCAGGCGGAAAATAAATGTCTCGAAACATTAAAGGACAATTCTTGTACACTTTGTCAACTAAAACACATCTACCTAAGGGGTTCGATACTCTAATCACAAATTTAGTAGACTCTACAGGTAAAGTATTACTGGATACTGAATTCATGCATATATAATAATGCGTTGATCCAGGATCTATCAAAGCAATCACAAAAGTATCATAAAGAGTAAATGTACTCGTAATCACATCTGGAGACAAAGCTTCCTCAGGAGCTCGGATAGCATAGGCTTTGGTAAGTGCTCTAGCCTCAGATTGGACAGTAATGTCTTTAGTCCCTCTTTGACTACCACCCACTTTTCCTATATTTCTAGGAGGTCTAGCACGAGATGCATTGCCACTAGGCCTTAGATTTTATACAATTTATTGTTCAATAGACTCGGGGCAATCACGGATATCTAATGATCCACATTTTAAACAAGACCTATCATACAATCTACAATTACCAGGATGTCTTTTACCACAGTGTTTACACTTGGGTCGATCACATTTAGCATTTCCAACACTAGCAACAGAAGTAGTTGGTGCTCTGAAACTCGAATGCGATCTAGCACGATCTCTGCTCAAATGCCCCACATTAGCCTTTGAACGTCTATTATCATCTCAGAATTTCTTTGTTCCTGAACGAAATGACTTGCTCAATGATCTTTTTCGTACTTCTCTAGCTTCTGAATCGACTTTTCTTTTCTCCTTCCCAAGTTCTTCAGCTTTAGATGCTCGCTCAATAAGCTCAACAAGCACAACAAACTCTTTTATCTTTAATATCCCAACTAACAATTTGATGTCTTCATTCAAGTCATCTTCGAATCTCTTACACATAATTGCTTCAGTCGAGACACATTCCCGTGCATATTGACCCAGTCTCACAAATTCTCGCTCGTATTCTGTTATAGACATACGGCCTTGTTTAAGTTTAAGAAACTCTTTGCATTTTTGATCGATAAATCTCTGACTAATATATTTCTTCCGAAATTCAGCTTGAAAGAAATCCTAGGTGACTCGCTCCTTCGGAACCACTAATATCGAAGTCTTCCACAAATGATATGCCGTATCTCTCAAAAGTGAAATAGCATATTTTATGCATTCATCTGGAGTCAATGATAATTCATCGAATACTCGTATTGTATTTTCTAACCAAAATTCAGCTCTCTCAACATCATCATTAGTAGTAGCACGAAATTCTTCAGCCCCATATTTTCTAATTTTGTCAACCGGAGGCTTATTTAACTGAGTCAGATTAGCTTGTGACATAACAGGGACTTGAGGAGGATTTATCAGGGGTGAAGGTTGTGGCACAGCCGGATTAGTACAGATATATTGGGTAAACCAATCATTCATCATTTGAAAGAAGACTTGTTTAGCCTCTCCATCATGGCTACTCGTAGTCGGCCTAGGGTTGGATGGTACTGTCCATTGCGCGGGAGCAGGCGCATTGCTTTCTACATCGTCAGCTACGGCTCGTTCGGGATCCGTTTGCTATATAAAAACACATTCTCAATGTCAGGATTCATCACACTATCGCAGTTCATAAATATAGCATGTATAGCTAGACTCACATACGTTATGGTAGTCCTAGAACTGACAAAACCATAGCTCTGATACCAATAAAATGTAACACCCCTAACCCATATCCGTCGCCGAACTAGGGTTAAAGGCATTACCGAACAAACTGAAACATTTACACACAATTCATATACATCATCCACAATTATAATCAAATATTATCATAGAGACCCTTATATAGGTCATCGATACCTTAAACATCCATTAGAAAGGGTTCGGGACTAAACCGAGCTCATACAAACTTTTTCGAAACTTATATTTTTTTCAAAGTTGTACAGGACGCACGCCGTGTGAACATGCCGTGTGCCTCACACGACTTTAGACACACCCATGTGTCTAGGTCGTGCCAAAACAAGGCATACATACCTACTTATCCACATGGCTGGAGACACACACGTGTGCCTTGGCCGTGGTCAAAACTGACTTAAAATCATAGGGTACCCTAGGGGACACACGGCCGTGTAACATAACCGTGTGTCATACACGGCTGAGAACACGCCTGTGTCTCTACCCGTGTGGACAAAAATAGGCTATTTCCAAAGCCAATTTGCCACCTATTAAAGGTCATCCTTACAAGCAACAAATAGTCATCTAAAGCATCATATTTTCAACTATTTCATACACCAAAACATACACCATCCATGCCATTTCATAAACAACCAAATCCATTCTTATAACCATACCAAAATCATACCAAATCATAAGCCAAAGACATACCAAAACATATATTTCATCATCTCAATTCATTCCATTCATTCTCATGCCAAAACTAACCAATTTCACAAATAAGCATATACCAAGAATTTACCAAATTGACCAATTCTCTTGGCCATTCATGATCATATCATATTGGTAACATTGCATCACATAATTCATACCAAAACTCATTCATATACACAGCCAAAACCAAGCCATATCACATGGCTAGATATACACATTACAAAACTTAATCACATACTTCTAGCCTATACATGCCATACTCTAATATTTACACTTTCAAAATGTACCAAAAATAGAGTTCGATAGTGTGGTGATAATCTTCAATGATCCCTGAGCTCCTAGTAGCTTCGATATCTATAACACAATACAAATACATATAAAGTAAGCTTCAAAAACTTAGTAAGCCATATACAAATAAACTTATCATTCAAAACATGAAAGCATCATCAAATTACATATACTCCATGGCCAAATACTATCTCAAACCACATAGTTCATATACATTCATATAATACCAATTCATTTAGACATATAGCATATTTTCTCATATTTATAACACATATCATCACTTGTAAATATACTTACCTCTTTTTCTCAAACATAATATACATTTCAAACATACCTGAATCGGATACACATCTCATATAATCATTCGTTTCTCAGAATGCCTGTTGAACAGTTCAGAATCATAAGGATACGCGGATAATTCAGAAAGCTCGTAAAATGCCAACATCCTAGACGTGGTCTTACATGTAATCAAATATCGATGCCACTATCCCAGACAGGGTCTTACACGAAATCAAATATGATGCCAACATCCCAGACATGGTCTTACACGTAAATCATAAGTCGATGCCAATGTCCTAGACTTGGTCTTACACGATAACACATATCGGGATCCTATGTCATGACATATGTATCCTAACTATTCCTAAGGTTCATACGGGGCTTTTCAGACGTCGAAACTTTATCGATACTTTCTCGAATATCTCATGCTCAACTCATATAACCATTCATCAATGTTCAATATCATATTAATAGTAATAATTCAATTCAAAACACGTTTATTTGTATATCGACTTACCTCGTACGGATTTGAACGAACGAAGTCGACTATTCAATAACTTTTGACTTTCCCCAGTCTAATTCCGTTTCTTTGGTTCTTGATCTAAATTAATTCAAATTTAACTTATTCAAACTCACATTCATTCAAATCAATCCAAAATCACATATTTAGGGCATTTTACAAATTAGCCCTCACATTTACACATTTTAACACTTTAGTCCTTAATTCCCAAAATCACAAAATACACATAATTTTCATGCACTCATGTTAAACTAAATTCTCATGGTACTCATATAAGTCCATGTATTTCATTTATTTCACATTTTAGTCCCTCAAAATATCATTTTCACAATTTAGCCCAAATTACTCAATTTCATCAAAAATTTAAAGACAAAGCTTAATAATCTAACACATATCTTCCATTTACTATCATCAAACTTCATAAAACTTATATTTTCATCAATGGCATAACTTAGAATCATCAACAAAATCAGAAATTGAGACATGGACTTTATAGTATACAAAGCAACGATTACAAAAACATAGAAATTATCAAAAACTGACCAAAACACATACCTTAATCCACAATTACAAGTGCCGAAACCCTAAGAGCTTTTATTCTTACTTTTGTTCTTCAATATTTGGCAAAATGAGCATATAATTAACTATTTTTATGTTTTGTTTAATTAACATTAACATTTATACATCAATTACCAATTTACCCTTGCATTATAAACATTTAAAACATTAATATCAAGGCCATTAATGTCCACTCATATGTTCAATGGTCAAATAACAACATAAAGACCAATCTTTTAATAAGACAAATCAATTAAGCACTTTAACAAACAGTAGACAACTTTTACATTTTACGCGATTAGGTCCTTTTATCAAATTGAGCACACAAACGATTAAATTTTCATACAAAATTTTCACACATACTAATTCACATATAATAGGCACAGAAAATAATATTAAAATATTTTTTCTGACTCAGATTTATGGTCCCGAACCACTATTCTGACTAGGGACTAAATCAGGCTGTTACTATATGAGCCATCTCTCATGATCATATACAAAAATGAATCACAACACTATCATGAGCCAACACATTTGGCTAATCAATATGACATATAACAAAAGGCCAAGTCCTTATACATGCCATACTCAAAATGATAAGTCTAACTATACCCAATTATCCAATTGATAGTGTGATCGAGTCTCCTACGTTTCACGATCCCCGAGCTAGCTTGGCGACACTATAAGAAAGGAGAAGGAAAGGAGGGTAAACTTTAAAGCTTAGTAACTTCACATGCAAATAAAATGCAACTGAAACAAGCATTAGTCATACATTTATCATAATGAACATAATCTTACATTTTATCAAATCTCTTTAATTCATTCTTCATCTACATATATATAAATACATATTCTTACCACAAGTTCATCATGTCTCATGTCTTCCTCATGAGTTCGATGTACATACTTATGCCACTTGCACATAATGATTTACTTTACCGTCTTGATGCAATCATTAAAATTAATCATTGAGCTTCTCTTGAACTACCCATTGAACACTAGGAATACTGTCGGATACATCTGAATCTTGCACCTAGGTGCCCCATATGTAGCCAATGCTACTTCATATCTCATATCACATGTTGCTCGCTTTCAAGCTACTCACGGCTCTACTCATACAGCTGTCAGGTATCCACAACACATTCCAGACTACCTCACCATCAATAGTATGTACGAGACCAGTACCTGGACCGCCAAAACATGTGTCTCATAATCATGAACTCAGACCACAACTCATGAGTTCGAATCACATAAATGATGAACTCATACCACAACTCATGAGTTTGAATCACATAAATCATGAACTCAGACCACAACTCAAGGAGTTTAGATCACTTAGTTCCTGTGACATGTCACATGTATCCTAAACTATTCCTAAGGTTCAAACGAGATTCTTCGATACCACATCTCTATCGAACTTGCTCGTAATGTCCATTTCAATATCCATAGCACCAATCACATACTCATGAAATATTCAAAGCATGATTCATAATAAAAGTGTAAACATTTAAACACATGATACAACATCACATTAAATATGTATATGCTCACCATAGATGCAATATTAAAGCATTTAAAATATAGTACATGTTGCTTTATTTGCAAATGAACTTACCTCGGTACAAAATGATAGAAATGAGCCTAATCGTCGTAAACTTTGTTTTTCCCTTAATCAAGACCCGAATCACGTTTTTCTTGATCTATAATGCCAAATTTAACTTGTTTAATACATACTTTATTCATATCGACCCAAAAAATCATACTTTGGTAAAATTACCATTTTACCCTTAACTTTTCACTTATTCACAAATTGGTCCCTAGGCTCGTAAAATGAAATGCATGCATTTTCTTGGTTACCCAAGCCTAGCTGATTCATATTCTAACTCATATCAGCCCATATTTCTGATTAAATCACATTTCTATTACTCATTTATTCACCTTTTTCAAATAAGTCCTTTTTAGGTGTTTTCACTAAAAAATCACTTGATAAAAGATGTGGAACACACATCAAACTTCATATTCTTCCATTAATCAACAAAATACAAACATGTCACACATGGGTTAGTTTTTCAACATGAACCCTAGCTTAAAATAATGGTAGAAATAGCTAGATCGGTTGATGACAACTTCAAAAATGTAAAGAACATTAAAAACGGGGCTTGGAAGCCCTTACAATTGAGCTTGAAAGATGAACAAAACCCTAGCTATAGCTCCTTGAAAATTTTAACTAAGGTAGGAGAAGATGGACAAGATTTTTGCTTGATTTTTCCCTTTTTATTCTTTTATTTACTAAATGACCAAAATGCCCTTAAGGCCTTTCTTTCAAAATTTTCCTATTCATGCCCATTTTTGTCCAAAATTTTAGAACTTGGTCAAATTGCTATTTAAGGATCTCTAACTAATAATCCAATGCAATTTCATGTTCAAAGCTTCTAGAACATGCATTTTCCAACTTATTCAATTTAGTCCCTAACTTCAAATTGGACACATTAGGCATAAAATTTCTTCATGAAAATTTCACACAAACATGCAATCATATCATGGACCATCAAATAATCATAAAATAATCATTTCTATTTTAGATTTGTGGTCTCAAAACCACTGTTCTGACTAGACCTTAAATCGGGATGTTACAACTCTCCCTCATTTAGGGATTTTCGTCCCCAAAAATCTTACCGGTAAAAAGGTTTGGGTATTGGTTTCTCATGGCCTCCTTAGGGTCCAATGTAGCCTCTTCAACCCCATGTCTTTGCCATAATACTTTCACAAGGGCAATGCATTTGTTTCTCAACTGTTTGACTTCTTGAGCCAAAATCTTAACCGGTTCCTCACCGTAAGTCATATCCGGTCGAATCTCAACTTCTATCGGTGAAATCACATGTGAAGAATCAGATCGGTACCGGTGCAACATAGACACATGGAACACATCATGAATCTTTTCCAATTCGGATAGCAAGGCTAACTGATAGGGAACTGGCCCTATTCTTTCAGTAATCTCATACAGCCCTATAAAATGAGGACTCAACTTGCCTTTTCTACCAAATCTCAACACTTTTCCCCAAGGAGATACTTTCATATCTTATCACTAACTTGAAACTCAATCTCTTTCCATTTTAAATCCGCATAGGACTTCTGTCTATCCGAAGCAACTTTCAAACAATCACGAATTATCTTCACATTCTCTTCGGTTTCTTTGACTAAGTCAACATCATGGATTTGATTTTCCTTGATCTCGATCCAATACAAAGGTGTTCGGCACTTACGTCCGTGCAATGCTTTATAAGGCGCCATTTTCAAACTCGTCTGATAACTGTTGTTGTAGGCGAACTCTACCAATGGTAAGTACTTTTCCCAACTTCCTTGAAATTCCAATACACAACATTGAAGCATGTTTCCAAGTACTTGGATTATTCTCTCCGATTGACCGTCGGTTTATGGATGGAAAGCGGTACTAAAGTTTAACTTCGTACCTAAGGCTTCCTGTAACTTTTTCCAAAATCGCAAAGTGAACTTTAGATCTTTATCTAAAATAATCGACAAAGGTCATCAGTACAATCTCACAATTTCAGAAACGTACAACTCAGCTAGTCTATCAAGTGAGTAATCAGTACGTATCGAAATAAAGTGAGCCGATTTTGTAAGCCGATCAACCATAACCCAAATGGCATCTTTCTTTCTCGGAGTCCTTGGCAAACCAGTTACAAAATCCATAGCAATTCGATCCCATTTCCACTCGAAAACCATGATAGGCTGGAGCAAACCCGAAGGTACTTGGTGTTTAGCTTTTACTTGCTGACAAACTACACATTTCGATACAAAATCTGAGATATCCTTTTTCATACCATTCCACCAATATATTTTCTTCAAGTCGTTATACATTTTTGTGCTGCCCGGGTGAACTAACAAGCATCCGTTGTGTGCCTCATGTAAAATATTCTGAATCAACTCAGTGTCTTTTGGAACACAAATCTTACCAAAAAATCTCAAACAACCATCGGAGTCACTCAGAAAATTTGGTTCACTACTGGACTCACACTAAACTCTCTTAGCTTGCAACTCCTTATCATCTTTCTGAGCATCACAAATCTGTTGAAGAAAAGTCAATCTAGCTCCCAACTCTGCTAGAATCGAACCATCATCGGACAAAGTTAGCTATGTATTCATAGCCTTTAAGGAAAATAACGACTTCCTACTCAAGGTGTCGGCGACCATATTCGCCTTACTCGGATGGTAATCAATCACAAGCTCATAATCTTTTAATAGTTCCAACCATCTTCGTTGCCGTAAGTTCAAGTCTTTTTGAGTCATTAAGTACTTAAAACTTTTGTGATCAGTATAGACATGACATTTCTCACCAAATAAATGATGTCGCAAAATCTTCAAAGCAAACACTATGGCGGCAAACTCTAAGTCCTGTGTCGGATAGTTCTTCTAGTGAGGCTTCAACTGTCTTGAAGCATAAGCTATGACTTTACCCTCTTGCATAAGTACACATCCCAAACCATTTAAGGAAGCATCACTATAAATCACAAATTCTTTACCTGACTCGGGTTGTACCAAAATCGATGCTTCAGCCAATAACATCTTCAATTTTTCAAAGCTTTGCTGACACTTTTCTGACCACTCAAACTTAACATCCTTTTGAAGCAATCTCATCATAGGAGTGGCAATCATAAAAAATACTTTAACAAACCGTCGGTAGTAACCAGCTAAGCCCAAAAAGCTTCTAACCTCGGATACATTCCTTGGTTTCCATTCGACAATAGTAGAAACTTTACTCGGGTCAACTCTAATACCATCACCCGAAATAATGTAGCCCAAGAATCCAACTTCTTAAAGCCAAAACTCGCTTTTACTAAACTTGGCATAGAACTGTTTATCTCTCAAAGTTTGCAAAATCGTTCTCAAGTGCTCGGTATGCTCTGTCTCATCTTTCGAATAAATCAAAATATCGTCAATAAACGCGACAACAAACTTGTCCAAATATGGCTGAAATATTCGGTTCATTAAATCCATAGACATAGCAGGTGCGTTTGTCAACCTAAATGGCATAACAAGAAATTCATAATGGCCATACCTTGTTCTAAAAGTAGTTTTAGGCACATCCAGCTCTTTAACTCGCAACTAATAGTAGCTGGACCTCAAATTTATTTTAGAAAACCATGTTGCTCCTTTCAATTGGTTAAACAAGTCATCAATTCTTGGCAAAAGATACTTGTTCTTAATTGTTATCTTATTGAGCTGTCAGTAATCTATACACAACCTCATAGATCCATCTTTCTTTTTCATGAATAATACCGGAGCACCCCATGGCGAAAAGCTCAGTCTCATAAATCCCTTGTCGGTCAATTCTTGCAACTCTGACTTTAGTTCTTTCAATTCAATAAGGGCCATCGTATATGGAGCAATCGAGATAGGTGCTGTACCAGGGACTAACTCAATACCAAACTCAACTTCCCTAACGGGAGGTAATCTAGGCAGTTCTTCTGGGAACACATCCGGGTACTTACATACAACAGGCACTGATTCAATCTTCAATTCAAATTCTTTCGTATTCAACACATAAGCCAAATAAGCCGTACATCTTTTCTCATACATTTCTGAGCAGACTTCGAAGAAATCACAATTGGCAACCTATTTGACTCATCTGATTCAACCCGGAGAATTTTACCATTTTCACATTTTAATTCAATAACTTTTTGCCTACAGTTTACTATAGCATCATCAAGTGTCAACTAATCTATGCCCAATATAACATCAAATTCATCAAATGATAATAACATCAAGTCAGCCAGAAAACAATGATCTGTAATCATCAAAGGACATTTCTTACATACCTTATCAACTAAAACATGTTTCCCAAATGGGTTTGACACTTTAATCATAAATTCCGTAGACTCAACAAGTATATTTATGCTAGATACCATTTTCATGCTCACATATGAATGAGTAGAACCAGGGTCAATCAAGGTAATAACAAAAGTGTTATAGAGAGAAAAAGTGCTCTTAATCACATCGGGAGAACATACGTCCTCCCACGCACGAATGGCATAGGCTCTAGCCGGAGCTCTAGCTTCAGATCTCACCACTGTATCCCTCGTCACATTCTTGCTACTAGCCCCATTACCAGTATGTCTCTGGGGGTTCCCTTTTGTAGCTGTACTACTCGGTCTCGCATTCTAAAATTTTTCCTTCTCAACCATCTTAGGACAGTCCTTGATATAGTGGTCTTGAGAACCACATCGAAAAGAGTATCCATCATTCACTCTACACTTGCCAAAATGATTTCTGCCACATTGTTGGAACTCTGGTCTAGAAGGTCTAACATTACCTACACTAGCCACAGAGGTAGCCTGAGATTTAAAACCCAAATTTTGCTTCTTACGATCTCTGTACGAATGCCCAGCTGACATATGAGAAAGAGAGTACATATCTCTTGATTTCTTAGACTGAGATGGAAATGGCTTGCTCATCTGCCTCTTCCTTGTGTCTCTAGCCTCAGCCTCGATCTTTTTCTTTTTCTTGATTAGTTCTTTGATTTTACAAGCCCGACCAATGAGTAACACAAATTCTTTCAATTCGAGAATACCCACTAACACTCTGATATCCTCATGAAGTCCATCTTCAAACCTTCAACACATTTTAGCCCTGGAAGATACACATTCCCAAGCATATTTGCTAAGTCGAACAAGCTCTCTTTCGTGATCAGTAACTGACATGCGACCTTGTTTCAAGTCAAGAAATTCGTTATGCTTTTGATCAATGAAGCATTCACTGATGTACTTTTTTCGAAATTCTTTTTGGAAGAATTCCCACGTGACCCGTTCTTGAGGTACCACCGATACTAGCGTCTTCCACCAATATGCTGAGTCTCTCAACAAAGATATAGCACACTTCAAACAGTCCTCGGGTCTGTAAGATATTCATCGAATACCCGAATGGAATTTTCAAGCTAAAATTTTACTTTTTTGGGGTCATCATCAATATTGGCCCTATATTCCTCAGCTCCTTGCTTTTGAATTTTATCAACCGGGGTTCTATGAAATCTCATAAAATCCATACCTTGAGGTACTTGGGGTACGGGTTGAGGATTAGGAGGGGCTGGAGGAGGTTGAGTGTTCAGGTTTGTTCGAACGAACTTCGTGTACCATGGAGAAAGGCTTCCTGAGCCCCTTCTCCTTCTCCCTGACTAACGTGGGAGGTCGATTTTCAGACAGCACACAGTGGGAGTAGGCGCGCTACTTTCCACCTTATCTGCCATAACTCGATCGAGATTCATTACTATATAAAAACATAATTTTAAAAGGTCAGGAGTCGTCACACTATCACAATTTACTCGTAGCATGTATAGCTAGACTCGTACACGTGCTATGTTAGTCTGAGAATCGACTAAACCATAGCTTTGATACCATTAAATGTAATACCCTTTACCCTTATCCGATACTGGGACAGAGTTCGAGGCGTTACTGGACTTAAACATAAACATTCATAATAACTGAGCCATAAAATTTTGGTCCAAATTAAAATCATCCAATCACATGCAGATTGTCCCTTATATGGGCCTACGAGACCCAAAACATACGTTAGGAGTGATTTGGAACTAAACCAAGAACTTTGGAAACTTTTGGGAAACTTAAGAAAATTTTTTATTTTTGGAGAGTCACACGCCCGTGTGGATAGGCCGTGTAGTTCCACATACCCGTGTGGCTTAGGACATGCCCGTGTCCTCAGACCATGTAACTCTCTGACTATGACGTCATCAATCAAATAAGATCACACGGCCAAGTCACACCTCCGTGTGCTTAGGCTGTGTGGCGAATTAAATTCTAAAAATTAAGTGCAGACTTCACACGGCCTGGGCACACGCCGAAGTCCTGAGGCCGTGTCCTTCACACGGTTGAGACACACGGTCGTGTCTCTATCTGTGTGTTTACTACTGGGCATACTTGTAACATCCCTAACCCGTATCCGTCGCCAAAGTAGGTTAAGAGGCATTACTTAATCCATAACACAATTCAGGATAATCGAATATCAAATATCATTTCGTTACAGTAAATTTCATACATTCAAATTCAATAAGATCACAAAAGCGAGTATACAATATTTAAAACATGCATTCGGGACCAAATTAACAACATATGAAAGTTTTAGAACTTAAAAGAATTTTCAACTTTTAAAAGGTCACACGCCCGTATGAACAGGCCGTGTGCCTCACACAGTCTAGACACACCCGTGTGTCAAAGCTGTGGCGAAATAGGGCATAGCTATTGACTTCCCCACACGGCCAGACCACATGCCCGTGTGTCCATCCCCTGTGCTACGCACACGCCTGTGTCCAGGCCGTGTTCTAGGCTATGCTAAAAATAAGGGGTATTCTGTTTGTGACGTCAACATACCAATTAGGGTCACACGGCCAAACCACACGCCCATGTGTCTTGGCCGTGTTCGAGCTTGACTTACAATTTAAGGATACCCCAAGGGACACACGACTGTGCAACATGGCCGTGTGTTGCACATGGCTTAGACACACTTCCGTGTCTCTGCCCGTCTGGACAATAGTAGGCCATTTGAATAGCCACTTAACCACCCCAATTTGGTAATCCTACAAGCAAAGGAAGCAAACATATTTATACCACCATTTCAGCCAATTTCAGCACCAAAACATAAGCCTTTTCATATCATATAATAGTCACCAAAATTTGTACTCATAAACCTTACCAATTCATACCAAACATAAGGTAATATCATACCAAAGCATTCCTTCCATACATCATTTAATCTCAAGTTAATCTTACCAAGACTTACCAACTAAAACATACCACAATTTCATATTGTCATCACATACCATGAACCATTATCAACCATGAGTTCAAGCACAAATTAGCCAAGTCACCTGGCTAAGCTTATACATCACAAAACATACTTCTCAAACTACTAGCCTATACATGCCATACTTCAAAAAAAATATGCATTTTCAAAAGTACCAAAACGAGATTCGATATTGTGGTGACGATCCTAGATGATCCCCAAGCTTGCAGTAGCTTTGATATCTATAAAACAATGTAAACACACACAAAGTAAGCTTTCAAAAGCTTAGTAAGCTTGCACCAAAAACATCAACAATATAAAATATGAAACACCAATACATAAGTATTTATATTTTCTCAATTTATCCATCAAGTCCATGATAACACCAACTATATGTTCCTATCAATTCAATAGAATTTTATGCATTTTACCATCTACCACATAGGTATTGTACTTACCTGAACATTCTGATATTCATTCATTTTCGTGCTCACTTCTTAGCCGAATACTTTAAGACTTTCCGAAGGTCACCAATGCTTTGAACATCCGCACACTTAGTGCTTAAAGGTTAGCCGAAGCTAGAATGATTCTGCACACTTAGTGCCTGATCATCGATTTTTTGGGTGATAAGTTTTATAAATTTGTAATGACTCATTCATGAAACTAACTATGATCACGACGTAGGAAAGTGTACCTATCGAACAGTAGTATAGCTTTAGAAAGACCGGATTGTCAAACCCAAAGGACCATGAGTACTAGTAATGACCGTCTTTTTGTTATCTAGCCGAACAAAAGAAGATTAGTTTCACTAACTAATTAAACTAAGAGCTTGCAGGAAATAGAAATTGAGAAATTACTGTTCTGGAAAACGATTGATTAAGACAATACTTAAGGAAAAATCCACCTAGACTCTTACTTGTTATTCTGGCTCCGAACCGGACGATTTATTCATTCAACTTGTTCCGTAGAAATCCCTAATGTATATTATTATCCCTTTCAAGACTAACAACGTCTAATCCCTAGGTTGAATAATCGAGAATTATCTCTAATTAACACCCTAAGGTTGCATTAACTCGATCTATGGATTCCCTTATTAGGTTTCACCCTAATCTGGCAAAATCTTGGCACCCTATCTCTAGGCGCACAATCAACTCTGCTTAATTATGACAAAGTTACTCTTAGTCAGGGTCTATTCCTCCTCCAACTAAGAGTAGTAACTTGAAGTGATATCCTGAAATACCAAAACAAGAATTAAGAACACGTAATTAAAAACAAGTTAAATATTTATCATACGATTCAGAAATAATAACAAGGTTTAGTCATAGATTTCATTCCCCTTAGGTATTTAGGGGTTTAGTTCATAACTAAACAAGAACACCTCAGAATAATAAAAATTACAAAACATAAAGAAAACCCAAAACTCCTGAAGGGGAGGTTGAGGAGAGATCTTCAGTCTTGATGGTGGCTCCGGCTTTTGAGATGGATCAATCGGCTTCCTCAGAGTAATTCCTTAATCCCTATTCTCTGTCTCCCTTTTCTTCCTCCTTTAGGGTGTATTTATAGGCTTTGGAATGCCTAAGAAGCCCTAAAATTTGGCCTTCTCTGAATGAAGCTTAACTAGGGTTCGGTAGGGACACGGTCGTGTGGCACGACCGTGTACGATTACTTTAGGCCGTGTTCGAGCCTGTTAAATTGGCACGGGCGTGTGAGCTGCCCGTGTGAGGAGGTCCAGGCTGTGTTGATTTCGTGCTTTGGCCCATTTTCTCCGTTTTTGGCCTGTTTCTTGTTCCTTTTGTTCTCCTACGCTTACCTAAGGATAAAACATGAAATTAAGGCATTAGGAGCATCGAATTCACCAAATCTAAGGAGAAATAATTCATAAAATGTGTTAAGAATGGGTTATAAATATGTATAAATTACGGTTTATCAAATACCCCCACACTGAAGCATTTACTTGTCCTCAAGCAAAATCCTCGGATCATAGTTAAAATCTCCTTTTTTTCAACTTATAATTTCGATCAATATTATCGCAAATCATCTCATAAGTAATCATACATTGAGAACTCAACTATAAGAACATTAAAGCATCAAACATTCCAAGTTGAATATTTAATCATGAAAAACTTAGGCATCTCCCTTCATCTAAGTAGTTATCATTGATTCAGAACCTCACAGAGTTTAACATCCTCACTAAAGATTCACTCAAATCACTCGAAGTGTTTAGGGACAATGAAATTAGCACTCATTAGTCAATTTGAAAAGTTATTACCATAGGCTTGCATGAAAATCAAATCTCCACCACTATAAATTGAGATGATACATCAATCAAAAGGTCTTTAAAGGGTTGTAATGAGCTTGGTTAGGGGGTGTGGTCACAAGCTGAAAGAAAAGGTTAGAATCGAGATTGAACTGAAAAATTACTTAACTAGAAAAATATTTAATCACCACTTGTATACAACATAGCTTCTTTTCTGACTATGGAATTTGAATAATGAAGCTTATAACAAAAGAAAATTGCTAATACGTATACATTTTTTTTTAATTAAGAACAAGTTAAATAATCATAACTAATTATTAAGAACAAGACATAGCTAAGCAATTTATCCAACTCAATTTTCGACAAAAAAAAAATAGGGATCGAATTAATTTAGGAGATTTCAACAATAATGGGTTAAGGGTTAATATTGAGGGTAATATAAGGAATGGTTTGTTAGGCTCAAAGGGGTTTACTAAGGGTTAATTGTGGAGATAGGCTTTTCATGGCATGAGTGGGTTAATCCTAAGTGCCTCTATCATTTTGATCAAATAGTGTGGTCTCAACATGCATAATTAGGCAAGTTCTAGAACAACATTTCAATATTGGTACACTCAAAGCAATAATAGAAGTGAGCATGAAAGAATTAATAGATGCTCAAAAGGCTCAAAAATCTTACAAAAATTATGGCTTTTTGATGTTTAATCTATGGGATTCAATTTAAGATAATACCTAAATTTAGGGAAACAACCTAAAATTTTAAATTCTTAAACATCATCTTATTATGCTTGATTTTCTAGTGTCTTAAAGTTTAACAATCAATGCATGAATGCCTATGTTTTAATTTAAGTTATATTAATCAAAATTATTAGTCAATCAAAATTCATTTTAAACATGATATGAGAGATTCACAAGAGAACAAAATAATATTTAGGGATTTTTCAGATAATGAAATAAATATCCCCCACACTTAAGATGTAAATTGCCCTGAATGTACAGGGTTAGATATATAAGAAAAATATAAGATCATAAGATAGGGAGAGAATTGAAACTTCCTGAGTTTTGAATGAATGAGTTCTCTAGTTTGGTGAAATGGAGGTGGAGGAGGATACTTCAGTGGTGGTAGAGGTTGGGTACCACAGGCGCTGTGCTAAAAGAATATTATATCTCCTTATTGAGCAAGGCATGGTAACCGTGGCAAACCTTTTCCATCAAAGTTGGAAGTTCCTAAATGATTGCGAGCTTTGGAGTGTGACCTTTGAGTGCGGTTTGAACTATTGATTTACGTAATTGGAAGGAACCAATTAGGTTTACAACGAAACCTAAAAATCGATCACTGATCCAATTTGAGTACCTCTACAGGATAGACCTCAACAGAAAACTGAAGAGTAACGGCAGCAAGTGATTGAGTTTAGTAGTTCCTCATATAAAATTATTGACTCTAGAGATATAGTAATATGGAGAAGACAAAACCGTGATAAAAGTAGGAACTGTTTAGGGGATATTAGGAAGAGTGATTTACTCGTAAAAGATTAGCTGATAGTAAAAATTGTTAGATAAATATTATAAGTCCTAATAAAATGAAAGAAAAATGAAAAGATGTCTTTAAATCAAAATAAAAACATAAAATAAAAATTTCTAAACATCTTCATCGCTAGATGGTTTGCGAGGTGGGGCTGACGATGAGATGTGGAGGTGTTGACAAATCTGCTGTAGAGTAGCATCAATGTTGTCAAATTGTTGAAAACATTGCTGCTCGAATCGGTTGAGGCGCTTAGAGATGTCAGCATATGAAGCTGCCGCATGAACTGGCCGAGAATGTGGTGGTGGTGGGCGGTGAAGCAGGTCCTCGTGTTAGGTAGGGACATCATCAGTAATGTCCTTGGGAACCTCCTCTTTGGTGGATTGAGCGAGACGATATTGGGGAGGGTAGGTTCCTCGGTGCCTTGTGGAGACATCTGGCCAATGAGGGTCAAGGATAATTCTTAGGCCGCATTGTTAAGGAGTCCGAAATGTCAAGCTAATCAAGTCACGTAGGGGCCAATAGAGATGACCCCCCTCCGATGTCGCTCCATTTGGTGGTGTATGGCAAGGGCGATAAAGTAGGCGAGGTCGATGACGTGCCTGTTGGACATACACCACAAGTAGTAGACGTCGTGAGTAGTGACGACGCTGGTGCTCTCCGTCCGTCCTGTCAAAGTGTGAGATAAAAGAGAATGGAGGTACCTTAGGGATGGAGGGAGAGACGATGCCTTTGTGCGACTGGGGTCGTAGGTAGCCGATCGTGGGATAAGGGTGTCCCAACACCGTAAAGGAGAACGATGGATGTGGCGATCAAGGACGTGTAAGTCATTCTCCTCTCTAAACTCCTTGGTATAGAGACCCAAGGCTGTACCAAACTCGGGAACGCTTAGTTGGCAGATTAATCTGCCTAAGCGAAACTGTATAGTGCCGGGATCATCATAGTTTGTCATCACGGTTTAAAGATGACACGTGGAACATAGCTCCATCGCCAGCTCTAAATATGTTGGCTCAATGATCCCAAAAAATAATTCCCATGGATCGGTAGTAAAAAGGGCCCGGATTGCGTCAGCCAACTGGACTTGTTTGATGGCAGCCCAGTTTATGCAGCGGCCCGCTGCTAAAGGTTGGACCCGTAGTATCTGAAAGAGTTCCTATTGGGGCCTATTGGGGGAATTGGAGGAATGGGTGGCAGACTTCCGCTGTAGGACCCAAGGAAGATGGCACTCCCTTCCTTTTCTTTGAAGCAGGGATGGCTGTTTCCTTTCCTCGTGAAGACATTGTATCTATAATTGAAGAAAGAAATAACAATAGGTATATACATTGAAGAGTCATAATTTTGAACAAATAAATTCAGCCAAAAATGAACCAAGCATAACCAACCCCATTTCTTTTAACAACATATTTTTGTGTCATTTATCAATGTGAGGACATGTGGATGAGCATATGAATGGCATGTGAATGACAAAAGAATGAAACTTTCCTAACAATCCTTATAAGTATTTCAGCCACAATAATTTAGAGTTCATTAACACATTCTTTGGGCATTGTGGCATGAAGCAGAGATAACAAGGAATGTAAAGCAATAAATTAAACGGATGAGAAAATGGCCAGACACTAAGAATGCATGAACCATGTCAACTACTTTTATCATGAAATTTTTACATCTAACTAAATGAATAGAGTAAAGAAAGCATGCAATAACTCAAAACAAATGATGAATATTCTAGATTATGATATTTGAATGATGAAAATATAGAAAAAGAATAAAAACTTGCATGTAGTCATGCTAAATAAGCCTAAAAATCAATAAAATAGAAAAGGAAGAAGTAAACAAATGCTATAAAGAGGAGAAAAAGTGTCAAAAATAAAGTTAGAGGCAGCGCACGGGCTTGGCGTGGAGGCCGTGTGGAGTTTCAGCAGCTAGGGTTAGGGTTTTTGAGTGGGGAAGACAATGAATAGTGCAGGGTATTTATAGATTTTAGGGCACACGGCCAGGGGATACACTCGTGTGTCCCAATTTTAGGCCGTGTGTTTCACGTTTTTCCCTTTTTGGCGCGTCTGAAATTCGACACACGCCCGTGTTCCTTGGGCGTGTTGTTTAACACGGTTGTGTTGCACGACCATGTTTTGCCTTGTTCGATTCTCCCACGCCCGTGTATGCAATCCCTACGCCCGTGTTAATTTGATAGGTTTGCCTACGGGTGGTCGACACGGGCGTGTCTCATGCCTGTGCTAGTTTCTGTTTTGACCACGGTCCTCAGGCATGGGCGTGTCGCACGCCCGTGTTGTTTTGGCAGGTGTGCCCATGGCCATGTCGCACAGCCGTGGCGTTTTATCATCGCCTGTGTTTTGGGAAAATCTTGCTCTATTTCCACACGGTTTTACACATGCCCGTGTGCTTGGCTGTGTCCCTGTGGTAAACTATTTTCAAGAGCAACGTTAGTCATGGAAAATGTTAAACACTAAAATTTAAATAAGTTAATATAGTTAGTGCTCGGGTTGCCTATTGAAAAGCGCTTATTTATAGTCTAAGGTTGACTTACCTCTCTGTTGAGTGGTCAAGGTAGTTTAAGGAGGTCATACTCCTCATTCCTGCTATCACTCTTATCAAAATAAAGTTTGAGCCGAGAATTGTTTACCTTAAAGGTGCTGAACTTGGGATGACTTACCTCTACTGTACCGAACGGGAAAATACTAAGCACCATAAGAGGGGTTTCTTCATCCAGTTTGGAAGTGACAATGTAAGGGTCTGCGGCATCTAATAAGACTTGATCTCCAACTTAAGTTGATGTGGAGAGGTATCGAGCTTATTTTGGCGTAGTTTCGGTTTATCAGGTGTTCTTGGTTTATGTGCTCGCCATTCGTCTAGCTCCTCTATCTGTAGCCTTCGTTCTTCATGAATAGGTCTTCTAGTGTTGTTGGAACATGGCTCGTGTACTTCTTTCAGGCTCAATCTCTACACAGTAGGTTGCGTCGTATTGTCAGTTTTAGTAAGATGATGTGGATCATTACCTTCCATATTTGATGTGATGCTAAAATTACAAGCTTGAAGGGTGATCGTCTCATCTCCTACACGAAGGGTGAGTTCACCTGTGCCAACATCAATCATTGTTTTAGCAGTTGCTAAAAAGGGCCTCTCTAAAATCAAAGGGGTGTTGGTTTCCTCCTCTATGTCTAAAACAACGAAATCAACGGGAAATATGAATTTATCCACTTTTACTAGTACATCTTCAATGATACCCCTAGGAAATCTTATAGTTTTATCTGCCAATTGGATGCTCATCCTAGTTTGTTTAGGTTTCCCAAAACCTAGTTGTTTAAACATTTTGTAAGGCATGACATTGATACTTGCCCCTAAATCGGCAAATGCATTATTCACATCTAAACTACCAATTAAGCAAGGAATTGTAAAACTCCCTGGATCTTTCAATTTATTGGGTAGCTTATTCTGTAGAATAGCCGAGCACACTGTGTTTAGCTCCACGTGTGACGCTTCGTCCAACTTCCACTTGTTTGCTAGAAGCTCTTTTAGAAATTTCATTGCATTTGGCATCTGTGATAGCTTCAATAAACGGTAAGTTAATATGTAATTTTTTTAAAAGTTTAAGGAATTTACCGAATTGTTCATCTGAGTGGTCTTTCATTGTTGCTTTAGGGTGTGGCACACGAGGTTTGTATTCTACGTTTATCGTTTTATTATGACTTACCTCACCATCACCTTTGCTTTCCATATTTTCTTGCCTTGGTTCTGGCTTAGTCTCAACGCATCCTTCTTGAGCATCAATTGTATTGAGCTATTCCCTTGGCTTTGGTTTAGTATTACTTGGCAAACTACCTTGTGGTCGTTCAGATATTAACTTGGATAGCTGACCTATCTGTGTCTTGAGCCCTTGAATTGATGCTTATTGATTTTTGAGTGCTGTCTTGGTATTCTGGAAACGAGTTTCTGATACCAAGATGAATTTGGATAGCATCTCCTCAAGGTTCAGCTTCTTTTCCTGTTGATAAAGTGGCTATTGGAAACCCTGAGGATTCTGTAGACTTTGGTTTCCTTGACCGCCCCAAGAGAAATTTGGGTGGTTCTTCCAACCTGCATTGTAAGTATTACTATATGGGTTATTTTGAGATCTGAAATTATTGTTACCCATATAGTTGACTTGTTCCTCTTCGGTTGTAGGATTGAATGGTGGGTATTCTATAGGCACACCTCCTCCACTTGAATCGCACTTCATCGCTGGATGTACCTACGTAGAACCAAGTAAACCATCATTTTTTTATTCAGAAGTTCTACCTGATTTGACAACATGGTGACCGAATTGACGTTATAAACGCCTGCTATTTTCATTGGCTTAGTCCTCATGACTTGCCACTGATAGTTATTCAGTGACATCTCCTCAATGAATTCAGAAGCATTTTTCGGTGTCTTGTTATTGATGGTTCCACCGGCAGCTGCATCAATCATTTGTCTTGTCGAAGGGTTCACACCGTTGTAGAGCATTTGAACTTGCAGCTATAGAGGTAACCCATGGTGTGGGCACCTTCGGAAAAGGTCCTTGAATCTCTCCCATACATCATAAAGCGTTTCTAAGTCCATCTACACAAAAGAAGATATATCATTACGCAACTTAGCTATTTTTGCCGGTGGAAAATATTTTAATAGAAATTTTTCGGTCATTTGCTCCCAAGTGGTAATGGACTCTCGTGGTAGTGAGTTCAACCACTATTTAGCTTTATTCCTCAGTGAAAAAGGGAATAACCGAAGGCGAATGGCCTCATCAGAAACACCATTAATTTTTGAAAGTGTCGCACAGTTCTAGGAAATTTGCCAAGTGCGTGTAGGGGTTCTCATCTTGCAAACCATCAAACTGAACAAATTGCTGTATCATCTGGATCGTCTTAGGTTTCAGTTCAAAATTATTTGCAGCAATAGCAGGTCTAACTATACTTGACTCAGTTGCTGTAAAATTAGGTTTAGCATAATCATAAATAGTACGAGGAGCAGGATTCTGATTTGCTAATTCAGCAGGTATGGCTGGAGGTAGCGGATTGTCTTGATTTTCAACCATCTCTTCAGTAGTAGTTGAGATATCGTCCTCTTGTTCTTCTTCTGTGTATCTTAAGCTGCGCCTGATTTCTCGTCGGTTTCTACGAGCTGTACGATCAATTTCCTCGTCGAAAAGCAATGGTCCTGACAGGTTTCTTCTAGTCATAAACTATAAGAACCTGCCAGGAGAAAAAGAAAGAAAATTAGTAAAGTAAAAATAAAAGTTAAATTACAAGAAAATAAATGGCTAAAGTAATAAAAATTGAGCGTTCCTAATATCTTAGTCCCCGACAACGGCGCCAAAAACTTAATCGTCGATTTTTTGTGTGATAAGTTTATAAATTTGTAATGACTCGTTCTTGAAACAAACTATGATCACGGCGTAGGCAAGTGTACCTATCGAACAAGTAGTATAGCTTTAGTAAGACCGGATTGTCGAACCCAAAGGACAATGAGTACTAGTAATGACCGTCTTTTTATTATCTAGCCGAATAAAAGAAGATTATTTTGACTAACTAATTAAACTAAGAGCTTGCAGAAAATAGAAATTGGGAAATTACTATTGTGGAAAACGATTGATTGAGACAATACCTAAGGAAAAATCCACCTAGACTCTTACTTATTATTCTGGCTCCGAACCGGACGATTTATTCATTCAACTTGTACCGTAGAAATCCCTAATGTATATTATTATCCCTTTCGAGACTAACAATGTCTAATCCCTAGGTTGAATAACTGAGAGTTATCTCTAATTAACACCCTAAGGTTGCATTAACTCGATCTATGGATTCCCTTATTAGGTTTCACCCTAATCTGGCAAAATCTTGTCACCCTATCTCTAGGCGCGCAATCAACTCCGCTTAATTATGACAAAGTTACTCTTAGTCAGGGTCTATTCCTCCTCCAACGAAGAGTAGTAACTTGAAGTGATATCCTGAAATACCAAACCATGAATTAAGAACACGTAATTAAGAACAAGTTAAATATTTATCATACGATTCAAAAATAATAACAATGTTTCGTCATAGATTTCATCCCCCTTAGGTATTTAGGGGTTTAGTTCATAACTAAACAAGAAAACATCTCATAATAATAAAAATTACAAAACGTAAAGAAAACCCAAAACTCCTGAAGGGGAGGTTGAGGAGAAATCTTCAGTCTTGATGGTGGCTCTGGCTTTTGAGATGGATCAATCGGCTTCCTCGGAGTAATTCATTACTCCCTATTCTTCGTCTCCCTTTTCTTCCTCCTTTAGGTGTATTTATAGGCTTTGGAATGCCTAAGAAGCCCTAAAAGTTGGCCTTTTCAGAATGAAGCTTAACTAGGGTTCGGCAAGGACACGCCAGTGTGGCACGGCCTAATGCGATTACTTCAAGCCGTGTTTGAGCCTGTTAGATTGGCACGGGCATGTGAGCTACCCGTGTGGATCGTGCTTCAATTTTGCCAGATTGACACGGCCGTGTGATCTGCCTGTGTGAGGAGGTCCAGGTGTGTTGATTTCGTGCTTTGGCCCAGTTTCTCCGTTTTTGGCTCGTTTCTCGTTCCTTTCATTCTCCTATGCTTACCTAAGGATAAAACATGAAATTAAGGCATTAGGAGCACCGAATTCACCAAATCTAAGGAGAAATCATTCATAAAATGCGTTAAGCATGGGTTATAATTATGTATAAATTACGGTTTATCAGTGCCATCTTAATTAACCGAAGCTAAGTTGGTATCGCACACTTAATGGCTCAAGTAGCCGAAGCTAATTCAAATCGCACACTTAGTGCCAAATACTTTTGATTCATCATCGTATTCGTCCAACTCACTTATATATACATCTATGCATAATCAAAACAGCAACATGTACTTATAATATCATGTCCTACGTATGAACTTAACTTGTACTCGAAGTTGTCGATTCGAACGTTTATTCTACAATCTTCGACTTCCCTCGGTCTAAGTCTGAATTCCTCTTTTCTTGATCTATATGTATTCAAAATTAACCCTTTTATTCACTACATCATTCAAAATAATCCATATACACACAATTAGGGTACTTTGCAAAATAGCCCTCACATTTTCACATTTCGACACTTTATTCCCTAATTAACAAAATCACAAAATACACAATATTCGCTTGTACATAAGCTTAGCCGAATTCTCCTAGCTCTCATACAAGTCCATACATTTCATTTATTTCACATTTTAGTCCCTCAAAATAACATTTTTACAATTTAGCCCAAATTACTCAATTTCGTCAAAAATCCAAAGACAAAACATTTAAACCCAACATTAAGCTTCTATAATTTATCAAATACATCACAAAGCTCATAGTTTCATTAATGGCACATTTCAAAATCATCAACAAAATTAAAAATTGCGACATGGGCTTGATAATACACTAAGAAACGATCACAAAAACGTAGAAATTATCAAAAACTGATCAAAAACACATATCTTAATTCAGTCTCAAAGTGTTGTAACCCTAGAACTCTTTTCTTCTTTTTTCCTTAGTATTTTAAGTGCATAAACACTAAAAATGAGCTAATTTTAGCTTTGGTTTTATTTAATTAACCTTTACTAAATAATTTCCAATTATACCCTTAATGAAAACATATAAACATTTAATAATGATTGTCCATAAAAGTCCATTAACCTTATTAATGGTCCATTTCCTTAATAAGGACCTCTCAATTAAAAATACATAGCAAATAGGCACTTTTAACATCTAGCACACAGCTTTTACATTTTACGCGATTAAGTCCTTTTTGAAAATTAAGCACACAAACAGTTAAATTTTCACACGAGCTTTCACACATGTCAATTCACTTATAATAGGCACGAAAAATAATATTAAAATATTTTTCTAACTCAGATTTGTGGTCCCAAAACTACTATTTCGACTAGGGTCAAAATCAGACTATTACAATTCTCCCCCTTAGGAATTTTCGTCCTCGAAAATCTTACCGATAAACAGATTCATAGCATCTTCAGGCTTCCACGTGGCTTCTTCGATACCGTGTCGATGCCACATAACCTTTACTAACGGAATTCTTTTATTTCTTAGTTCTTTAACTTCACAAGCTAAAATACGGATCGACTTTTCTTCGTAAGTCATATCAGACTGAATCTCAACTTTAGACGGAGGGATTACATGTGACGGATCAGATCTGCATCGTCGAAGCATCGATACATGAAACACATTATGAATCTTTTCTAACTCTGGTGGCAACAGTAATCGATAAGCAACCGGCCCAACATGTTCGATAATCTTATATGGCCCAATAAACCTCAGACTCAATTTGCCTTTTCTACCAAATTGATGCACTTTCTTCCACGGAGACACTTCCAGAAACACTTTGTCTCTGATCTCAAATTCAATATCTTTTCTTTTCAAATATAAATAAGATTTCTGATGATCAGAAGCTGCTTTGAAATTATCACGAATCACTTTTACTTTCTGCTCAGTCTCTCTGATCAAATCGACCCCGTGTATCTTATTTTCACTGAGTTCTATCCAGTAAAATGGTGTACAACATTTACGACCATACAAAGCCTTATAAGGAGCCATTTTGATACTCAATTGAAAGCTATTATTGTACGCAAATTCAATCAGAGGTAAGTATCATTCCCACATACCTTCAAACTCGAGAATGCAATATCTCAACATATCCTCAAGTATCTGAATGATTCGTGTAATATCCCGAATTAGGGCCTAATCAGAATAGTGATTTCGTGACCACAAATCCGAGATAGAAATAATTATTTTATAATTATTTTGAGGTTTATGATATGATTACATGATTGTGTGAAAATTTCGTGAAGAAATTCTATGCCTAAAGTGTTTAAATTGAAAGTAGGGACTAAATCGAATAAGTTGCAAAATTTGCATTCTAGAAGTTTTTAGTATGAAATTGCATTGAAATATCAATTAGGAGGTCTTAAATAGCAATTTGACTAATTTAAGTTCATGGACAAAATTAGGACATGGAAGGAATTTTTGGAAAGTTTAGTAGTAAGGGCATTTTGGTCATTTAGTTATTAAAATGAATTAAAAACAAAATTAAAAGCCAATTTTTGTCCATATTCTTCATTAGGCCAAAATTTCAAGGGTTCTCCATAGCTAGGGTTTGTTTCAAGATTCCAAGCTCCATAGTAAGTGATTCCAAGCCCCGTTTTTAATGTTCTTTACGTTTTTGAGATCCCGATAACTCGATTAAGCTTATGTTAGCAATAATTTAACCTAGGGTTTATATTTGGAAAAATACCCATAGCTGAAATTTGTGTATTTTGATGTTTTATGATAGAATATGAGGTCTTATATTATGTTAGACAACTTGTGCTACTCGGTTTTAGGTAAAAACGAGTAAAAGGGCTTAATCGGTAAAAATACCTAATAGTCATAAGTATATGTTAGAGTGAGAATTTGAATTTGCTATAGAAGGGAAAAACGATCAGCATGTCATAAAACATAAGAAAATAGGATGAAGTTTAATTTACGAGATTTGGGGCAAAAGTGTAAATATGCAAAAGTTTAGGGGCAAAAATGTAATTTTTCAAAAGTTTGAGTAAAGGACTGTTTTGATAAATGTGAATATTAAATAAATTAAATTTTCTATTATAGATCAAGAAGAGCGAAATTCGGGAGTAGATCGGGGAAAAGAAAAAGTAAAGGACTAAATTGTAAAGTTTAGTCACATTTTGTATCGAGGTAAGTTTACAGTAAATAAATGCAATATTCTTTTATTTTACATTATTATTGTAAATTTCCAGCATTTATATACTTATTTTATGAGAATATTTGAAGTCAAATTAAAGGCAACCTTAGGAATGTTAGGATATTGGGGTTGACAGGACAGGACAGGACAGAAATGAGCCATGTAAGTCCATATTAGATTTATGGCTTTGGAGATAGGATTGAGCCATGTAAGTCCATACCAGATATATGGCTTTGGAGACAGGAATGAGCCATGTAAGCCCATATTAGATATATATATATATATGGCATTGGAGACAGGAATAATTCATGTAAGTCCATGTCGAAGACATGGCATTGGCAGGATATTGATAGACAGGAACGACCCTAGTATCTTTAGTATTCTGAGTGGCTCAATGGGTCATTGTACACGTTAAATTACAGTGAATTATCAGCAAAAGGGAAGGTAGATTATATTTATGAATAGTGAAAGGTCAGGTAAGAAAGAAGGTATGTGAGTAAAGAAGAAGGTAGAAAATGAAAAGTAAAGAAAGTTTATGAGGCTAGGTGACATTATGTATAATTATTCATTATGTTGAATGTTGTAATTTATTTACTTGTAAGCTTACTAATCCTAATGCTTACTCTCTTTATTTTCTTTTTCTTATAGTTTTTATCAAGCCACTCGGGGATCGAAGGAAACGTCGGAGACCCGATTACACTATCGAAGGAATCACATTGGTATAGTTAGACGTTTCGTTTTGTGTATGGCATGTATAGGGACTTGGTTTCTTTTGATATGATATGATCAATGAATGATGTGTAAATACTTGCTAGTGATTAGCTAATAGAATGGCTGATGATATACATGTTTAATAGTATGTATGATTAAGTAGTAACTATCACATGAAAACTATGAAAACTGTGAAAGTAACTTAAAAACAGATTCAAGTATCAGAAATAACGTGACTTTGAAAAATCACTAAAAATCGTAGAGACATGGTTTGATGGTGAATAATATATGAAATTAAAACTCATTGTGTCTATTTTAATATGGAATAAGAAAAATAGGTAAAGGTTTTTTATTTTATAAGATATATGAGTTTTAGTGAAATAGGGCCAGAGCAATTTCTGGATCCCCTGTTTCAACTTTAGAAATTCACCATAAATTTTAAAAAAATAATTAGGTGGTGTAATTTATATGTTTACAATCCTTATTGAATCTATATTTAATAGAAATAAACCTCATAGTCATATGAATTTTTTACAGAGAGAAATGTGGTTCGTAGTAAACAGAGGTCAAACCAGTCAAGTCCTGAAATAGGGGTAACTTTAACTAATAAACTGTACTAATTGGCTCAACCAAAAATTCTAGAAAAAAATTAGTAGATAGGTATATGAGTCTAGTTTCATGAAAAATTTCCTGATCTTAATTTTGAGTTTTGAAACTCGAGAAATGAATTTTTAAGCAACCATGACGCAGAAAAACAGTTTATTCTGAAAATTAAAATTAGTGGTTTAGAGTTGTTTAAAAGGTAAAATAAGTTTAGTAACACCTCAAGCTTGACTCCGGTGACGGTTTCGGGCGTGGGGGCTTTACATTTGGTATCAGAGCAGGTTTAGTCGGTTCTCGTACTACGTGTTGTATGTACGGATTTTGCTATACATGCCATATGTATAAATTGTGATAGTGTGACGACTTCTGGCCATTTAAATGATTTTTTTGTATAGTAAATGGATCCCGATCCAGCTGTGGCAGATGAAGTAGAGAGTAATGCGCCAGCTCCGACTGAAGGAGCAACGCCGACTGAAAATCCACCTCCTACTGTTGGTCGTGGAGGAGGAGAGAAGGGGGTCGGGAAGCCTTTCTCCAAATGATGAGTGCATGGTACACTCGAGTTCGCTCGTCACGAACCCCAAATGTACAACCTCCCCACCTCCCCCAATTCCTCAACCTGCTCCTCGACGCCTCAAGGTATGGATCGATGAAATTTCACGAACTTCAGTTGATAGAATTCGTAAGCAAGGCAGAAGAATTTAAAGCAAATATTGATGATAATGCCGAGAAAGCGAGTTACGGCTTGAAAATTCTATCTGGTATTTGACGAATTATCTTGTACACACAAGAATGTTTGAAATGTGCTATATCTTTGTTGAGGGATTCAACTTATAATTGGTGGAAGACTTTGATTTCGGTGGTACCGAAAGAGAAAATAACTTGGGAATTCTTTCAAGAAGAGTTTCGGAAGAAATATATTAGTGAAAGATTTATTGATCAGAAGCGTAAAGAATTTTTTGAGCTAAAGCAAGGTAATATGACGGTTACAGAATATGAAAGAGAGTTTGTTCGATTAAGTAAGTATGCCAGAGAGTATGTTCCTACAGAGGCCAAGATGTGCCGACGATTTGAAGACGGGCTCAACGAAGACATCAAGGTATTTGTTGGAATTATTGAATTAAAAGAAATGGTAGTATTGGTTGATCGAGCTTGTAAGGCCGAAGAATTACTTAAAGAAAAGAAAAAGGTAGAGGCTAAGACTAGAAATTGGAAGAAAAGACCGATGAGCAGTTCATTTTCACAGCAACCTGGAAAGTCAAGGAATATGAATCCTCGTTCCCAAGCTTCAGCTGGGCAATCATATGGGAATTATAAGAAGCAAAATGTGGGTCCTAAATCCCAGACTACTTCGGCAGCCAGTGTAGGGAACTCAAGATTTGTTAAACCTGAGTGCCAGCGGTGTGGTAGAAATCATTTTGGTCCATGTAGAGCAAATGAATGTTTTCGATGTGGTTCTCCTGGATCATTTTATTAGAGACTCGCCTGCAGAGAGCTGAAAAGAAAAATTTTGAATACAAAAATAAGTGGGGCGGATTCGAGATGAAGATATCCAAGAAAAGCTGGGAGCGAAGCAAGCGAAGAATGTAGCCAGGATGCACCAGCTTAGACCTAAAGGAAGGGCTCCAAATAGAACTTATGCTATTAAAGCGCGTGAAGATGCTTCCTCACCGATGTGATTACGGTACATTTTCTCTCTATAATGTTAATGTTATTGCTTTGATTGATCCCGGTTCTACTCATTCATATGTATGCATGAAATTGGTGTCTAGTATGAATATACCTGTTGAGAACACAGAATTTATGATTAGAGTGTCGAATCCGTTAGGCAAATGTGTGATCATTGATAAAGTATGTAAGAAATGTCCTTTAATGATTCGGGATCATTACTTTCCGGCTGACTTGATGTTGTTGCCGTTTGATGAGTTTGATGTTATTTTGGGTATGGATTGGTTGACATTGCATGATGCTAAAATAAATTGCAAAGAAAAGGTTATAGAATTAAAGTGTGAAAATGGTGAAACTCATGCGGGTTGAATCGGATAAATCGAGGCATTACCTAGTGTGATTTCTTCAATGTCACTCAAAGATATCCGAGAAAGGGTTATGAAGCTTATTTGGCGTATGTAATTAATACAAAAGAAGTTGAAAAGAAAGTTGAATCGAGTTTGCAGGTTGTGTGTGAATTTGCGGACGTATTTCCAGAAGAATTGCCGGGTTTGCCTCCAGTCAAGGAAGTAGAATTTGGTATTGATTTGATACCGGGAACAGCTCCGATTTCGATTGCTCCGTATAGAATGGCACCAGCAGAGTTGAAGGAACTAAAGTCGCAGTTCCAAGAGTTGACTGATAAAGGTTTTGTGAGACCGATTTTTTCACCTTGGGGTGCTCCCGTGTTATTTGTGAAAAAGAAGGATGGTTCTATGAGGTTGTGTGTTGATTATCGCCAGTTAAACAAGATGAAAATAAAAAACAAATATCCGTTGCCAAGAATTGATGATTTGTTTGATCAGCTAAAAGGAGCGACATGGTTTTCAAAGATTGACTTGAGATCTGGGTATTACCAACTGCGGGTAAAAGAGTCGGATGTGCCTAAAACTGCTTTTAGAACAAGGTATGGTCATTATGAATTTTTAGTTATGCCATTCGGGTTGACAAATGCTCATGCTGTGTTTATGGATTTAATGAATCGCATATTCCAACCATGCTTGGACAAATTTGTTGTGGTGTTTATAGATGATATTTTAATTTATTCAAAAGATGATACAGAGCATGCTGAGCATTTGAGGATAGTTTTACAAACTTTGAGAGATAAGCAGCTTGTATGCTAAGTTTAGTAAAAGTGAATTTTGGCTACTGGAAGTTGGATTTTTGGGTCATATTGTTTCAGTGATGGTATACGGGTTGATCTAGTAGTAAAATTTCAGCCATTGTTGATTGGAAACCATCAAAAATGTAACCAAGTTAGAAGTTTCTTGGGCTAGCTGGGTATTATCGGCGGTTTGTAAATGGATTTTCTATAGTTGCTGCTCCTATAACTAGATTACTCTGAAGGATGTTAAATTTGAATGGACGGAAGAATGTCAACAGAGTTTTGAAGAATTGAAAAAGTTATTAACAGAGGCACCATGTTAGTACAAACCGAATCTGTAAAGAATTTGTGGTGTATAGTGATGCTTCTCTAAATGGTTTGGGGTGTGTGCTCATGCAAGAAGGAAAAGTGGTGGCATATGCTTCGAGGCAGTTAAAACCTCATGAAAGGAATTATCCTACTCACGATTTGGAATTGGCTACGGTGGTGTTTGCTTTGAAAATTTGGCGACATTATTTGTATGGTGAAAAGTGCCGGGTATATACCGACCATAAAAGTCTTAAGTACTTGATGTCACGAAAAGACTTGAATTTAAGACAGCGAAGATGGTTGGAGTTATTGAAAGATTACGAGCTTGTTATCGATTATCATCTGGGAAAAACGAATATGGTTGCTGATGCTTTGAGCAGAAAGTTACTGTTTGCTTTGAGAGCTATGAACACTCAATTAAAGGTATCAGATGATGGTTCGATTCTAGCAGAGTTAAGAGCAAGACCGATGTTTTTACAAGAGATTTGTGAAGCTCAGAAAAATGATCAAGATTTGCAAGCCAAGAGAAAACAGTGTGAAGTTGATACAGAGTCAGATTTCAGAATTAGTTCTAATGGATGTTTAATGTTTAAAGATCGGATTTGTGTACCAAAGAATGAGGAATTGATTCAAAAGATCCTACAGGAAGCACATAGTGGTTATTTCTCGATTCATCCGGGTAGTACGAAAATGTATAATGACTTGAAAAAAATGTATTGGTGGAATGGAATGAAAAGAGATATATTAGAGTTTGTGTCCAAATGCTTAATTTGTCAACAGGTGAAAGCTGAACACCAAGTGCCTTCGGGATTACTTCAGCCTATCATGGTTCCTGAATGGAAATGGGATCGAATTACCATGGATTTTATATCGTGGTTGCCGTTAACTCCGGGAAGAAAAATGCCATCCGGGTAATAGTTGATGACCCGACTAAATCGGCTCATTTTATTCCTGCATGCGTCTGATTATTCTCTTAAAAAGTTGGCTGAATTGTATATCCGTGAGATTGTTAGACTTCATGGAATACCTTTGTCAATCATTTCGGATAGAGATCCAAGATTTACTTCACGGTTTTGGCAAAAGTTGCAAGAAGCATTAGGTACAAAGTTAAATTTCAGCACTGCCTTTCATTCACAAACAGATGGACAATCAAAAAGAGTAATTCAGATTCTTGAAGACATGCTCAGATGTTGTGTATTGGAATTTCAAGGAAGTTGGGAAAGATATTTGCCGTTGGTAGAATTTGCTTACAACAATAGTTATCAGACGAGCTTGAAAATGGCACCTTATGAAGCATTGTATGGTCGTAAGTGTCGAACGCCTTTGTATTGGACTGAGCTCAAGGAAAATCAGATTTATGGAGTTGATCTAATAAAAGAAACTGAAGAAAAGGAGAAAGTGATTCAAGATTGTTTGAAAGCTGCTTCAGATAGACAGAAATCGTATGCAGACTTGACGAGAAAAGAGATTGAATATCAAGTTGGTGACAAAGTGTTTTTGAAAGTATCCCCATGGAAGAAAGTCCTTAGATTTGGACGGAAGGGCAAATTAAGTCCGCGTTTTATTGGGCCGTATGAAGTAATTGAAAAAGTTGGACCGGTAGCATATCGGCTAGCATTACCACCTGAATTAGAGAAGATTCATGATGTGTTCCACGTATCTATGTTACGTCCGTATCGTTCGGATCCTTCACATGTAGTTTCACCGACAGAAATTGAACTACAACCAGATATGACCTACGAAGAAGAACTAATTAAGATTTTAGCTCGAGAGGTCAAACAACTAAGGAATAAAAATGTTGCACTTGTGAAGGTGTTGTGGCAAAGGCATGGAATAGAAGAAGCTACATGGGAATCTGAAGAAACTATGAGAAATCAATACCCACATATGTTTACCGGTAAGATTTTCGAGGACGAAAATCCTTAAAGGGGGGAGAGTTGTAATATCCCGAATTAGGGCCTAATCGGAATAGTGGTTTTGTGACCACAAATCCGAGATAGAAATAATTATTTTATAATTATTTTGAGGTTTATGATATGATTACATGATTGTGTGAAAATTTCGTGAAGAAATTCTATGCCTAAAGTGTTTAAATTGAAAGTAGGGATTAAATCGAATAAGTTGCAAAATTTGCATTCTAGAAGTTTTTAGTATGAAATTGCATTGAAATATTAATTAGGAGGTCTTAAATAGAAATTTTACTAATTTAAGTTCATGGAAAAAATTAGGACATGGAAGGAATTTTTGGAAAGTTTAGTAGTAAGGGCATTTTGGTCATTTAGTTATTAAAATGAGTTAAAAACAAAATTAAAAGCCATTTTTTGTCCATATTCTTCATTAGGCCGAAATTTCAAGGGTTCTCCATAGCTAGGGTTTGTTTCAAGCTTCCAAGCTCCATAGTAAGTGATTCCAAGCCCCGTTTTTAATGTTCTTTACGTTTTTGAGATCCCGATAACTCGATTAAGCTTATGTTAGCAATAATTTAACCTAGGGTTTATATTTGGAAAAATACCCATAGGTGAAATTTGTGTATTTTGATGTTTTATGATAGCATATGAGGTCTTAGATTATGTTAGACAACTTGTGCTACTCGGTTTTAGGTAAAAACAAGTAAAAGGGCTTAATCGGTAAAAATACCTAATAGTCATAAGTATATGTTAGAGTGAGAATTTTATTTTGCTATAGAAGGGAAAAACGATCAGCATGTCATAAAACATAAGAAAATAGGCTGAAGTTTAATTTACGAGATTTGGGGCAAAAGTGTAAATATGCAAAGTTTAGGGGCAAAATGTAATTTTTCCAAAGTTTGAGTAAAGGACTGTTTTGATAAATGTGAATATTAAATAAATTAAATTTTCTATTACAGATCAAGAAGAGTGAAATTCGGGAGTAGATCGGGGAAAAGCAAAAGTAAAGGACTAAATTGTAAAGTTTAGTCACATTTTGTATCAAGGTAAGTTTACAGTAAATAAATGCAATATTCTTTTATTTTACATTATTATTGTAAATTTCCAGCATTTATATACTTATTTTATGAGAATATTTGAAGTCGAATTAAAGGCGAAGAAGCCCCGTTTGAACCCTAGGAATGTTAGGATATTGTGGTTGACAGGACAGGACAGGACAGAAATGAGCCATGTAAGTCCATATTAGATTTATGGCTTTGGAGATAGGATTGAGCCATGTAAGTCCATATCAGATATATGGCTTTGGAGATAGGAATGAGCCATGTAAGCCCATATTAGATATATATATGGCATTGGAGACAGGAATAATTCATGTAAGTCCATGTCGAAGACATGGCATTAAGCGAGATATTGATAGACAGAAACGACCCTAGTATCTTTAGTATTACGAGTGGTTCAACGGGTCATTGTACACGTTAAATTACATTGAATTATCAGCAAAAGGGAAGGTAGATTATATTTATGAATAGTGAAAGGTCAGGTAAGAAAGAAGGTATGTGAGTAAAGAAGAAGGTAGAAAATGAGAAGTAAAGAAAGTTTATGAGGCTAGGTGACATTATGTATAATTATTCATTATGTTGAATGTTGTAATTTATTTGCTTGTAAACTTACTAAGCCTAGTGCTTACTCTCTTTATTTTCTTTTTCTTATAGTTTTTATCAAGCCACTCAGGGATCGAAGGAAACGTCGGAGACCCGATCACACTATCGAAGGAATCACATTGGTATAGTTAGACGTTTCATTTTGTGTATGGCATGTATAGGAACTTGGTTTCTTTTGATATGATATGATCAATGAATGATGTGTAAATACTTTCTAGTGATTAGCTAATAGAATGGCTGATGATATACATGTTTAATAGTATGTATGATTAAGTAGTAACTATCACATGAAAACTATGAAAAATGTGAAAGTAACTTAAAAACAGATTCAAGTATCAGAAATAACGTGACTTTGAAAAATCACTAAAAATCGTAGAGACATGGTTTGATGGTGAATAATATATGAAATTAAAACTCATTGTGTCTATTTTCATATGGAATAAGCAAAATAGGTAAAGATTTTGTATTTTATAAGATATATGAGTTTTAGTGAAATAGGGCCAGAGCAATTTCTGGATCCCCTGTTTCAACTTTAGAAATTCACCATAAATTTCAAAAAAATAATTAGGTGGTGTAATTTATATGTTTACAATCCTTATTTAATCTAGTTTTAATAGAAATAAACCTCATAGTCATATGAATTTTTTACAGAGAGAAATGTGGTTCGTAGTAAACAGAGGTCAAACCAGTCAAGTCCTGAAACAGGGGTAACTTTAACTAATAAACTGTACTAATTGGCTCAACCAAAAATTCTAGAAAAAAATTAGTAGATAGGTATATGAGTCTAGTTTCAGGAAAAATTTCCAGATCTTAATTTTGAGTTTTGAAACTCGAGAAATGAAATTTTAAGCAACCATGATGCAGAAAAACAGTTTATTCCAAAAATTAAAATCAGTGGTTTAGAGTTGTTTAAAAGGTAAAATAAGTTTAGTAACACCTCATGCTTGACTCCGGTGATGGTTTCGGGCATGGGGGCGTTACAACTCGTTCAGACTAACCATCTGTTTGCGGATGGAAGGCAGTGCTGAAATGTAATTTCGTACCTAAAGCATTTTACAATTTCTTCCAAAACCACGATGTGAACCTCGGATCTCTATCCGAAACAATAGAAATAGGCACACCGTGTAACCTTACAATCTGAGAAACATACAATTCAGCTAGCTTATCAAGCGAGTAATCTGTACGAATCGGAACAAAATGAGCCGACTTAGTCAATCTATGCACAATAACACAGATTGTAACTTTCTTGCTTGATGTCAAAGGTAATCCAGATACAAAATCCATAGTAACTCTATCCCATTTCCACTCAGGTATCATAATCGGCTGAAGCAATCTAGAAGGTACCTGATGCTCGGCTTTTACTTGTTCACAGATCAGACATTTAGAAACAAAGTTAGAGATATCTCTTTTCATTCCAGACCACCAATAATGCAATTTCAGGTCATTATACATTTTTGTACTACCAGGATGCACAGATAATCGACTACTATGAGCTTCACTCAGGATCATCTGAATTAACTCTGGATTTCTCGGAACACAAGTTCGATCTTGGAATCTTAAACATTCATCTTTATCAACTCTGAATTCTGAATCAGACTCAAAATCACACTAAGCTCGTTTTGCTAAAATCTCATTATCAATCTTCTGAGCTTCAATAATCTGTTGTAAGAACAAAGGTCATGCCTTCAATTCAGCCAAAAATGAACCATCATCGGACAGAACCAAATGAGCGTTTATCGCACGCAGAGCAAAAAATGATTTTCAACTCAAAGCATTAGCAACAACATTTGCTTTTCCCTGATGGTAATCTATCACAAGATCATAGTCTTTAAGCAATTCTAACCATCTCCTTTGTCGCAGGTTCAAATCTTTCTGATTCATCAGATATTTTAAACTCTTATGATCAGAAAATATATGACATTTCTCACCATACAAATAATGGCACCAAATCTTTAATGCAAATATGATACTAGCTAACTCAAGATCATGTGTCAGATAGTTCTTTTCATGCGGCTTTAGCTGTCTCGAAGCATAAGCAATGACTTTACTTTCTTGCATTAAAACACATCCCAGACCGATCAATGAAGCATCACTATAAATTACAAATTCTTTACCCGATTCAGGTTGTACTAATACCGGAGCTTCAGTCAACAAAGTCTTCAACTGATCAAAACTGTTCTAACATTTTTCAGACCATTCAAACTTCACATCTTTCTGTAGCAGTTTTATCAACGGAGTCACAATCATCGAAAAACCTTTCACGAATCTTCTATAGTAACCAGCAAGTCCCAAAAAACTACGGACTTTAGAAACATTCTTCAGAGGTTTCTAGTCCAAAATAGCTGAAATTTTGCTCGGATCAACTCGGATACCAGATGCTGATACAATATGACCCAGGAAACCAACTTCTAGCAACCAGAACTCACATTTACTAAACTTTGCACACAACTATTTCTCTCGTACAGTCTGTAGCACTATTCTCAGATGCTCGACATGTTCGGATTCATCACGTGAATAAATCAATATGTCATCAATGAATACCACAACAAATTAGTCTAAATACGGTCTGAAAATTCTATTCGTCAAATCCATAAAGATAGCAGGTGCATTAATCAATCCAAAAGGCATAACTAAGAATTATAGTGGTCGTACCTCGTTCTGAAAGCAGTCTTCAGAATATCTGAGTCTTTCACTCGCATCTAATAATAGCCAGATCTCAAATCTGTTTTCGAAAACACAGTAGCTTCTTTCAACTGATCAAACAAATCATCAATTCGGGGCAGGGAATACTTATTCTTGATAGTTACCTTGTTCAACTGATGATAATCTATACACATCCTCATCGTACCGTCTTTCTTTTTCACAAATAGAACCGGAGCACCCCAAGGTGAGAAACTTGGTCTAGCAAACCCTCGATCTGTCAACTCTTGCAACTGAGTCTTTAATTCATTTAGTTCGGTCGAAACCATTCTGTATGGAGCTATCGAAATCAGAGTAGTACCAGGTACCAATTCAATGCCAAATTCTACCTCTCTAGCTGGAGGTAATCCCGGAAGTTCTTCAGGAAACACATTAGGGAACTCACAGACAACAGGTACTGATTCAACTTTCTTTTCTGATACTCTTGAATCAATCACATATGCAAAATAAGCTTCACAAACCTTTCTCACAATACTCAAAGCTTTCATCGAAGATATTACAGCAAGTAATCCATTCAAATCACTAGATTCAATTTTGACTTTTTCATCATTCTTGCATCTCAAATCAATAGTTTTCCGTTTACAATTCACCACAGCATCATGCAAAGTTAACCAATCCATACCCAGAATTATATCAAACTCATGAAAAGGCAATAACATCATATCAGCCAAAAAACAATTGTCTCGAAACATTAACAGACAATTCTTACAGACTTTACCGACCAGAACACATCTACGTAGGGGGTTCGAAACTCTAATTACAAATTCAGTAGACTCTACAGTCAAAGTCTTACTGTTCACTACATTCATACATATATACGAATGTGTTGGTCCAGGATCTATCAAAGCAATCACAAAAGTATCATAGAGAGTAAATGTACCCGTAATCACATCTAGCAATGAAGCTTCCTCTTGACCTCGAATAGCATAGGCTCTAGCAAGTGCACGAGCCTCAGATCTCACAGCTGTGTCTTTCGTTCCTCTCTGGCTACCGCTTACATTTCCCAAATTTCTGGGAGGTCTACCTCGAGACACATTACCACTCTACTTCAGATTCTGAACATTATCTTTTTTAGCTAAATCTAGACAATCTTTTATAAAATGGTGTCTTGAACCACAATTATAACAAGCTTGGTTATTACTTTTTCCCCATCATTCACCGATATGTCGTCTTCCACATTAATCACACTCAGGCTTTTTATTCTTTGCATTATCAACACTGGCAACAGACGTAGCTGAAGATTTGATATTCGATTGCGATCTAGCACGATCTCTATTCGAATGTCCCACACTAGCTTTTGAATGACTGCTATCATCTCTAAACTTCTTGGATCCAGATTGAAATGATTTGCCCGATAATCTCTTTCGTACCTCTCTAGCTTCAAAATCAACCATTCTTTTCTCTTTCCCAAGATCTTCAGCTTTACATGCTCGTTCAACAAGCACCACAAATTCTTTGATTTCCAGGATTCCAACTATCAAATGAATATCTTCATTCAAACCATCTTCAAATCTCTTACACATTATTGCTTCTGAAGATACACATTCTCAGGCATATTGACTCAACGTTACAAATTCCCGCTCATATTCTGTGACAGACATACGGCCTTGTTTAAGCTCGAGAAACTCTTTGCATTTCTGATCAATGAATCTTTGACTGATATATTTCTTCCAGAATTCAGCTTGGAAGAAGTTCCAAGTAACCTGTTCACTAGGAACCACAGACGTCAAAATTTTCCACCAATGATATGCCGTATCTCTCAGAAGTGAAACAACACCCTTTATACATTCCTCAGGATTCAAAGATAATTCCTTGAATACTCGTATTGTATTCTTTAACTAGAACTCGGCTTTCTCATCATCATCGTTCATTGTAGCTCAGAACTCTTCAACCCTATATTTTCTAATCTTATCAACTGGTGATCTACTTATCTGTACCGGATTCACTGGTGGCATAACAGGAGTTTGAGGAGAATTAACTGGGGCTGGAGGTTGTTGTACAACCTGATTGGTTCTAATATATTGAGTGAACCAACCATTCAGCATCTGATAGAAGGCTTGTTTAGCCTCACCATCACGGCTACTCGTAGCCGGTCGAGAATTAGATTGCACTGTCCCTTGCGCGGGAGCAGGCGCATTGCTTTCAACATCGTCTGCTACAACCCTATCGGGATCCATTTCTATATAAAAGCACATTTCAACATCAGGATTCATTACACTATCACAGTTCATAAATATGGCATGTATAGCTAGACTTATAAATGCTATGGTAATCCTAGAACTGACTAAACCATAGCTCTAATACCAATAAAATGTAACACCCCTAACCCGTATCCGTTGTCAGAGTAGATTAAGAGGCATTACTTAATCCATAACAAAATTCATGATAATCAAATATCAAATTCATTTCGTTACAGTAAATTTCATACATTCACATTCAATAAGATCACAAAAGTGAGTATACAATATTTAAAACATGCATTCGGGACCAAATTGACAACATATGAAAGTTTCAGAACTTAATAGAATTTTAAATTTTTAAAAGGTCACACGCCCATGTGAACAGGCTATGTGCCTCACACGGTCTAGACACGCCAGTGTGTCAAACCCGTGGAAAAACAAGGCATAGCTACTGACTTGCCTACACAACCAGACCACACGCCCGTGTGCTACGCACACGCCCGTGTCCAGGCCATGTGCTAGGCCATGCTAAAAATAACGGTATTCTGTTTGTGACGTCAGCATACCAATTAGGGTCACACAGCCAAACCACATGCCCGTGTGTCTTGGCCGTGTTCGAGCCCAACTTACAATTTAAGGGTACCCTAGGGGACACAAGACCGTGCAACATGGCCGTATGTCGCACACGGCTGAGACACACGCCCATGTCTCTACCCGTGTGGACAAAATAGGCCATTTTAATTGCCAATTTGCCACCTCAATTTGGTCATCCTACAAGAAAAGGAAACAAGCATATTTACATCACCATTTTAGCCAATTTCAACACCAAAATATAAACCTTTTCATATCATATAACAGTCACCAAAATTTGTACTCATAAACTTTACCAGTTCATACCAAACATAAGGTAATATCATACCAAAGCATGTCCTTCCATACATCATTTAATCTCAAGTTAATCTTACCAAGACTTACCAACTAAAACATACCACAATTTCATATTGTCATCACATAACATGAACCATTATCAACCATGAGTTCAAGCACAAATTAGCCAAGTCACCTGGCTAAGCATATACATCACAAAATACTTCTCAAACTACTAGCCTATACATGCCATACTTCAAAAAAAATATGTATTTTCAAAAGTAGAAAAATGAGATTCGATAGTGTGATGATGATCCTAGACGATCCCCGAGCTTGCAGTAGCTTCGATATCTATAAAACAATGTAAGCACACACAAAGTAAGCTTTCAAAAGCTTAGTAAGCTTGCACCAAAAACATCAACAATATAAAATATGAAACACCAATACATAAGTATTCATAATTTCTCAATTTATCCATCAAGTCCATGACAACACCAACTATATGTTCATATCAATTCAATAGACTTTTATGCATTTTACCATCTACCACATAGGTATTGTACTTACCTAAACATTTTCATATTCATTCATTTTCATGCTCACCTCTAACCCGAATACTTTAAGACTTTCCGAAGATCACCAATGCTTTGAACATCCGTACACTTAGTGCTTAAAGGCTAGCCAAAGCTAGAATGATTCCGCACACTTAGTGCTATCTTAATTAACCGAAGCTAAGTCGGTATCGCACACTTAGTGCCTTAAGTAGCCGAAGCTAATTCAAATCGCACACTTAGTGCCAAATACTTTTTATTCATCATCATATTCATCCAACCCAATTATATATACATCTATGCATAATCAAAACAGCAACGTATACTTATAATATCATGTTCTACGTACGAACTTACCTTGTACTCAAAGTTGTCGACTCGAACATTTATTCTACAATTTTCGACTCCCTCAGTCTAAGTCTGAATTCCTCTTTTCTTGATCTATATGTATTCGAAATTAACCCTTGTATTCACTACATCATTCAAAATAATCCATATACACATAATTAGGGTATTTTGCAAAATAGCCCTCACATTTTCACAAAATCACAAAATACACAAAATTTGCTTGTACACAAGCTTAGCCGAATTCTCCTAGCTCTCATACAAGTCTATACATTCCATTTATTTCACATTTTAGTCCCTCAAAATAATATTTTTACAATTTAGCCCAAATTAATAAATTTTGTCAAAAATCCAAAGACAACACATTTAAACCCAACATCAAGCTTCCATAATCTATCAACTACATCACAAAGCTCATAGTTTCATCAATGGCACATTTAAAAATCATCAACAAAATCAGAAATTGAGACATGGGCTTGATAATACACTAAGAAACAATCACAAAAACGTAGAAATTATCAAAAATCGATCAAAAATACATACTTTAATTCAATCTCAAAGTGTCGAAACCCTAGAACTTTTTTCTTATTCTTTTTTCTTAGTATTTTCGGTGCATGAACACTAAAAATGAGCTAATTTAAGCTTTGGTTTTATTGAATTAACCTTTATTAAATAATTTCTTATTATACCCTTAATGAAAACATATAAACACTTAATAATGGTTGTCCATAAAAGTCCATTAACCTTATTAATGGTCCATTTCCTTAATAAGGGCCTCTCAATTAAAAAGACATAGCAAATAGACACTTTTAACATCTATCACACAGCTTTTACATATTACGCGATTAAGTCCTTTTTGCAAATTAAGCACACAAACAGTTAAATTTTCACACGAGACTTTCACACATGTCAATTCACTTATAATAGGCACGAAAAATATTATTAAAATATTTTTCTAACTCAGATTTGTGGTCCTGAAACCACTATTCTGACTAGGGTCAAAACCAGACTGTTACAATACTGAATTACATAATTAGGGTGTAAGGGACACAGGCCGAATCACACGCCCATGGGGTAGACCGTGTGTCACACACGGCCTAGATACATGCCTGTGTGTCTACCCATGTGGACAACTTTGAGGCTATTTTCCATGCCATTTGCCGGCCTTAAACACTTACACACAAAATCTGACTCCATAGCATGCAACATGGCATATTTAATTACACAATGAAACACATTCATGGTTAATCTATGACTTTATAATGTGAACATATCACATACTCCAATCATCATTCTACCATTTGGCATTCTACACCAATTTCATGTTTATTCATCATTTTAATTCTTCTTTCAAGTTCTCAATTACACTATAATTTTGGTCATACCTATTAGTCCCTATTCATTCATTAAATATATATGCCATTCATCACACATTTCATCCGCAAGCAACCAAACCACATAAATACATAAACACATTTGCACGCATGCATAAATGATTAGGGTTACAACCCAACAATCAATATGAGCCACCTCTCATGGCCATATACAAAAATCATAACACCATCATGAGCCAACACATTTGGCTAATCAATATGACATATAACAAAAAGGCCAAGTCCCTATACATGCCATACATAAAATGATAAGTCTAACTATACCCAATTATCCAATTGATAGTGTGATCGAGTCTCTGAATTTTTGCTATCCCCGAGCTAGGTTGGGGACACTATAAGAAAAGAAAAGGAAAGGACGGTAAGCTTTAAAGCTTAATAAGTTCACATGCAACTTAAACAAGCATTAGTCATACATTTATCATAATGAACATAATCTTGCATTTTATGAAATCTCTTTAATTCATTCTTCATCTACATATATATATATACACATATTCTTACCACAAGTTCATCATGTCTCATGTCTTCCTAATGAGTTCGATGTGCATACTTGTGCCACTTGCACATAATGATTTATTTTATCGTCTTGATGCAATCATTAAAATTACTCATTGAGCTTCTCTTGAACTACCCATTAAATACTCGAAATACTATCGGATACATCAGAATCTTGCACCTAAGTGCCCCATATGTAGCCAATGATACTTTATATCTCATATCACATGTTACTCACTTTCGAGCTACTCACGGGTTTGCTCGTACAGGCTGTCAGGTATCCACAACATATACCGGACTACCACACCATCAATAGTATGTTCGAGACCAGATCCCAGACTTCCAAAACATGTGTCTCATAATCATGAACTCAGACCACAACTCATGAGTTTGAATCACATAAATCATGAACTTAGACCACAACTCAATGATTTCAAATCACTTAGTTCCTAGTAGCATGTCACATGTATCCTAAACTATTACTAAGGTTCAAACGGGATTCTGCGATACCACATCTCTTTCGAACTTGCTTGTAATGTCCATTTCAATATCCATAGCACTAATCACATACTCATGAAATATTTAAAGCATGATTCGCAATAAAAGTGTAAGCATTTAAACACATGATACAACATCACATTAAATATGTATATACTTACCATACATGCAATATTAAAGCATTTAAATAATGGTCCATGTTACTTTATTTGCAAATGAACTTACCTCGGTACAAAATGATAGAAATGAGCCTATCCTCGTAAACTTTGTTTTTCCTTAATCAAGACCTGAATCACGTTTTTCTTGATTCATAATACCAAATTTAACTTGTTTAATACATACTTTGTTCATACCGACCCAAAAATCATACTTTGGTAAAATTACCATTTTACCCCTAACTTTTCACTTATTCACAAATTGGTCCCTAGGCTCGTAAAATGAAATGCATGCATTTTCTTGGTTACCCAAGCCTAAGCGATTCGTATTCTAACTCATATCAACCTATATTTCTCATTAAATCACATTTCTACTACCCATTTCTTTACCTTTTTCAAATAAGTCCTTTTTATGTTTTTTCAGTAAAAAATCACTTAATAAAAGATGTTGAACACAGATCAAACTTCATATTCTTCCATTAATCAAAAAAATAAAAACATGTCACACATGGGTTAGTTTTTGAACATGAACCCTAGCTTAAAATAATGGTAGAAATTGCTAGATCGGTTGATGGCAACTTCAAAAATGTAAAGAACATTAAAAACAGGCCTTTCTTTCAAATTTTTCCTATTCATGCCCATTTTTGTCCAAAATTTTAAAACTTGGTCAAATTTCTATTTAAGGACCACTAATTAATGATCCAATGCAATTTCATGCTCAAAGCTTCTAGAACATGTATTTTGGAACTTATTCAATTTAGTTCATAACTTCTAATTGGACACATTAGGCATAAAATTTCTTCATGAAAATTTCATACAAACATGAAATCATATCATGGACCATCAAATAATCATAAAATAATTATTTTTACTTTGGATTTATGGTCTCACAACCACTATTTCGACTAGACCCTAAATCGAGATGTTACATGGCCTAGACACACAGGCGTGTCTACTGGCCGTGTATGGCACACGGGCTGGCACATGGGCGTGTGGTTGGCCGTGTGACCCAAGTTAGTAACCTCCCTAGTTTTCCCACAGCCATGGCACACTGCATGTTTTCACACAGCCTGTGACATGGGCGTGTTTGGTGACCGTGTGAGGCACATGGCCTGTTCACACAGGCGTGTGACGCTTAAATATTGAAAAATTTTCTAAGTTTCTCAAAGATTATAAGTGTTATTGGTTTAGTCCCGAACCACTTCTAAGCATGTTTTAAGGTTTCGTAGATCCTTATAAGGGACAATGTGAATGATTTGAATGAATTTTATATATGAATGCATAAATGTATATGTTTTGCATGTGAACAATGTGTATTGATCGGTAATACCTCGTAACCCTATTTTAGCAATGGATACAGGTTATAGGTGTTACATGACCCATGTGTGACATGCATGTATTTTAATGTGTCATGGTAGATTATGAAAGTTTGATGTGTGATAAACATCTTTTACTAAGTGATTTTTGATGAAATCACCTAAAAAGGGCTTATTTGTAAAAGTTATAAAAATGGGTAGTACAAATGTGATTTGGTGAAAAATATGGGCTGGTATAAGCATGATATAGGTTCAGCTAAGCTTCGATAACAAAGAAAATGAGTACATTTCATTTTACGAGCCTAAGGACTAATTTGTAATTATGTAAAAGTTTAAGGGCAAAACTATAATTTTTCCAAATTATGGTTTTTGGACTGATTTGAACAATGTGATAATTAAATGAGCTAAATTTTCTATTATAGATCGAGCAAAATGGCGTCCGGACCTAGATCGGGGAAAGAATAAAGTTGTGGACTAAATCAAACTAGTTAGCCATATTTTGTACCAAGGTAAGTTAGTGTGTAAATAATGCAACCTATATTATGTATTTAATATTTTTTTCTTGCATGACTTGTACAGTTATCATCATGGATTTGTTCGACAAAGATTCGATAGGCGAAATTCCCGATTGAACTTTAGGAATAGTTAGGATACAAATGTCATGACATTAAGGTTATGAGTTTACGTGTAAGACCATATCTAGGATATAGCATCGTTATGAGATTCCATGTAAGACTACATCTGGGACATGACATTGATATGAGAATCGTGTAAGACCATAGCTAGGCTATTGGCATCGATATGAGATCCCATGTCAGACCATATATGGGATATGGCATCTTTATCAGATTTTGTGTAAGACCATGTCTGGGACATGGCATCGATATGATAATCGTGTAAGATCATAGCTGGGTTATTGGCATCGATATGAGATCCCGTGTAAGACCATATCTGGGATATGACATTAATGTGATTCTATGTGTATGTAATTCCCGAGTATCCTTTAGTATTCCAAGTGGTTTAATGGGTAATTTAAAGATTTTGTCAAAGATGTGAAAGTTTATAATTATGTTATGAAGTGGTACAAGTATGTACGCAAAAATATGAAAAATGATCTCGGTTTAAGATGCATAATTGGTAAAGATACGAATGAGTAAGATATGTTTACGAACACTTGATGATTTTGTGCTAATTTACATTATGTTATATGTATGTTATTGTATGTTTAAAGTTGTTTATTATTTACATGCTAACTAACTAAGCTTGAAGATTATCCCCTTCCTTTTGATTTCTTATAGTGTCGTCAACCCAACTCAGGGATCGAGGACGGTCAGAGATCCATTCACGCTATCAAATCATTGTTTTGGGTACTTATGATTCCATTATTTTGAGTTATGGCATGTATAGGGACTTGGTCTTTTTGTGATATGTTTCATTAGTGATTTGGCCAAGTGTGTTGGCTTGTAATGGTAATTGATTCATTTTGTAAGTGGCCATATGGTATTGGATAATATTGGTTAATTATATATATACATATGATGATGTCTTTCATTGATGTGGTTATTGCATGGTTTGTAATGATAAGTATGAGATATTGTATGTGATAGAAATTAGCATGAATTTGATGTGTGGATGTCTTGGTTGTGGCTGAATTGGTAGTGTGTATATGCTTATATTGGTGTTGTTTGATGTTGTGTATGTTGGTACAAGTAAGGGTGGCAAAAAGGCCTGGTAAATAGCCTTATTTTTGTCCACACGGGTAGACACACGGGCGTGTGTCTAGGCCGTGTGTGACACACAGCTTGCCCTATGGGTGTGTGATCTGGTCGTGTGTCCCCTGTACTTTAAATTTTAGCTTCGAATTGGCCACACGGGCAGAGACACGACCGTGTGAAGGACACGGCCTAGAGGCATGGGTGTGCACCCAGGGCATGTGAAGTCTGCACCAATTTTAGGAAAAATTATAAAAATTAAAATACCCACACGGCCTAGCACACGGGCGTGTGCCTTGGCCTTGTGATCCTAATTTATTGATGATGTCATAAATAGAGAGTTACACGGGTTACGGACACGACGTGTGTGACCACACGGCCTACCCACACGGGCGTGTCCAAAACCACTCAGGCGTGTGACCCCCTATATTTATGAAAAATTTTTTAAATGTTTGGAGAGTTTCCAAAGTTCTTGATTTAGCCCTGAACCACCCCCAATGTATGTTATGGGCCTCGTAGACTCGTCTAAGGGACAATACGAATGTTTTTGAAAATTTTTAAATTTGAGTGGAAATTCATGTCTCGATTTTGAATGTTCGTTTGAGTTTAAGTTTGATAATGCCTTGTACCCTATTCCAGTGTCGGATACGGGTAAGGGGTGCTATATTTAGTGGTATCAGAGCTATGGTTTAGTCGATTCTCGTACTAACATAGCCTGTGTACGAGTCTAGCTATACATGCCATAAATGAACTGTGAGAGTGTGATGACTCCTAACAATTGAAAATTGTATTTTCATATAGTAATGGATCTCAACTTAGCTAAGGCTGATGAAGTCAAAAGTAATGCACCAGCTACCGCTCAAAGGGCAAAGCCATCTGATAGTAGACCTCCTACAGTTAGTCAAGGAGAAAGAGGCAGTGAAGCCTTTCTCCATATGATGAATGCATGGTATACAGAGTTCGTTCAAATGAAGCCGAACACTCAACCCCCTCCACCCCCACCTATTGCTTAGCCTATCCCCGTAGCACCCCGAGGTATGGACTTTATGAGATTGAATAGACCTCCAGTTGATAAGATTTGAAAGTAAGGAGCCGAAGAGTTCCAAGCTAATATAGATGATGATCTCGAAAGAGCAGGGAGTTCTGGCCTGAGAATACCATCAGGGTATTTGATAAGTTATCATGCACACCTGAGGAATGTAAAAAGTGTGTGGTATCACTTTTGAAAGACTCAGCTTATCATTGGTGGAACACCCTTGTATTGGTTGTACCAAGGGAGAGAGTTAATTGGGAATTCTTCCAAGAAGAGTTTCGTAAGAAGTAAATTAGACAGAGGTTTATCGATCAGAAAAGAAAAGAATTTCTTGAGTTAAAACAGGGCCGAATAATAGGAACGGAATATGAGCATGAGTTTGTGAGACTGAGCAAATACGCTCGAAAATGTGTTTCAACTAAAGCAATCATGTGTAAGAGATTTGAAGATGGGCTTAACGAAGACATCTGATTATTGGTTGGCATACTTGAATTGAAAGAATTCGTTGTGCTTGTAAAGAGAGCTTGTAAGGCCGAGGAGTTGGCTAAAGTGAAAAGAAAAGTTGAGTTTGAGTCTCGACACTTGAATAAGAGGCAGATGGATAAGTCACTTCAGTCCTTATCTAAGAAACCGAGAGAGTTTAATACTCGATCAAGTGCTTCAGTTGGGTTTTCATATAAAAACCATAAGAAATAATATTCGGGTTATAAAGCTCAGACCACTTCGATAGCGAGTGTGGGTAATACTCGGCCTAGTAGACCTGAATGTCCACATTGCAGTAGACGTTACCTCGGTGAGTGTAGGGTGAATGATCGAACTTGTTTCAAGTGTGGTTCCCAAGATCACTTCATTAGAGATTGCCCCGAGATGGTTGAAAAAGAGAAATTTCAAAGTGCAAGGTCAGGTAATTCTACTATTAGAGGGAGCCCACAAAGAAATCCAGGATATAGAGCAAGTAGCAAGAGTGCACCTAAAGATTCGGCTGTGAGACCGAGGGTAGAGTACCTGCGAGGAATTATGCCATTCGCGCTCGTGAAGAGGCTTCATCTTCTGATGTGATTACAGGTACTTTTTCTCTCTATAATACTCATGTTGTTGCTATGATTGGTCCAGGATCAACCCATTTGTATGTTTGTATGAAATTGGTATCTAGCATGAATATGCCTGTTGAGCCTACAGAATTTGTGATAAAAGTGTCAAACCCTCTAAGCAAGCATGTGTTAGTTGACAAAGTATGTAAGAATTGTCCTTTAATGATTAGAGATCACTATTTTCAGGCTAATCTTATGCTTTTGCCATTTGCTGAATTCGATGTAATTCTTGGTATGGATTGGTTGACCATTCATGATGTGGTAGTAAATTGTGGAAGAAAAATTATTGAATTGAAATGTGAAAGTGGTGATATTTTTCGGGTTGAATCAGATGATTCAGATAGATTGCCAGTTGTGATCTCTTCCATGATAGCTCAAAGGCATATGAGGAAAGGGTCAAATCTTATCTTGCCTTTGTGTTGAATACCAAAGTGTCTGAGCTAAAGATTGAGTCAGTGCCAGTAGGATGCAAGTATTCGAATGTGTTTCTGAAAGAGTTGCCCGGATTGCCTCTAGTTAGAGAAGTTGAATTTGGTATTGAGTTAGTCCCTGACATTGTACCTATTTTGATTGCTTCGTACAGAATGGCTCCAATAGAATTAAAAGAGTTGAAAGCTCAGTTGCAAGAGTTGACAGATAAAGATTTTGCCAAACCTAGTTATTCTCCATGGGGTGCACCAGTATTATTTGTAAAAAAGAAAGACGGCTCTATGAGACTTTGCATTGATTACCGACAACTCAATAAAGTGACCATAAAGAATAAGTATTCTTTTCCGAGAATAAATGATTTGTTTGACCAATTGAAAGGGGCCACACGGTTTTCAAAGATAGACTTGAGGTTCGATTACTATCAGTTGAGAGTTAAAGACTCAAATGTGCTGAAAACTACATTTTGGATGAGGTATGGTCACTATGAATTTTTGGTTATGCCTTTTGGTTTAACGAATGCTCCCACTATGTTTATGGACTTAATGAATTGGAGTTTTAGACCATACTTAGATAAGTTTGTGGTTTTGTTTATCGATGAGATTTTGATTTATTCTCGAAATGAATCCGAGCATGCTAAGCATTTGAGAACTATTTTAAAAACTTTGAGAGATAAACAGTTGTATGCTAAGTTTAGTAAAAGTGAGTTTTGGCTTTGAGAAGTCAAATTTTTGGGGCATATTGTTTCGGGTGATGGTATTCGAGTTGACCCGAGTAAGATTTCAACAATTGTTGATTGGAAACCATCAGGGAATGTATCCGAGGTTAGAAGCTTTTTAGGCTTAGCCTGCTATTACAGACAATTTGTTAAAGGATTCTCGATGATTGCTACTCTGATGACAAAGTTGCTACAGAAAGATCTCAAGTTCAAATGGTTAGAAACGTGTCAATAAAGTTTTGAAAGGTTGAAGGCATTGTTGACTGAGGCACCGACTTTAGTACAACCTGAGCTGGGAAAAGAATTTGTGATCTATAGTGATGCATCCTTGAATGGATTGGGTTGTGTACTTATGCAAGAAGGCAAAGTGATAGCTTATGCCTCGAGGCAATTGAAACTGCATAAGAAAAATTATCTGACACATGATTTGGAACTAGCCACCATTGCGTTTGCATTGAAGATTTGGAGACATCATTTCTATGGTGAGAAATGTCATGTTTATACTAATCATAAAAGTTTAAAGCACTTAATGACTCAAAGAGATATGAATTTACGGCAAAAGAGATGGTTGGAATTTTTAAAAGATTACGAATTAATGATTGACTACCATCCGGGAAAGGCGAATGTGGTCACCGATGCTTTAAGTAGAAAGTCATTGTTTGCTTTGAAGGCTATGAACACCCAGTTGACTTTAACCGATAATGGTTCGATTCTAGCTGAGTTGAGAGCTAGACTGATGTTTCTCCAAGAGATTTACGAAGCTCAGAAATGTGACAGTGATTTGCAAGCCAAAAGAGCCCAATGTGAATCGAGTATGGAATCAGATTTCTGAATTAGTTCTAATGGATGTTTGATGTTCTGAGATAGGGTATGTGTACCGAGAGATGATGACCTTATTCAGAAGATTTTTCATGAGGCACACAATGGTTATTTGTCAGTTCAACTCGATAGTACGAAAATGTATAATGACTTGAAGAAATTGTATTGGTGGCCGGGTATGAAAGGAGATATTTTCGAGTTTGTTTCGAGATGTCTGATTTGTCTGCAAGTAAAAGTAGAACACCAAATACCTTTGGGTTTACTTCAGCCTGTGATGGTTCCCGAGTGGAAATGGGACAGAATTACTATAGACTTTGTAGCGGGTTTACCCTTGACACTGAAAAAGAAAGATGCCATTTGGGTTGTGGTCAATAGGCTAACGAAGTTGGCTAATTTTATTCCGGTACTTATCGATTACTCACTTGATAAGTTAGTTGATTTGTACATTGATGAAGTTGTTAGATTGCATGGAGTGCCTATTTCGATTATATCGAATAGAGATCTGAGGTTTGCTTTGCTGTTTTAGAAAAATTTGCAAGAAGCTTTATGTACAAAGTTAAACTTTAGTATTGCTTTTCACCCCGCAAACTGACGGTTAGTCTGACGAGTAATTCAGATTCTTGAGGATATGCTCCGGTGTTGTATTCTTGAATTCTAGGGTAGTTGGGAAAAATATCTACCTTTGGTAGAATTTGCCTACAACAATAGTTTTCAGTCGAGTTTGAAAATGGCACCTTATGAGGCATTGTACAGTCGTAACTGTCAAACACCGTTGTATTGGACTGAACTCAGAGAGAATCAGATGCACAGGTTCGATTTAGTCAGAGAAACCGAAGAAAAAGTGAAGACAATTCGTGATTATTTGAAAGTAGCTTCAGATGGACAGAAATCCTATGTGAATTTGAAACCGAAAGATATTGAATTTCAGGTCGGTGATAAGGTATTCCTGAAAGTGTCTTCGTGGAAGAAAGTTCTTAGATTTGGCCGGAAGGGCAAGTTGAGTCTGCGTTTTAATGGACCGTATGAGATTACCGAAAGGATAGGGCCAGTACCATATTGGTTGCCTTTGCCATCTGAGCTGGAAAGCATTCACGATGCGTTCCATGTGTCTATGATGCGCCGATATTGATTAGACCCTTCGCATGTAATTTCACCAACAGAGGTTGAGATTCGACCAGATATACTTACGGTGAAGAGTCGGTTAAGATTTTGGCTCGAAAAGTCAAACAATTAAGGAATAAAAGTATAGCTCTCATGAAAGTATTATGGCAAAGACATGGGGTTGAAGAGGCTACATAGGAACCCGAGGAAACCATGAGAAAACAATACCTAAACCTTTTTACCGGTGAGATTTTCGGGACAAAAATCCCTAAGAGGGGAGAGTTGTGACATCCTGATTTTTGGCCTCGTCGGAATAGTGGTTTCGAGACACAAATCTGAAGTAGAAATAATTATTTTATGAATATGTTGAGGTCTATGATATGTTTACATGATTATATGAAAGTTTCGTTAAGAAATTTTATTCATAGAGTGTCCAATTTGATTTTTAGGACTAAATTGCAAAAGCTGCAAAACATGTGATTCTAGAAGCTTTAAGCATGAAAGAGCTATGGATTATTAATTAGAGGTCCTTAAATAGCAATTTGACCAATTTCTATTTTTATGGACAAAAATGGGCACGAATAAGAAAATTTTTAAAGTTTAGTAAAAAGGGCATTTTGGTCATTTGGTTTATAAAAAGAATAAAAAGGGAAAATTAAGTCAAAATTTGCTCATCTTCTCCATGCCATAGCCGAAATTCCTAAGGTCACCATAGCTAGGGTTTCTTCAACATTCAAGCTTGATTGTAAGTGCGTTCTAGCCCCGTTTTAATGTTCTTTACATTTTTTGAAGTTGTTATCAACTGATCTAGCCATTTCTACCATTTATTTGAGCTAGGGTTGATGCTTAAGATTTTACCCATGTGTGATATGCATGTATTTTGATGTGTCATGGTAGATTATGAAAGTTTGATGTGTGATAAACATCTTTTACTAAGTGATTTTTTATGAAAACACATAAAAAGGGCTTATGTGTAAAAGTTGTAAAAATGGGTAGTAGAAATGTGATTTGATGAAACATGTGGGCTGATATAAGCATGATATAGGTTCGGGTAAGCTTGGGTAACAAAGCAAATGAGTACATTTCATTTTACGAGCCTAAAGACTAATTTGTAAATATGTAAAAGTTTAGGGGCAAAACTATAATTTTGCCAAAGTATGGTTTTTGGACTGATTTGAAAATGCGATAATTAAATAAGCTAAATTTTCTATTATAGATTGAGAAAAACGGAGTCCAGACCTAGACCGGGGAAAGAACAAAGTTGTGGACTAAATCGAATTAGTTAGCCATATTTTGTACCGAGGTAAGTTCGTGTGTAAATAATGCAACCTATATTATGTATTTAATATTTTTTTATTGCATGACTTGTATAATTATCATCATGGATTTGTTCGACAAAGATTCGATACGGTGAAACTCTAGGTTGAACTTTAGGAATAATTAGGATACAAATGTCATGACATTAGGGTTATGAGTTTACTTGTAACACCATATCTGGGATATAGAAGCATTATGAGATTTCATGTAGCACTATGTCTGGGACATGACATTGATATGAGAATCGTGTAAGACCATAGCTAGGTTATTGGCATTGATATGAGATCCCATGTAAGACCATATCTGAGATATGGCATTGGTGTGATTCTATGTGTATGTAATTCCCGAGTATCCTTTATTATTCCAAGTGGTTCAACGTGTGATTTAAAGATTTTGTCAAAGATGTGAAAGGTTATAATTATGTTATGAAGTGGTATAGGTACGTACGCAAAACTCATGAGAAATGATCTCAGTTTAAGATGCATTATTGGTAAGGATGCAAATGAGTAAGATATATTTTTGAACACTTGATGATTTTGTGCTAATTTACATTATGTTATATGTATGTTATTATATGTTTATAGTTGTTTATTATTTACATGCTAACTTATTAAGCTTAAAGCTTACCCCCTTCCTTTTCATTTCTTATAGTGTCATCAAGCCAGCTCAGGGATCAAGGACGGTCGGAGATCCATTCACACTATCAAATCATTGTTTTGGATATTTATGATTCCATTATTTTGAGTTATGGCATGTATAGGGACCTGGTCTTTTTGTGATCTATGTCATTAGTGATTGGCCAAGTGTGTTGGCTTGTAATGGTAATTGATTCATTTTGTAAGTGGCCATATGGTATTGGCTAATATTGGTTAAATATATATACATATGATGATGTCTTTCATGGATGTGGTTATTGCATGGTTTGTGATGATGAGTATGAGATGTTGTATGTGATAGAAATTAGCATGAAATTGATGTGTTGATGTCTTGGTTGTGGCTGAATTGGTAGTGTGTATATGCTTGGATTGGTATTATTTGATGTTGTGTAGGTTGTGCAAGTAACGATGGCAAAAAGGCTTGGTAAAGAGCCTTATTTTTTCCACACGGATAGACACATAGGTGTGTGTCTAAGCCGTGTGTGACACACAGCTTGCCCTATGGGTGTGTGATCTGGTCGTGTGTCCCCTGTACTTTACATTTTAGTTTCGAATTGGCCACATGGGCAAAGACACGGTGGTGTGTCTCAACCGTGTGAAGGACACGGCCTAGAGGCATGGGCATGCTCCCGGGGCGTGTGAAGTCTACACTAATTTTAGGAAAAATTATAAAAATTAAATTGCCCACACAGCCTAGTACCTGGGTGTGTGCCTTGGCCGTGTGACCCTAATTTATTGATGACTTCATAAATAGAGAGTTACATGGGTTAGGGACACAGGCGTGTGTGACCACACAGCCTACCCGCACGGGCGTGTCCAAAACCACACAGGCGTGTGACCCCTGTATTTATGAAAAATTTTCTTAGTGTTTAGAGAGTTTCCAAAGTTCTCAGTTTAGCCTTGTACCGCCCCTAATGTATGTTTTGGGCCTTGTAGACTCATATAAGGGACAATATGAATGTTTTTGAAAAGTTTTAAATTTGAGTGGAAATTCATGTCTCAGTTTTGAATGTTCGTTTGAGTTTAAGTCTGGTAATGCCTCGTACCCTGTTCTGGCGTCGGATACGGGTAAGGGGTGTTACACGGCCGTGTCACATGGCCGTGTGTCATACATGGTTTAGACACACACCCGTGTCTTAGGCTGTGTGGATAAGAAATAGGCCAATTCAAGTCATTCATTTCACCATGGCCGTGTGTCACACATGGTTGAGATACAAACCCATGTATTAGGCCATGTGGACAAGAAATAGCCAATTCAAGTCATTCCTTTCACCCATTTCAAGCTCACACCTACAAGACATTTTCACATATAATCAAGCTTACAAACATACCAAAGCATGCATATTAAGACCAATTCATTAGGTCATTTATCCTTACAACCAATATGCCATATAGGCACCTTAAATGCAAACATACAATTTATCTAAACATATATATATACTTAACACATTCCATTCATCAACACTTAATTTGTTTGTCATTTCAAAACTCATCATAGGTTGACCACATTTATACTATTGCAATTAGTTCATATTTACCTGAAAGCTTAACTCTACTTAGACTTATATAAACATACCAAACATGGTCATTCCAAACATACCTAAACATATGCATTTTTAAGCATACCATACTTGGCTTATACCATGTCAATATAACTTATCATTTGAATCATTATATACATGCATCTCAAATACACATATACCTAACTTAAATATATATATGACCATAACTCATCCATATATATATAGCTTAATTTCATATCAAGTTATACCATAATTGACCATAAGCCAAATTCACATTCAAGCATACCAAATGGGTCATAATTCAATCAATTACACTTGACTAAATTCCATATCAAATCATGCCCTAAATGATCATTTTGCAAATATGCCAACACTTACCACTTTGGCAATAAAAACCATGCATCAATTTGATCATATAAACACCAACCATTAAGCATCAAAGTGCCAAAAGCACACCAACCATCAAGGCATCAAAATTACATAAGTTTCACAAATTCATAGCAATATTACATGCCAATATCATCAACTAAACATTAGACATAGCCCACATATACATGCCATTATTACCACAACCAAAGCATCAAAATCTACCAATAAATTTAATGGATAGTGTGATGGATCTCTAACTTGCTTCCAACCCAATCGAGCTTTCGATAATCTGTAAAGTAAAGGAAAATAACTACGTAAGCAATGAATGCTTAGTAAGTTGGTATAAACTTAAACATAGCATTCCATTTCAATAATGAACATTATAGGTTAAATATAAACCTATACCAATGCCTCAAGACTTATCAAACCATTATCATCAACTCACAAATGAATAAGTTCATTAATGTCGCATATTTACTGACCATTCATAACATGATAGGATTTCATGAGACATAATATATAATCATCAACCTTTTCATAAGATTATATATCTTTTTATTTACTTATTTTCCATTCCGCTCCTAATACTTAACATAAGCCTAAACAACATTATTAATTCCCAGTTTAGTGTATTTATCCATGACATAGGTAGATTCATCCATAGCATAAACATTTTTCTCACATATAATTACATCATTTATCACATTAAACCTTTTATAATATCATAACACATCCCAATTACGTACTTACCATTTCATTCTCTTTTCTTATCGTTTCGTATGCATAGTACAAGCATAATCATAAACATCAATCATATCCACAAACTTGACATAAGCCTAAGCACATCAACAAAACATGTTAGTTCATTTAAACATGATTCATATGAATTTGACATGGATAACCATTATACTTGAGCATGATTCAATTGGATTTATCATCCTCAACATAACATATTTTTCATGTAGCTCGACATTTCAAAGTCCTTTATACATACATGTCTTGGTTCATATTGGACACTTACTATTTCATTTGCATAACACATAACATTAACCATAGCCACAAGCTAGTGATTAAACACATAACTTAACAATATCATCATACGGTAAGATATGGTACATAAACATAACATCACTTAAATCATACTTTTCATAAACATGAATGTTCATACTTTAATCATCGATGCATCATAACTTTTGATAATTATCGTAGTGAAATCAATTGAAACCCTTATCGAAGCTTACACAAAGTGTACTAAACGATGGTCGAAACCATCCCTTTTCTTTAATCGATGGTTGAAACCTTCCATTTTCATATTCTATAAACACTGTAAGAACTATTGAGACCCCAGTACATGTTTCATATTATGCCATCATCTAACTATGGTCTTACATGTGCACTACCATGACCTTACCATGGTCTTATGCTCATAGTGCCATAACCTGGTTATAGTCTTATCATTAGAGTGTCAGAGCCCAGCTATGGTCTTACATATATATATATATATACATTTCCATGGTCCAACCATGGTCTTACATCTGAAAAACTACCATAGCCTTGCTATGGTCTCACATAAACATTGCCATGGTCCAACCATGGTCTTGCATCTAAAAAATTGCCATAGCCTCACTATGGTTTTATGTAAACATTGCCAAAGTCTGACCATGGTCTTGTACATCTTTATGTTGTGTTGGCATAGTGTCTTATTCGTTTCCTTCAAGTTGACAAATTTGGTTCACATATATAAACAAATAGATAATAATTTATCTAAATAGCAATTAATTGAACTAACCACTACGAACTTACCTGGCTAAATTACAGAAATGACAAAGTTCAGGGGCATTTTGGTAACTTTCCATTCTCCTCGACTTTCCACTCGATCTTGATCTAAATTAATAATTTCACATCAAATCCTTGTACTTTTATTATTTCAACAATTTAGTCCTTAATTAAAAAATTCATCAAAATTACTTAACAAAATACTTTTAAATAAGAACTAATATTTCAATTTCATCATTTAACATAAAAAGATCACTAGATTCATCAATGGCGACATTCACAATCTTTAACAGTTTCAAAATCGAAGCTATGAGCTAGCTAGACCTAGTTGCAACGATCTCAAAAACATAAAAATTAAAAGAAATGGATGAAAAATGGCTTACCATGCAAAGGTATAGCCATATCCAAACCTTGAAGCATTTCCATGGTGATTTCGGTGGTGGACAAAACCAAAATGAAGAAGAAAACCTTATGTTTTCTTATTTTAACATTATTATATTATTTTAATATTAAAAATAATGTATAAAACATATATAAAATTAAAAAAAATAAAACTTAAACCGTCCACCATCTTAACAATGGGTAATTTACCCATTAAGACCATCCAATTATGATTCTTTAATCAATTATAACCTTTAAACTAATAGCAATTGACTTTTTCAACTTTTACGATTTAGTCCTTTTTGCTTAATTAACTATCGAAACGTTAAAAATTTTCAACAAGACTTTAATACCACTTTAATGACATTTCATAAATATTTACAAAAAATTTTACGACTTGGTTTATAGAAACAAGGTCCCGATACCTCATTTTCTAAAACTACTTGACTTTAGGGTCTTACCACTTGAACTAATAAATTACTTATATAACATAAATTATAAAATCCAAAACCTTTTTAAAACCATATTTTACTCGTAAATATTAAATAACAATACTTACGAACTTACTCATTGAATTTGGTTGCCTCAAAACCACTATTTCTGACACTACTAAAAAAAAAGGCTATTACAATTATGTTCACACAAATCTACCTTACCATGTGATAATTCAATTGAGTTAAGTGTTAAAGCACTAACATGTGTTGTTGATGATGCTTAGGCTTGTGCAAAGCTTATGTTGGATTGAATCATGTTTAAATTATAAGGTTATGTATGGAAATGGTAAGTTATATTCATGATCTACGAACTTACTAAGCATTATATGCTTACGTAGTTTCTTTCCTATGTTCTATAGATTATCAGAAGCTCGATCGGTTTGGATGCTTGTCTGAGACCTATCACACTATCCAACGGTTATATCAATAGTTTTTTTATATTTTGACCAAGGTTATAATGGCAAGTATAGGTGGACTTCTGGTTTATGTTAGTTGATAAGTTAGGCAAATATATGTTTTATTATGGTTAGTACACTTTTGATACGTATGCCATCTTGTTGATACTTGTTAATATGGTTAAGTTGATGCATGTTTCAATAGCCAATTTGGTATGTGATGGAGTAGATGGGTAACACCGCATACCCGTACCCGAGACCGGGACAATGTACGAGGCATCATCATACAAAAACATAAATGTTCCAAGAAAAACGGGTTATAAACATTTCATTCCAAAATAAAACCAATCAAACAAAGTCTTATTGTCCCTAATATGGACCTACGAGGTCCAAAACATACATTAAAGACAATCTGGGACTAAACTGAGAACTTAAGAAAATCTTTGTAAAATTTCTAAGTTTAAGCCTCACACGCCTGTGTGGAGGCAATGCACACGCCCGTGTACTTTGGGACACGTCCGTGTCCCTTACCTCTGTGGAATTATTTGGATTTATTTTCCATTTCAAACCTACAGGGGTTTTCATAGGGCCGAGCACACACCCGTGTCCCTGGCCCGTGTCCTTCACATGGCCTAGATACGCCTGTGTCTAAAAACCTAGACGTTCTATTTATGATCTCATCATGCATTTAAGCGCACATGGCCAAGACACACGCCCGTGTGCTAGGCCGTGCCCTCCACACGGTTGAGACACACGGCCGTGTCGCTACCAGTGTGTTTACTACCATGCATACTAACCTAAAAAATTTTAGTGTAGGGGACACACGGCCGTACCACATGCCCATGGGGTTGACTGTGTGTCACACACGGCCTAGACACATGCCCGTGTGTCTATCCATGTGGACCATTTTAAAGGCTATTTTCCAAGCCTTTGGTCACCCTCAACCAACCATGCATACCAATATGGGCCTTAAACTTCTATCATGGTCTAATTGTACCCTTAAGACTTCTTTAGCCAAGGTCATGTATGTTGCTTCATGTATTTACTAATCCTATAATTGACATTACCCTTTTTATGTTAGGGTTACCATTCCACAATCACATTTTATCATTTGGCTCATTTTACAACTCATGACAATTATGACCTAAATCATCCCCAAGTGATTTGGCCACACTTCACATGTCCATTCATAGTATATCACAATAGGCATTCACATGGAACATTTAAAACATAACCATGCACATTTAGTAGGTTTACCACCTACATCAAAATGAGCCATATCTCATAGCCAAATACAAAATGATTAACATATCATTTAAGCCCTTACATTAGCTAGCCAAATGACACATATAACAAAATGACCAAAAATCCTATACATGCCATTATAACAAAATAAAAGTTTCTATATACCAAGGCAAGACAAGTTGATAGTGTTGACAATGCTTCAACCGTTTTCCAATCTTCACGAGTCCGTGAGCTCTGTAAAACAAGGGAAACAAAAAGGGGGTAAACATTAACATGCTTAGTAAGTCCGGATAACAGGAAGGTAAACTTACCGGTTGTTTAGTATACAACCATAAAAGATATTCATGCCAAACATTTTACCGTCAAATCATGCAAGTGATCATTTTAAATATGCACTCCCGTGAACCTCACTCTTACGGTGGATTATTAGTCCAAGCTAAATCCCCCGTAACATAAACTCATAGAGCAATGTCAGGATTACCAGTCTGGGCTAAATCCCTTACATTGACATATACTCCTATGAGTTCGGATCTGAATTACTAGTCCAGGCTAAATTTAGATCCTAATCGGATTACCCATTCGGGCTAAATCCATTTCAGCACATATATTCTTCGGGAGGCTAGATCACTATAAGATCACCCATCTGGGCTAGATCCTTTCCACCGTTAATTCATTTTCGAGTAATCCATCAAATATCCTTTTTATTCAATCGTGGCATTCATCATAACATAATTTTTTCATGATTTATCATACACTGAATATCACTATTATAATTTATACATGAACATGAATCTTTAATGCATTTAAAATAGTTTACATTCGAGTTACACGAACTTACTTGGTGATCGTCTCGAATTTACATATCGGTTACTCCAAAACCTTCTGCTTTCCACGGTCGACCTCTGAAATTGGTTCCTCGGGGTCTATATAAACAATAATGAATTATTAATACATTACATTATTCATTTCCGGCCTAAAACTTGTCCTAAGGCAAAATGACCATTTTGCCCCTAACATTTCACTCTTTTACAAATTAGTCCCTAAGCTCGTATAATGAAATGCATGTAGTTTATTGGTTACCCATGCCTACCCAAATGTATCTTAAGCTCATACCAGCCCACATTTTCCTCTTTTTCACATTTCTACCACACATTTTATACTTTTTTACAAAATGGTCCTTTAAGCCATTTCCATGAAAAACTACTTGGTAAAAGTTGTTTACCATCTTTTAAACTCTCATATTCCTCCATAAATCATCAAAATACAAGTATCTCATGCATGGATAATTTTCTAAACATGAACCGTAGCTTGAAATATGGGTAGAAATGGATAGAACATGTTACGAGGATCTCAAAAATACAAAGAACATCAAAAACAGGGCTAGAGATCACTTACTATCAAGCTTGAAGTGTTGAACCAAAACCCTTGCTTTGGCTATGGAAAATTTCGGCAGCCACAAGGAAGATGATGGCGGATTTTAGCTTGATTTTTCCCTTTTTATTTCATTTAATACCAAATGACCAAAATGCCCTTCCGTACTAAACTTCCAAATTTTTCCATGCATGCCCATTTTTGTCCAAAAACTTAGAAATTGGGAAAATTACTCTTTAAGACCTTATAATTAATAATCCAAAGCAATTTCATACAAATTGCTTCTAGAACCCAAGTTTTACAATTTATTCAATTTGGTCTCTAATTTCCAATTGGACATCTTATACTTAGAATTTCTTTATGAAACTTCAACACATGCTTATTTTCATATCCTAGACCTCATAATAATCATAAAAAAAATATTTTAATGTCAGATTTGTGGTCTCAAAACCACTATTTCGACTAGGCCCTATTTTGGGATGTTACATTTCTCCCCCTTAGAGACTTTTGTCCTCGAAAGTTTTACCAGTAAACAGGTTCGGATACTGACTTCTCATGGTTTCTTCAAGTTCCCATGTGGCCTCTTCTGCTCCATGTGTATGTCATAAAACTTTCACCAAGGCTATATTCTTGTTCCTCAACTGTTTGACTTCTCGAGCCAAAATCTTAACCGGTTCTTCACCATAAGTCTTATTTGGTGTAATCTCAATTTCCATTAATGAAATCACATGAGAGGGTTTCGATCTATATCTACGTAACATGGACACATGAAATACATCGTGAATCTTTTCCAATTCGGATGGCAGTGCCAAGCGGTAGGCTAATGGTTTGACTTTCTCAGTAATCTCATATGGTCCAATAAACCTTGGACTCAACGTGCCTTTTTGACCAAATCTCAAGACCTTTTTCCATGGAGACACTTTCAAGAATACCTTATCTCTGACTTGAAACTCAATCTCTTTTCTTTTCAAATCAATATATGAATTTTGCCTATCCGACGTTGCTTTCAAACAATCGCGTATCACTTTAACCTTTTCTTCAGTTTCGTTGATTAGATCAACTCCGTGAATCTGATTTTCCTTGATTTCCATCCAATACAATGGAGTTCGGCACTTTTAGCCATACAATACCTCATAAGGAGCCATTTTCAAACTCGTTTGAAAACTATTGTTGTAGGAGAATTCCATCAATGGCAAGTATTTTTCCCAACTACCCTGAAATTCAAGGACGTAGCACGGTAACATATCCTTAAGAGTCCGAATCATCTGCTCAGGCTGACCATCAATCTATGGGTGAAATGACGTACTAAAACTCAACTTTGTACCCAAGGCTTCTTGTAATTTCTTCTAAAATCTCGAAGTGAATCTCGGGTCCCTATCTGAAATGATCGACAACAGTACCCCATTTAGTCTCACAATCTCGGATATGTATAAGTTAGCCAATCTATCAAGAGAGTAATCTATCCGTACAGGAATAAAGTGAGGCAACTTCGTTAGTCTATCAACTATAACCCCAAGCAGTATCTTTCTTTTTTGGGGTCAACGGTAATCCGGTCACAAAATCCATGGTAATCCTATCCCATTTCCATTCGGGGACCATTGCGGGCTGTAATAAACCTGAAGGCACTTGGTGTTCCGCCTTGACCTGTTGGCATATCAAGTATTTTGATATGAATTTAGAGATATCTCTTTTCATATCATTCCACCAGTACATGGTCTTTATGTTCATCCATCTTGCCAAAAAATACAAGGAAAAATAAAAGAGAAAGAACATTAGGGTTCGGCCATTGATTTTCTTTGATTAAGGTATGTGTTTTGATCGATTTTTGATAATTTCTACGTTTTTGTAATCGTTGCTTCGTATACTATCAAGCCCATGTCTCAATTTCAAATTTTGTTGATGATTTTGAGTTATGCCATTGATGAAACTATGATCTTTGTGATGTTAGTTGATGAATTATGAAAGATATGTTTTGGGTTAACATATGTTGTCTTTGAATTTTTGATGAAGTTGAGTAATTTAGGTTAAATTGTAAAAATGTTAATTTTGAAGGACTAAAATGTGAAATAAATGAAATGTATGGACTTTTATGAGAGCTATGAAAATTCGGCTAAGCTTGTGTACAAGCAAATTATGTGTATTTTGTGATTTTGTGAATTAGGGACTAAAGTGTCAAAATGTGAAAAAGTGAGGGCTAGTTTTCAAAATGCCCTAAATATGTGTTTGTGGATTTTTTTTGAATGAATTTGTGATTATATTGGTTAATTTTGAATTTAATTAGATAAAAAATTAAAGAATACGGAATTAGATCGGGGGAAGTCGAAAGTCGTTGAATAGTCGACTCCGTTGTTCAAATCTGTACGAGGTAAGTCGATATACAAATAAGCTTGTTTGAATTCAATTATTATTATTCATTTGATATTGAGTTGTGATGAATGAATGTCCGAGCTAAATATGTGCTATCTGAGAAAGTATCGATAAAGTTCTGACATCCGAAAAGCCCCGTATGAACCATAGGAATAGTTAGGATACATATGTCATGACATAGGATTTTTTTATATCTGTTTTGCGTGTAAGACCACGTCTATAACATTGGCATCGACTTCTGTTTTGCATGTAAGACCATGTCTGGGACATCAGCATCGTATCTAATTTCGTGTAAGACCGTGTCTGGGACACTGGCATCGATGTTTGATTACATGTAAGACCACATTTGGGACATTGGCACTGTATATATGCTTTCCAATCTATTCACTTATCCTTATGTTTTCGAACGGTTCAAATGGGCATTCTGAGAAAAATGAATGACCTGTGAAATTATATCCGATTGAGGTATGTTCGCTTTGTATAGCCTATTTGAGAATGAAAGGTAAGTATATGAATATGAGAATTGTGATAGCATTTGTCTACAAAGTATGAATGATTTGCTGATACTTATTTGTTTTGAAAGATATGTTTATTTGTATATGGCTTACTAAGCTTTTGGAAGCTTACTTTGTGTGTGTTTGCATTGTTTTCTAGATATCGAAGCTACTGTGAGCTCGGGGATCGTCAAGGATCATCACCACACTATCAAACCTTATTTTGGTACTTTGAAAATGTATATATTAAAGTATGGCATGTATAGGCTAGAAGTGGTTGGATTATGTTTTGAGATATATATATATATTTAGCCATGTGATATGGCTAGTTTGTGTTTGAACTTATAGTTTAATAATGGTATATGATATGTGATGCTAATAAGCAATTATAGTATGTTTTAGTTGGCCGAAAGAAATGGTAAGTTTGAGCATAATATTGAATGATGTATTGATCATATGTTAAGGTATGATGTTAGTTTAAGTTTTGATATGAATTAATTGATGAATTAAGAATGGAAATGATTGGTAATGTTACAGCATGAATTATGTATGGTTTGGTATAGATATTGGCTGAATTGGTTGTGCATATATGCTTGGTTTGGTGCTTGTAGGTTGACCCAAATTGGGGTGGCAAATTGGCTATTCAAATGGCCTATTTTTTTGTTCCCACGGGGAGAGACACGGGCGTGTGTTTTAGCCGTGTGCAACACACAATTACGTTACACGGCCATGTGTCCCCTGGGAAACCCTACGAATTAAAGTTAGTATACCCTCCAGTTTTGACACACCTAGATACACAGGCGTGTCTATTGGTCGTGTGTGGCACACGGGCTAGGACACGAGCATGTGGTCGGCCGTGTCGGCAAGTCAGTAGCCTCCCTAATTTTCACATGGCTTGGCACGCGGGTGTGTCTTATGGCCGTGTGGACAACTCAGTATGTATGCCCTGTTTTGCCACGGCTTAGACACACGGGCGTGTCTAAAGCCGTGTGAGGCACACGACCTATTCACACGAGCATGTGACCTTTGAAAAGTTGAAAAATTTTCTAAGTTCTAAAAACTTTCATATGTTATCAATATGGTCCTGAACACATAATTTAGACTTTGTGTGCTCGTTTTAAGTTTATATTGGATACGAATGATCTATGTTTAATGAAATGAGATGACATTTGATATTTGATTGTTCTGATTTGTCTTATGAGTCTGGTAATGCCTCTCAACCTATTCTGGTAACAGTTACGGGTTAAGGGTGTTACAGCTAGGCCCTATTTTGGGATGTTACAAGATGCAATGTGGTTAAGTATGGTATGTTTTGTTATGGAATTGAGTTAGATGTGATTGAAATATGACCAATTATGCATTAGTTTAGGTATATTTGTTTGATTTTGATTGAGGTGCCTACATGGAATATTGGTTTAATGGAATTTGGTCATTTGAATTGGTCTATTATGCATGTTTTGGTATGTTTTGGTGCCTTGCTCTTAGGTGTAAGTTGCTTGTAGGTACATGCTTGAAATGGGTGATGGAAGTGGCTTGATTTTGGCCAATTTCATGTCCACATGCCTTAAGACATGGGTGTGTGCCTCAACCGTGTGTGACACACGACCATGCGACATGGTCGTGTGTCCCCTGTAGTTTATAAAGGTTAGAAATCAGGCACTTACACAGCCTATCACATGGCCTGGCACACAGGCGTATGAGGCCATTTCGAGTGTTACACTGCTTGGCACATAGACGTGTGGCTTGGCCGTGTGACCCAACTCAGAGAGTTACATGAGCTAGGACATAGCCGTGTCTTCCTATTTTGATTGTTACATGGCCTGAGACACTGGCCTATGTCTCAGATGTGTGAGCCACATGGCTGTGTCACCCCTACAGTTTAATTTTTCTAACTATTTCTTAAATGTTTCAAATGTTTCCGATTTAATCTTGAATCATTTCTAAAGTGTTTCTAAGGCCTTAAGGGCTCGATTAAGGGATGTTATGCATGTATATGAATCAATTATGATATGTTTATATTAAATTTTGCAAATGTATATTTTAAAGTTGTGTTTTTATAATAATGTTTTGTAACCCTATTCCATCGACAGATACGAGTTAAGGGTGTTACATAGCCGATGTGATAGTAGGTACTTTTACCAATAATGTTATTTCCTATTTTGCATTAATTGATATTGGATCTACCCACTCGCATTTGTTTTGTAAAATGGTTGATAATTGGGAATTTGCATATGAACAAAATTTATAAGAGGTTTCCGTTACAAGCCTAAGGTAAGCTTTTTCTTGTTAGTCTAATGGAGTTACATTTTGGAGAATTTGACCTCATTTTGGGCATGGAATAGTTGAGTGAGCATCGGGTTAGCGTTGATTGCGATACGAAGCGGGTCACCATAAGGACTCTTGAGGGAAGTGAAATAATCATGATTGGGGAGCACCAAAATTTTTAATCGAATGTGGTCTCTACTTTGGTAGCAGATAATTTGATTCATAAAGGGTGTAAGGAGTATTTAGCATAAATCCTAGATATGAAGATGGATAGTGCAGTGTTGGAGAATATCCGTGTGGTAAAGGAATTTCCCAATGTCTTTCTAAAAGAGTTACTTGCTTACCTCCAGTGCGTAATGTTGAATTCGGTATTAAGTTGCTGTCTGGGACAGCACTGGTGTCCATCACACCCTATCACATGGAACCAAAGGAGTTTAAAGAGCTCAAGATGCAGTTGCAAGAGTTGTTAGCTCGTGGCTTTATAAGGCCAAGTGTATCGCCATGGGGAGCTCCAGTGTTGTTCATAAAGAAGAAAGATAGGTTGATGAGGCTTTGTATCGATTATCATCTGTTGAACAAGTTGACTATAAAGAATAAGTACCAATTGCCAAGGATATACGACCTTTTTAATCAATTAAGGGTGCCACTATTTTCTCTAAGATTGATTTAAGGTCAAGTTATTATCAGTTGAAAGTAAAACAGTTGGATGTTTCGAAAATAGCCTTCAGAACTGGGTGTGGGCACTATGAATTCTTAGTGATGCCTTTCGGACATATAAATGCTCCTGTCGCTTTTATAGACCTCATGATAAAGTCTTCCAACCATAGTTAGATCAATTTGTGGTAGTCTTTATCAATGACATTTCTGATCTACTCCAAGTCTGAGTTGGAGAATGAGGAACACCTAAGGTTAGTCCTTCAAACCTTGCATGAGAAAAACTTGTATGCAAAATTCAGCAAGTGTAAGTTCTGGCTCTAAGAAGTGATATTCCTAGGTCATGTGGTATCTGTTGAGAGTGTCCAAGTTGATCCTAAGAAGATTGAGGCTATTCTGGATTAGAAGCAACCTAAAAATGTTAGTGAGATTTGAAGTTTTCTTAGACTTGTTAAGTATCATCAGAGGTTTGTTTAAGGATTTTCCTTGATTGTTGCACCGGTAACAAAGTTGTTGAGAAAGAGTGCACCATTTAAATGGACCAAGGAATAGGTAAGGCTGCATATTGATACAAGATAGGAAATTAGTGGCTTACACTTCGAGACAACTTAAACCACATTAGTGCAACTATCTACGCATCACCTTGAATTGACATAAGTGGTATTTGCTCTTAAGATTTGGAGACACTATCTTTATGAAGAGAAGTGTATCATCTAGACAGATCATAGGAGTCTTAAGTACCTCCTTACCCAAAAGGAGTTGAACTTGAGACAGAGGCGTTGGATAGAGCTTTTAAAGGATTATGACTACATTATCGAATACCATCTCGGTAAAGCTAATATCATGGCTGATGCCTTAAGTAGGAAGGTGATGGGTGAGTTAAGGGTATTTTTTGCAAGATTAAGTTTGTTTGAGGATGGTGGCTCACTCGCGAAATTGCAAGTATGACCTACTTTGTTGAGGTGATACCAATCTAACCCTTCTCATATAGTTTCATTTGAAGAGATTGAAGTTCGACCGAAATTGTCATTTGAAGAGGAACCAATACAGACCCTAGATAGAAAGGATAAAGTTTTGTGAAGGAAGCAGATTCCACTCGTAAAAGTTTTGTGGAGGAATCACAGTTCTAGTGAGGCCACTTAGGAGTCAAAACATGTGATGCGACAACAATATCCTCACCTTATCCTATCAGGTAATTTTGAGGACAAAATTTTCTTTTAAGGAGGGTAAAGTTGTCACATCCCACTTTTTTATTATTTAAGGAATAGTAAAACTATCATCTCCTATATTTTAAATTACATAAGGGAATTAATTGTCAAGTGGTTTAGTAACTAATTATTTATCCTAATGGTCCAAGTTTCAAGCCTCGTTGTTCACACTCTTATATTTATTTTTTTTGACAATTTTTGTTGTCAAACTTACCATAGTTAGGGGGTACATGATCCCTTTTTTGCTCCATGTCCCCCTCTCTTGCCATAACCTCACCTCTTACCATGTAGCTTGGTACATTAAACCTGGCCAAAGTTGACCAAACTTCTCCCTTGCTTTTGTCATCCATACCCCCTCTCCCTCTCACTTTTTTACCATTTCCATTTCTTTCTCACTATTTTCCCCTACATTTTTGCAAACAACCACACTTTTCCTCCAAAACACTTTCCTTCCTCCATAGTGAGCTGAACAACCTTCCACCAATCACCACCTCTTGTGGCCACCGCTCCTCCTCTTTTCTCATCTCTCTCCACCCATTGCTGTAGTAAGCATCACCGTAGTCACTGTCGTGTGTCACTGCGAGTCCACTTCCTCCTCTACTTTTTCTTCTATTTTATTCTCCTATTTCTTTCTTCTCCTCTTCTTAACTGAACCTCCAAACTCTACCACCATTGGACCACCGTCAAATCACTGTTGAACATAGCATCACCATCGTCAAGCCGCCGCCGTCACCACAACCAGTGATCAAAATCTTTATTTTCTTTTTCTTTTTCTCTCCATGTGCCAATTCTTATTTTGAATTAATCAAACTTATTCTTTTATCTCAATGATACTTTCTAGATTACTCGATTCTCCAAAATCACTCATTCTCAATTCATCATTCGATTTGAAATGACCAGATGTAAGTATGGATCATTTTTAAGTCATAAAACTCATTCTCCTAGTATTTTCTTGACATGGCCTACTGGTATAGTGCCATGAGTCATAGTGGTATTTTATAATATTAATTATTTATGTACTATTGTATTAATGCTACATCATATTGTTTTGAAGGACCAAACAATAATCATAGGGGAGACCCCTAACTTCTCAACAAAAATTATCCTTCTAAAAGTCTTAGATCGCGAGAGTAAGCAATGAGACTTTCAGTGATAGACAACTAAAGTGACGAAACTTTTTCAAAGATCCATACTAATATGTGTTAATTATGTGATAGCTCATCTTGCGAGGTAGATCTAGTGAAACCAATTAATAAGGGTTGAAGCAAATCGAATCAATAATCTAAGGTGTGGGATCGATACTATTTGTTTGTGTGACATCAATATATGTTAACAAAATAATTATATTAAATTATTAATACACTAAACATTTATAAAGAGATGTATAACTCATTGATATGGATACCAAGTAAGTGTCCTAATCAAGTGGATCTATGAAATACGTGAAAAATTATATACTTATAATTGTGATTGTGCTATATATTTAGATCTCATGATCATGATATGTGATGTATAGCTTAGGTGTTATATGTGATTATTTAAATATATGCGGTGTATGTGTATATATGTGTAATAAATTAAGATTTATGATCTAATTTGAAAAAGCATGTCATTCATGTTAAAAGTGAATATTATGTGATAAGTGATTATGAGAGCAGGTTTACATGCATAAGTGTATAAAGTGATTTAAATGTGTAATAAGTGAAATCGTCATATCACATGCATGGGGTGGGATTATGTGCAAGCTAGAAGCAATGGCAGTAAATCTACAAATCAATGGTAACTTGTCCATATTAGTGTTATTAGTGGAAGTTTATTTGCAAATCAGTGGCAGTTTATCTGCAATTCAGTTGTAGTTTATCTGCAATTCAGTGGTAGTTTATCTACAAATCAGTGGTGGCATAACCACAAATGGTGTTTGGATGGACGAGTTCTGGGAAACTTGTGTGTGGCAGAATGGGTAGGAATTTTTTCAAAATGTGCATCGATATGTTCATGCACAGTTATCAATGATAAATTCCATAATTTTGATGATGTATGATTATGTCATGTTCGATATACTAGTTGATGTGTATGCAAATATATGTATATTATGAGGTGATCTCACACTAAGCCTTTAAAAGCTCACCCATGCTACTTATGTGTTTCATATAATATTCATGGGTAGAACTCAGATTCATACATCAGAGAGGCTTTTGAAAATAGACGATTTTTATAGCTATGGACTATTTTATTATTTTGGGACTTTAATTTGTGTTTTATCATTGAATTGTGGAGTGGATGTTTTATTTAAAAACTATGGATGATTGGACTTTTTGCATGGGTTTTTAATATGGATAAATCATTTTGATGTTTTCTTAATAAAATTTATTTTTTGCAAACTCATTTTATCGAATCTAAATTTTTAAAATAATTATAAGATATTATAAATAATAAAAAAATTAATTCTCAATATTATGTTTTAAATAAAAAAATTCTAAAGAAATATAAAATACGTGTTTTAAAAAGTAAATTCGTTTATTTTAACTAACATTTTGGCCATTTCCATGGCCCATGTGATCACTTAGATTGGGCCATAACGTGTAGGCCCAATTTGAAGGGTTACAAGTACACCTAAGAAAGAGTGCACCTTAGAGTTTTAACTGAGCAAAAAGAGCCTACCAAGTGTCTAAGAAAGTTGTAGGAGACTTAACTATCTTTAAGACCACACCATATGCAAGTTGATTCTTGTAACGAGATTAGTTGGGAGTCAATTAGGTTGATTTGACCCTCCTCATAACTGGTCAAACAGTAACATAGATCTTCATCGGATTTTCTTTTACCTACCCTCGAATTTGGTAAGGAAATCAGAGAGACTGAATGTATATATAGACAATGTAAGGGGGCATTCGAGATGGTTTTTTCTTTCTACTCAACATTTTGGTCCTTCTTTCTAATCTAAATGTTCTCTTCTTCTTCATTAAGCTAGTGCTAAGATTTCATTCAATCCATAAATGATTCAACCTTCTAGTAAGTCTTATAGCTCTATTTGTTACAATTGTTGAAGAGTAAGGATGTTAAAAGATGTAAGAACAGTAGGGTGTTAGAGGAAGGACCTGCATGGGGGTCGCATGTAGTTGAAACATTAGTAAGCTATCTGTAAATAGGGATTTTAAAGGAAATTCCATGATCTTGTTAGTAGTTGTTACTGCTGGATTGGGAGGGACGATCCAAATAGAAGCTCCAGGCTGAGGTAAAGGTGGGTCTCAAGTGAGTCTTTGGACCTGACACTTGCACATTAATTTATGATAATTCTTTGTATGGTTGATGTCCATGTAGTTGTGCATATCTTCTTGAAGAGTTGTTGTATGCATGTGTGTATGTGTCTTTTCTATGAAACATATGTATGTTTCTACTGAAATGTATGATGTGCTGCACGAATATGATGGTGAGTGGTAAGTATGCATGAGAAATTATGTTGGGTTGTCGGGACTCCCTGTGGCGCTGCAGAAAAATAATCTTGGCGATACAAACCAGGAATTCATGCATGAGGAACGAATCAAGAAGCAAAAGTTTGAAAATATACCTTTCAAATTTTGAAAAATACGAAGGAACTATTGTTGGTTTAATCCCCTTCGCACACTGTCGATCCAAAACCGCAACAGAATCATCGCAGCCTCTACATAGTCCACCCAGTTACGAACGAATGAAAAAAAAATCTCTCTAAACATTTCAGAGAGTTTTTTCGAAAAAATACGATTGCTAGACCTAGCCTTCTTTTCCTTTTCATGATCTATATTGGTAACACTCTATCACTTTAGGGTTTTTATGATTCCATTTTATTTAATATCCATATTAAAACCAGAATCACCCCTTTTTGATGCTAGAAAATATATGGAAAATATCATTATGTAATATCCTTTCCAAAAAGATATTAATTTCCATTTATTTTATGTTTAACCAAAATTATTATAGCACCTTATTTTAATAATTTCAGTAAACAATACATAATTAATATTTTATATGAATCAAATTCATACATTTATTTTAACTATGTTCTCTATTCTTGTACAACGAATTTGTACATAAACTGTGTTTATTATTTAACTATCAAATTAAATTAATTTAATAATTAATATAATTCTCATGACAGTTAAATTTAATAACAATTGTGTTTAGATTTTGTTCATTTCAACCATAGGGTGTGACCCTATAGGCTCTTGTAAATTTGGTAGTAATACTAGAACACTTCAAACATTACAAGAAATGAGTGGCATTTAGTAATGCATCATTGCTACCCAAGTTGCAAGAAGTTGTGGTTCGACATAACCTTTCTGTGATAAATTTTAATGTATTATATCCATTTGTCCTTTATTTCTCGATTGGGCACAAGTCATGGAATAGTCACACTTACAAAGTCCAATCTCATGTTTCTTGATACCCGAAGTAGACTAAAATAAACAAGTAAGTCTAATATCTCATATTAACTTATTTGAGCATGGCCATGCATTTCTAGTCTCACTTCATCAAGTGGCCTAAGATATTGCTCTCATTACGTAAGAGGAGCAAATCCTATCTTAATCAATCATATCCCACTACATAGATTGTGGTATACCCAACATCAGTCTTTATAGTACAATCTATTACAGTAGACATTCGACTGTATCAAATATACGACTCACTATGTTGGGACAATGATGATCTCAAGTCTAAGGATCGTCTACATAGTTATCACTATGAATAATGTTGTGACTATTATATAATAATCCAAGAAATATACTCATAGTGGATCAGTCCAATATGTCATTCTTTAACATATACTCATGTATTGATTTTGAGATCCCTATGTCAATGACAACACTTTGTCATCAATCAACTACATATTAGTCTTAATGCATTACTGTTGTCCAAGCCCACAATAATACTTGACTAAGGACCTTTTAAGAATAATCATATTATTCATGGGACATTATTATAAATCAGTTTATTTTACACACACAGAAAGTGAAACTGAAATAATAATGGCAATGCCTTTTATTAATAAACAATGTAGAATGAATATGTGATTACAATAATCTCATGATTGGTCTTTGGGCATACTCTAACAAATTATGTGTTAGGATGTATGATTCTATTTTGGGTATGAGTGAAATATATGTAAATGTGTTCATTATGTTAATTGAATGATGCCTAACAAAGTATGGTTGGTGATAAGGGGGTTCGAGCGGAGTGTTGGGAAAATACGTGATATGACAATGGGCCCACAGTGGTGATTTGATGATGTCCGTCGGGACAGTAAACACGAAGGCCAATTTGGAAAAAATGTAGTCCATCAGACCATAAACATGAGGTTTGTTAGGATAATAAACACGAGAAAAGGCCAATGTGACAGATATGTGGAAAGACCATGACACATTTTGGAAATGACGGATGAGCTACATTTGTCTACTAGGGTTTCTGCGTGTCTAGGGGTGATGATGGGCAAACCCCGCGTGATGCTAAGTTTAGGAAAATCCAACCGCAAAAAATGATAGTTTATGTGGTGCCCTGGGTGGCAAACCAAACAGAGCCTTGGTGGCAAGTTACTAGTAAAGCCCTTGGGGTGAATTATCTGAAAAGCCTATGTTGCTGTTATTTGGGAAACCTTAACGGTGAAAGTTATTTGGAAAACCTTTGTGCCAAATCATCTAGAAAGCTTTTATGGAAAATTCTACAACGTCTAAGTGGCGAGTTGTTAGTCTACCTTTGTCACGAGATCTAGGTATGCCTTTAAGGAATTTTCTTAAAGAGTTCTCGGCAATGTACTCAACTGATGAATCTGTCGTAGTAACCTGTTAGGACGGAGAGCCTGGCATATCTATAATTATAGATGGTGTAAGTGTTCACCAAAACTGGAATTCTTTACATTATGTATTGAAATCATTTAAGTTTCTATTGGATGATCTAAAATATTGCATTCATCAGACCAAGTTCGTTTGTATCGATCAACTTGAAGTTACGATATGACTAGTGTTCTTACAGCCTGTTGGAACTAATATAAAAATCTGCCAAGAGTAGTATCTGTATGTATATCATTCTGAGGAATGTATCCAACTACTATCTTTAAAAAGATTGTGAAATAGGATCCACAATAAGGTGTAAATTCTGTGATTCGCCAAACAAGCGAAATGTGCATAAGGGGATTTGTAACACCCCAAACCCAGCCTGTACGTTATGGCCGAATCTCGCACATCACATTGAAGTGTTTTAGTGAAAACTGTGTTTTCATTGAAAACCCTTCTTAAAATAAAAGAAACCTTAACTATCCTAAAATAAAAACTCCTTTCAATCACTTGTTTAAAATATATGATTTTATGAAAACATGTCATTTTAAAATATAATAGCGGAAACGTAGAAAAGTCATACTATAGTTTAAGAAACCGTGTTCAACTTTTTATAATTATATCACTTAAAAAAATAATAATCCAAATAATAATAAAGTGGAAGCCCTATTACAATTTGATTTGAAAAGTACTTAATAACATAGAAACTGATAAGCTTTAAAAAGAAAAACAAGTACAAATTATCTTGCTAGCTGGCCACCCAGAGTCCCTCCAAACATCGAATCTTCGACTAAGCATCACCTGGAAATAAAATAAAAGAGGGGGTGAGTTTTCACAAACTCAGTGTGTACAAGCCTCGACGAAATCAAGCATTCAAAAGTTATCATACATCAAACATGCAAAGCAATGCAGTGCAACCCACCCCAATAATCCAACCGGTACACTTCTGCTCCGTCCCCCTTTTCACAACCTGTGGGAATATAAATATCGACCCACCCAACTGATACACATCAATGGTAGCCCGGTTGCGGAACTACCCAAGTTGCAGCAAGCTGCCAATCACATATTGGGCTTAAAAGCCGTCGGTGGATCCACGGTTGTCAAGCAACCATGCGACCCTCATATACTCCTTCCGTTCCATAATTCCCAACATATATGCAACCTAAATAGAATATCACATGAATACATATGAATGCATGTAGCAATCATAAATTTTACACATAATACTTAGGGGTGTTTTAGTCATTTTCACCCTTACGGGCATTTCGATAGTTTTCCTTTATTACGGGTTTTTACTTACCTTAGCCCGTTTACAAAATCCCGTGAGCTAAGATGAACAAACACTATGTACCAAGTAGGATTCCAAAGAAGAGGAGGTGAGTCATTAAGACTGCTTAAGTACTAAGCTCTCCCTAAATCCAATCCTAGACAGGCATATACCTGTTGCCACACCTTAACTCTATGACTTGTCCACGGTCGCAATATACTAATTAAGTTTTAGGTGGTTATCATATACTAGGCCCAAAACCCCTACATACATGCATATGGCCCTGTTGGCGCAATCTTATACATATGGCCCACCAGACCTAATTCACATTCATATGGCCCGTCAGGCCCAATTCACTTTCATATGGCCCATTCGACCCAATCTCATTTATATGGCCCATCTGGCCCAACTAACATTATATTCAAGCTCACATACAAATTTCCTATCACATAGCATCATTTATCAAATTTTGCCTATTATGGGCCCAACCGCCCATCGGGCCCATTTAGCCCATTCTAGCCCACTTAGCCTATTCACAACCCAAGTCCATGGAATCGCCCATGGGCCTCAGGCAACCAATCGGTCTCTCCCTTACGAGTATTCGTACACCCGCAAGACAACCGTAGCTAAAATTTTTGCTTTTCGGCATTTCGACATTTTGGCTTTTGCCGATTCATAGTGTGTGTGCAGTGTATGTACACACCTGGTAAGAAAGCGTGATGTGATCTCTTTTGCCCAAACCTTGAGCCCAATCCTTAACCGCTTTTCCTTGATCACGTATACTTATGTCTGTACCAATCTTAACTATTAAAACCTGAATAGTAGATGACTTGTATCCAACACAAGTCCCTTACCTTGCCTATGGCTATTCGGCCAACCTTAGTCAATGGAAGAGGAACACTTACCAAAACTGCAATATCTAAGGAGAATTCGACAATGAGCTAAGATCCGAGATTCGATACTAATTCCTTACCACAGTTGATTAGAAAGAGTGAGGGACAATATATGATACTTAGCAAAGAAATCGATTGGAAGAACAACACTTACACCAAATTTGATCGAAGTAGAAGGAGTAGTGATTGCACCAAGGGTATTCGGCCAAAGAGGTTCGACCCTTTATGATTTTGTATGGAAAAAGAGGGTTATTCGGCTCCAAGGAAAAGAAAAAAAAGTTAGCAATGAGGTAGAGAAGAAATAGATTTCGGCACAAGGAAGAAGAAAAAAGAAAAGAAGGCAGAGAGTTTTCAGCTTTTAGAGAAAAGAGTTTCTGGTAACAGGGTGGAGGAAATTCGACATTAGCTTCATACCCTAGCATTCGACACCTATTTATAAGCCTTATAGCTGAATTTTTCCTATGCCCAATTCCTTATTTGACTCCATCACTTCCCGCTTCCCATCTCCTCATTTTTCTCCCTAATAACCCCTTAATCCCTTCCTTAATTTTCTTTCCTGAACACTTCCCTTGGAGTCCACTTTCAACCACTACCATCCTTCTAGAAGGCCAAAATTAAACTTCTAAAAACACTAAGCTAGGATTCAAACCTTGGACCTCCTTGCTAGCTTTTAACACCACCTCCGTACACCCTATGTGGCATCACTTAGCCACTCTACCACTAGGCCTTTTTGATGCTATTTTCCCCTAACTTTATTCAAAAGCCCAACTACTTGTCATCCCTGATTCTTTTAATAATTAAATTATAATTTCTTCTACCCTTTAATTCAACTCACACCTTAACTAAGACCTACTAAAATTATCGCTTAGCTAGGAATATTAAACACAATTTTTATCAAAATCGAAAACAAAGAAAGTTCAGGATTTCAGGATTTTTGTGTTTCGAGATTTTTGGGGCGTTACAACTCTACCCCCTAAAAAAATATTTCATCCTCAAAATTCTTAACTACTAACACAAACTACCACACCACACTTTCGCTGCGCAATCTAATTCCAACTTAGGTAAATAGCACTTGATGGGTAAGTACGTATAATTATTCGCCTCTGGAGCATCTCCATCCTCTTGACGACGTGTTGCATAGATCAAAGCTGGCTGCCTTGCCTCAGCATGACCAGCACCTCTACCTGGTGCTCCACAACTCTATGGCGGTTAAGCACCACCTCGGCCCACGTCTGGCACCTGTCTCGCATTCCAGGGCAATTCTTGATCCTATGCTCCTTAGATCCACAAGTTAAACAAGCTCCTGTCCTCTTCCAACACTCGCCTACATGACCTTTCCCACAATCAGCACAAGGTGGCACTCCTGGATTAACAGCAGGGGGCTCTGCTCTAACTGGCTCATTAACTCTGGCCCTAGCCCTAGGCCTCTGTTCAACACTAGGAGTCTTAACCTCCCTCTTGTTCTTACCCCTTTCTTTCTCTTGATTTAGGCGCTCAGTGCACTTTACCTTCTCCGCTATCTTTGCTTTCTCTACCAACTTCGATAAAACTCGCTCCCTTTGTGGGGCTATCAATACTCTAAGGCTATCTCTAAGTCTATACACTCATAGTTCGTTGCCACCATAACTCTTGCATACCTACTAAGGCGTAGAAACTCTGCCTCATACTCCGCAACCGATTTATTTCCTTAGGTCAAGTTCAGGAACTCCTTCCTTCTAGCATCCACATAGCTTGCACCTACATACTTCCCTTGGAATGCAGCATTGAAAAACTCCCAAGTGACCCGCTTCGGTCGGGTGCCCTCTTTCACCGTCAGCCACCACTGGTAGGCTTCTTCTTTAAGTAGTGACACGGCTCCTTTTAACTTTTGTTCCAGTGAGCAGTCCAAGTCCTCCATTATCCTTTCAGTGTTCCCCAACCAATATTCCGCCATGTTAGGGGCCACGCCCTTCAAGATCTCAGCTCCGTTAGATCGAAGTCGCTCTGGAATGGACCCCCGATTTCCAGTGCCATTGTTGGGCCCAAAGACCCTTTCCAAAATCCTCAGCACTGCCTGCGACAACACATCTTCTCCCGCGACCCTATCATACGGTCCATTCCCAGCCACAGGTGAGGCCGGAGCCTCCTCTATGCCCGATGACGACAGTACACTTCTGCTCCGTCCCTCTTTTCACAACCTGTGGGGATATAAATATCACCCACACAATCGATACACATCAATGGTAGCCCGGTTGTGGAACTACTCAAGCTGCAGTAAGCTGCCAATCACATATTGGGCTTAAAAGCCGTCGGTGGATCCACGGTTGTCAAGCAACCATGCGACCCTCATATACTCCCTCTGTTCCATAATTCCCAACCAATATGCAACCTAAACAGGATATCACATGAATACATATGAATGCATGTAGCAATCATAAATTTTCCACATAACACTTAGGGGTATTTTAGTCATTTTCGCCCTTAGGGCATTTCAGTAATTTTTCTTTATTATGGGTTTTTACTTACCTTGGCCCATTTACAAATCTCGTGGGCTAAGATGAATGAACACTATGCACCAGGTAGGATTCCAGAGAAAAGGAGGTGAGTCATTAAGACTACTTAAGTACCAAGCTCTCCCTAGATCCAATCCTAGACATGCATATACCCGTTGCCACACCTTAACTCTATGACTTGTCCACGGTCGCAATATATTAATTAAGTTTGATGTGGTTATCATATACTAGGCCCAAAGCCCCCAAAAACATGCATATGGCCCTCTTGGCCCAATCTCATACATATGGCCCATCAGGCCCAATTCATGTTCATATGGCCTATTTGGCCTAATCTCATTTATATGGCCCATCTAGCCCAACTCACACTATATTCAAGCTTACATACAAATTTCCTATCACATAGCATCGTTTATCAAATTTTGCCTATTATGGGCCCAACAGCCCATCGGGCCCATTTAGCCCATCCCGACCCACATGGCCTATTCACAACCCAAGTCCATGGAATCGCCCATGGGCCTCAAGCAACTTATCGGTCTCCCCCTTACGAGTATTCGCGCACTCGCAAGACTACCGTAGCCAAACTTTCAGCTTTTTGGCATTTCAGCATTTCGGCATTTTGGTATTTCGGTATTTCGTCTTTTGTCAATTCATAGTGTGTGTGCAGTGTATGTACACACCTAGTAAGCAAACGTGATGCGATCTCCTAAGCCCAAACCTTAAGCCCAATCCTTAACTGCTTTTCCTTGATCACGTATACTTAGATCTGCACCAATCTTAACTATTAAAACCCGAATAGTAGATGACTGGTATCCAACACAAGTCTCTTACCTTACCTATGGCTATTCGGCCAACCTTAGTCAATGGAAGGGGAACACTTACCAAAACCGCAATACCTAAGAAGCAATTCGGCAAAAAGCTAACATCCGAGATTCGATACCAATTCCCTACCACAGTTGATTAGAAAGAGTGAGGGACAATATATGATACTTAGCAAAGAAATCGATTGGAAGAACAACACTTACACCAGATTTGACCGAAGTAGAAGGAGTAGTGATTGTACCAAGGGTATTCGGCCAAAGAGGTTTGACCCTTTATGATTTTGTATGGCAGAAGAGGGTTATTCGATTCCAAGGAAAAGAAAGAAAAGTCAGCAATGAGGTAGAGAAGAAATAGATTTCGGCACAAGGAAGAAAAAAAAAAAGAAGGCAGAGAATTTTTGACTTTTAGAGAAAAGAGTTTCTGGTAATAGGGTGGACGAAATTCGACATTAGCTTCATACCCTAGCATTCGACACCTATTTATAAGCCTTATAGCTGAATTTTTCCTATGCCCAATTCCCCATTCGGCTCCATCACTTCCCCCTTTCCATCTCCTCGTTTTTCTCCCTAATAACCCCTTAATCCCTTCCTTAATTTTCTCTCTTGAACACTTCTCTTGGAGTCCACTTTCACGCTACTACCATCCTTCTAGAAGGCCAAAATTAAACTTCTAAAAACACTAAGCTAGGATTCGAACCTTGGACCTCCTTGTTTGCTATTAACACCACCTCCCTACACCCTATGTGGCGTCACTTAGCCACTCCACGACTAGGCCTTTTTGATGCTATTTTCCCTAACTTTATTTAAAAGCCCAGCTACTTGCCATCCCTAATTCTTTTAATAATTAAATTATAATTTCTTCTACCCATCAATTCAACTCACACCTTAACTAAGACCTACTATAATTATCGCTTAGCTAGCAATATTAAACACAATTTTTATCAAAACCAAAAATAAAGAAAGTTCAGGATTTTAGGATTTTTGGGTTTCGGGATTTTTAGGGCGTTACAGGGTTAACTTCAAAGGCTGGTGTCACGTGTGAATGTGTAATGCGAATGTGCAAGCATACACGTCTAATCAAGTAATAAAGTGATGAGTGATATTGTCTCCATAGGGATCGGAATTGATTAAAATAATTGGTTATGCTATTACTATGAATTTGACTAATTAAACTGCACAAAAGAAACATATGATAAATTGATAAAGAAATTTAATGAATAACTTAATAAAATCAATTATGAATGAAAATGCTAGGGCAATTTAAATGCTGTGGTAATTCTTAAAGAATAAGTTGGGAAGATTTGTACTGTGGAATGATAAAGGTTGGAATTACTCAGGCTTTATTTGTATATCAGAATAATGCTATAGTAAAATCTTGATCGTTCTACTGCTTAGGGACTCACTACTGTAGTTTGCTTCTTTCGAGAGCTAGACTTTAAGTTATCATTCTGAGTTCTTGTATGTCTATAGAGCTCTAGAATGATATACAATTTGTTCTTCCTTTCCCTTTACAGATTGCAACTTCTACATCTAGAGTGCTGCAAATATTCTTTCGAATACTTGCATGTATCATTCGATAATAATCCAATCTATTTAATCCTTCCAAGATTAAATCAAATCTAATAGTATAACAAGTAGTCATCTATCTCTAGAACTTGCATGCATGCATTTAACATAATCACAAATCAAATGAAATAGTAATCTACTCAAAATCAAACCATGGCCATTAAAGATAATAAGATTTCACCCAAATAATTCCAACCCCATGAGATTTAGCTCATGGGTTGGACATTCAAATCCAAAACAAAACCATTCAACTTCATCATTTAATTTTTTGGATCACAAAGTTCAAATCAGAAAATAAAGGCAGAACTGCAGGAAGCTTTTGTTACTCCAGCTTTCGCTTTAATAATGAGATTTGATGCAAAATCCAGGGAAGATTCTCTTCCCCTTCCTTGTGTTTGTGACTACTCTGCTCTGGAAGCTGCTATCCTCTCCTCTAATTTTCTTTGAGATTTTTCACGAGAACATGATGCAGAGAGAAACAAAATTGTTCTCCAATTGTTCTCTGTCTCTAGATCCCCCTTTTCTCTTTTTTCCTTTCCTTCTTTATAGGGTAGGTCCCTTCCTCTCACAACACACCTTTTTCTTCCTCTTTTTCAGTTGGTTTATCTGATATAAGTACAATTGGCTGAGAGTGACATGGATAGAGTGTTGCATCATCTTCCTAGAACTACCATGGCATTCTTATTGTTAATCTAACCAACATTTTGCCATGGCAATATTTCACTTCCTTTATTTTCCTACTCATTTTTTTCTTTTCTTTTTCATCCTGCACCTGCTGCCAACCACAACCAACACCTTTCTTCCCCAATAATAAAAGTAACAAATAATAAAATTTATAGTCCAATCCAAGCTTTTTTATGCAATGTTTTAAAAATATCTAAAAATGAAAATATATTTACTTAATTACAAAAAATTAATTCAATCTAGAGGCTTGAAGTATAACTCTTTTCAAGAGTTATCACACCCCCAAACCTGAATTATTGTTTGTCCTCAACCAAAATATATATGAGTATGCATGAATGCATTCAATTTCCAAAACACACCATTACCATTTGCATTGTTGGACCATATTGTAACACCCCACACCTGAACCCTACGCCAGGACGAAATACGAGGCGTTACCACACTTAAGCACATGCATACAATCAATTTCGAGTTATAAGAACTAGGTCCAATTTAAAACTTTTCCTTTTTAATCTAAAATGCTCTTAATATGGGCGTATGTGGCCCAAATCACACTTTGGAAATGTCCCAGGATTAATCCCAACATCTTTGAAAACCTTTGAAAAATACTACTTGAAGTAGTGCACATGCCCGTGTGGAAGGGCAACACGCCCGTGTGGCATTTTGACATGGCCGTGCTAAAGGCCTAACAAGTGTTTTCACACGGCCTGGCACACACCCGTGTCCATGGCCCGTGACACTCACACGGCCATGAGACGCCTATGTCTTATCTCGTGTCTAAAAACCTTGACATTCTGTTTCTGATGTCAGCACCCAATTAGAGGCACACGATCGAGGCACACGTCCGTGGCCAGAGGCTGTGTCCTTCACACGGCTGAGACACACGTTCGTGTCTCTGCTCGTGTGTTTACTACCACGCATACTGAGTTGCAAACTTAACGTGCAGGGGACACAAGGCCAAAAACACGCCCATGGGGTAGACCGTGTGTCACACACGATCTAGACACACGCTTGTGTGTTTGCCCATATAGACAAAAATAAGGCTATTTACCAAGCCTCTTTTCCACCTTTACTTACACTAACCTACACAAGATCAACCTAACCAATACAAGCATAACATATATATAACCAAATCAGCCACAACCATTAGAAATTTGCATCAAATGCATATAATACTAATTAATATTAGCTAACTTTAAGGGGAGTTATCAAGGAGAAAAATGAGAAGATGAGAAGGGGGAAGTGATGGAGCTGAATTGGGAATTGAGGGTCAGACAACTAGGCTATAGGCTATAAATATGTGCTGAGGTTGAGATCCTAGGCTATTGCCAAATTCTTCATTTTTTTTTAGTGCCAATTGGCTTTTTCATCTTTGCTAGCGGATTCTTTTTCCATTCCTTCTCTCCTCAATTCTCTTTTAATTTACCCTTTAGGTTAGACGATTCCTTCTTCTACTCTTCTTCTTTAATTTGTGCCGAATAAACCTTATTCACCATATTAGTATAAAAGCTGAAAAGCTGAATCTCCCTTGGGCCGATTACTCTTTTGTTGTAAGTACCTTATCTCTTTTTCGGCTAGTATTGTTAATACCGATTACTCCTCACCCTCACTCTTTTTAATCGACTTTGGTAGGGAATTAGTATCGGATCTCAGATCTTAGCTCTCTGCCGAAATTCCTCTTTAGGTGTTTGCGGTTTTGGTAAGTATTCTTCTCCCATTGGTTAAGGTGGTCGAATGTTCATAGTTAAGGTAAGGGGACTTGTGTTGGATACGAATCATCTATTATTCTGGTTTAAATAGTTAAGTTTGGTGCAGATCTAGGAGTTGATCATGGTTAGGGATTTAAGAAGGGGTCGTTATACTTATCGCACAAGGTTTGAGGCTAAGGAGATCGCATCACGCTTGCTTACCAGGTGTGTACATACACTGCACACACACTATGAGTCGGCAAAAGTCGAAATGCCAAAAAGCTGAAAGTGTGGCTATCGTAGTCTTGTAAGTGCGTGAACACTCGTAAAGTAGAGAACGATAGGTTGCCTTAGACCCACGAGTGATTCTGTGGACTTGGGTTGTGATTTGGCCATACGGGCCGGAATGGGCTAAATGGGTCCGGTGGGCTATTGGGCCCATAATAGTTAAAGACTAAATATTGATGCTATGTGATGGAAATCTGTATGTGAGCATGAATATGAATGTGACTGGGCCTAATGGGCCATATACAGGTGATTTGGGCCTAATGGGCCATATGAATATGATTGGGCTTAATGGGCTAGATACAGGTATATGACTTTGTTTGGGCTTTGTAAGGGGTTTTGGGCCTAGCATATGATAACTACATAAGACTTAATTAATATTTTTCGATTGTAGACAGGTCAAAGGGTTAAGGTGTGGCAACGGGTATATGCATGTCTAGGATTGGATCTAGGGAGAGCTTGGTACTTAAGCTGTCTTAATGACACACCTCCTCTTTTCTGGAATCCTACCTGGTGCATAGTATTCGTTCATCTTAGCTCGCGGGACTTGTTAACTGGCCAAGGTAAGTGGAAACCATACTTAAAGGAAAATTACCGAAATACCCCGAAGGGAAAAAATGACCAAAATACCCCTAGTTGTTGAATGTAAGTTTTATGGATGTCGCATGCATACATATGATGTTCTACTTAGGTTGCATATGGGGTGGGAACTATGGAGTGGAGGAAGTATATGAGGATCGCATGCTTACCTGAGAATCGTGGATCCACCGACGACTTTTAACGCCCAATATGTAAATGAAGGTAGTTCTGCAACTGGGCTACCATTGGTGTGTGGGCTGGGTGGGTCGATATTTATATCCCCACAGGTTGTGAATAGGGGGACGGAGCAGAAGTGTATCGGTTGGATTATTCGGGTTGGTTGCACTACATTGCATTGCATGTTTGATGTACGATGACTTTTGAATGCTTGTTTTCATCGAGGGTTGTACACACTCAGTTTGCGAAAACTCACCCCCTCTTTTATTTTATTTTCAGGTGATGTTCAGTAGAAGGTTCGATGTTTGGAGGGACTCTGGGTGGCCAGCTAGCAAGATAATTTGGACTTGTTTTCCTTTTTAAAGTTTATCAGTTTCTATGTTATTAAGTACTTTTCAAATTAGATTGTAATAGGGCTTCCACTTTATTATTATTTGGATTATTATTTTTATGTGATGTAATTACAAGAAGTTGAACATGGTTTCTTAAACTATAGTATGACTTTTCTACGTTTTCGCAACTACATTTTAAAATGACATGTTTTCATAAAATCATATATTTTAAACAAGTTATTGAAAGGAGTTTTTTTTTTAAGGATAGTTAAGGTTTCTTTTATTTTAAGAAGGGTTTTCAATGAAAACACAGTTTCTGTTAAAACACTTCAATGTGATACGCCAGATTCGGCCATAACGTCTGGGCCGAGTTTGGGGTGTTACATTTAGTGGTATCAAAGCCCAGGTTGCAAAACTCATACTGTAAAGTGGGCCTTATTACTTGTTTTCTTATTATGTTTTAAAAAAAATTTGATTGAATCACAAAGTTTTTGAAAAAGAAAAGTCTTGCTGAGCGGCACACCAAGTCTCCGACATCGAACCAAGTAAGTATTCTTATTCTAAAGTTTGTTTAAATTGTTATACAGTAGATAGTTAGAGGGCTACTTTAGATGATCTTGTTAGAATGGAACCAAAGCCCGCAGGAACTTGAAACTGGAGAGGATTTTCTAAAACAATCTTCTCTTTAATTACTTCCATAGAACATCGGGTTAATTATTGAAACTAACTAAAACTTCATAAAAAATTTTAATCCAGATAATACGCGAATCGACGATGAGTGCTAGAAGAGGTACAAGACGCCGTGGCCGAGGTCGCAGAAGTTTTAGGGCTGAATCGTCAGCATCGGGCCATATGCCCGATGTTAGAGTAAAAGAGGCTCCGGCCTCACCTGTGGCTGGGAATGGATCGTATGATCAGGCCGCGGGGGAAGATGCATTCCAAGCTACATTCCAAGGGAAGTATGTGGGTGCAAGCTATGTGGATGCTAGAATGAAGGAGTTCCTGAATTTGACCCAAGGGAACAAATTGATGGCGGAGTATGAGGCGGAGTTTCTACGACTTAGTAGGTATGGAAAAGTAATGGTGGCAATGGAGTATGAGCGTTGCATGAGGTTTGAGGATAGACTGAGAGATAGCCTTAGGGTATTGATAGCTCCACAACGGGAGTGAGTTTTCTCGGAATTAGTAGAGAAAGCAAAAATAGCTGAGGAGGTAAATTACACTGAGTACCTAAATCGGGAAAAACAAAGGGGTCAAGATAAAAGGGAGGCTGAGACTCATGGTCAGAGACCTAAGGCTAGGGCCAGAGTTATTGGGCCAGTTAGAGTAGGACTCTCTGCTGTTAATCCAGGGGTGCCACTTTGTGCTAATTGTGGGAAAGGCCATATAGGCGAGTGTTGGAAGAGGACGGGAGCTTGTCTAGCTTGTGGATCCATGGAGCATAGGATCAAGAATTGCCCCAGAATGCCAGCTCAGGTACCAGTCGTGGACTGAGGTGGTGTACAGCCACCGAGGGGTGGTCAGCAACCGCCAAGAGGCCGTGATCAGGCCAGGGGTGGAAACGGTTTGGGTAGTGGAACACCGGGCAGAGGTACTGGTCATGCTGATGCGAGGTAGGCAACTTTGGTCTATACAACACGTCGTCAAGAGGATGGAGACGCTCTAGAGGCGAAGAATGGTACGTATTTACCCATCGAGTGCTATTTACTTAAGTTGGAATTAGACTGCGCAGCGGAAGTGTGGTGTGGTAGTCTGTGTTAGTAGTTGGGAATTTCGAGCATGAAATTTCTTTTAGGGGGTAGAGTTGTAACGCCCTAAAAATCTTGAAACCCTAAAATTTTGAAATCTTAAATTTTTCTTTTTGTGCTTAGCAATCCCAGTTAAGTGTTAATTACGCATTGGTAGGTCTTGGTCAAGGTTTGAGTTCAAATCTAGGGGTAGAAAAATTTATAGTTTAATAATTAAAAGGGCCTTGTTGGCAAGTAGTTGGGCTTTTAAATAAAGATAGGGGAAAATGGCATCAAAAAGCCTTATGGTGGAGTGGCTAAGGGACGCCACTTAGAGTGTAAAGAGGTGGCGTTAGTGGCTAGCAAGGAGATCCTAGGTTCGAATCCTAGCTTAGTATTTTTAGGAGTTTAATTTTGGCCTTCTAAAAGGTTGGAAATGGCGTGAAGATGGACTCTAAGGGGAGTGTTTAGGAGAGAAAATTTAGGAAATAGATTGGGGAGTTATCAAGGAGAAAAACTAGAAGATGAGAAGGGGGAAGTGATGGAGCTGAATTGGGAATTGAGGGTCAAGAAACTAGGCTACTGGCTATAAATATGTGCTGAGTTTGAGATCCTAGACTAATGCCAAATTCTTCATTTTTTTTTAGTGCTGATTGGCTTTTCCATCTTTGCTAACTGATTCTTTTTCCATTCCTTCTCTCCTCAATTCTCTTTTGATTTACCCTTTAGGTTAGCCGATTCCTTCTTCTGCCGAATAAACCTTATTCACTATATTAGTATAAAAGTGAAAAAGCTAAATCTCTCTTGGGCCGATTGCTCTTTTGGTGTAAGTACCTCATCTCTTTTTCGACTAGTATTGTTAATACTGATTACTCCTCTCCCTCATTCTTTCTAATCGACTTTGGTAGGGAATTAGTATCGGATCTCAGATCTTAGCTCTCTGTCAAAATTGCTCTTTAGGTGTTTGCGATTTTGGTAAGTATTCTTCTCCCATTGGTTAAGGTGGTCGAATGTTCATAGTTAAGGTAAGCGGACTTGTGTTGGATACAAGTCATCTATTATTCTGGTTTTAATAGTTAAGATTGGTGCAAATCTAGGAGTTGGTCGTGGTTAGGGATTTAAGAAGGGGTTGTTATACTTATCGAGCAAGGTTTGGGGCTAAGGAGATCTCATTATGCTTGCTTACCAGGTGTGTACATACACTGCACACACACTATGAGTCAGCAAAAGCCGAAATGCTGAAAAGCTGAAAGTGTGGCTACGGTAGTCTTGCCAGTGCACGAATACTCGTAAGGGAGAGACCGATAGGTTGCCTTCGACCCATGAGAGATTCTGTGGACTTGGGTTGTGATTTGGCCATACGGGTCGGAATGGGCTAAATGGACCCGGTGGGCTGTTGGGCCTATAATAGGCAAAGACTAAATATTGATGCTATGTGATAGGAATCTGTATGTGAACATGAATATGAATGTGACTGGGCCTAATGGGCCATATACAGGTGATTTGGGCCTAATGGGCCATATGAATATGATTGGGCTTAATGGGCCAGATACAGGTATGTGACTTTGTTTGGGCTTTGTAAGGGGTTTTGGGCCTAGCATATGATAACTACATAAGACTTAATAAATATTTTTCGATTATGGACAGGTTAAAGGGTTAAGGTGTGGCAACGGGTATATGCATGTCTAGGATTGGATCTAGGGAGAGCTTGGTACTTAAGCGGTCTTAATGACCCACCTCCTCTTCTCTGGAATCCTACCTGGTGCATAGTATTTGTTTATCTTAGCTCGCGGGACTTGTTAACGGGCCAAGGTAAGTGGAAACCATACTTGAGGGAAAATTATCGAAATACCCCTAAGGGCGAAAATGACCAAAATACCCCTAGGAGTTGAATCTAAGTTTTATGGATGTGGCATGCATACATATGATGTTCTACTTAGGTTGCATATGGGGTGGGAACTATGGAACGGAGGAAGTATATGAGGGTCACATGGTTGCTTGAGAATCGTGGATCCACCGACGGCTTTTAACGCCCAATATGTAAATGAAGGTAGTTCCGCAACCGGGCTTCCATTGGTGTGTGGGCTGGGTGGGTCGATGTTTATATCCCCATAGGTTGTGAATAGGGGGACAGAGCAGAAGTGTTCCAGTTGGATTATTGGGGTCGGTTGCACTGCATTGCATTGCATGTTTGATGTATGATGACTTTTGAATGCTTGTTTTCGTCGAGGGTTGTACAAACTAAGTTTGCGAAAACTCGCCCCCTCTTTTAGTTTATTTCAGGTGATGCTCAATAGAAGGTTCGATGTTTGGAGGGACTCTGGGTGGCCAGCTAGTAAGATAATTTGGACTTGTTTTTCTTTTTAAAGTTTATCAGTTTCTATGTTATTAAGTACTTTCCAAATCAGATTGTAATATGGCTTCCACTTTATTATTATTTGGATTATTATTTTTATGTGATGTAATTATAAGAAGTTGAACATGGTTTCTTAAACTATAGTATGACTTTTCTACGTTTCCGCAACTACATTTTAAAATGACATGTTTTCATAAAATCATATATTTTAAACAAGTGATTGAAAGGAGTTTTTTTTAAGGATAGTTAAGGTTTCTTTTATTTTAAGAAGGATTTTCAATGAAAACACAGTTTTTCCTAAAACACTTCACTGTGATGCACCAGATTCAGCCATAACATCCAGGCCGGGTTTGAGGTGTTACACAGCCAGCTTTGGTTTATGCAGCATGTCGTCAAGAGGATAAAACGCTCCAGAGGCGAATAATGTTACGTACTTACCCATAGTGTGCTATTTACCTGAGTTGGAATTAGAGTGCGCAATGGAAGTGTGGTGTGGTAGTCTGTGTTAGTAGTTGGGAATTTTGAGGATGAAATTTCTTTTAGGGGTAAGAGTCGTAAGGCCCCAAAAATCTCGAAACCTAAAAATCCCAAAATCGTGAATTTATCTTTTTGTGCTTAGCAATCCCGGTTATGTGTTAATTACGCATTGGTAGGTCTTGGTCAAGGTTTGAGTTCGAATCTAAAGGTAGAAGAAATTAAAGTTTAATAATTAAAAGGGCCTTGTTGGCAAGTAGTTGGGCTTTTAAATAAAGATAGGGAAAATGGCATCAAAAAGCCTTGTGGTAGAGTGGCTAAGGGACGCCACTTAGAGTGTAGGGAGGTGGTGTTAGTGACTAGCCAAGAGATCCTAGGTTCGAATCCTAGCTTAGTATTTTGAGGAGTTTAATTTTGGCCTTCTAGAAGGTTGGAAGTGGCGTGAAGATGGACTCTAAGGGGAGTGTTCAGGAGAGAAAATTAAGGAAAGGATCAAGGGGTTATCAGAGAGAAAAACGAGGAGATGAGCAGGGGGAAGTGATAGAGCCAAATGGGGAACTGAGGGCAGGTAGTTTGACTATAAGGGCTATAAATAAGTGCTGAATGTAGGGTTGCTAGGCTAGTGCTGAATTTCCTTCACCCTGTTACCAGAAACCCTTTTCCCTAAAAGCCGAAAACCCTTTTGTTTTCTTCCTTTTCTTTCTGCCGATTTCTCCAAAAGCTGAAAACCCTTGTTCTCTTTTTTTATTTTTCTTGTGCCGATTTCCTTTTTCACTTCTCGGTTTAGCCGATTCTTCTTCCTCTCTCCCTTGGTGCCAAATAAGCAATTGTGCCATTCAGATCCCTTGAGCCGAATACTCTTTGACCGAATCTAGTGTAAGTGTTACTCTTCCAATCAGTTTTCTTTGCTAAGTATCAAATATTATCTCCCAGTCTTTCTAATCGACTATGGTAAGGAATTAGTATCGGATCTCGGATCTTAGCTCTCTGTCGAAATTGCTCTTTAGGTGTTCACGATTTTTGTAAGTATTCCTCTCCCTTTGGCTAAGGTGGCCGATTGTTCATAGTTAAGGTAAGGGGACTTGTGTTGGATACGAGTCACCTATTATTCTTTTTTAATAGTTAAGATTGGTGTAGATCTGAGAGTTGGTCGTGGTTAGGGATTTAAGAAGGGGTTGTTATACTTATCGCGCAAGGTTTGGGGCTAAGGAGATCGCATCATGCTTGTTTACCAGGTGTGTACTTACACTACACACACTAGTAGATCGGCAAAAGCTGAAATGCCGAAAAGCCGAAATGCTAAAAAGTCAAAAGTTTGGCTACGATAGTCTTGCGAGTACGCGAATACTCGTAAGGGGGAGACCGATAGGTTGCCAGAGGCCCATGGGCGATTCCATGGACTTGGGTTGTTAATAGGCCAAGTGGGCCGGAATGGGCTAAATGGGCCCGAAGGGATGTTAGGCCCATAATAGGCAAAATTTGATAAGCGGTGCTATGTGATAAGAAATTTGTATGTGAGCATGAATATAATATGAGTTGGGCCGGATGGGCCATATAAATGAGATTGGGCCGAATGGGCCATATGAACGTGAATTGGGCCTGATGGGCCATATGAATGTGAATTGGGCCTGATGGGCCATATGTATGGGATTGGGCCAAGAGGGCCAAATGCATGTATGTAGGGGTTTTGGGCCTAGTATATGATAACCACATAAAACTTAATTAATATATTGCGACCGTGGACAAGTCATAGAGTTAAGGTGTAGCAACGGGTATATGCATGTCTAGGATTGGATCTAGGAAGAGCTTGGTACTTAAGTAGTCTTAATGACTCACCTCCCTTCTCTGGAATCCTACCTAGTGCATATTGTTCATTCATCTTAGCTCACGGGATTTGTTAATGGGCCAAGGTAAGTAAAAACCCGTAATAAAGGAAAATTACCGAGATGCCCCTAAGGGCAAAAATGACTAAAATACCCCAAAGTGTTGTGTGTAAGATTTATGATTGCTACATGCATTCATATGTATTCATGTGATATCCTGTTTAGGTTGCATATGGGTTGGGAATTATGGAATAGAGGGAGTATATGAGGGTCGCATGGTTGCTTGACAACCGTGGATCCACTGACGGCTTTTAAGCCCAATATGTGATTGGCAGCTTACTGCAACTTGGGTAGTTCCACAACTGGGCTACCATTGATGTGTATCGGTTGGGTGGGTCGATATTTATATCCCCACAGGTTATGAAAAGGGGGACGGAGCAGAAGTGTACCGGTTGATTGTTGGGGTGGGTTGCACTGCATTACATTGCATGTTTGATGTATGATGACTTTTGAATGCTTGTTTAAGTCGAGGGTTGTATACACTGAGTTTACGAAAACTCACCCCTTCTTTTATTTTATTTTCAGGTGATGCTCAGTAGAAGGTTCGATGTTTGGAGGGACTCTGGGTGGCTAGCTAGTAAGATAATTTGGACTTGTTTTTCTTTTTAAAGCTTATCAGTTTCTATGTTATTAAGTACTTTTCAAATCAGATTGTAATAGGGCTTCCACTTTATTATTATTTGGATTATTATTTTTTTATGTGGTGTAATTATAAGAAGTTGAACACAGTTTCTTAAACTATAGTATGACTTTTCTACGTTTCGGCTACTACATTTTAGAATGACATGTTTTCATAAAATCATATATTTTAAACAAGTGATTGAAAGGAGTTTTTTTTTTAAGGATAGTTAAGGTTTCTTTTATTTTAAGAAGGGTTTTCAATGAAAACACGGTTTTCGCTAAAACACTTCAATGTGATGCGCCAGATTCGACCATAACGTCCAGGCCGGGTTTGGGGTGTTACAATAATTTTTTAGGAGAAACAGGGAATGTAGGCATAGGTCGGGTAAAGTTCTTCTAAAGAGATTTCATCATGGCCTTATCTCTTCATCGGGCATACCTCCAAAATAGAGCCATTTCCTCTTGAGCTCAGCCAAAATTAGTGGCAAGGCTTAGTTGGTGTTTCTCCATCATTCGGAATTATTCTTGCAACATCTCAAGGACATCAATCACTGTTTGCTCAAAATTACTATGAGATGTTGATGGAGCAACATCAGGGTTCATAAGTGGTGGTGATGTTGATATAGAATTCAGATCCCTTCGCATACCTCCCTAAAACATCTTAGTGCAAGTTGCTTTATTATGGCTCATTTGTTGGGGAGTGTGTGTTCATTCGTTTAAATAGGAACCTTTGCCCTCTAGCAAAGTGCTGTAATGAGCAAAAATTTTGAAGTACCAGCATTCTTTTAAGAGCAGTGATGGACATCTCTAAAGATAATGCTTCCAACATTGATCTTTCTGCCCATCATAATCAACTACAATAATAACAGGCGTTCTTTTGAAATAGTTGAGTTGTGAGTAGAAAGGATGAGATGAGTTTTAAGGAAATGATACCAGACTCTGCAATGAGGCTTCGATGATACATGGTTAATGGTATAGAAATCATTTCAAGAAATTGTCCACTTCATCCCCTCGACACATAAATCTATCAAAACTTGGTGGAGTTCTTCAGTTGTCATACTCTTGACAAATTAGGCATGTTCATCAAGGCCGTCAAGTAACCCATATTGCGTATTGATGGAGTCTTCGTCAAACATCACCGAGACACTGCACACATATATAAAAGCATGAGTAGGAGAGGTAAGATGAGTATAAAACTCTTTCACTACCTTGGTGAGAATGTCATCAAGGTAGAGACAGAAGATTTTCCATCCATGTTTCTCCACTACAGAAGAGATCGCTTCAGAGTAGCCCATAAATGGGGCATCTTGAAAAAGGAAACCTTTTGCCAAACAAAATGGTCTCTTTGATATGTTATGGGTTTACTTTTCTTTCATAATTTTGCTAAAGAATATTCATAAAGGTACAGCGGTGGAAGAAGATGGTGCTTGGTGAGCCACTATAGAGACAATGGTAACTAGAAAATAAAAAAGGTGATACCTTTATAGTTTTACAGAGTAAAAGCAAAGAAAGTTGAAGAGGATGAAATGGAAAAGAGGTTATAAAAGAAGTGAACTAACTAGGGTAAAATGTGAGAGAAAGTATAGTAATGACATGGGGCCTAAGGTTAACCTGAGATTATGCCCTGACATAGAAAAAAGAAAAATTGAGCGGGAAAATAAAAATAGTAGAAAAATTAATAAATTAAAATTAATTAATATATTAAATGCGTTGAATTCTACAAACCTGGGCTATAATGTGCCTATAACAAAAGAAAATAATAGTTAAGTAAACTTATTGAAGAAACTAAACAAAGAAATTAAAAGCAAAGTAAATGAATAAAACAGAATAGGAAAGAAATATTAAGTAGTTCCAAAAGTGATGGAATTTTTATCACGAATTATAGGGGCTCCAAAGTAGTGCTTTAACCATTTTCCAATGACTTTGAAGATGGAACTAGTCGTGCTGTCTTTAACTTTTACAACTCCATAAGGATAGACATGCACTTTTTCAAACGGGCCAAACCAACAAGATTTCAATTTGCCAAGAAACAATTTAAGCCTGGAATTGACTAACAAGACCTATTGTCCAGATACAAATTGCCATGGAAAAATTTTGTTCTCATGCCATCATTTAGTCTTTTCTTTGTACAGCTTGGCATTCTCATAGGTTTGTGGTTGGAATTCTTCCATCTCATTCAACCCCAATAGATGGTTGGTACCAGCAGCACTCCAATCCATATTCAATTTCTTAATTTCCCAATATGTCTTATGTTCAAGTTCAAAGGGCAAATGACAGGGTTTCCCATAAACAAGCTTGAAGGGCGACATCCCCAATGGTGTCTTGAATATAGTGCGATATGCCCATAAAGCTTCATCCAATCTAGATGACCAATATTTACGTCGGGATTGACTACCTTCTCTAAAATTTGTTTAATCTCTCTATTAGAGACTTCTGCCTGTCCATTTATCTGGAGATGGTATGTCCTGGCAATTTTATGTTTAACACCATACCTGTTCAGAGCATTAGCAACTAATTAGCAATCAAAGTGTGAACTTCATCACTCATTAGAGCACGAGGGGTACCAAACCTAGTAAAAATATTCTTATGTAGAAATTTCAGTATCGCTTTGGCATCATTTGTTGGTAAAGCAACAACCTCAACCCACTTGGAGACATAATCAATAGCTAAAAGTATGTATGCATTGCCCCAAGAAGGTGGGAATGGACCCATAAAATCAATTCCCAAAATGTCAAGTAGTTTCACTTCTAAAATAGTTTGCAAGGGCATTTCATACCTCTTCAATAGATTTCCAGTTCTTTGATAGCAACCGCAAGCTTCGTAAATTTCATGAGCATCTTTAAACATGGTTGGCTAATAAAAACCAGATTAGAGAACTTTTGTAGCAGTTCTCATGCCCCCAAAGTGCCTTCCATACAATGTTAATGAAAATGATATAAAATATTTTGAATCTCATCATCTAGAACACAACTCCAAATTATCTGGTTTGCACAATGTTTGAATAAAAATGGCTCATCCTAATAATACTGCTTGGGATCATGGAGAGAGCTTCTTCATCTTTGATTGGTGAGGTCAGGTGGTAGCAATCCACTGGCCAAAAAATTTACAATATCAGCATACCATGGTAATGCCATGGCAACTAACAGTTGCTCATCTAGGACATCATCCTGAATGCGCTAAATATTATCATCTTCATTTCCTACTTTAATTCGAGACAACTGATCAGCCACTTGATTTTTTATGCCTTTCCTATCTCTAATTTCCAGATCAAATTCCTACAATAGTAGTATCCATCGAATTAATCTGGGCTTGGCATATTTCTTGGTCACTAAATAGTTAGTAGCAGAGTGGTCTGTATAAACCGTAACTTTGGTGCCTACTAAATAAGCTTTGCATTTTTCGAATGTAAATACCATGGTTAACTGCTCCTTCTCAAAGGTGGTATAATTTAGCTATGAATCGGTCAACGTACAACTTGCATAGTAGATAGTGGAACGAAAGAAATGTGCAAGTGTACACAATCACAACAAGTAATAAAGTGACAATTAAATGTTGAGTTATCATACCCACAGGGACTGTGAAAAGAATTATTTATGAATGCAATTTAAAACACTTTGGTGAAGAAAATTATTTTGTTTTGAAGAGGTGATTAAAATCTAGAAAACAAAGTAAAACAAATAAAAAAAATAAAGTTCCAATGCACGATTTCAAAAGATGATTTAATCAAGATGACATAATTGTGTTAGATTAATTATATTTCTTAACGTAGAATTATTAAACTCATATTTATGTTGTTACGAATAAACTCATGGCAACTCGGTAATTTACTAACTTATGAACATACTCACCTACCAAAATCCATTCATCTCTTGACTATATTTCTATGTCAATTCAACTGATTAAACAAATTTTAATAGGGCAAATGTGTTAATGCACATACATACTTATGAAGTTAAAATAATCTCTTGTACATATCTCTATGCCAATTCAAACAATTAATTCAATCTCATAAGCGCATAAAAGATTATGTGAGGTAACAATGTATTTCTACCTTGAAATAGTTTAATCACAATAATCTTGCAAGTTAAGCAAATCAAATGTATCGTTAGATACCATTGCTAATTTAACCCTCAGCTACCTTAGATGATTAAACATGCACTGCTTAAGTATCGTGTCACTTAATTACAGTTTCAATCCGTTTAAATAAGTAATTCATTAGTTACCTTACAATTGTAATGCAAGAATAACTTAGTCATGGTTTTACTTAATCAAACATCTTACCGAGGCTTATAACAACACAAACACAATTTTAATAAATTAAGTAGACAAAATGCAATCAACCTAACATGAATTAGATTTAAGCCATATCAACTAAATTAAACATTTCAACATCACAAATATTCATCGACATGTTCATCATAACAACAACAAAAATTAAAAGGATATGTAACACCCCAAACTAGGCCCGGACATTATGGCCAGATCCGGCGCGTCACATTGAAGTGTTTTATCGAAAACCTTGTTTTCATTGAAAACCCTTCTTTAAATAAAACTATTCCTTCTTGTATGATAATAATTACTTTGTAAAATCTCTTTTCAGTTGTGGAAGCTTTATTTAAAACAGATGATCTACAAAAACTTTTCATTTAAAAATTGAGTTGCGGAAACGTGGTATTTAAAAACAGTTATGGTTTAGGAAAACCATGTTCTACTTCCAATAAAAAAATATATTAATCCTAATTTGAAATAAGAACCAGAGGAAAGGCCTTTTTACAATCTGGACTGAAATAACTTAAAATACTAGAAATTACATGCTAAAGAAAACAAGTCCAAGTCGTCTTTCTAGCTAGCCACCTCGGAGTCCCTCCTACCGTCGAACCACCTACTGAGGATCACCTGAGAAAAATAAAAGAAGGGGTGAGTTTTCAAAAACTCAGTGTGTGCAACCCTCAACAAATAGAAAAGCATGCAATAGCATGTCTTTTCGAGCCTGAGCCCAATTCAATATCAGAATATATGTAAAGTAATCAAATATGCACGAATCCCACCTATCAAATCGCTACACACCATCTCCATCCCCCGATACACACCACGTGGGGATATAAATATCGACCCACCCATCTGATACACTCCAATGGTAGCTCGATTACTGTACTACCTAACACTGCAGTAAAGCTGCTAATCATATATTGGGCTTAAAAAGCCATCGGTGGATCCACGGTCGTCAAGCAACCATGCGATCCTCATATACTTCCTCTGTTCCATAATTCCCAACCCATATGCAACCTAAATGAATATCATATGAATGCAAAGCAGTATACATGTAACATCCATAAATCTTACATTCAAACATATGGGGTATTTTAGTCATTTTCACCCTTAGGGCTTTTCGGTAATTTTTCATTATTATGGGTTATTACTTACCTTGGCCCGTTAACAAGTCCTCGTTGGCTAAAGTGAATAGATACTATACACCAGGTAGGAATCCAGAGAAGAGGAGGTGGGTCAATAAGACCGCTTAAGTACCAAGCTCTCCCTAGATCCAATCCTAGACATGCATATACCCATTACCACACCTTAACCTTATGGCTTGTCTATGGTCACAATTAATTAATTAATTAAGTTTTATGTTTGTTTAAGCAGTTATCAGATACTAGGCCCAAAACCCCTTACAAAGCCCAAACGAGTCTACATACATGCATATGGCCCACTAGGCACAATCTCATTCGTATGGCCCATTAGGTCCAAATCACATTCGTATGGCCCATTAGGCCCAAATCATATTTGTATGGCCCGTTAGGACCAATCACATTCATAGTCATGCAATCATATGATTTTTTCATCACTTAGTAACAAATTACTAATTTTGCCTATTATGGGCCCTACAGCCCATCGGGCCCATTTAGCCCATTTTGGCCCATTAGGCCCAAATCACATTCATATGGCCCATCAGGCCCAATCACATTCATAGTCATGCAATCATATGATTTTTTCATCACTTAGTAACAAATTGCTAATTTTGCCTATTATGGACCCTATAGCCCATCGGGCCTATTTAGCCCATCCTGGCCCGGTTGGCCAATACATGGCCCAAGTCCTCGAAATCGCTCATGGGCCTCTAGTAACCTATCAGTTTCCCATTACGAGTTTTTGCGCACTTGTAAGTCTATTGTAGCCAAACCTCTAGCTTTTCAGCATTTCGGCTTTTTAGCATTTCGGGATTTACCGATCTACTGTGTGTGTGTAGTGTATGTACACACCTGGTACTAAAACGTGCTACGATCTCCTTAGCCACGAACCTAAAAATGATGTCACTCAACGATTAATCACACACTTATCAAATACAATCACCAAAAGCCAAAAATCTCACATTTGTCTTACCTTGAACGACAAGCCTTAACAGCCCTTCTTTGATCACTAATCACGAGTATTTCTTAAATCTGCATCAATCTTAATCATTAAAACTAGATAACAAGTGATTCACAATCATCTTAAGTCACTCTCAAATCCTCCATGGCCATTCGGCCAACCTTAACCAATAAAAGAGGAATACTTACCCAAAACCTCAAAACGCCTAGGAGTAATTCAGTAGAGATCTGGAATCTGAGATTTGATACTAATCCCACAAGAATCGGCCAAAGTAGAGGGATTAGTGGTGACACAGAAGGTCTTCAGCCAAAGAGGTATTCGCCTTCTGAGGTTTGTATGGTGAAAGGGTTATTCGCCACAAATAAAAAGAAGAGAAGAAGGAATCGGCTAAAACCAAAGGTGAATCAAAAGAGAATTTAAGAAGAGAAAGAATGGAAAATCGGCAAGCAAGGAACAAGGAATTCGGCTTATGAGCACTTAGAGAGAAAAGTGTTTCTGCAATACAAAAATGGGGAATTTGGCTAAAGGAAGAGAAGCAATTTTGGCAATACCCTAGAATCCCCAAAATCAGCACTTATATATACTATAACCGAATTTACCTATCCCCAAATTCCTTATTTGGCTCCACTTCTCTACACCCCTCATCTCCTAACTTTTCTCCTTAATAACTCCTTAGTCCCTTCCTTAAATTTCTCCTCTAATCACTCCCTTCAGAGTTCACATCCAACGCTACTACTGGTCATTTATTGAGCAAAAATAAATCATTCTTTTGAGAAAAGGAGGGATTCGAACCCCAAACCTCATTGCCATGCATGTGACGCCACCTCTAAGCCCTACATGTGACGCTACTTGCCACTCCAACATAAGTCTCCTTGTGTCCAATTCCTCCTTCATTTCTTTAAAACCCAAACTATTTGCCATCAAGGTTCTTTTACTTATTAAACTATAATTTCCTTCACCCTAAAGTTTGAACTCAAAGCTTAACCAGGCCTATTATCACATAAATAACACTCGACTAAGAATATTAAGCACACCTATCAAAATCAAAAAAGAAAGAAAGTTCAGGATTTTTGGGGCGTTACAAGATAGGAAGCAAGAATCAAATCCAGTGTTTCTCCTTGGCTTGACTGATTTGCTCCACTCTTCCTTCTTTGCTTGTTCTTGTCGAACCGAGGCTGCTACGAACACTTTAATGCTGTTCCAAATGGTGGATGAATGACTCTTTTTCAAGAGGTGAAATCTGTAAAGGATTAGGGGAAGGAAATGAAGAAAACAGAAGGGAATGAAGAGAGAAAAATGAAAGAGAAGTGAAGAGATGAGAAAGGTTGAGATGTGTTTGAAGTAAGCATGTAACAACCCATTTTTTAGTGAAATCGAAACAGTGGTTTCGAGACCACAAATCTGATACAAAAATAAGGTTTATTTTTATTTTATAATATGGTCCGTATTATGATAAACATTTCGTGTGAAAATTTTGATACCGAAATTTTATCTATTAAGTGCTTAATTACGAGGAGGACTAAATCGCATGAAATGTAAAAGTTGAATTCTAGCAGCTATAAGGATTAAATAGCTATGAAATTCAAAACGAGAGGTCCTTATATGGTAATTGACCATTAAAGAAAAGTATGTAGATTTTTGGTGACTCATCCATGGAAAAATTAGAAAAGAGTAGAGACTAAATTGGAAATTGAAATAAATTAATTAATTAAAAGATGATAAAAAGAAATATCATCTTATTTTGTCATCTTCAACCCCAAAGTTATATGAAAATCCTAGGAGAGAGAGAGAGAAGAAACTTTCAAGGCTTAATTGGGTGAGTTTCCATGTCTCGTTTTTAGTAATTTTTATATTTTTGAAACTGGGATAGCTTAATCTAATGTATTTGGGGGATTAATTTGAAAAGTTATCAAGGTATGAAATTTGGGTCATGGATGAATATGCTGAAAATTAGAAATTTATGGTAGAAAATGAAAGGTTGTTGATAGATAAACAACTTTTACAAAGTGATTTTTGATGAAAACATGATTTAGGGACTAAAATGTAAAGTTGTAAAATTTGATGAAAAATTCTAAATTTTTATGAATACATGTGCTGTAAATTTTGTAATGGGGTTTTGTTTAGGCTTGGAATCGGGAGTAAATTGCACAAATTTCATTTTCCGAGCCTAAGGACGAAATTGGAATTTATGGAAAAGTTAGGGGCAAAATGGTAATTTTGCCTACGACGTAAATTCAGTTCAAATAAATATGAAATATATGAAATTGATGATTAAAGATATTTATACAGATTCGGACAACTCACATTCGCTGTTAGATCAAGGAAAAGAAAAGGTTTCGCATTAGTAGATTTTATACACGAATAAGTGTCGAGGTAAGTTCATGTAACTTAATCAAGTATGCAATTATGTTAATTGAATGTTGTGTTTGTATGTGATGTCACTTATATTGAAATGCATTACTTGAATTCTATAATGGAAAATTTAATACATGCTTGAAATGGTGAAAAATAGTTAAGTCCCGATTGAATATTGAATTCCGATAAATATATGTGCTTTCCCGAAATGGATGAGGTCCTGCATTTGTTGTGGACGAGATTTAGCTCAAATGAGTAATCCTATTTACCTCATTATAGAAAAGATTTAGCCTGGACAGGTAATCCTGATATAATACATCTCGAGTATACGTTATGGTTAGGGTTTAGCCTAGACTGGTAATCCTAATTGAGTTCTTTTTAGCATACATTATATAAAGGATTTAGCCTGGACTGGTAATCTTGTTATATAGTATGTGGCTTGAGAGTGTGTTCCTTAGTTAAGTACCCTAATGGGTACCCTTGAATAATAATTGACGGATTATTGAATCGTACACTTCTAGTGTACTACTTAAGCATCCATTGGAATTTTAATGATTCAGCAGACACAAAACCTATTGGCATGATAAGAGAATTATGGAATGAAATGAATGATGTCTTGAAGGAAAATTGTATGAAGAGCTCACCTATGTTTACTTGATTGATATGAAGATTTTGGTGACTAACATGTTTGATTGAATGCATGTGTTTAGGCAATTTTGCTAATGGATGGAAAACATGATATTATATGCTTAAATTTAATAAACGAGATTGGTAAGTTTAGTTTCCGTTATACAAATTTACTATGCATGTAATGCTGACTCTGTTTTATTTTCCTTGTTTTATAGTGCTCAGAACCTTGCAAAGGTTGGAGATCAGTGGAGCATCGTCACACTATCAACTAGCTTATTGTGGGTATACTTACTAAAATCATTTTGGTATAATGGAATGTATAAGACAACTTGATCATTAGTAGCTTGATAATCATGCTAGTAAAGGTTTTTTTTGATATACTTGTAATGTCATGTTATGGTAGTTAAATATATGTTAAGTAGTTGACCAAATTATGTCTAATATATGGATTGAGTCAAGGTAAGATTGTGAGCATGTATGCATGTAATGGTACGCCATGATGAATGATGGAAATTGCGTAACTTGAATGCTTAGAAATGGTTGGAATGTATTTGGTATGCTTTAGTGCAGGAAAATGGTAAATTTGGGTGAGAAATGAGGCAAGAAAATGACTTTATTTTGTCTACACGGGCATGTGTCTGGACCGTGTGTGACACACAGCCTGGTAACATCAGCGTATAGTGAGGCCTTGTGTCCCCTACACCTTAATTTTGAGAAACAGAATGCTCAGAATTGAGCACATGGGCAGAGACACGGACGTGTGTCTTGGCCGTGTGAAGCATGCACCTAATTTAGAATTAAATTAATTAACCACACGGCCTAGCACACGGGCAAGTGGCATGGCCTTGTGTACAAGTCAGATACTTACAAAGGGTCAAACACGGCTTGTAGCACAGGCGTGTCCCTTGGACCACACGGGCATGTGAGCCCTGCAGCTTGGAAAATTTTATAATTTCGCAAAAAATTCTTAGAGCTCCCGATTAAGTCTCGACTCAATTTAATACTCGTATTGGGCCTCGAAGGTCCAATTAAGGGACGTTTTGTATGATCTCGGTTAAAGAATAGTAATTTTCATAGATTATTTTAAAATGTTCTAAAAGTTTTGGTAATACTCTGAAACCCTATTCTGACCACGGATAATGGTTAGGGGTGTTATAGAGCAGCCAAGGGGGATATTTATAGGTTGAGAAGGCTGTTAAAAATAGCCAAAATCAGCAGCCAAAGACTCCCCCCATGGTTGGCCACACATGTGGCATGTTTGAAGATTTCAAACATGTTATTTTTAGGTAGAGGCAAATCTTGAAAGGCATTAATAATGGAGAGGTTTGAAAGAAAATTGAAGGAGTCTTCAAGGGCCATTTTTGCAAGCCAAATAATCAGCCAAACAAGCTGATTGGGTCAGCATAAGGGACATTTTTGGCCTACCCAGTGCTCGGTTGGATTGGTTTTCTCGGTTCAGCTTAACTGGGCCCCTTTTCAAAATTAATTAATAATAATTTATTTAACCCAAATTAAATTTGGTGTAAAATTAAAATTAATTATATAATGAATTAATACATATAATTTGGACCATCTTATGGTAAAAAATTATTTCTGTAACACCCCAAACCTGGCTAAGACATTATGGCCGAATCTGCAATGTTAAATTGAAATGTTTTTTGAAAAACATAATTCCGTTGAAAAATCTGTTCTATATTAAAACCTCTTTGTGATCTTAACGAAAACTTAGGATATCTTGTTCTTTGTTAAAACCCAAGTCATTTTAGCAAAATGTTAATCATATTAGATTGTCATTACACTTAAAAACAATGTTTGTGGCGGAAGCTTTTAAAATATGTTGCTTAAATGTGGTGTTTTGAAAAGCATTTATCTTTTTGAAAATTCACGGTCTACTACTAACAGATATGAATCAAGTAAATAAATCCCAAATTAAAATAAAAACTTAAAGAGGCCTTATTACAAATCAAATACCCAAATTAAATTACTTATAAATTAAAAGTTAAAAATGAAAGAAAATGCGGTTGTGTGGCCACCATCGAGTCCCTCGCAGCATCGATCCGCCTGAAGATTACCTGCATAGAAAAGCAGAAGGGTGAGTTTATGAAAACTCAGTGTGTAATCCCTTAACAATAGTTAGTCATACAAGATGGCTAAATTCTGGCTGGGCCTAAGCCCATTTCAAAAAGAGTGATTCAATTACGATTAGGGCCTTAGCCCATTACAATGATGTGCGATAAAGATGCAGAATGTAAATAGAAATCCTACCCAACTAGCCTCTACACTCCACTCCGTCCAGCCCTACACTCCATGTGGGAATAAAATCAACCCACCCATCCCTACACTCCAAAATAGCACTGGTTTCGGCACTAATCAGTGGTTACAGTAGAGCTACCAGTGCAGTACACTTCCTCCAATCAATAATAAACCCGTCCCCATGCAACATATGATAATATTATGCATGTATGTAATATATATATAAAATGGCATGCTCGATTACAGTCATACATACATAAGGGAATAACAGTCATTTTACCTCATAGGGACATAACAGTCATTTATCAGTTTGGGGTTTAGGTATACCTACTGACCCAACAATAGGTTCACAGTCATCTCGGGCAACCCGTGCAACCTTAACAGTCAAACAGTAAAAATAGGCCCAAGGCCCATATACGGGCCCATGTGGGCCCACACGCCTGTGTGGCCCACTAAGCCCAAAAATGGCCTTGGCCGTGTGAACTACACAACCTAGCCCAATAATCTCCACACGTTCGTGTGGTTTACCCGTGTAGGGCCTATATGCCCGTGGGGCCCACACGACCTTTTCGACCCATCGTGGTCCTAATCGACCTTAGACCATGAAATCGCTCATGGCTGGCCTTAACGATCTTATGCCCACGTTTAGGCATTCGGACTACCATACAAGCGAGCGCACGCTTCTGTAGTGTCGATGGTCACTTATTTCGGCTGTTGCCGATTTACGATTATGGCAATGTGTTTACACACCTGTTTACGAAAACGTGCGAATAGCCCACGAGCACCAAACCTACATTCAATCAAGGTATTATATTAGTTGCTTGATAATAGCGTTAATCACCCTTTTTCTACCATTTAACTCAAAATAACATTTGATACTTTCCTTGATTGAAAGAGTGTGGTTTAGCCTGCTTAAACCGTTGACGAAGGTTGATTACACCCTCCTTATCGAATAGCTGCATTATCAGCGAAATCCATTAACGATGATTACATAAACACATGACTTGAATCGATAAATACTGGCTTATTGAAAACTAAAAACTAGAGATAGGGGAAAATTGGGCAATCAGCCAACACCCTAATATACAAGTCATGCACCAAGTTCGATACGTGAAAAAATAAGAACCATGTTACCTTTAGTCGAGTGAGAGAGAAAGGTTTCGAATGCTAAAGTAACACTTGTAAACTCCTTCACTTCTCGAGAAGTTCTAATACCGAAAGAACACCATAAATAAGAGAGGGAGAGATGATGAGAATCAGCAATCAGAGAAAAAGAGGAGAAAAGCCGAAAGTACAAAAGTCAAAACAGGGACTTACCAATCAATATTCGGCCAACACACCAAGTGAAAAGGAAAAGAATTGATAGAGAGCAGAGAAAAGAAAAGAAGGGGAAAGAAGACAAGGTATTCGGCCTAAGGACAACAACCGACTGTGGGAGGGAGAAGGTGGAATAATTAGTCAAGAATGTCACAAAAAGATCAAGGAAACCGAGAGAGTAACTTGTTAAAACCAAAAATGTTGAGAGGGGAAAAGAGTTAGAAGCAATCGATCAAGAGAGAGAGACCAACTGAGAAGGAAAAGGGAAAATAAATCGATTAACAAGAGGAAAGTAGTCAAAATGAGAGCACAAGCCACAAAGCATAGAAACAAAATACCCGAATGGTAAATCAATAATCGGCTACAACAAGGAAAAAGAGTAAAAGAATTGACAGAAACAAGTTGAAGAGCAAAATTCCCAAACCAAAACTGAAATCCCCCCTAAAACTGAATTCAAAGACTGCCTACAATTCCAGTTTGGCTCCAACACTCCCCCAACTTCGCATCCCCTTGGTTTTCTCCTAAAATCTCTCCACAACATCCTCAAACCGATCACCATCCAAATCCCCATTTCTCCTCCTAAATTTCAGCTACACAATCCTTTACACCCTTCAAACAGTTCAACCATTCAAGCATCAAAGTTCCACTGATGTACAACCTCTAACACGACAATTTGCAAAATAAAACTCTCCTTGCGCACAGTAGGACTTGAACTCAAGTCTCTTAGTAGCAATAACACGCCACTATCCCGTAGACCAACAGGCTTTCTATGACTTGATATCCTCACAATTGTTTAAAAACCTACTATCTAGAAACAAGGGTTTTATGCAATTAAAACAACAATTTTTGCTAAAGCCAAGGTTTGAACCCAGGACTTCCCATACTTCTCAGGACACTTAACAACTATAGCAAGCAAGCATATATGCAACATAGCATACAAATTTAATCACTTAAGATTTAGGGCATTACAACTCTACCCCTCAAAAGAAAATTTGGCCTTGAAATTTACCTGGTCAAAATAGATAAGGGTATTATTATCGCATTGCCTCCTCGGGTTCCCACGTGGCCTCTTCTGTGCTGTGATTACGCCAAAGTACCTTAACTAGTGGGATAGACTTCTTCCTCAGAACCTTTACATCACGGTCTAAAATCTGAATCGGCTCTTCCTCAAAGGTCAGATCTGGCCTAACCTCAATCTCCTCAGTCGAGATAATATGCGCAGGATCAGAGCCATAACGCCTCAGCATAAAGACTTGGAACACATCATGAACCTGGTCCAACTCCTGAGGCAACTCAAGTTGATAGGCAACTAGTCCCACATGCTTCAGTATGCAGTAAGGCCCAATGAACCTAGGGCTTAGCTTGCCCTTTCGTCCAAACCTCAGTACCTTCTTCCATGGCGAGACCTTGAGAAATACTAAGTCCCCCACAGTATATTCAATCTCTTTACGCTTCAGATTTGCATATGAATTTTGTCTGTCAGATGCTGCCTTTAGTCGATCCCAAATTAGTCTAACTTTATCCTCAGTATTAGAAACCAATTCAGGGCCCAGAACACGCCACTCGCCCAATTCAGTCCAACACGAAGGAGTACAACACCTACGACCATATAATGCCTAGTATGGTGCCATATGTATGCTAGACTGATAGCTATTATTATACGCAAACTCTGCTAACGGCAAGTAACCCTGAAAGTAACTGATGTTTGGCCTTAACCTACTGGCAAGTAAGGCATTTACTTACAAAGTTGGTAACTTTACGCTTAAAACTTGGCCACCAATATAACTCACGAAGGTTTCGGTACATCTTATTCTCGCCGAGATGCATAGCATAAGGACTACTATGCACCTCTCGCAGTATAGACTACCTCAAATTAGTATCCCTCATTACATAGACTCTCCCACAGAAATATAGTACCCCTTCAGTATTTAGTCCAAAATTTAAAGTTTCCCCACTCTCAATCTGTCAGAATCGAGGACCCAGTGACTCATCCTCTAATTGTTTACCCTTAATCTGCTCAATCCACGTCGGTGTAGCCTGAAGTTTGGCCAACAGACTACCACCATCAAATAAGTTGAGACGAGCAAACATTTCCCTCAGATCCTTCATAGCCGTACGGCTTAGTGTGTTTGCCACCACATTGGCCTTACGAGGATGGTATTCAATTGAACAGACATAATCCTTAAGCAGCTCAATCCATCTATGCTGCCTAAGATTTAGCTCCTTCTAAGTGAGGAGATACTTGAGGCTCTTGTGATCTGTGTAAATGATACACATCTCACCGTACAAGTAATGCCTCCAAACTTTTAGTGTGAATACCACCGCAGCCAACTCTAGGTCATGCATGGGATAATTTACCTTATGAGTCTTAAGCTAGCGAAACGCGTATGATGCATCAACACACAACCCAAACCAACATGTGATGTATCACTGTAGACAGTAAACTCTTTCCCAGGCTCTGGCTGTATCAAGATAGGGGCCTCAGTCAGAACTTTCTTAAGTTTCTCAAAACTTTCTTGCTAAGCACCAGTCCAGTTAAACGACACACCCTTACACAATAACTTAGTCAGAGGTGCAGTAATCAATGAAAACCCCTTAACAAACCGTCTATAATACCCTGCCAGACCTAGAAAACTTCAAATCTCAAATACCGTCCTAGGCAGCTTCCAATCCAGAACAGCCTCAATTCTCTGAGGATAAACCCTAATCCCTTTAGTAGGTACCACGTGACCCAAAAATGTTACCTCTCGTAACCAGAACTCGCATTTACTGAACTTGCATACAGTTGTTTCTCCCTCAAAATCTGCAGAATAACTCAGAGATGTGCATCGTGATCATCTTCAGTTATCGAATACACCAAGATGTCATCTATAAAAGCCCACTACGAACCTATCCAGATAGAACTGGAACACTCGATTCATTAGAACCATAAAAGCTGCTGGTGCATTCGTCAGTCCAGACGGCATCACTAGGAACTCGTAATGACCATAACAAGTCCTAAATGCTGTCTTGTAAACATCAGTCTCTTTCACCCTTAATTGATGGTACCCCGATCAGATATCAATCTTAGAGAAAACTGAAGCTCCTCGAAACTGGTCGAATAGATCTTCTATCCTCGGTAGGGGGTGCTTATTTTTAATAGTCAATTTATTCAGTTGCCAGTAGTCAATGCACATACGTATGGATCCATCCTTCTTTTTTAAAAAAAGAACCGGAGCTCCTCATGGAGACACACTAGGTTAGATAAACCCTCGATCCAATAATTCTTGAATCTGAGCCTTAAGTATTCAACGGGAAAAGCATTCAGAAAGTCCTTAACTGTTCTAATATCTTTAACAGAAGAAACCTCAAAATTAGAAACACCGATGTAGGCTAGATAGGCCTCACAACCCTTCCGAACCAATTTTTTAGCCCTCAGTGCAGAGATCACATTTGATAAATAATTCTGACGCTCCCCAATAATAACTACTTCATCATCCTCCGTTGTTTTCAGTACCACCCATTTAATAGCACAATCTAAATTCACTTGATGCTTAACCAGCCAGTCCATGCCTAGTATTAAGTCGAATTCTCCAAAAGGGAGTTCCATTAAATCCTTCAAAAAGATCATTCCTTGAACCTCCAAAGGTACATCCTTAAACAGTTTATTCACTCTCACTGACTGCCCTAATGGACTCAACGCAGTAACCTCACTTGCAGTGTTTTCAACCATTATACCCAAAGTCTCAAACACAGTGCATACTATATAAGAATACGTAGACCCCACATCAATCAATGTAGTATAAGGTACATTATGGATAAAAAACATACTCGTAATAACATCTAGGGCATCTCTGTCCTCTTAGCGACGTGCAGCATAAACTAGTGTCGACTGCCTCGCATCAGTATGACCAGTACCTCTGCCCGGTGCTCCACGACCACGGCCCATACCATTTCCACCTCTGGCCTGACCACGGCCTTTCGATGGCTACTGAACACCTCTCGGTGGCTGAACAGCACCCATACTAGTAGCTTGCATCTGATTAACCATCTGTGGACAATCTTTGATATGGTGCTCTAATGGTCCGCACCTCAAACATGCCCCAATCCTTTTCCAACATTCTCCCTAATGGCGTCTCCCACAATCCGTATAGGGTTGCAGTCCAGAAGCAGCAACAGGGGCCCCAACTCTGACTGGCCCAACAACTCTGGCCTTTTTCTTAGGCCTCACAAATGAACTTGAGGGCTCCGAATCCCTCTTATTCCTACTTCTTTCCTTTTCACGGTTCTAGCGCTCAGTGCGCTTCACATCCTTAGTGATCTTTACCTTATTCACTAAAGCTACAAAATCTCGCTCCCTTTGTGGAGCTATTAGAACCTTTAAATTATCCCTGAGGCTATCCTTGAAACGAACACAACGCTCATATTCAGTTGCCACCATTCCACGCGCATAGCGACTAAGTCGCAAAAATTCAGACTTGTATTCAGCCATAGATTTATCCCCCTGAGTCAAATTCAGGAACTCTCTCCTCCGGGCATCCACATAACTAGCGCCCACATATTTTCCTTAGAATACAGTCTTAAAATATTCCCAGGTCAACCGGTGGGCCTGAGTATCCTTTTTAATTGTAAGCCACCACTGATAGGCTTCATCTCGTAGCAATAACACTGCACCTTTTAGTTTCTGCTCAGGGGTACAGTCAAGGTCGTCCATGCTTCCTCTTTGTGGCCTCAATCCTGTAACACCCCAAACCGGGCCTAGAAGTTTGGCTCGAATCTGGCGTGTCACATTGAAGTGTTTTTTGAAAACCATGTTTCCATTAAAAACCCTTCTTAATAATTAAAAACTTATACCCTTTTTAAACCTTGTTAGAAAACCTCAGCTAAATAACATTCTTGACAACTTTGTAAAAATCTTGGCGTTTGCGGAAGCTTAATTTAAAAACAATTGCGGATACGTGATGTTTTGAAAACAAAAGTCGCTTTGGAAAAACCATGTTCTATTACTAGCAATTATAAGAACAATAAATAAAATTCCAAATTAGAAATCTAGAAAATTACAATGGCTTTACTACAACCTACATAAAATAATTTAAAAGCAATAATCAAAACTATAACATAAACAGTGTGTGTGGCTCCCTCCGAGCCCCTCGCAGCTCCGATCCATCTAAGGCTGGAAATTACCTGAAAGGTTAATAAACGAGGTGAGTTTACGAAACTCAGTGTGAAATCCCCTACTATATAAAAGGAACAGCCAGTCATATAAAAGAATTAAAAGTCTAGCTCCAAATTTCTACTTACGCTTTAGTATCAATTGGGCCTTAGCCCATTATAACAGACATAGCACTGACGGGCCTTAGCCCATTCTGAGAATAAGAAACATTATCGAAACTAGAATCAAAATGAGAATCGAATCGAATCATGTGACAAAATCGAAATCGATGTCGTGTAATGAATCGAATCGAATGTGAATGCAATCCCAACCCAATCCATCTGTATACACCCCCGTACCATACTTACACCATGTGGGGAGACTACTCGACTAATCCAACCATGCACACACCACGAAATTGCAAATGAGGTGCTGCGAATATTGTGACGAAGTCACCAACATGAATATTGTGGCTAGGCCACTAGAACAGAATATATATATGTGGCGAAGCCACGGATGCAAAGGGTGCGGATATTGTGACGAAGTCACCAGAATAGATATATGTGGCGAGGCCACCAGAACACTTCCTCCATCAATATAACCCATGTCCCATGCAATAGATATACATGTCATGGCATACAACATACAGAATCAGAATATCGTGCCCATATTTGAATCAAACAATCACAGTCAAGTCATTCATATCACCAACATATATCCACAATCAAATCCGTCAACCACACAGTCCAAGTCAGTCACTTGTCCACAAGGGCAAAACGGTCATTTAACACCCTAAGGGCAAAATGGTAATTTTACCCCACAAGGGTATCTCGATAATTCTACCCTACATGGGTATTTCGGTATTTCTACCCTACAAGGGTATTTTGGTAATTCTACCCTACAAAGGTATTTCAGTAATTCTACCTTACAGGGGTATTTCAATAGTTTTGTAAATCGAGGGTAAAATGATAATTTTGTAAATCGGGGGTACTTTGGTAATTTTACAAGTTGAGGGTATTTCAGTAATTTGGCAAACTAAAGTATTCTAAACAGGGATAACAATACGAATGGGCCTAAAGTCCTTTCTCGACCTAAATGGGCCCACACGCTCATGTGGCCCTTTTAGCCCAAATCTAGCCACAAATATGACATTCACATAGCCTAGTCCAATATTTACTACACAATCAAACAACTTATCCAATTGGGCCCGTAGGCCCACTAGGCCCACATGGCCCCTTTCGGCCTATCGCGGCCTGAAGTAGCCATCCTACAGCTAGAGTAGTGAGAAATACACACCTGATAGGAGACTGGAGTTAATCCGCGCTCTAAGCACTCTTAGCCGACGCCCAACCCAAACGAGCACGCCATAAAACGAAAGGGATCAGCCAAGAAAGGTACATTTACGCTCCTCATGGTTCTCTCTATTTAAAGCCAGCTTCACATCCACTCTTATGTTAGCTTCCCGATGTGGGATCCCTCTATCACCAGAGTTTAAAACCGACACTAACTCTTGCCGTCCCAACATAGCAAAATAATCAACCTTTGCGTGCCAAGGGATTCGAACCAAAGTCCTCTCACATGGTAACTCACACCACCACCACTAGGCCATCAACTCATTTGTGTCATAACTCCAACACATTAAACTTTAAAGCACGCCTACTTGCTTCCAGATTTATTGAAAAGAAAAATCAAAATATATTGCAAGAGCCAAGACTTGAACCTTGGACCCCTTGCTTCCTCTATGGCATCACTTTCTTATCCTCTAAGTGGCGCCACCTTGCCACTACACCACACTCCTTTTTGTGTCATCTTTTCTCCAACAATATTCTTAAGGCCTACCTACTACACCCAGGGTTTGATTCACCTTAAACCAAACTTTTTGCTAGAGTCCAGGTTTCAACCCAAGACTTCTCCAACACTTCTCAGCACACTTAACCACTAAAACAAGCCTTCATTAACGAAAATTACATGCACAACAAAATAGTATACATTGCCTTCAACCGCTCCCATGCTCAAGGCCCAAAACTTCTAGGCCCAAATTCAGGGTGTTACAAATCTAATATTTAGCCACATTAAGGGAAACTCCAGCAATACCCCTAAAAATCTCAAATTTATTAGACTGAGTCGCTCAGAATCGACCCATGGCTGCACTACCGATGATGGGCCCAAATGACCCTCTTGAGTCTCGCAAATAGCTTGGGACAATGCGTCATCCCCAGCCGCACAATCATGAGACCCAGTCTCTATCACAAGTGAAGTCGGTGCCTCTCTAGCTTCAACGTTAGGCATATGACTAAATGACGAAGGCCCAGCCCGAGCACTTTCTAAGCCTCTGTCGCGGCCTCTTGTACCCCTTCCACGAGTACCTATGGTGCTCATTATCAGTTTACACTTTTATCTATATTAATAATTTTATGCATCAGTTTTACAGTTTCAGTGTTTATTAATGGATATTTTATGTAAAATATTATCAGTAACTCATAGTTTTGTTTTCGCAGATTACAATCTTACTACAGTTTTAGGATACCCTAAACAGAGTATTTCAATACATTCTATTACCTACAGTATTCTTAGTATCTCAATTTAAACAAGAAGTAGTTTCAGAGAACTTACATGATCAGCGCTGGAGACTCGATGTACCACACATTCAGTAAAACATTTTGCAAGTATTTCAAATCATTTAAAATAGTTTCTTTTGAAATTTTAAGTTTAAAAGAAACCTAAATCCACAATGGAGTTTTAAAACCTGGCTCTGATACCATTAAATGTAGCACCCCAAATCTGGCCTAGACGTTATGCCTGAATCTGTGATGTCACATTGAAGTGTTTTTCGAAAAACATAATTCCATTGAAAATTTTTTTCTATATTAAAACCTCTTTGTGATCTTAACAAAAATTTAGGATATCTTGTTCTTTGTAACGCCCTGATTTTTGAGATTTTTCAGATTTTTCATGCTTATGGTAATCTTTAAAATTTTCATGTTTTGAATGTCGGTATCATGTTTAATTGTGGTAGGGGGCCTTTAGAAGACCCAAGCTCAAGTTAAAAACAGTAGAATATTAAGGTTGTTTTTAAGTGAAAAGGGGGGAAATTTGGTTAAGTGGGCTTTTAGGATGAACTGTGTAGTTTATGACACAAAAGAACCTTTGGCAGAGTGGTTGAGTGACGCCACTAGGGAGCTAAAAAGGTGGTGTGTCAGTGTTGTGGGAGGTCCAAGGTTCGATTCTTGGAGTTGGCATTTGGAGGTGTTATTTTTATGGCTTAAGCAGTCAGGTGTTGGAAGTAGAGTGGAACTCTGATGGGGAGAGTTGGAGGATAGTCAAACGCTTAGATTAAGGAGTGATAAGGGGAGAGATTTAAGGGATTGGGAGAGAGGCTAAGAGTTGGCCGAATTTTGGGAATTGAAGAGGGGAATTCGGCAGAGGGGCTTTAGGTTAATATTTCGGCACTTAGGGTATTGAGTGGTGTCGTTTTCTTCTGCTCAGGCACCTTAAGGCTGCTCTTTTCTCTCTTTTTTCCTCTCTAGCCGAAACCACCATTCTCCCTATTCTTCTTTCTCTATTTTCTTCTCCAAAACTGTCCATCAATCCTACTGTTCATCAATACTTTTGCCGAAACCACAAAAGGCGAAACCCCGAAAAACACACTACTTGTGCCGTCTTCTTCAAAGACAAATCCTTCAATAATTTTGCTTCTATTAGTCAAAGATCCTTCTTTTTAAACCCTAGATACCTGTTGGCAATTCTACATCAAGGTTATAGCCTCATATTGTTATCTCCTTCATCACCCAAAAGCCGAAATACCAGAGATTTAGGGGCTTATAGCTGAAACTTCAAAAACTCCTAGATTCGAGTTTTACCATTGTTTTAAGGATAAATCTACACCGAATTACGTGGAAATCAAGAAGTAGTAAGGGGTAAATGCTTATCATCTCAGATCTGGTCCTATTTTACAAAGTTAGGAAAAGCCGAAGTCCCTAAAATATAGGGAGGCTGTCGATTTGGCCATATGGCTCTAAGGTCTTTAACTGATGTTTTCTATCAATGATTAGTGCCTACTTAAGCTTTGGATTGAAGGCGTGGTTCATTGGAGTAATCAGGTTCGAAGCTAGCTATCAGTTTTGGCAAAAAGGTAAGATTTTAAAGGCTTTTAGGGACATGGTTCGATCTTGGATAAGAAAGTTTTGGGTTTAGTGATTGTGGTTTGAAAATAAGAACTGTGCTAATCAATTGTAGGACATCGAAAGGGATCTCATAGCGATGCGTCGCGAAAGCAGTGTGTCTGAATACCCTTTCTCAGTTCAAATCGGCAAAAGTTGAAATGCCAAAATTCTGGCATTTCATGGGCTTGTGAGTATGCGAATGCTCTCAGGACGTAAAGTAATTGTTAGATCTGGCACCGCAAGGTGGTAAGTTGGTTTCGTGTGACATTTTAACGTACTTCAGAAAAAGGGCCTCGATAGGCCAAAACTGGGCCCAATGGTCTTACGGACCTATATGGGTAAGACATGGGCGAATCAGCCTGTTAGTTAGACGGTGGAATCAAATTGCATAAAGCTCATTAAAATTTATCAAGTAACTTATGTAGATGCGTAAGGTTACGGTTTTGCCTTAGGAGCAAAATTACTGAAATACCCCCTAGGGTTTAAATTGACTAAAATGCATGATTGATTAATATTGTATTTTGCATGTTATGTTTTTATTAATATCTGTTGCATGGGATTGGGATATTGTTGGAGGAAGTGCTAAAAGTGGTTTATCCACGTACTGGAGCTCTGCCTCAACTTACTGATATTCGAGCGACATTCTTTGAATCAGGAGTGTAGGGTGGGTGGGTTGAGATATTCCCACATGGAGTGTAGAAATGTGACGCGCAGTGCGATGTAGCGGTTGGTGGGTTGAGTAGTCTCCCCAGATGGGTTTGCATTCATTGTTATTATTGATACCACGTTACTGAATTGGGCCTATGGGCCACACTGTTATGTTAAAAAGAGGCTAAGGCCTTGTTACTGTATTCTAAAAAAGGGCTTCAGTCCACTGTGTACTGTTATCTGAATAGGGCTTAGGCCCAATGGGCTCGAGCTGACTTGGGCTTGAGATGGGTTTCTGCACACACTGAGTTTCCCCAAACTCACCCCTTTCTTTCCATCCTTGCAAGTGAGCCCTAATTGGTGGACTTGGAGCTGGGCGGGATTCAGAGTGGCCATGAAGATTAATTTTTGGTTTTTAAATAAGCTCGCATTTCTTTTACTTTTGATTATTTTCGTTTTCCTGAGGTTGTAATAAGGCCGCTCTTTTAATTATTTTTATTCCGGATTATTGAACTGGTTAGCACTAGGGCGCGTTTTATAGAAGTTACCTATTTTTAAAGCAACACGATAACCGAACAAAGCTTCCGCAACGTGAATGTTTTAAAACGAGAAATAAATATTTTAAATAGGCATAAGCTAAGGTTGATGGTCGTGAATATGTAACATGCTTTAAGTGTGGCAATGGATGTGTGCATGTCTAGGATTGGATCCGGGAAGAGCTTCGTACTTAAGCAGTCCAACAGACTCACCTCCTCTTTTCTGGTTTCCTACCTGGTGCACAGCTTCCATTCACTTAAACTTAAAACATTAACATTCTGTAAACCCTAATAAAGAGATTTTTGATAAAACGTTAGCAACATTTCCATGTGGCACGCTGAATTCGGTCGTAACGTCTGGGCCGGGTTTGGGGTGTTACATTTAGTGGTATCAGAGCCAGGTTGCAACAACTCGGCCATGGATCGGGTCCAAAAATCATTTTGAAAACTTAAGCCTAAGAAGGGTATTTTGGAGATGGTAAGTTTTTTTTAGATGTTCAAATTTTTCTGGTTTAAAACGGGGTTAAATCAATAAATTCAAAATAAAAGCGTTTTTTTTTCCAAATCAAATTTTTATTTTCAGTGAACAAAAACATGGGTTTTTTTGAAATGGACTGGTAAAGAGGTGGCACACTGAATCCCCGGCACCAAGTCTGTAAGTATTTTTTTTTCTGCTTTAAATATTTATATGGAACTGAACTGAAAATAATACTGTAGATAGTACTGAGCCTTAGGGATAGTACTATAGATATTGTAGTATTAAGGCTACAAAACTGAGACCGTAGCTAAATTGTGATTGCACGAAAATTACTCTGAAACTCTATCTGTTCAGAAGACATTCTATAATAAACAGTGGAAACAGTAAACTAATGTCATAAAATTAGTAATCAAATAAATCGATATGAGTGCGAGGGCTACTCGGGGAAGAGGCCGTGGTCGAGGCCGAGGTAGTACTCAAGCTGGATCTGTATCCTCTGAGCACATACCAGCTGGCGAGGCTCGTCCACCACCGGTTAATGAAAATGGGCTGTATGATCGGGCCACAGGGGACGACGTTTTGTCTCAGGCCATGTTGAGGGTTTTGGAAAGAGTGGCCGGAGCTAATGTCGGGCCCATGAATAGGGGGTCCATTTCTGAACAACTTCGGGCTAACGGAGCTGAGGTTTTTAGGGGCGTATCTGGAGTAGCCCCAAATGTGGCTGAATACTGGTTGGAAGCCACAGAGCGGATTATGGATGACTTGGACTGCTTAGTGGGACAAAAGTTGAAAGGGGCGGTGTCATTGCTACGGGACGAAGCGTACCAGTGGTGGATTACTGTGAGAGAGGGTACCCCGGCTGAGAGGGTAACATGGGAGCTGTTCAAGCAGACTTTTAAAGCAAAATATGTTGGAGCTAGCTATGTGGATGCACGCAGAAAGGAGTTCCTGAATCTGACCCAGGGAAGTAAAACCGTTGCTGAATATGAGGCAGAGTTTCTACGATTGAGCCGGTATGCTAGGGGCATCGTTTCCACCGAGTATGAGCGCAGCGTTCGGTTTGAGGATGGCCTCAGGGATGAGCTAAGGGTACTCATAGCTCCGCAGAGAGAGCGAGATTTTACTGCACTGGTAGAGAAGGCTAAGATAGCCGAGGAGGTGAAACAGGCTGAACGAAAGAACTGCGATAGGGATCGAAATCGGTTCAGGAGGTATGCTGGACCAGCGGGTGCTTCAAATTGAAATGTTAAGAGAGCTAGGATGGAGGAATCGGTTCGAACAGTTCCGGTGAACGGTTAGACTGCAAGCTTGTGGATATTGTGGTAGAATGCATCAAGGGGAGTGCTGGAAGCGTTATGGGGCTTGTCTTCGTTGTGGGTCAAAGGAGCATAGGATTAAGGATTGTCCGAGGAGGGCCGCTTAGGCTCAAGTGGCTGAAAAAGGGGCTGTGCGACCGGCTCAACCAGTGAAGGACGGACCGCCGCTGCCAAGAGGTCGTGGACAAGGTCGCGGTGGTAATGGCCATGGACGTGGGGCTCCTGGCAGGGGTATTGGTAACGCTGATGCTCGTCAGCCAGCTTTGGTATATGCTGCTCGGCGCCTCGAGGAGGGTGACGCACCTGATGTCATAACTGGTACGTTCTTGATCTATGGTGTACCTTATACTGCTCTGATTGATGTGGGATCAACTCATTCATATGTGGCATATAACATTTCTGGGGCACTAGGTGTGCACTTTGAGGAGACTATATGTGAGGTAACTGTGATAAGTCCTTTAGGTTATTCGGTTAAGATAGAGAAACTCTTCAGGGAGGTGCCTTTAGAGATTCAAGGCAGGGTTTTCTGTAGAGATTTGATGGAGTTACCGTTTGGAGAATTTGATTTGATTCTAGGGATGGATTGGCTGACCAAGCATAAGGCAACTTTGGATTGTGCAGCTAAGAGGATGGTGTTAAGGACTGTCAATAACGAAGAGGTAATGATTATTGGAGAACGAAGGGATTACTTGTCCAATGTAGTATCGGCGTTGAGGGTTGAGAAGTTGATGCGCAAGGGATGCGAGGCATATTTGGCTTTGGTAAGCCAAGCAGGAACTGAGGATCTGATTGTGGAGACCATCAGAACTGTTAGGGAATTTCGGGATGTTTTTTCAGAAGAGCTTCCTGGATTACCTCCGAATCGGGAAGTTGAGTTTGGAATCGATTTGTTGCCTGGAACAGCTCCAGTATCCATTTCACCCTATTGGATGGCACCAAAGGAGTTGGCGAAACTGAAAGCTCAAATCCAAGAGTTGTTAGATAGAGGCTTCATTAGACCTAGTGTGTCTCCTTGGGGAGCACCGGTTCTGTTTGTGAAGAAAAAGGATGGAACGATGCGCATGTGCATCGATTATCGCCAGTTGAACAAACTGACAATTAAGAATAAGTATCCACTGCCAAGGATTGATGATCTATTCGATCAACTTAGGGGGGCTATAGTATTCTCCAAAATTGATCTTCGTTCTGGATACCATCAGTTAAGGGTAAAAGAAGGGGATATTCATAAGACAGCATGCCGAACTTGATATGGACATTACGAGTTTTTGGTCATGCCGTTTGGGCTGACGAACGCACCTGTAGCTTTCATGGATCTGATGAATCGAGTATTCCAACCTTACTTAGATCGGTTCGTAGTCGTCTTTATTGACGATATCCTGGTATACTCTGAAACGGAAACGAAACATGATGAGCATCTCCGTATTGTGCTACAAGTGTTAAGGGAAAAGGAACTCTATGCAAAATTCAGCAAGTGTGAATTCTGGTTGAGGGAGGTAACTTTCTTAGGGCATGTGGTCTCTGCTGAGGAGATTAAGGTGGATCCTCGTAAAATTGAATCGATTCTGGAATGGAAGCCTCCTAGGTCGGTATCGAAAATTCGGAGTTTTCTAGGGTTGGCGGGTTACTACAGAAGGTTTGTGAAGGGTTTCTCGGTGATGGCAGCACCCTTGACAAAACTCATAAGGAAAGGAGTACCATTTATCTGGACTGAGAAACAGCAAAAAGCTTTTGATCAGCTGAAAAGGGTATTAACTGAAGCGCCAGTGTTGATTCAACTGGTGTTCGGGAAGGACTTTACTGTTTACAGTGATGCGTCGCATGTGGGGTTAGGTTGCGTACTGATGCAAGAGGGTAAGGTGGTCGCTTATGCATCGCGACAGCTTAAGACTCATGAGGTGAATTACCCTACGCATGATTTGGAGCTAGCAGTAGTGATTTTTGCGTTAAATATATGGAGACACTACTTATATGGGGAAAAGTGTACCATATACACAGATCACAAGAGCCTAAAGTATTTGTTGACTCAGAAGGAGTTGAACCTTAGGCAACGTAGATGGATGGAGTTGCTTAAGGATTACAATTGTTCGATTGAGTACCACCCAGGAAAGGCGAATGTGGTGGCGGATGCATTGAGTCGAAGGGTTATTACTGATTTGAGAGCCTTGTTCGCACGTTTAAGTCTGTACGACGATGGATTCTTGTTGGTAGAATTGCAAGTAAGGCCTACTTGGACTGAGCAGATTAGGGAAAAATAGTTGAAGGACGATTCTTTAGCTCTTCGGTTCCAACAAGTTAAGAATGGTGAGAATGAGGATTTTGGACTAAACACTGAAGGAGTTCTGTGCTTTCGTGGAAGGGTTTGTATTCCGAAGGACCCTGAATTGATACAGTTAATAAAAGAGGCTCATGGTGGACTCTGTGCCATGCATCTTGGAGGAAATAAGTTATATCGAGACTTACGAGAGGTGTACTGGTGGCCTGGGTTGAAACGAGAGGTGACTGAGTTCGTTGGAAAATGTCTGATGTGCCAGCAGGTTAAGGCTGAGCACCAATTGCCTTCTAGATTACTGCAACCGATAAAAATTCTGCTATGGAAGTGGGAAAGAGTAACAATGGACCTTGTGAGTGGGTTACCTTTGACACCCACCAAGAAAGATTCGGTGTGGGTGGTTGTGGATAGGTTAACAAAATTGGCCCATTTCATACCTGTTCGTACCGATTACTCACTGCAAAAGTTAGCCAAGCTATATGTGGCGGAGATAGTGCGACTGCATGGGGTGCCAGTGTCGATAATTTCTGATCGAGACCCTAGGTTTACATCTTGGTTTTGGCGGAAGTTGTAAGAAGCGTTGGGTACACGATTGGATTTTAGCACCGCTTTTCACCCACAGACAGATGGATAGTCGGAAAGGGTTATTCAAGTTCTAGAGGATATGTTGAGAGGTTGTATCATCGATTTTCGTGGTAGTTGGGAGGACCACTTGCCATTGGCGGAGTTTGTATACAATAACAGCTATCAAGCAAGTATTCGGATGGCTCCATATGAAGCGCTTTATAGGCGAAGATGTCGTACGCTGATGTGTTGGACAGAGTTGGGTGAAAGACAAGTGCTTGGACTGGAATTGGTGGCAGACACTGAAAGCAGGGTTAGGTTGATAAGAGATCGATTAAAGGAGGCATCTGATAGACAGAAGTCGTATGCGGATCTGAAGCGTAAATAAATTGAGTTCGCTGTTGGGGATATGGTTTTCTTGAAAGTTTCCCCTTGGAAGAAAATTTTGAGATTTGGCAGGAAAGGCAAGCTGAGTCCGCGGTTCATAGGGCCTTATCGGATTCTTAAACGGGTAGGGCCAGTAGCATATCAGTTAGAGTTACCTCCGGAGTTGGACAGAATCCATGACGTCTTTCATGTGTCCATGTTGAGACGGTATCGATCGGATCCTTCACATATAGTGCCGGTGGAGGAGATTGAAGTAAAGACTGATTTGACCTTTGAGGAGGAACCCGTGCAGATTCTAGACCGAGAAGTTAAAATTTTGAGAAGGAAATCAATTCCGTTAGTAAGGGTACTATGGCGGAATCATGGAAGGGAGGAAGCTACTTGGGAGTCAGAGGAGACTATGCATCAGCAATACCCTCAGTTATTTGGACCAGGTAAATTTCGAGGCCGAAATTTCTTTAAGGGGGGTAGAGTTGTAACGCCCTGATTTTTGGGATTTTTGGGATTTTTCATGCTTATGGTAATCTTTAAAATTTTCATGTTTTGAATGTCGGTATCATGTTTAATTGTGGTTGGGGGCCTTTAGAAGACCCAAGCTCAAGTTAAAATAGTAGAATATTAAGGTTGTTTTTAAGTGAAAAGGGGGGAAATTTGGTTAAGTGGGCTTTTAAGACGAACTGTGTAGTTTATGACACAAAAGAACCTTTGGCAGAGTGGTTGAGTAACGCCACTAGAGAGCTAAACAGGTGGCGTGTCAGTGTTGTGGGAGGTCCAAGGTTCGATTCTTGGAGTTGGCATTTGGAGGTGTTATTTTTATGGCTTAAGCAGTCAGGTGTTGGAAGCAGAGTGGAACTCTGATGAGGAGAGTTGGAAGATAGTCAAACGCTTGGATTAAGGAGTGACAAGGGGAGAGATTTAAGAGATTGGGAGAGAGGCTAAAAGTTGGCCGAATTTTGGGAATTGAAGAGGGGAATTCGACAGAGGGGCTTTAGGTTAATATTTCGGCACTTAGGGTATTGAGTGGTGCCGTTTTCTTCTGCTCAGGCACCTTAAGGTTGCTCTTTTCTCTCTTTTTTCCTCTCTAGCTGAAACCACCATTCTCCCTATTCTTCTTTCTCTATTTTCTTCTCCAAAACCGTCCATCAATCTTACTATTCATCAATACTTTTGTCGAAACCACAAAAGCCGAAACCCCGAAAAATACACTACTTGTGCCGTCTTCTTCAAAGACAAATCCTTCAATAATTTTGCTTCTATTAGTCAACGATCCTTCTTTCTAAACCCTAGATACCTGTCGGCAATTCTACATCAAGGTTATAGCCTCATATTGTCATCTCCTTCATCACCCAAAAGCCGAAATACTAGAGATTTAGGGGCTTATAGCCGAAACTTGAAAAACTCCTGGATTCGAGTTTTGCCGTTGTTTTAAGGATAAATCTGCACCAGATTACGTGGAAATCAAGAAGGAGTAAGGGGTAAGTGCTTATCATCTCAGATCTGGTCCTATTTTACAAAGTTAGGAAAAACCAAAGTCCCTAAAATATAGGGAGGCTGTTGATTTGGGCATATGGCTCTAAGGTCTTTAACTGATGTTTTCTGTAAATTATTAGTGCCTACTTAAGCGTTGGATTGAAGGCGTGGTTCATTGGAGCAATCAGGTTCGAAGCTAGCTATCAGTTTTGGCAAAAAAGGTAAGATTTTAAAGGCTTTTAGGGACATGGTTCGATCTTGGATAAGAAAGTTTTGGGTTTAGTGATTGTGGTTTGAAAATAAGAACTGTGCTAATCAATTGTAGGACATCGAAAGGGATCTCGATAGCGATGTCATGAAAGCAGTGTATATACCAACACCCTTTCTCAGTTCAAATCGGCAAAAGCCGAAATGCCAAAATTCCGGCATTTCATGGGCTTGTGAGTATGCGAATACTCTCAGGACGTAAATTAATTGTTAGATCTGGCACCGTAAGGTGGTAAGTTGGTTTCGTGTGACATTTTAACGTACTTCGAAAAAAGAGCCTCGATGGGCCAAAACTGGGCCCAATGGGCTTACGGACCTATATGGGTAAGAGATGGGCGAATCAGCCTGTTAGTTAGACGGTGGAATCAAATTGCATAAAACTGTTAAAAATTACTGAAGTAAATTATGTAAATGCGTAAGGTTACGGTTTTGCCTTAGGAGTAAAATTACTAAAATACCCCTTAGGGTTTAAATTGACTAAAATGCATGATTGATTAATACTGTATTCTGCATGTTATGTTTTTATTAATATCTGTTGCATGGGATTGGGATATTGTTGGAGGAAGTGCTGAAAGTGGTTTATCCACGTCTTTGGAGGCTCTGCCTCAACTTACATCGATATTCGAGCAAAGATTGTCAGAATCAGAGAGTGTAGGGTTTGGGTGGGTTGAGATATTCCCCACATGGAGTGTAGGGCTGTGACGCAGTGCGATGTGCGGTTGGTGGGTTGAGTAGTCTCCTCGGATGGGTTTGCATTCATTGTTATTATTGATACCACGTTATCGAATTGGGCCTATGGGCCACACTTTATTATGTTAAAAAGGGCTAAGGCCTTGTTCTCAGTATTCGAAAAGGGCTTGATCCACTATGTAACGTTATCTGAATAGGGCTTAGGCCCAATGGGCTCGAGCTGACTTGGGCTTTGGATGGGTTTCAGACACACTTTGAGTTTCCCCAAACTCACCCCTCTCTTTCCATCCTTGCGGTGAGCCCTAATAGATGGACTTGGAGTCAAGGGATTGAGTGGCCATGAAGATTAATTTTTGGTTTTAAATAAGTTCGCATTTCTTTTACTTTTGATTATTTTCGTTTTCCTAAGGTTGTAATAAGGCCGCTCTTTCAATTATTTTTATTTCGGATTATTGAACTGGTTAGCACTAGGGCACGTTTTATAGAAGTTACCTATTTTTAAAGCAACACGATAACCAAACAAAGCTTCCGTAACGTGAATGTTTTAAAACGAGAAATAAATATTTTAAATATGCATAAGCTAAGGTTGATGGTCGTGAATATGTAACATGCTTTAAGTGTGGCAATGGATGTGTGCATGTCTAGGATTGGATCCGGGAAGAGCTTGGTACTTAAGCAATCCAACAGACTCACCTCCTTTTTTCTGGCTTCCTACCTGGTACACAGCTTCCATTCACTTAAACTTAAAACATTAACATTCTTTAAACCCTAATAAAGAGATTTTTGATAAAACGTTAGCAACATTTCCATGTGGCACGCTGAATTCGACCGTAACGTCTGGGCCGGGTTTGGGGTGTTACATTCTTTGTTAAAACTCAAGTCGTTTTAGCAAAATGTTAATCATATTAGATTGCCATTACACTTAAAAACAATATTTGTTGCGGAAGCTTTTAAAATATGTTACGTAAATGTGGTGTTTTGAAAAGCATTTATCTTTTTGAAAATCTGCAGCCTACTACTAACAGATATGAATCAAGTAAATAAATCCCAAATTAAAATAAAAACTTAAAGAGGCCTTATTACAAAACAAATACCCAAATTAAATTACATTTAAATTAAAAGTTAAAAATGAAAGAAAGTGCGGTTGTGTGGGCACCTTCAAGTCCCTCGCAGCACCGATCCTCCTGAGGATTACCTGCACAGAAAAGCAGAAGGGTGAGTTTATGAAAACTCAATGTGGAATCCCTTAATAACAGTTAGTCATACAGTAGGCAATTATTGTCTGGGCCTAAACCCATTTCAGTTGCAGTTCAATTTCAGTTAGGGCCTTAGCCCATTACAGTGACAGTAACAGTAGAATGCAAACAGAAATCGTACCCAACCAGCCTCTACAATCCACTCCGTCTAGCCCTACATTCCATGTGGGGATAAAATCAACCCACCTATCCCTACACTCTAAAATAGCACTAGTTGCAGCACTAATCAGTGGTTGCAGCAGAGCTGCCAGTACAGTACACTTTCTCCAATCAATAATAAACCCGTCCCCATGCAACATATCATAATATTATGCATGTATACAATATATATATAATGGCATGCTCGATTACAGTCATACATACATAAGGGAATAACAGTCATTTTACCTCATAGGGACATAACAGTCATTTATCAATTTAGGGTCTAGGTATACCTACCGACCCAACAGTAGGTCCACAGTCATTTCGGGTGACCCTGCAAATAGTGAAAATGTGCCCAAGGCCCATATGCTGGCCCATGTGGGCCCACACGCCCGTGTGGCCCACTAAGCCCAAAAATGGCCTTGGCCGTGTGAACTACATAGCCTGGCCCAATAATCTCCACACATCCATGTGGTTTACCCGTGTAGGGCGCACAGGATTGTGGAGCCCATACGACCTATTTTGGCCCATCATTGCCCTAATTGGCCTTAGACCATGAAATCGCTCATGGCCGACCTTAACGTTCTTACACCCACGTTTAGGTATTCAGACTACCACACAAGCGAGCGCATGCTCGTGTAGTGTTGACGGTCACCTATATTTTCAATTATGGCAGTGTGGTTACACACCTGTTTACGAAAACGTGCGAATAGCCCATGAGCACCAAACCTACATGCAATCAAGGTATTCTATTATTCGCTTGATAATAGGGTTAATCATCATCTTTCTACCACATAACTCAAAATAACATTTGATACTTGCCTTGATTGAAAGAGTTTGGTTTAGCCCGCTTAAACCGTTGACGAAGGCTGATTACACCCTCCTTATCGAATAGCTGCATTATTAGTGAAATCCATTAACGATGATTGCATAAACACATGACTTGAATCAATAAATACTTGCTTATTGAAAACTCAAGACCAAAGATAGGGAAAATAGGGCAATCGGCCAACACCCTAATATACAAGTCATGCACCAAGTTCGATACGTGAAAAAATAAGAACCAAGTTACCTTTAATCGAGTGAAAGAGAAAGGTTTCGAACACTACAGTAACACTTGTCAAGAAGTTCTAATACTAAAAGAACACCATAAATAAGAGAGAGAGAGAAGATGAGAATCAGCAATAAGAGAAAAAGAGAAGAAAAGTCGAAAGTGCAGAAGTCAAAATAGGGACTTACCAATCAATATTCGACCAACACACCAAATGAAAAGGGAAAGAATTGAGATAGAGCAGAGAAAAGAAACGAAGGGGAGAGGAGACAAGGTATTCAGCCTAAGGACAACAACCGACTATGGGAGGGAAAAGGTGGAATAATCGATCAAGAAGGTCACAAACAGATCAAGGAAACCAAGAGAGTAACTTGTCAAAACCGAAAATGTTGAGAGGGGAAAAGAGTTAGAAGCAATCGGTCAAGAGAGAGACACCAACTGAGAAGGAAAAGGGAAAAGAAATCGGTTAACAAGAGGAATGTAGTTGAAAAGAGAGCACGAACCGCAAAGCATAGAAACAAAATACCCGAATGGTCAAGCAATAATCGGCTACAACAAGGAAAAAGAGTAAAAGAATTGATATAAACGAGTTGAAGAGAAAAGTTCCCAAACCAAAACTGAAATCCCCTCCCCCCAAAACCAAATTCAAAGAGTGCCTACAATCCCAATTCGGTTCCAACACTACCCCAACTTCACATCCCCTTGATTTTCTCCTAAAATCTCTCCACAACATCCTCAAACCGATCACCATCCAAATCTCCCCTTTCTTCTCCTAAATTTTGGCTACACAATCCCCTACACCCGTCAAACACTTTAACCATTCAAGCATCAGAGTTCCACTGACATACAACCTCTCACACGGCAACTTGCAAAATAAAACACCCCTTGCACGCAGTAGGACTCGAACTCAATTCTCTTAGTAGCAGTAACACGCCACTATCCCCTGGACCAGCAGGCTTTTTATGAGTTGATATCCCCACAATTATTTAAAAACCTACTATCTAGAACCAAGGTTTTTATTCAATTAAAACAACAATTTTTGCTAAAGCCAAGGTTTGAACCCAAGACTTCCCACACTTCTCAGACACTTAACCACTAAAGAAAGCAAGCATATATGCAACAAAACATACAAATTTAATCACTTAAGATTTGGGGCGTTACAATTCCACCTTGATGCTTCAAAATTGCTTCTTGGTTTTGTGTTTCTAGTAGTGTCTGCTGAGCCATTTTTCGCCCTTTATGCAAATCTGTCAAAAATGATCAAAATTAATCAAAATTTATTATAAAATTAATTAAAATCATGTTAATAATTTAAGTAAAATTTAATTATTTTATAATTATTATATATTTTTCGACAAGAATTTTATCAAAATTGCATGAATTTGAGTTAAAAAGGGCATGAAAAAGTTTGTATATTTTTGTGTTTCCACACCCCCAAACATAATTCATTGCTCGTCCTGAGTAATGCTCAAATTGAAAAGAATTTCTCGGAAACACCTTTGAAAAATTCCCAAAATTATGAATTTAGCATATTTATGGTCAAGAACAATAATTTTGATAATTATGCAACTTAAGTATACATATCATTCAAATTAATATAAATAACTATTATGATAGCAAAAATAGACTAAATACTTTTTCAATAAAAACATGAAAATCCCTACCAATTTGATTTTATTCCCTTATTTAAGATTAAGATGCAATCATCAAGTTTAATTTATGCCTTCAGATGTTGAACCTAGCAATTTCTCTCCACTAATGTAGGAATCACAGGAACTTGAATCAATAGGTCTTTTCAATAGGTTGTAACATGGCTAGGCTAGGGGTAGGTAAAATATAGATAAATTTAGGCTAAAAGCCCTAGACTTAGCTTGAATCAAACCTTCGAAATAATTACCTTCAATACACCAACTTATTTTGCTTTCACATGCTCTTTTTGTACATTTATTTCTTTCGAGTACATACGCTCTCTTTTTTACTCTTTTTTTCCTTTTTTTTCTTTTTTTTTCACGAGCATTTTGTTGTATGTACTACAATTTTTTTAGCATTTGATACTTCTTTTCAACTCCCCCAAACTTGTTTCAAAGAATATTATGAATAGTACTAAGTCTAGTGTTTGGGATAATTTAAAGATAATTAAGAGGAAAGTGATGGCTAAATATTGCAAAGGTTCAAATAAAATTAGGCCATATAATCTCAAATTTGGGTTTCAAGGGATAAAAATTCATTAAGGTTTGCTTGAAAGGATCAAACGGTCTAAACAAAAGTTGCCTAAATCATTTTCAACATTTCATGCTTCCTAGGATTTCACCTTAAGAAATTACAAGTCAATTCTAGAGACTTAAACTTTCATGCATGCCTACCTTTCCTAAGAAACTAAAATTTTATGGTATGATTTACATACTTTATTAAGAGTACATTTGTGTCATAATTCAGCCAACATAGCAATTATTGAAATAATAGAATTTTATTTATACTAAAGTTTAACATACTTAACAGAATTTCAAAATTTTATTCATACACAAATTTTATTCATACATGAATTTTATTCATAATTAAAAGAAAATTTTATTCTAAGAGGAAATAATTTCAATTTTTCTGTCCCCCTACTTCAGATGAACAATGTCGCCATTGTTAAAAACAATAGTGAAAATAAAATTATAGAAGTGAATAGATACTGTACACCAGGTAGGATCCCAGGAAAAGGAGGTGAGTCAAGTTTGACTACTTAAATACCAAGCTCTTCCTAGACATATCCAATCCTAAACATGTATATATCTATTGCCACACTTTCTATTTTATAAATTGTTCAATTTTATTAATGATTTCAACATCTTTATTATGCGAGAAATAAAAATATCCTAAGAGATAAAGTAAAATAAAGTAGAGACAAGATCCCCCTCTTTTTATTTGCAGAACCCTCAGAATCTGATCGCCTCGTTCCTTTCTCAACATTGGAGTCCATGGTTTGAGTATTAAGTCTGGAAATTCAAGGAAAAAAATGGGTTATGAAATATATCTTTTTTAAATATATCTCTGGTTGAGTCATCCTGAATTTTTGAGTATCTCCAGTAAGCTTGTTGTTGCAACTGCATGTGTTGCAGCATAGCCATTATACCAAACTGTTCACTTCATGGTATGGCTCTCGATAAAGGGACTCTCAGCGTCGAACTTAGGAAATCTGTTAAGGGTGGTTTCAGTTTCAGGTAGGTGGTTGAGTAGTCGATGGTAAGGTTTAGAGTTGAAGAGGTTGGTGGTTTTAAGGATAGTTTCAATGCGGTAGTTGGTGACTTCAAATGAACATGTTCAGGGTGGTGATTCAGGGAGCTAAGGGCTGCAAGTTAAGTGATATGCACTATTGGGCTACTTGGGAGTAGAGGTGGAGCAAGGTAAGGGCTATAGGTTTGTGCGGAAGAGGGTTGAATATTTTCCTTCTTAGCAGTGTCTTAAGCCCAATGACAGCTCTTTTTTGGATCCTAAGCTCCACTACTAAAAGTAAACTAAAAAACAGTTAAAGAAATTAGTGCTTGGCTTAAAATTTACCCTTTATTTAACAAAACAAATACTTAAATTCTTTGGGCTACTTAGAAAAATAGTTTTCAAAAAATTACATTAAATTAAACTCCCAAGAAAGGCTGGATTAAATTAAACTCCCAAGAAAGACTGGAGGGGTCACGGATGGTCCCACTTAAGTCTCAATCTCCTAGACAGAGTTTTGATTAATGTAATGACCCAAATAAAATTTTATTTAAGTCTACCATTTAATTTAAACGAGAAAAAAAAAACTAAAAATATAAAATAACAATAGAGAAAGTGAAGAGAACTCCCTCTATTTTATTCATTCAGGATTGTCATTGACCATGGTGGTGTCAAATGGCCATTTGTCATACCAACCATAACCATCTAGGAAGTAATCTTATTCTTTCCCATCAAATCTCTCCTACATCTTATTAGGGAAAGAAAACCCGTAATGATCTTTCTTAGTGGCCTTATTTAACTTCCTATAACTCCTACAAATACTCCAACCTGTGACTAGAATATCTGCAATAATCCATCCAACACCCTTTTTGTGCTTTTCCAAAACAAAAAATGACTCAACTAAAATCATTATAGGTAAAAATGGAGATAAACCCAAACAATCATATTTCAAATAATGAGGCAAAGTCTTCAGTTCCAATTTGACTGGCTCTTCAGTCAACACTTTTGGTGTATGTAGTCCCGAGATAATAACTCTAATGGTTCTAGTGGAACTTCCTGAGTGAATCCCTTTGTTTTAGCTTCTAACAAAGCGAAACATTCCTCGTCTTCATCATCACTTGGCAAATCCACTAATAGAATACATTCTAACGGATCATCTATAGAATTGAGCTCCAGCTCTGTAGAAGCCTGCGATTCCATCTTGGAAATAGTAGAACAGTTTTCAACTACATCTGAAGATTTAGCAGCATCAAAATCATTAAAAGGCACCTCGTCATGAAAAATTTCTTTCAACTCAGTATCCTATTGTTGCATCTAGAATCGTTAAGGATATAGCAATGGTGGAATCTTAGCTTTAACCAGACAACTCTTCTGTGGAAATTTTTCTGCATCCAACAAGGGTGTTAAATAATTAGAACTAACTGGTTTAGAGTTTACCTTATCAAGGATCACTGAATCTGACTTCTGTGATACAAGAGTTTACACTTGGTTGAATTTCCTCTTTGTCTTGAGCTACAATAGGCTCATCTTGAACCTTAACCACCTTAGGCTCTAATGTCTTTCCACTTGGAAAAGAGACTATTTTGCAATGTTCTTTGCCCAAAATTCTTAGGTTTTCTATGTCGCTCGGCCAAATACCTTAGGGTTAATTTCAAAGTTCATTGGTTACCTAACCAATTTGACTCTCCAGTTTTCTTAAAGTGGTATCATTCTTCGCTATGTATGCCTTCACTAGATTCTCAAGATCATTTGAAGATTCAGTTGGTGGGGGTTGTTGCACTTGTTGAGAATATTTCGACAGATAATTTGGTCAAAATGGCATAACAGAGTGGCTATGGCCTACCCATTGATTACTCCATGGAGAAATTGGATGATTTTGGCATGAAGAGTTGTAAAAATTTGATTGCGGACCATTCCAATTTTGATTTCCCATGTAATAATTTGACTCTTTATTTGATGGGAAATTTTTAAAGAAATGGCCATCTCGACAGTATTCACAAGAAATATTCTTGAACTGGTTTGGCTGCTGACCTGACAGATTACCATTGAAACTATTAACAATTATGTTATTAAGCATAGAAGACATAGAGGATACCTGGGCTACCAAAGAAGCAAGTGTGTCCGCTTCGTGTACTCCTGCTACTCGGTTGGTTGGCCACTGATTGTTATTGCTAGCAATTCTATCAATAATCTCGTAAGCATTGTTATAAGACTTAGAAAGAAGGGCTCCATTTGCCAAAGCATCCACCATCATTCTAGTATGAATATTGAGACCAATATAGAAAGTCTCCATTTCAATGTAGCAAGGAATACCGGGATGAGGGCACTTTCGTAGTAGCAACCGCTCCCATGCCTCATATAAAAATTCTTCATCAAGTTGCTAAAATGAAGTGATTTCATTTCGGATCTTGGCGGTTAAAGATGGAGGGAAATATTTCATTAAGAAACTTTCAACCAACTCTTGCCATGTAGTTATGGAACCAGATGGTAGGGAGTTCAACCATGCTCGTGCTCTATCTCTTAAGGAGTATAAAAATAATCTCAGTCTCAAGGCGTCCTCAGTCACCTCGACTAGTTTAAATGAGTCACTCAATTCCATGAATATCAAAGATGAAGATGTGGATCTTCATTAGGAATCCCACTAAATTGACCCATATTTTGCAACATTTGGAACATGGCCAGCTTCAGCTCAAACTGTTGTGCCTCAATTTTGGGTGTCTTAATATTCGGATTAAGCTCGTTGAATAGAGGAATGGCATATTGTTGAATGACACAGTTTCTATCATCAACAACAATGATCGGATTGTGAGTATTATAAGCGAATGTTCCTCTTGGATTTTTGAAATTCATATCTTCGGTCCTTCTTTGGTTCGCTTGTCTTCTCTTTTGTCAGAAAATCCTTTCAATTTCAGGGTTTACATGAAGTAAGTCAATAATTTGATCAATACTCATAAACACCAGGAACAAACACAAAAAAATGGAATTAAAATTTAACAAAAAAAACCAAAATGTAAAATTAACAATTTCACAAATAATGTCTTTTAAAACAGTCCCCACCAACGGCGCCAAAAACTTGGAACGACGAAAATGTGCAAGTGTACACAATCGCAACAAGTAATAAAGTGATAAGTAAATGTCGAGTTATCGTACCCACAGAGACTATGGAAAGAATTATTTGTGAATGCAATATAAAACACTTTGGTGAAGAAAATTATTTTTTTTTTGAAGAGGTGATTAAAAACTAGAAAATAGAGTAAAATAAATAAAAAATAAAGTTCCAATGCATGATTTCAAAAGATGATTTAATCAAGATGACATAATTTTGTTAGATTAATTACATTTCTTAACTTAGAATTATTAAACTCATGTTTATTGTTACGAATAAACTCACGGCAACTCGGTAATTTGCTAACTTATGAACATACTCACCTACCAAGATCCATTCATCTCTTGACTATATCTCGATGCCAATTCAACTGATTAAACAAATTTTAATAGGCAAATGTGTTAATGCACGTACATACTTATGAAGTTAAAATAATCTCTTGTACATATCTCTATGTCAATTCAAACAATTAATTCAATCTCATAAGCACTTAAAAGATTACGTGAGGTAACAATGTATTTCTACCTTGAAACAGTTTAATCACAATAATCGTGCAAGTTATGCAAGGCAAATGTATCGTTAGATACCATTGCTAATTTAACCCTCAGCTACCTTAGATGATTAAACATGCACTACTTAAGTATCATGTCAGTTAATTACAATTTTTATCTGTTTGAATAATTAATTCATTAGTTACCTTAGAATTGTAATGTAAGAATAACTTAGTCATGGTTTTACCTAATCAAACATCTTACCGAGGCTTATAACAACACAAACACAATTTTAATAAATTAAGTAGACGAAATGTAATCAACCTAACATGAATTAAATTTAATCCATATTAACTAAATTAAACATTTCAACATCACAAATATTCATAGACATGTTCATCATAACAACAACAAAAATTAAAAGGATAGGGAACATGAATCAAATCCGGTGTTTCTCTGTGGCTTGACTGATTCGCTCCACTCTTCCTTCTCCACTTGTTATTGTCGAACCAAGGCTGCTACAAACACTTTAATGCTGCTCCAAACGGTGGATGAACGACTCTTTTTTAGGAGGTGAAATCGGCAAGGGATTAGGGGAAGGAAATGAAGAAAATGGAAGGGAATAAAGAGAGAAAAACGAGAGAGAAGTGAAGAGATGAGAAAGGTTGAGATGTGTTTGAAGTGAGAAGCCAAGGGGGATATTTATAGATTGAGAAGGCTGCTAAAAATAGCCAAAAACTCCCCCATGGCTGGCCACACATGTGGCATGTTTGAACATTTCAAACATGTTATTTTTAGGTAGGGGCAAATCTTGAAAGGCATGAATAGTGGAGGGGTTTGATTGCAAATTGAAGGAGTCTTCAAGGGCCATTTTGCAAGACAAATAATCAGATAAATAAAATGGTTGGGTCAGCATGTGGGACAGTTTTGGGCTGCCCAGTGCTCGATTGGATTGGTTTTCTCGGTTCAGCTCAACTGGGTCCCTTTTCATAATTAATTAATAATAATTTATTTAACCCAAATTAAATTGTTTTAAATTTAAAATTATTTATATTATTAATTAATACACATAATTTAGACTGTCTTAGGTTGAGAAATTATTTTGCCTTGATGTCTCAAAATTGCTTCTTGGTTTTTTGCTTCTAGAAGTGTTTGTCGAGCCATTTTTTGCCCTCTATGCAAATATGTCGAAAATGATCAAAATTAATCAAAATTTATTAAAAAATTAATTAAAATTCAACATGTTAATAATTTAAGTATAATTTTATTATTTTATAATTATTATATATTTTTCGACAAGAATTTTATTGAAATTGCATGAATTTGAGTTAAAAATGGCATGAAAAAGTGTGTATATTTTCGTGTTTCCAGATAGCATGAAATACCTTGTCCTTTCTCTGCCCAAGTACTGCCCCTACAGCAAAATCACTAGCATCACACATAACTTTGAAAGGTAAAGTCCAATCTGGTGCTATGACTTTTGGTGCTGTGACTAGCCTCTTTTTCAACTCCTCAAATAATTGTAAGCACGACTCATAAAAATTGAAAGATCTGTTGTGTTATGTATATAAGGGTTTTGATATTTTCAAAAAATCTTTCATCAATCATCAATAGAATCCTACATGGTAAAGAAAACTGCAAATACCTTTAACTTTGGAGGGTGGTGGCAATTTCTCAATAACTTTGATTTTTGCTTTGTCGGCGGCAATCCCTTGATGTGAAATTTTATGTCCAGGAACAATGCCTTCACAGACCATGAAGTGGCACTTCTCCCAATTGAAAACAAGGTTGGTTTCTCCACACCAACAAAGAACAACTCTATATTTTTTTAAAACAATATTTAAAAGTATCGCCAAACACTTAGAAGTCATCCACAAAAACTTCTCAAAATTTTTTCACCATGTTTGAAAATATTGCCATCATGCAACATTGAAATGTTAAAGTGGCATTGCCTAATCCAAACGATATTCTTCAGAATGCAAAAGCTCCATAAGGACATGTGATTGTGGTCTTCTCTTTATCAGTAAGAGTTATGGGAATCTAGGTATACCCTGAATACCCATCTAGAAAATAATAGAAGGCTTTCCTCGCTAATCTATCTAACATCTAGTCGATAAATGGCAGAGGGAAATGATATTTCCTTGTTGTTTTGTTGAGTTTCTGATAGTCCATGCAAACCCTCCATCTCGTGATAGTACAAGTAGGAATGAGTTCGTTATTATCATTTATTACCATGGTGACACCCCTTTTTTTAAGTACACATTGAACAAGGCTCACCCAATAACTATTTGAAATTGGGTATATGATTCCAACATCTAGCCATTTCATAATCTCCTTTTTAACAACTTTCTTCATGATTAGATTCAGTCTTCTTTGCTGCTCAATAGATTTACCATGGTAATCCTCTAGTAATATCTTGTGCATGCAAATTGCAGGACTAATTCCTTTGATATCTGCAATCATCCATCCCAATACTTTCTTAGATTTCTTTAAAAATTTTAATAATTGAGCCTCTTGATCTAATGTTAATGCCACAAAAATAATTACTGGCAATGTGTTGTTATTTCCCAAGTAAGCACACTTCAGATGTGCTAGCAAAGCTTCAATTCCAACATAGGAGGATCTTCTATGGGTGGCTAAGGAAGTTTAAAAGAATTATCCTATAAATTTAATGGTTCAAAACTTTTCCTTGATCCATTCTCAATTTTCTTAACTTCTATCAATTCATCAAGGTCTTTAATCATTTTTGCTTCAATTAGCTCAATTGAGTCTGCATCATCATTACAATTATTGTGATAAAATTTTGCAAATTCTTCTTGAACTATTGTGTCAAAAGTCTCAACAGCGTAACATTCTTCATCTGTATCTGCACACTTCATAGCATTGAAAACATTAAAAGTTATCTATTGGTCATTGACTTTCATAGTTAATTCACCTTTTTATACATTAATTAATGTTCTACTGGTTGCTAGAAAAGGTCTCCTAAGTATGATTGGTACCTCTTTATCAGCCTCACATTCTAGAATAATAAAATCTACTAGAAAAATATATTTTTTAACTCTTACCAATACATCTTCTATTTTACCTTTTGGATATGCATATAAGGGATCAACTAATTGTAGAGTCACAGTTGTAGGTCTCACCTTCCCTATTCCCAACTTCTTGAAAATAGACATAGGCATTAGATTTATACTCGCACAATGTTTTGCCTACATAATAGTTTCCAATAGAGCAAGGTATAGTAAAACTCCCTGGATCCTTTAGTTTTGGTGGCAATTTGTTTCTCAGTATTGTTGCGCATCCTTCAGTGAGAGAAACAGTTTCGAACTCCCCTAACCTTCTCTTTTTTGATAAGATATCTTTCATGAATTTCACATAGTTTGGCATTTGCTCTAATGTTTCCACCAACAATATGTTGATGTGTAATTGTTTCAGAACTTCCAATGATTTCTTGAATTGAAAGTCTTGCTCAGATTTTTTGGAAACATTGAGGGAAAGGTGGCGGTGGCCTTTTTTCCATTTGTTGAGGTTGTTGTGCCATGGCCTTTTTATTGGCATTACAAGATGAATCTATTTTAACATTTTTTGGTTACTCTTTTCTTTTGTAGCCTGCTTCACTATTGGTTCAAAATTCTTCTTATTTGTGAAATCTAAACTACATTCTTCAATAATGGTGTTATTAACAACTCTTAATAACTACGTACCACTTCTGAGCGTGATGGCTTGGCACTATTCTTTTCCTTGAGATCATGAATTTTTGGTATCACTCAGTAGTGCTCCTTGCGATCTTGAGCTTAATGCTTTGGCATTTTGCTCCACTTGATTCTCTAAAGCTTTTGAAAGATACAACTTGACTTTGAATGATAGCATCATTCTTTGTCATATATTCCTTCAATAGATCTTCCATCGATGAAGAACTCAAAGCTAAATTTTGTTGACATTTTTTCGTGGCATGAGTTGATTGTATCCAAGTGGTACACCCGCAACATTCTATCGAATAACATTGTTGGAATTTCCCACCCCTGGATTACTCCAACTAAAGTTGGGATGTTACTTCCACCCTGGATTAAATGTGCTGGAATACAGGTTGCTGTTGCGATTAAAATTTCCTATATATAAAACTAAGGCTGGATTCGATGGGCATTCATCAAAAACATGATCTTCTCTGTAGTAAACACATGCTAACTCGGATGCTTTTATTTCCTACACTACAGCTGGTCGTTTCAGTGTTTTAATCATATTCGTTAAAGATGATACCTAAGCTGTTAGGGAAGAAATCACATCAAGTTCAATTGCTTCAGATATCTTCTGCTAGTCCCTACTCTTGTAGTGGGGTATTGATGATCCTTGTTTGCTGTCCTCCTAGAATTTTATATGCCTCATTATAGGATTCATCGAGCAAAGTTTCATTGGCAGATGCATTAACCATTATTCTTGTATACGCATTCAATCCATTGTAAAACATTTCCATTTGCATCCAATGTTGAAAACTAGGTATTAGACATTTTCTAATTAACTTTTTGAATTGCTCCCATGCTTCATATAATGTTTCATTCCCAGATTGTTGAGAGGAAATAATATCATTCCTCAATTTGGCATTCATGTTTGGAGGATTATATCTCAGCAAAAACCTCCGACAAAGTTTATTCCAAGATGCCACCGTACCTGACAGCAATGCATTTAACCATACTCTGGCATGATCTCGCAATGAATAAGGGAATAACTTCAATTTCAGGACATCTTCAGGAACACTCTGCTTCCTGAATGAATCGCAAACTTCCAAAAAGAGTCTTAAGTACAACTATTGATCCTTAATAGGCAATCTACGAAACTTTCCTACAGTTTGTAGCATTTGAAACATCATCAGCTTTAACTTGAAATGTTGAGCCTGAATATGTGGCCTGACAATTTGTAGATTCAGATCATCTTAGATCGGCACTACATGTTCTCTGATGGGTCTGTCTCTGTCATCTATTGTAACAACCCATTTTTAGTGAAATTGGAATAGTGGTTTTGGGACCACAAATTTGACATGAAAATATTTATTTTATTATTATTTTAAGGTCTATAGTATGTTAGTAGTTTCGTATAAAATTCCATTAAGAAACTTCCCCATTTGCATGCTTAATTTCATGAAAAGGACTAAATCGTAAAATGTGCGAAAGTACAGTTCTAGTAGCTAAAGGTGTTAAATGGTTATAGAAATTTAATATAAGAGGCCTTATATGGTAATTAGACCATTTATGCAGTAGTGGACATTTATCGGTTTGGTTTTATGAAATTAAGGATATTTTTAAAGGATAAAATGGTAAAAGAATTAAGAAGGTTAAATTAATTAACACCAAATTCCATTCATCTTCTCCAAATTAGCTACCACCAAAAATTGAAACAAGAATTTTCCAAAACTAGGGTTCTTCATTTGGCCATATTGATTTACTTGCATGTAAGTGATTTTGATCCCGTTTTTAATGATTTCTATGTTTTTGAAGCCGTTGTAGCTTAATCTAGCTAGCCTAAAGACTAATTTGCAAAACTGTTAAAGGATTAGGGTTTTTCAATGGACATGTTTGTATGATTTATAAATTTTAATGAAAGATTATGAGTCTTTATTGATAAATAAACAAATTTTGTAAAGTGATTTTTGATGAAAATGTCAATTAGGGACTTATTTGTAAAAGTAGCAAAAGTACATGGTTAAATTGTGAAATGATGATTTGTATGAGTTGCTATGTGTTCATATTAAATTATGCTAGCATTGGTTAGGGATGAAATTGCGTAAATTTTCATTTATAAGCTTAAGGACTAAATTGTAAAGAAGTTAAAATATTATGGGAAAAAATGTAAATTTGCAAAAGGATGAATTTTAGATTAAATTAAATAGTATGTGTATTAAATAGATCGAATTTACTTATTTAGATTAAGATAGGCCTTGTACGGATTTAGATCAGGGTAAAGGTAAAGCTTCGGATTAGTCGACTCCGTTTCTACGCCTTAATCATCGAGGTAAGTTCGTATGATTAAATACCGCTTTAATGCTATTATAAATGATATGCTAATATGTTAAATGCTATGTCAATTGAATGTCCTACCAATGGCTAAGGTCTTGCATTTGTTGCAGATACTTCACAGCTTGTGTGAGCAGCATCGTGTAGCTTACATTCTGACCCACAGCTCGTGTGAGCAGTCCCATTTCACAGCTCATGTGAGCAATGATGTAAAGGAAAGGAAAGGAAAGGTTATATGTTTAGAACACTTCGTGTGAGCTATCCCGCGTATCCGATAATATTCTAAACGGTTCAATGAGCATGAAAAGGAAAGGAAATGGTAAGTGTTCAATATAAACCATGATATGTATTTATGAGAAGAATTGAAATGGTGAGTCATATTGAAAGTACATTATGTTAAGGAATATGATGAATTCAAATGAATTATGTTCATGTGTAATGGCTTATCTATGTTAAACTCATGTAGATTATGTTTGAGTGTGCTAACATGTGTTGTTGTTGGTGCTTAGGCTTGTGCCAAGCTTATGGTTGGATTGTATTATGTAAAAAATTTAGTGTTATGTAATGAAATGGTAAGTTATGTTTTATGTTTCATGAGCTTTCTAAGCATTACATGCTTACGTAGTTTTCTTTCCTATGTTTTATAGATAATTGGAAGCTCATTTGATTGGGAAGCTCGTCGGAGACCTATCACACTATCCAAAGATTATATCAGTAGATTTTGAAGTTTTGGTTAAGGTTATAATGGCATGTACAGGTGGACTTAAGTCTAATGTTTAGTTTATGTTTATGGCATGTAATGTTGCTTTGAATTGGTGGTACTTACGGTATTTTTCATACCTTGATGGTTGATGTTAATATGATTAGGTTAACGCATGGTTTTGAATAACCATATTAGTATGTGTTGGTGTAGTTTCAATGTGGTCAGTTGTGGTAAGTTTGGTATGGGAATAGGTTAGATGTTAATGGTTGATGAATGCCCAAATATACGCATGTTTTGGTATGTTTGATTATTGTGACTGAGGTGCCTTATTGGCATATTGGTTGTTTGGATAATTGGTGTAATGAATTGGTCATTTCTATGTATGTTTTGGGTAGGTTATGATACCTTGGTCATATGAGAAATAGTGTTTAGGTTCATGCTTTGAATGGGTGAAAGAAATGGCTTGATTTTGGCCAACTTCTTGTCCACGCGGCCAAGGACACGAGCATATCTCTCAATCGTGTGTGACACACGGTCATGTGTCACGGTCGTGTGTCCCTTGTAGGTTTTAAAGGTTACAAGTCAGGCAGTTACATGGCCTGGCACACGGGCGTGTGAGGCCATTTGAAAAGTTACACGGCCTGGCATACGGACATGTGGCTTGGCCGGGTGACCCAAGTCATAGTGTTACATAGGCACGTACACGAGCTGGGACACAACTGTGTGTCCCTACTTCGATTGTTACACAGGCGTGTCTCAGCCATGTGAGTCACATGGCCTAACCACACAGCCGTGTGACCCATGCAGTATGAATTTTTCTAACTTTTTCCTTAACGTTTTAAATGTTTTTTATTTAGCCCCAAATAGTTTCTAAAGTGTCTTTAAGGCCCTGGGGGCTCAAATAAGAGACAATATGCATGTGTATGAATCGATTATGCTATGATTATGGTAATGTTTAAAAATGAATGTTTTAAGTTATGTTTTTACGGTAATGCTTTGTAACCCTATTTCAGCGATGAATACGAGTTAAGGGTGTTACATTTAGTGGTATCAGAGCTACGGTTTAGTCGATTCTTGGACTGAACATAGCATGTACGAGTCTAGAAATACATGCCATTATATAACTTGTAACAGTATGATAATCCCAAACCCATTTTGAACTATGCTTTCATTTAGATAACGTCATCCAACCGAGCAGATTCTGATGAGGTTGAAAGTAACGCGCAATCCTCCATTTACAGAGCAGCATCGAGTGGCAGTAGGCCCGTATCTGAGGGTTGGGGAGGAGAGGCTAAAGAATCCTTCTTCAAGATGATGAATGAGTGATTTAGCAAGTTCGTATAACCTCCACCCCCACATGTTCCCCAACCAGTCCTCATAGTTCCTCAGGGTTTGGAACCAACACAAGCGAGTAAGCCTTCAGATGATAAAATCCATAAGTATAGGGCGGAAGAGTTTAGAGGTACCGCTGAAGATGATCCTGAGAGAGCCAAGTTCTGGTTAGAAAACACGATCAGAGTATTTAATGAATTGTCATTTACACTAACGGAATGCTTGAAATGTGCTATTTCTTTGTTGAAAGATTCAGCCTATCAGTGGTGGAACAATTTAGTTTCAGTTGTGCCAAGAGATTGGATTGATTGGGAGTTTTTCTAGGCAGAATTTCGGAAGAAATACATGAGTTAAAAGTTTCTTGATAAAAAACGTAAAGAATTTCTTAAGATGAAACAGGGTCGAATGCCTGTATCTGAGTATGAGAGGAAATTTGTACAACTTAGCAAATATGCCTAAGAATGTGTACCAACAAAAGTCGCAATGTGTACTCAATTTGAAGACGAACTAAATAAAGATATAAAGCTGCTTGTCAGGATTCTTGAGCTAAAAGAATTCGTGATTCTTTAGATGTGATTATGACGATCTCCTTTGGGTATTCTATATGTTCTTTTATCTTCAGAAATATATGCAATTGTTCATCTTCAAATGTGATTCTTATCATATGAGAATGCTAGCTAACCATAATGTTAGGCGAAAGTAATGTTAGTCTGATTGATTTATGATTGGCATTGCTCTATCATTCTTTGGCACTCTATTTTATTATGTTCATTAGAAGATTCAACGATAAGACCCATATGATGTTATTTTATTTCTTCTACTAGTTGATACTTTGAATTATATATATGCAATTTATGTTGTCTCTGTCACAACTGATTGTAGTGCATATGAGTGATATTTTTCTTCTGGATTTTCTCTAAGGTATCATCGATCTCTTTATCATTCAATATGGGTTGTGTTCTCAAAAATTTAGTAGAGCTTTATACCTTAGATTTCATTATCTCGGTTTTCTTATCATTCTTATTGTTTAATCTATTAAACATGGTTTATTTTAAGGGATATTCATTGGCCAGAGGTAATTACATCTATTATAGTTATAATTCCTGGTTCGATCATAGGAGCACAGTGATATAGATCTCAGATTATAGGGGTTGTATTACTGCACTGCTTGCTTTTGGTACCATATTTAGTTTTTCTCTTTTGTTTTGAATTGCACTATTAAATTTAAGGTATTGTCCTACCTATATGGTTGAAATGTCGGTCTTATTATAGCACTATGGTTTTAATTCATCTGATGGTTGTGGCTTCTATATGATTCAGAGCTTTGATGTTAATAATTGAAATAGCTTCATTATATATCTCATTTCTAGATTTCATGAAAGGGATAGGCAACGGAAAAAGTGTAGATAGTGGAAGATTGAGCTTAAACTTGTATATCGATTCTCCTTCCTCAAATAATCTCGATTTATGTCAATGAGTTAAAACGGGATGTTATGTTCTGTTTAAATTAATGCAGTTTGTAGAGATCTTTGATTGGTATTCTGAGGGAATTATGGTAGATTATATGTTTGGGTTGTCTTAACAACAAGAAGAAGGGATTATTTTGAAATGTTATTATCCGATAGATAAAATCAACTCAGTCGTTTTAATCAGAATGGGTTATTCATTGAAAAGTTAATTGAGTTATATGCATTTGAGTTTATCTTCAGGTTCGGGAATAAAGTTTGCAAATTCACGGGTAAATAGATAGACATTCTGAATGAAGAATTCATATTCTAGAAGACATGATACAGAAATATATCTATCAGATTAGTTATAATCGGGAAATGTCATTATGGGTTAAAGCCATCTCAACAGTTGAAGTCGTCGCGTTTGTGTTAAACGATATTGCTTGACGCTTTCCATGTAAAGGGAACAAATATCAGTTGAAAGTTACAGATGCAATCATGTCAGTGACATCAATTAGGGTTTGATAATTTGATTTTCGACAGACGACCACTAAGGAATTTCTTGGTAGTTATACTTTTAATGATAAAGTTATGACAAGAGAACCTCATAGTTGCTCAGTTAAGTTTAGACATAATATCAAGTTCTGATGTGACTTCTGATACGAGTTCTGAGTTGAAATGAGTTATAATTGACTTATGTATGAATTACCGTTAAGAAGATGATAGAAAGACTCGACTTGATGGCTTGTATCAGGTGATAAATTTCGAGAACGAAATTTTCGTAAAGGGGGAAAGTTGTAACAGCCCGTTTTTCAAGGGTGTCAGAAACAGTAGTTTTGAGGCCACCAAATCTGATGAGTAAGTTTGTAAATATTATTATTCAATATTTACGAGTCAAATATGGTTTTAAAAAGGTTTTTGATCTGATAAATTATTTTATATAAGTGATTTATTAAGTTTAAGTGGTAAGACCTTAAGGTCAAGTAGTTCTAGAAAATTAGGTATCAGGACCTCGTTTCTATAGAATAAGCCATAAATATTTTTATAAACATTTATAGAGTGTCATTAAGGTGGTATTAAAGTTTCATTGAAAAATTTTAACGTTTCGATAATTAATTAATTAAAAAGGACTAGATCATAAAACATGTAAAATTAGATCGCTATTTGATTTGAGTGATTAAATAGCTTAATGAATGAAAGTATATGGACTAATATCATAAATATACCATATTATATATGAGTGGGGCAGTTGGATGCTTAATTTCTTTTAATTATAATGTTTTATATGTTATTTATTTAATAAAATAAAATAAAAGGTTAATAAAATAAAGAAAACAAAATGTTTTCTTTCCATTTGTTTTTCACCACCGAAGGTTTCCATGGAAAAGAATGGGAGAAGCTTCAAGCTTTGGCTTTCATTTTAAAGATGCATTTAAGTCCGTTTTAGCGCCATTTCTAATAATTTTTATGTTTTTGGGATCGTTGCAACTAGGTCCAGCGGACCTTCGATTTTGAAACTGTTAAAGATTTTAAATGTTGCCATTGATAAAACTTGTGATTTTAGATGTTAATTGATGAATTTGAAATATTAGTTGTTATTTAAAAGTATTTTATTAAGTGATTTTTGATGAATTTATCGATTATGGACTAAATTGTTAAAATAAAAAAAAGTACAAAGATTTGATGTGAAATTATTACAAATATGGGCTGATATGGGTGCCATGAATATTCAAATGTTATAATTTGTCATTAAAAATGGTTAATTTGCATGTTTTGGGCTGAGAAACTAAATTCAATAAAAGTAAAACTTTAGGGGTAATTTTGTAAAAATATCAAAATGACTAAATTGCATAAAATACATTATTTTACTGTCTAAATTAATATATTGAATGAAATTATTAATTTAGATCAAGATCGGGTGGAAAATAAAAAAGAATGGAAAATTACCAAAATGCTCCTATACTTTGACATTTTGCAATTTAGCTAGGTAAGTTCGTATGAACTATTTTCTGTATAATTTTGATTAAATTGAATGTTAATATGTGATTATATTGTGAGTAAATCAATATATATATATATATATATATATATATATGTTAGTATGCAATTTATCTTGTAATGAAATGATGGAAAGCCAACGGTGTTTCGACAACTACCAAGCCCTGTTTGAACCTTAGGAATTCGTAGGATACAAATGACATGTCATTAGGGTTTACATGATTTGGGTGCTGGTCTTGAATGTCCTACCGATGGTTGAGGTCCAGTATGTGCTGGGGATACTCCACAGCTCGTGTGAGCAGCATCATATAGCTACGTTCTGATCAACAGCTCGTGTGAGCAGGCCCATTTTCACAGCTCGTGTAAGTATACTTATTCATAGCTCGTGTGAGCATATACGTATAGGAATTGATGGATTATAGTTATATGAGCTAGCACACTTTGTGTGAGCTATCTCGGGAATCCAACGGAATTCTATACGATTCAACAGGCATGAATTGGAAAAGAAATGGTAAACGTTCAATACGAAGAAAATAAATGTATATATGAAATACATTGAAATGATGAGATATATGGTAAGCATGTTATGTTATGAAGGATGTTTTATCCAATTGAATCATATTCAAGTATAATGGTTATCCATATTAAATTCATATGAAATATGTTAAAGTATGCTAACATGTGTTGTTGTTTGATGCTTAGGCATGTGCCAAGCTATTGGTTGGATTATGTTTTGTTTACTTATAAAGTTATGCATTGAAATGGTTAGTGCCCAAATGGAAATATGCTTATGTTCAAGAACAAGTGGTAAGGTTTAAATTATGTAATTTCTTATAAAATAGTTTATCATGTGGTTCATTCTAAAAGAGTTATGTTTAAATGCACTAGCTTATGGCTATGGTTGATGACATGCTTATGTCTTGTGTGTTATGCATATGAAATAGGTGTGGAAAGGTAATGAATTAGCACGTTCATACTTAAAGTGCAAAATGATGAAAAAGGAAATGATGAGTTAAATTGATATTGTTATTTAAGCTAAATAAAGCAAATGCAATGGAAAGTAATGAAATGAAAATGAAAGTAAGAAAATTTGGAAAGGGTTTAAATTTTTATAAAATCCTATGATGCTAGGGACGATATATATGTGATGCTGTGGATTTATTCACTTTGTGAGTTGTTAAATATGGTTTCATGAATCTTGCGGTATTGGTATAAGATTATTCTTGATATGTATAAATTTCATATTTGAAATAGATTGATATGACTAAAGTTTATACGAGCTCACAAAGCATTCATTGCTTACGTGATTGTTTTTCCTTTACTTTTCAGATTATCGGAAGCTCGGTAAGGTTGGAAGCTAGTCAGAGATCCATCACACTATCCATCGATTTTATCGGTAGATTTTAATGCTTTGGTCGTGGTTATAATGGCATGTATAGGTAGACTATGTCTAATGTTTAATTGATGAGTTTGGTATATATATGTCATCTTGGTTGATGATTATGGCATGTAATGTTGCTTTGGATTTGAGGTACTTAAGGTACTATTGAAATCTTGTTAGTTGTGGTTAATATGGTCAAATTGGTGTATGTTTTGAAATGACCAAAATTGGTGTATGTTACTGTAACACCTCAAACCCGGCCCAGAAGTTCGGCCCGAATCTGGTGTGTCACATTGAAGTGTTTTTCGAAAACCATGTTTTCATTAAAAACCCTTCTTATTTAAAAAAAAAAATTCTTGAGTAAAATCCCAGTTACGTTAGTTTATATTTAAAACGTGGTACATTGAAAAATTATTAATTTTATTCTCAAAATTTTTTTTTTGGTTGCGGAAGCTAATTTTAAAAGTAATTGTTTTACGAAAACGTGATGTTTGAAATTTAAGTCGCTAAACCATTTTGAAAATGTTGCGAAAATGTAGTGTTTGAAAATAATTATTATTTTGGAAAACCATGTCCTACTTCTAACAGATATTAAACATACTAAATAAATTTCCCAAATAAAAAGTTAAGAAAATAAATAGGCCTTATTACAACCCAAATCAAAAACCAAAGTGCTTAACTAAATAAATGAAATAAAAAAAACATGTACAGTTGTGTGGTCGTCTTCGAGTCCCTCAGCGACACCGATCTAACGCTGGGATTACCTGCACAGTTAATAAATGGGGTGAGTTTACGAAAACTCAGTGTGTAATCCCCTAACATCCAAATAGTCAGTCAAGAATAGAATTTAGAACCAATCTAGGCTTGAGCCCTATTCAGTAACAAAATAATCCAATTCAGAATATATATGGGCCAAAGCTCGATTCATTAACATTTGGGTCTCAACCCATCACAGTATCAATTGGGTCTAGTCCATCTCAGAATCAATATCAGTTGGGCCTAGCCCATTTCAATTTCAAACCCATATGAATAATGCATGATAACCCATCCAACCCTGCACTTGCCTCCGTCCAACCCTGTACTACCTGTGGGAAATAAATCACCCATGCCATCCCCACACTTACAGTGTTAGCACAGGTTGCGGCACTAACTAGAATCAGAGCAAAGCTACTAATACCAGAATATGTGGCATAGCCACCAATACGGTTTCTTCCTCCATAATAATATCCCAATCCCGAGCAGTATGTCATGTATACAGAGTGTCATGCACAAAAATCAGTCATACAAATCATAGACAAATCAGTCATTTACCCTTGAGGGGCAAAACAATCATTCTACCCTTTAGTGGTATTTTGGTCACTTTACCAATTTTGGGGTCCCATTATAGATTACGACCTCATAAATGGTCTACCGTCGCCTCAAGCGACTCAGGTAACCTAGATAGTCAAAACGGTGTAAATGGGCCCAAGGCCCATTACTCGACCCAAGTCGGCCCAAATGCTCGTGTGGCCCATTTAGCCCAAATTCAGGCACGGCTATGCGAACAACGCAACCCAATCCAACATTTACCATAAATTACAAATTTTATCTGTGTGGGGCCCATAAGCCCATTGGGCCCACACGACCCATCGAGGCCCAGAACAGCCTCAGTACACGAGAACACTCGTGGTGGCCTCTACAGTCTATCACCCCTGATCTGTGGGCTCGGTTTACCACACTAGCGATCGTACACTTGTGAGGCCTCAAATGCCAAAGTTTTAGCTTTTCAACTTTTGCCGATTTTTAAGAAAGAAGGGTGTGAATACACACCTTTATCCAACGTTTTGACAGTAGAAAAATTGGATGTACGATTACACATACACTTTTGACTTTTCAGTTGCTTAGCGAACATGGTATACGGTTACACACCTGTTAACGAGAACGCGCTGAAAAGTCCATAAGTACCCCAACCTACACTCATTCACAAGATCCAGTTATTCTCATACCAATCGATCTATCCAAAACTCCGACTAAGATAACTTACTTAGAAACTGACCTCTCACTGGAACCAATCAACTCCACTGAAAAAGACCAATCAAAAGGCCTTAGAACTATCTGCAATCCAAACCACACTTATCAATTATCGGTCTTTAAACAGTTCATACTAGCCGAGAGATCACTTACCGATAACGCAACGTCTGGATAGGAGAGAAGGTACAATCTGCCACCCTCACCCAAAGCTAAAACTACAAAGGGTAAATAGAGGTGAAGTGAACAATCGTTTTCCCCCATCAATAATAGGCAGAAAGAAAGAGATGTTCAAAAGAAAGGAAATATGAGCACTTACCGATCGTCAGAGAGCACAGAAACAATGACACGGAGGGGAAAGAATGAGTAATATTAACAATATAGAAAAGAGAGAGGATCCGTTAATACAGAAAGAATCGAAGGAAAGGGAAATAAGAGAAGACAATAGGAGAGCAATTGGTAGTAGGGTAAGAAGTTGTCAAAAGAACTGAGAGGTAGTAAGCCCAGTCTTTCAGTCAAAAAGGAAAACCAAAAGAGAGAATGAGAGGAGAAAGCAACCGGTCAACCAGAAGAATTTTAGAAAAAAGAAACCAATTTGGGAATAGACCAAAACAAGCAAAAACCCGAAGGAAGAAGCATTTCAGCACCAATGAATGAAAGAAAAGAACAAAAATGCCAGAGTCAGTAACCGAAAGTGAGGAGAAAGGAATCACTAGCCTTTAGTCGAATTTCTGAGTGCCTAAGGTTCAATTTCGGCATAACTCTTTCACTTCATTCAAATTTGAATCTTCCTCGATTTTCTCCTTAAATCTCTCTATGATTTCCTCCCCAATCTTCTCATTTATTTTCCCCATAATCCATTCCTTGACCAGTTCAAAGTCCAACCACCCTTGTAGTGTTTTATTCAAACTCCACCACTCACACATCAAAGGAGTAAAATAAATACTCTTTTGTGCATAGAGTGACTCGAACTCAAGCTCCCTTGCCACCTTAATGACGCCACAACCACTGGACCACAAGCTCATCTTGTGTCACATTTTAATCTTAATTATTTAAAAGGCTTACTTCCAAGTACCAAGGGTTTTATTCACTTAAATTAAAAAATTCGCTAAAGCCCAGGTTTGAACCCAGAACTTCTCCAACACTCCCAAATATGCCCAAATACTTAGCCACTAAAGCCAACATGCAACTTTTGATATTTCTCGCACACATAAACTTTTATGTGTTCCCACACTCAAGGCCTATTCTTTCTAGGCCCAAATTCGGGGCGTTATAACTCTACCCCCTTAAAAAAATTTCATCCTCGAAATTTTGAACTATTAGAACAGTCGCACATCATAGCCCACCACACTACGCTCTCGCTGCTTACTCTAATACTAATAATACAAGCACACACCAAACCATTTATCCATTGGAACGGATAGATATCACATGTATACCATTTCCCGAACACACACAGAATCAATGCAAACTCTAACTTTAAGTGTAACAATACAATCTAATATCTAAGAAATCACAGTATTTCTATCTACTACTTTCCAATGAAAACAAACATCAGTTTCAGAAACTTACAGATTCGGCGCAGGAGACTCAGTGTGCCACACTTTTCAGAAAAAATATCTCAAACATATCACACATGTGGAAACAACTTTTTGAAGTTTAAATTTTGAAAACCCATTCCACAACCGAGTTTTGCAACCCTGGCTCTGATACTACTAAATGTAACGCCCCAAACCCAGCCCAAAAGTTAGGCCCGAATCTGGCGTGTCACATTGAAGTGTTTTTCGAAAACCATGTTTTCATTAAAAACCCTTCTTATTTAAAAAAAATATTGAGTAAAATGCCAATTATGTTAGTTTATATTTAAAACGTCGTACATTGCAAAATTATTAATTTTATTCCAAAAGTTTTCTTTTTTTTTTTTTGGTTGCAGAAGCTAATTTTAAAAGTAACCATTTTACAAAAACGTGATCTTTGAAATTTAAGTCGCTAAACCATTTTGAAAATACTGCGGAAATGTAGTGTTTGAAAACAGTTATTGTTTTGGAAAACCATGTCCTACTTCTAACCGATATTACCAAATAAAAAGTTAAAAAAATAAAGAGGCCTTATTAAAACCCAAATAAAAAACCAAAGTGCTTAACTAAATAAATGACATAAAAAAATATGCAGTTGTGTGGTCGTCTTCGAGTCCCTCAGCGACACCGATCCACCTAACGCTGGGATTACCTGCATAGTTAATAAACGGGGTGAGTTTAGAAAAACTCAGTGTGTAATCCCCTAGCATCCAGATAGTCTGTCAAAAATAGAATTTAGAACCCATCTAGGCTTGAGCCCTATTCAGTAACGAAACAGTCCAATTCAGAATATATGTGGGCCAAAGCCCGATTCGTTAACATTTGGGTCTCAACCCATCACAGTATCAATTGGGCCTAGCCCATCTCAGAATCAATATCAGTTAGGCCTAGCCCATTTCAATTTCAAACCCATATAAATAATGCATGATAACCCATCCAACCCTGCACTACCTGTGGGGAATAAGTCACCCACGCCATCCCTACACTTACAGTGCTAGCACTGGTTGCGGCACTAACTACAATCGCAGCAAAGCTGCTAATAGTAGAATATGTGGCACAGCCACCAATATGGTTTCTTCCTCCATAACAATATCCTAATCTCGAGCAGTATGTCATGTATGCAGAGTGTCATGCACAAAAATCAATCATACAAATCTCAGACAAATCAGTCATTTACCCTCGAGGGGCAAAATAGTCATTTTACCCTTTAGGGGTATTTTGGTCACTTTACCAATTTTGGGGTCCCAGTACAGACTACAACCTCATAAATGGTCTTCCGTCGCCTCAAGCGACTCAGGTAACCTAGATAGTCAAAACGGTGTAAATGGGCCCAAGGCCCATTACTCTGCCCAAGTGGGCCCACACGCTCGTGTGGCCCATCTAGCCCAAATTCAAGCACGGCTATGCGAATAATGCAGCCCAGTCCAACATTTACCATGAATTGCAGATTTTATCTGTGTGGGGCCTATGAGCCCATTTGGCCTACACGGCCCATTTTGGCCCATCGATGCCCAGAACAGCCCCAGTACACGAGAACGCTCATGGTGGCCTCTACAGCCTGTCGCCCCTGGTCTGTGGACTCGGTTTACCACACTAGCGATCACACGCTCGTGAGGCCTCAAATGTCGAAGTTTCAGCTTTTGTCGATTTTCAAGAAAGAAGGGTATAAATACACACCTTTATCTAACGTTTTGATAGTAGCAAAATTGGGTATACGATTACACACACACTTTCAGCTTTTCAGCCGCTTAGCGAACATGGTATACGGTTACACACCTGTTACCCCAACCTACACTCATTCACAAGATCCAGTTATTCTCATAGCAACCGATCTATCCAAAACTCCCACCAAGATAACTTACTCAGAAACTTACCCCTCACTGGATCCAATCAACTCCGCTGAAAAATACCAATCAAAAGGCCTTAGAACTATCTACAACCCAAACCACACTTATCAATTATTAGTCTTTAAACAGTTTGTACTAGTCGAGAGATCACTTACCGATAACGCAACATCTGGATAGGAGAGAAGGTACAATCGGCCACCCTCACCCAAAGTCGAAATTACAAATGGTAAATAGAGGTGAAGTGAACAATTGTTTTCCCCTACCAAAAATCGGCAGAAAGAAAGAGATGTTCAATAGAAAAGAAATATGAGCACTTACCAATCGTCAGAGAGCACAGAAACAATGACACAGAGGGGAAAGAATGAGAAATATTAACAATATAGAAAAGAGAGAGGATCCATTAATACAAAAAGAATCGAAGGAGAGGGAAATAAGAGAAAAGAAGAGGAGAGCAATTGGTAGTAGGGTAAGAAGTTGTCAAAAGAACTGAAAGGTAGTAAGCTTAGTCTTTCGGTCAAAAAGGAAAACCAAAAGAGGGAAGGAGAGAAGAAAGTAACTGGTCAACCAGAAGAATTTTAGAGAAGAGAAACCAATTCGAGAATAGACCAAAACAAGAAAAAACTCGAGGGAAGAAGTATTTCGGCACCAATGAAAGAACGACAATGCTAGAGTCAGTAACCAAAAGTGAGGAGAAGGGAATCACTAGCCTTTAGCCGAATTTCTGAGTGCCTAAGGTTCAATTTCAACACAACTATTCCACTCCATTCAAATTTGAATCTTCCTCGATTTTCTCCTTTAATCTCTCCATGATTTCCTCCCCAATCTTCTCCTTGATTTTCTCTATAATCCATTCCTTGACTAGTTCAAATTCTAACCACCTTGGTAGTGTTTTATTTTAACCACCCTTGTTTTATTCAAACTCTACCACTCAGACAGCAAAGGAGTAAAATAAATACTTCTTTGTGCATAGAGTGACTCGAACTCAAGCTCCCTTGCCACCTTAATGACGCCACAACCACTGGACCATAAGCTCATCTTGTGTCACATTTTAATCTTAATTATTTAAAAGGCTTACTTCCAAGTACCAAGGGTTTTATTCACTTAAATTAAAAAATTCGCTAAAGCCCAGGTTTGAATTCTCCAACACTCCCAAATATGCCCAAATACTTAGCCACTAAAACCAACATGCAACTTTTGATATTTCTCGCACACATAAACTTTTATGTGTTCCCATGCTCAAGGCCTATTCCTTCTAGGCCCAAATTCGGTGCGTTACAGTTACTGTATCTTTAAATGGCCAAAATGGTATGGTTGTTATGTATCAATTATGTTATGTTTTTGCATGAAAACAAGTTAGGTGATAGCTATTTAAATATGCACATGTATAGGTGTTTTGGTTGATATTATAACCATTATGTTTTGGCTTGTAAGTATGGTATTTTGAGTGATTAAAATGGTTGTTAGGTTGATATATGTATGTGGCCTTATGATGGTTGATTTTGTAGTCTTTATAATGCTTAAATGATGGAAGTTGAAATGGTATTTAAAATGTATGTAATGGTATGTTCTTTAACATGCTTAAATGTGGCCACTTTTGGTATATGGAATATAGTTGACATTTATGGCTAATGAAGCTAAATGTTAAATGGTCTATTTGGTAGTATGAGTGTGGATTTGATATGTGAACAAAATGGTAAGTTTTGGCTAAACTATGTATATGGTTATACATGTTTAATTGTTGTGATTGAGGTGCCTTTTTGGCATATTGGTTGTTTGAGCATATACTTTATTTGGATAGCTTGTTGTTGCTTGGTTTGGTGCATTTTGGGATGCTTAATTATTTGTGGAAAATTGGTTGTAGGTGTATGCATGATTGGGTGAGAAATTGGCTTAGAAATGGCCTATTTTTTGTCCACGCGGCCAGAGACACGGGTATATTAAAGGTTGCATTTTGAGAGTTACACAGCCTGGCACACAGGCATATGGCTTGGCCGTGTGACCCAAGTCAAAGAGTTACATGGGCATGGATGCGGGTGTGTGTCTCAGCCGAGTGACCCCTACAGTTTGAAAATTTTCTTCTTTTTTTGAAAAATTCTATATGGTTCCGATCTAGTCTCAACTTGTTTCTAATGTGTTTTTAGGGCCTCGAGGGTTCATATAAGGGACAATATATATGATATTGATTAACTTTGCTATGATTGATGCTGAGTTATTAAATGATTAAAATATTTGATTATTTTGAAATGTAAACTTTCGGTAAAGCTACGTAACCCTATTTCGACGACGGATATAAGTCAGGGGTGTTACACCTGCAGTATTTATGAATTTGATGAAGAGAATTTTCAAACTGTATTTAGACAGATTTGTCGTGGTATTCATTGATGATATTCTGATTTATTCATGAGATGAGATAGAGCATGCCGAGCATTTAAGAATTGTTTTGCAAACTTTACTAAAAAAATAATTATTCGCTAAGTTTAACAAATATGAATTCTAGCTTCGGGAAGTCGGCTTTCTGGGACATGTTGTATAGGCAGATGGCATCAGAGTTTATCCGAGTAAAATTTCAGCTGTTGTTAATTGTAAGCCTCCGAGAAATGTATCTAATGTTAGAAGTTTTCCAAGTTTAGTCAGATATTACAAAAGATTCATCCCTAATTTGATTATTACACGGTCTGAGACACGGGCATGTATCTCAATCGTGTGAGTCATACGGCCTAGCCACATGGTTGTGTGACCCCTACAGTATAAATTTTTCTAACTTTTTTCTCAATGTTTTAAATGTTTTTGGTTTAGTCACAAATCATTTCTAAAGTATTTTTAAGGCCCTGAGGGTTCAAATAAGGGATGATAGGCATGTGTATGAAGGGATTATGCTATAATTATGGTAACGTTTAGAAATGAATGTTTTTAAGTTATGTTTTTATGGTAATACTCTGTAACCCTATTCTAATGACGGATATAGGTTAGGGGTGTTACATTTAATGGTATCAGAGCTACAGTTTAGTCGATTCTCGAACTGAACATAGCATGTACAAGTCTAGAAATACATGTCATTATATAACCTGATGTAATGGCTCTTCTCTAACATGACCATTTCTAATTCTTTCCATTTCTCGCAATTCTTTTTTCCTTTTTCTCAAGGTTCTCTCAATTTCTTGATCAAAAGAATACTCTTCAATAACTGAAATATCTCTACTCATGCACCAGCAAATAAAAAAATCTTGAAAAAAAATCAAAAAAACTAATTAGGCTAAAAATAAATAATAATAATAATAACACACCAAATTTTCACCAGTTTTGCCGATCCTTAACAACGGCACGAAAAACTTGTCACGTGTGAACGTGTAATGCAAATGTGTAAGTATACAGGTCGAATCAAGTAATAAAGTGATGAATGAGTATGTATCCATAGGGATCGGAATGGATTAAAATAATTGTTTATGTTATTACTATGAAATTGACTAATTAAACTGCACAAAAGAAACATATGACAAATTGATAATGAAATTTAATGAATGATTTAATAAAATCAATTATGAATAAAAATATGCTAAGGTAATTTAAATGTTGTGGCAATTCTCAAAGAATAAGTGAGGAAGATTTGTACTATTGAATGATAAAGGTTGGAATTACTTAGGCTTTATTTTTATATCAGAATAATGCCATGGCAAAATCTTGACTATTCTACTACTTAGGGACTCACTACTGCAATTTACTTCTTACGAGATCTAGAATTTAAGCTATCATTCTAAGTTTTTGTATGTTTACAGAACTTGTCACACCCTAAAATTGGGCCAAGGAGTTTTAGGGGTATTTTAGGAATTTTGGCTTAGATAAGTTTGGAATTTCGTAAGTGGGTAATCGATAATGTTTTTGACAATGGTTTTCATAAAATTAAGTCAATTTCTGAAAATGAGTTTTAAATGTCTTCAAATTAGTAAATAGGACTGATTTGTAAAGGTGTCAAATTGGGAGTCTTTATGAAGCAAATATACCAGAATTTTAAAATCAACCTAATAAACCCCAATTCCAGTTTGCCTTCACGTTAAAATTTTCTTTTCTTTTTACTTATGCCACTTTTGCTCTCCTCTTTCTCTTCTAAGTGATTTTAAACTTTGATCCTAAATCTCCTTTATTTTTATTACCTTTGAACTATCAATCTCTATTAAACCTAAGGAAATCACCCACAAAATACAGCATCTTCTTCATCTTCTCTAAAACGTGGATTTTTCAAGTTGTGTCAAAATCACCGTTTTTCTGAATTCAATGTAATTAACCATTTTCATATTAGTTTTAAATGTTATTTAGTTCTTTAAATCAAATTATTAGCCTGTAAAATGCATGATTTAGATAAAAGCCAAAATTATGGTCATTAATGTTGGATTTTGGGTTTGTGGATAAAAAATTAATTTTAAAGTGTTTTTTAACTTGTTTTAACAAGATTAGAAGCTTTCTAAAGATATTTTGAAGTTTCGTTAAGAAATTCTTGTGTTTTAATGATTTTTTCTTCTAAAGGCTAAAATTTGTTGAAATATTTTGATACCTTAAAATGTATGGTTTTGAGTAGTTTAAAGGTTAGGAATTACTTGTATATGAACGTGTAGGTGAACAGAATTCATTTCATGTGAAAAGATTAAGTGTAGGTTAAGATATTCGAATCTAAAGTTTCTATGTTAAAAGTTAAGGTAGCTTAGGATTATGTTTGTGACTGTTTTAATGAGTTGATGGTTGTTTGGTTGATGGTGTATTTGTATGGTTTTCCTAGTCAGTAGGACCTTCAACGAGTAGGAATAAAGGCAAGGAAAAGCTTACCTAAGCTTTCAGCTTTCGACAAAAGCGTGCAATTTGGTGAGTGTTTGGAATAATCGCTCGTAAGTGAATTGCTATGTATTTGGGAATTTAAAAGTAGCCTAAACCCTTACTCTAAATTTTGAGTGTAAGTGTTCTCACATTTTTGACAGAATGGGTTGTATGTATGTTGTAGAAATTGAGATTGTAGACTTGTGAATATAAATGTAATGCTAGAACATATTCGATGAATATGAGATGACTTTTGTGTATGTGATTATGTGGGCATGTTAAACATGCCATGTGGCAGAGATTATAATGTGATATGAATGTGAATGTGCAATGAAAATGTGTAGAAAAATCAATACGTAATTATGTGTTTTTATTATAGATATTTTAGCCTTGTGATTTAATGAGATCGTTGGATATAGTTGGCATGCCATAGGATTATGAGTACTCATTTACATGTGTTGTGATATTGGGGCACTAAGGCCCAGGGATAGAACTCAGAGAAATAAGGGAATGTGAGCCAAGCTCCATTCATTGGGATATGAATGTGTGGTGTGTTGGAGAGTGTTAGCTATACGCTTCACATATGGGATACGACTGACTCAATGAGTCTATGTGTGGTGTGGAGGAGATCCGTGTATCTGATGTGTGGTAATAAAGTCCACTTTATGTTTCATCCTCTCAAGAGCCAATCTATCATAATTTGTACTTGTATATGATTCTTGTGATTAAATGCATGGTTATAGATGTATATATGAAATTGTATGCAAGTCGCATGAGTTAAACAATATGCTATATGTTGCCTTGATGTTGCTTGATGACTTGTTTGCACAAGTGGTTACTCTAAGCATTCACTAAGCTTCTAAAGCTCACCCACTCCATTTTTACAAATGTAGATGCTTAGTGCTGGTGTGAGCAGTGTAGCTGTCGAGGGGTTGATCCAAGCTATACTTTAGTCATTATAGTATATGTTATTAATCATTCTTGAGTATATAAGTTAAGGCAATAATATAGACATTTATATTGGTTTTGTTGAGTATATTTTGGATTAATTGTTTGCATGTTATGTAACAGCCCATTTTTGATCAAATCAAAATAGTGGTTTTGAAACCACAAATTTGAGGTCAAAAAATTATTTTAATTTTATTTTAAGTGTTTACAACATGATAAAATGTATGGGTGAAAGTTTCGTGAAGTAATTTTATCGTTTGAATGCTTAATTCAGTAAAAAAGACTAAATCGCGTAAAGTGCAAAAGTGACGTTCTATTAGTTAAAGGTATCTAATAGTTATGAAATTTAGTAATGCAGGTCCTTATGCAATAAATATACCATTGGTTGTATAAGTGGACATTTATGGACATTATAAATGAAATTATAAAGGTTAAAACTTAAGGTTAAATTAGTAATTAAGTTAATAAGTATAATAAAACAAAAAGGAAATTAAGGAGTCATCTTTATTAAGGTGAGAAACCACCGAAATTAGGGATTGAAAACACCATTTCAAAGCTTGGAATTTTCGGCCGTGGTATATTGAGCATGTAAGTCAATTTTTGGTCCCGTTTTTAATGATTTCTATGTTTTTAAGATCGTTGCAGGTAGGTCTAGCTAGCCCAGGGACTTTTTTGCAAAATTGTTAAAGATTTTGAATGATGCCATTGATCAATACATGTGTGTTTTGATGTTTGATGATAGATTATGAATGTTTGTTGTGAAATATACAAGTTTTATTAAGTGCTTTTTAGTGAAAATGCAAAATAGGGATTTATTTGTGAATATGTGAAAATATGTGGTTTAATGTGTGAAAAGTTGATAAATATGGGCTACTAGGGGCATTATGGTAATTCGGCTATCATGGGTATTGAAGAAATTTCATGAATTTGTGATTCTGTGTAATAAGGACTAAATCGTAAAAATGTGAAAGTTTAGGGGCAAATGTGTAAAATAGCCCTAATGTGTGTTTTGGATTAAATTGAATAGAGAGATGATTAAATAAGTTAATTTTGAATATATTTAGATCAAGAAAAGTGGAATTTGGATCTAGATCGGGGGAAAACTAAAGTTATCGATTAATCGACTTATTTCGTCGTTTCCACATTCGAGGTAAGTTCGTATGTTATAAATTTCAATACAAATGTATTTCATATGCTTTGATATTGCATAAATGCGAATATGAGATTGTGGAGATGAACGATAGTGATTTGACGATGATTCAACATTCAAAATCCTAGTTGAACCTTAGGAATAGTTTAGGATGCTAGTGACATGTCATTAGGGAATACATTGAGTTGGCTTCGGGCCATGATATAACACTTCAGGTGTGAGTTATACCGGTTTGGTTTCGGGCTATGCATATCAGTTGATTTGGCTTTAAGCCATGATATCAGTACTTCGGAGATAAGTTACCTTGATTTGGCTTTGGGCCATGGTATAGGTACTTATCGTGTGAAAACCTTAAGTATCTGACTTCTATTCTGAATGGTTCAATGGGTAAATGAAAGACGAGAATGTATATGAGATTGGTATGAAATAGTACAGGTATGTGCATAAACTATTTTAGCATTAAATCGAAGAAATGATGATGAAAGTATATAGGTTTGTGAGTGAGTATTTGAAAGGTTTGTTAGCTAATGTAAACTACATATAAGTTTTATAGCTTACATCATTTATTTTTCTATGTTCTATAGTGAATTCAAGGCTAGCTTGGATTCGAGAATCATCGGAGATCACTTCACACTATCTACCTATCACTTGGTATCTATGAGCTTTGGTGTTTTAAGTATATGGCATGTATAGGTATTTTTAGTCATTATGGTTATAGGTTGATAATGATTTTGGTTATTTGTAATGGCTTGTAAATGTATATGTTTTGGTTTGTAAATATAGCTATGAGAATTCGCCTAATTTGGTGGATTTAGTTATGTAAATATATGTGCAAATATGGTTGTCATGGTGAGTTCATGGATGAATATGTGATTGGCTTATATTATGAGGTTTGTGCATATTGATATGGTACATGATGAATAGTTAATTTTAGACGTGAATTGTGCTTGTGATTTGGTGTAAAATGATATATGTTTGAGAAAGGTTTAGTTAGTTGAATTGTATATGAATTTTAGTACGAATGGCATGGTATAGTTTAAGATTTGTATATTGAGACAAGTGGTTTAGATTATGCATGAACTAGGCTTGAAATGATTGTTTTAAAATGCCTATTGATGTTATATATTGGTATAATTGAGTTGATGTAGGTGAGCACAAGTTTGGGTGGCAAATTGGCTTGGTAAATAGCCTATATTTGTCCATACGGGTAGAGAGCCGTGTGTGATGCACAGTTAAGTACACAGCCGTGTGTCCCCTTGTAACATCCCGAAATAGGGCCTAAACGGAACAGTGGTTGCGAAACCACAAATCCGAGGTAGAAAAATTTATTTTATTATTATTTTGAGGTCTATGATATGTTTGCATGATTGTGTGAAAAGTTCGTGAAGAAATTCTATGCATAAAGTACTTAATTTGAAATTAGGGACTAAATTGAATAAATTGCAAAACTTGTGTTCTAGAAGTATTTTGCATAAAATTGAATTAGAATATTAATTAGGAGGTCTTAAATAGCAATTTGACCAATTTTAAGTTCATGGACAAAATTAGGACATGGAAGGAATTTTTGAAAGTTTAGTAGTAAGGGCATTTTGGTCATTTAGGGGTAAAATGAATTAAAAACAAAATTAAAAGCCAATTTTTGTCCATCTTCTTCATTAGGACGAAATTTCAAGGGTTCTCCATAGCTAGGGCTTGTTTCAAGCTTTCAAGCTCCATGGTAAGTGATTCCAAGCCCCGCTTTTTAATGTTCTTTACGTTTTGAGTCCCTTGCTCGACAAAGCTTATGCTAGCAATAATTTAAGTTAGGGTTCATATTTGGAAAAATACCCATAGGTGAAATTTGTGTATTTTGGTGTTTTATGATAGAATATGAGGTTTTAAATTATGTTAGACAATTTGTACTACTCGGTTTTAAGCAAAAAGCGAGTAAAAGGACTTAATTGGTAAAAATACCTAATAGTCATAAGTGCTTGTTAGAGTATGAATTTGATGCTGCATATAGAAGGGAAAAATGACCAGCATGTCATGAAACATAAGAAAATAGGCTGAAGTTTAATTTACTGAGCTTTGGGGCAAAAGAGTAAATATGCAAAAGTTTAGGGGCAAAATTGTAATTTTGCCAAAATATGATTTTGAGTCAATTTGAATAATGTGAGTCCTAATTAGACTATATTTTAAATGATAGAGCAAGGAAAACTGAAATTCGGGCTAAAATGGAGAAAATACCAAGTTGTGGACGAAATGGTAAAAGTAGCTATTTTTGCATATGAGGTAAGTTTACATAAAATAAATGCAATATTCTTTTATTTTACATTATTATTGTAAATTTCCAGCATTTATATACTTATTTTATGAGAATATTTAAAGTCAAATTAAAGGCGTAAGTGACAGAAAAAGCATTAGGAAGCCCTGTTTGAAACATAGGAATGTTAGGATATTGGGGTTGACAGACAGACAGAGACAGAAATGAGCCATGTAAGTCCATATCGGATATACTTTTGGAGACAGGAGTGAGCCATGTAAGCCCATATTAGATATATATATATATGGCATTGGAGACAGAGAATAATTCATGTAAGTCCATGTCGAAGACATGGCATTGGCGAGATATTGATAGACGAGAACGACCCGGATCCTTAGTATTCCGAGTGGTTCAATGGGTCATTGTACACGTTAAATTACAGTGAATTATCAGCAAAAGGGAAGGTAGATTATATTTATGAATAGTGAAAGGTCAGGTAAGAAAGAAGGTATGTGAGTAAAGAAGAAGGTAGAAAATGAGAAGTAAAGAAAGTTTATGAGGCTAGGTGACATTATGTATAATTATTCATTATGTTGAATGTTGTAATTTATTTGCATGTAAGCTTACTAAGCCTAGTGCTTACTCTCTTTATTTTCTTTTTCTTATATTTTTTATCAAGCCACTCGGGGATCGAAGGAAACGTCGGAGACCCGATCACACTATCGAAGAAATCACATTGGTATAATTAGACGTTTAGTTTTGTGTATGGCATGTATAGGAACTTGGTTTCTTTTGATATGATATGATCAATGAATGATGTGTAAATACTTGCTAGTGATTAACTAATAGAATGGCTGATGATATACATGTTTAATTGTATGTATGAATAAGTAGTAACTATCACATGAAAACTAAGAAAAATGTGAAAGTAACTTAAAAACAGATTCAAGTATCAGAAATAATGTGATTTGAAAACTCACTAAAAATCGTAAAGACATGGTTTGATGGTGAATAATATATGAAATTAAAGCTTATTATGTCTATTTTCTTATGGAATAAGCAAAACAGGTAAAGGTATTATATTTTATGAGATATCTGAGTTTTAGTGAAACAGGGTCAAAGAAAATTCTAGATCCCCTGTTTCAACTTTGGAAATTCACCATGAATTGTAAAAAAATAATTAGGTGGTGTAATTTATATTGAATCTAGCTTTAATAGAAACAAACGGTATAGTTATATTAATTTTTTATAGGGAGAAAAGTGGTTCGTAGTAAGTAGAGGTCAGTGCAGTCGAATTCTGAAACAGGGGTAACTTTAACTAATAAACTATACTAATTGGCTAAGTCAAAAATTCTAGAAAAAAATTAGTAGATAGATATATGAGTCTAGTTTCAGGAAAAATTTACGGATCTTAATTTCAAGTTTTGAAACTCGAGAAATGAATTTTTAAGCAGCTATGACGCAGAAAAACATTTTATTCCGAAAATTAAAATAAGTGGTTTAGAGTTGTTTAAAAGGTAAGATAAGTTTAGTAACACCTCAAGCTTGACTCCGGTGACGGTTTTGGGCGTGGGGGCGTTACACCCCTAGTTTTGAATTGCAAATCAAGTCAGTATGTGTAACACCCCTAACCCGTATTCGTCGTCAGAATAGTATTACGAGGTATTACTGAACGAGACACAACTTCCGGATATTCATGAATACACATAGGAATTAATCATTTTATTTACCACATATGAACGTATATTAAACCAAACCAAACATTACAGGTTACACATAAATCAATAAACATATAACCATAAATCATTATCAATTGGCCAAATATAAGCATAGGAATTAAACAACTCATTACTCATTTTCAAGACCAAATATACATGCAACCTTATTATAAGTTTTGACTAAACCAAGCTTACTTATTTGCTATTCCATTAATACACACAAAAACATCATATAACATATACTTATTAATTAAAGCACAATTAATGAAACCACATACTAAACTTGCATCAAACCATCTTGTTTAATAAAACATAACTTACTATTCATATGGTCAATTTCTAAAGCTTTAACAATTGTCCACTTTCAACTTTATTCAATCATTTTACATGCCTAAACATTTCAAAGAACTAAACCAGTATATCAAACATAGTTTGCCTCTCACATCAACGCATCATAAAAATATATATACATATAATACATAGCAACACTTTGTCTAACATTTAAACATACAAAAACTGAATCTAAACATGCTAATATTACTTATTATGCAATGTAACAAAGGTCATATTCAAACTAATTCAATGATCACATATTCAATTAAGTACATAAATATACATATAACTAAAATTTATGTCATGGCAAACATATTACAAATATATATCAACTAATGTATAAATATTAAACCAATACATTATATACCTACATATATAAATTCCGAATCATGTTTGAATTACTAATATGATTCATATCAATTTCTTCTATACACCAATACCGAATTCACTAAAATACCGAATCATAGATCCACACTTTAACAAGCTTATCAAAACAATTTCACCTATATTCACTCATATACAGGTCATAGCCGAATCACCCAAAACCAAAACCAAACATAACCACCATTGGATTCAAACTCAAATGAAAATTTTCAATCAACTTACATCTTTTACCTATATTTAATATCATAGCCGAATTTATTGATCAATAACATATGTACATATTATTAGCAACTTCACTTAATCTATATATCCCAACCGAATTTATCTTGATACTAAATAACATAACGAAGCATAACCTAAAGATCGAAACCAAACATATTCATAATTTTATCAAGACATAAAATCCAACACAACAAAATAATAGGCCATTTTTGCATGGCATATTATATATAAAACTTCAAATATATTCGAAAAGTAGTATAGCCTATACATGCCATAGGTTCAAAATTTAGCTTTTAAAAGTACCGACAAGCAGACGATAGTGTGATAGACTTTGCTGACCATCCTCGAGCCCGTAACTAATCTCCAAAGTCTATAAAACAGAAGCAAACATACACACACAGTAAGCTATCACAGCTTAGTAAATCATAAGCAATTAAACAACTCAATGACATAAACAACTCAATTTAACCAAACCAATTTATACTATCAAAATCACATTTAATTTCAAGCTTATAGTTTCATATACAACATATACGTTTATATATAAACTTTATCTTGGCCGAATATACATATATATCCATTATCAAAGTTATCATTTATTTCCAAGGTCATAATATCATCATATAGACGAATATATATACATATTCATATATGTATACACATGTTTCACACTTTAATATCACATACTTATGTCATTTTGCCGAATATAGATTTGCATTCAATATACATATAACCAACTTTATAACAAGATTCGTAGCATCATTTCAAATACCAAAACTTACCTTAATTTCAATACATTAGCTAACACATACCTGAACTTTTTAATTCAATTTCGCATTCGGTCTTTACTTAACATTGGCCATTAAATCATTCAGAATTAAATAGGATAATCAGATAGTCACACATATCGTACAATGCCAACGTCCCAGACGTGGTCTTTCATGTAATTTCATATCGATGCCACTGTCCCAAACAGGGTTTTACTCGTAAACACATATCGAAATCATATATCGATGCCAACATATTAAACGTGGTCTTACTTGCACACACATATCGGAATCATATATCGATGCCAATGTATTAAACATAGTCTTACTCGCACACACATATCAAAATCACATATCGATTCCAACATATTAAGCGTGGTCTTACTTACACATACATACCGAAATCACATATTGATGCCAACATATTAAACGTGGTCTTACTCGCACACACATATCGAAATCACATATTGATGCTAATGCATTAAACATGGTCTTACTCGCATACACATATCGAAATCACATATCGATGCTAATGCATTAAACATGGTCTTACTCATACACACATATCAGAATCACATATCGATGCCAATGTATTAAATGTGGTCTTACTCGTACACGCATATTGGAATCCCATATCAATGCTAACGCATTAAACGTGGTCTTGCTCGCACACACATATCAGAATCGCATATCGATGCCAACGTATTAAACGTGGTCTTACTTGCACATACATATCAGAATCACTTATCGATATCCTATGTCATGACATATATATCCTATCTATTCCTAAGGCTCATATAGGGCTTAAATATGTCGTAACTTGATCGAATCGAACTCGTAACCATTGCTCTCAAACATATATCTTTTCGGCACATTCTCAAACAATTATAACAATTCAATTCAGCATTTATAATATACATATATTGAAATTTACAACATCTATTTGCCTATAAACTTACCTTGGACAACAGTAATCGGAACGAGACAATTATTCGACAACTTTGGTTTTCCCTCGATCCAAATCCAATTTCTTTAGTTCTTGATTTAAACATATTCAAATTAAACTCATTCAAACATAATTTCATTCAATTTAATCCAAAAACACTTAAATGGGCAAATTACCATTTTGCCCTTGACATTTTACACTTTTTACAATTTAGTCCAAATTGCACAAAACACAAAACATGCAAAATTTGAGTATACCATGCGTAGGCCAAATCTTCCTTATGCTCATACAAGTCCATACAATTCATTTATTTCACATTTTAGTCCCTCAAATTATTATTTTTACAATTTAGCCCTAATTACTTAAATTCATCGAAAATTCCAATACAAAACATATTAATCCAAAACCTATCTTTCATAATTAATCAACTTACATCACAAAACTCAATTATTCATCAATGGCATAACTCAAAATATTCATAAAAAATAAAAAATTAAAGCACGGGCTTTGTACATTTCATTGCAACGATCTTAAAAACATAAAAATTATAAAAAATCGAGCTAAATTACATACCTTAATTAAGCATCTTCATGATCGAACCCTTAAACTCTTTATTTTTTTCTTTCTTACAACATTCGGCCATTCAAAACATGAATACATGGCTTTTATTTATTTTATGTTTTATTATATCTTATATTATTTAACATATTACAAAATTAACCTTTGTAAAATTATTCCCATTCCACTAACTAATGGCTGAATTTGTCTATGCTAAAATTTAAGGGTGTAATTGCATTATAGGTACCCCATAGTAAAAGAACAAAGCAATTAGGCACTTTAACAATTAGCATGCAAATTTTGCATTTAATGCAATTAAGCCCTTTTATTAAATCGGGCACTCAAACGATAAAATTAAAACATGAAAATTTCACACATATAAATTCACACATTTTAAATACAGAAAATAATATAAAAAATATTTTCTGACTCAGATTCGTGGTCTCAAAACCACCGTTCTGAATAAGGTCTAAATCGGCCTATTACAACTCTCCCCCTTAAGGATTTTCGTCCCTGAAAATCTTACCGATGAATAAGTTTGGATAATGTTCTTTTATAATATCTTTCTTGCTCGGTGAAAAAGGTAAACCCGATACCAAATCCATTGTCACACTATCCCATTTCTACTCGGGAATCATAATAGATTATAACAAATTGGATCGCATCTGATGTTCAAGTTTATCTTGCTGATAGATCAACCATTTAGAAACAAAGTCAGAAATATCTCTTTTCACGCCAGACCACCAATAATGTTGTTTCAGATCATTATACATTTTCATACTACTGGGGTGAACAGATAATCAACTACTATGAGTTTCATTCAAAATCATCTGAATCAAGTCTGAATTTTCTTGGAACACATACTCTATTTTTGAATCTCAGACAACTTCCAATATCAAATTAGAATTCTGAATCGGCATTCAAATCATATTGAGCCTGCTTTGCTAACAAATTATTATCGACTTTCTGAGCCTCTCAAATTTGTTGAATAAATGAAGGTCTTGCTTTTAACTGAGCTATTATCGAACCATCATTAGACATAGCCATATGCGCGTTCATTGCAACCAGAGAAAACATAGATTTTTAGCTTAAAGCATCCACAACAACATTAGCCTTTCCCAGATGGTAGTCAATCAGAAGCTCGTAATCTTTGAGCAACTCTAACCGTCGTCATTGTCTCAGATTTAGATCTTTCTGAGTCATCAAATATTTCAGGCTTTTTTGATCAGAATAAACATGACATTTCTCACCAAATAGGTAGTGATGCCATATTTTCAATACAAACACGATAGTTGCCAATTCTAGATCATGTGTCGAATAGTTCTTTTCGTGCGGTTTTAAATGTTTGCGTTCCTGCATCAAAACACAGCCCAAACCATTCAAAGATGCATCACTATAGATAACAAATTCTTTACCTGATTCTGGCTAAACTAGCACTAGAGCTTCGGTCAATAGAGCTTTCAATTCTTTTAATTCGATCGATGCTATTCTATACGAAACTATCAATATCGGAGTCATCCTAGGCACAAACTCAATACCAAACTCTACCTCTTGGATCAGTGGCAAACCCAGTAATTTTATTCAGGTGACACATCTGGATACTTACACACAACTGGTACTGATTCAATTTTCTTTTCAGTCACTTTAGAATCAAGCACATAAGCAAAGTAAGCTTCGAAACTCTTTCTCACATATTTCTGAGCTAACATCAAAGATATCACTGTCGATAAACCATTCAGATCATTAGACTCAATCCAATTAATCTCAGCATTTTGGTATCTCAAATCAATAGTTTTTCATTTGCAATTTACAATAGCATTATGCAAAGTCAACCAATCCATACTCAGAATTATATCAAACTCGTTGAATGGTAACAGCATCAAATCAGCTAGAAAACATGAATCTCAAACCATCAACAGACAATTCTTACACATTTTGTCAACCAGAACACATCGGCCCAAGGGGTTTAATATTCTAATCACAAACTCAGCAGACTCTATAGGCAAAGTCTTACTGGATACTAAGGTTTCACATACATAAGAATGAGTCAAACCAGGATCAATCAATGCAATTACACTAGTATCATAAAGAGTGAATATACTAGTAATAACATCTGGGGTTGAAGCCTCCTCTCGAGCGCGAATAGCATAAGCTCTAGCAGGTGCACTAGCCTCAGATCGAACTACTGTATCTTTAGTTCCCCTCTGACTTCTACTCACATTACCCGTATGTCTGGGTGGTCTGCCTTGAACTGACACATTACTTGGTATCGTACTCTGTATGATATTTTGCGTGGCTAACATAGGGCACTCACGAATGAAATGATCCATCGGCCCACATTTAGAACAAGACCTATCAAGCAATCTACAGTTTTTAGGATGTCGTTTACCACAATACCTGCACTCAGGTCGATTCAACCAAACATTACCAATACTAGTAATCGAAATGGCTCGTGAACTTATATGTGGTCTGTCTTGATCACGTCTAGAAAAACCTGTAATATTCTTTGATTGGCTAAAATCATCCTTGAATTTCTTCAATACTGATTAAAATGTCTTACCTGATGATCTCTTATGGGAATCTCTGGCTTCAAAATAAGCTTTTCTTTTCTTTCTTTTTTCGTATAACTTGGGAGCTTATAGGAACTTGAGGGGGTGGAAGTTGTTGAGCAGCTGAATTCATTTAAACAAACTCCATGAACCACTCATTCATTAGCTGGAAGAAGGCTTGCTTAGCCTCTCCCTCTAGGTTACTCGAAGTCGATCGAGAATCAATCGGGTGGGAGCAGGCGCTATACTCTCGACATCATCAGTTACGGCTCAATTAGGATCCATTTACTATACGAAAACACATTTTCAAATGTCAAGAATCATCACACTGTCGCAGTATAAAATATGGCATGTATAGCTAGACTCACACGCGCTACGTTAGTCCTAGAATCGACTAAATTGTAGCTCTGATACCAATCAAATGTAACACTCCTAACCTGTATCCGTCGCCAGAATAGGGTTACGAGATATTACTGGACGAGACACAACTTTCAAACATTCATGAATACACATAGGAATTAATCATTTTATTTACCACATATGAACGTATATTAAACCAAACCAAAACATTACAGGTTACACGTAAATCAATAAACAACAACCATAAATCATTATCAATTGGCCAAATATAAGCATAGGAATTAAACAACTCATTACTCATTATTCCAGACCAAATATACATGCAACCTTATTATAAGTGTAACATCCTAAAATAGGGCCTAGTCAGAATAGTGGTTTCAAGACCACAAATCTGGCGTTAAAATATTTATTTTATTGATTATATGAGGTCTAGAATATAAAAATAAACATGTGTTAAAGTTTCATGAAGAAATTTTAAGTATAAGGTGTCCAATTGGAAGTTAGGGACCAAGTTGAATAAATTGTAAAACTTGGGTTCTAGAAGTAATTTGTATGAAATTACTTTGAATTATTAATTAGAAGGCCTTAAAGAGTAATTTGCCCAATTTCTAAGTTTTTGGACAAATATGGGCATGTATGGAAATTTTTGAAAGGTTAGTAAGGAAGGGCATTTTGGTCATTTGGTAAAATAAACTAAATAAAAAGGGAAAATGAAAGCAAAAATCAGCTATCATCTTCTCCATAGCTGCCGAAATTTCTAGGGTTCTTCAAGCTAGGGTTTTCACCATTTTCAAGCTCAATAGTAAGTGCTCCCTAGCCCCGTTTTTCATGTTTTTTGTAATTTCGAAATCCTCGTAACATGCTCTCTCTATTTCTACCAATATTTCAAGCTAAGGTTCATGTTTGGAAATTTACCCATACATGAGATGCTTGTGTTTTGATGATTTATGAAGGAATATGAGAGTTTAAAGGATAGTAAACAACTTTTACTAAGTAGATTTTCATGGAAATGGCTTAAAGGACCATTTTGTAAAAGTATAAAATGTGTGTAGAAATGTGAAATAGAGGAAAATATGGGATGGTATGAGCTTAGGATACATTTACCTAGGCATGGGTAACCAAGAAACTACATGCATTTCATTATATGAGCCTAGGGACTAATTTGTAAAAGAGTGAAAGGTTAGGGGCAAAATGGTCATTTTGTCCTAGGATGAGTTTTAGGCCGGAAATGAGTAATGTAATGTATTAATAATTTATTTTTGTTTATATAGACCCCGAGGAACCAATTCTGGAGGTCGACCGTGGAAAACAAAAGGTTTTGAAGTAACCAAAATTCAAATCCGAAAATGATTACCAAGTAAGTTCTTATAACTTGAACGTAAACTATTCTAAATACATTAAAAATGTATGTTAAAGTATGAATTATAATAATGACATTCAATGTATGGTAATTAATGAAAATTGATGCCATGAGACAATGTCCCGGTTGAATGAAAAGTATATCTGATGGATTTTCCTAAAAATGAATAGATGATGGAAAGGATCTAGCCTGGACGGGTGATCCTATAGTGATCTAGCCTTCCGAAGAATATCTGTGCATTAGGAATTTAGCCCAGATAGGTAATCCGATTAGGGTCTAAATTTAGCCTAGACTGGTAATTCAGATTCGAGCTCTTTAGAGTATATATTAATGTCAGGGATTTAGCCTGGACTGGTAATCTTGATATTTACTCTATGAGTTTATACTATGGGGGATTTAGCTCTGACTGGTCATCTTGCCATAAGAAGAGGTTCGCAGGAGTGCATACTTGAAATGATCGCTTGCATGATTTGACGGTAAATGGGATATCCATCAAGATTTCGAGAAATTCAACGGGATTAAACCGAGAAACAAAAATGGAAATGCAGGAATTGATGAGCTCATCTAAGACAACTGTTATAATGTATTGGCATGAGACTAAATTGATGGTTGAGTGTCTGTGATAGGGAAATTATGCTATGCATGTTTGGCATGAATATCTTTTATGGTTGTATACTAAATAACCGGTAAGTTTACCTTCCCGTTATTCGGACTTACTAAGCATGTTAATGCTTACCTTCTTTCCTTTCCCTTGTTTTTCAGAGCTCGCGGACTCGTGAAAATTGGAAGACTATTGGTGCATTGTCAACACTATCAACTTGCCTTGCCTTGGTATATAGAAACTTTTATTTTGTTATAATGGCATGTATACGATTTTTGGTCATTTTGTTATATGTGTCATTTGGCTGGCCAATGTAAGGGCTTAAATGATATGTTTAATCATTTTGTATTTGGCCATGAGATATGGCTCATTTTGATGTAGGTGGTAAACCTACTAAATGTGCATGGTTATGTTTTATATGTTCCATGTGAATGCCTAATGTGATATACTATGAATGGACATGTTAAGTGTGGTCAAATCACTTGGGGATGATTTAGGTCATAATTGGCATAAGCTGTAAAAGGAGACAAATGATAAAATGTTATTGTGGAATGGTAACCCTAACATAAAAAGGGTAATGTTAATTATAGGATAAGAAAAGACATGAAGCAACATGCAAGACCTTGGATAAGGAAGTTTTAAGGATACAATTAGACCATGATAGAAGTTTAAGGCCCATATTGGTATGCATGGTTGGTTGAGGGTGACCAAAGGCTTGAAAAATAGCCTCTAAAATGGTCCATACAGGTAGACACACGGGCATGTGTCTAGGCCGTGTGTGACACACGGTCAGCCCCATGGGTATGTAGTGTAACAGTCCGATTTAAACCCTAGTCGAAATAGTAGTTTTGGGACCACATATTCGAGTTAAAAAAATATTTAAATATTAATTTCCATGCTTATGATATGTGAATAGCATGTGTGAAAGTTTCATATTAAAATTTGATCTGTGCTTAATCTGTAGAAAGGACCTATTCACGTAAATTGTAAAAATTGTCTGTTATATGTTAAAAGTGTCTATTTGATTTGTCTTTGTTAATGAGAGGTCCTTATGTGGATATTATACCATTCACATTGATAATGGACATAAATGGCCTTATTATATGTGAATTTAAAATGGTTTATTAAAAGGGTATTTTGGTCATTAGCATATTAATCATATATTAAATAAAATAAAACATGTTAATGGATGAATCATTCATCTTTATTGCCAAAAATAACAAGAAAAAGAAAAGAGAAAAGCTTACCTGGGTTCGGCCTTAGTTTCCTTTGATTTAGGTATGTATTTTGATCAGTTTTCGATAATTTCTATGTTTTTGTAATCGTTGCTTCGTATACTATCAAGCCCATGTCTCAATTTTTGATTTTGATGATTTTGCAATGTGCCATGGATAAATTCATGAGCTTTATGTTGTTATATGATGAAATATGAAAGTTTGATGTTGGGTTTATATGTTTTGTCTTTGAATTTTTGATGAATTTGAGTAAAATGGGCTAAATTATGAAATTTATAAATTGAGGGACTAAAATGTAAAATAAATTAAATCTGTGGACTTGTATGAGTGCTATGAATATTCGGCCAAGCATGAGTATATTTAAATTATGTGTAATTTGTGATTTTGTGAATTAGGGACTAAAGTGTCAAAATGTGAAATGAGGGCTAGTTTGCAAAATGCCCTAATTATTTGTATATGGATTGTTTTGAATGAATGTGTGATTGAATAAGTTAAATTTGAATTGATTTAGATCAAGAATTAAAGAAAACAGAATTAGATCGGGGAAAGTCAAAAGTCGTCGAGTAACGATTCCATCCATCCGAATCCGTACGAGGTAAGTATATATACAAATAAATGTGTTTTGAATTGAATTACTATCGATTATATGCCATTGAACTATGGTAAATGAATATATGAGTTGAGAAAAGAAATGAGACATCCAAGAAAGTATCGACGTCTGAAAAGCCCCATACTAACCATAGGAATAGTTAGGATACATATGTCATGACATAGGATCCGATATGTGTTTTCGTGTAAGACCACGTCTGGGACATTGGCATCGACTTATGATTTACGTGTAAGACCACGTTTGGGACATTGGCATTGTATGTGCTTTTTGAGCTATCCGCATATCCTTATGATTCCAAACGGTTCAAACAGGCATTCTAAGAAAATGAATGACTTTGTGAAATTGTATTCGATTCAGGTACGTTTGAATTGTATATCATGTTCAAAAATGAAAGGTAAGTATACAAGCAAATGATGATATATGATCTAAGTATGTGAACATATGTTATATGTTTTGAATGTTAAGTTTATTTGTATATGGCTTACTAAGATTTTGAAAGCTTACTTTGTGTGTGTTTGCATTGTTTTATAGATATCGAAGCTACTGTGAGCTTGAGGATCGTCGAGGATCGTCACCACAGTATCGAATCTCATTTTTGGTACCTTTTGAAAATTGTATATAGTGAAGTATGGCATGTATAGGCTAGAAGTACTTTGGATATGTTTTGTAATGTTATACCATGCCATGTGATATGGCTAGTTTGTGTTTGAACTTATAGTTTGATAATGGTATATGATATGTGAGGATAATGTGAAATTGTGATATGTTTTTTGTTGGCCAAAAGAAATGGTCAATTTGGTAAGGTTTTGGCATGATATTTGGTTGTATGTTTGGAGATTACCAAACTATATGTTTTGATATGCTTTTGTCTTATGTTTAGACATAAATTAGTAAGATTTATGAGCATGGAATTTGGTTGGCAATGATATGTCATGAATGGTTTATGTTTTAGTTGTGAATTGGTAATAAAATTTTGTGTAAACATGCTTGGTTTGGTGTTTGTAGGTTTGACCCAATTAGGGTGGCAAATTGGCTACTCAAATGGCCTATTTTTGTCCACACGGGCAGAGACATGGGCGTGTGTCTCAGCCGTGTCCGACACACGGCTATGTTGCATGGTCGTGTGTCCCCTAGGGTACCCTACAATTATAAGTCAAGCTCGAGCAAAGCCAAGGCACACGAGCGTCTGGCTAGCTGTGTGGCCCAAGTCAGGCTCGACCACGGCCATGGCACACAGACGTGCCTTGTGGCCATGTGTGCAAGTTAGTATGTATGCCCTGTTTTGACACAGCCTAGACACACGGGTGTGTCTAATGCCGTGTGAGGCACACGGCCTGTTCACACGGGCGTGTGACCTGTACCTCTTTGAAATTGTTTAAGTTTTGGAAAATTTTTACATGAGTTCGGTTTAGTCCCGGCCCCTTTCTAATGCATGTTTAAGGTCTCGAAGACCTATATAAGGGACTCTATATTGGTGTTTGATCTCTCGGCGATGGATACGGGTTAGGGGTGTTACATGTGGTACACTCGTGTGTCCCCTGCACCTAAAATTTTTAGGTCAGTATGCATGGCAGTAAACACACGAGTAGAGACACGGTCGTGTGTCTCAACCATGTAGAAGGCACAGCCTAGCACACAGGCGTGTGTCTTGGCCGTGTGCCCCTAAATGCATGATGACGTCATAAACAGAATGCTCAAGCTTTTGGACACGTGCGACACGGGCATGTCTAGGCAGTGTGAAGGACAAAGGCCAGGGCCACGGGCATGTGCTCGGCCGTGTAAAAACCGCTGTAGGCTCGAAATAAAAAATAAATTCAAATAATTTCGCACGGGTAAGGGACACGGGCGTGTCCCAAAGCACACAAGCATGTGCATTGCCTCCACACGGGCGTGTAAGGCTTAAACCTAGAAAATTTTTAAAGATTTTCTTAGGTTCTCGATTTAGTCCCAAATTGTTGTTAATGATGTTTTGGACCTTGTGGGTCCTTATTAAGTACAATATGACCTTGTTTGATTTGTTATAAATTGAAATGAAATTTTATAACTCATATTTTCTGGAAGAGCCCTGTTTGTGTACGGTAATGCCTCGTACCTAGTCCTGATCTCGGGTACGGGTGTGGGGTGTTACATTTAGTGGTATCAGAGCTACGATTTAGTTAGTTCTAAGACTAACGTAGCATGTATCGAGTCTAGATATACATGCTATTATACAAGTTATGATAGTGTGACGTCTCCTAACCCTTTTAATTGTATTTGAATATAGTAAATGTCTTCCAATCAAGCCCAAGATGAGTCCGAGGGAGCTGAGAGCCATGCTTCAGCTTCCGTTCAGCGAGCTACTGCTAGTAGTAGTAGAAGGCCTATGTCTGAAGGTCGGGAAGAGGCAAGAGCTATCTTTTTCGAAATGATAGATGAGTGGTTTAGTGACTATCTGAGAAACCGTCCCAATATACCACGACCTCCTCCACCCCCTACTTGACCTGAAGAAGAAGTGCCACAAAGTGTGGTACCCATGAGAATTGGCAAGTCCCCAATGAAGAAACTTAAGAAATATGGAGCTGAAAAGTTTAGGGCCACAATTGATGACGATCCGAAACATGCCAAATTTTGGCTTGAGAACACCATGAGAGTTCTCAATGAACTGTCTTGAACACTTGAGTAGAGTTTAAAATGTGCGGTGTCACTATTGAAGGACACTGCATACCACTGGTAGAGGACTTTATCCTCGGTGGCATCATATGGGAATTCTTCCAAGCGGAATTTAGGAAGAAATATATCAGTCAAAGGTTTCTGGATAAAAAATGGAAAGAGTTCTTGGAACTCAAACAAGGAAATAGAACCGTGTTAGAATACGAAAGAGAGTTTATGAGACTATGTCAGTATGCAAGTGAGTGGGTCCAATCGGAGGCAGAAATGTGTAAGCGTTTCGAAGAAGGTCTGAATGAGGAAATTAAGCTGCTAATCGGGATCCTTGAGATAAGGGAATTGGCTACTTTAGCCGATCGAGCCAAGAAGGCTGAAGAGTTAAATAATGAAAGGAAGCAAGCAAAGAGAGAAGCTCAAGTTTCAAGTAAGAGATCCAGCGGTAAGACCCACTCATTCCCCATGAAGAAATCGAGGAGTCAGCAAGAATGCTCTACTGCATCGGTGGGGTATTCGGGTAAATCAAGAAGCTCTAAGCATCACAACTCAAAGTCTTCTTCCCCTAAGGTAACTAGTGTGAGAAGTGTAGTTGATCAAAAGCTGAGATGTAAAAGTTGCAACAAATTTCATTTTAGAGAGTGTCGAATGAAGAGTGGAGCATGTTTCAGATGTGGTTCTCTTGACCACTTTCTTTGAGATTGCCCGGAGTGAACCGATAAAGAGGGGGAATTAGCCTCAAAGCCTAATGCTCCTAGCTCCCAAGGTAGACCACCACAACATCCTGGAAGTGTTAGCGACAGTTGAACTGTTGCAAAAGATTTTACTACAAAATTAGAGGCTCGAGCTCCAGCGAGAATTTACGTGATACGAGCTAGAGAAGAAGATTCAGCTCCCGATGTCATTACGGGTACATTTTCTCTCCATAATACTCACGTTATTACCTTGATTGACCCGGGATCAACCCATTCATATGTATGCATGAAATTGGTGTCTAGCATGAATATGTCTGTGGAACCTACGGAATTTGTAATTAAGGTGTCGAACCCTCTAGGCAAGTCTGTTTTAGTTGATAGAATTTGTAAGAATTGTCCTTTGACGATTCAAGGTCATTGTTTTCCGGCCGATCTTATACTTTTGTCGTTTGATGAGTTGGATGCGATACTTGGTATGGATTGGTTGATTGTCCATGATATGATTGTAAATTGTGGTAGTAAGCACATAGAATTAAAAAGCTTAGATGGTGAAATTCTCTGAGTTGATTCGAATGAGTTGAATGCACCACCTGTTGTAGTTACCTCAATGTTGGCTCAAAGGTATATGAGAAAAGGGTACGAAGCTTACCTTGCTTTCATACTGAATACTAAAGAATCTAAATTGAAGATTGAGTCGGTACCAATAGTCTGTGAATATCCAGACTTGTTCCCAGAAGAGCTATCAGGATTACCTCCTGTTAGAGAGGTGAAGTTTGGTATTGAACTAGTACCGGGAACTATGCCTATCTCTATTGCTCCATACAGAATGGCCCCAACTGAGTTGAAGGAGTTAAAATCACAGTTGCAAGAATTGACTGATAAAGTTTTGCATGACCGAGCTCTTTACCTTGAGGCACTCCTATTTTATTCGTGAAAAAGAAAGATGGATCGATGAGGTTATGTATAGACTACTGACAACACAATAAGGTAACCATTAAGAACAGGTATCCTTTTCCAAGGATCGATGACTTGTTTCATCGGTTGAGAGGACCACCATGTTTTCAAAGATAAATCTGAGATCCGACCACTACCAGTTGCGAGTTAAAGAGTCAGACATGCCTAAGACTGCCTTCAGGACGAGGTATGGTCACTACGAGTTTCTTGTCATGCCTTTTGGGCTAACAAACACCCCAGCTGCGTTTGTGGATTTAATGAATCGTGTCTTCCTGCCATACTTAGACAAGTTTTTTGTGGTATTCATAGATGATATTTTGATTTATTCTCGAAATGAGTCTGATCATGCCGAACATTTGAGGATTGTTTTACAGACTTTACGAGACAAGCAACTGTATCCTTAGTTTAGAAAAAGTGAATTTTGGCTTCGAGAGGTCAGATTCCTCGGTCACATTGTGTCAGGTGATGGCATCCAAGTTGATCTGAATAAGATTTCTACTATTGTCGAGTGGAAGCCACCAAGGAATGTAACTGAGGTTAGAAGCTTTTTGGGCTTAGCAGGTTACTACTGACGCTTTGTAAAAGGGTTTTCTATGATTACAACTCCCTTAACGAGGTTACTGCAAAAAGATGTTAAGTTTGAATGGTCAGAGAAGTGTCAGCAAAGTTTTGAGAAATTGAAGACGTTACTAACCGAAGCTCCAGTTTTAGTGCAACCCGAACTTGAAAAAGAATTTGTTGTCTACAGCGACCCGTCCTTAAATGGACCGGGTTGTATGCTTATGCAAGAGGGCAAGGTGATAGCTTATGCTTTGAGGCAACTGAAGCCACACAAAAAAAATTATCCAACACATGATTTGGAGCTAGCCGCAATTGTTTTTGCCTTGAAGATTTGGAGACACCACTTGTATGGTGAAACTTGCCGTGTATTCACCAATCACAAGAGTTTGAAGTACTTGATGACACAAAAGGATTTGAATCTGAGACAATGGAGATGGTTAGAATTGATTAAAGATTATGAACTGATAATTGATTACCACCTGGGAAAGGAAAACGTGGTCGCTAATGCCTTAAGTAGGAAGTCATTGTTTGCACTGAGGGCGATGAACACACATTTGGAGTTGTCTAATAATGGTTTGGTTTTAATGGAGTTAAAATCTAGACCGGCATTTCTCCAAGAAATTTGTGAAGCTTAGGTCAATGACAGTGACTTGCAGGCCAAGAGAGCACAGTGCGAGACAGGCGTTGAATTAGATTTTTGGGTTGATTCTAATGGTTGCTTGATGTTTCGAGATAGGGTCTGTGTACCCAAAGACGATAAAATTATTCAGAATATTTTTCAAGAAGCACATGATAGTCGTTTATCTATTCATATGGAAAGTACCAAGATGTACAATGATTTAAAGACCATGTACTGGTGGAATGGTATGAAAAGAGATATCTCTAATTTTGTGTCGAAATGCTTGATATGCCAGCAGGTTAAACCTGAACACCAAGTCCTTTGGGTTTATTACAGCCTGTAATGGTCCCCGAATGGAAATGGGATAGGATTACCATGGATTTTGTGACTGGATTGCCGTTGACCCCAAAAAAGAGAGATGTTGTTTGGGTTATAGTTGATAGACTAACGAAGTCAGCTCATTTTATTCTTGTGCGGACGGATTACTCTCTTGATAGATTGGCCGACTTGTACATATCTGAGATTGTGAGACTACATGGGGTACCGTTGTCGATCATTTCAGATAGAGACCTGAGATTCACTTTGAGATTTTGGAAGAAATTACAAGAAGCTTTAGGTACAAAGTTGAGTTTTAGTACGACATTCCACCCACAGACTGATGGTCAGTCTGAGCGGACGACTCAGACTCTCGAGGACATGTTATGGTGTTGTGTCCCTGAATTTCAGGGTAGTTGGGAAAAATACTTGCTACTGGTGGAGTTTGCTTACAACAATAGTTTCCAGACGAGTTTGAAAATGGCGCCTTATGAGGCATTGTATGGCCGAAAGTGTCAAACTTCACTTTATTGGACAGAACTCAAGGAAAGTCAGATTCATGGATTTGATTTAATCAAGGAAACTAAAGAAAAGGTTAAAGTAATACATGATTGCTTGAAAGCGACATCGGATAGGCAAAAGTCATATACTGATTTAAAAAGAACTGAGATTGAATTTGATAAATCGTAATTTATACATATTAATTATCCCATGATTAACACATTTATGAATGATTTCTCCTTAGATTTGGTGAATTTGATGCTCCTAATCCTTTAATTTCATGTTTTATACTTAGGTGAGCATAGGAGAGCAAAAAGAACAAGAAACAGGCCGAAAACAGAGAAAATGGGCTGACGTAGGAAAACATGGCCTAGACTTCCTCACACGGGTAGCACACACGCCCATGCCATTCTAACAGGCTCGAACACGGCCTAAACAACCTCAACACGGGCTTGTTGATTTCTCAGCCTTGACCACAGCCTGAAGCAATCGCACACGGGCGTGTCACATGGGAGTGTCCCTATCGAGCCCAAGTTAAGTTCTATTCAGAAAAGGGAGATTTTGAGGGCTTTTAGGCATTCTAAAGCCTATTTAAACACCCTAGAGGAGGACTAAGGAGGACACACAGAGTAGGAAGCAAGGAATTACTCAAAGAAAGCCGATTGATCCATCTTAGAAGCTGGATTATTCATCAAGACTGAAGATCTCCCTTCAATTTCCCTTCAGGAGTTTTGGGTTTTCTTTATGTTTTGCATTCATTATCCTTCTGAGATGTTTTCCTTTTTAGTTATGAACTAAACCCCCTAAATACCTAAGGGGAATGAAACCTAAGATGAATCTTATTATTATTATTATCTAAATTGTATGATAAATATTTAACTTGTTCTTAATTATGTGTTCTTAATTTTTGCTTCGGTATTTTAGGATATTGATTCAAGTTAATGCGGTTATTCGGAGGATGAATAGTCCCTGTCTAAGAGTAAATTTGTCATAATTAAGCGGAGTTGATTGCACGCTTAAAGATAGGGTGATAAGATTTTGCCAGATTAGGGTGAAACCTAATAAGGGAATCCATAAATCGAGTTAATGCAACCTTAGGGTGTTAATTAGAAAATGATTTCAATTATTCAACCTAGGGTTAAACGTTATTAGTCTTGAATAGGGATAATAACATCAATTAGGGATGTAACACCTATTTCAATTTTATCAGATGTATGTACTTAAATACATTCATAAAACATTCATTTTACCATCTTCCTTTCGTCATGTCAAACGTGAAAGCAATCTCTATTATACAAAGCCAAACATATCACTAATCATCATCAAGTTTATAAATGTATGTATATATATATATATATATCTAAAATAAAATACTTATCCAGTCATGTCCTAGTGCATAATTGTTTATAACAAAATATCAAATGATTTTATGTTACGCTTGTACTTAACCATACCACTTATAACACTATCTTGAATGAAAACTATGACTAAATACAATAGCTATTTCCAAGAGGTGAAATCACAAATCATACGTACCATTCATTAGTAGCATATAACCTTATATCCAAAATGAATCAAACCATAACTAAACATGACCAAGTTTAAACTTAGTAGTTAAGCCATATTCGCATGGCTGAAATTTACATATATAAGTTCAGACAAAATACATATTAACCTATACATGCCATAATGTTCACTTAAGTTCAACTAAGAAGAGGATACCAAAACGTTGCAGGCTGGTGTGATGACTTCGACGACGGTCCCGAGCACACAAAATGGATTAAAGAAATCTAAATAGGAGACAAGTAAACACACCAAATGAGTATTCAACTCAGTAAGTCATAAGCAAAATAATACAGACCATTAATATATGATTATAAGAAAAATAATGTAAGATCAACTACTCCTGCCATACCGAACTATGCCATAATTACTTAGATTCTCGGTCCAACCACAAGCCAAATCCTACTATCCAATCAAAAATCAAAACAACCAAATGATTTAGATCCATTCTCAAAGTATGAAACACTGATGAACTAGACGAATCCATGCATATACATTTCATGTCACAAATTTGATATTCCCATAAATAGTTCTATCACTTTATTCTTTCCTACACATAGTATATTATCAATTGAATTCGCACACATAGTGCTAATCAAATTCGCACACATAGTGCCATACAAAACCGCACACATAGTGCTTGGAAATTTCCCTCATGTATCGTCACCCAAATCAGCACACCTAGTGCCATTCAATTCCGCACACCTAATGCCAAAGTTGACTCATTATAGTATGGTTATTTACTTAATTCAAATAGTATATATGACCACATCAATAAATATGAATATCACTCCAAAAGAATACCTAATCAAGAAATTCTTTCATGATTCACTAGTATTATTTATGTACAAACTAATCAATTTTACAAATGCTTAAGGACTTACCTTATGTCGGATGAAATGATTCCCAATCGACTACTCAATATTATTTGCTTTGCCCTTGCTTGATTCTCCTCCTTTGGTTTCTTGATCTAAAATAAATACATTTAGTAGTTTAATTACCTTGCTAGATACTTATATATACGATTTAATGATTTCCACTTCATCTTATGACCATCCTTTTTCAAAACATTGTAACCTCAACTAATGCTCATTTCATGCTTCAAGGCCGAATGTATAATCACTACCCAAAATAACATAGTCTTTGATATATTTAATTCTAATGTACAAAATCATGAATCAACTCAACCTTATAATCCAAAATCACTCATTTAGTCGATTATAGAAAATTAAAGATAGTATCACAAACGTATTTACCTGTATGGCTGAATATACAAAATTAAATTTAACAATACCTATGTGTTTGCTTATATGGCCTAATATACATACTCCACTATAATATCATTTTCATTCCATTTAACACATGATTTAACCCCATAAAAACTTTGACCGTATACTTCTAATTTCATACATTCACATATTAATGCCCATTAATCACCCATATGATCTTAATTCAAATTCGGCAACTCTCATACTAACTATTTTAACCAAATTCCCCACATCACCTAGACTAAAATACATACCTTAAAGTTAGTACATTTTCATTATGTCCTTCATAAAATCATTCGGCCCTATCAAAGGACCATTTATCATAAAAGGAAATAACCATAAAAAAATGACATTTCATCTAGACTCCATATGGCCGAATGTACAAGGTGCTACTCAACTACTTATTCAATAATTTCTCTCCATTCTCCCATCCCCTTATTTAAATACAACATGAAAACAACCTCAAATTTTAACACTTTGATTCACGGCATAGTGCCCAAACCACCATAGAAGTTTCAAACTTCCTTAACATTGCCAAGAGTGCATTTAGAAATTAACTTAACATAAAACAAGACTTAATCAACAATTCAAAACTTACCTCATACTAGCTAAAGAAGGTGCCGAATTGCCTTAGGGTAACTCTTCTTTCTTTTTTTTTCTTCCCCTTTGTTTCGGCCTTGGAAGAAGAAAAAGAAGATGAACACTTTCTCACTCTTCCTAATTCTTCTTTTATTCATCCATTTCATATTAATTCATTTTGATTTGAATTATTTAATCACTTGTCAACATAAAATTATATTTAATTAGAATTAGTGGAGGAACATCATTACTTGGCCGGCCATTCCATGTATTATGGGTAATTTGACATGCAAACCCATGTTTTCACACTTTGTAGTTATTAGATCCTTACCCATTTACCTATCATCTTTTCTAAGTTTCTCAACTAAGTCCTTTCAAGAAAATTCACATTCCTAAGACTAAATTAAACATTAAATTTTCATACACACACTATCACACATAAAATATATGAAATTTAAAATTAAAATAAATTTTTGTGACTCGGTTTTGTAGTCCCGAAACCACATTTCGACTAGGGTCTGATTAAGGCTGTCACAACTCTCCCCTACATAAGGAATTTTCGTCCCTGAAAATCTTACCAGCAAATAAGTTAGGGTATCGATCCTTCATAGTGTCTTCAAGTTCCCAAGTAGCTTCTTTGACCCCATGTTTAAGCCACAGTACCTTCACTAATGAGATTTTCTTATTTCGTAGTTCTTTTACTTCACGAGCCAAAATACGAACCGGTTCTTCTTCGTAACTCAAATCAGATTGAATCTCAATCTCAGATGGATTAATTATGTGCGATGGATCGGATCTATAACGTCGAAGCATCGAAACATGAAAAATGTTGTGAATCTTTTCAAGCTTAGGGGGTAAAATCAATCGGTATGTGACTGGTCCAACTCGTTTGGATATCTCGTACGGCCCGATGAATCTCGGGCTCAATTTGCCCTTGCGGCCAAATCTGAGCACCTTTTCCCAAGGTGAAACTTTAAGAAACACTTTGTCTCCAACCTGATATTCAATGTCTTTTCTTTTTAAATCCGCAAACGATTTCTGACGATCCGAAGTTGCTTTCAGACTTTCACGGATCACTTTTACTTTCTATTCAGCATCTTTAATCAAATCAACCCCGAAGATTTTACTTTCACTAAGTTCGGTCCAAAATAACGGTGTACGACATTTACGACCGCACATAGCCTCGTAAGGTGCCATCTTAATGCTTGATTGAAAAATATTGTTGTAAGCGAATTCAATCAAAGGCAAATACTTTTCCCATGAACCACTAAACTCTAGAATGCAACATCTCAACATATCCTCGAGTATCTAAATTATCCGCTCGGACTGACCATCAGTCTGGGGATGAAAAGCGGTGCTAAAATGCAGCTTGGTACCCAATGCTTCTTGCAATTTCTTCCAAAATCGTGATGTGAATCTCGGGTCTCTATCCGACACAATAGAAATAAGGACTCCATGTAATCGAAAAATTTGAGAGACATATAATTCTGCCAATTTATCGAGTGAAAAATCCGTACAAACAGGGATAAAATGAGCAGATTTCGTCAATCTATCAACAATAACCCAGATTAAGTCTTTCTTACTCTGCGTCAATGGTAAACCAGATACAAAATCCATCATGACTCGATCCCATTTCCATTCGGGTATCATGATAGGCTGAAGTAATCCCGAAGGCATTTGATGTTCCGCTTTCACTTGTTGACATATCAGACACTTTGAAACAAAGTCAGAAATGTCTCGTTTCATACCAGGCCACCAAAATTGACGTTTTAGATCGTTGTACATTTTTGTACTACCCGAGTGAACTGACATTCGACTACTATGAGCCTCACTCAAAATCATCGAAATAAGTTTCGAATTTCTTGAAACACATACTCTTGAATGTCAAGCAATCATTGCCGTCAATCTGAAACTCTGATTCCATATTTGAAACACATTCAGCTTGCTTAGCAACCATTCATCGTCGACCTTCTAGGATTCAAGTATTTGATGAATCAATAATGGTTTGGCCTTTAATTCTTCTACTAACACATAATCGGATGAAACTGACAGGTGAACATTCATTGCTCTCAAAGCAAACAGCGATTTACGACTTAAAGCATCGGTAACTATGTTAGCCTTTTCCGGATGATAATCAATGACGAGCTCATAATCTTTCAACAACTCAAGCCAACGTCTTTGTCGCAGATTCAAATCTCTTTGAGTCATCAAATATTTGAGGCTTTTGTGGTCCGAATAAACATGACACCTCTCTCCAAATAAGTAGTGTCGCCATATTTTCAAAGCGAATACAATGGCCGCTAATTCAAGATCATGGGTCAGATAGTTTTTCTCATGAGGCTTTAATTGCCTCGACGCGTAAGCCACAACTCGACCTTCTTGCATCAACACACAACCCAAATTTTTCTAAGTAAGGATGCATCACTATAAATAACAAACTCTTTACAGTTACGGCATGTACTAGCACTGGAACTTCAGTTAAACAGGTTTTCAATCGGTCGAAACTTTTCTGACATTTTTCTAACCATTCAAACTTAACATCTTTTTGAAGTAGTTTCATCATCGATGTGGCTATCATTGAGAAACCCTTTACAAACTGTCTGTAGTAACCGGCAAGTCCCAAAAAGCTCCTAACTTCAGTAATATTCCTCGGAGGCTTCCAATAAATTATGGCTGAAATTTTACTCGGATCAACTCGAATACCCGATGCGGATACCACATGTCCCAAAAAGCTAACTTCTCTCAACTAGAACTCGTATTTATTGAATTTTGCGTATAACCGCTTGTTTCGTAAAATTTCTAATACCAATTTCAGGTGCTCTGCATGTTCAGATTCATTGCGCGAATAAATCAAGATGTCATCAATAAACACCACTACAAACCGATCCAAATACTATCTAAAGATTCGATTCATCAAATCCATAAATACTGCAGGGGCATTAGTGAGCCCAAACGGCATCACTAAGAACTCGTAGTGACTATATCTCATTCTGAAAGCAGTTTTAGGTATATCCGAGTCTTGAACTCACAACTAATAATAACCCGATCTCAACTCTATCTTTGAAAACACTGAGGCTCCCTTCAGCTGATCAAACAAGTCATCAATACGCGGTAATGGATATTTATTCTTTAGTGTCACTTTATTCAATTGACGATAATCGATGCACATCCTTATGGTTCCATCTTTCTTTTTCACGAATAATACTGGCACACCCCAAGGTGAAAAACTTGGTCGAGCAAAACCTCTATCCGTCAACTCCTGCAACTGAGTTTTCAATTCCTTCAATTCCATTGGTGCCATACGATACGGAGCTATCGAAATTGGTGTGGTACCAGGTGCAAGTTCGATGCCAAATTCTACCTCTCGAACAGGTGGTAATCCCGATAACTCCTCAGGAAAAACATCTTAATACTCACAAACCACTGGTACTGATTCAAGTTTCTTTTCTGACTCTTGGTTATCAAGTACGTACGCAAGATATGCTTCACTCCCCTTTCTCATATATTTCTGAGCGATCATCGAGGATATTATTGCTGGCACTCCATTCAAGTCAGTAGACTTAACTCGGACTATCTCATTATTTGCACACCTCAAATCAATGGTCTTTCTTTTGCAATTCACAACTGCATCATGTACGGTTAACCGATCCATACCGAGGATAATATCAAATTCATCAAAAGGTAAAAGCATCAAATCGGCCGGAAAACAGGAATCTTGGATTATTAGGGGGCATTTCTTACACACTTTGTCGACAAGTACAAATCGACCCAAGGGATTCGACACTCGAATTACGAACTCAGTAGACTCAACAGGTAGAGTCTTACTGGATGCTAAAGTCTCACATACATAAGAATGAGTAGAGCCAGGGTCAATCAATGCAATCACATCAGTATTAAAAAGAGTGAAAGTACCAGTGATAACATCAGGGGAGGATGCCTCCTCTCGCGCACGGATGGCATAAGCTCTGGCAGGAGCACAAGTCTCAGATCGAACAGCTGTATCAGAAGTCCCTCTCTGATTACCACTCCTACCTCCTGTGTTTCTCGGTGGTCTACCTCTAGTCACTGTACCACTCGATCTCGCACCTTGCATCTTATTTTTCTCGTCAGATTCCGTGCAATCTCGAATGAAATGATCCCTCGAACCACATCTATAACAGGCTCTGTTAATAGACTTACCCCAACATTCCCCTACATGTCGTCTTCCACATTGTGGACATTCAGGATTTTCTTGTTGATTGTTACCAACACTAGCAACCGAAGTAGCTCGAGAGTCCATTGATGGTCGCTCCCTAATAGAAATTCCTGCAGTCGTTTTTGATTTATTAGTATCGTCTCTGAACCTTTTTGCAGCCGAGAAAAAAGTTTTACCCGCTGATCTTTTACGAAAGTCTCTGGCTTCAGATTCGGCTTTCTTTTTCTCCTTTCCAAGCTCTTCAGCCTTGCAAGCCCATTCCACTAAAATTACAAATTCTTTTATTTCTAAAATACCCACCAGTAGCTTTAAATCTTCATTCAATCCTTCTTCGAATCTTTTACACATGGTGACTTCATCAGCTACACACTCTCGGGCATATCTACTGAGTCTTACAAACTCATGTTCGTATTCAAATACTGTCAAACAACCTTGCTTGAGCTCTAAAAATTCCTTACGCTTTTGATCAATGAATCGTTAACTAATATACTTCTTTCGAAACTCCGCCTGAAAGAAATCCCAAGTAACTCGTTCCCTCGGAATAATAGAAATCAGGGTTCTCCACCAATAGTAGGCCGAGTCCCGCAATAAGGATATGGCACACTTTAGACACTCATCAGGTGTGCAAGACAGCTCTTTAAAAACATGGATGGTGTTATCAAGCCAAAACTCGGCCCTTTCGGCATCATCAGTAGTTGTGGCTCAGAATTCCTCGGCCCCGCGCTTCCTAAACAAATCCACAGGAGGTTTACTCGGCCTCAACGGATCAGTATTTGCTGGTATTATAGGCACCTGAGGCAGATTATTTAAATTCGGGAATGGTTGAGCAGCTGGGTTAGTTCAGGCATATTGTGCAGCCCACTCATTCATCATGGTAAAGAAGGCTTGTTTTGCCCCATCATCTTGATGATTCGCAGATGATTGAGGTTCAACAGGCGGTGTCCCTTGAGTAGGAGCAGCCGCTACACTCTCGACGTCATCCGCTAAGGCTCTCTCTAAATTGGGTTCCATTTACTAATCAAAACAATAATTTCAACCGTTAGAAGTCATCACACTATCATATACTAACATTATGGCATGTATAGCTAGACTCATACGCGCTGCAGTAGTCCTAGAACCGACTAAACCGTAGCTCTGATACCAATAAAATGTAACACCTATTTCAATTTTATCAGATGTATGTACTTAAATACATTCATAAAACATTCATTTTACCATCTTCCCTTCATCATGTCAAACGTGAAAGCAATCTCTATTATACAAAGCCAAACATATCACTAATCATCATCAAGTTTATAAATGTATGTATATATATATATATCTAAAATAAAATACTTATCCAGTCAGGTCCTAGTGCATAATTGTTTATAACAAAATATCAAACAATTTTATGTTACGCTTGTACTTAACCATACCACTTATAACACTATCTTGAATGAAAACTATGACTAAATACAATAGCTATTTCCAATATGTGAAATCACAAATCATACGTACCATTCATTAATAGCATATAACCTTATATCCAAAATGAATCAAACCATAACTAAACATGACCAAGTTTAAACTTAGTAGTTAAGCCATATTCGCATGGCTGAAATTCACATATATAAGTTCAGACAAAATACATATTAACCTATACATGCCGTAATGTTCACTTAAGTTCAACTAAGAAGAGGATACCAAAACGTTGCAGGTTGGTGTGATGACTTCGACGACGGTCCCGAGCACACAAAAGGGATTAAAGAAATCTAAATAGGAGACAAGTAAACACACCAAATGAGTATTCAACTCAGTAAGTCATAAGCAAAATAATACAGACCATTAATATAACATTATAAGAAAAATAATGTAAGATCAACTACTCCTGCCATACCGAACTATGCCATAATTACTTAGATTATCGGTCCAACCACAAGCCAAATCCTACTATCTAATCAAAAATCAAAACAACCAAATGATTTAGATCCATTCTCAAAGTATGAAACACTGATGAACTAGACGAATCCATGCATATACATTTCATGTCACAAATTTGATATTCCCATAAATAGTTCCATCACTTTATTCTTTTCCTACACATGGTATATTATCAATTGAATTCGCACACATAGTGCTAATTAAATTTGCACACATAGTGCCATACAAAACCGCACACATAGTGCTTGGAAATTTCCCTCATGTATCGTCACCCAAATCAGCACACCTAGTGCCATTCAATTCCGCACACTTAGTGCCAAAGTTGACTCATTATGGTATGGCTATTTACTTAATTCAAATAGTATATATGACCACATTAATAAATATGAATATCACTCCAAAAGAATACCTAATCAAGAAATTCTTTCATGATTCACTAGTATTATTTATGTACAAACTAATCAACTTTACAAATGCTTAAGGACTTACCTTATGTCAGATGAAATGATTCCCAATCGACTACTCAATATTCTTTGCTTTGCCCTTGCTTGATTCTCCTCCTTTGGTTTCTTGATCTAAAATAAATACATTTAGTAGTTTTGTAACACCCCTTACCCGTATCCAAGGCCGGAACAGAGTACGAGGCATTACCAGACTTAACAACACACATAGACAAAAATCAAGGCCATAAAATTTCATTTAATTTAAAACTTTTTGAACACATGCATAACAAACAAAGCTAACTATATCATTACATCAAAACATATGACGTAGCATGATTAATTAAACTTATAAACCATAATGGATAAGGACCACATCTCATAATCATATACAATAACTCAATGCATCGATACGCATTTATCAAAATCATAATAAAAATACATATTACAAACCAACTTCCTATACATGCCACTCACTTGATATTTCTAATATTGAATTAATTCTCCCAAAAATGATAGTTTGATAGTGTGATTCTGCCTCCGATGATCTCCAACCCCGAGCCGACCTATCAATACTAAAGAAATGGAGAGGATGGGTAAGCTTTACGCTTAGTAAGTTCATATGAAAATAATAAGCAATTACTACCATGCTTTTCAAGATAAAACACTATAATTGTACAATTACATATATTCAGTTTAAGCTGTGTTATTGAGTTACAGTTACTAAATCATTCATATCTGAAGCTAAAAACTCCAACTTTAGTTTAGTTAATTTTATTTGAAACTAGATTCATATATCTTTCTCCCATAAAATTTCCAAAATTTTTGGTTTGGCCAATTAGTACAGTTTATTAGTTAAATTCTCCCTGTTTCAGAGTATGACTACTCTGACCTCTGTGTACTACTACAGAACCAAATTTCTCTCTGTACAGAATTCCAACGACCATTCCGTTTGTTTCCCTTAAAAATAGACTCAATAAGGAATCCATGCATGTAAGGTATGACTCTTAATAAGTTTTGTACAATTTATGATGAATTTCTAAAGTCAGAACAGGGGATCTCGAATTCATTCAGACCCTATTTCACAATAATTCAAATATCACACAATATAGAATTATTTTGTTTCCCCTGTTTCTTTCATGTGAAAATAGACTCATTAAGGTTTATTTTCATATATCATTTGCATTTTTATTCAACTTCCACAATTTTTAGTGAATTTTCAAAGTCACGCAACTGCTGCTGTCCAAGACAATTTTATTGCTAATTCACTCTTTCACACTTTCTTTGTATTAACCTCATTTTAACATACATATCACAAATCATTTTCACCACATTTCATACATCACAAGTATAGGCCCATGATGACAAGGTCACCATAAAATCATCCTCATGTATAACTTACTTGTTTATAACCTTACCACAACCCGATCACTTAATGAACACATTATTCACATAACCAAGTTCCTGCACTTATTCCTCACAAAACTCACAAAACAGTACATAATAAGTCTCCCGTTGAACACTTCGGATCAATCTTCGATACTTGGTGGTTTCCGCAAATAGCTCCACCCATCATAAAGTTCGGCTCTCTTGTACACATGGTGAACACTTAGTATCACCCATGTGACCTAGCCAGTTTATCTCGTAGCTCTCTTGTCTACATGGTGTCCTTCACCTGGAACCACGCATGCGACCTAGCTACATATATCCCGTAGCTCTCTTGTCTACATGGTGTACACATAGTATCACCCATGCGACCTATCTACATCATAATATCTCGTAGCTCTCTTGTACACATGATGTGCACTCAAAGACCATACATGTGACCTAGCTACATACCATCCAGTATCATCCAATCTTTCCAGAAGGTTCAACCGGATTTCTCTCTCTTTTCAACAATTTCTCCAATCAAGTAATTATCAACAAACATATTTCCAATATTATTATAAAATGTCATAATACAAGTAAAATTGATGGATCACTTACATATAAACTTACATTTCATTTAATATCAAGGCAATAACATTAAATTACACATTGCATTATTAAAAATCATATGAACTTACAATTGCTCATAATATCCATAATCATAGAAATCATATTTATGTATGATAATTCAATGCACTTCATGTACCATAGACATATTTTTAAAGCAATTCATAAACTTGGCACCATAACGTTTAATTCATATAACAATAATTTTCCATTCAATTTCACATGACACAACTAGCATTACATTTTTGTTTTATATATATACATACTATCCATCAACTTCTCTTAAACATATTAAATCATACAATTTATGCCATATCAATAGAGAATTACAATTCATGCATGGTATTGCATTATTATTAACGTACGAACTTACCTCGATTCGTAAACTAGCAATTTACTATTTTAATCCATAACCTTGTATTTTCCCGATTTAAGCCTAAATCTCGATTTCCTTCATCTATAATATCACATTTAGCCTAATAATTAGTCACATTATTCATACGGGTCCAAAAATCATATTTTTACAAATTTGCATTTTGACCCCTAAACTTTTGCATATTTGCACTTTTGCCCCAAGACTCGAAAATTTAATTTCAGCCCTTATTCCTATGTTTTATGACATGCTGAACATTTTTCTCTTCTACAACAACATCAAATTCTCACTCTAACATATAGTTATGAACAATAAGTATTTTTACTGATTATCTTAGTTTTACTCGTTTTCACTTAAAACCGAGTAGCACAAGTTGTTTAACATAATTTAAAACCTCATATTCTATCATAAAACATCAAAATACACAAATTTCACCTATGGGTATTTTTCCAAATATGAACCCTAGCTTAAATTATTGCTAGAATAAGCTTAATCGAGCTCACCTGATTCCAAAAACGTAAAGAACATTAAAAACGGGGCTTGGAATCACTTACTATTGAGCTTGGAAAGCTTGAAAACCCTAGCCATGGCCTCCCCATGCTAATTTCGGCCTCCATGAAGAAGATGAGCAAAATTGGCTTTTAATTTTATATTTTAATTCATTTTACCCTAAATGACCAAAATACCCTTACTACTAGACTTTCAAAAATTCCTTCCATGTCCTAATTTTGTCCATGAACTTAAAATTTGTCAAATTGCTATTTAAGACCTCCTAATTAATATTTCAATGCAATTTCATACTAAAAACTTCTAGAATGCAAGTTTTGCAACTTATTCAATTTAGTCCCTAACTTTAAATTAAGCACTTTATGCATTGAATTTCTTCACGAAATTTTCACACAATCATGCAATCATACCATAGACCTCAAAATAATCATAAAATAATTATTTCTATCTCAAATTTGTGGTCCCGACATCACTATTCCGACTAGGCCCAAAATCAGGGTGTTACAAGTTTAATTACCTTGCTAGATACTTATATATACAATTTAATGATTTCCACTTCATCTTATGACTATCATTGTTCAAAACATTGTAACCTCAACTAATGCTCATTTCATGCTTCAAGGCCGAATGTATAATCACTACCCAAAATAACATAGTCTTTGATATATTTAATTAATGTACAAAATCATGAATCAACTCAACCTTATAAGCCAAAATCACTCATTTAGTCGATTATAGAGAATTAAAGATAGTATCACAAGCGTATTTACCTGTATGGTCAAATATACAAAATTAAATTTAACAATACCTATGTGTTCGCTTATATAGCCGAATATACATACTCCACTATAATATCATTTTCATTCCATTTAACACATGATTTAACCCCATAAAAACTTTGACCATATACTTCTAATTTCATACATTCACATCTTAATTCCCATTAATCACCCCCATGATCTTAATTCAAATTCGGCAACTCTCATACTAACTATTTTAACCGAATTCCCCACATCACCTAGACTAAAATACATACCTTAAACTTAGTACATTTTCATTATGTCCTTCATAAAATCATTCGGCCCTATCAAAGAACCATTTATCATACAAGGAAAATAACCATAAAAAAATGACATTTCATCTAGACTCCATATGGCCGAATGTACAAGGTGCTACTTAACTACTTATTCAACAATTTCTCTCCATTCTCCCATCCCCTTATTTAAATACAACATGAAAACAACCTCAAATTTTAACACTTTGATTCACGGCATAGTGCCCAAACCACCATAGAAGTTTCAAACTTCCTTAACATTGCCAAGAGTGCATTTAGAAATTAACTTAACATATAACAAGACTTAATCAACAATTCAAAACTTACCTCATACTAGCTAAAGAAGGTGCCGAATTGCCTGAGGGTAAATTTCTCTTCTTTCTTTTTTTTTCCTCTTTGTTTCGGCCTTGGAAGAAGAAGAAGAAGATGAATACTTTCTCTCTCTTCCTAATTCTTCTTTTATTCATCCATTTCATATTAATTCATTTTTATTTAAATTATTTAATCCCTTGTCAACATAAAATTATATTTAATTAGAATTAGTGGAGGAATATCATTACTTGGCCGGCCACTCCATGTATTATGGGTAATTTGACATGCAAACCCATGTTTTCACACTTTGTTGTTATTAGATCCTTACCCATTTACCTATCATCTTTTCTAAGTTTCTCAACTAAGTCCTTTCAGGAAAATTCACATTCCTAAGACTAAATTAAACATTAAATTTTCATACACACACTGTTACACATAAAATATATGAAATTTAAAATTAAAATAAATTTTTGTGACTCGGTTTTGTGGTCCCGAAACCACATTTCGACTAGGGTCTGATTAAGGCTGTCACAAGGGATTTCTACAGAACAAGTTGAATGAATAAATCATCCGATTCAGAGTCAAATAACAAGTGAAGTCTAGGTGGATTTTTCCTTAGGTATTGCCTTAATCAATCGAATTTTCTAAAAAGTATTTTCCCTAAACCTATTTTCTGTGCATTCTTAGATTAGTTAATTAGTTAATTAAAACCTCTATTATTCTTAGGCTAGATAAAAAAAAAGGAAGTTAATACTAGTACTTTTAGTTCCTTTGAGTTCGACATCCGGTCTTGCTAAAACTATACTGTTATTTGATAGGTGCGCTTGCCTTCGACATGATAATAGTTAGTTTAGGTACGATCATTTATAAATTTTAAAACTTATCGCAAGTGATACAATCAAGTTTTTGGCACCGTTGCCGGGGAACTAAGATATTAGGAACACTCGATTTTTATTACTTTAGCCATTTACTTTTATTGCAATTTAAATTTTGTTTTAATTTTCGTTACTAAATTTTCCTTTTTTTTCTCTTTTGGAAGGTTCTTATAGTTTATGACTAGAAGAAACCTGTCAGGACCATTACTTTTTACGAAGAAAATTGATCGCACAACTCACAGAAACCGAAGAGAAATAAGGGGAAGCCTAAGATACACAGAGGGAGAGCAAAAGGACGATATTCCAACTACAACTGAGGAGATGGCTAAAAATCAGGAAAATCCGCTACCTTCTGCGATTGCCACCGATCAAGTAAATCAAAATTAGGCTCTGCACACTATGTATGATTATGCTAAGCCAAATTTAACAAAAACAGAGTCAAGTATAGTTAGGCCTGCTATTGCTGCAAGTAATTTTGAACTAAAACCTAACACAATTCAAATGATACAACAATTTGTTTAGTTTGATGGTTTGCAGGATGAGGATCCCAACGCTCATTTGGCAAATTTTTTGAAATTCTGTGACACATTTAAAATTAATGGCATTTCTAATGATGCCATTCGCCTTCGGTTATTCCCTTTTTCATTGAGAAATAAAGCTAAACAGTGGCTAAACTCGTTACCACGAGGGTCAATCACTACTTAGGAACAAATGACCAAAAAATTTTTATTAAACTATTTTTCACCAGCTAAAACAGCTAAATTATGTAATGATATCTCTTCTTTTGTGCAGATGGATTTAGAAACACTTTACGATGCATGGGAGAGATACAAGGACCTACTGCGAAGGTGTCCTCACCATGGGTTACCTCTATGGCTGCAAGTTCAAACATTTTACAATGGTGTGAACCCCTCGACAAGACAGATGATTGATGCAGCAGCTGGTGGAACCATCAACAACAAAACACCTGAAGTAGCTTACGAATTTATTAAGGAGATGTCACTGAATAACTATCAGTGGCAAGTCATGAGGACTACGCCAACCAAAATAGTGGGTGTTTATAACGTCAATGCGGTTAATATGTTATCAAATCAGGTGGAGCTTCTAAATAAAAAGATTGATAGTTTGCTTGGTTCTACGCAGGTACATCCAGTGATGAGGTGTGATTCAAGTGGAGAAGGCATACATACCGAGTATCAACCCTTCAATCCTATAATCGAAGAGGAACAAGTCCACTATATAGGTAACAATAACTCTAGACCTCAAAATAACCCATACAATAGTACTTATAATTCAGGTTGGAGGAACCACCCAAATTTTTCATGGGATGGTCAAGGAAATCAAAGGCCACAAAATCCTCTGAGTTTTCAACAACCACCTTATCAACAGGAAAAGAAACCGAAACTTAAGGAGATGCTATCCAAATTCATCGCGGTGTTAGAAACTCGTTTCCAGAATACCGAGAAAGAACTTAAGAATCAACAAGTGTCGATCCAAGTGCTCGAAACTCAGATAGGCCAGCTGTCTAAACTAATTTCCGAATGACCACCAGGTAGCTTGCCAAGCAGTACTGAACCTAACCTGAGGGAACAGCTCAATGCAATCAACGTTAGAAATGAGGAAGGGTTAGTTGCATATGAACCAGAACCAAAGCAAGAAACTATGGTAAGCAAAGGTAAAGCTGAGGTAGGTCACAATGAGAAAAAAACTGGTAAGTGTAGAATATAAACCTCGTGTGCCATATCCTAATGCGACAAGGAAAGAGGCTCAGATGAGAAATTTGGTAAATTCCTTAAACTTTTAAAGAAATTACATATCAACTTACCGTTTATTGAAGCTCTCTCGCAGATTCCGAACTCAATGAAGTTTTTAAAGGAGCTCTTAGCAAATAAGCAGATATTGGACGAGGCGTTGCATGTGGAGTTAAATGCAGTTTGCTCGGCTATTCTTCAAAATAAGCTGCCCAACAAATTAAAAGATCTAGGGAGTTTTACAATTCCTTGCTTAATTAGTAGCTTAGATATTAATAATGCATTGGCTGATTTAGGGGCTAGCATCAACGTCATGCCTTACAAAATGTTTAAGCAACTAGGTCTTGGGAAACCGAAATAAAATAGGATGAGCATTTAATTAGCAGATAAAACTATCAGATTTCCAAGGGGTATTATTGAAGATGTACTTGTTAAAATTAACAAATTTATATTCCCAGTTGATTTCGTTGTTCTAGACATAGAGTAGGATAGCAACACTCCTTTGATTTTAGGAAGGCCTTTTTTAGGAACTGCTAGAACAATTATTGATGTTGGCACAGGCGAACTCACACATCGTGTGGGAGACGAAACAATCACCCTTCAAGCTTGCAATTCGAGTAACACATCAAAAGTTGAAGGTGGTTGTATAAATCATTCTACTATAACTGACCATATGTTGCAACCTACTTTGCAGGAAATGAGTTCGAAGGACATACATAAGCCATGTTCAAGCAACAACGAAGGACCTATTTATGAAGAACGAAGGCTACAAATCGAGAAGCTAGATGAATGACGGACACATAAACCGAGAACATACGATAAACCAAAACTACGCCAAGACAAGCTAAATACCTCACCAAATCAACATAAAGTTAGGGACAAAGTACTAGTAGATGCCGCAGATCCTCATATTACCACCTCTGAACCGAATGGAGCAAGCCCTCTTACGGTACTTAACATCTTTCCATATGGTACAGTCTAGGTAATTCATCCTAAATTCGGCACTTTTAAGGTAAATAGTACCCGTCTAAAACCTTATTTTGATAAGATTGATAGCAGGAATGAAGAGTGCAAACTCCTCGAACCACCATGACCATTCAAGAGAGAGGTAAGTCGAGCTTAGACTATAAATAAGTGCTTCTCGGGAGGCAACCCGAGCACTAACAGTATTAACTTCTTTAAATTCTAGTATTTAACACCTAACTTACTAACTAGGCTCTTGAATATAGGTTTTCCACACTCACACGGCCAGGCACACGGGCGTGTTGTAGACTGTGTGAAAATAGGGCAAAGATTTTAAACCCCAACACGATATACGACATGTTGCCACGGCCGTGCGACATGGCCGTGGTCGATCCTGCCAAAACAACACGGGTGTGCGATACGCCTGTGTCTTAGAACCGTAGGCGATCCTGAGAAAATAACATTGGCGTGCGGCACGCCCGTGTCTAGCACCCGTTGTCGAACCTATAAAATTAACACGGGCGTGGGCTTACATACACGGGCATGGGAGAAGCGAACAAAGCAGAACACAGCTGTGTGACATGGCCGTGTTCATCAACACGCCCAAGGGACACGGGCGTGGGGCAAATGTCAAACACGTCGAAATTCAAAAAAATGCGAAACACACGGGCTAAAATTAGAGCACACGGGCGTGTCCCCTGGACGTGTGCCCCAAAATCTATAAAAACCCCTCACTATTCATCATTTTCCTCACCCAAAATCCCTAACCCTAGCCGCTGCAGCTCCACACGCCCTCTCTGCCACGCCCATGCGCCGCCTTCAACTCTATTTTTGACGCCCAACCTTCCCCCTTTAGCGTTTGTTTTCTCTTTTCTCTTCTATTTTACATACTTTTGATGTTTATTAGCATAATAATATTCATTTTTCTCATGTTATTTCCATTTTGCTATCATTTAAATTTCATTTTTAGAGTAGTTATCATCTATTTCATGTTGAAGTTTTTACTTATTGCATGATTTCCTTGCTCCATTTGACTATTTTAAAGTGAATATTAATATTTAGGATAATAGAAATTCTCATGCCTTTTGTTTTAACATTTTTCATCGATACATTATGCTACATTCATCCATTTTTCTTATTTCCATGGATTTCATGCTACCAAACCCACATGTATCACTCACTAGATATTTCCATTCACATTATTCTCGAAGTCCTATTCATAATAATAACTTGATATATTTGCTTTGGTTGTTTTAGCATGTTTGTCAAATTAGTCTGTGAACTCCATGAAGTTTTATCGTTGAATTTTAACATGCTTAGGGTGTATTGGTTTCACTGCAGATATACCATGTCATCTTCACGTGGAAAAAAAGTCGTCGTCCCCGCTTCAAAGAAAAGGAAGGGAGTGTCATCTTTCTCGGGTCCTACCACTGAAATTGGCCATCCCTTCCTTCAGTTTCCCGTTGGACCCCAGGAAGAACTCTATCAGATACTTCGAGCCTGACCCTTAGGTGTGGGCCACTACATCAACTAGACCACACTAGAACAAGTCCAACTGCCTGATGCGATTCGGGCCCTCCTCCCCACTGACCCATGGGACCTTTTCTTTGCGATCATCGAGCCGACGTATCTCGAGCTTACGATGGAACTCTGCTCAACATTCCATCTTTAAACCGTAATAACCAACTAAGATGATTCCGGCACGGTTCAATTTCATCTCGGCGGGTTAGTTCTCCAGTTAAGCATCCTAGAGTTTGACACCGCATTGGGCCTCTACACAGAGGAGTTCTAGGAGGAGAACGACCTTCATGCTCTCAACTGCCACATTCATCATTCTCCTTCAAGGTACTGGGACACGTTAGTACCACGTTCGGCCACCTACGACCCTAGTCACTCAAAGGCATTGGCCCTCCCTCCATCCTTGAGGTACCTACATTCTATTTTAGCTCACACATTGACAGGAAGGAGAGAGAGCACCAGCGTCGTCAACACTCACTACGTCTATTTTAGCTCCCTCCATCCTTGAGGTACCTACATTTTATTTTAGATTCACGATGTATTCCATGTGTCCATGTTGCGTAGATATAGATCAGACCCCTCTCATGTGATTTCACTGACGAAAATTGAGATTAGACTGGATATGACTTATGGTGAAGAATCGGTTAAGATCTTGGCTTGAGAAGTCAAAGAGTTGAGGAATAAGAACATAGCCTTCGTGAAAGTTTTATGGCATAGACATGGAGTGGAAGAAGCCACATGGGAACCTGATGAAACCATGAGAATTCAAAATCTGAACTTGTTTACTGGTAAGACTTTCGAGGATAAGTCCCTAAGGGGGGAGAAATGTAACATCCTGAAATAGGGCCTAGTCAGAATAGTGGTTTTGGGACCACAAATTTGACGTTAAAATTTTTTTTATGATTATTATGAGGTATAGAATATGAAAATAAGAATGTGTTAAAGTTTCATGAAGAAATTTTAAATATAAGGTGTCCAATTGGAAGTTAGGGACCAAATTGAATAAATTGTAAAACTTGGGTTCTAGAAGCAATTTGTATGAAACCACTTTGAATTATTAATTAGAAGGTCTTAAAGAGTAATTTCCCAATGTCTAAAGTTTTGGACAAAAATGGGCATGTATGGAAAATTTTGAAAGGTTAGTAAGGAAGGGCATTTTGGCCATTTGGTAATAAACTAAATAAAAAGGGAAAATGAAAGCAAAAATCAGCTATCATCTTCTCCATAGCTGTTGAAATGTCTAGGGCTCTTCAAGCTAGGGTTTCCAACATTTTCAAGCTCAGTAGTAAGTGCTCCCTAGCCCCGTTTTTAATGTTCTTTGTAATTTCGATACCCTCGTAACATGCTCTCTCTATTTCTACCCACATTTCAAGCTAGGGTTCATGTCTGGAAATTTACCCATGCATGAGATGCTTGTGTTTTGATGATTTATGGAGGAATATGAGAGTTTAAAGGATGGTAAACAACTTTTACTAAGTAGATTTTCATGGAAATGACTTAAAGGACCATTTTGTAAAAAGTATAAAATGTGTGGTAGAAATGTGAAATAGAGGAAAATATGGGCTGGTATGAGCTTAGGGTACATTCGACTAGGCATGGGTAACCAAGAAACTACATGCATTTCATTATACGAGCCAAAGGTTAGGGGTAAAATGGTCATTTTGCCTTAGGATGAGTTTTAGGTTAGGGCAGGATGACCATTTTGCCTTAGGATGAGTTTTAGGCTAAAAATGAATAATTTAATGTATTAATAATTCATTGTTGTTTATATAGACCCCGAGGAACCAATTTTGGAGGTTGACCGTGGAAAACAAAAGGTTTCGGTGTAACCGAAATTCAAATCTGAAAATGATTACCAAGTAAGTTCTTATAACTTGAACGTAAATTGTTCTAAATACATTAAAAATGTATGTTAAAGTATGAATTATAATAATGACATTCAATGTATGGTAATTCATGAAAATTGATGCCATGAGACAATGTCCCGGTTGAATGAAAAGGTTGGATTTTCCCGAAAACGAGTAGATGATGGAAAGGATCTAGCCCGGACGGGTGATCCTATAATGATCTATCCTCCTGAAGAATATGTGTGTATTCAGGATTTAGCTCGGACGGGTAATCCGATTTAGGTCTAAATTTAGCCTGGACTGGTAATTCAGATCCGAGCTCATTAGAGTATATGTCAATGTAAGGGATTTTGCCTGGACTGGTAATCCCAATATTTACTCTATGAGTTTATACTACAGGGGATTTAGCCTGGACTAAACATCTCGCCGTAAGAAGAGGTTTGCAAGAGTGCATACTTGAAACGATCACTTGCATGATTTGATGGTAATTGGGATATCCATCGAGATTCCGAGAAATTTAACGGGACTAAAACGAGAAACGAAAATGGAAATGCATGAATTGATGAGCTCGTCTAAGACAAATGTTATAATGTATTGGCATGAGACTAACTTGATGGTTGAGTGTATGTGATAGGGAATTTATACTCAGCATGTTTGGCATGAATATCTTTTATGGTTGTATGCTAAATAACCAGTAAGTTTACCTTCCCTTTACTCGAACTTACTAAGCATGTTAATGCTTACCTTCTTTCCTTTCCCTTGTTTTTCAGAGCTCCTGGACTCGTGAAAACTGGAGGATGTTGGAGCATTGTCAACACTATCAACTTGTCTTGCCTTGGTATGTAGAAACTTTTATTTTGTTATAATGGCATGTATAGGATTTTTGGTCATTTTGTTATATTTGTCATTTGGCTAGCCAATGTAAGGGCTTAAATGATATGTTTAATCATTTTGTATTTGCCCATGAGATATGACTCATTTTGATGTAGGTGGTAAACCTACTAAATGTGCATGGTTATGTTTTATATGTTCCATGTGAATGCCTAATTTGATATACTATGAATAGACATGTTAAGTGTGGCTAAATCACTTGGGGATGATTTAGGTCATAATTGGCATAGGTTGTAAAAGGAGCCAAATGATAATATGTGATTGTGGAATGGTAACCCTAACATAAAGAGGGTAATGTCAATTATAGGATTAGAATACATGACCTTGGCTAAGGAAGTTTTAAGGGTACAATTAGACCATGATAGAAGTTTAAGGCCCATATATGTATGCATGGTTGGTTGAGGGTGACCAAAGGCTTGGAAAATAGCCTCTAAAGTGGTCCACACGGGTAGACACACGGGCATGTGTCATGGCCATGTGTGACACACAGTCAGCCCCATGGGCGTGTGGTACGGTCGTGTGTCCCCTACACCTAAAATTTTTAGGTCAGTATGCATGGTAGTAAACACACGGGTAGAGACACGGCCGTGTGTCTCAACTGTGTGGAGGGCACGGCCTGGTACACGGGCGTGTGTCTTGGTCGTGCCCCTAAATGCATGATGTTGTCATAAATAGAATGATCAAGTTTTTGGACACGGGGGACGACACAGGCGTGTCTAGGCCGTGTGAAGAACACGGGCCTGGGACACGGGCGTGTGCCCAGCCGTGTAAAAATCGCTATAGGTTTTAAATGGAAAATAAATTCAAATAATTCCACACAGGTAAGGGACACGGACGTGTCCCAAAACACACGGGCATGTGCATTGCCTCCACAAGGGCATGTAAGGCTTAAACCTAGAAACTTTTCAAAGATTTTCTTAGGTTCTTGATTTAGTCCCAGATTGTTTTTAATGTAAGTTTTGGACCTCGTGGGTCCTTATTAAGTACAATATGACCTTGTTTGAATCGATATAAATTGAAATGAAATTTTGTAGCCCGTATTTTCTGGAAGAGCCCTGTTTGTGTACGGTAATGCCTCGTACCTAGTCCCGGTCTGGGATATGGGTGTGGAGTGTTACAATAAGTTTTGACTAAACCAAGCTTACTTATTTGCTATCCCATTAATACACACAAAAACATCATATAACATATACTTAATAATTAAAGCACAATTAACGAAACCACATACTAAACTTGCTTCAAACCATCTTGTTTAATAAAACATAAGTTACTATTCATATGATCATTTTCTAATGCTTTAACAATTGTCCACTTTCAACTTTATTCAATCATTTTACACGCTTACACATTTCAAAGAACTAAACTAGTATATCAAACATAGTTTTCCTTTCACATCAACTCGTCCTAAATATATATATATATACATAATACATAGCAACAATTTGTCTAACATTTAAACAAACCAAAATCGAATCTAAACATGCTAATATTACTTATTAAGCAATGTAACAAAGGTCATATTCAAACTAATTCAATGATCACATATTCGGTTAAGTACATAAATATACATATAACTAAAATTTATGTCATGTCAAACATATTACAAATATATCTCAACTAATGTATAAATATTAAACCAATACATCATATACGTACATATATATATGTCGAATCATGTTTGAATTACTTATATGATTCATATCAATTTCTTCGGTATACCAATATCGAATTCACTAAAATACCAAATCATAGATCCACACTTTAACAAGCTTATCAAACCAATTTCACCTATATTCACTTATATACAAGTCATGGCTGAATCACCCAAAACCAAAACCAAACATAACCACCATTGGATTCAAACTCAAATGCCAAATTTCAATCAACTTACATCTTTTACCTATATTTAATATCATAGCCGAATTTATTGATCAATCACATATGTATATATTATTAGCAACTTCAGTTAATCTATATATCACAATTGAATTTATATTAATACTAAATCACATAACGAAGCATAACCTAAACATCGAAACCAAACATATTCATAATTTGATCAAGACATAAAATCCACCACAACAAAATAATAAGCCATTTTCGCATGGCATATTATATACACAACTTCAAATATATTCGAAAAGTAGTATAGCTTATACATGCCATAGGTTCGAAATTTAGCTTTTAAAAGTACCGGCAAACAGACGATAGTGTGATAGACTTTGCTGACGATCCTCGAGCCCGTAACTAATCTCCAAAATCTATAAAACAGGAGCAAACACACACACATAGTAAGCTATCACATCTTAGTAAATCATAAGCAATTAAACAACTCAATGACATAATCAACTCAATTTAACCAAACCAATTTATACTATCATAATCACATTTAATTTCAAGCTTACAGTTTTATATACAACATATACTTTTATATTTAAACTTTATATTGGCTGAATATACATGTATATTCATTATCAAAGTTATCATTTACTTCCAAAGTCATAATATCATCATATAGACGAATATATATACACATTCATATAAGTATACACATGTTTCACACTTTAATATCACATACTTATGTCATTTTGCCGAATATAGATTTGCATTCAATATACATATAACCAACTTTATAACAAGATTCGTATCATCATTTCAAATACCAAAACTTACCTTAATTTCAATACATTAGCGAACACATACCTAAACCTTTTAATTCGATTTCACATTCTGTCTTTACTTAACATTGCCCGTTGAATCATTCAAAATTAAATAGGATAATCAGAATGTTGCACATATCCTACAATGCCAATGTCCCAGACATGGTCTTACATGTAATTTTATATCGATACCACTGTCCCAGACAAGGTCTTACTCGTAAACACATATCGGAATCACATATCGATGCCAACATATTAAACGTGGTCTTACTCGTGCACACATATTGGAATCACATATCGATGCCAACGTATTAAACGTGGTCTTACTCGCACACACATATCGGAATCACATATCGATGCCAACGTATTAAACGTGGTCTTACTCACACACACATATGGGAATCACATATCGATGCCAACGTATTAAACGTGGTTTAACTCACACACACATATGGGAATCACATATCGATGCTAACGTATTAAATATGGTCTTACTCGCACACACATATCAGAATCACATATCGATGCCAATGTATTAAATGTGGTCCTACTCGCACACACATATTGGAATCACATATCGATGCTAATGTATTAAACATGGTCTTACTCATGCACACATATCAGAATCACATATCGATATCCTATGTCATGACACATATATCCTATCTATTCCTAAAGCTCATACAAGGCTTTCGAATGTCGTAACTCGATCGAATCGAACTCGTAACCATTGCTCTCAAACATATATCATTTCGGCACATTCTTAAACAATTATAACAATTCAATTCAGCATTTATAATATACATATGTTGAAATTTACAACATCTATTTGCCTATAAACTTACCTCGGACAACAGTAATCGGAACGAGATGATTATTCGACAACTTTGGTTTTCCCTCGATCCAAATCCGATTTCTTTAGTTCTTGATCTAAACATATTCAAATTAAACTCATTCAAACATAATTTCATTCAATTTAATCCAAAAACACATAAATGGGCAAATTACCATTTTGCCCCTAACATTTTACACTTTTTTCAATTTAGTCCAAATTGCAGAAAACACAAAACATGCAAAATTTGAGTATATCATGCTTAGGCCGAATCTTCCTTATGCTCATACAAGTCCATACATTTCATTTATTTCACAGTTTAGTCCTTCAAATTATTATTTTTACAATTTAGCCCTAATTACTCAAATTCATCAAAAATTCCAATACAAAACATATTAATCCAAAAAATATCTTTCATAATTCATCAACTAACATCACAAAACTCAATTATTCAGCAATGGCATAACTCAAAATATTCATCAAAATCAAAAACTAAAGCATGGGCTTTGTACATTTCACTGCAGCGATCTCAAAAACGTAAAAATTATCAAAAACCAAGCTAAATTACATACCTTAATTAAGCATTTTCATGACCGAACCCTTAAACTCTTTATTTCTTTTCTTTCTTACAACATTCGGCCATTCAAAAGATGAATGCATGGCTTTTATTTATTTTATGTTTTATTATATCTTATATTATTTAACATATTACAAAATTAACCTTTGTAAAATTATTCCCTTTCCACTAACTAATGGCCGAATTTGTCGATGCTAAAATTCAAGGGTATAATTACATTGTAACACCCCTTACCCGTGTCTAACGCCGGAACAGGGTACGAGGCATTATCGGACTTAATCGTTCACAAACATATAAAAATTGAGCTACAAAATTTCGTTCTATTTAAGAACTTTCATACATATGCTTAACGTCCCTTATATGGGCCTACGACGCCCAAAACATACATCCGGAGTGGTTCGGGACCAAACCGTAAATATAAAAAAACTTTTACAACACTTAGAAAATTTTCACACTTTGGAGAGTCACACGCCCGTGTGGGTTGGCCATGTGGGTTTCACATGCCTGTGTGGCTTGGACACGCCCGTGTCTTTAGCCCGTGTAACTCTCTGTCTATGACGTCAACAAACATTTAGAGTCACACGGCCAAGTCACACACCCGTGTGCTAAGGCCGTGTCCCCCACACGGTTGAGACACACGGCCGTGTCTTTGCCTGTGTGGTCAACACTTAGGCTATTTTCCAAGCCTTTATGTTACCCTTAATCCTTCACATCTTTATACCCAGCAAGGACACATATCATGACATAATTTTAATGATTTAGCATCCTATATTAAGACACATTCATAACATTAACATGCTATTGTTCACACATTTCACATACTCATATAATATCAAGTCAAGACACAACAATACCTATTCATTAGCCTTGTCATTTAATGACTGCTTTTACCAAATTTTCATAGTCGTCATCTTATTTCCATATTACACATTTAATTCATGGCCATGACCATTTGGATTGGTCATAAAGCATTCATCATGCACAAATTTTATAACACCAACTATATATGGCCAACAAGCATAATCACATCACCATATCATAAGCATTAGAACATAGCATATATGTAACACCCCTTACTCGTTTTCGATGTCGAGACACGGTTTGAGGCATTACCAAACTTAAACATACACATACATGTAAAACCGGGCCATAAAATTTTACTTAAATTAAAAATATCCATTCACATGCATAGTGTCCCTTACACGAGCTACCGAGGCTCTAAACATGCATTAAAGGTGATTTGGGACTAAACCGAGGACTTTAGAAAGTTTTTGTAAAACTTAGAAAAGTTTTCATGAAACAGGGTCACATGCCCGTGTGTCTACAACACGCCCATGTCCTCAAGTAGTGTAACTCTCTGTTTATGACATCAATAAAGCAAATTGAACCACACAGCTAGTCCACACGCCTGTGTGCTAGGCTGTGTCCTCCATACGGCTGAGACACATGGCCGTGTCTCTGCCCATGTGGCTAGCACTTAGGCTATTTTCCAAGCCTTTTTGTTACCATTAATACCTCACATACTAAAATACATTATAGACTCATATAATGTAGCATCAAGTAAATGATTAAACATCCACCATTAAGACTCAATTGTAATATTCATATGTCATCATACATGTTTTTTGCTTACTCATCTTATATTAAGTCTAAACACCAATTCACAATCAATTGAACATGTCATTTTGATTATCACTTATACACTTATACCATGCTTGCCTAACTCATTCCACACTAATTTCATGTTCAAATGTTATTGACTTATTGCCATATCACACTTTTATTCTCTGATTATAACCACTTCGTTTGGTTATAAAACATTCATCAACCATATATATCGTAATACGTACTAACCATTCATATCAAACAAATATAATCATATGACCATATCACAAGGCATCAATACATAGCTTGGATAAATAAGCTTACAAGCCATGACTATCATAAGCCATATCTCATAGCTATATACCATGTACTAATATAAGCCAACATCTTGGCCAAATCATAAGAATACATATCAATAACCAAGTCCCTATACATGCCACTCACTTGAAGACGTTTAAGATTTGTCAATACCCCAAAAGTGATAGCTTGATAGTGTGATGCTACCTCCGACGATCTCCAACCCCAAGCCAACCTGACAACACTAAAGAAATGGAGAGGAGGGAGTAAGCTTAAAGCTTAGTAAGTCCATATGAAAATAATAAGCAAATTATCAACATGATTCCATTGTAATATAACCATAATTATACTTTTACTTGTATTCTGGTCATGCTATTTTCTCGAGACATAGTTACCAATTTATTTATATTTGGAGCTACAAAACTCCAAATTAAGATCTGCTAATTTTCCCTAAAACTAGATTCATATATCTTCTTACCATAAAATATTCAGAATTTTTGGTCTAGCCAATAAGTATAGTTTATTCTTTAAAGTCTCCCCAGTTTCACTAAAACGGTATTCAGATAATGTTTCTGTTTGATTCTCTTGAAAATAGACTCATTAAGGGCTTATTAATATGAATTCTAACCCATAACTATTTTTGTACAATTTCTAGTGATTTTTCTAAATCAGAACAGGGGATTCCGAACTCATTCTGACTCTGTCTCACAAGAATTCAAATATCTCATAATATTAAATTCTTTTGCTTATACCGTTTCTTCTATGTGAAACTAGACTCAATAAAATTTCATTTCATATTTAATTCAGCCTTTAATTCAACTTCCACAATTTTTAGTGGATTTTCAAAGTCAAACTACTGCTGCTGTCCAACACTGTTTTAGTGCAATATAATGATAATTATCATAAGTTCATTTTCAACTAATCATGAACTCACCATCTCGTGAAATTCCATGTTCAATTACACAATGTAAGTTAGCATAATATTGCAACAAAATTCATAATCATAATTCATACATCTTGGCTCACCGAGGTCTCGACATCTTAAAGTCTCAATAACCATAAACTTAGTGTACATACCTGTACCCTTTCAACACTTTTGACATATTACTCCACTTCTTAACCATATTCTTGAATGACACATTGGACCACCAGAATACTGCAGGACATTCAGAATCATCATACACTATATAAAGTGTCAAAGTGAGGTCCCAGACATGGTCTTAGATGGATCCACATATTGATGTCATATCCCGGATATGGTCTTACACAAAGTCTCATATTGGTACCGATGCCATGTCCCAGACATGGTCTTACACTAGACCTCATATCGATGCCATGTCCCAAACATGGTCTTACACGAAATCACAATATGATATCGCAGCCATATCCGTGATATGGTCTTACATAGGATCAAATATCAGTGCTAATGCCATGTCCTTGACATGGTCTTACACTAGCACTTGTAACAACATCGATGCCATGTCCCAGACATGGTCTTGCACGGGATCTCACTAACCATGGTTTCATGATATCCAAACCTTAAGTATTCCTCTGGGTCACCTGGGGCTTCAAAGACACAAGGCTATTATCAAACTTCCATAAAATCATCACATGCCAATCTCATTAGATCATACATAAATATATCATGAAATATCAATTATTGAACACATAGTAATGGAAATGTTGAATTTCTTGCATACAAACTTACAATTCATGTAATACCTAGCATTAACATTTCAAATATAACATTGCATTATTATTATCACACGAACTTACCTTGAATGCAAGCACATCTATTTATTCTGATTTAGTCCATAATCTCATTCATTCTCATTCTCAAGAGTTGGTGTTGGTTTTAAACTCTGATGATGGAGGGATCCCACATCGGGAAGCTAACACAAGAGTGGATGCGAAGCTGGCTTTAAACAGAGAGAACCATGAGGAGAGTAAAGGTACCTTTCTTGGCTGATCCCTTTTACTTTATGGCGTGCTCGTTTGGGTTGGGCATCGGCTAAGAGTGCTCGGAGCGCGGATTAACTCCAGTATCCAATCAGATATGTATTTCTCACTACTCTAGCTGTAGGATGGCTACTTCAGGCCGCGATGGGCTGAAAGGGGCCATGTGGGCCAATAGGCCTACGGGCCCAATTGGATAAGTTGTTTGATTGTGTAGTAAATATTGGACTAGGCTAAGTGAATCTCATATCTGTGGCTAGATTTGGGCTAAAAGGGCCACACGAGCGTGTGGGCCCATTTGGGCCGAGAAAGGGCTTTAGGCCCATTCGTATTGTTATCCCTGTTTAGAATACTTTAGTTTACCAAATTACCGAAATACCCTTAATTTGTAAAATTACCAAAATACCCCTGGTTTGTAAAACTACCAAAATACCCCTAGTTTGTAAAATTACCAAAATACCCCTAGTATATAAATTACCGAAATACCCCTGTAGGGTATGTAACGCCCTAAATTCCGGAAATGTTGTGAATGATTGGTAAAATTTAAAATTCTGTGTTCTTTCTACTTAGCGTAGGTTTAATTATGTTAGTGGGCCTCTAGAAGGCCCAAGCTTAAGTTAAAACCCGGTAATTTTAATTAACTTTAAATCCATAAGGAAAAGGGGTTCTGGTTAATTGGGCTTTTAAGTATTAACTGGGTAAAATAAAACACAAGGAAGCCTGTGGTAAGTTGGCATGTGACGCCACTTGGGAGCTTTAGAGGTGGTGCGTGTGGATGACTAAGGAGAACTAAGGTTCAAGTCCCAAGGTAAGCAAATTGTTTGGTATTAATTTTTATGTACAGAAAAGGGAGGTAATGGAACTGAAGAAAAAGTCTGTTAGGAGGAGTTTGAGTTGCTCAGGAGATTGAGTAAGGAGGGGATAAGGGAGAGGATTTAGGAGCTGATTAGGGAGAGCAGAGTTGGCCGAATGATAGACTCTTGAGGAGCAAGAGTTGGCCGGCCAAGGGGTGCTTTAGGTGGGCAAGTTTTGGCTAGGTTAAGTGCAAGTATAAATTCGGCAGTAGGGGTAGGTTGTGTCGTTTCCTGACCATTTTACCTCTTCTATTCTATTCTCTTCTCTCCATCTACTTTTTTTTCTTCTCCTTGTCTGCCGAATCTCTCTCCCATTCTGTTTATCTTCACCTTTTATCAGTGTTTTAAGCCTATAGCCGATTGCCTCAAATCTCAAAATCCCAAAAGCTTTACTCCTTTTGTGCCAATTTCTTATAGCCAAAACCCTCTTACTTCTCTTCATCATTCTTGACCGATTCACTAGTTCTCTAAACCCCAAGTTTCTATCGACAAGACTACAGCAAAACCATACTATTCCATTTTCCTTTACACAGTTGCAAAAAGCCAAAAACCCCACACTCATAGGGACTTAGCCGAATATTGAAATCACTAAAGGATCAACTTTTGTTATCATCTGAGGGCTTAGATCAGCATCCGAATTTAGTAGAAATTAATTGGAATCATTGATCAAAAGAATTGGTGGAAAGTCTTTCTAACCTAATCTTTATTTCGTATTTTAGAAAAAGCCGAAACCCCTAAAGGTTAGGGAGGCTGTCGATTTGGGCTTATAGCCCTAAGAGTTGTGATAATTACTCTATCTTGATAATAGTGTGATCTAGAGGTTGCAGATCAAAGGCTTGGACAAGTGGAACGATCGAATCTTGAGCTAGTTGCTACTTTTGGCAAAGGTAGGTTCGCTAGTGCCTGAGGTGTTATTGGCTGAATATGGTAAGGGGTTAATAACGTAGTTCATTTTTTATAGTAGATTAACGTGGTAGCAACATAATTGTAGGCAGTTCGTGCATGGATCTCATCGTCGAATCGTCATAAAACAGGTGAGTAACTGACACCCTCTCATGTACTAGATCAGCAAAAGCTGAAAAGCTGAAATACCAAAAAGTCGGTATTTTGAGAACTTACGAGTTTGCAAGTGCTCATAAGATAATAGTTTGACGTGTATGATAAATTAAAGTGTTAAGACTGCAGAGTGCACGCTTCTATGCATTTCGATGTTTTTGGGCTTAAAGGGCCAAAATCGAGAAAATGGGCCAACGGGCCCAATTCGGTAAGAACACTCGGTAAGTGTTTCTGTTAGTACGTAAATGTCTATGATATGCATGAAAACCCTAAAATCAGTTAAATTACTAGAATACCCCTAAGTGTGGAAAATTACCATGATACCCTTAGGTGCAAAATGACCACTATACCTCTAGGGTTAAAATTGATTGAAAAGTATGATGATCTGATTCTGTATGATGTATGCCACGATTCTATATCTGTTGCATGGGGACATGGGTTATATTATGGAGGAAGCGTCGTGGTGGCTATGCCATAAATTATCTGATCTGGTGGCTCTGCCACATATATCTGTTCTGGTGGCTCTGCCACGATTATCTGTTTCTGGTGACTCTGTCACACTATCTATTCTGGCAGCCATGCTCCATATTTCTGTGGCGTGTAGCGGTTGGGTGGGTCGAGTAGCCTCCCCACATGGTGAAAGGCTAGTATAGGGGTACATATGGTTGGATATGGGTTCGGTATCAGCATATACATGTAATATCTGTTCTGTTCTTGTAACATCCCTAACCCGAACCCGTCGCTGGGGGATTCAGAAATATTACAAAACAAGCACGAAATTTCTTTTAACACTTATGGAATAATTTCTAAGTTCATTCATATAAAAAACATTTAAAACACCACTTGAATATCAGCCACACATACATGTTATTTATATGAAATAAATATAATAACTTAACAAGCCATTTTTGCTTGGCTATACGAATATACAATACCAAAAGATACTTAATTACCAACAAAGGTCAGTCCTATACATGCCATTAACAAGTTCAGTTACAAGAGTATCGAAAGGACTTAGATAGTGTGGATGACTTCGACTTCAAAACTCCCGAGGACGATAGCTAACGAACAGGATCTATAAAACAAATAATCAAGGCAACAAAGTAAGCATATTGATGCTTAGTAAGTCTTAAGTAAATCAACAGATACAAACTTGACATGTAAATCAATATTACGAAATACCAAACTCAAGATTAACTTTATACCACTTGCCGAAAACACATATGTACATATATATATATCAGCCAACACCAAGAAATTTACCACCTGAGTTTCGATCATCAATATGGTTTATATAATCAATTTAGTCATAAACTTTCATATAATAATAAACATCGTCTGAAATGGTCATTTTCATATTCATAGATTCGGTAATCATCTATACATATATCTATTCACACACATACATATTTGATTCCTTGATAAAATCACTTGAATATAGAGATTGGTTCACTTAGGCATATCAAATTCGTACCTGATCTTCATATTGTATAATACATTACTAATGGCAGTTACCTCGAACACTTAATTCATAACCTTACTCGACTCACTGACGTTAGGCCTACTAGGTTAAAATCCGAGTCCAAATCACTAGCACAAAGCCTTCGGGACTTTAAGCCCGGTTATAATTCCCGCACATGGCCTGCGGACCTGAAGTCTGGATATAATTTCAGCACATAGCCTGCGGACATAAAGTCCGGATATCTAATGTCGGCACAAAGCCTGCGGACTATAAGTCCGGTTATAATTCCCGCACATGGCCTGCGGACCTGAAGTCTAGATATAATTCCAAAGACATAGCTCATGGGACATAAAGTCCAGGATATCTAATGCCAAAGATAAAGCTCATGGACTATAAGTCCGGTTATAATTCCCGCACATGGCCTACGGACATGAAGTCTGGATATAATTCCTTCCATGAGCACCATACATACTTATTTACAATGAATTCAATTCACATAGCATTTCCAAATTTACTTGGTTTATTTACTCATTCGAATAATGATATACCATACACCAATTATATAATTGTTTTGCCATAAGTTTGAAGCATAATTTATTCGTCAAACAACTACATCAAAGAATCAGTTAAGCATAGTACGGTTATTATTCACATATCAAGACATTATCAAGATGCGCTAAATGTAACTATCCGAACTTACCTAGGTATATTGGGACGGTTGTGGATTGACTACTCTATAGCTTTCTCTTTTCCCTTGTCCAACTTTGATCCCCCTTGCTCTTGAGCTTATTTTTGAGTTCAAGATCACCGAATGGTTGTCCTTTTCTTTCTTTAGAATCGGCTAGGAAGAAACATGGATGAAGACTTTGTTTTTTTCACCCATTTCCTTCCTTTAATTATTATTATACTATATTTTAAAGTCATTTAATTATAGATAATGCTAAAATAAAATTCATATATTTTATACCAAGTAACAACATGGCCGACCACTAACAATAAAATGGGTAATTTGACATGCAAAACCCTTCCTTTTAATACCTTCATTATATACCATCTTTAAATTACCTATCACCTTTTTCATTTTTCTCACATAAGTCCTATTTAATAAATTCATATACAATTAACAAAATTAAAGCATGAAATTTTCACATATGTATGTTCATGCACAATAAGCATAGAAATTAACAGTTAATTATTTTTATGACTCGGTTTTGTGGTCCCGAAACCACTTTCGGACTAGGGTCAAAATTAGGGCTGTCACAACTCTCCCCCACATAAAAAATTTTCGTCCCTGAAAATCTTACCAGTGAACAAGTTAGGATATCGTTCTTTCATAGAGTTCTCGGGTTCCCAAGTAGCTTCTTCCATCCCGTGTTTGAGCCATAACACTTTTACTAAAGGAACCTTTTTGTTTCGTAACTCTTTCACCTCACGAGCTAGTATACGAATCGGTTCTTCTTCATAACTCATATCGGATTGAATTTCAACCTCTGATGGATTAATTATGTGCGATGGATCAGATCTATAACGTCGAAGCATCGAAACATGAAAGACGTGAATCTTTTCAAGTTCAGGGGGTAAAATCAATCTATACGCAACTGGACCAACTCGTTCGGATATTACATATGGCCCAATGAACCTCGGACTCAATTTGCCCTTACGGCCAAATCTGAGTATCTTTTTCCAAGGTGAAACTTTAAGAAACACTTTATCTCCCACCTGATACTCAATGTCTTTTCATTTCAAATTCGCGTACGACTTCTGACGATCTGAAGCTGCCTTCAGACTTTCACTAAGCTCGGTCCAAAACAACGGTGTACGGCATTTACGACTGTACAAAGCCTCGTAGGGTGCCATCTTAATGTTGATTGAAAACTATTGTTGTAAGCGAATTCAATCAAAGGTAAATACCGTTCCTACAAACCACTAAACTCAAGGATGCAACATCTCAACATATCCTCGAGTATCTGAATTATTCGTTTGGATTGACCATCAGTCTGGGGATGAAAAGCGGTGCTAAAATGTAACTTGGTACCCAAAGCTTCTTGTAATTTCTTCCAAAATCGCGATGTGAATCTCGGATCTCTATCTGACACAATGGAAATGGGTATTCTATGTAACCTTACAATCTGAGATACATACATTTCAGCTAGCTTGTCAAGGGAATAATCCATACGTACAGGGATAAAATGAGCCGACTTTGTCAATCTATCAACAACAACCCAGATCGCATCTTTCTTGCTTGATGACAATGGCAATCCAGATACAAAATCCATCGTGACTCGATCCCACTTCTATTCAGGTATCATGATCGGCTGAAGTAATCCCGAGGGCACTTGGTGTTTCGCTTTCACTTGTTGACAAATTAAACACTTCGAAACAAAATCAGAAATGTCTCATTTCATACCATGCCACCAAAATTGACGTCTCAGGTCGTTATACATTTTCGTACTCCCCGGGTGAATTGACATTCGGCTACAATGAGCTTCGTTCAGAATCATCGAAATAAGTTCTGAATTTCTTGGAACACACAAACGACTTCTGAACCTCAAACAATCGTCAACATCAATTTGAAACTCTGATTCCCTATTCGAAACACTTTTAGCCCGTTTTGCAATTAATTCATCATCGACTTTCTGAGCTTCACGAATTTGATGAATCAATAATGGTTTAGCCTTCAATTCTGCTACTAACACATTATCGGATAAAACAGACAGGTGTACATTCATCGCTCGTAAAGCAAATAGTGATTTACGACTTAAAGCATCCGTAACCATATTAGCCTTTCCCGGGTGATAATCAATGACAAGCTCATAATCTTTTAGCAACTCAAGCCAACGTCTCTGTCGCAGATCCAAATCTCTTTGAGTCATCAAATATTTGAGACTTTTGTGATCCGAAAATACATGGCACCTCTCACCAAACAAGTAATGTCGCCATATTTTCAAAGCGAATACGATGGCAGCTAATTCGAGATCATGGGTCGGATAGTTTTTTTATGCGGCTTCAATTGCCTCGATGCATAAGCTACAACTCGGCCTTCTTGCATCAACACACAACCCAGTCCAAGCAAGGAGGCATCACTGTAGATGACAAACTCTTTACTGGATTATGGCTGCACTAATACTGGAGCTTCTGTTAAATAAGTTTTCAATTGATCCAAAATTTTCTGAGATTTCTCTGACCATTCAAATTTAACATCTTTCTGTAGTAGTTTTGTCATTGGTGTGGCTATCATCGAGAAACCCTTTACAAAGCGTCTGTAATACCTGGCAAGTCCCAAAAAGCTCCGAACCTCAGTAATATTTCTCGGAGACTTCTAGTTAAGTATGGCTGAAATTTTACTCGAATCAACCCGAATACCCGATGCAGATACCACATGACCCAAAAAGCTAACTTCTTTCAACTAGAACTCACATTTACTGAACTTAGTATATAACTGCTTATCCCGTAAAATCTGCAACACTAATCTCAGGTGCTCAGCATGTTCGGTTTCATCTCTCAAATAGACTAAAATGTCATCGATAAACACAACTACAAACCGATCCAAATACGGTCTAAAGATCCGATTCATCAAATCCATAAATACCGCAGGGGCATTAGTGAGCCCAAACGGCATCACTAAGAACTCGTAGTGACCGTATCTCGTTCTGAAAGCAGTTTTGGGTATATCTGAGTCTCGAACTCGCAACTGATAATAACCCGATCTCAAATCTATCTTCGAAAATACAGAGGCTCCCTTCAGTTGATCGAACAAATCATCAATACGCGGTAACGGATATTTATTCTTTATTGTCGCCTTGTTCAACTGACGATAGTCGATGCACAGTCTCATGGTTCCGTCCTTCTTTTTCACAAACAATACTGGTGCACCCCAAGGTGAAAAACTCGGTCGAGCAAAACCTCTATCCACCAACTCTTGCAACTGAGTTTTCAATTCTTTCAATTTCGTTGGTGCCATACGATACGGAGCTATAGAAATTGGACTGGTACCAGGTACTAGTTCGATGCCGAATTCAACCTCTCGAACGGGTGGTAATCCTGGTAACTCCTGAGGAAAAACATCTGAATACTCACAAACCACTGGCACTGATTCAAGTCTCTTTTCTGGCTCTTTGCTATCGAGTACGTACGCAAGATATGCTTTACACCCCTTTCTCACATGTTTCTGAGCCAACATCGAGGATATTATTGCTGGCGATGCGTTCAAGTCAGTAGACTCAACTCGAATGATCTTATTATTTACACACCTCAAATCAATAGTTTTTCTTTTGCAATTTACAACTGCATCAAGTACGGTCGACCAATCCATACTGAGGATAACATCAAATTCATCAAACGGTAAAACTATCAAATCAGCCGGAAAACAAAAACCTCGCATTACTAGGGAACATTTCTTACATACCTTGTCCACAAGCACATAATGACCCAAGGGATTCGACACTCGAATTACGAACTCAGTAGACTCAACAGGTAAAGTCTTACTGGATGCTAAAGTTTCACACACATATGAATGAGTAGAACCGGGGTCAATTAAGGCAATAACATCAGTATCAAAAAGAGTGAAAATACCGGTAATAACATCTGGTGAAGAAGCATCCTCACGCGCTCGTATAGCATAGGCTCTGGCAGAAATACGAGCCTCAGAACGTACTGCAGTATTTTTAGTCCCTCTCTGATTTCTGCTAGTATTAGCCGTAGGTCTAGGTGGTCTGCCTTGCGTTACAGTGTTACTAGGTCTCCCACTTGGATCAGTATTCTATTCAGCTAATTTCGGACAATCTCGGATAAAATGATCAGCCGATCCACATTTGAAACAGGAGCGGTCACGAAATCTACAGCTTCCCGAATGCCACTTGCAATAATGCTGGTACTCAGATCTGTCCTGACGATCATTGCCAACACTGGCAACAGAGGTAGCTCGTGTACTCACAGGGGGTCGATCACGATCCCGTCCAAAAAAACCCAAAGTATTCTTAGATCTGCTCGAATCATCTCTAAATTTCTTCGATGATTGTTGAAAGGGCTTTCCCGAAGATATTTTACGAAACTCTATTACTCCTATTTCAGCTTTTCTTTTCTCCTTACTGAGCTCTTCGGCTTTGCAAGCTCGCTCGACAAGTACTACAAATTCTCTGATTTCTAGAATGCCAACATACAGTTTTATATCTTCGTTCAGACCATCTTCGAAACGTTTACACATTACAGCTTCTGAAGAAACGCATTCTCGAGCATACCGGCTAAGCCTCACAAACTTTCGTTCATAATTAGTAACCGACATGGAACCTTATTTAAGTTCAAGAAATTCTTTCCGTTTTTGATCAATAAATCTCTGGCTGATACTTTTTCCGAAACTCGATTTGGAAGAACTCCCAAGTCACTCGCCCTCTAGGCACAACAGAAATCAACGTATTCCACCAATAGTAGGCAGAATCACGTAGCAAAGAGATAGTACACTTTAGGCATTCATCGGTGTACAAGATAGTTCATCAAGTACCCGGATAGTATTGTCCAACCAAAATTTGGCTTGCTCAGCGTCCTCGCTGTCTGTAGCTTTAAATTCAGTAGCCCCATGCTTTCAGATTCTATCAACTGGGGGCTTATTTAACCTCATCTGATTAGTTACTGGAGGTATTGCGGGTGCAGGGGGTGTATTGGTCGGGAGTGGGGGTTGTGGAACAGCCGTGTTAGTTCGAATATACTGATTGAACCAATCATTCATCATGCTATAAAAAGCCTGTCTAGCTTCATCGTTCTGATTACTAGCAATAGGTTGAGATTCCACCGGCGCTGTCCCATGTGCGAGCGCAGGCGCTACACTCTCAACATCATCAGCTACTACTCAGTTGGGATCGGGATCCATTACTATAAATAAACACATTTTTAACTGTCAGAAATCACCACACTATCAAATAGACACTTAATGACATGTATAGCTAGATTTAAACGTATTACAGTAGTCCTAGAATCGACTAAACCGTAGCTCTAATACCAATAAAAATGTAACATCCCTAACCCGAACCCGTCGCCGGGGGATTAAGAAATATTACAAAACAAGCACGAGATTTCATTTAACACTTATGGAATAATTTCTAAGTTCATTCATATCAAAAACATTTAAAACACCACTTGAATATCAGCCACACATACACGTTATCTATATGAAATAAGTATAATAACTTAACAAGCCATTTTCGCATGGCTATACGAATATACAATACCAAAAGATACTTAATTACCAACAAAGGTCAGTCCTATACATGCCATTAACAAGTTCAGTTACAAGAGTACCAAAAGGACTTAGATAGTGTGGATAACTTCGACTTCAAAACTCCCGAGGACGATAGCTAACGAACAGGATCTATAAAACAAATAATCAAGGCAATAAAGTAAGCATATTGATGCTTAGTAAGTCTTAAGTAAATCCACAGATACAAACTTGACATGTAAATCAATATTACGAAATACCAAACTCAAGATTAACTTTATACCACTTGCCGAAAACACATATGTACATATATATATATCAGCCAACACCAAGAAATTTACCACCTGAGTTTCAATCATCAATATGGTTTATATAATCAATTTAGTCATAAACTTTCATATAATAATAAACATCATCTGAAATGGTCATTTTCATATTCATAGATTCGGTAATCATCTATACATATATCTATTCACACACATACATATTTGATTCCTTGATAAAATCACTTGAATATAGAGATTGGTTCACTTAGGCATATCAAATTCGTACCTGATCTTCATATTGTATAATACATAACTAATGGCAGTTACCTCGAACACTTAATTCATAACCTTACTTGACTCACTGACATTAGGCCTACTAGGTTAAAATCCGAGTCCAAATCACTAGCACAAAGCCTTCGAGACTTTAAGCCCGGTTATAATTCCCGCAGACATGGCTCTCGCGACTGAAGTCCGGATATAATTCCAAAGATAGCTCATGCGGACATAATGTCCGGATATCTAATGCCAAAGATAAAGCTTCATGCGGACTATAAGTCCTGGTTATAATTCCCGCACATGACTGCGGACTCAAGTCCGGATATAATTCCAAAGACATAGCTCATGCGACATAAAGTCTGAATATCTAATGCCAGCATAAAGCCTGCGGACTATAAGTCCGGTTATAATTCCCGCACATGGCCTGCGGACATGAAGTCCGGATATAATTCCTTCCATGAGCACCATACATACTTATTTACAATGAATTCAATTCACATAGCATTTCAAAATTTACTTGGTTTATTTACTCATTCGAATAGTGATATACCATGCACCAATTATATAATTGTTTTGCTATAAGTTTGAAATATAATTTATTCGTCAAACAACTACATCAAAGAATCAGTTAAGCATAGTACGGTTATTATTCACATATCAAGACATTATCAAGATGCGCTAAATGTAACTATCCGAACTTACCTAGGTATATTGGGACGGTTGTGGATTGACTACTCTATAGCTTTCTCTTTTCCCTTGTCCAACTTTGATCCCCCTTGCTCTTGAGCTTATTTTTGAGTTCAAGATCACCAAATAGTTGTTCTTTTCTTTCTTTAGAATCGGCTAGGAAGAAACAGGGATGAAGACTTTGTTTTTTCACCCATTTCCTTCCTTTAATTTTTATTATATTATATTTTAAAGTCATTTAATTATAGATAATGCTAAAATAAAATTCATATATTTTATACCAAGTAACAACATGGCCGGCCACTAACAATAAAATGGGTAATTTGACATGCAAAACCCTTCCTTTTAATACCTTAATTATATACCATCTTTAAATTACCTATCACCTTTTTCATTTTTCTCACATAAGTCCTATTTAATAAATTCATATACAATTAACAAAATTAAAGCATGAAATTTTCACATATGTATGTTCATGCACAATAAGCATAGAAATTAACAGTTAATTATTTTTATGACTCAGTTTTGTGGTCCCGAAACCACTTTTTGAGTAGGGTCAAAATTAGGGCTGTCACAGTTTTGTTATGGGCCTATGGGCTTTATTCTGAAATCTATTCTGGGCTAAGGTCAACTTGATCTGTTTCTATGGTTTGAGCTGATATAGGCTATGGTTGGGTTAATTTACACACTGAATTTCCCCAAACTCACCCCTTTACTTTCATCCACGTAGGTAATCCCCAACCATAGTGGGCTTGGAGCTGTGAGGGATTCAGAGTGACCACATGATTCTACTAATTTGGTTTCTTTCTGGCGAATTGGACTTACTTTTTCTTTGCGTTTGAGGTTTTGGGTTTTTACATGTAATAAGGCCGCTTTATTGTTTTTATGGTTATGATTTATACTTTATTATGATGGACATGATTTATTTTAACTATCAACATTGATTAGCTTAGGGCGCGCTTTCTAAAACAATAATTGATTTCAAAATAACACGACTACAAGCAAGGCTTCCGTTATGAAAATATTTTCCAAAATTAATCACTTTTTCTTAAACAGACATAATCAAGTTGTTTTTCTAAAAATATACACAACATTAAAGTGTGGCAATGGTGGTGTGCATGTCTAGGATTGAATCCGAAGGGAGCTTGGTACTTAAGCAGTCCGATGGACTCACCTCCTCTTTATCGGTTTCCTACCTTGTGCACAGCTTCCATTCACTTTAATCTATAATGAAAGTATCACTTAAAACATTAAGTAAGTTTTCCAAACCAACATTATCAAATGTTTTGAACGCTCTGATGTGGCACTTCAGATCCAGTCGTAACGTCTAGGCCAGGTTTAGGGTGTTACATTTAGTGGTATCAGAGCCAAGTTGTAACAACTTGACTGTGGAATGGGTTTACAAAAAAAAAGATTTTTCGAAAATAAAAATTTAATAAAGATTGCAAAACTCGGTCTTCAAAATTTAGATCTTTAGAAGGTGGCACCCGAATCGCTGGCTCAAGTCTATAAGTGTTCTGAATTTTCCTGAATATGTTTTGAACTATCTATCTGTACTGAAATTCTATTAGAGTACTCTAGATAGAATGATACTGAAACCATAGGAAAAATTTGATGAGAGACTGAAACTGTAGCTAGACTTCGATTCTGTGAAAATAAACTCTAAATTACTGTCTGATTCATAAAACATCTGTAATAATCACTGGAATATTGAATTAATGCATAAAATTCATAATTAGATAATACGATATGAGTACAAGAATCCCTCGTGGAAGAGGCCGTGGATGTGGCCGAGGAAGTGCTCGAGCGGGATCTTCGGCTTCGGGACATATGCCGACGGCAGATGTACCGGTACCTCTGGCAACGAAAGTGGAGTCTCATGATCGTGGTGCCAAGGATGACACCCTGTCGTAGGTAATACTCCGTGTTTTGGAAAGGGTTACTGGGGCAAGTACAGGTAACGAAATTCGAGGATCCATTTCTGAGCGACTCTGGGCCAACGGAGCAGAGATCTTTAGGGGCATATCTGGTGTAGCCCCGAATGTGGCAGAATATTGGTTGGAGGCCACAGAATGGATTATGGATGACTTAGACTGCTCTGTGGAGTAGAAGCTGAAGTGAGCTATATCGCTGTTACGAGACGAGGCCTATCAGTGGTGGCTCACCATGAAAGATGGAACCCCAGCTGATAGGGCAACTTGGGAGCTGTTTAAGACGGCTTTTAAAGAGAAGTATGTTGGGGCGAGTTATGTGGACGCCCGCAGGAAGGAATTCTTGAATCTGGTTCAAGGGAATAAGTTGCTTGCAGAGTACGAGGCTGAGTTTCTGAGGCTAAGCCGGTATGCTGTAGGAATAGTCGCCGCAGAGTACGAGCATAGTGTACGCTTCAAGGATGGACTCAGAGATGAACTTAAGGTACTGATTGCTCTGCAGAGGGAGCGTGATTTCGTAGTTCTGGTGGAAAAAGCGAAGATAGTTAAGGAGGTGAAGCGTACTGAGAGGTAGAATCGTGAGAAGGATCGAAGCCGTTTCTGGAAGGATTCCGGATCTTCGGGTGGTGCAAATAGGAATGTTAAGAGAGTAAGAGTGGAGGAACCAGTTCGAGCAATTCCGATGAATGTTGTTAGACCACCAATCTGTGGAGACTGTGGTAAGGTACACTTGGGCGAGTGTAGAAATCGTTCCGGTGCTTGTCTTCGATGCGGACCTATGGAGCATAGAGTTAAGGACTGTCCTCAGAGAGCTGATCAGGTTCAGGTTGCTGAACAGAGGGTTGCTCAACCCACGAGAGGTAGACCACAACCACCGAGAGGACGTGGACAAGCTAGGGGAGGAAATGGAAATGGTCGAGGTCGAGGGGCGCCTAAGGGTGCCAGAAATGCTGAGGCAGCGTTGATGTATGTAGCTCGTTATCGTGAAGAGGGCGACGCACCTGACGTCATAACTAGTACGTTTTTGGTTTCTAACATACCATATACTGCTTTGGTGGATATTGGATCTACTCATTCCTATGTTGCATGTGCCATATCTAGGTCGTTGGGTGTGCGCTCTAAGAAGATTGTGAGTGGGGAATCTGTGCTAAGTCCTTTGGGTCACTCGGTTAGGGTAGACAAACTGTATAGAGATGTACCCTTAGAAACTCAAGGTAGGATTTTTCCTAGAGATCTGATGGAGTTGCCGTTCGGAGAATTTGACCTCATTCTAGGAATGGACTGGCTTGTTAAGCATAAGGCGACCTTGGATTGTGCTGCTAAGCGAATAGTACTAAGAACCCCGGAGGGTGAGGAGGTTATGATGATAGGTGAACGAAGGGACTATTTGTCCAATGTGGTGTCGGCATTGAGGGCTGAAAAGTGGATTCGGAAAGGTTGTAAGGCCTATTTGGCATTTGTAAGTCAGTCGGAAGAGGAGGGACTGACAGTGGATAAGGTTAGGACCGTAAAAGAGTTCCAAGATGTTTTTTCGGAGGAGCTTTCGGGATTGCCTCCAAACCGAGAAGTCGAGTTTGGAATCGACTTGTTGCCTGGAACGGCGCCAGTGTCCATCACACTGTATAGGATGGCACCGAAAGAGTTCGTGGAGTTAAAGGCGCAAATTCAAAAGTTTGTGGATAAGGGCTTTATTAGGCCAAGTGTGTCTCCATGGGGAGCACCGGTGCTATTTGTGAAGAAGAAGGATGAGACGATGCAGGTGTGTATAGATTATCGCCAGTTGAACAAACTGACGATTAAGAATAAGTATCCACTGCCAAGGATCGACGATCTATTTGACCAACTTAGAGGAGCTTCTATATTTTCCAAGATCGACCTCCGATCTGGATATCATCAGTTAAGGGTCAAAGAGGCAGATATTCATAAGACGGTATTTAGGACTCGGTATGGTCATTACGAGTTTCTGGTTATGCCATTTGGACTGACAAATGCTCCTGCAGCGTTTATGGATCTGATGAATCGTGTGTTCCAACCATTCTTGGATCGGTTCGTAGTTATCTTTATTGACGATATCCTGGTATATTCTAAACCTGAAGTGAAACATGATCAGCATCTCTACATTGTGCTTCAAGTGTTAAGGGAGAAGGAACTCTATGCGAAGTTCAGCAAGTGTGAATTCTGGTTGAGGGAGGTAACCTTCTTAGGACATGTGGTCTTTGCTGAGGGGATTAAGGTGGACGCTCAAAAGATTGAAGTGATTTTGGAGTGGAAGCCACCTAGGACGGTGTCGAAAATTCAGAGTTTCCTAGGGTTGGCAAGATACTACAGAAGGTTTGTGGAAGGTTTTTCTGTGATGGCAGCACTGCTGACAAAACTCATAAGGAAAGGAGTACCATTTGTATGGACTGAGAAGCAGCAGGAAGCTTTTAAGAAGTTGAAGAAAGTTCTGACGGAAGCACTTGTATTAATTCAACCGGAGTCTGGGAAAGATTTTACCGTGTATAGTGATGCATCACACGTAGGTTTGGGATGTGTGTTGATGCAAGAGGGTAAGGTGGTAGCTTATGCATCACGACAGCTTAAGCCTCACGAAGGAAACTATCCTACTCATGATTTGGAGTTGGCAGCAGTGATCTTTGCACTTAAGATTTGGAGACACTAATTGTATGGAGAAAGGTGTATTATATACACAGACCATAAGAGTCTTAAGTATTTGCTGACTCAAAAGGAACTGAACCTTAGGCAAATGAGGTGGATCGAGTTGCTTAAGGATTATGATTGTTCGATTGAATATCACCCAGGCAAGGCTAATGTGGTAGCTGACACTCTGAGTCGTAGAGCTGTATCTGATCTGAGAGCAATGTTTGCTCGTCTGAGTCTGTATGATGATGGAAGTCTAATAGCGGAATTACAAGTAAGGCCAACCTGGGTAGATCAGATTAAGGAAAAGCAGTTGAAAGATGAGTCTTTGGTCGCTCGCTTTCAACAAGTTAAGGAAGGGGAAACTTCTGAGTTTGGGCTGAATAGTGAAGGAGTTCTGTGTTTCCGAGCAAGAATTTGTGTTCCGAGGGACTCTGACTTGAGGCAGTCAATACTTAAGGAAGCTCATGGGGGACTTTGTGCCATGCATCCTAGAGGGAATAAGTTGTATCACGACTTACGAGAGTTGTACTGGTGGCCTGGGCTTAAACGAGAAGTAACGGAGGTTGTGGGGAAATGTTTGACATGCCAGCAAGTGAAAACTGAGCATCAATTACCTTCTGGACTATTGCAGCCAGTGAAGATACCACTTTGGAAGTGGGAGAGGGTAACCATGGACTTTATGAGTGGGCTACCCTTGACGCCATCGAAGAAAGATTCGATTTGGGTAATTGTGGATAGGTTGACCAAATCGGCCCATTTTATACCTGTCCGCACGGACTTCTCACTTCAAAAGTTAGCCAAGTTGTATATGGCAGAGATCGTGCGACTTCATGGTGTCTCAGTTTCGATTATTTCTAACAGGGATCCTAGGTTTACATCTTGGTTTTGGCAAAAGTTGCATGAGGCATTGGGGATGCGATTGAACTTTAGTACGGCTTTCCATCCTCAGACTAATGGTCAGTCGGAAAGGGTTATTCAGATTTTGGAGGACATGTTGAGGGGATGTGTTATTGACTTCTGAGGTAATTCGGAGGATCACTTGCCATTGGCAGAGTTTCCATACAGTAATAGTCATCAGGTGAGTATTCGAATGGCACCATATAAAGCACTGTATAGGCGAAGGTGCCGAACACCTAGTTGTTGGACCAACTAGGAGAGCGACAAGTTCTTGGACCAGAGTTGGTAGCTGATACTGAGGATAAGGTTAGAATAATTAGGGGTCAGTTAAAAGAAGCTGCTGATAGGAAAAAGTCGTATGCAGATTTGAAACGTGAGGAGGTTGAGTACTCGGTGGGTGATATGGTTTTCTTAAAGGTTTCTCCTTGGAAGAAGATACTAAGGTTTGGTAAGAAGGGCAAGTTGAGTCCGCGGTTCAGTGGGCCTTATCGGGTTTTGAAGCGAGTAGGCTCAGTGGCTTATCAATTGGAATTGCCTCTGGAACTAGATAGGATTCATGATGTTTTTCACGTCTCCATGTTAAGGCGTTATCGTTCTGACCCTACTCATGCCATGCCGGTTGCAGAGATTGAGGTGCAAACTGATTTGACCTTTGAGGAGGAGCCTGTGCAGATATTGGATCGAGATGTTAAGGTTCTGAGAAGGAAATCTGTCCCATTAGTGAAGGTGCTGTGGCGAAATCATGGCAGAGAGGAAGCTACTTGGGAACCAGAAGAGGCGATGCAACAGCAATACCCTCATCTGTTTGGACCAGGTAAATTTCGAGGACGAAATTTCTTTAAGGAGGGTAGATTTGTAACGCCTTAAATTCTGGGAATGTTTTGAATGATTGGTAAAGTTTAAAATTCTGTGTTCTGTCTACTTGGTGTAGGTTTAATTATGTAGAAGGACCAAGCTTAAGTTAAAACCCGGTAATTTCAATTAACTTTAAATCCATAAGGAAAAGGGGTTCTGGTTAATTGGGCTTTTAAGTATTAACTGGGTAAAATAAAACATAAGGAAGCCTGTGGTAAGTTGGCATGGTTTAGAGGTGGCGTCTGGATGACTAAGGAGAACTAAGGTTCGAGTCGCAAGGTAAGCAAATTATTTGGTATCAATTTTTATGTACAAAAAAGGGAGGTAATGGAACTGAAGTAAAAGTCTGTCAGGAGGAGTTTGAGTTCCTCAGGAGATTGAGTAAGGAGGGGATAAGGGAGAGGATTTAGGAGCTGATTAGGGAGAGCAGAGTTGGCCGAATGATAGACTCTTGAGGAGCAAGAGTTGGCCGGCCAAGGGGTGCTTTAGGTGGGCAAGTTTCAGCTAGGTTAAGTGCAAGTATAAATTCGGCAGTAGGGGTAGGTTGTGTCGTTTCCTGACCATTTTACCTCTTCTATTCTTTTCTCTTCTCTCCATCTACTTTCTTTTCTTCTCCTTGTTTGCCGAATCTCTCTCCCATTCTGTTCATCTTCACCTTTTATCAGTGTTTTAAGCCTATAGCCAATTGCCTCAAATCTCGAAATCCCGAAAGCTTTACTCCTTTTGTGCTGATTTCTTATAGCCAAAACCCTCTTACTTCTCTTCATCATTCTTGACCGACTGACTAGTTCTCTAAACCCCAAGTTTCTGTCGACAAGACCACAGCAAAACCCTACTATTCCATTTTCCTTTACGCAGTTGCAAAAAGCCGAAAACCCCACACTCATAGGGACTTAGCCGAATATTGAAATCACAGAAGGATCAACTTTTGTTATCATCTGAGGGCTTAGATCAGCATCCGAATCGAGTAGAAATTAATTGGAATCATTGACCGAAGGAATCGGTGGTAAGTCTTTCTAACCTAATCTTTATTTCGTATTTTAGAAAAAGTCGAAACCCCTAAAGGTTAGGGAGGCTGTCGATTTGGGCTTATAGCCCTAAGAGTTGTGATAATTACTCTATTTTGATAATAGTGTGATCTAGAGGTTGCGGATCAAAGGCTTGGACAAGTGGAATGATCAGATCTTGAGCTAGTCGCTACTTTCGGCAAAGGTAGGTTCGCTAGTGCCTGAGGTGTTATTGGCCTAATATGGTAAGGGGTTAATAACGTAGTTCTTTTTCGATAGTAGATTAACATGGTAGCAACATAATTGTAGGCAGTTCGTGCATGGATCTCGTCCTCGAAACGTCACAAAATAGGTGTGTAACTGACACCCTCTCATAGACTAGATCGGCAAAAGCCGAAAAGCTGAAATACCAAAAAGTCAGTATTTTGAGAACTTACGAGTGTGCGAGTGCTCATAAGATTAATAGTTTCACGTGTATGATAAATTAAAGTGTTAAGACTGCAGAGCGCACATTTCTGTGCATTTCGATGTTTTGGGGCTTAAAGGGCCAAAATCGAGAAAATGGGCCAACGAGCCCAATTCGGTAAGAACACTCGGTAAGTGTTTCTGTTAGTACGTAAATGTCTATGATATGCATGAAAACCCTAAAAGCAGTTAAATTACTAAGTGTAGAAAATTACCATGATACCCTTAGGTGCAAAATGACCATTATACCCCTAGGGTTAAAATTGACTGAAAGGTATGATGATCTGATTATGTATGATGTATGCCACGATTCTATATCTGTTGCATGGGGACATGGGTTATATTATGGAGGAAGCGTCCTGGTGGCTATGCCACAAATCATCTGATCTGGTGGCTCTGCCACATATATCTGTTCTGGTTCTTTGCCACGATTATCTGCTTACGTGACTCTGTCACACACTCTACATCTGGCACCATGCTACATATTTCTGTGGTGTGTAGCAGTTGGGTGGGTCGAGTAGTCTCCCCACATGGTGAAAGGCTGGTATGGGGGTGCATATGGTTGGATATGGGTTAGGTATCTGCATACACATGTGATATCTGTTATGTTCTGTTATGGGCCTATGGGCTTTATTCTGAAATCTGTTCTAGGCTAAGGCCAACTTGATCTGTTTCTGTGGTTTGAGCTGATATAGGCTATGGTTGGGTTAATTTACACACTGAGTTTCCCCAAACTCACCCCTTTACTTTCATCCACGCAGGTAATCCCCAACCATAGTGGGCTTGGAGCTGTGAGGGATTCGGAGTGGCCACACGATTCTACAAATTTGGTTTCTTTCTGGCGAACTGGACTTACTTTTTCTTTGCGTTTGAGGTTTTGGGTTTTTACATGTAATAAGGCCGCTTTATTTTTTTTATGGTTTTGATTTATACTTTATTATGATGGACATGATTTATTTTAACTATCAACATTGATTAGCTTAGGGCGCGCTTTCAAAAATAATAATTGATTTCAAAATAACACGACTACAAGCAAGGCTTCCGCTATGAAAATATTTTCCAAAATTAATCACTTTTTCTTAAACAAACATAATCAAGTTGTTTTTCTAAAAATATACACAAAATTAAAGTGTGGCAATGGTGGTGTGCATGTCTAGGATTGGATTCGAAGGGAGCTTGGTACTTAAGCAGTCCGATGGACTCACCTCCTCTTTATCGGTTTCCTACCTAGTGCGCAGCTTCCATTCACTTTAATCTATAATGAAAGTATCACTTAAAACATTAAGTAAGTTTTCCAAACCAACAATATCAAATGTTTTGAACGCTCCGATGTGGCACGTCGGATCCGGTCGTAACGTCTAGGCCGGGTTTGGGGTGTTACAGGGTAGAATTACCGAAATACCCCTGTAGGGTGGAATTATCGAAATACCCCTGTAGGGTAGAATTACCGAATTACCCTTGTAGGGTAGAATTACCGAAATACCCCTGTAGGGTAGAATTACCAAGATACCCTTGTAGGGTAAAATGACCATTTTGCCCCTAGGGTGTTAAATGACTGTTTTGCCCTTGTGGGCAAGTGACTGACTTGGACTGTGTGGTTGACGGATTTGATTGTGAATATATGTTGGTGATATGAATGACTTAACTATGATTGTTTGAATCAAATATGGGCATCATATTCTGATTCTGTATACGTATGCCATGACATATTATTTCTGTTGCATGGGACATGGGTTTATATTGATGGAGGAAGCGTTCTGGCAGCCTCGCTGCAATCTGGTGGCCTCGCCACATATATCTATTCTGCGCAGCGGTAGCGTAGTGGGGTAGATGTTACACGACTACCCTGTTAAATGGAAATTTCGGGGACGAAAATTTTTTAAGGGAGGTAGAGTTGTAACACCCTAAATTTTGGTGTAGAAGTTTTGGGCCTTAAGCATGGGAGCAATTGAAGGCAGCTTTTAATATTTTGTTGTGCATGTAAATTTCGTTAATGAAGGCTTGTTTTAGTGGTTAAGTGTGCTGAGAAGTGTTGGAGAAGTCTTGGGTTCAAACCTGGACTCTAGCAAAAATAACCCTGGGTGTAGTAGGTAGGCCTTAAGAACATTGTTGGAGAAATTGTGCCACAAAAAGAAGTGTGGTGTAGTGGCAAGGTGGCACCGCTTAGGGGACAAGGAAGTGACGCCATAGAGGAAGCAAGGGGTCCAAGGTTCAAGTCTTGGCTCTTGTAATATATTTTGGTTTTTCTTTTCAATAAATCTAGAAGCAAGTAGGTGCGCGTTAAAGTTTAATGTGTTGGATTTATGACACAAATGAGTTGATGGCCTAGTGGTGGTGGCGGGAGTTAGCATGTGAGAGGACTTTGGTTCTAATCCCTTGGCATGCAAAGGTTAATTATTTTGCTATGTTGGGACGGCAAGAGTTGGTGTTGGTTTTAAACTCTAATGATGGAGGGATCCCACATCGGGAAGCTAACATAAGAGTGGATGCGAAGCTGGCTTTAAATAGAGAGAACCATGAGGAGAGTAAAGGTACCTTTCTTGGCTGATCCCTTTCGCTTTATGGCATGCTTGTTTGGGTTGGGCATCGAATAAGAGTGCTCGGAGCGCGAATTAACTCCAGTCTCCTATCAGGTGTGTATTTCTCACTACTCTAGCCTTAGGATGGCTACTTCGGGCAGTGATGGGCCGAAAGGGGCCATGTGGGCCTGTAATATCCTGATTTTGGGCTTAGTCGGAATAGTAGTTTCGTGACCACAAAATTTGAGATAGAAATAATTATTTTATGATTATTTTGATGATTATGATATGATTGCATGACTGTGTGAAAATTTCGTGATGAAATTCTATGCCTAAAGTGTTTAAATTGAAAGTAGGGACTAAATCGAATAAGTTGCAAAATTTGCATTCTAGAAGTTTTTAGTATGAAATTGCATTGAAATATTAATTAGGAGGTCTTAAATAGCAATTTTACCAATTTTAAGTTCATGGACAAAATTAGGACATGGAAGGAATTTTTGAAAGTTTAGTAGTAAGGGCATTTTTGTCATTTAGGGGTAAAATGAATTAAAATACAAAATTAAAAGCCAATTTTGCTCATCTTCTTCATGGAGGCCGAAATTAGCATGGGGGAAGCCATGGCTAGGGTTTTCAAACTTTCCAAGGTCAATAGTAAGTGATTCCAATCCCCGTTTTTAATGTTCTTTACGTTTTTGGAATCCCGGTAGCTCGATTAAGCTTATTCTAGCAATAATTTAAGCTAGGGTTCATATTTGGAAAAATACCCATAGGTGAAATGTGTTTATTTTGATGTTTTATGGTAGAATATAAAGCTTGAAATTGTGTTAAACAACTTTTGCTAAGTGATTTTATGTAAAAACGAGTAAAACGACATAATCGGTAAAAATACCTAATGTTCATAAGTACATGTTAGAGTGAGAATTTGATGTTGCTATAGAAGGGAAAAATGATTATAATGTCATAAAACATAAGAAAATAGGCTGAAGTTTAATTTACGAGCTTTGAGGCAAAAGTGTAAATATGCAAAAGTTTAGGGGCAAATTTATAATTTTGCCAAAATATGATTTTGGGTCAATTTGAATAATGTGAGTCCTAATTAGACTATATTTTAAATGATAGAGCAAGAAAAACTGAAATTCGGGCTAAAACGGGGAAAATACCAAGTTGTGGACGAAATGGTAAAAGTAGCCATTTTCGCATACGAGGTAAGTTCATGTGTAAATAATGTAGCATAATTGTTATTTTTAAGTTATTGATGTTAATTATATGATATGCTGATTTTTAATCGTGAAATATTATGCTTTGTGGTTACTGTTGAGTAATATGCAAATTATGTTTACTACTTGATAAATATGAATTGCTACCGAGTATCGGTTTCGATATTCCGTGGAAGACAAAGAAATGTCGATCGAGGAAAAAGCCCGCTTGAACCTTAGGAATAGATTAGGATACAAGTGACATGTCACTAGGATGGTTGAGCATCCGAGCTCGTTGAGTTGAGTCCGAGTTCACTTATGGATGCGAATGTTCGAACTCGTTGAGTTGAGTCCGAGTTCGAGAGATGTAACTAGGCATCCGAGCTCGTTGAGTTGAGTCCGAGTTTACTTATGGATGCGAACGCCCGAGCTCGTTGAGTTGAGTCCGAGTTCACTTATGGGCAGGTTACATGATTGCTTGATTACATATGTGGCACTTATGTGCAAATTATCCGTATCCGAATTATATTCCGATGTGTTCAACGGGTAAAGTTCTACTCAAATGGAGGAATACTAGTGATGAAAGGGACATATTGGTAAGTGTTGTGAGATGGATACTTTGAACAGGTATGTACTTAACCCTCGGGTTGAAAACTCGATATATCAACAATGTGGTAAGATGATAAATGAAAATATGACATGAATGTCTTGATGATGATTATGCAAATGATATTTTATGTTTGCTTATATGGTTATGTTACTTGCTATTTGCATGTGAACTTACTAAGCATTTATGACTTACTCCTCCTTTTCATTCCTTGTAGTTTTGACAAGTCAGCTCAAAATCGGGAACGGTCTGAGGCTCGCTCACACTATCCGTATACCATCTTGGCATAAGGGCTTGTATATTTTGAGTATGGCATGTATAGCACTATAATCATTTTGTATATATAGTCTTATGATATGATTATTGAGTGGTATGAAAATTCTTGGTAATGATTAGCCATTGGAATGGCTAATCATGATCATATTTGGTGTTATGTATGTCAAATTGCTAGCTAATCCATGGAAACCATGAAATAGGTAAAATTTACCATGAAATAGATTCAGACAGCAGTAGTGACGTGAATTTGAAAAATCACTAAAAATAGTAGAAATGGAATTAAATAATGAATAAGTTATGGAATCTAATCTTGATGAGTCTATTTTCATATGGAATGAAAAAAATAGGCATATAAATTATATTTTATGAGATATTTAAACTTTTGTGAAACAGGGCCAGAGTGATTTCTGGATCCCCTGTTCTGACTTTAAAAATTCATAATAAATTTTACAAACATAATTATAAGTTTTTATTTATATGTACAGATTCCTTATTGAGTCTAGTTTTAATAGAAACAAACATCATAGTCATTTAAATTTTGTATAGAGAGATATCTGATTTGTAATACACAGAGGTCAGAGTAGTCAAACCCTGAAATAGGGGAGATTTTAACTAATAAACTGTACTATTTGGCTCAACTAAAAATTCTAGAAAAAAATTGGTAGATAGAAATATGAGTCTAGTTTCATAAAAAATTTACGGATCTTAATTTAAATTTTCGTAACTCGAGATATGAATTTTTAAGCGACTGTGATGCAGATTTTCAGCTTGTCTGAAAATTTTAAAACTAAATTGTTTGAGCTGTTTAAGTAATGAATTAAGTCCAACAACACTCGTATTCGACTCAAATGACGGTCTCCTGCACGGGCGTTATAGGCCAATAGGCCTACGGGCCTAATTGGATAAGTTCTTTGATTGTGTAGTAAATATTGGACTAGGCTAGGTGAATCTCATATCTGTGGCTAGATTTGGGCTAAAAGGGCCACACGAGCTTGTGGGCCCATTTGGGCCGAGAAAGGGCTTTAGGCCCATTCGTATTGTTATCCCTGTTTAGAATTCTTTAGTTTACCAAATTACCGAAATACCCTTGATTTGTAAAATTACCAAAATACCCCTCGTTTGTAAAACTACCAAAATACCCCTGGTTTGTAAAATTATCGAAATACCCCTGTAGGGTAGAATTATCGAAATACCCCTATAGGGTAGAATTACCGAATTACCCTTGTAGGGTAGAAATATCGAAATACCCCTGTAGGGTAGAATTACCAAGATACCCTTGTGGGGTAAAATGACCATTTTGCCCTTAGGGTGTTAAATGACTGTTTTGCCCTTGTGGGCAAGTGACTGACTTGGACTGTGTGGTTGACGGATTTGATTGTGAATATATGTTGGTGATATGAATGACTTAACTGTGATTGTTTGATTCAAATATGGGCATGATATTTTGATTCTGTATACGTATGCCATGACATATTATTTCTGTTGCATGGGACATGGGTTTATATTGATGGAGGAAGCGTTCTGGCAGCCTCGTTGCAATCTGGTGGCCTCGCCACATATATCTATTCTAGTGACTTTGCCACAATATCTGGCAGCCTCACTGCAATCCAGTGGCTTCGCCATATATATATATATATATATATATATATATATCTGTTCTGGTGGCCTAGCCACAATATCTGTATCTAGTGACTTCGTCACAATATCTGGCAGCCTCGCTACAATTTCTGTGGTGTGTAGCGGTTAGGTGGGTCGAGTAGTCTCCCCACATGGTGTTAGGTTGGTACGGGGGTGTATACGGATGGATTGGGTTAGGATTGCATTCACATTCTGATTTTGTCACCTAATTCTGATTCTGATTCTCATTTTAATTCTCGCTCTGATAATGTTTCTTATTCTGTAATGGGCTAAGGCCCATATGGTACTGTGTATTATAATGGGCTAAGGCCCAATTGATACTGAAACTATAGGTAGGGCTGGGGCCAGACTTTCAATTCTTTTATATGACTGATCGTCCCTTTTATATAGTAAGGGATTACACACTGAGTTTTCGTAAACTCACCCCGCTTATTAACCTTTCGTGTAATTTCCACCTTAGACGGATCGAGTCGAGAGGCTCTCTGAGGAGCTACACACACTTTATTTATGTTACGCTTTGATTATTTCTTTTAAATGTTTTTATGTGAGTTGTAGTAAAGCTGATGTAATTTTCTGGATTTCTAATTTGGAATTTTATTTATTGTTCTTATAATTGCTAGTATTAGAACACGGTTTTCCAAAGCAACTACTATTTTAAAAACATCACGTATCCGCAATTGTTTTAAATCAAGCTTCCTCAACTTCCAAGATTTTTACAAAGTTGTTAAGAATTTTATTCAGCTGAGGTTTTCTAACAGGGTTTAAAAAGGGTATAAGTTTTTAATTATTAAGAAGGGTTTTTAATGGAAACATGGTTTTCGAAAAAAACACTTCAATGTGACACACCAGATTTGAGCCAAACTTCCAGGCTGGGTTTGGGGTGTTACAGATTTTCGTCCCTGAAAGTCTTGCCAGAAGAGTTTTTCACATAAACTCCACTATCTCATAATCATTGCTAAAGAACTTTTACTCAGGCTATGCTTAACTTTTAGCTCTTTAATTTCTCATACTAAAGTCAAGAGCAATTCTTCGTCATATGACAGATCAACTGAATCTTGATCTCTATCCGCTTAAAGAGAACTAGCATACCAAGAAATCTGACAATCTCAGAGACATGTGATTCTATTGATTTGTTAAGCGAAAATTCAACACATATTGAAATGATTTGCATATTTCATCAAACATTTAGCAACAAGCCACAAAATATTTTTCTCTTTCAAAGATAAGAACAATCCTAATAACAATTCATGTAACACCCTTATAACCCGTATCCATCGCCAGAGTGGGTTATGAAGAGTTACCAATCCAAAACACTACTTTTGTTCCTTCACATTTACATAAGTTTATTAGCAATTATATGCATAGCCAAACACAATCAAAGATCAAAATTCAAACTTGTACCTACATTCAAGAGTTACCATATTCACATGGCTTATATACAACAACATCTCAAAATATCATTCACTTAAGTCTATTCTATACATGCCATACTAGCTCCAAAACATAGTAGTACCAAAATGATAGATAGTGTGACGAGTTGCTGACGATTTCCCCTTCCCCCCGAGCAGGTGACTGGAGTCAACAATCTATAAAATAAAGAAACGTAACAAACGGAGTAAGCTTTCATAAGCTTAGTAAGTTTAAGCAATGCAAACAAATAAACTCAATTATACTTTGATCTTTCAATTTCTCAAGAGGCTATTTTCTAGGTATATTGCCATTTGGCCGAATATACTCAAGCACATAATGCACATTTAGCATTTTTATTTCACTTAATCTGAATTCATATAACCTAATTAAATCAAATACTTTCACATACTTTCACACCTTGACCAAATGTATCATGATCATAGATATAGTTATAACATTTATTCACATATGTATCACATTATACACCTATGATTCAATTCAAATCAAACTCACATATAAGTACATAATACGTACCTGGCCAACTTAACGTATTGAATTTATTCATTTGTCATTCTAACACGAGGTATCTTAGTCTTAGACTTTTATCAAATCACTGACATTTAGCCTGCTAGGTTTTAAACCCGAATTCATCCACCGGCATTTTTGCCTGCTAAGCTCGAAGCCCGATATCATTTCACCGGCATTATAGCCTGCTAGACTCGAAGGCCCGAATAGTATCTCACCGGCATTATAGCCTGCTAGGCTCAAAGGCCCGAATAGTACTGTACGATATTCAAATCAACAAGTTTAATATAACACAATCACACCAAATTAGGTACTAGCATCATTCGAATATATCATCCTACATTTTATTCACTTTTATTTCATTTCATCATTCACACTTATCATTTGATAGTTTACACATAACATCTCACTCATATTCATCTAACACTTATCATTTGATCATAAAAGCATATCACATTTTACTTCCATATTATATTTTCCATTCAGCCATATACATTAATTACAAGTAATACTTAATTCTCATAATAGGTCATGTCATTATCGAATATTATTTATGTTTAACTACTTAAAACTTACCTCGAATATTTTCGAATAGTCTCGGATCGGCTATTCAACTACTTTCTCTTTTCCCCTGTCCAACCTTGGTTCTCTATGCTCTTGAGCTAATTCAAACAAATTTAACTTATTAAAGTCCCATCATGCTAGCTTATGGCCGAATATGACAAGAAATTTAATAGGTCATATAGCTACTTTTAGCTCAAATACAAAATGGCCATACACATTTTTAATCACATTAAGCAATTTAATACAATTAATTTGACATTTCCTCATGTACACCTTTATGACCGAATACACATATCAAATAAGTAACTTACCTTAATACATAACCCACATAGCCAAAATACATATAACCCTAATGATCGAATATGTATATCACCAAAATTCCTATGACTTAACTTTTAACCTTCTTAGCCGAATATTCACTGTATACCTAGTTCACATACACAAACACAAAACTTATATGGCTTATCATATTTTCATATACATATCTTAACCATATAGCCGAATATATAGCTCATCAAATAGACATTTATTCACGTTCCCTTAACACATATTGATCAACTAGTCCATGCATTAGCCTTTGGCACATTCGGTTATTAAAGAAATAACCTATTTAACATTCAAGCATTTTATCATAAAAATTCTCCTAAGGCCGAATTCATATACAACCTTTAATACTCATACAAAGTTTATATTTTAAATAATTTATACACACACCATTAACCTAATATCAATTAACTAAGCACTTTAACAAATTTTCTTTGACTATACACACATTCGGCAATGACAAAGACAATTTAACAAACCTTAAATTCAACTTATAACAATAATTAAATTCATCTCAAATCCTCCATGACCGAATGTATATATATATATAACTCAATAAACAACAAATTATTAACCTCCCAATTCAAGCCCACATTCGGCATCCATAAAAACGCTTACTAACAATTAAATTATTAGTTTCCAAAATTAAGCATAATTTCACCTTACTCCATAATAGCCGATTGAGATTTTTGTCCATATTAACCATTCATAGAAATTTTTACTTAGTTCATACTCACCTATAACCATTTCTAATCCCATAATTTCAAAACATCAACAATTTAACATATAGGAAAAATAACCGAATGCTTCATGCATTACAAATTTAAAAATTAGCACATGGGTCATGCTAAGAGCTTCGAAACCAACTCAAGTCCACAAAAATCCAAAAGAATCACATGAAATCATACCTTAATCTATACATTCACCATAGCCGAATGCCTTAGCTTCATTTTCTTTTCTTTTCTTTATGGTTTCGGCAAAAATGGAAGAAAGGATGGGTGGAACTTTTTTTTTATCACCATTTTCTATTATAAATTTATTATTTCACAATATAAAACCATTATAATGTAATGCTTATTTCTTTATTTAACATATAATTTCCACCAACTAAAATAAAGATATGAAAACACATGATTGCATGCATGTGTTGACCGGTCATTTACATTCAAAATGGTCCATTTGACATGCAAGTCCCCCATAATACTAAACCATATAATATTTGGCCACTGCACATTTGCCTATCACATTTTCAAGGTTTCTCAAAGAAGTCCTTTTTAACTAATTCCACATCCAAATGACAGAAATCAAAACACAATATTTTCACACATGAAATTTCACATATAATAAACATAGAATATAACATTTAATTATTTTTGTGACTTAGTTTTGTGGTCCCGAAACCACTTTTTGACTAGGGTCAAATTAGGGCTGTCACAACGCTCCCCCCTTAGGAATTTTCGTCCCCAAAAATCTTACCAGTGAATAAATTAGGTATCGTTTTTCATGGAGTCTTCAGGCTCCCAAGTAGCTTCTTAAACCCTGTGTTTGACCCACAACACTTCCACTAACGAAATTGTCTTATTCCGCAATTCTTTCAACTCGTGAGCCAAAATACGAATCGGTTCCTCTTCATAACTCAAATTAGACCGAATTTCTATCTCTGATAGACTAATCACATGAGATGGAACAGATTTGTACCGACGGAGCATCGAAACATGAAAAACGTCATGAATCTTTTCATGTTCAGGTGGCAAAAGTAGTCTATAAGCAACCGGCCCAATCCGTTCTGTAATTTCGTATGGTCCAATAAATCTCGGGCTCAATTTGCCTTTACGGCCAAATCTGAGTACCTTTTTCCACGGTGAAACTTTAAGAAACACTTTGTCTCTGACTTGATACTCTATATCTTTCTGTTTCAAGTCTGCATACGATTTCTGATGATCTGATGCTGCTTTCAGACTTTCACGGATCACTATTACATTCTGTTCGGCCTCCTTAATCAAATCAACTCCGTAAATCTTATTCTCACTGAGTTCGGTCCAAAACAAAGGTGTACGACATTTACGACCGTACAAAGCCTCGTAAGGTGCCATCTTGATGCTCGATTGAAAACTATTGTTATATGCGAATTCAACCAAAAGCAAGTATCGTTCCCACGAGGCACTAAACTCAAGGATGCAACATCTCAACATATCCTCGAGTATCTGAATAATTCACTCAGATTGACCATCGTTCTGGGGATGAAAAGCGGTGCTAAAATGCAACTTAGTACCCAATGCTTCTTGCAATTTCTTCCAAAACCGCGATGTGAATCTCGGATCTCTATCCGACACAATAGAAGTAGGTACCCCGTGTAACCTTATAATCTAAGAAACATACAGTTCGGCTAACTTATCAAGTGAATAGTCCGTACGTACGGGAATAAAATGATCCGACTTTGTCAATCTATCAACAACAACCCAGATCGCATCTTTATTGCTCAAAGACAATGGCAACCAGATACAAAATCCATCGTGACTCGATCCCACTTCTACTCGGGTATCATGATCGGCTGAAGTTATCTCGAAGGCACTTGATGTTCCACTTTCACTTGTTGACATAACAAACACTTCGAAACAAAGTCAGAAATGTCTCATTTCATACGGTGCCACCAGTATTGTTGTTTCAGATCGTTGTACATTTTCGTACTACCCGGGTGAACTGACATTCGGCTACTATGAGCCTCGCTCAAAATCATCGGAATAAGCTCTGAATTTCTCGAAACACATAATCTATTTCTGAACCTCAAACAATCATTTCTATCAATTAAAAATTTTAAATCTTCTTTCAAAACACATAGTGCTCGTTTTACAACTAATTCATCATCAACTTTTTGAGCTTCACGGATTTGTTGCATCAATAACGGTTTTGCTTTTAACTCCGTTACTAACACATCATCAGCGGACACAGACAGGTGCACATTCATTGCTCGCAAAACAAACAGTGATTTACGGCTTAAAGCATCAGCAACCACGTTAGCCTTTCCCGAATGGTAATCAATGACAAGCTTGTAATCTTTCAATAATTCCAACCAACGTCTTTGTCTCAAATTCAAATCTCTCTGAGTCATAAAGTACTTGAGACTTTTTTGATCGGAATACACATGGCATTTTTCCCCGAACAATAGCAGCTAACTCGAGATCATGAGTCGGATAGTTTTTCTCATGTGGCTTCAATTGTCTCGAGGTGTACGCTACAACTCTACCCTCTTGCATCAACACATAGCCCAAACCATTCAGAGATGCATCACTATAGATCACAAATTCTTTACCAGATTCTGGCTGAACTAACACTAGAGCTTCGGTCAAAAGGGTTTTCAATTGATCAAAACTTTTCTGGCACTTTTCTGACCATTCAAATTTGACATCTTTCTGTAGCAACTTTGACAACGGTGTTGCTATCATCGAAAAGCCTTTCACAAACCGTCTGTAATACCTGGCAAGTCCCAAAAAGCTTTGAACTTCCGAAACATTTCTCGGAGGCTTCCAATCGAGTATAGCTAAAATTTTACTCGGATCAACTAGAATACTCGATGCGGATACAACATGTCCTAAAAAGCTGACTTCTCTCAACCAGAATCCACATTTACTAAACTTTGCATATAACTGCTGGTCTCGCAAAATTTGTAATACCAACCTCAAGTATTCAGTATGCTCGGTTTCGTCTCGTGAATAGATCAGGATGTCATCTATAAACATGACTACAAATGGATCCAAATACTGTCTGAAAATCTGATTCATTAGACCCATAAAAACTGCAGGGGCATTAGTAAGCCCAAACGGCATCACTAAGAACTCGTAGTGTCCGTACCTCATTCTGAAAGCAGTTTTAGGCACATCAGAGTCTCTAACTCACAACTGATAATAACCCAATCTCAAGTCTATCTTCGAAAATATTGGGGCTCCTTTCAGTTGATCAAACAAATCGTCGATTCGCGACAATGGATATTTATTCTTTATCGTTACTTTATTAAGTTGACGATAATCAATACACATTCTCATAGTTTTGTCTTTCTTTTTCACAAACAATACTGGCGCACCCCAGGGAGAAAAACTCGGTCGAGCAAAACCTCTATCTGTCAACTCTTGCAACTAAGATTTCAATTCTTTTAGTTCGGTTGGTGCCATACGATACGGAGCTATCGAAATAGGTGTAGTCCCTGGTACTAGTTCAAAGCCAAACTCTACCTCCCGAACAGGTGGTAATCCAGGTAATTCCTTGGGGAATACATCCAGAAACTCACAAACCACTGTCACTATCTCAAGTTTCTTTTCTGACTCTTTACTATACAGTACATACACAAGATAAGCTTCACACCCCTTTTTTACATATTTCTGAGCTAACATCGAAGATATTACTACCGTTAATCGATTTAAATCTGTAGACTCAACTCGGATTATCTTATCATTCAAACATCTCAATCAATTGTCTTTTGCTTGCAATTCACTACCGCATCATGCACAGTTAACCAATCCATACCGAGAATGATATCAAACTCGTCAAACGGTAATAGCATTAGATCAGCCGGAAAGCAAGAATCTCTGATCATCAGGGGACATTTCTTACACACTTTATCAACTAGTACATAACGGCCCAAAGGATTCGACACTCGAATCACAAACTCAGTAGACTCAACAGGTAGAGTCTTACTGGATGCCAAAGTTTCACACACATATGAATGAGTAGAACTGGGGTTAATCAAAGCAATAATATCAGTATCAAAAAGAGTGAAAGTACTGGTAATAACATCTAATGAAGAAGCATCCTCGCGCTCGTGTATAGCATAGGCTCTGACAGGAGTACAAGCCTCAGAACGTACAGCAATATCTTTGGTCCCTCTTTGATTTCCACTAGCATTACCCGCATGTCTAGGTGGTCTACCTCGTGTTGCAGTGTTACTAGGTCTCCCACTCAGATCAGTATTCTGTTCAGCTAATTTCGGGCAGTCTCAGATAAAGTGATCAGCTGATCCACACTTGAAACAAGAGCGGTCACGAAATCTACAGTTTCCTGAATGCCATTTGCCACAATGCTTGCACTCAGATCTGTCCTGACGATTATTGCCAACACCGGCAACAGAGGTGGCTCGTGTACTCACAGGAGGTCGATCGCAGTCTAGTCTGGAAAAACCTGAAGTATTCTTAGATCGGCCTGAGTCATCTCTATATTTCTTTGATGACTGATGAAAATATTTTCCTGAAGATCTTTTACGAAACTCTCTAGGTCCATCATCAGCTTTTTTTCTCTTTACTTAGCTCTTCAGCTTTACAAGCTCGCTCGACAAGCACTACAAACTCTTTGATTTCTAGAATACCCACCAATAGTTTGATGTCTTCATTCAATCCGTCCTCGAAGCGTTTACACATGATAGCCTCAGACGAAACACATTCCCGAGCATATCTACTAAGTCTGACAAACTTTCGCTAGTAATCGGTAACTGACATAGAGCCCTGTTTGAGCTCGAGAAATTCCTTCCGTTTCTGATCGATGAATCTTTGACTGATATATTTCTTGTGGAACTCGGTTTGAAAGAATTCCCAAGTAACCCGTTCTCTCGGCACAACTGAAATCAAGGTCTTCCACCAATAGTAGGTAGAATCACGTAACAGAGATATAACACATTTTAAGCACTCATTGGGTGTGCATGATAATTCATCAAACACGCGAATGGTATTATCGAGCCAAAACTCAGCCTACTCGGTATCATCACTGTCAGTAGCCTTGAACTCAATAGCCTCGTGCTTTCAAATTTTATCAATCGGGGGCTTGCTCAATCTCAACGGGTCTACTACTGGAGGTACCACAGGTGCATGGGTTGTATTAGTCGGGGGTGGGGGATGTGAAACAGCCGGATTAGTTCGAACATATTGGGTAAACCTATCGTTCATCATAGCATAGAAGGATTGTTTAGCTTCATCATTTTGATTACTAGCATTCGGTTAAGAATCCAACGGTGCCGTCCCGAGCGCGGGAGCAGGCGTTACGCTCTCTACATCATTAGCTACCGCTCGATCGGGATCAGAATTCATTACTATACGAAAAACACATTTCAACTGTCAGAAATCATCACACTATCATATTAACACTTTATGGCATGTATAGCTAGACTCACACGTGCTACGTTAGCCCTAGAATCGATTAAATCGTAGCTCTGATACCAATAAAATGTAACACCCCTGTAACCCGTATCCGTCGCCAGAGTGGGTTATGAAGAGTTACCAATCCAAAACACTACTTTTGTACCTTCACATTTACATAAGTTCATTAGCAATTATATGCATAGCCAAACACAATCAAAGATCGAAATTCAAACTTGTACCGACATTCAAGAGTTACCATATTCACATGGCTTATATTGCCATACATAAGTTTTAAGCAATGCAAACAAATAAACTCAATTATACTCCGATCTTTCAATTTCTCAAGAGGCCATTTTCTAGGTATATTGCCATTTGGCCGAATATACACAAGCACATAATGCCAATTTAGCATTCTTATTTCACTTAATCTGAATTTATATAACATAAATAAATCTAATACTTTCACATACTTTCACACCTTGACCAAATGTATCATGATCATAGATATAGTTATAACATTTATTCACATATGTATCACATTATACACTTATGATTCAATTCAAATCAAACTCACATATAAGAACATAATACGTACCTAGCCAACTTAACGTATTGAATGTATTCATTTTTCATTCTAACACGAGGTATCTTAGTCTTAGACTTTTATCAAATCACCGGCATTTAGCCTGCTAGGTTTTAAACCCGAATTCATCCACCGACATTTTTACCTGCTAGGCTCGAAGCTCGATATCAATTCACCGGCACTATAGCCTACTAGGCTCGAAGGCCCGAATAGTATCTCACCGGCATTATAGCCTGCTAGGCTCAAAGGCCCAAATAGTACCGTACGATATTCAAATCAACAAGTTTTATATAACACAATCACACCAAATTAGGTACTAGCATCATTCGAATATATCATCCTAAATTTTATTCACTTTTATTTCATTTCATCATTCACACTTATCATTTGATAGTTTACACATAACATCTCACTCATATTCATCTAACACTTATCATTTGATCATAAAAGCATATCACATTTTACTTTCATATTATATTTGCCATTCGGCTATATACATACATTACAAGTAATACTTAATTCTCATAATATGTCATCTCATTATCGAATATTATTTATGTTTAACTACTTAAAACTTACCTCGAATATTTTTGAACAGTCTCGGATCGGCTATTCAACTACTTTCTCTTTTTCCCTGTCCAACCTTGGTTCTCTATGTTCTTGAGCTAATTCAAACAAATTTAACTTATTAAAGTCCCATCATGCTAGCTTATGGCCGAATATGAAAAGAAATTCAATAGGTCATATAGCTACTTTTAGCTCAAATACGAAATGGTCATACACATTTTTAATCACACTAAGCAATTTAATACAATTAATTTAACATTTCCTCATGTACTCCTTTATGATCGAATACACATATCAAATAAGTAACTTACCTTAGTACATAACCCACATAGCCAAAGTACATATAACCCTAATGACCGAATATGTATATCACCAAAATTCCTATGACTTAACTTTTAACCTCTTAGCCGAATATTCATTGTATACCTAGTTCACATACACAAACACAAAACTCATATGGCTTATCATATTTTCATATACATATCTTAACCATATAGCTGAATATATAGCTCATCAAATAGATATTTATTCACGTTCCCTTAACACATATTGATCAACTAGTCCATGCATTAGCCTTTGGCACATTCGGTCATTAAAGCAATAACCTATTTAACATTCAAGCATTTTATAAGGTCGAATTCATATACAACCCTTAATACTCATGCAAAGTTTATATTTTAAATAATTTATACACATACCATTAACCTAATATCAATTAACTAAGCATTTTAACAAATTTTCTTTAACTATACACACATTCGGCAATGACAAAGACAATTTAACAAACCTTAAATTCAACTTATAACAATAATTAAATTCATCTCAAATCCTCCATGACCGAATGTATATATATATATAACTCAATAAACAACAAATTATTAACCTCCCAATTCAAGTCCACATTCGGCATCCATAAAAACACTTACTAACAATTAAATTATTAATTTCCAAAATTAAGCATAATTTCACCTTACTCCATAATAGCCGATTGAGATTTTTGTCCATATTAACCATTTATAGAAATTTTTACTTAGTTCATACTCACCTATAACCATTTCTAATCACATAACTTCAAAACATCAACAATTTAACATATAGGAAACATAACCAAATGCTTCATGCATCACAAATTCAAAAATTAGCACATGGGTCATGCTAAGAGCTTCAAAACCAACTCAATTCCACAAAAATTCAAAATAATCACATGAAATCATACCTTAATCTATACATTCACCATAGCCGAATGCCTTAGCTTCATTATCATACCTTAATCTATACATTCACCATAGCCGAATGCCTTGGCTTCATTTTCTTTTCTTTTCTTTATGGTTTCGGCAAAAATGGAAGAAAGGATGGGTGGAACTTTATTTTTGTCACCATTTTCTATTATAAATTTATTATTTCACAATATAAAACCATTATAATATAATGCTTATTTCTTTATTTAACATATAATTTGCACCAACTAAAATAAAGATATGAAAACACATGATTGCATGCATGTGTTGACCGGTCATTTACATTCAAAATGGTCCATTTGACATGCAATTCCCCATAATACTAAACCATATAATATTTGCCCACTGCACATTTGCCTATCACATTTTCAAGGTTTCTCAAACAAGTCCTTTTTAACTAATTCCACAGCCAAATGACAGAAATCAAAACACGATATTTTCACACATGAAATTTCACATATAATAGACATAGAATATAACATTTAATTATTTTTGTGACTCGGTTTTGTGGTCCCGAAACCACTTTCCGACTAGGGTTAAATTAGGGCTGTCACAATTCATGTATCCAAACACAAAGATCAAAAATTTTGAGTTCCAAACTCGAGCACCAATACATCTCTCCTGTGAGTTTTCTTGCAACTCACTGAATAAACTCTGGATTTTTTACCCAAGCACTTATAACCACATTTTTCTTTACTCAAAGATCATACAGTAAGTAACTCATCATCTTTCAATGGTTCAAATCATCTATACTATCTCAGATTCAGATCTTTCCGTAACATTGGATACTTTAAGCTATCTCATTACCTTATAATCTTAAAACACATCATATTTCGCTTAATGGCACATCACTGAAAATCAAGAAGTCTTTGCTCAATGCAGTCTAACCCAGTTCAAAAGCTTTAGTTAACAACATTCTCATCTGTTCAAAGCTTTACTAACATGTAATAGACCATTCCACTTTCACAAGATGAAAATTTTATCATTCTTAGCAACTTTAAGATCAAATCAAATTCTTCTTAGAAATATACACTTTTTATTCAGACCATTAGTCTTTATCCGTAAAGAAATGAAATTTTATTCCTAGACATGAATATCTCATTTAATCTTTCAAACAATAACCAATACCAATTGAACCAAGTTGGTCTTAATCATCAATAAATGACATTTCAAGAAATCTTCTCTTCTAGTTGATAGAACGGTTCAAAATGTAATCATTCAAAGTTCACTTATCATGCTCATCAAAAACCATTTCAAATCCATTAACTCGAGTCACAAGGATATCTCAATTGAAGGCATCAACTTCGATTAACTTACTTGAGAAAAGATTCCAACATACCATTTGAAATTCGCTTTTTCACCACATATGTCCTTGCTAATGTCAAATTTTTTTCACGAAGATTTAGAGAAATCCAGATATCGGAATCACCACATTACTATAATCGACCAGAAGCATGATCATAATTAACATAGTCATCATAGGCCAAAGAACACTGCAACAGCCTGATTTTTGGCCTAGTCGAAATAGTGGTTTCGAAACCACTAACCCGAGGTTGGAGAAATTATTTTTAATATTATTTTATGTGTTGTGGCATTATTATATGAGTGCATGAAAAAAATTAGTGAAGTAATTTTAGCGTTTGTGAGCTTAATTGCGAAAAAGGACTAAATCGCATAAAGTTCAAAAGTCTTAAATTGATAGCTAAGGGTGTTAAATTGCCATGAAACTTAAATTGGGGGGTCTTTAAAGGGCAAATAGACCCTAAAAAGAGTGCTAGCTGGCCATAGAAGACAAAAGAAAGAGAAATGGTCAAAATTAGGTGAGTTGGTGACCTATTTTGACTAGAATATAAATAAAATAAGGAGAAAAAGATATCATCTTTTCCTCACCTTCTTCACCATCAAAAATACCAGTAAAATAGGGGCTTTGAAAGTTTGAAATTTTCAGCCACTTAGTTCCCTCACAAGTAAGTGATTTTGATGATTTTTCTTGATGATTTTTACATTTTTGGGACCCTTGTAGCATGAGCTAGCTAAAAAGGGAACTATTTTGCAAAATGGTTGAAAGTTTAGGGTTTTCCCATGAGTGTGTTCATGTTGTTTTTTAAATTTTTATGGAATAAAATGAATCATGGTTGTGTAATAAACAACTTTTGTGAAGAGATTCTCATGAAAACCCTAAAAAGGACCATTTTGCATAAGTTGTACAATAGGTGATAATTGTGTAAAATATTGAGAATTTTTGGACTGCTTCTAGTATATAAAATAATCGACTAGGCTTGGTTAGTGAGAAAATATGATAAAAATCAATTTTTGAATCTAGGGGTAAAATTATCATTTTGCAAAAGTCTAAGGACAAAATAGTCATTTTATCCCTACATGCTGTGTTGGTTGGTACAGGTGGTGTATTGGTTGGACTGGGCTGGATATCTATCTGCATAACTGCATCTGATACTGATTCTGTAATGGGCTTAAGCCCACCTGATTCTGCTAATGGGCTAAGGCCCACCTGATACTGTGTCTGTAATGGGCTCAGGCCCAGTCTATTTCTGCATATCGTATATCCGATTGTTTGTATTATAAAGGATTACAAACTGAGTTTTCAAAAACTCACGCTTCTATCTAAATGTACAGGTAATCTGCCTTAGGCGATTTGGAGCCGTGAGGGTCTCGGAGGTGGCCACAGGACCGCTGATGCTCTACTGTAGACTTATTATTTGAATTTTATAGTTTGAGGTTTTAATTTTGTAATAAGGCCTTTGAGGGATTAAATTTTTAATTGGGCTTTTGATTTCCTTATTTAAAACTGCTAAACACGAATTTTCAAAATTAATAACTATTTTCAAAAACACTTAAAAATAGACATTTTTGTATTAAATTTAGTAGCTTCCACGATTTGAAATAACTTAAAGTATCAGTGCCTGACATTAAGTAAACGTTTTTGACAAGATGATTTGCTAACCTCGAGCAAAAGGTTTTAATCATAAAAATGATCTATTAATGACAACTCAATTTTTGAACGAAGCTTTGATGTGACACGCCAGATTCGGCCATAACGTCTAGGCTAGGTTTGGGGTGTTACAATGATGGCTTACTTTAGTATTCAATTCATTTTGTACAAGGCCATGGAAAATGGCTAATATTCAAAGTTTATATATGAATGCAAATTAGTCTTTCATGAATGTGAAATTGTTGACATGTTTGAGTATATAAAATGTATATAAGCCTTAGCTATGGTTGTTTGGTTGAGAAATAATATTAAGTTAGTCTATGGTATGTTGGTTGGTATTAGATTGTGTTTCAGGGTGGCAAAAGACTTGGTAGATAGCCTTATATTGTCCACACAGATAGACACACGGACTTGTGTCTAGGTCGTGTGTGACACATGGTCAGCCCCATGGGTGTGTTGTTCGGCCGTTTGTCCCCTGCACGTAAAAAAAATTCTAAGTCAGTATGCATGGTAGTAAACACACGGGCAAAGACATGGCCGTGTGTCTCAGCTATGTTGAGGACACGGTCTATGGTCACGGGCGTGTGCCTCGGCTGTGTGCCCTAAATTAGATGCTGACGTTAGAAATAGAATGTTAAGGTTTTTAGACACGGGCGTGTGTCATGCCGTGTGAAAACCCCTGTAGGTTCAAATTTAGAATTTAATTCACACAGGCGTGTCCTTAGGTGCTTAGGCCGTGTGTGTTACACGGGCCATCAGCACGGCCATGTCTTAAAGGCCACACGGGCGTGTTACCTTCCACACTGGCATGTGTCTAGTTTCAAGGGTCATTTTTATTAAGTCGATTTAAGGACCTGAGTCGATATCGAATGGTTTCAAATGGACGTTTGAGGCCTCGTAGATCCATGTTAAGAAGTTTAGACAAAGTTTGAAAATTTTTTAAATTTGGTCAAGTCTTAATGATTCGGAAATGTTGAAATGCATGTGTTTAAGCATAGTAATGCCTCGCATCCTGTCCCGGCATAGGACTCGGGTGTAGGATGTTACATTTAATGGTATCAGAGCTATGGTTTAGTCAATTTTAAGACTAACCTAGCATGAGTATGAGTCTAGCTATACATGCCGTAGTTATATATTGATAGTGTGACGACTCCTGACGATTATAAATTATGTTTTTCATATAGTAAATGGATCTTGACGTAGCTATGGTGGATGATGGGGATAGTAATACGTTGGCTCCTGCAGAAGGGAACGCGCCAGTTGATAGTAGGCCCATGACGATAAGTCAGGGTGGAGGAGCTAAAGAAGCTTACCTCTATATGATGGACGCTTGGTATTCAGAGTTCATTCGAGCAAATCCAAACACTCTACCTCCCTCACCTCCTTCGATTCCTCGGTATGCCTCTATAGCTCTGCAATGAGTGGATTTGGTTAGGAGAGAGAAACCCCCAGTAGATAAGATACGAAAGCAAGGGGCCGAAGACATTCAAGCTAAGATTGATGATGACCTAGAGGGAGTAGAGTTCTGACTTGAAAATACCATTAGGGTATTTGATAAATTATCGTGCACACCTGAGGAATGTGTCAAGTACGCAATGTAGCTCCTACGGGACTTGACTTAATAATGGTGGAATACTCTCGTATTCGTTGTATCGAGAGAGAGGATAACTTGGGAGTTCTTCCAGGAAGAATTTTGGAAGAAGTACATTAGCCAGAGGTTTATAGACTAGAAGAGGAAAAAAAATTTTAGAATTGAAGCAAGGCCATAGGATAGTGATGGAGTACGAGTGTGAGTTTGTGAGACTCAGCAAATATGCCCGGGAGTGCGTATCTATAGAAGCCATTATGTGCGTATCATCGATTATTAGTTGGCATCTTAGAACTAAGAGAATTTGTGGTGCTCGTGGAGAGGGCATATAAGGCCGAGGAATTGGCCAAAGAGAAGAGAAAAGCTAATGTCGAGTCCCGAGACTCAAGGAAAAGACAGATGGGGAAATCACATAAAACCTCATCCAAGAGATCGAGGGAGTTCACTACCCAATTGAATACTTCGGTAGGGTTATCAAATAAGAGTAAGAACAAGTAGAGCACGGCTTCTAAAGCCCACACAACTGCTATCGTGAGTGTCAGTAGTGCTCGGCCAAATAGGCTAGAGTATTCGCAGTGTGGAAGACGTCATTTCAGCGAGTGCCAAGGGAATGAAAGAGGTTGCTTCAAATGTGGATCTTTGGATCACTTTATCCGAGACTGCCCTGAGTTAGATGAGAAAGAGAAAAAGTAAGATGTGAGAGGTAGTAGTGCTTCTGTGAGAGGTAGACCACAGAAGAACCCGGGCAGTGGGGCTAATAGTAGAGGTACGCCAAGAGATGCTGCAGTGAGGTCAGAAGGCAGAGCGCCTGCAATGACTTATGCTATAAGTACCCGTAAAGAGGCAGAGTCTCCCAACGTGATCACGGGTACCTTTTCCATCTATGATATATCTGTTGTTTCTTTATTGGACGCAGGGTTTACCCACTCCATTATTTGTATGGAATTGATACCTGGTATGAACATGCTAGTAGAGTTCACTAAATTTGTGGTAAAAGTGTCCAACCCTTTAGGCAGACATGTGCTAGTAAACCAAGTGTGTAAAAATTGTCCTTTGACAATTAGAGGTCATTATTTTCCAGCTAACTTGATGTTATTACCGTTTAATGAATTTGATGTAATCCTTGGGATGGATTGGTTGACTTCTCATAGTGTTGTAGTGGACTGTGAGAGAAAAGTTATTAAGCTGAAATGTGAAGACGGGAATGTTCTTTGGGTTAGACCAGATGAATCGGATAACCTGTCTGTAATAATATCATCTTTGATTGCTAAAAAATATTTGAGGAAAGGATATGAGGCTTATCTCGGTTTTATGCTAAATACTCAAGTGTCTGAGTCGAAGATTGAATTAGTACCGGTGGTTTGTGAGTTTATAGATGTGTTTCTGAAAGAGTTGCTCGAATTACCTCCAATCAGAGAAGTTGAGTTTGGTATCGAGTTAGTACCTGGCACGGCTTCTATATTGATTACCCCGTATAGGATGGCACCAATGGAATTAAAGGAGTTGAAAGTACAGTTACAAGAGTTAATGGATAAGGGCTTTGTGAGATCGAGCTTTTCCCTGTGGGGTGCTCCAGTACTTTTGTGAAAAAGAAAGACGGGTCAATGAGGTTATGCATCGACTACAGACAGCTCAACAAAGTGACAGTGAAAAACAAGTATCCTTTGCCAAGGATCGATGACCTATTTGATCAGTTGAAGGGAACCACTGTATTTTCCAAGATTGACTTGAGGTCAGGATCTTACCAGTTAAGGGTTAAGGAGCAAGATGTACCAAAAACCACATTTCGGATTAGGTATGGGCATTCTGAGTTCCTCGTCATGCCCTTTGGCTTAACAAATGCCCCAGCGGTTTTTATGGACCTGATGAATCGCATTTTCTGACCGTATCTGGTTAAGTTCGTCGTCATTTTTATCGATGACATATTGATTTATTTGCATAATGAGAGTGAGCACGTAGAGCATTTGAGAACAGTTTTACAAACCTTAAGAGCCAAGCAGTTGTACGCCCAGTTCAGTAAGAGCGAATTTTGGCTTAAGGGGGTCAGATTTCTAGGACACATTATGTCAGGTGACGGGATCAGAGTTGACCCAAGCAAGATCTCGGCTATTGTTGAGTGGAAACTGCCGAGGAATGTGACAGAGGTTCAAAGCTTTTTGGGTTTGGCTGGATACTACAGAAGATTTGTGAATGGATTCTCTATGACAGGAACTCCGATGACAAGATTGTTGCAAAAAGATGTCAAGTTTGAATGGACAGAAAAGTGCCAACAGAGTTTTAAGAAGTTAAAGGCTTTGTTGACTGAAGCCCCAGTTTTAGTGCCACCGGAGTCGAGCAAAGAGTTTGTGATATATAGCGACGCCTCCTTGAATGGATTGGGGTGCGTACTCATGCAAGAAGGTAAGGTCATAGCTTACGCTTCAAGACAGCTAAAACTAACTGAGAAAAACTACCCGACGCATGATTTTGAGTTGGTCGCCATCGTGTTCGCGTTAAAAATTTGGAGACACCATTTGTATGGCGAGAAATGTCAAGTGTTCACCGACCATAAAAGTCTCAAGTATTTGATGACTCAGAAGGAGTTGAATCTATGACAACGAAGGTGGCTAGAGTTGATAAAGGATTATGAGTTGGTGATTGATTACCACCCGGGCAAAGCGAATGTGGTCGCCGATGCCTTGAGTAGAAAATCATTATTTACGTTGAGAGCAATAGACGCCCAATTAGCCTTGTTAGATGATGGTTCGATTCTAGCAGAGTTGAGAGCTAGGCCGATGTTTCTACAAGAGATCCGTGAAGCTCAGAAAGGTGATAAGGATTTGCAAGCTAAGATGGCTAAATGTGAGATGGGAAATGAATCCAAATTTTGTATTGGTACCAATGGGTGTATGATGTACCAAGACAGAATTTGTGTACCCAAGAACAGTGAGCTTATTCAAAAGATTCTACGAGAGGCACATAGTGGTTGCTTGTCTATCCACTCAGGTAGTGTGAAAATTTACAACGACCTGAAGAAGATATATTGGTGGTCGGGAATGAAAAGAGACATTTCAGAGTTTGTCTCTAAGTGCCTAGTGTGTCTGCAAGTGAAGGCTGAACATCAAGTACCTTTGGGTCTACTTCAGCCTATCACGGTCCCCGAGTAGAAGTGGGATCGGATTACTATGGATTTTGTGACGAGCTTACCGATAACCCTGAAGAAAAAGGATGATGTTTGGGTTGTTATGGATAGGCTAACAAAGTCGGCACATTTTATACCAGTGTGCACCGACTACTCCTTTGAGAAACTGGCCAACTTGTACGTTTTTGAGATTGTGTGGCTTTATGGGGTGCCTCTGTTAATTATTTTAGATAGAGATCCGAGATTTACCTCGAGGTTTTGGAAGAAGTTACAAGAGACATTGGGAACTAAACTAAATTTTAGCACGACATTTCACCCGCAAACCGACGGTCAGTCAGAAAGAGCGATTCAGATTTTAGAAGACATGTTGTGGTGTTGTGTTCTTGAGTTTCAAGGTAGTTAGGAAAGGTACTTACCGTTGGTTGAATTTGCCTACAAAAATAGTTATCAGTCAAGTTTAAAGACGGCACCTTATGAGGCTTTGTATGGGCAAAAGTATCGAACGCCCTTATATTGGACTGAGCTCAGAAAGAGTCATATTCACGGGGTCGATTTAGTCATAAAAATGGAAGAGAAAATTAAAGTGATTCGTGACTGTTTAAAAATTGCCTTGGATAGACAGAAATCCTACATAGATTTGAAATGGAAAGAAATCGAGTTCCAAGTCGGGGATAAAGTGTTTTTGAAAGTATCCCCATGGAACAAAGTCCTTAGATTCGATAGAAAAGGCAAGTTGAATCTGCAGTTTATTGGACCTATGAGGTGACTGAGAGAATTGGGTCGGTAGCATACCGATTAGCCTTGCCTCATGAACTAGAGAAAATTCATAATGTATTCCATGTATCAATGTTACGTCGCTACCGATCTAACCCCTCACATGTGATTTCATCGAAAGAAATTGAAATAAGCCCGGATATGACCTATAGTGAAGAGCCGATTAAGATTTTGGATCGAGAGGTCAAGAAGTTGAGAAATAAAAGTGTAGCACTTGTAAAGATTTTGTAGCATAGACACGGAATCGAGGAAGCCACATGGGAACCCAAGGAGACCATGAGAGACCAATACCCGAATCTATTCACCGGTAAGATTTTTGGGGACGAAAATCCTTAAGGGTGAGAGAAATGTAACAGCCTGATTTTGGGCCCAGTCAGAATAGTAGTTTCAGAACCACTAACCCGAGGTTGGAGAAATTATTTTTAATATTATTTTATGTGTTGTGGCATTATTATATGAGTGCATAAAAAAATTGGCGAAGTAATTTTAGCGTTTGTGAGCTTAATTGCGAAAAAAGACTAAATCGCATAAAGTTCAAAAGTCTTAAATTGATAGCTAAGGGTGTTAAATTGCCATGAAACTTAAATTGGGGGGTCTTTAAAGGGCAAATAGACCCTAAAAAGAGTGCTAGCTGGCCATAGGAGACAAAAGAAAGAGAAATGGTCAAAATTAAGTGAGTTGGTGACCTATTTTGACTAGAATAAAAATAAAATAAGGAGAAAAAGATATCATATTTTCCTCACCTTCTTCACCATCAAAAATACCAGAAAAATAGGGGTTTTGAAAGCTTGAAATTTTCAGCCACTTAGTTCCCTCACAAGTAAGTGATTTTGATGATTTTTCTGGATGATTTTTACATTTTTGGGACCATTGTAACAGGAGCTAGCTAAAGAGGGAACTATTTTGCAAAATGGTTGAAAGTCTAGGGTTTTACCATGAGTGTGTTCATGTTGTTTTCTAAAATTTTATGGAAGAAAATGAATCATGGTTGTGTAATAAACAACTTTTTTGAAGAGATTCTCATGAAAACCCTAAAAAGGACCATTTTGCATAAGTTGTACAATAGGTGATAACTGTGTAAAATATTAAGAATTTTTGGACTACTTCTAGTATATAAAGTAATTGGCTAGGCTTGGTTAGTGAGAAAATATGATAAAAATCGATTTTCGAATCTAGGGGTAAAATTGTCATTTTGTAAAAGTCTAGGGGCAAAATGGTCGTTTTGCCCAAATTTTTAATTTTGTGAGCATCTAGATTAATATACGATTAAATATATGAATTTCTATCATTATAGATCAAGAATTGCAAAATTCAGGCCTAGTCAGGGAAAAGCGAGGCAAGTGGACTAAGCCGAGCTAGCCGCCTATATTTTGCAATCCGAGGTAAGTAGTACGTAAATCATACAACTACATTGTTATTATGCGTGGTTGAATTAATATAGCATAAATTGCTTGTTTGTGGAAATTATTATGTATGATGAATATTGAGATAGTAGAACTCTCGTTTAAACCGTAGAAAATATATCGGATATTTATGCCATGACATTTAGGTTATATGTGTGCTAGTGTAAAACATGTCTGGGACTTGCATCGGACACATTAGAAGAGCCAGTGTAAGACCATGTCTGGGACATGGCATCAGCATTGAGACGAGAGCTAGTGTAAGACATGTCTGGGACATGCATCAGCTTCGAGATCTAAACCAGTGTAAGACATGTCTGGGACATGCATCGGCTACATGATGTGTCAGTGTAAGACCTTGTCCGGGTTCGAATTTAGAATTTAATTCACACGGGTATGGGACACGGGCGTGTCCTTAGGTGCTTAGGCCATGTGTGTTACATGGGCCATTAGTACGGCCATGTCTTAAAGGCCACACGAGCGTGTTACCCGTCCACATGGGCATGTGCCTTGTTTCAAGGGTCATTTTTATTAAGTCGATTTAACGACTCGAGTCGATCCCGAATGGTTTCAAATGGACGTTTGAGGCCTCATAGATCCATGTTAAGAAGTTTAGACAAAGTTTGAAAAAGTTTTAAATTTGGTCAAGTCTTAATGATTCGTAAATGTTGGAATGCATGTGTTTAAGTGTTACCTCACATCCCGTCTCGGCGTAGGACTCGGGTGTAGGGTGTTACAAACACATTTTGGATATGAGCCACAATCAACAATTTAAGGAATGGAAATGACTTGAAAACCAAGATAAAGAAATCCAAGATACAATATCATAATGAAAGACCCAGAACAACGCTTATAAGAAAAATATGAAGGATCTCGATAATTCTTCAGAGAAAAGAAGTCCAGAAGAATACATCAATCCAACCTACTGTAATTAAATGCAACAAGGATAATATACCTTCCTATATATGTATATCAAATAGAGCATCAATTATAAGAAACAGAATTATAATACCATGTGCAATTTCTCATGAAATCCCAACAAACAGAACATAACAGAATACCAGAGAGAAATAGAGCAATACAGATTATAAACCAATAGGGTGATCACTACTTTCGTCTAATTTCAAGATTAGAAAACATCCTCGTGCAATAATAATTTATCCGAAGATAGATAGCCCTAGTAACACCTCCGAGAACAAATAAACTCATAGAGTACCCCAAAAGAGACAGTCATAACCTGCTTACTGAAATTACCACATTTAGATATCTTACATTTCAATAATTATTCCTCCAACTATTTCTACCATCACAAATCCCATATTATGATTCTCATTGAAGAAGATCCAGTTAATACATTTCTCGACACCGTACCTTACTAGTTCTGTCTTCACTTATCAATCCAATTTAATCTCTGATCATATTTATAATCACTCTACAACTAAATTCTTTGGTCTCATACTTGTGAGCTTATTCAACACTGATCTCATAAAATCCTTTACAAAACACCACTCTGGTAAGGAGGGTGGGGTTGTAAGGTCCCTAACTCGTCTCTCATACACATATACATATAACACTATTTCATCATCATAGTAACATTTTCACAAGCATATCATTCACTTCAAGCAAATTATTGTTCACACTTGTATGGCACGAACCTTCCAATTACCTTATTTAAACAGTGCACTTATGCATGCATTCTATGGATTCTGAATAATATTACTAATCATTTTCATTTACTTAAAAGAGTCATGCACATAATATCTTACGAGGGCCAAACAAACATGAATAAGCATATTACAATCTAAACTTTCATCTCGCACTTTATCATGTACATATCATTACAATCATGTAACTCAATCCAATCAATCTAACACATTTACTCGAGCTTTACGAGTTTGCCAATTGCGACCATGCAAACAAGTATACATAGGTGTTTATTCCATCAATATTTTTGGTAAGTTACCTAAACACATGCATTCATTCAATTAAATCAACGTAATCATTCAAAATTCGACGTCAATGGGAACAATGACATTTTATCCATATCATGCTATTATAGACCCATCATTCATACCTTTATGAATTTCTACATATCACATTCACTTAATCAAGTAAACCAAGTGTATAACATTGTATGAACATCAAACAAGCATGAGTATTCATCGCAACATAACTTTCATCTCACATGTTATCACATACATGTCATGAACTTTTATTCACACTTTTCTGAGTTTAGGCTCATCATAACTGTAATTTACTCAAATACCTTAGCTTCACATTGAACATGGTCGATATAGCTCAGTTGGAGAGCACCTTTGTCTAAACCAAATGGCTCTCATACACATCGGGAGACATTACACTATCACAGATCGGTGGCATGTATAGCTAGACTCTAATAAATATGCTAGGTTAGTCCGAGAATTGACTAAACAATAGCTCTAATACCACTAAATGTAACACCCCTTACCGTATCTGACACTAGGACAGGGTTCGAGGCATTACCTGACTTAAACATACACATACATGTAAAACCGAGCCATAGAATTTTATTTAAATTAAAAATATTCATTCACATGCATAATATCCCTTACATGAGCTACCGAGGCTCTAAACATGCATTAAAGGCGGTTTGGGACTAAACTGAAGACTTTGGAAAGTTTTGGGAAAACATAGAAAAAATTTTCATGAAACAGGATCACACGCCCGTGTGGACACCAGGACACGCCTGTGTGTCTTCAACACGCCCGTGTCCTCATGCTCGTGTGCTAGGCTGTGTCCTCTACATGGCTGAGACACATGGCCGTGTTTCTACCTGTGTGGCTAGCACTTAGGCTATTTTCCAAGCCTTTTTGTTACCATTAATACCTCACATACTTAAATACATTATAGACTCATATAACATAGCATCAAGTAAATGATTAAACATCCTTCATTAAGACTCAATTGTAATATTCATATGTCATCATACGTGTGTTTTGCTTACTCATCTTATATTAAGTCTAAACACACCAATTCACAATCAATTGAACATCTCATTTTGATTATCACTTATACACTTATACCATGCTTGCCTAAGTCATTCCACACCAATTTCATGTTCAAGCGTTATTGACTTATTGCCATATCACACTTTTATTCTCTAATTATAACCACTTCGTTTGGTTATAAAACATTCATCAAGCATACATACCGTAATAATAACCATTCATATCACACAAATATAATCACATGACCACATCACAAGGCATCAATACATAGCTTTGATAAATAGGCTAACAAGCCATGACCATCATAAGCCATATCTCATACTATATACAATGTACAAATATAAGCCAACATTTTGGCCAAATCATAAGAACACATATCAATAATTAAGTCCCTATACATGCCACTCACTTGAAGATGTCTAAGATTCATCAATACCTCAAAAGTGATAGCTTGATAGTGTGATGCTGCCTCCGACGATCTCCAACCCTGAGCCAACCTGACAACACTAAAGAAATGGAGAGGAGGGAGTAAGCTTAAAGCTTAGTAAGTCCATATGAAAATAATAAACAAATTATCAACATGATTCCGTTGTAATATAACCGTAATTATACTTTTACTTGTATTCTGGTCATGCTATTTTCTTGAGCCATAGTTACCGATTTATTTATATCTGGAGCTACGGAACTCCAAATTAATATCCGCTAATTTTCCCTAAACTAGACTTACATATCTTCTGACTCTATCTTACAAGAATTTGAATATCTCATAATATTAAATTCTTTTTCTTATACCATTTCTTCTATGTGAAACTAGACTCAATAAGCTTTCATTTCATATTTAATTCAGCCTTTAGTTTGACTTCCACAATTTTTAGTGGATTTTCAAAGTCAGACTACTGCTGCTGTCCAACACTGTTTTAGTGCAATATAATGATAATTATCATAAGTTCATTTTCAACTAATCATGAACTCACCATCTCGTGAAATTCCATGTTCAATTACACAATGTTACACAATGTAAGTTAGCATAATATTGCAACAAAATTCATAATCATAATTCATACATCTTAGCTCGCCGAGGTCTCGACATCTCAAAGTCTCAATAATCATAAACTTAGTGTACATACCTGTACCCTTTCAACACTTTTCACATATTACTCCACTTCTTAACCATAATCTTGAATGACACATTGGACCACCCAGAATACTGAAGGACATTCGGAATCATCATAAACCTTATAAAGTGTCAAAGCCATGTCCCAGACATGGTCTTACATGGATCCACATATCGATGTCATATCCCGGATATGGTCTTACACAAAGTCTCATATCGGTACAGATGCCATGTCCCAGACATGGTCTTACACGAAATCACAATACGATACCGAAGCCATATCCCTGATATGGTTTTACACAGGATCACATACTGGTGTCGATGCCATGTCCCCGACATGGTCTTACACTAGCACTCGTAACAATGCCGATGCCATGTCCCAGACATGGTCTTACACGGGATCTCACTAACCATGGGTTCATGATATCTGAACCCTAAGTATTCCTCCGGGTCACTCGGGGCTTCAAAGACACAAGGTTATTATCAAACTTCCATAAAATCATCACATGCCAATCTCATTAGATCATACATAAATATATCATGAAATATCAATTATTGAACACATAGTAATGGAAATGTTGAATTTCTTACACACAAACTTACAATTCATTTAATACCAAGCATTAACATTTCAAATATAACATTGCATTATTATTATCACACGAACTTACCTCGAATGCAAGCATGACTATTTATTCTGGTTTAGTCCATAATCTCATTCATTCCCAATCTATGCCCGAATCTCATTTTCCTTGATAAATGAGCTTGGAAGCTTGAACCAAACCCTAGCCATGGCTTCCATGCAACATTTTAGCCAAAGTTTGAAGATGGACAAAAATTGGCTTATTTGGCTTTTTAATTCTTTTAATTATTAGATTACCAAAATGCCCCTAACTTAAAAATATTCTATTTCACCCATTTCATGTCTATTTTTGTCCAACAATTAACCAATGGTCTAATTACCATTTAAGGACCTCAAATTTAAAATTTCAAATCAATTTGACACCTCTAACATGTAGAACTCAACTTTTGTACTTTTTATAATTTAGTCCTTTTGACTAAATTGAGTGCCCAAACGTCAAAATTTTCGAACGAAATTTTCATGAAATCATCCCGTGAAATTGTAGACCATAAAAATATAATAAAAAAATTTTACTGTGTCTAATTTGTGGTCCTGAAACCACTATTCTGACTAGGCCTTAATTCAGGATGTTACAATAGATAAATAAGTTCACAAACCATAATCAACATGAGCCACACTTCATGGCCATATACAAATAACTCAATATAGGCCAATACATTTGGCTAACCATAATAACACATATCATAAAACTGAGCCCTATACATGCCACTTACTTGAAAACGCTAACATATGTATCAATACTCCAAAGGTGATAGCTTGCTAGTGTGATACTGCCTCCAACGATCTCTAACCCTGAGCAGACCTGACAACACTAAAGAAATGGCGAGGAGGGAGTAAGCTTAAAGTTTAGTAAGACCGTATGAAAAGTAATAAGCAATTATCAACTTGCTCCTCAAGGCAATACAACCATATTTGCACTTTTACTTATGCTCAGGTCAAGTTGTTTTCTCTAGTCACAGTCACTAAATTATTTATATCTAGAGCTACAAAAATCCGAATTAAGATCCGCTAATTTTAACTGAAACTAGACTTATATATCTTCTTACCATTAAATTTTTAGAATTTTTGGTCTATCCAATAAGTACAGTTTAGTCTTTAAATTTACCTCTTTTACGTTGTCTGACAGTTCTGACCCTCCTTCATTAAAATTTAATTATCTCATAATACGAAACTCGGATGATGTTCCTGTATATTTATCTTGAAAATAGACTCATTAAGGATTTTCATATGAATTCTAACCCATAATTATTTTCATACAATTTTTAATTATTTTCTTAAATCAGAACAGGGAATTTCGAAATCATTCTAACTCTGTCTCACTAAAATTTAAATATTTCATAATATGAAACTCTTTTTCTTACATCGTTTCTTCTATGTGAAGCTAGACTCATTATGATTCAATTTAATATTTTATTCAGCCTCTAACTCAATTTCCACAATTTTTGGTGGATTTTCAAACTTGGACTACAGTTGCTGTCCAAAACTGCTTTAGTGTAAATTAATGATACTAAGTTTATCATACCTTATCAATTTACTTTCTCCACATTGGTAAAGATACATATTTATACATCATAAGTATAGACCTATAATCCCAAGGACATCACAAAATCATTCTCATAGGCATGAATTACCTATTTACATCTTCACCAAATGTGCATCATGAACCGAAATCATTTCTCATGAGCTTGGCATACATACCTGTTACTCAACATCCTCATATTCATTCCTTACTAATCATACAACATGAATTGAATTCACATTTCATCAATTTCATGTAAGTACCTATACCACTCACAACATAGCCATAAGCTCTATCATTTCGACTTAAACCATAAATTTTTTGTTGAACCATTTGGAATACCACAGGATAATCACTAAGCCTCAAACATAGGGTACGATGCCGATGCCATATTCCAAATATGGTCTTACACTGGCTTACACATCTAAGCCGATGCCATGTCCCAAACAGGTCTTACACTGACTTCCATATATCGAGGCCAATGCCATGTCCCAGACAGGTATTACACTAGCTTCCATATCTCGAGGCCGATGCATGTCCCAGACATGTATTACACTAGCTCTCGTCTTAATGCTAATGCCATATCCCAGACATGGTCTTACACTGGCGCTCATAATGTGGTCAATGCATGTCCCAAACATGTCTTACACTAGTACACATCCATATCACCCAAATGCCATGGCAAGGATATCCGATCTATTCCTAAAGTTCAACCGGGAGTTTTTACCGCATTAAATCTCACCATATATTACTCATAGATACATTCAAGCATTATATACATAATCAAATATTCGATGCATAAATACAACTAAGTCGCATTATTTACTTCTATTGTATTCTATCATCACATAAATATTATTAACGTTTGGCATCACTTTCATCATACTCAATATCATCAACATATAATTCAATATAACCAAAGCAAGATAGATTTCAAGTATATTAACAATAACATGGATAACATGCTTATTTAGTCACACGGACTTACCTCAAATGTAATTTCGGCTAATTACTCAATTTTAGTCCATAACCTCGTACTTTTCGATTTAAGCTCAAATCTCAATTTTCTTGATCTAACATGATGAAATCCACTCATTTAATCATTACATTAATTAAAAAATTTTATAATTTACAATTTGGCAAAATAACCGTTTTCCCTTAGACTTTACAAAAATTATGATTTTGCCCTTAGGCTTGTAAATCGATTAAGCCTAGCCGGATTCTTTTTATAACTATAGCAACTCACAATTTCAATTATTTCACACATTTACAACTTATTTTACAAACTTTACAAAATAGCTCTTTTTAGGTGTTTTCATGCAAACTCCTTTAACAAAAGTTGTTTATTACACAACCATGACTCATTTTCTTCCATAAAAATTCAGCAAACAACATGAATGCTCTCATGGAAAAACCCTAGACTTTCAATCATTTTGTAAAATAGTCCCCCTCATTAGCTAGATTATGCTACAAAGGTCTCGAAAGTACAAAAATTATCAAGAAAGGTCATCAAAATCACTTACTTGCAAGGGTGAAGAGTGGTTGATATTTTTGAGCTTTCAAAACCCCCTCTTTGTTGTTATTTTTGGTGGGGAGTTTTTGTTTTATTTTATTTTATTTCTAGTCAAAATAAGCTACCAGCTCCACCTAAATTTGACAATTTTGTCAAATCTTGTCCCTATGGCCATCCAAGCACCTTTTTAGAGTCTATTTGCACTTTAAACACCCCCAATTATGGTTCTCTAGCAATTTAACACCTTTGGCTAATAAAACAAAACTTTCACCCTTTATGCGATTTAGTCCGTTTTCGCAATTAAGCATGAAACCGCTAAAATTATTTCACCAAAATTTTCATCCACTCATGCAACAGCCTGATTTTGGGCCTAGTCAGAATAGTGGTTTCGGGACCACTATTCTGAGGCCAGAGAAAATTATTTTAGTGTTATTTTATGTGTTATAATATAATTTTATAAGTGCTTGTAAATTTTGGTAAGTTAATTTTAGCGATTTCTAGTCCAATTTCAAAAAAGGGCTAAATCGCGTAAAAGGTAAAAGCTGTATTTTGATGCCTAAAGGTATTAAATTGCTTTGTATCTTGAATTGAGGGTCTTTAAAGTAAAATTAGGCCATTGAATGTGTGATGGCCGGCCAAGGGAGACAAATTGGTCAAAAAAGCCAAAAATTGTGGCTTTTAGGTGACTATTTTGACTAAAAATAGAATAAAATAAAGAAAAGAAAGATATCATCTTTTCTTCACCTTCTCTCCAGAAAAGAAATGGGTTTTGAAAGCTTCAAATTTTCAAAAACTATGAGCCTTAGCAAGTAAGTGATTTTAATGTCTTTCTTGATGATTTTTACATTTTTGGAACCCCTAAAGCATGAGCTTTCATATGAGGGGTCTAGTTTGCAAAATGATGAATAGTTTAGGGTTTTTCCATGAGAGTAAATGTGTTGTTTGATGTGTTTTTATGGAAGATTATGAGTCCTATTTGTCTAATAAACAACTTTTGTGAAAGAAATTGCATGAAAACACCTTAAAAAGGGCTAGTTTGCTAAGTTGTAAGATAAGGTGTAAGTGTATGAAATAGTTGATTTTGTGAGTTGCCATAGTTATGAAAATGGTTTATCTAGTCTTAAAGAGTGATGAAATTGACTAAAAATCATTTTTTGAGCCTAGGGGCAATTTGGTAATTTTGGCAAAATAGAGGGGCAAAATTGTAAATTTTGCCAAAGTGTGTCAATTGACTAATTTGATTAGTATATTATTTTAATTAGCTAAATGTGATGTTTTAGATGTTGAAAAATGCAATTTGGGCCTAGAACGGGGAAAATCGATTTATGGACGATTATGTCTTTTTCACCTTTGTGGTATCGAGGTAAGTCAATATGGTAACAATAATGCAATATCATGCTTGAATTAAAATTCTTTATTGTTATGGAATTAAGTGTATGGCCTAAATATTAGAAGTTTGTATGAAGGTAATGCTCAATTTCATTATATGTGCTTAATACTTGATATTGTACAAAATGTGGATGTATGCCTCTATTGGAATTGACTTGTAAGGATTCAATGAAAATGAGATGATATGTGTACTAGTATAAGACCATGTCTGGGACATGGCATCAGCATTAACATGAAACCTCGTATAAGACCATATCCGGGATATGGCAACGATATGTGGATCCATGTAAGACCATGTGAGGGACATGGCCTTGGGCATTCTATTCGGCGTATGATAATTTCGAACATCCTCTAGCATCCTGAGTATTCAACGGGTAATGAAATGAAGGTTGTGATGAAAGCCCTAAGGAGGGCATGTTAAAGAAGGTATGATTGTATACTTTAATACGAGTTGGTATAGGCATGTACTTGAGTTACGTTACAAGTTGTACAAGTATGTACACTAAGCTTATGAGTAACTTAGCCTTGACAGATTTGAGTTATTGCAATAGTGTAAATTTGAAAATACACTAAAAATAGTGGAAAATGAGTTAGAAGCTGAATAAAATATGAAAATAAATCTTAATGAGTTTAATTTCTTATAAAAGAAACCATGTAAGCAAAAGAATTCCCTATAATGAGATATTTGAAGTTCCGTGGGACAGAGTCAAAATGACTTCGAGATCCCCTATTCTGATTTGAGAAAATAATTATAAATTGTATAAAAATGTTTATGAGTTATAATTTATATTCTTATAATCCTAAATTAGTCTAGTTTCAAAAGAAATAGACGAGAAAATCATTCGAGTCTTGTGCTATGAGATAATTGAACTTTAGTGCATAAGGGTTGAAACTGTCAGACAGTGAATCAAGAGTAACTTTGAGGAATAAACTGTACTAATTTGCTAAGACAAAAATTCTGGAAATTTTATGGTAGAAATTTAAATGAGTTTAGTTTCAGGTAAAATTAACGGAACTTAATTCGGTGTTTTGTAGCTCCAGATATAAATAATTTAGTGACTGTTGTGCAGGAAGACAGCTTGTCGTGAACTTGAGAATATGTTGTAAACATAGGTAAAACATGTTAATGAGTTGCTTATTGATTTCATATGAACTTACTAAGTGAAAGCTTACCCCCCTTCTTTCCCATGTTTCCTAGGGTTGCCAGGTTAGCTCGGGTTAGAGGCCGTCAGAGATATCATCACACTGTCGAGTTAATGCTATCAGCGTAAGTAAATCTAAGTGATTCGAGTCTATGGCATGTATAGGGTTTTAATGTTGAGTAGGTGGTATTATGATTTAGCTAAAGGTGTGCTTGTATTAATAAAGTGTTGTAGCCATGTAAATTGGCCTATGTCGGCTAATGACGTTATGGGCCTATATGATTATTCATATATATGTATGTTGTTATCTTTTGCGATGTGGCTTACAGCATGTATGCCTAGAGATTAAAATAAGAATTCATTGATGAGTTAGTACCTTATGCATGAATAAGTGATTGGTAAATAGTTAATAATGCCTTATAAATGGTTTGTGGATATGATTATGCATGCTTAGTGATGAACATGAGTTTTGATGACATGTTAATAGCTATAGGATTAATGTGGTAAAGATGAAAGTAAAACCTATGATAATGGTTGCATGTGAAATTGCCATGGTCATGACATGTTAGGAATTTTTAAGTGCCTAATTTCATCATGTTGTATGCTATTGTATAAGTATGCGTGCATGGGTTGTGAGGGTGACAAAGTGGCTTGGAAAATAGCCTTGTATTTGTCCACACGGGTAGACACACGGGCGTGTGTCTAGGCTGTGTGTGACACACGGTCTGCCCCCATGGGCGTGTTGTCTAGCCGTGTGTCCCCTGTACCTAGGTTTTTCAAGTCAGTATGCATGGTAGTAGTACACGGGCAAGAGACACGGCTATGTGTCTCAGTCGTGTGAAGGACACGGTCATAGGACATGGGCTTGTGCCTTGGCCGTGTGGTTTTGGCAGAATGTCCAGGTTTTCAGACACAGGTTCGAGACATGGGCATGTCCTTAGCACACGGGCGTGTGGAGCTTTGATGCAAAAGATTTTCTAAGTTTTTCATGAGTTCTCGGTTGGGTCCCGAACCACCCCGAATGTATGTTTTGAGCCTCGTAAGCCCGCATAAGGGATAGATTGCATGTGAAAAGAAAAGTTTTTAATTGTTTGAGATTCCATGGCCCTATTTAGTATAGAAGTGTTAGTAAAAAATCAGGTAGCACCTCGAACCCCGTCCTGGCGTCGGATGCAGGCGAGGGGTGTTACAACTCATATAATCATGCTATAACACATAAAAAAACATTAAAAATAATTTCTCTGGCCTCGGAACAGTGTTTCTGAAACCACTATTCCGACTAGGCCCAAAATTGGGTTGTTACATGCATTATAAGTACCCCACATTAAAAGAACAAAGCAATTAGGCACTTCAACAATTAGCATGCAAATTTTGCATTTAATGCGATTAAGCCCTTTTATTAAATCGGGCACTCAAACGATAATTTAAAACACGAAAATTTCACACATATAAATTCACAAAATATAAATACAGAAAATAATATAAAAATATTTTTCTGACTCGGATTCGTGGTCCCGAAACTACCGTTTCGAATAGGGCCTAAATCAGGCTGTTACAGTATGCTCCACACGACCTCACACACAGGCGTATGACTTGGCCGTGTGGCATAAGTCAGTATACCCTACAAGTTTGGCACGACCTAGCACATAGCCTGGCACACAGGTGTGTATGGCCATTTTTAGGGCACATGGGCTAGCCACACGGGCATGTGTGTCGGCCATGTGACCCAAGTCAGGGAGTTACACGGGCTGGGACACGGCCATGTGCTCCCATTTCAAATGTCCACACAGCCTGTGACACGGGTGTGTCTGGTTGCCGTGTGAGACATACAACCTGGCCACACGAGCGTGTGTCCCCTATTTTGAGAAAATTTTTCTAAGTTTTGTGAAAGTTTCTTAAGTTACTGGTTTAGTCTCGAACCACCCCTAATGTATGTTTAGGGCTTAGTAGGCTCATATTTGTGACAAATTGATTGAGATTGAATGATGATTGTATGTATTGATTAAATGTATGGGAAAAGTATGTTTAAATGTGTTGTAAGTTCAGTAATGCTCCGTAACCTTATTTCGACGCTGAATATGGGTGAGGGGTGTTACATTTATTGGTATCAGAGCTACGGTTTAGTCAATTCTAGGACTAACGTAGTGTATGTAAAAGTCTAGCTATACATGCCATATATAAACTGTGATAGTGTGATGACTCCTAATAATTTAAACTGTGTTTTCATATAGTAAATGGATCCCAATTGAGCTATAACTGATGTGGTTAAAAGTAATGCGCTAGCTCCCACTCAAAGGACAGCACCATCTGATTCTAGATTCGTATCAGGTAGCCGAGGAGGAGAGGCCAAAGAAGCCTTCTTCCAAATGATGAACGAGTGGTTCACACAATATATCCGAATGAACCCGGCTACTCAACAACCTCCAGCCCCCATATTCCCTAATCGATCCCTATAGCTTCTCAAGGATTCGAGCTTTTAAGATTGAATAAACCTCCAGTTGGTAAGATCCGTAATCACGAGGCTGAAGAGTTCAGAGCTAATATTGATGATAATCCTAAGAGAGCCGAGTTTTGGCTTAAAAATACAATTCGAGTATTTGATGAGCTTTCTTGCACACTGGCTGAATGTTTAAAATGTGTTATATCACTTTCGAGGACACTGCATACCAGTGGTGTAACACCCCTTACCCGTATCCGACGCTGAGACAGGGTTCAAAGCGTTACCGGACTTAAACATGCGTAATGTCCCTTACACGAGCTACCGAGGCTCTAAACATACATTAAAGGCAGTTTGGGACTAAATCGAGAACTTTAAAAAGTTTTGGGGAAACTTAGAAAAATTTCCTGAAATAGGGTCACACGCCCGTATAGGCACAGGGACACGCCCGTGTGTCTCCAACACGCCCGTGTCCTCAGGCCGTGTAACTATCTATTTATGACATCAGCAAAACAAATTGAACCACACGGCCAAGCCACACGCCAGTGTGCTAGGCCGTGTCCTCCACATGGTTGAGACACATGGCCATGTCTCTGCCCGTGTGACTAGTACTTAGGCTATTTTCCAAGCCTTTTGTTACCATTAATCCCTCACATCTTTACACACATCAAAGATATATATCATGGCATCATTTTAATGATTTACCATACTTCACTAAGGTATATTCTTAACTTTAACATGCTATCATTCACTTATTACAGGTACTCATATAATATCAAACCTAGACACAACAATTATATATTCATTGACCTTGTCATTTGATGACCACTTTTACCAAACTTTCATAACCATCAATTTATCAACTAGCTTCAATTAACATCAAGTATTCACATTCAAACATTATCAACTTATTTCCATATCATACATTTACCACATGGCTATGAACATTTGGATCTGTCAAGAAGCACCCATCATGCATATATGTCATAATACCAACCATACATATCCCACAAGCATAAACACATCATCGCATCATAAGTATTAGAACTTATCATGGATAATTAGGCTTACAAGCCACAATCATAATAAGCCACATCCCATGGCTATATACAATGAATCAATAGAAGCCAATACATATGGCTAATCATAACAGCATCTATCATAAAACTAAGTCCCTATACATGCCACTCACTTGAAGACATTAATATTCATCAATACTCCAAAGGAGGTAGCTTGATAGTGTGAGGTTGCCTCCGACGATCTCCAACCCCAAGCTAACCTATCAACACTAAAGAAATGGAAAGGAGGGAGTAAGCTTAAAGCTTATTAAGTCTATATGAAAATAATAAGAAAATTATCAATATGATTCCATGGAAATATAATCATAATTACACTTTTACTTATTTTCTGGTCATGTTGTTTTCTTGAGTCATAGTTACTAAATTATTTATATCTGGAGCTAAAGAATTCCAAATTAAGATCCGTAAATTTTAAATAAAACTAGACTCATATATATTCTCACCATAAAATTTCCAGAAATTTTTGTCTAGCAAATAAGTACATTTTATTCTTTAAAGTTACCCCTATTTTGTTGTTTGACAGCTTCAACCTTTCTTTACTAAAAATTGATTATCTTATAGTACGGGTTTCAATTAATGTTCCCGTCTATTTCTCTTAAAAATATACTCATTAATAATTTATCCATATAAATACTAGCCCATAATAATTTTTGTATAATTTTTAGTGATTTTCCAAATTTGAGATAGGGGAGCTCGAAATCACTCTGACTCTATCTCACAAAAGTTCAAATATCTCATAATATGAAACTCTTTTTCTTACAATGTTTCTTCTATGTGAAATTAGATTCAATAATATTTAATCTCATATCTTATTTAGTCTTTAATTCAATTTCCACAATTTTTGGTGATTTTTCAAAGTTACACAACTGGTGTTGTCCAAAACTGTTTTATTACAAATTTCACTCTTACATAATTTCAGTTACTCCATTCCATCTTACCGAAAGTTCACTCAACTATCGAGCACATTGCTCATAAATTTCCACAAACATATACCTGCACTTATTCATCACATGGTCATGTTCACATGTATTTTCACTTAGTCGATTTGCCGTTGAACTCATTGGAATAATAATAGATACACGATTGCCTGCACATATTACCACCCTTGTAACCGAAGCTATCTGGTACGCATAGTAGCCTGCACTTAGTACTACACATACGACCAACAATTCAGTACATGTAGTAGCATGTACTTAGTACTACACATGTGACCTAACCATCTGATACACATAGTAGCCTGCACTTAGTACTACACACGTGATCGAAGTTGTCGGGTACGCATAGTAACCTGCATTTAGTACTACACATGCGACCTAACTATCTGGTACACGTAGTAGTCTGCACTTAGTACTACACACGTGACCTAAAACCATCTTAAACACATAGTAGCCTGCACATAGTACTACACATGTGTTGTCACAATGGATCATTCATATCATTTTTATTCCGAAGGTTCAACCGGGAAATTCCTCACTTTTCAACATTTAACAAATTCATTCATCATCTATTTCGATTCAAAATTTACATCAAATGATCATTCTATAGGCAGCCACATCTCATATAATAACGAAATATAATAACATAAAAAAACTGATATATTATTTACCTACAAACTTACCTCGAATGCGAGCATGGCCATATATTCCGATTTAGTCCATAATCTCATTCATTTCCAATCTATGCCCGAATCTCATTTTCCTTGATCTATAATATCACATTTAGCTTACTAATTAGTCACATTATTCATATGGGTCCAAAAATCATATTTTTTTACAAATTTGCATTTTGACCTCTAAACTTTTACATATTTACACTTTTACCCCAAGGCTCGTAAAATGATTTTTGTCCAATGTCCTTACATTTTAAGCCTAGATGAATCATTTTCATAACTATAGCAGCCCCTAATTTCCACTAAATCACACTTTTATGACAAATTTTGTAACTTTTACAAAACGGTCCTTTTTGACAACTTCACCGAAAATCACTTAGTAAAAGCCGTTTATTACACACCGAGCATTCATTTTCTACCATTAGACATCAAAAAACATGCATGTCATCCATGGGTGAATTTTTAAACACAAAATCTAGCTCAAAATATGGGTAGAAATGAGTAGATCTTGTTATGAGGATTTCAAAAACGTAAAAAATCATTAAAAACGGGGCTAGAATGGACTTATAATCGAGCTTGGAAGCTTGAAAAACCCTAGCTATGTCTTCTCCATGCAAGTTTCGGCCATGGGGTAGAAGATGGACAAAAATTGGCTTTTAATTTTGTTTTTAATTCATTTTAATTACTAGATTACCAAAATGCCCCTAACTTAAAAATATTCTATTTCATCCATTTCATGTCCATTTTTGTCCAAAAAATTATCCATTGGTCTAAGTACCATTTAAGGGCCTTCAATTTAAAATTTCATAATAATTAGACACCTCTAACATGTAGAACTCAACTTTTGCACTTTTTACAATTTAGTCTTTTTGACCAAATTGAGTGCCCAAACGGCAAAATTTTCAAACGAAATTTTCAAAAAATCATCCCATGAAATTGTAGACCATAAAAATATAATAAAATCAAATTTTAATGTGTCAGATTTGTGGTCCCAAAACCACTGTTCCGAGTAGGCCCTAATTCGGGATGTTACAAGTGGTGGAATACTCTAGTTTCTGTTGTACCTAGAGAACGGGTTACCTGGGAATTCTTTCAGACCGAGTTCAGGAAGAAATATATAAGCCAATGGTTTTTGGATCAAAAGCACAAAGAGTTTTTAGAATTGAAACAAGGCCATATAACTGTAACTGAGTATAAGAGAGAATTTGTGCGGTTGAGTAAATATGCTCAAGACTATGTTTCTATTGAAGAGATTATGTGTAAGCAATTTGTTGACGGGCTGAACGAAGACATTAAACTTTTGGTCAAGATTTTAGATTTGAAAGAATTTTTTGTGCTAGTCGACCAGGCTTGTAAAGCTGAAGACTTTAGCCGAGAAAAGTGGAAAGCTGATTCAGAGGCAAGAGAATTGAGAAAGAGACCGATGAATAAACTGTAACACCCTTTACCCGTATCCAACGCTGGAACAGGGTACGAGGTATTACCAGACTTAAACACGAGCTAACATATAAACCGAGGTATAAATTTCCATCCAAATTTAAAACTTTTCATTTTCAATCATGTCGTCCTTAAAACAAGCCTACGAGGCCCTAAACATCCAATGGAGGTCGTTTGGGAGTAAACCAAGAACTCTAGAAAATTCTTCAACACTTGGAAAATTTTTCATCAAAACAGGGTCACACGCCCGTGTGGCTTGGGACACGCCCGTGTGGATAGGTCGTGTGGTCACACATGCCTATGTCCCTAACCCGTGTAACTCTCTATTTATGACGTCATGCACCGAAGAAAGTCACACAGCCAAGTCATATGCCCGTGTGCTAGACTGTATGGAGAATTTAATTTTTGAAATTTTCATAAAATAGGTGTAGACTTCACACGCCCATGTTTCTAGGCCGTGTCCGTCACACGAGTAAGACACACGGCCGTGTCTCTGCCTGCATGGATAAAAATAAGGCTATTTACCAAGCCATTTTGCCACCCTTACTTGCACCAACCTACACAACAACAAAAAACACTAATCCAAGCATATACATACAACCTAATCAGCCACAAACAAGATATCAATACATCATTTGCACATACTAGCATCTATCATGCATAAACATCACATACTTTCTTTTTCATTCATGTCAATTTCATCTTCATGATAAGCATCATCACATAAACATACCAATGACCAATAAGATTAATATTAGCCAACTTCCAATGGTCATATACAAAATGAATCATTAACTATTACAATTCCAATACATTTGGCTAAACTAATATGATACATAACAAAATGACCAAGTCCCTATACATGACATACTCAAAATATTGAAACCAAATTTACCCAAAACAATCGTTTGATAGTGTGAATCGAGCTCCGACATTCTTCGATCCCCGAGCTAGTTTGGTGACACTATAAGGAATAGAAAGAAAAAAGGAGTAAGCTTTAAAGCTTAGTAAGTTTGCATGCAAATAATAAACAACATAAATTATACATTAATCATATAACTACTCAACATAAGTTAACATAAATATCATCATATGTCTTAGGCATAACTTACTCATTAGCATTCTTACTAAGAGTTTATCTCATAATAAAGCCCATACTCATGATTTTTACATACATACCTGTACCAACTCATAACATAGTTGCGTACTTTGTCAACTTTTATGTACTCTTCGAATTACCCATTAAACACTTGGAATACTATCGGATACATGGAAAGTCTTGCACATAAGTGCCACATATGTAGCAAATGATACCTCATATCTCATAACACATAGGGCTCGCACACGAGCTAATCACAGGCCTGCTCACACAAGCTGTTAGTCAAGACGTAGCAATACGGGCTGCTCACACAAACTGTCAGGTATCCGCAATACATGCCGGACTATCCAGCCACCTGTAGGACATACATGACCAACACCCGGATTCACATAGATCACATAACACATGGTTTCCTAGTGACATGTCACTTGTATCCTAAACTATTCCTAAGGTTCAACCGGGATTTTCTCATCGTCAAAACTTCATTGAATATTTCCATAAAAACAATCATACAATTTATGTAATATTAAACATTAAATACATAATACAACATTGCATTATTTACATACAAACTTACCTTGGTACAAAATAGTAGGAAATGGACCTAATCGTCAATAACCTTGTTTTTCCCCCGATCAAGATCCGAACTTCATTTTTCTTGATCTTTAATAGAATTTTTAACTTATTTAATTATCACATTACTCAATGCTGTCCAAAAATCAACTTATGGTAAAATTACATTTTTACCCCTAAACTTTGACATATTTACATTTTAGTGCTTAGGCTCGTAAAATGAAATGTATCCATTTTCTTTGTTATCCAAGCCTAGCTGAACCTAAATCATGATCATAACAACCCATATTTTTCATAAATCACATTTCTACTACCCATTTTCACAACTTTTTCAAATAAGTCCTTTTTATGCATTTTCACTAAAAAACACTTAGTAAAAGTTGTTTATCACACCTTAAACATACAATATATTCCATCAATGAATTTCACACATGGGTAAATTTTTAAACATGAACCCTACTTCAAAATAATGGTAGAAATAGGTAAACCGGGTTACGAGGACTTAAAAAATGTAAAGAGCATTAAAAACGGGGCTAGGATGTACTTACAATCAAGCTTGAAAGTTGAAGAAACCTTAGCTATGGTCTCCTGGTAAAATTCGACAAAGGTGAAGAAGATGGACACAAATTTTGACTTTATTTTCCCTTTTCATTCTTTTATTTACCAAATGACTAAAATGCCCTTTTTGCCAAACTTTAAAATTTTATCTCACCATGTCCATTTTTGTCCACTACCTTAACAAATGGTCTAATTATCATATAAGGACCCCTAATTTAAAATATCATAGTAATTGGACATCTTTAACAAGTAGAACTCAACTTTTGCACTTTTTACGATTTATTCCTTTTGATTGCACTTTTTAAGATTTAGTCCTTTTGACTAAATTAAGTGCCCAAACGTCAAAATTTTCGAATGAGATTTTCACAAAATAGTTCCACAAAACTATATACCATAAGAATATAATAAAAATTTTACGTCGAGTCGTGGTCCCGAAACCACTGTTCCAACTAGCCCCAAAATTGGGTTGTTACAACTCTCCCCCTTTAGAGATTTTCATCCCCGAAAATCTTACCAAAAATATTGAGTACTATTTTCTCTTTTCCTCCTCGGGCTTCCAATTAGCCTCTTCAACCCTATGTCTTTGCCACAACACTTTCACAAGAGCTATACTTTTATTTCTCATCTGTTTTACTTCCCGGGCTAATATCTTGATTGGTTCCTCACCGTAAGTCATATCTAGATGAATCTCAACTTCTGTCGGTAAAATTACATGCGAAGGGTCTAATCTATAACGGCGCAACATAGACACATGAAACACGTTGTGGATCCTCTCCAACTCAGTTATCAAAGCTAATCGATATGCTATCGGTCCTATTCTTTCGGTAATCTCATACGGCCCAATAAATCGCGGACTTAACTTGCCTTTATGGCCAAATCTTAGAATTTTCTTCCATGGAGATACTTTCAAAAATACCTTATCACTGATTTGAAATTAAATCTCTCTTCTTTTTGAATCCACGTATCTGAAGCAGCTTTCAAACAATCACGAATCACCCTTACTTTTTCTTCGGTTTCTCTAATCACGTCAACCCCGTGAATCTAATTCTTTTTTAGCTCTGTCCAGTATAATGGCGTTCGACATTTTTAGCCATACAATGCCTCATAAGGTGCCATCTTTATACTTGGCTGAAAACTGTTATTGTAGGCAAATTCAACCAAGGACAGATATTTTTCCCAACTACCTTGGAATTCTAGAACACAACATCAGAGTATATCTTCTAAAATTTGAATTACCCTCTCGGATTGACCATCGGTTTGCGGATGGAAAGCTGTACTAAAATTCAATTTCATGCTTAAAGCTTATTGCAACTTTTTCCAAAATCGCGAAGTGAACCTCGGATCTCTATCCAATATAATAGAAATAGGTACTTCATGAAATCTAACAATTTTAGCAATGTACAAATAAGCAAGCCTATCAAGTGAGTAATCAGTACGTACCGGTATAAAATGCAATAGTCTGGTTTAGACCCTAGTCAGAATAGTAGTTTCGGGACCACAAATTCGAGTCTAAAAAAATTTATATATTATTTTCAGTGCTTATTATATGTGAATTAGCATGTTTGAAAGTTTTGTACAAAAATTTGATCATTTGTGTGCTTAATTTGATAAAAGGACCTAATCGCGTAAAATGTAAAAGTTGCATGTTATATGTTAAAAGTGCCTATTTGATATGTCTCTTTAAATGTGAGCTCCTTATGTTGTAAATGGACTATTGAATTAATGTATGGACATAGTTGGACATAGTTGGACATTACATAGTGGAGTTCTAATGAAATTAGCAAGGTTAAAATGGTAAAAGATGAATTAAAGTTTATTAATTAAAGAAAACATGAATTTTGTTCATTTTTCACCATATTGCCAAAAAACCAAATAAAGATAAAAGATAAAAACAAGCTTAGCGTTCGACCATTGATTTCCTTAATTAAGGTATGTGTTTTGATCCGTTTTTGTAATCGTTACTTTGTATACTATCAAGCCCATGTCTCAATATTTTATTTTGATAATGATTTTGAAATATGCCATGGATGAATTCATGAGTTTTTTATTGTTAAATGGTGAAATATGAAAGCTTGATGTTGGGTTAATATATTTTGTCTTTGGATTTTTTATGAATTTGAGCATAATGAGCTAAATTGTGAAATTTGTAAATTGAGGGACTAAAATGTGAAATAAATGAAATATATGGACTTATATGAACACTATGGAAATTCAGCTAAGCATATGTGTAAGGAAATTTTGTATATTTTGTGATTTTTGTGATTTGGGACTAAAGTGTCAAAATGTGAAAATGTGAGGGCTAATTTGTAAAATGCCCTAAATGTGTGTTTGTGGATTGTTTTGAATGATTTGGTGAATAAAAGAATTAAATTTTAATTTATATAGATCAAGAATTAAAGAAAACTAATTAGATCGGGGAAAGTTGAAAGTCGTTGAGTAGCCGATTCCGTCCATCTGAATTCGTATGAGGTAAGTCAATATACAAATAAAAGTTTTTAAGTTGATGTACTTATTTTTATATGACATTGAATTGTGATGAATGATTATATATGAGTTGAGAATGAGATATTCAAGAAAATATCAATAAAGTTCCGACGTCCGAAAAGCCCCGTGTGAACTTGTGGAATAGTTAGGATACATATGTCATGACATAAGATCCGATATGTGTATTCATGTAAGACCACGTCTAGGACATTGGCATCGACTTATGATTTACTTTAAGACTATGTCTGGGACATTGGCATTGTATCTGGTTTCGTGTAAGACCCTGTTTGGGACAGTGGCATCAATGTTTGATTACATGTAAGACCACGTCTGGGACGTTGGCATTGTATTTTCTTTTCAAGCTATCCGCGTATCCTTATGATTCCGAACGGTTCAATGGGCATTTCGAGAAATGAATGATTATATGAGATGTGTATCCGATTCAGGTACGTTTGAATTGTATACTATGTTTGAAAATGAAAGGTAAGTATATATGCAAATGATGATATATAATCTAAGCATGTGAATATACGCTATATGTGTAAATGATTTGAGAATATGTGATATGTTTATAAACAAGAGGTTTGTTTTAGTAATTCTATAAAGTATATGTAATTTGATGAGGTTTACATGTTTTATATGATAAGTTTATTTGTATATGGCTTACTAAGCTTTTGAAAGCTTACTCTGTGTGTTTTTCAACTATTTTATTGATATCAAGCTACCGGGAGCTCGGGCATCGTCGAGGATCATCACCACACTATCGAACTATATTTTGGTACCTTTTGAAAATGTATATATTGAAGTATGGCATGTATAGGCTAGAAGTGCTTTGATTATGTTTTGTGATGTATATACTAGCCAAGTGATATGGCTTGGTATGGTTGTAATGATTGGTGTATATTTTGGTTTTGAAATTGGCTGAAATTATAATGCAAATGTGCTTGGTTTGATGCTTGTAGGTTTAACCCAAATTGGGTGGCAAATTGGCTTTTCAAATGGCCTATTTTTGTCCACACAGGCGTGTGTCTCAGCCCTATGTGACACACGGTCATGTTGCACGGCCATGTGTCCCCCGGGGTACCCCTACAATTGTAAGTCAAGCTTGAGCACGGCCAAGGCACATGGGCGTGTGGCTAGCCGTGTGACCCAAGTCAGTTTCGACCACCGCCAAGGCACACTGGCGTGTCTTGTGGCCATGTGAGCAAGTCAGTATGTATGCCCTGTTTTGACATGACCTAGACACACGGGTGTGTCTAATGCCGTGTGATGCACACGGCTTGTTCATACGGGCGTGTGACCTGTACAAATTTGAAAAATGTTTTAGTTTTAAAAATAATTGTATGAGTTCAGTTTAGTCCCGACCCCTTTCTAATGCATGATTAAGGTCTTGATGACTGATACAAGGGAAATTATGATAATGTTTGACCTTTGATGTTATGATGTTTTTCAAATGAATGTTAAATGTTTTGATTTGTCTAGTAACGTCTTTAACCCTAGTCTGGCAACGGATATGGGTTAGGGGTGTTACATAATATGAGCTAATTTCATCAATCTGTCCACGGCAACCCAAATGTCATCCTTCTTTTTCGGAGTCAAAGGTAAACCTGTCACAAAATCTACAGTAATTCTGTCCCATTTCCATTCAAGAACCATCACAAGTTGAACTAAACCCGAAGGTACTTGGTGTTCGGCCTTTACTTGTTGACAAATCAAGTATTTCAAAACAGAATTTGAGATATCTTGTTTCATGCGTGACCACCAATACATTTTCTTCAAATCACAATACATTTTTGTACTACCTAGATGAATAGACAAACAACCACTATGTGCCTCATTAAGAATCTTCTGAATCAACGTTGTATCTTTAGGAACACATATCCTACCTCGGAATCTCAAACAATCATCGGAGTCAATTTGAAATTCTGAGTCATCGCCTGATTCAAACTGAATTCTCTTGGCTTGCAACTCACTGTCACACTTTTGAGCTTCGCAAATCTGCTGAAGAAACTTCGATCTAGCTCTCAACTCGGCTAGAATCAAACCATTATCAGATAAAATCAACTGTGTATTCATGGCCCTCAAAGCAAACAAAGATTTCCTACTCAAAGCATAGGCCACTACATTCGCTTTTCCTAGATGATAATTGATTACAAGCTTATAGTCTTTTAATAACCCAAGCCATCTCTGCTGTCTCATATTCAGATCTTTTTGAGTCATCAGATACTTTAAATTGTTATGATTGGTAAAGACATGACATTTCTCACCGTACAAATGATGTCTCCAAATCTTCAAGGCAAACACAATGATAGCCAACTCTAAATCATGCGTCGGGTAGTTCTTTTCATGCGGTTTCAGCTATCTCGAGGCATAAGTGGAACGACAAAAATGTGCAAGTGTACACAATCGCAACAAGTAATAAAGTGACAAGTAAATGTCGAGTTATCATACCCATAGGGACTATGAAAAGAACTATTTATGAATGTTATTTAAAACACTTTGGTGAAGAAAAATATTTTGTTTGAGAGGGTGATTAAAAACTAAGATTTTAAACTAAGTAAACTAAATAAATAAATCTCAAACACACGATTTCAAAATACGAGTTTAATCAAGATGACATAATTGTGTTAGATTAATTACATTTCTTAACTTAGAATTATTAAACTCATGTTTATATTGTTACGAATAAATTCACAGCAACTCGGTCATTTGCTAACTTATGAACATACTCACCTACCAAAATCCATTCATCTCTTGGACATATCTCTATGTCAATTCAATCGATTAAACAAATCTTAATAGGAAAATATGTTATAGCACATACATACTTATTAAATTGAAATAATCTCTTAAGTATATCCTTATGTCAATTCAAACAATTAACTCGATTTAATAAGCACATAAAAGATTATGTGAGGTAACAAAGTATCCTGACCTTGAAACAGTTTAATCACAATAATCTTGCAAGTTATGCAAGGCAATTGTATCGTCAGATACCGTTGCTAATTTAGCCCTCAACTACATTAGATGGTTAAACATTCATTGATTAAGTACTGTGTCTATTAATTACAATTTCAATCCGTTTAAATAATTAATTCATTAGTTACTTAACAATTGTAATGCAAGAATAACTTAGTCATGATTTTACTTAATCAAGCATCTTACCGAGGCCTATAACAACATAAACACAATTTTAACAATTTACAAAGACGAAATGCAATGAACCTAACATGAACTAAGTTCAAGATAAATTGATTAAATTAACCATTCCAACAACATAAGTATTCATAGATATGTTCATCATAACAACAACAAAAATTAAAGAGATAGGGAACAAGAATCAAATTCGATGTTTTTCCGTGGCTTGACTAGCTTGCTCCGTTCTTCATTATTTGTTGCCCTTGTCGATCAAAGTTGCTATGAACACTTCAATGCTGCTCCAAAATGGCTGATGAACACCCCTTTTCCAAGGGAGGAAATCGGCAAGAGAGCAAGAGAATTTAAAATGGCAAAGAAGAGAGAAAATAGAGAGAAGAGAGAAAAGATGTAAAATGAATTGAGATGTGTTGAATGATCAGCCAAGGGGGGATTTTATAGCTGCAAATGGCTGCTAAAATTAGCTAAAAAATAGCAGCCAAAGAGCCATCCCTTGTCCGGCCACACATGTGGCAAGGTTAATGGTTTCAACTTTGCTAAATTTGGCTTGGGCATATCTACAAAGCCACCAATTGTGGAGGGGTTTGAATGCAACTTGAACAAGTCTTCGAAGGCCTCTTTGCAAGCTTAAATAATCAGCTAATAAGCTGATTTGGGTCTGCTCTTGGGACGGTTTTGGGCTGTCTATTTCTTGGGCGGTTCGGTTCACTCGGTTCGGTTCAACTGGACCACTTTTTCATAATTAATTAATAATATTTATTAACCCAAATTAAATTGGATATAAATTAAAATTAATTATATTATGAATTAATAAATACAATATTGGACCATCTTAGGCTGAAATTTAGTTCGCGACGATACTTCAAATTGCTTTTCAGTTTTGTGCTTCTAGTAGTGTCTGTCGAGCCATTTTTCGCCCTTTGTGCAAATCTGTCGAAAATAACCAAAATTCATCAAAAATAAGTATAAAATTAACTAAAATTCAATATGTTCATATTTTAAGTGCACTTTAATTATTTTATAAAAATTAATTATTTTAAAACAAGAATTTTATCGAAACTATCTGATTTTAAGTTAAAAGGGTATGTAAAAATGCGTAAATTTTCATGTTTCCAATAAGCTATCACTTTGCCCTCTTGCATCAGTACACATCCTAATCCATTCAATGATGCATCACTATAAATTACAAACTCTTTCCCCGATTCAGGTTGTACTAAAACTGGAGCCTTAGTCAATAATGCCTTCAATTTCTCAAAGCTTTGTTGACATTTTTCAGACCACTCGAACTTAACATCCTTTTGCAGCAATCTTGTCATAAGAGTAGCGATCATAAAAAATCCTTTAACAAACCATCTGTAATAACCAGCTAGTCCCAAAAAGCTTTTAACCTCAGATACATTCTTTGGTGGTTTCCACTCAACAATAGCAGAAATCTTACTCAGATCAACTTGGATACCATCACCTGAAGTAATGTGTCCTAAAAATCTGACTTCTCGAAGCCAAAATTCACTTTTACTAAACTTAGCATACAACTATTTTTCTCTCAAGGTCTGTAAAACTGTAACGCCCCAATTTTTAAGATTTTTGGGATTTTTGAGAATTTTAGTGAATTTTAGAATTTCTGTGTTTTGACCGCTTAATGTAGGTCTGAGTATGTTAGTGGGCCTTTAGAAGGCCCAAGTCTGAGTTAAAATCCGGTAATTTTAATTAATTTTAATTCTAAAGGGAAAAGGAATACGGGTACATTGGGCTTTTAATGATTTAATGGGTAAAATAAGCCATAAGAAGGCATATGGCAAGGTGTCATGTGACGCCACTGAGAAGGCTATAAAAGTGGCGTGTGGATGATAAGGGGGAGCTAAGGTTCAAGTCACAATGAGAGCATATTAAAGGAATTATTTTTATGAGTAGGAATGGTAAGTAATGGAATTCAAGTAAAAGTCTGTCAAAAGGAGTTTGAATTGTTCAGGGGTTTGAGTAGATGAGGGATAAGGGGAGAAAATCAAGGAATCTGACTAGGAAGCAGGAGTTGGCCGTATACGGGACTCTGCAAGTGCACATTCGGCTAGGTCACCTAATGTTGGGAATTTCGGCATTTGGTCTAGTGGCTGCTGAATTTCTTTTGTATTTCGGGACTGGGTTATTTAGTTGGCTGTTCTGCCGAAATTAGGTTTTCTCTTCTCTTCCCTTTCATTCCTGTTAAAAGCTGAAACCTACACCTGTGCCGATTACACTACCACAAAACTGAAATCTCTTCTTTTGTTCATCTTTACTCTTTCTCTTAGCCAAACCTAAAAGCCTCTCATTGTGCCGTTTTCTCCATAGCCGAATAGTACTTCTCTTCTCACCTTTTCTTTTCTTCCATTTTATCTTTTCTTCCATTTTATCTTTTCTTCGTTGATCCATCGTAGGTCGAAAGTTGCTGTAGCCGAATCACATTCTTCTCTCCCTTAAAAAGTCGAAACTCTCAAACCTGTATTTTTGATAGCCGATTCCTTGGCTACTAGAATCTGTTTCTTTTCATAAGTACGGTGGATCAGAGTTGGGATCATGGATAGGCGTACTCCTCTAGGCCGAGCGACGATAGGTAAGTTGCCGAGTAACTTGCGTTAATCATTCATGTTTTAGGGAAAAGCCGAAACCCTTAAAGGGGTGGCTAACGTTTGGACTAAGGGCGTGTATGCCTTTTTCTTTTGATTGTGTAAGCGATAACATGGACAAGAGGATAAGAGGGCGTGCAACAAAAGGGCTTGAAGACTATTCGGTTGGATCTTTGGATCTAATCCATATTTCGACAAAAAGGTAAGAGCAATAGGGTCTAAAGCATGGTTGGCTGAATATGTTAGGGAGATATGGGCATAGCTTGTTTCCATATTTAGACTGATGTGTTAGTAATCCTATTGTAGGCAGCTCATGTGTGTGGAACTCGCCATCGAATCACTACAAATCAGGTTCGTAACTGACACCCTCTCATAGACTAGATCGGCAAAAGTCGAAAAGCCGAAATGCTGGAAAACTGGTATTTCGTGAACTTGCGAGTGTGTGAATGGTCGTAAGATAAGTGGATTAACATATTCAGTAATCTAAAGTGATAAGACTGCAGTATGCGCGATTCTGTGCATTTTGATATTTTTGGGCTTAATGGGCCAAAATCGGGATAATGGGCCAATGGGCCTAATTTGGTAAGAACACTCGGTAAGTGTTTCTGTTAGTGCGTAAATGGTAGAAATATGCATGAAAACCCTAAAATAGTTAAATTACTAGAATACCCCTATGTATGGAAAATTACCATTATACCTTTAGGTGTAAAATTACCATTATACCCCTAGGGTTAATTTTGACTAAAAAGCATGATGATCTGATTCTGTATGTTGTGTGCCATGATTTGTATATCTGTTGCATGGGGACATGGGTTATATTATGGAGGAAGCGTCCTGGTGGCTATGCCACAATTATCTGATCTGGTGGCTCTACCACATTTATCTATTCTGGTGGCTCTGCCACGATTATCTGTATCTGTGACTCTGTCACATTATTCGCTTCGCGACCATGCCGCCGCAAAATGCGTGGCGTGTAGCGGTTGGGTGGGTCGAGTAGTCTCCCCACATGGTGTAAGGTTGGACGGGGGTGTATATGGTTGGATATGGGTTGGGTTGATGCATTTTCACGTGATATCTGTTTTGTACTGTTATGGGCCTAAGGGCTTCTTTCTGATATCTGTTCTGGGCTAAGGCCAACTTAATCTGTTTCTATGGTTTGAGCTGATATAGGCTATGGTTGGGTTAATTTACACACTGAGTTTCCCCAAACTCACCCCTTATTTTAATCCACGCAGGTAATCCCCAACCATAGTGGGCTTGGAGCTGTGAGGGATTCGGAATGGCCACACGTTCTGCAAATTTCAGTTTTCTTCTGGTGAATTAGACAGATTTCTTTTTTTTTTCTTAAATTTTTGGGTTTTAAGTTGTAATAAGGCCTCTCTAATTATTTTTATGGTTTTGATAGATTTTGCTAGAATAGATATGTTATTAATTTTAACTGTTGAAAATTGAGTAACTTTAGGGCACGCTTTTAAAAATAGTAATTGATTTCAAAATATCACGACAACAAAAGAAAACTTCCGCAACGAAACGTTTTCCAAAATTAATCATTTTTCCTAAAATGGACTTTATCGAATTGGTTTTCTAAGAATATACACTAAGTTAAGGTGTGGCAATGGTGGTGTGCATGTCTAGGATTGGATCCGAAGGAAGCTTGGTACTTAAGCAGTCCGAAGGACTCACCTCCTCTTTTCTGGTTTCCTACCTGGTGCACAGCTTCCATTCACTTTAACCTATAATGAGATTATACCTTAAGACACTAAGTAAGTTTTCGTATTCTAGATCAAAATTATTTTTAATGCTAATATGTGGCACATCGGATTCGGTCATAACATCTAGGCCGGGTTTGGGGTGTTACAAAAATAGTTCTCAAGTGCTCTGCATGCTTTGCCTCATCTTAAGAATAAATCAGTATGTCGTTAATGAAAACAACCACAAACTTATCTAAATATGGTTGAAAAATTCGGTTCATTAAGTCCGTAAAAACTGCAGGAGCATTTGTTAGTCTGAAAGGCATAACAAGAAATTCATAGTGCCCTTACCTTGTTCTAAAGGCAGTCTTTGGCACATCCGACTCTTTAACTTGCAACAGGTAGTATCCGGATCTTAAATCTATCTTTGAAAACACTGTTTCCCCTTTCAGCTGATCAAACAAATCATCAATTCTTAGCAAGGGATACTTGTTCTTTATAGTCACTTTATTAAACAATTGAGAAATAAAAACATAGCTATCGTGATAGTACTTTTGCAACGACACAGTGTTGAAGAGGCTACGTGGGAGCCCGAGGAAACTATGGGAAAATAGTACCCTAACCTATTCACTGGTAAGATTTTCGGGGATGAAAATCCCTAAGGAGGAAGAGTTGTAACAACCCATTTTTGATCAAATCAAAATAGTGGTTTCAAAACCACAAATCCGAGGTCAAAAAATTATTTTAACATTAGTTTAAGTGTTTAAAACATGATAACATGTATGTGTAAGAGTTTCGTGAAGTAATTTTATCGTTTGAATGCTTAATTCGGTAAAAAGGACTAAATCGTGTAAAGTGCAAAAGTGATACTAAATCGCGTAAAGTGCAAAAGTGATATTCTATTAGTTAAAGGTATCTAATAGTTATGAAATTTAATAATGGATGTCCTTATGCAGTAAATATACCATTGGTTGTTTAAGTGGACATTTATAGACATTATAAATAAAATTATAAAGGTTAAAACTTAAGGTTAAATTAGTAATTAAGTTAATAAGTATAATAAAACAAAAAGGAAATTAACATGTCATCTTCATTAAGGTGAAAAACCACCAAAATTAGGGATTGAAAACACCATTTCAAAGCTTGGAACTTTCGGCCATGGTATTTTGAGCATGTAAGTCCATTTTTAATCTCGTTTTTAATTATTTCTATGTTTTTGAGATTGTTGCAGGTAGGTGTAGCTAGCCCAGGGACTATTTTGCAAAACTGTTAAAGATTTTGAATGATGCCATTGATGAATACATGTGTGTTTTGATGTTTGATTATAGATTATGAATGTTTGTTGTGAAATATACAAGTTTTGTTAAGTGATTTTTAGTGAAAATGCAAAATAGGGATTTATTTGTGAAAATGTGAAAATGTGTGGTTAAAGTGTGAAAAGTTGATAAATATGGGTTGCTAGGGGCATTATGGTAATTTGGCTATCATGGGTATTGAAGAAATTTCATGAATTTGTGATTTTGTGTAATAAGGACTAAATTGTAAAAATGTGAAAGTTTAGGGGAAAATGTGTAAAATAGCCCTAATGTATATTTTGGATTGAATTGAATAAATAGATGGTTAAATAAGTTAATTTTGAATATATTTAGATCAAGAAAAGTGGAATTCGAATTTAGATCGGGGGAAAACTAAAGTTATCGACTAATCAACTTATTTCGTCGTTTCCACATTCGAGGCAAGTTCGTATGTAATAAATTTAAATACAAATGTATTTCATATGCTTTGATATTGTATAAATTGTGAATACGAGACTGTGGATATGAACGATAGTGATTTGACGACGATTTGACATTCGAAATCCCGGTTGAACCATAGGAATAGTTTAGGATGCTAGTGACATGTCATTAGGGAATACATTGAGTTGGCTTCGGGCCATGATATAGCACTTCGGGTGCAAGTTATACCAATTTGACTTCAGGCCATGCATATCGGCTGATTTGGCTTCGGGCCATGATATCAATACTTGTAAACTGAAAAATATATAGGATTTTTCCTATATAATTCGTCACCTTTTTACTTAAATTTGTTGTTAAAACCAAGTAATTGTTTAATAAATTAATGAAATATATGAAAATATGAAATTGGGACATAGAAATTATTAAAATGTGATTTCATGCTTTATTATATAGTTTTCATGCAGAAAATGACTTCTTTTATATTAATTTGAGCATATTATATTTTCAAGCTATAAAGTGGGCCATGCATGATTAAATTAAATAATAAAATATAAATTTATATTTAATAATTTACTTTAATATATTTCATTAATAAATTGGGTTTTAATTAATTAAGTAAATTGATTAATTAAAGTGGTTAAATTATTTTCTTTGGTCCTCTAAATTATCTACTATTGCCGGACAGGTCTGAGAGCTTTATGTTGATTACAAAACCATTCAAATAAAGGACCAAGTCAACCCAAAATTTGGCTACATGTGGATGTTCATAAATCAAAATTTGGTTTAATTACACAAGGCCCTTGAAGAGTTGAAGAAATCGGAGATTTACCTAGAGATTTGCAATTGACCGAGTCCTGATCCTGATGATGTTGTGGCACTTAAATCAAGCAAAAATCAGCCACATTTCCACAAATCATGGCCAGCCACCCTTGGAGGAATTTTCAAAAGATGGACACTCCTATTTTTAGCAAACTAGCTCCCTTTGCCTCACCTATAAATAAGACCCCATTTTTCACTTTTCTAATCATCCCTCACTCATTCATCATTCTCTCCTCTCTCAACACTTTTAGCTTTCTTTTTCACTCACGCCTATCATCATCTTTGCATAAAGATTTTTATCAAATTAGCCTCTTAAAGAACCCTTGGTCGGCCACCATGGAGAGCCATCAGCAAAGGAACAAAGCAAAGAAATGAAGGAGCCCTCGTCAGTAAGAGTCTTAGGTGACAGCCACTTTGATTTGGGTTTAATCTTTCTTTAGTTTAATTTAATTCAAGAATGTTTGCTATGTGCTTACTGTTCTTGTTTACAACAATGATAACTTAATTTTATATAAGCTAGGATGATTGCTTTGATTGAATAATAATTATTTGATTCATGCTTATAATGTTTGAGCCTCAATCGATCATGTTTTCAATTAAAATCAAGTCTGTATTTCGTTCATACGTGATTGAAATGCACCTCAATTAGCTGAGCGATCCTAACCAGACAATGGCTAATTTACACATAATTGAAATGTGCATGCTCAATTTAGATCCTAACTCGATTGAATTGTAGGTTGCATAACAACCCTAACCAGGCTCTATTATCTGCATAGTTTTTAGATTTGTGTAATTAAACTATTTCAAGCCTAACACGTCCCTGTTACCTCGCACGAATACTAAGAAACCCTTAGTAAATAAGGATTAGTAAAATGCGTATTTACTCAGTAAAGGATTCCTAAAGGACCTAATGTGGTTTCCAAACTCATGAAAGATCGAGTTGCCATGGAATGTTTTTCCGAATATTGATAAGCATGTTACTAATAATTTGAGTTTAATTAAAGTAATTGTCCTAGCTTATTTATGTTATAATTGTTTCTTATTGTGTTAATTCTGCTAAAATCTATTTCATTCATATAGTTGCATGTTAGGATAAATCACATTAGGGATCATAGCATCTAGATTAATTTTACATAATTTTAATCAATACTTCCAAATCAAATTGTGTTTTCTATTTACCAAGTTGTTAATAATATTTTTATAATTGAGTGACTTAGCACGAATACAATCCCTGTGGAGACGATAACTTGATACTTGCTTATTACTTGATAACGACTGTGTACACTTGCACAAACCTGAGCGTTAAAAGTTTTTGGCGCCGTTGCTGGGGATTGTCAACTGTTGCCATAGTTATTTTTTGTGAAATTATTTATTTTCAATTTGGTTATTTCTAACAACACTAACTTATTATTTTAATTTTGTAATTTTCTTTTCAAGTGTTTATGAGCATAGATCGGATTATCGATTTACTCCCAGTAGACCCTGAAATTGAGTGAACTTTTAGACAAAGAAGACGTGAACAAATAGCTCAGAGACAGAACGAGATGGACCTTGGAAATCAAAATCAAGACCAAGGTAATAAAGCCGAACATGTACGAAATCCTATCCTCATTGCCAATGATAAGGATCGATGCATCAGACAATATGTTGTGCCGCTTTTCAATGATTTAAATCCAGGAATTAGAAGGCCAGATATTAAGGCAACCCAATTCAAATTGAAACCAGTGATGCTTCAAATGCTACAAACGGTGGGCCAATTTAGTGGTATGCCCATAGAAGATCCATATCTCCACCTTCGATTGTTTATGGAGGTGAGTGATTCATTCAAGATAGCCGGTGTGACTAAAGACGCACTGAGGTTGAAGTTTTTTCTGTACTCGTTGCGAGATCGAGCACGAGCATGGCTCAATTTATTGCCACCAAGTTCTATATCTACATGGAAAGAATCAGCAGAGAGATTTTTGGTTAAGTATTTCCCGCCTAGTAAAAATGCTAAGTTGAGGAACGACATCACAATTTTCCAACAATTGGATAACGAGTCTTTGTATGAGGCTTGGGAGCGATTCAAGGAGTTACTTCGCAAGTGTCCTCATCATGGGATTCCTCATTGTATCCAGTTGGAGACATTCTATAATGGTCTCAATACACATACAAGATTGATGGTAGATACTTTTATGAATGGTGCAATTTTGTCTAAGTCTTATAATGAGGCTTATGAGATCATCGAGAGGATCGCGAGCAACAACTATCAATGGCCAACAAATCGAATAGCTTCAAGAAGACGTGTAGCTGGAGTTTATGAAGTTGATGCTCTCACTTCGTTATCAGCTCAGGTATCGTCTATTTCCTCTATGTTAAAGCAGTTTACCACTAATAGTGTTAATAATTTTGTAGCTCAGCCACCAAGTCCGTTTGAAGTAGTTTCCTGTGTGTACTGTGGGGAAGGTCATTCTTTCGAGAATTGCCCATCAAATCCCAAGTCAGTGTACTATGTGGGGAACCAACATCAAAATAGGAGTGGACAAGGACCCTAGTCCAACTTCTATAATCCTTCATGGCGTAATCACCCTAATTTTTCTTGGAGCAACCAAGGAAATGGACCAAACAACAACTTTATGCAACAAAGACTCAACCAATCTCAAGAGTTTAATCAGCAAGCTCTAAAACCACCTCAAGATGAATCATCAAATAGTATGGAGAACTTGTTGAAAGCATACATGGCAAAAAATGACGCCTTGATCCAAAGCCAAGCAACAACACTGAAAAATTTGGAAAACCAAATGGGTCAGTTAGCTACGGAGCTTCGTAATAAACTGCAAGGAACATTGTCGTGCAATACTGAGAATCCAAGAAATTTGGGTAAAGAACATATCAAGGCAGTGGCATTGCGAAGTGGTAAAATTCTAGAACCCCGATTGATTGATGCCGAAGACGAGCCTACTGAAAAGGGGGAAAGTCAACCAGCTGTTAAAGTTCCTACACCAAAAGAGTCAGAATCTACAAGGACTGACAAGGTAAATCCTAACTTAGTGCATTCAGATACTTTAACATCTTCTTTGGATATAGATTTACCTATTTAGATGAGTTGTCCAGTTCAACTGAAAGTTCCATCACCTCCATATCCGCAAAGACTGCAACAACACAAGCAGAAACAGGAGGTGCAATTCAAGAAGTTTTTGGATGTTCTAAAGCAATTACACATCAATATTCCACTGGTGGAGGCTTTAGAACAAATGTCGAATTATGTGAATTTTATGAAGGATGTACTATCCAAGAAGAAATGACTGAGTGAGTATGAAACTGTCGCTCTGATAAAGGAGTGTAGTGCATTCATCTAGAACAAGCTGCCACCGAAATTGAAGGATCTAGGAAGCTTTACGATACCCTGTATGTAACGCCCCCACGCCCGAGACCGTCGCCGGAGTCGAGTATGAGGTGTTACTAAGCTTAATTTAACATTTTTAGAACTTTGGATTATTTGTTTCTACATTCACAGTTTTTAAGCTACTTGCATCACAGTCACAAGAAAAATCATATCTCGAGTTACAAAACTCGAAATTAAGATCTGTAAATTTTCCTTGAATCTAGACTCATATACCTATATACTAATTTTTTTCTAGAATTTTTGGTTGAGCCAATTAGTACAGTTTATTAGTTAAAGTTACCCCTGTTTCAAGACTTGACTGGTTTGACCTCTGTTTACTACGAACCACATTTCTCTCTGTAAAGAAATTAATATGACTATGAGGTTTGTTTCTACTAAAACTAGACTCAATAAGGATTCTGAAGATATAAAATACACCACATAATTATATCTTTACAATTTATGGTGAATTTCTAAAGTTGGAACAGGGGATTCAGAAACTGCTATGACCCTGTTTCACTAAAATTCAAATATATTTTAACATATAATTCCTTTACCTGTTTCATTTGTTTCATGTGAAACTAGACATAATAAGCTTCAATTTTATATGTAGTCCATCACCAAATTCAATTTCTATGATTTTTAGTAAATTTTCAAACTTGTGTCAGTGTTGCTGCAGTATTCTGTTTATGGCAAATTTCATCCTTTTTATGAGTTTTTATGCACTAAGTATCTTAATAATTTTCCTTAACATAAAACATAGTCTAAACTAACCATTTTCATAATTTATCATTATCAAACATTTTCTCAACCATTCCATCACCATATCATAAGATCATTTACACAAAATAGGTATATTGCTATACATGCCATACTTAATTTTACAAACCATTTACCAAAAGTCTTCCTGATAGTGTGGTGAGCCTTCGACCTATCCCGACTCTCGAGTTGGCTTGTCCAAAACTACAATGAGTAAGAAGGAAGGAGTAAGCATAAATGCTTAGTAAGTTCATATGCAAATAATAAGTAACATAACAAACATTCATACCAATCAACATTAGCATGCATCACTAAAACACATATCACATTTCTAATCATTTTTCATCATCTTATTACCTTATCGTAATTGTATCAATACTCAACCCGAGGGTTAAATACATACCTGTCCAAAATATCCATTTCACATCACTTACCAATACGTCTCTTTACATCTCGAATATTCCTCCAATTGAGTAGAACTTTGCCGTTGAACACATCGGAATATAATTCGGATACATGGATAACTTGCACATAAGTGCCATATATGCAAACAAGCAATTATGTAACCCGCCCATAAGCGAACTCGACTCAACTCAACGAGCTCGGGCGTTCGTATCCATAAGTGAACTCGGACTCAACTCAACGAGCTCGGATGCCTAGTTACATCTCACGAACTCGGACTCAACTCAACGAGTTCTGACATTCGCATCCATAAGTGAACTCCTGACTCAACTCAACGAGTTCGGATGCTCAACCATCCTAGTGACATGTCACTTGTATCCTAATCTATTCCTAAGGTTCAAACGGGATTTTCCTCGAACACATATCCTTGCTGCGTCTTCCGTAGAATGCCGAATTCAATACTCATTAACAATTATATTTAACAAGTAGCTCACATAATTTACATATTATTTGAAATTAACCACAAAGCATACATTTCATAATAAAATTCAGCATCACATATATTTAACATCACTAACTTAAAAATAACAATTATGCTACATTATTTACACATGAACTTACCTTGGTATCAAAATACAAAGATTTTGCAATTTAGTCCACAATCTTTTCTTTTCCTCGATTGAGGTCGATTCCACGTCTTTCTTGATCTAAAATAACACATTTAGCTTATTTAATACTCACATTATCAAATTAATCCTTAACTCAAATTTTGGCAAAATTACAATTTTACCCCTAAATGTTTGCATATTTACATTTTTGCCCCTAGGCTCGAGATTAAACTTTATTCCTTATTCTTATGTTTTATGACATGCTGATCATTTTTCCCTTCTATGGTAACATGAAATTCACACTCTAACATGTACTTATGACTATTAGGTATTTTTACCGATTAAGCCCTTTTACTCGCTTTTTGCTTAAAATCGAGTAGTACAAGTTGTCTAACATAATTTAAAACCTCATATTCTATCATAAAACACCAAAATACACAAATTTCACCTATGGGTATTTTTCCAAATATGAACCCTAACTTAAGTTATTGCTAGCATAAGCTTTATCGAGCTACCGGGACTCAAAACGTAAAGAACATTAAAAACGGGGCTTGGAATCACTTACTATGGAGCTTGAAAGCTTGAAACAAACCCTAGCTATGGAGAACCCTTGAAATTTCGTCCTAATGAAGAAGATGGAAAAAATTGGCTTTTAATTTTGTTTTTAATTCATTTTAATAACTAAATGACCAAAATGCCCTTACTACTAAACTTTCCAAAAATTCCTTCCATGTCCTAATTTTGTCCATGAACTTAAAATTGGTCAAATTTCTATTTAAGACCTCTTAATTAATATTTCAATGCAATTTCATACTAAAAACTTCTAGAATGCAAGTTTTGCAACTTATTCGATTTAGTCCCTACTTTCAAATTAAGTATTTTATGCATAGAATTTCTTCACGAAATTTTCACACAATCATGTAATCATATCATAAACCTCAAAATAATTATAAAATAATTATTTCTATCTCGGATTTGTGGTCACAAAACCACTATTCCGATTAGGCCCTAATTCGGGATATTACACTGTAACATTGGTGAATCTTACTGTGGTAAAGCTTTGTGTGACTTAGGAGTAAGTATCAACTTAATACCTAAGTCTATTTTCAAGATGCTAGGGATAGGAGAAGTAAGACCTATAACTGTGACACTCCAGCTAGCGGATCGATCTTTAGCATACCCCGAAGGAAAGATCGAGGATGTTTTGGTAAGAGTTGATAAATTTATTTTTCCTGCTGATTTCATTATTCTAGATTTTGAAGCAGATAAGGAACTGCCAATTATCCTTGGGAGACCTTTCCTAGCCACGGGAAGAACGTTAATTGATGTGCAGAAAGGCGAACTCACCATGCGAGTTCCAGACGATTAGGTAACTTTTAACATTCTTAAAGCGATGAAATTTCCAGATCCGATAGAAGAGTGTTCCGTTATGGAAGAAATAGAAACCTTGATTTCTAGGGAAAGCCATCTTGAAGAAGATCCATTAGAGAAAGCCTTAGGGTTTGACCCTTTAGAGGATGAAGAAGGTGAAGAAAACATGGCTGTGATGGAAGCCAATCCGAGAAATTTTATTCAATCCACATGATTTGAACCATTGGAGTTGGAAGTCAGAGAATTTATGCAACCCAAATTGTTAATCGAAGAACCACCTACACTTGAACTAAAGTTACTTCCTTTCCATTTGAAATATGTTTATTTAGGTGACTGTTCCACTTTTCCTGTGATTATTTCAACAAAACTGACAAAAGATCAAGAGGAGCAACTAATTTCTATTCTAAAGAAATTTAAGAAAGCAATTGGTTGGACCATAGCTGATATTTGAGGTATAAGCCTTTCATTTTGCACGCACAAAATTATTCTAGAGGAAGGTGAAAGAGCTCGAATTGATGGGCAAAGGAGGCTCAATCCTATTTTGAAGTTGTGAGAAAGGAAGTGATCAAATGGCTAGATTTAGGATTCATCTATCCTATTTCAGATAGTTCGTGGGTAAGTCCGGTATAGTGTGTGCCGAAGAAAGGTAGAATTACGATTGTTGAGAATGAGCGTAACGAATTGATTCCAACAAGAACTGTTACTGGTTAGAGAATTTATCTTGACTACAGAAAGTTGAATAAAGCCACTTGGAAGGTCCATTTTCCGTTGTCTTTTATGATCAGATGTTAGATTGACTGGCAGGTAATGAATTCTATTAATTTTTAGTTGGTTATTCAGGATATAACCAAATAGTTGTAGCTCCGAAAGACTAACATAAAATAACCTTTACTTGTCCGTACGGTACGTTTTCTTTTAGGCAAATGCCTTTTGGTTTATGCGATGCACCTGCAACCTTTCAACGATGCATGATGGCAATATTCACTGATATGGTTGAAAATTTTGTTGAGGTTATGATTTTTCTATTTTTGGTAACACTTATGATATTTGTTTGAGTAATTTACCTAAGTTACTGAAGAGATGCGAAGAGACGAATCTTGTCCTTAACTGGGAGAAATGCCATTTTATGGTTAAGAAAGGGATTATCTTAGGGTATAGAATTTCAAAGAAAGAAATTGAAGTTGACAAAGAAAAGGTGGACGTAGTTGAAAGATTACTGGCCCCAATGAATGTGAAAGGAGTCAGAAGTTTCTTAGGCCATGCCGGTTTTTACCGATGGTTTATCAAATATTTCTCAAAAATTTCTAAGCCACTATGTTTGTTGTTAGAGAAAGATGCAGTGTTTGATTTCAACAAAGCATGTTTAGAAGCTTTTGAAGAGCTGAAAAATGGTTAATCTCAGACCCAATAATCATTACACCCGATTGGAGAACACCTTTTGAGTTGATGTGCGATGCAAGTGATTATCCTGTAGGAGCTGTGATGGGTCAAAGAAGAAATAAAGTGTTCCACCTCGTTTACTATGCAAGTAGAACATTGATGAGAGCCCAACTCAATTATACGGTAACTAAAAAGGAACTATTTGCTATAGTTTTTACTTTTGACAAATTTCGCTCATATAGGTACTGACCATACAACCATTAAATACTTGCTCACGAAGAAAGATGCGAAACTGAGGCTAATTCGTTGGATACTTTTACTCCAAGAATTTGACCTTGAGATCCAAGATAAAAAAGGTTGGAGCAAGATGAGGAAACTCGATCACCTATGCCTATCAACGAGAATTTTCCAGATGAGCACTTATTTGAGGTGAGTCAAATTCATAAAACACCTTGGTTTGTTAATGTTGCCAATTATCTTGCATGTGGAATAATTCCTCGAGAATTGACATACCAACAAAGGAGGAAATTCCTTCATGATAGTTGGTATTATTTCTGGGAGGCCTCGTTCTTGTTTAAATAGTTACAGATAATATAATCTGAAAGTGTGTAGCTGAAAGTGAGATTGCTAAGATCTTATATCATTGCCATTCATCTCCAAGTGGGGGACACTTTGGTGGTGTTGCAAGCAAGTTCCTTTTGGCCTACACTATTTAAAGATTCTTATGTTTATGTGAAGAACTGTAATAATTGTCAAAGAACTGGAAATATATCACGGAGGAATGAAATGCCCTTAATAAATATTTTAGAGATTGAATTATACGATGTATGGGGCATTGACTTTTTAGGACCATTTCCTTCTTCGTATAGGAACAAATACATCTTAGTTGTTGTGAATTATGTGTCCAAGTAGGTTGAAGCTGAAGCATACCCTACAAATGATGCTAAAGTATGGTTTTATTTTGTTCGCTACAATTTTATGCCTATCTCACATAGTTCCACCATCTTGATGGAACGAATGCTCTTGTTATATGCAATCTTGACAGAAACGTCCATTAATGTTGGGAAAATTATTCTCAAGGAGATTTATGACTGTGCTAAAAAGAAGACAGGAAGTGCTTATTTCCCATCATTAATCACTTCACTTCGCTTAAGGACCCATGTTAAAACACAAGCAAATTTGAAGGGCCAATATGTCCAAGAGTGCATTACAAGTCATGATCTTGAAAGGTTAGTAGAGAAGGTGCATGAGCTGAATCAATGTGAGCAATAAGAACCAACTTAGCCAGATACTGAGGAGTCAACAAATGAAATCAAACTGAAACTGAATCAGTTACAAACACCGAAGAAGAAGAATCTGATAAGGAACCAAATAGTCTTAAACCAGTTGAAGAATTTGAAAACCCTAATTCAATGGTTGAGCCAGAAGAAGAACCAGTCAAGCTAAGTGTTGAACCTGAATGTACAACTCCCATGCCAACTTCTGCAAGTACTTCAAGGAAATCGAAGTTATCAATTTTGATGGATTTGTGCAAATTCATGCACAATCAATAGCAAACTTACTGGAAATATGAAAAAATTAGAGATGATTCAATTCGAAATACTTTTAAGAATATCTCTAACACTTTTGTTCTTGAGTTCCCAGATGCTATCTTTGAGACATGGATGGAAGATACTAATTATACAAGCGGAGGAGCTAAAGAAGACAAGGGGAATGAGTCAGAAAAATAAAAAGGGGGATTCTTGTGTTTTTATTTATTTATTTTAGGTCTTTAGGAATTTGTTTCTTTAGTAACTAGGATTTAATTTCTACAAAATAAAACATAGCAAGCATGAATAAATGCTTCTTTAAAAACAAAAAGACTAAGTGATGCGGTAATGGGAATGAATATGCCTAGGATTGGATTATGAGGAAAGACTTGGTATTTAAGCAGTCTTAATGACTCACCTCTCTTTCTTTTTAACCTTACCTAGTGTTCAGTTTTCATTCATTACTTTGTTCTTGCAATGAGGACATTGCTTCTTTTTAAAAGGGGGTAAGGCAAATAATTGCTTAAATCTTTAAAATTTTCAAGTATGTTTCAATCATTTCTTTCATGAGTATGTTTTAATAAATGAATGTTTAGAGACATTTTTTGTTAATGAGATAGTTTGTAAGCAAGTATGAATGATGATTTTATCTGAGTGAAAATATGTTATCATGAAGAATGGAATGCTTGTATGATCTTGGCTTTAGTAATGTTTGACATGAAAACTTAGTTTCTTTTGAGATTAGACATGCATGAAGGTTTATATCTTTAGAATTGACTTAGTAACTTTCTTGAGGCGAAATCCTAGGAGACATAAAAATCTAAAATGATATAGGCACTATTTCTTTGGACCGTTTGAGCCTTTTCGAGCCAACCCTATGATATTAGACCCTTGAAACTATAATTTTGAGCTTAAAGGCCTATTTATTGCAATGAACCTACATTATAAGCCACATTACCATCTTTTTAAGTTATCCTAATTTTGTGCACCTATCTTAACTAAAGTTGTCTTAGGAATCAACATTTGAGGAAATTTTCATAAAAATGTATGTGCTCATGCAAAAAAAAAAATGAAGAAAAGTTTGCTCAGTCTCTAAAAAGGAAAAATGTATGAGCTTGAGTCAAAATAAGTTTGGGGGTGTTCCAACAGTTCACTTAAAGAAAAAGGGTGTATTACGAGAAAACCAAGACAAAGTTAAAGGTTAAGATTTTGAAACCAAAATATCTCATCTCTTAAAATCCCTACCTTTGACCGAGCCCCATTACAACCTTATAAAAAACCTATTGATTTTATGATTATGTCACCTAATGGACACATAATTGAAATGTGAATGCTCAATTTAGATCCTAACCCGATTGAATTGCAGGTTGCATAACAACCCTAATCAGGCTCTGTTATTTGCATAGTATTTAGATTTGTGTGATTAAACTGTTTCAAACCTAACACGTCCCTGTTACCTTGCACGAATACTAAGAAACCCTTAGTAAATAAGGATTAGTAAAATACGTATTTACTAAGTAAAGGATTCCTAAAGGACCTAATGTGGTTTCCAAACTCATGAAAGATCGAGTTGCCATGGAATGTTTTTCTAAATATTGATAAGCATGTTGATAATAATTTGAGTTTAATTAAAGTAATTGTCCTAGCTTATTTATGTTATAATTGCTTCTTATTGTGTTAATTCTGCTAAAATCTATTTCATTCATATAGTTGCATGTTAGGATAAATCACATTAGGGATCATAGCATCTAGATTAATTTTACATAATTTTAATCAATACTTCCAAATCAAACTGTGTTTCTATTTACCAAGTTGTTAATAATATTTTTATATTTGAGTGACTTAGCACGAATACAATTCCTGTGGAGATGATAACTCATACTTACTTATTACTTATTACTCATGAAAATTTCTTAAGTTATCGGTTTAGTCTCGAACCAGTCCCAATGCATGTTTAGGGCCTAGTAGGCTCGTATTTGGGACAAATTGATTGAGATAGAATGATGATTGTATGTATTGATTAAATGTATGGGAAAAGTATGTTTAAATGTGTTGTAAGTCTGGTAATGCTCCGTAACCCTATTCCGACGTTGAATACGGGTGAGGGGTGTTATATGTTAAATATGTTTAGAAGCATTTGGATTTGGACATGGTATTTTGGATTATTGTTTTATGTCATTTTGATGCTTATTTGATTAAATGAATGAAATATGATGTTAAAAAATTAAGTTTGAATGATTTAAAAGCAAATGTATGCTGAATTTTTAATAACAGAAGTTGGGGTATCGATATTAAAAATTAAAAATGATACCTCTATCCTCTTAAAAGTGTAGGGAGACAGAATACAACTTTGGTATCGATACCATAGCCCGAGTATCGATATTGGAGGTGTAATTATTGATACCCTGAAAGAGGTATCAATATTTTCTGATAAGTTTGGTCTTAGGTGGAAAACAATGAGCTATTTTGGTATCGATTTTCCATGTGGTATCGATACCACTAAGAAGAAATATCAATACCTTAGATTTAGTATCGATACCTACTAACCTTTTTGGGAAATTTTGTTATTAGGTCCTAATGTTTGATAAATGCTCAAATTAAGTTCGAATGTTGCTTGTTAGCTCGACTAAGTTTCAAATTGAGTTTGCAAGACCCGTAATTAGCTTTTAAGTACTATCTTTTAAAGCAATTAAAAGGATGCATGCTCACTTAACAAAATATAATTATGATGAATAAGAAATGAGACGGTGATGTAGCCTCCTAGTATTCGGGCTCGGTAATTGGGCCAGATATAGGATGTTATAGAACTCTAAAATGATATATATTTTGTTCTTCCTTTCCCCATACAGGTTGCAACTTCTACGTCTAGAGTGCTACAAATATTCTTTCGAATACTTGCTTATATCATCCAATAATAATCCAATCTATTTAATCTTTACAGAATTAGATTAAATCTAATAATATAACATACAATCATTTATGTCTAGAGCTTGCATGATGCATTTAAAATAATCACAAATCGAATGAAATAGTAATCTACTCAAAATCAAACCATGGGCATTAAAGACGATAAAAATTCACCAAAATAATTCCAACCCAATGAGATTTATCTCATGGGTTGGATATTCAAATCCAAAACAAAACCATTCAACTTCATCAGTTAAGTTTATGAATTACAAACTTCAAATCATAAAATAAAGGCAGAACTATAGTAAGTTTTTGCTACTCCAGCTTTCACTTTAATAATGAGATTTGATGCAAAATCCAGGGCAGATTTCTCTTCCCCTTCCTTGCGTCTGTGACTACTCTGCTCTGCAAGCTACTACATTTTCCTCTCTTTTTCACTGAGATTTTTCATGAGAATTTGATGCAAAGAGAAACAAAACTACTGTTCAAATCTTCTCTCTCTCCAGATCCCCCTTTTCTCTTTGTTTTCTTTCATTCTTTATAGGGTAGGTCCCTCATTCTCAGCACACACACCTTTTGCTTCCTCTTTTTTAGGCTGGTTCATTTGCTACAAGTATAGCTAGCTGAGAGTGACGTGGACTGAGTGTTGCGTCATCTTCCTAGAATTGCCATGGCGTTCTTATTGGCAATCTATCTAACATTTTTTCCATGGCAATCTTTCACTTCCTTCATTTTCCTACTCTATTTTTTCTCTTCTCTTTTTCATCCTGCATCTGATGCCAACCACAACCAACACCTTTCTTCCCTAATAATAAAAGTAATAAATAATAACATTTATAGCACAATCCAAGATTTGTTATGTAATGTTTTAAAAATATCTAAAAATGCAAATATATTTACTTATTTACAAAAAAATTAATTCAATCTAAAGGCTTAAAGTATCACTCTTTTCAAGAGTTGTCAACTGGTATATAGTTATCTACTAGGAATCAGAAAAGTATCTGCCAAAATTTGAAAGGAGGCATAGAATCTTCAAGTCGATTAATCAAATAATAATGTTTAAATGTAATATTGGTTGAGATTCACTAAGTTTCGTTGAATGTACAGATGACTTTTTGTAATGCAAGTTCTTGGAATTGAATAAGTGTGTCGGGAAGGACCAAGCTAGGAATGCGCCAAAGTGGCAGTTCGAATATCGATATTATGCATACGGAGGGAAACTCTTGGGAATATGTCGAATAGTACTCTACGCTATGAATAAGTCTTTTTTAATAAAGATTTAAGTTGTAATGTTTTATACTGTATTTTTGAATCTGTATTAATTAATAAACGTTTCCTTCAAAATCTGTTGGCTTAGAAAAGGATATAAATAAATAAGAAGTATGTTCAATATGATTTTCATTAGTTGTAAAATTTTTGTTAAGTATTTAAGTATTATGACATCTTATATCAGGATCTGGTAAATCGGATTGGGTATAGAGTGTTACAATCAACTTAACACTTAACATATCTAAACTTCTTAAATCACAATTATACTTCAATATTTGTCCTCCAGTGTTGAAAATTACACTTATTCCTTTTACAATGAAAATAATAAAATTGCAATTTAGTCCATGTACTCTCCACTCTTTTTCAATTTAATCCAAAAGTGATCCTCATCATAGTAATGCATGTTCCATGTCACTTTCATACCAAATAATCATTATTAGTTCCCTTTTTCTTTTTTGGTCAATTTTATGCTTCTGTCCTCATTTAAAAAAAATTACCATTTCGTCATTTTCACTGTATTTTCACTTTCACAATCCTTTATGTTGATTTCCTTCTCAAATATCAAATTAATTCCATACGAGTACTAAATAGCTGACTCATTTCTAGATTTCTTAATAATTCATTGTGTTCATTCTTAGACCAGTACCATTTTTTGTACTAAGAATTTTGGGGTGTTATAGTAACATTATCCCTAAATATTTATAGAAGGATTAATTTGGTTTAAATAAGTCAAATTCTTTTTGAAGTTTAAAGTTTAATCTCTATATTTTAATTTTGGGACATTGAGTCCCTGCACTTTTTTTATTTAAAAATCTTGGTCCTTTTGTCTAATTTTACATTTAGTGACTGTTACAAAAACAAGCTAAGCCTGACCAACCTAAGGTTAAAAAAATATAAGCCTAAGTCCATCCTAAAACGAGTTGGGTCGGTCAGGCTAACTGGGTTACATGACCAATGCATTATTTTTTATAATTAAATATTGATATAAATATTACATTATTTAAGCATTAAAACGAGCCTAGATGGGTCATCCCAAGGTTAAAAAATATAAGCCTAAGAAGATCTCATAACGAGTTAAGCTGATCGGGTTGATGGGGTTACATGACCCATGAACACCTCTTATTACCACTCAAAGAGCAAGTAACACACACATATATATTTGAATTTTGGCAATTTTTTTGGAACCAAAGTGGTAATCAAACTAGTTAGACCAATGGATTCTAAACTTGAGCAGTCCTATCAGTTCAAAACAAATAAATTATTAAAAATAAAAAATAATTATAAAATTTGGATTAACATGTTTTTAGCTTTATTCAACTAGTTTGTACAGTTCACAAGTTAATCAATTTTTTTATCTCTCACGGATCGATACCCAACCGATTCCTATTCAAACTAATTCGACATGTAGTCCAATCCAATTTAGACAACATTGATTTTTGAAATTTTTATATATTTAAAATGATTTTTTTGAATTTTAAATAGTTTTTTCATAATTTTAGATTTTTTTAAAAATATTTCTATTTTAATTTTTTTATTTTTATTTAAAATATGAAAAAGATTAATTTTTTATTTTTTATTTACTTTTAAAGGTAAAGGCTAGATTGAAAAAAAGTTTAAAATAATTATTGATGCTAAAAATATTATTTTACTTTGTTTGTAACAACCGGTAAAATTATACGAAACCAAAATTTTTAAATAGAAAAAAGGTGAAGTGTTTCAATCTCAAAATTAGTTATAGAGATTATATTTCTAAAGTTCAAATGGTATATATAAAATAATCCAATCTAATGTATTTCCGTTGTGTAGCGTAAACCCGCCTCAGTTAAACCGAAAACCCTCTGGCAAGTCTGAAATTAAGACTGTAAACCTTACTGCAACTGCCTTTTGGGCTGCCTGCCTACCACTACATCAGTTGAAGAGGAAATGAACAAACAAAATAGCTGACAATGCAACCACACTTGCCAAATCCCAGGTAATACGCCATAACTTAACCATATCTGCTTTAAAACCTATATCCTTTCTCTGCTATCTTTGCCTATTGATAAATTGGCTTCATATTTAATCAAACTAATGATGACCCATTTTAAAAAACTTGGGAATCCATCTATTCTCAAATGGGTATCGTCTTATTTTGTTGAAAACCAGCAAAAAATGGGTTCATTTCACATCCTACAAAGCCAAAACCCTAGACTTTATACCACAGAAAGATCAGTTTTGAGTCAACGGTGTTATGGGGAAGACGGCGTGCGAATCCCCCGTGCCACATTGAAAGAGGCTCAAACCGCGTTGTTGGAGTATTTGCATTCTACTAGGAGTATTCAGTTTGTTGATGCAGAAAATATGAGCAAAAACTCACCCCATTTCTTAAGAAAGCTTTTGAAGAAGGTTGAAATTGTGAAAGATGTTAGAAGGTCTATGTCGCGGTTTTTGAGTTACCATCCCATTAATGAATTTGAACCTTTCTTTGAGAGTTTGGGACTGAAACCTTGTGAGTATACCCCTTTACTTCCTAGGGATTTGATGTTTCTCAGTGATGATTGTTTGTTGCTAGAGAATTATAGGGTCTTGTTCGAGTTCGGGGTTGAACGAAATAAGATTGGTCAGATATATAAGAAAGCAGTTCAAGTGTTTCAGCATGATTTTGGAGTTTTGCTATTGAAGCTTCAAGCTTATCAAAAACTAGGGCTTAGTCAGTCTTTTATGGCGAAGATTATTGTTTATAGTCCTCATGTTTTGATTGGGGATATAGATATTAAATTTATTAAGGTATTAGAGATTTTGAACGGTTTGGGATTTGATTATGCGTGGATTAAGGAGCATTTGTCGGACAAGGAGTTCTACAATTGGAGCATGATATTTCGAGTTTTGAAATTCTTTAGGGAGTTGGGTTGTAGCAGTGAGTTAGGTGGGTTAATCAGCCAGCATCCATGGCTTTTGTTTGAGGGCTCCGGTGGCAGAGTGCTTTCGCTAATTGCATTCCTGTTGAAATTTGGACTCCCAATGGACGGGATATCCTCTATGTTTCTACAGTTTCCGGAAATCCAAGCTTCACATTTTGTTTCAAATATTATCAGATGTTTTCTGTTTTTTCAGGAGATTGAGATGGAAGTGGATGAGATTGGGAAAATTGTGTGTTCTTACCCTATATTACTTGGTTCATGCACATTGAAGAAAACAAGTAGTTTGCTTCATGACCTAAATGTTGGAAAAAAGCGGCTTTGTAAATACATACAAGAAAATCCCCAAGAATTGAGTAAATGGGGTATGGGAACGAGAGTTAGGCCATTACCAGACTCGGGCGAGGGCGTGGAGTCACAAAAGTTGAAGAAAAAGTTCTTCTTAGACTTGGGATACGGGGAAAACCCTAACACGTTGAAGAAAGCATTCAAGGTGTTTCGAGGCAAGGGAGGAGAGCTTCAAGAGAGATTTGATACTATTGTGAATGCTGGTTTGGATCAGGAAGATGTTTCTAAAATGGTACGTGTATCCCCCCAAATCCTAAATCAATCAAAAGCTCTCATCCAATCTAAGATTGATATTCTAGTGAATGAGTTAGGTTTCCCTTTATCCTCTTTGATTTTGTTCCCTTCGTATCTTTCGTATACGACACAGAGGGTTAGGCTTAGATTGGCAATGTATAATTGGCTCAAAGATCAGGGAAAGGCAGAGCCTGATCTAGCCTTGAGCACTATAATTTCATGGTCAGACAAAAGATTTCTGAGCCAATGTGTCAATAATCATCCTAGTGGCCCTCAAGTTTGGGAGGATTTGAAAGCTGAATTTACCCGGGATAAATGAATTTATTTGCATATTTGTGGGTTATGCCTTTGTAGCTGCCGCTGCAATTGTCTGAGTTGTGTTTCTCCTATAGAAAGTTGGCATAGCCTGCATTCATATATAAGTAAAGTTGGAGCCCATTTCATTCAACTACCATTAGCCTATACGGGCAGAGTTGATGCACATTAGGTAAGTAAACTTCAAGATTCCTGTTCCTTGTTTATGGATTTGTTGATTGAACTATTGGCATCCATATGCAACACTTAATTAACCATTGACTTCAAAGTGAGGCCAACATGATACTAATGACTATTACCAGTCTTTTTCCAAGAATTGGTTAGCATAAGTGCAGTCTAGTGTTTAAGATGAAAAATTATATCAAGTTTTGATTAGGACAAGCAAACCTATTAAGTACTATGAATTTTGGTGAGAGGCTTTGCCTATACATATATGAAACAAGAGTGGTGCGCAAAAAACTATTGCATGTAGATGTCATCTTACTTTTGAGCAGCTTATTCCAAGTGGGATTATCAGCTACTCCTTTTGAAGACGATAAAAATTGAATAACGTGGATCCTTCATTAGAGATCCGCATAGTTTTACTGCAATAATAAAGCTTAGCAGTGAGTTTTGCAGACCTGCTGGTTAACTAACCGCGATAAGCTTTAAGGCAGTTTTGGAACTGTCCAAGTCCAAACCTATTATTGTCATTTTGTACAGTAGAGTAATGCTATTTTGTTTTTGGTACATTACAAATTGAGGGAGGGGATGTCATTACCGGGACTTGAACCTTGGAGATCTCAAACCCAGCTCTTTGGGTTTTTGGAGAGTAATGCTATTTTATGCAGCGAGGACAATCCTGTTATCAGTAAATGGGATTTCTTTTCTTCTAAATTTTGTTATTTGGGAGTAGTTAATAAAGCGCTCCAAAAGTAATTAAAAACATCAATTAAGCCTCTTGTCGGCGTTAAGCATTTCGAATAATGATTGGTACTTAATTGAGTTTTTTGAATTTATTTTTCTATGGAAGCCCTTATCATGAAAAATGATTGTGGTAATTGATATGATAAACTGACGTGGAAAATGATGTGGATCATCCCATCAACAACATAACGATTGGTTGTTAATGGCCACAAAACAAATAAAATTTATTTAAAAAATTTAAGTCCATTATGGACTTAAATATTTAATAATTTTATTTTATTTAATATTTTATAAAATTTTAATAAATCTATTATTTTTAAAGACTAAACTGCCAAACCCTTAAAAAATAATTAAAAAAGTAATAATTTAATTTTTTGTTGAAAAGTGCATCTTAATTGAGTCATTTGAATCATCAATGAAGGTTGGCACGAAAAATGATTGTGATAGTTGATACCGCAAGCAAATTTATACAAAATTATAAATATTCTAGATTTTTTTAGAAAAGTATAAAATATAAAAACTATAAAAAAAATAATAGAAAAAAATTTAAAAGTTCTTACTTTCAAATATATATATATAAAACTTGTTAAAATTACAAAAGAAGTAAAGAAAAATTATAAAAACTAACTACTCGAAATTCGCAAGATAACAATTTTTTTTTCTATTTTCTATTTAACTTTTTAGTATTTTTAATAATTTTTTTATAAAATTTTATTAAATTTTAATAGTTTTTGTAATATTAATAATTCTATAACTTTTTTTCAGTTTTTTTTCTGTATTTTATATTTTATAATATTTAATTATTTTCAATATTTTTTTATAATTTTTTTGAAAATACGATTAAATAAACAATTAAACCTTTATACAATAATAAAAATTAATTATGCCTTTCACATCATTTTTCACATTTATTGTCACACTTAATGGCTTGTCAGGGATTTTGAGAGAAAAATGAACCCAAGGGACTCAATTTAATACCAATCATGATTGAAAGAGTTTAATTAAGTGCACTTTTGGATGGGCTAAGTTGAATTTTTAAATTTTTTTTGGAGTGCTTATTTAACATTTTAGCATTTTTTTTTCAAAGATAAAAATGTTTATAATTCAAAATTTTAAATTTAGGATGAATTTGAGCAAATTTTTTGTTTAGCAGGTCCATTTTAGATTCAAAATGATTAAATATATATATTTTTTAATTTTTGCTAACGAAAAATGTTATGTTAGCAACATAATGACTGACTTAGTAGCCATTAATGGTGACGTTCGCAAATTAACGATCAGCGATGGAAACCATTGATTAAAGGGCTCAACCAATTCATTTTTAATGTTTGAAGGCTAATTGAATGTGCATTTTTTTTTAATTTTTTTTATGAAGGGGCTTAATTGATATTTTAGCCAAAGTTGAGTGACTTATATAACAAAAAAAATTATATAACAAATATATTTATTAAAAATTGAAATGAAAGGCAAATAAGGTTTAAATTAAAATATTAAAGATCGTGGTGTCATAATCTTAAAATTTATCATATATGTTTCTTTTTAGATTTTTTATAATATAAAAAAAGTAATCTCCTTATATTTGTTAATTTGTAAAAAAGAATTGAGTTTTGATTATTTTCTAGTTGAATTGAGACTCATATGGTGAGTGATATCAATTCAATTAAACTATTAAATAATAGTATATATATTAAATTTTTTAGTTGTTTTGACACATTAAATATTATTTTCATATTTAAAAATGTGACTCATTAACAAATAAAATACTAATCTTCAAAATTAGGAAAAATACATAAATAAAAAGTACAAACTCTGAGAAATTTAAAATATTTTGAGAATTTTAAAGTACTAGCACTATATTATTTGGACAAATATTAATTTTAAAGAAATTAGGCTGAGTTAAAAGAAAATTAAATAAGAACCATAATATTAAAAATAAAATATACAATATGCATATTATTAGATTTGTAAATATTTTTAATATTTTTATTAGAACAAAATTTAAAAAATATACTAGAATTAAATAAAAACAATATATTTAAAATTTATGTTTATGTTTATTTTATTTTATAGTAGAATCATGTGTTTTGAATGAAATACAATTATGGTAAATTTTGAATAATCACTTGTAGGTGGAAATTGAGATGCTCAAATCCAATGTTGAAATTCCTTACCAATGTTGAAATTCATCACTATTTTTATCCAAACAAGTAAATTGGTTTTTATAATTTAAAAAACCTTAATAAAAATGATATTTCTTTTATAAATCTTTTATCCAAACACAATTTGTATAACCTCCTAAATCCGACCTAGACGTTGTGGCCGAATCTCGAAGATCACATTAGTCATGTTGTTGGCGTAGAAAAATCTTTTAACTATTTTCTCTTTAATAATCATCATCATTTTAAAATGTCATTTTGATTTGTTTTAAGAAAAGTCAAGTATTGTCGAAATTGTTTATCTTTAGAAAAACTCAAGTATTGATGGTTTACAAAAAAACTTCATATTTCAAGTAAATGCCGTAGTGGAAAAATAACATAACACATTTATCATTTTGAAAACATATATTTAATATATCTTGCAAAATTTCAGTTTAATGAGTAGGTGGTGTTAAGTTTCGAAAACAAAGTATTAAGTTTGAAAATATAATCATTGAGTTAAGTTTGACATTATTATGGAAAATTCAATTTTACTTATCAATTTCATAAATCGTCTTAGGTGATCGTTTAAAAATTCAAATAATGCAAAACAATCCAAAAACCAAAATCCAAAAGAAAGTCCCAACCCAATGCATGTGATATGGCATACAAAACAGAATTTCAGTAGGGATGCTTTACATGCGAATCAAATCTTATTACGGCTTATCATTGTAACACCCCTCACCCATATTCAACGCCGAAATAGGGTTACGGAGCATTACCGAACCTACAACACAATTATACATACTTTTCACATACATTTAATCAATTCTTACATTCATCAATTAATATCAATCAATTTGTCCCTAATACGAGCCTGCTAGGCCCTAAACATACATTAGGAGTGGTTCGAGACTAAACCGGTAACTTAAGAAACTTTCATGAAACTTTGAATTTTTTTCTCAAAACAGGGGACACACGCCCGTGTGGCTAGGCCATGTGTCTCACACGGCCACCAGACACGTCCTGTCACAGGTCGTGTGGACATTCGAAATGGGAGCACATGGTCGTGTCCCAGCCCGTGCTCGACCCCGTGTAACTCTCTGACTTGGGTCACACGGCCATCACCCACGCCCGTGTGCCCTAAAAATGGCCACACACGCCTGTGTTCCAGGCTTTGTGCTAGGTCGTGCCAAACCTGTAGGGTATACTGACTTATACCACACGGCCAAGTCACACACCCATGTGTGAGGACATGTGGAGCATACTGACTTAATTTCAAAATCAACACCAGGGGACACGGCCATGTACTTGACTGTGTGTCACACACGACTGAGACACACGCCCGTGTAGACAAAAATAGGCTATTTACCAAGCCATTTTGCCACCCAAATTGTCACACACCTACATCACAATTCCAAGCACCAGCACAAGGCATAATAGGCTAAATCTACCTCAACCATGTATCATTTAAACCATATCAATGCCAACAATATACAAGACACACAATATTCCAATTTGCCATTTAGTTCATACCAAATATCAATTACTTCAAACATCAAAATGATCAAACTCAAATATGCATTATTTGGCCTAATTTCACAAGCATACCAACATTCACAAATCATCAATTAAACATTCATAATACCTATTATCAATAATCATCACACAACCATCAACCAACTCAATTCACAAGACAATAACATATATATATGATTCAACATGCCAAGATAGACCAAAATATGCCATCACTCATGGCTATTCATACATACCAAAACATATACATTTACAAGCCAATTCATTTGGCCAAAATCATTATCAAATCATAACCAAAATGACCAAAGTCCCGATACATGCCATATTCTTAAAATACCAAGTTCATAGGTACCGAGAGATAGGTCGATAGTGTAATGATGTCTTCGACAATCCCTGAATCCAAGCTAGCTTTAAATTCACTATAAAACATAGAAAAATAAACGATGTAAGCTATAAAGCTCACTAAGCTCATATTGTAACACCTCTTACCTAGGTCCGAGGCTAGGACTGGGCACGAGGCATTACCTAACTTAAACACATGAATACAATCATTTCGATGTCATAAAAACTCGATCGAATTTAAAACTTTTCAATCTTGCTCTAGAAATTCTTAATATGGGCCTACGAGGCCCAAATCACACTTTGGGAATGATCTGGGATTAATCCGAACACTTTTGAAAACTTTGAAAAATGTCACTTGAAACAAGGGTACACGCCCGTGTGGCCATTTTGACATGGCCGTGCTGAAGGCCCGTGTGGTTCATACGGCCTAAGCACACGGGGACACGCCCGTGCCCCAAACCCGTGTGAATTTAATTCTAAATTTGAACCTATAGGGTTTTTCACACGACCGAGCACACGCCCGTGTCACAGCCCGTGTGTAAAAACCTTGACATTCTGTTTTTGACGTCAGCAACCAATTAGGGGCACATGCCCAAGGCACATGCCCGTGGCCAGAGGTCGTGTCCTCCACACGGCTGAGATACACGGCCGTGTCTCTATCCGTGTGTTTACTACCATGCATACTGACTTGTAAATTTAACGTGCAGGGGACACACGACCGAATAACACGCCCATAGGGCTGGCCATGCTCGTGTGTCTATCCGTGTGGACAAAAAAAATAAGGCTATTTGCCAAGCCTTTTTTCCACCTTTATTAGCACTTACTTATACCACATCAAAACAACCAATTTCACATACAACCACATAGCTAAATCAGCCCCCAACCAAACATTTCACACATTAGGGCCATTCTACTTATTCACCAATTAACTCAACAACATGCAAAATCATTCAATTTACTCATTTTCAAAAGAAGATCATTATTTGCATTTATCAATAACCAATATTAGCCACCATCCATGGCATTATACAAAACGACTCAATAGCTATGACAAGCCATTAGTTTGACCCAAAACAATGTAACCATTACAAAAAGACTAGTTCCTATACATGCCATAATCAAAATGATGAAACTAGCTATACCAAATGCTTCAAGGATAGTGTGACTGGCTTCTCCGACATAAGACGATGATCCACGAGCTACTTTGGCATCACTATAAGAAAATGGAAAGAAAAAGAGGTAAACACGAAGCTTAATAAGTCGCATGTAAATAATGAAATTAGTACGAGTTACCATGAGGGATTATACTCCAACAAAACTTACTTTGCATACTAAGGTGAGGATTTATAAATACCACCTGTTCATGTTCATTTCTCATCAATCATACAACGTTGATTTGAATTCACATTTCATAATTCATGTAAAGTGCATTAATGGTCATAAGCATAACTTACTCACTTACATTCCTTACTAATCATACAATGTAAATGGAGCTTGAATTTCATAATTCTCATTTAGGTACCTGTACCACTCACAACATGATCACAAATTTTCTCCTTTCGATATAAACCATAAATCTCCTATTGAACTATTTGGAATACTATAAGATATTCAATAGCCTCAAACATGGGAATAAATGCTGACGCCATGTCCCAGACATGGTCTCACACTGGCTAGCTTGTCAAAGTCGATGCCATGTCCCAGACAGGTCTTACACTGACTTTCATATGTTGAGGCCGATGTCGTGTCCTAAACAGGTCTTACACTGGATCTCATCTATCGGTGTCGATTCCATGTCCCAGACAGGTCTTACACTGACACACAACAAGCTGACGCCATGTCCAAGAGAGGTCTTACACTAGCTTGTATACCTTAAGGCCGATGCATGTCCCAGACATGTCTTACACTAGCTTTCGTCTCAATGCCGATGCATGTCCCAGACATGTCTTACACTGACACATAACAAGCTGACGCCATGTCCCAGATAGGTCTTACACTAGCTTGTATATCTCGAGGCCGATGTATGTCCCAAACATGTCTTACACTAGCTCTCGTGTCAATACCGATGCATGTCCCAGACATGTCATACACTAGCACACATATCACCCAATATTATGGGATGAATATCCAAATCTATTCCTAATGTTTAATCGGGAGTTTTTGTTACATTAATTTCTCAATATGCATACTCATATTCACGATTAAAACAGCTTATGCAATATCAATTCAATCATACATCATAATAATATAGTTGCATTATTAACATACAACTTACCTCAGACTACAAAATGTAGAAGAGTAGCTGATTTAATCTACTTGCTTGGCTTTCCCCTGGTTTAGGTTCGAATTTTGTATTTCTTGATCTAAAATAATAAAATTCACTCATTTAATCACTAAATAAATTTAAACAAATCAAAAATTCACATTTTTGGCAAAATGACCATTTTGCCCATAGACTTTCACAAAATGACCATTTTACCCCTAGGCTCAAAAATCGATATTTATCGAATTTCTTCAAGTCTTAAGCCTAGCTGAATCCTTCTTAACCTTATGGAAACCCAAAATTCCCATTATTTCACAGCATTACTATCTATTTTACAAACTTTACAAAATGGTCCTATTAGGGTTTTCATGAGAAATCCTTTCACAAAAGTTGTTTACTCAACCACTAAGACTCATTTTCTTACATAAAATTTTAAAAATCAACATGATTACTATCATGGAAAAACCCTAGACTTTTAACCATTTCACAAAATAGCCCTCCATTAGCTAGCTCATGCCACAAGGGTTCCAAAAGTACCAAAATTATCAAAAATAGACATCTAAATCACTTACTTGCAAGAAGATAGCTTGGCTGAAATTTTAAAGCTTCAAAACCCTTACTCTTGCTAAAAATTTCGGTCAAGAAGAAGATGAGAAAGGGATGATATCATCTTTTGTTTATTTTATTTTCTTTTTAGTCAAATAAGTCACCAAACTTCACCTAACATTTGACTATTTTAAAATCCTTGTCTCATGGCCAGCCAAGCACTATTCTAGGGTCTATTTGCACTTTAAAGGCCTCCAACTATGGTTCTCTAGCTATTTGGTATATCTAGCAAGTAAAATAAAACTTTTATCCTTTATGCGATTTAGTTTTTTTTTTTTTTTTTTTTTGCAATTAAGCTCACAAACACTAAAATTATTTCACCATAATTTTCATAAAATTATTTCACCATAATTTTCATGCACTCATATAATCATGCCACAATACATAAAATAATATTAAAAATAATTTCTCCAATTTCGGGTTAGTGGTTCCGAAACCACTGTTCGGACTAAGCCCAAAATCGGGCTGTTACAATTCTCCCCCCTTAGGAATTTTCGTCCCCAAAAATCTTACCGGTGAATAGATTCGAGTATTGGTCTCTCATGGTTTCCTCAGGTTCCCATGTGGCTTCTTCGACTCCATGTCTATGCCATAATACTTTAACAAGTGCTATACTCTTATTCCTCAATTGTTTAACCTCCCGAGCCAAAATATTAACTGGCTCTTCACCATAAATCATATCCAGCTGAATTTCAACTCAGTTGGCGCGATCACATGCGAAGGATCTGATCTATATCGACACAACATGGACACATGAAACATGTTGTGAATCTTTTCCAACTCTGAGGGCAAAGCCAATCGATAGGCAATGTGCCCTACACTCTCGGTAATCTCATAAAGTCCTATGAAACTATAACAGTTCGGTTTAGACCCTAGTCGAAATAGTGGTTTCGGGACCACAAATCTGAGTCTGAAAAATATTTTAATATTATTTTCTATGTCTGTGAAGTTTTTATGATTTAATTTATCTGTTTCTGTGCTCAATTTTGCAAAAAAGACCTAATCGCGTAAAATGTAAAGCTGTGTGCTAGATGTTAAAAGTGCTTATTTGACTTGACTTTATAATTGTGAGGTCCATATGTGGTTATTTGACCAAAGTTATGATTAAATGACCTTAGTGGACATTAGTGGATGGCATATTAATGTTTTAATGCAAAGGTAATATGGTAAAATGCATATTAAAGTAATATTATTATAACAAAGCATGGAAAATAAGGCCATTATGTATGTTCATCCACCGAAAATAGAAAAGAAAACCTATGTTTGGAGAGCTTTAAGTTTCGGCACACACAAGGCTTAATTAAGGTATGAGTTTTGTTCAGTTTTTGATAATTTCTACGTTTCTGTGATCGTTGCTTCGTGTTCTTCAAAACCCCTGTCTTAATTTCTGTCTCAGTTGAAGATTATGAAATGTGCCATTAATGATTATATGAGCTTTGTAATGTTTTTATATGGATTATGAAAGATATATGTGAGATTATCATGTTTTGTTCTTAAATTTTTGATGGAATAGAGCTATTTGGGCTAATTTGTGAAAATGAGGTTTTGAAGGACTAAATTGTAAATTAAATATGTTATTTGGGCTTGTATGGAAGCTATGTATATTCGGCCAAGCTATAGTCTTGGTGAATTTTGCATATTTGTGATTTTGTGAAAAATAGACTAAATTGTCAAAGTGTGAAAATGTAAGGGCTAAAATGTAAAGTGCCCTAAATATGTGTTCATGGATTATTTTGAATGAAATGAGTGATTGAATGGTTGAATTTGAATTGTATTAGATCAAGAACAAAAAAATCAAACTTAGATCGAGGGAAGCCCAAAATAGTTGAATAGTCGATTCGTTTCCGTCCGAAATCCGTACGAGGTAAGTCAAATTACAATTACGTACTAAATTAACTAAATTCTGCGTATATAAACTGTAATCTGTATTGGACGGCCTTGAGAGCCTGATGAATAAATTTCGAGTAAACTCCTATAATATGCTAGTATCTGAAAAGCTCTGTACATTTTTAAAAGAACGTTGACATCGATCTAAGTTATCATGTAAGACCGTGTCTGGGACATAGGCCTCGATTTGAGATTTTGTGTAAGACCCTGTCTGGGACAGAGGCGTTGATACTGAATTACATGTAAGATCACGTCTAGGATGTCGGCATTGTAACTGTTTATGAGTATCTGTATCGTTTCTGAACCATCTGATGATAGAATATGAGATATGGGAATGAATATATGAAATGTATAGTCTATACAGGTATGTTTGTATTGTACTAAATTTCTGAATATGAAAGACTCTGTTTCTGTGAAATAATGAATGCGAAGTATGTACGAAATCATAGAAATGAAACATGACATGTATAAAAGCAAATGAACATGGTTAGGCTCATGAATTACTCTATGAAATGGTTGTGAATTCTTGCTATTGACTTTTACTTTCTATGCTTTAATAGCTAGGCTAGTTGTATTTGGCTTACTAAGCTCTTTATAGCTTACTCTGTGTGATTTCTGTCTGTTTTACAGTTATCGTAGCTACTGAAGGCTCGGAGATAGTCGAGGATTGTCACCATACTATCGAACTCATTTTGGTACTTTTGAAAGTGTAAATATTTCTAAGTATGGCATGTATAGGCTAGAATGTTTATGTATTCAAGCTTTGGTATGTATATACGTTATGACATGATAGTTGGCTAGCAAATGGTATGTTTGTGCTTAGTTTTGGTAAATGGTTTGTAATGCCAAATTGAGGAAATGGTAAGTTTAAATATGAGTTAGAAGGTGCCATAAGTGAGCTATGAAATGAGCATTTTGGCATGTTGTTATAATAAGATTCTTAATGTGTTTTGGTATGGATTTGAATAGGTTATTGAATGATAATGATTTAGTTATAATGAAGCATGTTTTGAGCATTGTATTGGCTAAAAATTGTGGCATGAATGTTTTTTAATATTGCTTGTAGAAATGACCCAAAAAGGGGTCGGAAGTTGGCTTAAACCAAGCCTGCATTATGCCATATGGTCATGGACCACGGGCGTGCCTTCTGGCCGTGTATGCTAAGCAGTAATCTCTTAAGATCACACGGTTGAGACACATGGGCGTGTCATATGGCTGTGGGCTTAAGTCAGTAGCCAGCTAAGTATCACACGATCATGGCACATGGCCATGTCTGTTGGCCGTGTGTAAAAGTCAGTAGATGTACTCTGTTTTGGCACGGCTGGACCATATGGATGTGTATGGTGCCCGTGTGTACCACATGGCCTGGTCACACGGGCGTGTGACCTCAACAGTATTGAAAATTTTTTTAAGTTTTGAAAATTATAAATGTGTTCGGTTTAGTTCTGACCTTTTCTAAAAGTATGTCCTAGGTCTTTGAGACCTCCATAAGGAATGAATTGTTGATTTGCTTATGCATTAATATTATGTGAAATCTGTGATTCTGTATTGATCTGTAATGTTCTGTTTGTTTGGTAATGCCCCTTACCTATCTGGGGACGGTTACGGGATAGGGGTGTTACATTTTATTGGTATCAGAGCTATGGTTTAGTTGGTTTTAGGACTACCATAGTGTATGTGAGTCTAGCTATACATGCCATATATCTTAAACTGCGATAGTGTGATGAATCCTGACATTGAAATGTGCTTTTATATAGCAATGGATCCCTATAGAGCTGTAGCTGACGATGTTGAAAGTAATGCGCCTGCTCCCGTGCAAGGGATGGTGCAAGATGATTCTCGACCGGCTACGAGTAGCCGTGATGGTGAGGCTAAGCAAGCCTTCTATTAGATGATGAATGATTGGTTCACTCAGTATATTAGAACCAATCCGGCTATACAACAACCTCCACCCCCGGTTAATCCTTCTCAAATTCCTGTTATGCCCTCAGTGAACCTGGTTTAGTTAAGTATACCACCAGTTGATAAAATTAGAAAGTATGGGGTTGAAGAGTTTCGAGCTACAACGAATGATGATGCTGAAAGAGCCGAATTCTGGTTAGAAAATACAATACGAGTGTTTGATGAAATGTTTCTGAATCTTGAGGAATGTGTAAAATGTGCCGTTTCACTTCTGAGAGATACGGCGTACCATTGGTGGAAAACCCTAACATCTGTGGTTCTGAGTGAGTGGGTTACTTGGGATTTCTTCCAAGCTGAATTTCAGAAGAAATACAGTAGTCAGAGATTCATTGATCAGAAACATAAAGAGTTTCTCGAGCTTAAACAAGGCCTTATGTCTGTTACTGAATACGAACGTGAATTTGTGAGATTGAGCCAGTATACTTGGGAATGTGTATCAAATGAAGCAATAATGTGCAAAAGGTTTGAAGATGGACTAAACAAAGATATCCATCTGTTAGTTGGGATATTAGAGATTAAAGAAATGGTAGTGCTCGTTGAGCGAGCTTGTAAAGCTGAAGAATTAAGTAAAGAGAAAAGAAAAGTTGATTCAGAAGCTCGAGATGTTAATCTTTGAGTAGATCATTTCAGTCTGTGTCAAAGAAATTCTGAGATGATCGTAGTCATTCAAAGGCCGATGTAAGACATTCGGACCGAGATCGAGCTAGATAGCAATTGAATTCCAGAGCTCCTGCTACTTTTGTTGCAAGTGTTGGGAATGTCAATCTGAGAAACCTGAATGTAAACATTGTGATAAAAGACATCCAGGAAATTATAGATTGAATGACCGAGCCTGTTTCCGATCCTGAAATCTTGAATTTTTCTTTTTATACTTAGTAATTCCGGTTAAGGGTTAATTACGCAAAGGTAGGTCTTGGTCAAGGTCTGAGTTTGAATTAATGGGTAGAAGAAATTATAAGTTAATTATTAAAAGAATCAGGGTTGGCAAGTAGTTGGGCTTTTAAATAAAGTGTAACACCCCTATCCCGTAACCATTGTCAGAATAGGTAAGGGGAGTCACCGAACAGATAAAACATTACAGAACAACAAAGATTCACAGATATCATATAACATTAATACATTTGCATTCATCCTCAATTCATCCATTAAGATAATCTACGAGACCTAAAACATACATTTAGGGGAGGGTCGGGACTAAACCGAACCCGTTCAAGATTTTCAGAACTTAATCAAACCTTTCAAAACTGACAAAATCACACGCCCGTATGGCTAGGCTGTCTGACTCACATGAGCACAAGGCACGCCCATGTGGTCCAATCGTGCCAAAAAGAGGTCCTATACTGACTTTTTAACATGGCCAATAGACACGGCCGTGTGCCATGGTCGTGTAAAATTTAGCTAGCTACTGACTTTTTCACACGGCCACAGGACACGCCCGTGTTCCATGACTGTGGCACAATGTAGGCTTGGTTTAAGCTAATTTGCCACCCATTAAGGGTCCAAACCTACAAGCATTAATAAGAAACAATTATGCCAACATTTCTAGCCAATTCCATGCTCAAAGATGACTAAAACACCTTAGAATATAACACATTTCAAAACATACATCAAAACTATGCTCAAACTCATCATTTGTTAGCCAAATTCAAATGGCATAACTTATATACATAAAAAGCTTACAAACTTAAACATTCTAGACTATACATGCCGTACTTATAAATATGTACATTTTAAAAGTACCAAAAAGAGTTTGACAGTGTGATGACTATCCTCGACTATCCCGAGCCTTCAGAGCTAGCTATGATAATCAGAAAAGCAGATGAAAATTACACAGAGTAAGCTACAAAGAGCTTAGTAAGCCAAATACAATTGGTCTAATTACTAAAGCATATATAGTACAAAACAACCATAAAAATTCATAGCTATTTCTCATAGTAGTTCATAAACTTAACCATGCTCTTTTGCTTATATGCATATCATATTCATTTCCATAATTTCGAACTTACTTCGCATTCGCTATTTCGTAGAAATAGAGTCTTTCATATTCAAAAATTAAGTATGATACAAACGTACCTGTATATATTATATATTTCACATATTCATTTTCATATCTCATACTTTGTCATCAGACGATTCAGAAACGATACAGATATTCATAAACGAGTATAATGCCAACGTTCCAGACGTGGTCTTATATTTAATTCAATATCGATGCCTCTATCCCAGACAGGGTCTTATACGAAATCAGATACGATGCTAATGTCTCAGACACAGTCTTACACGTAAATTTCAAATCGAGGCCTGTGTCCTAGACACGGTCTTACACGGTAATTCAGATCAATACCAACATTCTTTTATCAGGCTCTCAAGACCGTCCAATTTAGATAATAGTTTATAAACACAGAATATAATCAACTCAACTCATAAGTATAGTTTGACTTACCTCGTACAGATTTCGGACGAACTGAGTCAACTATTCAACTACTTTAGACTTCCCTTGATCTAAATCCGATTTTCTTTGTTCTTGATCTAATACAATTCATATTCAACCATTCAATCATTCATTTAATTCAATTTAATCCATATTCACATATTTTGGGCACTTTTCACTTTAACCCTTACATTTTCACACTTTGACAATTTGGTCTATTTTTCACAAAATCATCAACATGTAAAATTTCTTTGAAACAAAGGCTAACCGAATTTTCATGGCTTCTATATAAGCTCATACAACATGTTTAATTCACAATTTAGTCCTTCAAAATCTGATTTTCACAAATTAGCTCAAATAGTTCATTTCATCAAAATTCAAGAATAAAACATGATAATCTAACATATATCTTTCATAATCCATATAAGAGCACTACCAAACTCATATAATCATCAATGGCACATTTCATAATATTCAACAAAAACAGAAATTTAAACATGGGTTTTGAAGAACACAAAGCAACGATCACAGAAATGTAGAAATTATCAAAAACCGAACAAAATGGACTAACCTATTTACTCATGCAAGGGCCGAAAGTTTTGAAGCTTTAATGGCTTCTTCTTTCTCCCAATTCGACTGAACATGCATTAAAATGGCTTCATTTTCATGATTTCTTTTATTATAATTAACATATTTTACCTAATTACCTAACCATCCTTTAAAAATTTATCTATTTACTATATTGCCAAACCATGTCTCCCACTATCACATAATGGTCTTATTGACATGCAAGGGCTTCAACTTTAACCAACTATAGCACTTAGGCACTTTAGCAACTAGTAGGCAACTTTTACAACTTACGCGATTTGGTCCTTTTTGCAAATCGAGCACAGAAACAGACAAATTAAATCACAAATGTAATGCCCCAAAAATTGGGCCTAGAAGGTATTGGGCCTTGAGTCTGGGTTCGGGTAGAAGACGGCCCAAATAATTTGGATGTTCTAATTAGTCGATTATTATTATTAATTATTGTTATTATTTAGTATGTTTAAATTTAGTAATTAAATAAATAACGAATGGCTTATAGTGTGGGGAAAAGTCCAGGGTTTGGCCCACAAAATTCTTAAATTTGGTCTCTTAAGGAAATCTGGGCAGTAGGCCTTATTAATAAATTGGGTTGAGTTTTAGCATGAAGGAACGCCTGGCCTAGTGGTTAGGCACGCTGGACAGTAGGAAGGAAGGCTGGGGTTCGATTCCTAGCATGTGCAGCATGTTATTTTTTTTATTTATTTAAGTTACGGTTAAGATAAGGGTTAAGAAGTGTAGCGAGCATAATCCGGCACAAGGAGCGCCTGTGGCGCAGTGGCAGCAGCGTGCTGGGCACACGAAGAGGGCGTAAGTTCGAGTCCTTGCACGGGCAAATTCTATTTTATTTTTATATTGGCTAGAACCAAAGCAGTTAAGGTGTATAAATAATTATGAGAAGATTGTGTCATGAAAGGAACTTCGGTGCAGTGGCAGCAGCGTGCTAAGGAGACCCAGTGGTCGTAGGTTCGAATGCAGGGGACAGCGAAATTTGTTTTATTTTTAAGTAGCCCATGACTGAAGTGAATAAGGCTTATAAGTAAACACAGTTGTATTATAACAAAAGAGAGGTTGTGTCGCAGCGGCATGTAGTGTAGCTGGGTTTCTGGAGGTTGCAGGTTCAAGTCGCGTGGAAGGCGAAATTCTCCTTTATTTTTTTAAGTGGACTGAAGCTTCAGCAGGCAAGGTCTATAATTAATTGTAACCATATATTAGTAAAGGAGAAAGTGTGGTGCAGTGGCCAGCAACTCGGGCGAAGGCACAAGGGCGCAAGGTCGACAGAGGTCTGGGGTTCGAGCTTCATCTCGCGCATGCAAGGCTGGGATTTTTGCGGGGAATACACTCACTCGGCCATAGCTAATAAGTGCCATATTTTTTTCCTATAGGATTCAATTTTTTTCTTCTTTTCTTTTCTTCTTCTATTCTCTTTTCTTTTTTCTCTAGCCAAAGCCTTCCTACCATTCTCCCTTTCCATTCCATCCGTTTCTAAAACCTTATAGCCGATTGCCATAAAAGCCAAAATCCCAAAAACCTATTGCTTGTGTCGATTTCTCCTAGCCAACTTCTCCTATTTTTATTTCAACTATCCTGACCGATTTTTACACCCTCTAAACCCCAACATCTGTCGACCACAACCTTGCAAAAACCTCCTTATTAAATCCTCTTCTACTTTACAGTTTCAAAAGCCGGAAGCACCATAGTCATAGGGGCATAGTCGAATCTCTAGACCTTTAAATATTTGATTTCTGCTAACATTTGAGGAGTTAGATCTGCATCAAAATTGAATAGGAATTAGAGTGGGATCGTTGACCGAAGGAACCGGTGGTAATTTTTCGAATCTATTCTTTATTACGGGTTTTAGAAAAACTGAAACCCCTAAAGGCTTAGAGAGGCTGTCGATTGGGCCCTATGGCTCTAAGGTTTGTGATAACTATTTTATTATGATGATAGTGTGATCTAGAGGCTGCTGATCAGAGGCTTGGACAAGGGGAAACGACTGGATCTAAACCTAGTCGCTAGATTCGAAAAAAGGTAGGATCTCAAGTGGCCAAGGTGTTAATGGCTGACTTTTGGGTAAGGAGTTTTGTATTCAAGCTATTATGAATTCATAGTTGACATATTACTAACTGACTGTAGGTAACTCGTGAGTGGAACTCGTCAGCGTTTCGTCACAAACAGGTGTGTAACTAACACCCTCTCATAGAATAGATCGACAAAAGCTGAAAAACCAAAATGCCGAAAAGCCGGTATTTTGGGAACTTGCGAGTGTGCGATTGCTCGTGAGATGGATTGATTCAAGTATTTGGTATACTAAAGGGATAAGACTGCAGAATGCATGATTTCGTGTATTTCGATATTTTTAGGCTTAATGGGCCAAAATCAGGATAATAGGCCAACGAGCCCAATTCGGTAAGAACACTTGGTAAGTGTTTCTGTTAGTACGTAAACCATTATGATATGCACGAAAACCCTAAGAATAGTAATTTACTAGAATACCTCTATCTATGCAAAATTACCATTATACCCCTAGGTGTAAAATTACTGTGATACCCCTAGGGTTACTTTTGACTGAAAAGCATGTTGATCTGATTCTGAATGATGTATGCCATAATTGTATATCTGTTGCATGGGGACATGGGTTATAATATGGAGGAAGCGTCCTGGTGGCTATGCTACAAATATCTGATCTGGTGGCTCTGCCACAAATATCTGATACGGTGGCTTTGCCACGATTATCTGTATCTGGTGACTCTGTCACATTATTCGCTCGCGACCATGCTGCATATTTCTGTGGCGTGTAGCGGTTGGGTGGGTCGAGTAGTCTCCCCACATGGCGTAAGGTTGGTATGGGGGTGCATATGGTTGGATATGGCTTGGGTTTCTGCATAATCATGTGATATCTGTTCTGTTCTGTTATGGGCCTATGGGCTTTATTCAGATCGCATTGCAGGCTAAGGCCAACTTATTCATTTACGTGGTTTGGTGATATAGGCTATGGTTGGGTTAATTTACACACTGAGTTTCCCCAAACTCACCCCTTTATTTTCATCCACGCAGGTAATCCCCAACCATAGTGGGCTTGGAGCTGTGAGGGATTCGGAGTGGCCACACATTCTGCAGATTTGGTTTTTCTTCTAGTGAACTGGACATCCTTTTATTTACGTTTAAGGTTTTGGGTTTTTAAATGTAATAAGGCCTCTTAATTATTTTTGATGGTTTTAATATGTTTTATTAAGATAGGTATTACTTATATTTAACTGTGAAAATTGGATAGCTTTAGGGCGCGTTTTCAAAAACAGTAAGTGACTTCAAAATAACACGACAACAAGCAAAGCTTCCGCAATGAAAATGTTTTCCAAAATTAATCACTTTTCCTAAAAAAGACTTAACCAAATTGGTTTCCTGAAAATATATCCTAAGTTATGGTGTGGCAATGGCAGTGTGCATGTCTAGGATTGGATCCGAAGGGAGCTTGGTACTTAAGCAGACCGATGGACTCACCTCCTCTTTTTCGGTTTCCTACCTGGTGCACAGCTTCCATTCACTTTAATCTATAATGGATTTGTCTTTTAAACACCTAAATAAGTTTTTGATTAAAAGCATAAAATGTTTTGAACGCTTCGATGTGGCACGTTAGATTCGGTCATAACGTCTAGGCCGGGTTTGGGCTGTTACAACAAAAATTTCACAGATGTAAATTCACACATCGCAGACACAGATAAAAATATTAAAATATTTTTTAGACTCGAATTTGTGGTCTCAAAACCATTATTTCGACTAGGGTCAAAACCGGACTGTTACATAAATATAGGGAAAAATAACATCAAAAAGCCTTGTGGAGGAATGGCTAAGTGACGCCACTTAGAGTGTAGGGAGGTGGCGTTAATAGCTAGCAAAGAGATCCAATGTTCGAATCCTAGCTTAGTGTTTTTAGAAGTTTAATTTTAGCCTTCTAGAAGGTTGGAAGTGGCATGAAGATGGACTCTAAGGGGAGTGTTCAGGAGAGAAAATTAAGGAAAGGATCAAGGGGTTATCAGGGAGAAAAACGAGGAGATGAGAGGGGGGAAGTGATGGAGCCGAATGGGGAACTGAGGGCCAGGCAATTCGGCTATAGGTTATAAATAGGTGCCGAATGCAAGGGTATGACGCTAATGCCAAAATCTTTTTCTCACCTTGTTGCCAGAAACCCTCTTTTCTAAAAAAGCTGAAAACCCTTTTCTAAAAGCCAAAAACCCTTTTATTTTCTCCCTTTTCTTTCTATCGATTTCTTCAAAAGTCGAAAACCCTTATTCTCCTTTTTATTTTTCTTGTGTCGATTTTCTTGTTTCACTTTTGGGGTTTAGCCGATTCTTCTTCCTCTCTCCCTTGGAGTTGAATAAGCAATTGTGCCATTCAGTCGAATCTAGTGTAAGTGTTACTCTTCCAATCGGTTTTCTTTGCTAAGTATCGAATATTGTCCCTCACTCTTTCTAATCGGCTATGGTAGGGAATTAGTATCGGATCTCGAATCTTAGCTCTCTGCCGAAATTGCACTTTAGGTGTTCGCAATTTTGGTAAGTATCCCTCTCCCTTTGGCTAAGGTGGCCGATTGTTCATAGTTAAGGTAAGGGGACTTGTGTTGGATACGAGTCACCTATTATTCTGTTTTAATAGTTAAGATTGGTACAGATCTGGGAGTTGATCATGGTTAGGGATTTAAGAAGGGGCTGTTATACTTATCGCACAAGGTTTGGGGCTAAAGAGATTGCATCACGCTTGCTTACCAGGTGTGTACATACACTGCACGCACACTATGAATTGGCAAAAGCCGAAATGTCGAAATGCCGAAAAGCCGAAAGTGTGGCTACGGTAGTCTTGCGAGTGCGCAAACACTCATAAGGAGGAGACCGATAAGTTGCCTGAGACCCATAGGCATTTCAGTAGGCTTGGGTTGTGATTTGGCCATACGAGCCGAAATGGGCTAAATAGGCCCGATGGGCCGTTGGGCCCATAATAGGCAAAAACTGAATATTGATGCTATGTGATGGGAATTTGTATGCGTGCATGAATATGAATGTGACTGGGCCAAGCAGGCCATATAAATGTGATTTGGGCCTAATGGGCCATATACAGGTGACTTGGGCCTAATGGGCCAAATACAGGTATGTGAATTTGTTTGGGCTTCGTAAGGGGTTTTGGGCCTAGTATATGATAACTACATAAGACTTAATTAATATTTTGCGACTATGGACAGGTCAAAGGGTTAAGGTGTGGCAACGGGTATGTGCATGTCTAGGATTGGATCTAAGGAGAGCTTGGTACTTAAGTGGTCTTAATGACCAGCCTCCTCTTCTCTGGAATCCTACCTGGTGCATAGTATTGGTTCACCTTAGCTCGCGAAACTTGTTAAAGGGCCAAGGTAAGTGGGAACCATAATTAAGAGAAAATTACCGAAATGCCCCTAAGGGCAGAAATGACCAAAATACCCCTAGGTGTTGAATGTAAGTTTTATGGATGTGACATGCATACATATGATGTTCTGCTTAGGTTGCATATGGGGTGGGAACTATGGAACGAAGGATCTTATGGTTGCTTGACAATCGTGGATCCACCGACGACTTTTAAAGCCTAATATGTAAATGAGGGCAGTACCGCAACCGGGCTACCATTGGTGTGTGGGCTGGGTGGGTCGATATTTATATCCCCACATGGTGTGACGGAGGACGGAGCTGGTGTGTAGTGGATGGATAATTTGGATGGGATTGCACTGCATGTTTGATGATTCTTCTTTGAATTCTTGTTTTTCATCGAAGGTTGTACACACTGAGTTTGCAAAAACTGACCCCCCTTTTTTATTTTATTTTCAGGTGATGCTCAGTAGAAGGTTCGATGTCAGGAGGGACTCTGGGTGGCCGGCTAGCAAGATAATTCGGGCTTTGTTTTTTTTAAGCATTTAAGCTTTTTATTTCTTTTTAAGTATGCTTAGACTAGATTGTAATAAGGTTTTCATTATGTTATTATTACTTGAATTATTATTATTATTTTCATTGTAACTACGAGAAGGTGAACATGAATTTCTTAAATTATAGTATGTTTTCTACGCTTTCGCAACTAAATTTATAAGTGCTTTATTTTCATCCAATCTTATGTTTGACCAAGTTTTTTTTTTATATAGTTAAGGTTTCTTTTATTTTAAGAAGGGTTTTCAGTGAAAACACGATTTTCGCTAAAACACTTTAATGTGATACGCCAGATTCGGCCATAACATCCAGGCCAGGTTTGGGGTGTTACACCAACTAAGTCTGGGGATTGCCTGCGCAGATAAACAGAGGGGTGAGTTTACAAAAACTTAGTGTGTAATCCCATATCAAGCAACCATACAGTAAGTAAATGTAGTGTGGGGCTAAGCCCATTTCAGTAGTGGTTCAGTTTCAGTTAGGGCCTTAGCCCAATACAATATCAGTATCAGTTTGGGTCTGAGCCCATCACAGTGGCAGTAACGGTGCAGATATGCAAACAAGAAATCCTACCCAACCAGCCTCTACACTCCATCTCCGTCCAACACTACACTCCATGTGGGGATATAATCAACCCACCCGTCCCTACACTCCAAGTAGTACTGGTTGCGGCACTAAACAGTATTTACAGTAGAGCGGCCAGTATGGTACACTCCCTGCAATCATAATTACCCATCCCTATGCAACGCACCATGCAACATGTCATGTCATATCATAACATTACACATGTACTCAATGCAGTTAAAATATCATGCTACAATATAGCCATACATCACATAGGGGAAAAATAGTCATCTTATCAAATAGAGGTCTAGGTAAACTTACCGACCCATTAGTAGGTCCACAATCGTCTCGGGCGACCCGTGCAAACAGTCAAACAGTGAAAATGGGCCCGTAGCCCATATTGCAGGCCTATTTGGGCCCACACGCCCGTGTGGCCCACAGCCCAAAAAGGCCTTGGCCATGTGGAATACGTAGCTTGGCTCACTAATTTCCACACGCTCGTGTGGGTCTTACATGGCCCAGTTTGGCCCAATACAGCGTCAGCCCATGAAATCGCTCATGGTTGGCGATGTCGACTATACGCCCATGTTTACTCACGTGGCCTACCTACACGGCCGCGAGCATACCTGTGTGGCGTCGACGTCCACTTATTCTAACTTTTTCCATTTTCTACAGTCGGAGTTGTGTTGTACACACATTGTTGTGAAAGTGCGCAAATAGTCCACAAGCACTCCAAACCTATATTCAATCACAACATGCGGTTAATCGCCTACCAATTGAATTAAAAAGAACCCTAGCCAAACAGTTAAACCGTTGTAAAAGACTGATCACTTGCTCCTTAGTGATTACTTGCATTCCAACCAAATCCTATTAACATTTATTTACACGAACAGTTTGAACAAAACGAATATTCACTTACCAAAAACGCAACCCAAATATTGGCAAAAGAAACAATTGGCCTACCACCAAAACGAAGGACAAAATCACACAATACGACAGAAGCAAAGGCTAGCATAACCAAACCCCTGATTGGTCAAGGAACAATGGCCAAAATCAAAAGAATAGAAGAAGGAGAGATAGAGTAACCGACCAAAACAACAAGGTGAAGAGAGAGGGTTGTTAAAACCAAAAGAATTGAGAGAGAGGGAGAAAGATCATTCGGCCAAAGAGAAAAATCGATTGAGAGAGGGGGAGAAGAAATCATTCGGCCAAAGAGAAAAATCGATTGAGAGAGGGAGAAAAGAAAAGAGAATTGACAAGCAAAGGGATTGAAGGGAAGAGAAAAATTGAAGGCAAAGCAAAACCCAAAAGATACCTGAAGTCCTTAGAAAATTTTGGCACAATGGAAAAAGGTCAAAAAGAATGTTGATAGAAACCGAAATGGAGAGAAAATACTAACCAAATCTGAAAATGTGAGAGGCAAGAGTTAAAATTCAGCACCAACTCTCCCACTACTTTCAAATTCCCATAATCTCCTCCCAAATCATTCAAAACCATCCACTCCTCCCTCAACCACCTAATTCGAATTCCACTACAACTTTTCAGTAGTTCAGGTTGACTAAAACTCCCACACAGCCCTATCAGCAAAATAAAACACTCTACCGCACGTACCAGGACTCAAACTTCAGACCTCAGGTGACCACAACATGCCACTTATCCCTTAGACTAGCAAGCCCTTTCTGTCATGTAATACCCACATTTATTTAAAAGCCTACTGAATTGAGATAGGGGTTTATTCAGAGAAACAAAACTTTTGCACAAGCTAAGGCTTGAACCCAAGACTTCTCAGACTCTTCCCAGAACACTGAACCATTTGTGCAACAGAAACATACGAGAATACACATTAAGGATTTTTGGGGCGTTACAACTCTACCCCCTAAAACAAAATTTCGGCCTCAAAATTTTACCTGATCAAAATAGATGTGGGTATTGTTGTCGCATTGCCTCCTCAGGTTCCCACGTGGCCTCCTCAGAGCTGTGATTATGCCAAAGAACCTGAACCATTGGGATAGGCTTCCTTCTTAAAACCTTTACATCACGGTCTAGTGTCTGAACTGGCTCCTCCTCAAAAGTCAGATCTGGCCTAACCTCAGCCTCTTCAACCAAAATAACATGCGTGGGATCAGAGCGATAGCACCTCAACATAGAGACGTGGAACACATCGTGAATCTGATCCAACTCTGGAGGTAAATCTAACTGATAGACAATCAATTCCACACATTTTAGTATGCGGTAAGGCTCAATAAATCTAGGGCTCAACTTGCCATTACGTCCAAACCTCAGTACCTTCTTACATGGTAAGACCTTGAGAAAAATGAAGTCCCCTATAGAATACTTAATCTCTTACGATTCAGATCCTCATATGACTTTTGTCTGTCTGATGCCACCTTCAGTTGATCTCAAATTAGTCTAACTTTATCTTCGATATCGGAAACTAGCTCAAGGCCCAGAACTCACCGCTCGCCCAACTCAGTCCAACATGAAGGAGTACGACACCTACGACCATATAATGCCTCGTAAGGTGTCATCTGTATGCTAGACTAGTAGCTGTTGTTATAAGCAAACTCTGCTAGCGGCGAGTAATCCTCCCAACTGCCTCAGAAATCAATCACACAACTCCTTAACATGTCCTCTAGTATCTGAATCACCCTCTCTGACTGACCATCTGCTTGAGGATGGAACACAGTACTGAAGTCCAACCTTGTACCCAGAGCTCCATGTAACTTCTTCTAGAACTGAGACATGAAGTGAGGATCCCTATTAGATATTATTGAAACCGGTACCCCATGCAGTCTCATTATCTTAGACACATACAATTTAGCCAGCTTCTGCAAAGAGTAATCAGTACGAACTGGTATGAAATGGGTAGATTTGGTCAATCGATCCACAATAACCCACACTGAATCCTTCTTAGGAGGCGTTAAGGGTAGCCCACTAACGAAGTCCATAGTCACTCTCTCCCACTTCCAAGGTGGAATTTTAACTGGTTGAAGCAACCCTGATGGTAATTGATGTTCAGCCTTAACCTGCTGGCGAGTCAGACATTTACCCACGAAATCGGTAACTTCACGCTTAAGACCTTGCCACCAATATAACTCACGAAGGTCTCGATACATCTTATTTCCACCAGGATGCATAGCATAAGGGCTACTATACGCCTCTCGCAGTATAGACTACCTCAAATCAGTATCCTTCGGTACACAGATCCTCCATCGAAAACAGAGCACCCCTTCACTATTCAGCCCAAAATCTACAGTATCACCACTTTGAATCTGTCGAAAACGAAGACCCAGTGACTCGTCCTCCAACCGTTTATCCTTATTCTGCTTAATCCACTTCGTTTAACTTGGAGCTCAGCCAACAAACTACCATTATCAAATAAACTAAGGCGAGCAAACATCACCCTCAGATTAGTCATAGCTCTATGACTCAGTGCGTCTGCCACCACATTGACCTTCCCAGGATGGTATTCGATAGTATAGTTGTAGTCCTTAAGCAGCTCAATCCATCTATGCTACCTAAGATTTATCTCCTTCTGAGTGAAGAGATATTTGAGGCTCTTGTGATTAGTGTAGATGATAAACTTCTCACCGTACAGATAATGCCTCTAAATTTTCAGTGCAAATACCACCGCAACCAACTCCAAGTCATGCGTCGGATAGTTCACTTCATGAGTCTTAAGCTGATGAGACGAATATGCTACGACCTTACCATCTTGCATCAACACACATCTCAAACCAATATGTGATGCATCGCTGTAGACAGTGAACTCTTTCCCAGACTCTGGCTGTATCAGGACAGGGGCCTCAGTCATTACCTTCTTGAGCTTCTCAAAGCTCTCTTGCTGCACGTCAGTCCAGTTAAATGGCACCCCCTTACGTAACAGCTTAGTTAAAGGTGCTGCGATCAGGGAAAATCCCTCTACAAATTGTCGATAATACCCTACCAATCCCAGAAAATTGCGAATCTCAGATACAGTCTTAGGCGACTTCCAATCCACATTGGCCTCAATTTTTTGAGGATAAACCCTAATCCCTTCAGCAGATACCACATGACCCAGAAATGTTACCTCTCGTAACCAGAACTCATATTTACTAAACTTAGCATATAGTTGTTTCTTCCTTAGAATTTGCAGAACCATTAAGAGATGTTCATCATGTTCATCTTCCATCCTCGAATACACCAGCATGTTGTCAATAAAAACCACTACGAACCGATCCAGATAGGGCTGGAACACTCGGTTCATCAGGTCCATAAAAGCTGCTGGTGCATTTATCAGTCCAAATGGCATCACTAGGAACTCGTGATGACCATAACGAGTCCTAAGCGCTATCTTGTATACATCAGTCTCTTTAACCCTCAGTTGATGGTACCCAATCAGAGATCAATCTTAAGAAAAATTAAAGCTCCTCAAAATTGGTCGAGCAGATCATCTATCCTCGGTAGGGCTACTTATTCTTAAAGGTTAATTTATTCAATTACCGGTAATCAATGCACATATGCATAGATCAATCCTTCTTTTTCACAAACAAAACTGGTGCTCCCCATGGAGACACACTAGGACAGATGACCTACGATCTAACAACTCTTGAATCTGGGCTTTAAGCTCTACAAGCACCTTCGGTGCCATTCTATAAAGTGCGATGGACACTGGAGCTGTACTAGGCAGGAGCTCAATCCCAAACTCAACTTCATGGTTTGGAGGTAACCCAGGTAGCTCATCAGGAAAAACATTCGAAAAATCTTTAACTATTTTGATATCTTTAACAGAAGAAACCCCAGAGTTTGAAACACTGATGCAGGCCAGAAATGCCTTATATCCCTTACGAACCAAACTTTTTCCCCTCAGTGCAGAGATCACATTTGAGAAGTAGTTCTGGCGTTCCCTAATTACAACTACCTCATCATCCTTCACAGTTCTCAGTACCATCCGCTTGGTAGCACAATCCAGGCTCACCTGATGTTTAACCAGCCAGTCTATTCCCAATATTAAATCAAATTATCCAAAATAAAGTTTCGTCAAATCTGCCAAAAAGATAACACCTTGAACTTCTAAAGGTACATCTATGAACAGTTTATTTACCCTCACTGACTGCCCTAATGGACTCAACACAGTAACCTCACTCATAGTGCTCTCTACTAAGATACCCAGAGTCTTAGACACAGTACAAGCTATATAGGAGTGCGTAGATCCTATATCTATCAGTGCAATACAAGGTACATCATAGATAAAGAACATACCCGTAATAACATCTGGAGCATCTCCATCTTCTCGGCAACATGCAACATAAACTAGAGCTAGCTGCCTCACCTCAATATGCCCAACACTTCTGCCCGGTGCTCTTTGACCACGGCCCAAACCATTACCACCTCTAGCCTGACCACGGCCTCTCGGTGGCTGCTGAACACCCTTCAGCGGCTATGTAGTACCTAAACCTATAGCTTGCACCTGACCGGGTCTCTATGGACACTCTTTGATACGGTGCTCCAATGATCTGCACCTCAAACAAGCCCCAATCCTTTTCCAGCACTCGCCCTGATGGAGTCTCCCTTAATCAACACAGGGCTGCAGTCCAATAGCAGCAACAGGGACCCCAACTTTGATCGAACGATCACCTCTAGCATTTTTCTTAGGCCTCAGAAAGGAACTTAAGGGCTTTGAATCCCTCCTGGTCCTACCTTTCTCTTTCTCACGGTTCTATTGCTCAGCACTTCACTTCCTCAGTGATTTTTGCCTTTTCAACCAATGTAGCAAAATCTCGCTCCCTCTGTGGAGCTATCAGAACTCGTAAACTATCTTTGAAGCTGTCCTCGAAACGAACATAGCGCTCGTATTCAGTTGCCACCATCTCACACGCATAGTGGCTTAGTCGTAAAAATTCTGCCTCATATTCAACCATTGATTTATCCCCCTGTGTCAGATTCAAAAACTCTCTCCTTCGGGCATCCACATAACTAGCACCTATATACTTTCCCTAAAAAGCCATCTTGAAAAATTCCTAGGATAGTCGATCAGGCTAAGTGCCCTCTTTAACCGTAAGCCACTACTGGTAAGCCTCATCCCTCAATAGTGACACTACACCTTTAAGTTTCTACTCAAGGGTGCAGTCGAGATCATCCATGATCCTCTCTGTGGCCTCAATCCAATACTCAGCCATATTAGGGGCAACTCCAGCAATACCCTTGAAAATCTCTGCTCCATTAGACCAGAGTCATTCTGTAACTGACCCACGGACCATAGTACCAGTATTGGGCCTAGCGACCCTTTCCAAAATCTGTAACATGGCTTGGAACAGCGCGTTATCCCTTGCCGCACGATCATGAGACCCAGTCACAGTCTCAGGTGAAACTGGTGCCTCCCTAGTTTCTACTTTAGGCATGTGGCCAGATGACGAGGACCCAGCTCAAGCACCTCTACGACCTCTGCTGCGGCCTCTTATACCCCTTTTGTGAGTACCTCTGGTGCTCATTATCTAATTGCGTTTTATCTGTATTAATAGTTTTATGCATCAGTTTACAGTTCCAGTGTTTATTAACAGATATTTTATGGAAAATAGTATCAGTATTTCAGAGTTTATTTTCGCAGATCGCAGTCTTACTATAGTTTTTAGTTTACCCTAACTAGAGTTTTTCAGTATAGTATACTACCTACAGTAGTCTCAGCATTTCAGTTTAAACAAACAACAGTTTCAGAAGACTTACAGAATCAGCGCTGGAGACTCGGTGTACCACACATTCGATAAAACATTTCAAAATACTTCAAATCATTTGAAACAGTTCTTTCCAAAATTACAAGTTTTAAAAGAAACCCAAATCCGCAGTCGAGTTTTGTAACCTTGCTCTGATACCACAAAACGTAACACCCCAAACTCAGCTTGGACGTTATGGCCGTGTAACGCCCCGAAAATCCTGAAATCCTAAATTTTTTTCGGTTCTGATAAAAAATGTGCTTAGTATTCCCGATTAAGTGTTAATTATGTGATAGTATGTCTCAATTAGTTTTGGAGTTAGAACTAAAAAGTTAAGAAAATTACAGTTTAATTATTAAAAGAACCCTAATGGCAAGTAGGTGGGCTTTTGAATAAATGAAGGAAGAATTGGACAGAAAAGAGCTTGCTGGCCCAGGGGATAAGTGGCGTGTTGCTAGTGTTAGAGGTCTGGGGTTCGAATCCCTCCTTGGTCAAAAGAGGGATTTATTTTTACTTAAGGGATGGAGAGGTAGCGTTGGTTATGAACTATGTAGGGAGTGATAAGAGGAGAGATTTGAGGAAAGGATTAAGGAGTTATCAGGGAGAAAAACTAGGAGATGAGGAGTGAAAAAGTGGTGGAACTGAACTCGGAATTTAGGCATAGGAAATTCGGCTATTTAGGCTATATATAGGTGTTGAATGTGTGGTTGCCAGGCTAATGCCGAATTCTCCTTCACCTTGTTGCCAGAAACTTTTTTTTTCTCTTCAAGATCTAAAAGCCAAAAACCCTTGATCTTCTTTCCTTCTCTTTGTGCCAATTTTCCCTTCTTTCTTTACTCAATTCTCTTTGATTCACTTTTAGTCTAGTCAACTTCTTCTTCTCTTTTCCCTTGGTACCGAATAACCCCCTTTTGCCATACAAATCGCAAGGGTCGAACACCTCTTTGCCCGAATACCCTTGGTGCTGCCACTACTCTTTCTAGTCGGTCAGTCCTAGTGTAAGTGTTTTGGTTCTTCCAACCGATTTTGTTAAGTATCGAATACTCTATTCCTCACTTCTTCTAATAGATTTTGGTAGGATTAGTATCGAATTCCAGTCTTTTGGATCCCTACCGATTTGCTCCTCAGGTGAGAGACTTTGGTAAGTGTTCTTCATTTGATAAGGGTTGGCCGAATAGGTTTTAGTCAAAAGGGTGACATATGTTGGATACAAATCACCCATTATGTTTTAAGATAAACATTAATGCAGATTTGAGAAGTACACGTGATTAGTGTTCAAAGGAAAAGTTATTAAGGCTTGGCATTTCAATTAAGGTTAAGGTGAGACTTCAGCTTTTAGGTAAAGTATTCGATATGTTTATGTAATTAATCATTAAGTGATATCAGTTATAGGTTCATGGAAAGGAGGATCGCAGCACGCTTTATTACCAGGTGTGTACACACACTGTACACATAAGTAGATCGGCAAAAGCCGAAATGCCGAAAAGCTGAAAGTTTAGCTATGGTAGTCTTGCGAGTGCGCGAACAACATTAAGAGGGAAACCGATAGGTTGTATAAGGCCCCATGGGCGATTCCATGGACTTAGGCTGTGAATTGGCCAACCGGGCTAGAATGGGATAAGTGGGCCCGATGGGCTGTTGGGCCCATAATAGGCAAAAATTGATAATTGATGCTATGTGATGGAAAATTGTATGTGAGTATGACTGTAAATATGATTTGGGCCTAATGGGCCACATATTTGTGATTGGGCCTAATAGGCCATATGAAAGAGATTAGGCGTAGTAGGCCATATACAGGCATATGGTTTTGTCTGGGCTTTATAAGAGGTTTTAGGCCTAGTATATGATGACTGCATAAACTTAATTAATTTATTGAGACCGTAGACAAGTCATAGGGTTAAGGTGTGACAACGAATATATGTATGTCTAGGATTCGATCTAGGGAGAGCTTGGTACTTAAGTGGTCTTAATGACTCACCTCCTCTTCTCTGGAATCTTACCTGGTGCATAGTATTCATTCATCTTAGATCACGGGATTTGTTAACGGGCCAAGGTAAGAAAAAACTCGTAATAAAGGAAAATTACCAAAATACCCTTAAGGGCAAAAATGACTAAAATACCCCTATGTGTTGAATGTAAGACTTATGGAAGTTACATGTGTACCTGCTGCATTCATATGCATTCATAAGATATCCTGTTTAGGTTACATATGGGTTGGGAATTATGGAACGGAGGAAGTATATGAGGATCGCATGGTTGCTTGACAACTGTGGATCCATTGACGACTTTTAAGCCCAATATGTGATTGGCAGCTTACTCCAATGAAGGTAGTTTCGCAACCGGGCTACCATTAATGTGTATCGGTTGGGTGGGTCGATATTTATTGTAACACCTCTAACCCGAATTTGATCAGCGGATTAAGGCTAAGCGGTATTACCGAGCTAAACATTTAATTATCTCATTCACATTGTCAATAAACATAAACAGACATCAAGCTAAATACATATTGATATTTAAGTTATACGCCATTTTCATATAGTCAAAATATTTACAAATACAAAACATAGTTATCATCAGCCTAGCCTATACATGCCATATCTAGACCAAATTATAACTGTATAAAAAAGATTAATAGTATGATGGACTGCTGACGATCCCCGAGACGGTGGCCAAAATCAACAATCTATAAAACAGAGAAATAAGGAACAGAGTAAGCTTTCGAAACTTAATAAATTTTAAGCATTACAAACAATTAAAGACCTATTGGAAATCAAAATATTCATTTAATCAGCTTATTCTCAATTCAAATTACTTCGTGGTTAAATATATGTTAATATACATAGATTTCTTCTACTTAAAGTTCATACGATGCATTTAAATCAAATAATCTCATATTCACAATTATAAGTATCAATCATACACATATATACATATATATTCTTCTTTGATGCTAATGATTCATTTTGAGATCAATTCACCGATGAGTAAGTAATACGTACCTTAACATCTTAAATATATAGTACCTACTCGACGATGGTTTACCGCGGATATTCAATGTCGTAATCTTACTTAACTTACTGGCATCAAGCCTGTCAAGTCTTAGAACTTGAAACAAATTTCTAGCACAAGCTCATGGGAATTTATACCCTGTATAATACCACTCGAAGCTGCAGGACTTTAGCCCGAATATATTTCAAAGACGTAGCTCATGGACCTTAAGTCCTGATATAATTCCAAAGACATAGCTGCGGACCTTAAGTCCGGATATAATTCCAAAGATTTAGCTCATGGGTCTTTAAGCCCGGATATAATTCCAGCATTTAGCCTGCGGGTCTTTAAGCCTAGATATTTACATCAAACATCATGCATATTTAATCATATATTAACACATCTCATTCAACATATCACATTAGTTGTGACAACCCGAATTAGGGCCTAATCGGAATAGTGATATTTTGACCACAAATCAGGGATAGAAATAATTGTTTTATAATTATTTTGAGGATTATGATATGATTACGTGATTGTGTGAAAATTTCGTGATAAAATTCTATGCCTAAAGTGCTTAAATTGAAAGTAGGGACTAAATTGAATAAGTTGCAAAATTTGCATTCTAGAAGTTTTTAGTATGAAATTGCTTTGGAATATTAATTAGGAGGTCTTAAATGGCAATTTGACCAATTTTAAGTTTATGGACAAAATTTAGGACATGGATGGAATTTTTAGGAAGTTTAGTAGTAAGGGCATTTTGGTCATTTGCATATTAAATGAAATAAAATGGGAAAAATAACACAAAATTGGTCATCTTCTTCATTAGTTGCTGCCAAATTTTCCTCTCCTCCATAGCTAGGGTTTCTTCAACTTTCAAGCTTCATAGTAAGTGAATTCGAGCCCCGTTTTTAATGTTCTTTACATTTTGAAATCCTCGTAGCTTTCGGTTTACCTATTTCCACCATTATTTCGAGTTAGGGTTTATGTTTAAAAATTTACCCATGGATGATATGCATGGATTTTGATGTTTTATGGTAGAATATGAAGTTTGAGATTGTGTTAAACATCTTTTGCTAAGTGATTTTTCGTAAAAACGAGTAAAACGACATAATCGGTGAAAATACTTATTGTTCATAACTATACGTTAGAGTGAGAATTTGATGTTGTTGTAGAAGAGAAAAATGTTCAGTATGTCATAAAACATAGGAATAAGGGCTGAAATTAAATTTCCGAGCCTTGGGGCAAAAGTGCAAATATGCAAAAGTTTAGGGGTCAAAATGCAAATTCGTAAAAATATGATTTTTGGACTCATATGAATAGTGTGATTAATTATTGGGCTAAATGTGATATTATAGATCAAGAAAGCCGTGGAATCGATCTCGAACGGGGGAAAGAAAAGGCTTTGGACTAAATTGCAAAAATTCCACATTTTGTACCGAGGTAAGTTTGTACGTAAATATTACATTAATTTCATGTATATTCTTACATTTCAGTTTATTATGTGAATATATTAGCAAATGTTAAAATATAAATAGATCATTGGAAGAATGGAAATAAGTAATAGAAGGAGAGATCCCGGTTGAACATTCGGAAGAGTTCAATAATATTGATGGAATGTAGCTAGGTCACATGTATGATGCCGAGTGCACATCATGTGTACAAGAAAGCTACACGATGCTATGTAGTAGCTAGGTCACATGCGTGATACAGAAGTATCCCATGTAGACAAGAGAGCTACTGAAGAGATAAATGTAGCTAGGTCGCATGTGTGTTCCAAGTGAAGGACACCATGTAGACAAGAGAGCTACGGGACAAATCGGCTAGGTCACATGAGTGGTACTTGAGTGTTCACTATGTGTACAAGAGAGCCGAATTAAATGAAGTATGATGGTGGAGCTGTGTGTTTGAGACCATTAAAATCGAGGATTGATCCGAATTGTTCAACGGGATGACTTAGTGATGAGATTGTAGTCATGGACCTACATTTGTGATGTATGAAATGTGATGAAATTGATTTGTAGCATATATATGTGAGTTAAAAATGAGGTTGGTGCAAAGAATGGGTGAAAGAATGAAAGTAGCATTAAATCTGTTTTGGACAGTAACAGTGACGTGATTTTGAAAAATCACCAAAAATAGAAGGAATTTAATTAGAGGTTGAATGAGATATGGAATTAAAGCTTAATGAGTCTATTTTTATATAAAAGAAACAGGGCAAGCAAAATAATTCTATATTTTGAGATATTTACAATTGTGTGTGACTGGCTCAGAATGACTACGTGGTCCCCTGTTCCAATTTTGAAAAATCATTAAAAATTTTACAAAACAAATTAAGAAATATAGTTTATATTCCTAAACTCCTTATTGAATCTAGTTTTAAATGAAATAGATTTCATGGTTATTCGAATTGTGTACTGGGAGAAATTCAATTCGTAGTGAACTGAGGTCAGATCAGTTGAGCTGTGTAACAGGGGAAACTTTAACTAATAAACTGTACTAATTGGCTTGACCAAAAATTTTAGAAAAAATTAGTGAATAGATATATGAGTCTATTTTCCATGAAAATTTACAGAATTGGATTTCGAGTTTCGTAACTCGAGTTATGATTTATTTAGCGAACATGATGCACAGAGACAGCATTAATCAAATTGGAGTGAATATTGAAATTGAAGTAGATATACTTGAATTGTTGTATAAACATATTTAGATTCTCTCATTAATATTTACTTACCTACTTACTAAGCTATAAGCTTACTTTGTTTTCTCTCTTCTGTTTTATAGTGTCATTCAGCTACTCAGGAGTTAAGGATCGAGAAGATCTGCCGCACTATCAATACTTTAGGGTAATTGAACTAAATATTTTGAATTATGGCATGTATAGTAGACTTAATTATTTTGTTAGGTGTCATAATTGCCTAGGTTTAAAATATTGGCTACAGTATTCGATCAACTATGTTGTATAAGCCATTAAAGTTGGCTAATATTGTTCAAGACATATGTTATGATGATACACTATTAAATTAGATGACATATTTCTATTTCGTTTTTTTTTTGTTTAATGATATGTGCTATGTTTTAGTAATACCTTGTACCCTGTTCCGGCGACGATAACGGGTAAGGGGTGTTACATTAGTAGTCATTTGCTACATTCAGAAATAAGCTCCATATGAACACCATCATTTACATTTCGGTTCAAAAGTCGTACATAAATCTTACATATCCCTTTCACCATTCAAACTTAACCCATAGTGACCATTTGACTATAAGTCATATACATAAGTTATTTATCACACAACTTAATTCAAGTAAAACCAAAAGGTCACAATTCATCTAATATACACATATCAAGGCAATCATCAATTATATACTAAAGGTGACTACTCAAAACTTACCTTGGATATACTTGAACGGTTGTGGAAAGGCAACTCGATTGCTTTCTCTTTTCCCTTATTTAATTTTGATCCTCTTTGCTCTTGAGCTTAATTAAAACAAATAAATTTGTTTAATTACTTACTCAACTTTATTTCTTAGTAATCACATTTGACAATCATATATAACCTCAATACATATTATATTTTATAAAATATGCCATGACTCAATTTCATGCTTTTTTAATCTATATCTAATTCGCATACACAAATAAAGATTCACATAACTTATCATGCTTCCTTATACATAAATTCAACCATATATCCGAATGTCTCTATAAACACATGGTATATACATAAGGCATATATATATATATACATACCTATATATGACTATCACAATTTAATCATTTACTCATATTTATGCACAACCGCGTATACACATGCATATATATATAATGCATGCATAATATCATATACTTTTATTTATTTTTCAAATTACATTATAGCTCCAAGACATATAGCTAACTCCGAATGTCAACTTATTAAACATTTACCTCATTACCAATTGCCATTTATCATCAATGCCGTACACACAAATACATACACACTCATATGCATACAATCCATTTATGATTAATAAATAACCCATTCAGCCCTAACTCAAACTTAACCTTCATATTCAATTCCATTTTTATGACCGAATGTAGCAAATTCAATAGGTTTCACCTATGCCAAAACAATGACCGAACCATTTAATCATGCTTATGGCCGATTCTATCTTGCTCAAATCAAAGTCATAATTCACTTAAAATAAATTCTAACCTTTCATACACTCATATCCAATGTTATAAGTAATGTCGAATGCCCAAACTTAACCAAACTCAAAATTTAACCTTCATCACTTTAATTAACCATTGCCTATTCTTCAAAACCTCAAATACAAGGTAATTAACACCTATACACTTATATCGAATTAGCTAGCACTTATAGTCTTTAGCCGAATGTTATTAAACTCAAGCCACCATAATATTTTTACTTATCACCTTATATAATATTATCAAAATGGATTAATTATACTTATATATATACTATCAAAGCCGAACATAATAATTTCACCTATGCATAACATTACTCACATTCCATTACTTACATTATTCAAAATCATACCCTTAAAATTCATATACAATGCTGAACCTTTAGATATTCAACCATCTAATTTATTCATTTCAAATCACCCAAACGGCATTTGCTCACATTTTAGCATTTAAAAACAAAACATTTGTTCAAGTCATTAAGCAAGTCCAAGTTTGGCTATTGCACATGTAAGTACTAGCAATTTAAATTTTTAACTAGTTCAAACTTCTCTCTTCAACAATTCTTCATCAAACATAAAAGCAATAATCCAACCCCTTCCTTATCAACCATAACCGAACGCTGAATTCATCACCCAAAATTCAAAGTTTTGACATGGGGTAAATAAGAAACTTGATAATTAACTTAAAACAAGCTAAAATTTCAAAAACTAACATAATTTACTAACCTTTCTCAAGCTTAAAATGACCGAATGTCTTACCCTTTTTTTTTTTCTTTCAATTCGGCTAAGAAGAACAAAGATGAAACATTATTTTCATCACCCCTTTTTCTCTCTTTTTTTTATTCATCAATATTATAAAATGTAAAGCCATTTAGTTGCCATTAAACTAATAAATAATACATATATTTTATATTAAACATCAACATGGCCGGCCACTACATTAAAATGGATAATTTGACATGCAAGTCCATTCTTTTTATATCATGCATTAATAGACCATTTTTAAATTAACCTATCACATTTCAAAAATGTCTCACATAAGTCCTATTTAATAAATTTCACATACAAATGACAAAATCAAAGCATGAAACTTCCACACATGCATTTACACATATAATAAGTATAGAATATAATGGTTAATTATATTTTATGACTCGGTTTTGTGGCCCTGAAACCACTTTTCGACTAGGGTCAAATTAGGGCTATCACAACTCTCCCCCACATAAGAAATTTTTGTCCCCAAAAATCTTACCAGTGAATAAGTTAGGATATCGTTCTTTCATAGAGTCCTCAAGCTCCCAAGTAGCTTCTTCAACCCCATGTTTAAGCCACAGTACCTTCACTAATGAGATTTTCTTATTTCGTAGTTCTTTTACTTCACGAGCCAAAATACGAACTGGTTCTTCTTCGTAACTGAAATCAGATTGAATCTTAACCTCTGATGTATTAATTATATGCGATGGATCGGATCTATAACGTCGAAGCATCGAAACATGAAAAACATTGTGAATCTTTTCAAGTTCAGGGGGTAAAATCAATCTGTATGCAGCCGGCCCATCTCGTTCGGATATTTCATACGGCCCGATGAACCTCGGACTCAATTTGCCCTTACGGCCAGATCTGAGCACTTTTTTCCAAGGTGAAACTTTAAGAAACACTTTGTCTCTGACCTGATACTCAATGTCTTTTCGTTTTAAATCCACATACGACTTCTGACGAGCTAGAGCTGCTTTCAGACTTTCACGAATCACTTTTACTTTCTGTTCAGCATCTTTAATCAAATCAACCCCGAAGATTTTACTTTCGCTAAGCTCAGTCCAAAACAACGGTGTACGGCATTTACGACCGTAAAAAGCCTCATAAGGTTCCATCTTAATGCTTGATTGAAAACTATTGTTGTAAGCAAATTCAATCAAAGGCAAATACCGTTCCCATGAACCACTAAACTCAAGGATGCAGCATCTCAACATATCCTCGAGTATCTGAATTACACGTTCTGATTGACCGTCTGTCTGGGGATGAAACGCGGTGCTAAAATGTAATTTGGCACCTAGAGAATCTTGTAATTTCTTCCAAAACCTTGATGTAAATCTTGGATCTCTATTTGACACAATTGAAACGGGTACCCAGTGTAATCTGGCAATCTGAGAAACATACAACTCGGCTAGCTTATCAAGTGAGAAATCCATATGTACAGGAATGAAATGAGCTGATTTAGTCAATCTATCCACAACAACCCATATCGCATCTTTCTTACTTGGTGACAAAGGTAACCCAGACACAAAATCCATCGTAACTCGATCCCACTTCCACTCGGGTATCATGATCGGCTGAAGTAAACCCGAAGGCACTTGATGATCTACTTCCACTTGTTGAGATATCAAAAATTCGAGACAAAGTCAAAAATGTCTCGTTTCATACCATGCCACCAATACTGACGTTTCAGATCGTTGTACATTTTCGTACTACCAGGATGGACCGACATTCGGTGTAACACCCCTAACCCGAATTCAATCGCCGGATTAAGGCTAAGAGGTATTACCGAGCTAAACATTTAATTATCTCATTCACATTGTCAATAAACATAAATAGAGATCGAGTTGAATACATATTGATATTTAAGTCATACGCCATTTTCATATAGTCAAAATATTTACAGATACAAAACATAGTTATCATCAGCCTAGCCTATACATGCCATATCGAGACCAAATTACTGCACCAAAAAGATCGATAGTATGATGGACTGCTGACGATCCCCGAGATGGTGGCCAAAATCAACAATCTATAAAATAGAGAAATAAGAAATAGAGTAAGCTTCCGAAACTTAATAAATTTTAAGCATTGCAAACAATTAAAGACCTATTGGAAATCGAAATATTCATTTAATCAGCTTATTCTCAATTCAAATTACTTCGTGGTTAAATATATGTTAATATACATAGATTTCTTCTACTTAAAGTTCATACGATGCATTTAAATCAAATAATCTCATATTCACAATTATAAGTATCAATCATACACATATATACATATATATTCTTCTTTGATGCTAATGATTCATTTCGAGATCAATTCACCGATGAGTAAGTAATACGTACCTTAACATCTTAAATATATAGTACTTACTCGACGATGGTTTACCGCGGATATTCAATGTTGTAATCTTACTTAACTTACTGGCATCAAGCTGTCAAGTCTTAGAACTTGAAACAAATTTCTAGCACAAGCTGCGGGAAATTTATACTGTATAATACCATTTCGAAGCTCAATGGGACTTTAGCTCGAATATATTTCCAGCACGTAGCCTGCGGACCTTAAGTCCGGTTATAATTCCAGCACATAGCTTGCGGACCTTAAGTCCGGATATAATTCCAGCATTTAGCCTACAGGTCTTTAAGCCCGGATATAATTCTAGCATTTAGCCTGCGGGTCTTTAAGCCCGTATATTTACATCAAATATCATGCATATTTAATCATATATTAACACATCTCATTCAACATATCACATTAGTAGTCATTTCCTACATTCGGAAATAAGCTCCATATGAACACCATCATTTACATTTCGGTTCAAATGTCGTACATAAATCATACATATCCCTTTCACCATTCAAACTTAACCCACAGTGACCATTTTACTATAAGTCATATACATAAGTTATTTATCACACAACTTAATTCAAGTAAAACCAAAAGGTCACAATTCATCTAATATACACATATCAAGGCAATCATCAATTATATACTAAAGGTGACTACTCAAAACTTACCTCGGATATACTTGAACGGTTGCGGAAAGGCTACTCGATTGCTTTCTCTTTTCCCTTATCTAATTTTGATCCTCTTTGCTCTTGAGCTTAATTAAAACAAATAAATTTGTTTAATTACTTACTCAAATTTATTTCTTAGTAATCACATTTGACAATCATATATAACCTCAATACATATTATATTTTATAAAATATGCCATGACTCGATTTCATGCTTATTTAATCTATATCTAATTCGTATACACAAACAAAGATTCACATAACTTATCATGCTTCCTTATACATGAATTCAACCATATATCCGAATGCCTCTATAAACACATGGTACATACATAAGGCATATATATATATACATACCTATATATGACTATCACAATTTAATCATTTACTCATATTTATGCACAACTGCGTATACACATGCATATATATATATAATGCATGCTTAATATCATATACTTTTATTTATTTTTCAAATTACATTATAGCTCCAAGACATATAGCTAACTCCGAATGTCAACTTATTAAACATTTGCCTCATTACCAATTGCCATTTATCATCAATGCTGCACACAGAAATACATATACACTCATATGCATACAATCCATTTATGATTAATATATAACCCATTCAGCCCTAACTACTCAAACTTAACCTTCATATTTAATTCCATTTTTATGACCGAATGTAGCAAATTCATATAGGTTTCACCTATGCCAAAACAATGACCGAACCATTTAATCATGCTTATGGCCGATTCTATCTTGCTCAAATCAAAGTCATAACTCACTTAAAATAAATTCTAACCTTTCATACACTCATATCCAATGTTATAAGTAATGCCGAATGCCCAAACTTAACCAAACTCAAAATTTAACCTTCATCACTTTAATTAACCACTACCTATTCTTCAAAACCTCAAATACAAGGTAATTAACACCTATACACTTATACCGAATTAGCTAGCACTTATAGTCCTTAGCCGAATGTTATTAAACTCAAGCCAACATAATATTTTTACTTATCACCTTATATAATATTATCAAAATGGATTAATTATACTTATATATATACTATCAAAGCCGAACATAATGATTTCACTTATGCATAACATTACTCACATTCCATTACTTACATTATTCAAAATCATACCCTTAAAATTCATATACAATGCCGAACCTTTAGATATTCAACCATCTAATTTATTCATTTCAAATCACCCAAACGACATTTGCTCACATTTTAGCATTTAAATACAAAACATTTGTTCAAGTCATTAAGCAAGTCTAAGTTCGGCTATTACACATATAAGTACTAGCAATTTAAATTTTTAACTAGTTCAAACTTCTCTCTTCAACAATTCTTCATCAAACATAAAAGCAATAATCCAACCCCTTTCTTATCAACCATAACCGAATGCTCAATTCATCACCCAAAATTCAAAGTTTTGACATGGGCTAAATAAGAAACTTGATAATTAACTTAAAACAAGATAAAATTTCAAAAACTAACATAATTTACTAAACTTCCTCAAGCTTAAAATGACCGAATGTCTTGTCCTTTTTTTTTCTTTCAATTCAGCTAAGAAGAACAAAGATGAAACTTTGTTTTCATCACCCCTTTTTCTCTTTTTTTTTTATTCATCAATATTATAAAATATAAAGCCATTTAGTTGCCATTAAACTAATAAATAATACATATATTTAATATTAAACATCAACATGGCTGGGCACTACATTAAAATGGATAATTTGACATGCAAGTCCATTCTTTTTATATCATGCATTAATAGACCATTTTTAAATTAACCTATCACATTTCAAAAATGTCTCACATAAGTCCTATTTAATAAATTTCACATACAAATGACAAAATCAAAGTATGAAACTTTCACACATGCATTTACACATATAATAAGCATAGAATATAACGGTTAATTATATTTTATGGCTCGATTTTGTGGTCCCGAAACCACTTTTCGACTAGGGTCAAATTAGGGCTATCACAACTCTCCCCCACATAAGAAATTTTCATCCCTGAAAATCTTACCAGTGAATAAGTTAGGATATCGTTCTCTCATAGAGTCCTCAAGCTCCCAAGTAGCTTCTTCAACCCCATGTTTAAGCCCAAGTACCTTCACTAATGAGATTTTCTTATTTCGTAGTTCTTTTACTTCACGAGCCAAAATACGAACCGGTTTTTCTTCGTAACTCAAATCAGATTGAATCTCAACCTATGATGGATTAATTATATGTGATGGATCGGATCTATAACGTCGAAGCATCGAAACATGAAAAACATTGTGAATCTTTTCAAGTTTAGGGGCTAAAATCAATCGGTATGCAACCGGCCCAACTCGTTTGGATATTTCATACGGCCCGATGAACCTCGGACTCAATTTGCCCATACGGCCAAATCTGAGCACTTTTTTTAGGGTGAAACTTTAAGAAACACTTTGTCTCCAACCTGATACTCAATGTCTTTTCGTTTTAAATCCACTTATGACTTCTGACGAGCTAGAGCTGCTTTCAGACTTTCACGGATCACTTTTACTTTCTGTTCAGCATCTTTAATCAAATCAACCCCGAAGATTTTACTTTCGCTAAGCTCGGTCCAAAACAACGGTGTACGGCATTTATGACCGTACAAAGCCTCTTAAGGTGCCATCTTAATGCTTGATTGAAAACTATTGTTGTAAGAAAATTCAATCAAAGGCAAATACCGTTCCCATGAACCGTTAAACTCAAGGATGCAGCATCTCAACATATCCTCGAGTATCTAAATTACACGTTCTGATTGACTGTCCATCTGAGGATGAAACACGGTGCTAAAATGTAGTTTGGTACCCAGAGAATCTTGTAATTTCTTCCAAAACCTTGATGTAAATCTTGGATCTCTATCTGACACAATTGAAACGGGTACCTCGTGTAATCTGGCAATCTGAGAAACATACAACTCGGCTAGCTTATCAAGTGAAAAATCCATATGTACAGGAATGAAATGAGCTGATTTAGTCAATCTATCCACAACAAACCATATCGCATCTTTCTTACTTGGTGACAAAGGTAACCCAGACACAAAATCTATCGTAACTCGATCCCACTTCCACTCGAGTATCATGATCGGCTGAAGTAAACCCGAAGGCACTTGATGCTCCGTTTTCACTTGTTGACATATCAAACATTTCAAGACAAAGTCAGAAATGTCTCGTTTCATACCATACCACCAATACTGACGTTTCAGATCGTTGTACATTTTCGTACTACCAGGATGGACTGATATTCAGCTATTATGAGCTTCACTCAAAATCACCGAAATAAGTTCCAAATTTCTTGGAACACACAATCGACTTCTGAACCTCAAACAATCATTGTCGTCAATTTGAAACTCTGATTCTACATTTGAAACACATTCAGCTTGTTTAGCAACCAATTCATCGTCGACTTTCTGAGATTCACGTATTTGATGAATCAATAATGGTTTAGCTTTTAATTCTGCTACTAACACATTATCGGATGAAACGGACAGGTGTACATTCATCGCTCGCAAAGCAAATAGTGACTTGCCACTTAAAGCATCAGCAACAACGTTTGTAACGCCCCCACGCCCGAGACCATCGCCAGAGTCGAGTATGAGGTGTTACTAAGCTTAATTTAACATTTTTAGAACTTTGGATTATTTGTTTCTACATTCACAGCTTTTAAGCTACTTGCATCACAGTCACAAGAAAAATCACATCTCGAGTTACGAAACTCAAAATCAAGATCTGTAAATTTTCCTTGAATCTAGACTCACATACCTATCTACTAATTTTTTTCTAGAATTTTTAGTTGAGCCAATTAGTACAGTTTATTAGTTAAAGTTACCCCTATTTCAGGACTTGACTGGTTTGACCTCTGTTTACTACAAACCAGATTTCTATCTGTAAAAAATTCATATGACTATGAGGTTTATTTCTACTAAAACTAGACTCAATAAGGATTCTGAAGATATAAAATAAACCACCTAATTATATCTTTAAAATTTATGGTGAATTTCTAAAGTTGGAACAGGGGATTCAGAAACTGCTATGACCCTGTTTCACCAAAATTCAAATATCTTTTAACATATAATTCCTTTACCTGTTTCATTTGTTTCATGTGAAACTAGACATAATAAGCTTCAATTTTATATGTACGTCATCACTAAATTCAATTTCTATGATTTTTAGTAAATTTTTAAACTCGTGTCAGTGTTGCTGCAGTAATCTGTTTATGGCAAATTTCATCCCTTTTATGAGTTTTTATGCACTAAGTATCTTAATAATTTTCCTTAACATCAAACATAATCTAAACTAACCATTTTCATAATTTATCATTATCAAACATTTTCTCAACCATTCCATCACCATATCATAAGATCATTTACACAAAATAGGTATATTGCTATACATGCCATACTTAAATTTACAAGCCATTTACCAAAAGTCTTCCGGATAGTGTGATTGAGCCTTCAACCTATCCCGACTCCTAAGCTGGCTTGTCCAAAACTACAATGAGTAAGAAGGAGGGAGTAACCGTAAATGCTTAGTAAGTTCATATGCAAATAATAAGTAACATAACAAACGGTCATACCAATCAACATTAGCATGCATCACTAAAACACACATCACATTTCTAATCATTTTTCATCATCTTATTACCTTATCGTGATTGTATCAATACTCAACCTGAGGGTTAAATACATACCTGTCCAAAATATCCATTTCACATCACTTACCAATACGTCTCTTTACATCTCGAATATTCCTCCATTTGAGTATAACTTTACCCGTTGAACACATCGAAATATAATTCGGATACATGGATAACTTGCACATAAGTGCCATATATGCAATCAAGCAATCATGTAACCCGCCCATAAGTTTAACTCGGACTCAACTTAACGAGCTCGGGCGTTCGCATCCATAAGTGAACTCGGACTCAACTCAATGAGCTCGGATGCCTAGTTACATCTCACGAACTCGGACTCAACTCAACGAGTTCGGACATTCGCATCCATAAGTGAACTCGGACTCAACTCAACGAGTTCGGATGCTCAACCATCCTAGTGACATGTCACTTGTATCCTAATCTATTCCTAAGGTTCAAACGGGATTTTCCTCGAACACATATCCTTGCCATCTTCCGTAAAATACCGAAACCAATACTCGGTAACACTTTATATTTAACAAATAATACAAATAATTTGCATTTTATTCGAAAATAACCACAAAGCATATATTTCATGATAAAAATCAGCATATCATATAATTAACATCAATAATTTAAAAAAAAACAATTATACTATATTATTTACACATGAACTTACCTTGGTACCAAAATACAAAGATTTTGCAATTTAGTCCACAATCTTTTCTTTTCCTCGATTGAGGTCGATTCCATGTCTTTTTTTATCTAAAATAACACATTTAGCTTATTTAATACTCACATTATCAAATTAATCCTTGACTCAAATTTTGGCAAAATTACAATTTTACCCCTAAACTTTTACATATTTACATTTTTGCCCCTAGGCTCGTTATTAAACTTTATTCCTTATTCTTATGTTCTACAACATGCTGATCACTTTTCTCTTCTATGGCAACATCAAATTCTCACTCTAACATGTACTTGTGACTATTAGGTATTTTTACCGATTAAGCCCTTTTACTCGTTTTTGCTTAAAATCGAGTAGTACAAGCTGTCTAACATAATTTAAAACTTCATATTCTATCATAAAACATCAAAATACACAAATTTCACCTATGGGCATTTTTCCAAATATAAAACCCTAGGTTAAATTATTGCTAACATAAGCTTAATCGAGTTACCAGGATCTCAAAAACGTAAAGAACATTAAAAACGGGGCTTGGAGTCACTTACTATGGAGCTTGGAAGCTTGAAACAAACCCTAGATATGGAGAACCCTTGAAATTTCGGCCTAATGAAGAAGATGGACAAAAATTGGCTTTTAATTTTGTTTTTAATTCATTTTAATAACTAAATGACCAAAATGCCCTTACTACTAAACTTTCCAAAAATTCCTTCCATGTCCTAATTTTGTCCATGAACTTAAATTAGTCAAATTGCTATTGAAGACCTCCTAATTAATATTTCAATGCAATTTCATACTAAAAACTTCTAGAATGCAAATTTTGCAACTTATTCGATTTAGTCCCTACTTTCAATTTAAACACTTTAGGCATAGAATTTCTTCACGAAATTTTCACACAATCATGTAATCATATCATAAACCTCAAAATAATTATAAAATAATTATTTCTATCTCGGATTTGTGGTCATGAAACCACTATTATGATTAGGCCCTAATTCGGGATATTACAACTCTCCCCCCTTTAAGGATTTTCGTCCTCGAAAATCTTACCAGAAAGAGATGTGGGTATGGATTTCTCATAGTTTCTTCAGATTCCCATGTAGCTTCTTCTATTCCATGCCTTTGCCACAGCACCTTCACAAGTGCAACATTTTTATTCCTTAGTTGTTTGACCTCTCGAGCTAAAATCTTAATCGGTTCTTCTTCGTAGGTCATATCTAGTTGTAGTTCAATTTCTGTCGGTGAAACTACATGTGAAGGATCCGAACGATACCAACGTAACATAGATACGTGGAACACATCATGAATCTTCTCTAATTCAGGTGGTAATGCTAGCCAATATGCTACCGGTCTAACTTTTTCAATTACTTCATACGGCCCAATAAAACGCGGACTTAATTTGCCCTTCCGTCCAAATCTAAGGACTTTCTTCCACGGGGATACTTTTAAAAACACTTTGTCACCAACTTGATATTCAATCTCTTTTCTCTTCAAATCTGCATACGATTTCTGTCTATCTGAAGCAGCTTTCAAACAATCTTGAATCACTTTCACCTTTTCTTCAGTTTCTTTTATTAGATCAACTCCATAAATCTGATTTTCCTTGAGCTCACCCAATACAAAGGCGTTAACACTTACGACCATACAATGCTTCATAAGGTGCCATTTTCAAGCTCATCGATAGCTATTGTTGTAAGCAAATTCTACCAACAGCAAATATCTTTCCCAACTTCCTTGAAATTCCAATATACAACATCTGAGCATGTCTTCAAGAATCTGAATTACTCTTTCTGATTGTCCATCGGTTTGTGGATGAAAGCGATCTTTGAAATTTAACTTTGTACCTAATGCTTCTTGCAACTTTTTCCAAAACCGTGAAGTAAATCTCGGATCTCTATCCTAAATGATTGACAAAGGTATTCCATGAAGTCTAACAATCTCACGGATATACAATTCAGCCAACTTATTAAGAGAATAATCTATACGTACTGAATAAAATGAGTCGATTTAGTCACTGTCAACTATTACCCCGGATGGCATTTTCTTCCCGGAGTTAACAAAGAACCCTGATATAAAATCCATGGTAATTCGATCCCATTTCCATTCAGGAACCATGATAGGCTGAAGTAATCCCGAAGGCACTAGGTGTTCAGCTTTCACCTGTTGACAAATTAAGCATTTGGACACAAGCTCGATATATCTCTTTTCATTCCATTCCACCAATACATTTTCTTCAAGTCATTATACATTTTCGTACTACCCGGATGAATCGAGAAATAACCACTATGTGCTTCCTGTAGGATCTTTTGAATCAATTCCTCATTCTTTGGTACACAAAACCAATCTTTAAACATGAAGCATCCATTAGAACCAAATCAGAAATCTGACTCAGTATCAACTTCACCTAATTTCTCTTGGCTTGCAAATCTTGATCATTTTTCTGAGCTTCACAAATCTCTTGTAAAAACATCGGTCTTGCTCTTAACTCTGCTAGAATCGAACCATAATCTGATACCTTTAACCGAGTGTTCATAGCTCTCAAAGCAAACAGTAACTTTCTGCTCAAAGCATCAGCAACCACATTCGCTTTTCCCGGATGATAATCAATAACAAGCTCATAATCTTTCAATAACTCCAACCATCTTGACTGTCTTAAATTCAAGTCTTTTGTGACATCAAGTACTTAAGACTTTTATGGTCGGTATATACGGCACTTTTCACCATACAAATAATGTCGCCAAATTTTCAAAGCAAATACCACCGCATGACCAATTCCAAATCGTGAGTAGGATAATTCCTCTCATGAGGTTTTAACTCCTCAAGTATATGCCACCACTTTTCCTTCTTGCATGAGCACACACCCCAAACCATTTAGAGAAGCATCACTATACACCACAAATTCTTTACTGATTCTGATTCGGGCTGTACTAACACTGGTGCCTCTGTTAATAACTTTTTCAATTCTTCAAAACTCTGTTGACATTCTTCCGTCCATTCAAATTTAACATCCTTTCGGAGTAATCTAGTTATAGGAGCAGCAATTATAGAAAATCTATTTACAAACTGCCGATAATACCCAGCTAGCCCCAAGAAACTTCTAACTTCAGTTACATTTTTCGGTGGTTTCCAATCAACAATGGCTGAAATTTTACTAGGATAAACCCGTATACCATCACCTGAAAAATATGACCCAAAAATCCAACTTCCCGTAGCCAAAATTCACTTTTACTAAACTTAGCATACAGCTGCTTATCTCTCAAAGTTTGTAAAACTATCCTCAAATGCTCAAAGATGCTCAGTCATCATCTTTTGAATAAATTAAAATATCATCTATAAACACCACAACAAATTTGTCCAAGTATGGTGAATATGCGATTCATTAAATCCATAAACACAATGAGAGCATTTGTCAACCCGAATGGCATAACTAAAAATTCATAATGACCATACCTTGTTCTAAAAGCGATTTTAGGCACATCCGACTCTTTTTACCCGAGCTTGGTAATACCTGGATCTCAAGTCAATCTTTGAAAACCATGTCGCTCCTTTCAAATGATCAAACAAATCATCAATTCTTGGTAACGGATATTTGTTTTTGATTGTCACCTTGTTTAATCAAGCGATAATCAACACACAACCTCATAGAACCATCCTTCTTTTTCACAAATAACACAGAGCACCCCAAGGTGAAAAACTTCGGTCTCACAAAACCTTTATCACCAACTCTTTGCAATCTGCGACTTTAATTCCTTCAACTCTGCTGGTGCCATTCTATACGAGCAATCAAAATCGAGCTGTTCCGGTATCAAATCAATACCAAATTCTACTTCCACGATCGAGGCAAACCCTGGTAATTCTTACGAAATACATCCGTAAATTCACACACAACCAAGACATCGATTCAACTTTCTTTTCAACTTCTTTTGTATTAATTACATACGCCAAATAAGCTTCATAACCCTTTCTCGGATATCTTTGAGCCGACATTGAAGAAATCACACTAGGTAATGCCTCGATTTATCCGATTCAACCCGCAGAGTTTCACCATTTTCACACTTTAATTCTATAACCTTTTCTTTGCAATTTATTTTAGCATCATGCAATGTCAACCAATCCATACCAAAAATAACATCAAACTCATCAAACGGCAACAACATCAAGTCGGCCGGAAAGTAATGATCCCGAATCATTAAAAGACATTTCTTACATACTTTATCAACAGTCACACATTTGCCTAACGGATTCGACACTCTAATCATAAATTCTGTGTTCTCAATAGGTATATTCATACTAGACACCAATTTCATGCATACATATGGATGAGTAGAACCGGGATCAATCAAAGCAATAACATTAACATTATAGAGAGAAAATGTACCGGTAATCACATCAGGTGAGGAAGCATCTTCACGCGCTTTAATAGCATAAGTTCTAGCTGGAGCCCTTCTTTCAGGTCTAACTAGTGCATCCCTGGCTACATTCTTACTGCTTGCTTCGCTCCCAGCTTTTCTTGGATATCTTTCTCTCGAATCCGCCCCACTTGTTTTTGTATTCTGAAATTTTTCTTTTTCAGCTCTCTCTGGGCAGTCTCTAATAAAATGATCCAGAGAACCACATCGAAAACATTCATTTGCTCTACACGGACCAAAATGATTTCTACCACACTGCTGACACTCAGGTTTAACAAATCTCGAGTTCCCTACACTGGCTGCCGAAGTAGTCTGGGATTTAGGACCCACATTTTGCTTCTTATAATTCCCATATGATTGCCCAGTTGAAGCTTGGGAACGAGGATTCATATTCCTTAACTTTCCAGGGTGTTGTGAAAATGAACTGCTCATCGGTCTTTTCTTCCAATTTTTAATCTCAGCCTCTACCTTTTTCTTTTCTTTAAGTAATTCTTCGGCCTTACAAGCTCGATCAACCAATACTACCATTTCTTTTAATTCAAGAATTCCAACAAATACCTTGATGTCTTCGTTGAGCCCGTCTTCAAATCGTCTAGCACATCTTGGCCTCTGAGGAACATACTCTCCAGCATACTTACTTAATCGAACAAACTCTCTTTCATATTCTCAGAATCATCATATTACCTTGCTTCACTCAAGAAATTCTTTACGCTTCGATCAATAAATCTTTCACTAATATATTTCTTCCGAAACTCTTCTTGAAAGAATTCCCAAGTTATTTTCTCTTTCGGTACCACCGAAATCAAAGTCTTCCACCAATTATAAGCTGAATCCCTCAACAAAGATATAGCACATTTCAAACATTCTTCAGGTGTACAAGATAATTCGTCAAATACCCGGATAGAATTTTCAAGCCAGAACTCTACTTTCTCGGCATCATCATCAATATTTGCTTTAAATTCTTCGGCCCCTTGCTTGCGAATTCTATCAACTGGAGTTCTGTGAAATTTCATCAGATCCATACCTTGAGGCGTCGGGGGTACAGGTTGAGGAATTGGGGAGGTGGGGAGGTTGTACATTTGGGTTCGTCGAGCGAACTCGATGTACCATGCACTCATCATTTGGAGAAAGGCTTCCCGACCCCTTTCTCCTCCTCCCCGACCAACAAAGAGGAGGTGGATTTTCATCGTGCACTGCTCCTTCACCGAGCTGGTGCATTACTCTCTACTTCATCTCGCCACACTGGATCGGGATCCATTTACTATAAAAAAATCATTTAAATGGTCAGAAGTCGTCACACTATCACAATTTATACATATGGCATGTATAGCAAAATCCGTACATACAACACGTAGTCTGAGAACCGACTAAACCTGCTCTGATACCACTTAATGTAACGCCCCCATGCCCGAGACTGTCTCCGGAGTCGAGTATGAGGTGTTACTAAGCTTAATTTAACATTTTTAGAACTTTGGATTATTTGTTTCTACATTCACAGCTTTTAAGCTACTTGCATCACAGTCACAAGAAAAATCATATCTCGAGTTACGAAACTCAAAATCAAGATCCGTAAATTTTCCTTGAATCTAGACTCATATACCTATATACTAATTTTTTTCTAAAATTTTTGGTTGAGCCAATTAGTACAGTTTATTAGTTAAAGTTACCCCTGTTTTAGGACTTGACTGGTTTGACCTCTATTTACTACGAACCACATTTATCTCTGTAAAAAATTCATATGACTATTAGGTTTATTTCTACTAAAACTAGAATCAATAAGGATTCTGAGGATATAAAATAAACCACCTAATTATATCTTTAAAATTTATGGTGAATTTCTAAAGTTGGAACAGGGGATTCAGAAACTGCTATGACCCTGTTTCACCAAAATTCAAATATCTTTTAACATATAATTCCTTTACCTGTTTAATTTGTTTCATGTGAAACTAGACATAATAAGGTTAAATTTGATATGTACTCCATCACCAAATTCAATTTCTATGATTTTTAGTAAATTTTCAAACTCGTGTCAGTGTTGCTGCAGTACTCTGTTTATGGCAAATTTCATCCCTTTTATGAGTTTTTATGCACTAAGTATCTTAATAATTTTCCTTAACATCAAACATAATCTAAACCAAACATTTTCATAATTTATCATTATCAAACATTTTCTCAACCATTCCATCACCATATCATAAGATCATTTACACAAAATAGGTATATTGCTATACATGCCATACTTAAATTTACAAGCCATTTACCAAAAGTCTTCCGGATAGTGTGATTGAGCCTTCGACCTATCCCGACTCCTGAGCTGGCTTGTCCAAAACTACAATGTGTAAGAAGGAGGGAGTAAGCATAAATGCTTAGTAAGTTCATATGCAAATAATAAGTAACATAACAAACGGTCATACCAATCAACATTAGCATGCATCACTAAAACACACATCACATTTCTAATCATTTTTCATCATCTTATTACCTTATCGTGATTGTATCAATACTCAACCCGAGGGTTAAATACATACCTGTCCAAAATATCCATTTCACATAACTTACCAATACGTCTCTTTACATCTCGAATATTCCTCCATTTGAGTATAACTTTACCCCGTTGAACACATCGGAATATAATTCGGATACATGGATAACTTGCACATAAGTGCCATATATGCAATCAAGCAATCATGTAACCCGCCCATAAGCGAACTCGGACTCAACTTAACCAGCTCGGGCGTTCGCATCCATAAGTGAACTTGGACTCAACTCAACGAGCTAGGATGCCTAGTTACATCTCACGAACTCGGACTCAACTCAACAAGTTCGGACATTCGCATCCATAAGTGAACTCGGACTCAACTCAACGAGTTCGGATGCTCAACCATCCTAGTGACATGTCACTTGTATCCTAATCTATTCCTAAGGTTCAAACGGGATTTTCCTCGAACACATATCCTTGCCATCTTCCGTAAAATACCGAAACCAATACTCGGTAACACTTTATATTTAACAAATAATACAAATAATTTGCATTTTATTCGAAAATAACCACAAAGCATATATTTCATGATAAAAATCAGCATATCATATAATTAACATCAATAATTTAAAAAAAACAATTATACTATATTATTTACACATGAACTTACCTTGGTACCAAAATACAAAGATTTTGCAATTTAGTCCACAATCTTTTCTTTTCCTCGATTGAGGTCGATTCCACGTCTTTCTTGATCTAAAATAACACATTTAGCTTATTTAATACTCACATTATCAAATTAATCCTTAACTCAAATTTTGGCAAAATTACAATTTTACCCCTAAATGTTTGCATATTTACATTTTTGCCCCTAGGCTCGAGATTAAACTTTATTCCTTATTCTTATGTTTTATGACATGCTGATCATTTTTCCCTTCTATGGTAACATGAAATTCACACTCTAACATGTACTTGTGACTATTAGGTATTTTTACCGATTAAGCCCTTTTACTCGTTTTTGCTTAAAATCGAGTAGTACAAGTTGTCTAACATAATTTAAAACTTCATATCCTATCATAAAACATCAAAATACACAAATTTCACCTATGGGTATTTTTCCAAATATAAACCCTAGGTTAAATTATTGCTAACATAAGCTTAATCGAGTTATCGGGATCTCAAAAACATAAAGAACATTAAAAACGGGGCTTGGAATCACTTACTATGGAGCTTGGAAGCTTGAAACAAACCCTAGGTATGGAGAACCCTTGAAATTTCGGCCTAATGAAGAAGATGGACAAAAATTGGCTTTTAATTTTGTTTTTAATTCATTTTAATAACTAAATGACCAAAATGCCCTTACTACTAAACTTTCCAAAAATTCCTTCCATGTCCTAATTTTTTCCATGAACTTAAATTAGTCAAATTGCTATTTAAGACCTCTTAATTAATATTTCAATGCAATTTCATACTAAAAACTTCTAGAATGCAAATTTTACAACTTATTCTATTTAGTCCCTACTTTCAATTTAAACACTTTAGGCATAGAATTTCTTCACGAAATTTTCACACAATCATGTAATCATATCATAAACCTCAAAATAATTATAAAATAATTATTTCTATCTCGGATTTGTGGTCACAAAACCACTATTCCGATTGGGCCCTAATTCGGGATATTACAACGTTAGCCTTTCCCGGGTGATAGTCCATGACAAGTCGTAGTCTTTCAACAATTCAAGCCAACGTCTTTGTCGCAGATCCAAATCTCTTTGAGTCATCAAATATTTGAGGCTTTTGTGATCCGAATAGACATGACACCTCTCTCCAGACAAGTAGTGTCGCCATATTTTCAAAGCAAATACGATGGCAGCTAATTCGAGATCATGGGTCAGATAGTTTTTCTCATGTGGCTTCAACTGCCTCGACGCGTAAGCTACAACTCGACCCTCTTGCATCAATACACAATCCAGCCCATGTAAGGACGCATCACTGTAAATGACAAACTCTTTACCAGATTCGGGCTGCACTAACACTGGAGCTTCAGTCAAATAAGTTTTTAGTTGGTCGAAACTTTTCTGGCACTTTTCTGACCATTCGAACTTAACATCTTTCTGAAGTAGCTTCGTCAATGGTGTGGCTATCATCGAGAAACCTTTTACAAACCGTCTGTAGTAACCGCCAAGTCCCAAAAAGCTCCGAACTTCAGTAACATTTATAGGAGGCTTCAAATCAAGTATGGCTGATATTTTACTCAGATCAACTCGAATACCCGATGTGGATACAACATGCCCTAAAAAGCTGACTTCCCTCAACCAAAATTTACAGTTACTGAATTTCCCATATAACTGCTTGTCTCGCAAAATTTGTAATACTAACCTCAAGTGTTCGGCATGCTCGATTTCGTCGTGTGAATAGATCAGAATGTCATCTATAAACACGACTACAAACGGATTCAAATACTATCTGAAAATCTGATTCATTAAATCCATAAAAATAGCAGGGCCATTAGTAAGCCCAAACGGCATCTCTAGGAAGTCATAATGTCTGTATCTTGTTCTGAAAGTAGTTTTAGGCACATCAGAGTCTCTAACTTGCAACTGATAATAACCTGATCTCAAGTCAATCTTCGAAAATACTGAGGCTCCTTTCAGTTGATCAAACAAATCGTTGATTCGCAGCAACGGATATTTATTCTTTACCGTTACCTAATTCAGCTGACGGTAATCAATACACATTCTCATAGTTCCGTCTTTCTTTTTCACAAACAACACTAGTGCACTGCAGGGAGAAAAGCTCGGTCGAGCAAAACCTCTATCTATCAACTCTTGCAACTGAGATTTCAATTCTTTTAATCCAGTTGGTGCCATGCGATATGGAGCTATCGAAATAGGTGTAGTCCCAGGTACAAGTTCAATGCCAAACTCTACCTCCCGAACAGGTGGTAATCCCGGTAACTCCTCGCGAAAAAATTCGGATACTCACAAACCACTGGCACTGATTCAAGCTGCTTTTCTGATTCTTTACTATCAAGTACGTACGCAAGATATGCTTCACACCCCCTTTTTACATATTTCTGAGCCAACATCGAGGATATTATTGCGGGGAACCCGTTCACGCCAACAGACTCAACTCGTATTATCTCATCATTTGCACATCTCAAATCAATAGTCTTTCCTTTGCAATTTGCAACTGCATCATGAACAGTCAACCAATCCATACCGAGAATAACATCAAATTCATCAAACAGTAACCGAAAAATAGGAACCTCGGATTATTAGGGGACATTTCCTGCACACTTTGTCAACTAGCACATATCGACCCAAGGGATTCGTCACTCGAATCACGAACTCAGTAGACTCAACAGGTAGAGTCTTACTGGAAGCTAAAGTCTCACATACATATGAATGAGTAGAAACAGGGTCAATCAATGCAATCACAATAGTATCAAAGAGACTGAAAGTACCGGTATTGACATCAGGCGAAGAAGCATCCTCGCGTGCACGTATAGCATAAGCTCTAGCAGGAGCACGAGCCTCGGATCTGGTCGTAGTATCTCTAGACCCGATCTAACCGCCACTAGCATTTTCTGTATTCCTAGATGGTCTACCTCGAGCTGTAGCAGTACCCGGTTTCCCACTCTGATTCACATTTTGCTTTAACAACTTCGGGCAGTCTTTGATGAAGTGGTCGGTTGATCCACATTTATAACATGAGTGATCATGAAATCTACAACTCCCCGAATGACACTTTCCACAAAACTTACACTCGGTCCTATCCCGACGATCATTTCCAACACTGGCAACTGAAGTGGCTTGCGTACTCATAGGAGGTCGATCACGGTCTCGTCTAGAAAAACCCAAAGTGTTCTTAGATCGGCTCGAATCATCTCAAAATTTCTTCGATGATTGCTGAAAAGGTTTTCCTAAAGATCTTTTACGAAACTCTCTAGCTCCATCTTCAGCTTTCCTTTTTTCTTTACTAAGCTCCTCGGCCTTGCAAGCTCACTCAACAAGTACTACGAACTCTCTGATTTCAAGAATACCAACGAACATTTTAATATCTTCATTTAACCCGTCTTCAAAGTGTTTACACATAATAGCCTCAGACGATACACATTCCCGAGTATATCTGCTAAGTCTGACGAGCTTCTGTTCATAATTAGTAACTGACATGGAACCCTGTTTAAGTTTAAGAAATTCTTTCCGTTTCTGATCGATGAACCTCTGACTAATATACTTTTTTTAGAATTCAGTTTGGAAGAACTTCCACGTCACCCGCTCTTTGGGTAAAACAGAAACCAATGTATTCCACCAATAATAGGCAGAATCACGTAGCAAAGATATAGCACATTTCAAGCATTCATCGAGAGTGCAAGATAGTTCATCAAGTACTCGAATGGTGTTGTCCAACCAAAATTTAGCTTGCTTGGCATCATCACTATCAGTAGCTTTAAATTCAGTAGCCCTCTGCTTGTGTTCTAGAAGCATCTTGTATGAAATTGAGTTAGATTATTAATTAGAGGTCCTTAAAGAGCAATTTGACCAAGTTCTAAAAATTTGGACAAAAATGGGCTTGGAAGGGTAAAAATTTAAAGAATAGTAAAAAAGGGTATTTTGGTCATTTAGGGGCAAAATGAATTAAAACACAAAATTAAACGCCAATTTTGCTCATCTTCTTCACCAAGGCCGAAATTTGCATGAAGAAACCATGGCTAGGGTTTTTCAAGCTTCCAAGATCGATTGTAAGTCTGTTCTAGTCCCGTTTTTAATGATTTTTATGTTTTTGAAATCTCGGTAACATGTTCTACCTATTTCTACCAATATTTTGAGCCAGGGTTTATATTTAAAAATTTACCCATGGATGATATGTATGAATTTTGATGTTTTATGGTAGAATATGAAGTTTGAGATTGTGTTAAACAACTTTTGCTAAGTGATTTTTCGTAAAAACGAGTAAAATGACATAATCGGTAAAAATACCTAATATTCATAAGTACATGTTAGAGTTGAATTTGATGTTGTTGTAGAAGGGAAAAATGATCAGCATGTCATAAAACATAAGAAAATAGGATGAGGTTTAATTTACGAGCCTTGGGACAAAAGTGCAAAAATGTGAAAGTTTAGGGGCAAAATGGTAATTTTGCCAAAGTTCGTATTAGGGGCCGTTTTGATGAATGTGTGTATTAAATAAATTAATTTGGTATTATAGATCAAGAGAAAAGAGATTCGAGTCGAGATCGGGGGAAAAATAAAGTTTACGAGGAATAGGCTCAACTATTCTCATTTTGTATCGAGGTAAGTTCATATGTAAATATTGTAATATAATGGTTATTTTAAATCATTTAATGCTATATATACGATATTTTGATTGTTATTATGTAATTCTATCCTTTGTGGTCATTGTTGGACAACATGCAAAAATGTTATGAATTATGTGGCAAAAGTGAAAGACTACCGAAGTATCGTCATTGGTATTCCAAGGAGAATGGTAAAGGAGTACGAACGAGGAAAGTCCCATTGAACCTTAGGAATAGATTAGGATACAAGTGACATGTCACTAGGATATTTGGGCATCAGAACTCGTTGAGTCGAGTTCAAGTTCACTTATGGATGCGAATGTCCGAGCTCGTTGAGTTGAGTCCGAGTTCGTGAGATGTAACTAGGCATCCGAGCTCGTTGAGTTGAGTCTGATTTCACTTATGGATGTGAATGCCCGAGTTCATTGGGTTGAGTCCGAGTTCACTTATGGGCGGGTTACATGGTAGCTTGGCTACATATGTGGCACTTATGTGCAAACTTTCCATGTATCCGAGTTATATTCGGATGTGCTCAACGGGTAAAGTTCTAGTAAAGTGGAAGAAGACTTGAGATGAAAGTGACGAGTTGGTAAGTGTTGTGGAATGCATACCTTAGACAGGTATGCACTTAACTCTCGGGTTGAGACCTCAATATATCAATAATATGGTAAGATGATGAATGGAAATGTAATATGAATACCTTGGTGATATTATACAAATGATGATTTCGTATGATTGCATGGTTATGTTACTTGCTATTTGCATGTGAACTTACTAAGCAATTATGCTTATTCCCTCCTTTCCATTCCTTGTAGTTTGACAAGCCGGCTCGAAAAATCGGGAGCGATCGGAGGCACGTTCACACTATCGGTGGATCACTTTCGATATAGTGGCTTGTACATTTTGGAAATATGGTATGTATAGCATTATAATCATTTTGTGTATATAATCTTATGATATGGTGGATGGATGGAATGGAAATGTTTGAGAATTATTAGCTATTGGAATGGCTAATCAAGTTTATATACGATAACATGTATGCTTTATGTCTTAACTAAACCATGAAAATCCTTGGAAAGGTAAAATTGGCCACAAAATAGAATCAGACAGCAGCAGTGACGTGAATTTGAAAAATCACTAAAAATAGTAGAAATGGAATTAAATGATGAATAAGTTATGGAATCGAAGCTTGACGAGTCTATTTTTATATGGAAGAAATGAAATAGTAAATGAGTTATATTTTATGAGATATTTAAGTTTTGGTGGAACAGAGTGAGAGTGATCAATTAATCCCCTGTTCTGACTTTAAAATTCACCATAAATTGTAAAAAAACAATTAGGAGTTTTAACTTACATTTATGAAATCCTTATTGAGTCTAGTTTTATGAAAAACAAATGGCATAGTCATTGAAACTCTTTACAGGGAGATATCTGATTCGTAATACACAAGGGTCAGAGTAGCCAAACCCTGAAATAGGGGGGACTTTAACTAATAAACTGTACTAATTGGCCTGACCAAAAATTCTATAAAAAAATTAGTAAGTAGACATATGAACCTAGTTTTAGAGAAAATTTACAGAAATGGATTTTGAGTTTCGTAACTTGAGATATGGATTTTTTAGCGACTGTGATGCAGTTAGCCAGCTCGTCTGGAAATTCTAAAATAAATTGTTTAAACTGTTTAATTAGTGAATTAAGTCCGTTAACACCTCGTGCTCGACTCCGGCGACGGTCTCGGGTATGGGGCGTTACAGTTAAGGTGTGGCAACGAGTATATGCATGTTTAGGGTTGGATCTAGGGAGAGCTTGGTACTTAAGCGGTCTTAATGACTCACCTCCTCTTCTTTGGAATCCTACCTGGTGCATAGTATTCGTTCATCTTAGCTCACGGGATTTGTTAACGAGCCAAGGTAAGTAAAAACTCGTAATAAAGGAAAATTACCGTAATGCCCCTAAGGGTGAAAATGACTAAAATACCCCTATGTGTTGAATGTTAGATTCATGGATGTTACATGTATACCTGCTACATTCATATGGTATCCTGTTTAGGTTGCATATGGGTTGGGAATTATGGAACGGAGGAAATATATGAGGGTCGCATGGTTGCTTGACAACCGTGGATCTACCAACGGCTTTTAAGCCCAATATGTGATTGGCAGCTTGTTGCAATAAAGGTAGTTTCATAACCAGGCTACCATTGATGTGTATCGGTTGGGTGGGTCGACATTTATATTCCCACATAATGTGTATCAGGGGACGGAGCTGATGTGTTCCAGTTGGATTATTGGGGTGGGTTGCACTGCATTGCATTGCACGTATGTTGTATGGTGATTGATGAATGCTTGTTTCTCGTCAGGGTTGTACACATGAGTTTTCGAAAACTCACCCCCTCTTTTATTTTTCTCAGGTGATGCTCAGTAGGAGGTTCGATGTCTTGAGGGACTCTGGGTGGCCAGCTAGTAAGATAACTTGGATTTGATTTAAAAGCATATAAGTTATGAGTTTATTAAGTAATTTTAGTCTGGATTGTAATAAGGCCTCCCCTTTCTGTTATTGTTTGGATTATTAATTTTATGCGTTGTAATTATGAGAAGTCAAACATGGATTTTCTAAACTATAATTTTTATATACTACGTTTCCGCAACTAAATTTTTAAATGATAAGTTTTCTTAAATCAAATGTTTTAATCAAAGCTTTCGCAACTGAAAAGAGATTTTACAAAGTAACTAAGATGTATGTTTTTAAGGAAGGGTTTTCAATGGAAACAAGGTTTTCGCTAAAACACTTCAATGTGACATGTTGGATTTGGCCATAATGTCCGAGCCGGGTTTGGGGTGTTACAGGCCGAATCTGGCAATGTCACATTGAAGTGTTATTCGTAAAGTGTGATATCATTGAAAAAAAAACCATTCTCTTTGTGTGATCTTGAAGATGATTTTAAGACGTGTCGTTCATTTTCAAATATGAGACGTGTAATATCCCGAATTAGGGCCTAATCGGAATAGTTGTTTCGTGACCACAAATCTGAGATAGATATAATTATTTTATGATTATTTTAAGGTCTATGATATGATCGCATGATTGTGTGAAAATTTCGTGAAGAAATTTTATGCATAAAGTGCTTAAATTGAAATTAGGGACTAAATTGAATAATTTGCAAAACTTGCATTCTAGAAGTTTTTAGTATGAAATTGCTTTGGAATATTAATGAGGTCTTAAATAGAAATTCGACCAATTTCTAAGTCTATGGACAAAAATTGGACATGGATGGAATTTTTGGAAAGTTTAGTAGTAAGGGCAGTTTGGTCATTTAGGGGTAAAATGAATTAAAATACAAAATTAAAAGAAATAAAAAGGGAAAATAAAGCCAAAATTAACTCATCTTTCTCATGGAGGCCGAAATTAGCATGGGGGAAGCCATGGCTAGGGTTTTCAAGCTTTCCAAGCACAATAGTAAGTCCGTTCTAAGCCCGTTTTTCAAGTTCTTTACATTTTTAGAATCCCGGTAACTTGATTATGCTTATTTTAGCAATAATTTAAGCTAGGGTTCATATTTGGAAAAAAACCCATAGGTGAAATGTGTTTATTTTGATGTTTTATGGTAGAATATGAAGGCTGAAATTATGTTAAACAACTTTTGCTAAGCGGTTTTAAGCAAAAATGAGTAAAACGGCTTAATCAGTAAAAGTTGTTATTGTTCATAACTATGTGTTAGAGTGAGAATTTGATGTTGCCATAGAAGGGAAAAATGATCGGCATATTATAAAACATAAGAATAAGGGATGAAGTTTAATTCCCAAGCCTAGGGGCAAAAGTGTAAATATGCAAAAGTTTAGGGGCAAAATTGTAATTTTGTCAAAGTTTGAGTTAAGGACTGTTTTGAATAGTACATTGATTAAATAAGTAAAATATGATGTTTTAGATCCCGGAAAAAGAGATTTGAACTTTGAATGGGAGAAAAATCAAAAATTGGGAAAGTTGGTAAAATAGTCGTTTTAGTCTTGAGGTAAGTTCATATGTATAATAAGCATTAATTTATGCATGTTTCAATATAAAATTTATATATTTACTATGATTGCCGAGGTGTTGAAAGTGAGTATAATTATGATGATTTAAATGTTCAATATTAATTCGACATGGAAATGAGAAAGTATGTAAGTTTGTATGTAAATAATACATTATCTTTATTACGTTTTTATATTTCAGCATATTTTATGTATTGTAGCTAATTTTTGAATTATAATTGACTATTGGAAGAATAGAATAAAGTGTTAGAAAGTGAGATACTTCCGGTTTGAACCTTCAGAATCGAAAGATACAGATGGTATGTAGCTAGGTCGCATGGGTGATACTATGTGTACACCATGTAGACAAGAGAGCTACGAGATAAATGTAGCTAGGTTGCATGTGTGGTTCCAGGTGAAGGACACCATGTAAACAAGAGAGCTACGAGATAAAGTGGCTAGGTCACATGGGTGGTACTAAGTGTTCACCATGTGTACAAGAGAGCCAAAATTATGTGTACAATCGAGCTAGGTCACATGAGTGGTGCTAAGTGAAGGCCACTATGTGTACAAGAGAGCTTTGATTTTAAAGGTGGGCTATGTGCGATACCATCGCGTATCTGTTATTATTCCGAAGCATTCAACTGGGAAATTGATTAAATGAAATTGTGTATGACTTTGTGATGATAAATGTAAGTATATATGTGTGTAACTCATGAGCAATATGCTCGATATGTGATTTAAAATTGGAAAAATTGTTATGGGTAAGTGATGAATACAATTGAAGTGTAAAAGATCAAAATTGACAATAAAACTGTTCTGGATAGTTGTAGTGACGTGAATCTAAAAAATTACCAAAAATAGTTTAAATTGAATCAGAGACTGAATGAGATATCAAATTAACTATTAATGAGTCTATTTTCATATAACAGATACAGAGAAAGCAAACGAATTCTATATTCTAAGATATTTAAGTTTCTGTGAGACTGGTTCAGAATGACTACGTGATCCCCTTTTTTGAATTTGAAAAATCATTAAAAATTGTAAAAAAATAATTATGGGATATAATTTATATGTTTGAAATCCTTAATGAGTCTAGTTTCAAATAAAATAAACGATAACATAATATGAGTTATGTACGAAGAGAAAATTTATTTGTAGTGAAGAGTGGTCAGGGCAGTTGAGCAGTGAAACAGGGGTAACTTCAATGAATAAACTGTAATAATTGGCTAGACCAAAAATTCTGAAAATTTTATGGTAAAATTGTACCTGAATCTAGTTTCAAGGAAAATTAACGGTTTGTAATTTGGGGTTCTGTATCTCCAGAAATAAACAATTTAGCTGTTGGTACTCTGCTAGACAGCTTATTTTAAACCTGTTTATAATTATAATAGTGAAAATATGTGTGTTTGTGATGGTAATATTCCGAGAACATATTGTGACTTTGTTTAATGTATGATAATGTATTGTTTATTAATATTCACATATTTACTTACTAAGCTATAATGCTTACTCCCTTCCTTTCCTTTTTCCTATAGTGTCTCAGTTTTAAATGATTACAAGTACTCAAGTCCGGTAATACCTCGTACCCTGTTCCGGTGTCGAATACGGGTAAGGGGTGTTACAAGACGCTTGTCGAAAAGTTAATCATATTAAAACGTTATTAATTTCTAAAATGTTATTTCTTGCGGAAGCTCTTAAAATAGGTTGCATATTCGTGGTATTCTTGAAAACCATTTAATCTTTTGAAAACCCCCGTCTTTTCCTACTGGTAGCAGTTATAAGTCAAATCAAGCAAAAATTCCAAATTAAAAATAAAAAAATCCAATAGGCCTTATTACAACAAAAATACCCAAACTATTAATACTTATAATTAAAATTAAATACGAAACTAATAGCAATTGTGTGGCCACCTCTGAGTCCCCCGCTGCACCGATCCACCTAAGTCTGGGGATTGCTTGCGCAAATAAACAGAGGGGTGAGTTTACAAAAACTCAGTGTGTAATCCCATGTCAAGCAACCATACAATAAGCAAATGCAGTCTGGGCCTAAGCCTATTTCAGTAGTGGTTCAGATTCAGTTAGGGCCTTAGTCCAATACAATATCGATGACTCGCTTTAGGTCCGAGCCCATCACAATGGCGATGAACAGCATGCAGAGCACGCAAACAAGAAATCCTACCCAACCAGCCTCTACACTCCATCTTCGTCCAACCCTACACTCCATGTGGGGATATAATCAACCCACCCATCCCTACACTCCAAGTAGTACCGGTTGCGCCACTAAACAGTATTTGCAGCAGAGCTGCCAGTATAGTACACTTCCTCCAATCATAATAAGCCATCCCCATGCAACGCATCATGCAACATGTGATGTCATATCATAATATTACACATGTACTCAATGCAATTAAAATATCATGCTACAATATAGTCATACATCACAAGGGGCAAAATAGTCATTTTATCAAATAGGGGTCTAGGTAAACTTACTGACCCATCAGTAGGTCCACAGTTGTCTCAAGTGACCCGTGCAACCTTAACTATCAAATAGTGAAAATGGGCCTGCGACCCATATTGCAGGCCCATGTGGGCCCACACGCTCCTGTGGCTTACACAGCCTAAAAAGGCCTTGGCCATGTGGATTACATAGCTTGGCTCATTAATTCCCACACGCTCGTATAGGGCCCACATGGCCCAGCTCAGCCCAGAATGCCCCATTACAGCCTCAACCCATGAAATCGCACATGGCCGGCACGTGTGGCATCGACATCTACTTATTCTGGATTTTTCCATTTTCTATTGTCAGAGTTGTGTTGTACACACCTTGTTGTGAAAGTGCGCAAATAGTCCACAATCACTCCTAACCTATATTTAATCAAAACATACGGTTAATCGCCTACTAATTGAATTAAAAAGAACCCTAGCCACACTTATCCAAAAGATCAACTATCACTTGCCTTGATCAGTCGATTGAGGCTTGAACACTTAAATCGTTGTATAAGATTGATCACTTGCTCCTTAGTGATTACCTGTATTCCAACCTAATCCTATTAACATTTATTCACACGAACAGTTTGAACCAAACGAATATCCACTTACAGAAAATGCAACCCAAATATAGGGAAAAGAAACAATCGGCCTACCCCAAAACGAAAGCCAAAATCACACGATAAGATAGAGGCAAAGGCTAGCACAACAAAACCCCTGATAGGTCAAGGAACAATTGCCAAAACCGAAAGAATAGAAGAAGGAGAGATGGAGTAATCGGCCAAAACAACAAGGTGAAGAGAGAGGGTTGTTAAAACCAAAAGAATTGAGAGAGAAAGAGAAAGATCATTCTGCCAAAGAGAAAAGCCGATTGAGAGAGGGAGAGAAGAAAAGAGAATCGGTAGGCAAAGGGATTGAAGGAAAGAGCAAAATCGAAGACAAAGCAAAACCCGTACCTGAAGTCCTTAGCAAAATTCGGCACAATGGAAAATGGTCAAAAAGAATGTTAATAGAAACAAAAATGGAGAGAAAATACTAACCAAAGCCGAAAATGTGAGAGGCAAGAGTTCAAATTTAGCACCAACTCTCCCACTACAACTCAACCAGCCAATTCGAATTCCACTACAACTCTTCAGTAGTTCAGGTTGACTAAAACTCCCACACAGCCCTATCAGCAAAATAAAACACTCTATTGCGCGTACCAAGACTCAAACTTCAGACCTCAGGTAACCACAACAGGCCACTTATCCCTTAGACCAGCAAGCCCTTTCTGTCATGTAATACCTACATTTATTTAAAATCCTACTGACTAGAGATAGGGGTTTATTTAGAAAAACTAAACTTTTGCACAAGCCAAGGGTTGAACCCAAGACTTCTCAGACTCTTCCTAGAACACTTAACCACTGAAGCAAACATGCATTTGTGCAACACAAATATACGAAAATACACTTTAAGATTTTTGGGACCTTACACAAGTTTAATTTGCTACACTGAATTATGGCAAATCAATAATTAATACATATCTTCATATACAACCAACTAGGTTATACAATTTACATGTTAAGAACATTAAGCAAGAATTCATATAACACATCTCAAATTGAATGCAAATGCAATTTATGTCCAAATCATTCAAGTTTCCAACATTAGATTAAAATTTTCCCAAAGGAACTATAGTAAAATGGTTTCATCTACATGAGAATATTTTGCTCACACAAGCTTACATAGATTAGAGTTGCTCACACAAGCTGACATATTTTACGAAACTACTCACACAAGTTGACATCGTATTGAGGTTACCCATCCAAGTTGATCTGCCGTAATTTGATATGTCAAATTAGGCTGCCCATTATACTTAATAAGCTTATTCTTAGGTAATTTTAATTTGTTTTTATAGTTTTCGTTTACTTTTCATTCTTTAGCCTTAATAAGCTCTTATTGCATTTTACGCCCATTTTGCACTATTTTTTATACCTGAAATGGCCAAACGTGCCATTGAGAACCTAACAGTTGATTGGGTATTGTAAGGAGTCATCGAAAACTCGAATGAGAGAAAAAAAAAACATCACCAAAGATAGAGGTATCACAACATTGAAGCATGGAGGTCACAACACCTCCAACAGACGTTAAATGAAGAGGAATGAGAGCCACCAACAGTGGTATCGCGATACCTAAGCGTGGGTATCACAACGTCCACCCCCTCAAGGACACCCCTATTTAGAGATTATTAGTGATATCACGAATATCCAGCCTCGAATATCACGATGTCTTGCTTGATACAACAAAAAACAACTATAAATGTAGTTTTTGTCCAACGACCACACCAATCAAAATTAGGCTCTTGGAGGAATTTTGGTCCAAAAGTTAGGGTTGAAATCAGCTATTTAAAGCTACTTTTGGCTGAATGAAAATGGGAGACTTTTTTTACTTTTGTTTCCTATCATCTTTTCTCCTTAGATTTAGGTTAGGCTTAGGGTTTTTCTTTTCTTTTCTTTTCCTTTTTCTTTTATTTTTCTTTTCATTTTTAGTTTAGGTTTCTCTGTTCTTTTTAGGTTAGATTTTAGTTTTTGTTATTTACTTTCTTCCTTGTTGTTAAAGATTTTGTAAACAAGGATGGACAAACTATTGGGCTTCAATGGATCTTCATCAATTGAATGAGCATTATCTTAAACCCTTTGCTTTCATTTTATGCTTACAATATGTTCGATAAAATGCTTGTTTGGAATTTTAGTTTGAGTATGTGCTAAATTTATTGGATGGTTGATTTTTTGGTTTTTTGTTAGCTTAAGTTGATTTCTATTCTTGATTGATTATTCTATTATATCGACATGCTTAATATGTTAGAATTGACTCTGCTAGCGAAAAACCTAAATAAACGGGACCGAGAGGAGAGTTTATCATTAGATAGTTCGATATGATTGTGCCGAGTAGTGTGACCGAAAGGTAATTTCTATGCCTATGTGAGACCAAGAGGTAATCTTAGGTGGTATCTTTTATTTTAGGATAAGACCAATAGGTAATCTATATGCCTAGGTAAGACCAAGAGTATGTTCCTAACTAAGAGTTACAACCAATATAATCGATATAGGTTCATTAGTTTCATTAGCACTCAACTAATCAATCAACTGTCATTTAATCACTTACATTATCTAAAACATCAGGAAGAAAGTTTAGCTTAGTTAGTTTAATTATAGTTTATAAACAATTTTCTTTGAACTTGCACTAATAATTTCCAACTTGATTAGATTAGTAACTGCTTAACTTGTAAGTAACTTGATAAACACATTTACCCACTTGGCAATCCTTTGGGTTCGACCCCTTGGAATACTCTGGTGTTCCACCGGACACTATAAATATCACAACTAACACTACCCACTTGCAGTTGAAACCCATTCTTTAAATTGTCTTAGAAAATCTTTTGTTATTTTGTACACACATGTGGGAGGGTCATGAGTTGAACCAACGATACATATAACTCGAGAATCTGTAACAAATGCTAGATCTCATAATATCATGTAAATCCCTAATCAATTATGTGTATAACCCTAATGGCATGCCATATGTATCCTAATCTTTTACTTAGTTCACATGGGCACTGTTGTCATATGCATATCATTAACAAACCTTGTATCAGCTTTAATATTTCATAACGAGTCCTATAAACATTCAACATTCATATTGGTACTTCATACCTTTTCATAATAGCCAATATTTCAATGATTTTCAATTCAATCCATTTTAAGCCAAATATGTCCAATTCACTAATTTCACTTCAATCTAAACACGTAAATAAAATAAAACACAATTCAACATAGCATAAAATAAAGTAGTAAGTCCCATATGAACTTACCTAGTCAAGACACCAAACAAGGTAAAATTTCAATGACTAATCTACAGTTTTTTTCCTTTTCCTTGATTATCACTAGTTTGATCTGATTCCCGATCAATACAATTATTCCATTCAATTCATCAATATTAAACATTTTTATACATTGTATCATTGTAACATCTCTCACCCGATCCAATTGCCAGACTCGAGCTATGGGATGCTACTACAAATACCAAAATAAATCATACATAATTCATAGTAAATAATTTAATTACACATCAATTTATAACAAAATTCTATGCAGAATATGATTTACAATCAATTTTGAGACTCAATCAATCTTACGAAAGCTCTTAATTTGACCAAGCATCAAGAAGGACAAAACTAAAAACTTATCCAAAATTCAGCAATATGTACCGATACTTGGATAGGGTATCGATACCCTGTTAAGAAGTATCAATACCAAATTCAATATCAATATCGTTTTAGCATTCTGCCATTTTCAAAATTTGTACACAAATCAACTTGTATCGATACGTTAATAAAGTATCGATCCTTAAGAATAAGTATCGATAGAATATACTGGTATCAATACCAAATTGGCATTCTGTCAATTTTGAATCAAGGTAATTTGGTAAAGTATCAATACCTTAGTCCTTGGTATCGATACTTGTAGCTAGAAGGTTAAAAATCTTACATTTTTGGTACTTTTCCATGCTCAAACCAACAACACATTCATATAGTGCCTTAAGCACATTTCCAGCTTGCATAAAACCAATCCCAAACCATACCAATATGCCACAATTTATCCATTTTCAATCCACTAATCAACATGTCTCATTTAGTCATCAACATGTACATTTACCTATACAATTTAACTAACTAGACCATGCATAACTCAATACATACCTATTTCCATCCATAATCCAATTATACCAAAAGCCATTCACAACATTACTCAAGCTAATAAACATCCATTTAGTACTTTGTTAAACATATCAACCTATGTAATACCGAATACTCAAACATTTGATACCATCTACTATCACTATTATACTCAAGCATTCCATCATCAATATCGATATCTATTCACATCAACTATGGCTTAACATATAGCCAATAAGCATACATAAATACTCAATATGAGGCCATCCAAACCAAGCATCATTTAAGGTTTAAGATCATGAACATTCAAAATAAGTACAGACATATATATATATAAAGTCTATATACATGCCACATAACCGAGTCGAAAACATTCAAAGGTCTATCGAGTCAAAAACTAGATAGTGTGAGCTCCAAAATGATTTGATCGACATATTCAATAAAATGACCACTATAGAAATAGAAAACAAAACAAAGTAAGCATTTTGAATTCTTAGTAAGTTCATAGGTTTTAAAACAATAAAACTCATTTCAATTCACAATTAATGTAACAAATTAACTAACTACAAAACTCTCTTGTCATCACATTTCACAATCGTAAGGTGAGTTCATCACTTATAACATTTCAATTGGTACGACACAATCTCATTTAGTGCCACTCTATTAATATCATCAAAAACATACATCATGTACATCTTTCCAGTCTTATACTTTCATTTCTATCCCAATACATACTAACATTCATTCATTTCCCTTGTCATAATTGTTTAGCTGGACGAACTATAATAAACAAATACGAATATGCGGGTAACCACCAAAACACACCTGAGCATTGAAGTGCTAAGCCCATAGGCATCATATGTCATAATACATTACATCCCTCCAGAACACACCAGGGTCTTCGTAGAGACAATCAGTAATAGTGGTCTTCGTAGATACAAAACTTGGTAATCCGCAACTAATGCTTGATTCTGATTTAAACAATGAATTCTTCGTATATCAGTATCATCCCGTAAAGCATACAAATAAACCCATTGAAATGCCAATTGTATCCTATCATTTCTTATGTTCATCCGGGCACATTTAACACATTAGTTCATTTCTTTACAATTCAGTCCATTTCTCACCTTTTTGTACGATTTTATAACCAATTCAAAGTACAATCACAAGATATAATTTCATAATCTAAACAAATCTAATACATTTATAAACATAACTGCACCATATGAACTTACCAGACAAAAACAACAACAAGAAAAATGTTGAGGACTAATCTGTAATTTTCTCTTTTCCTCGATTATCTGCCGGTTGGTCCAAATCTTAATCTATATTGTAATTCATTTCAATTTATCATTTCAATCACTTTATACTATCTCATTCCATGTATATGACATATTAATTTCAGTTTTAAAAAGTTACCTAAAGGTTCACATTTTATTCAATTTAGTCCTTAAAATGAAACTATAATAACATTCACATTTGAGCATTGTTTTACAATTCGATTTCAAATACATCCTTCTATGACTCTCTACTATCTATTTTTATAAAAAAAATGACAGTTTCACAAATTATTCATTTTAGTCATTATGCGCAAAACTAGCATTTAAACTTTACAAATTAGTCCATTTTTCATTTCTAAGCTTAAAAGCTAACATTTAAACACCAAAAGCTTTAAAAATCATCAATGAAAAATTCTATAAACTTTAATAGTTTTATGAAATAGTACCCGAGTTAGTTAAATCAGCCTTACGAGATCTCAAAAACATCAAATTTATGAAAAACAGCTTAAAAAATACTTACATGCAAGGATGAGAGCTTGAGCTGCAAAAATGGCTTATTTCCTCTTTTCTAAGTGTGAGAATGGTTGAACAATGAAAAAAAATAAAGAAGATGACACATTTTTCATATGTTTTAATATATTTTTAATATTAATTTGACCTTATTTTAAAAAAGTTTCCTTCTAAAACCAAGCACAATCGTCCACCATGTTTAAATAAGGGGTAAAATCTTAACTAATTACAATTCAAGCCTTTTAACAAATAAAAATCTATAGCAATTAACTTTTATGGTTTTTACAATTTAGTTCTTGTACTTTAATTATTAACCATTCAATAAAATTATCGGACCAAGAATCAATATAACTCTATAGCGAACTTTAATTAATAAATAACATTTACTGACTCGATTATCGAAAAATGGGGTTCTGTAACCACCATTTTTGATACCACGAAAACGAGCTGTTACAACCACAACATGAATGAACCTAAGAAATTTTAGTTTTTGATACCCCTAAAGTTTTACATTTTATTTAATTTGGTTCCTAAAACTAAAATAGCCATGACTTTCAAACTTGAGTCTCGGTTTGAAAACTGACTTCAAATACATTCATTATAGACCCTCTACTCTCCACTTATCCCGAAATTTCACATTTTATTCACATGGGTAATTATGAACAAAACTAATAATTAAAGTTTACAATCTAGTCTTTTTTTATAATCTAAGCTTAAAATCTATCAATTTAACACCAATTTCTACAAGAAATCAACAATGAAAACTTAAAAAAAAAATTAACAATTTTGCAAATTGGTACATGGGCTAGCTAAATCAAGCTCCCATGACCTCAAAAACATAAGAATTACAAGAAAAGGAGTTAGAAATCTTACCTAATCAAGGATTGAATGGTGTGAAGTTTTCTCTAGGTTTTTCTTTTCATTTGGATGGCAAGAGGAAGAAGATGAAGAAGATGTTTAAGTTTTACCACCAACTTTAGTATATATAGTATAATTAAGCTTTAATTAACTTAGGTTAAAACTTAACTAATGACTAATCCCACTTTCATGCATAAATCATCATCATCCACTAACACATATTCCAAAATGGTTAAATTGTCATTTTGGACCTTTGGTTAATTGAAATTTAACTCCCTAAATCTTTGGCCATTTAAAAACTATAGCGATAAGATTTTTACAATTTACTCCCTATACTCTAATTAAGTAAGTAATAGACAAAATTGAAGGGCCAAATGTTAATATTCTGTTATACCAACTTTGTAAATATTAATATTTAATATTTATGGACCTGATTTACGGAAATGGAGCTCCAAAATCATTTTTTTTCACCACTAAAAATTGAGCTGCTACAGCTCTCCCTTTTAAGAAATTTTATCCTCGAAATTTACCTGAAAAAGATGAGGGTATTGAGTTTTCATAGTTTCTTCTGGCTCTCTCGTAGCCTCTTATGTATCGTGGCGATGCCACATTAATTTCATTAACATCACATGTTTATTTCTCAACTCTTTTGCTTCCTAAAAAAAATCTCAATTGGTTCTTCACCATACTTTAAATTAGCCTACAACTCAATTTCATCGGGAGTTATCACATGAGAGGGATCAGATTTATATCTTCATAGCATCGATACATGAAAGACATTATTGAACCCGGTCTAGCTTTGAAGGCAAAGCTAATTAGTAAGCAACAGGTCCAATTCTCTCGAAAAATTCATACGGCCTAATAAACCTCGGACTAAGCTTTCCTTTCCTACCAAAATAGAAAACCTTTTTCTAAGACGACACTTTTAGAAAGACTTTATCGCCAACTTCAAATTCAATGTTTTTTCTTTTCAAATAAACATAACACTTTTGTTTGTCAAAAGTAGCTTTCAAATAGTCTCGAATGACCTTGGCTTTCTCTTTTATGTCACGTATCAAGTCAATTCATGTCAGCTTTCTTTCACTCAACTCTGACCAGCCTAGAGGAGTTTGACATTTGCGACCATATAAAACATCGTAAGGTGTCATTCGGATGCTTTACTGGTAACTGTTGTTGTAAGTAAACTCAACAATCAGTAAGAATCTTTCCCATCTGCGTTCAAATTCAACACGCAACAACGCAATAGATCCTTTAGTATCTGAATCACTCACTCTGATTGTCCATCAGTCTGAGGGTGAAATGTCGTACTAAAATTTAACTTAGTGCACGGAGCTTCGTGCAGCTTACTCCAAAATCTGGAGGTAAATCCCAGATCCTGATTTAAAATAATTAACTAAGGTACACCGTGCAATCTCACAATATCCTGATTTGAAATAATTAACTAAGGTACACCGTGCAATCTCACAATCTCAAAGATATATATTTCAATTAATTTCTTAAGTGAATAGTATATTTTTATAGTAATGGAGTGAGCTAATTTAGTTAACCTATCAACTATCACCCAAATTGCATCTTTCTTTTTCGGCATTAATGACAAACCTGATACGAAATCCATAGTGACTTGTTCCCATTTCCAATCTAGAATCATTATAGGCTACAATAAACCTAACAGGACCTGATGCTCTATCTTAAGCTTCTGACATACCAGATATTTTGCCACTTATTTTGGGATCTCTTTTTTCATTCCTAACCACCAGTATAATGGTTTCAAATCATTGTACATCTGGTTGCCACTTGGATGTATCGTATAAGTACTATCGTAGGGTTTGCGCAAAATGTCTTGTTTCAACTCTGAATTCTTCGATACACACAAACGGTTCCAAAAGTATAAACTCCCATTATCACCTATACTAAACTCCGTGGTCTGATTATTTTCAAAAAAATTCCTTTCTCTTGCAACTTAGAGTCATCTTCTTACAACTCCTAGATCTTCTGAAGAAATATGGATTTAGCTCTCAACTAAAAAAAAAATAGAACCATCTTGCTCCAAAGTCAAACAAGTATTCATGCTTTTAAAGAAAACAAGGATTTTTACATCAGAGCATCTGCTACAACATTAGCTTTACCTAGATGATAGTCAATGATCAAATCATAGTATTTAAGCAGTTCAAACCATCTATGCTATCTCAAATTCAATTCCTCTTTGTCAGCAAGTATTTAAGAATTTTATGATTAGTGAAAGTATGACATTTTTCCTCATACAAGTAGTGTCTTGATCTGCCGTAATTTGGTGCAGCAGATTAAGCTAGTTTTCACATTTAAGAGCTTGAATACAAGCATTTTTGTTATGTTTTTAATTTAGTTTCTTTAGTTTTGTTTACATTCAATAAAATGTGCACATCGAGTCTTTTATTAACCTTAAGGGCTGAATGAGGTGTAACACCTCTTACTCGTATCTGTCGTCAGATTAGGGTTAAAGGCATTACCATACGAATCAGAACATTTAACATTCATTTCATAATCATCAAAACATCATATATCAAACATGGATATAGAGTCCCTTATATAGGTCATCGAGACCTTAAACATACTTTAGAAAAAAGGTCAGGACTAAACCGAACACATACAGAATTTTTTCAAAACTTAAACACTTTCCAAACAAGTACAGGTTACACGCCCGTGTGAACAGGCCGTGTGCCTCACACAGCTTTAGACAGGCTCGTGTGTCTAAGCCGTGGCGAAACAGGGCATACATACTGACTTGTCCACACGGCCACAAGACATGCTCGTCTATCAAGCTGTGTGAAAATTAGGGAGGCTACTGACTTGGCCACACAGCCGACCACACGCCCGTGTGCCACACATGGCCAATAGACACGTCCGTGTGTCGAGGCCGTGTCAAAAATGGAGGGTATATTGAATTTAATTCATAGGGTACCCCAGGGGACACATGGCCGTGTAACGTGACCGTGTGTCACACATAGCTGAGACATACACCTGTGTGGACAAAAATAGGCCATTTGAATAGCCAACCTACCACCCCAATTGGGTCAAACCTACAAGCAATAAAATAAACATATTTACACACCAATTTCAGCCAACTTCTATGCCAAAACATACATCATTCATACCATAACATTATCAACCATTTACATTCTTATAAACCTTACCAATTATGCCAAAACATATAGCAAATCCATATCAAAACATATGGTTTATAAACCTTAATACACATCACTCAATCTTATGCTATGAACTTACCAAACTTACCATTTCTTTTAACCATACGTGAACATATCAAACATATCATTCTGCCTCACATTTTATATACCAAATATCACAATCACAACCATACCAAGCCATATCACATGGCTAAATATATACATCACAAAACATAATCCAATAACTTCTAGCCTATACATGCCATATTTTAATATATACATTTTCAAAAGTACTAAAATAAGGTTTGATAGTGTGGTGACGATCCTTGACGATCCCCGAGCTCACAATAGCTTCGATATCTATAAAACAATGCAAACACACACAAAGTAAGCTTTCAAAAGCTTAGTAAGCCATATACAAATAAACATATCATTCAAAGCAAATAAGTATCATCAAATCATTTATACTTTGTAGACAAATGCTAACACAAATCTCATATTCATATATTTACCTTTCATTCTCAAATAGGCTATACAAAGCAAACATACCTGAATTGAATATAATTTCACAAAGTCATTCATTTTCTCGGAATGTCGGTTTGAACCATTCTGAAATGTAAGGATACGTGGATAGCTCGAAAAACATATACAATGCCAATGTCCCAGACGTGGTCTTACATGTAATCAAACATCGATGCCACTATCCCAGACAGGGTCTTACACGAAATCAGATACGATGCAGATGTCCCAGACATGGCCTTACACGAAAAAAAAAAGTTGATGCCAATGTCATAGACGTGGTCTTACACGCAGAACAGATATCGAAATTCCTATGTCATGACGTATGTATCCTAACTATTCCTAAGGTTCGTACAGGGCTTTTCGAACGTCGGAACTTTGTTGACACTTTCTCGGATAACACATATTTAGCTTAGACATTCATTCATCACAATTCAATATCATATGCATAATAATAATTCAATTCAATAAGCTTATTTGTATATCAACTTACCTCGTAGGGATTCGGATGAACGAAGTTGGTTACTTAACAACTTTCGACTTTCCCCGATCTAACTCCGTTTTCCTTAATTTTTGATCCAAATAAATTAAAATTTAACTTATTCAGTCACAAATTCATTCAAAACAATCCATAGACACATATTTAGGGCATTTTACAAACTAGCCCTTACATTTTTACATTTTGACACTTTAGTCCCTAATTCACAAAATCACAAAATACACTTAATTTGCTTGTACACAAGCTTAGCCAAATTTCCTTAGCACTCATACAAGTCCACACATTTCATTTACTTTACATTTCAGTCCCTCAATTTAGAAATTTCACAATTTAGCCATTTTACTCAAATTCATCAAAAATCCAAAGACAAAATATGTAAACCCAACATCAAACTTTCATTTATCAACAACTAACTTCACAAAACTAATAATTTCATCAACGACACATTTCAAAATCATCATCAAAATTAGAAATTGAGGCATGAGTTTGATAGTATACGAAGCAACGATTACAAAAACGTAGAAATTATCAAAAATCGAGCAAAACAAATACCCAATTCACCAAATCAAAGTGCCGAACCCTAGGTGAGCTTTTCTCTTTTATTTTCTTTTCAATTTCGGTGGATGAACACATAAAATCGCTTTATTTTCTATTTTGTTTTCATATAATTAACTTAATACTTAGTTTACCATTTTGCCCTTTTATAAACCATTATAAAATCACTTAATGGATGGTTATTAATGTCCATTCAAACTTCCAATAGTCAAATAACCACATAAGGACCTCTCATTTATGAAGTCATATCAAATAAACACTTTTAACAAGTTGCAGGCAACTTTTACATTTTACGCGATTAGGTCCTTTTATAAAATTAAGCACACAAATGATTAAATTTTCATACGGAATTTTCACAAATGCTTATTCACATATCATAAACACAGAAAATAATATTTAAATATTTTTTAACTCAGATATGTGGTCCCGAAACCACTATTCCGACTAGGGTCTAAACCGGACTGTTACAATTTTCCCCCTATGGGATTTTTGTCCCCGAAAATCTTACGGTTGAACAGATGTGCATATTGTTGTCTCATAACATCTTCAGGCTCCCACGTGGCCTCTTCAATACCATATCAATTCCACATCACTTTTACTAATGGAATTTTCTTATTTCGCAGTTCTTTAATCTCACGAGCTAAGATACGGATCGACTTTTCTTTGTAAGTCATATCAGGCTGAATTTCAATCTCAGACGAGGGAATCACATGCGACGAATCAAATCTGTATTGTCAAATCATCAATATGTGAAACACATCATGAATATTTTTTAGCTATGGTGGCAACAACAATCTATATGCTACCAGTCCAATACGCTCGGTAATCTCATATGGCCCGATGAACCTTGGACCCAATTTGCATTTTCTATCGAACCGAAGTAATGTCTTCCATGGAGACACCTTCAAAAACACTTTGCCATCGATGTCAAACTCAATGTCTTTTCTTTTCAAATCCGCATAAGATTTTTGACGATCGAAAGCTGCTTTTAAGCTATCTCGGATCACTTTTACTTTCTTTTTAGTTTCTTTTATCAGATCAATCTCGTGAATCTTATTTTCGCTGAGCTCAGTCCAATGCAAAGGTGTACAACATTTGCGACCATATAAAGCTTCGTATGGTGCCATTTTAATGCGTGACTGAAAACTGTTATTATAAGCGAATTCAATCAAAAGCAAATGCTATTCCCACGTACCTTCAAACTCAAGAATGCAACATCTCAACATATCCTTGAGTATCTGAATAATCCGCTCAGATTAACTGTCCGTTTAAGGGTGAAAAGCAGTACTGAAATGGAATTTTGTACCCAGGGCATCTTGCAACTTCTTCTAGAATCGTGATGTAAATCTCGGATCTCTGTTTGATACAATAATTAATGGCACAACATGCAATCTCACGATATCAAAAATGTATAACTCAGCTAATTTATCAAGTGAGTAATTGGATCTAACCGGAATAAAATGAGCAGATTTTGTCAAACGATCCACTACAACCCAGATTGCACCTTTCTTTCTTGGAGATAGGGGTAAATCCCGAAACAAAGTCCATTGTCACTCAATCCCATTTCCACTCTGGAACCATAATCGGTTGTAACAAACTAGATGGCACCTGATGTTCAGCTTTAACTTGCTGACAGATCAAACATTTAGAAACAAAGTCAGAGATATCTCTTTTCATTCCAACCACCAATAATGCTGTTTCAAATCATTATACATTTTTGTACTACCCAGATGCACAAATAACCGACTGTTATGAGCTTCACTCAAAATCATCTGAATTAATTCTAGATTTTTCGGGACACAAATTCTATCTCGGAATCTCAGACAATCATTTTTATGAACTCTGAATTCTGAATCAAGTTCTAATTCACACTAAGCTCGTTTGGCTAAAATCTTGTTATCAATCTTCTAAGCTTCGATAATCTGCTGTAAGAATAAAGGTCCTGCTTTTAGTTTAGCTAAAATCAAACCATCATCGGATAGAACCAAATAAGCATTCATCGCACGCAGAGTAAACAGTGATTTTTGACTCAAAGTATCAGCAACAACGTTTGCTTTTCCCGGATGATAATCAATCATAAGTTCGTAGTCTTTTAGCAGTTCTAACCATCTTATTTGTCGCAGATCGGATATTTCAAACTTTTATGATTGGAAAAAACGTGACATTTCTCACCAAACCGATAGTGGCGCCAAATCTTTAGAGCAAACACTATCGCAGCTAACTCAAGGTCGTGCATCGAATAGTTCTTTTCGTGCGATTTCAACTGCCTCGAAGCATAAGCAATGACTTTTCCTTCTTGCACTAAAACACATCCCAGACTGATCAAAGAAGCATCACTGTAGATCATGAGTTCTTTACCCGATTCGGGTTGTACCAATACTGGAGCTTCAGTCAACAAAGTTTTCAACTGATCAAAGCTATTCTGACACTTTTTAGACCACTCAAACTTCACATTTTTCTGAAGCAATTTTGTTAACGGGGTTGCAATCATAGAAAAGCCTTTTACGAATCTTCTATAATAACCAGCAAGTCCCAGAACCCTGCGGACTTCAGAGACATTCCTCGGAGGTTTCCAATCCAGAATAGCCAAAATCTTGTTCAGATCAACTCGAATACTAGATGCTGATACAATATGACCTAGAAAACCAACTTCTCACAGCCAGAATTCACATTTACTGAACTTCGCATACAACTGTTTATCTCGCAGAATCTGTAGCACTAATCTCAGATGCTCGGCATGTTCGGATTCATCACATGAATAAATCAATATGTCATCAATGAATACAACAACAAATTGATCTAGATACGGTCTGAAAATTCTATTCATCAAATCCATAAAGATAACAGGTGCGTTAGTCAATCCGAAAGGCATAACTAAGAATTCATAGTGGCCGTACCTCGTTCTGAAAGCAGTTTTTGAAATGTCTGAGTCTTTTACTCATAACTGATAATAGCCTGATCTCAAATCTATTTTCGAAAACACAACAGCTCCTTTCAACTGATCAAACAAATCATCAATTCGGGGTAGAGGATACTTATTCTTGATAGTCACTTTGTTCAACTGATGATAATCAATATAAATTCTCATTGTTCCATCTTTCTTTTTCACAAATGGAACTGGAGCACCCCAAGGTGAGAAACTCGGTCTAGCAAATCCTCTATCGGTCAACTTTTGCAACTGAGACTTTAATTCTTTTAGTTCAGTCAGAGCCATTCTGTACGGAGCTATCGAAATTAGAGTAGTTCCCGGCACTAATTCAATACCAAATTTAACTTCTCTAACTGGAGGTAATCCTGGAAGTTCTTTAAGAAACACATTAGTGAACTCACACATAACAGGTACTGATTCAACTTTCTTTTCTAACACTCTCGAATCAATCACATATGCAAAATAGGCTTCACAACCCTTTCTCACAATATTTAAAGCTTTCATCAAAGATATCATAGCAGGCAATCTATTCAAATCTTTAGATTCAATTCTGACTATTTCTCATTCTTGCATCTCAAATCATAGCTTTTCGTTTGTAGTTCACAACAACATCATGTAAAGTTAACCAATCCATACCCAGAATTATATCAAATTCATCAAAAGGTAACAACATCAGATTAGTCAGAAAAAAAGTGTCTCGAAACATTAACAGACAATTCTCGCAGACTTTATCAACCAAAACACATCTGCCTAGGGGGTTCAAAACTCTAATTACAAACTCAGTAAACTCTACATGCAAAGTCTTACTGTTCACTAAATTCATGTATATATACGAATGTGTCGATCCAGGATCTATCAAAGCAATCACAGAAGTATCATAAAGAGTAAATGTACCCGTAATCACGTCTGGAGATGAAGCTTCCTCACGAGCTCGAATAGCATAGGCTCTGGCAGGTGCACGAGCCTCGGATCTAGCAGTTGTATCTTTTGTCCCTCTCTGACTACCACTTACATTTCTCGTATTTTTGGGAGGTCTACCATGAGAAGCATTGCCACTCGGTCTCAGATTTTGCACACTTTCTTGCTCGAAAAATTCAGGGCAATCATGGATAAAATGGTCTAACGATCCACATCTGAACAAGCCTGATCATATAGTCTACAATTATCGGGATGTCTTTTAGCATAATGCTTGCACTCAAGGTGATCAGATTTAGCATTTCTGACACTGGCAACAGATGTAGCTAGAGCTTTGAAGTTCGACTGCGATTTAGTACGATATCTATTCACATGTCCTACATTAGCCTTTGAACGGCTATTATCATCTCTGAACTTTTTTGATACAGACTGAAATGATTTGCCTAATGATCTCTTTCGTACTTCTCTACCTTCAAAATTATCTTTTCTTTTCTCTTTCTCGAGATCTTCAGCTTTACATGCTCGTTCAACAAGTACAACAAATTCTTTAATTTCAAGAATCCCTACTAACAAACAGATATCCTCGTTCAAACCATCTTCGAATCTTTTTCACATTATTGCTTTAGTAGATACACATTCACGAGCATATTGACTCAATCTTACGAATTCCCATTCATATTTTGTGACAAACATACGGACTTGTTTAAGCTCGAGAAACTCTTTACATTTTTGGTTGATGAATCTCTGGCTGATGTATTTCTTTCGAAATTCAGCTTGAAAGAAATCCCAAGTGACTTGCTCCCTTGGAGCCATGGATGTTAAAGTCTTCCATCAATGGTACGTCGTATCTCTTAGAAGGGAAATGGCACATTTTATGCATTCTTCAGGATTTAATGACAATTCATCAAACACTTGTATTGTGTTCTCTAACCAGAACTCAAATTTTTTAGCATATTTATTCGTGGTAGCTCGAAACTCTTCATCCTCATATTTTTTAATCTTATCTACCGGAGGCTTACTTAGCTGAACAGGGTTCATTGATGGTATAACAGGAGTTTACAGAGAATTAACCGGGGGTGGAGGTTGTTGTACAGCCGGATTGTTTCTAATATATTGGGTGAACCAATCATTCATCATCTGATAGAAGGCTTGTCTAGCCTCACCATCACAGCTACTCGTAGCCGGTCTAGAATAGGATGGCACCGTCCCTTACGCGAGAGCAGGCGCATTACTTTTGACATCATCTGTTACGGCTCTTTCGGGATCTATTTGCTATATAAAAGCACATTTCAATGTCAGGATTCATCACACTATCGCAATTCATAAATATGGCATGTATAGCTAGACTCACAAACGCTATGGTAGTCCTAGAATCGACTAAAAAATAACTCTGATACCAATAAAATGTAACATCCCTAACCTATATCCATCGCCAGATTAGGGTTATGTAATGCCCCAAAAATCCCAAAATCTTGAATTGTCTTTTTTTCGTTTTGATAAAAAAATGTGTGCTTTGTATTCCTGGTTAAGTGTTAATTATGTGATAGTAGGTCTCGGTTAGTTTTAGAGTTAGAACTAAGAAGTAAAGGAAATTATAGTTTAATTATTAAAAGAACCCTGATGGCAAGTAGGTGGGCTTTTGAATAAATGAAGGAAGAATTGGACAAAAAAGAGCTTGCTGGCCCAGTGGATAAGTGCGTGTTACTTGTGTCAGAGGTCTAGGGTTAGAATCCCTCCTTGCTCAAAAAGGGGATTTATTTTTGCTTGAAAGATGGACAGAGGTGGCATTGGATATGAACTCTGTAGGGAGTGATAAAAGGAGAAATTTGAGGAGGGGATTAAAGAGTTATCCAGGAGAAAAACTAGGAGATGAGGAGTGAAGAAGAGGTGAAGCTGAATTGGGAATTTGGGCATGGGAAATTCGGCTATAGAGGCTATATATAGGTGCCGAATGGGAGGTTACTAGGCTAATGTTGAATTCTCCTTCACCTTGTTGCCAGAAACCCTTCTTTCTATTTAAGATTTAAAAGTCAAAAACCCTTGTTCTTCTTTCCTTTTCTTTGTGCCGATTTTCTATCCTTCCTCTACTCAATTTTCTTTGATTCACTTTTTGTTTAGCCGACTTCTTCTTCCCTTTTCCCTTGGTGTCGAATAATCTTTTGTTTGCCATACAAAACTCAAAGGCCGAACACCTCTTTGGCCAAATACCCTTGGTGCCGCCACTACCCTTTCCACTCAGTCGATTCTAGTGTAAGTGTTTGCCCTCCGAATCGGTTTTTCCTAAGTATCGATTACTATATTCCTCACTTCTTCCAATCGATTTTGGTAGGATTAGTATCAAATTCCAGTCCTTTGGATCCCTGCCGATTTGCTCCTCAGGTGAGAGACTTTGGTAAGTGTTCTTGATCTTAGTTGGCCGAATGGTCATAGTTAAGGGAAGGGGGACTTGTGTTGGATACAAATCACCTGTTAGTCTGGTTTTAATAATTAAGATTGGTGCAGATCTAGGAGTTGATCGTGGTTAGTGATTAAAGAAGGGACTGTTATAACTTGTCGCGCAAGGTAAGGTGAAAGGTGAGGTTTCAGTTTTGGTAAAGATATGTATTAAGCATGCGATTAATTGAAGGGCTATATCGATTGTAGGTTCAGGGATAAGGAAATCGCAACACGTTTTATTATCAGGTGTGTACATACACTGCACACACAAGTAGATCGGTAAAAGTCAAAATACTGAAAAGTGAAATACAGAAAAGCCAAAAGTTTGGCTACAGTAGTCTTACGAGTGCGCAAACACTCGTAAGGGGGAAATCGATAGGTTGTCTGAGGCCCCATGGGCGATTTCTTGGACTTGGGCTGTGGATTGGCCAACCGGGCCAGAATGCGCTAAATGGGCCGGATGGGCTGTTGGGCCTACAATATCAAAAATTGATAATTGATGCTATGTGATGGAAAATTGTATGTGAGCATAACTGTAAATGTGATTTGGGCCTAATGGGCCATATGAAAGAGATTGGGCCTAGTGGGCCATATGCAGGTATGTGGATTTGACTGGGCTTTGTAAGAGGTTTTAGGCCTAGTTATGATGACTACATAAAACTTAATTAATTTATTGAGACCGTGGACAAGTCATAGGGTTAAGGTGTGGCAGCGGGTATATGCATGTCTAGGATTGGATCTAGGGGGAGCTTGGTACTTAAGCGGTCTTAATGACTCACCTCCTCTTCTCTAGAATACTACCTGATGCATAGTATTCGTTTAAATTAGCTCATGGGATTTGTTAACGGGCCAAGGTAAATAAAAACCCGTAATAAAGAAAAATTATCGAAATGCCCCTAAAGGTGAAAATAACTAAAATACCCCTATGTGTTGAATGTAAGATTTATGGATGTTACATGTATACCTGCTGTATTCATATGCATTCATATGATATCCTGTTTAGGTTGCATATGGGTTGGGAATTATGGAACAGAGGAAGTATATGAGGGTCGCATGGTTACTTGATAACTGTGGATCCACCGACGGCTTTTAAGCCCAATATGTGATTGGCAGCTTGCTGCAACAAAGGTAGTTCCGCAACCGGGCTACCATTGATGTGTATCGGTTGGGTGGGTCAATATTTATATCCACACAGGATGTATGTCGGGGGACAGAGCTGATGTATATCACTTGGATTATTAGGGTGGGTTGCAGTGCATCACATTGCGTGTATGTTGTATGGTGATTGATGTATGCTTGTATCTCGTCGAGGGTTGTACACACTGAGTTTTCGAAAACTCACCCCCTCTTTTATTTTCCTCAGGTGATGCTCAGTAGGAGGTTCGATGTCTAGAGGGACTCTGGGTGGCCAGCTAGTAAGACAACTTGGATTCGATTTAAAAGCATATAAGTTATTAGTTTATTAAGTAATTTAGTCTGGATTGTAATAAGGCCTCCCCTTTTTGTTATTATTTGGATTATTAATTTTATACGTTGTAATTATGAGAAGTTAAACATGGATTTTCTAAACCATAGTTTTTTTTATATACTACATTTCCGCAACTAAATTTTTAAATGATAAGTTTTCTTAAATCAAATGTTTTAAACAATGCTTTTGTAGCTGAAAAGAGATTTTACAAAGTAACTAAGATGTATCATTTTAAGGAAGGGTTTTCAATGAAAACAAGGTTTTCACTAAAACACTTCAATGTGACACACCAGATTCGGCCATAACGTCTGGGTCGGGTTTGGGGTGTTACAGGTTAAAGGTATTACCAGACGAATCAGAACATTTAACATTCATTTCATAATCATCAAATCATCAGAGATCAAACATGGATATAGAGTCCCTTATATAGGTCATCGAGACCTTGAACATACTTTAGAAAAGGGTCGGGACTAAACCGAACACATACAGAATTTTTCCAAAACTTAAACACTTTCCACACAAGTATAGGTCATACGCCCGTGTGAACAGGCCGTGTACCTCACACGGCTTTAGACACGCCATGCCCTCGGGTCTAAGCCGTGACGAAACAGGGCATACATACTGACTTGTCCATATGGCCACAAGACAAGCCCATGTACTAGGCCGTGTGAAAATTAGGGAGGCTACTGACTTGGCCACATGGCCGACCACAAGCCTGTGTGCCACACACGGCCAATAGACATGCCCGTGTGTCAAGGCCATGTCAAAAATGGAGGGTATACTGACTCTAAATCATAGGGTAACCAGGCGACACATGGTCGTGTATCGTGACCGTGTGTCACACACGGCTGAGACACACGCCTGTGTGGCCTAAAATAGGCCATTTGAATAGCCCACCATACACCCCAATTGGGTCAAACCTACAAGCAATAAAACAAACATATTTACACACCAATTTCAGCCAATTTCTATGCCAAAACATACATCATTGATACCATAACATTATCAACAATTTACATACTTATAAACCTTACCGATTATGCCAAAACATAAAGCAAAATCATATCAAAATAGATGGTTTATAAACCTTAATACACATCATTCAATCTCATGCTATGAACTTACCAAACTTACCATTTCTTTTAACCATACATGAACACATCAAACATATCATTTTGCCTAACATTTCAAATACCAAAATCATATCATAATCACAACCATACCAAGCCATATCACATGGCTAAATATATATATCACAAAACATAATCTAACAACTTTTAGCCTATACATGCCATATTTTAATAGATACATTTTCAAAAGTACGAAAATAAGGTTCGATAGTGTGGTGACGATCCTCGACGATCCCTGAGCTCATAGTAGCTTCGATATCTATAAAACAATGCAAACACACACAAAGTAAGCTTTCAAAAGCTTAGTAACCATAGACAAATAAACATATATTCAAAGGAAATAAATATCATCAAATTATTTATACTTTGTAGACAAATGCTAACACAAATCTCATATTCATATACTTACCTTTCATTCTGAAATAGGCTATACAAAGCAAACATACCTGAATTGGATATAATTTCACAAAGTCATTCATTTTCTCAGAATGCCTGTTTGAACCATTCAAAATTGTAAGGATACGCGGATAGCTTGGAAAGTATATACAATACCAACGTCCCAGACGTGGTCTTACATGTAATCAAACATCGATGCCACTATCCTAGACAGGGTCTTACACGAAATCAGATACGATACCGATGTCCCAGACATGGTTTTACATGCAAAATAGAAGTCGATGCCAATATCGTAGATGTGGTCTTACACGTAGAACAAATATCAAAATTCCTATGTCATGACATATGTATCCTAACTATTCTTAAGGTTCGTACGGGGCTTTTCGGACGTCGGAACATTGTCAATACTTTCTCGGATAACAAATATTTAGCTCAGACATTCATTCAACACAATTCAATATCATATGAATAATAATAATTTAATTCAACAAGCTTATTTGTATGTCGACTTACCTCGTAGGGATTCGGATGGACGAAGTCGGTTACTCGACAACTTTTGACTTTCCCCAATCTAACTCCGTTTTCCTTAATTCTTGATCTAAATAAATTTAAATTTAACTTATTCAATCACAAATTCATTCAAAACAATCCATAGACACATATTTAGGGCATTTTACGAACTAGCCCTCACATTTTCACATTCTGACACTTTAGTCCCTAATTCACAAAATCAGAAAATACACATAATTTGCTTGTACACAAGCTTAGCCAAATTTCCATAGCACTCATACAAGTCCACACATTTTATTTATTTCACATTTTAGTCCCTCAATTTACAAATTTCACAATTTAGCCCATTATACTCAAATTCATCAAAAATCCAAAGACAAAATATGTAAACCCAACATCCAACTTTCATTTATCAACAAGTAACTTCACAAAACTCATAATTTCATCAATGGCACATTTCAAAATCATCATCAAAATCAGAAATTGAGGCATGGGTTTGATAGTATATGAAGCAACAATTACAAAAACGTAGAAATTATTAAAAATCGAGCAAAACAAATACCTAATTCACCAAATCAAAGTGTCAAACCCTAAGTGAGCTTTTCTCTTTTATTTTTTTTTCAATTTCAGTGTGTTTGAACACATAAAATGGCTTTATTTTCTATGTTGTTTTCATATAATTAACTTAATACTTAGTTTACCATTTTGCCCTTTTATAAACCATTATAAAATCACTTAATGGATGGTTATTAATGTCCATTCAAACTTCCAATGGTTAAATAACCACATAAGGACCTCTCATTTATGAAGTCATATCAAATAAACACTTTTAACAAGTTGCAGGCAACTTTTACATTTTACGCGATTAGGTTCTTTTATCAAATTAAGCACACAAATGATTAAATTTTCATATAGAATTTTCAAAGATGCTCATTCACATATCATAAACAGGAAAAATAATATTTAAAATTTTTTAACTCGGATATGTGGTCTCGAAATCACTATTCTGACTAGGGTCTAAACCAGACTGTTACACTAAGAGAGAGCTAACTTACTTTGTGAGTGTATAGGAGACCATTAGAGTGCATTTTAGCCACCTGAAATCTATAAATAGGTCCCTTTAGCACATGTAAAACACATCTAAGTTTTAACCTAGTTTTCTTCCATTAAATTTAGTCTTGTTTTCTTTCCTTCTTAGGTTTTCCTAGTTTTAGTTATTTTCTTTCTTCAAGAGATCTGATTGTAAAGGAGATCAACATATGTGGATTCGTGCTTATTATCAATATCAATCAGGCTTTTTTTAAACTCTCTATTTCAATCCATTCCCTATGATTAATTCTTCCATTTATTTCATATTGTTTATGAATGCCCTGAGGAACTAATCCTTCTATGGGGGATTAGCGAGTGGAAGCATGATCTCTTAACGGTTTTGTAGGGTTATTCAATGGATCAATTGTTTGGGAAAGGAATAATATGAAACAAACCCTAGGCCTAATAGCCTCAAGAAGTCATCAGGCTGGAAATTAACCCAAAATTGCTATTGCCCATCCGTGAACACCTTGACCCCAAACCAGTCTAGACTGTGAGGTCAGAAGATAAATAGTTCTTATTGACTCGCTAAGTTAGTGGAAGATCAGAAGATCCTACTAGGGTAGTGACTAGTTGATTGAGATTACTAAAGCAAGCTAAACACCCATCTTCAACTTCGATTCACTTTATTTCTCTCCATCTCTTGCAATTTTACTCTTTTTTTGTTATTTTATTTTTTTAGTTTAAAAAACCCTAAAATTATCCCTTATTTTACTTTCGTACTATAACTAACTTAAAGTATTAATTATATCTTTAATTGTTTAGGTTAAGATTGATTTAGTACTTGCCTCCCTTAAGTACGATCCTAGGAGTACTTACCTACTTTGCTGTAAAATCTATATTACAACTTGACTCGTATACTTGTGGATACAGCCTTGTAATTTTTCATTCTATTGCAGTATTCCCACTCTAGACGTTAGTACATCCGAAGGCGGTTAAGTTGTTGGCACTATTATCGGAGAGGCAACGCCATTAGGTTAATTTTAATTTTTTTCCTTTAAAGGAATAATTAAGAAATTTGTAGTTTATAGATATGATTTTATTCCATTTATTGCTACTAGCCTCTTTTTTTTGGTTTTAGTGTATCACTAGCAGTAGGGGCCAACCTATTGTAGTAACCACAGATGCAGAGAAAATAATCTGAAGGAATCACTGACAGCAGCAACAGCAAATGCAAGAACAACCACCACTTACTGCAGGTAACGTCCTACATGATAATTCTTTGTTTGGCGACGCTGACGATAATGCCCTAAGAGACCCACCAACACCATAACTATACGCAAACATGCATATGGCTTAAGAACTTTAAGGGACTATGCCTTACCAAGTCTAGACATGATTCAGGAAAGTATAGCATGACCGACTATTACAGCTAATAATTTTGAGATCAAACTGGTGATGATACAAATGATCCAAAATCATATGTAATTTAGGGGCACTATGACAGAAGGCCCTAGTCAACATTTGAAATGGTTTCTTCAACTTTGTGATACTTTTAAGTATATCGAGGTAACTGATGACGTTATTCATCTTTAGTTGTTCCCCTTTTCTTTGATTGATAACGCTTTTTCTTTGTTAGACTCACAGGCACCAGGGTCTATCACGATATGGGATGAACTCACTAGAAAGTTCTTACAAAAGTCTTTCCCAATCAATAAAGCAGTCTAACTAAGAAGAGAGATCGCTGTCTTTAAACAGATGGAGGGAGAAATTTTTTATGAGGCGTGGGTGTGACAGCCCTAATTTGACCTTAGTCGTAAAGTGGTTTCAGACCACAAAATCGAGTCGTAAAAATAATTAACCGTTATATTCGATGCTTATTATATGTGAACGTGCATGTGTGAAAGTTTCATATTGTAATTTTGTCAATTGTATGTGAAATTATTAAATAGGACTTATGTGAGAAAATTTTGAAATGTGATAGGTAAATTTATAAGTGGTTCATTAATGCATGTTTTAAAGAGGTAGGACTTGCATGTCAAATGTTCCTTTTTGTTCAAAGTGGCCGGCCATGTTGTTGTTTATGACAATATATATGTATCATTTATTAGTTTTAAGGCAACTAAATGACTTTATAATTTTTATAATATTAATGAATAAAGAGTAATAAAATATTGGGTGAGTGGGAGGAGAAACCAAAGTTGGTTCATCCTTGCTCCTCCATTATCGAAACTTGAAGTGAGGAAGAAGAAAAAAAAAATTTTGTTTGAAATTCAGCTTGGATGATGGTTAGAAAGAGGTAAGTACTTTGAGATTCTTGAAAATTTATGTATAATTAAGATGTTTAGTTCAAATTCTACCCATTCCATGGATTAAATTTTTGGTTGTTTGGAGATTTGATATTCGGCCAAGTAGCTTGAAACTCTTAGTAGATTTTTTTTTATGTCATTAAAATGGATGGTAATGTAATGTATGAGGAGTTGTTAATTGTTTTTAACTTGAAAGTTGAGATTAATGTGTTTATAGGAAGGTGCCGAATGTGGTCATTGAAGGTGTTTTAATGAACAATATGTGTGGCTTGGGTTAATAACATTCGGTTAAGGAATTTTGTGTGCTAGCAAGTTTGGTTTAATGTATAGATGTAAATCACCTTGTATTCGATGTTTTGAAGTATAGGAAAGGGCAAATTAAAATGATGTTGGGTAAATTTTTAGTTTAGTTATGTTTAAGCATTCGACATTAATTATAATATTGGCTATGAGAGTGTAAAAGATTAGAGATTATTTTATGTGAATTATGACCTTAATATGAGGAAGATAAAAAAAAATTGGCTATAAATGTGATTGAGTGATTCGGTCATTGTTGGGAAATATTGTAACCTAAGTGTATTTTGCTACTTTTAATCATGAGATGGAATTGGTATATGAAAGCTAAGTTGAGTGGTTAGGGCCGAATAGGGATTATAAGATATTAAAACATGCTATAATTATATATTAGTGTATATGTGGTTGTATTAAATTCTCTACTTGAATTCGGTTAGGTATAGTCATGGTATGAGCTCATTAGGGATAATACCTTATAAGTGAATGTAGCTTTAGTTAACTTTATGTGTTATGTGTGTGTTTAAATAATTAGGTATATGGTTTGGTTTCATTATTGAGTGAGTATAAGGGTTAAGTACCTTACATTTACCTTTATGTTCAAAATGATTAAATCAATTCATTTGTTTAAATTAAGCTCAAGAGCAAAGAGGACCTAAATCAGATAAAGGGAAGGAGAAAGCCATCGAGTAGCCTATCCGTAACTATTCAAATATACCCGAGGTAAGTTTTAAGTATCTTCCTTTAGTATATAATTGACGATGCCATTATAAGAGAATAGTATGTAAATTGCGATCTTTGGCTTGCATTTGAATTAAGATGTATAATAGATAATGCATGTATATGACTTTTAGTTGGATAGTCACTTTGAGTATAAGATTTAATGGTAAAGAGAATGAGTAATATGAGATATAACCGTTGAGCTGAATGTGAATGATAAAGTGTTTATCGAGTTGGTATTCGAATGTAATATACGACTATTAAATGATAAGATGACTGAGATGTGTTGAAATATGATCAAAAATGTATGAGATTGAAAATATATCCGGACTTGAGGTCCGCAGGCTATATGCTGGAAAAATATCCGGATATGAGATCAGCAGGATATATGCTAGAAATATATCCGGACTTGAGGTCCGCAGGCTATATGCTGGAAAAATATTCGAGCTAAGGACCTGCAGGCTTATGCTAGTAATGTATTCCGAGCTCTAAGATTTGACAAAACCGATGCCAGTAATGTAAGTAAGATTTCAACTTCGAACATCGATTGGTAAACATCGTTCACGTCGATTTATATATTTTACATGTTAATGTTCAAGTTACATTACTCATATTTGAAATGATTTCTATGTGAATTACTAGTATCAAAGTACGGTATATATATATGTGTGTGAATGAATTTGGTATTTGAGGATAAGACAACTATATAATTGGTTAATGTAAGTCATCATATGAAAGAATGTAATTAAAGGTATTAGTATAATCTTCGTAAATAGTAAAATATGTGCAAGAAGTTTTCTTGTGTATACATACATACATATTCAGCCAATAGGTTTTGTAACTAATGTACGGGTGTATATTTTGTCAGGTGAAATACAATTAGAATACAAGTTTGGTGATATTCAATGTTCAATTTTAATTACAAGCTTTAATAGTATGAATTACTTAAAACTTACTAAGCCTCGAAAGCTTACTCTGTTTCTTATTTCTCTATTTTATAGATTGTTGACTTTGGCCGCAGACTCGGGGATCGTCAGTAGTTCTTCATACTATCGATCTTTTTGGTACAGTTATATTTTGGACGCGATATGGCATGTATAGATTAGGCTGCTGACAAGTATGTTTTGTAATCATAAATGTTTTGGCCATATGAAAATGGCATTTATAACTCAAGGTTCAGTATGTATTCAGCTAAATTTCTATTTTTTTTTTATTTCTAAATTTTGTGAATGGAAAATTAAATGTTTAGCTCAATAATACCTTATAGCCTAAACCGGCGATCGGATTCAGGCTTGGGGTGTTACAATGGGAATGTTTCAAGATCTTGATTCAAAAATGCCTACACAACGGATTTCCTGAGTGGATGAGATTGAAAATATTTTATAATGGGCTGGATGCAAACACATGATCTAGACTAGACGGAGCAGTAGAAGGAGCCCTTATGAATTGGACGTACGAATACGTGTACAAAATGATTGAAAATATGGCATTAAACTCCTCTTAGTGGCCAACTGAACGATTTACATATGGCCAAAAACCCATTACAGTAAAATCTATTCAAGAGGATGATAAGTATCAGCAAATAGTGGATAGACTCAATCGTATCAAATCTGCTTCTACACTGTCTATGCATGAAGGATACAAGCCACTCTTCCATTATATCAATAATCTTCCTGAGGGTATAAATTACATCCAGAATAAAGGTGGACCTTTATTCAAATACATACAATCTCGGCTAGAGAGATCACCCAAATTTGAGATAGGGAGGAAACCAAGGTGGAGGTAATAGTTCAAATCAAGTTAAAAATACTAATTATCAACCTCCTTACTTGCAGAAACCTTAGGATAGAATCAACCCAAGTGTAACACCCCTTACATGTACTCAATGCCGAAATAGGGTTACAGAGCATTACCAGACTGACAACACATTTATACATACTTTTCACATATATTTAGTCAATTCATACAATCATCATTCAATCTCAATCAATTTGTCCCTAATACGAGCCTACAAGACCCTAAACATACATTGGGAGTGGTTTAGGACTAAACCGATAACTTTGGAAGCATTTGGAACACTTATAATTTGTTTCTCAAAACAAGGGACACAAACTCGTGTGGCCAGGTCGTGTGTCTCACACGGCCACTAGACATGTCTGTGTCACAGGCCATGTGGACATTCAAAATGGGAGCACATGGTTGTGTCCCAGCCCGTATCCTACCCCATGTCCAAACAAGTGAGCTTACTAACTTGGGTCACACGGCCAACCACATGCCCGTGTGCCCTTCGAAGTGGCCACACACACCCGTGTGCTAGGCCATGCCAAATTTGTAGGGTATACTAACTTATGCCACACGGCCAAGTCACACACCCGTGTGTGAGGCTGTGTGGAGCATACTGACTTGATTTCAATTTCAACACCAAGGGACACACGGCCGTGTAACATGACCATGTGTCACACACGGTTGAGACACACGCCTATGTCTCTGCCCGTGTGGACAAAACTAGACTATTTACCAAGCCATTTTGCCACCAAAAATTCACACCACTTCACCTACACATATTGCACCCAATCAAAGCATAATTAAGCAATTAATATCTACTCAAAACAAGCTTAATTCATATAATTTATTTCCAACTAATACAACCACAACCAAGACTAAAATATATACCATATTTTGCCTACTCAAATCATGCCAATTCATATCTCCAAGCATTCAATTGTACCATTTCAACTAAGCATTTTTTAACCTAAAATCACAAACACAACCATTCTCAATTCATCAACCATTCTGAAGAAATCTTGGACCATATCACTAAGAGGCATTAATGCATATATATGAACATCACATAACTGCCAAAATAATCCAATTTACATGGCTAACACAAAACCAAACACTAAATATTTACAAGCCAACACAAATGGCCAAAATCATGCTACAAATACCAAAATGACTCAAAGTCCCTATACATGTCATATACTCAAATTCCAAAAGTACCAAATTTATAGACTGATAGTGTGACGATGGCTCTAACTATCCCCAGATTCGAGCTAGCTTTGAAATCACTATAAAACATAGAAAAATAAACAACGTAAGCTTTATAGCTTAGTAAGTTCGTATGAAATAAAATCAATGCAATCTCACAAATATAATTCAATAATTTCAATACACCAACATGTAGCTTACATTAACTAACAAACCTTTCAAATACTCAATTATGAAAGTATACACTTCCTTCACAAGTTTCTTCGATTTGAAACTTATATAATTCATATACGTACCTGTATCATCTAGCATCGATCTCATACTCATCCACATCTATCGCTTACCCGTTGAACCATTCGGAATAGAGGTCAAATACTCAGGAGTCTCGTAAACTAAGTACCTATACCATGGCCCGAAGCCAAATCAAGGTAACTTATGTCCGAATTACTGATATCATGGCTCGAAGCCAAATCAACCGATATTCATGGTCTGAAGCCAAATCAATATAACTCACACCCGAAGTGCTAATATCATGGCCCGAAGCCAACTCATGTATCCCCCAATTACATGTAATTAGTATCCTAAACTATTCATAAGGTTCAACCGAGATTTCAAACGTCGAATTACCATCGAGTCATTTTCAAACTTATTCGAAGTCTCGTGTTAACAACTTTACAATATCGAAGCATTTAAAATACATTTATAATGAAATTTATCACATACGAACTCACCTCAAGTTCAAAAATGATGAAATTGGTTGATTAATCGAGGACTTTGTCCTTTCCCCGATCAAATTCCAAATTCCACTTTTCTTGATCTATATAATATCAAAATTAGCTTATTTATTTCTTTATTTATTCAATTCAATCCAAAATATACATTTGAGCTATTTTACACATTAGCCCCTAAACTTTTACATTTTTACAATTTAGTCCTTATCACACAAAATCACAAATTCATGCAAATTTCAAAACACCCATGCTTAGCTAAATTACTATTATACCCTTAACAACCCATAATTATTAGATTTTCACACATTCAACCACACATTTATCCCTTTTTCACAAATTAATTCCTAATTTGCATTTTTTTACTCAAAATCACTTTACCAAACTTGCATAACTATCATCAAATATTCACAATTCATCATAAATCATCAAAGAACACATATATATACATTAATGGCATTCTCACGAATTTTAACAGTTTTGAAATCGAAGGTACAGGCTAGATAGACTAAGTTACAACAAACTCAAAAACATAGAAATCACTAAAAACTGGGTCAAAAATCACTTACAATTGAAGCATGCGTTAGCCGAACCTTCAAAGCTCATCAATGGCTTCCTTTGTTTCTTCTTTTCAGTTGGGAGAAAGATGAATGAAACAATTTGTCTTTTGTTTTAATTAATTAACCTTTATTTTATAAATTACTATATTAACCTTATTATAAAACCATTTAAAACACCTTAATATATGTCCATATATGTCCACTCATGCTATTAATGGTCTAATTACAACATAAGGACCTTTACTTTAAGGTTCTATAGCTGTTAGATACTTTTAGCTAATAGAACTCCACTTTTACACATTACACGACTTAGTCCTTTTTACCGAATTAAGCATTCAAAAGATAAAATTACATTACAAAAATTTCACACAATTATTCTATCATATCATAGACATTAAAATAATAATAAAATAAATATTTTGACCTCAAATTTTTGGTTTCGAAACCACTGTTCTGATATGACCAAAAATAGGTTGTTACACCAAGCAACCATTCTGCATGTGATCAACGTCTGGATAACATTGAGGGAGAGATGCAGACTAGGAGAATGGATGTCAAGAAGATGCAATCTGAGTGCACTAACTCAACAAGAACATTGACTAAGCTTAAAGATCAAATGAGCCAATTAATGAGCATGATGGGTGACATTAAAAGACAAATTGGAATAGGTATCCCTAACAATCAAAAGGATAATCCATGGAGGGAAGGTAAAGAGCATGTGAAAGCTATAGCACTCCAATTGGGAAAAGTACTGAGTAGCCCATAAATACCTACCCCAAAGGTAACTTCAGATAACACTAATGAACCTTAAGCTAACTCTCCAGAAGTAGAAGACGGACCTGAACCAGAGGAGGAGGATGCACCAGCAGCTGAGATAGGAAAACAAACACTTAAAGATGCTGAAATCACAAAAGTCCCATTCCTATCACAATTAGAAGAAAGACAAAAGCAGGATGAGGATGAATTTTTAAGTTTTTTTGAATTTATTTAAAACCTTAAACGTTAACCTACCATTGATCAAGTTAATTCAGAAGGTTTCCAAGTACGCTAAGTTTTTAAAGGAGATGATGGCAAGGCATAAGAAAATAAAAGTAGGAGAAAAGGTTAATTTAAGTGCTTCCTCTGGTGTAATTATTTCTAGACAAGTACTGCAAAAAGTGAAAGACCCAGGAAGTTTTACCATTTATATAGAAATAGGGAGTATTCACTTTAATAGAGCCCTATATGATTTAGGAGCTAATATTAATTTAATTCCCTTATAAATTTTTGAATAACTCGGGTTAGGGAATCTTAAAGAACTCAAATAACATTATAATTAGCTAACAAGTCTTCATTACACCCGAAAGGGGTACTAGAAGATGTTTTAGTCAAGGTGGGAAGCTTTATTATTCCTGCAGATTTTGTAGTACTTGACTTTGAGGAAGATTATGAGATACCAATCTTACTAGGAAGACCTTTCCTGTACACTTCTAGATCCACCATTGATTAGAGAAAAATGAGTTGATAATGAAAATTAATGGTGAGACTGAAACCTTCAAATATGGCTATCAGCTGAACTAAGAGGAAATTAGAGGAGCATTGTAAAAATTTATCTATTTCTAACGTTCCCAAATCGATGGAAATGTTTCCTTTTATGAACACAAAAAGAATAAACAGGTTCAAGGAACAAGATAAATGAGCAAAGGCAAAATGGCACAACGGACAGTGGACAAACATTGATAGAATAAAAAAATCTTCCATGGGTGAATTGACAATACTGCTAGATAAATATGGAAGAATAACTTAAAATTTGTGAATTGCTGCATGATACTTGTAAATTACTGTATACTTAACTGACCACATAGTTTACATTTTAACTTTTATTTGATGTAGGTTTATCTTTAAATCGAAACATCCTTAAGATGGAGTTTTGGGTTGAAATAGAGTAATCGTCTCGACATCACAACAGCAAGTCACGATGAAGCAAACAGTGCTTGAGAATCTCCAAATTGGCAGATGTGTCGCGACACAAAACCCCAGTGTTGCGACATCGCTACAATTTTTTGCAAGGCTGACTTGACCCATTGCTCAACCTGACGGCTTATATACTAATTTTACCCAATTTTTAAACCTTTGAAACCCTATTTACAAATTAAACTCCTATTTACTCCTAATTAAAACACTTCTTAAACCCTTAACCCCTCAAACTCTCTCAAATCTATCAACATCCCCTAAACTTTAAACCCTAAAATTCCTAAATTTCCTTTCACAAACTTGGTGCAGTAAGGAATGGGGACATCATGGGTAAGCAAGGAATTCAAACAAACTTTGACTATACATTCAAGGTTAATGGTTCCTAAACTCAAACATTTTACTATTTCATTGAATTATTTATTTAGCAAGTCGTTAGGATTGAAACATTATGCCTCCTAGAAAAGTTAGGCAAACAATAGAAACAGAGGCATTGATGGTTCAGAATCCCTCTACTTTTTTCAAATTCGGATGTTGCAAAGAATTTTAATGAACGTCAAGGAAAAACACTTATTCAAAAGAGAGGATTTGATCCATCGATGATTTTATGTAAAGAAATATGGCCTTTGACCAGATATCATCGATGGGAGCATTTTTGGACTAATGTTTCGAACCTCAGCAACAGCGCAAAAAACTTGTTAAATGTAAATATGTAATGCAAATGTACAAGTGTACACATCGATTCAAGTAATACAATGATGAGTGAGTATCGTCTCCATAGGGATCGCAAATTAATTACAATTGGTAAATTTTTACTATAGGTTTAACTAATTAAACTGTGCAAAAGAAATAGAGTATAAATTGATGAAGGGAATTGATGCGAGCTCGCATTCATTGTTGATTAAGAGTTGTGAATGTTCCCGATCGACAATTAAGAAGTATCGAATTAAGTTTTAGGTAAGGTTGAAATCGGAAGCGGTTGGTTTTAGCAAAGGGGTTGTGTTTGGTTGGCAGGAAAATGTACGAGTTAAGTGCGGCTTAAGGCTAAAGAACAAACCAATATTAAAGGGAATATTGACTCAATTCTTATGTTAGCTCTTAAGGTGGAAATGGAGATGATAACTTGAATCGTGACCCACTATCTATAATGAGATAGGAACCAATCGGTATAGGTTGAACGACACACTTCGAAGAAGTGATAAGTTCAAAAGGAATTAGATTGACACCACAAGACGTACTTGATAAATCAATTTGAGTCAAGAAAGAACAAAGAGAGTTGAACACTCACAATAGATATAAAATTCATAAAAGTTTCAACAACATGTTTTAAGCCTAGTATTTATAAGCCCACAAAATACCAGTCGAATAGGCATGGTTTACAATCAGATTTAATGAGATAAATGCCTATTGAATTGTCCAACACATCCTTTGAAGACTTCTACAGTAACAGCCAGTTTTTAGTCAAATCAAAACAGTTTTGGAACCACAAATCTGAAGTAGAAGTATTTATTTTATTATTTCTTTATGGTCTACAGCATGATAGAATAATTGTGTGAAAATTTCATTAAGAAATTTTATCGATTGAGTGCTCAATTTGACTAGAAGGACTAAATTGCAATAGGTGAAAAATTTGAGTTCTATAAGTTAAAGGTAGTAAATTATTATGAACTTGTAATTAGAGGTCCTTAAATGGAAATAAGACCATTAACTTTAGAATGGACAAAAATGGGCATAGAGTAAGTGAATTTATAAAGTTTAAGTGAAGGGTAAATTGGTAATTTGGTAAATAAAGACAAATTAACCAAATAAAAGATGTCCATCTTCTTCAATTTAGTCCCTCTAGCCGAATTTTTGAGGAGAAGACATAGCTAGGGTTTGGCAAACTTTCAAGCTCGATTGTGAGTCCGTTCTTGTCCCATTTTTAATGATTTCTACATTTTTGAGAGCGTGGTAACTCGATCTAACTATTTCAAGGACTAATTTGAAAGAAAGTTAAAGTCTAAAATTTTACCCATGTTGGATGTGCTTGTATTTTGATGTTTGATGATAGAAAATGCATGTTTGTTGTTGGATAAACAACATTTGTAAATTGATTTTTGATAAAAACGTCAAATAGGGACTTATTTGTGAAAGGTTATAAAATGTGTAGAAAAGTATGAATAAATGAAAAATGTGGGTTGTTATATGTACAAGTAATATTTGGCTAGGCTTGGGTTATGATGAAATTGAATGAAATTCATTTTACGAGCCTAGGGACTAAATCATAAAATATTGAAATATTAGGGGCAAAAATGTAAACTTTTCCATAATGTGTTTTTGGACTATATTGAATAATGTGATGATTAAATAAGTTAAATTTGACATTATAGATCAAGAAAAATAAAGTTCGGATCTAGATAGGGGAAAAACAAAATAATTAACAAATAGATCCCTTTTGCTATTTTTGCATTCGAGGTAAGTTTGTATGTAAATAAGCTTTGTTACAATTGTATTTTAAACGCTTTAATTTTGTATGAATTGTGTAAACGACTCTACGAACACATTCGACTATATTTTGGCAAGTGAGAAATCCCAATCGAACCTTAGGAATATATTAGGATACAAGTGACATGTCACTAGGGTATTATGTTATGTGATCCGGGTGGTGGTCCTGTATGTCCTACCGGTGCCTAAGTATACTGGCATATGTAGCGGTTACTTGACAGCTTGTGTGAGCAGCACTGTGTAGCTATGTCTTGACTGACAGCTTGTGTGAGCAGGCCCGTTGATGGCTCGAGAGCGAGCATATATATGTTATGAGATAGAGGTAGCAATGGCTACATATGTGACACCATGTGTGCAAGGTTTCCCAAGTATCCGATATTATTATTCCAAGTGGTTCATTGGGTATGTCAACGACGAGAATAAGTATGAAATTATTACGAGATGGTATAGGTATGTATATAAAGTTTATGTTTATTAAATTCGTGAAATGATGATTTCAAGGTGAGTTTGTGATGGAATGAATTATGGTCATGAGATTAGAGTAAATTACATTATCTTATATTATATTACTTGAATGTTAAATGTACGGTAAGAATTGTTTACTTCTTCCATATGAGCTTACTAAGCTATATAGCTTTCTCTATTTTATTTTCCCATGTTTTGTAGTGTTACCAAGCTAGCTAGGATTGGAGATCGTCGGAGATCGCATCACACTATCAAACTGCCAGTTTGGGTACCGATGATTTTAAGTATTTTAAGTATATGGCATGTATAAGGACTTGGTCATTTTGGGTATATGTGTCATTATGAATTTGGCAAAATGTTTTGGCTTATATTTGTTTAAGGTAATTTGGTATTTAGCCATGTAATTGGCTTATTTTGGCTAAAATGGTTGTAAGCCTATTTATATAAGCATATGTGCCAATGCCTTTTGTTTATGTATTTTGTAATGGTTCGCTATATGCTTATCTACAGCTATATAGCTTTGTTGTTAAATGATTGAGTTTGGCTAATTGGTATGCTAGAAGATCTATATGATATAATGCATATTAATGGTAGTCATATTGAAGCTTGAAGAATGTGAGTTTGGTATGATTTGGTTTGGTAAATTATGATGTTGTAATTATGTTAGGTATTGAAATGACATGTTTTAGCCTTGATTATGGATGTTTTAGTTGTCTAAGTATGCTATGAATTGTGCCATTCGTTGTTGTGTATGTGTGTGCAATGAGGGTGGCAAATTGGCTTGGTAGATAGCCTTTATTTTTGTCCATATGGGTAGACACACGGCCATGTGTCTAGACCATGTGTGACACACGGCCTGCCCCATGGGCATGTGTTTTGGCCGTGTGTCCCTACACCTTAATTTTGAGAAATAGAATGCTCAAAATTAAGCACACGGGCAGCGACACGGGCGTGTGTCTCAGACATGTGAGGAACACGGCCCCGGACATGGGCGTGTGTCCTGTCTATGTGAAGTTGCACCTATTTTATGAAAATTAATTAATCACACAGCCTAGCACATAGATGTTTGGCTTGGCCATGTAACTTCAATTTGTTCATGCCTTGCAAATAGAGAGTTACACGGGTTAGGGACATGGGCGTGTGTGACCACACAGCCTGCCCACACGAGCATGTCCCAAACCACACGGGCGTGTGACCCCTGTACATGACAAAAATTTCCTAAGTTCTCTATTTATTCCCAAACCACTTCAGAGCATGATTTGGCCCTCGTAGGCTCGTATTAGGGACTTTATGACTGAAAGCAAATGGTTTTAAATTTGGTTGAAATTTATGACTCGAAATTGTATGATTATTTGTGATATAAGTCCAGTAATGCCTCGTAACCTTGTTCCGGCGTCGAATACGGGTGAAGGGTGTTACATTTAATAGTATTAGAGCTATGGTTTAGTCGATTCTCAGACTAACGTAGCATGTGTGAGAGTCTAGCTATACATGCCATAAATATAATTGGTGATAGTGTGACGAGACCTGACCGAGATGTAGCTGATGATGTTGAAAGTAATACACCGGCTCTCGCCCAAGGGACAGCGCCATCTGAAAGTAGACCAGTAACGGTTAGTCAGGGAGGAGAGGCTAGGGAAGCCTTCTTTCAAAGGATGAATGAGTGGTCTGCCGAGTTTGTTCGAAAAAATCCGACTGCCAACATCCTCCGCCCCCACCTAACTTGTAACAGCCCGGTTTAGACCCTAATCAGAATAATGGTTTCGAGACCACAAATTTGAGTTAGAAAAATAATTTAATATTATTTTTCCGTGCTTATGATATGTGAATTAGCATGTGTGAAAGTTTTGTATGAAAATTTAATCGTCTGTGTGCTTAATTTAATAACAGGACTTAATCGCGTAAAATGTAAAAATTGTGTGCCAGAAGTTAAAGTGCTTAAATGCTATGCTTTGTGGAATGTGAGGTCCTTAATATGTATTTGGACCATGGATAGTGGAATTGGTCATAAATGACCTTATAATGAATGTTTTAAATGGTTTTTCATTAAGGTTAAAAATGGTATTTAATTATTAAATGTTATATTAATAAAACAAAACATAAAATTAGTGGGAATGTTCATCTTTTTCCATTGCTCAACCGAAAATAGAATAAAATAATAGGGTTTGGGATGCTTTGAACATTCGGCACTTGCAAGACTTAATTGGTATGTGATTTTGACTCATTTTTTGATAATTTCTATGTTTTTGTGATCGTTGCTTACTAAACTACCAAGCCCATGTCTCAATTTCTGATTTTGATGATGATTTTGAAAAGTGCCATTGATGAAATTGTAAGCTTTGTGAAGTTTGATGATAGCAATGAAAGATATGTGTTAGATTATCATATTTGGTATTGGGATTTTTGATAAATTTGAGTAAAATGGGCTAAATTATGAAACTTGTAAATTGAGGGACTAAAATGTAAAATAAATAAAAGTTATGGGTTGTTAGGGACCATAGGAAGATTCGGCTAAGGCATGGTTTCGATGAATTTTGTGTATTTTGTGATTTTGTAAAATAGGGACTAAAGTGTTAAAATGTGAAAATGTGAGGGCTAATTTGTAAAATGCCCTAAATATGTGTATATGGATTGAATTGAATAAAAGAGTTAATTTTGAATACATATAGATCAAGAAAAGAGGAATTCAACATAGACCGAGGAAAGTCGAAGGTTATAGAGTAGACAATCGGAGTCGACAATACCGAGTATGAGGTAAGTTCGTAATACATGATGGTACAAGTATATTTTAATGCTTTGATTAGACATAAATTATGTATATATTTGATTATGGTTTGAATACGATGATAAATCAACTATATTTGGCACTAAGTGTGTGATTCAAAATAGCTTCAGCTATAAATAGCACTAAGTGTGCGAATTGGAATAGTTTCAGCTACATATGGTACTAAGTGTGCGATACCAAGATAGTTTCGGTTTAATATGATGGCACTAAGTGTGCGATATTTTATAGCTTCGGCTAGATTGTTGGCACTAAGTGTGCGATATTCTTGTACGTGGAAAAATGATCTAACGAATTAGTGCATCAAGCATTGAAGTGGTAATGTAATAGTTAAGTACGAGTTTGTGCAGGTATGTATTGAATATTTATGGCTAATGATATGGTGTTTGAGATAGATGAACCTATGTGGTTGATAATTTTGTATATGAGTTATATGCAAGAATATGTGAACTAAGAAAATGATATGAAATGAGAAATGGTAATGAATAAGGTTGAGTAGTGATATGAATTCAACTATGTGTTAGCTTATATGTTTTATAGCCTTTAAATGTTGAGTTAAGTGTATAATACTACGAACTTACTAAGCTTTAAGCTTACTGTGTGAAGTTTTCTCTATTTTACAGTGTTAAAGCTAGCTTGAATCCGGGAATCATCAGCGACTCATTCACACTATCGAACATCCATTTTGGTACCATTTTGAAAGTTGTATATATGGTATATGGTATGTATAGGCTAGTGTCATTAGAATATGTTTTGTAATGTATATATTATGTCATGTGACATGGCCAATTTATGTTTAACCTTATGGTTGATATTGATATAGGTATGTGATGTAAATGTGCCATTATGATGTGCTCTTGGTTGGCCAAAGGAAATGGTCAATTTGATAAGGTTTTGTCATGAGATGTGCTTGTATGTTTGAAAGTTATAGATCATATGCTTTGGTATGATTTTGGTTTAGATTTGGTATGCTTGGTTGATGAATTGTGAATGGAATTTGTTGATAATGTAATTGCATGAATAATATATGATTTGGTATTGAAAGTGGCTGAAATTATGTTGAAAATATGCTTGGTTTGATGCTTGTAGATTTGACCCAAATGGGGGCAAATTGGCTATTCAAATGGCCTATTTTTGTCTACACGGGCATAGACACGGGAATTCTTTCTGACTGAGTTTCGAAAAAAGTACATAAGCCAGAGATTCCTTGATCAGAAACATAAAGAGTTCTAGAATTGAAGCAGGGACAAATGATTGTAACAGAATACAAAAGAGAATTTGTACATTTGAGCAAGTATGCTTGAGAATATGTGTTTACTGAAGAGATCATGTGTAAAATATTTGTGGATCGATTTAATGAAGATATAAAACTGTTAGTTGGGATACTTGAATTAAAAGAATTTGTAGTATTGGTTGAAAGGGCTTGTAAAGTCAAAGATCTCATTAAAGAAAAGAGAAAAGTTATTTCAGAAGCAAGAGATTCGAGAAAGAGATTAATGAATAAATCTTATCATTCCTCGTCAAAGAAATCTAGAGATTTTAATGATGGATCAACAGCTTCAGCGGGACATCAAAATAGAGATCGTGGAAATAGTGGAAAGCAATATACCAATCCTAAAGCTCAAACTACTTCAGTATAGAGTGTTGGAAATGCAAAGAATGAAAAGCTTGAGTGTAATCAATGTGAAGGACGTCATTTTAGAGAATACTGGGGAAAAAGTAATAATTGAGCTTGTTACAATTGTGGTTCACGAGATCACTTTATAAAAGATTGCCAAGAGTTAGCTGAAAAGGATAATGTTCAGAATACGAGGCCAAGTAACACTGCAGCTAGAGGTAGACCGCTGAGAAACACAGTAAATACGAGTGGTGGTAGAGGTGTGACAAGAGACACTGTAGCGAGATCTGATGCTTGAACACCTACCAGAGCCTATGCCATCCAAGCTCGTGAAGAAGCTTCATCTCTAGATGTGATTACGGGTATTTTCACACTTTATGATACTTCTGTGATTGTTTTAATTGATCTTGGATCAACACATTGTATATATGCATGAACTTAGTGAACAGTAAGACTTTGCCTGTAGAGTCTACTGAATTTGTAATTAGAGTTTCGAACCCCCTAGGCAGATGTGTTTTAGTTGATAAAGTCTGCAAGAACTATCCATTAATGTTTCGAGACATTTATTTTCTGGCTGATCTGATGTTGTTACCTTTTAATGAATTTGATATAATTTTGGGTATGGATTGGTTAACTTTGCATGATGCTATTGTGAACTGCAAATAGAAAACTATTGATTTGAGATGCAAGAATGATGAAATAGTACGAATTAAATCTAGTGATTTGAATGGATTACCTGCTGTGGTATCTTCGATGAAAGCTCTGAGTATTGTGAGAAAAGGGTGTGAAGCTTATTTTGCCTATGTGATTGATTCGGGAGTGTCAGAAAAGAAAGTTGAATCAGTGCCTATTGTATGTGAGTTCCCTGATGTGTTTTCTGAAGAACTTCTGGGATTACCTTTGATACGAGAAGTTGAATTTGGCATTGAATTAGTGCCTGGAACTACTCCGATTTCGATAGCTCCATATAGAATGGCTCCGACCGAATTAAAAGAATTAAAGTCTCAGTTGCTAGAATTGACAGATAGAGGGTTTGCTAGACCAAGTTTCTCACCTTGGGGTGCTCCGGTTCTATTTGTGAAAAAGAAAGACTGTACAATGAGAATGTGTATAGATTATCGTCAGTTGAACAAATTGACTATCAAGAATAAGTATCCTCAGTCTCGAATTGATGATTTATTTGATCAATTGAAAGGAGCTGTTGTGTTTTCAAAGATAGATCTGAGATCGGGATATTATCAGTTGCGAGTAAAAGATTCAAACATTTTGAAAACTGCTTTCAGAACGAGGTACAGACATTATGAGTTTTTGGTTATGCCTTTCAGATTAACAAATGCACCTGCTGTGTTTATGGATTTGATGAACATAATTTTTAGACCGTATTTAGATCGATTTGTTGTCATATTCATTGATGAAATTTTGATTTATTCACGTGACGAAACTGAACATGCCGAGCATCTGAGAATAGTACTACAGACTTTGTGAGATAAACAGTTATATGAAAATTTTAGAAAATGTGAATTTTGGTAGCGAGAAGTTGGTTTTCTGGGACAAGTTGTGTCGACATCTGGTATCCGAGTTGATCCAACCAAGATTTCGGCTATTTTGGATTGGAAGCTTCTGAGAAATGTTTCTGAAGTCCGCAGTTTTCTAGAACTTATTGGTTATTACCGACGGTTTGTAAAAGGCTTTTCTATGATTTTGACTCCGTTGACAAAACTACTTCAGAAAGATGTGAAATTTGAATGGTCTAAAAAGTGTCAGAAAAGTTTTGATCAGTTGAAAAATTTGTTGACTGAAGCTCCAGTGTTGGTACAAACTGAACCGAGTAAAGAATTTATGATATATAGTGATGCTTTATTGATCGGCCTAGGATGTGTTTTAATGCAAGAAGGCAAAGTCACTGCTTATGCTTTGAGACAGTTGAAGCTGCACGGAAAGAACTATCTGACGCACGATCTTGAATTAGCTGCGATTGTGTTTGCTTTAAAGATTTGGCGCCACTATCTATTTGGTGAAAAATGTCACATGTTTTTAGATCATGAAAGCCTGAAATATCTGATGACTCAGAAAGACTTGAATCTGTGATAGAGAAGATGGCTAGAGTTGCTAAAAGATTATGAGCTAGTTATTGATTACCATCTAGGAAAAGCAAATGTTGTTGCTGATGCTTTGATTCGAAAATCATTGTTTGCATTACTTACTTTGAATGCTCAATTGTGTATGTCCGATGATGGTTCAATTTTAACAAAATTGAAAGCAAGGCCGTTGTTTTTATAACAGATTATCGAAGCCCAAAAGATTGATAATGAGATTTTAGCAAAATGAGCTCAGTGTGAAATAAATTTTGATTTAGAATTCAAAGTTGATAATGATGATTGTTTGAAATTCAGAGATAGAATTTGTGTTCCGAGAAATACAAAGTTAATTCAGATGATTTTGAATGAAGCTCACAACAGTCGGTTATCTGTTCATCCAAGTAATATGAAAATGTATAGTGATTTGAAACAGTATTACTAGTGGTCTGGAATAAAAAGAGATATCTCTGACTTTGTTTCAAAATGTTTAGTTAGTCAGCAAGTAAAAGCCAAGCATCAGGTACCTTCTAGGTTACTTCAGCTGATCATGATACCCGAGTGGAAATGGGACAGAGTCACGATGAATTTTGTATCCGGTTTACTGTTGACACAGAGCAAGAAAGATGCAATCTGGGTTATTGTGGATAGATTGACTAAATCGGCTCATTTTGTTCCGATTCGCACAGATTACTCACTTGATAAGCTAGCTGAATTGTATGTTTCTCAGATTGTAAGATTACATGGAGTACCTATTTCTATTATTTCGGATAGAGATCCGAGGTTTACATCGCGCTTTTGGAAGAAACTACAAGATGCGCTGGGTACGAAACTACACTTTCGTACTGCATTTCACCTGCAGACAGATCGTCAATCCGAGCAGATTATTTAGATTCTCGAGGATATGTTGAGATGTTGTATTCTTGAGTTTGAAGGTACGTGGGAACGATACTTTCCACTGATTGAATTTGCGTATAATAATAGCCTTCAATCGAGTATCAAAATGGCACCTTACGAGGCTTTGTACGGTTGTAAATGTCATACACCGTTGTATTGGACTGAGCTCAGTGAAAATAAGTTACACGGGATCAATTTGATCAGAGAGACTGAACAAAAAGTGAAAGTGATTCGCGAAAGTCTGAAAATAGCATCAGATCGTTAGAAATTGTATGCGGACTTGAAACGAAAAGATATAGAGTTTCAAATAGGGGACAAAGTATTTCTGAGAATATCTCTGTGGAAGAAAGTACTCAGATTCGACAGAAAAGGCAAATTGAGTCCGAGGTTCATCTGACCGTATGGGATTACTGAGTGTATTGGGTCAGTTGCTTATAGATTATTATTGCCATCGAAATTGGAAAAGATCCACAATGTATTTCACATATCGATGTTACGAAGATACAGTCATATCCTTCACATGTTATTTCACCGACTGAGATTAAAATTCAGTTTGATATGTCTTATGAAGAAAAATCGATTCGTATCTTAGCTCACGAAGTTAAAAAGTTGAGAAATACAAAAATTGAATTAGTGAAAGTATTTTGGCATCGGTACGGGGTTGAAAAACCTACGTGGGAACCCGATGATGCTATAAGAAAGCAATATCCAAACTTATTCACTAGTACGATTTTCGGGGACGAAAATCCCTGGGGGAGAGTTGTAACAGCCTGGTTTAGACCCTAATCAGAATAGTGGTTTTGGGACCACAAATTCGAGTCAAAAAAATAATTTAATATTATTTTTTTGTGCTTATGATATGTGAATTAGCATGTGTGAAAGTTTCGTATGAAAATTTAATCGTTTGTGTGCTTAATTTGATAAAAGGACTTAATCGCGTAAAATGTAAAAGTTGTGTGCTAGAAGTTAAAGTGCTTAAATGTTATGCTTTGTGGAATGTGAGGTCCTTAATATGTATTTGGACCATGGATAGTGGAATTGTTCATAAATGACCTTATAATAAATGTTTTAAACGGTTTTTCATTAAGGTTAAAAATGGTATTTAATTATTAAATATTATATTAATAAAACAAAACATAAAATTAGTGGAAATGTTCATCTTTTTCCATTGCTCAACCGAAAATAGAAGAAAATAATAGGGTTTGGGATGCTTTGAACATTCGACACTTGCAAGACATAATTGGTATGTGATTTTGACCCACTTTTTGATAATTTCTACGTTTTTGTGATCGTTGCTTAGTAAACTAGCAAGCCCATGTCTCAATTTCTGATTTTGATGATGATTTTGAAAAGCGCCATTGATGAAATTGTAAGCTTTGTGAAGTTTGATGATAGTATATGAAAGATATGTACTAGATTATCATATCTGGTATTGGAATTTTTAATGAATTTGAGTAAAATGGACTAAAATGTAAAATAAATAAAAGTTATGGGTTGCTAGGGACCATAGGAAGATTCGGCTAAGGTATGGTTTCGATGAAATTTGTGTATTTTGTGATTTTATGAAATAGGGACTAAAGTGTTAAAATGTAAAAATGTGAGGGCAATTTGTAAAATGCCCTAAATATGTGTATATGGATTAAATTGAATGAATTATTGAATAAAAGGGTTAATTTTGAATACATATAGATCAAGAAAAGAGGAATTCAGACTTAGACCGAGAGAGTAGACAATTTGAGTCGACAATACCAAGTACGAGGTAAGTTCGTACGTAATACATGATGATACAAGTATATTTTGATGCTTTGATTATACATAAATTATGTATATATTTGATTATGGTTTGAATACGATGATAAATCAACTGTATTCGACACTAAGTGTGCAATTCAAAATAGCTTCGGCTATAAATAGCAATAAGTGTGTGAATTGGAATAGTTTCAACTACATGTGGCACTAAGTGTGCGAATCCGAGATAGTTTTAGTTTAATATGATGGCACTAAGTGTATGATATTTTATAGCTTCGGCTAGATTGTTGGCACTAAGTGTGCGATGTTCCTGTACATGGAAAAATGATCTAATGAATTAGTGCATCAAGCATTGAAGTGGTAATGTAATAGTTAAGTACGAGTTTGTGCAGGTATGTATTGAATATTTATGGCTAATGATATGGTGTTTGAGATAGATGAACCTATGTGGTTGATAATTTTGTATATGAGTTATTTGTAAGAATATGTGAACTAAGAAAATGATATGAAATGAGAAATGGTAATGAATAAGGTTGAGCAGTGATATGAATTGAACTATGTGTTAGCTTATATGTTTTATAGCCTTTAAATGTTGAGTTAAGTGTATAATACTACGAACTTACTAAGCTTTAAGCTTACTATGTGAAGTTTTTTCTGTTTTATAGTGTTAAAGCTAGCTCGAATCCGGAAATCATCAGCGACTCATTCACACTATCGAACATCCATTTTGGTACCATTTTGAAAGTTGTATATATGGTATATGGCATGTATAGGCTAGCGTTATTAGAAGATGTTTTGTAGTGTATATATTATGTCATGTGACATGGCCAATTTGTGTTTAAACTTATGGTTGATATTGATATAGGTATGTGATGTAAATGTGCCATTCTGATGTGCTCTTGGTTGGCCAAAGGAAATGGTCAATTTGATAAGGTTTTGTCATGAGATGTGTTTGTATGTTTGGAGGTTATGGATCATATGCTTTGGTATGATTTTGGTTTAGATTTGGTATGACTTGGTTGATGAATTGAGGATGAAATTTGTTGATAATGTAATTGCATGAATAATGTATGTTTTGGTATTGAAAGTGGTTGAAATTATGTTTAAAATATGCTTGGTTTGATGCTTGTAGGTTTGACCCAAATGGGGTGGAAAATTGGCTATTCAAATGGCCTATTTTTGTCCACACGGGCATCGACACGGGCGTGTGTCTCAGCCGTGTGTGACACACGGTTATATTGCATGGTTGTGTGTCCCCTGGGGTACCCTATGATTTTAAGTCAATCTTGAGCACGGCCAAGGCACACGGGCGTGTGGCTAGCCGTGTGACCCAAGTCAGGCTCGACCACAATCGAGGCACGTGGGCGTGTCTTGTGGCCATGTGTTCAAGTCAGTATGTATGCCCTTTATTGACACGGCCTAGACACACTAGTCTGTCTAATGCCGTGTGAGGCACACGGCCTGTTCACACGGGCGTGTGACCTGTACATCTTTGATAAATGTTTAAGTTCTGAAAAATTTTGTATAAGCTCGATTTAGTCCTGACCCTTTCCTAAAGCATGTCTAAGGTCTCGATGACCTATATAAGGGACTCCATGATATTGTATAACCTTTGATACTATGATGTTTATGAAATGAATATTAAATGTCCCGAATTGTCTAATAATGCCTTTAACCCTAATCTGATGACGGATACGGAATAGGGGTGTTACATAACCCCCAACCGATTCCTGTAGTTCCTCACGATGTGGAACTGTTAAGACTGAACAAGCCTCAAATTGTTAAGATTAAAAAATAAGGGGCTGAAAAATTTAGAGCTAATGTTGAAGATGATCCCAAGAGAACGTAGTTTTTATAACAACCCAATTTTCGTTAAATAAGAACAGTGGTTTTCAAACCACAAATTCAAGGTCATAAAATTATTTTAATATTATTTTATGTGTTTACGGTACATGAATAATGGATAGACAAATATGCCAATAGTTAGTGGAATTTTAATGTTTATTCATTAAGAGTAAAATGGTAAAATGTGTATTAAGTATAATATAATGAAAACAAAGTTAATTTATGTTCATGTTTTCTTGCTACCAACCGAAATTGAGAAATAAAAGAAGCCATTTTAGGGCTTTGATATTCGGCTAGCATATTCTTTGATTAGGGTATGTTCTTTGCTCAGTTTTTGATATTTTTATGTTTTTATGATCGTTGCTTTGAGTACTTGCTGGCCCATGTCTCAATTTTTGAAAGTTTTGATGATTTTAGAAGTTTCCATTGATGAATCCATGAGTTTTATGATGTTTGATGATGAATTATGAGAGCTTGGTGCTTGATATACGTGTTTTGTAAAGTGATTTTGAGTAAAAATACATATTAGGGATTAAATTGAGAAAAGTGTAAATTAAGGAGCTAAATTGTGAAATAAATGAAAGTTTTAGGCTGCTAGGGGTCCCTAGGAAATTTGGCTAGCATGAAATTGAATTTAATTGTGTGAATTTTATATATTTTTGAAATAGGGACTAAATTGTAAAAAATGTGAAAGTTTAGGGCCAATGTGCAAATTGGCTGAAATTATGTGTAAATGGATTAAATTGAATGAATTGGTGATTAAATGGGTTAATTTTGAATTCATATAGATCAAGAAAGAAAGAATTCAGATTTAGATCGGGAAAAATCGATCCGATTCGTCAAATTCCGAGTACGAGGTAAGTTCATACGTGATAAACATTGTTACAATTATGTTTTTAATGCTTTAATAATGCATAAATTATATATATGCGACTACGAATGCGTACGATGACAAATTGACTATATTTGGCACTTAATGTGTGTTTCGAGATAGCTTCGGATATATACAACACTTAGTGTGCGAATTGGAATAGTTTCGGCTTTATGTGGCACTAAGTGTACGATACCGAGATAGCTTCGGTTTAATGTGATGGCACTAAGTGTGCGATATTGTTGTATCTTTGGCTAAACATTTATGCACTAAGTGTGCGAGTTCTTAAGGTATTGAAAGATTTCCGAATGATTTAACGTATTGAACAAAGAGGTGAGAATGCGATAAATAAGTACGGGAAAGTTGTAACGCCCCAAAAATCTCGAAACCCAAAAATCTTGAAATCGTGAATTTTTCTTTTAAATAAAGATAGGAAAAAATGGCATAAAAAACCCTTGTGGTGGAGTGGCTAAGTGACGCCGCTTAGAGTGTAGGGAGGTGGCATTAGTGGCTAGAAAGGAAATCCTAGGTTCGAATCCTAGCTTAGTATTTTTTAGGAGTTTGATTTTGGCCTTCTAGAAGGTTGGAAGTGGCGTGAAGATGGACTCTAAGGGGAGTGTTTAGGAGAGAAAATTAAAGAAAGGATCAAGGAGTTATTAGGAAGAAAAGCGAGGAGATGAGAATGGGGAAGTGATGGAGCCAAATGGGGAACTGAGAGCTAGGTAATTCGGCTATAAGGGCTATAAATAAGTGCCAAATGCAGGGTTTGCAGGCTAGTGCCAAATTTCTTTCACCCTGTTACCGAAAACCCTTTTGTTTTCTTCTTTTTATTTCTGCCGATTTCTCCAAAAGCTAAAAACACTTGTTCTCCTTTTATTTTTCTTGTGCCGATTTCTTTATTTCACTTTTGGGTTTAGCCGATTCTTCTTCCTCTCTCTCTTGGTGCCGAATAAGAAATTGTGCCATTCAGATCTCTAGAGCCGAATACTCTTTGACCGAATCTAGTGTAAGTGTTACTCTTCCAATCGGTTTTCTTTGGTAAGTATTGAATATTGTCCCTTACACTTTCTAATCGACTGTGGTAGGGAATTAGTATCGGATCTCAGATCTTAGCTTTCTGCCGAAACTGCTCTTTAGGTGTTCGCGGTCTTGGTAAGTATTCCTCTCCCATTGGCTAAGGTGGCCTATTGTTCATAGTTAAGGTAAGGAGACTTGTGCTGGATATGAGTCACCTATTATTCTGTTTTAATAGTTAAGATTGGTGCAAATCTGGGAATTGATCGTGGTTAGGGATTTAAGAAGGGGTTGTTATACTTATAGCACAATGTTTGAGGCTAAGGAGATCGCATCACGTTTGCTTATCAGGTGTGTACATACACTGCACACATATTATGAATCGACAAAAGCCGAAATGCCGAAATGCTGAAATGCCGAAATGCCGAAATGCCGAAAAGCTGAAAGTATGGCTACGGTAGTCTTGCGAGTGCACGAATACTCGTAAGGGGGGACCGATAGATTGCTTGAGGCCCATGGGCGATTCTATGGACTTGGGATGTGAATAGGCCAAATGGGCCGAAATGGGCTAAATGGGCCCGATGGGCTGTTGGGCCAATAATAGGCAAAATTTGATAAGCGATGTTATGTGATAGGAATTTGTATGTGAGCATAAATATAATGTGATTTGGGTCGGATCGGCCATATAAATGAGATTGGGTTGAATGGGCCATATGAACGTGAATTGGGCCTAACGGGCCATATGAATGTGAATTGGGCCTGATGGGCCATATATATGCATGTATGTAGGGGCTTTGGGCCTAGTATATGATAATGACATAAGACTTAATTAATATTTTGCGACCGTGGACAGGTCAAAGGGTTAAGGTGTGGCAACGGGTATATGCATGTCTAGGATTGGATCTAGGGAGACCTTGGTACTTAAACAGTCTTAATGACTCACCTCCTCTTCTCTGGAATCCTACCTGGTGCATAGTGTTCGTTCATCTTAGCTCACGGGATTTGTTAACGGGCCTAGGTAATAAAAACCCGTAATAAAAAAAATTATCGAAATGCCCCTAAGGATAAAAATGATTAAAATAGCCCTAAGTGTTTTGTGTAAGATTTATGATTGCTACATGCATTCATATATATTCACGTGATATTCTGTTTAGGTTCCATATGAGTTGGGAATTATGGAATGGAGGGAGTATATGAGGGTCGCATGGTTGCTTGACAACCGTGGATCCACCAACGGCTTTTATATCCCCAACTGGGCTACCATTGATGTGTATCAGTTGGGTGGGTCAATATTTATATCCCCACTGGTTGTGAAAAGGGGAACTGAGCAGAAGTGTACCGGTTGGATTATTGGGGTGGGTTGCACTGCATTGCATTGCATGTTTGATGTATGATGACTTTTGAATGCTTGTTTTCATCGAGGGTTGTACACACTGAGTTTGCGAAAACTCACCCCCTCTTTTATTTTATTTTTAGGTGATGCTTAGTAAAAGGTTCAATGTTTGGAGGGACTCTGGGTGGCCAGCTAGCATGATAATTTGGACTTGTTTTTCTTTCTAAAGCTTATCAGTTTCTATGTTATTAAGTACTTTTCAAATTAGATTGTAATAGGGCTTCCACTTTTTTATTATTTGGATTATTATTTTTATGTGTAATTATAAGAAGTTGAACATGGTTTCTTAAACTATAGTATGACTTTTCTACGTTTTCGCAACTACATTTTAAAAGGACATGTTTTCATAAAATCATATATTTTAAACAAGTGATTAAAAGGAGTTTTTTTTAAGGATAGTTAAGGTTTCTTTTATTTTAAGAAGGGTTTTCAATGAAAACACGATTTTTGCTAAAACACTTCAATGTGATGCGCCAAATTTGGCCATAACGTCCAGGCCGGGTTTAGGGTGTTACAAAAGTAAAGGTACGTACGATACCTATGTGGTAGTTGATACTATGAGTATGAAGCTTGATGAATTTTTATATACATGATAAATGGTTATAAATTAGAATTGAATGATGATATGAGAACTACTAAGTGTTTATTAATTAATAATTTGTATATTATGAACTGTTGAGTATTGTTAGTACGAACTTACTAAGCTTTGAAGCTTACTGTGTGTTATTTGTCTTTGTTTTATAGAGTATCAAAGCTAGCTCGGACATCGAGGATCATCGGGAATCATCATCACACTATCAACTACTTGTTGGTATTTTTGGATGCTTGTAAATATGGTATATGGCATGTATAGGCTAATGTCACTATGGTACATTTTTTGTTATGAAATTATAGCCATGTCATTTGACTTGTATATGATAAAGTTGTGGGATGTGAATTTTGCATAAATAATGTGTTTAAATATGCTATGTAGTGTGAACAGTATGCCTTGTGAGTTTGGCATAATATGATATGAGATTAAGGTATTAAATTAGTGTTATTTTGAGATTTGAGTTAGTTACTTTAATGGATGTATTAATGCTTGAGGAATGGTATAATTTAGTATGATTTTGGTTGTGGATTTGATTAGTGAAATGGTTGACTATTAATTGGCTTGAAATGTGTATGAATTGGTATGTTTTGGCTATCTATATAAGTGTTGAAATGATACCATTTTGATGGATAGGTGTGCATGAATGAAGGGTGGCAAATTGGCTTTGCAAATGGCCTATTTTTGTCCACACGGGAAAAGGCACGGGCATGTGTCTCAGTCGTGTGTGACACACAGTCATGTTACACAACCGTGTGTCCCCTGGGGTACCCCTCGAATTAAAGTCAGTATACCCTACAGTTTTGAGGCCTAGAAACACAGGCATGTCTACTAGCTGTGTGTAGCACACGGGCTGGCACATGGGCGTGTGGTCTGCCGTGTGACCCAAGTCAATAACCCCTTTAGATTTCACACGGCCTGGCACGCAGACGTGTCCTTGGCCGTGTCGTGCAAGTCAGTATGTATGCCCTATTTTCACACGGCCTATGACACAGGCGTATCTGGTGATCGTGTGAGGCACACGGCCTATTCACACGGGAATGTGACCCTTAAATGTTGAAAATTTTCCTAAGTTTTTCAAAGTTTGCAAATATTATCGGTTTAGTCCCTAACCACTTCTAAGCATGTTTTGAGGTCCCGTAAGACCTTATAAAGGACAATGTGAATGACTTGAATGGATTTTGATTATGATTGTATAAGTGTATGTGAATGATGTGTATTAATCGGTAATGCCTTGTAACCCTATTTTCAAGACGGATACGGGATAGGAGTGTTACATTTTATTGGTATCAGAGCTACGGTTTAATCGATTCTAGGACTAATGTAGCGTGCAAGAGTCTAGCTATACATGCCATATATATAAATTGCGACAGTGTGATGATTCTTAACAGTTAAAAATGTGTTTTCAAATAGCAAATAGATCCCGATCGAGCCGTAGCTAATGATGTGGAAAGTAATGTGCCTGCTCCCACTCAAGGGATAGCGCCGGTCGATTCTAGGCCTATTTCTAGTAGTAAAGGGGGAGAGGCTAAGCAAGCCTTCTTCCAAATGATGAGTTAGTGGTTCACGGAATTCGTATGAACAAATCCAGCTGCTCAGCAACCTCCGCCCCCACCTGTTTCTCAACAAGTCCCAATTATGCCACAAGTGATAGATCCAATTCGATTGAGTAAGCCACCTGTTGATAAGATTCGTAAACACGGGGCTAAAGAGTTTTAGGCTACAGTTGATGATGATGTTGAGAGAGCTGAGTTCTGGCTCGAGAATATGATCAGAGTATTTGATGAATTATCCTGTACTCCTGAAGAATGTATGAAATGCGTGGTATCTTTGCTTAGAGACAATGCATATCATTAGTGGAAAATGTTGACATCGGTGGTTCCTAAAGAACGGGTTACCTGGGAATTCTTTCAGACCGAGTTTCAAAAAAAGTACATAAGTCAAAGATTTCTTGATCAGAAACATAAAGAGTTTCTGGAGTTGAAATAAGGTCGGATGACGGTGACAAAATATGAAAGAGAATTCGTACATTTAAGCAAATATGCTCAAGAGTATGTATCTACTGAAGAGATTATGTGTAAACGATTTGTTAACGGGTTGAATGAAGATATAAAGCTATTAGTCAGGATACTTGAATTGAAGCAATTTATAGTACTAGTTGAGAGGGCTTGTAAAGTCGAGGATCTCAGCAAAGAAAAAGAGAAAGGTGGATTCAGAGGCAAGAGATTCAAGGAAGAGATCGATGAGTAAATCGTATCATTCCTCATCGAAGAAATCTAGAGACTATTTTAACCGGCCAACAGCTTCAACAGGATATCAGAATAGAGATCGCGGGAAGCAATACGCCAACCCTACAACTCAAGCCACATCAGTATCGAGTGTTGGCAACATAAAAGATGTTAAACCCGAGTGTCAACAGTGTGGAAGATGTCATTTTGGAGATTGCTGGGCGAAATATAATAATAGAACTTGTTACAGTTGTGGTTCACAAGATCATTTTATCAGAGATTGCCCAGAGTTAGCTAAAAAAGATAATGCTCAGAGTATGATGCCATGTAATACTGCAACTAGAGGCAGACCACCCAGAAACACAAGAAATGTGAGTGGTGGTAAAGGTGTGACACGAAACACTGCTGTAACAGCCCGGTTTAGACCCTAATCAGAACAGTAGTTTTGGGACCACAAATTCAAGGTTGGAAAATTATTTTAACATTATTTTGTGTGTTTATGACGTGAGATCAGATATGTGTGAAAGTTTGGTGTGATAATTTTATCGTTTAAGTGGTTAATTTGAGAAAAGGAATTGCGTAAAATGCAAAAGTTGTATTCTACTTGTTTAAAGTGCTTAATTGCCATGGCTTATTAAACAAAAGGTCTTTATGTTGTAGTTAGACCATTTGATTAATGCATGGACAAAGTTGGACATGAGTTAGTGGATTATTAATGTTATAAAGCAAGGGTATAATGGTAAACTAGTTATTAAATGGTGAATAATAAAATAAGACATGAATTAGTGCTTCATTCATCCTTGTCTTACCGAAATTGAAGAAGAAAAGATAGGGTTTATATGTTTGAAGCATTCGGCCAACATCTAGCTTGATTAAAGGTCCGTTTTGACTCGGTTTTTAGTAATTTCTATGTTTTTGTGATCGTTGCTTTGTGTTCTATTAAGCCCATGCCTTAATTTATGAAATTGTTGATGATTTCATAAGATGGCATTGTTGATTTTGTGATTTTGTGATGTTAAATGGTGAAGTATGAAAGCTTTGTGTTAGATTAATATGTTTTGTATTTGATTTTTTGATGAATTTGAGTAATTTGGGCTAAATTGTGAAAATGAGTGTAACAGCCCGATTTAGACCGTAATTGGAACGGTGGTTTCGGGACCACGAATTCGAGTCAGAAAAATATGTAAAAATTATTTTCTGTGTTTTTTTTGTGAATTTACATATGTGAAATTTTCGTGCTTAAATTTTATCGTTTGAGTGTCTGATTGAATAGAGGACTTAATCGCTTAAAATGAAAATTTAGTGGTTATTTCTAAAAGGGACCGAATTGTTAATGGCTTTATTAATGAAAGCTTTTAATTTGTAAATAGCCCATTTATTTATTAGTGGGACGGTGGTAGGCATAAGTTATATAGTTTTTATATTATTTCATTAAGGTTATATGTAAATTAAACTTTAATTTATAATAAGATATAATATATATATCATAAAGCATAAAAGTGAAAGCCATTTTATGTTCATTGACTTATTGAATGGACGACTAAGGGCTTATGTTATATGGCTTTATTATAAATTTAATAAGGTTAATTTAGGAAACCAATAATATATGTTATTATAATATAAAGAATAACATAAAAAAATCAAAGCCATTTATGTGTTCATTCTTTATCTTCTTGACGAAACTAAAACAAAGAAAGGAAATAAAAGATGTTAGGGTTCGATCATCTCTTAAGCTCAATTAAGGTATGTGCTTAGCTCGATTTTTGATAATTTTTACGTTTTTGAGATCATTGCTAAGTAATCTACAAGACCCATGCTTGAATTTTTTATTTTGATGAATATTTTGAATTATGCCATTGATGAGAGCTTGTGATTTTTGTTGTTTGATGATGAAATATGAAAGATATGTTTTAGATTAACATGTTTTGTATTGGAGTTTTTGATTATTTTAAGTAATTAGGACTAAATTGAAAAAATAATAATTTGAGGGACTACAATGTGAAATAAATGAAATTTATGGGCTTGTATGAACATGGGTAAAATTCGGCCTAACATGAGTGTATCGAAATTTTGCATATTTTGTGTTTTGTGCAAAAGGGACTAAATATTAAAAATTATAAATGTCAGGGGTAAAATGGTAATTTACCCATTTATGTGTTTTTTGAGTAAATTGAATGAAAATATGTTTGAATGAGCTTAATTTGAATATGTTTAGATCAAGAACCATAGAAATTAGATCTGGATTGGGGGAAACGAAAGTTATCGACTAGTCGTCCCGTTCCGTTTTACATCGTCCGAGGTAAGTTTATAAGTAAATAGAGATTGTTAATTCTAATTATTTATGAGTTTATAAGCTGAAATTAAATTATATGAGATTTTATATGTGAATGTCGAATGTGATTATGCTTGGGAACAATGTTTATGAATTCGTTTCGACCAAGTTACGACGTTTGAAAGCCCCGTATGAACCTTAGGAATAGCTAGGATACATATGTCATGACATAAGATTCTGATATGTGATGTGCGAGTAAGACCATGGCATCGATATGTGACTCTGATATATGCGTGCGAGTAAGACCCTGTCTGGGACAGTGGCATCGATATGTGATTACATGTAAGACCACGTCAGGGACGTTGGCATTGTACGATGTATGTGTGATTATCCGAGTGTCCTATCCAATTTCGAATGGTTCATCGGGCATCAATAAGTTGGGATCGAATGTGCAAAATGAGCTAAAATGATCAGGTATGAATTGGTTTATTACCTACTAGAAACAAGGTAAGTAAGTCATTAATGTGAACATGTGTATCTTGCGAAGTATATTCGGCCTTTGCTATGTATATGCATATGATATTATATTTTGATTAATGAGTATAAGTATATGTATTCATATAATGGTATTTAGCTTTGAAATTGAAAGATATATTTTGCTTATATATGTGTATGTGTATTCGGCCATATAAAATAAATATATATGAGATTATTATCCTTTGACTTATGAATTTATGCATATAAGAGTAAATGTATTAGTTATGATAAAGATATTTTGGCTTGTAAATTGAATGATAGTTTGTAAAAACATTTATATGGTCATTCGGCCATGAATAACCTACATGTGAAAGTACATATAAAATACATGAATTTGTAAGTTTAAGATTTAAAGTAACTACGATAGTACAATTTGGTTTAAATGATTTGATTATGTTATTAATTCGTTTATTTGCTTATGACTTACTAAGCTATGAAAGCTTACTTTGTGTGTGTTCATGCTTACCTCTGTTTTATAGATTTTGGATTCAAGTTACGAGTTTGGGAATTGTCATAGGAGCTTATCACACTATCGACTGTCTTCGGTATTTTATGAGCTAAATTCTCGAACCTATGGCATGTATAGGCTAGTTGTAATATGTTTGATTTTGGGATATGTATATAAAAGCCATGCAAAAATGGCTTGTTTAATTTATTAAGCTCAGTTTCAAGGTTTGGTCAAGATATGGTCATGTTGGCTTTGGTTTTGGTGATTTAATTATATATGACTATATGATCCGGTGTTAAAGTAAGATGGTTTTGCATATAGTTAAAGTGAAGATAATGTGGTATACTAATGTTGGAGGTTTAGTATGTTTAATATTGAATGATGCTTTAAACTTGGTTAATTTTGGTCATGATATATATTTTTATTGGATTAAATGCTTGTTATATATGTGAGAAACATTTGGATAAAGATGTAATGGCTTGATTTAAATTGTTAATGTTTGAAGTTATTATATAAGTGCATGATTAAGTGTTTCGGTAAATGAGTAAATAATGGAAGAAGTTGTATTTTAAGTATGTTTTGAGCTAGTTAAGTTATGATTATGCTATGTAGGCGTGATGTATTTGATAAAAGTGTGGGTTGCATTTGAATTGACTAGGATTTGGTTTAGTAAGGTGGTAAAACAATGGTTGCATATTTGGTTGTGTAATAATGCTGTATAAATGGAGATTAAATTTCATATACTTTGTAATGGAAAAATTTTGGTAAATTTGGAGTAGTGAAGCTATGTAATCTTTTTGTGGATGTGTTATTAGCCGAATGGAGGAAGCATAAGAATAAAATCTTGTATGTATGTTATGCATTATAGTAATATGCAGCATAGGTAGAACTTGAATGGTTTTATGTGCTTAACATGTCTTAAAAGGGTACGATAAAATTTTCCATGAGAAGTAAGTCTCGTAAACATGTGCTTATGGTATGTTTTGAGTGGTACAAATAGTAGTGGATAATGAATAAGCATGTAATTAAATTGTTTATATTTAGTCAAAGTTTTAGGAAACGACCAAATGAATAGTAATAATTGTTAAAAAGTATCATGATGGTTTAATGCAAATTGGGTGAGTTGTTTTTGAGTTTGAATATTAGTTTTATATATATAAATATTGCGCATTGGTAATAGTTGTAAATGATGTGATTGTTAGATAATTTTAGTTAATTGAGTAACAGTTGAATCTTTTGTGAAGTTGATCTTTTTGGCCGTATATGCTAATGCTCCTAAATATGTGTTTATAGATTGATTTGAATGAATGTGAGATTGAATAAGTCAAATTTGAATGTGTTTAGATCAAGAACCAAAGAAAACAGAATTAGATCAGAAAAAGTCAAAAGTAGTTGAATAGTCATTCGTTTTCGTTCATTCCCGTACGAGGTAAGTCGATATACAAATAAATGTGTTAAATTGAATTATTATTTATTTGATATTTGAATTGTAGTGAATGGATAGATATTTGAATTGTGGTGAATAGATATGAGAGCTGAATATGTGAAATCCAAGAAAGTTCCGATAATGTGACGACGTCTGAAAAGCCCCGTTCAGCCCATAGAAATAGTTAGGATACATATGTCATGACATAGGACTCCGATATGAGATTTTGTGTAAGACCACATCTGGGACGTTGGCATCGATTTGAGATTTAAGTGTAAGACCATGTCTGGGACATCGACATCGTATATGATTTTGTGTAAGACCCTATCTAGGACAGTGGCATCGATATTTGATTACATGTAAGACCACGTTTAGGATGTTGGCATTGTACGAGCTTTTCAAGCTATCTGAGTATCCTTATTGATTTCGAACGGTTCAACGGGCATTCCGAGAAATGAATAATTATGTGAATGTATATCCGATTCAGGTACGTATGAATTGTATATGGAATTTGGCAATGAAAAGTGAGTATGAATATGATCTTTTGGTATGTGAGCTACATGGAATTATGATGTACTTATAAGTAAGTGATTATGAACAATTGAGCTAAATGAGAAATATGAACTTACTATTGTGTTATGCCATGATTCATATGAATAAATTGGTTTATAATTGCAATATGTGATAAGTTTATTTGTATATGGCTTACTTTGTGTGTTTTCCAATTGTTTTATAGATTATCAAAGCAACTGGAAACTCAGGGATCGTCAAGGATCATCACCACACTATCGAGTTATATTTGGTACCATATGAAAATGTGAATGTTGAAGTATGGCATGTATAGGCTAGAGAATTTGGGATATGTTTTGAGATGTGTATATCTAACCATGTGATATGGCTTGATTATCGTTGAGTTTATGGTTTAGTTTTGGTATATGATATGTGATACAAAAATGGTATATTTCGTGTATATATACGGCCTAATGAAATGGTCTTTTTGGTAAGTTAGTTGTATGGTTATAAATGTGATATGAATCATATGCTTTTGATATGAAGTTAGTACTTTGAATTGGTATGTTTGAGTTGGATTTGTATAGAAGAATGAATGATGATATTATGGGTCAATTAGTGCATGATTTGGTATGTTTTTGAATGCCTTTGGGACATAAAATATGCTTGGTTTGGTGCTTCTAGGGATGACCCAATTTGGGTGGAAAAGTGGCCTTATAAATGGCTTATTTTTGCCCACAGGGGCAGAGACACGGGCGTGTGTCTCAGCCGTGTGTGACACACGGTCATGTTATGTGACAACCCGAATTAGGGCCTAATCGGAATGGTGGTTTCGTGACCACAAATTCGAGATAGAAATAATTATTTTATGATTATTTTGAGGTTTATGATATGATTTCATGATTTCGTGAAAATTTCGTGATGAAATTCTATGCATTGAGCGCTTAAGTTGAGATTAGGGACTAAACCGAATAAATTGCAAAACTCATGTCTTAGAAGTTTTTAGTATGAAATTGCTTTGGGATATTAATTAGGAGGTCTTAAATAGCAACTTGACCAATTCCTAAGTTATGGACAAAAGTGGGACATGGAGGGAATTTTTGGAAAGTTTAGTAGTAAGGGCATTTTGGTCATTTGTATATTAAATGAAATAAAATGGGAAAAATAACACTAAATTGGCCATCATCTTCATTAGTTGCTGCCAAAATTTTCTCTCCTCCATAGCTAGGGTTTCTTCAACTTTCAACTTCATAGTAAATGATTTCAAGCCCCGTTTTTAATGTTCTTTACATTTTTGAAATCCTCGTAGCTCGGTTTACCTATTTCTACCATTATTTCGAGTTAGGATTTATGTTTAAAAATTTACCCATGAATGGTAGGCATCTATTTTGATGTTTTATGGTAGAATATGAATGTTTGAAGTTAGGAGAACGGTCTTTTCTAAGCGATTTTTAGCGAAAACGAGCAAAACGGCATAATCGATAAAAATACCTATTGTTCATAACTACGTGTTAGAGTGAGAATTTGATGTTGCCATAGAAGAGAAAAATGATCAGCATGTTATTAAACATAAGAATAAGGGCTGAAATTAAATTTCCGAGCCTTGGGGCAAAATCATAATTTTGTAAAATTTAGGGGGCAAAAATGTAATTTTTGTATAATGTGATTTTTGGATTGAAATAAATAGTTCAGGTGTTAAATGAGCTACATGTGTTTTTATAGATCAAGAAAGGCGTGGAATCGACCTCGAACGGGGGAAGGAAAAAGTTTTGGACTAAATTGCAAAATTCCCATATTTTGCACCGAGGTAAGTTTGTATGTAAATAATACATTAATTTCATTTACATTTTTATATTTCAGCCTACATTATATATATTAGCTAATGTTGAAGCATAAATAGACTATTGGAAGAATGGAAATAAGTAATAGAGAGAGAAATCCCGGTTGAACATTCGGAAAGATCGAATAAAATACATGGAGCGTAGCTAGGTCACATGTATGGTGCTTGAGTGCACATCATGTGTACAAGAAAGCTACGAGATACTATGTGGTAGCTAGGTCACATGTGTGATACGGGATGTATCCCATGTAGACAAGAGAGCTACGGGAGAGATAAATGTAGCTAGGTCGCATGTGTGATTCCAAGTGTAGGACACCATGTGGACAAGAGAGCTACGTAATAAATTGGCTAGGTCACATGGGTGGTACTAAGTGTTCACCATGTGTACAAGAGAGCCGAATTATATGAAATATGATGGTGGAGTGTGTCTTTGAAACCATCAAGTATCGGGAATTGATCCGAATTGTTCAACGGGATGGCTTTATGGTGACATTGTAATTATGGACCTATACTTGTGATATATGATATGTGGTGAAAATGATTTGTGATATACATAGAAGTTAAAATGAGATTAATACAAAGAAAGTGTGAAAGAGTGAATTAGCATTAAAACTGTTGTGGGACAGTAGCAGTAATGTGATTTTGAAAAATCACGAAAAATAGTAATAATTTAATTAGAGGCTGAATGAGATGTGAAATTAAAGCTTAATGAGCCTATTTTCGTATAAAAGAAACGTAGCAAGTAAAGGAATTCTATATTTTGAGATATTTATAATTGTGTGTGACTTGCTCAGAATGACTATGTGATCCCCTGTTCCAACTTTGAAAAATCATTAAAAATTTTACAAAACAAATTAAGAAACATAGTTTACATGTCTAAATTCCTTATTGAGTCTAGTTTTAAATGAAACAGGTTTAATGGTTATTTTAATTGTATACTGAGAGAAATTAAATTCGTAGTGAACAGAGGTCAGATCAGTCGAGCTGTGTAATAGGGGAAACTTTAAATAATAAACTGTACTAATTGGCTGGACCAAAAATTCTAGAAAAAAATTAGTAAGAATTTTTATGAGTCTATATTCAGGGAAATTTTACGGATTTAAATTTTGAGTTTCGTAACTTGAGTTATGATTTATTTAGTGATCATGATGCAGGAGGGACAGCTTGATCAAATTGGAGTGAATAGTAAAATTTAAGAATATGATATAATTGAGTTATGTTGTAAACATATTAGATTCCTTATTTGTTATTTATATACTTACTTACTAAGCTATAAGCTTACTTTCTTTTCCTCTTTTGTCTTATAGTGTCATCCAAATTAGCACAGAGTTAGAGATCATTGAAGATCCGCTGCACTATCAATACTTTTGGTATTTGAACTCAACATTTTGAATTATGGCATGTATAGTAGACTTAGTTATTTTGTTACGTGTCATAATTGCCTAGGTCTAAAATATTAATTATAGTATCAAACAAATCTTTTTGTACGAAGTCTTTGAAATTGGCTTGTATTGTTAATGGCATATGTTGTAATGATTCATGATCAAATAGCACGCCATATTTTTGTCTTGGTTTTATTTAATAGTATGTATTATAATTTGTTAATACCTCGTACCCTGTTCTGGCGACGGATATGGGTAAGGGGTGTTACATTTACCGGTAAAGAGGTTCGAGTACTGTTTCCTCATAGTTTCCTCAGGTTCCCACGTAGCCTCTTCTATCCAATGTCTGTGCCACAATACTTTCACTAATGCTATACTTTTATTTCTTAACTGTTTAATTTCCCGAGCCAAAACCTTTATTGGTTCCTCCTCATAGGTCATATCCGGTCGAATCTCAATTTCTGTTGGAGAAATCACATGTGAAGGATCTGAATGATAATGTCGCAACATTGATACATGAAACACGTTATGAATTCTTTCTAACTCTGCCGGTAAGGCCAACCGATATGCCACTGGTCTGATTCTCTCAGTAATCTCGTACGGCCAAATAAAACGCGGACTCAATTTGCCTTTTCGACTAAATCTCAGAATCTTCTTCCATGGTGACACCTTCAAGAACACTTTATCACCCACCTGAAATTCAATCTCTTTTCTTTTTAAATCTGCATATGACTTTTGTCGATCTGAAGTAGCTTTTAAGCAATCACGAATTACGTTTACTTTCTCCTCGGTTTCTTTAACTAGATCAACTCCGTGAATCTGTTTCTCACTAAGTTCGGTCCAATATAAAGGAGTCCGACATTTGCGACCATACAAGGCTTCAAATGCGGTGCCATTTGTATACTTGATCAAAATCATATTGTAGGCGAATTCAACCAAAGATAGATATTTCTCCCAACTACCTCCAAATTCTAAAACACAAAGATCTAAGCATATCCTCGAGTACTGGATTACTCTTTCCAACTGACCATCTGTTTGTGGATGAAACGCAGTACTAAAGTTCAATTTTGTGCCCAAAGCTTCTTGTAACTTTTTCCAAAATCTCAAGGTAAACCTCAGATCTCTATCTGATATTATAGACATAGGTACCCCGTGCAACCTCACAATTTCAGCAATATATAGTTCAGCTAATTTAACAAGTGAGTAATCGGTACGTACTGGTATAAAATGGGCTGACTTTGTTAACCTATCAACCACTACCCAGACAGCATCCTTCTTTTTAGGAGTCAAAGGCAAACCAGTTACAAAATCCATAGTAATTCTATCCCATTTCCACTCAGGCACCATTACCGGTTGGAATAATCCTGAAGGCACTTGATGTTCAGCTTTTACTTGTTGACAGATCAAACACTTGGTTGCAAATTCGAAATGTCCTTTTCATACACGCCACCAATATAACTTCTTTAAATCATTATACATTTTTATGCTACCAGGGTGAACTGACAAACAGCCACTGTGCGCCTCATGTAATATTTTCTGAATCAATTTATCATTTTTCGGTACACAAATCCTATCTCGAAACATCAAACAGTCATCTGGTCCAACTCGAAAATTTGAGTAGTAACCCGATTCGCACTGAGTTCTCTTGGTTTGTAACTCACTATCATTCTTTTGAGCATCACAGATTAGCTGGAGAAACAACGGTTTAACCCTTATCTCTGCCAAAATTGACCCATCATGAGACAATGCTAACCTCGTATTCATGGCCCTCAAAGTAAAAAGAGATTTCCTGCTCAAAGCGTCGACAACTATATTCGCTTTTCCTGGATGATAATCAATCACTAGCTCATAATCCTTCAATAATTCAAGCCATCTCCGTTGTTGCAGATTCAAATCCTTTTGATTCATCAAATACTTCAAACTTTTGTGATCAGTAAAATTTCGGCATTTTTCACCATACAAATAATGTCGCCAAATCTTCAAGGCAAAGACAATAGCAGCCAACTCCAAATCATGTGTAGGATAGTTCTTCTCATGTGGTTTTAACTGTCTCGAGGCATAAGCTACCACTTTGCCCTCTTGCATCAACACACACCCAAGGCCTGTCAATGATGCATCACTATAAATTACAAACTCCTTCCTTGGCTCAGTTTGTACTAAAATTGGTGCTTGATCAATCGTGCTTTCACTTTTTTTCAAAACTCTGCATTTTATCACCATTCAAACTTAACATTCTTTTGCAACAACTTAGTCATAGGAGAGGCAATCGTCGAAAATCCCTCGGCAAAAACGTGTATAATACCCGCCAAGCCTAAAAAACTTCTAACCTCAGTTACATTCTTTGGCGGTTTCCAATCAACGATCGCGAAAATCTTACTCGGATCTACCCGAATACCATCACCTGAGACTATATGTCCCAAAAATCCGACTTCACGAAGCCAAAACTCACTTTTACTAAACTTAGCAAACAGCTTTCTTTTCTCTTAAAATCACAATCTGAGTTCTCAAGTGTTCGCGTGTTCGGACTCATCCCGAGAATAATTTAGAATGTCATCTATAAACACCACCACAAACTTATCTACATATGGCCGAAAGATTCGGTTCATCAGGTCCATAAATATAGCTGGAGCATTTGTTAAGCCGAAAGGCATCACAAGGAACTCATAATGTCCATACCGTGTCCTAAAAGCGGTTTGGCACATCCGACTCCTTAACTCTCAACCTGGTAGTAACTGGACCTCAAATCGATCTTTGAAAATGCTATGGCCCCTTTAACCGATCGAATAAATCATCAATCCTCGACACGGGTACTTGTTCTTTATAGTCACCTTATTGAGCTGGCGGTAATCAATGCAAAGGCTCATTGAACCACCCTTCTTTTTACGAACAATACAGAGCACCCCAAGGAGAGAAACTCGATCTCACAAACCCTTGTCTGTTAACTCTTGCAATCGAGCCTTCAATTCTTTTAATTCAAATGATCCATTCTATATGGAGCAATCGAGATCGGTCAGCGATGACTGTAACAAATCAATGGCAAACTCTATCTCTCTGTTCGGAGGCAATCCGGGTAATTCCTCCGAAATACATCTAGAAATTCACGCACTATCTGATGATCGATTCAAACTTCAATTGAGGCAACTCAAGTATTCATTACATAAGCCAAATAGGCTTCACACCCTTTCTCATGTATTTACGTGCGGACATGTGCGAAATCACCATAGGCAATTTATTTGATTCATCTGTTTCAACCCATAGAATTTCTCCACTTTCACATTTCAACTCCGGTGTTTTTTTGTTTACAATCTACCTTGGCATCATACAATGTCAACGGTCCATTCCCAAAATAACGTCAAACTCATCAAATGGTAACAAACATCGAGTTAACTCAAAAAATAGTGACCTTGAGTCATTAATGGGCAATTCTTGCAAACCTTGTCAACTAGCACATATTGGCCTAAGGGGTTCGACACTTTAATCGTAAACTCAGTAAACTCAACAGGCAACTTTTGATTAGATACTAAATTCATGCAAATATAGGAATGAGTGGACCCGGGATCAATCAATGCAATAACAATAGCATCATAGAGAGAAAATGTACCAGTAATCACATCGGGAGATGATGCATCCTCTCGGGCATGTATGGCATAAGCTCTAGCAGGCGCTCTAACTTCTGATCTCGCCACTAAATCTTTCATTACAGTTTTACTACTAGCTCCACTTCTAGTATTTCTCGGTGGTCTACCCCTGCTAGCGGTGGTATTCTGTCTAGCACTCTGAAATTTTTCTTCTTTAACTTTCTCCGGACAGTCTCTGATAAAATGCTCGCTAGAACCGCACCTGAAACAAGCTCGCTCGTTTCCCCAACACTCACCATAATGTTGCTCGCCACATTGCTGACACTCGGGCTTTCTAGATCTCACATTACCCATACTTGCCACCGAAGTAGCTTGAGCTTTAGACCCCGAATATGTTCTACCACGATCTCTGTGTGAATCCCCAGTTGAAACTGTCATTCGAGGGTTTGTCTCTTTGGACCTCTTTGATTGAGATTGAAATGACTTGCTTATCGACCTCTTTCTGGCATCTCGAGCCTCAATAGCAGCTTTTCTTCTTTCTTTATTCAATTCTTCGGCTTTCAGAGCTCGATCAACTAATACTACAAATTCTTTCAACTCCAAAATTCCCACAAACACTTTAATATCCTCATTTAGCCCATCCTCAAACCTTTTGCACATAATGGCCTCGGTGGACACATATTCCTGGGCATACTTGCTGAGTCTTACAAATTCACGTTCATACTCTGCCACAGACATCTTGCCCTGTTTCAATTCAAGGAACTCCTTCCGTTTTTTATCAATAAATCACTGACTTATGTATTTCTTTCTGAATTCTTCCTAGAAAAAATCCCAAGTAACTCTTTCTTTTGGCACCACTGCTACCAAAGTCTTCCACCAGTAGTAGGCTGAATCTCTCAAAAGTGATACAGCACACTTTAAGCACTCCTCGGGTGTACATGAAAGCTCATCAAACACACGGGTAGAATTTTCAAGCCAAAACTTCGCTTTCTCGGGATTATCATCGATCTTTGCTCTAAACTCTTTAGCCCCTTGTTTTCGAATCTTATCAACTGGAGGCTTGTTCATTCTTACCAAATCTATGCCTTGAGCGAATCTGAGAATCGTCCCGAGGTATGAGAGGGGGTGGAGGAGGTTGAGCATTTGGGTTTGCTCGAATAAACTCAGTATACCAATTGTTCATCATTTGGAGAAAGGCATCCCGAGCCTCATCTCCCTGTCTCAATGTCTCAAGTCTACTTTCCATAGGCGCGGTCCCTTGTGTAGGAGCCGGCGCATTACTAGCAGCATCATCAGCTGCAGTTCCGTCAGGATCCATTACTATATCAAAACAAAACACAGTTTAGAATAATCAGGAGTCACCACACTATCACAATATTTTTATGGCATGTATAGCTAGACTTTTACACACTCTTTATTAGTCCGAGAACCGACTAAACCGTAGTTCTGATACCACTAAATGTAACACCCCTTACCCGTATCCGTCGCCAGAACAGGGTACGAGGTATTAACAAATTATAATACATACTATTAAATAAAACCGAGACAAAAATATGGCGTGCTATTTGATCATGAATCATTACAACATATGCCATTAACAATACAAGCCAATTTCAAAGACTTCGTACAAAAAGATTTGTTTGATACTATAATTAATATTTTAGACCTAGGCAATTATGACACGTAACAAAATAACTAAGTCTACTATACATGCCATAATTCAAAATGTTGAGTTCAAATACCAAAAGTATTGATAGTGCAGGCGGATCTTCAACGATCTCTAACTCCTGTGCTAGCTGGATGACACTATAAGACAAAAGAGGGAAAAGAAAGTAAGCTTATAGCTTAGTAAGTAAGTATATAAATAACAAATAAGGAATCTAATATGTTTACAACATAACTCAATTATATCATATTCTTAAATTTTACTATTCACTCCAATTTGATCAAGCTGTCCCTCCTGCGTCATGATTACTAAATAAATCATAACTCAAGTTACGAAACTTGAAATTTAAATCAGTAAAATTTCCCTGAATATAGGCTCATAAAAATTCTTACTAATTTTTTTCTAGAATTTTTGGTCCAGCCAATTAGTACAGTTTATTAGTTAAAGTTTCCCACATTACACAGCTCATTGATCTCGACCTCTGCTCACTACGAATTTAATTTCTCTCAGTATACAATTCAAATAACCATGAAACCTGTTTAATTTAAAACTATACTCAATAAGGAATTTAGACATATAAACTATGTTTCTTAATTTGTTTTTTAAAATTTTTAATGATTTTTCAAAGTTGGAACAGGGGATCACATAGTCATTCTGAGCAAGTCACACACAATTATAAATATCTCAAAATATAGAATTCCTTTACTTGCTACGTTTCTTTTATACGAAAATAGGCTCATTAAGCTTTAATTTCACATCTCATTCAGCCTCTAATTAAATTATTACTATTTTTCGTGATTTTTCAAAATCACATTACACTCTTGTCCCACAACAGTTTTAATGCTAATTCACTCTTTCACACTTTCTTTGTATTAATCTCATTTTAACTTCTATGTATATCACAAATCATTTTCACCACATATCATATATCACAAGTATAGGTCCATAATTACAATGTCACCATAAAGCCATCCCGTTGAACAATTCGGATCAATTCCGATACTTGATGGTTTCAAAGACACACTCCACCATCATATTTCATATAATTCGGCTCTCTTGTACACATGGTGAACACTTAGTACCACCCATGTGACCTAGCCAATTTATTACGTAGCTCTCTTGTCCACATGGTGTCCTACACTTGGAATCACACATGCGACCTAGCTACATTTATCTCTCCCGTAGCTCTCTTGTCTACATGGGATACATCCCGTATCACACATGTGACCTAGCTACCACATAGTATCTCGTAGCTTTCTTGTACACATGATGTGCACTCAAACCATACATGTGACCTAGCTACGCTCCATGTATTTTATTCGATCTTTCCAATGTTCAACCGGGATTTCTCTCTATTACTTATTTCCATTCTTCCAATAGTCTATTTATGCTTCAACATTAGCTAATATATATAATGTAGGCTGAAATATAAAAATGTAAATGAAATTAATGTATTATTTACATACAAACTTACCTCGGTGCAAAATATGGGAATTTTGCAATTTAGTCCAAAACTTTTTCCTTCCCCCGTTCGAGGTCGATTCCACGCCTTTCTTGATCTATAACAACACATTTAGCTCATTTAACACCTGAACTATTTATTTCAATCCAAAAATCACATTATACAAAAATTACATTTTTGCATCCTAACTTTTACAAAATTATGATTTTGCCCCAAGGCTCGGAAATTTAATTTCAGCCCTTATTCTTATGTTTAATAACATGCTGATCATTTTTCTCTTCTATGGCAACATCAAATTCTCACTCTAACACGTAGTTATGAACAATAGGTATTTTTATCGATTATGCCGTTTTGCTCGTTTTCGCTAAAAATCACTTAGAAAAGATCGTTCTCCTAACTTCAAACATTCATATTCTACCATAAAACATCAAAATAGATGCCTATCATTCATGGGTAAATTTTTAAACATAAACCCTAACTCGAAATAATGGTAGAAATAGGTAAACCGAGCTATGAGGATTTCAAAAATGTAAAGAACATTAAAAACGGGGCTTGAAATCACTTACTATGAAACTTGAAAGTTGAAGAAACCCTAGCTATGGAGGAGAGCAAATTTTGGCAGCAACTAATGAAGATGATGGCCAATTTTGTGTTATTTTTCCCATTTTATTTCATTTAATATACAAATGACCAAAATGCCCTTACTGCTAAACTTTCCAAAAATTCCCTCCATGTCCCACTTTTGTCCATAACTTAGGAATTGGTCAAGTTTCTATTTAAGACCTCCTAATTAATATCCCAAAGCAATTTCATACTAAAAACGTCTAAAACACGAGTTTTGCAATTTATTCGGTTTAGTCCCTAATCTCAACTTAAGCGCTCAATGCATAGAATTTCATCACGAAATTTTCACGAAATCATGAAATCATATCATAAACCTCAAAATAATCATAAAATAATTATTTCTATCTCGAATTTGTGGTCACGAAACCACCATTCCGATTAGGCCCTAATTCGGGTTGTCACATGTTACACGGTCGTGTGTCCCCTGGGGTACCCTTTTGAATTAAGGCAGTATACCCTATAGTTTTGACACAGCCTAGACACACGGGCATCTCTGATGGCCGTGTGAGGCACACAGCCTTGGTACATAGGCGTGTGTGGCCATTTTGAATGGTACACGGGCTAGATACACGGGCGTATGGTTAGCCATGTAACCCAAGTCAGTTTCGACCACGGCCAAGGCACACAGGCGTGTCTTCGACCGTGTGGTACAAGTCAGTATTTATGCACTATTTTCACACGGTCTATGACACGGGCATGTCTGGTAACCGTGTGAGACACACGGCCTGTTCCCACGAGCGTGTGACCTCTATAACATAGAAAAATTTGTTAAGTTTTAAGATGTTTTATATGAGATCAGTTTAGTCCCGAACCTTTTCCAAAGCATGTTTAAGGTCTCGTAGACCTTCTATATGGACTCTTTGTGTATGATGTGCTACGATGATGATGATGTATTATATGTTTGTGAAATGATTGAAAAAGGTTTCGATAAGTCTGATAATGCCTCTTAACCCTAGTTCAGCGATGGATATGGGTTAGTGTGTTACATTTTATTGGTATCAGAGCTACGGTTTAGTCGATTCTAGGACTAATGTAACATATGTGAGTCTAGCTATACATGCCATATATATGAACTATGATAGTGTGATGAATCCTGACAAACAAAATATGTTTTTCGTATAGTAATGGATCCCAAACGAGCTGTAGCTGACGATGTCGAAAGTAATGCACCTGCTCCTGCTCAAGGGACAGCTTCGTCTGATTCTAGACCCGTTACTAGCAACCATGAGGGAGAGGCTAAGAAAGCCTTCTTCCAAATGATGAATGAGTGGTTCACTCAGTATGTTAGAACAAACCCGACTACTCCCCAACCTCAAGCCCCGCAAGTTCCCGTAGCTCCCTAAGTGGTAGATCTGATTCGTCTGAATAAGCCTCCAGTTGATAAGATTAGAAAATATGGGGCTGAAGAATCCCGTGATACTACTGATGATGATGCTGAGAGAGCTGAGTTCTGGCTTGAAAATATGATTCGGGTATTCGATGAATTGTCCTGTACTCCAGAAGAATGTGTTAAATATGTTGTTTCACTTCTGAGAGATACAGTGTATCATTGGTGGAAAACGTTAATATCTGTGGTTCCAAAACAACGAGTTACTTGGGATTTCTTTTAGGCTGAATTTCGAAAGAAATACATCAGTGAAAGATTTATCGATCAGAAACGCAAAGAGTTACTTGAGTTGAAATAGGGTCGTATATCTGTTACAGAACACGAGTGAGAATTTGTGAGATTGAGCCAGTATGCACGGGAATATGTCTCGACTTAAGTAATAATGTGTAAAAGGTTTGAAGATGGTTTGAATGAAGATATCCGTTTGTTAGTAGGGATTCTGGAATAAAAAAGTTCGTTGTGCTTGTTTAACGAGTGTGTAAAGCTGAAGAACTCAGGAAAGAGAAAAGAAAAGCTGACTCAGAAGCTAGAGAAGTACGAAAAAGATCATCAAACAAGTCATTTTAGTCAGCATCAAAGAGATTTCGAAATGATTCTAGTCGTTCAAAGGCTACTACGGGTTATTCAAGATGAGATCGAGAGAGATCACCTATGAATTCAAAAGCTACTTCAGTAGCTGGTGTGGGAAGTGTCAAACCATCACCACCTGAGTGCAAATATTGCGGTAAACAACATCCCGGCAGTTGTAGATTGAATGATCAAGCCTGTTTTAAATGTGGATCCTTAGATCACTTTATTCGAGATTGCCTCGAGTCTATTGAACAAGAAATTTTACAGAATACGAGACCGAGTAGCACTTCAGCTAGAGGCAGGCCTCCCAGAAATACGGGAAATGTGAGTGGTAGCCGAAGAGCTACTAAAGATACAGTTGTTCAATCTGAGGCTAGAGCACCTGCCAGAGCCTACGCCATCTGAGCTCATGAGGAAGCTTCGTCTCCGGATATGATTACGGGTACATTTACTCTTTATGATACTTCTATGATTGCATTGATAGATCCAAGATCAACATATTCATATATATGCATGAATTTAGTACCTAGTAAGACTATAACTGTAGAGTCTACAGAATTTGTGATTAGAGTATCGAACCCCTTTGGAAAAAGTTTCCTGGTTGATAAAGTGTGCAAGAATTGTCCGTTGATGATTCGAGATAATTATTTTCTGGCTAATCTGATGCTATTACCTTTTGAAGAATTTGATATAACTTTGGGTATGGATTGGCTAACTTTGCATAATGCTATTGTAAACTGTAAACGGGAAATTATTAATTTGAGATGCAAGAATGATGAGATAATTCAAAATGAGTCCAGTGATTTAAACGGGTTGCCAGCTGTGATATCTGCAATGAAAGCTCAGAAATAAGTGAAAAAGGGTTGTGAAGCCTACTTTGCCTGTGTGATTGATTCGAAAGTGACAGAAAAGAAAATAGAATCAGTACCAGTTGTTTATGAGTTCCCTGATGTGTTTCCTGAAGAACTTCCAGGTTTACCTCTGATTCGAGAGGTTAAGTTTGGCATTGATTTAGTACCGGGAACTACTCTGATTTCGATAGCTCTGTATAGAATGGCTCCGACTGAGTTAAAAGAATTGAAATCTCAGTTGCAAAAGTTGACCGATAGAGGATTCACACGACTGAGCTTTACTCCCTGGGGTGCTCCTGTTCTGTTTGTGAAAAAGAAAGACAGCACGATGAGAGTGTGCATTGATTATCATCAGTTAAACAAAGTGACTATTAAAAACAAGTATCCTCTGCCCAGAATTGATGATTTGTTCAATCAGTTGAAAGGAGCTACTGTGTTTTCAAAGATAGATCTTAGATCAGGCTACTATCAGTTGCGAGTAAAAGATTTAGACATTCTGAAAACTGCTTTCCAAATGAGATACGGGCATTATGAGTTTTTAGTTATGCCTTTCGGACTAACAAATGCTCCTACAATCTTTATGGATTTAATAAACAGAATTTTTAGACCATACTTAGATCGATTTGTTGTTGTGTTCATTGATGATATTTTGATCTATTCCCATGATGAATCTGAGCATGCTGAATATTTGAGAATAGTGTTACAGACTCTGCATAATAAACAGTTCTTTGCAAAGTTGAGTAAATGTGAGTTCTGGTTACGCGAAGTCAGTTTTCTAGGCCATATTGTGTCAGCATCTGGTATACGAGTTGATTCAAGCAAGATTTCTGAGATTTTAGGTTGGAAGCCTCTGAGAAATGTTTTTGAAGTCCGCAGTTTTCTAGGACTTTCCAGTTATTACTGAGGGTTTGTAAAAGGCTTTTCGATGATTGCAACTCCGTTGACAAAATTGCTTCAGAAAGATGTTAAGTTCGAGCGGTCAGATAAATGTCAGAAAAGTTTTGATCAGTTGAAAGCCCTTTTGACTGAAGCTCCAGTGTTAGTACAACCAGAATCCGATGAAGAATTTGTAGAACTCAAACATGTAGAACTCAACTTTTGCACTTTTTACAATTTAGTCCTTTTGACCAAATTGAGTGCCCAAACGTCAAAATTTTCGAACGAAATTTTCATGAAATCATCTCGTGAAATTTTTGACCATAAAAATATAATAAAAACAAATTTTAATGTGTTGAATTTGTGGTCCCAAAACCACTGTTCCGACTAGGCCCTAATTTGGGATGTTACAGAGTTTGGCATTGATTTAGTACCGGGAACTACTCTGATTTCGATAGCTCCATATAGAATGGCTCTAACCGAGTTGAAAGAATTGAAGTCTCAGTTGCAAGAATTAACCGATAGAGGATTTGCACGACCGAGGTTTTCTCCCTGGGGTGCTCTGGTTCTATTTGTGAAAGAGAAAGATGGCACGATGAGAATGTGTATTGATTATCGTCAGTTGAAAAAGGTGACTATCAAGCATAAATATCCTGTGCCCAAAATTGACGATTTGTTTGATCAGTTGAAAGGTGCTACTGTGTTTTCAAAGATAGATCTGAGATCGGGCTATTATTAGTTGAGAGTAAAAGATTTAGACATTCTGAAAATAGTTTTCCAAACGAGGTACGGGCACTATGAATTCTTAGTTATGCATTTTGGATTAACAAATGCACCTGCTATTTTTATGGACCTAATGAACAGAATTTTCATACCGTATTTAGACAATTTGTTGTCGTATTAATTGATGACATTTTGATTTATTCGCGTGATGAAAATGAGCATGCGAAGAATTTGAGAGTAGTGTTACAGACTCTATGTGATAAGCAACTATTTGCAAAGTTTAGTAAATGTGAGTTCTGGTTATATGAAGTCAGTTTTTTGGGCCATATTGTGTCAGCATTTGGTATACGAGTTGATTCGGGCAAAATTTCTGCGATTTTAGATTGGAAGCCTCCGAGAAATGTATCTAAAGTCCGCAGTTTTCTAGGACTTGCTGGTTATTACCAACAGTTTGTAAAAGCTTTTCGATGATTGCAACTCCGTTGACAAAATTACTTTAGAAAAATTTTAGTTCGAGTGGTCAGATAAATGTCAAAAAGTTTCAATCAATTGAAAGCCCTATTGACTGAAGCTCCGATATTAGTGCAACTAGAATCGGGTAAAGAATTTGTGATTTATAGTGATGCTTCGTTGAATAGATTAGGTTGTGTTTTGATGCAGGAAGGCAAAGTTATAGCCTATGCCTCGAGACAATTAAAGTCGAATGAAAGGAATTATCCGACACATGACCTCGAGTTAGCTGCGATTGTGTTCACTTTGAAGATTTGGCATCACTGTCTATTTGGTGAGAAATGTCACGTGTTTTCAGATCATAAAAGTTTGAAGTATCTGATGACTCAAAAAGATTTGAATCTACGACAGAGAAGATGGCTAGAGCTGCTAAAAGATTATGAGTTTGTTATCGATTATCATCTGGGAAAAGCAAATGTTGTTGCTCATGCTTTGAGTCAGAAATCATTGTTTGCATTGCGTGCGATGAATACTGATTTAGTTCTGTCCGATGATGGTTCGGTTTTAGCTTAATTGAAAGCGAGACCTTTGTTCTTACAGTAGATGTATGATGCACAGAAAGTTGATAATGATATAATAGCGAAACGAGCTCAGTGTGAGTTGAATTCTGATTCAAAATTTTGAGTTGACAATGATGATTGTTTGAGATTCTGAGATCGGATTTGTGTTTCGAGAAATCCAGAGTTGATTCAGAGGATTTTGAATGAAGCTCACAATAGTCTTTTATCTGTTCATCCAAGAAGTACGAAAATGTATAACGACTTGAAACAGCTATACTAGTGGCCTGGAATGAAAAGAGACATCTCCGACTTTGTTTCGAAATGTTTGATCTGTCTGCAAGTTAAAGCTGAACATCAGGTGCCTTCCAGTTTGTTACAGCCTATTATGATTCCCGAATGGAAATGGGATAAAGTGACGATGGATTTTGTTTCGGGTTTACCCCTATCTCTGAGAAAGAAATATGCAATTTGGGTTGTAGTTGATAGATTGAAAAAATTAGCTCATTTCATTCCGGTTTGAACAAATTACTCACTTGATAAGTTAACTGAGTTATACATTTCTAAAATTGTAAGATTGCATGGGGTACCACTATCTATTGTGTCAGATAGAGATATGAGATTCGGTTTTGAAAGAAATTACATGAAGCTTTAGGTACAAAATTGTGTTTTAGTACTGCTTTTCACCCGCAAACGGATGGTCAATCCGAGCGGATTATTCAGATACTCGAGGATATGTTGAGATGTTGCATTCTTGTTTTTGAAGGCTCTTGGGAATAGTATTTGCCATTGATTGAATTCGCGTGTAATAATAGTTTTCAATCGAGCATTAAAATGGCACCGTACGAAGCTTTATATGGTCGTAAATGCCGAACACTATTATACTAGTCTAACCTTAGTGAGAATAAGATTCACGGGGTTGATTTGATCAAAGAGACTGAATAGAAAGTAAAAGTGATTGGAAATAGTTTAAAAGCAGCATCAGATCATCAGAAATCATATGTAAACTTGAAACGAAAAGATATTGAATTTGAAATCAGCGACAATGTGTTTCTGAAAGTATCTCCGTGGAAGAAAATACTCCGATTCGACAGAAAAGTCAAATTGAGTTCAAGGTTCATCAGACCGTTTGAGATTATTGAGCGTATCGGGCTAGTTGCATATAGATTGTTATTGCCATTTGAACTAGAAAAGATTTATAACGTGTTTCACTTATCGATGCTTCGACGATATAGATCCGATCCCTCACATATTAAGAAGAACCGATCCGTATTTTGGCACGTGAGGTTAAAGAATTAAGAAATAAGAAAATTTCTGTAGTGAAAGTGGAATTAAGAAATAAGAAAATTTCTTTAGTGAAAGTGTTATGGCATAAACACGAGGTCGAAGAAGCGACGTGGGAATCCGAAGATGCTATGAGACAACAATATTTGAATCTGTTCAACTGTAAGATTTTTGGGGACGAAAATCCCTAAGGAGGGAACAGTTGTAACAGCCCGGTTTAGACCCTAGTCAGAACAGTAGTTTTAGGACCACAAAGCCAAGTCAGAAATATATTTTTAATATTATTTTCTATGCTTATAATATGTGAATTGATATCTGTGAAAATTTTATCATTTGTGTGCTTAATTTGATGAAAAGACTAAATCGTAAAAAATGTAAAATTATCATTCTATTTAAATAATGGTCGAATTGATGTGTCTTTATAATTGAGAGGTCCTTATGTGGTTAATAGACCATTTAAATAAAGGATGGACAAAAATGCCTATAGTTAATGGAATTTTAATGTTATTTCATTAAGGGCATAATAGTAAACTATGTATAAATGATATAATAAATAAAAGAAAACATGAAATTGGTTATATGTTCATCTTATTTGCTGAAAATTTGAAAGAAAAAGAAAAGAAAAAGATTCCTAGGGTTCGGCTAAGGAAATTGATAATTAAGGTATGGTTTTTGATCCATCTTTGATCCGTTTTTGATAATTTCTACGTTTTTGAGATTGTTGCTTAGTAATCTATCAAGCCTATGTCTCAATTTCAGAATTTGATTATGATTTTAAGATGTGTCATTGTTGATAATGTCAGTTTTATGAAATTTGATGATAGAAAATGAAATATATGTGTTAGATTACTATGTTTTGTATTGGGATTTTTGATGAATTTTAGTATTTTGGACTAAATTGTAAAAATGAGAAATTGAGGGGCTAAAATGTGAAATAAATGGGCTTATATGAACTACATGAATATTCGGCCAAGTATGTGTTAAGAAAATTTTGTGTATTTTGTGATTTTGTTAATTAGGGACTAAAATGTCAAAATGTGAAAATATTAGGGCTAATTTGTAAAATGCCCTAAATATGTGTATATGGATTGAGTTGAATGATTTGTTGAATAAAAGAGTTAAATTTGAATTTATATAGATCAAGAACCAAAGAAAACGAAATTAGATCAAGAAAAGTCGAAAGCCATTGAATAGCCGTTCGTTTCCGTTCATTTCCGTACGAGGTAAGTCGATATACAAATAAATGTGTTTAAATTGAATTATTATTGCTTATATGTTAATGTAAAATGATGAATGGCTATTTTGAGTTGAATATGAGAAACCCGAGAAAGCTACGATAATGTGACGACGTCCAAAAAGTCTCGTACGAACTATAGAAATAGTTAGGATACATATGTCATGACATAGGATTTTGATATGTAATTTTGTGTAAGACCATGTCTGGGACGTTGGCATCGACTTGTGATTTACGTGTAAGACCATGTCTGGGACATCGGCATCGTATATGATTTCGTGTAAGACCCTGTCTGGGACAGTGGCATCAATATTTGATTACATGTAAGACCATGTCTGGGACGTTGGCATTGTACGAGCTTTCTGAGCTATCCGCGTATCCTTATTTGATTCCAAATGGTTCAACGGGCATTCTGAGAAACGAATAAGTATGTGAATGTGTATCCAATTCAGGTACGTTAAAAAGGTATATCATGTTTGAGAATGAAAGGTAAGTATATGTACAATTGTGGACATATGATATATGTAAGTGAATTATGATCAAATGAATTATATGACACATATGGATATGTGATTGTATTTTGCCATGAACTACATGAATGAATTGGTTTAGAATTGTGTTATGTGATATGTTTATGTGTGTATGGCTTACTAAGCTTTTGAAAGCTTACTTTGTGTGTGTTTGCATTGTTTGTAGATATCGAAGCTATTGGAAGCTCGGGGATCGTCAAGGATCATCACCACACTATTGAACTCTATGTTGGTATCTTTTGAAAATGTAAATATTGAAGTATGGCATGTATAGGCTAGAAGTATTTGAATATGATTTGTGAAGTGTATATCATGCCATGTGATATGGCTAGATTAAAGTTGCTATTTGGTTTGGTTTTTGGTATATAAGTTGTGTTAATAAATGGTATGTTTTGTTGTGCATAAATGGCCTAGTGAGAAATGGTCAGTTTGGTAAGTTAGTTATGTGAATTAGCTATGGAAATAGCATGATTTTGATATGAGAATGGATGTGAAAAATTGGGATAATGACATGTATGAAAGAATGAGTTTGGTATGTGATTTAGGTATGTTTTGGTTTGGATGATAAGGATGAAATTAATTGGTGATTATATAACATGAAGGATGTATGTTTTGTGATTGAAATTGGTTGAAATTATGGTGCAATTTTTTTTTGATTTTTGGACTTGTAGGGATGACCCAAAATGGGTGGCAAATTGGTCATGCCAATGGCCTATATTTGCCCACACGGTTGAGCACATGGGTGTGTGTCTTGACCGTGTCCTTCAATGTTTCTTTTAGAAGCAAGTCAGTCTTAAGCACGACCTAGACACACGGGCGTGTCTGGTGGCCGTGTAAGGCACACAGCCTTGGCACATAGGCGTGTGTGGCCATTTCGAAGGGTACACGAGTTCGACACATGGGCGTGTAGTCAACCATGTGACCCAAGTCAGTTTCGACCACGACCAAGGCACACGGGCGTGTCTCCGGCCATGCGGTTCAAGTCAGCATATATGCCCTGTTTTCACATGGTCTATGACACAGGCGTGTCTAGTAATCGTGTGAGATACGGGGCCTGTTCACACGGGCGTGTGTCCCTTGAAATGTTGAAAACTTTTTCTAAGTTCTTGAAATCTTTATATGTTATCGATTTAGTCCCGAATGTATCATTAAAGCTTTGCATGCTTGATTTGATTACATATGGAATGTGAATGATTGATATTGACTGAAATATGAGGAATATCTGATAAAGGCTTGTTTTGAACTGAGTTACGAGTTCGGTAATGCCTCTTAACCTATTCTGGCGACGGTTACGGGTTAGGGGTGTTACAAAGAAAGATGCAATCTAGGTTGTTGTTGACGGACTGACGAAATTAGCTCATTTCATTCCTATGCGTATAGATTATTTTCTTAACAGGCTTGCTGAGTTGTACATTTTAGAAATTGTTCGATTACATGGAGTATCTATTCTATTGTTTCGGATAGAGATCCGAGGTTCACATCAAGATTTTGGAAGAAATTACAAGACGCACTGGGTACAAAGTTACATTTTAGTACCGCATTTCACCCTGAGACGAATGGTCAATCCAAACGAGTTATATAGATACTTGAGGATACATTGAGATGTTGCATTCTTGAGTTCGAAGGTACGTGGGAAAACTGTTTGCCATTGATTGAATTTGCGTATAATAATAGTTTTCAATCGAGCATTAAAATGGCACCGTACGAAGGTTTATATGGTCGGAAGTGTCAAACACCGTTGTATTGGATTGAGTTATGTGAGAATAAGGTTCACGGAATCGATTTAATTAGAGAAATAGAAGAGAAAGTGAAAGTGATCCGTGATAGTTTGAAAGTAGCATTAGATCGTCAGAAATCATACGCAAACTTGAAACGGAAAGATATTGAGTTTCAGATCGGAGATAGAGTGCTCTTGAAAGTATCTCTGCGGAAGGAAATACTTTGATTTGGTCGTAAAGGCAAATTTAGTCCGCGATTCATTGGACCATACGAGATTATTGAGCAAATTGGGCCAGTGGCTTATCGACTAGCATTGCCGTCTAAGTTAGAAAAGATTCATAATGTATTCCATGTATCGATGTTACGAAGTTACAGATTTGATCCTTCGCATGTTATTTCCCCGACCGAAGTTGAGATTCAATCAGATTTATCATACAGTGAAGAACCGATCAGAATTTTAGCTCGTGAGATCAAAGAGCTGAGAAATAAAATAATTGCATTAGTGAAAGTATTATGGCATCAACATGGGGTTTAAGAAGCTACGTGAGAACCCAAAGATGCTATGAGAAAGCAATATCTAAACCTATTCACAAGTAAGATTTTCAGGGACGAAAATCCCCAATGGGGGAGAGTTGTAACAACTTGGTTTTAGTTAAATCGGAGCAGTGGTTTTGGAACTACAAATCTAAGGTCGTAAAATTATTTTAATATTATTTTATGTGTTTACAATATGTGAATATGTATGTGTGAAAGTTTTGTGTGCTAATTTTATCGTTTAAGTGTTTAATTTGACAAAAGGACTAATTCGCGTAAAATGCAAAAGTTGTATTCTAATTGTTAAAGTGCTTAAATTTCTATGGCTTATTAAATGTGAAGTCCTTATGTTGTAAATAGACCATTTGAATAATGGATGGACAAATATGCCTATAGTTAGTGGAATTTTAATGTTTATTCATTAAGGGTAAAATGGTAAAATGTGTATTAAGTATAATATAATAAAAGAAAAAGTTAATTTGTGTTCATATTTTCTTGCTACCAACCGAAATTGAGAAATAAAAGAAGCCATTTTAGGGCTTTGATATTTGGCTAGCATATTCTTTGATTAAGGTATGTTCTTTGCTCGGTTTTTGATGATTTTTATGTTTTTGTGATCATTCCTTTGAGTACTAGCTAGCCCATTTCTCAATTTTTGAAAGTGTTGATGATTTTGGAAGTTGCCATTGATGAATCCATGAGTTTTATGATGTTTGATGATGAATTATGAGAGCTTGGTGCTTGATATACATGTTTTGTAAAGTGATTTTAAGTAAATGCATATCAGGGATTAAATTGAGAAAGTGTAAATTGAGGGGTTAAATTGTGAAATAAATGGAAGTTATGGGCTGCTACGGTCCCTAGGAAATTTTGCTGGCATGAAATTGAATTTAACTATGATAGGGACTAAATTGTAAGAAATGTGAAAGCTTAGGGCCAAAGTGCAATTGGCTAAAATTATGTGTTTGTTGATTAAATTGAATGAATTGGTGATTAAATGGGTTAATTTTGAATACATATAGATCAAGAAAGAAAGAATTTGGATTTAGATCGGGGAAAATCGAAGGTTATCGAGTAATCGATCTGACTCATCAAATTCCGAGTACGAGGTAAGTTCATACATGATAAACATTGTTACAATTAAGTTTTTAATGCTTTAATAATGCATAAATTGTATATATGTAACTACGAATGCGTACGACGACCAATTGACTATATTTGGCCCTTAGTGTGCGTTTTGAGATAGCTTCGAATATATACAACACTTAGTGTGCAAATTCGGGTTCTGAGGCCCAAACTATGTCAATAGCGAGAGTTAGTAATGCTAGGTCTAATAGGCCTAAATGTCAACACTGTGGTAGACGACATCCTGGTGAATGTAGAATGAATAATCGGGCTTGTTTTAAATGTGGCTTCCCAGATCACTTCATTCGAGATTGCCCTGAGATGGTTGAGGAAGATAATTTTCAGAATGCAAGACCGAGCAACACTGCCACTAGAGGGAGGCCATCGAGAAATACGAGAAATGGGAACAGTAGCAAAGGTGTAACGAAGTATTTAACTATGAGATCAAAGGTCAAAGCACCTGCTAGAACCTACGCTATTCACACTCACGAAGATGCGTCATCCCCTGATGTTATCATTGGTACATTTTCTCTCTATGAAACTAATGTAGTTGCATTGATTGATCCTAGATCGACTCATTCTTATATTTGCATGAATTTGGTATCTAGTAAGAATTTGCCTGTTGAGTCTACTGAGTATGTGATTAAAGTGTTGAACCCCTTAGGCAAATAAGTTTTATTTGATAAAGCTTGCAAGAACTTTCATTTAATGATTCGGGGTCACTGTTTTCCGACTGACTTAATGCTTTTACCGTTTGATGAGTTCGATGTAATTCTTGGAATGGATTGCTTGACTCTACATGATGTCATAGTGAATTGTAGACGAAAGATTATTGAATTGAAATGTCAAGATAATGAAATTCTTCGGATTGAATTGGATGAGTCGGGTGAGTTGCCTATTGTGATTTCGTCGATGTCGGTTCAGCGGTATGTAAGAAAAGGGTGTGAAGCTTATCTTGCGTATGTACTGAATACAAAAGTGTCTGAATTGAAGATTGAATCTGTGCCCGGATGTGTTTCCAGAAGAGTTGTCTGTGTTGCCACCGATCAGAGAAGTCGAGTTTGCTATTGATTTAGTATCGAGGACTTCACCGATATCGATAGCTCCGTATAGAATGGCTCTGACTAAACTAAAAGAATTGAAATCTCAGTTGCAAGAGTTGACAGATAAGGGTTTTGCGAGACTGATTTTTTCGCCCTGGGGTTCACCAGTGTTATTCGTCAAGAAGAAAGACGAATCTATGAGACTTTGTATTGATTATCGTCAGCTTAATAAGGTTACGATAAAGAATAATTATCCCTTACCGAGAATTGATGATTTTTTTATCAATTAAAAGGGGCAATAGTGTTCTCGAAGATAGACTTGAGATCATGCTATTACCAATTGAGAGTTAAAGATTCAGATGTGCCGAAGATCACGTTCAGAATAAGGTACGAGCATTATGAATTCCTTGTTATGCCGTCTAGATTAACAAATTCTTCTGCAGTTTTTATGGACTTGATGAATCGGATCTTCTGACCGTATTTAGATAAGTTTGTGGTTTTATTTATTAATGACATCTTGATTTATTCCCGAGATGAGTCTGAGCATGCCGAACATTTAAGAATTGTATTACAGACCTTGAGAGATAAGAAATTGTTTGCTAAATTCAGCAAAAGTGAGTTTTGGCTCTGAGAAGTCAGATTTTTGGGACACATTATTTCAGCGGAAGGTATACGGGTTGATCCGAGTAAGATTTCGGCAGTTATTGATTGGAAACCACCGAGAAATGTATCAAAAGTTAGAAACTTTCTGGGCTTGGCCAGTTATTATCGACGTTTTGTTAAGGGATTTTCGATGATTACTACACCTATGACCAGATTGTTACAAAAAGATGTGAAATTCGAGTGGTCTGAGAAACGTCAACAGAGTTTTGAACAGTTGAAAGCGTTGTTGACTGAGGCACCAGTGTTGGTGCAACCTGAGTCAGGAAAAGAGTTTGTGATTTTTAGGGACGCGTCATTGAATGGTTTAGGTTTTCTGTTGATGCAAGAGGGTAAAGCGGTAGCTTATGCCTCGAGGCAGTTGAAACCACATGAAAAGAACTATCCGACAGACCACTTGGAACTAGGCACTATTATGTTCGCTTTAAAAATTTGGAGACACCATTTATTTGGTGAGAAGTGTCACATCTTTACCAATCACAAAGTTTAAGGTATTTAATGACTCAGAAAGATTTGAATTTACGATAACGGAGAAGGCTCAAACTATTGAAAGATTATGAGTTAGTGATCGACTATCACCCGAGGAAAGCGAACGTAGTTGTAGATGCTTTAAGTAGAAAGTCTTTGTTTGCTTTAAGGGCGATGAATACATGGTTAACCTTATCTGATGATGGATATTTTGGCCAAGTTGAAAGCTAGACCGGTATTTCTTGAACAAATTTTCGAAGCTCAGAAAGGTGATAATGATTTGCAAGCTAAAAGAGTTCAATGCAAATCGAATAGTGATTCAAAATATCAGATTGGATCCGATAATTGTTTGAGGTTTCGAGGTAAGATTTGTGTACTGAGAGATACAGAACTGATTCAAAAAATTCTTCATGAGGTACATAATGGTTGTCTATCTATTTATCCTGGGAGTACAAAGATGTATAACGATTTGAAGAAATTGAATTGGTGGGCAGGCATGAAACGAGACATTTTGGAGTTTGTAATGAGATGTTTGATTTGCCAAAAAGTGAAAGCTGAACATCAAGTGCCTTTGGGTTTACTTTAGCCTGTGATAATACCCGAGTGGAAATGGGATAGAGTTACGATGGATTTTGTATAGAGGTTACCTCCAACTCTGAAAAAGAAAGATGTTGTTTGGGTCGTTGTTGATAGGTTGATGAAATCGGCTCATTTCATTTCGATGCATACCGATTATCCACTTGATAAACTAGCTGAATTATACATTACTGAGATTGTTAGATTGCACGGGGTGCCTACTTCTATTATTTCAGATAGAGATTTGAGGTTTACGTCATGATTTTGGAAGAATTTGCAAAAAGCGTTGGGTACAAATTTAAATTTTAATACCGAATTTCATCCGCAAACTGACAGTCAATCTGAGAGGGTAATCCAAATTCTAGAAGATATGATTCGCTATTGTGTTCTAGAGTTCGAAGGTAGTTGGGAGAAATATCTACCGTTGGTCAAATTTGCTTATAACAACAATTTTCAATCGAGTATAAAAATGGCACCTTACGAAGCATTGTATGGTCACAAATGCCGAACACCATAGTATTAGACCGAGCTTAGTGAGAAACAGATTCACGGGGTTGATTTGGTTAAAGAAACTGAAGAGAAAGTGAAAGTAATTCATGATTGTTTGAAAGCAGCTTCAGATCGATAGAAACCGTACGCAAATTTGAAACGGAAGGATATTGAATTTTAGGTTGGTGATAAAACATTTCTGAAAGTGTCTCCATGGAAGAAAATTCTTAGATTTGGCCGCAAAGGCAAGTTGGTCCGTGTTTCACTGGGCCGTATGAGATTATTGAAAGAATAGGGCCATTGGCATATCGACTAGCTTTGTCGTTGGAGTTAGAAAGGATCCACAATGTATTTTACGTGTCAATGTTGTGACGATATCGATAAATCCATCGCATGTACTCTCACCGTCAGAGATTGAGATTTGACCCGATATGACATATGGTGAAGAACTAATCAAAGTGTTAGCTCGAGAGGTTAAACAGTTGAGAAATAAAAGCATAGCTCTAGTGAAAGTTTTATGGAAATGACACGGGGTCGAAAAGGCTACGTGGGAACCCAAGGAAGTTATGAGAAAATAGTACTCTAACCTCTTTTCTGGTAAGATTTTCGGGGACGAAAATCCCTGAATGAGAGAGTTGCAATAGCCCATTTTTGGGTCAAATAGGAGTAGTGGTTTTGGAACCACAAATCTGAAGTAGAAATATTTATTTTATTATTTCTTTAAGGTCTACAGTATGATAGAATAATTGTGTGAAAATTTTGTTAAGAAATTTTATCGATTGAGTGCTCAATTTGACTAAAAGGGCTAAATTGCAATAGGTGCAAAATTTGAGTTCTATAAGTTAAAAGTAGTAAATTGTTATAAATTTTTAATTAGAGGTCCTTAAATGGAAATTAGACCATTATAATTTAAAGTGGACAAAAATGGGCATAGAGTAAGTGATTTTATAAAGTTTAAGTGAAGGGTAATTTGGTAATTTGGTAAACAAAGACAAATTAACTAAATAAAAGATGTCCATCTTCTTCAATTTAGTCCCCCTAGCCGAATTTTTGAGGAGAAGACATAGCTAGGGTTTGGCCAACTTTCAAGCTCGATTGTAAGTCCATTCTTGTCCCGTTTTTAATGATTTCTACATTTTTGAGATCGTGGTAACTCGATCTAACTAATTCAAGGACTAATTTGAAAGAAAGTTAAAGTCTAAAATTTTACCCATGTTGGATGAGATTTTATTTTGATGTTTGATGATAGAAAATGCATGTTTATTGTTGGATAAACAACATTTGTAAAGTGATTTTTGATAAAAAGGTCAAATAGGGACTTATTTGTAAAAGGTTAAAAAATGTGTAGAAAAGTGTGAATAAATAAAAAATGTGGGTTATTATGTGTACAAGTAATATTCGGCTAGGCTTGGGTTATGATGAAATTGAATGAAATTTATTTTACGAGCCTAGGGACTAAATCGTAAAATATTAAAATGTTAGGGGCAAAATTGTAATTTTTGCCATAATGTATTTTTGGACTATATTGAATAATGTGATGATTAAATAAGTTAAATTTGACATTATATATCAAGAAAAATGAAGCTCGGATCTAGATCGGGGGAAAAACAAAATAATTAACGAATAGATCCCTTTTGTCGTTTTTGTATTCGAGGTAAGTTTGTATACAAATAAGCTTTATTATAATTGTATTTTAAATGTTTTAATTTTGTATGAATTGTGTAAACGACTCTATGGACACGTTCGATGACATTTTGGCAAGCGAGAAATCCCAATCGAACCTTAGGAATAGATTAGGATACAAGTGACATGTCACTAGGGTATTATGCTATGTGATCCGGGTGCTGGTCCTGTACATCCTATCGCTGGCTGAGTATATCGGCATATGTTGCAGTTACATGACGGCTTGTGTGAGCAACAACATGTAGCTACATCTTGACTGACAGCTTGTGTGAGCAGGCCCGTTGATGGCTCGAGAGCGAGCATATATTTGTTATGAGATAGAGGTAACAATGGTTACATATGTGACACCTTGTGTGCAAGGTTTCCTGAGTATCCGATATTATTATTTCGAGTGGTTCATTGGGTATGCCAACGATGAGAATAAGTATGAAATTATTATAAGATGGTACAGGTATGTACATAAAGCTTATGATTATTAAATTCGTGAAATGATGAGTTCAAGGTGAGTTTGTGGTGGAATGAATTATGGTCATGAGATTAGGGTAAATTACATTATCTTATATTAAATTACTTGAATGTTAAATGTATTGTAAGAATTGTTTACTTCTTTCATACGAGCTTACTAAGCTATATAGCTTACTCTATTTTATTTTACCATGTTTTATAGTGTTACCAAGCTAGCTCGGATTAGAGATCATTGGGGATCGCATCACACTATCAAACTGTCATTTTGGGTATCGATGATTTTAAACATTTTGAGTATATGGCATGTATAGGGACTTGGTCATTTTGGGTATATGTGTCATTATGAATTTGGCCAAATGTGTTGGCTTATATTTGTTTAAGGTAATTTGGTATTTAGCCATGTAATTGGCTTATTTTGATAAAATGGTTGTAAGTCTATTTATATATGTGCCAATGCCTTTTGTTTATGTGTTTTGTAATGGTTCGCTATATGCTTATCTACGGCTATATAGCTTTGTTGTTAAATGATTGAATTTGGCTAATTGGTATGCTAGAAGATCCATATGATACAATGTATATTAATGGTAGTCATATTGAAGCTTGAAGAATGTGAGTTTGGTATGATTTGGTTTGGTAAAATATGATGTTGTAATTATGTTAAGTATTGAAATGACATGTTTTAGCCTTGATTGTGGATGTTTTGGTTGTCTAAGTATGCTATGAATTGTGCAATTTGTTGTTGTGTATGTGTGTGCAATAAGAGTGGCAAATTGGCTTCGTAGATAGCCTTTATTTTTGTCCACACGGGTAGACACACGGACGTGTGTCTAGACCATGTGTGACACACGGCTTGCCGCATAGGCATGTGTTTCGGCCGTGTGTGCCCTACACCTTAATTTTGAGAAATAGAATGCTTAGAATTAAGCACACGGTTAGAGACACGGGTGTGTGTCTCAGCCGTGTGAGGGACATGGCCCCGAACATAGGCTTGTGTCCTGGTCATGTGAAGTCTGCACCTATTTTATGAAAATTAATTAATCACACAGCCTAGCACACGGGCGTGTGGCTTGGCCGTGTGACTTCAATTTTTTCATGCCTTGCAAAACAAAGAGTTACACAGGTTAAGGACACGGGCATGTGTGACCACACGGCCTACCCACGCAGGCGTGTCCCAAACCACACAGGCGTGTAACCCCTGTAGATGACAAAAATTTCCTAAGTTTTCAGTTTATTCTTGAACCACTTCCAAAGCATGACTTGTGCCTCGTAGGCTCGTAGACTAAAAGCAAATGATTTTAAATTTGGTTGAAATTTATTACTCGAAATTGTATGATTGTTTGCGATGTAAGTCCGGTAATGCCTCGTAACCCAGTTCTGGCATTGAATATGAGAAGGGGTGTTACAACTACATATGGAAGACACCAACAACCATGTCTATTTGCAATCCCAATTAGCTAATTCATTTTAATTTAGAAATGAGCTGAATGTGCATGGAGCTGATCGGTCATGGTGTGAACATGTATAGATGCTACTTTGGAAACCTGAATGGGCATGTGGCTCTTTATGGCTACTTGTGGCGCATAAAGAGTCTTCAAACGTGAACAACAAAAATTGGGTAGTCCCTTAAGTGTGATCATGGCAACCAATCAGTTAATCAAGTGTGAAAGCACTTGATGCTTTGTTGAGCATGAAATGGCTCTTGGGAGGTTGTGCCCAGCTCCTTAACTATGCCATATGAACAGCTTAAAGGAAGCTTCCTAGTAGCAGCCAATGTGAACAACCTGTTAGACATTACAGAAACGATTAAATGCCACATTAAAAAAAGTTTGACACACTTTTAATTTGTAACGCCTCAATTTTCGGGAATTCTAAAAATGTTGGTAAAATTTAATATTCTGTGTTTTGTCTGCTTGGCGTAGGATTAATTATGTTAGTGGGCCTCTAGAAGGCCCAAGCTTAAGTTAAAACCCGGTAGTGTTAGTTAATTTTAATTCCATAAGAAAAAGGGGTTCTGGTAAGCTAGGCTTTTAAGTATTAATTGTGTAAAATAAAACACAAGGAAGCAAGTAGCATAGCAGCATGTGACGCCACTAGGAAGGCTATAAGTGGCGTGTGGATGTTGGGGAGGACCCAGGTTCAACTCACAATGACAGCATATTAAGGGAATTATTTTTATGAGTATGAAAGGTAAATAATGGAACTGAAGTGAAAGACTATTAGGAAGAGTTGGAGTTGCTCAGGAGATTGAGTAAGGAGGGGATAAGGGAGAGGATTTAGGAGCTGATTGGGGAGAGCTTGGCCGAATAGTGGACTCTTGAGGAGCAAGAGTCGGCCAGCCAAGGGGAGCTTTAGGGAGGCAAAATTCGGCTAGGGTTAGTGCCAGTATAAATTCGGCATTTAGGGTAATTTGTGCCGTTTCCTTACTGTTCTCCTCATCTTTTCTTTTCTCCTCTCTTCATCCATTTTCTTTTTCTTCTTCTTTCCTCCATAGCCGAATCTTCTTACCATCCTTTTCATCTCCATATTTTTCTTTAGACGTTTCTAAACCCTCATAGTCATTTGCCATAAAAAGCTAAAATCCCGAAAGCTATACTCACTACTTATGCCGATTTCTCCAAAGCCAAATCCTTCAATATTTTTGTTCCTTTGTAATCAACATTTCTCTTCTCTAAACCCTTAATATCTATTAGCAACATTACTTCAAGGTTATAGCCTCAAATCATCACCTTCTTCATCACCTAAAAAGCCGAAAATACCATAGATTTAGGGGCTTATAGCCGAAACTTCAAATCTCCTGGATTCGAGTTCTACCGTCATTTAGAGGATAAATCTACATCAGATCTGCATAAAAATTAGAAAGGAATAAGTGGTAAGTGCTCATCACTTCAGATCTAGTCTTATTTTATAAGTTAGGATAAAGCCGAAGTCCCTAAAATCTAGGGAGGCTGTTGATTTGGGCATAGGGCTTTAAGGGTCCTTAACCGATGATTTCTTTTGGTGATTAGTGTCTTCTTGAGTGTTGGATCGAAGGCTTGGATCTTTGGAGCAACCAGACTTGGATCTAGTCATTGGTTTTCGGCAAAAAGGTAAGGTTTTTAAGGCTTTTGGGGACATGGTATGAATATGGGTAAGTGAATATTGAGATTAGTGCTATAGTTTGAAATCTAAGAATTGTGGTAATCCATTGTAGGGCATCGTAAGGGATCTCAGTAGCAGTCGTCACGAAACAGGTGTGTAACTGACACCCTCTCATAGACTAGATCGGTAAAAGCTGAAAAGTTGAAATGCCGAAAAGCTGGTATTTTGGGAACTTACGAGTGTGCGAATGCTCGTAAGATAAATGGGTTAATAATTCAGGTAATCCGAAGTGATAAAATTGTAGTACGCGCAATTTCGTGCATTATTGATATTTTGGGCTTAGTGGGCCAAAAATCAGTTAATAGGCCAATGGGCCCAATTCGGTAAGTATGCGCGGTAAGTGTTTCTGATTGCACGTAAATGGTAGAAATATGCATGAAAACCCTAAGATAGCTAAATTACTAGAATACCCCTTTGTATGGAAAATTACCATGATACCCCTAGGTGTAAAATGACCTTTATACCTCTAGGGTTAATTTTGTCTGAAAAGCATGATGATTTAAATTTGCATGATGTATGCCATGAATGAATATCTGTTGCATGGGGACATGGGTTATATTATGGAGGAAGCGTCCTGGTGGCTATGCCACAAATTATCTGATCTGGTGGCTCTGCCACATATATATCTATTCTGGTGGCTCAGCCACAATTATCTATTTCTGGTGACTCTGTCACATTATCTGTTCTGGCAGCCATGCTGCATATTTTTGTGGTGTGTAGCGGTTGGGTGGGTCGAGTAGTCTCCCCACATGGTGAAAGGATGGTATGGGGGTGTACATGGTTCGATATGGGTTGGGTTTTTGCATAAACATGTAATATCTGTTCTGATCTATTATGGGCCTATGGGCTTTATTCTGAATTCTGTTCTGGGCTAAGGCCAATTTATTATGTTTCTGTGGTTTGAACTGATTTAGGCTATGGTTGGGTTTATTTACACACTGAGTTTTCCCAAAGTCACCCCTTTGTTTTATCCACGCAGGTGATCCCCAACCATAGTGGGCTTAGAGCCATGAGGGATTCGGAGTGGCCACATGTTTCTGCAAACTTGGTTTCTTTCAGGTGAACTGGACGTCCTTTTATTTTCGTTTACAATTTTGGGTTTTAAAATGTAATAAGGCCGCTTAATTATTTTATTTTTATGGTTTTGATTTATGTTTTATCATGATAAAAATGATACATTATAACTATCGAAATTGATTAGCTTTAGGGCGCTATTTCAAAAATAAAAACATCACGACTACAAGCAAGACTTCCGCTAAGAAAACGTTTTTCAAAGATAGTCACTTTTTCTTTCTTGAATGGACTTAATCAAATTGTTTTCCTAAAAACATACACGACATTAAAGTGTGGCAATGGCGGTGTGCATGTCTAGGATTGGATCCGAAGGGAGCTTGGTACTTAAGCAGTCCGACGGACTCACCTCCTCTTTTTCGGTGTCCTACCAGGTGCACAGCTTCCATTCACTTTAATCTATTTAAAAAGGTATCTTTTAAAACACCAACTAAGTTTTCTAAACTAAGTAATACGGAATGTTTTGAATGCTTCGATGTGGCACGTCGGATCCGGTCATAACGTCTAGGCTGAGTTTGGGGTGTTACATAATTTGTAGGAAATTAAATAAACACTAAAGATGTCCAAATTTAAACACACTTAAAAACATGTATTAAAGATGTCCAAACTATGACATAATTAAAACTCTTATTAATGATGTTTAGATTATGACATAATTAAAAACTCATATTAATTATGTTCAAATTATGACATAATTAAAGACTCAAACTAAATTAACTAAAATAACTAAAATTGAATTTAAATCTTTATTCCAGCAACCAAATTCAACAAGCTGAAAAATTAAAGTTTAGCTTGGAGAAAATTGCATGGGACGCATGGAGTGCATGCCCAAGCTTGGTTAATGAGTCTTGCAATAGCTTCTCCCCAAACTTGATCAATGAGACCCAAAATGGCTTCCTTGAACCTCTTGGATCATGCACGAGTGATTGTCCCCATTGGCAGCTCAATTGGATCATAAGTTGTTTTGGTTGAGTCCTTAACCATGACCGCATCATCCCCTCCCCCTTTGAATCGATTTGTCCCCAAATCGTCACCTACATCATAAGGAGAAAGATCAGACACATTAAAGCTAGCACTCACATTATACTCACCTGGAAGGTCCAGCTTGTATAAGTTATCATTTATCCTCTCCAACACTTGAAAAGGATCATCGCCTCTAGGTAGCAACTTAAACTTCCTTTGCGCAGGGAACCTCTCCTTTTGCATATGAATCCAGACTAAATCCCCGAGTTCAAAGACTACTCATTTGCGTCCTTTGTTTTCTTTGTGCACATACTTTTTGGTTCTCTTTTTTATATTTTCCCTCACTTTTTAATGTAATTGCTTCACGTACTCAGCCTTTCGTTTTCCATCTACATGCACAAGTTGATTAGCAAGTAAGGAAATTAAATCTAAAGGGGTTAAAGGATTAAACTCGTGAACAACTTCAAATGGAAAATGCTTAGTGGCCGAATGGACAGATCGGTTGTAGGAAAATTCAATGTGCGGAAAGCATTCTTCCCATGTCTTTAGGTTCTTCCTAATGATCGCTCTCAACAAGGTAGATAAAACTCAGTTCACAACTTTCGTTTGACCATCCATCTGTGGGTGGCACATTGTAGAAAATAGCAGCTTAGTGCCAAGCTTGCCCTGCAAAGTTCTCCAAAAATAGCTAAGGAACTTAGCATCTCGATCCGACACAATAGTCCTTGGGACTCCATGTAATCGCACTACTTCCCTTAAAAACAAATTTGCTATATTCAAAGCATCATCAGTTTTATGGCAAGCAATAAAGTGAGCCATTTTTTAAAAGAAATCAACAACTACAAAGATTGAGTCATTACCACTCTTAGTTCTAGGAAGTCCTAGGATAAAATCTATGGAAATATCAACCCAAGGCTCTTTGGGAATGGGAATGGGCGTGTATAATCCATGGGGTTTGATGCGTGATTTGGCCTTCTTGCAAGCAACACATCGATCGTACACCCTTTCTACATCGCGTCTCATCTTTGGCCAAAAGAAGTGCTCGTGGAGCATGGCCAAGGTCTTGGTCACTCCAAAATGCCCCATGAGGCCTCCACTATGTGCCTCATTTACAAGTATTTCCTGAACGGATCCTTAAGGTATGCACAACTTACCTTCTCGAAATAAATACCTATCAAGCTTATAAAACTTATCAAAGGCCCCTTTTTCGCAAGCTTTATACACCTCACCAATGTCAACATCGGTTTCATAAAGCTCTTTTAAATAAGCAAAACCAAGTAGTTTAGAATCTAAGTTATTAAGTAATGCGTACCTTCTTGACAAAGCATCGGCTGCTACGTTCTCTTTTCCTTTCTTATACTTGATCACATAAGGGAATGATTCAAGGAACTCTACCCACTTGGCATGCCTCTTGTTTAGTTTGTTTTGCCCCTTGAGGTGTTTCAAAGCCTTGTGATCGGTGTGAATGACAAACTCATTGCGCCATAGATAGTGTTTCCATGTCTCCAATGCTGAAATCAATGCATACGATTCCTTGTGTTGAGGGTGGCACCATTTAGTTTTTCGCTAAAATAGGCTATGGGATGCCCATTTTGAGTTAACACAGCTCCAATTCCTATTCCTGAGGCATCACATTCAATCTCGAACGTTTTGTTAAAATCAGGCAAGGATAATAGAGGAGCATTCGTCAAACAATATTTAATCAACATGAAAGCCTTTACTTGTTTCTCATTCCATTGAAAATTAGAGTTTTTCTTAATAATTCCAGTCAAAGGAGCAGCCAAAGTACTAAAATTAGGAACAAACCTTCTATAGAAACTAGCTAAGCCATGGAAACTTCTTACTTGGCTAATGCTTGTAGGGGTAAGTGGTGCCAAAGTCACATTCTTTCCATGATGTTTGAAGGTGTAATAGTTAGTATATCTGTCATGTATGACTCGGTGGTAGTATTGCCATGGCCTCCCCAACAGCAAATGGCCAGCATGCATCGACACCACATCACACACAACTTCATCATTATACTTGCCAATGGAAAAGGCAACAATGGCTTGCTTGGTGACTTTGAGTTCTCCTTCATCGTTGAGCCATTGCAACTTGTAAGGATGCGGATGTTTAGTGGTTGCTAGGCCATGTTTTTCAACTAGCATGCTTCTAGCAACATTCGTGCAGCTACCTCCATCAATGATCACGCTACACATCTTGACTTGGCCATGGCATTGTGTGTGGAAAATGTTTTCTCGTTGCTGTTCATTTTCCATGCTTTAAAGGCTCAAACTCTGCTTAATAACAAGAATTTCTTCCTCTCGGCATACTCAAGTTCTTCTTCCTCTTCGGTGAGTGCTTCAAGCTCATCTTCTTTTTCTTCTTCGGATTCAATCTCTCTATTAGCTCTTACTACCATCACACTCTGATTGGGACATTGGCTAGCGATATGGCCCTTCCCAAGGCATTTGAAGCATTTGATGTCTTGGGTTTGATTTGGCACGACCTCATTTTTACCTTTGCTTGATTATCCACTCAGCTTGTTAGGCTTTTAAGCTCCAACGGTTTCCTTAGTTTGAAAGGGGCATCCTTCTTATTGACTCATTGTCTCCACTTTGATGTACAAGTGGAGTTTGGAAAGGTTCGGGTGGCATATTTTCGCTCAATTGCTTTTCCACTATTGATCGCCATATGAACCATGTCAATGATTTCAATGTAATGTTGTAATTCCACCATGTTGAGAATGTCTCAATTTAGTCTAACAAGGAATCTTGCCTTAGTAGCCTCTCAGCCCATCTCGACGTCGGCTCGAATCATGGCTACTTTCATCTCTTTGTAGTAATCTTCCACGCTCCGGTTTCTTTGGGTAAGATTTTGTAACTTTTGGTACAACTCGTGATGATAATAGTTGGAATGAACCTTTTCCTCATGATGGCCTTCATTTCGGCCTAAGTAGACACGAGTCGTTCACCATTTCTTCTCTGACTCATAGTGAGCTGATCCCACCAAATGATGGCATAGTCGAAAAATTCTATGGCAGCAAGCTTAACTTTTTTACCTTCTGAATAGTTGTGACATTCGAATACAAGTTTGATTTTCTTCTCCCACTCCAAATATGCCTCAGGATCAGTTTTTCCGTGGAATGGAGGAATCACCATCTTAATGTTTTTAAGGTCGTCATCCACTTGATCTCGCTCTCTCAACCCCGGTTCTTTTGGCCCCATCGCCTCTCACTCCGATTGGAGGATTGATCACTCTCCACATTACTAGGCTCGTAGGGATCATCTTGATTTAGCCTAGGACAACCTCGCTCCCTCCTTGGATTTGGAGGAGGTCATTCACGTTAGGCTCTTTCCTTGAGTTGGTCCAATTGCTCTTGTATTGGCTTCAAACGACATTGTAGCAACTAGTCCATTTCTCGAATGAGGGCTTGATATGCTAAGTTGGGCACACCACCACCGCCAGCAACATTTCTTACGGGACGCAAGCCACCATCGTCAGCAACGTTTGGCACACCACCACCACAATCGGTGGCGTTCCTTTCGGGACTACATGACATGATGTTTTTCCTCACCACAAACCTTACCAATTCCCTCAAAAAGAAAGAAAAAATGTGTACTCCACTCATTTTTACACTTGTGCTTGGCTTTTATCACTCTAATACTCTCACTCAATCTTGCCTTTTACCACTCTTGCTCGTTTATCTAAGTTCTTTGGTGACTACCTTAGACTTAGCAGCAAATCTTTGTGGAGTCGGCTTCAAAGGTGATGTAGAGGTGGGAGTTAATATTGGGTAATAGGGTAGGCTAACAGAAAACGAAAGGTACTTGAAGTGTAGCTGAAAAGGTTTGGTAAAGGAAAATTTTGAGCTCAGAAAACACAAACACTTTCAAGCTAGCCATTTTTTTTAATTATAATTTTGAGCCTCCCTATTATACTTTCAAACTTGAATTTTTTTGCAAAGATGCTGAATTTTTTTTGTTCGAATTTTTTTTAATACAACCCCGGAGTGATAGAATGTTGATACTTACTTAATTTTGACTAGCTTTGATACCAAATGATGCGAGCTCGTATTCGTGGTTGATTACTAGTTACGAATGTTCTTGATCAAAAATTAAGAAGTATCGAATTAAGTTCTAGGTAAGGTTGAAATCAAAAGTGATTGGTTTTAGCAAAGAGGTTGCGTTTGGCTAGTAGGAAAATGTAGGAGTTAAGTGTAGGCTTAAAGGCTGAAGAACGAACCAATATTAAAGGGAATATTGAGCCAATTCTTATGTCAGCTCTTAAGGTGGAAATGGAGATGATAACTTGAACCGTGACCCACTATCTATAATGAGATAAGAACCAATCGGTATAGGTCGAACGCCACACTTTGAAGAAGTGATAAGTTCAAAAGGAATCAGATTGACGCCACAAGATGTACTTGATAAGTCAATTTAAGTCAAGAAAGAGCAAAGAGAGTTGAACACTCACAATAGTTATAAAATTCATCAAAAGTTTCAGCAACATGTTTTAAGCCTAGTATTTATAGGCTCACAAAATACCAGCCGAATAGGCATGGTTTACAATCAGATTTAATGAGTTAAATGCCTATTAAATTATCCAACACATCCTTTGAAGGCTTCTACATATGGAAGACACCAACAGCCTTGTCTATTTCCAATCCCAATTAGCTAATTCATTTGACCTTGGAAATGAGCTGAATGTGAATGGAGCTGATCAGTCAAAATGGTGTGAACATATATAGATGCTACTTTGGAAACTCAAATGGACATGTAGCTCTTTATGGCTGCTTGTGGCACATGAAGAGTCTTCAAATGTGAACAGCAAAAATTGGATAGTCTGCTAGGTGTGATCATGGTAGCCAATCGGTTAATCAAGTGTGAAAGCACTTGATGCTTTGCTGAACATGAAATGGCTATTGGGAGGTTGTGTTCAGCTCCTTAACTATGCCATACAAAATAGCTTGAAGGAAGCTTCTTAGCAGCAGCCAATGTGAACAACCTATTACACATTAAAGAAACTGTTAAATGCCACATTAAACAAAGTTTGACACACTTTTAATTTGTAGGAAATTAAACAAACATTAAAGATGTCAGAATTTAAACACACTTAAAAACATGTATTAAAAATGTCCAAACTATGACATAATTAAAACTCTTATGAATGATGTTAAGATTATGACATAATTAAAAACTCGTATTAATGATGTTCAAATTATGACATAATTAAAGACTCAAACTAAATTAACTAAAATAACTAAAATCGAATTTAAATCTTTATTCCAGCCATCGAATTCAACAAGTTGAAAAATTAAAGTTTAGCTTGGAGCAAATTGCATGGGACGCATGGAGTGCATGTCCAAGCTTGGTCAATGAGTCTTGTAATAGCTTCTCCTCAAACTCGATCAATGAGACCCGAAATGGCTTCCTTGAACCTCTTGGATTGTGCACAAGTGATTGGCCCTATAGGCAGCTCAATTGGATCACAAGCTATTTTGGTTGAGTCCTTGACCATGATCGCATCAGGAATTAATGAATGAACTAGTAATATCAATTATAACTAAAGAAATGACAAAGAAATCCAAATGTCATGGCAATTCACAAAGAATAAGTAGAGAGTATTTCTATTGTTGAATGATAAAGGTTGGAATTACTCAGGGAATGTAATAGCCCGTTTTAGGGTCAAGTCGAAACAGTAATTTCGGGACCACAAATCTAAAGTAGAAATATTAATTATATTGTTTCTTTAAGGTCTACAGTATGATTGAATGATTGTGTGAAAATTTCGTTAAGAAATTTTATCGATAGAGTGTCCAATTTGACTAATAGGACTAAATTGCAATAAGTGCAAAATATGTATTCTAGAAGCAAGAGGTGTATAATTGAAATGAAATTTTAAATTGGAGGTCCTTAAATGGTAATTAGACCATTATACTTTAAGTTGGACAAAAATGGACATGGTTAGATAAAATTTCAAAGTTTTAAGTGAAGGGCATTTTGGTCATTTGGTAAATAAAGACAAAATTAACTAATAAAAAGATGTCATCATTTCTAATTTGATCCCCCCTGGTTGAAATTCACAAGAGGAAGACATAGCTAGGGTTTGGCCAACTTCCAAGCTCGATTATAAGTCCGTCTTTGTCCCGTTTTTTATCATTTTTACGTTTTTGTGAATGTTGTAACTTGATTTAGCTATTTCGAGGACTAATTTGAAAAAAAATCAAAGTCTAAAATTTTACCCGTGTTGAATATTTGTGTATTTTGATGTCTAATGGTAGAAAATGTATCTTTAATGTTAGGTAAACAACATTTACCAAGTGATTTTTGATGAAAATGTCAAATAGGGACCAATTTGTAAAAGTTGTAAAATGTGTGTCAAAATGTGAATAAATGAAAAATGTGGGCTGCTATGAGCATGAAAAATATTTGGCTAAGCTCGGGTAATGAAGAGATTGGATGAAAATTCGTTTTACGAGCCTAGGGACTAAAATATAAAAAGTTGAAAAGTTAGGGGCAAAAATGTAATTTTTTTCCATAATGTGTTTTTGGGATTAAATTGAATAATGTGATAATTGAATAAGTTAAATATGGTATTATAGATCAAGAAAGATGAGGTTCTGGCCTAGACCGAGGAAAGAACAAAGTTATGGATTAAATCAAACTATTAGCCATTTTGTACCGAGGTAAGTTCGTATGTTAAAAATAAGATTTAATATGATTGTATTTTATTAATTTAATGTTGCATGTATTGTATGTTTGATAAATATGGATGAGCTTAATCCTATGAACGAGTCTAAAGACGCATCAACAACCAAGAAAACCCATTGAACCTTAGGAATAGGTTAGGATACAAGTGACATGTCACTAGGGTCAGTATGTGTTAAGTGATCATGTGATCCGGGTGCTGGTCTTGTATGTCCTACCAGTGGCTGAGTATACCAACATATGTTGCGGATACTTGATAGCTTGTATTAGTAGCACCCCGTATCTACGTCTTGACTGACAGCTTGTGTGAGTAGGCCCGTTGATAGCTCGAGAGCGAGCAACTATGTGGTATGAGATTTGCGGTAGCATTGGCTACTTATGTGGCACTTAGTGTGAAAATTTACCGAGTATCTGACATTGTTATTCCGAGTGGTTCAGGGGCATGTCAAAGATGAGATTATGTGCAAATTCCTTCGAGATGGTACTGGTATGTACTTGAAGCTCATATCTAATAAATACTTGAAATGATGAATATGAGGTAAGTTTTATGATGGAATGAGCTATGATTATGAGAACATGGTAAATGTACATTTAATTATGTTATATTATTTGAATGTTACACGTAAGGTAGGTTGCTTAGTTCTTGCATACGAGCTTACTAAGCTATATAGCTTACTCCTTTTATTTTCCATGTTTTTATAGTGTCACCAAGCTAACTCGAATCAGAGATCATCGGAGATTCACCTCACACTATCAAAATTGTTATTTTAGGTATTTGATAATCTTAATATTTTGAAAGTATGGCATGTATAGGGACTTGGTCATTTTGTTATATGTGTCATTTGATTTGGCCAAATGTAACAACCCTAACTCGTATCCGTCGTCGGACTAGGGTTAAAGGCGTTACCGGACAACCCAAAACATTTACACACAATTCATATACATCATCCATAATCATAATCAAACATTATCATAGATACCCTTATATAGGTTGTTGAAACCATAAACATGCATTAGAAAGGGTTCGGGACTAAACCAAGCTCACACAAAATTTTTCAAAACTTATACAATTCTTTTCAAAGTTGTACAGGTCACACGCCCGTGTAAACAGGCCGTGTGCCTCACACGGCTTTAGACACACCCTTGTGTCTAGGCCGTGCCAAAACATGGCATACATACTGACTTATCCACACAGCCGGAGACACATCCGTGTGCCTTGGCCGTGGTCGAAACTAACTTGGGACACATAACTAGCCACATACCCGTGTGCCTTGGCCGTGCTCAAGACTGACTTAAAATCGTAAGGTACCCCAAGGGACACATGGCCATGTAACATAACCGTGTGTCACACACGGTTGAGAACACGCCCGTGTCTCTGCTCGTGTGGACAAAAATAGGCTATTTTCAAATCCAATTTGCCACCCATTAAGGGTCATCCCTACAAGCAACAAATAGGCATCTAAAGCATCATATTAGACCCTAGTCAGAATAGTGGTTTTAGGACCACAAATTCGAGTCAAAAAATATTTAAATATTATTTTTCGTGTTTATGATATATGAATTAGCATGTGTGAAAGTTTCGTATGAAAATTCGATCATTTGTGTGCTCAATTTGATAAAAGGACCTAATCGCGTAAAATGTAAAAGTAGCCTTCTATTTGTTAAAGTGCCTATTTGAAATGTCTTTATAAAAGAAAGGTCCTTATGTTGTTAATAGACCATTTGAATGACGGATGGACATAAAAGGTCATGTGTTAGGTGAATAAATGGTTTTATAATGAAGGGTAAAATTGGCATTTAATTAATATGTTAATAATAATAAAACAAATGCATGAAAATGGATCATTTTATGTTCATCCTTGGCCAAAAATACAAGAAAAGAAAAGAGAAAAGCTTGTTAAGGCTTCGACAGTTGTAATCTTTAATTAAGGTATGTGTTTTGATCAGTTTTTGATAATTTCTACGTTTTTGTAATCGCTGCTTCGAATACTATCAAGCCCATGTCTCAATTTCTGATTTTGTGGATGATTTTAAAATGTGACGTTGATGAAATTGTGAGCTTTTTGATGTTAGTTGTTGGAAAATAAAATATATATGTTGGGTTGATATATTTTGTCTTTGAATTTTTGGTAATTTTGAGTAAAATGGGCTAAATTGTGAAATTTGTAAATTGAAGGACTAAAAGTGAAATAAATGAAATGTGTTGACTAGTATGAGTACTAGGAGAATTCGGCCAAGCATGAGTATATACAAATTATGTGTATTTTGTGATTTTGTGAATTAGGACTAAAGTGTCAAAATGTGAAAATGTAAGGGCTAGTTTGCAAATTGCCCTAAATATGTGTCTATGGATTTTTTTGCATGAATTTGTGATTGAATAAGTTCAATTTGAATTGATTTAGATCAAGAATTAAAGAAAACAGAATTAGATCGGGGAAAGTCAAAAGTTTTCGAGTAACCAATTCCATCCATCCAAATCCGTACGAGGTAAGTCTATATACAAATAAATGTATTTGAAATGGTTTAATTATTCTTATTTTCCATTGAACTATGATGAATGAATATATGAGTTGAGAAAAATGAGACATCCGAGAAAGTATCGACAAAGTTTCGACGTCCGAAAAGCCCCGTACGAACCTTAGGAATAGTTAGGATACATATGTCATGACATAGGATTCCGATATGTGTTATCGTGTAAGACCACGTCTGGGACGTTGGCATCGACTTCTGTTTTACGTGTAAGACCATGTCTGAGACATCAACATCGTATCTGAATTCGTGTAAGACCCTGTCTAGGACAGTGACATCGATATTTTATTACATGTAAGACCACGTCTGGGACGTTGGCATTATATGTACTTTCTGAGCTATTCGTTTATCCTTACGTTTCCGAATGGTTCAAACGGGCATTCCGAGAAAGTAAATGACTTTGTGAAATTGTATCCAATTCAGGTACGTATGCATTGTATATTATGTTTGAGAATGAAAGGTAAGTATATGTACAATTGATGATCTATGATCTAAGTATATGAATATGAGGTTTGTATTGGTATTTGGTTACAAAGTATAAGTTATCTGATGATGTTTATATGTTTTAAATGATAAGTTTACTTGTATATGGCTTACTAAGCTTTTGAAAGCTTACTTTGTGTGTGTTTGCATTGTTTTATAGATATCGAAGCTATTATGACTCGGGGATCGTCGAGGATCCTCACCACACTATTAAAACTCATTTTGGTACCTTTTGAAAATGTATATAGTAAAGTATGGCATGTATAGGCTAGAAGTACTTTGGTCAAGTTTTGTAATGTATATGTTATGCCATGTGATATGGCTAACTTATGTTTGAACTTATGGTTGGAAATATTATATGAATTATATGGTTTATTTGAATGACCAAAAGAAATGGTTAATGTTGAGAAGTTTTGGTAAGCTTTGAGCATGAGATTGAATGATGTATTGAACATATGTTTAGGAATGATTTTAGTTTAAGTTTTGGTATAACTTGATTGATGAATTAAGATTGGAATTTGTTGATAATGTTAAGTCATGAATAATGTATGTTTTGGAATTAAGATTGGCTGAAGTTGGTGTGCAAATATGCTTGTTTTATTGCTTGTAGGTTTGACCCAATTGGGATGGCAAGTTGGCTATTCAAATGGCCTATTTTTGTCCACACGGGCGTGTGTCTCAGTCGTGTGTGACACACGGTCACATTACACGGCCGTGTGTCCCCTGGGTTATCCTACGTATTAAAGTCAGTATACCCTCCAGTTTTGACACGGCCTAGACACACGGGCGTATCTATTGGTCGTGTGTAGCACATGGGCTAGCACACGGGCGTGTGGTCGGCCGTGTGGCCAAGTCAGTAGCCTCCCTAATTTTCACATGGCCTGGCACACGGGCGTGTCTAATGCCGTGTGAGGCACACGGCCTGTTCACACGGTCGTGTGACCTTTGAAAAGTTGAAAATTTTTCTAAGTTCTGAAACTTTCATATGTTACTGATTTGGTCCCCGAATGCATGATTTAGACTTTGTATGCTCAATTTAAATTCATATTGAATATGAATGACTTATGGTTATTGAAATGATGTTAATTGTTCTGTTTTGTCCGGTAATGCCTTTAACCCTAGTCCGGCGACAGATACGGGTTAGGGGTGTTACACCAAAACATACACCATCCATACCATTTCATAAACAACCAAATCCATACTTATAACCATACCAAAATCATACCAAATTATAAGCCAAAGACACACCAAAACATATATTTTATCATCTCAATTCATTCCATTCATTCTCATGCCAAAACTAACCAATTTCACAAATAAGCATATACCAAGAACTTACCAAATTGACCAATTCTCTTGGCCATTCATGATCATATCACATTGGCAACATTGCAAACCAAAACCAAGCCATATCACATGGCTAGATATACACATTACAGAACTTAATTACATACTTCTAGCCTATATATGCCATACTCCAATATTTACACTTTCAAAATGTACCAAAAATAGAGTTCGATAGTGTGGTGATAATCCACGACGATCCCCGAGCTCCCAATAGCTCCGATATCTATAAAACAATACAAACACACACAAAGTAAGCTTTCAAAAGCTTAGTAAGCCATATACAAATAAACTTATCATTCAAAACATGAAAGCATCATCAAATTACATATACTCCATGGCCAAATACTATCTCAAACCACATAGTTCATATACATTTCATATAATCCCAATTCATTTACACATATAGCATATTTTCTCATATTTATAACACATATCATCACTTGTACATATACTTACCTTTTATTCTCAAACATAGTATACATTTCAAATGTACCTGAATCGGATACACATCTCATATAATCATTCATTTCTCGGAATGCTCGTTGAACCGTTCAGAATCATAAGGATACGTGGATAACTCGAAAAGCTCGTACAATGCCAACATCCTAGACGTGGTCTTACATGTAATCAAATATTGATGCCACTATCCCAAACAGGGTCTTACAAGAAATCAAATACGATGCCAACGTCCCAGAAGTGGTCTTACACGTAAATCATAAGTCCATGTCTAGAGTGATACAATTATTCTTTTGAATACTCACCTGTATCAATCGATTAATAATCTGATGCAGATAATCCTTTCATATTCAAATCCATCTAAGAACATAACATATAGTCAAATATGTCTAGAGCTTGCATGCATGCATTCAAATTAAGCATAAATCAAATGAAACAGTAATTTTAATCAAAATCATATCATGGGCATAATAGATAATTCAATATTCACCCAAATAATTCCAATCCAAAGGTAATTAGCTCATGGGTTAGGAAATGAAATCCAAAATTAAACCATTCATCAATATTCTTCAAGTTTTACGAATCACAAAAATTAAAACCAAGAAAAACAGAACAAAGGTAGAACTACAGGAAGTTCTCGCTACACTCCAGCTTTTTCTCAAGATTTTACGCAAAACCCAGGGTAGATTTCTCTTCCCCTTCTTCGCGATTGTGATCTCCTCTTTTTAGCTACCGCCCTCTTCTTCTCTTCTAAATTTTTCATGCAATTTCTCCACAGGGTTTTTTTTAGAGAGAGGAACCGTTCTCTTTCTTTTCTTTTCTCCTCACAATCCATGTGTCCTTCTCTTCTCTCTCCTTTTTTTATAGGGTAGATATGTCTCTCTCAGCACACATATTTTGCTCCTCTTTTTAGGGTTATTTATCTGAAACACGTACAGCTGGCTGAGAGTGACATGGATTGAGTGTTGCGTCATCTTCCTGGAATTGCCAAGACATTTACCATGGCATGTTTCACCTCCTTCATTCTCTTTTCCTCTTCTTGCCTCTTTCATCCTACCTGCATCTACTACCAAAGACTACCAAACCTCTTTCCAACAATTAAAAGTAACATAAATTTATAGTTAAAACACAATCCAAGCTTTAGTATGTAATGCTCTAGTAATAAGTCTAAAATGCAAACATATTTTCTTAATTACAAGCAAATACTTCAGTTTAGAAGCCTAAAATATAACTCTTTTCATGAGTTATCACATATATGGGATACAGTACTTGTGCAAAGGAAAGAGGTGAGAGTAACCCCTTGAATAATTTGTGAATTTTATAATGCTCCATATTATGACAACGATTTCATCGATGAAACTGAATTAGAATATTTTGGAGACATAGATATAGATAGTACTATAAACTTTTTAACTGAAGGAAGGGGTGAATGGAAGTATCGCATAGGTACTAATATCCAGTATCTTTTCATCAAGCCACTATGTTTCCTTAGGCTAAGATGTAGATTTAGTTCATTCACGCACAAATTGTACCTACTTTAAATATTTCTAATGTTAATACCCTTAAAGCAGTTTTACTATATGCTATTTTGTAGAAAAAGCAGGTGTGTGTTGGCAAATGGATCCACCAAAACATGGGAAGATGCATTAATAGCCAAAAGGTGCGAGTGTTCTTTCCCCATCTAGTGATGGCTTTATGCAAAAAGACAAGTGTACCTAATACATCAACTAAACAGTCGTTGAAACCATCACGAAATATTATCAGAGACACCTTATTCTAGCAATACATTGAGCTGTGAGCCAAACAGATCAAAGATAGGAACAAGCAATAGCAAGAAATGACAACTACACTCACCTCGTCACAAAGGTTGGCATAAGCTCAACAAGTCGTTGGTGAGAACAGTCATCCAAAGCTAGATTGGATGATTCAGTGGATACAAGAATCGAGTCCAATTTTTTAAAAGTTTTCTAGAAAAATAACATACGAGTCCCCAATTATACACCTGATATGTTCAATCCAAAGAATACGAAACAAGATGAAGAAGCATAGGAAAGCGAAGAGGAAGGAGAAGAAGAAGAGGATGAGCAGATGGACGATGAGGAGGATGATTGAACTTTTTTTTTAAAAAAAATTGTATTAATTTTTTGGATGATTGAAATTCAGACTTTGTAGGAGTAAGATTAATAAGTAGATTTTCTTTTAGTTTTGTCATATTTTGTTAAATTTTTCTCTGTAAGAACCCGACACAAAGGAGACACAAACAAATTCGAACTTTCAACGATCAAAGGAGGAAGCACCCACCAATAGGAGTTCAAGCGACCATGATCAATCAGGTAATTTTCTTCCTTATTTTTTATTGGGCTACACATTGAGAACAATATGTCAACTAAAGTGTGGGGGTAGCATAGAAAAATTTGCTTCAAATTTTTCATGTTCTTTTGATTTTTCTTGTCTTTTGTGTGCTTGAGCTTGTAGAAATATAAGTGATTGGTTAGAAGCATGTACATAGGTTACTTGTGTTTATGAATAAATTTGGCATGATAATACGAGATTTTAAATTTTTTATTATTAAACTACTAAATTTTTGTTTGTTATATTGTAAATATGTAACACCCCAAACCTGACCAAGATTGACTGGCCCGAATTCAAAGCATTACATTAGCCACCGAAGCGGCTCTCCAGCTAACAACCACACAATGCACACCCAATATTAGAACACCTCATTTATGATTAATTAACTATGTTTTATTAATGCGAAAGCAATTTGTAAATCATTTTTAAACTTTTTCTAAGTATTTAAACCTAAGGGTATTTTGGTTATTTTACCACCTAAGGTTAAACTATCTAGATTTTATTTCTAAATAGTTACCAACCTTCTTTTAGTCAAATCATGTATTAAAGCAATTATAAAATCAAACATCAATTAGACATAAAATCATGTATTAAAGCAATTATAAAATCACCAAAATTAAAGTCCAAAATTTAATGTCCAATGTCCATTACGAGTAAAATAACACTAGTCCCAAAAACATCATAATGCCCTTATATAGTATCTAAAGTAAATTTCTTAAGCCACTACTGAGCCTTATTCATGGATTGCCCTTACACTCGCTTCTTGACAGCTTTCTCCCAGAAATTCTCTGCACGAAATGTGAGGGTGTAAGCTTAAAAAGCTTAATGAATGATAGTAAAAACATCAAGTAATTTGCACCCAATCATGCATAAATCAAAGCAATTAAGCATTAAATTTTCAGTCACAACATGTTAACATTGCACCATAACATCACATGTTATTTCAAGAATTAAGAATCATTTTTTCCATGGCATGTAAAATAATCTTTTAACACATAAACATTCAATTATATTGATACAATCAATCAATTATATTGGCATAATACATCCATAGAAATAAGTAAACGTGTGATCATACATTAGATAAACGGATCTCCGAACTCCCACAAATCAAATATAGACCTTCAAATTGAGTGGGCCGAAGCCACATGCTCCCTTATAGCACCTTAAATAACCCGATGAGTGGAGACTCAAGCTCAACACTCCTTTATGTACTTTGAACAAATCAGTCCACCAAGATCCATATGCTCACAATAGCACAAATAATGGTGAGTACTCACAAATCTTATGGCATGCCAACTATATCCAATGGATCCACCATGTCATGTTGCCAATATAATCATACATACACGGCATAAAATCCGATGTTTAAGCACTTAATTTAATATGTTAAAATACAAGTAATAGTATGTTGCTAAGAAATTTTAACATTGATAAAATTAAGCATAGAAAATATCATTTTCCCAATATTCATACACCAATTAGTACACCTTAATCAAATGTTCAATAAATTAGCAATTCATGCTCCAAATATCAATTTATTCCATACAATTTAATCATGCTAAAAGCATAATACACAACTTACCAAACCAATTGCCATTTTGTTCTTTTATAAAATAAAACCTATTTTTGCAAATGCAATTAAGTCATTAATATCACCAATTAAACCTTTAATTTAACATATAATCAGGCCAATTTACCAAATTGCCCTTAATATCACTCACCTCCACATTTAGCTCTTTAAGCAAAAATGTGTTCAAACAAGCAAGTTTGAGCTTCAATTCTGATTTCCATTTTCCTCCTATTGATCTGGAGCTTTAACAGAGACAAACTATGCATTACAAACTAACAATAGCAATAAGAAACACGAAATTTGATAAAGTATACGAATCTAAATCATTATTCTAAACTACCTTACCGATGTTGCACAACTAAGTCGAAATATGAAATTCCTCAACTAAACTCCCTTTTTAGCACCTCAAACCACTTCTAATCTTCATTCATAGTCCAATAACATGTATTCTAAGTGTTAATTTCATCATTTAATCAGTTTCATAATTTTCCAGAAAAATTGTCCATGTTCTTGATCAAATTCGAATTTCTCAAAATTGATCCATAAAACGTGTTTGATCTTTTGGTTTAAGATTAAAAACCTCTTATTAAACCTATTTGAGCTTAGACATCTATTAATATTTGGATTCCAACTCAAAATTAAAGATCCACCATTGTTGATCCTCAAGTTCAAGAAAAAAGAAATTAAAGTTGAAAATCCATTATAATCACTTTAATTAACAAATAATGATTGAAATCAACTTAAAAACAAGTTTATAGATGAGGATTACCTTCAATTGAACTCAAATCACTGATTTGGATGTTTTAATCAAAATGCTTGAAGAAATTTGAATGATTTTTTGCCCAACTTCAAAAATTATTTTGGGAGATTTTAGAGAGAATTTTGGGAAAGAAAATGTTTAGATCTATTCTTTGATTATTTGGTTTATGAAAAAAAGGGAGAAAAAACTCTCCATTTGGGTGAAAAATGAGTGAAAAGTGAGGCAGTTGTAGAGTTTTTAAAACTGAAAACCCCTACTTGATTTTCAAAATTTGGGGAATTTGCCATCAGGCTACTCCCCCTTTTCTCTTATTCTACAATTTGCTCCTTTCCCTCCAAAATTCCAAAAATATGGTTTATTTGCTATAAAATCTCTTACATATTTCCCTTGTTTTTCAAATTAGTCTCATTTAATTAATATTTTAAATCACCCAATTAAACCCCCTTTTTTAAATTATTTTCAAATTCCAATTTAACCCAAAATAATTTTTTTTACCAACAAATTACTTAAAACCATAAAATTATTTTTTCTAAAAATATTTTTATTTTACAGAACATTATTTACCAATTTTAGATGAAATTAAGATAACTAATTAAGAATATTAATCGCTAATTAACCTAATTAATTCCCAATTTTCACTCAGAACCCGGTAAACTTACCCAAAACTACTAGACCTATTTTTGAGGCCTTACAAAATAGGTATTAAGCTATCATCTGTACCAAGTGATATAGAAAATACAAGAAAATGAACATGCTAGTATGAATGATAAATGGTTGAATTTGTATTTGTTTGGTTAATTAAATTTATGCATGTTGAGATATTTAGGGATGACCTAAGGTATTGTTTGGAACACATTCAGAGCCAAAAAGTTGTCCCATCTATACTTCACCTTTAGTACCAATTTTGGGCCTTTTGACACTTCTTGATGAACCGCAGTACAAACCTAGAGCCTAAAAATGTTAATTTATATATGCCCTTTTTCTTTGGTCTTATATCACACGATTATAGATGTCTGGCCATATGTATTGAGAGTTAAGTAGATACATTATGGTGGAGTTTGTAAAATTAGAGTGAAATAGGAAAGATTAGTGTGATATAGGAACTATAAGTTAGCCTAATGTGCGAAACAAAAAGAAAAATCCAAAAAGAGATTTGGTAAGAATAGAAAAAGTCTTAAACTAACAAAAAAACATTCATGGGTGAGATGTATTGAAAAAGAGGAAAGTCAGTGCACAAAAAACTTGTAAGGCTAGCCTTAGTTACTATATCATGCTATGAATTCTTATATATGGAGAGACAAGGAAGGTGAGAGAAAGAGAAATAAGGCATTGAGCGGGTAAGACCTAAAGGGGGAAGAATAGGGATAAATACGATGTGCCAAACTATTTTCCTATTTGTAACCTTTTGATGCTTATTATTTTTGAATTTCATACCTATCCTAAGCCGCAGAACGTTACAAGCCACAAGGCCCTATGTGACCTAAGTATCCTTATACATGAATGGACATCATACTGAACATTCACATAGAAGACTATTTTTATTCTACTTAGATAATCAAAGTACTTGTATGATTTGTTGATGGATTCCTATAGGTGAAAACCTTAATACTTGTATATTTTGTAACATACTAAACATAGATGTTTATGATCAAAAGTGGTAAGTCAACTACTCATCATGTTGAAATTTTAGTAAACGTAAAATGCCTAAGTCATATGCCCCAAATAATTACTTGTAACATACTTGTTTAAGGGTCGTTATTTTTCATTTTGTAATCTTTGTTTATGTTGCTTGAGGACAAGCAATGATTTAAGTGTGAGGAAGTTTGATCTATCGTAATTCGGAACAGCAGATTAAACTAGTTTTCACATTTAAGGAGCTTGAATACAAGCATTTTCGTTATGTTTTTAATTCAGTTTCTTTAGTTTTGTTTACATTCAATAAAATGTGCACATTGAGTCTTTTATTAACCTTAAAGGATGAATGAGGCCTAAGCCAAAGCTAACATACTTTGTGAGTGTGCAGGTGTAACACCCCTCGCTCGCATCCGATGCCAGGACGGGGTTCGAAGTGCTACCTAACTTTTACTAACACTTCTATACTAAACAGGGCCATGAAATCTCAAACAATTAAAAAATTTTCTTTTCACATGCAATCTATCCCTTATGCGGGCTTACGAGGCCCAAAACATACATTCGGGGTGGTTCAGGACCCAACCGAGAACTCATAAAAAACTTAGAAAATCTCTTGCATCAAGGCTCCACACGCCCTTGTGGGTATAGAGCACACGCCCGTGTGCTAGGGACATGCCCGTGTCCTGAAACCATGTCCAAAAACCTGGACATTTTGCCAAAATCACACGGCCAAGGGACACGCCCGTGCCCTATGACCGTGTTCTTCACACGTTTGAGACACATGGCCGTGTCTTTTGCCCGTGTACCACTACCATGCATACTGACTTGAAAAACTTAGGTATAGGGGACACACGGCTGGGCAACATGCCCATGGGGGCAGACCATGTGTCACACATGACCTAGACACACGCCCGTGTGTCTACCTATGTGGACAAATACAAGGCTACTTTCCAAGCCATTTTGTCACCCTCACAACACATACACGCATCCTTATACAATAGCATACAACATGGCAAAATTAGGCACTTAAACATCCATAAACATGTCATGATCATGACTATTTCTCATGGAATAGATATCATGATTCATACATACCAAATCATTATAAACTCATCATATGAGACCTTGGCACTTGCATGCAATAATCACATAATCATGCACAAATTACTACCACAATACAACCTCTAGGTATAAATGCTATAAGCCACCTCACAAGAGATAGTATCATACATATATATGAATAATCATATAGGCCCATAATTTCATTAGCTGACATAGGCCAATTTACATGGCTACAAAACTTTATCAATACAAGCTGACACCTTTAGCTAAATCATAATATCACATACTCAACATTAAAACCCTATACATGCCATAGACTCGAATCATTTGGATTTACTTACACCGATAACGTTAACTCGACAGTGTGATAATATCTCTGACGGCCTCCAACCCGAGCTAACCTGGTAACCCTAGAAAACATAGGAAAGAAAGGGGAGGTAAGCTTTACACTTAGTAAGTTCATATGAAAACAATAAGCAACTCATTATCATGTTTTATCAATGTTTACAACATATTCTCAAGTTCACGACAAGTTGTCTTCCTGAGCAACAGTCACTAAATTATTTATATCTGGAGCTACGAAACTCCGAATTAATTTCTGTTAATTTTCCCTGAAACTAGACTCATTACCTTTCTACCATAAAATTTCCAGAATTTTTGGCTTATTCAATTGGTACAGTTTATTCCTCAAAGTTACTCCTGATTCACTGTCTGATAGTTTCAACCCTTTTGTACTAAAGTCCAATTATCTCATAGCACAAGACTCTAATAATGTTCTTGTCTATTTCTATTGAAACTAGACTTATTGAGGATTCTAAGCATATAATTTATAACTCATAAACATTTTTATACAATTTATAATTATTTTCTCAAATCAGAACAGGGAAACTCAAAGTCATTCTGAATCTGTCCCACGCAACTTCAAATATCTCATTATAGGGAATTCTTTTGCTTACACGGTTTCTTTTATAAGAAACTATACTCATTAATATTTAATTTCATATTTTATTTAACCTCTAACTAATTTTATACTATTTTTAGTGTATTTTCAAAGTTACACTACTGTAGTAACTCAAATCTATCAAGGCTAAGTTACTCATTCATGATCATTGTTCACAAAATTAATACAACATCATTTCATCCATCATGGTAAGAACACATATTTATGCATCATAGATCTTTCACATACCAAGACATTCTCATAGGCTTAGTGTACATACCTGTACAACTCGTAACATAACTCAAGTGCATACTCACCAATGACTTACCTCATTGGGACCATCATCAACTCTTTATTCGGATTATCCGTTGAACACTTGGAATACTAATTGGATACTCGAAAAAACCTTTACACATAAGTGCCTCAATTGTAGCTAAATCTACCTCATATTTCATGACATTTCAATGCTCACTCTCGAGCTAGTCATCTAGACTCATAATTCCTAGTGACATGTCACTCGTATCCTATTTTATTCCTAAGGTTCAAACGGGATTCTTCCTCTCCTAACAAGGCTTTGTCTTATCATATTTTTATTAATCACATACACATGAATATTTGTACAACTCATGTAATGATAACATTTAAAATACATGTATAGCATGTTATTGTTTACATACGAACTTACCTCGATACCACAAAGGTGAAAAAGACGTAATTATCCCTTAATCGATATCTTTCCGTTCTAGGTCCAAATCTCGATTTTCATCATCTAAAACATCACATTCAACTTATTAAAACAATGTACTAATCAAATCAGTCCATTGACACACTTGGGCAATTTTACAATTTTGCCCCTATATTTTGCCAAAATTACCAAATTACCCCTAGGCTCGTAAAATGAATTTTATAGCATTTCTTTACTCCTTAAGCCTAGATGAACCATTTTTATAACTATAGAAACTCATAATTTCAACTATTTCACACATTTACAACTTGTTTTACAACTTTGCATAATAACCTTTTAAAGGTGTTTTCATGCAATTTCTTTCACAAAAGTTGTTTATTAGACAACTAGGACTCATAATCTTCCATAAAAACACAGAAAACAACACATTTACTCTCATGGCAAAACCTTAGACTCTTCATCATTTTGTAAAATAATCCCCTCTTTTGAAAGCTCATGCTTTAGGGGTTCCAAAAATGTAAAAATCATCAAGAAAAACATTAAAAATCACTTACTAGCAAGGGATGTAAGTGGCTGATATTTCAAAGCTTCAAAACCCCTTTATTTTGCTGGAAAAATTGGTCAAGAAGAAGATGAAAAGGGATGATATCATCCTATCTTTATTTTATTACTAATTGGTCAAATAAGTCACCTAAAAGCCATAAATTTTGGCTTTTTGACCAATTGGTCTCCCCTTGGCCGGCCACCTCAATAAAAAGGGTCTATTTGCCATTTAAAAGCCCTCAATTTTAGTTATCTAGTCTATTAACACCTTTAGGCACAAAAAAATACAACTTTTACCTTTTACGCAATTTAGTCCTTTTTCGAAACTGGACTAGAAATCGCTAAAATTAACTTACCAAAATTTACATGCACTTATGAAATTATATTAGAACACATAAAATAATACTAAAATAATTTTCTCCGACCTCGAAATAGTGGTCCTGAAACCACTGTTCTGACTAGGCCCAAAATCAGACTGTTACAGCAGGAGACCATTAGAGGGCATTTCGGGTCAATACTGGATGCTATGTTGCAACATGGGGAATCCAATGTCACAACATAAAGAGCAGAATAAAGAAAGTGAGAAATTGCCTTCAATGTTGCGACATACTCCTGAAGATGGCTACAGAGGAACATGTTGGTTGTTACGTCGCAACACGGTTCTTGGTGTGTTGCGACATCAACTCTGTGACAGGAATAAAACACGAAGTAAAGGTGTATTGGTCTGTACAATAAAAATTTAAGCTCAGGAATGTCAACTAATCTAGGGTTAAGGACAACAACCATCTTTAGCACATGTATAACACATCTAAGTTTAAACCTAGTTTTATTCCATTAAATTTAGTCTTGTTTTCTTTCCTTATTAGGTTTTCCTAGTTAGTTATTTGCTTTCTTCATGAGATCTGATTGTAAAGGAGATAAAATTTTGTGGATTCGTGCTTATTATCAATATCAATCAGGCTTTTCTTAAACTCTTTATTTCAATCCATTATCTATGATTAATTCTTCCATTCATTCCATGTTGTTTATGAAAGCCATGAGAAACTAATCCTTCTATGGGGGATTAACAAGTGCAAGCATGATCTCTTAAATGTTTTGTAGGCTTATTCAACGGATTAATTGTTTGGGAAAGGAAGAATGTGAAACAAACCCTAGGCCTGACAACCCTAGGAAGTCATCAAGGTGGGAATTAACCCAAATTTGGTATTGTCCATCCGTGAACACCTTAACCCCAAACCTGTAACAGCCTGATTTTGGGCCTAGTTAGAATAGTGGTTTTGAGACCACTAATCCAAGGTTAGAGAAAGTATTTTATTATTATTTTAAAGTTATATCATGTTTATATTAGTGCATGAAAAATTTGGTGATGTAATTTTAGCGTTTGTGAGCTTAATTGAGAAAAAGGACTAAATCGCATAAAGTTTAAAAGTCTTAATTTGATAGCTAAGGATGTTAGATTGCCATGAAACTTAAATTGGAAGTCTTTAAAGGAAAAATAGACCCTTAGAATATATCATGGCTGGCCATGAGATAAAGAAATTGATTGGTCAATATGTTAGGTATTTGATGACATAATATGTGATAAAATAATGCCCCAAAAAGCCTAGCTATCATCTTTTTTTCTCCATCCTTTCTGTTTGACCGAAAATATCAGCCATTAGAGCAGTTTTTGAAGCTTGAATTTTTAGCCACTTAATCTCTCTACAAGTAAGTGATCTTGATGGTTTTTCTTAATGATTTTTGTACTTTAGAACCTTTGTAGCATGAGCTTTCAAATGAGGGGACTATTTTGCAAAATGGTTGAAAGTCTAAGGTTTTTCCATGATAGTAGACATGTTGTTTTCTAAAATTTTATGGAAGAAAATGAACCATGGTTGTGAAATAAACAACTTTTGTAAAGAGATTTCTCATGAAAACCTAAAAAGGGTCATTTTGCATAAATTTTAAAATAGGTGATAAAGGTGTGAAATATTGAGAATTCTGGACAAATTTTAGTATAAAAAGTAATCGGATAGGCTTAAGATATGAAGAAATTCAAAAAAAAATGATTTTCGAACCTAGGGGTAAAATGGTCATTTTGTAAAAGTCTAGGGGCAAAATTGTCATTTTGCCCAATTTTAAATTGTTGAGTACCTAGATTAATAAAATGATTAAATTCATGAATTTTTATCATTATAGATCAAGATTTACAAAATTCGGGCCTAGACCGGGGAAAAGCGAAGCAAGTGGACTAGGTCGAGTTAGTCGACTACATTTTGTAATCCGAGGTAAGTTGTATGCAAATAATACAACTACATTGTTACTATACGTGTTTGAATTTATATAGCATAAATTGCTTGTTTGTGTAAATGATTATGTATGATGAATATTGAAGTGGTAGAACTTCCGTTTGAACCGTAGGAAATAAATCGATATTCATGCCATGGCATTTGGGTCATCTGTGAGCTAGTGTAAGACATTCCTGGGACATGCATCGACCACATTATGAGAGCCAGTGTAAGACCATGTCTGGGACATGGCATCGGCATTGAGATGAGAGCTAGTGTAAGACATGTCTGGGACATACATCGGCCTCGAGATGTAAGCCAGTGTAAGACATGTCTGGGACATGCATCGGCTATAAGATGTGTCAATGTAAGACCATGTCTGGGACATGGCATCGGCATTATACCCTGTGTTTGAGGCTTAGTGAATATCCGATAGCATTTCAAATGGTTCAACGGTGAGAGTTACAGTTTAAGTTAAACGAGAAAAGTATAATTATGCTGTGAGTGGTACAAGTACCTATTTGAAATGTATGAGATGTGAGCTTAGTATTTGCTATGTGATTTGTATGGGATAGTGACAAGTAATCATGCTTATGCCTACCTTTGTATGATGAGTATGATGATGAATGGTAAAGTGTTGTTATATTTATGTTCATACAACTTACTAAGCTTTATGATTACTTTATTTCTTTTTCATTTTCTTATAGCGCCACCAAAGTAGCTCGAGGATCATCGCTTACGTCGGAGAAGCCAGTCACACTATCATTCGAAGCACTTGGTGCAATTAGATCTTTTATTTTGATTATGGCATGTATAGGATCTTGGCTTTTGAGTTTTGTGTCACTGTTAACTGGCCAAATGTGATGACTTACTTTAGTATTTGATTCATTTTGTACAAGGCCATGGAAAATGGCTAATATTCAAAGTTTATATATGAATGCAAGTTAGTCTTTCATGAATGTGAAATTGTTGGCATGTTTGAGTATATGAAATGTATATAAGCCTTAGCTATGGTTATTGGTTGAGAAATAATATTAAGTTAGTCTTTGGTATGTTGATTAGTATTAGACTGCATTTCAGGGTGGTAAAAGGCTTGGTAGATAGCCTTATATTGTCCACATGAGTAGATACACGGGCATGTGTCTAGGCCGTGCATGACACACAGTCAGCCCCATGGGCGTGTTGTTCAGTCGTGTGTCCCCTGCACGTAAAAATTTCAAGGCAGTATGCATGGTAGTAAACACACGGGCAGAGACACGGCCGTGTGTCTCAACCATGTGGAGGACACGGCCTCTGGCCATGGGCTTGTGCCCTGGCCGTGTGCCCCAAATTAGATGCTGATGTCAGAAACAGAATGTCAAGGTTTTTAGACACGGGCTAGGACACGGGCGTGTCATAGCCATATGAGGGACACGGGCCAAAGACACGGGCATGTGTCAGGCCATCTAAAAACCCCTATAGGTTCAAATTTATAATTTAATTCATACGGGTATAGGACACAGGCGTGTCCCTAGGTGCTTAGGACGTGTGTGTTACACAGGCCATCAGCACGGCCATGTCATGGTGTCCACACGGGCGTGTACCCTATTCTAAGGGTAAATTTTCTAAGGTAAGGACTCGAACTGGTTTCTAATGCTTTCTAATGGTCGTTTGTGGCCTCATAGGTCCACATGAAGAAGTTTAGAAAAAGTTTCAAAAAAAATTTTAAATTTGGTCAAGTCTTAATGATTCGTAAATCTTGGAATGCATGAGTTTAAGTGTAGTAATGCCTCACATCCCGTGCTGGCATAGGACTCGGGTGTAGGGTGTTACATTTAGTGGTATCAGAGCATGGTTTAGTCGGTTCTATGACTAACCTAGCATGAGTACGAGTCTAGCTATGCATGCTATAGTTGTCTATTGATAGTATGACTACTCCTGACGATTATGAATTATGTTTTTCATATAGTAAATGGATCCTGACATAGCTACGGCAGCTGACGTGAAAAGTAATATGCCAGCTCCCGTTGAAGGGATCGCGCCAGTAGATAGTGGGCCCGTGACATTGAGTCAGCGCGGAGGGGCTAGAGAAGCTTACCTCTACATGATGGATGCCTGGTACTCAGAGTTTATTCTGGCGAATCCGAATACTCCACCTCCCCCACCTCTTTCAATTCCTCATTACGCCCATTTAGCTCTGCAAGATGTGGATTTGGTTAGGAGAGAGAAACCCCCAGTAGATAAGATACGAAAGCAAGGGGCCGAGAAATTTCGGGCTAAGATTGATGATGACCCGGAGAGAGCAAAATTTTGGTTAGAAAATACCATTAGGGTATTTGACGAATTAACGTGCACGCTCGAGGAGTGCGTGAAGTGCGCAGTGTCGCTTCTACGAAACTTAGCCTACTAATGGTGGAACACTCTTGTGTCGATTGTACCACGGGAAAGTATTACATGGGAGTTTTTCCAAGAGGAATTCCGAAAGAAGTATATCAATCAAAGGTTTATAGATCAGAAGAGGAAGGAATTCCTAGAATTGAAGCAAGGCCAAAAGACAGTAATAGAGTATGAGCGTGAATTCGTGAGGCTCAACAAGTATGCTAAGGAGTGCGTGTCTACCGAAGCCATCACGTGCAAGAGATTTAAGGATGGATTAAATAAAGACATCCTATTGTTAGTTGGTCTTTTAGAATTGAGGGAATTTGTGGTGCTCGTGGAGAGAGCATGAAAGGCTGAGGAATTGGCCAAATAGAAGAGAAGAGCTGACATTGAGTCCCGAGACTCATGAAAAAAATAGATGAGGAAATCACAACAGACCTTATCTAAGAGATCGAGAGAGTTTACTACCCGATCGAACGTGTCAGTGGGGTTCTCAAATAGGAACAAGAATAAGCAGAACACGGTGTCTAAAGCCTAACCCACTTTTGTCGCGAGTGTTGGTAGTGCTCGGCCAAACAAGCCAGAGTGTTCACAATGTGGTAGATTTCATTTCGGTGAGTGCTAAGGGAATGAGAGAGGGTGCTTCAAATGTAGATCTTTGGACCACTTCATCCGAGACTGTCCTGAATTAGAGGAGAAAGAGAAAAAGCAAGATGTGAGGGCGAGTAGTGCTCTTACGATGGGTAGACTACAGAAGAACCTGGGTAGTGGAGCTAGCAGTAGAGGTGCCCCTAGGGATTCAGCTGTGAGATCCAAGGGCCGTGCGCCTACAAGAACTTATGCCATTCGCGCACTCGAAGAGGCATCTTCACCAGATGTGATTACGAGTACTTTTTCTCTTCATGATATTTCTGTTATTACTTTAATCGATCTGGGGTCTACCTATTCTTATATCTACATGAAATTAGTACCCCGTATGAGTATGCTAGTTGAACCTACTGAATTTGTGGTGAAAGTGTCTAACCCGTTAGGCAAACACGTATTGGTAGACCAAGTATGTAGAAACTGTCCCTTGATAATTAGAGGTCATTATTTTCTGGCTAACCTTATATTGTTGCCGTTTGATGAATTCGATGTAATCCTCGGTATGGACTGGTTGACTTCTAATGGGGTTTTAGTGGATTGTGGATGAAAAGTCATCGAGTTGAAATGTGAAAACGGGGATGTAATCTGGGTTGAACAGAGTGAACCGGATAACTCACCTTTAGTGATATCGTCTTTGACTGCGGAGAGATATTTAAGAAAAGGATATGAGTCCTACCTTGCATTTATGTTGAATACTCAGGCGTCGGAAGTAAAAATTGAGTCAGTACCTGTAGTACGCAAATACCCGGATGTGCTTCCGGAAGGGTTGCCTGAATTGCCTCCAGTTAGGGAAGTTGAGTTTGGTATCGAGTTGGTCCCTGGTACGGCACCCATCTCGATCACTCCGTATAGGATGGCTTCTACAGAGTTAAAAGAGTTGAAGGCTCAATTACAAGAGTTTACGGATAAGGGTTTTGCGAGACCGAGCTATTCACCATAAGGTGCTCTGGTACTTTTTGTGAAAAAGAAAGACGGGTCGATGAGATTGTGCATAGACTACCGATAGCTCAACAAAGTAACCGTGAAGAACAAGTATCCCTTACCAAGGATTGATGATCTGTTTGATCAGTTGAAGGGAGCCACCGTGTTTTTCAAGATCGATTTAAGGTTGGGCTACTATAAATTAAGGGTTAAGGAGCAAGATATACCGAAAATCGCGTTTAGGGCGAGGTATGGGCACTATGAGTTTCTTGTTATGCCCTTCGCTTTAACAAATGCTCCTGCGGTGTTTATGGATTTGATGAATCGCAATTTTTGGCCGTACTTGGATAAGTTCGTCGTCATTTTTATCGATGACATATTGATTTATTCGCGTGATGAGGGCGGGCACGCGGAGTATTTGAGAACAGTTCTACAAACCTTGAGAGATAAATAATTATATGCCAAGTTCAGTAAGAGTGAATTTTAGCTTAAAGAAGTTGGATTCCTGGGACACAACGTGTCATGATATGGAATCAGAGTTGATCCAAGCAAGATCTCAGCTACTGTTGAGTGGAAACCGCCGAGGAATGTGACAGAGGTTCGAAGCTTTCTAGGTTTTGCTGGATACTACAGAAGGTTTGTGAATGGAGTCTCTACGATAGCCACTCCGATGACAAAGTTGTTACAAAAAGATGTCAAGTTCGAATGGATAGAGAAGTGCCAATAGAGTTTCGAGAAACGAAAGGCTTTATTGACCGAAGCTCTAGTTTTAGTGCAACTAGAACCGAAAAAGGAGTTTGTGGTGTATAGTGATACATCCTTGAATGGGTTAGGGTGTGTGATCATGCAAGAAGGCAAGGTTATAGCCTATACTTTGAGACAGCTAAAGCCACATGAGAGGAATTACCCGACCCATGACTTGGAACTAGCAGTTATAGTGTTCGCATTAAAGATTTGGAGACACCATTTTTATGGCGAGAGATGTCAGGTATTCACCGACCATAAAAGTCTAAAGTATTTTATGACTCAGAAGGAATTGAACTTACAGCAACATCGATGGTTAGAATTGATAAAAGATTACGAGTTGGTGATGGACTACCACCCTGGAAAGGCTAATGTAGTAGCCGATGCTTTGAGTAGGAAATCATTGTTCGCCTTAAGGGCTATGAATGCTTAGTTGTCAATGACTGATGATGGTTTAGTTCTGGCAGAGTTGAGAGCTAGACCGATGTTCCTGCAAGAGATTTGCGAAGCTCAGAATAACGACAGTGAACTGCAAGCTAAGAGAATTCAGTGTGAGTCGGGTGACGAATCAGAGTTTAGCATTGGTACTGACGTTGTATGATGTACCGAGGCAGAATTTGTGTACCCAAGAATAATGGGCTCATTTAGAAGATTTTACGAGAGGCACATAGTGGTTGTCTGTCTATCCACCCAAGTAGTGTAAAAATGTACAATGACTTGAAGAAAAATGTATTGGTGGTCGGGTATGAAAAGAGACATATCTGAGTTTATTTCTAAATGTCTAGTTTGTCAGCAAGTGAAGGCTGAACACCAAATACCCTCAGGTTTACTTCAGCCTGTGATGGTTCCCAAATGGAAATGGGACCGAGTAACTATAGATTTTTTGTCAGGGTTGCCTTTGACACCAAGGAAAAAGGATTCAGTTTGGGTCGTTGTTGATAAATTTACTAAGTCAGCACATTTTATACCAGTGCGTACCAACTACTCCCTTGAGAAATTGGTCGATCTTTATGTTTCTGAGATCGTGAGACTTCATGGGGTGCCCTTGTCGATTATTTCGAATAGAGATCCGAAGTTTACCTTGCGATTTTGGAGGAAGTTGCAAGAGGCATTGGGAACGAAACTGAATTTTAGTGTAACGCCCCCATGCCTGAGACCGACGCCGGAATCGAGCTTGAGGTATTACCGAACATAATCTATCAATTTAAGCACTTCGAATCATTTGTTTCCACATTCATAGCTTTCTAGCTATCTGCGTCACAGTTACAAGAAAATTCATATCTCGAGTTACGAAACTCAAAATCAAGATCCGTAAATTTTCCCTAAATATAGACTCATATATCTATTTACTAATTTTTTTCTAGAATTTTTTGTTAGGCCAATTAGTACAGTTTATTAGTTAAAGTCTTCCCTATTTCAGGGTTCAACTGCTCTGACCTTGGTGTATTTTGAATCAGATATATCTCTATAAAAAATTTCAATGACTATGAGGTTTGTTTCTCTTAAAACTAGACTCAGTAAGGAATCTGTACATGTAAAGAAAAACTTACAATTATTTTTTTAAAATTTTATATAAATTTTTAAAGTCAGAACAGGGGATCCAGAAATCGTTTTGGCCCTATTTTACAAAAGTTTAAATATCTCATAAAATATAATTTATATGCCTGTTTTGTTCAATCCACATGAAAATAGACTCATTAAGCTTCAATTTCATAACTTACTCATCATTTAGTTCCACTTATACTATTTTTAGTGATTTTTCAAATTCATGTCATTGCTGCAGCAATATTCTGTTTTAAGGCAAGTTTCATCTTTCCATGAATTTTTTTATGAACTAGATAACCTATTAAACTTCCATGATATCAAACATGATCTAATTAGCATCACCATGACTTATCAATATCAAACATTTTCTCAACCAAACATGGCCATATCATAAAATTATTTACACAAAATAGGTATGTGACAGCCCTAAAGTGACCCTAGTCGGAAAGCGGTTTCGGGACCGCTAAACCGAGTCACCGAATTATTTGAATATAATATTTACTATCTAAAATATGTGAATTTTGAATGTGTGAAAGTTTTAAGTTTCGATTTAGTCAATTGAATGTGAATTTAGTTAATAGGACTTATGAGTGACACTTTTGAAATATGATAGGTTAATCTAAAAGGACCTATTAGTTCAAGTTATAAAAAAACCAAGGATTTGCATGTCAAATTTCCACTATTGAGAGTAGTGGCCAGCCATGATGGAATTATATACATATAATATGTGTTAATTAATAGTTAGTGGCTTAATATTTTATATCATAAAAAAAAAAAGTAATTAAAATAAGGAATTGGATGGTGAAGAAAACAAAGTAACATTTTGTTCTTCTTAGCCGAATTAGAAAGAAAGGAAGAAGAGAAGGTTTCGGTCACTTTAAGCTTAAGGGAGGTTAGTAAATTGTGTTAGATTTTTTAATTTCAAGCTTGTTTTTAATTAGTTAGCTAATTTCTTACATAACCCATGTTAAAATTTTGAAATCTTGGTGATGTTTGAGCATTGTTATAGTTATAAAATGATGAGATTAGGCTATGGTTTTATGTTTTATGATGAATTGTTGAAGAGAAGGGTTTAAGTTAGTCAAATTATAAATCTTAATGCTCATGAGTACAATGGCCAAACATAGATTTGTCTAATGAATGGAACAAAGGCCGTGTGAGTGATTGGAATGAATGAGTTGGAGGTTGGATCATTTTAAGATTCGGCTATGTACATAAAGCTTAAGAGTTGATATTTTTTTATGATTATTGGAAGTTAATTAAGGTTATGCACAAAATAAATATTAAGAATATGGTTGACTTGTGTTTAGTGAGGTTCGGCCAAAGACTTTATGTACATGTTTATTCGGTTTAAGTAGAGTAAATGTGACGGGTAGATATGATTAAGTGTAGTTTATTATTGATTCGTTTGATTAAATGAATTAACTTGTAAATTGTTTTGGATATAGTATATAATAAGCATACTTGTTAACGGTAAGGTTAATTGATAATATGTCATGATTTTTAACTTAACTAATTGAATGGATAAGGAATGAATTTGATATATATATATATATAGATGACAGTGATGAACCGCTTAGCTTAAGAGTTTGTATGTTAGTTCGGCTTCTAAGCTAGGAAATAGTTGTTGGTAACATAGTATCCATGCACTTATATAAATAAATATACATTTATATATGGTGTTTTAAGTATAAATGTTCATTTGATAAGGTTGACTAATAATTCAAGTAAGGAATTACTCTTTTCGATATGTACATGAATTGAGGACATAGGTTCGGTAATTAACTTAAGTTGTACGGGTAATATCATATGTTTGATCATAGTTAAACATTCAATAATTGTGATTCTTTGGTTACAGTGTTTAAATATCGCTTTGAGGAAAATATATGATTGGTTGCCTATTATTAGTTTGAAATGAATCGTAATAAATAGATATTTGTACATAGTATAGTTGGATAAGTAATTGAACAAATTTATTTATTTTATTAAGCTCAAGAGCATAGAGGGTCTAAATCAGATAAGGGAAAAGAGAAAGCAGCCGAGTAGCCTATCCGCAACCGTACAAAAATATCCGAGGTAAGCCTTTGAGTAATGGAGCTTAGGTTACGATTCAATTAGATCATGTTTTAAGTAAATCAAAATCATGCTCTAGTATATAGTTATTGAGCTGAAAATGGTATTACTTGATAAGCGATTTGTGTTGGAATTCTAATTATGAAATCGAAATATAGATATGTCATGATTTAGTTCTATGTGCATGGATACTATGATGATAACCGGGCTGAGCCCCGAAGGCAATTGTGCGAGATACCATATCCGGGTTGAGTCCCGAAGGCATTTATGCGAGCTACCACATCCAGGCTAAATCCCGAAGACATTTTGTACGAGTTACCATATCCGGGCTGAGTCCCAAAGGCATTTGTGCGAGTTACCATAACCGGGCTAAGTCCCGAAGGCATTTGAGCACGTAGCTATGTCCGGTCAAATCCCGAAGGTACTTGGTTGAAGAATGAATGGTTTTGCTGTAATAGTTCAATTAATACACTTGAAAAGTCCCAATGGATGAGGTATGTTTTGAATATGAATCGAAATAGTTGATTCTGTTAAAATATCAGTATTCGCTCTATCGATTAATCAGCTTCTGGTTTTTAGTTAATTTGATTTTCTTACGCATGAATATAAGGATTGGAAATATGAAGTAGGTATGATTTTGAGTATATGTGAGCATGAGATAAATTGTTTAGTCATATGAATGTTATATTTCGGTTGTGCACAATTTCACTACTCAATCTTACTAAGCATTAAACGCTTATTCCGTTTCTTTGATTTTTGTTTTATAGATTTTGGTTCGTCAGTTATCGGATTCGGGATTGTCGCAGTCGAAGTCACCCACACTATCAACGCTCCTTTTTGGTACATTTTTGGTTGAACTTTGAAATGGCATGTATAGGACTACCCCTTTTTGTTAATGGTCATGCACCTTTTGGAATTGTATAAATTTGGTTAGCCATGCGAAAATGGCTTGTGTTCATATTTGAATCATAATATTATAATCATCATGTATGTATATGGTTATCGAGAAGTACGGATATGTTTGTCAATGATTGACCATTGGGATGGTTAATCACATTTATAAATTGTGCTATGTATGCTATCGGATTAGTTAAATTATGGAAACTAGGCAATAGGTAAAGTCTACCCTAAAGTCGATGATGTTGACAGACATCAATGGGGTAAATTGGAAAAATCGCTAAAATTTGTAAGAATGGAGCTAATTAGTGAATAAATTATGTAATCGAACCTTGATGAATCTACTTTCATATGGAAGAAATGAAACGGCCAAATGAGTATGTTAAGAGATATTTAGGTTTTCATGAAACAGGGCTAGAGCAATTTCTGGATCCCCTGTTCTGACTTTGAAAATTTACTATAAATTAACCAGAAATAATTAGAAGTCATTCCCTATATGTATAGATTCCTTGTTGAGTCTAGTTTCTTTAGAAACAAACGGCATGAGATTTGAAGCCCTGTATAGGAAGATACTTAAGTTTCAATGCATGAAGGTCTGTGTAGTCAAACCACACATAATGGGAGACTTAATCTAATAAACTGTACCGTTTGGCCTGATCAAAAATTCTAGAAAAAAATGTGTAGATAGATACATGAGTCTAGTTTCAAGGAAAATTTACAGATTAAGTTTTCGAGCTTCGGAACTCGAGATATGATTTTTAAAGTGGTCGTGATGCGATTAGCCAAAGATGTCTAGAATTATAAAATTGAACCGTGTAAGCCAATGAAGTAAGTCCGTTAATACCTCGTTTTCAACCCCGGTAACGGTCTCGGGCTTGGGGTGTTACAAGGTACATTGCTATACATGCCATACTTAAGTTTTACAAGCCATTTACCAATAGAAATCCTTCGGATAGTGTGATCGAAACTTCGACTGTCCCATTCCCGTGACTTATTCAAAACTACAATGAATGAAAAGGAGGAGTAAGCATAAATACTTAGTAAGTTCATATGCAAATAACAAGTAACATAACAATACAATTATACCAAACAACCTTAGCATGGCATCACCAAAACATATATCACATTTCTAAACATCATTCATCATCTTACCACTTTATCGTTGTTGTATCTATTTTCAACCCGAGGGTTAAATACATACCTGTCCAAAGTGCCCATTTCACAACACTTACCAAAACGTCACTTGCATCTTAAGTGTTCTTCCATTTCATAGAAATTTTCACCCGTTGAACACATCGGAATATAACTCGGATACACGGATAATTTGCACATAAGTGCCACATATGTAATCAAGCAATCATGTAACCCGCCCATAAGTGAACTCGGACTCAACTCAACGAGCTCAGGCGTTCGCATCCATAAGTGAACTCGGACTCAAATCAACGAGTTCGGATGCCTAGTTACATCTCACGAACTCGGACTCAACTCAACGAGTTCGAACATTCACATCCATAAGTGAACTCGGACTCAACTCAACGAGTTCGGATGCTCAACCATCCTAGTGACATGTCACTCGTATCCTAATCTATTCCTAAGGTTCAAACGGGATTTTCCTCGAACATATATCCTTGCCATCTTCCGTAAAATACCGAATCCAATACTCGGTAGCACTTTATATTTAACAAATAATACACATAATTTACATTTTATTCGAAAATAATCACAAAACATATTTTTCATGATAAAAATCAGCATATCATATAATTAACATCAATAACTTAAAAATAACAATTATGCTACATTATTTACACATGAACTTACCTTGGTACCAAAATATAAAGATTTTGCAATTTAGTCCACAATCTTTTCTTTTCCTCGATCGCGACTTGATTCCCGTTTCTCTTGATCTATAATACCAAATTAATCTTATTTAATACATACATTCATCAAAACAACATTTAATACGAACTTTGGAAAATTACACTTTTGCCCCTAAATTTTTGCATAATTACACTTTTGCCCCTAGGCTCGGGAATTAAACTTTATCCCTTATTCTTATGTTTTATTACATGCTGATCATTTTTCCCTTCTATGACAATATCAAATTCACACTCTAACATGTACTTATGACTATTAGGTATTTTTCTACCGATTAAGCCCTTTACTCGTTTTCACTCAAAACCGAGTAGCACAAGTTGTCTAACATAATTTAAAATCTCATATTCTATCATAAAACATCAAAATACACAAATTTCACCTATGGGTTTTTTCCAAATATAAACCCTAGGTTGAATTATTGCTAGCATAAGCTTAATCGAGCTTCCGGATTCCAAAAACGTAAAGAACATTAAAAACTGGGGCTTAGAATCACTTACTATGGAGCTTGAAAGTTGAATGAACCCTAGCTATGGAGAGAGCAAAATTCGCAGCAACCATATGAAGAAGATGACTATTTTGTGTTATTTTTCCTTTTTATTTCATTTAATATCCAAATGACCAAAATGCCCTCTCCTTACTAAACTTTCAAAAATTCCTTCCATGTCCTAATTTTGTCCATGAACTTAAAATTGGTCAAATTGCTATTTAAGACCTCCTAATTAATATTTCAATGCAATTTCATACTAAAAACTTCTAGAATGCAAATTTTGCAACTTATTCGATTTAGTCCCTACTTACAATTTAAACACTTTAGGCATAGAATTTCATCACGAAATTTTTACACAATCATGCAATCATATCATAATCATCAAAATAATTATAAAATAATTATTTCTATCTCAGATTTGTGGTCAAGAAACCACTATTCCGATTAAGCCCTAATTCAGGATATTACATTTAGCACGACTTTTCACTCGCAAATCGACGGTCAGTCAGAAAGAGTAATTCAGATATTGGAAGACATGTTGCGGTGTTGTGTTCTCGAGTTTCAGGGAAGTTAGGAAAGGTACTTACCATTGGTCGAATTCGCCTATAACAACATTATCAATCAAGTCTGAAAATGGTGCCTTATGAGGCTTTGTATGGGCTTGTAAGTGTTGAATGCCTTTATATTGGACCAAGTTGAGAGAGAATCAGATTCACGGGGTCGACTTAGTCAGAGACTGTGAAAGATCAATACCCGAACTTATTCACCTGTAAGATTTTCGGTGACAAAAATCCCTAAGGGGGAGAATTGTAGCAGCCTAATTTTGGGCCTAGTCAGAATAGTGATTTCGAGACCACTAATTCGAGGTCGAAGAGAGTATTTTATTATTATTTTAAAGTTATAAAATGTTTATATTAGTGCATGAAAAATTTGGTGAAGTAATTTTAGCGTTTGTAAGCTTAATTAAGAAAAAGGACTAAATCACATAAAGTTTAAAAGTCTTAATTTGATAGCTAAGGTTGTTAGATTGCCATGAAACTTAAATTGGGGGTCTTTAAAGGAAAAATAGACCCTTAGACTATAGCTTGGCCAGCCATGAGACAAAGAAATTGATTGGCCAATATGTTAGGTATTTGATGACATAATATGTGATAAAATAATGCCCCCAAAAGCCTAGCTATCATCTTTTTTTCTCCATCCTTTCTCTTTGACCGAAAATATCATCCATTAGAGGGGTTTTTGAAGCTTGAATTTTCAGCCACTTAATCTCTCTACAAGTAAGTGATCTTGATGGTTTTTCTTAATGATTTTTGTACTTTAGAACCTTTGTAGCATGAACTTTCAAATGAGGGGACTATTTTGCAAAATGGTTGAAAGTCTAGGGTTTTTCCATGATAGTAGACATGTTGTTTTCTAAAATTTTACGGAAGAAAATGAACTATGGTTGTGAAATAAATAATTTTTGTAAAGAGATTTCTCATGAAAACCTAAAAAGGGCCATTTTGCATAAATTGTAAAATAGGTGATAAAGGTGTGAAATATTGAGAATTTTGGACTGATTCTAGTATAAAAAGTAATTGGCTAGGCTTAAGATATGAAGAAATTTGATAAAAATTAATTTTTAGACCTAGGGGTAAAATGGTCATTTTGTAAAATTTTAGGGACAAAATGGTCATTTTGCTCAATTTCAAATTGTAGAGTATCTAGATTAATAAAATGATTAAATTCGTGAATTTTTATCATTACAGATCAAGATTTACAAAATCTGGGCCTAGACCCGGGAAAAGCGAAGCAAGTGGACTAAGTCGAGTTAGTCGACTACATTTTGTAATCCGAGGTAAGTTGTATGTAAATAATACAACTACATTGTTATTATACGTGTTTGAATTTATATAGTATAAATTGCTTGGTTGTGGAAATGATTATGTATGATGAATATTGAAGTGGTAGAACTCTCGTTTGAACCGTAGGAAATAAATCGAATATTAATGCCATGACATTTGGGTCATTTGTGAGCTAATGTAAGACATGTCTGGGACATGCATCGGCCACATTATGAGAGCCAGTGTAAGACCATGTCTGGGACATGGCATTGGCATTGAGACGAGAGCTAGTGTAAGACATGTCTGGGACATGCATCGACCTCGAGATGTAAGCCAGTGTAAGACATGTCTAGGACATGCATCGACTATAAGATGTGTCAGTGTAAGACCATGTCTGGGACATGGCATCGACTTGATGGATGAGCTAGTGTAAAACCATGTCTGGGTCATGGTATCGGCATTATACCCCTCGTGTTTGAGGCTTAGTGAATATCTGATAGCATTTCAAATGGTTCAACAGTGAGAGTTATAGTTTAAGTTAAACGAGAAAAGTATAATTGTGTTGTAAATGGAACAGATACCTATTTGAAATGTATGAGATGTGATCTTAGTGTTTGCTATGTGATTTGTATGGGATAGTGACGAGTAAGTCATGCTTATGCCTACCTTTGTATGATGAGTATGATGATGAATGGTAAAGTGTTGTTATATTTATGTTCATACAACTTACTAAGCTTTACGATTACTTTATTTCTTTTCCATTTTCTTATAGCGCCACCAAAGTAGCTCGAGGACCATCGCTTACATCGGAGAAGCCAGTCACACTATCATTCGAAGCACTTGGTACAATTAGATCTTTTATTTTGATTATGGCATGTATAGGATCTTAGCTTTTGAGTTTTGTGTCACCGTTAACTGGCCAAATGTGATAGCTTACTTTAGTATTTGATTCATTTTGTACAAGGCCATGGAAAATGGCTAATATTCAAAGTTTATATATGAATGCATGTTAGTCTTTCATGAATGTGAAATTATTGGCATGTTTGAGTATATGAAATGTATATAAGCCTTAGCTATGGTTGTTGGTTGAGAAATAATATTAAGTTAGTCTTTGGTATGTTGATTAGTATTAGACTGTATTTCAGGGTGGTAAAAGGCTTGGTAGATAGCCTTATATTGTCCACACGAGTAGATACACGGGCATATGTCTAAGCCGTGTGTGACACACAGGGTGTGTTGTTTGGTCGTGTGTAATACACGAGACATGTTGTTCGACCGTGTGTCCCCTGCACGTAAAATTTTCAAGTCAGTATGCATGGTAAAACACGGGTAGAGACACGGCCATGTGTCTCAGCCGTGTGGAGGACACAGCCTCTGGCCACGGGCGTGTGCCTTGGCCGTGTGCCCAAATTAGATGCTAACGTCAGAAACAGAATGTCAAGGTTTTTAGACACGGGCGTGTCATGGCCGTGTGAGGGACACAGGCCAAAGACACAGGCGTGTGTCAGGCCATGTAAATACCCCTATAGGTTCGAATTTAGAATTTAATTCACACGGGCATGGGACATGGGTGTGTCCCTAAGTGTTTAGGCCGTGTGCGTTACATGGGCCATCAGCACGGTCATGTCATGGTATCCACACGGGCGTGTTGCCCCTCCACACGGGCGTGTACCCTGTTCCAAGGGTAAATTTTCTAAAGATGGTTAAGGACCCGAACTGGTTTCTAATGCTTTCCAATGGTCATTTGTGGCCTCATAGGTCCATGTTATGAAGTTTAGACAGAGTTTAAAAAAAATTTAAATTTGGTCAAGTCTTAATGATTCGTAAATGTTGGAATGCATGGGTTTAAGTGTAGTAATGCCTCGCATCCCATTCCGGCGTAGGACTAAAGCGTAAGGTGTTACAAAACCAGTCTGGACTGTGAGGTTGGAAGATAAGTAATTCTTGTTGACTCGCTATGTTAGTGGAAGATCGAAATATCCTACTAGGATAGCAACTTGTTGATTGACGAAGAACCCAAGACAACAGTTGATTGAGATTGCTGAAGCAAGCAAATCACCCATTTTTAGATTTGATTTATTTTATTTTTCTCTATCTCTTGCAATTTTACTCTTTTTTTGTTATTTTATTTCTTTAGTTTAAGAAACCCTAAAATTATCTCTTATTTTATTTTTATACTATAACTGACTTAAAGTATTAATTATATCTTTTATTGTTTAGGTTAAGATTGATTTAGTACTCGCCTTCCTTGGGTACGATCCTCGGAGTACTTACCTATTTCGATATAAAATCTATATTACATCTCGACTCGTATACTTACGGATGCCACCTTGTAATTTTTCATTCTATTACAATATTCACACTCTAGACGTTAGTATGTCCGGAGGCAGTCATGTCTCCAAATATTCAGAGCGAAAACTACTGTTGCAAGTTCTAGATCATGAGTAGGATAATTCTTTTCATGTGACTTAAGTTGTCGAGAAGCATAAGCAATCACTTTCCTCTCTTGCATTAATACATAACCTAAATTGTTGAGTGATGTGTAGTAGAACACAACAAAAGTATATTCTTATTGCTAGATAGAGAATAACTCAATAAACATGAAATGCTAGATTAATTATATAAATTATATAGTATGTTTATTTTTCCTGTTAATTTATTAATAATTATATTTTATGATATATTTTTAGACTAACATATTATACATATGATGATTTTATTTTAGTTTTTAAAAGAATCTTTTGAAGCGAATCAAATGAAAAATAATTAATATATTAAAATTTAGAAAAATTTATATATTAATTTTTCTAGAAATTAGTATATTTTAAAATTTATTATGATATAGTTGTGGAATTATAAGAAGTGTAATTAGGGTTTGTATATTTTAACTATCAAAATCCTAAATAAATAAAGGGGAGAGCGAGGCTAATCAAATTTCTGATCTAAAAACAGTGACACTACCTCTAAACTAAGATAACGCGCCTTTGCGTTTTCCTTTGGAATTCACTCACGCTCCTACTGGCGCGTATGATTTAAACCAAGTCTCGGTTCACAGAATCTGTAACCATCTATGGAAAAATCCTGTGTACAAACACTTATATAGATATATTTGTATGTCATGCAATAATCACCGTACACATTCAGTCAAAGTCACCCAAAACCAGCAGTCAAACTTTTTGATGAATTGATGATCATCCCACATTGTTGTTTGACAGTGAGCAAAATGTGTGTTACTGCTTTCTACTTTAGTTTTTACTCTACAAAATAAATACCTTTATCTATTTTTATTTTTGTTTGTACATCAAATGTTCAATATCAATGCTATAACTTGTAGTTGAAGTTGAACCCTTGTTTTTAACACTTATCTCTTCTTTTACCACTGACCATTTCTTCTTCCTACCTTTTCTTTTTCTAATAATCTTCTCTTTCTCAACCTTGCCTTAGCTCTATTAAAAGACTCACTGTGCTTTTTGATGATGTTTCCTTTTAACTTAAACTATATTCTCTGATCTGCGTTTTCTTTTATTTTTCATTTAGATCGTTGTTTTCGGGGCGCGAGGGGGGCGGGGCGGGGAGCTTATCTTGTTGTTTGTTGGCTTCATTCTCGTAAAACCATTGAGAGGAACAAGTGGTCCATTTTCTTCTTTCCTCTTGGGGTTTTAGCAACTTCCTTGACTTTTATTATGAGATTCTGAAAAATGGGATTTTGTGTCAAAGATGCAGAATATTGGTGTCTGTTTTAAGGTTAGTTTCATCTTTCTTGTTTCATTTAAAAAAGATAAACAATGGAGTTCTCTCTTGAAAAAGTAGTTAAAAAGCTATTATGTAAAATGTTTGTTTACGGTGTATTGGTTTATAAGAAGTTAATGCTGTGTTTGGTGACGTAATTATTAGGGATGAAGAATATATATTTATACTGAAACACAGATTTAATATCTTATAGTTTACCTACTTTACCTGAAGTTAATAAACGAGAGATGATGTTCTTATGTAGGAAGGTAAATAAAACAAAAGATTTAGAATCTATGGCTTTTGTATTGATTTGGGTTTCCTCTATTGTTAGCGTGATTACACTTACTTGAAGATTGTTCGTATTTGTAGTTTATAAATGTTAAGATTTGGGGGCTGTTCTTGTGCAGTTTTTAGGTTTGAAATTAGGTTTATTTGTGTTGAATCTCTTGTTCTTTTCCAATCCAATGATTAATCTCTTTTTGAGAGCAGTTTGGTTGAGTTTTTTTATCCTTTCAATTTAGTCCCAGAAAACATAGGAAAAGAGGTGGAATTAAAACAATAAAATCCATTTCTTATTCATTAAAAAATGGTAAAAGCTGTAGTTGTATGAACCATATAGGAATTTCTGTGGAGGTTCAGGTGTGTTTTACCATTGTTTCTTGGAAAAGGGAACATTAAATTAACTGATGCTACACTAAATCATATTGTGACCATCTGAAATGGAGTGTGCTATTTCCTATTTCTCTCTCACTTAATAATCTCTGTTTTTCTTGTGTTCATTGATCATTTGTTATTGGAAGTGGATTCTTTTGGACTGAATATATTTCTTTGTGTTTGTAGGAACCTACTTCAGTTGTTTGAGATTGTTTTCTAACTGGTTCTTGTACAATGAGAAAAAGCAGAGGAAAAGCAAAGAAGCCGACTATTGTTTCTTCTCGTGAAGACCCTGGAAGTGGTGAAGATGAAAAGATTCCAGAATCTAAGAGAAGAGGAAGGCCGCAAAAGCAATTGAAGGATGATGTTGATGAAGATGACGCGGAGAAGAAAGAAGAAGACGGGGAAGATGTAAAAGGTTCTGTTCCCATCAAAGAGATGAAAAATCAGGCTGCTACCGAGAACGGAAGGAAGAGGAAAAGGTCAATGCAGGCAAAAGAAAACTTAGATTCAGTCAAGAAAGAAAATTGTATTACAGCAAAATCAAGCACTGATGATTCATCAAAATCTGTTGGCTATCGACAAAATGGTAGCAGGCGCAAAAGCAAGCCTCGACGGGCTGCTGAAGCTGTCGTTGAATGCAAGTGACATTCTGGTTAACCATCACAGTGAAATTTTACCTTCTTTTTTGGACCTGATAAGCCATTCCAAAAGTAATGCTTATCAGCTCATGTATGGATTCAGATGTTTCTTTTTGTCACGTGCTATTTGTTTTTGTAGTTTCTGAATTCCATTTCAATTGGGAGTTTTTTTTTTTTTTTTTGGAGATAAGTTTGCAGTTCATGGTTGCAAATTGCAAACAATCCATGGTGTTAGTGGCTTATGACCATGATAGATGTTATTCATTTCAAGAGTTTTTTATTAGTATTTTTATTGGCTTTGCACTATAAGACTATAACTGAACATCTTTCCATATCTATCTTTTGAATTTCTTGACCATCTTATATGTATAAACATGCCTGGGTTTGCAGATATTGCGGATGTTTCTAATTCTAGAGAGTAGAGAAAGAGTGCTTTTATGCAGGAATCTTGATGCAGTTCAAGGTTGAGGGAGATGGAGTAAATGTGTGCGTATATGCTGATGAACTGAAGGCATTGATGAATGAAGGGACTGCGGTATTCGTGTAGGTTATGTCGAAATGGTATCTTCTTTCCTCGTCAAATAAGCAGTTAGTTTAACCTACAGTTTAAGATTTCTTTCTGCGCTTGAGTAATCATACCATAATCATCTTTGAAAGAAGTTGTCATCCATATAATGTAGCAATGGCATGCATGCATATAGAAAATTGATCTATTTCTTCAGCATCTCTGATTGCGTCATTTTGCTTTTTCATGATTCTTTGGTTTGGTTCACTTTGGCTAATTGCAGGTCATGGTATTGAGATTTTATGGAAAATCTCTTGGCCTCTCATCTCTGATCAAACAAGTTTGTTAGACATTACAAAAATATATTATATAGAGGTTGTTGCCATTGACTGAAAAAGCTACATATTTGTTTAGAATTAGTGGATGTACTGTATTTACATATTGTGGTTAAGGTATTCATTCATTCATATAAATTTTGATACATAAATTATTTTTCTTGAAGTCTTGTGAACTAGTTTTGGGTTTTGGTCGAGTACTTCGGTTTCATATATCGGCTCTTTCTAGGATCTCCATCAACTAGGCCCATTACCTATCAACCTGTTTAATGCTGGAATAAAATATTTTGCGTCTGGTTTAGGATCATCTCGGTTTGGGTCTAGTCTCATTTGAATCCGGATAATTACAAGTTGGATTTATTAACCGTTGAAGTTATGTCAAATTAAATTTAGCGGAAAACTATTTAAACTCCACCATGAGGTTTAATAAAAAACAGTCACTTAGTTAACCTTTGAAGTTACATCAACCCTTATGGCACTCATTTAATATTTAAGTTTGTTTATTAAATGAATTTTAAATAAAAATTTATATTTTATTAACTAATTCTTATTTTATTTATTTTTGTTCTCTTTAAATTCTATAATCAATCATTTTATTTAAAAACAATAAAAATATAATTAGTTATAAAAATGATTTAATTATCAAGTTAAATTTTGCTAGTAATTATTGTACTTTGCAGATGTTGTAGATTTAGTCATTATATTTTAATTTTATTGATTTTAGTTCCAATTTTTTTTCGAATTGATCAATTTTAGTCATTGTATTTTTAATACTTAAGATTTTAGTTTTGACCCAAACAATGGCAATTAAATCTATTTGATTAAATTCAATTACTAGTCTTGTACTATGGGTACGAATGTAGATTTAGTTCATATTCTCCAATTGGATCCTAAGTCACTATACTTTTCGAATTTTGGAAATTCAATCTTAACATTAATTCATTAACAGAATTTTTAATGAGTAATATATGAAAATAATTAGTTGTCATGACATTACACATGATAATGTCACATAAAATTTTAGTAGTAGATCCTAACTTAATGAATTCAACAATTATTATTTGGTGAGGACTAAAATTTTAAAATTTAAAAAGTAAAGGGATTAAAATTGATCAAATTAAAATACAGAGATTAAATCTACAACTTTCATAAAGTACAGGGAATTGATAGCAAATTTAACCTAATTACTATTAAATTATAAATTGCATTTATTATATTATGATCGTATATTAAACAAAAATGTATTTTTCAATTAATATATTAATTATTTTTGGAAGTTACAAGTACAATTGTAATTACAAAAAAGAATATATATGAATAATTATAATTGAAATTAATCATTTTAAAAGCATGGTCGATTAATGATCAGGACATATCCAGATCTAGATCATAATAAATTTATATAGAGCCTAATATGGAATTAATCATATAATGCACACTAAAAGAATAATCATAATATTTAGGACCTCATATGGTGGGACATAAATCAAATTGAATATAGATTGAGAATCTACATATGGTTTTCATAGACGAAGATTTGAACTTGAGATTTTAAAGTTTACAGGGTCTTAACCTTGACTTTAAACTAATGTATCATTGGTGGTAAGTTTTATTTCTAAAAGCTTATTATCAATGATAATTATATTTTGTTTTTGTTTTTTTACTTTTTGTTTGTTAATATTTAAATTTAGTTACATATATCAACTTTAAGATTAATTCATTTCTTTATGTTTTCAATTGGTTATGTATAAATAATACATGTTTTCATTTTCATTTTTTTTATTTTAGTTGTATATATAATACGTGCTTTTATTCTTATTTTATTATATTTTTTGAGGGTGGAAAATTGTTTGGGCCACAACATTGAGAGCATTGTTTCTTAAGTGTGAAGGGATGCTGATGAGTGAATAAAGAACGTCCTTAAAGATGGCCTTGTAGAATGACCTTGGCATGGCTAAGCCATTTAGGAGATAATAGTAGGTGATGATTAATTGAGATGGTTATAAGAGATAATCAATTGAGATGATTGTAAAAGATGATCAACTAGGGTGATTGTGAAAGATAATCAACTTGGATGGTCTTAGCATGGCCTAGGATCTTCATGATGTAGCGAATCAAATAAGATAACCTTTGGGGAAATGGTATTGATGTGCCATAGGGTCTTCCTGATGTAGCAGATCAATTAAGAAAACCTCTAGGGAGATGGTCAAGTTGATCTCAAACTATGGGGACTTTAAGGACATTTATAGAGAAAGAGACAAGGTTAATGGGAACTAGAGGACTTCCCTACAAGGCCCACCTCAATTTTTAATTAGTGGTCGAGTAAAATATAATGTAATAAAAGAAGTCTTGAAAAAGAGGGGTAGATGACACTTCTTTATTACTAGGTAGAGTAGTATGACTAGTTTGTGTGTGAAAGGTGGCAAATCCTTTCATTTATAGCCAATGGTAAAGCAACTTGGTGTCGAGTGTCATTTCTCCATTAGCTCGGCGTGGAGGTGCCTTTCTGAGATACATTAAACCCTTAAGAGTTTTCCTTTAGACAAGTCATGTTGGGTGTTCTAGAGATTGTCTCTAAAGTTTTGGTTGTTTATCATCTTCTATGATTGTCTCTAAAGTTTTGGTTGTTTATCATCTTCTATGATTAACTTCTATTTTCTTCCCCAACATTCATTCCCCCTTAGTTTGGTAATAGTTCTCCATTGGTGTTTATAAATACTATCCTCAGGAAGATCTTCAAGGTTGTGTAATCCTATGTCATACATCCGTGCCACCAAACTGTGTAACAGACTGTGGCCATATAATCCTAAGTCACACGTTCGTGTCGCAAGGCATGTAACAGATTGTGGCCGTGTGAACCAATTAACACCTAAATTAAATATAGACTATATGGCTGTTCCATATGCCTATGTATGACACACGATCGTGTGGTAGATCGTGTACTAGACCGTGTGTGTTGAAAATACCTTCCAAAACAAGCAACTACATCCTATGTTCACTTAAGCCACAAGTCATGCAATATGCCAACCATTTAACCCATTCAAAAGCATCAAAAACTTGTCAAAATATACGATATAATATCCATCCTAAGTGCCTAACCAATATGACACAATTGGCACCTCAAATAAACCATTCACCATCAAACATTCATTACCATTTGTGCCATAATGTTCATACCTAAACAATCACATAAAATCATCATTTCAATTGCTAGAATATCATCAAGTAAAGTTCACCAAATGACTTAGAACATAAATACCAATTCACCAAGCAAGATGCATTATAGGTGTAACGTCCCAAACCTGATCCATAAGGAAAACCCAGGACAGACGCGTCACTGCCTTAAAATCTTTACCTTTAAAATTGTACAGGCATGGTCTTCATGAAAGTACAGTTCAAATAATTATGGATTGTAAATCCTTTGTGAATTTAAAGATAAATATGATTGTACATTTTCGAGGAAAAGAAAAATAAAAGCTCCATTGGAAGATCTTAAAATCATATTAGGCGTAAGCCACAATTTAACTATAGTGTCGTATACATATACATATAATTAGACAAACCTTAATCTTTCAAAGTAAATAATTTGATACTTTGCAAAAACATAATCACTTCATTGAGGTTTTATTGAATTAATGGTTTCACAAGAATAGCTTTAAAATACAAAATTCTTTCTTTGAAATGACACCATCTTGACATCACCCATATGCCATGCATAATACAAAATACTTAGAAATCTCACGATAAAAAATGCCCTCTGGCGTAGTCTTAGAAAAGTCCTTTACTTCGTCAGCAATCCTGAAAAGGAAAGGTAACTAAATAAGTTTAAAGAATTTAGTGAGTTCCAGAGCAAACATCTCAATAACTATATATAATACCAATAAACCTTTCCAACTTAGCAAGTCATACAGTTCGCCCATTGGTGAATACCATACACGAATAGACTTTACTATAGACACTATTCTTTCAGCGCATACACTATGCCCATTCAACCATGCAGACAACCTTCTTTGTGCTAGCCACACCCAAGTCCATAATCAAGCCTTAGCATTCATTTCATTCGTTTCATCATGATTTGCCAATCTAGTTTGCAATAACTCTTGCCCTGTTAGATGCTATATAATCCCTTTTCATGTATCACGATTTGCCAGTTCAATGCTCATTTCATTGAAGGAATCTCCATGATTTCATTTTCATAACTCAATTCATATTATTCATTCTAGAAACAATAGGTGCTGGCTTAAACATGAAGTTAGGTCCTTACTCCATTTACACAGACAACTAACTCAAACTTATAACCACAAACCTTTATTACCCATACACAAATAAATAATCTTATAGGATAAAAGTGCTTACCCTAATCAAACATAAATGAGAACATTATACACACACATGGAAGCAAGAAGGAACTCACCAGAAAATGCAGGAATGTTCAAATAACAGAACCTTTGCCTTTTTCACGAGAGCCTTCAATAGTATCTTGAGCTATGGTATAAATAGTTAAACTTATTAGTTCATTGCACCAGAAAAGTAAACAAGTGGATAAGTCTGACAAGTTACAGAAACTTAGTCCTATACTAACCAAATTCTCATTCGTCTAACCAAATTGTTCAACTAGGATAATAAAATAATAATAAAGCATACATTTTTTTTCCAAATTAAGGTCTTAACACTAAGGGCCTAACGTATCGTCTAATAGCTACGGTAGCGTATACTCTTCAGAAGAGTTCGCCAAACCACCAAGCTTGCCTAATACAGACTTCACCCGAAGATGCAACCATAGACTCATATACTTAATCAAATTCAATACCTATATACTCATAACTTACTCTATATGCCTTACTTCCATCAACAATATTCAAACACTAGGGCTCCACCGGGCGAGATGTTACAATTCTCCCCCACTTAGGAAATTTCGTCCCTGAAATTCATACCTGAAAATAACTAAGGATACTAATCTTTCATTAAGCTATCTCTTTCCAAAGTAGCTTCTTCAGTGCTATGATTCCTCCATAACACCTTAACCCAAGGAATTTTTTTATTTCTCAGCTCCTTAACTTTTTTGGCTAGAATACATACAGGTTTTTCCCCGAAAGATAGGTTTAGTTCAACCTGAAGTTCCTTTTTAAATCTGTATATGATTTCTGTCAGTCCTGTGTAGTTTTTAAGTGACTATGGATGATGACAACTTTCTCTTCTGTTTCATGTACCAAGTTTGGACCCACTATCTTTCTTTTGCTCAATTCTATGCAACAGATAGGTGTCCTACACCTTCTACCATACAAGGCTTTGAATGGAGACATCTTCAGGCTGACGTGGTAACAATTATTATAGGAGAATTTAACCAGAAGGACATACTTCTCCCAGTTTATTCCAAAATCACTCACACAAAAACACATTATATCCTCTAAGACCTAAATAACTTTTTCTGATTGGCCATCGGTTGAGGTTGAAATGTAGTGCCAAATTTTTGTCGGTCCTTTTTAAGTCTGTATATGATTTCTATCCGTCCTGTACAATTTTTAAGTGACTATGGATGATGAGAACTTTCTCCTCTGTTTCACATACCAAGTTTGGACCCACTATTTTTCTTTCGCTCAATTACATCCAACAAGTAGGTGTCCTACATCTTCTACCATACAAGGCTTCGAATGGAGACATCTTTAGGTTGATGTGGTAACTATTATTATAGGAGAATTCAACTAGAGGGACATACTTTTCCCAGTTTATTCCAAAATCAATCACACAGAAACGCATTATATCCTCTAAGACCTGAATAACTTTTTTTGATTGGCCTTCAGTCGAGGGTGAAACTTAGTGTTAAATTTTCGTCGGTCCTTTTTAAATCTATATATGATTTCTGTCGGTCCTGTGCAGTTTTTAAGTGACTATGGATGATGGCAACTTTCTCTTCTGTTTCACGTACCAAGTTTGGATCCACTATCTTTCTTTCGCTCAATTCCATCAAATAGGTAGGTTTCCTACACCTTCTACCATACAAGGCTTCGAATGGAGACATCTTCAGGTTTACATGGTAACTATTATTATAGGAGAATTTAACCAGAAGGACATACTTCTCCCAGTTTATTCCAAAGTCAATCACACAAAAACGCATTATATCCTTTAAGACCTGAATAACTCTTTTTGGTTGGCCATCAGTCGAGGGTGAAACGCAGTGCTAAATTTCAACTTGGTTCCCAAATATTGCTGTAACTGGTTCCAGAACCTTGAAGTAAACCTCAGATCTCTATCAGACACTATGGACGAAGGTACCCTATACAGGCGTACTATTTTAGTAATATACAATTTAATTAACTTCTCCAAGTAATAACTTGTATTCATTGGAAGAAAATGAGCTGACTTGGCAAGTCGATCAACTACCACCCAAACAACATTCTTCTTGGACGAACTGAGGGGTAACCCTGAAACAAAATCCATAGTGATTTTATCCCATTTCCATTCACGAATTTCCAAATGATACAACTTTCTAGAAGGAACTTGATGTTCCCTCTTAACCTTCTGACAAGTTAGACAAGTTAAGATATACTCTGAAAGTTCTTTCTTCATACCTGACCACTAATAAGAGTCCTTCAGATCTCTGTACATCTTAATGCTACTAGAGTGAAGTGAAAAAGGTCCTTGATAAGCTTCCTTCAATAGTTCTTTTCTCAGCCCATTTCTTACTAGTACATACAACCTATTCTTAAACCTGAGCTCACATCATTGCCTATATTGAAGTTCATTGCTTTGCTAGATAACATCTTTTGTTTAAATCGATCACACTGGACATCCTTCATTTGTTCTTCTAATATAATAGAGAGATGGGTTGGTGTTACAACTAGCCCTACGAACAGGGCTCTACCATCAGAAATGGTCACCTTAGCTCAAAGAGACATCAAGGCCGCCACAGTCTTTTTGCTCAAAGCATCTGCCACAACATTTGCTTTCCCTAGGTGATACTCAATAATCATATCATTATCTTTCAACAGTTCCATCCATCTTATTTGGCGTAGATTCAAATCCTTCTAGGTCATCAACTACTTCACACTTTTGTGATCAGAAAATATGTGGCATATTTCCCCATATAAATAATGTCTTTAGAGTTTCAGTGCTAAGAATACTGCTTCTAACTCCAGATCATACGTAGGGTAATTATTTTTGTGACATTTTAGTTGGTGTGTTGCAAAAGCAATGACCTTTCCTTTTTGGATAAGGACGCATCCTAACCCATTTAGAGAGGCACCAATATAAACTGTGTACTCAACACTAGGCTTTGATTGTGCTAATACCGAAGCTTAAGTCAGAACTGCTTTCAATTCCTAGAAGCTCTATTGGCATTCATCACTTCATACAAACTTTTCCTTCTTTCTCAACAACTTGGCGAGAGGTGATACTATTATCGAGAAACCCTTCACAAACCTTTTGTAGTATCTAGCCAACCCCAGGAAGCTGCAGATTTGAGAAACACTCTTGGGCAAGTTCCATTCCAGAATTGCCTTTACCTTAGCAGGGTTTACCTTAATACCATTCACCAAGATAACATGTCCCAGGAAGTGCACCTCTTTTAGCAAGAACTCACATTTGCTAAACTTCGCATATAATTGATGTTCACGTAAGGTATTCAACACAATTCTCAAATGCCTCTCATGATCCCTTTCATTCCTAGAATAAACCAGTATATCATAAATAAAGACTATAACAAATTGATCAAAATATGGCTGGAACACCTTATTCATAAAGTCCATAAATACTACCGGTACATTCGTCAACCCAAATGGCATCACCAAAACTCATAGTGACCATATTTGATTGGAAGGCTATCTTTGGCACATCATCATCCTTGATTTTTATTTGGTAATATCCTGACCTTAAATTGATCTTGGAGAAAATTGTATCCCCACTTAACTGATCAAACAAGTCTTCGATCCTAGGTAGAGGGTACTTATTATTTATCATAACCTTGTTCAACTTACGGTAATCTAGACACAAAAGCTATGTATTATCAAATGAATTACTGTTTATATGATTGAGAATGAAATATTATAAATGATGTACATGATATAAGTGAATTTGATATGATACAATGAATTGAGTACTAAATTGAAATAAGGGATGATTACATGCACTTATGTGACTAACTAGTTGATGAATGCTTGTGTATAGGCATTTGGCAAGTGAATTTGATATACTTGGTTTATTTGTTTGATTATGTATAAATGGTAAGTTAAATTCTGAATTATACGGGCTTACTAAGCTATAAAGCTACTCTGTTTCTTTTTCATATTTTATATAGGTTTGATAGCTCGCTCGATTCGGATAAGTCGGAGTTACGCATCACACGATCCAGTTGCTGATTGGTACTTTTGAACTCATGGATATTTGTAAATATGGAATGTATAGGCTAGTTATAAAGATGATAGTTATGGTTACTTGAGATAGTGATTTTGGTACATGTTGTGGTATAAGTTAAAGCCATGTTATTTGGCTTAACTTGGTGTAATGTTTTGGTTGTGTATAAGTGTTCAACTATGGTATGTTTTGGAAAGTAGTAGATGAAATGGAACTATGCAAATGCTATCTTGATATGTAGTAGACATATTAATTAGGTATTTGAATACTATGTCGAATTGGTATAAAACGTGTATGAAATGTTGTGGATTGGCTACCTATTGGGTTATAAAATGTTGTAATTTATGCTTGTGCATGCATGCATGTATAAATAGGCCGTGTGTCCCCTGGTGTTGTTATTAAAATGAAGTCAGTATGCTCCACATGGTCTCACACACAGGTATGTGACCGGCCATGCGGTACAATCAGTATACCCCCTAATTGGCATACGGCCTAGCACACAAGCATGTGACTTGGCTGTGTTGTATAAGTCAGTATACTCTACAGTTTTGGCACTGCCTAGCACATGGCTTGGCACACGGGCGTGTGTGGCCACTTCAAAAGGCACATAGGCTAGACACACTGGCGTGTGGTTGGTTGTGTGACCCAAGTCAGTATGTACCCCTGTTTTCACACGACTGGTGACACGGGCGTGTCTGATGATCGTGTGAGACACACGACCTGGTCACACGGGCGTGTGTCCTTTGTTTTGAGAAAAATTTTTAAAGTTTCATGGAAGTTTTTTTTTAAGTTATCGGTTTAGTCCTGAACCACTCTTAAAGCATGTTTATAGCCTCGTAGGCTATTGTAAGGGACAATTTAAATGATGATTGTATGGAATGATTGAATGCATGAGAAAAGTACGGTTATATGTGTGATAAGTTTCGTAATACTCTGTAACCCTATTTTGACATTGAATACGGGTGAGGGGTATTACATTTATTGGTACCAGAGCTACGGTGTAATATCCTGAATTAGGGCCTAATCGGAATAGTGGTTTTGTGACCACAAATTTGAGGTAGAATAGTTTATTATCATTTTAAGGTCTATGGCATGATTGCATGATTGTGTGAAAATTTTGTTTAGAAATTTTATCGATAGAGGGTCCAATTTGATATTTAGGACTAAATTACAAAAGTTGTAAAATGTGTATTCTAGTTCACAAAGGTATCAAGTACTTGTGAGTAATGAGTTTTTAAAAGAGAGGTCCTTGGATAGTAATTAGACTATTATACTAGTTTGGACAAAAATACCTAAAGGAAAATAAAACACCATAGTTTTTAATTAAGGGCATTTTGGTCATTTAGTTATTAAAATGAATTAAAAACAAAATTAAAAGCCAATTTTTGTCCATCTTCTTCATTAGGCCGAAATTTCAAGGGTTCTCCATAGCTAGGGTTTGTTTCAAGCTTCCAAGCTCCATAGTAAGTGATTCCAAGCCCCGTTTTTAATGTTCTTTACGTTTTTAGAGTCTGGTAACTTGATTAAGCTTATTCTAGCAATAATTTAACCTAGGGTTCATATTTAGAAAAATACCTATAGGTGAAATTTGTGTATTTTGGTGTTTTATGTTAGAATATGAGGTTTTAAATTATGTTAGACAACTTGTGTTACTCAGTTTTAAGTGAAAACGAGTAAAAGGGCTTAATCGGTAAGATTTTCGAGGACAAAAATCCTTAAAGGGGGGAGAGTTGTAATATTCCGAATTAGGGCCTAATTGGAATAGTGGTTTTGTGACCACAAATTCGAGGTAGAAAAATTTATTTTATTATCATTTTAAGGTCTATGGCATGATTGCATGATTGTGTGAAAATTTCGTTTAGAAATTTTATCGATAGAGGGTCCAATTTGATATTTAGGACTAAATTGCAAAAGTTGTAAAATGTGTATTCTAGTTCACAAAGGTATTAAGTACTTGTGAGTAATGGGTTTTTAAAGTGGAGGTCCTTGGATAGTAATTAGACCATTATACTAGTTTGGACAAAAATACCTAAAGGAAAATAAAACACCATAGTTTTTAATTAAGGGCATTTTGGTCATTTAGTTATTAAAGTGAATTAAAAACAAAATTAAAAGCCAATTTTTGTCCATATTCTTCATTAGGCCAAAATTTCAAGGGTTCTCCATAGCTAGGGTTTGTTTCACGCTTCCAAGCTCCATAGTAAGTGATTCCAGGCCCCGTTTTTAATGTTCTTTACGTTTTTGGAGTCCTGGTAACTTGATTAAGCTTATTCTAGTAATAATTTAACCTAGGGTTCATATTTAGAAAAATACCCATAGGTGAAATTTGTGTATTTTGGTGTTTTATGTTAGAATATGAGGTTTTAAATTATGTTAGACAACTTGTGTTACTCGGTTTTAAGTGAAAACGAGTAAAAGGGCTTAATCGGTAAAAATACCTAATATTCATAAGTACATGTTAGAGTGTGAATTTGATGTTGCCATAGAAGGGAAAAATGATCAGCATGTCATAAAACATAAGAAACTAGGATGAGGTTTAATTTACGAGCCTTGGGGCAAAAGTGCAAATATGTGAAAGTTAGGGGCAAAATGGTAATTTTGCCAAAGTTTGTACTAGGGGCTGTTTTGATGAATGTATGTATTAAATAAATTAATTTGGTATTATAGATCAAGAGAAACAAGATTCAAGTCGTGATCGAGGGAAAAACAAAGTTTACGAGGAATAGGCTCGATTGCTAATATTTGGTATTGAGGTAAGTTCATGTGTAAATAAGGTAACATAATTTTTATTTTAAGTGATTTAACTATATTTATATGATACGATACTTATTATCATGAAATATTATGCTTTGTGAATTGTTATTTGGTAATATGCAAAATTTGTGAACAAGTTGATAAGTATGAGATGCTAGCAAGTATCGGTTTCTATATTTCGAAGAAGACGATTGAAATGTGTAATTGAGAAGAATCCCGTTTGAACCCTGGGAATAGATTAGGGTGCAAGTGACATGTCACTAGGATGGTTGACTTCCGAACTCGTTGAGTTGAGTTTGAGTTCGTGAGATGTAACTAGGCATCCGAGCTCGTTGAGTTGAGTCCGAGTTCATTTATGGATGCGAACGCCCGAGCTCGTTGAGTTGAGTCTGAGTTCGTTTATGGGCGGGTTACATGGTAGCTTGACTACACAGATTTCCAAAGCTATTGAGCTTGTTTAGCTATGAGTATAGCACTTACGTGCACACTATCCGCGTATCCGAAATTATATTCCAATGTGTTCAATGGGAGAACTCTAAGAGAATATGGAGAATACTTAAAACGAAAGTGATTCGATGATGAATGTGTTGCAGAAGTGAAAATGGACAGTTATGAGTTTAATCCTTGGTTAATAACTTGGTGAGACAACATTGTGGTAAGATAGTAAGTATTCTTATGTTATGGGTGTCTTAATGATGTTTGTGTTGGATTGCATGATCATGTTACTTATTATTTGCATGTGAACTTACTAAGCATTTATGCTTACTCCCTCCTTTTTATTCATTGTAGTTTTGACAAGTCGGCTTGAGAATCGGGATAGATCGAAGACTCGTTCACACTATCTGAAGACTTAAATTGGTAAATTGACTTGTATATTTTGAGAGTGACATGTATAGCAATATACTTACTTTGTGTAAATGATCTTATGATATGGTTATGGTTTGGTAAAAAAAGGGTTTGTAAATGATTAGCCATTGGAATGGCCAATCTAAATCATATTTGATGTCATGTATGTTTAAAATGCTATTTAGTTCTTGAAAATCTATAGTAAAGTGAAATTTGCTATAAAATAGAATCTCATAGCAGCAGTGACGTGAGTTTGAAAAATCTCTAAAAATAGTAGAGATATAATTAAATTATGAATAAAATATGGAATTTAATATTAATGAATCTATTTTCATGTGGAAGAAACAAAATAGGTAAATGAGTCATATTTATGAGATATTTAAGTTTTTGTGGAACAGGGTCAGAATGATCTCTGAACCCTCTATTCTGAATTTAAAAATTCATCATAAATTGTAAAAAAATAATTAGAAGCCATGCTTTATATTTACAGACTCATTATTGAGTCTATTTTTAAGAGAAAAAACGGCATAATCTTTGAAACTCTGTACAGGGAGATATCTGATTCGTAATACATAAGGGTCAGAGCAGTCGAACCCTGAAACAGGGGGGACTTTAAATAATAAACTATACTAATTGGCCAGACCAAAAATTTTAGAAAATAATTAGTAGATAGATATATGAGTCTAGGTTTAGGAAAAATTTATGGATCTTAATTTTGAGTTTCAGAACTTGAGATATGAATTTTTAAGCGACTGTGACGCAGTTAGCCAACTTGTTTGAAAATTTTAAAATAAAATTGTTTGAGCTGTTTAATTAATGAATTAAGTTTAGTAACACCTCAAGCTCGACTCCAGCAACAGTCTTGGGCATGAGGGCGTTACATTTAGTGGTATCAAAGCAAGTTTAGTCGGTTCTCGGACTAACGTGTTGTATGTACGGGTTTTGCTATACATGCCATATATATATTGTGATAGTGTGACAACTTCTGATCTTTTAAATGATTTTTTTATAGTAAATGGATCCCGATCCAGCTGCGGCTGATGCTGTAGAGAGTAACGCACCAGCTCTGGCTGAAGGGGCGGTGCCAACTAAAAATCGACCTCCTACTGTTGGTCAAGGAGGAGGAAAAGGGGCTAGGGAAGCCTTTCTCCAGATGATGAATGCCTGGTATACTAAGTTCATTCGTACGAACCCGAATGCACAACCTCCCCCATCTCCCCATCTCCCCCGATTCCTCAACCCGTACCCCCGATGCCTCAAGGTGTAGATCTAATGAAATTTCACAGAACTCCAGTTGACAGAATCCGTAAGCAAGGGGCCGAAGAATTCAGAGCAAATGTTGATGATGATGCTGAGAAAGCGGAGTTTTGGCTTGAGAATTCTATTCGGGTATTTGATGAATTGTCTTGTACACCTGAGGAATGCTTGAAATGTTCTATATCATTGTTGAGGGATTCAGCCTATCATTAGTGGAAGACATTAATTTCAGTAGTACCGAAAGAGAAAGTAACTTGGGAATTCTTTCAAGAAGAATTTCAGAAGAAATACATCAGTGAAAGATTTATTGATCAGAAGCGTAAAGAGTTTCTTGAGTTGAAGTAGGGCAACATGACGATTCTCGAATAATCTGGCGAGTTCGTCAGGTTGAGTAAGCATGCTAGAGAATATGTTCCTACAGAGGCTAAAATGTACAGACGATTTGAAGACGGACTCAATGAAGATATCAAAGTTTTTTTTGGGATTATTGAATTAAAAGAAATGGTAGTACTTGTTGATCGGGCTTGCAAGGCTGAAGAACTACTTAAAGAGAAGAAAAAAGTAGAGGCTGAGACTAGAAATTGGAAGAAAAGATCGACGAGCAGTTCATTCTCACAGAAATCTAGAAAATCTAGAAATATGAATCCTTGTTCTTAGGTTTCGGCCGGACAATCATATGGAAATTTTAAGAAGCAAAATGTGGGTCTTAAATCTCAAACTATTTCTGTGGCTAGTGTGGGGAATTCAAGATTTGTTAAACCCGAGTGCCAGTGGTGTGGTAGAAATCATTTTGGCCCATGTAGAGCGAACGAATGTTTTCAGTGTGGTTCTCCGGATCATTTTATTAAAGATTGCCCAGAGAGAGTTGAGAAGGAAAAATTTCAGAGTGTAAAAGCTAGTGGTGCAGACTCGAGGGGAAGATATTCGAGAAAAGCTAAAAATGAAGCAAGCAGCAAGAATGTAGTCAGAGATTCAGTAGCTAAACCTGAAGCAAGGGCTCCAGCTAGAACTTATGCCATTAAGGCACGTAAAGATGCTTCATCACCCGACGTGATTACTGGTATATTTTCTTTTTATGATGTTAATGTTATTGCTTTGATTGATCTCGATTCTACTCATTCATATGTGTGCATGAAATTGGTGTCTAGTATGAATATACCTGTTGAGTACACAGAATTTATGATCAAAGTGTTGAATCCATTAGGCAAATGTGTGATAATTGATAAAGTATGCAAGAAATGCCCTTTAATGATTCGGGGTCATTACTTTCCGGCCGACTTGATGTTATTGCCGTTTGATGCATTTGATGTTATTTTGGGTATGGATTGGTTGACATTGTATGATGCTATAGTAAATTGCAAAGAAAAGGTTATAGAATTAAAGTGTGAAAGTGGAAAAATTCTGCGGGTTGAACCAGGCAAATCAGAGGCATTATCTAGTGTGATTTCTTCGATGTCGGCTTAGAGATATTTGATGAAGGGTTATGAAGCTTATTTGGCGTATGTAATTAATAGAAAAGAAATTGAAAAGAAAGTTGAATCAGTGCCGATTGTGTGTGAGTTTGCGGATGCATTTCCAAAAGAGTTGCCAGGTTTGCCTCCAGTCAGGGAAGTAGAATTTGGTATTGAGTTGATACTGGGAATAGCTTCGATCTCAATTGCTCCGTATAGAATTGAACCAGCAGAGTTGAAAGAATTAAAGTCACAATTGCAAGAGTTGACTGACAAAGGCTTTGTGAGACCGAGTTTTTCACCTTGGGGTGCTCCCATGTTATTTGTGAAAAAGAATGATGGTTCTATGAGATTGTGTGTTGACTATTGACAATTAAACAAGGCGACAATCAAGAACAAGTATCCGTTGCCAAGAATTGATGATTTGTTTAATCAGCTGAAAGGAGCGACATGGTTTTCAAAGATTGACTTGAGATTTGGGTACTACCAGCTACGAGTAAAAGAGTCGGATGTGCCTAACACTGCTTTTAGAACAAGGTACGGTCATTATGAATTTTTAGTTATGCCATTCGGGTCAACAAATGCTCCTGCTGTGTTTATGGATTTGATGAATCGCATATTTCGGCCATACTTGGACAAGTTTGTTGTGGTATTTATAGATGATATCTTAATTTATTTGAAAGATGAGACAGCTCATGCCGAACACTTGAAGATAGTTTTGCAAACTTTGAGAAATAAGCAGTTATATGCCAAGTTTAGTAAAAGTGAATTTTGGCTTCGGGAAGTTGGATTTTTGGGTCACATTATTTCAGGTGATGGTATACGGGTTGATCCTAGCAAAATTTCGGCCATTGTTGACTAGAAACCACCGAAAAATGTAACTGAGGTTAGAAGTTTTTTGGGCCTAGCTGGGTATTATCAGTGGTTTGTAAATGGATTTTCTATAATTGCTTCTCCTATGACTAGACTACTTCGAAAGGATGTTAAATTTGAGTGGACGGAAGAATGTCAACAGAGTTTTGAAGAATTGAAAAAGTTATTAACTGAAGCACCAGTGTTAGTACAACCCGAATCAGGTAAATAATTTGTGGTATATAGTGATGCTTCTCGAAATGGCTTAGGATGTGTGCTTATGCAAGAGGGAAAAGTGGTGGCTTATGCTTCGAGGCAATTAAAATCTCACGAAAGGAATTATCCGACTCATGATTTAGAATTGGCTGCTATAGTGTTTGCTCTGAAGATTTGCCGACATTATCTGCATGGAGAAAAGTGCCGAGTATATACCGACCACAAAAGTCTTAAGTGCTTGATGTCACAAAAAGACTTGAATTTGAGACAGCGAAGATGGTTAGAGTTATTGAAAGATTACGAGCTTGTTATTGACTACCATCCGGGAAAAGCGAATGTGGTTGCCGATGCTTTGAGCAAAAAGTTGTTATTTGCTTTGAGAGCTATGAATACTCAGTTAAAGGCATCAGATGATGGTTCTATTCTAGCAGAGTTAAGAGCAAGACCGATGTTTTTACAAGAGATTTGTGAAGCTTAGAAAAGCGATAAAGATTTACAAGCCAAAAGAAAACAATGTGAGGTTGATACAAGGTCAGATTTCAGAATCGGTTCTGATGGTTTCTTGATGTTTAAAAATTGGATTTGTGTACCGAAAAATGATGGATTGATTCAAAAGATTTTGCATGAAGCACATAATGGTTGTTTGGCAGTTCACCCAGGCAATACGAAAGTGTATAATGATTTGAAGAAAACGTATTGGTGGAGTGGAATGAAAAGAGATATCTCCGAGTTTGTATCAAAGTGCTTAATTTGTCAACAAGTGAAAGCTGAACACCAAGTACCTTCGGGACTACTCTAGCCTATCATGGTTCCTGAGTGGAAGTGAGATCGGATTACTATGGATTTTGTATCAGGGTTGCCATTAACTTCGGGGAAGAAAGATGCCATCTGGGTAATAATTGATAGACTGACTAAATCGGCTCATTTTATTCCGGTACGTATGGATTATTCTCTTAATAAGTTGTCTGAATTGTATATCAGTGAGATTGTTAGACTTCATGGAATACCTTTGTCAATCATTTCGGATAAAGATCCGAGATTTACTTCGCGGTTTTGGCAAAAGTTACAAGAGGCATTAGATACGAAGTTAAATTTCAGTACTGCATTTCATCTACAAACTGATGGACATTTAGAGAGAGTGATTCAGATTGTTGAAGACATGCTCAGATGTTGTGTATTGGAATTTCAAGGTAGTTGGGAAAGGTACTTATCGTTAGTAGAATTTGCTTATAATAATAGTTATTAGATGAGTTTGAAGATGGCACCTTATGAAGCATTGTATGGTTGTAAATGTCGGACGCCATTGTATTGGACTGAACTCAAGGAAAATCAGATTTATGGAGTTGATCTAATAAAAGAAACCGAAGAAAAAGTGAAAGTGATTCGAGATTGTTTGAAAGCTGCTTTGGATAGACAGAAATCTTATGCGGATTTGAAATGAAAGGAAATCGAATTTCAAGTTGGTGATAAGGTATTTTTAAAAGTGTCTCTATGGAAGAAAGTTCTTAGATTTAGACGGAAGGGCAAGTTGAGTCCGCGTTTTATCGGACCGTATGAAATAATTGAAAAAGTCAGACCAGTAGCTTATCGGCTAGCATTGCCATCTGAATTGCAGAAGATGCATGATGTGTTCCACGTATCTATGCTACGTCGGTATCGTTCGGATCCTTCACATATAATTTCACCGACAGAAATTGAGCTACGACCAGATATGACTTACGAAGAAGAACTGATTTTTTAGCTCGAGAGGTCAAGCAACTAAGAAATAAAAGTGTCACTCTCGTGAAAGTATTGTGGCAAAAGCACGGGGTAGAAGAGACTACATGGGAACCTGAGGAAACTATGAGAAATCAATACCCACATCTGTTTACCGGTAAGATTTTCGAGGACAAAAATCCTTAAAGGGGGGAGAGTTGTAATATCTCGAATTAGGGCTTAATCGGAATAGTGGTTTTGTGACCACAAATTTGAGGTAGAAAAAATTATTTTATTATCATTTTAAGGTCTATGGCATGATTGCATGATTGTGTGAAAATTTCGTTTAGAAATTTTATCGATAGAGGGTCCAATTTGATATTTAGGACTAAATTGCAAAAGTTGTAAAATGTGTATTCTAGTTCACAAAGGTATTAAGTACTTGTGAGTAATGGGTTTTTAAAGTGGAGGTCCTTGGATAGCAATTAGACCATTATACTAGTTTGGACAAAAATACCTAAAGGAAAATAAAACACCATAGTTTTTAATTAAGGGCATTTTGGTCATTTAGTTATTAAAATGAATTAAAAACAAAATTAAAAGCCAATTTTTATCCATCTTCTTCATTAGGCCGAAATTTAAAGGGTTCTCCATAGCTAGGGTTTGTTTCAAGCTTCCAAGCTCCATAGTAAGTTATTCCAAGCCCCGTTTTTAATGTTCTTTACGTTTTCGGAGTCCTAGTAACTTGATTAAGCTTATTCTAGCAATAATTTAACCTAGGGTTCATATTTGGAAAAATACCCATAGGTGAAATTTGTGTATTTTTGTGTTTTATGTTAGAATATGAGGTTTTAAATTATGTTAGACAACTTGTGTTACTCGGTTTTAAGTGAAAACGAGTAAAAGGGCTTAATCGGTAAAAATACCTAATATTCATAAGTACATGTTAGAGTGTGAATTTGATGTTGCCATAGAAGGGAAAAATGGTCAGCATGTCATAAAACATAAGAAAATAGGATGAGGTTTAATTTACGAGCCTTGGGGCAAAAGTGCAAATATATGAAAGTTTAGGGGCAAAATGGTAATTTTGCCAAAGTTCGTACTAGGGGCTGTTTTGATGAATGTATGTATTAAATAAATTAATTTGGAATTATAGATCAAGAGAAACAAGATTCAAGCCGTGATCGAGGGGAAAATAAAGTTTACGAGGAATAGACTCGATTGCTAATATTTGGTATCGAGGTAAGTTCATGTGTAAATAAGGTAACATAATTTTTATTTTAAGTGATTTAACTATATTTATATGATACGATACTTATTATCATGAAATATTATGCTTTGTGAATTATTATTTGGTAATATGCAAATTATGTGAACAAGTTGATAAGTATGAGATGCTAGCAAGTATCGGTTTCTATATTTCGAAGAAGACGATTAAAATGTGTAATTGAGAAAAATCCCGTTTGAACCTTGGGAATAGAAGTGACATGTCACTAGGATGGTTGACTTCCGAACTCGTTGAGTTGAGTTTGAGTTCGTGAGATGTAACTAGGCATCCGAGCTCGTTGAGTTGAGTCCGAGTTCATTTATGGATGCGAACGCCCGAGCTCGTTGAGTTGAGTCTGAGTTCGTTTATGGGCGGGTTACATGGTAGCTTGACTACACAGATTTCCAAAGCTATTGAGCTTGTTTAGCTATGAGTATAGCACTTACGTGCACACTATCCGCGTATCCAAAATTATATTCCGATGTGTTCAATGGGAGAACTCTAAGAGAATATGGAGAATACTTAAAACGAAAGTGATTCGATGATGAATGTGTTGTAGAAGTGAAAATGGACAGTTATGAGTTTAATCCTTGGTTAATAACTTGGTGAGACAACATTGTGGTAAGATAGTAAGTATTCTTATGTTATGGGTGTCTTAATGATGTTTGTGTTGGATTGCATGATCATGTTACTTATTATTTGCATGTGAACTTACTAAGCATTTATGCTTACTCCCTCCTTTTTATTCATTGTAGTTTTGACAAGTCGGCTTGAGAATCGGGATAGATCGAAGACTCGTTCACACTATCTGAAGAATTAAATTGGTAAATTGACTTGTATATTTTGAGAGTGGCATGTATAGCAATATACTTACTTTGTGTAAATGATCTTATGATATGGTTATGGTTTGGTAAAAAAAGGGTTTGTAAATGATTAGCCATTGGAATGGCCAATCTAAATCATATTTGATGTCATGTATGTTTAAAATGCTATTTAGTTCTTGAAAATCTATAGTAAAGTGAAATTTGCTATAAAATAGAATCTCATAGCAGCAGTGACGTGAGTTTGAAAAATCTCTAAAAATAGTAGAGATATAATTAAATTATGAATAAAATATGGAATTTAATATTAATGAATCTATTTTCATGTGGAAGAAACAAAATAGGTAAATGAGTCATATTTATGAGATATTTAAGTTTTTGTGGAACAGGGTCAAAATGATCTCTGAATCCTCTATTCTGAATTTAAAAATTCATCATAAATTGTAAAAAAATAATTAGAAGCCATACTTTATATTTACAGACTCATTATTGAGTCTATTTTTAAGAGAAAAAACGGCATAATCTTTGAAACTCTGTACAGGGAGATATCTGATTCGTAATACACAAGGGTCAGAGCAGTCGAACCCTGAAACAGGGGGGAGTTTAAATAATAAACTATACTAATTGGCCAGACCAAAAATTCTAGAAAATAATTAGTAGATAGATATATGAGTCTAGGTTTAGGAAAAATTTATGGATCTTAATTTTGAGTTTCAGAATTCGAGATATGAATTTTTAAGCGACTGTGACGCAGTTAGCTAGCTTGTTTGAAAATTTTAAAATAAAATTGTTTGAGCTATTTAATTAATGAATTAAGTTTAGTAACACCTCAAGCTCGACTCCGGCGACGGTCTCGGGCATGGGGGCGTTACATACGGTTTAGTCGATTCTAGGACTAATGTAGCGTATGTGAGTCTAGCTATACATGCCATATATATAAATTGTGATAGTTTGATGACTCCTGATGTTTTCAAATGTGTTTTTATATAGTAAATGGATCCTGATCGAGTTGTAGTTGATAAGGTTGAGAGTAATGCGCCTACTCCTGCTCAAGGGACAGCGCCTTCTGATTCTTGACCTGTAACAGATAGCCAGGGAGGAGAGGCTAAAGAAAGCCTTCTTCCAAATGATGAACGAGTGGTTCACACAATACATTCGTACGAACCCGGCCGCTCAATAGCCTCCACCCCCATATATTCCCCAACCGATCCCTGTAGTTCCTTAGGGTATGGATCCTTTGCGATTGAACAAACCACATGTTGATAAGATACGAAAACACGGGGCTGAGGAATTCAGATTCACTGTCAACGATGACCCTAAGAGAGCTGAGTTTTGGCTTGAGAACATGATTCGGGTATTTGATGAACTTTCTTGCACACCTGAAGAATGTTTAAAATGTGCTGTATCATTGTTGAAAGACACTGCGTATCAATGGTGGAATACCTTGATATCCGTAGTTCCATGAGAAAGAGTTACTTGGGAGTTCTTTCAAATTGAATTCAGAAAGAAATACATTAGCCAACGGTTCATAGATCAGAAATGAAAGGAATTTCTTGAATTGAAGCAGGGCCGTATGTCAGTGACAGAATACGAAAGAGAGTCTCAGTAAATATGTTCGTGAATGTGTTTCTTCTGAGGCTATAATGTGTAAAAGGTTCGAACATGGATTAAATGAAGAAATTAGATTGTTAGTTTGGATTCTTAAACTAAAAGAGTTTGTCGTTCTAGTTGACAGAGCTTACAAAGCCTAAGATCTTAGCAAAGAGAAAAGAAAAGTTGATTGTAAGGCTGGAGACTATAGAAAGAGATTTGTGAGCAAATCACATCAGTCAGCTTCAAAGAAATCTAGAGAATATCATCCTCGTTCTATTGCTTCTACGGGAATTTCGATCAGAGATAGAGATGCGAGACATTTTCGCTCTGAACCTCAGATGACATCTTTTGCTAGTATGGGTAGTGTTAGAAATGTTGGACCTGAATGTAAGCACTGCAATAAGCGACATTATGGTGAATGTAGAATAACGAGTGAAGCTTGTTTTAAACGTGGATCTCTTAATCATTATCTCCGGGACTGTCCAGAAAAGTTTATAGCTGAAAGAGATCAACCATCGAAAGTAAGTAATACGTCTACTAGAGGGAGACCATTCTGAAACAAAGGAAATATGAGTGGTAACCGAGGTACTATGAGAGATTCTACTGTGAGATCTGAGGCACGAGCACCTGCCCGAGCTTATGCTATTCATGCACGAGAGGAGGCATCATCACCAGACGTTATTATCGATACTTTTTCTTTTTTCGATACTGATATAGTTGATCAACCCATTCATATATTTGTATGAATTTAGTATTTAAAAAGAGTTTACATGTCGAGTCTATAGAGTTTGTAATTAAATTATCGAACCACTTAGGCAAGTCTATTTTAGTTGATAAAATTTGTGAGAATTGTCTTTTGATGACGCGGGGTTACGTTTTCCGGCTAACTTAATGCTTCTACCTTTCGTTGAGTTTGATGTGATTCTGGGTATGGACTGGCTGACTATGCATGATGCAGTTGTGGATTGTAGATGAAAGATTATCAATTGAAATGTCAAAATGGTAAAATTCTTGGGATTGAGTCTGATGATTCGAGTGAATTGCCTACTGTGATATCGTCTATGTTAGCTAAAAAATATATGAAAAAGGGCTATGATGCATATCTTGCATACGTACTGGATACAAAGGTGTCTGAATCATAGATTGAATTTGTACCTGTTGTTTGTGAGTTTTGAATGTATTTCCAGAAGAATTACTGGGTTTGCCACCAATCAAAGAGGTTTAATTTGGTATTGAATTAATATCGAAAACAACATCGATATCAATAGCTCCGTATAGAATGACTCCAACAGAATTAAAAGAGTTGAAAGTTCAGTTGCAAGAATCGACAGACAGAGGTTTTGCATGACCAAGTTATTCGCCCTGGGGTGCACCGGTATTGTTCGTAAAGAAGAAAGACGACACGATGAGAATGTGTATCGATTATAGATAGCTAAACAAAGTGACTATAAAGAACAAATACCCTCTACCGTGGATTGATGGATTATTTGATCAGTTGAAAAGGGCTACATTATTTTCAAAGATTTATTTGAGATCGGGTTATTATCAGTTGAGAGTTAAAGAGTCGGATGTTCTGAAAACCGCATTCAGAATGAGGTATGAACATTATGAATTCCTTGTTATGCCTTTCAGATTAACTAATGCTCTTGCAATTTTTATGGACTTGATGAACCGGATACTCAGACCTTATTTAGACAGATTTGTTATTGTATTCATTGATGACATTTTGATCTATTCGCGAGATGAATCTGAACATACCGAGCAATTGAGAGTTGTGTTACAAACTTTACGTGATAAGAAATTATTTGCAAAGTTCAGCAAATTTGAGTTTTGGCTCCGAGAGGTTGGATTTCTAGGGCATATTGTTTCAGCTGAAGGTATTAGAGTTGACCCGAGTAAGATTTCTGCTATTGTTGATTGAAAATCTCTGAGAAATGTGTCTGAAGAAGTCCGTAGTTTTCTAGGTTTAGTGGGCTATTACCAAAGATTCGTGAAAGGATTTTCGATGATTGCAACACCGATGACTCGACTGCTTCAAAAAGATATGAAATTTGAGTGGTCAGAAAAATGTCAGCAGAGTTTCGAACAGTTGAAAGTACTATTAACTGAAGCACCAGTTCTGATTCAACCTGAATTGGGGAAAGGGTTTGTGATTTATAGTGACGTGTCATAAAATGGTCTGGGATGTGTTCTCAAGACAATCTTTAATATGATGGTCATGAGATCCACATTCAAAACATGCCCAGCTATTCATCTAGCACTCATCGGGGTGGCGTCGGCCACAGTGTTGACATTCAGGCCTATTAGGTCGAGCATTGCCCACACTCGCTACTGAAGTAGCCTAAGCCTTATGTTTTGAAGACTGTTTCCCTTGATTTCTAGTTGAGAATCCAGCTGAAGCACTCAATCGAGTGTTAAATTCCTTCAGTTTCTTGGATGAAGACTGAAATGATTTACCCATTTGTCTCTTCTTCGAGTAGCGGAACTCAATTTCGGCCTTTCTTTTTTCCTTAGCCAATTCTTTGGCCTTACAAGCTCTCTCTACCAATACCATAAATTCTCTCAGTTCAAGGACGTAAAAAATCAATCGAATGTCTTCATTTAATCTTTCCTCGAATATCTTACACATGATGGCCTTGGTCGATACACATTCTCGAGCGTACTTACTAGGTCTCACAAAATTATGCTCATAATCCGTCACTGTCATCCGACCTTGTTTTAGCTCGAGAAATCTCTTTCTTTTTTGGTCGATGAACCGTTGGCTAATATACTTCTTCTAGAACTCCTCTTAGAAGAATTCCCAAGTGGCTCTCTCCCTTGGTATAAGCGACACAAGGGTGTTCCACCACTGGTATGTCAAGTCTCTTAGAAGTGATACGGCACACTTCATGCACTCATCCAATGTGCATGACAATTCATCAAATACCTTGATGGTATTCTCAAGCCAGAACTCTGCCCTTTGGGGATCATCATCTTTATTAGCACGAAACTCCTCGGCTCTATGCTTCTGGATCTTGTCCACTGGGGGTCTATTCAGCCTCACGAAATCTATACCCTGGGGTGTTACTGGGACAGGTTGAGGAATAGTTGGGGGTGGAGGGGGTTGAGCATTTGGGTTTGCTCAAACGAACTCTGTATACCAGTTATTCATCATATGGAGAAAGGCCTCCCGAGCCCTTCTCCTCCTGTAACACCCCTTACCCGTATCCAAGGCCGGAACAGAGTACGAGGCATTACCAGACTTAACAACACATAGACAAAAACTGGGCCATAAAATTTCATTTAATTTAAAACTTTTCGAACACATGCATAACAAACAAAGCTAACTATATCATTACATCAAAACATATGACGTAGCATGATTAATTAAACTTATAGACCATAATGGATAAGGACCACATCTCATAATCATATACAATAACTCAATGCAGACTGATACGTGCGATCAAAATCATAATAAAAATACATATTAGAAACCAACTTCCTATACATGCCACTCACTTGATATTTCCAATATTTGAATTAATTCTCCCAAAAATGATAGTTTGATAGTGTGATGTTGCCTCCGATGATCTCCAACCCCGAGCCGACCTATCAATACTAAAGAAATGGAGAGGATGGGTAAGCTTTACGCTTAGTAAGTTCATATGAAAATAATAAGCAATTACTACCATGCTTTTCAAGATAAAACACTATAATTGTACAATTGCATATATTCAGGTTAAACTGTGTTATTGAGTTACAGTTACTAAATCATTCATATCTGAAGCTACAAAACTCCAAATTTATTTTCGTTAATTTTATTTGAAACTAGATTCATATATATTTCTCCCATAAAATTTTCAGAATTTTTGGTTTGGCCAATTAGTACAGTTTATTAGTTAAATTCTCCCCTGTTTCAGAGTATGACTACTCTGACCTCTGTGTACTACAAACCAAATTTCTCTCTGTACAGAATTCCAACGACCATGCCGTTTGTTTCCCTTAAAAATAGACTCAATAATGAATCCATGCATGTAAGGTATTACTCTTAATAAGTTTTGTACAATTTATGATGAATTTCTGAAGTCAGAACAGGGGATCTCGAATTCATTCAGACCCTATTTCACAATAATTCAAATATCACACAATATAGAATTCTTTTGCTTCACCTGTTTCTTTCATGTGAAAATAGACTCATTAAGCTTTATTTTTATATATCATTTGCATTTTTATTCAACTTCCACAATTTTTAGTGAATTTTCAAAGTCACACAACTGCTGCTGTCCAAGACAATTTTATTGCTAATTCACTCTTTCACACTTTCTTTGTATTAACCTCATTTTAACATACATATCACAAATCATTTTCACCACATTTCATACATCACAAGTATAGGCCCATGATTACAAGGTCACCATAAAATCATCCTCATGTATAACTTAATTGTTTATAACCTTACCACAACCCGATCACTTAATGAACACATTATTCACATAACCAAATTCCTGCACTTATTCATCACAAAACTCACAAAGCGAGTACATAATAAGTCTCCGTTGAACACTTCGGATCAATCCTCGATACTTGGTGGTTTCCGCAAATAGCTCCACCCATCATAAAGTTCGGCTCTCTTGTACACATGGTGAACACTTAGTATCACCCATGTGACCTAGCCAATTTATCTCGTAGCTCTCTTGTCTACATGGTGTCCTTCACCTAGAACCACGCATGCGACCTAGCTACATATATCCCGTAGCTCTCTTGTCTACATGGTGTACACATAGTATCACCCATGTGACCTAGCTACATCATAATATCTCGTAGCTCTCTTGTACACATGATGTGCACTCAGCACCATACATGTGACCTAGCTACATACCATCTGTATCATCCAATCTTTCCGAAGGTTCAACCGGGATTTCTCTCTCTTTTCTAACAATTTCACCAATCAAGTAATTACCAACAAACATATTTCCAATATGTTACAAATTTATTCATAGTCCTTTTTCAATTTTCAATTTACAGCAAATAGTCAATCTATAGGTAGCCACATTTCATATGATAACAAAATATAATAAAATAAAATAAAATAAATCGATAAATTATTTACGTACAAAATTATCAAAATCTCATCAGGTACAACCGTGCAACAATTCATACAACCCAGTTAATAGTAATTTAACACTCAATTCTTGTAACAATAATTCCATTCAATTTCACATGACACAACTAGCATTACATTTTTTTTTATTATCATACATACCATCCATCAACTTCTCTTAAACATATTAAATCATACAATTTATGCCATATCAATAGAGAATTACAATTCATGCACGGTATTGCATTATTATTAACACACGAACTTACCTCGATTCAGAAACGGCAATTTACTATTTTAATCCATAACCTTGTATTTTCTCGATTTAAGCCCGAATCTCGATTTCCTTCATCTATAATATCACATTTAGCCTAATAATTAGTCACATTATTCATACGGGTCCAAAAATCATATTTTTACAAATTTGCATTTTGACCCCTAAACTTTTGCATATTTGCACTTTTGCCCCAAGACTCGAAAATTTAATTTCAGCCCTTATCCCTATGTTTTATGACATGCTGAACATTTTTCTCTTCTACAACAACATCAAATTCTCACTCTAACATATAGTTATGAACAATAAGTATTTTTATCGATTATCTTAGTTTTACTCGTTTTCACTTAAAACCGAGTAGCACAAGTTGTTTAACATAATTTAAAACCTCATATTCTATCATAAAACATCAAAATACACAAATTTCACCTATGGGTATTTTTCCAAATATGAACCCTAGCTTAAATTATTGCTAGAATAAGCTTTATCGAGCTACCGGATTCCAAAACGTAAAGAACATTAAAAACGGGGCTTGGAATCACTTACTATTGAGCTTGGAAAGCTTTAAAACCCTAGCCATGGCCTCCCCCATGCTAATTTCGGCCTCCATGAAGAAGATGAGCAAAATTGGCTTTTAATTTTGTATTTTAATTCATTTTACCCCTAAATGACCAAAATGCCCTTACTACTAAACTTTCAAAAATTCCTTCCATGTCCTAATTTTGTCCATGAACTTAAAATTGGTCAAATTGCTATTTAAGACCTCCTAATTAATATTTCAATGCAATTTCATACTAAAAACTTCTAGAATGCAAGTTTTGCAACTTATTCAATTTAGTCCCTAACTTTAAATTAAGCACTTTATGCATTGAATTTCTTCACGAAATTTTCACACAATCATGCAATCATATCATAGACCTCAAAATAATCATAAAATAATTATTTCTATCTCGAATTTGTGGTCCCGACATCACTATTCTGACTAGGCCCAAAATCAGGGTGTTACACCTCCTCCTTGACTAACCGTGAGAGGTCGGTTATCAGTCAGCACCGCACCTTCAATGGGAGCCGGTACGTTACTCTCAACATCATCTGCCATCGTTGATCGGGATCCATTACTATATTAAAAACACAATTTAAACTTGTTAGGAGTGATCACACTATCACAATATATGTATGGCATGTATAGCTAGACTCAAATATACGCCATGTTAGACTAAGAACCAACTAAAATGTAGCTCTGATACCACTAAATGTAACACCCCACACCCGAGCCTTACGCCGCGACAGGATACGAGGCTTTGCCATACTAAATCACATGCATACAAACGTTTTGATGTCATCAAGACTCGGTCAAATCAAAAACTTTTCAAACTTGTCTAAAACTTCTTATCATGGGCCTATAAGGTCCAAAACATCTCTTGGACATCACTCGGGACCAATTCGGGTCCTTTGCCCAACGCTAGGAAAATAACCTTTGAAACAGGGCACATGCCCGTGTGGATGGGTAACACGCCTGTGTCCTTTACCCGTGCAGATTTATTTTTCAATTTGAACATATAAGGGTTTTCACACGGCCTCGACACTCCCATGTTCGAAAACCTTGACATTCTGTTTTTGACGTCAGCATCCTTAAGGGTCTCATGGCCAAGGCCCACGCCCGTGTGCTAGGCTATGCTTTCCACACGGCTGAGACATACGGCCCTGTCTCTACCCGTGTGTTTACTACCATGCATACTGACTTGCAAATTTAATGTGCAGGGGACACACGGCCTAGACACACGCCCGTGTGTCTACCTGTGTGGGAAAAACAAGGCAATTTACCAAGCCTCTTTGCCACCCTTACTTGCACTAACCTACAAAACAATTAACATAGCAAATCCACACAATAATACAAGGTCTAATTAGCCACAACTATTAGGAATTTGCATCAAATGCCTATAATAATAATTAACATTAGCCAACATTAATTGCCTATACAAAATGAATATCACAACCACCCTATGAGCCAACACTTGTGGCTAAACTAACAAGACATTAGACTAAAGATTTGAGTTTCTATACATGCCAAAAATTCAAACATTTGAACTAGCTATACCAAAAGTGTAACATCCTGATTTTTGGATTTATTCGTAATTTTTAATATTTTGAGTAGGTAAATTGGCTTATGGGAGGCCCATGTATTGGCCAAAACCCGGTTGGATTTTTGGATTTTGGACTTAAAAGGGTAGGGGTTCTGGCTAAGTGGCCCTTGTATAGCGTAAAGGATAAATTGCATCACAAAAAGAGCATTAGTAAAGTGGCAAAGGTGACGCCACTAGGCTCCTAAAAAGGTGGCATGTGGAGCATTGGGGAAGGCATGGGATCGATTCCCTGTGTTGGCAAATAGATGCATTTATTTTTAAGTGCAGGAAGGGTAAGTGTTGGAGTCCAAGTGGATTCTGCTAAAGGAGAGTTTGAATCAGCCCGAATGCTTGAATTAAGGAGTGATAAGGGGAGATATTTAAGGGATTGGTAGAGAGATTGAGAGTTGGTCGAATTTAGGGAATTGGAGAGGGGAAAATCGGCAGAGGGTTATTAGATTAACATTTCGGCACCTAGGGTTTGAGTGGTGCCATTTTCTTCTGCTCAGACATCACAAGGTTTTTCTTTTCTCTCTTTTCCTCTCTAGCCGAAACTTTCACCTTCCCTATTCTTCTTTCTCTACTTTCTTCTCCAAAGCCGTCCATCAATCCTGCTATTCATCAGCACTTTTTGCCGAAATCACAATAGCCGAAATCCTGTGATCACACTGTTTGTACCAATTTCTTCAAAGCCAGGTCTCTCTATGTTCTTCCATTCTTATTAATCAGCGATTATCTTTTCTAAACCCTTGATACATGTAGGCAATTCTACTTCAAGGTCATAGCCTCACATCGTCATCTTCTTCACCACCCAAAAGCCGAAAGTACCATTGGGTTAGGGGCTTATAGCCGAAACTTCAAGTCTCCTAGATTCAAACTCTGCCACCGGTTAAAAGATAAATCTGCATCAGATTACGTGGAAATCAAAAAAGAGTAAGGGGGTAAGTTCTTATCATCTCAGATTTGGTCTTATTTTACGATGTTAGGAAAAGCCGAAATCCCTAAAAATTAGGGAGGCTGTCGATTTGGGCATAAGGCTCTAAGGGTTTGTAACTGATGTTTTCTTTCGGTGATTAGAGTCTTCTTAAGCATTGGATCGAAGGCGTAAATCGTTGGAGCAATCGGATTCAGAGCAAGCTATCGGTTTTGGCAGGAAGGTAAGGTTTTAAAGGCTTTTTAGGGACATGGTTCGATTTTGGAAAAGCAAGTTTTGGGTTTAGTGATTGAGGTTTGTAAATAAGAACTGTGCTAATCAATTGTAGGAAATCGAAAGGGATCTCGATGCGATGCGTCGCATGTGTGTGTATACAACACCCTTTCTCAGTTCAAATCGGTAAAAGCCGAAAAGCCAAAAATCTGGCATTTCATGGGCTTGTGAGTATGCGAATGCTCTCAAGACTTAGATTAATGATTAGATCTGGCATCGCAAAGTGGTAAGTTAATCTCATGCGATAATTCGTGTACGTCGGTAAGTGGGCCTCGATGGGCCAAAATTGGGCCCAATGGGCTTACGGACCAATATGGATGAAAGATGGGCAAATTGGCCTGATAGTTGGACAGTAGAATCAAATTGCTTATAACAGTTATAGAATTACTGAAATAACTTGTGTAGATGCGTAAGTTACGAATTTACCCTAAATAGTAAAATTACCGATATACCCCTAGGGTTTAAATTGACTAAAATGCATGATTAATTAATACTGTAATTTTGCATGATATGTTTTCATTACTGTCTATTGCATGGGATTGGGATATTGACGGAGGAAGTGCTTAAAGTGGTTTATCCACGTACTGGAGGCTTTGCCTCAACTTATCATATTTGAGCAAATCTTGCTGCAACCGTGGAGGTAGTGTAAGTGGGTGGGTTGAGATATTCCCCACATGGAGTGTAGGGCTGGTACGGGAGCAGTGTAGCGGTTGGTGGGTTGAGTAGTCTCCCCAGATGGGTTTGCATACATTGTTATTATTGTTATTATGATTACTGAATTGGGCCTATGGGCCACCCTGTTATGTTAAAAAAGGGGCTAAAGCCTTGTTACCGTATTCTGAAAAGGGCTTCGGTCCACTGTGTACTGTTATCTGAATAGGGCTTAGGCCCAATGGGCTCGAGCTGACTTGGGCTTTGGATGGGTTTCTGTATACACTGAGTTTCCCCAAACTCACCCCTTTTCTTTCCATCCTTGCAGGTGAGCCCTAGTTGGTGGACTTGGAGCTGGGCGGGATTCAGAGTGGCCATGAAGAATAACTCTGGTTTTTAAATAAGCTCGCACTTCTTTACTTTTGATTATTTCCGTTTTGTTTTAAGGTTGTCATAAGGCCGCTCATTAAATTATTTTATTTTTGGATTATTAAACTGGTTAGCACTAGGCGCGTTTTATAAAAACCACTTGTTTTCAAAGCAACACGACAAGCGAGAGCAAAGTTTGCATAACGCGAATGTTTCAAAAGAAATAAACATTTTAAAAAGACTTAAGCTAAAGATGATTTTTGTAAACGAGTAACATGCTTTAAGTGTGGCAATGGATGTGTGCATGTCTAGGATTGGATCCGGGAAGAGCTTGGTACTTAAGTAGTCCAACAAGACTCACCTCCTCTGTTCTGGTTTCCTACCTGGTGCACAGCTTCCATTCACTTAAACTTATAACATAAACACTCTTTAAACCCTAATAAGGAGATTTTTGATAAAACGAATAGCAACATTTCCATGTGGCATGCTGAATTCAGCTGTAACGTCTGGGCCGGGTTTAGGGTGTTACATTTAGTGGTATCAAAGCCCAGTTGCAACAACTCAGCTGTGGATCGGGTCCGAAAATTTTGTTTTTCAAAAACTTAGGCCTAAGAAGGGTATTTTTGGAAAAATGGTAAGTTATTATTTTTTTTTTTTGAGATGTTCAAGTTTTCTATTTTAAAACGGGGTTAAATCAATGGTTTTAAAATAAAGGTAGTTTCAAATCAAATCTTTTTATTTTCGGTAAACAAAAACATGGTTTATTTTTAAAATTTTACATGGACTGATAAGGAGGTGGCACACTGAATCCCCGGCACCAAGTCTATAAGTGTTCTTTTTCTGCTTTAAATATTTATATAAAACTGAACGGGAAATAATACTGTAGACCGTAGCTAAATTGCGATTGTGCGAAAACAACTCTGAAACTCTACTTGTACATAAAACATTTTGTAATAAACAGAGGAACCAGTAAACTAATGTCATAAAATTCGTAATCAGATAAATCGTTATGAGTGCAAGGGCTACTCGGGGAAGAGGCCGTGGGCGAGGCCGAGGTAGTACTCAAGCTGGATCTGCATCCTCAAAACACATACCAGTTGGCGAGGCTCGTCTACCACCGGTTAATGAAAATAGGCCGTATGATCGGGCCGCAGGGGACGACACTTTGTCTCAGGCCATGTTGAGAGGTTTGGAAAGGGTGGCCAGAGCTAATGTCGGGCCCATGAATAGGGGGTCCATTTCTGAACGACTTCAGGCTAACAGAGCTGAGGTTTTTAGGGGCGTATCTGGAGTGGCCCCAAATGTGGCTGAGTACTGGTTGGAAGCCACAGAGCGGATTATGGATGACTTGGATCGCTCGAGAGAAACGAGAAAGGCTGAAAGGGCGGTGTCATTGCTTGCGGGGACGAAGCGTGTCGATGGTGGATTATCTTGTGAGAGAGGGTACCTAGGCGAGAGGGTAACATGGGAGCTGTTCAAGCAGACTTTTAAGGCAAAATATGTTGGAGCTAGCTATGTGGATGCACGCAGAAAGGAGTTCCTGAATCTGACCCAAGGAAGTAAGACCGTTACTGAATATGAGGCAGAGTTTCTACGACTAAGCCGGTATGCTAGGGGCATCGTTTCCACTGAATATGAGGGCAGCGTTCGGTTTGAGGATGGCCTTAGGGATGAGCTAAGGGTACTCATAGCTCCACAGAGAGAGCGGTATTTTACTGCACTGGTAGAGAAGGCTAAATAGCCGAGGAGGTAAAACAAGTAGAATGGAAGAACCGCGATAGGGATTGGAATCGGTTCAGGAGAGATGCCGGACCAGCTGGTGCTGCAAATCAAAATGTTAAGAGAGCTAGGATGGAACAACCGGTTCGAACAATTCCGGTAAACACTCTTAGACCGCAAGCTTGTGGAGATTGTGGTAGAATGCATCAAGGAGAGTGCTGGAAGCGTACTGGGGCTTGTCTTCGTTGTGGGTCAAAGGAGCATAGGATTAAGGATTGTCCTAGGAGGGCGCCTCGAGTGCTCAAGAGGCGGAACAAGGGGCTGTGCGACAGGCTCAACCTGTGAGGGATGGACCGCCGCTGCCAAGAAATCATGGACAAGGTCGACGTAATGGTCGTGGACGTGGCGCACCTGGCAGGGGTATTGGTAACGCTGATGCTCGTCAGCCAGCTCTGGTGTATGCTGCTCGTCGTCGCGAGGAGGGTGACGCACCTGATGTCATAACTGGTATATTTTTTATCTATGGTGTACCTTATACTGCTCTGATTGATGTGGGATCAACCCATTCATATGTGGCATATAACATTTCTGGGGCACTGGGTGTGCACTTCGAGGAGACTGTATGTGGGGTGTCTGTGATAAGTCCTTTAGGTCATTCGGTTAAAGTAGAGAAACTCTTCAAGGAGGTACCGTTGGAGATTCAAGGTAGGGTTTTCTGTGGAGATTTGATGGAGTTACCATTTGAAGAATTCGATTTGATTCTAGGGATGGATTGGTTGACCAAGCATAAGGTAACTTTGGATTGTGCAACTAAGAGGATGATGTGTTAAGGATCAGAAATGATGAAGAGGTAATGATAATTGGAGAACAAAGAGATTATTTGTCCAATGTAGTATCGCGTCAGTTCGTGTGAGAAGTTGATGCGCAAGGGGTGCGAGGCATATTTGGCTTTGGTAAGCCAAGCTGGAACTGAGGATCCGACTATGGAGACCATCAAAACTGTTAAGGAATTTTGGGATGTTTTTTCGGAGGAGCTTCCTGGATTACCTCCGAATCGGGAAGTCGAGTTTGGAATCGATTTGTTACCTGGAACAGCTCCAGTATCTATTGCACCTTATAGGATGGCACCGAAAGAGTTGGTGGAACTGAAAGCTCAAATCCAAGAGTTGTTGGATAGAGGCTTCATTAGGCCTAGTGTGTCTCCTTGGGGAGCACCAGTTCTATTTGTAAAGAAAAAGGATGGAACAATGCGCATGTGCATCGATTATCACCAGTTGAACAAACTGACGATTAAGAATAAGTATCACTGCCAAGGATCGATGATCTGTTCGATTAGCTTAGGGGGGCTTCGGTATTCTCCAAGATCGATCTTCGTTCTGGATACCATCAGCTAAGGGTAAAAGAAGGGGATATTCATAAGACAGCATTTCGAACTCAATATGGACATTACGAGTTTTTGGTTATACCGTTTGGGCTAACGAACGCACCTGCAGCTTTCATGGATCTGATGAATCGAGTATTCCAACCTTACTTGGATCGGTTCGTGGTCGTCTTTATCGATGATATCCTGGTATACTCAGAAATAGAGACGAAACATGATGAACATCTCCGTATTGTGTTGCAAGTGTTAAGGGAGAAGGAACTCTATGCAAAATTCAGCAAGTGTGAATTCTGGTTGAGGGAGGTAACCTTCTTAGGGCATGTGGTCTCTGCCGAGGGGATTAAGGTGGATCCTCGTAAGATTGAAGCGATTCTGGAATGGAAGCCACCTAGGTCAGTATCAAAAATTTGGAGTTTTCTAGGGTTAGCAGGTTACTACAGAAGGTTTGTGGAGGGTTTCTCGGTGATGGCAGCACCCTTGACAAAACTCATAAGGAAAGGAGTACCATTTGTCTGGACCGAGAAACAGCAAAAAGCTTTTGATCAGTTGAAAAAGGTATTGACCGAAGCGCCAGTGTTGATTCAACCAGTGTCTGGAAAGGACTTTACTGTATACAGCGATGCGTCGCATGTGGGGTTAGGTTGCGTACTGATGTAAGAGGGCAAGGTGGTCGCTTATGCATCGCGACAGCTTAAGACTCATGAGGTGAATTACCCTATGCATGATTTGGAGCTAGCAGCGGTGATTTTTGCGTTAAAGATTTGGAGACACTACTTATATGGGGAAAAGTGCATCATATACATGGATCATAAGAGCCTAAAGTATTTGTTGACTCAGAAGGAGTTGAACCTTAGGCAACGTCGATGGGTGGAGTTGCTTAAGGATTACGACTGTTTGATTGAGTACCACCCAGAAAAGGCTAATGTGGTGGCGGATGCATTGAGCCGAAGGGCTGTTATTGATTTGAGAGCCTTATTCGCATGTTTAAGTCTGTATGACGATGGAAGCTTGTTGGTAGAACTGCAAGTAAGGCCTAGTTGGACTGAGCAGGTTAAAGAAAAACAGTTGAAGGACGATTCACTAGCTCTTCGATTCCAGCAAGTTAGGAATGGTGAGAACGAGGATTTTGGACTGAACATTGAAGGAGTTCTGTGCTTTCGTGGAAGGGTTTGTATTCCGAAGGACCCTGGATTGAGAGAGTTAATTCTAAAAGAGGCTCATGGGGGACTCTATGCCATGCATCCTGAAGGAAATAAGTTATATCGAGACTTGCGAGAAGTGTACTGGTGGCCTGGATTAAAACGAGAAGTGACTGAATTCGTTGGGATATGTCTGACGTGCCAGCAGGTTAAGGCTGAGCACCAATTGCCTTCTGGATTACTGCAACCGGTAAAGATTCCGTTATGGAAGTGGGAAACAGTAACAATGGACTTTGTGAGTGGGTTACCTTTGACACCCACCAAGAAAGATTCAGTGTGGGTGGTTGTGGATAGGTTAACAAAATCTGCCCATTTTATACCTGTTTGTGCCGATTACTCACTACAAAAGTTGGCCAAGCTATTTGTGGCAGAGATAGTGCGACTGCACGGGGTGCCAGTGTCGATAATTTCTGATCGAGACCCTAGGTTTACATCTTGGTTTTGGCGGAAGTTGCAAGAAACGTTGGGTACACGATTGGATTTTAGCACCGCTTTTCACCCACAGACAGATGGACAGTCGGACAGTCGGACAGTCGAAAAGGGTTATTCAAGTTCTAGAGGATATGTTGAGAGGTTGTATCATCAATTTTCGTGGTAGTTGGGAAGACTACTTGCCATTGGCGGAGTTTGCATACAATAACAGCTATCAAACAAGTATTCAGATGGCTCCGTATGAAGAGCTTTATGGGCGAAGATGTCGTACGCCGACGTGTTGGACAGAGTTGGGTGAACGACAAGTGCTTGGACCAGAATTGGTGGTAGACACTGAAAGCAAGGTTAGACTGATAAGGGATCGATCAAAAGGGGGCATCCGATAGACAGAAATCGTATACGGATCTGAAGCGCAAAGAGATTGAGTTCGCTATTGGGGACATGGTGTTTTTGAAGGTTTCACCTTGGAAGAAGATATTGAGATTTGGTAAGAAGGGTAAGTTGAGCCCACGGTTTATTGGGCCTTACCGAATTGTTAAGCGGATTGGACCAGTGGCTTATCAGCTAGAGCTACCACCGGAACTGCATCGTATCCACGACGTTTTTCATGTATCCATGCTGAGGCGGTATCGATCTGACCCAACTTATGTCATACCAGTTGTAGAAATCGAGGTACAGCCAGATTTGACTTTCGAAGAGGAACCTGTGCAAATACTTGATCGTGACGTCAAGGTGTTGAGAAGGAAGTCAGTTCCACTGGTGAAAGTACTTTGGAGGAACCATGGCAAAGAAGAAGCTACTTGGGAGACTGAGGAGGTAATGCGTCAACAGTACCCTCAACTGTTCTAATAAGGTAGAATTTCGAGGACGAAATTTCTTTAAGGAGGGTAGAGTTGCAACATCCTGATTTTTGGATTTATTCGTAATTTTCAATATTTTGGTAGAGTTTTTAAATTTTGTATTTAGATGTGGAATTAATATTTTGAGTAGGTAAATGGGCTTATGGAAGGCCCATGTATTGGCCAAAACCCGGTTGGATTTTTGGATTTTGGACTTAAAAGGGTAGGGGTTCTGGCTAAGTGGCCCTTGTATAGCGTAAAGGGTAAATTGCATCACAAAAAGAGCATTAGTAAAGTGGCAAGGGTGACGCCACTAGGCTCCTAAAAAGGTGGCGTATGGAGTATTGGGGAAGGCATGGGATCGATTCCCTGTGTTGGCAAATAGATGCATTTATTTTTAAGTGCAGGAAAGGTAAGTGTTGGAGTCTAAGTGGATTCTGCTAAAGGAGAGTTTGAATCAGCCCGAATGCTTGAATTAAGGAGTGATAAGGGGAGATATTTAAGGGATTGGTAGAGAGACTGAGAGTTGGCCGAATTTAGGGAATTGGAGAGGGGAAAATCGGCAGAGGGTTATTAGATTAACATTTCGGTACCTAGGGTTTGAGTGGTGCCGTTTTCTTCTGCTCAGACATCACAAGGTTTTTCTTTTCTCTCTTTTCCTCTCTAGCCGAAACTTTCACCTTCCCTATTCTTCTTTCTCTACTTTCTTCTCCAAAGCCGTCCATCAATCCTGCTATTCATCAGCACTTTTTGCCGAAATCACAAAAGTCGAAATCCTGTGATCACACTGTTTGTGCCGATTTCTTCAAAGCCAGGTCTCTCTATGTTCTTTCATTCTTATTAATCAGTGATTATCTTTTCTAAACCCTTGATACCTGTAGGCAATTCTACTTCAAGGTCATAGCCTCACATCGTCATCTTCTTCACCACCCAAAAGCCGAAAGTACCATTGGGTTAGGGGCTTATAGCTGAAACTTCAAGACTCCTAGATTCAAACTTTGCCGCCGGTTAAACGATAAATCTACATCAGATTACGTGGAAATCAAAAAGGAGTAAGGGGGTAAGTGCTTATCATCTCAGATTTGGTCTTATTTTACGATGTTAGGAAAAGCCGAAATCCCTAAAAATTAGGGAGGCTGTCGATTTGGGCATAAGGCTCTAAGGGTTTGTAACTGATGTTTTCTTTCGGTGATTAGAGTCTTCTTAAGTGTTGGATCAAAGGCGTAAATCGTTGGAGCAATCGGATTCAGAGCAAGCTATCGGTTTTGGTAGGAAGGTAAGGTTTTAAAGGCTTTTTAGGGACATGGTTCGATTTTGGAAAAGCAAGTTTTGGGTTTAGTGATTGAGGTTTGTAAATAAGAACTGTGCTAATCAATTGTAGGACATCGAAAGGGATCTCGGTGTGCGATGCGTCGCGTAGCAAATGTGTGTACCGAACACCCTTTCTCAGTTCAAATCGGTAAAAGCCGAAAAGCCGAAAATCTGACATTTCATGGGCTTGTGAGTATGCGAATGCTCTCAAGACATAGATTAATGATTAGATCGGGCATCGCAAAGTGGTAAGTTGGTCTCATGCGATAATTCGTGTACGTCGGTAAGTAAGCCTCGATGGGCCAAAACTGGGCCCAATGGGCTATCGGACCAATATGGATGAGAGATGGGCAAATTGGCCTGATAGTTGGACAGTAGAATCAAGTTGCTTATAACAGTTATAGAATTACTGAAATAACTTGTGTAGATGCGTAAGTTACGAATTTACCCTAAATAGCAAAATTATCGATATACCCCTAGGGTTTAAATTGACTAAAATGCATGATTAATTAATACTGTAATTCTGCATGATATGTTTTCATTACTGTCTGTTGCATGGGATTGGGATATTGACGGAGGAAGTGCTTAAAGTGGTTTATCCACATACTGGAGGCTTTGCCTCAACTTACTGTTATTTGAGCAGCGATGCTGCAACTGTGGAGTGTAGGGCTGGGTGGGTTGAGATATTCCCTACATGGAGTGTAGGGCTGGTACGGGAGTAGTGTAGCGGTTGGTGGGTTGAGTAGTCTCCCCAGATGGGTTTGCATACATTGTTATTATTGTTATTATGATTACTGAATTGGGCCTATGGGCCACACTGTTATGTTAAAAAAGGGGCTAAGGCCTTGTTACCGTATTCTAAAAAGGGCTTCGGTCCACTGTGTACTGTTATCTGAATAGGGCTTAGGCCCAATGGACTCGAGATGACTTGGGCTTTATATGGGTTTCTGTATACACTGCGTTTCCCCAAACTCACCCCTTCTTTCCATCCTTGCAGGTGAGCCCTAGTTGGTGGACTTGGAGCTGGGCGGGATTCAGAGTGGCCATGAAGAATAACTCTGGTTTCTAAATAAGCTCACACTTCTTTACTTTTGATTATTTCCGTTTTGTTTTAAGGTTGTAATAAGGCCGCTCATTAAATTATTTTATTTTTGGATTATTAAACTGGTTAGCACTAGGCGCGTTTTATAAAAACCACTTGTTTTCAAAGCAACACGACAACTGAGCAAATTTTGCGCAACACGAATGTTTCAAAAGAAATAAACATTTTAAAAAGACTTAAGCTAAAGATGATTTTTGTAAACGAGTAACATGCTTTAAGTGTGGCAATGGATGTGTGCATGTCTAGGATTGGATCCGGGAAGAGCTTGGTACTTAAGCAGTTCAACAAGACTCACCTCCTCTTTTCTGGTTTCCTACCTGGTGCACAGCTTCCATTCACTTAAACTTATAACATAAACACTCTTTAAACCCTAATAAGGAGATTTTTGATAAAACGAATAGCAACATTTCCATGTGGCATGCTGAATTCGGCCGTAACGTTTGGGCCGAGTTTAGGGTGTTACAAAAAGCTTCAGGTGATAGTGTGATCAATGCCTTCGACGCTTCTTGATCCCTGATACTAGCTTGACGGCACTATAAGAAAATGGAAAAGAATAGAGTTAGCATAAAGCTTAGTAAGCTCACATGCAAATAATAAACAACGTAACTCATTAATTAAAATAAGGCAAAGTTTCATAAGCTTAACTTTCCTATACACACTCTTACCACAAGTATTTAACGTATCATATTCTCTACTCAATAGTTTTATGTACATACCTGCACCAACTCGTAATACAATTGCATAATTCCCAACATTGACTTAGTTGCTGAATAACTACTAACTTACCCGTTGAACACTAGGAATATTATTGGATACTTGGAAATCTTACACATAATGCATTATATGTAGCCACATGCTACCTTATTTAACACACCACATGTTGCTCGTTCTCGAGCTAATCACGGGCCTGCTTACAGAAGCTAATAGTTAAGATGTAACTACACGGGCTGCTCACACAAGCTGACAGGTACCTGCAACACATGCCGGGTTACCCAGCCACTGATAGAACGTACATGACTAGCGCCTGGATTTATAAAATCACACATCACATATACAAATGAGCTCAAAACCACATAGTATCTACTGACATGTCACATTCTATCCTAATTTATTCCTAAAGTTCAAACGAGATTTTTCTCGTAAACTTACCTTCAACAACTCGGTCACATAGGCATTTACATAATTTCATGATAAAATTATTACCACATAATCCTGCATATTAATAAGAAAGAATATTGTAACTTACCTTCACGTGTAGAAATTACAGTTCATGCATCATTTAAGCAATATGCATGATTCACATTGCATTATTTACGTGTGAACTTACCTCAGTACAAAATTTGTAAAAACAAATCTAGTCTTTGTACACCTTGTTTTTCCTCCAGTTAAGGTCCGTTCCTCGTTTTTCTTGATCTAAAAGGATAAAGTTCACTAGATAAGTTCATTTAATTAATAATTCACATTCTTGGTAAATTGACCATTTTGCCCCTAGACTTTCACAAAATAACCATTTTACCCCTCGTCTAAAATTTAATTTTTATATAATTTCCTTATTAGCCAACCTAACCGACCATTTATCTCTCTTATGACAACCCCAAATTTCTAATATTTCATAGCATTACCATCTATTTTACAACCTTTATAAAATGGTCCTATTAGGGTCATGAGAAATCCTTTCACCAAAGTTGTTTATTTCACAACTATGATTCATTTTCTTCCATAAAATTTTAGAAAACAACATAAATACTCTCATGGTATAATCCTAAACTTTCAACCATTTTGCAAAATAGTCCCCCTATTTGAAAGCTCATGTTACAAGGGTTCTAAAAATGTAAAAATCATCAAGAAAGGCCATCATAATCACTTACTTGTGAGGGCTACAAGTTTCTAAAATTTCAAGCTTTCAAAAACCCCATTTTTGTAGAAAAATTTGGTGAAGAAGAAGGGAAAAATGAAAAAGATGATGGCTAGACACTAGGGTAATATTTTACTACGTAATAAGTCACCTACCCATTAACCATTTGAATGTCTTGTCCTGTAACACCCCTTACCCGTATCTAACGCCGAAACAGGGTACAAGGTATTACCAGACTTGAGTACTTGTAATCATTTAAAACCGAGACACAAAATTTTATCAATTTTAAACTTTTCAAACATAGTCAAGACTATCTACATTAAATGACTTTATACAATTGAGACCTTCAAATAACGTAGGTCAGTATTTTAGGCCAACTCCTAGTAACTTAATAATGAGTCCCCATACATGCCAAAGACTTAAAAATACTTTAAAACCTTTATATATGGATCAATAGTTTGATAGTGTGATTTAACCTCCGGCGACCTCCAACTCGAGCTAACATCTGTGACACTATAGGAAAAAGGAAAGGAAGGGAGTAAGCATTATAGCTTGTAAGTAAATATATAAATATTAATAAACAATACATTACCATACATTAAACAAAGTCACAATATGTTCCCGGAATATTACCGTCACAAACACACATATTTTCACTATTACAATTATAAACAGGTTCAAGATAAGCTGCCTAATAGAGTACTAGCAGCTAAATTATTTATTTCTGGAGCTACATAACTCCAAATTACAAACTATTAATTTTCCTTGAAACTAGATTCACGCATATTTTTACCATAAAATTTTCAGAATTTTTGGTCCAGCCAATTAGTACAGTTTATTCACTGAAATTACCCCTGTTTCATTGCTCAACTGCCCTGACCACTCTTCACTACAAATAAATTTTCTCTTCGTACAGAACTCATATTATGTTATCGTTTATTTTATTTGAAACTAAACTCATTAAGGATTTCAAACATACAAATTATATCCCATAATTATTTTTTTACAATTTTTAATGATTTTCCAAAGTCAGAACAGGGGATCACGTAGTCATTCTGAACCAGTCTCACAGAAACTTAAATATCTCAGAATATAGAATTCCTTTGCTTGCTTTATTTCTTTTATATGAAAATAGACTCATTACGATTTAATTGGATATCTCATTCAGTCTTTGATACAATTTCTAGTATTTTTGGTAAATTTTTAGATTCACGTCACTGCAACTATCCATAACAGTTTTATTGTCAATTTTGATCTTTCACACTTCAATTGTATTCATCACCTACCCATAACAATCTTTCCAATTTCCAATCACATATCGAGCATATTGCTCATGAGTTACACACATATATACTTACACTTATCATCACAAAGTCATACACAATTTCATTAAATCAATTTCCCAGTTGAACGCTTCGAATAATAACAAGTACGCGATGGTATCGCACACAGCCCACCTTTAAAATCAAAGCTTTCTTGTACACATAGTGGCCTTCACTTAGCACCACTTATGTGACCAAGCTTGATTGTACACATAATTTTGGCTCTCTTGTACACATGGTAAAAACTTAGTACCACCCATGTGACCTAGCCAATTTATCTCGTAGCTCTCTTGTTCACATGGTGTCCTTCACCTGGAACCACACATGCAACCTAGCTACATTTATCTCGTAGCTCTTTTGTCTACATGATGTACACATAGTATCGCCCATGCGACCTAGCTACATAAAATCTGTATCTTTCGATTCCGAAGGTTCAAACGGGAAGTATCTCACTTTCTAATACTTTATTCCATTCTTCCAATAGTCAATTATATTTCAAAAATCAGCTACAATACATACAATATGCTGAAATATAAAAACTTAATAAAGATAATGTATTATTTACATACAAACTTACATACTTTCTCATTTCCATGTCGAATTAATATTGAACATTTAAATCATCATAATTATACTCACTTTCAACACCTCGGCAATCATAGTAAATATATAAATTTTACATTGAAACATGGATAAATTAATGCTTATTATACATATGAACTTACCTCGAGACTAAAACGGCCATTTTACCAACTTTCCTGATTTTCTATTTTTCTCCCATTTCAGGTTCAAATCTCATTTTCCAGGATCTAAAACATCATATTTTACTTATTTAATTAATATACTATTCAAAACAGTCCTTAACTCAAACTTTGGCAAAATTACAATTTTACCCCTAAACTTTTGCATATTTACACTTTTGCCCCTATGCTCTGGAATTATTATGTTTTATGACATGATGATCATTTTTCCCTTTTATGGAAACATCAAATTCTCACTCTAACACATAGTTATGAACAATAACAAATTTTACCGATTAAGTCGTTTTACTCATTTTTGCTTAAAACCCCTTAGCAAAAGTTGTTTAACATAATTTCAGCCTTCATATTCTACCATAAAACATCAAAATAAACACATTTCACCTATGGGTATTTTTCCTAATATGAACCCTAGCTTAAATTATTGCTAGAATAAGCTTAATCAAGTTACTGGGATTCCAAAAACGTAAAGAACTTGAAAAACGGGGCTAGAACGGACTTACTATTGAGCTTGGAAAGCTTTAAAACCGTAGCCATGGCTTCCCCCATGCTAATTTCGGCCTCTTTGAGAAAGATGAGGCTTTATTTTCCCTTTTTATTTCTTTTAATTACCAAATGACTAAAATGCCCTTAAGGCCTTTCTTTAAAATTTTGTCCTATTCATGCCCATTTTTGTCCAAACGAAATATAATGGTCTAATTAACATTTAAGGACCTCCTCTTTAAAACCCCATTTCAATCAAGTACTTATGAATTAGAACACATATTTTGCAACTTTTTCAATTTAGTCCTAAAAGTCCAATTAAGCACTTTATCAGTAAAATTTCTTAACGATATTTTTACACAATATTTTAATCAATAAATAAACCTTAAAACTTAATCGGAATAAATTTTTTGACTTTGAATTCGTGGTTCTAAAAACATCGTTCCGTTTAGGCCCTAAATCGAGTTGTTACAGCAACTTCTGCAAATAAGCTCTAAGAGGCAAATTAAACATGTAATATATAAAAATTCTTATCAATACTCTAACACATGCATCTAATCACTCGGTAAATCATAAAAATTAATCGAAATAAACTTTTCTATCTCAGATTTGTGGTTTCACAACCACTATTCCATTTAGGCCCTATTTCGAGCTGTTACATTTCTCCCCCCTTTAGGGATTTTCGTCCCCGAAAATCTTACCGGTAAAAAGATTCAATATCTTTTCTCAAAATTTCTTAAACATCTCCAAAGAAATTTTCTTCAAAGCAGTACTTTCAAAATCACCCCACTATCAAATTGAAATCCAATATAACTAAGTTTCAACTCTGTATGACCTCTATATTAATCGGAACCTGTTTCCAATTCCCATATTTGCTTTTACTTTTTTTTTTAAACCAAAAACTCTGCATTCAGCTATTAATATAGCTCAATCATTATTTTTCTGTCTAATTCTATCATTACTAAATCCACATTATCTGATTCACAATCAAAATTTATTTTTAAAAAAATCCAGCAATCATATACTTTAAGCATCATACCTGGATGAGTTAATTAACTAAGTCTAATCTTTCTTTAACTGTAACATTTCAGAATTTAGAAAATCTTCATATTAACTTGACATCTTTTCTGCAACTGAGTTCATTTATTAAACCATTCTCAAATGCTATCACATTGTCAATTAATCTTATTGGAAGGGGGTGAGGCTATAACACTTCTAACTTGCCTCTTATATATTCATGCATATAACTTAACACTCATCAATATATGTATAATTTGCTTCAAATAACTCAACATGCATATTCATTTTACACAACCCTTCTATCATCTTATGCAAACAAATACACTTATACATGTGTTCATAATTCTCAAATAGACTCATAACATTCATTTAATTTCACAAGTTACACTCATAGCATCACACAATTGCCAATCAACATGAACACTTATCATAATATAAACTTTACCTTCATCTCATCTTTCATATTCCAAGAGAAATTCTTATTCACAACTCATTCATTATCACATAAACATCATGAACCAATATTCTTTCCTTTTACTAGTCTCATTTCATCTTAATATTATCACAATTATACAATTCACTTTAGACAAACTTACACACATATTCATATCTTAAAACAAATGCACTCAAACATACATTCCACGAATTTGAGTAAATCTATTTATCACATTCGCTTAGTCAAATAAATTAGACACATAATATCATGTCAATGTCAAACGAACATGGATGAGTTTATAACGATGTACACTTTTGTTTCTTTTCACTTTTCTATATTTCTCCACTTATGTCTATTTCATTTTACACTTGATCTCACACATATCATCACAAGTCACCAAGATCAATTTTTAAGTACACCAATATATCCACCAAATTATATGAACTTACTTAACCCTATTTTACATTGTCAATGGTAGCTCGGTTGGAAAACACTTCTGTCTCAACAGAACTATTTCATCGGGATCAGGAGGCATCACACTATCTCAGGTAGTAATATGGCATGTATAGCTTAACTCTTACACATGCTAGGTTAGCCCGAGAATCGACTAAACCATAGCTCTGATACCACTAAATGTAACACCCCTTACCCGTATCTAACGCTGAAACAGGGTACGAGGTATTACCGAACTTGAGTACTTGTAATCATTTAAAACTGAGACACAAAATTTCATCAATTTTAAAAATTTCAAACATAGTCAAGACTATCTACATTAAATGACTTTATACAATTGAGACCTTCAAATAACATAGGTCAGTATTTTAGGCCAACTCCTAGTAACTTAATAGCAATTAAATGAGTCCCCATACATGCCAAAGACTTAAAAATACTTTAAAACCTTTGTATATAGATCAATAGTTTGATAGTGTGATTTAACCTCCGGCGACCTCCAACTCGAGCTAACATCTGTGACACTATAGGAAAAAGGAAAGGAAGGGAGTAAGCATTATAGCTTAGTAAGTAAATATGTAAATATTAGTAAACAATACATTATCATACATTAAACAAAGTCACAATATGTTCCTGGAATATTACCATCACAAACACACATATTTTCACTATTACAATTATAAACAGGTTCAAGATAAGCTATCTAACAAAGTACCAGCAGCTAAATTATTTATTTCTGGAGCTACATAACCCTAAATTAAAAACCGTTAATTTTTCTTGAAACTAGATTCATGCATATTTTTACCATAAAATTGTCAGAATTTTTGGTCAAGCCAATTAGTACAGTTTATTCATTAAAATTACCCCTGTTTCATTGCTCAACTGCCCTGACCACTCTTCACTACAAATAAATTTTCTCTTCGTACAGAACTCATATTATGTTATCGTTTATTTTATTTGAAACTAAACTCATTAAGGATTTTAAAAATAAAAATTATATCCCATAATTATTTTTGTAAAATTTTTAATGATCTTCCAAAGTCAGAACAGGGGATCACGTAGTCATTCTGAACCAGTCTCACAGAAACTTAAATATCTCAGAATATAAAATTCCTTTGCTTTCTTTGTTTATTTTATATGAAAATAGACTTATTAGGATTTAATTGGATATCTCATTCAGTCTCTGATACACTTTCTACTATTTTTGGTAAATTTTTAGATTCACATCACTGCAACTATCCTGAACAGTTTTATTGTCAATTTTGATCTTTCACACTTCAATTGTATTCATCACCTACCCATAACAATCTTTCCAATTTCCAATCACATATCGAGCATATTGCTCATGAGTTACACACATATATAGTTACACTTATCATCACAAAGTCATACACAATTTCATTAAATCAATTTCCCAGTTGAACGCTTTGGAATAATAACAGATACGCGATGGTATCGCACACAACCCACCTTTAAAATCGAAGCTCTCTTGTACACATAGTGGCCTTCACTTAGCACCACTCATGTGACCTAGCTCGATTGTACACATAATTTTGACTCTCTTGTACACATGGTAAACACTTAGTACCACCCATGTGACCTAGCCAATTTATCTCGTAGCTCTCTTGTTCACATGGTGTCCTTCACCTGGAACCACACATGCAACCTAGCTACATTTATCTCGTAGCTCTCTTGTCTACATGGTGTACACATAGTATCACCCATGGGACCTAGCTACATACCATCTGTATCTTTCGATTCCGAAGGTTCAAATGGGAAGTATCTCACTTTCTAATACTTTATTCCATTCTTCCAATAGTCAATTATAATTCAAAAATCAGCTACAATACATACAATATGCTGAAATATAAAAACGTAATAAAGATAATGTATTATTTACATACAAACTTACATACTTTCTCATTTACATGTCGAATTAATATTGAACATTTAAATCATCATAATTATACTCACTTTCAACACCTCGGCAATCATAGTAAATATATAAATTTTACATAGAAACATGCATAAATTAATGCTTATTATACATATGAACTTACCTCAAGACTAAAACAGCCGTTTTACCAACTTTCCCGATTTTCTATTTTTCTCCCATTCCAGGTTCAAATCTCATTTTCCGGGATCTAAAACATCATATTTTACTTATTTAATTAATGTACTATTCAAAACAGTCCTTAACTCAAAATTTGGCAAAATTACAATTTTGCCCCTAAACTTTTACATATTTACACTTTTGCCCCTATGCTCGGGAATTAAAATTCATCCCTTATTATTATGTTTTATGACATGCTGATCATTTTTACCTTCTATGGCAACATCAAATTCTCACTCTAACACATAGTTATGAACAATAACAACTTTTACCGATTAAGCCGTTTTACTCATTTTTGCTTAAAATCGCTTAGCAAAAGTTGTTTAACATAATTTCAGCCTTCATATTCTACCATAAAAAATCAAAATAAACACATTTCACCTATGGGTATTTTTCCAAATATGAACCCTAGCTTAAATTATTGCTAGAATAAGCTTAATCAAGTAACCGGGATTCTAAAAACGTAAAGAACTTGAAAAACGGGGCTAGAACGGACTTACTATTGAGCTTGGTAAGCTTGAAAACCCTAGCCATGGCTTCACCCATGCTAATTTCGGCCTCCATGAGAAAGATGAGTCAATTTTGGCTTTATTTTCCCTTTTTATTTCTTTTAATTACCAAATGACTAAAATGCCCTTAAGGCCTTTCTTTAAAATTTTGTCCTATTCATGCCCATTTTTGTCCAAACGGAATATAATGGTCTAATTAACATTTAAGGACCTCCTCTTTAAAACCCCATTTCAATCAAGTACTTATGAATTAGAACACATATTTTGCAACTTTTGCAATTTAGTCCTAAAAGTCCAATTAAGCACTTTATCAGTAAAATTTCTTAACGATATTTTTACACAATATTTTAATCAATAAATAAACCTTAAAAATTAATCGGAATAATTTTTTGACTTCAAATTCGTGGTTCTAAAACCATCATTCCATTTAGGCCCTAAATTGAGCTGTTACAGCGACTTCTGCAAATAAGCTCTAATAGGCAAATTAAACATGCAATCTATAAAATTTCTTATCAATACTCTAACACATGCAGCTAATCACTCGGTAAATCATAAAAATTAATCGAAATAAACTTTTCTATCTCAGATTTGTGGTTTCACAACCACTATTCCATTTAGGCCCTATTTTGAGCTGTTACATGTCCCCTATGGCTGGCCATCAGCTTCTAAAGGGTCTATTTTCCTTTAAAGACCCTAAATATTGGTTCTCCAGCTATTTAACGCCCTTAGCTATCAAAATAGGACTTTTGTACTTTATGCGATTTAGTCTTTTTTCGAAATTAAGCTCATAAATGCTAAAATTAATTCACGAAAATTTTCATACTCTCGTATAATCATATTATGACACCAAAATAATATTAATAAAAATAATAATGTAATTTCTCAGCCTCAAATTTGTGGTCCCAAAACCACTATTCCGATTAGCCCCTAAATTGGTCTATTACAGAATGAGGTTATGTAGTGATGTGAATTGAACTATGTGTTAGCTAATATGTCTTATAGCTTTTAAATGTTGAGTTAAATGTATTATATTACGAACTTACTAAGCATTAAGCTTACTGTACGAAATGTTCTCTGTCTTATATTGTTATAAAGCTAGCTCGGATCTGGGAATCATCAACGACTCACTCACACTATCGGACATTTATTTTTTGGTACCATTTTGAGAGTTGTATATATGGTATATGGCATGTATAGGCTAGGAATATTTAGATATGTTTTGTAATGTATGTATTATGCCACGTGATATGGTTAGTTTGTGTTAAAACTTATGGTTGATATCGATATATGTTATGTGATGCAAATGTGCCATTATGATGTGCTTTTAGTTAGCCAAAGGAAATGGTCAATTTGATAAGGTTTTGGTATGAGATGTATTTGTATGTTTGGAGTTTATGGAACATATGTTTTGGTATGATTTTGGATTAGATTTGGTTGATGAGTTGAGAATGGAATTTATTGAAAATGTAATGGCATGAATAATGTATATTTTGATATTGAAATTGGCTGAAATTTTATTGAAAATATGTTTGGTTTGATGCTTGTAGGTTTGACCCAAAAGGGGTGGCAAATTGGCTATTCAAATGGTCTATTTTTGTCTATACGGGTAGAGACACGGGCGGGTGTCTCAACCGTGTGTGACATACGGTCATGGTGCACGGCCATGTGTCCCTTAGGGTACCCTACGATTTTAAGTCAGTCTTGAGCATGGCCAAGGTACATGGGCATGTGGCGAGCTATGTGACCCAAGTCAGGCTCGACCATGGCCAAGGCACACAGGCATGCCTTGTGGCTGTGTGTGCAAGTTAGTATGTATGCCCTGTATTGACACGGCCTAGACACACTGGCGTATCTAATGCTGTGTGAGGCACACGGCCTGTTCACACGAGTGTGTGACCTGTACATCTTTTATAAATGTTTAAGTTTTGAAAAAAAATTGTATGAGCTCGATTTAGTCCCGACCCTTTTCTAAATTATGTTTAAGGTCTCGATGACCTATATAAGGGACTCCATGATAATGTATAACCTTTGATTCTATGATGTTTGTGAAATGAATGTTAATTGTTCTGAATGTTTGATAATGTCTTTAACCCTATTCTGACGACGGATACGGTTTAAGGGTGTTACAGCTTACAAGGCCGAGAATTTGGCTAAAGAGAAAAGAAAGCCTGAGTTTGAATATTAAGATTCGAAGAAGAGATAGATAAGTAAGTCACTGCAGTCCTCATCTAAGAAACCGAGAGAGTTTAACACTCAATTGAGTGCTTCAGTTGGGTACTCAAATAGGAATAAGGGTAAGCAGTACTCGGTTCCAAAAGCTCAGACTACTTTAATTGTTAGTGTCAGTAACGCTCGACCGAGTAGACCAGAATGTTCACATTGTTGTAGATATCACCTCGACGAGTGCCGAGCTAATGGTGGAACTTGTTTTAAGTGTGGTTCCCAAGATCATTTCATTAGAGACCGCCTTGAAATGGTTGAAAAGGAAAGATTTCAAATTGCAAGATAGGGTAATACTATTCCTAGAGGGAGGCCACAGAGAAATCCAGGAAATGGAGCGAGTAGTAGGAGTGAACCTAGAGATCCAACTATGAGACTCGAGGGTAGGGCACCTGCGAGGACTTATGTCATTCGCGTTCGCGAAGAGGCTTCATCTCCTGATGTGATTATGGGTACTTTTTCTCTTTATGATACTCATGTTGTAGCTTTGATTGATTCGGGATCTACCCATTCATATATTTGTGTGAAATTGGTGTCTAGCATGAATATGCTTGTTGAGTTTACAAAATTTGTGAAAAAAGTGTCAAACCTCTAGGCAAGCATGTGTTAGTTGACAAAGTATGTAGAAATTTCCCTTTAATGATTAAAGGTCATTGTTTCCTAGCTAATCTTATGCTTTTTCTGTTTGATGAATTTGATATAATACTTGGTATGGATTGGTTGACCATGCATGATATAGTAGTAAATTGTGGAAGGAAAATCATTGAATTAAAATGTAAAATTGGTGATATTCTTCGAGTTGAACCAAATGAATCGGATAGATCACCTGTAGTGATTTCTTTTATGACTGCTCAGAAATGTATAAGAAAGTGTTATGAAGCTTATCTTGCTTTTGTGTTGAACACAAAAAAGTCTGAGTTGAAAATTAAATCAGTGCCAGTAGTATGTGAGTATCCGGATGTATTTCCGGAAGAGTTGCTCGGATTACCTCCTTTTAGGGAAGTTGAGTTTGGTATTGAGTTAATTCATGGTACTACACCTATTTTGATCGCTTCGTATAGGATGGCTTCGACGGAACTAAAGGAGTTGAAAGTTCAGTTACAAGAACTAACGGATAAAGGTTTTATGAGACCTAGTCATTCCCCGTAGGGCGCACCGATGCTATTTGTGAAGAAGAAAGATGGTTCAATGAAATTGTGTATAGACTACTGATAGCTCAATAAGGTAACCATAAAGAACAGGTACCCCTTGCCAAGAATCGATGACTTTTTTGACCAACTGAAGGGAGCCACAGTATTTTCCAAGATTGACTTGAGGTCCGGTTACTACCAGTTGAGAATTAGGGAGTCTGATGTGCCGAAAACTGCATTTTGGACGAGGTATGGTCACTTTGAATTTTTGGTTATGCCTTTTGGTTTAACAAATGCTCCTGTAGTATTTATGGATTTAATGAACCGTATTTTTTGACATACTTGGATAAATTTGTGGTTGTTTTTATTGATGATGTTTTAATTTATTCTCGTGATGAATCCGAGCATGCCGAGCACTTAAGAATTGTTTTGCAAACCTTGAGAGAAAATCAGTTGTATGCTAAGTTTAGTAAAAGTGAATTTTGGCTTAAAGAAGTTGGATTTTTGGGTCACAGTGTTTCGGGCAATGGTATTAGAGTTGACCCGAGTAAGATATCAGCTATTGTTGAATGGAAACCACCGAGAAACGTAATTGAGGTTAGAAGCTTTCTGAGCTTAGCTGGTTATTATAGACGATTTGTTAAGGGATTTTCCATGATTGCTACTCTAGTGACGAAGCTATTACAGAAGGATGTCAAGTTCGAATGGACGGAAAGGTGCCAACAAAGTTTTGAGAAACTAAAGGCATTGTTAACTGAGGCACCGGTTTTAGTGCAACCTAAATCGAGAAAAGAATTTGTGGTTTATAGTGACGCGTCTTTGAATGGATTGGGTTGTGTACTTATGCAAGAAGGTGAGGTGATAGCTTATGCCTCGAGGCAGCTAAAGCCACATAAGAAGAATTATCCGACACATGATTTAGAGCTAGCCGCCATTGTGTTTGCGTTGAAGATTTAGAGACACAGCTTGTGTGGCGAGAAATGTCAGAGTATTCACTGACCATAAAAGTTTAAAGTATTTGATGACTAAAAACGATTTGAATCTACGACAACGAAGGTGGCTAGAGTTGATAAAAGATTATGAGCTAGTGATTGACTACCACTCGGGAAAGGCGAATGTAGTCACCGATGCTTTAAGGAGGAAGTCATTATTTTCTTTAAGGGCTATGAACACTCAGTTAGCTTTATCAGATGATGGTTTGATTCTAGCCATGTTGAGAGCTAGACTGATGTTTCCTCAAGAGATTTATGAAGCTCAGAAAGGTGATAGTAGTTACAAGATAAGAGAGCTTAGTGTGATTTAGGTATTGAATTAGATTTTTAGATTAGTTTCGATGGTTGCTTGATGTTCTGAGATAGGATTTGTATTCCTAAAAACACTGAGTTGATTCAGAAGATTTTGCATGAAGCACATAATGGATGTTTATCTGTTCATCCAGGTAGTACGAAAATGTACAATGACTTGAAGAAATTGTATTGGTGGCTGAATATGAAAAGTGATATTTCAGAGTTTGTTTTGAGATGCCTGAACTGTCAGCAAGTAAAAGCCGAACACCAAGTACCTTCAGGCTTACTTCAGCCTGTAATGATCCTCAAGTGGAAATGGGACTGTATTACTATGGATTTTGTGATAGGTTTGTTTTTGACACCGAGAAAGAAAGATGTTGTATGGGTTATTGTAAATCGATTGACAAAGTCAGCTCACTTTATACCGGTACATATTGACCATTCACTTGATAAGTTAGCCAAGTTGTATATTTCTGAAACAGTGAGGTTGCACGGAGTACCTTTGTCGATCATATCGAATAGAGATCGGCAGTCCACTTCACAGTTTTGGAAAAATTTACAAGAAGCGTTGGGTAGGAAATTGAATTTTAGTACCACTTTCCATCTGCAAACTAAAGGACAATCCGAAAGGGTAATTCAGATTCTTGAAGATATGTTACAATGTTGTGTTCTTGAGTTCCAAGGTAATTGGGAAAAGTACTTACTGTTGGTAGAATTTGCCTAGAACAATAGTTTTCAGTCGAGTTTGAAAATGGCACCGTACGAAGTATTGTATGGGCGTAAGCACCGAACACCCTTGTATTAGACTGAACTCAGAGAGAATTAGATTCACGGAGTTGATTTAGTCAGAGAAACCGAAGAAAAGGTAAACATAATACGTGATTGCTTGAAAGCCGCTTCGGATAGACAGAAATCTTATACGGATTTGAAATGAAAAGAGATTGAGTTTTAAGTCAGTGATAAGGTATTCTTGAAAGTATCTCCGTGAAAGAAAGTTTTAAGGTTTGACCGGAAGGGCAAGTTGAGTCCACGTTTTACTGGACCATACGAGATTACTGAAAGAATAGGGCCTGTAGCATATCAGTTGGCTATGCCGTCTGAGTTAGAAAGAATTCATGATGTGTTCCATGTGTCTATGTTGAGCTGATACTGATCAGACCCTTCACATGTGATTTGACCGACAGAGGTTAAGATTCAATTGGATATGCCTTATGGCGAAGAGCCGATTAAGATTTTGGCTCGAAAAGTCAAACAATTGAGAAAAAAAAGTATTGCCCTTTTGAAAGTATTATGGAAAAGACATGGGGTTGAAGAGGCTACATGGGAGACATAGGAGAGCATAAGAAACCAATACCCAAACCTCTTCATCGGTAAGATTTTCGGGGACGAAAATCCCTAAAAGGGAGACTTGTAACATCCTGAATTAGGGCATAGTCAGAACAGTGGTTTCGAGACCACAAATTTGAAGTAGAAATAATTATTTTATGAATCTTATGAGGTCTATGATATGATTGCATGCTTGTGTGAAAGTTTCATGAAGAAATTCTATTGATAAAGTGTCCAATTTGATATTTAAGACTAAATTGCAAAAGTTGAAAAATGTGAGTTCTAGAAGCTTTATGCATGAAATTGCCATGGATTATTAATTAGAGGTCCTTAAATAGTAATTTTACTTTTATGGAAAAAAATGGGCATGAATAGGAAAATTTTAGAAGAAAGGGCATTTTTGTCATTTGGTTAATAAAAGAATAAAAAGGGAAAACTAAGTCAAAATTGTGTTCATTTTCTTCATATGTGTGCCGAAAATTTGAAGAGCCATAGCTAGGGTTTTTCTTCAATTTTCAAGCTCGACTGTAAGTACACCCTAGCCCCGTTTCTAATGTTCTTCATGTTTTTGAGATCCTTAAAGCATGAACTAGCTATTTCTACCATTATTTTAAGCTAGGGTTCATAGTCAAAAACTTACCCATGTGTGACATGCATGCATTTTTGATGCATGATAAACATCTTTTACTAAATGGTTTTTCATGAAAACACCTAAAGAGGAATTTTTTGTAAAAGTTGTAAAATAGGTGGTTAAAAATCTGATTTGGAAGAAAATGTGGACTGATATAAGTATGATATAAGTTCGGCCAGGCTTGGGTAGCAAAAGAAATGAACACATTTCATTTTACGAGCCGAGAGGTTAATTTGTAATTATGTGAAAGTTTAGGGGTAAAATTATAATTTTGTTAAAGTATGATTTATAGACTATTTTGAGCAATGTGATAATTAAATAAGCGAAACTTCCTATTATAGATCAAGAAAAACGGAGTTTGGACCTAAACCAAGGAAAGAACAAGGTTGTGGACTAAATCGAATAGTAGCCATATTTTGAGCACTGAGGTAAGTTCGTATGTAAATAATGCAACATTACCTTATTATGTTTTTTAATACGTTACTATTGCATGAATTGTGTAATTGTCTTTGTGGATTTAATTAATGATGACTCGATGACAATTCGACTAAGTTTGATATCTAGAAACCCCAGTTGAACTTTAGGAATGGTTAGGATACAAATGTCATGACATTAGGGTTATGTGCGATCCCATGTAAGACCATGTCTGGAAATGGCTTTGGCATCAATATGTAATTTCGTGTAAGACCATAGCTGGGCAATCAGCACCGGTATGAGATCCCATGTAAGACCATGTCTGGGACATGGCATTGGCATCGACCTACGATCCTATGTAAGACCATGTCTGGGACATGGCTTTGACATTGATATGTGATCCAATGTAAGACCATATCCGAGATATGGCATTGGCATCCTACCATGTGTATGAGAGTTCTCGAGTATCATTTAGTATTCCAAGTGGTTCAATAGGTAATCCAACGATCATGTCAAAGAGATGACAAGGTATGGTCATGTTGAAAGGGTATAGGTACGTACACAAAGCTCATAAACATTGAGATTATGAATCGATGAAACATAGGTAAGATGTGAATGAATGAATTATGATAATGAGTCTTATTGTACATTATGCAAATGACATGACTTAAAATGTAACTATGATACTTGATGACATTATGATAAATATTATTATGTTATGTGTATAATAATGCATGGTTAATGTTGTCAATTATTTACATGCAAACTTAATAAGCTTTATGCTTACCCCCTTTTCTTTTCCATTTTTCTTATAGTATCGCCAAGCTAGCTCGGGGATCGATAGATGTCAGAGCTCGATTCACACTATCAAACTAACCTTTTGGGTATAGTGAATTTAAGCATTTTGAATATGGCATGTATAGGGACTTGGTCTTTTTGTTATATATCATATTTATGTAGCCAAATGTGTTGGCTTATAATGATTTGATGATTAATTTTGTATATGGCCATGAGATCTGGCCCATATTAATTATGGGGATGTAATCCTATTTATACATGCCTACATGTGCTATGGTCAATCATGTTGTGGTTAAATTTATTTGGCATGGATGAATTGGAGATATGATCATGAATGCTTGATGATGGAAAAAGTGAGTAAATGTTATAATAACAACTAAAGCATGATTGTATGAAATGAAAGTAAATTGATGTTTCATATTGCATGTGAATTGGTAAGCTTGGTCTAAATAAAATATGAAGTCTTAAGCAAGTATAAATTGATAAGAAGTTGTTATGTAAGTGCCCATTTATGCCATGTAGGATGTCATTGAGATGTATAAGTGTGTATGTGTTATTGAGGGTGACAAAAGGCTTGGAAAATACCTCAAAGTTGTCCACAAGGGTAGGCACATAGGCATGTGTCTAGACCGTGTGTGACACATGGTCTGGCCCATGGGCGTTTGATTTGGCTGTGTGACCCTTGCATCCTAATTAGGTAAAACAAAATGCCCAGTAGTAAACACACGGGCAGAGACACAACCGTGTGTTTTAGCTGTGTGAAGGGGACGGCCTCAGGACATGGGTTTGTGCCTAGGCTGTGTGAAGTCTGCACTTAATTATTGGAATTTAATTCATCACACGGCCTAAGCACACAGGCGTGTCCTTGGCCGTGTGACCCTAATTGTGTTGATGACATCATAAACAGAGAGTTACATGGGCTGAGGACACAGGCATGGCCCAATCCACAAGGGCGTGTGTTACCACATGGCCTACCCACATGAGCGTGTGACCCTGTTCCATGAAAATTTTCTAAGTTTTCTAAAGTTTTCGGTTTAGTCCTAAACTACCCCCGATGTATGTTTTGGGCCTCGTAGGCCCATATAAAGGACAATTTTCATATGTATGAATGAATTTGATTTGAACGAAATTTTATGGCTCAGTTTTGTATGTTTACTCGTGTTTAAGTCCGGTAATGCCTCGTATCCTGTCTCGGCATCGGACACGGTTAAGGGGTGTTACAAAATTCATTTGAACCATGTATAAAAGTACTAACTTGTGAATTTGATGATGTTGTATAAGCATTATGTCAAGCTCATGGGGTACTGCACTTATGCCATATACATTACGTAAATGAAATGGTAACTTGTGTTTAAGTTTATACGAGCTTACTAAGTATTAATTGCTTACATAAGTCTTGTTTTTTTTTAGATTGTCGAAAGCTCGATTTGGTTGGAAGCTCGTTGTTGATCATCACACTATCTAGAAAATATATCGATAGTGTTTGAATGTTTTGGCCAAGGTTATAATGGCATGTATAGTTTGAATTGTAATGGCATTTTGGTTGGATGTTTAGTTGGTGTTTGGCTTGTATAAGTTATGGAAGTTAACTTGGTTGGTACCATTTGATGCCATGTTAGATTGTGTCATTTTGGTTATCTTATGATGCATGTTTTGAATGACTCTATAGTAAGATTGGAATGATATGATAATGGTCATGTTTGTGGCATGTTTTGGAAGGTTTTGAACTAGAATCTGATGATTGAAATGTGGTAAATTTTACATGATTAGGCAAATGTTGTTGTGTGCAATTGTCGTGCCTTTGAAGGGCATATTGGTTAGTTGATTTAGGACTCTTGAAATGGAAAACGTATGTATGTTTTGATAGGGTTTTGGTTCCTTGAAAGTGTGCACAAATGATTCCAATGTTTTTGCATGAAATGGTTCTGGAAATGGCTTGATTATAGGTAAATTTGGGTCCACACGGCCTGAGACATGGGCGTGTGACTTAGCTGTGTGACACACAGGCCTGGTGACACTACTATGTGTCATCTAGTGAATTCCTTAAGTTGCAAGTCAGTGAGTTACATGGCCTAACACACGTCCTGGCAAACAGGCGTGTGACATAGCCGTTTGACCCTACTTATAGAGTTACATGAGTTAGGACATAGACTGGGACACAACCGTGTGTCCCCAGTTCAAAGGTTACACGGGCTGGCCACACGACCGTGTGAGCCTTGTTTCTAAACTTTCATGACTTTTTCCTAGACTTTCTATATGATTTCAAATTGGTCCTGAATCGTTTTTAAGGTATTTTTAGGGCCTCGAGGGCTCGATTTAGGGACGATATTTATGTATATGATTCGTTTATGATTCGTTTATGTTATTGAATGAAGTTAAGTTTAAATGTTTCTGATTGTACGGTAATGCTTTGCAACCCTAATCTGGCAACAAATCCGAGTTAGGGGTGTTACACTCTGGAACCCCAAAACACACCAAAGAGCATCGAAATGCTAATAAAGGCACCAAAGTGCAAACCCATACAAGCGTGCGTTCTAACCTTATTGGCATATCAATCATATCCTAATCATTTACTACGTTCAAATAGGAATTTAAACAAAATTCTTAACATTTATAAATTAAAGGCACTTCCATAATATTCATACATATGCTATAAATCTGTTACGTTCATTCTAAGATTGTATAACTCACATTTCACAATCATTCATCAATTCCAATTAAATACTCTCTCACCTTATACTTAATTGTAAACGACTTATAATTATAATTTGATATTAAATATTCAACCACATATGAATTTAATCTAATTCAAAATAGCATAAATTATACTAATATATACATTCATCACATTGCAAGTAGTTCTTACTCACCTTACATTCAACTGTAAATAGTTAATATCCTCAATTCAATATTAATAATTCAACCACAAATTAATTAACTAATTCATACAGAATTTAACATGAACATATAAACATATATTTATTCTATAAACTTACCTAATACAAACAACATGCAAATCTGTTTGTAGGGACTATTCTACAATTTTCCCTTTTCTCGATTTTTCTTCGTACGATTCAATCCCTGATCTATATAATAATTAAAATCAATTTATTAAATTGAAATACATTATCATATTCATTATTATGTATATGACTTGTAGCTCCCATTTTATGAATTTCCCCTAAACTTTTACACTTTGTTCAATTTAGTCCCTAAAATTGAAACTATTAAATATTTCACATTTAAACCCCATTATACATAACTGATTCTAATTCCATCCATAATCAGCCTTCAATCACTTAAAAATTACAATATTTTCATGCTAAGTTTAACAAATTTATAGATTAGTCCTTAAATGCAAAACAAAAAAATTTTCACTTAACAAAATAGTCCTAAAACATTTCCAAGCTTCAAAATCTATCATCTAATATCAAGAATATCCAAAAATCATAAATGGTAATTTCAACAAACTTTGATAGTTGTGAAAATGGACATACGAGTTAGCTGGACTGTAACAACCCAATATTGGGGCTAGTCAGAATAGTGGTCTCGGGACCACAAATCTGGTGTCGAATAAATTATTTTATTATTACTTTTATGTGATAGCATGATTTTATGAATGCATGAAAAGTTTGGTGAAGTAATTTTATCATTTGTAAGCTTAATTGTGAAAAAGGACTAAATCGCATAAAGTGCAAAAGTCTTAAATTTATAGCTAAAGGTGTCAAATAGATAGAGAATAAGAATTGGGGGTCCTTAAAGGGAAAATAGACCCTAAAATGCAAGCTTTTCCAGGCATAGGAGACATTGATGTTGAAAAGTCAGCATTTGGTAAAGTGATGTCATATTAGGTGATAAAATAATACCCTAAGGGCTTAGCTTCATCTTTTTCATTTTCTTCCTTCCTCTTTGACCGAAAATACCAGCAAAGGAAGAGTTTTGAAGCTTTAAAATTTTAGCTAGGTTAACCTCTTGCAAGTAAGTGATTTTCATGCTCCTTGTTAATGATTCTTACATTTTTTAAACCCTTGAAACATAAGCTTTCAAATGAGGGGTGATAAACCGTAATTTATACATATTTGTATCCCTCGCTTAACACGTTTATGAATGATTTCTCCTTAGATTTGGTGAATTTGATGCTTCTAATACTTTAATTTCATGTTTGTTACTTAGGTGAGCATAGAAGGACGAAAAGAACGAGAAATGGGCCAAAAATAGAAACGGGCCGACAGGGGAAAACAACACGGCCTGGACTTCCTCACACAGTCAGAACACACGCCCGTGCCAATCTAACAGGCTCGACCACGGCCCAAATCAACCTCAGCACGGGCGTGTTGATACCTCAGCCTCAACTATGGCCTGAAGTAATCGCACACAGGTGTGTCACATGGGGTGTCCCTGCCAAGCCCTAGTTAAGTTCTATTTGGAAAAAGGTGATTTTTAGGGTTTGGAGGCCTTCTAAAACCTATTTAAACATCCTAGAGGAATACTAAAAGGGATACGGAGAATAGAGAGTAAGGAATTACTCCAAAGAAGCCGATTGATCCATCTCAGAAGCCGGGTTCATCATCAAGACTGAAGATCTCTCCTCAATTTCCCTTCAGGAGTTTTGGGTTTTCTTTATGTTTTGTATTGTTTATTATTTTGAGATGTTTTCTTATTTCGTTATAAACTAAAACCCTTAAATACCTAAGGGGGATGAAACCTAAGACGAATCTTGTTATTATTTTCTCAATCGTATGATAAATATTTGACTTGTTCTTAATTATGTGTTCTTAATTCTTGTTTTGGTATTTCAGGATATCGATTCAATTTAATGCTCTTAGTTGGAGGATGAATAGTCATTGGCTAAGAGTGACTTTGTCATAATTAAGCGGAGTTGATTGCGCGCCTAGAGATAGGGTGACAAGATTTTGCCGGATTAGGGTGAAACCTAATAAGGGGATCCATAGATCGAGTTAATGCAACCTTAGGGTGTTAATTAGAGAAAAGTCTCAATTATTCAACCTAGGGATTAGATGTTATTAGTCTTGAATAGGAATAATAACATAACTTAGGGATCTCTACGGAGCAAGTTAAATGAGTAAATCATCCGGTTCGGAGCCAGAATAACAAGTAAAGTCTAGGTGGATTTTTCCTTAGGTATTGTCTTACATAAATCGTTTTTCCAAAAGTAATTCCCCAAATTTATTTTCTGCAACTTCTTAGATAATTAGTTAGTTAAAACAACCCCTTTATTCTTAGGCTAGATAATAAAAAGATGGTCATTACTAGTACTTTTAGTCCTTTGGGTTCGACAATCTGGTCTTGCTAAAGCTATACTATTGTTCGATAGGTACACTTGCCTACATCATGATAATAGTTAGGTTCAAGAACGATTGATTATAAATTTATAAAACTTATCACGAAAAATCACGATCAAGTTTTTGGCGCCGTTGCTGGGGACTAAAATATTAGGAACACTCAATTTTTATTACTTTAGCCATTTATTTTTCTTGCAAATTAACTTTAATTTTTGTTTTACTAATTTTCTTTTTCTTTCTTCTGGCAGGTTCTTATAGTTTATGACTAGAAGAAACCCGTCGGGACCACTGCTTTTTGACGAAGAGATCGATTGCACAGCTCGTAGAAACTGATGAGAAATAAGGCGAAGCTTAAGATACACAGAAGAAGAGCAAGAGGACGATATCTCAACTTTAATTGAGAAGATGGCTGAAAATGAAGACAATCAGCTACCTGCTGCAATACCCGCTGAATTAGCAAATTAGAATCCTGCTCCTCGTACTATGTATGATTATACTAAACCTGATTTAACAGAAACTGAATCAAGTATAGTTAGGCCTGCTATTGCTACAAATAATTTTGAACTGAAACCTAACACGATTCAAATGATACAGTAATTTGTTCAGTTTGATGGTTTGCAGGATGAGAACCCCAACACTCACTTGGCGAATTTCCTAGAAATCTGCGACACTTTTAAAATTAATGGCGTTTCTGATGAGACCATTCATCTTCGGTTATTCCCTTTTTCACTAAGGAACAAGGCTAAACAGTGGTTGAACTTGTTAGCACGAGGGTCCATCACTACTTGGGAACAAATGACCAAAAATTTTTTATTAAAGTATTTTCCACCAGCTAAGACGACTAAATTACGAAATGGTATCTCTTCTTTTGTGCAAATGGATCTAGAGCCTCTTTACGATGCATGGGAGAGATATAAGGGCCTACTGCGAAGGTGCCCTCACCATGGGTTACCTCTATGGCTGCAAGTTCAAACGTTTTACAATGGTGTGAATCCTTCAACAAGACAGATGATTGATGCAGCCGCTAGTGGAACTATCAGCAACAAAACACTTGAAGAGGCTTATGAATTTATTGAGGAGATGTCACTGAATAACTATCAGTGGCAAGTCATGAGGACTAAGCCAACGAAAACCGCAGGCGTTTATATTGTCGATTCGGTTACTATGCTGTCAAATCAGGTAGAACTTCTAAACAAAAAGATTGATGGTTTACTTGGTTCTATGCAGGTTTATCCAGTAATGCAATGTGAAGCGAGTGGAGGTGGATCGAGTAATCCAGAATATCAACCCTATGGCCACAACATGGAGAATAAGCAATTAAATTATATGGGTAATAATCCTCGATCTCAAAATAATCCTTACAATAATACCTATAACGCAGGTTGGAGGAATCACCCAAACTTCTCATGGGGAGGTCAAGGAAATCAGAGACCACCACCACCCTCAGGCTTCCAACAGCCACCTTACCAACAAGAGAAAAAGCTGAACCTTAAGGAGATGCTATCCAAATTCATCACAGTGTCAGAAACTCATTTTTAGAATACTAAGACAACACTTAAAAATCAACAAGCATCAATCCAAGGGCTCGAAACTTATATAGGCCAGCTGTCCAAACTAATTTTTGAACGACCACAAGGTAGCTTGCCAAGTAATACTGAACCTAACCCAAGGGAACAAGTCAACGCAATTAATGCTCAAGATAAAGAAGGATTCGTTGAGCCTGATCTAGAACCGAGGTAAGAAACTGTGCTAAGCAAAGGTAAAGGTAAGGTAAGTCATAACGAAAACAAAACGGTAAGTGTAGAATATAAACCTCGTGTGACATACCCTAACGCGACAAGGAAAGACCGCTCAGATGAACAATTTGGTAAATTCCTTAAACTTTTGAAAAAAATTATATATTAACTTACCATTTATTAAAGCTTTATCGCAGATGCCAAATGCAATGAAATTTTTAAGGAAGCTTTTAGCAAACAAGCGAAAGTTGGACGAGGCATCGCATGTGGAGCTAAACGTAGTTTGCTCAGCAATTCTACAGAATAAGCTACCCAACAAATTAAAAGATCCAGGGAGTTTTACAATTTCTTGCTTAATTGGTAGCTTAGATGTTAATAATGCATTAGCTGATTTAGGGGCAAGCATTAACGTCATGCCTTACAAAATGTTTAAGCAACTAGGTCTTGGGAAAGGCAAACAGACTAGGATGAGCATTCAATTAGCAAATAAAACTGTAAGATTTCCTAGGGGTATTATTTAAGATGTGCTAGTTAAAATCGATAAATTTATATTTCCCATTGACTTTGTTGTTCTAGACATAGAGGAGGATAGCAACACTCCTTTAATTTTAGGAAGGCCCTTTTTATCAACTGCTAAAACAATTATTGATGTTGGCACAAGTGAGCTCACACTTCGTGTGGGAGACGAAACAATCACCCTTCAAGCTCGAAATTCTGGCAACACACCAAAAATTGAAGGTAATGGTCTAAACCAATCTGCTAAAACTGATAATATGGTGCAACCTACTTTGCAGAAAATGAGTTTGAAAGAAGTACACGAGCCATGTTCAAGCAATACTAGAGGACCCATTCATGAAGAACGAAGGCTACAAATAGAGGAGCTAGATGAATGGCGAACACATAAACCAAGATCGCACGATAAACCAAAACTACGCAAAAACGAGCTAGATACCTCTCCAAATTAACTTAAGGTTGGAGATAAAGTTTTATTAGATGCCGTAGATCCTCACATTGTCACTGTAAAACCGAATAAAGAAATCCCTCTTATGGTACTTAGTATTTTCCTATTCGGTACAGTCGAGGTAAGTCATCCCAAGTTCGGCACTTTTAGGGTAAACAACACATGTCTAAAACCTTATTTTGGTAAGATTAATAGCAGGAATGAGGAGTATAAACTCTTCAAACCACCATGACCATTCGATGGAGAGGTAAGTCGAGCTTAGACTATAAATAAGCACTTTTCAGGAGGCAACCCGAGCACTAACTATATTAACTTCTTTAAATTTTAGTGATTAGCACCTAACTTACTAACGGAGTTCTTGAAAACAGGTTCACCACAGAGACACGGCCAAGCACATGGCGTGCTTAGGACTTTGTGAAAATAGGGTAAAGATTTCCCTAAAACACGGGCTACGATAAATCGCCACGATCGTGCGACACGGCCGTGGGTGAACCTGCCAAAACAACATGGGCGTGTGCCACGCCCGTGCCCTAGGACCGTGGTTGAAATTGAGAAACTAGCACGGGCATGTGACATGCCTATGTCTAACACCCGTGGTCGAACCTGTAAAATTAACATGAGTGTGGTCCTGTATACACGGGTGTAGGAGAAGCAAACGAAGCTAGACACGGTCGTACGACATGGCCATGTGTACCAACACGCCCAAGGTACACGGGCGTGGGACAAATTTTAGACGCACCAAAATAGGAAAAAACGCGAAACACACGGGCTAAAATTGGGGAACACGGGCATGTTCCCTGGCCGTGTGACCCAAAATCTATAAATAGGCTACACTATTCATTGTCTTCTTTACTCAAAAACCCTAACCCTAGCCGCTGAAAACCCATACAGCCTTCCTGCCACGCCCGTGTGCATCCCCCAACACCATTTTTTAACGCTCATTCTTCCCTTTCTAGCGTTTGTTTACTCCTTTCTCTTTCATTTCACTGATTTATGATGCTATTTATCATAGTAATCTATATTTTTCATGTTATTTTCATTTTTCCATCACTCAAATTTCATTTATAGAACAAATTATCATCTTTTTCATGTTAAAATTCTTACTCATTGCATGATTTCTCTACTCCATTTGACTAGTAGAAGTGAATATTCATGGTTAGGATAGTTGAAATATTCATGCCTTTGGTGTTGACATCTTTTTCATCCATATAATATGTTACATTTCATTCTTATCCATTTTTACCCATACCACCATGCTAATGCCACAAAAGTATGCTACTAAACTTATTGTTTTAGTTAAATTTAGTAGTTGTGCTGAACATATTTATGGCTTTTCCTCTTTGAATTTAGTTGCATTTTACCTTGTCCACTCACCAAGATGAATTAATGGTTCCAATTGTAGGTTCACCATGTCGTCTTCATGAGGAAAGAAAGCCGTCGTCCCCACCTCAAAGAAAAGGAAGGGAGCGTCATCTTTCTCGGGCCCTACCGCGAAAATTTGCCACCCTTTCCTACAGTTCCCCATTGGGGCCCAAGAAGAACTTTTCCAAATACTCTGGGCCAGGCCCTTAATTGCGGGCCACTGCATTGACTGGGCTGCGGTAGAATAAGTTCAGTTGGCGGATGCAATTCAGGCCCTCCTTACCACTGATCCTTGGGAGCTCTTCTTTGGAATCATTGAGCCGATGTACCTCGAGCTCACGATGGAATTGTGCTCCACATTCTATCTTCAGACCGTAATGACCAACCATGATGATCCCGCCACGATCCAATTTAAACTTGGCGGTCTAGTATGCCAATTGAGCATCCTAGAGTTTGGTGTAGCACTGGGCCTTTACACAGAGGAGTCCCAAGAGGAGAACGACCTCGATACCCTCAACCGTCACATCTATTATTCTCCCACAAAGTGCTGGAACACCCTCGTACCACGTTCGGCCGGCTATAACCCCAGTCACTCCAAGGCATCAGCTCTTCCCCTATCCTTAAGGTATCTACATTCTATTTTATCTCACACTTTGACAGGGCAGACTGAGAGCACTGGCGTCGTCACTACCCATGATGTCTACTACTTATAGTGCATGTCAAACTGGCACGTCTTCGACCTCGCCTACTTTATCGCCCTTGCCATTCGCTACCAGATGGAGCGACATTGGAGGGGGGTCATCTCCATTGGCCCCTACGTGACTCGACTGGCGCAACACTTCGGACTCCTCGACACCGCGGCCCAATAATCATCCCTTACACTTATTGGCCAGATGTCTCCATAAGGCATCTCGAGCATGCTTAGCATGAGGATGATAGAGAGGCACCGAGGAACGTACCCCCCCAATGTCGTCTTGCCCAATATACCGATGAAGAGGCTCGAGAGGACATTACTGATGATGTCCCTCTACAGCACGAGGACCCACCGTCTCAGCTACCATGCTCCCATCGACCAGTTCATGCGGCGGCTTCATATGCTGACATATCTGAGCGCCTCAACCGATTCGAGCAGCAGTGTTTTCAATGATTTGACAACATTGATGCTACTCTTCAATAGATTTGTCAGCACTTCCACATCTCATCGCCACCACCACCTTGCAAACCATCCGGTGATGATGATGTTTAATTTAACTTTATCTTTATTTTTTTTATTTTTATTTTATGTTTTTATCAAATTCACTTTTAACTTTTAATTGTTATGTCCTTTTTGATACTATTTTACATTTAGGTTCTATAAATTAATTTTAATATCGGTTATTTCTTTATGAGTAATTCTTCTTCCTAATATCCCCTAAAAAGTTCCTGCTTTTATCACAGTTATAAAGAGCTCCAAAGCTCACAATCATTTAGGAACTTCAAACTCCATTGGAAAAGGTTCTCCATGACTGCCATGTCCTGCTCAATCACAAGATATAATATTCTATTGGTGCAGCATTTGTTGAACCCAACCTCTACCACCACCGGAGTATCCTCCTCCACTTTACATAACTCCAAACTAGGGAGTTCATTCATTTAACACTTAGGAAGTTTCAATTCTCTCCCTATCTTGTGACCTTATATTTATATTTCTCTATCTATCTATCTTTGTACATTGAGGGCAATGTACATCTTAAGTGTGGGGGGGCATTCATTTCACTATAAAAAAAATCCCTAAATGTTGCCTTGTTCTCTTGTAAATCTCTCATATCATGTTTAGGATGAATTTTGATTGATTTATAATTTTTATTGATATATCTTGAATTAAAACATAGGCATTCATGCATTGATTGTTTAAACTTTAAGACATTAGAAAACTAAGCATGATAAGTTGATTTTTAAGAATTTAAAATTTTAGGTCATTTCCCCAAGTTTAGGTATTATCTTGAATTGAAATCCACAAGTTTAAACATCAAAAAGCCATAATTTTTGTGAGCTTATTGAGCCTATAAAAGCATCTATTAATTCTTTCATGCTCACTTTTATTATTGCTTTGAGTGTGTCAATATCGAATTGTTATCCTAGAACTTGCTTGATTATGAATGTCAAGACCACACCATTTGATTTGATATGTCAAGATGATAGAGGCACTTAGGATTAACCCACTCATGCCATGAAAAGCCTACCTCTACGATTAACCCTTAGTAAAGCCCATTGAGCCTAACAAGCCATTCCTTGTATCACCCTTAATATTAACCCTTAACCCATTATTGTTGAAACCCCCTCAATTAATTTGATCCCTATTTTTGTCGAGAGCTGATTTGAATAAATTGCTTAGCTATGGCTTGTTCTTAATAGTAATCTATGTTATTTAACTTCTTCTTAAAAAAATGTATATATATTAGTATTGATCTTTTGTTTGTGAGCTTTAGTATTCAAATTCTATAGTCAAAGAAGAAGCTTTATTGTACGCAAGTAATGATTAAATATTTTTCTAGTTAAGTAATTTTTCAACTCAATCTCGATTCTAACCTTTTCTTTCATCTTGTGACCACACCCCCTAACCAAACCTCGTTACAACCCTCTAAAAACCTTTTGATTGATGTATCATCTCGATTTATAGTGGTGGAGATTTAATTTTCATGCAAGCCTATGGTAATAACTTTTCATATTGACTGATGAGTGCTGATTTCATTGTCCTTAAACACTTCGAGTGATTTGAGTGAATCTTTAGTGAGGATGTTAAGCTCTGTGAGATTTCGAATCAATGGTAACTACTTAGATGAGGGGAGATGCCTAAGTTTTTCGTGATTAAATACTCAACTTGGAATGTTTGAAGCTTTAATGATCTTTTAGTTGAATTATCAATGTATGATTACTTATGGATTTAGTTTGAGATATTACTGATAGGAATTATAAGTTAAGAAAAAGGAATTCTTAATTGTGAATTGAGGACTTTGCTTGAGGACAAGCAAACGCTTAAGTGTGGGGGTATTTGATAAACCGTAATTTATACATATTTGTATCCCTCGCTTAACACGTTTATGAATGATTTCTCCTTATATTTGGTGAGTCTAATGCTCCTAATCCTTTAATTTTATGTTTTATACTTAGGTGATCATAGGAGGATGAAAAGAATGAGAAATGGGCCAAAAACGTAGAAAACAGGACGACAGGGGAAATCAACACGGCCTGAACTTCCTCACACGGGTAGAACACACGCCCGTGCCAATCTAACAGGCTCGACCACGGCCCAAATCAACCTCAGCACAGGCGTGTTGATATCTCAGCCTCGACTACGGCCTGAAGTAATCGTACACGGGTGTGTCACATGGGGTGTCCCTGCCAAGCCCTAGTTAAGTTTTATTTGGAAAAAGGTGGTTTTTAGGGTTTGGAGGCCTTCTAAAACCTATTTAAACATCTTAGAGGAAGACTAAAAGGGATACGGAGAATAGAGAGTAAGGAATTACTCCAAGGAAGCCGATTGATCCATCTCAGAAGCCGGGTTCATTATCAAGACTGAAGATCTCTCCTCAATTTCCCTTCAGGAGTTTTGGGTTTTCTTTATGTTTTGTATTCTTTATTATTTTGAGATGTTTTCTTATTTCGTTATGAACTAAAACCCTTAAATAGCTAAGGGGGATGAAACCTAAGATGAATCTTGTTATTATTTTCTGAATCGTATGATAAATATTTGACTTGTTCTTAATTATGTGTACTTAATTCTTGTTTTGGTATTTCAGGATATCGATTCAATTTAATGCTCTTAGTTGGAGGATGAATAGTCATTGGCTAAGAGTGACTTTGTCATAATTAAGCGGAGTTGATTACGCGCCTAGAGATAGGGTGAGAAGATTTTGCCAGATTAGGGTGAAACCTAATAAGGGGATCCATAGATCAAGTTAATGCAACCTTAAGGTATGAATTAGAGAAAAGTCTCAGTTATTCAACCTAGGGATTAGACGTTATTAGTCTTGAATAGGGATAATAACATAAATTAGGGATCTCTACAGAATAAGTTAAATGAATAAATCGTCCGGTTCAGAGCCAGAATAGCAAGTAAAGTCTAGGTGGATTTTTCCTTAGGTATTGTCTTAAATCAATCATTTTTCCAAAAGTAATTCCCCAATTCTATTTTCTACAACTTCTTAGTTTAGATAATTAGTTTGTTAAAACAACCTCTTTATTCTTAGGCTAGATAATAAAAAGACGGTCATTACTAGTGCTTTTAGTCCTTTGGGTTCGAAAATCTGGTCTTGCTAAAGCTATACTATTGTTCGATAGGTACACTTGCCTGCATCGTGATAATAGTTAGTTTCAAGAACGATGTTTTATAAATTTATAAAACTTATCACGAAAAATCACGATCATGAGGACTATTTTGCAAAATGATGGGAAGTCTAGGGTTTTTCCATGAGAACATCTAGGGTGTTTTCTAAAATTTTAAGGAAGGATATGAGTCTTGGGTATGTTATAAACAACTTTTATGAAAGGTGTTAGTGTAAAAACATCAAAAAGGACCATTTTGCATAAGTTGTAAAATAGATAATAAATGTATGAAATAATGAGAATTTGGGCTACTTCTAGTTATAAAATGCATTCGGCTAGGGTTAATTTGTAAGAAAATATGATGAAAATCAAATTTCGGGCCTAGGGGCAAAATGGTCATTTTGCCCAATTATGAATTTTTGGGTGTTTAGATTGTTATACTGATGAAATAAATAAATTTTATTAATATAGATCAAGGGAAACATGATTTAGGTCTTGATCGGGGTAAGAACAAAGTTTACGAGGATTAAGCTCATTTCCGTCATTTTGATATCGAGGTAAGTACATATGTAAATAATGTGTTATTAAAACTTACTTCGGAATATTTTGATAATATACATGTGAAATTGGGTTGTTTTTGTCATATGTTTAAATTCCATTTGATGCCATGAAAGTGTAAATGATATGTTATGAGGGAGAACTATGTTGTGAGCAAGTACGATGCTATGCGGTTAGAAATAAAATCCCGTTGAGCCTCGAATATAACGTAGGATCCAAAAGGATATGCTAAGACCATCATGTGGTCTGAACTCATGAGTTGTGTCTGAGTTCATGAGAAAATGATATATGTAACCTGGGTTCGGGTACTGACTTTGTGTACAGAACCGTGAGTAGCTCAATGAGCTATGTTGCATGATAGCACTATGGGGTCCAGGCACTGACTTGAGAAAAAGGCCAGTGAGTAGCTTAGAATACGAGCATTTCATAGTGGGAGGTAGTTGGACTATTGAACTTATAAAGCACTTGGGTGTAAACTTTCCGTGTGTCCGTAAGTATTCCGAGAGTTCAACGGGTAGCTCAAAGGCTTAGTGATGAAATGCTGATGAGGTATGTATACTGAACTCAGCTATAAGGCTGAGTAGGTGATGGAATGTGTTCAGTATATGCAAACAAAGTAAAGAGTAAGATAGAAGATAAGTGAACTACATCTTTTATATTAAGCATGTTATGTTATCATTTGGTATATAATTTAATCACACTATTTGCATATATGTACTTACTAAGCTCTCAAGCTTACCCTCCTTCCTTTCCTTTCTTATAGTGCCATCAAAGTAGATCATGGATCAACAGTTATGTCAGGAAAGCCAGTCACAATAATACCTGTACGCTTTTGGTAAAATTAGATCTCTTATTTTTTTTATGGCATGTATAGGATCTTGTCTTTTGAATTTTGAGTCATTATTGTGTTGTGGTTAAAATTTGCCAAATCGAGTTGGTTTGGGATAAAACCCCTTATTTTTGTATAAGGCCATGTGTAATGGTTAATATTCATTTTGTTATATACTCAATTGATGATATGTTCTTGAATGAGTAAATGTTATGTATGATTTAGTATCTATTGGGGTGGCCTTGAGTGCCCTATTGTGGTTAGGTATATTGTATGTAGGATTGTGCAAATAGGGTGGCGTAGAGGCTTGGTAAATAGCCTTCTTTTTGTCCATACGGGTAGACACATGGGCGTGTGTGATACACGATCTGCCCCCTGGGCATGTGGTTCGGCTGTGTGTCCCCTGCATGTAAAAAATTTCAAAAAGAATGCATGGTAGAAAACACACAGGCAGAGACACAGGCAGAGACATGGCCAAGCGCACGGGCGTGTGCCTCAACCGTGTGACATTTTGGGTATGCTGACATCAGAAACAGAGTACCCAAGTTTTCACACACAGGCTAAGACACGGGCGTGTCGAAGCTGTGTGAGGGACACGGGCCATGAATACGGGCGTATGTCTGGCTGTGTGAAAACCCCTGTAGGTGTGCATGTAGAATTAATTCCATACAGGTAAAGGACACGGGCGTGTCCCTGTATTGCTTAGGCCTTGTGAACCACACGGGCCAAACACACGACCATGTTGTATTGTTACACGGGCATGTTGCCCTTCCCACATGGGCTTGTGCCCTTGTGTTAAGTGATATTTTCAGAGTTCGTTTTAGAACTCGAATTAATTTTGAACGGGTTTCAATGGGTGTTATGAGCCCCGTAGGTTCTTACTAAAAAGTTTATGGATAATTTGAAAAATTTTTAATTAGACCATGTTCTGGTGTCATTAAAATGTTTAATTACATAATTGTAGTTAGGTAATGTCTCATATTCCAACCTGGCGAGGGGTACGGGTTTGGGGTGTTACATTTAGTGGTATCAAAGCTACAGTTTAGTTGGTTCTCGAACTAACGTAGCGTGTGTACTGGTCTAGCTATACATTCCATAAATAAATTGTGATAATGTGACAGCTTTTGACCTTTTTAAATTGTGTTTTCATATAGTAATGGATCCCAGTCGAATCGTGGTGGATGATGTAGAAAGTAACGCATCAGCTCCCGCTGAAGGGGCAGTGCCATCTGATAATCAACCTCCCACAGTTAGTCAGGGAGGAGGAGAAGGGGCTCGGGAGGCCTTTCTCCACATGATGAATGAGTGATACACAGAGTTCGTCTGAGCGAACCCAAATGCTCCACCCCCTCTACCCCCACCTATTCCTCAACCTGTCCCATCAGCACCCTAGGGTGTAGACCTTGAGAGGCAGAATAGACCTCTAGTGGATAAGATTCAGAAGTAGGGAGCTGAAGAGTTCCGTGCTAGTAAAGATGACGATCTTGAAAGAGCAGAATTTTGGCTTGAAAATAGCATCAGGGTATTCGATGAACTATCTTGCACTCACAAGGAATGCTTGAAGTGCGCCATATTCTTGTTGAGAGATTCGGTATACCACTGGTGGAAGACGTTAGTCTTAGTGGTACCCCACTAAAGGTTACATGAGAATTCTTCCAAGAGGAATTCCAGAAAAAAATACATCAGTGAGAGATTTATGGATCAAAATCGTAAAGAATTTCTTGACTTGAAGCAAGGTCGCACGACGGTTACTGAATATGAGAGAGAGTTTGTCCAACTTAGCAAGTATGCTCGAGAGTGTGTGTCCTCTGAGGTTAAGATGTGTCAACGGTTTGAAGACGGACTCAATGAGGATATTAGACTGTCAGTGGGCGTCCTTGAGTTAAAAGAGTTCGTAGTGCTCGTTGACCGGGCTTGTAGAGTCGAGGAATTAATCAAGGAAAAGAAGAAAACCGAGGCTGAGGCTAGAGATGCAAGGAAGAGGCATGCGAGCAAGTCGTTTCCCTCTCAGTCTAAGAAATCCAAAGACATATACTCTCATTCTCATGCATCAGCCGGACACTCATATCGAGATTGTAAGAAGCAAGATCCGGACATTAAGTCCCAGGCTACGTTGGTGACTAGTGTAGGCAATGTTAGGTCTTCCAGACCAGAGTGCCAACATTGTGGTAGAAATCACTTAAGCAAGTGTAGAATAAACGACGGATCATGTTTCCAATGTGGTTCACAAGACCACTTTATCAAGGATTGCCCCGAGATGAATGATAAAGGAAAGTTTCAAAGTACAAGACCAAGCGGCGCTAACTCTAAAGGAAGGCCTCAGAAGAATGTTGGACTTGGGGCTGGCAACAAGAATGTGACGAGAGATACCGCTGTAAGGTAAGAAGCTAGAGCTCCGGCTAGGACCTATGCCATACGTGCACATGAAGATGCATCCTCTCCCGATGTGATCATCGGTACATTTTCTCTCTACCATAATACTGTTATTGCTTTGACTGATCCTGGTTCTACTCATTCGTATGTGTGCATGAAGTTGATATCTAGCATGAATATGCCTATTGAGTTTATAGAGTTTATGATTAAGGTGTCGAACCCATTAGGCAAACATGTGATAGTCAATTAAGTATGCAAGAAATGTCCCTTGGTAGTTAAAGGTTATTGTTTTCCAGCTTATTTAATGTTGTTATCGTTTGATAAGTTTGATGTCATTTTGGGTATGGACTGGTTGACATTCCATGATGCTGTAGTGAATTGTAGAAAAAAGACGATTTAAGGTTGAGTAGGTGATGGAATGTGTTAAGTATATGTGAACAAAGTAAAGAGTAAGATAGAAGATTTTAAGTGAACTACATCTTTTATATTCAACATGTTATGTTACCCTTTGGTATATGATTTAATCAGACTATTTGCATATATGTACTTACTAAACTCTCAAGCTTACCCTTCTTCCTTTCCTTTCTTATAGTGCCATCAAAATAGATCGTGGATCAACAGTTATGTCGGGAACGCTAGTCACAATAACACTTGTAGCCTTTTCGTAAAATTAGATCTCTTATTTTGTTTATGGCATGTTTAGGATCTTTTCTTTTGAATTTTTTGTCATCGTTGTGTTGTGGTTAAAATTTGCCAAATCGAGTTGGTTTGGGATAAAACCCCTTATTTTTGTATAAGGCCATGTGTAATGGTTAATATTCATTTTGTTATATATTCAATTGATGATATGTTCTTGAATGAGTAAATGTTATGTATGATTTAGTATCTACTGGAGTGGCCTTGAGTGCCCTATTGTGGTTATGTATATTGTAACACCCCGTACCCGAGGCCATTACCGGAATCGAACACGAGGTATTTACGGACTTATTTCATTTACTTACACGGTTCATTTTGAATTTCAGACATGCTGGCTAACTGCATCACCGTCACTTTAAAAATCATATCTCGAGTTCCGAAGCTCGAAAACTTATTCCGTAAATTTTCCCTGAAAATAGACTCATATAACCATCTATAAATTTTTTTCTAGAATTTTTTTGATTGGCAAATTTGTACAGTTTATTATTTAAAGTCTCTCCTATTTCAGGGTTTGACTGCTCTGACCTTCATGCATTACGACTTATATATCTCCCTGTACAGGGCTTCAATGCTTATGCCGTTTGTTTCTAATGAAACTAGACTCAAAAAGGGATCTATAAATATATGGAATGACTTCTAATTATCTCTGGTTAATTTATAATGAATTTCAAAAGTCAGATCAGGGAATCCAGAAATCGCTCTGGCCCTGATCCACGAAAACTTAAATATCTCTCAAGATCAGACTCCTAAGACTGTTTCGTTTCTTCCATATGAAAGTAGATTCATCAAGGATCGATCAAATAATTTATTAACTATTTAACTCCATTCCTACTAATTTTAGTGATTTTTCAAATTCACACCACTGCTGCTGTCAGCATCTGTCTTTAGGGTAGACCTTACCTATTATTTAGTTTCCATGCTTTAACTAGCCCTTTAGCATATAGAGCACAAAATATGATTGTGATTAACCATTCCAATGGTCAATCATTGTCAAGCATATCCACACCTCTTAAATAACCACATACATACAAGATGATTATAACATTATGCTCAATATATATATATATAAGCCATTTTCGCATGGCTATGCAAATTTGTACAATACCGAAAAATATATGACCAACATCAAAAAGGGTAGTCCTATACATGCCATTTCAAAGTTCAACCAAAAGTGTACCAAAAAGGAGCTTTGATAGTGTGGACGACTTCGACTTCGACAATCCCGAGTCCGATAGCTGACGAACCAAAATCTATAAAACAGAGATTCAAGGAAACGGAGTAAGCATTTAGTGCTTAGTAAGTTTTGAGCCATGAAATTAGACACAACTAAAGTGTAGCATTCATATAGTTAAACGGATGATTTCATATGCACAAATTCTTAATATCATACTTACTTCACATTACTAACCCTTATATTCATACACAAAAGATCAACTTAGCCAAAGGCCGGTAGCTCATTTATCGACTGAGTGAATACTATTTGTAAGGAATCGACTAATTCAATGCATATACAAAACATACCTCATCGCTGGGATTTTACGAGCGTATTAATTGAAACTATTGCAGCAAGGTCACTCATTCCCAAGACAAGTACCTTCGGAATTTAACCGAATATAGCTTCTCGCTCGAATGCCTTCGGGACATAGCCCGGATATAGCAACTCGCACAAAAGCCTTCGGGACATAGCCCGGATATGGTAACTCGTACAAAAGCCTTCGGGACATAGCCCGGATATAGTAACTCGCAAAAATGCCTTCGGGACATAGCCCGGATATAGTAACTCGCACAAATGCCTTCGGGACTTCGCCCGGAATTAGCAACTCGCATAAAAGCCTTCGGGACATAGCCCGGTTAACATCCAAATATTCATGCACATATCAATAAATCATGACACATCTATATTTCATTTTCATAATTAGATTTCAAACACAAATCACGTATTAAGCAATCCCATTTTCGGCTCACTAGCCACTTACAAACAGCATGGTTTAGTTTGCTTTATGACAAAATCTCTATACACATACGGCTACCCGTCATACGTATAGACTAATTAACTCAACATATAATTCAAATAGAGTCATCATATCGCCCTATATTTGTTATGCTCATACGTCATGACTTAATCAAATCGTAAACTAAGTCTCGTTACTCAAAAACTTACCTCGGATGTTGTCGAACGATTTCGATGGCTATTCGACCACTTTTTCCTTCCCTTTATCGGATTTAGTTCCCCTTTGCTCTTGAGCTTAATGTAACAAATAAATTGATTTAATCATTTTAGCATCGAAAAGGGGAACTCAAGGTACTTAGTCCATATATATATACATTAGACATTAAAGTCACATACATATGAAATCATAAATCAACTCAACATATTAAACCCACACTCCCTTTTAGCCGATTGTTTAAGCCAAGATAAAAGCATCAATATGCTTGCCTCTAACCGAATACATGCAACACCAATCTTCTTCCTATGGCCGAATATGCATGTCTATGTTGAGACCGATTATATGCTTAATACTCCCTACAAGTATGGTTACTTGTATTGATTATATATATCGTTTTGTTTCAAGTTCAAAACTCGGCTAATACGCAAATAAATACACTAGTAATCAAATACTAACATTTTGCACTTCCTCTTACTACCATCTCACATCTACTTTCTACCATGGCTGAATGCATCAAGACACCATCACATGTATCATTACAAAGCTTCACACTTAGCATGCAAATGACATCAACACAATTCCACCTTAACCGAAACTTAACTCATCTTCATTATCAAATACATATTCGGTAAGAACATGATAATTTTTACTACATTATTATTATTATTATTTTTTAAACATGTAAATTTCTCAAACCCAATCAAATTCACATTCGGCCTTGGTACAATAATAAGGTAACCGATTCTTTTCCCTTAGCACCCAATGCTCATATATGATTATTTGCATAATTCAAACACTCATCTACCATTGTTTATCTAAATCTAACATGAACAACCACCATTACACTTATTAAGCATCATAGCCGAAAGCCCTAATCATTCCCACAATCAAAAATTCAACATGGGTTACTAATATAACTTGGCATTTCATTCAAGCTTAACCTTAACTTCAAAAATTAACATAAATTCTTACCTTAATGTTAGCTTAAAACAACCGAATGCCCTTCTCCCCCTTTTCCTCTTTACATTCGGCCAACAAGAAAGAACAACTCAAGCTTTGTTTTCATCACCCTTCATTTTCCTTATTTCCCATTATCTTTTTCCTTTTTATTATTTTATAATATATAAAGCCACTAACTAATAAATAAATACATATTATATGCATATAATCCATCATGGCCGGCCACTACTCTCATAAGTGGAAATTTGACATGCAAACCCTTTGTTATTTTATGACTTGAACTAATAGATCCTTTTAGATTAACCTATCATATTTCAAAAGTGTCACACATAAGTCCTATTAACTAAATTCACATTCAATCGACTAAATCTAAACTTAAAACTTTCACACATTCATTATTCACATATTTTAGACAATAAATATTATATTCAAATAATTCGGTCACTCGGTTTAGCGGTCCTGAAACCACTTTCCGACTAGGGTCAATTTAGGGCTGTCACAACTCTCCCCTACTTAAGAAATTTTTGTCCTCGAAAATCTTACCGGTAAATAGGTTTGGGTATCGCTCTTTCATAGAGTTCTCGGGCTCCCAAGTAGCTTCTTCCATCCCATGTTTGAGCCATAACACTTTTACTAACGGAACCCTTTTGTTTCGCAACTCTTTCACTTCACGAGCTAGGATACGAATCGGTTCTTCTTCATAACTCATATCGGATTGAATTTCAACCTCTGATGGATTAATTATGTGTGATGGATCAGATCTATAACGTCGAAGCATCGAAACATGAAAGACGTCGTGAATCTTTTCAAGTTCAGGGGGCAAAATCAATCTATCATGCAATCGACCAATTCGTTCGGATACTTCATATGGCCCTATGAACCTCGGACTCAGTTTGCCTTTACGGCCAAATCTGAGTATCTTTTTCCAAGGTGAGACCTTAAGAAACACTTTGTCTCCCACCTGATACTCAATATCTCTTCGTTTTAAATTCGCATACAACTTCGGCGATCGATCTTTGCCTTGGACTTTCACGAATTATTTTTACTTTACATTCAAAGCATCTTTAATCAAATCCACTCTGAAAATTTTACTTTCGTGAGCTCGGTCCAAAACAATGGCGTCACGGCATTTACGCCGCAAAAGCCTCGTAAGGTGCCATCTTAATACTTGATTGAAAACTATTGTTGTAAGCGAATTCAATCAAAGGTAAATCTACCGCTCCCATGAACCACTTTGAACTTTAGGATGCAACATCTCAACATATCCTCAAGTATCTCGAATTATCCGCTCGGATTGACCATCGGTTTGTGGATGAAAAGCGGTGCTAAAATGCGACTTGGTACCCAAAGCTTCTTGCAATTTCTTCCAAAATCGCGAGGTGAATCTCGAATCTCTATCCGACACAATAGAAATCGGTACCAGTGTAATCTCACAACTCGAGAAACATACAATTCAAATTTAATTTATCCAATGAAAAATCCGTGCGTATGGGGATAAAATGAGCCGACTTAGTCGATCTATCAACAACAACCCAAATCGCATCTTTCTTACTTGTCGACAATGGCAACCCAGATACAAAATCCATCGTGACTCGATCCCATTTCCATTCAGGTATCATGATTGGCTGAAGTAAACCCGTAGGCACTTGACGTTCCGCCTTCACTTGCTGACATATTAAACATTTCGAAACAAAATTGGAAATGTCTGGTTTCATACCATGCCACAAAAACTGACGTCTCAGATCGTTGTACATTTTCGTACTCCCCGGGTGAATTGACATTCGGCTACAATGAGCTTCGTTCAGAATCATCGAAATGAGTTCTGAATTTCTTGGAGCACACAACTGACTTCTGAACCTCAAGCAATCGTCATCATCAATTTGAAACTCTGATTCCATATTCGGAACACATTCAGCCCGTTTTGCAACCAATTCGTCATCGACTTTCTGAGCTTCACGAATATGATGCATCAACAATGGTTTGGCCTTTAATTCCGCCACTAACACATTGTCGGATAGAACAGACAAGTGTACATTCATCGTTCGTAAAGCAAATAGTGATTTACGACTTAAGGCATCCGCAACCACATTAGCCTTTCCCGGGTGATAGTCAATGACAAGCTCATAATCTTTTAACAACTCGAGCCAACGTCTTTGTCGCAGATTTAAGTCTCTTTGGGTCATCAAATATTTGAGACTTTTGTGATCCGAAAATACATGGCATTTCTCACCAAATAAGTAATGTCGCCATATTTTTAAAGCGAATACTATGGCAGCTAATTCGAGATCATGGGTCGGATAATTTTTCTCATGTGGCTTTAATTGTCTCAACGCATAGGCTACAACTCGACCTTCTTGCATCAATACGCAACCCAACCCAAGTAGGGAGGCATCACTATAAATAACAAACTCTTTGCCTGATTCGGGCTGGACTAGAATTGGAGCTTCAGTCAAATAAGTTTTCAGTTGATCAAAACTTTTCTGACATTTTTCCGTCCATTCGAACTTAACATCTTTTTCGCAGTAGCCGTCATTGGCGTGGCTATCATCGAAAACCTTTTACAAACCGTCGGTAGTAACCGGCAAGTCCCAAAAAGCTCCGAACCTCAGTAATATTTCTCGGAGGCTTCTAGTTAAGTACGGCTAAAATTTTGCTCGGATCAACTCGAATACCCGATGCGGATACCACATGACCCAAGAAGCTAACCTCTCTTAACCAGAACTCACACTTACTGAACTCAGCATATAACTGCTTATCCCGTAAAATCGCGCAACACTAACCTCGGATGCTCGGCATGTTCGATTTAAATCGCGTGAATAAATCAAGATGTCGTCTATAAACACAACCACAAACTGATCCAAATATTGTCTGAAAATTCGATTCATCCGATCCATAAATACCGCAGGGGCATTAGTAAGCCCAAACGGCATTACTAAGAACTCGTAGTGACCGTATCTCGTTCTGAAAGTAGTTTTGGGTATATCTGAGTCTCGAACTCGCAGTTGATAATAACCCGATCTCAAATCTATCTTTGAAAACACTGAGGCTCCCTTCAACTGATCAAACAAATCATTAATACGTGGTAACGGGTATTTATTCTTTATGGTCACTTTATTCAATTGACGATAGTCGATGCACATTCTCAAGGTTCCATCCTTTTTCTTTACAAACAAAACTGGTGCACCCCAAGGTGAAAAACTCGGTCGAGCAAAATCTCTATCCGTCAACTCTTTCAACTGAGTTTTCAATTCTTTCAATTTTGTTGGTGCCAACGATACGGAGCCATTGAAATTGGTGTGGTACCAGGTACTAGTTCGATGCCGAATTCAACTTCCCGAACGGGTGGTAATCTTGGTAACTCCTCAGGAAAAACATCTGAATACTCACAAACCACTAGCACCGATTCAAGCTTCCTTTCCGATTCTTTACTATCAAGTACGTATGCAAGATATGCTTCACACCCCTTTTTAACATATTTTTGGGCCAGCATCGAAGATATAATTGCTGGCAACCCACTCATATCAGTAGACTCAACTCGGATTATCTCGTTGTTTGCGCATCTCAAATCAATAGTCTTTCTTTTGCAATTCACAACTGCATCATGGACGGTCAACCAATCCATACCGAGGATAACATCAAATTCATCAAATGGTAAAAGCATCAAGTCGGCCGGAAAATAGGAACCTCGGATTGCTAGGGGACATTTCTTACACACCTTATTAACAAATACATAATGACCCAAGGGATTTGACACTCGGATTATGAACTCAGTAGACTCAATAGGTAGAGTCTTAATGGATGCTAAAGTCTCACATACATATGAATGAGTAGAACCGGGTCTATCGTGAGCAATCACATCGATATCAAAGAGAGTAAAAGTACCAGTAATAACATCTGGCGAAGAAGCATCTTCGCGTGCATGTATAGCATAAGCTCTAGCTGGAGCACGAGCCTCAGATCTGGTTGTAACATCTCTAGATCCTCTCTGACCGCCGCTAGCATTCTCCGCATTTCTAGATGGTCTACCTCGGCGATGTAGCACCCGGTTTCCCACTCGATTTACATTCTCGCTCGGGCGGTCTCGGGCAATCCTTGATAAAGTGGTCACCGATCCACACTTATAGCGGGGAGCGGTCATGAAATCTACAACTCCTGAATGCCATTTACCACAATCTCGACACTCGACTGTCCCCGACGATCATTTCCCACACCGCAACCGGCGACTCGTGTACTCACAGAGGTCGATCGCGATCTCGTCTGCGAAAAAACCAAGTATCTTTGGATCGGCGAATCATCTCTAAATTTCTTCGATGATGTTGAAAGGGCTTTCCGATGATCTCTTACTGAAACTCTTTGGCTCCCATTTCAGCCTTTTCTTTTCTCCTTACACAGAGCTCTTGGCTTTGCAAGCTCGCTCGACAAGTACTACGAACTCTCTGATCTCTAGAATGCCAACATACAACTTTATATCTTCATTCAAACCATCTTCAAAACGTTTACACATTATAGCTTCTGAAGAAACACATTCTCGAGCGTACCGGCTAAGCCTCACAAACTTTCGTTCATAATCAGTAACCGTCATGGAACCTTGTTTAAGTTCAAGAAATTCTTTTCGTTTTTGATCAATGAATCTCTAGCTGATATACTTTTTCTGAAACTCGGTTTGGAAAAACTCCCAAGTTACCCACTCTCTGGGCACAACAGAAATCAACGTATTCCACCAATAGTAGGCAGAATCACGTAACAAAGAGATAGTACACTTCAGGCATTCCTTGGGTGTGCAAGATAGTTCATCAAGTACCCAGATAGTGTTGTCCAACCAAAATTCAGCTTGCTCGGCATCATCGCTGTCCGTAGCTTTAAATTTAGTAGCCTCGTGCTTTCGGATTTTGTCAACTGGGGGCTTGTTTAACCTCATCTGGTCGATTACCGGAGGTACCGCAGGTGCAGGAGAGGTATTAGTCGGGAGTGGGGGTTGTGGAACAGCCGTATTAATTCGAATGTATTGGTTAAATCAATCATTCATCACATTATAAAAGGCTTGTCTAGCCTCATCATTTTGATTGCTCGCAATGAGTTGAGAGTCCATCGTATTTATGCCGTCCGTCTTGCGCGGAGCAGCGCTACACTCTCCACATCGTCAGCTACCGCTCGATTGGGATCGGGATCCATTACTAACATAAAGACACATTTAAACTGTCAGAAATCACCACACTATCAAATAATCACTTAATGGTATGTATAGCTAGACCCAAACGTATTACGGTAGTCCTAGAATCGACTAAACCATAGCTCTGATACCAATATAATTGCAACACCCCGTACCCGAGGCCATTACCGGAATCGAACACAAGGTATTTACGGACTTATTTCATTTACTTACACGGTTCATTTTGAATTTCAGACATGCTGGCTAACTGCATCACCGCCACTTTAAAAATCATATATCGAGTTCCGAAGCTCGAAAACTTATTTCGTAAATTTTCCCTGAAACTAGACTAATATAAAAATCTATAAATTTTTTTCTAGAATTTTTTTGATCGGCCAATTTGTACAGTTTATTATTTAAAATCTCTCCTATTTCAGGGTTCGACTGCTCTGACCTTCATGTATTACGACTTATATATCTCCCTGTACAGGGCTTCAATGCTTATGCCGTTTGTTTCTAATGAAACTAGACTCAAAAAGGAATCTATACATATATGGCATGACTTCTAATTATCTTTGGTTAATTTATAATGAATTTCAAAATTCAGATCAGGAAATCCAGAAATCGCTCTGGCCCTGATCCACGAAAACTTAAATATCTCTCAAGATCAGACTCCTAAGACCATTTAGTTTCTCCCATATGAAAGTAGATTCATCAAGGATCGATCACGTAATTTATTCACTATTTAACTCCATTCCTACTAATTTTAGTGATTTTTCAAATTCACACCACTGCTGCTGTCAGCATCTGTCTTTAGGGTAGACCTTACCTTTTATTTAGTTTCCATGCTTTAACTAGCCCTTTAGCATATATAGCACAAAATATGATTGTGATTAACCATTCCAATGGTCAATCATTGTCAAGCATATCCACACCTCTTAAATAACCATATACATACAAGATGATTATAACATTATGCTCAATATATATATATATGAGCCATTTTCGCATGGCTATGCAAATTTGTACAATACCGAAAAGTATATGACCAACATCAAAAAGGGTAGTCCTATACATGCCATTTCAAAGTTCAACCAAAAGTGTACCAAAAAGGAGCTTTGATAGTGTGGACGACTTCGACTTCGACAATCCCGAGTCTGATAGTTGAGAACCAAAATCTATAAAATAGAGATTCAAGGAAACGGAGTAAGCATTTAGTGCTTAGTAAGTTTTGAGCCATGAAATTAGACACAACTAAAGTGTAGCATTCATATAGTTAAACGGATGATTTCATATGCACAAATTCTTAATATCATACTTACTTCACATTACTAACCCTTATATTCATACACAAAAGATCAACTTAGCCAAAGGCCGGTAGCTCATTTATCGACTGAGTGAATACTATTTGTAAGGAATCAACTAATTCAATGCATATACAAAACATACCTCATCGCTGGGATTTTACGAGCGTACTAATTGAAACTATTGCAGCAAGGTCACTCATTCCCAAGCCAAGTACCTTCGGAATTTAACCGAATATAGCTTCTCGCTCGAATGCCTTCGGGACATAGCCCGGATATAGCAACTCGCACAAAAGCCTTCGGGACATAGCCCGGATATAGTAACTCGAACAAAAGCCTTCGGGACATAGCCCGGATATAGTAACTCGCACAAATGCCTTCGGGACATAGCCCAGATATAGTAACTCGCACAAATGCCTTTGGGACTTCGCCCGGAATTAGCAACTCGCATAAAAGCCTTCGGGACATAGCCCGGTTAACATCCAAATATTCATGCACATATCAATAAATCATGACACATCTATATTTCATTTTCATAATTAGATTTCAAACACAAATCACGTATTAAGCAATCCCATTTTCGGCTCACTAGCCACATACAAACAGCATGGTTTAGTTTGCTTTATGACAAAATCTCTATACACATACGGCTACCCGTCATACGTATAGACTAATTAACTCAACATATAATTCAAATAGAGTCATCATATCGCCCTATATTTGTTATGCTCATACGTCATGACTTAATCAAATCGTAAACTAAGTCTCATTACTCGAAAACTTACCTCGGATGTTGTCGAACGATTTCGATGGCTATTCGACCACTTTTTCCTTCCCTTTATCGGATTTAGTTCCCCTTTGCTCTGGAGCTTAATGTAACAAATAAATTGGTTTAATCATTTTAGCATCGAAAAGGGGAACTCAAGGTACTTAGGCCATATATATATACATTAGACATTAAAGTCACATACATATGAAATCATAAATCAACTCAACATATTAAACCCACACTCCCTTTTAGCCGATTGTTTAAGCCAAGATAAAAGCATCAATATGCTTGCCTCTAACCGAATACATGCAACACCAATCTTCTTCCTATGGCCGAATATGCATGTCTATGTTGAGATCGATTATATGCTTAATACTCCCTACAAGTATGGTTACTTGTATTGATTATATATATCGTTTTGTTTCAAGTTCAAAACTCGGCTAATATGTATATAAATACACTAGTAATCAAATACTAACATTTTGCACTTCCTCTTACTACCATCTCACATCTACTTTCTACCATGGCCGAATGCATCAAGACACCATCACATGTATCATTACAAAGCTTCACACTTAGCATGCAAATGACATCAACACAATTCCACCTTAACCGAAACTTAACTCATCTTCATTATCAAATACATCTTCGGTAAGAACATGATAATTTTTACTACATTATTATTTTATTTTATTTTTTTTAAACATGTAAATTTCTCAAACCCAATCAAATTCACATTCGGCCTTGGTACAATAATAAGGTAACCGATTCTTTTCCCTTAGCACCCAATGCTCATATATGATTATTTGCATAATTCAAACACTCATCTACCATTGTTTATCTAAATTTAACATGAACAACCACCATTACACTTATTAAGCATCATAGTCGAAAGCCCTAATCATTCCCACAATCAAATATTCAACATGGGTTACTAATATAACTTGGCATTTCATTCAAGCTTAACCTTAACTTCAAAAATTAACATAAATTCTTACCTTAATGTTAGCTTAAAACAACTGAATGCCCTTCTCCCCCTTTTCCTCTTTACATTCGGCCAACAAGAAAGAACAACTCAAGCTTTGTTTTCATCACCCTTCATTTTCCTTATTTCCCATTATCTTTTTCCTTTTTATTATTTTATAATATATAAAGCCACTAACTAATAAATAAATACATATTATATGCATATAATCCATCATGGCCGGCCACTACTCTCATAAGTGGAAATTTGACATGCAAACCCTTTGTTTTTTTATAACTTGATCTAATAGATCCTTTTAGATTAACCTATCATATTTCAAAAGTGTCACACATAAGTCCTATTAACTAAATTCACATTCAATCGACTAAATCGAAACTTAAAACTTTCACACATTCATTATTCACATATTTTAGACAATAAATATTATATTCAAAAAATTCGGTCACTCGGTTTAGCGGTCCCGAAACCACTTTCCGACCAGGGTCAATTTAGGGCTGTCACATATATTGTATGTAGGGTTGTGCAAATAGGGTGGCAAAGAGGCTTGGTAAATAGCCTTCTTTTTGTCCACACGGGTAGACACACAGGCAGGTGTCTAGGCCGTGTGTGACATACGGTCTGCCCCCTGAGCGTGTGGTCCGGCCGTGTGTCCCCTGCACGTAAAAATTTTCAAAACAGAATGCATGGTAGTAAACACACGGGCAGAGACACGACCATGTGTCTCAGCCATGTAGTGGACACGGCCAAGCGCACGGGCGTGTGGCTCGGCATTGTGACATTTTGGGTATGCTGACGTCAGAAACAAAATACCCAGGTTTTCGTACACGGGCTAAGACACAGGCGTGTCGAGGCCGTGTGAGGGACACGGGCGTGTGTCTGGCCATGTGAAAACCCATATAGGTGTGCATTCAGAATTAATGCCATACGGGTAAAGGACACGGGTGTGTCCCTATATTGCTTACGCCGTGTGAACCACACGGGCCAAACACACGACCTTGTTGTATTGTCACACAGATGTGTTGCCCTTCCCCCACGGGCGTGTGTCCCTGTGTTAAGCGATATTTTCAGAGTTCGTTTTAGAACCCAAATTAATTTCAAACGAGTTTCAATGGGTGCTATGAGCCCCATAGGTTCTTACTGAAAAATTTATGGATAATTTGAAAAAGTTTTAATTAGACCATGTTCTGGTGTCATCAAGACGTTTAATTGCATAATTGTAGTTAGGTAATGTCTCATATTCTGACCCGGCGAGGGGTACGGGTGTGGGATGTTACATGGACCTAGTTGCAATAATCTCAAAAAAATATAATTTACAAAAAATCGATAAAGAAATCACTTAAATGCATCCATTTTTGTTTGGACGAACCTCAAGCTATTTTAATGGAGGTTTTTGTTTTGTTTTTCAATGCTGAACTCCTTAAGGAAGATGATGATATCGTTTTTTATGTTTTTATTTATTAAAATTATTGACTATTGTTTATTAACCCGATTAATTAAATTTTATAATATTCAGATTAAAACACAATCATAAACTGTCCACCCACTTTAGTAATGGCCTAGCTACCTCATAAATCCCTACAAATGCACTAATTCATTCATTTAATCAATAAAATTCAATAGCAGTTAAGTTTTACATCTTGTACGATTTAGTCCTTTTTACTTAATTAACTAACCAAACATTAAAATTTCGAAACCAAACTTCAATATATTAATATACTACATCTTGTACGATTTAGTCCTTTTTACTTAATTAACTAACCAAACATTAAAATTTCGAAACCAAACTTCAATATATTAATATACTAACTCCTTAAATATTTAATTTAAATATTTACTAGCTCAATTTTTAGAAACAAGGTCCCAAAACCTCATTTTCCAAAATCACTTGACTTTAGGGGCAAATCACTTGTACTTAGTTTTTTCGTTCAATTAACAAAAAATTTCAAATCAAAATTTAATAAGCATTATAAGTCAACTCGTAAATATTAATAAATAATATCTACAGACTCAATCGTTGGAATTCTATCCCCGAAACCATTTTTGACACAACTAAAAAACGAGTTGTTACAGCATGTAACTGTTCTATTAATTGTTCTAGCACCTCATAACTCGATTCTGGTGACGGCGACAGGTGATAACTCTTGAAAAGAGTTGTAACGCCCCGTACCCGAGACCACCGCCGGAGTTGAACACGAGGTGTTGACAGACTTAATTCATTACTTTAAACAGCTCAAACAATTTATTTTTAAAATTTTCAGTCAAGCTAGCAATCTGCGTCACAGTCGCTTAAAAAGTCATATCTTGATTTCCGAAACTTGAAATCCAATTCCGTAAATTTTCCATGAAACTAGACTCATATATCTATTTACTAATTTTTTTAGAGAATTTTTGGTCAAGCAAATTAGTATAGTTTATTAGTTAAAGTCTCCCTATTTGAGGTTCGATTTGCTCTGACCTCTGTGTGTATTACAAATCGAGATACCTCCACATGCAGAGTTTCAATGACTATTCCGTTTATTTCTAATAAAACTAGACTCAATAAGGAATCTGTACATATAAATCATGACTTCTAATTATCTTTGAAAAATTTATGGTAATTTCAAAGTCGAACAGGGGATCCAGAAATTGCTCTTAATTTCGCCCTGTTTCACAAAAATTTAAACATCTCATAAAATATATCTCATATACTGTTTTGTTCCATCAATATGAAAATAGACTCATCAAGCTTCACACTTACCAATACGTCCCTTTCATCTTGAGTATTCCTCCATTTGAGTAGAATTTTACTCGTTGAACACATCAGAATATAATTCGGATACATGGAAAGTTTGCACATAAGTGCCACATATGTAGCCAAGCTACCATGTAACTCGCCCATAAGTGAACTCGGACTCAACTCAACGAGCTCGGGCGTTTGTATCCATAAGTGAACTCGGACTCAACTCAACGAGTTCGGACATTCGCATCCATACGTGAACTCGGACTCAACTCAACGAGCTCGGATGCCTAGTTAGATCTCTCGAACTCGGACTCAACTCAACGAGTTCGGACATTCGCATCCATTAGTGAACTCGGACTCAACTCAACGAGTTCGGATGCCCAAATATCCCAGTGACATGTCACTTGTATCCTAATCCATTCCTAAGGTTCAACGGGACCTTTTTCCCAATCATGTGTCTCAACCATCTTCTACGGAATGTCGATACCGATACTCGATAGTATTTCACATTTTCCAAGTATATCACATAATTTGACATATTATCAAACAATTATCACGAGTATAATATTTCATAATAATTATCATATCATTTAAATAACATAAAAACATTTAAAATAATAACTATGTTACCAACATTTACATATGAACTTACCTCGTATGTGAAAATGGCTACTTTTACCATTTCGTGCACAACATGGTATTTTCCCCATTTTAGCCCGAATTTTAGTTTTCCTTGCTAATCGAGCTTGGAAGCTTGAAAAACCCTAGCCATGGTTTCTCCTTGCTATATTTGGCCATGGGGTTGAAGATGAGCAAAATTGGCTTTTAATTTTGTATTTTAATTCATTTTACCCCTAAATGACCAAAATGCCCTTACTACTAAACTTTCCAAAAATTCCATCCATGTCCAATTTTTGTCCATAGACTTAGAAATTGGTAAAATTTCTATTTTAGACCTCCTAATTAATATTTCAAAACAATTTCATACTAGAAACTTCTAGAATGCAAGTTTTGCAAATTATTGGATTTAGTCCCTAATTTCAATTTAAGCACTTTATGCAGAAAATTTCTTCACGAAATTTTCACACAATCATGAAATCATATCATAGACCTCAAAATAATCATAAAATAATTATTTCTATCTTGGATTTTGTGGTCACGAAACCACTATTTCGACTAGGCCCAAAATTAGGATATTACAACTCTCCCCTTTTTAGTGATTTTAGTCCCCTAAAATCTTACTTTGAAAAAGTGGTCTTCACTTTTAATCTCATATTCGGTCTTTGAAGAACTTTCACTTAGGTTTGTACCTCCAATACATCTCTTTAATTTCTCATATGGTCTAAAAAGCTTACAGTCTCAACTCTCAACCTGTTCTTAAATTTTCAACCCTTCTCGGTTTCCCATGATATCATGACATAAAACCAGGATCTTAACTTGATTAATGGAGACCGGAATTCCAAGAAATCCAACAATTAAAGAGACACGAAATTCCATGAATCGATGAGTAGGAATTCATTCAATACCGATATGATTTATAGATTTCTCCAAACATTTAAGTATAGGATACATCACATTTTCCTCTTTCTGCCATAGAAATAATTCTAATATGGCCTCAAGAATAATCCTTCTCATTTCCATCCCAATATCAACATTGACAAGGATAATTTTGATAGATCCCAATGCTCAGCTTTAACCTCTTTAACAACTCAGATTTTATGTAACATCGAATGCTCTAAACTATCACATTACCTCACTGTCTTGAAACACATCACAATTCATAAAACAAAGACATTCTTGAAAGTCGAAGTCTTTGCTCAATGTAGACTAGTCTAGTTCGGGCGCTTGATTTACCAATATTCTCATCTATCCGAACTCAGTCAACATGTAATAAACTTTTCAGCTTTCATAAGATGAAAACCTTATCATTCGTAGTGACTTTAACTAATATCCAACTCTTTCTAATAAATATACACTTCTCGTTCAGACTATTTACTCTTTTATCAGTACAAAAATGAAATTCTATTATCAGACTTGAGAAAAATAATCCTGACATAATTGTCACATGAAATCTTTCAAATAAATAATTCACCATACCGACTGAAACTCGCGCTTTTATCACCTATGCCTTTACTGATGTCAAATCCTTACACAGAAATTAGAAAAAAAAATCTCAATACTAAAATCACCACATTACCAAGATCAAATTAGAAGTATAGTCATATTTGACATGATTATCACGAGCTGAAGAACGCACTTCGAACATGAGTCGTAATTGACAAATTATGGAACAAAGATAACAAGAAAACCGAATAAAGAAATCCAAGATAGAGAAACCCGGAATAAAGAAATCCAGAATAAAAAGATCTAGGATAAAGAAACCCAAGATACGATACTATGCCGGAGAATCGAAAACCAAACTCATAGAGAAAATATAGAATACCCCGATAATTCTTCAAAGAAAGAAAGTCCAAAAGAAAACATCATTTAATCCCATTGAAATCAAATATAACAAGATCAATATATCTTCCCAAACATATATATCAGATGAAGCATCAAGTAGAAGAAACAGAATTATAATATCATATGTATTCTCTCATCAATTCTTATCAGACGAAATGAAATAGAATACCCGATGAAATAGAGCAATATAAATTATAAACCAGTCAGACTACCAATGCTTTCATCCAACACCAGAATTAGAAGACATTCCCATATAACAAGAATTTCTTCAGAAGATCAATAGCCATAGAAATTTTTCTGAGAACGGGTAAACACATAGAACATCTCAAAAGAGATTGCTAAATTTGTCCAGTCATAACTGTCACACTCAGATAGTTCACATTTCAAATATCATTTCCCAACTAGGTTTGCCGTCACAAATTTCATATTAAACCATTCACTAAAGAAGGCCAGTTCTGAATAAATTTTGATTTACACTTTTCTCGACCTTGCACCTGAGTAATTTAATTTACCAAAGAGAATTTCTTCTCTAATTGGGACAGTGTATAACTCCAATAATCTTTACGTCAATCCAATACTTTACTGGCTCTAACTTTACTTATCAGCTCATTTTGAATCTTTGATCATACTTATAATTATTCTATCACTGAACTCTTTGGGTTCTCAACCGGAAACTTATTCAATACAAATCTCATGAAATTCCATTATAAGTACCACTTCTGTAAGGGGGAGGGGTTGTAGGACCTCTGACTCGACTTTCTTATACATACACATATGACACAACTTCCATCATCATAGCAACATCATCAAAATCATGTCATTCATTCAGGCAATGCAACATTCATGTTCAAACACACAAATTTTCCTATCTTGTCCCATTTAGACGATATACTTATGTATACATTCTATGTTTTCTAGATAGCTTTACTTATCCATTCATTTAATTAAATTAATTCATGCTCATGACATCATATAGGGCGAAACAAACATAGATATTTGCATCACAATCACAACTTTCATTTAGTGCATCATGTACATGTCATTACAATCATATAATTCACCCAACAATTTAACATAGATAAGTTCATTTCATTATAATCCTTTATCTCATAAAAATTATATATCATTAGCATTCATCAACATTCGACGTCCAAATCAAGACAATGACATTTTCATTCATATCATAATATTATGACTTTTATTCATACCTCTACTACTTTCTATTTATTACGTTCATCTTATCAAGTAAGCCATATACACTACATCATATGAGCATTAAGCAAATATGGATATTTATCACATAGGTATCATAAACTTTTATTCATACTTTTCTGAACCGAGACTTATCATAATCATAATTTTACTCAAATACCTTCACATAAATTGAACATGGTCGGCGCAGCTCGGTTGGAGAGTACCCTGTCTAAATAAGACGGTACTCATATGCGTCGGAAGACATCACACTATCACGGATCGATGGCATGTATAGCTAAATTTTTACGCATGCTAAGTTAGTCCGAGAACCGACTAAACCTGCTCTCGATACCACTAAATGTAACGCCCGCACTCCGAGACCGTCACCGGAGTCGAACACGAGGTGTTAACAGACTTAATTCATTACTTTAAACAGCTCAAACAATTTATTTTTAAAATTTTCAGTCAAGCTAGCAATCTGCGTCACAGTCACTTAAAAATTCATATCTCGAGTTCCAAAACTTGAAATCCAATTCCGTAAATTTTTCATGAAACTAGACTCAAATATCTATTTACTAATTTTTTTATAGAATTTTTGGTCAAGGAAATTAGTACAGTTTATTAGTTAAAGTCTCCCTTGTTTTAGGGTTTGACTGCTCTGACCTCTGTGTATTACGAATCAGATACCTCCCTGTACAGAGTTTCAATGGCTATGCCGTTTATTTCTAATAAAACTAGACTCAATAAGGAATCTGTAAATATAAATCATGACTTCTAACTATCTTTGAAAAATTTATGGTGAATTTCCAAAATTAGAACAGGGGATCCAGAAATTTCTCTTTCCCTGTTTCACAAAAATTTAAACATCTCATAAAATATAACTCATATACCTGTTTTGTTCCATCCATATGAAAATAGACTCATCAAGCTTAAATTCCATAACTTATTAATTATTTAATTCCATTTCTACTATTTTTAGTGATTTTTCAAATTCACGTCACTACTGCTGTCTGAATCTATTTTATGGTAAATTTTACCCATTTCATGGTTCCCATGGATTAGCTAGCAATTTAGCATGCATAACACCAAATATGATCATGATTAGCCATTCCAATGGCTAATCATTACCAAGAATTTCCATACCACTCAATAACCATATCATAAGACCATATATACAAAATGATTATAATGCTATACATGCCATACTCAAAATATACAAGCCATTATGCCAAGATGATATACGGATAGTGTGAGCGTGCCTCCGACCGCTTCTCGATTTCTCGAGTGGCTTGTCAACACTACAAGGAATGAAAAGGAGAGGAGTAAGCACAAATGCTTAGTAAGTTCACATGCAAATAGCAAGTAACACAACTATATAAGCAAACATAAACATCATTTGCATGATCATCACCGAGACATTCATATCACATTTTCATTTATCATCTTACCATATTGTTGTTATATCGAGTTTTCAACCCGAGGGTTAAGTACATACCTGTTCAAAGTATCCATTTCACAACACTTACCAATACGTCCCTTTCATCTCGAGTATTCCTCCATTTGAGTAGAATTTTACCCGTTGAACACATCGGAATATAATTCGGATACATGGAAAGTTTGCACATAAGTGCCACATATGTAGCCAAGCTACCATGTAACCCGCCCATAAGTGAACTCGGACTCAACTCAACAAGCTCGGGCGTTCGCATCCATAAGTGAACTCAGACTCAACTCAACGAGCTCGGATGCCTAGTTACATCTTCGAACTCGGAGTCAACTCAACGAGTTCAGACATTCGCATCCATAAGTGAACTTGGATTCAACTCAACGAGCTCGGATGCCTAGTTACATCTCTCGAACTCGGACTCAACTCAACGAGTTCAGACATTCGCATCCATTAGTGAACTCAGACTCAACTCAACAAGTTCGGATGCCCAAATATCCCAGTGACATGTCCCTTGTATCCTAATCCACTCCTAAGGTTCAACGGGACCTTTTTCCCAATCATGTGTCTCAACCATCTTCTAGGAATGCCGATACCAATACTCGATAGTATTTCACATTTTCCAAGTATATCACATAATTTGACATATTATCAAACAATTATCACGAGTATAATATTTCATAATAATTATCATATCATTTAAATAACATAAACACATTTAAAATAATAACTCTGTTACCAACATTTACATATGAACTCACCTCGTATGTGAAAATGGCTACTTTTACCATTTCATCCACAACTTGGTATTTTCTCCATTTTAGCCCGAATTTTAGTTTTCCTTGCTAATCGAGCTTGGAAGCTTGAAAAACCCTAGCCATGGTTTCTCCTTGCTATATTCGACCATGGGGTTGAAGATGAGCAAAATTGGCTTTTAATTTTGTATTTTAATTCATTTTACCCCTAAATGACCAAAATGCCCTTACTACTAAACTTTCCAAAAATTCCATCCATGTCCAATTTTTGTCCATAGACTTAGAAATTGGTAAAATTGCTATTTTAGACCTCCTAATTAATATTTCAAAACAATTTCATGCTAGAAACTTCTAGAATGCAAGTTTTGCAAATTATTTGATTTAGTCCCTAATTTCAATTTAAGCACTTTATGCATAAAATTTCTTCACGAAATTTTCACACAATCATGCAATCATATCATAGACCTCAAAATAATCATAAAATAATTATTTCTATCTTGGATTTTGTGGTCACGAAACCACTATTTCGACTAGGCCCAAAATCAGGATATTACAAGAGTTATATTTCATGCCTTTATACGTAGCTAATTTCTTGTACTTAGGTACATTTTGTAACACCCTTAACCTGTATTCGTCGCCAGACTAGGGTTAAAGGTGTTACCGGACATATGTATGAGATTGGGCCAAGAGGGCCATATGCATGTATGTAGGGGTTTTGGGCGTAGTATATGATAACCACATAAAATTAATTAATATATTGCGACAGTGGACAAGTCATAGAGTTAAGGTGTGGCAATGGGTATATGTATGTCTAGGATTAGATCTAGGGAGAGCTTGGTACTTAAGTAGTCTTAATGACTCACCTCCTCTTCTCTGGAATCCTACCTGGTGCATAGTATTCGTTCATCTTAGCTCACGAGATTTGTTAACAGGCCAAGGTAAGTAAAAACCCGTAATAAAGGAAAATTACCAAGATGCTTCTAAGGGCAAAAATGACTAAAATACCCCTAAGTGTTGTGTGTAAGATTTATGATTGCTACATGCATCCATATGTATTCATATGATATCCTGTTTAGGTTGCATATGGGTTGGGAATTATGGAACGGAGGGAGTATATGAGGGTCGCATGTTTGCTTGACAACCGTGGATCCATCGACGGCTTTTAAGCCCAACCGGGTGTGTCTTGTGCCCGTGTGGACAAGTCAGTATGTATGCCCTATTTTGACATGGCCTATACACACGGGTGTGTCTAAAGCCGTGTGAGGCACACGGCCTATTTACACATGCATGTAACCTGTACAACTTTGAAAAAAATGTATAAGTTTCGAAAAATTTTGTATGAGCTCGGTTTAGTCCCGACCCCTTTCTAACATATGTTAAAGGTCTCAATGACCTATATAAGGGACTCTATGATAATGTTTGACTATGGTTGTGGATGATGTATATGAATTGTGTGTAAATGTTTCAGTTTGTCCGGCGACAGATACAGGTTAAGGGTGTTACAAAATGTACCTAAGTACAAGAAATTAGCTACGTATAAAGGCATGAAATATAACTCTTTTCAAGAGTTATCACCTGTCGCCGTCACTAGAATCGAGTTATGAGATGCTAGAACAATTAATAGAACAGTTACATGCTGTAACAACTGATTTTTTAGTTGTTGCAGAAATGGTTTCGGGGCTAGAATTCCAACGACTGAGTCTGTAGATATTATTTATTAATATTTACGAGTTGACTTATAATGCTTATTAAATTTTGATTTGAAATTTTTTGTTAATTGAACGAAAAAACTAAGTACAAGTGATTTGCCCCTAAAGTCAAGTGATTTTGGAAAATGAGGTTTTGGGACCTTGTTTCTAAAAATTGAGCTAGTAAATATTTAAATTAAATATTTAAGGAGTTAGTATATTGATTTATTGAAGTTTGGTTTCGAAATTTTAATGTTTGGTTAGTTAATTAAGTAAAAAGGACTAAATCGTACAAGATGTAAAGCTAAATTGCTATTGAATTTTATTGATTAAATAAATGAATTAGTGCATTTGTAGGGACTTATGAGGTAGCTAGGCCATTACTAAAGTGGGTGGACGGTTTATGACTCTGTTTTAATCTGAATATTATAAAATTTAATTAATCAAGTTAATAAACAATGTCAATAATTTTAATAAATAAAAACATAAAAAACGATATCATCATCTTCCTTAAGGAGTTTAGCATTGAAAAATAAAACAAAAACCTCCATTGAAATAGCTTGAGGTTCGTCCAAAAAAAAAAATTGGATGCATTTAAGTGATTTCTTTATCGATTTTTCGTACATTTTATGTTTTTGAGATTATTGCAACTAGGTCCATGTAACATCCCACACCCGTACCACTCGCCGGGTCAGAATATGAGACATTACCTAACTACAATTATGCAATTAAATGTCTTGATGACACCAGAACATGGTCTAATTAAAACTTTTTCAAATTATCCATAAATTTTTTAGTAAGAACCTACGGGGCTCATAGCACCCATTAAAACTAGTTCGAAATTAATTTGGGTTCTAAAACGAACTCTGAAAATATCGCTTAACACAGGGACACACGCCCGTGTGGGAAGGGCAACACACCTATGTGACAATACAACAAGGTCGTGTGTTTGGCCCGTGTGGTTCACACGGCCTAAGCAATACAGGGACACACCCGTGTCCTTTACCCGTATGGAATTAATTCTGAATGCACACCTATAGGGGTTTTCACATGGCCAGACACACGCCCGTGTCCCTCACACGGCCTTGACACGCCCGTGTCTTAGCCCGTGTGCGAAAACCTGGGTATTCTGTTTCTGACGTCAGCATACCCAAAATGTCACAATACCGAGGCACACGCCCGTGCGCTTGGCCGTGTCCACTACATGGCTGAGACACATGGCTGTATCTCTGCCCGTGTGTTTACTACCATGCATTCTGTTTTGAAAATTTTTACGTGCAGGGGACGTACGGCCGAACCACACGCCCAGGGGACAGACCGTATGTCACACACGGCCTAGACACCCGCCTGTGTGTCTACCCATGTGGACAAAAAGAAGGCTATTTACCAAGCCTCTTAGCCACCCTATTTGCACAACCCTACATACAATATACTTAACCACTTTAGGGCACTCAAGGCCACTCCAATAGATACTAAACCATACATAACATTTACTCATTCAAGAACATATCATCAATTGAATATATTACAAAATGAATATTAACCATTACACATGGCCTTATACAAAAATAAGGGGTTTTATCCCAAACCAACTCGATTTGGCAAATTTTAACCACAACACAACGATGACAAAAAATTCAAAAGACAAGATCCTATACATCCCATAAACAAAATAAGCGATCTAATTTTACCAAAAGGCTACAAGTGTTATTGTGACTAGCGTTCCCGACATAACTGTTGATCCACGATCTACTTTGATGGCACTATAAGAAAGGAAAGGAAGGAAGGTAAGCTTGAGAGTTTAGTAAGTACATATATGCAAATAGTGTGATTAAATCATATACCAAAGGGTAACATAACATGTTGAATATAAAAGATGTATTTCACTTAAAATCTTCTATCTTACTCTTTACTTTGTTCACATATACTTAACACATTCCATCACCTACTCAACCTTATATCTGAGTTTAGTATACATACCTCATCAGCATTTCATCGCTAAGCCTTTGTCATTTTGGGTATGTGCCTTAGGACCGTGGAAGAAATTGAGAAACTAGCATGGGCATGCGACACGCCCGTGTCGAACACCTGTGATCAAACCTGTCAAATTAACACGAGCGCAAGGATTGCATACACATGCATGGGAGAAGTGAACGAAGTAAAACACGGTCATGCGACATGGCCGTGTTTACCAACACGCTCGAGGGACACGGGCGTGTTTCGAATTTCAGACGCGCCAAAATAGGAAAAATGCAAAACACACGACCTGAAATTGGGACACACGGGCATGTCCCCTAGCCGTGTGCCCCAAAATCTATAAATAGGCTGCACTATTCATTATTTTCCTCACTCAAAAACCCTAACCCTAGTCACCGCAAGCCCACACGGCCTCCACACCATGCCCGTGCACCGCCTCCAACTTCATTTTTGACACATTTTCTCCTCTTCTTAGCATTTGTTTACTTCTTCCTTTTCTATTTTATTGATTTTTAGGCCTATTTATCATAATGATATGCAAGTTTTTGATTTTATTTCTATATTTTCATCATTTAACTATCATAACATAGGATACCCATCATTTCTTTTTAGTCATTGCATGTATTCCTTACTCCATTTGTTCAAATTAGAAATGAAAATTTTCAAGACAAACGTAGTTGAAATTTTCCATGCATTTTGTGTGCCATTTTCTTCACAAGAAAAGAAATCTGCCGTTCCCGCTTCCAAGAAAAGGAAAGGAGCATCATCCTCCTCAAGTCCTACCGCAGAAATTCACCACTCGTTCTTATAGTTTCCCAACGGGCCTTAAGAGGAACTCTTTCAGATACTACGGGCCTAACTTTTATCGGCAGGCCGCTGTATCGACTGGGCTACTGTCGAACAAGTCCAGTTGGTTGACGCGATCCGGGCCTCCTTACCACCACCCTTGGGAGTTATTATTTAGGATCATCGAGCTAACATACTTAGAGCTGACGATGGAACTATGTTCCACATTTCATATTCAAACGGTGATGACAAACTACGATGATCCCGACACAGTCCAGTTTTACTTAGGCGAATTAGTTCGCCAACTAAGCGTTCCCGAGTTCGGTACTGCATTGGGTCTTTATACCGAGGAGTTCAGAGAGGAGACTGACTTACACGCTCTTGATCGCCATATCCATCGTTCTCCCTCACCTTGTTGGGATGCCCTCGTCCCACGTTCAGCCACCTACGACCCCAGTCGCACCAAGGTATCATCTCTCCCTCTATCTCTAAGGTACCTTCATTCTATTTTATCTCACACTCTGACAGGACGGAGAGAGAGCACCGGTGTCATCACTACCCACGACGTCTATTATTTAAGGTATATGTCCAATGGGCACGTTATCAACCTCGCCTACTTCATCGCCCTTGGCATACGCCACTAGATGGAGCGACATCGGAGGGGGGTCATCTCTATTGGCCCCTATGTGACTCAACTGGTGCGACACTTCAGACTCCTCAACACCGCGGCCGAAGAATCATCCTTGACCCTTATTGGCCAGATGTCCCAACAAGGCATCTTGAGTATCCTGAGCATGAGGATGATCGAGAGGCACTGAGGAACCTACCCTCCCCAATATCGTCTCGCTCAATCTACCGAGGAGGAGGTTCCTGAGGACATTACTGATGATGTCCCTACCCAACACAAGGACCCAACTTCCCACCACCACCACCACTTTCTCGGCCAGTTCATATGGCAGCTTCATATGCTCACATCTCTGAGCGCCTTAACAAATTCGAGCAGCAGTGTTTTCAGAGATTTGACAACATTGATGCTACTCTACAGCAGATTTGTTAGCACCTCTACATCTCATCGCCACTCCCACCTTGCGAACCATCCAACGATGAAGATGTTTAGAAATTTTTATTTCTGATTTTATGTTCCTATTTTTATTTACAATTATGACCACTTTTTATTTTTATTTCATCTTATTTTTAGGATTTAAAATTTTGATCTAATAATTTTTATTCTCGGCTTTTTCCGTTACGAGTAATTATTCTTCCTAATATCCCCTAAACAGTTCCTGTTTTTATCACAGTTATAAAGAGCTCCAAAGCTCACAATCATTTAGGAACTTCAAACTCCAATGGAAAGGTTCCCCAAGGTTACCATGCCCTGCTCAATAAGGAGATATAATATTCTTTTGGCACAGCACTTGTGGCACCCAACCTCTACTACCACCGGAGTATCCTCCTCCACCTCAATAACTCCGAACTAGGACATTCATTCATCACTCAGGAAGTTTCAATTCTCTCCCTATCTCATGATCTCGTATTTTCTTATATATCTAACCTTGTACATTGAGGGCAATGTACATCTTAAGTGTGGGGGGTAATCATTTCATTATCTGAAAATCCCTGAATATCGCTTTGTCCTCTTGTAAATCTCTCATATCATGTTTAAGATGAATTTTTATTGACTGATAATTTTGATTGATATATCATGAATTAAAACATAGGCATTCATGCATTGATTGTTAAACTTTAAGACATTAGAAAATCAAGCATGATAAATTGATTTTTAAGAATTTAAAATTTTATATTGTTTCCCCAAATTTAGGTATTATCTTGAATTGAATCCCACAGATTTAAACATAAAAAAGCCATAATTTTTGTGAGATTTTTGAGCCTTTTGAGCATCTAATAATTCTTTCATGCTCACTTTTATTATTGCTTTGAGTGTGCCAATCTTGAATTGTTATTCTAGAACTTGTCTGATTATGCATGTCAAGACCACACCATTTGATTTGATATATCAAGATGATAGAGGCACTTAGGATTAATCCGCTCATGCCATGAAAAACCTTCCTCCACGATTAACACTTAGTAAACCCCTTTGAGCCTAACAAGCCATTCCTTGTACTACCCTCAATATTAACCCGTAACCCATTATTGTTCAAATCCCCTAAATTAATTTGATCCCTATTTTTGTCGAGAGTTGATTTGAATAAATTACTTAACTATGTCTTGTTATTAATAGTTAATTTATGATTATTTGACTTGTTCTTAAAAAAAACCATGTATACATATCAGTAGTTATCTTTTGCTTGTAAGTTTCATTCCATAGTCAAAGAAGAAAGCTTCGTCGTACACAACTGATGATTAAATATTTTTCTAGTTAAGTAATTTTTCAGGTCAATCTCGATTCTAACCCTTTCTTTCAGCTTGTGACCACACTCCCTAACTAAGCCTCGTTACAACCCTTTAAAGAACTTTGGATTGATGTATCATCTCGATTTATAGTGGTGGAGATTTGATTTTTATGCAAGCCTATGGCAATAACTTTTCATATTGACTAATGAGTGCTAATTTCATTGTCCTTAAACACTTCGAGTGATTTGAGTGAATCTTTAGTGAGGATGTTAAACTCTGAGATGTTCCAAATCAATGATAACTACCTAGAGGAGGGGAGATACCTAAGTTTTTCATGATTAAAATACTGAATATAGAATGTTTGAAGCTCTAATGTTCTTTTAGTTGAATTCTCAGTGTATGATTACTTATGAGATGGTTTAAGATAATACTGATAGGAATTATAAGTTGAGAAAAATGAAATTTTAATTGTGATTCGAGGATTTTGCTTAAGGACAAGCAAATGCTTAAGTATAGGGGTATTTGATAAACCGTAATTTATACATATTTATAACCCATGCTTATCGCATTTTAGGAATGATTTCTCTTCAGATTTGGTAAATTTGACACTCCTAATGCCTTAATTTTAGGTTTTATTCTCAGGTAAGCATAGGAGAGCGAAAGGAACGAGAAACAAGCCAAAAATGGAGAAAATAGGCCAAAGCACGAAATCAACATGGCCTGGACCTTCTCACACGGGCAGATCACACGGCCGTGTCAATTTGGCAGAATTGAAGCACGACTCCCATGGGTATAACACACGCCTGTGTACCTCGAACACGGCCTAAAGTTATCGCACACGGGCGTGTCACACGGACGTGTCCTTACCGAGCCCAAGTTGAGTCCAATTCAGAAAAGGCCACTTTTCAGGGTTCTTAGGCATTCCAAAGCCTATAGATACACCCTAAAAGAGGAAGAAAAGGGGGACGGAGAATAGGGAGTAAGGAATTACTCCAATGAAGCCGATTGATCCATCTCAGAAGCCGGATCCACTATCAAGACTGAAGATGTCTCCTCAATTTCCCCTTCAGGAGTTTTGGGTTTTCTTTATGTTTTGTATTTATTATTATTCTGAGATGTTTTCTTGTTTAGTTATGAACTAAACCCCTAAATACCTAAGGGGGATGAAACTTATGATGAAACCTTGTTATTATTTCTGAATCGTATGATAAATATTTGACTTGTTCTTAATTATGTGTTCTTAATTCTTCTCTTGCTATTTCAGGATATCACTTCAAGTTACTACTCTTAGTTGGAGGAGGAATAGACCCTAACTAAGAGTAACATTGTCATAATTAAGCGGAGTTGATTGCGTGCCTAGAGATAGGGTGACAAGATTTTTCCAGATTAGGGTGAAACCTAATAAGGGAATCCATAGATCGAGTTAATGCAACCTTAGGATGTTAATTAAAGAAAAGTCTCGGTTATTCAACCTAGGGATTAGACGTTGTTAGTCTTGAGAGGGATAATAATATACATTAGGGATTTCTACGAAACAAGTTAAATGAATAAATCATCCTGTTCAGAGCCAGAATAATAAGAATAATTCTAGGTGGATTTTTCCTTAGGTATCGTCTCAATCAATCGCTTCCCTAAAAGTAATTTCCCAATTCTATTTTCTGCAAGTTCTTCGTTTAATTAGTTAGTTAAAACAAACCTCTTTTTTTCGGCTAGATAATAAGAAGACAGTCATTACTAGTACTTCTAGTCCTTTGAGTTTGACAATCCGGTCTTGCTAAAGCTATACTACTGTTCGATAGGTACACTTGCCTACGTCGTGATAATATTAGTTTCAAGAACGATTCATTATAAATTTATGAAACTTTTCACGAGAAAATCACGATCAACAAGATAGATGATTGATGCAGCTGCTAGCGGAACCATCAACAACAAACACCTGAAGAGGCTTCCGAATTTATTGAAGAGATGTCACTGAATAACTCTCAGTGGCAAGTCATAAGGACTAAACCAACTAAAACAGCAGGCTTTATAACGTCGACTCGGTTACTATGTTGAAAAATCAGGTAGAACTTCTGAATAAAAAAATTGATGGTTTACTTGGTTCTATACAGGTACATCCACTGATGAGGTGTAATCCAAGTGGAGGAGGTGTGCATACAGAATATCAACCGTTTAATCTTACAACCGAAGAGGAACAAGTCAACTATATAGGTAACAATAATTTTAGATCTCAAAATAACCCATATAGTAATACTTATAATGCAGATTGGAAGAACCACCCAAATTTCTCTTGGGGTGGTCAAGGAAATCAAAGGCCACAAAATCCTCAGGGTTTTCGACAGCGACCTTATCAAAAGGAAAAAAAACCAAACCTTGAAGAGATGCTATCCAAATTCATCTCAGTGTTAGAAACTCATTTCCAGAATACCGAGACAGCCTTTAAAAATCAACAAGCATCGATATAGGGGCTTGAGACCCAGATAGGTCAGCTGTCCAGATTGATATCCGAACGACCACAAGGTAGCCTGCGAAGCAATACTGAACCTAACCCAAGGGAACAGCTCAACGCAATTAATGTGCTAGATAAAGAAGGATTCATTGAGCCTGAGCTAGGATCGAGGCAAGAAAATGTGGTGAGCAAAGGTAATGGTGAGGCAAGTCATAATGAAAACAAAACGGTGAATGTAGAATACAAACCTCGTGTGCCATACCCTAATACGACAAGGACAGACTGCTCAGACGAACAATTTGGTAAATTCCTTAAACTTTTGAAAAAATTACATATTAAATTACCGTTTATTGAAGCTCTGTCGCAGATGCCAAATGCAATGAAATTTTTAAGAGAACTTTTAGCAAACAAGCAGAAGTTGGATGAAGCATCGCATGTGGAGCTAAACGCAGTTTGCTCAGCTATTCTATAGAATAAGCTACCTCATAAATTGAAAGACCTAGGGAGTTTTACTATTCCTTGCTTAATTGGTGGTTTAGATGTGAATCATGCATTACCTGATTTAGGGGCTAGTATTAACGTCATGCCTTACAAAATGTTTAAACAACTAGGTCTTGGAAAACCTAAACAAACTAGGATGAGGATTCAATTGGCAGATAAAACTATAAGATTTCCTAGGAGTATTATTGAAGATGTACTAGTGAAAATAGATAAGTTCATATTTCCTGTTGATTTCGTTGTTCTAGACATAGAGGAGGATAACAACACCCCTTTGATTTTAGGGAGGCCCTTTTTAGCAACTGCTAAAACAATTATTGAAGTTGGCACATGTAAGTTCACCCTTCTTGTAGGACACTAGACGATCACCCTTCAAGCTCGTAATTCTGGCGACACAACGAATATTGAAGGTAATTGTCCACACCAGTCTTCAACCTGCTTTGCAAAAATTAAGTTTGAAAGAAGTTCACGAGCCATGTTCTAGTAACAACAGAGGACTCATTCATAAAGAATGAAGGCTACAAATAGAGGAGCTAGACGAATGGCGAGCCCATAGAACACACGATAAACCAAAACTAAGCCAAAATAAGCTCGATACCTCCCCAAATTTACTTAAGGTTGGAGATAAAGTCTTACTAGATGCCGTAGGCCCTCACATTATCACTACCAACCCGAATGAAGAAATCCTCTTACAAAGATTTAGTATTTTTCTGTGCTCAAAGACAAAGAGGGTAAGTCATCCCAAGTTTGACACTTTTAAGGTAAACAACACCCATCTAAAACCTTATTTTGATAAGATTGATAGCAGGAATGAGGAGTACAAACTCCTTAAACCACCATGACCATTCAATGGAGAGGTAAGTCGAGCTTAGACTATAAATAAGCGCTTCTCGGGAGGCAACCTGAGCACTAATTGTATTAACTTCTTTAAATTTTAGTGTTTAACACCTGACCTACTAACGGAGCTCTTGAAAATAGGTTTACCACAGGGACACGGCCAAGCACACGGGCGTGCTTAGGACCGTGTGGAAATAGGGCAAAGATTTTTCCAAAACACGGGCGACGATAAAATGCCACAGCCATGTGACATGGCCGTGGGCGAACCTGCCAAAACAACACGGGCATGCAACACGCCCGTGCCTTAGGACTATGGTCAAAATTGAGAAACTAGCACGAGCGTGCGACACGCCCGTGTCTAACACCCGTGGTCAAACCTGTCAAATTAACACGGGTGTGGGGCTTGCATACATGGGCATGGGAGAAGTGATCGAAGCAAGACACGGTCGTGCAACACGGCCGTATGCACCAGCATGCCCGAGGTACACGGGCGTGTGTCAAATTTTAGACGCGCCAAAAATAGGAACAACGTGAAACACACGGGTGTGTCCCTGGCCGTGTGCCCCAAAATCTATAAATAGGCTGCACTATTCATTGTCTTCCCTACTCAAAAACCCTAACCCTAGCCGCTACAAGTCCACACAGCCTCCTCGCCATGCCCGTGCGCCGCCTTTAACTTCGTTTTTACGCATTTTCTCCTTTTCCTAGCGTTTGTTTACTTCTTCCTTTTCTATTTTACTGATTTCTAAGGCTATTTATCATGATAATATGCAAGTTTTTTATTTTATTTCTATATTTTTATCATTTAATAATCTAGAATATCCATCATCTTTTTCTTAGTCATTGCATGCATTCTCTACTCCATTTGTTCAGTTAGAAGTAAAATTTTCATGATAGGGGTTGTTGAAATTTTCATACCTTTGGTGTTGCCATCCTCTCATCTATTTAATATATTGCATTACATTCTTTGTCATTTTGATTCATACCACAATGCTAATTCCACAAGAGTATGTTAATGAACTCATTATTTTAATTTTTGTGGCTAAAAATATCTATGCCTCTTTCCTCTTACAATTTAGTTCCATTTTCCCATGTTTACTCATCAAGACGATTCAATGATTCTAATTACAGGTTCACAATGTTGTCTTCACGAGGAAAGAAAGCCGTCGTCCCTGCCTCAAAGAAAAGGAAGGGAACGTCATCATCCTCGGGTCCTACCGCAGAAATTTGCCACTCGTTCCTACAATTCCCCAAAGGGCCCCAAGAGGAACTTTTTCAGATACTACGTGCCTGACCTTTAACAGCGGGCCGCTGCATCGATTGGGCTGCTGTCGGATAAGTGCAATTGGCTGATGCATCCAGGCCCTCCTTACCACTAACCCTTACGAGCTATTCTTTGGGATCATCGAGCTGACATACTTAGAGCTGACGATAGAGCTATGTTCCACGTTTCATCTTCAAACAGTGATGACAAACTACGATGATCTCGGTACAGTCCAATTTCGTTTAGGCGGATTAGTCTGCCAACTAAGTGTTCCCGAGTTCGACACTGAATTGGGTCTTTATACCGAGGAGTTAAGAGAGGAGAATGACCTACATGCTCTAGACTGCCACATCTATCGCTCTCCCTCATGTTGCTGGGACGCCCTCATCCCATGTTCGGCCACCTATGACCCCAGTCGCACCAAGGCCTCATCTCTCCCTCCATCCCTAAGGTACCTCTATTCTATTCTATCTCACACTTTGACAGGACGTAGGGAGAGCACTGGCGTCGTCACTACCCACGACGTCTATTATTTATGGTGTATGTCAAACGGGCACGTCATCGACCTCGCCTACTTTATCGCCCTAGCCATACGCTACCAGACGGAGCGACATCGGAGGGGGCCATCTCCATTGGCCCCTACGTGACTCGACTGGCGCGACAATTTAGACTTCTCAACACCGCGGCCCAAGAATCATCTCTGACCCTTATTGGCCAGATGTCTCTACAAGGCATCTCGAGCATGCTTAGCATGAGGATGATCGAGAGGCACCGAGGAACCTATCCTTCCTAATATCGTCTCGCCTAATCCACCGAGGAAGAGGCTCTAGAGGACATTACTGATAATGTCCCTACCCAACATGAGGACCCACCTTCCCAGCCGCCACCACCACCTTCTCGGCCAGTTCATGCGACGGCTTCATATGCTAACATCTCTAAGCGCCTTAATAGATTCGAGCAGCAGTGTTTTCAAAGATTTGACAACATTGATTCTACTCTGCAGTAGATTTGTCAGCACCTCCACATCTCATCGCCAATCCCACTTCGCGAACCATCCAGTGATGAAGATGTTTAGAAACTTTTATTTATTATTTTATGTTTCTGTTTTTATTTTCATTTAAGACAACTTTTTATTGTTCTTTCATCTTACTTTTATTAGGATTTATAATTTTTATCTAACAATTTTTCATCTCGGCTATTCCTTTACGAGTAATTATTCTTCCTAATATCCCCTAAAAAGTTCCTGCTTTTATCACAGTTATAAAGAGATCCAAAGCTCACAATCACTTAGGAACTTCAAACTCCATTGGAAAAGGTTCTCCACGACTACCATGCCCTGCTCAATGAAAATATATAATATCCTTTTGGCACAGCACTTGTGGTACCCAACCTCTACCACCACCGGAGTATCCTCCTCCACCTCCATAACTCCAAACAAGGTCATTCATTAAGTACTCAGGAAGTTTCAATTCTCTCCCTATGTTATGATTTTCTATTTTTTTCCATATATCTATCCTTGTACATTGAGGGCAATGTACATCTTAAGTGTGGGGGGGTAATCATTCCATTATCTGAAAAATCCCTAAATATTGCTTTGTTCTCTTAAAAACCTTTCATATCATGTTTAGGATGAATTTTGATTGACTAATAAATTGTATTGATATATATTGAATTAAAACATAGGCATTCATGCATTGATTATTCAAACTTTAAGACATTAGAAAATTAAGCATGATAAGTTGATTGTTAAGAATTTAAAACTTTAGGTTGTTTCCCCAAGTTTAGGTATTATCTTGAATGTAATCCCACAGGTTTAAACATCAAAAATTCATAATTTTTGTGAGATTTTTGAGCCTTTTGAGCATCTATTAATTCTTTCAAGCTCACTTCTATTATTGCTTTGAGTGCGTCAGTACTGAACTATGATTCTAGAACTTGCCTGATTATGCATGTCAAGACCACACTATTTGATTTGATATGTCAAGATGATAGAGGCACTTAATATTAACCCACTCATGCCATGAAAAGCCTACCTCCATGATTAACCCTTAGTAAACCCCTTTGAGCCTAACAAGCCATTCCTTGTATGACCCTCAATATTAACCCTTAACCCATTATTGTTGAAATCCCCTAAATTAACTTGATCTTTATTTTTTTTTCGAGATTTGAGTTGAATAAATTGCTTAGATATGTCTTGTTCTTAATAGTTAGTCTATGTTATTTAATTTGTTCTTAAAAAAACATATATTTATCTTTTGTTTGTAAGCTTCATTATTCAAATTCCATAGTCAAAGAAGAAGCTTTGTTGTACACAAGTGATAATTAAATATTTTTCTAGTTAAGTAATTTTTCAAGTCAATCTCGATTCTAACCTTTTCTTTCAGCTTGTGACCACACCCCCTAACCAAGCCTCGTTACAACCCTTTAAAGACCTTTTGATTGATGTATCATCTCGATTTATAGTGGTGGAGATCTGATTTTTATGCAAGCCTATGGTAATAACTTTTCATATTGATTGATGAGTGCTAATTTCACTGTCCTTAAACACTTCGAGTGATTTGAGTGAATCTTTAGTGAGGATGGTAAACTCTATGAGATTTCGAATCAATGATAACTACTTAGATGAAGGGAGATGCCTAACTTTTTCATGATTAAATACTCAATTTGGAATGTTTGAAGCTTTAATGTTCTTTTAGTTGAATTCTCAAGGTATGATTACTTATGAGATGGTTTGAGATAATATTGATAGGAATTATAAGTTGAGGAAAAGGAATTTTTAATTATGATTTGAGGATATTGCTTGAGGACAAGCAAACACTTAAGTGTGGGGTATTTGATAAATCATAATTTATACATATTTATACCCCATGCTTAACGCATTTTATGAATGATTTTTCCTTAGAATTAGTGAATTCGATGCTTCTAATGCTTAATTTCAAGTTTTATCCTTAGGTAAGCATAGGAGAGCGAAAGGAATGAGAAACAGGCCAAAAAACGGAGAAAATGGGCCAAGGTACGGAATCAACACGGCCTGGACCTCCTCACACGGGCAGCTCACACGGCCGTGTCAATCTGACAGAATTGAAGCACGACTCACACGGGTAGAACACATGCCAGTGCCAATTTAACAGACTCGAACACGGCCTAAAGTTATCGCACATAGGCGTGTCCCTACTGAACCAAAGTTGAGTCCAATTCAGAAAAGGCCACTTTTGAGGGTTCTAAGGCATTCCAAAGCCTATAAATACACTCCAGAAGAGAAAGAAGATGAGGGACAGAGAATAGGGAGTAAGGAATTACTCCAAGGAAGCTGATTGATCCATCTCAGAAGCCGGATCCACTATCAAGACTGAAGATCTCTCCTCAATTTCCCCTTCAAGAGTTTTGGGTTTTCTTTATGTTTTGTATTTATTGTTATTCTGAGATGTTTTCTTATTTAGCTATGAACTAAACCCCTAAATACCTAAGGGGGATGAAACCTATGACGAAATCTTGTTATTATTTCTTAATCGTATCATAAATATTTGACTTGTTCTTAATTATGTGTTCTTAATTCTTGTTTTGGTATTTCAAGATATCACTTCAAGTTACTACTCTTAGTTAGAGGAGGAATAGACCCTGGCTAAGAGTAAATTTTTCATAATTAAGCGGAGTTAATTGCGCGCCTAGAGATAGGGTGACAAGTTTTGCCGGATTAGGGTGAAACCTAAAAGGGAGTCCTTAGATCAAGTTAATACAACCCTAAAGTGTTAATTAGAGAAAAGTCTCGGTTATTCAACCTAGGGATTAGACGTTATTATTCTTGAATAGGGATAATAACATAACTTAGGGATTTCTACGAAACAAGTTAAATGAATAAATCGTCCGGTTCGGAGCCAGAATAACAAGTATAAGTCTAGGTGGATTTTTTCCTTAGCTATTGTCTCAATCAATCATTTTCCCCAAAAGTAATTTCCCAATTCTATTTTCTGCAAGTTCTTAGTTTAATTAGTTAGTTAAAACAAACCTCTTTTCTTCGGCTAGATAATAAAAAGATAGTAATTACTAGTACTCCTAGTCCTTTGGGTTCGACAATTCGGTCTTGCTAAAGCTATACTACTGTTCGATAGGTACGCTTACCTACGTCATGATAGTAGTTAGTTTCAAGAACGATTCATTATAAATTTATAAAACTTATCACGAAAAATCACGATCAGCTGCTAATCATATATTGGGCTTAGAAAGTCATCAGTGGATCCACGGTCGTCAAGCAACCATGCGATCCTCATATACTTCCTCCGCTCCATAATTCCCAACCCATATGCAACATAAATAGAATATCATATGAATGCAGCAGGTATACATGTAACATCCATAAATCTTACATTCAACACATAGGGGTATTTTAGTCATTTTTGCCCTTACGAGTTTTTCGGTAATTTCTCTTTATTATGGGTTATTACATGCCTTGGCTCGTTAACAAGTCCTCGTTGGCTAAAGCGAACAGATACTATGCACCAGGTAGGAATCCAGAGAAGAGGAGGTGGGTCAATAAGATCGCTTAAGTACCAAGCTCTCCCTAGATCCAATCCTAAACATGCATATACCCATTGCCACACCTTAACCTTATGGCTTGTCCACGGTCACAATTAATTAATTATTTAAGTTTTATGTATGTTTAAGCAGTTATCAGATACTAGGCCTAAAACCTCTTACAAAGCCTAAACGAGTCTATATACATGCATATGGCCCACTAGGCCCAATCTCATTCATATGGCCTATTAGGCCCAAATCATATTTGTATGGCCCATTAGGCCCAAACCACCTTCATATGGCCCGTCAGGCCCAATCACATTCATAGTCATGCAATCATATGATTTTTCATCACTTAATAACAAATTGCCAATTTTGCCTATTATGGGCCCTACAACCCGTCGGGCCCATTTAGCCCATTCTGGCTCGGTTGGCCAATACACGGCCCAATTCCACGGAATTGCACATAGGGCCTTTGATAACCTATCGGTTTCCCCTTACAAGTGTTCGTGCACTCGCTTTTCGACATTGTAGCCAAACTTACGCCTTTTTGGCATTCTGGTTTTTCGGCATTCCGAGATTTGCTGATCTACTATGTGTGTGCAGTGTATGTACACACCTGATTCTAAAACGTGTTGCGATCTCCTCAGGCACGAACCTACAAATGATGTCACTCAATGATTAATAACACACTTATCAAATACGATCACCAAAAGCCGAAAATCTCACATTTGCCTTACCTTGAACGACAAGCCTTAACAGCCCTTCCTTGATCACCAATCACGAGTATTCCTTAAATCCAAAACCCTAAAATGCCTAAGGAGCAATTCAGCACAGATCTAAAATCTGAGATTCGATACTAATGCCACAAGAATTGGTTGAAGTAGAGGGAGTAGCGGCGACACAGAGGGTCTTCAGCCAAAGTGGTATTCAGGTTTTGAGATTTGTATGGTGACAAGGCTATTCAACAAAAAAAAGAAGAAGAGAAGAAGGAATCGGCTAAAACCAAACGTGAATCAAAAGAGAATTTGAGAAGAGATAGAATGGAAAATCAGCAAGCAAGGAACAAAGAGTTAAGCTTCTTAGCACTTAGAGAGAAAAGTGTTTCGACAACACAAAAATGAGGAATTCGGCTAAAGGAAGAGAAGTAATTTCGACAATACCCTAGAATCCCCAAAATCGGCACCTATATATACTATAGTCGAAATTACCTATCCCCAAATTCCCTGTTCAGCTCGACTTCTCTACACCCCTCATCTCCTAACTTTTCTCCTTGATAACTCTTTAATCCATTCCTTAAATTTCTCCTCTGATCACTCTCTTAAGAGTTCACATCCAACGCCAATACTGGCCATTTATTGAGCAAAAATAAATCATTTTTTTGAGAAAAGAAGGGATTCAAACCCCAAACCTCCTTGCCATGCATGTGACGCCACCTCTAAGCCCTACATGTGACGCTACTTGCCACTCCAACACAAGGCTCCTTGTGTCCATTTCCTTTTTCATTTATTTAAAAACCACACTACTTGCCATCAAGGTTCTTTTAATTATTAAACTATAATTTCCTTCACCCCAAAGTTTGAACTCAAAACTTAACCAGGCCTAATATCACATAAATAACACTCGACTAGGAATATTAAGCACACCTTTTATCAAAACCAAAAAAGAAAGAAAGATCAAGATTTTTGGGGCGTTACAACTCTACCCCCTTAAAGAAATTTCGTCCACGAAATTTCTAACTAATAACACAGACTACCACACTACACTCTCGCTGTTCACTCTAATTCCAACTTAGGTAAATAGCTCACTATGGGTAAATACGTACCAGTATTCGCCTCTGGAGCATCTCCATCCTCTTGACGACGTGATGCATACACCAAAGCTGGTTGCCTCGCCTCAGCATGACCAGCACCTCTGCTCGGTGCTCCACGACCCAAACCATTTCCACCCCTGGCCTGATCACGGCCTCTCGGTGGTTGCTGACCACCCCTCGGTGGCTGTACACCACCTTGGTCCATGACTGGCACCTGACCTGACATTCTAGGGCAACTCTTGATCCTATGCTCCATAGATCCACAAGCTAGATAAGCTCCTATTCTCTTCCAGTACTCTCCCGCATGACCTTTTCCACAAGTAGCACAAGGTGGTGTACCAACAGTAGCAATAAGGGGCCCTACTCTAACTGGCCCATCCACTCTGGCCCTTCTCTTAGCCCTCTGATCGCAATTGAAGGGCTCAGAATCTCTTTTATTTTTGCCCCTTTCTCTTTCCTGGTTTAGGCGCTCAGTGCGCTTTGCCTCTTCAGCGATTTTTACTTTCTCTACCAATGCTACAAAATCCCGCTCCCTCTAAGGAGCAATCAATAATCGAAGACTATCTCTAAGGCCGTCTTCGAACCGAACACAACGTTCATAATCTGTTGCCACTATTACTCTTGCATACCTACTAAGGCGTAGAAATTACGCCTCATACTCCGCCACAGATTTGTTTCCCTGGGTCAAGTTCAGGAACTCCTTCCTTTTAGCATCCACATAACTCGCACCTACATACTTCTCTTGAAACGCAATTTTGAAGGACTCCCAAGTGACCTGTTCAGGTTGGGTGCCCTCTTTCACCGTCAGTCACCACTGGTAAGCTTCTTCCCTAAGTAGTGACAGTGCCCCTTTCAACTTTTGTTTAGGTGAACAGTCCAAGTCGTCCATTATCCTTTCAGTGGCCCCCAACCAGTATTCAGCCACGTTAGGAGCCACACCAGCCACGCCCTTAAAGATCTCAGCCGCATTTGATCAAAGTTACTTCAGAATTGATCCCGATTTCTCGGGCCATTATTGGGCCCTACGACCCCTTCCAAAATCCTCAGCATTGCCTGCGACAATGCATCATCCCCCGCGGCCCGATCATACAGTCTAGTCTCAGCCACAGGTGAGGCCGGAGCCTCTTCTACTCCAACATTCAACATATGGCTCGATGCCGGTGATCCAGCCCTAACACTTCTGCGGCCTCGGCCATGACCTCTTACACCTCTTCTAGCACTCATCGTTGGTTCATGTATTATCTGGATTAGAAATGTTATAAACTTTTAGTTTCAATAATTAAGTCGATGTTTTATGAAAGTATTGAAAAGAAAGTTGTTTTCATAAATCCCTTACAGTTTCAAGGTCCTACGGGCTTCAGTTTCACTCCAACTAAAAGCCTCAGTATAATCATCTAAAGTAACCCACTAACTATCTACAGTATATTAAATTAAACAAGCTTAATAATAAAACAACTTACCTGGTTCGACCTCGAAGACTCGGTGTGCCGCATAGCAAGAATTTTTCCAAAACATTTTGATCCAATCAAAAATCTTTTTTTTTAAAAAACCCCAAATAATAAGGCCCACTTCACAGCCTGAGTTCTGTAACTTGCTTCTGATACCACTAAATGTAACACCCCAAACCCAGCCCAGACGTTATGGCCAGATCCAGCGTGTCACATTGAAGTGGTTTATCGAAAACCTTGTTTTCATTGAAAACCCTTCTTTAAATAAAAACTATTCTTTCTTGTATGATAGTAATTACTTTCTAAAATCTCTTTTGAGTTGCAGAAGCTTTATTTAAAACAGATGATCTATGAAAACTTATCATTTAAAAATTGAGTTGCGAAAACATGGTATTTAAAAATAGTTATGGTTTAGGGAAACCATGTTCTACTTCTAATAAATATAAAGCATAAAAATAATAATAAACCTAATTTGAAATAATAACCAGAGGAAAGGCCTTATTACAATCCGGACTTAAATAACTTAAAATACTAGAAATTATATGCTAAAGAAAACAAGTCCAAGTTGTCTTGCTAGCTAGCCACCTTGGAGTCTCTCCTACTGTCGAACCACCTATTGAGGATCACCTGAGAAAAATAAAAGAGGGGGTGAGTTTTCGAAAACTCAGTATGTACAACCCTCGACAAATAGAAAAGCATGCAATAGCAAGTCTTTTCGGGCCTGAGCCAAATTCAATATCAAAACAGATGTAAGGCAATCAAATATGCACGGATCCTACCCATCCAACCGCTACACACCATCTCCATCCTCCAATACACACCATGTGGGGATATAAATATCGACCCACCCATCCGATACACTCCAATGGTAGCCTGGTTGCGGTACTACCTAACATTGCAGCAAAGCTGCTGATCATATATTGGGCTTAGAAAGCCATCGGTGGATCCCTGGTCATTAAGCAACCATGCGATCCTCATATACTTCCTCCATTCCATAATTCCCAACCCATATGCAACCTAAACAGAATATCATGTGAATGCATCAGGTATACATCTAACATCCATAAATCTTACATTCAAAACATAGGGGTATTTTAGTCATTTTTGCCCTTTGGGGCTTTTTGGTAATTTCTCTTTATTATGGGTTATTACTTACCTTGGCCTGTTAATAGGTCCTCGTTGGCTAAAGCGAACAGATACTATGCACCAGGTAGGAATCCAGAGAAGAGGAGGTGGGTCAACAAGACCGCTTAAGTACCAAGCTCTCCCAAGATCCAATCCTAGACATGCATATACCCATTGCCACACCTTAACCTTATGGCTTGTTCACGGTCACAATTAATTAATTATTTAATTTTTATGTCTGTTTAAGCAATTATCAGATACTAGGTCCAAAACCCCTTATAAAGCCCAAACGAGTCTACATACATGCATATGGCCCACTAGGCCCAATCTCATTCATATGGCCCATTAGGCCCAAATCACATTCGTATGGCCCATTAGGCCCAAATCACCTTCATATGGCCCGTCAGGCCCAATCACATTCATAGTCATGCAATCATATGATTTTTTATCACTTAGTAACAAATTCCCAATTTTGCCTATTATGGGCCCTACAGCCTATCGAACCCATTTAGCCCATTCCGGCCCGGTTGGCCAATACACGGCCCAAGTCTACAAAATTGCACATGGGGCCTCTGATAACCTATCGGTTTCCCCTTATGAGTGTTCGCGCACTCGCAAGTCTATTGTAGCCAAACTTATGCCTTTTAGGCGTTTTGGCTTTTCGGCATTTCGGGATTTGCCGATCTACTCTGTGTGTGTAGTGTATGTACACACCTAATACTAAAACATGTTGTGATCTCCTTAGCCATGAACCTACAAATGATTTCACTCAACAATTAATCACACATTTATCAAATACGATCACCAAAAGCCGAAAATCTCACATTTGCCTTATCTTGAACGACAAGCCTTAACAGCCCTTCCTTGATCACCAATCACGAGTATTCCTTAAATCCAAAACCCTAAAATGCCTAAGGAGTAATTCGATACAGATCTAAAATCTGAGATTTGATACTAATCCCACAAGAATCGGCCAAAGTAGAGGGAGTAGCGGCAACAGAGAGGGTTTTTAGCCAAAGAGGTATTTGACTTTTGAGATTTGTATAGTGAAAGGGTTATTCGGCACAAATAAGAAGAAGAGAAGAAGGAATCAGCTAAAACCAAAGGTGAATCAAAAGAGAATTTGAGAAAAGAAAGAATGAAAAATCGGCAAGCAAGGAACAAGGAATTCAGCTTCTGAGCACTTAGAGAGAAAAGTGTTTCGGCAACACAAAAATGAGGAATTCGGCTAAAGGAAGAAAAGCATTTTGGGCAGTACCCTAGAATCCCCAAAATTTGCACCTATATATACTATAGCCAAATTTACCTATCCCTAAATTTCCTATTTGGCTCCAATTCTCTACACCCCTCATCTCCTAACTTTTCTTCCTAATAACTCGTTAGTCCCTTCCTTAAATTTCTCCTCTGATCACTCCCTTCAGAGTTCACATCCAACGCCACTACTGGCCATTTATTGAGCAAAAATAAATCCTTCTTTTGAGCAAGGAGGGATTCGAACCCCAAACCTCCTTGCCATGCATGTGATGCCACCTCTAAGCCCCACATGTGACGCTACTTGCCACTCCAACACAAGGCTTCTTGTGTCCAATTCCTCCTTCATTTATTTAAAAACAACACTACTTTTCCATCAAGGTTCTTTTAATTATTAAACTATAATTTCCTTCACCCCAAAGTTCAAACTCAAAACTTAACTAAGCCTAATATCACATAAATAACACTCAACTAGGAATATTAAGCACAGCTTTTATCAAAACCGAAAAAGAAAAAAAGTTCATAATTTTTGGGGCGTTACACTGTCTCTAGGCAGTATGCTTTTAATTAAATATGGGTAAAACATGACAGAAAGGGCCTGTTGGTCTAAGGGATAGGTGGCATGTGGTAGTTACTTGAGGTCTGAGGTTCGAATGCTAGTAGGCGCATGGAGGTGTTTTATTTTGCTATTGGCCATGGGAGAGTTCTTGTTTGACCGAAACTTGTGTGTCTAAAAAGTGTGGGGAGTTGTGGCCAAATTTTAGGAGATAATTGAGGAATTTTGGTTGTTAGGGGGATTTGGGGAGGAAAATTTGGATAGGAAGAGGTTGTGTGGAGTTTAAATTTGTTGATGGAGTGATGTAAGGAGATTTTCAAGGACTGGATCAAAGGAAGGGGAGTAGTGTGCCGGAATTGAACTCTTTCTCATGAGAATTCGGCTTGGCTTTTTGTCTACTCAACATTCGGTCAACTATTCTCTTTTTGTGGAAAGTGCTTCTAATGTTTCCTCTCTCATTTCTTTTGGGTCTAACCAATCCCTTTCTTTTACATTTTGTTACTTGGACCAAATCTCATTGCTTCTTCCCCTCTTTCAAATCGGTTGTGCTTTGGGCCGAATACCTCTCTCCCTCACTTTTCTTCTCTCGGTTATTCTTGTTGCTTTCCCATTGCTCACACTTGGTTTTGTGTAGCGAAATACCTTCTTCCCTTGTAATCGACTATTATTTTTATTCCATTAATCTTTCCCTTGATTATCATTGCCGATTCTCATATCTTTTTCTTCTTGTACTGCTGATTTTTGTTAAGAGCGGTAACTGTTCCATTGTTACCTTTGTCAAGCGAGTGCGTCTGGCTTTCGTGTGGAGTGTAGGCTGACTACTCCTTTCTCTGAATTTGGGTTTTGCGTCTTTGGTACGTCCCTACTTAACTTCTGCTTTTTCGGCTTTTCTCTTCTTTGTCTATACCTGTCGTTACACCCTCCTCTATTTTCTATTGCAGTTTAATCCTCCTTTTTGGTTCTCTGCCGAATCTGTTCTTCCTCTTGTGGTCAACTCTTGTCACATAGGCTCGGTAAGTCTTCTGGTAAGGGGAAAGTTATGCCCAATTGATTAAGGAATGAGGCCTTTTTGATTAAACTATGTTAAGGATCTAATAATGTTATTTTGGCAACATCTAATCGTGTTGGACTTGGTTTACCTACGGAGTTGTAAGGCTACATTGGTTAAAGCTATGGAAATAGGGTTTATCTCGGGGGGGTTGCGAACCTAGAATCCTATCAGGTGTGTAGGCTCTGCCCAAATCATAAACTGGCAAAAGTTAAAAAGGGTGACCATTGACACTACACGGGCGTGTGCTCGCTTGTGTGGTAATCCGAATGCATAAACATGGGCTTTCGATCGTAGAGGCCACCATGGGCGATCTCATAGGCTTAGGTAGGCCACATTGGGCTGGAATGGGTCGTGTGGGCCCCACACAAGTAAACCACACAAATGTGTAGAGAATATTGGGCCAAGCTGTGTAATCTACGTGGCCAAGGCCATTTCTGGGCTATGTGGGTCACACGGGCATATGGGCCCAAATGGGCCCGTACTATGGGCTTTGGGCCCATTTTCATTTGTTGTCTGTTAAGGTTGCACGAGTCGCCCGAGATGAATGTGGACCTATTGTTGGGTCGATAAGTATACCGAGACCCCTAAGTTGATAAAATGACTATTATGCCTCTATGTGGTAAAATGACTATTTTGCCCTTATATGGTAAGATGATTATTTTGCCCCATGTGATGTATATATGTATTTGTGCATGTGTGACCATATTTTAACATGCTAATTAAATTGTATTGGATACATGACATGACTGCATGATGCATTGGATGGGGATGGGTTTATACTGATTGGAGGAAGTGTACTGAAAGGCTTGAGCTAAAAGGCTTGAGCCTAAATCACTAGCAGCTCAGCTGCATATTACTATTTAGTGTCGCAGTTGGTGCTAATTCTGGAGTGTAGGGATGGGTGGGTTGATTATATCCCCACATGGAGTGTAGGGTTGGACGGAGATGGAGTGTAGAGACTAGATGGGTAGGACTTGTATACTGTTTTAACTATTTCTGTATTGAGATGGGCTAAACCCTAAATTGATATTGCCACTATTACTAAAAAGGGCTTAGGCCCAGACTGTATTTGCTTACTGTATGTTTGACTGTCTGTTGAGTAAGAGATTACACACTGAGTTTTCGTAGACTCACTCTTCTGCTTATCTGCACAGGTAATCCTTAGGCGAATCGCTGCTGCGAGGGACTCGAAGGTGGCCACACAACCGCACATGCTTCCATATTTGCCTTTTATTTATAAGTAGTTTAAATTGGGTATTTTTATGTAATAAGGCCTCTCTGGATTTTATTTCAAATTTGGGTATTTATATTTCTTTTTCTTTAATACTGCTAGTAGTAGGAAAAAGACGCGAGTTTTCAAAAGGATAAATGTTTTTAAAAAATACCACAGATACGTAACTGATTTAAGAGCTTTCGCAAGAAACAACGCTTTAAACAAGCGACTTACATTTTGAAAATAAACTGCAAGTATTGAAATCATCTTCAAGGTCATTTAAAAAGGTTAAATAGAGAATAGGTTTTTAACAATTTCACACTTTATGAAAAACACTTTAATGTGACATCGCCAGATTCGGCCATAACTTCCAGGCCGGGTTTGGGGTGTTATAGTATACATTGCCCCAAGAAGGTCAAAATGGACCTATAAAATCAATTCCCCATACTTCAAATAGTTCCACTTCTAAAATAGTTTACAAGGGCATTTTATACCTCCTCGACATATTTCCAACTCTTTGACAACGATCGCAAGCTTGACAAAACTCATGAGCATCTTTAAACATGTTTGGCCAACAAAAACTAGATTGGAGAACTTTTGCAATAGTTCTTGTGCCCCAAAAGTGTCCTCCATATAGTGTTGAATGACAATGATATAAAATTCTTTAAATCTCGTCACTCGGAACACACTTCCAAATTATCTGATCTACACAATGTTTGAATAAAACTGACTCATCCCAATAATACTGCTTGGTATCATGGATAAATTTCCTTCATCTTTGATTGGTAAGCTCAGGTAGCAGGAATCTACTAACCAAAAAATTTACAATATCGACATACCAAGGTAATGTCATGGCAACTAACAACTGCTTTTCTAGGAAATCATCTTGAATGCACTGAATATTACCATATTCATTTCCTACTTTAGTTCGAGACAAGTGATCAACCACTTGATTTTTTGTGCCTTTCCTATCTCTAATTTCCAAAACAAATTCCTGCAGTAGTAGTATCCATTGAATTAATTGGGGCTTGGCATCTTTCTTGGTCATCAAGTACTTAAAAGTAGAGCGGTCCATAAAAATCGCAACTTTGGTGCCCACTAAATAAGCTCTGAATTTGTCGAAGGCAAATACCACAACTAACAGCTCATTCTCAGTGGTGGTATAATTTAGTTGTGAATCTATCAATGTACGACTTGCATAGTAGATATCATGAAATACCTTGTCCTTTCTTTGCCCAAGTACTGCCCCTATGGCAAAATCACTAGCATCACACATAAGTTCGAAAGGTAAAATCCAATCTAGTGTTATGACTATTGGTGTTGTGACTTGTCATTTTTTCAATTCCTCAAATGCTTGTAAACACGACTCATCAAAATTAAAAGATCTATTATGTTCTAACAATGTACACAGGGGTTTAGATATTTTTGAAAAATCTTTGATAAATCGTCGATTGAATCCTGAATAGCCAAGAAAACTGCGAATACCTCTAACTGTGGAGGGTGGAGACAATTTCTCAATAACCTCAATTTTTGCTTTGTTGACGGCAATTCCTTGCTGTGAAATTTTATGTCCCAGGATTATACCTTCACAGGCCATGAAGTAGTATTTCTACCAAATAAGAACAAGGTTGGTTTCTTCACATCGACGAAGAACTAACTCCATATTTTTGAAATAGTCTTCAAAAGTATCCCAAACACTGAGAAGTCATCCATAAAAGCTTCTAAAAATTTCTCCACCATGTCTAAAAATATTAACATCATGCAACGCTAAAATGTTGCAGGGGCATTGCATAATCCAAATGGTATTTGTCGGAATGTAGAAGTTCCATAAGGGCATGTGAATGTGGTATTCTCTTGATCAGTAGGAGCTATGACAATCTAGTTGTACCCCGAATAACCATCTAGAAAACAATATAAGGCTTTCCCCGCTAACTTATCTAACATTTGGTGATAAATGACAGAGCAAAATGGTCATTTTTTGTTGCTTTGTTGAGTTTTTGATAGTCCATACAAACCTTCTATCTTGTGACAGTACGAGTAGGAATGAGTTTGTTGTTATCATTTCTTACCACAGTGACACCCCCTTTTTTAGGTACACATTGAACAGGGCTCACCCAAGAACTATCAGAAATTGGGTATATAATTCCAGCATCCAACTATTTGATAATCTCATTTTTGACAACTTCCTTCGTAAAGGGATTCAGTCTTCTCTACTACTCGATAGATATGCCATGGTAATCTTCCAGTAATATCTTGTCCATGCAGATTACTAGGCTGATTCCTTTGACATACGCAATTGTCCACCCCAATGCCTTCTTATATTTCTTTAAAACTTTCAACAATTGACCTCTTGATCTAATGTCATTGCCACAGAGATAACTACTGGCAATATGTTGTTATCTCCCAAGTAAGCATACTTCAAATGCACTAGCAAAGGCTTCAATGCCAACTTAGGAGGATCTTCTATGGATGGTCGAGGAGGTTTAAAAGAACGGTGTGATAAATTTAATGATTTAAAACTTCTCCTTGATCCATTCTTAATTTGCTTAGCTTCCATTAGTTCACCAAGCTCTTCAATCATTCCTGCTTTAATTAACTAAAATGAGTCTACATCGTCATTAGAATTATTGTGATAAAATTCTGTAAATTCTTCCTGAACTATTGTGTTAACAATCTCAATAGCGTGACATTCTTCATCTGTATCTGCACACTTCATAGCATCGAAAACATTAAAGGTTATTTGCTGACCATTAACTCTCATTGTTAATTCACTTTTTTGTACATCAATTAATGTTCTACTAGTTGCTAGAAAAGGTCTCCCAAGTATGATTGGTACCTCTTTATCAGCCTCACGTTCTAGAATAATAAAATCTGCTGGAATAATAAATTTGTCAACTCTTACCAACACATCTTCGATTTTACCTTTCGGATGTGCATATGAACGATCAGCTAATTGCAATGTGACAGTTGCGGGTCTCGCTTCTCCTATTCCTAGTTTCATGAAAACAAACATAGGCATTAGATTTATACTTGCACCTAAGTCACACAATAATTTGCCTACATAATAATTTCCAAAAGAACAAGGTATAGTAAAACTCCTTGGGTCCTTCAGTTTTGGTGGCAATTTGTTTCTCAGCATTGTTGTACACCATTCAGTGAGAGCGATAGTTTCAAACTCCCCTAACATTCTTTTCTATGATAAGATATCTTTCATGAATTTCACATAGTTGGGCATTTGTTCCAATGCTTTCATGAATTTCACATAGTTGGGCATTTGTTCCAATCTTCCACCAATGGTATATTGATATGTAATTGCTTCCAGACATCCAAGAATTTCTTGAATTGAAAATCTTGCTTAGATTTTTGGAAATTCTAAGGAAAAGGTGGTGGTGGCCTTCCTTCTATTTGTTTAGGTTGTTTTGTCGTGGCATTTTTATTGGCAATACAAGATGAATATGCTTCAACTTTTTTCTGGTTGTTCCTTTCTTTTTTAGCCTGTTCCACTAATGGTTCTAAATTCTTCTTATTTGTGAAATGAACTACCTTCTTCAATAGTGGTGTCATTAACAACTCCTGTAGTTGCGTATCATTTTTGAGTGTAATAGCTTTGCACTGTTCCTTCCCTTGAGATCGTGAAGTTTCGATATCACTCAGCGATGCTCCTTACCGTCTTGAGCTTAATATTTGGCATTTTGTCTCACTAGATTTTCTAAAGCTCTTAAAGATATAGCTTGACTTTCAATGATAGCATCATTCTTAGCTATGTATTCCTTCAATAGAGCTTCCAAAGATGAAGAACTCGAAGCTAAATTTTACTGAGCATTTTATCATGCCATGGGCTAATTATATCCAAGTGGTGCACTCACAACATTTTGTAGAATAGCGTTGCTGGAATTGCCCACCCCTTGATTACTCCAACTGAAATTGGGATGTTGCTTCCACCCCGGATTATATGTGTTGGAATATGGGTTGTTGTTGTTGCAATTAAAATTTCTCATATAATAAATTACAGCTGGGTATGATGGGCATTTATAAAAAACATGATTTTCTCTACAATAAACACAAGCTAACTCAGCTACCTTTATTTTGTGCACTGCAACTGGTCTTTTCAGTGTTTTAATCGTATTCGTTAAAGGCTGTTAGGGTTATAATCACATCAAGTTCCATTACTCCAGCAATACTTCTGCCAGTCCCTACTCTTGTAGTGGGGTATTAATAATCATTATTTTCTATCCTCTCCAAAATTTCATATGCCTCATTATATGATTTATTAAGCAAAGTCCCATTGGCAAATGTGTCAACCACCATTCTTGTATGTGCATTCGATCTATTGTAAAATATTTCCATTTGCGTCCAATGTTAAAAACCATGCAATGGGGATTTTCTAATTAACTCCTTGAATCGTTCTCATGCTTTATATAATGTTTCATCCTCAGATTGCCAAAAGGATGTAATATCGTTCCTCAATTTGGCATTCATGTTTGGAGGATTATATCTTAGCAAAAATCTCCGACAAAGTTCATTCCAAGATACCACTGTACCTAACGGCAATACATTTAACCATGCTCTGGCACAATCTCGTAATGAATAAGGGAATAACTTCAGTCTTAGGGCATCTTCAGGAAAATCCTACTGTCTGAATGAATTGTAGACTTCCAAAAAGAGTCTTAAGTGCAACAATAGATCTTTAGTAGGCAATCCATTAAACTGCCCTATAGTCTATAACATTTGAAACATCACCGACTTTAGCTCAAAATGTTGAGCTTGAATATGCGATATGATAATTCTTGGATTCAGATCATCCAAGATCAGCACTACATGTTCTCTGATGGGTCTGTCTCTATCATCTATTATTCGAGGAATATCAATATCCCTTCCATTCTAATGTAATGGCTCTTCTTTAACTTGATCATTTCTAATTTTTTCCATTTCTCGTAATTCTTTTCTCCTTGTTCTCAAGGTTCTCTCAATTTCTAGATCAAAAGAATACTCTTCAAGTGCAGAAATACCTCAACTCATGCCCAAAAAAAAATCCTGTAAAACAAAAACAAAAACTAATTAAGCGAAACTAACAAAATTAAAGAGGTAATAACACACCAAATTTTCACCAATATTGTCTATTCCCGGTAACGGCGCCAAAAATTGTCATGTGTGAATGTGTAATGTGACTGTGCAAGTATACACAATGAATCAAGTAATGAAGTGATGAGTGAGTATTGTCTCCATAAGGTTCGAAATTGATTAAAAAAATGGTTATGCTATTATTATGAAATTGACTAATTAAACTATGCAAAAGAAACAAATGACAAATTAATGAAGAAAATTAATGAATGGATTAATAAAATCAACTATGAATGAAAAAATGCTAGGGCAATTGAAATGTTGTGGCAATTCTCAAAGAATAAGTGGTGAGGATTTGAACTGTTGAATGATAAAGGTTGGAACTTAGGTTTTATTTCTATATCCTAATAACGCCATGGAAAAATCTTGACCATTCTACTACTCAAGGATTCACTACTGCAGTCTGCTTATTTTAAGAGCCAAACCTTAAGCTATCATTCTGAGTTTTTGCATGTGTATAGAACTCAAGAATGATATCCATATTGCTCTTCCTTTTCCTATACAGATCACAATTTCTACGTCTAGAGTGCTACGAATATTCTTTCTAATTCTCGCCTGTATCAATTGATAATAATCCAATTTATTTAATCTTTTGAAAATTAAATCCAACCCAACAACATACCATACAATCATCTATGTCTAGAGCTTGCATGCATGCATTTAAAATAATCACAAATCGAATAAAATAGTAATCTTCTCAAAATCAGACCATAGGCATTAAAGATAGTAAAAATTCACCCAAATAATTCGAACACAATGAGATTTAGCTCATGGATTGGACACTCAAATCAAAAATAAAACCATTCAACATCATTATTCAAGTTTACGAATCATAAATTTCAAATTAGAAAATAAAGGTAGAACTGCAGAAAGCTCTTGTTACTCCAGCTTTCACTTTAATATCAAGATTTGATGTAAAACCCAGGCAGGTTTCTCTTCCCCTCCCTTGCATATGTGATTTTTACTCTATAAGCTGCTACCATCTCCTCTCTTTTCTCTAAAATTTTCCATAAGAATTTTATGCAGAGAAAAATTGTTCTTTGATTCCTTTCTTCCCCAAATCCTCATCCCTTCTTTTCTTTTCTTTCTTTTTCCTTTATAGGGTAGGTCCCTCCATCTCAACACACACCTTTTGCTTCCTCTTTTTCAAGGTGGTTTATTTGGTACAAGTACAGCTAGCTAAAAGTGACGTGGACTGAGTGTTGCGTCATCTTCCTGGAATTACCATGGTATTCTTGTTGGTAATCTCACCAACATTTTGCCATGGTAATATTTCACTTCTTTCATTTTATTTCTCCATTATCTCTTCTCTTTTTCATCCTGCACTCACTGCCATCAATAACCAACACCTTTATTCTCGGTAACAAATAATGACAATTATGCAATATTCTAAAAATATCCTAAAAGTGCAAACATATTTACTTAATTACAAATAATTAATTCAATCTAGAAGCTTGAAATATAACTCTTTTAAAGAGTTATCAAAAAGCTACTAAGACAGAAGAATGATCAAAACCCAGGGCACCCACCAAGGCCTACGCCATTAGAGCTCGCATGGAAGCTTCTGCTTAAGATGTTATCGCTAGTATTTATCTCTTTTTTATATTAATATATATGCACTAATTGAATCTGAGTCAACTCAGTCTTATATATGCACTACATTAGTAAACAAAAAGAACAAACTAGCGAGTCAACTGATTATACTATCAGAGTAACCAATCCATTGGGTCAATGTGTCTTAATTAAAAAGATTTGTAAAATGTGTCCACTGAAAGTTTAGGGTTATGATTTTCCCACTGATTTGATGATACTATTATTTTATAAATTTGATATCATTATTGGTATGGATTAGTTGACTGAGCATGATGCGGTAGTGAATTGTAGACAGACATATATTACATTGAAATCTCTCAATGGTGAATCTATATGTGTTAAACCTAGTGGAACAGATAGTACAACTAATATAATATCAGCATTATCAGCCCAAATGTTTATCAGAAAAGGTTGTGAACCGCATATTGCTTATATCCTTGATATTCGAGTGTCAGAATCTAAAATTGATCAAGTAACGATAGTTAAAGAATTTGTTAATGTATTCTTGAAAGAATTAACAGGGTTGCCACCTGGCACAGAAGTTGAGTTTATAATTGACGTTGCAGTTGGAATAGCTTCGATTTCGATTGCCTCATATAGAATGGCTCATACTGATTTCAAAGAGTTGAAATCACAGTTACAGGAGTTGCTAGATCATGGTTTTATTTGATCGAGCGTGTTGCTTTGGGGTCCACCATGTTATTTGTGAAAAAAAAAGATGGGTTGATGAGATTGTGTATAGATTATCGAAAGTTGAACATGGTTGCCATAAAGAATAAATATATATTGCCTCGTATTGATGATTTATTCGATCAACTGAAAGAAGCAATGATATTTTCTAAAATTGATCTTTGGTTTGGTTATTATCAGTTGCGAGTTAAAGAACCTGATGTGCCAAAAATTGTGTTCAAAACTCGTTATGGTCATTATGAGTTTCTTGTGATGTCATTTGGTCTGATCAACGCCCCTATCATGTTTATGGATTTGATGAATCAAATATTTCAACCATATTCAGACATATTTGTTGTATTTATTGACGATATTTTGGTATACTCAAAGAATGAGTCTGATCGTGCTCAACATTTTGAGAATCGTGCTACAGACTTTGCGTAAGAAGCAATTATATGTGAAGTTTAGTAAATGTGAGTTTTAGGTCCGATAGGTCAGGTTTTTGGGACATGTGATTTCTATAAAAGGTGTCTGAGTAGATCCTAATAATATATCTATGATTCTAATTTGGAAAGCTTTGAAGAATGTTTCTGAGGCACGCAGATTTCTAGGTTTAGTCTAGTATTATCGATGCTTCGTTAAGAATTTCTTAATAGTATCACCAATGACAAAATTGTTACAAAAAGATGTCAAAGCTATTGTAGAAAGATGTCACTTTTTTTGGTCTAAAAATACCAGCAGAGTTTCGAGCAGTTGAAAACCATGTTAACTAAAGCTCCAGTTCTAACTTAGCCTGAATCCAGGAAAGAATCTATTGTTTATAGTAATGCCTCACTTAGTGGTCTAGGATGCGTTCTGATGCAGGACGTAAAAGTTATAGGTTATGCCTCACGACAGTTGAAATCTCATGAGAAAAACTATCTGATGCATGATTTGGAGTTAAAAGTATTTGTTTTCACTCTGAAAATCCAACAACATTATTTGTATGGTGAAAAATGTCATATTTTTATTGATCACAAAAGCCTAAAGTACTTGATGACTCAGAAAGTCTTGAATTTAAGCGAATGTATATAGCTCAAGCTGTTAAAATATTATGATTTGGTGATTGATTACCATCCGGGAAAAACTAACATGGTAGTTGACGCTTTATGCCGAAAGTCTCTATTCAACTTGAGGGCTATGAATAAAAATTTGACTTTAGAATGTGATGGTTTTATTCTAGTTGAGTTAAGAGTTAAATTGGTATTCTTAACGAGAATTCAGGAATTACATAAAAATGACTCAGATTTGTTATTGAAATAGAAACTAGTTGATAGTGCATAGACAATTGATTTCAGTATCAGTGTTGATGATTGCCTATATTTTTGTAATCATTTATGTATACCTGGTGATTCGGAGTTGGAATAGGACATTTTGAACAAAGCTTGTAACACCTCTAACCTGTATCTGTCGTCGGAATAGAGTTACAGAGCATTACCGGAACTCTCAGAACATTTATAGATAAATCATGTCAATCACTGTTCATTTTCTAAGATTATTCAAAACGTCCCTTAAATGGACCCTCGAGGACCAATATAAGCATTAGAATTGAATCGGGACTTAATCGAAAACTCTAAGAATTTTTCACGACATTTCAAAAATTTCCCAAGGTACAGGGCTTACACGCCTCTGTAGTCCAAGGGACACGCCCGTGTGTCTAGGCCGTGTCAAAACAGGGCATACATACTGACTTGCTCACATGGCCATAAGACACGCCCATGTGCCTTGGACGTTGTCGAAACTAACTTGATTCACATGGCTAGCCAGAGGCCCGTCTGCCTTAGTCCTGCTCAAGACTGACTTACAATCATAGGGTACCCCAGGGAACACATGGCCGTGCACCATAACCGTGTGTCGCACATGGCTGAGACACACGCCCGTTTCTCTGCCCGTGTGGACAAAAATAGGCCATTTAAAAAGCCAATTTGCCACCCAATTTGGGTCAAACCTACAAACACCAAAACAAGCACAATTGCATAACAAATTTAGCCAATTTTCAATACCAAAACTTACATCATTCATGCCACATTATTGACAACAATTTCATGCTTATAACACATATCAAAACATGTCATCCTATAAGTCCAAAATCATACCAAAACATATGGTTTCATAATCTCCAAATGTACAATCAAATCTCATGCCAAAACCTTACCAATTTCCATAATAGACACATTCCAAAAACTTACCAAATTGACCAATTCTCTTGGCCATTCAAAGCACTTCATATGAGCACAATTTGTATCACATATCATATACCAAAATCAAACCATAAGTTCAACCACAAACTAGCCATATCACATGGCATGATATAGACATTACAAAACATATCCAAATACTCCCAGCCTATATATGCCAAATTCTAAAATATGCATAAGGTACCAAAATATAGTTCGACAGTGTGGTGACAATCCTTGACGATCCCTGAGCTCCCAGTAGCTTTAATATCTATAAACAGAGTAAGCTTTAAAAATCTTAGTAAGCCATATACAAATAAACTTATCAATTAAAGCATATAAACATCATCTAAATGCATCTACTCCATAGTCAAATACTATCACAAACCACATAATTCATGTACATTTCTCATATACTCAATTCATTTGCACAAATAACATACTTTATCATACTTATAACACATATCATCACTTGTACATATACTTACCTTTGTTCTCAAACGTAGTATACATTTCAAACGTACCTGAATCAGATACACATCACATATATTCATTCGTTTATCAAAATGCCCGTTGAACCGTTCAAAATCATAAGGATATGCGGATAGCTCAAAAAGCTCGTACAATGCCAACGTCCTAGACGTGGTCTTACAAGTAATCAAATATATAAGCCACTGTCCCAGACAGGGTCTTACATGAAATCAAATACGATGACGATGTCCCAGACATGGTCTTACACATAAATCATAAGTCGATGCCAATGTCCCAAACGTGGTCTTACACAATAACACATATCGGATTCTATGTCATGACATATGTATCCTAACTATTCCTAAGGTTCGTATGGGGCTTTTCGGATGTCAGAAATTTGTCGATATTTTCGCGGATATCTCATATTCAACTCTCATATTATCATTCATCATTGTACAATAACATATTACCTCGTACGGATTCAGACAAACAGAGTCGACTACTCAATGACTTTTGACTTTCCCCAATCTAATTTCGTTTTCTTTGGTTCTTGATCTAAACATATTCAAATATAACCATTTTATTCACCAAATCAATCAAATTAATCCATATACACATATTTAGGGCATTTTACAAACCAGCCCGTTTATTTTCATATTTTGACACTTTAGTCCTTATTTCATAAAATCACAAAATACACATAATTTCTTTATACACATGTCTAGCCGAATTTTCATATAGCTCAAAAAACCCATATATTTCATTTATTTCATATTTTAGTCCCTCAATTTACAAATTTCCCAATTTAGCCCAAATTACTCAAATTCATCAAAAATTCAAAGACAAAATATGCTAACCCAAAACATATCTTTCATTTATCAACAACTAAATTCACAAAACTTACAATTCCATCAATGGAATATTTCAAAATCATCATAAAAATTAGAAATTTAAGCATGGGCTTTATAGAATATCAAGCAACGATTACAAAAACGTAGAAATTATCGAAAACGAATCAAAACACATACCTTAATCAACAATCAAAGTGTCGAAACCCTAAGAGTTCTTTTCTTCTTCTTCTTTTCTTCAATTTTGACATATACAAACATATAATGGCCTATTTTCATGTTTTCTTTAATTAATATTAGTAATTTAATAAATTTCCAATTTTGCTCTTGCATTATAACCATTTAAAACATTAATATCAAGGCCATTAATGTCCACTCATATGTTCAATGGTCTAATTGCATCATAAGGACCTCTCTTTTAATAAGACAAATCAAATAGGCACTTTAACAATCAGCAAGCAACTTTTACAATTTACGCGATTTGATCCTTTATCAAATTAAACACACAAACCATTAAATTTTCATACGAAACTTTCACACATGCTAATTCATATATCATAAGCATGAAAAATAATATTTAAATATTTTTTGACTCAGATTTGTGGTCCGAAAACCACTATTCTGACTAGGGTCTAAATTGGACTGTTACAATTCTCCCCCTTAGGGATTTTCGTCCGCGAAAATCTTACCATTGAATAGGTTTGGATATTGTTCTCTCATAGCATTCTCGGGCTCTCACGTAGCCTCTTCAATACCGTGTTGATGCCCTAAAACTTTTACTAATGGAATTTTCTTGTTTCTTAATTCTTTAACCTCGTGTGTCGAAATACAGATTGGTTCTTCTTCAAAAGTCATATCGGACTGAATTTTAATCTCGGACGGAGGAATTACATGCGAGGGATTAGATCTATACAGTTGAAGCATCGATACACGGGATACGTTATGAATCTTTTCTAACTCAGATGGCAACAACAATCTATAAGCAACTAGCCCAATACGCTCGATAATCTCATACAGTCTAATGAACCTCAGACTCAATTTGCTTTTTCTGCCAAATCGAAGCACTTTCTTCTATGGGGATGCTTTCAAAAACACTTTTCACCGATCTCAAATTCAACATCTTTTCATTTCAAATCTGCATATGACTTCTGACGATCAGAAGCTGCTTTCAGACTATCTCGGATCACTTTTACTTTCTATTCAGGCTCTTTCATCAAATCAACCCCATGAATCTTATTCTTATTAAGCTCAGTCCAATACAAAGGTGTACGGCATTTGCGACCATATAAAGCTTCGTACAGTGCCATTTTGATGCTCGATTGAGAACTGTTATTGTACGTGAATTCAATTAATGGCAAATACTATTCCCACATACCTTCAAACTCAAGAATGCAACATCTCAACATATCCTCAAGTATCTGAATAATCCACTCGGATTGACCATCCGTTTGTGGGTAAAAAGTAGTACTGAAATGCAATTTCGTACCTAAACCCTCTTGCAATTTCTTCCAAAATCGTGAAGTGAATTTCGGATCTCTATTTGACACAATAGATAATGGTACCCCGTGCAGTCTCACAATATCAGAAATATACAACTCAACTAATTTATCAAGCAAGTAATCAGATCGTACTAGAATAAAATGAGCTGATTTCATCAATCGATCAACTATAACCCATATCGCATCTTTCTTTCTCGGAGATAGAGGCAAACCCGAAACAAAATCCATCGTTACTTTATTCTATTTCCATTTGGGAATCATAATCGGCTGTAACAGACCAGATGGCACCTGATGTTCAGCTTGAACTTGCTGACAGATTAAACATTTTGAAACAAAGTCAGAGATATCTCTTTTCATTCCAAACCACCAGTAGGGCTGTTTCAAATCATTATACATTTTTGTACTACTCGAATGAACAGATAAACGACTGTTGTAAGCTTCATTCAAAATCATCTGAATCAATTATGGATTTCTCGGAACACGAATTTGATCTCTGAATCTCAGACAATCATCTTTATCAACTCTAAATTCTGAATTATAATATAAATTACACTTAGCTCGTTTTGCTAAAATTTCATTATCAACCTTCTGAATTTCAATAATTTGTTGTAAGAACAATGGTCTCACTTTCAATTCAGCTAATACTAAACCATCATCGAGCAGAACCAAATGAGCATTCATCACACGTAGAGCAAATAGTTATTTTTGACTCAAAGCATTAGCAACAACATTTGCTTTTCTCGAATGATAATCAATAACAAACTCATAGTCTTTTAACAACTCTAACCACCTTCTCTGTCTCAGATTCAAATCTTTCTGAGTCATCAGATATTTCAAACTCTTATGATCAGAATAAACGTGACATTTCTCACCGAACAGGTAGTGGCACCAAATTTTTGAAGCAAAAACAATCGCAGCTAACTTAAGGTCGTGCGTCAGATAGTTCTTTTCATGTGGCTTTAACTGTCTCAAAGCATAAGCAATAACTTTTCCTTCTTGCATAAAAAAAAACCCAGACCATTCAACAAAGCATCACTGTAGATCATAAATTCTTTACCCGATCCAGGTTGCACTAATACTGGAGCTTCAGTCAATAAGACTTTTAACTGATCAAAGCTTTTCTAACACTTTTCAGACCATTCAAACTTCACATCTTTCTAAAGCAGTTTCGTCAACGGAGTCGCGATCATTGAAAAGCCCTTTACGAAACGTCTAGCCCCAGGAAACTGCAGACTTCAGAGACATTTCTCGGAGGCTTCCAATCCATAATAGCTAAAATTTTGTTTAGATCAACTCGGATACCTGATGCTGACACAATACGGCCCAGAAAACCAACTTCTCGTAACCAAAATTCACATTTACTAAACTTCACATACAATTGCTTATCACGCAAAGTCTGTAGCACTATTCTCAGATACTCGACATGCTCAGATTCATCATCCGAATAAATCAATATGTCATCAATAAATATGACAAAAAATCGATCTAAATACGGTCTAAAAATTATGTTCATCAAATCCATAAAGATAGCAGGTGCATTCGTTAATCCGAAAGGCATAAATAAGAATTCATAGTGGCTGTACCTCGTTCTGAGTGTAGTTTTCAGAATGTCTGAATCTTTTACTCTCAACTGATAATAACCCGATCTCAAATCTATCTTCGAAAATACGGTTGCTCCTTTCAACTGATCAAACAAATCATCAATTCTAGGCAGAGGATACTTGCTCTTGATAGTCACTTTGTTCAACCGATGATAATCAATACACATTCTCATCGTGCCGTCTTTCTTTTTCACAAACAAAACAAGAGCACCCTAAGGTGAGAAACTCGGTCTTGCAAATCCTCTATCAGTTAATTCTTGCAACTGAGACTTTAATTCTTTTAACTCGGTCGGAGCCATTCTATATGGAGCTATCAAAATCGGAGTAGTTCTCGGTACTAACTCAATGCCAAATTCAACTTCTCATATCGGAGGTAATCTCGAAAGTTCTTCAGGAAACACATTAGAAAATTCACAGACAACAGGCACTAGTTCAACTCTTTTTTTTGACACTTTCGAATCAATCACATAGGCAAAGTAAGCTTCACCACTTTTTCTCACAATACTCAGCTTTCATCGAAGATATCACAGTAGGCAATCCATTCAAATCACTAGATCCAATTCGAACTATTTCATCATTCTTGCATCTCAAATCAACAGTTTTCCGTTTGCAATTCACAATAGCATCGTTAGCTAATCATACCCAAAATTATATCAAACTCCTCAAAGGGTAATAACATCAGATTAGCCAAAAAACAAATGTCTCAAAACATTAACGAACAGTTCTTGCAAACTTTATCAACCCAAACTCATCTGCCTAAGGGGTTCGAAACTCTAATTACAAATTTAGTAGACTCTACAGGCAAAGTCTTACTGTTCACTAAGTTCATGCATATATAAGAATGCGTTGATCTAGGATCTATCAAAGCAATCACAGAAGTAGAAGCTTCCTCACGAGCTCAGATAGCATAGGCTCTGGCTGGTGCACGAGCCTCAGATCTAACAGTAGTGTCTTTTGTTCCCCTCTGACTGCCACTCCCATTTCCCGTATTTCTGGGAGGTCTACCACGAGATTCATTGCCACTTGGCCTCGAATTTTGCATAATCTCTTGCTCAAAAAACTCAGGGCAATCTCAGATAAATTGATCTAAAGATCCACATTTGAAAAAGGCCCGATCATACAGTCTACAATTACCAAGATGTCTTTTACCACAGTGTTTACACTCGGGTCAATCAGATTTAGCAGTTCCTACACTAGCAACAGAAGTAGTTGGAGCTTTGAAGTTTGAATGCGATCTAGCACGATCTCTACTCGAATGTCCCACATTAGCCTTTGAACGGCTATTATCATCTCTAAATTTATTTGCTGCTAAATGAAATGACTTACTCGATGATCTTTTTCGTACTTCTCTAGCTTCTAAATCAGCTTTTCTTTTCTCTTTCCCGAGCTCTTCAACTTTACATGCTCGTTCAACAAGCACAGCGAATTCTTTGATTTCAAGAATCTCGACTAACAAATGGATATCCTCGTTCAAGCCATCCTCAAATCTTTTGCACATTATTGCCTCAATAGATACACATTCTTGAGTATACTAACTCAGTCCTACAAATTCTCGCCCGTATTCTGTAACAGATATACGGCTTTGTTTAAGCTCAAGAAACTCTTTAAGTTTTTGATCAATAAATCTCTGACTGATCTATTTCTTTCAGAATTTAGCTTGAAAGAAATCTCAGGTGACTCGCTCTCTCAGAACCACAGATATCAATGTCTTCCACCAATGATATGTTGTAACACCCTGATTTTGGGCTTAGTCGGAATAGTGATGTCGGGACCACAAATTCGAGATAGAAATAATTATTTTATGATTATTTTGAGGTCTATGATATGATTGCATGATTGTGTGAAAATTTCGTGAAGAAATTCAATGCATAAAGTGCTTAATTTAAAGTTAGGGACTAAATTGAATAAGTTGCAAAACTTGCATTCTAGAAGTTTTTAGTATGAAATTGCATTGAAATATTAATTAGGAGGTCTTAAATAGCAATTTGACCAATTTTAAGTTCATGGACAAAATTAGGACATGGAAGGAATTTTTGAAAGTTTAGTAGTAAGGGCATTTTGGTCATTTAGGGGTAAAATGAATTAAAATACAAAACTAAAAGCCAATTTTGCTCATCTTCTTCATGGAGGCCGAAATTAGCATGGGGGAGGCCATGGCTAGGGTTTTAAAGCTTTCCAAGCTCAATAGTAAGTGATTCCAAGCCCCGTTTTTAATGTTCTTTACGTTTTTGGAATCCCGGTAGCTCGATTAAGCTTATTCTAGCAATAATTTAAGCTAGAGTTTGTATTTGGAAAAATACCCATATGTGAAATTTGTGTATTTTGATGTTTTATGATAGAATATGAGGTTTTAAATTATGTTAAACAACTTGTGCTACTCGGTTTTAAGTGAAAACGAGTAAAACGACATAATCCAGTAAAAATACTTATTGTTCATAACTATATGTTAGAGTGAGAATTTGATGTTGTTGTAGAAGAGAAAAATGTTCAGCATGTCATAAAACATAGGAATAAGGGCTGAAATTAAATTTTTAGTCTTGGGGCAAAAGTGCAAATATGCAAAAGTTTAGGGGTCAAAATGCAAATTTGTAAAAATATGATTTTGGACCCGTATGAATAATGTGACTAATTATTAGGCTAAATGTGACATTATAAATGAAGGAAATCGAGATTCGGGCTTAAATCGGGGAAAATACAAGGTTATGGATTAAAATAGTAAATTGCCGTTTACAATCGAGGTAAGTTCGTGTGTTAATAATAATGCAATACCATGCATGAATTGTAATTCTCTATTGATATGGCATAAATTGTATGATTTAATATGTTTAAGAGAAGTTGATGGATGGTATGTATGATATAAAAAAAAAAAAATGTAATGCTAGTTGTGTCATGTGAAATTGAACGGAATTATTGTTACAAGAATTGAGTGTTAAATTACTATTAACTTGGGTTGTATGAATTGTTGCACTGTTGTACCTGATGAGATTTTGATAAGTTTGTACGTAAATAATTTATCGATTTATTTTATTTTATTTTATTTTATTTTGTTATCATATGAAATGTGGCTACCTATAGATTGACTATTTGCTTTGTAAATTGAAAATTGAAAAAGGACTATGAATAAATTTGTAACATATTGGAAATATGTTTGTTGGTAATTACTTGATTGGTGAAATTGTTAGAAAAGAGAGAAAATCCCGGTTGAACCTTGGAAAGATTGGATGATACAGATGGTATGTAGCTAGGTCACATGTATGGTGCTGAGTGCACATCATGTGTACAAGAGAGCTACGAGATATTATGATGTAGCTAGGTCACATGGGTGATACTATGTGTACACCATGTAGACAAGAGAGAGCTACGGGATATATGTAGCTAGGTCGCATGCGTGGTTCCAGTGAAGGACACCATGTAGACAAGAGAGCTACGAGATAAATCGGCTGGGTCACATGGGTGATACTAAGTGTTCACCATGTGTACAAGAGAGCCGAACTTTATGATGGGTGGAGCTATTTGCGAAAACCACCAAGTATCGAGGATTGATCCGAAGTGTTCAACGGAGACTTATTATGTACTTTGCTTTGTGAGTTTTGTGATGAATAAGTGCGGGAATTTGGTTATGTGAATAATGTGTTCATTAAGTGATCGGGTTGTGGTAAGGTTATAAACAATTAAGTTATACATGAGGATGATTTTATGGTGACCTTGTAATCATGGGCCTATACTTGTGATGTATGAAATGTGGTGAAAATGATTTGTGATATGTATGTTAAAATGAGGTTAATACAAAGAAAGTGTGAAAGAGTGAATTAGCAATAAAATTGTCTTGGACAGCAGCAGTTGCGTGACTTTGAAAATTCACTAAAAATTGTGGAAGTTGAATAAAAATGCAAATGATATATGAAAGTAAAGCTTAATGAGTATATTTTCACATGAAAGAAACAGGGGAAGCAAAAGAATTCTATATTATGTGATATTTGAATTATTGTGAAATAGGGTCTGAATGAATTCGAGATCCCCTGTTCTGAATTTAGAAATTCATCATAAATTGTACAAAACTTATTAAGAGTCATACCTTACATGCATGGATTAATTATTAAGTCTATTTTTAAGGGAAACAAACGGCATGGTCGTTGGAATTCTGTACAGAGAGAAATTTGGTTCGTAGTACACAGAGGTCAGAGTAGTCATACTCTGAAACAGGGGAGAATTTAACGAATAAACTGTACTAATTGGCCAAACCAAAAATTTTGGAAATTTTATGGGAGAAATATATATGAATCTAGTTTCAAATAAAATTAACGAAACTAAAGTTGGAGTTTTGTAGCTTCAGATATGAATGATTTAGTAACTGTAACTCAATAACACAGCTTAACCTGAATATATGTAATTGTACAATTCTAGTGTTTTATCTTGAAAAGCATGGTAGTAATTGCTTATTATTTTCATATGAACTTACTAAGCGTAAAGCTTACCCATCCTCTCCATTTCTTTAGTATTGATAGGTCGGCTCGGGGTTGGAGATCATCGGAGGCAAAATCACACTATCAAACTATCATATTTTGAGAGAATTAATTCAAATATTAGAAATATCAAGTGAGTGGCATGTATAGGAAGTTGGTTTGTAATATGTATTTTTTTATTATGATTTTGATCGTGCGTATCGATCGCATTGAGTTATTGTATATGATTATGAGATGTGGTCCTTATCCATTATGGTTTATAAGTTTAATTAATCATGCTACGTCATATGTTTTGATGTAATGATATAGTTAGCTTTGTTTGTTATGCATGTGTTCAAAAATTTTAAATTAAATGAAATTTTATGGCCCGATTTTTGTCTATGTGTGTTGTTAAGTGCAGTAATGCCTCGTACTGCTGTTCCGCCTTGGATACGGGTAAGAGGTGTTACATTTAGTGGTATCGAGCTATGGTTTAGTCGGTTCTCGGACTAACCTAGCATGTGAAAAAGTCTAGCTATATATATGCCACGGATCTATGATAGTGTGATATCTTCCGACGCGTGTGAGGACCGTCTTGTTTAGACAGAGGTACTCTCCAACCGAGCTGCACCGACCATGTTTAACGTGATGCAAAGGTAATTGAGTAAATTACGATTATAATAAGTTTAGATTCGAAAGGTATGAATAAAGGTTTATAATATTTTAATACGAATAAAAATATCATTGTCCCGGGTTGGGCGTTGAATGTTGATGAATGACAATGATATTTTTTTATGAGATAAAGGATTATAATGAAATGAACTTATCTATGTTAAATTGTTTGGACTGAATTATATGATTGTAATGATATGTACATGATGATGCATGAAATGAAAGTTGTAATTGTGGTACAAGTATCTATGGTTGTTTGGCCTTATATGATGTCATGAGCATGACTTAATTTAATTAAATGAATCGATAAGTAAAGCTATCTAGAAAACATAGAATGTATGCATAAGTATATTGTCTAAATGGGACAATAGGAAAAAATTTGTGTAAGCCAACATGAATGTTGCATTGCCTGAATGAATGACATGATTTTGATGATGTTGCTATGATGATGGAAATTGTGTCATATGTGTATGTATAAGAAAGACGAGTTAGAGGCCCTATAACCCCTCCCTCTTATAGAAGTGGTGCTTATGATTGAATTTCATGAGATCCATACCTAAAAAGTTTCCGCTTGAAAATTTAAAGAGAGTTCAGTGATAGAATAATTATAAGTATAATTAGAGATTAAGAATGAATCGAGTCTCAATCGATATGGTGGATTACTTCTCTCAAATAAGTCAATTATAATTAATGACTTCAATTGAGATATTTTGGTTACTTGAACTAATGCAATTGAGATGGTTTTAGTTAGCGTAATGAATGAACAGATAAGATTACTGGAAATGTCATTCATCGATGATTAAGATCGACTCGAGTGTTCAATCGAGTGTGAATTATTTATTTGAAATATTTCATGTGACAATTATGTCGAGGATTATTTTCTCAAGTCCGATAATAGAATTTCATTTACATGCGGATAAAAGGCAAATATTCTGAACGAGAAGTGTATATCTCTTAAAAAAAAAATTTATATGAGTAAAAACCACTACGAATGATGAGGTTTTCATTTCGTGAAAGCTGAAAAGTTTATTACATGTTGGTAAAGTTTGAACAGATGAGAATATTGTTAACTGGAATATCTGAGCTGGACTAGTCTGTATTGAGTAAAGACTTCCTGATTTTTTTTTAGTAATGTACTGTTGTATGAATTGTGATGTGTTTCAAGACAATAAGGTAATGTGATAGTATAGAGCATTCGATGCCACAGAGAATCTAAATTGTTAATGGGGTTAAAGCCGAGCATCAGAATCTACCAGAATTATCTTTGCCAGGATTGATATTAGGATGGAAATGAGAAATTAAAGAGATGTATTGGAAGCACTGCCTGAGTTAAGGTACTTTATTATTGAGTATGAGATTGAGGAATCTAAGTGAAGACCACTTTTTCGGTAAGATTTTCGGGGACGAAAATCCCTAAAGGGGGGAGAGTTGTAACACCCTGATTTTGGGCCTAGTCGGAATAGTGATGTCGGGACCACAAATTTGAGATAGAAATAATTATTTTATGATTATTTTGAGGTCTATGATATGATTTCATGATTGTGTGAAAATTTCGTGAAGAAATTCAATGCATAAAGTGCTTAATTTAAAGTTAGGGACTAAATTGAATAAGTTGCAAAACTTGCATTCTAGAAGTTTTTAGTATGAAATTGCATTGAAATATTAATTAGGAGGTCTTAAATAGCAATTTGACCAATTTTAAGTTCATGGACAAAATTAGGACATGGAAGGAATTTTTGAAAGTTTAGTAGTAAGGGCATTTTGGTCATTTAGGGGTAAAATGAATTAAAATACAAAACTAAAAGCCAATTTTGCTCATCTTCTTCATGGAGGCCGAAATTAGCATGGGGGAGGCCATGGCTAGGGTTTTAAAGCTTTCCAAGCTCAATAGTAAGTGATTCCAAGCCCCGTTTTTAATGTTCTTTACGTTTTTGGAATCCGTGAGCTCGATTAAGCTTATTCTAGCAATAATTTAAGCTAGAGTTCGTATTTGGAAAAATACCCATATGTGAAATTTGTGTATTTTGATGTTTTATGATAGAATATGAGGTTTTAAATTATGTTAAACAACTTGTGCTACTCGGTTTTAAGTGAAAACGAGTAAAACGACATAATCGGTAAAGATACTTATTGTTCATAACTATATGTTAGAGTGAAAATTTGATGTTGTTGTAGAAGAGAAAAATGTTCAGCATGTCATAAAACATAGGAATAAGGGCTGAAATTAAATTTTCGAGTCTTGGGGCAAAAGTGCAAATATGCAAAAGTTTAGGGGTCAAAATGCAAATTTGTAAAAATATGATTTTTGGACCCGTATGAATAATGTGACTAATTATTAGGCTAAATGTGACATTATAAATGAAGGAAATCGAGATTCGGGCTTAAATCGGAAAATACAAGGTTATGGATTAAAATAGTAAATTGCCGTTTACAATCGAGGTAAGTTCGTGTGTTAATAATAATGCAATACCATGCATGAATTGTAATTCTCTATTGATATGGCATAAATTGTATGATTTAATATGTTTAAGAGAAGTTGATGGATGGTATGTATGATATAAAAAAAAAAAATAATGCTAGTTGTGTCATGTGAAATTGAACGGAATTATTGTTACAAGAATTGAGTGTTAAATTACTATTAATGGGTTGTATGAATTGTTGCACGGTTGTACCTGATGAGATTTTGATAAGTTTGTACGTAAATAATTTATCGATTTATTTTATTTTATTTTATTTTATTTTGTTATCATATGAAATGTGGCTACCTATAGATTGACTATTTGCTGTAAATTGAAAATTGAAAAAGGACTATGAATAAATTTGTAACATATTGGAAATATGTTTGTTGGTAATTACTTGATTGGTGAAATTGTTAGAAAAGAGAGAAAATCCCGGTTGAACCTTGGAAAGATTGGATGATACAGATGGTATGTAGCTAGGTCACATGTATGGTGCTTGAGTGCACATCATGTGTACAAGAGAGCTACGAGATATTATGATGTAGCTAGGTCACATGGGTGATACTATGTGTACACCATGTAGACAAGAGAGCTACGGGATATATGTAGCTAGGTCGCATGCGTGGTTCCAGGTGAAGGACACCATGTAGACAAGAGAGCTACGAGATAAATCGGCTAGGTCACATGGGTGATACTAAGTGTTCACCATGTGTACAAGAGAGCCGAACTTTATGATGGGTGGAGCTATTTGCGAAAACCACCAAGTATCGAGGATTGATCCGAAGTGTTCAACGGAGACTTATTATGTCTTGCTTTGTGAGTTTTGTGATGAATAAGTGCAGGAATTTGGTTATGTGAATAATGTGTTCATTAAGTGATCGGGTTGTGGTAAGGTTATAAACAATTAAGTTATACATGAGGATGATTTTATGGTGACCTTGTAATCATGGGCCTATACTTGTGATGTATGAAATGTGGTGAAAATGATTTGTGATATGTATGTTAAAATGAGGTTAATACAAAGAAAGTGTGAAAGAGTGAATTAGCAATAAAATTGTCTTGGACAGCAGCAGTTGCGTGACTTTGAAAATTCACTAAAAATTGTGGAAGTTGAATAAAAATGACAATTATATATGAAAGTAAAGCTTAATGAGTATATTTTCACATGAAAGAAACAGGGGAAGCAAAAGAATTCTATATTGTGTGATATTTGAATTATTGTGAATTAGGGCTGAATGAATTCGAGATCCCCTGTTCTGAATTTAGAAATTCATCATAAATTGTACAAAACTTATTAAGAGTCATACCTTACATGCATGGATTCATTATTGAGTCTATTTTTAAGGGAAATAAACGGCATGGTCGTTGGAATTCTGTACAGAGAGAAATTTGGTTCGTAGTAGACAGAGGTCAGAGTAGTCATACTCTGAAACAGGGGAGAATTTAACTAATAAACTGTACTAATTGGCCAAACCAAAAATTTTGGAAATTTTATGGGAGAAAGATATATGAATCTAGTTTCAAATAAAATTAACGAAACTAAAGTTGGAGTTTTGTAGCTTCAGATATGAATGATTTAGTAACTGTAACTCAATAACACAGCTTAACCTGAATATATGTAATTGTACAATTATAGTGTTTTATCTTGAAAAGCATGGTAGTAATTGCTTATTATTTTCATATGAACTTACTAAGCGTAAAGCTTACCCATCCTCTCCATTTCTTTAGTATTGATAGGTCGGCTCGGGGTTGGAGATCATCGGAGGCAAAATCACACTATCAAACTATCATATTTTGGGAGAATTAATTCAAATATTAGAAATATCAAGTGAGTGGCATGTATAGGAAGTTGGTTTGTAATATGTATTTTTATTATGATTTTGATCAATGCGTATCGATCACCGCATTGAGTTATTGTATATGATTATGAGATGTGGTCCTTATCCATTATGGTTTATAAGTTTAATTAATCATGCTACGTCATATGTTTTGATGTAATGATATAGTTAGCTTTGTTTGTTATGCATGTGTTCAAAAATTTTAAATTAAATGAAATTTTATGGCCCAGGTTTTTGTCTATGTGTGTTGTTAAGTCTGGTAATGCCTCGTACTCTGTTCCGGCCTTGGATACGGGTAAGGGGTGTTACATATGTTGTATCTCTCAAAAGTGAAACAACATACTTTATGCATTCATCCAGATTCAAAGACAATTCATCAAACACTCGTATCATATTCTCTAACCAGAACTCAGCTCTTTCAGCATCATCATTTGTAGTAGCACAGAATTCTTCAGCTCCATATTTTCTAATCTTATCAACCGAAGGCTTAATCAACTAATTCAGATTAACTTGTGTCATAACAGGAACTTGCAGAGGACTAGTCGGGGTTGGGGGTTGTTGAATAGCAGGATTAGTTCTAATATACTGACTGAACCAATCATTCATAATTTGATAGAAGGTTTTTTTAGCCTCTCTATCATGGCTACTCGTAGCCGGTCTAGAATCGGATGGCGCTATCCCTTGCGCGGGAGCAGTCGCATTACTTTTGACATCATCAGCTACGGCTCGTTCGGGATCCATTTTCTATATAAAAACACATTTTCATTGTCAGGATTCATCATACTATTGCAATTTATAAATATGGCATGTATAGCTAGATTCACATACGCTATTGATGTGAGCACGCCTGGGGCATCCTCGAATGCAAACCAAGATCTAATCGAGCTTCCAAGAGGACCCATAACTTGAGCTGATGCTAAGCATTTCCTACAAGCTGTTTTAGCTTCTGGTGCAACACCTTGGTTCGAAACAAGGCCCAATGCTCACAAAATCAGCTTGAAGTAACTATCCAAAGAACCCATGCATTGTTGGCAAGCTGATCCTAGCTCGTTTCCAGCTCCTCGAGCTCCATCCAGCTCAATTCAGCTCATTTGAGCTCATTTCAGCTCGTTTGAGCTCAAATGAGCTTACTTTCAGCTCATTCTTCATTTCAATAAATTAAACTAAGGTTTAGTTTTATACTAATTAGTTTGCTATAGCTCATTAACGAAAATCCTAGCTCAAATAAGTTCATTAAATGTTTTCACTTAGTTTGAGCTAGCCGAACTTAATGCTACTAGCTAGTCTTTAATTAATGTGTTTAGTTTAGCTTAACATAATATTTATGATGTCTAGTTCATGCTCTTAACATGTTCAGCTGAATATACATTGGGATTTAATGTGTTCATGTTTCTTGTAGGTTCAACCGAATGTATTGATTACATTAAATGAGATTCATGCATGGCCAGGTACATGGATTATGAGAGTTCATGCATGAACGAATTTTATGCATGGTGGGCTGGCTATTGGTGACTCCCAAGCAACCTTTTGGCCAAGAGTTAAGTTCCACAAAGTGACCAAATACATGAAGGAGCCATTAATGCAAGTACGTGCATGGCTTAATACATCATATGGAAGGATGCATGCACAACTAGTGTTCAATGGATGGCATTTGAAGGAATTCATGTATTGGGGACGTTCATGCAAGTGGGGGATATTTTATGTACATGTATTTGAAGATTCATGGACCGTAATTAAGGAAGAACATGCATTGGGACGTTTCATGCATATATCATGCATATCCAAGATGTCCATTCAAGTATTCAAGGTACATTCAAGCTTCATTCGGCCAAGGGAGATGTAGGAGTATTAAAGGGCTCCACATTCATAAACTATGGTTTTTCTTCTAGGCTAAGTATGTATGAATGCATCAAGTGAAGCAACATAATGGTTCGGCCAATTCATGCACCATTTTCAAGCATGAACCAAATTTTAATGCTTTTGTGTGAACATGTTAAATACAAATGTGAATAGAATTTAAGTTAGTGTGAACATCATAGATGTCGAATATCAATAGACATCTTAGGTTTATAAATAGTTTTTTTATTTCATTGTAAAGGGACTTTTTGCCAAATTATTGAATGAACATTGTTCTTGTGAGGTCGCTTCCTCTCATATCTCGTACAAGTTTCGAAGACTTATCTAGCTTGTGCTAGTGGCGTCTACCGTTCTTGTTTGAACTTATCACCAATCTTGGTGTGGCGTTCACCTATCCTTCTATCCATTCTTTCACCTTAACAATATAGGAACCGGGGTAACACTTTTTAGTGTTGAATCATTCCTGACGTTAAGTTCGATTTCTATCCCCATCTTTTAAATTTCTTTTTGTTAACCAAACCAAGCCATTTATCCATCATCCATCTTTGCTACCCTTAATCGAACCTATTGCTAATTCTACACTTCTTGAAACCTTCCGCTTATCCTAACCTATTCTTTTACTTCTATTACTAAAATTCAAGGCACGAACAATTCTCTTGTCTACGATCGGGCAACTACGTGAATTCGACTCAACTTCCCGGGCCGGATCACATTAGCTATGGTAGTCCTAGAACTGACTAAACTAAAGCTCTGATACCAATAAAATGTAACACATTTAACTTGTATCCGTCACCGGACTAGGGTTAAAGCGTTATCGGACAAACCGAAACATTTACACATAATTCATATACATAATCCACAATCATAGTCAAACATTACCATATAGTCCTTTAAATAGGTCATCGAGACCTTAAACATGCATCAGAAAAGGGTCGGGACTAAACCGGGCTCAAACAAAAATTTTTAAAACTTAAACATTTTCAAAGTTGTACAGGTCACACACCCGTGTGAATAGGCCGTGTGCCTTACACGGCATTAGACACGCTCGTGTGTCTAGGCCGTGTCAAAATAGGGCATACATATTGAATTGCTCATACGGCCACAAGACATGCCCATGTGCCTTGGTCGTGGTCGAAACTGACTTGATTCACACGGCTAGCCATACACCCGTGTGCCTTGGTTGTGCTCAAGACTGACTTACAATCGTAGGGTACCCTAGGGGACACACCGTCGTGCAACATAACCGTGTATCGCACATGGCTGAGACACACGCCCGTGCCTCTGCCCGTGTGGACAAAAATAGGCCATTTGAAAATCCAATTTGCCACCTAATTTGGGTCAAACCTACAAACACCAAAACAAGCACAATTGCATAACAAATTCAGCCAATTTTTCAATATAAAAACTTACATCATTCATGCCATATTATTGACAACAATTTCATGCTTATAACACATATCAAAACATGTCATCCTATAAGTCTAAAGTCATACCAAAACATATGGTTTCATAATCTCCAAATGTACAATCAAATCTTATGCCAAAACCTTACCAATTTCCATAATAGACGCATTCCAAAAACATACAATATTGACCAATTCTCTTAGCCATTCAAAGCACTTCATATAAGCACAATTTGCATCACATACCATATACCAAAATCAAACTATAAGTTCAACCACAAACTAGCCATATCACATGACATGATATAGACATTACAAAACATATCCAAATACTCCTAGCCTATACATGCCAAATTCTAAAATATGCATTTTCAAAAGGTACCAAAATATAGTTTGATAGTGTGGTGACGATCCTCAACGATCCCCGAGCTCCCAGTAGCTTTGATATCTATAAAATAGTTGAAAAACACACAGAGTAAGCTTTCAAAAGCTTAGTACGCCATATACAAATAAAGTTATCAATTAAAGCATATAAACATCATATAAATGCATATACTTCATAGTCAAATACTATCACAGACCACATAATTCATGTACATTTCTCATATACTCAATTCATTTGCACAAATAACATACTTTCTCATACTTATAACACATATCATCACTTGTACATATACTTACCTTTGTTCTCAAACATAGTATACATTTCAAATGTACCTGAATCAGATACACATCTCATATATTCATTCATTTCCCGAAATGCCCATTGAACAGTTTGAAATCATAAGGATACACGGATAGCTCAAAAAGCTCATACAATGCCAACGTCCCAGACGTGGTCTTACATGTAATCAAATATCGATGCCACTGCTCCAGACAGGGTCTTACACGAAATCAAATACGATGCCAATGTCTGAGACATGGTCTTACACGTAAATCATAAGTCGATGCCAACGTCTCACACGTAGCCTTGCACGATAACACATATCAGATTTTATTTCATGACATATGTATCCTAACTATTCCTAAGGTTCGTTCAGGGCTTTTCGGACATCTAAACTTTATCTATACTTTCTCGGATATCTCATATTCAACTCTCATATTATCATTCATCATTGTACAATAACATATTAGCTTAAATATATCATTTCAAATACATTTTTTTTGTATATACACTTACCTCGTACGGATTAGGATGAACAGAGTCGACTATTCAACGACTTTTGACTTTCCCCGATCTAATTCTGTTTTCTTTGGTTCTTGATCTAAACATATTCAAATTTAACCATTTTATTCACCAAATCATTCAAATTAATCCATATACACATATTTAGGGCATTTTACAAACTAGCCCTCACATTTTAACATTTTGACACTTTAGTCCTTATTTCACAAAATCACAAAATACACATAATTTATTTATACACATGTCTAGCTGAATTTTCATTTAGCTAAAACAAACCCATATATTTCATTTATTTTTTATTTTAGTCCCTCAATTTACAAATTTCTCAATTTAGTCCAAATTACTCAAATTCAGCAAAAATTCAAAGACAAAATATGCTAACCCAAAACATATCTTTCATTTATCAACAACTAACTTCACAAAACTTACAATTTCATCAATGGCATATTTCAAAATCATCATAAAAATCAGAAATTTAAGCATGGGCTTTATAGAACATCAAGAAACAATCACAAAAACATAGAAATTATCGAAAACGGATCAAAACACATACCTTAATTAACAATCAAAGTGTTGAAACCCTAAGAGCTCTTTTCTTCTTCTTTTTTTCTTCAATTTCGGCATATACAAACAAATAATGGCCTGTTTTCATGTTTTTTTAATTAATATTAACAATTTAATAAATTTCCAATTTTGCCCCTGCATTATAACCATTTAAAACATTAATATCAAGGCCATTAATGTCCACTCATATGTTCAATGGTCAAATTGCATCATAAGGACCTCTCTTTTAATAAGACAAATCAAATAGGCACTTTAACAATCAGCAAAAAACTTTTACAATTTTTGCGATTTGTGGTCCTGAAACCACTATTCTGACCAGGGTCTAAACTGGACTGTTACACAAAATCACACTAATGACCTGCACATAAACTCACATCCAAATACCAACCATTTCAAGCATCTAAATTAAGCAAAATCTATCATTCAACATGGCATACCTTTACATGCATACAAGATTATAATATTACCTTGGTATATTCCAGATGTTCGGCATAATTTAAATAACCATTTAACATGCATGTAGCTACCATAGTATGACATTACAAGTATATCAAAAACAACCATTACTAGCCATTCCAATGCCTAGATTACAAACCACATATTTAAGCCATCCATAGCCTAATTAGCCTATACATGCCATTATACCAAAATGATTTTACTATATATACCCAAAATAAGCTAGTGGATAGTGTGATGATGCTCCAATGATCTCCAACCTTCGCGAGCTTTCGAGCACTATAAAACAGGGGAAAATAAAACAGAGTAAGCATTACATGCTTAGTAAGTTTGTATAACGAAAACTAAACTTACCAATTCCATTTATTAAATCTAAGCATACAAAGTCATGTTTTCCATCAACTTGGCAAAATTGCCTAAACACATATACACCTAGTAAACATAGATGAGCTCATCATGCAATATTCTTTTCAAGAAATTATTATTTCATCTTGTAATTCTCTCATCATGCCAAGAGTTTTGTCCGTTGAATCTTTGAAACTCCAATGGATGCTCGAGTAGTACACTCAAGGTGTACAATTCAATAACCCGTCAATTCTTATTCAAGAGTACCCTTTAGGCATTTAATCAAAGAACACACTCTCGAGCCACATATAGTATTTCATGATTACCAGTCTAGGCTAAATCCATTATGTATTGTATGCTCAAAAGAGCTCAATTAGGATTACCAATCAAGGCTAAACCCTAATTGTAACATATGCTCGAGAGAGATTATATCAAGATTACCCGTCGAGGCTAAATCCTCTCTATAATGAGATTAATAAGACTACTCGTTCGAGCTAAATCCTGTCAACAACAAATGCAGGACCTCATTCATTTCAGGAAAGCACATTTATCCATCGAAATTCAATATTCAAATGAGACTTTACCCTTTTTCCAACATTTTCGAACATGTAATCATTTCACACATTTATAACATTCACATAAATATAATTCATATTGCATACAATCATAACATTCAAGTTAGCATATTTACATGCTTGATTAAGTTACATGAACTTACTCGACATTGGTTCGCGTATAAAATCTACTAATCCGAAACCTTTTCTTTTCCTCAATCTAACCTTAAATTTGTGTTGTCTAGATCTATATAAATAACATTAATCATCAATTTCACACATTTCATATTCATTTGGACTCAATTTACGTCCTAGGAAAAATTACTATTTTGCCCCTGACTTTTCCATAAATTCTAATTTTGTCCCTGGGCTTAGAAAATGAAATTCATGCAATTTACTCCCTATTCTGAGCCTAACTAAAATTTCAACATAAAACTTACAGCACATATTTTTTATAAATTTTATAATTTTTCATCAATTTTCACGACTTAACATTTTAGTCCTTAAATCATATTTTCATTAAAAATCACTTTGTAAAAGTTGTTTATCTATCAACAACCGTTCATTTTCTACCATAAATTTCTAATTTTTATCATATACATCCATGACCTAATTTTCATACTTTGATAACTCTTCAAATTGATCCCTCAAATTGAAAGATTAAGCTATTTCGGTTTCAAAAATATCAAAATTACTAAAAATGGGACAAGGAAACTTACTGAATTATTTCTTCTCTCTCTCTCCTAGGGTTTCCATAGAATTTTGGGGAAGAAGATGAGAAAAATAAGATGATATCTTTTATCATCTTTTTAATTAATTAAATTATTTCAAATTCCAATTTAGTCCTTGCCCTTTTTCTAAATTTCCATGGATGAGTCATCAAAATATCTACATACTTTCCTTTAATAGTCTAATTACCATATAAGGACCTCAAGTTTTGAATTCCATAGCTATTTAATCCTTCTAGCTACTAAAATTCAACTTTTGCATTTTATGCGATTTAGCCATTTCCCTAATTACGCACATAATCTATAAAATTTTCTTATCGGGATTTTTACATGACATTTCTAACATATTACGGACCATGTAATAAAATAAAAATAAATTTTATTTTCGGATCAGATTTGTGTTCCCGAAACCACTGTTCCGATTTCACTGAAAAATGGGTTGTTACAAAGCTCATAGCAACGTTTACTCAATTCATCTAGGAAGCAATAAAATGTATAATGATTTGAAGCCAATTTACAGGTGACCATGAATGAAACATGAGATATCAAAATTAGTATCTAGATGTTTGATATGTCAGCAGGTAAAGGCCAAACATCAGGTTTCATCAAGCCTGCTACAACCTGTGATGATTCTCGAGTGGAAATAGGAACAAGTTACAATGTATTTTATTTTGGGATTGCCTTTGACTCCAAAAAAAAAAGATTCAATCTAGGTACTTGTAGATAGATTAATGAAACCCACACAATTTATACCTGTCATGACTAATTATTTGCTCGAGAAGTTAGCCAAACTGTATCTCACAAGGATTGTTAGATTGCATGGAGTGTCATTATCTACTATTTTCAATCATCATCCAAAGTTTTCCTCTAGGTTTTGGGGTAAATTACACGAGGCTTTGGGTACCAGACTAGACTTTAGTACTACTTTCCATCTGTAGACAGACGGTCAGCCTGAACAAGTGATTCTGTAACACCCCTTACCCGTGTCCTATACCGGCATAAGGTACGAGGCATTACCGGACTTAAACACAAACAACCATGTAAAAACAGGCCGTAAAATTTCATCTAAATTAAAAACATAGATAAATATGCTTAACGTCCCTTATATGGGCCTACGGAGCCAATAACATATGTTCAGGGTGGTACGGGACCAAACCGTAAACATATGAAACTTTTGCAACACTTAGAAAATTTTCACACTTTGGAGAGTCACACGCCCGTGTGGCTTCGACATGTCTGTGTCTTCACCCCGTGTAACTCTCTATTTATGACGTCAGTAAATGTTTAGGGTCACACGCCTATATGCTAAGGCCATGTCCCCCATATAGCTGAGACACACGGCCGTGTCTCTGCCCGTATGGTCAACACTTAGGCTATTTTCCAAGTCTTTATGTAACCCTTAATCTTTCACATCTTTATACATACCAAGGACACATATCATAACATCATTTGAATGATTTAGCATCCCATAATAAGAGACATTCATAACATTAGCATGCTATTGTTCACCTATTTTGCATACTCATATAATATCAAGTCAAGAAACAACAATACCAATTCGTTGGCCTTGTCATTTGATGACCACTTTTACCAAATTATAATAATCGTCATCTTATTTCCATATTATAGATTTAATTCATGGCCATGACCATTGCGATTGGTCATAAAACATTCATCACGCACATATTTCATAACACCAACCATATATGGCCAACAAGCATAATCACACCACAAGCATTAGAACATAGCATAGATAGATAGGTACACAAACCATAATCAATATGAACCACACCTCATGGCCAAATACAAATAACTCAATATAGGCTAATACATTTGGCTAATCATATTAAGACGTATCATAAAAACCACGTCCCTATACATGCCACTCACTTGAACACGCTTAACATTTATCAACATTCCAAAGGTGATGGCTTGATAGTGTGATGCTGCCTCTAACGACCTCCAATCCCAAGCTAACCTGCCAACACTAAAGACAAGGAAAGAAAAGGAGTAAGCTTTATAGCTTAGTAAGGCCATATGAAAATAATAAGCAATTCATCAACTTGCTCCTCAAGGTAATACAACCATATTTGCACTTTTACTTATGCTCAAGTCAAGTTGTTTTATCAAGTCACAGTCACTAAATTATTTATATCTGGAGATACAGAACTCAAAATTAAGATCCGCTAATTTTCCATGAAACTAGACTCACATATATTCTTACCATAAAATTTTCAAATTTTTTGGTCTAGCCAATATGTACATTTTATTCTTTAAAGTTACCCCTTTTACAGTGGCTGACAATTCCGACCATTCTTCACTAAAAATTAATTATCTCATAATACGAAACTCGAATGATGTTCTCATCTATTTTTCTTGAAAATAAAATTATTAATAATTCTAAGAATATATTTAATAACCCATAAATATGTTTTTATAATTTTCAATGATTTTCTCAAATCAAAACAGGGGATTTGGAAATCATTCTAAATTTGTCTCGCAACAATTTAAATATTTCATAATATGAAACTCTTTTGCTTACATCATTTCTTCTATGTGAAACTAGACTCATTAAGCCTTAATTAAAATTTTATTTAGCCTCTAACTCAATTTCCACAATTTTTGGTGAATTTTCAAATTTAGAGTACAGTTGCTGTCCAAAACTGCTTTAAAGTAAATTAGTGATACTAAGTTTATCATACCTTATTAATTTATTTTCACCACATTGGTAAAGATACATATTTATACACCATAAGTATAGATCTATAATCACAAGTTTATCACAAAATCACTCTCATAGGCATGAATTACTTATTTACATCTTCACCAAATGTGCATCATGAACCAAAATCATTTCTCATAAGCTTGGCATACATACCCGTGTTACTCAACATGCTCATATTCATTCCTTACTAATCATACAACATGAATTGAATTCACATTTCATCAATTTCATGTAAGTACCTGTAACACTCACAATGTAGCCATAAGCTCTATCATTTCGACTAAAACATTAAATTTTCCGTTGAACCATTTGGAATACCACAGGATAATCACTAAGCCTCAAACATAAGGGTACGATGCCGATGCCATGTTCCAAACATGGTCTTACACTGGCTCACATATCTAAGTCGATGCCATGTCCTAGACAGGTCTTACACTGACTTTCATATATCGAGGCCGATGCCATGTCCTAGGCAAGTGGTTCTCATCTATCGGTGTCGATACCATGTCCCAGAAAGGTCTTACACTGACACATGTCAAGCCGATGCCATGTCCCAGGCAAGTCTTACACTAGCTTGTATATCTCGAGGCCGATGCATGTCTCAGACATTCTTACACTAGCTCTCTTCTTAATGTCGATGCCATGTCCTAGACATGCTCTTACACTGGCTCTCATAATGTGGCCGATGCATGTCCCAAACATGTCTTACACTAGCACACATCCATATCACCCAAATATCATCGCAAGAATATCCGGTCTATTCCTAAGGTTCAACCGGGAGTTTTTACAGCATTAAATCTCACCATATATTACTCATAGATACATTCAAGCATTATATACATAATCAAAGATTCAATGCATAAATACGACTAAGTTGTATTATTTACATACAACTTACTCGTTTCTATGGGATATCATATTCCATCAAACTTCTAATGTATTATATCACATGAATATTATTAACGTTTGGCATCACTTTCATCATACTCAATATTATCAACATATAATTCAATGTAACCAAAGCAAGATAGGTTTCAAGTATATTAATAATAACATGGATAACATGCTTTGTTTAGTCACACAGACTTACCTCGAATGCAATTTTGGCTAATTATTCCATTTTAGTCCATAACCTCGTACTTTCTGATTTAAGCTCAAATCTCGATTTTCTTGATCTAACATGATGAAATTCACTCATTTAATCATTATATTAATTAAAACATTCTATAACTCACATTTTGGCAAAATGACCGTTTTGCCCTTAAACTTTACAAAAATTACGATTTTTCCCTTAGGCTCGTAAATTAATTTTTATCGAATTTCCTCTACTGAGCCTAGCCAAATCCTTTTTATAATTATAGCAACTCACAATTTCAATTATTTCACACATTTACAACTTATTTTACAACTTTACAAAATAGCCCTTTTTTGGTGTTTTCATGCAAACTTCTTTCACAAAAGTTGTTTATTACACAACCAAGATTCATTTTCTTCCATAAAATTTCAGCTAAAAACATAAATTCTTTCATGTCAAAACCCTAGACTTGCATCTATTTTGTAAAATAGTCCCCTCATTAGCTAGATTATGCTACAAGGGTCCCAAAAGTACAAAAAATATCAAGAAAGACCATCAAAATCACTTACTTGTAAGGGATATAAATGGCTGAAAGTTTAGGCTCTTAAAACCCCCTTGTTTGATGCCATTTTTGGTGGAAGACAAAGGATGAAAACAAATGACAACTTTTTTCCTTATTTTATTTTATGACCAAACTTTGACTATTCTCTATTTCTTGTCCCCTATGGCCGGCCATCCCATTTCTAAGAGTATAATTGCTTTTTGAAAGCCCCTAATTATGGTTCTTTAGCTATTTAACACATTTGGGTAGTAAAACAAAACTTTTGTCCTTTATGTGATTTAGTCCTTTTTTTCAATTAAGCTCACAAACACTAAAATTAATTCACCAAAATTTTCATGCACTTATATAAATATGCTATAACACATAAAATAATATAAAAAATTTCTCCAACCTCGGGTTAGTGGTTCCAAAGCCACTGTTCCAACTAGGCCCAAAATCAGACTTTTACAGATTCAGATTTTGGAAAACATGTGTAACTCCCCAAATTTTGGGCCCAGAAGTATTAGGACTTGAGCATGGAACAGTTAGGAGGCTACACATAAATATTTAGTTGTGCAAGAAAGTGACACCAATCTATATCTATTTCAATGGTTAAGTGTTCTGGAGAGTGTCAGAGAAGTCATGGGTTCAAGCCTTGGCTTGTGCAAAAGTTTTGTTTTAAAAGGAATAAAACCTCTGTCTCTAGCCAGTAGGCTTTTAAATAAACCTCTGTCTCTAGTGCTTGAGATCTGAAGTTTGAGCCTTGCTATATACGAGGGAGTGTATTATTTTACTGATGGTCGTGGAAGTATTTTGCATTAACCGAAACTCTAAGGAGTTCGAAAGGAATTCAAATTGGATGGTTGAGAGATTGGAGGAGAGATTTGAGGAGGGAATCAAGGGATTGGTGGACGGTTTGAGTGGTTTGGAGGATAATTTGGGTTTTGAAGAGTAGTGGGTGAGTTGTGCCGTTTGTGAACTTCTACTTCCCAAGAATTCGGTTAGGCATTTATTTTCTCTCCATTTTCAGTTTTGTGATCACTTTTGGTTCTTTTCTGCACTTCTTGATTGCCAAATTCTGCTAGGGGATGATTCGGGTACTTTTCATTTTGCCCATTTTGATTTTGCTCTTCATTTTCAGTACCCTACTAACCGATTTCGCTCTTCTCCCTCTACTCCTTCAGCAACCCTTTTCCCTTGTTGCTATTGAGCCAAAATTTTTCTTTGGTTTTGCTGCTTCTCCATCTTTCATTTTTTTCTTTTTTTGGGACTAATATTTGCTTGGAGACCATTCGGGTATTTCTCGTTTTGGTTGTTTCGACTTTATTTTTCCATATAGCCTTACTTTACTTCGATTTTCATTCTTTCTCTACTCCTCTAACTGACATTCTTTCCCTTTTCTCTTTGGCTGAGTGTCCTATTCTCCCTCTCTCTCAATTCTTTTAGTTTAACATATCCCACTCTTTTCATCTTATTGTGATAGCTGAATACTCCTTTCTCTGTCTCTCTATTTTTGTTTTTGGTTTGGAAATTATGTTTTGAGCAATCGGTGGGTGCACATGGTTTCTTTTGTTCTATCTCTACCGTAATGATCTTTCTTCTAATATTTTCCTTTGCTGCCGTTTTGTGTTAGGGGTGTGGTTGTGCTAGCCTTGCTTCTGTCGAATTGTGTGCTTTCGGCTTTTGTTGGGGGTGTGGGCCGATTGTTTCTTCTCTTATTCTGGGTTTGGTATTTTCAGTAAGTGTTATGCAGTTAGTACAATCTTTTGGTATGATCAATATATGGTTTAGATTTTTAAGTCTTGGTTGGATTGTACGATACTTCTTAAAGGAGTTGAACCAGTCTTTTGCAATGGATTAAGGGAGTGATCCTCAGTCGATCGACCAAGGCAAGTGATAAGAAACCGTTTTAATAAGTGTTATAGAAAAGGATTGTTTAATCCTAATGATAAAGGGACTAATGTTGTTTTGTGTTTGGATCTAGGGTTGAAGCGCTTGTGGTCTATTTGCACACTCTCGCATCAAGGTGTGTAACAACAATGCCATAATAGTAAATTGGCAAAAGCCGAAATAGGTGATCGTCAACATTACACGGGCGTGCGCTCGCTCGTGTGGTAATTTGAAAGCATAAACGTGGGCGTTAGATCGTAGAGGCCACCATGAGTGATTTCATGGGCTTAGGCCATTTTCGGCCACGTTGGGCCAAAATAGGTTGTGTGGGCCCCACGGACCTATGGGCCCCACAAGGGCAGACCACACGAAAGTGTGGAGAATATTGGGCCAGGCTGTGTGGTGAACACAACCAATGCTATTTTTGGGTTTTGTGGGCCACGCGGACGTGTGGGCCCACATAGGCCTGCAATATGTGCTATTGGTCGACATAGGCCTTCAATATGGGCCGTGGGCCCATTTTCACTGTTTGACTGTTAAGGTTGCACGGGTCACTCGAGACAACTGTGGACCTACTGTTGGGTCGGTAAGTATACCTAGATCCCCAAATTGATAAAATAACTGTTATGCCCCTATGTGGCAAAATGACTATTTTGCCCTCATATGATAAAATGACTGTTTTGATCCTAAGCGATGTATGCATATTTATGAACATGTATGACCGTGTTTTAGCATGCTATTTAAACTGTAATGGGTACATGTATGATTCTATGATATGACATGACATGATTGTATGATGCATTGCATGGGGATGGGTTTATACTAATCAGAAGAAGTGTAGTAAAGGCTTTAAGCCTAAATTAATGGCAGCTCATCTACATATTACTGTTTAATGCCGAAACTGGTGCTAATTCTTGAGTGTAGGGATGGGTAGGTTGATTATATCCCTACATGGAGTGTAGGGTTAGACGGAGTTGGAGTGTAGAGGCTGGATGGGTAGGACTTATATACTGTTTTAAACTATTTCTACACTGATTACTGTTACTGCATTGTTTACTATTACCGCAGGCCAAGGCCCAAACACATGACTGTTTTTGTATTGAGATGGGCTAAAACCCAAACTGATAATGCCACTGTTACTGATATCGGCTTAGACCAAGATTGTATTTGCTCACTGTATGTTTGGTTGTCTGTTTCTTTACACACTGACGTTTCGTAAACTCACCCTTCTGCTTATCTACACAAGTAATCCTTAGGCGGATCAGTGCTGCGAGGGACTCGAAGGTGGCCACACAACAACTTACGCTTCCATTTCTAACTTTTTATTCATAAGTTGTTTTATTTGGGTATTTTTCTGTAATAAGGCCCCTCTAAAGTTTTAATCTTTAATTTGGGGTTTTATTTATATTGATTTATATCTGCTAGCAGTAGGACACGGGCTTTCAAAAGATAAATACTTTTCAAAACGTCACGGTTATGCAACATGTTTCAAAGCTTCCGCAAGAAACAACGTTTTTTAATAGATAATGATGTTTTAATATGATTAATTCTCGACAAATGACTTACGTTTTGAAGATAAATGACAAGCCTTGAAATCATCTTCAAGGTCATTCAAAAAGGTTTAATAGAGAATGGGTTTTTCATAATTTCGCACTTTATGAAAAACACTTCAATGTGACATCGCTAGATTTGGCCATAACGTCCAGGCCGAGTTTTGGGTGTTACAACATGTTACGGTGTTGTGTATTTGAATTTAAAGGTAGTTGGGAGAAATATTTTTCATTGGCTGAGTTTGCCTATAATAATAGCTATCAGTAGAGTATAAAAATGGCATTGTATGAGGCTTTATATGGATGCGAATGCAGAAGCCCATTATATTGGTCAGAACTAAATGAAAGAAAGTTAGCTGGGATTGATTTGGTTCAGGAAATAGAGGACAAAGTTAGGGTTATTCAAGACAATTTGAAAGTTTCCTCCCATCATCAAAAACTATACACTGATTTGAAAAGAAAATATATCAAGTTTAACATTGATGAGAAAGTGTTTGTAAAAGTCTCACCTAGGAGAAAAGTCTTGCGTTTCAGCAAAAGAGAAGCTTGGTCTAAGATTCATTAGGCAGTATGAGATTTTGGAAAGAATTGGACCAATAGCTTATCGACTAGCTTTACCTCTAGAGCTCAAGAAGATTCATAATATTTTCCATGTCTCAATGTTATGCTATTATTATTCTAATCCATCACATGAAATATCTCCCGACAATGTTGAGTTACAGCCTAATTTGTCATATGGTGAAGAACCAGTTAAAATTTTGGCTCAAGAAGTGAAAGAAATACGAAATAAACACTATCGTTGGTAGAAGTACTTTGGCAGTGACACGGAGTTAAAGAAGCTACGTGGAAAATGGAAGAGTCTATGAAATCTCAATACCCTAATATATTTTAAGAAAGAATTTTGGGGATGAAATTTTTTAAAGGGGGAGAGTTGTAACAACCCATTTTTTAGTGGTACCAAAAATGGTGGTTTTGGAATCTCGTTTTTCAATGATTGAGTTAGTAATTATTAACTATTAATATTTATGAATCTATTATAGGATTACATTAAACTCTAGTACGGTAATTTTGTTAATGGAATGGTTAATTAGGGTACAAGGACTAAATCATAAAAATCATAAAACTTAATCACTATTGATTTTTACTAGTTAAATGAAATAAATAGTATTTTTTTACAATGGTTAAAATGACAATTTAGCCATTGTTAATTATAGTGGCCAATTTGTGGCCCTTGGATTTGATAATAAAGCTTATTTTATAATATGATTAAGTTATAATAATAAGTAAAATATGCTTCATATCTTAACTAAAAAAGAAATAAGAAACATTCATCCATTTTCTTACCCAAAACCGATTCTCCATGGAAGAAAAAGACCTAGCTTTCGACCAAGCTTGTTCTACAATTTGGTGAGTCAAATTTTGTTTGTTTCTTATAATTATGCTTCTGGAATCCTATGAGCTTGATTTAGCTAGACTAGGGATTAATTTGTAAAACTAACAAAGATTTTAAAAGTTTTCATTATTGCTTTTAAAGCTTTTTAAACGTTAAATGGTAGATTTACAAGCTAAGATTAAGGACTAATTTCTAAAGTATTTTTTGTTAGTTGTGAGTTTAGGGATTAAAATGTAATAAAGCTAAATTTGACATGAAAATTTCTGTAATTTTCATTTTAGAGGGTCATAAAAGGATGAATTTGAAAACAGATTGAAAAATGAAGCTTAAATATGAAAGTTATAGTTGCATCGATTTTAGGGACTAAATTGAATAAAACATAAAACTTTAGGGAAAAATTTTGTAAAATGAAATTAAAAGGTATTATGCATGTATTTGGGAGTTATAAGGTATTTGAAATTGATAATTTAAACTTAATTATCATATAGATCAAGGATTGAACCAAGTTGAGGATAATCAAGGAAAAGGGAAAATTGTAGAATAGTCCCTACAATCCAACTCGCTAGCTGATCATATTAGGTAAGTTCATATGATGTATGTTTGTTTTAATTTCTATTTACTTGTATTATAAATGTCTTTATGTTTATTGTAACTTTAAATATTTGCAAAATGGTATGAAAGATGAGCTTAGACTAAATCGTAAAGTTTTACATATGTGATTATTATTATCTATATGGAATAATGAATTACTATGACATGATTATGACATATGTTCTGAATCATGGAAAAGATTCAACAATTTAAATGTTTTGAATTCTGTATAAATGTCCGTTTTAACTTAGTAAAGGTTTAGGATACGATTGGCATGCCAATCGGATTAGTTGCACAGTTGTACGAGATTACATTTCGGTGCCTCTATTTTCACTTTGGTGTCTCTGTTTGCACTTCAGTGCCTCCGCTTGCACTACGATGCCTCTACATGGGATTACAATGCTCTCTAGTGTAGTATAGGTACCCGAGTATCCGAACCTGCTTACTATAGTTCTTTGGGCTAATTTGAATTGAGTATAAATGGTAAATGTTATAAATGAAAGTATTGTATCTATGTGAATGGATTTAATTGACTGATATGACAAATGTTGAAATTTTTTATTATCTGGTAATGTGATGAACTCACTTGTCTTTTCTGAATTGTTATGTCGGGTTTATAGTATTACGTTAATTGTTTTATTGCATATTTTTTTTTGTTCAAGGTAAGTAAGTTTACGTATATTGTAACAGTCCGTTTTTAGTCAAATCGAAACAGTGGTTTTGGGACCACAAATTCGAGGTTGAAAAATTTTTATATTATTATTTTAATGTCTACAGCATGATAGTATGATTGTATGAAAATTTTGTGTAACAGCCCGATTTAGACCCTAATTGGAACGGTGGTTTCGGGACCACGAATCTGAGTCAGAAAAATGTCTTAAAATTATTTTTTGTGTTTATTTTGTGTGAATTTATATCTGTGAAATTTTCGTGATTTAATTTTGTCGTTTAGGTATCCGATTTAATAAAAGGTCTTAATCATGTAAATTAAAAATTTATAGTTTAATGTATACAGGGTCGAATTGTTATTGGCTTTATCAAAGAAAGCCCTTAAGTGGTAAATAGCCCATTGACTTATTAAATGGACGGTAGTGGACATATATTATATTGTTTTGTTATAACTTTATTATGGATAAATAAGTAAATTAAATCATAAGTTAATAAAATATATTATAACATAAAACATAAATAATAATAATAATAATAATAATAATAATAATAAAAGAAAGCCATGTCCATTTTATTTCTATCATTGCCGAAACTAAAACAAGAGAGAAAAAGAAAATAAAACCTAGGTTCAGTTGCTTTTCAAGCTCAATCAAGGTAAGAGTTTAACTCAGTTTTTGATGATTTTTACATTTTTAAGATCATTGCTTCGAGTACTACAAAACCCATGCTTGAATTTTTTATTTTGATGAATATTGTGAGTTGTGCCATTGTTTATAGCTTGTGATTTTTGTTGTTTGAGGATGAAAAATGAAAGATATGTTTTAGATTAACATATTTTGTATTGGAGTTTTTGATGATTTTTAAGTAATTAGGACTAAATTGTAAAAATAATAATCTGAGGGACTAAAATGTGAAATAAATTGAATATATGGACTTGCCCAACATAAGTATAGAGAAATTTGGTGTATTTTGTGTTTTGTGCAATAGGGATTAAATTGTAAAAATTAAAAATGTCAGGGGTAAAATGGTAATTTGCCTCTTTATGTGTTTTTGGACTAAATTGAATGAAATTATGTTTGAATGAGCTTAATTTGAATATGTTTAGATCAAGAACTAAAGAAATCGGATTTAGACGGGGAAAGTCAAAAGTTGTCGACTAGTCGATCCGTACCGATTTTTCGTTGTCCGAGGTAAGTTTATAAGCAAATAGACATGTTTATTTGGAAATTAAATGTTATATTTATATGCTGTTATGAAATGTTAGAATTTAAATATGCTATGGCCGAACATGATTAAATTTGGCTACTACACTTCCAAATTCGATTCGACCGAGTTACTGTAACATCCCGAAATAGGGCCTAAACGGAACAGTGGTTGCGAAACCACAAATTTGAGGTAGAAAAATTTATTTTATTATTATTATGAGTCTATGATATGTTTGCATGATTGTGTGAAAAGTTCGTGAAGAAATTCTATGCATAAAGTACTTAATTTGAAATTAGGGACTAAATTGAATAAATTGCAAAACTTGTGTTCTAGAAGTATTTTGCATAAAATTGAATTAGAATATTAATTAGGAGGTCTTAAATAGCAATTTGACCAATTTTAAGTTCATGGACAAAATTAGGACATGGAAGGAATTTTTGAAAGTTTAGTAGTAAGGGCATTTTGGTCATTTAGGGGTAAAATGAATTAAAAACAAAATTAAAAGCCAATTTTTGTCCATCTTCTTCATTAGGACGAAATTTCAAGGGTTCTCCATAGCGAGGGTTTGTTTCAAGCTTTCAAGCTCCATGGTAAGTGATTCCAAGCCCCGCTTTTAATGTTCTTTACGTTTCTGAGTCCCTAGAGCTCGATAAAGCTTATGCTAGCAATAATTTAAGTTAGGGTTCATATTTGGAAAAATACCCATAGGTGAAATTTGTGTATATTGGTGTTTTATGATAGAATATGAGGTTTTAAATTATGTTAGACAACTTGTACTACTCGGTTTTAAGCAAAAACGAGTAAAGGACTTAATCGGTAAAAATACCTAATAGTCATAAGTGCTTGTTAGAGTATGAATTTGATGCTGCCATAGAAGGTAAAATGACCAGCATGTCATGAAACATAAGAAAATAGGCTGAAGTTTAATTTACTGAGCTTTGGGGCAAAAGTGTAAATATGCAAAAGTTTAGGGGCAAAATTGTAATTTTGCCAAAATATGATTTTGGGTCAGTTTGAATAATTTGAGTCCTAATTAGACTATATTTTAAATGATAGAGCAAGGAAAACTGAAATTCAAGCTAAAATGGAGAAAATACCAAGTTGTGGACGAAATGGTAAAAGTAGCTATTTTTGCATACGAGGTAAGTTTACTGATAAATAAATGCAATATTCTTTTATTTTACATTATTATTGTCAATTTCAGCATTTATATACTTATTTTATGAGAATATTTAAAGTCGAATTAAAGGCGTAGTGACAGAGAAAAAGCATTAGGAAGCCCTGCTTTGAACCTTAGGAATATTAGGATATTGGGGTTGACAGACAGGACAGACAGACAAAATGAGCCATGTAAGTCCATATCGATATATGGCTTTGGAGACAGGAATGAGCCATGTAAGCCCATATTAGATATATATATATGGCATTGGAGACAGGAATAATTCATGTAAGTCCATGTCGAAGACATGGCATTGGCGAGATATTGATAGGACAGAACGCGACCCGGTATCCTTAGTATTCCGAGTGGTTCAATGGGTCATTGTACACGTTAAATTACAGTGAATTATCAGCAAAAAGGGAAGGTAGATTATATTTATGAATAGTGAAAGGTCGGGTAAGAAAGAAGGTAAGTAAGTAAAAAAAGAAGGTAGAAAATGAGAAGTAAAGAAAGTTTATGAGGCTAGGTGACATTATGTATAATCATTCATTATGCTTTGAATGTTGTAATTTATTTGCTTGTAAGCTTACTAAGCCTAGTGCTTACTCTCTTTATTTTCTTTTTCTTATAGTTTTATCAAGCCACTCGGGATCGAAGGAAACGTCGGAGACCCGATCACACTATCGAAGAAATCACATTGGTATAGTTAGACGTTTAGTTTTGTGTATGGCATGTATAGGAACTTGGTTTCTTTTGATATGATATGATCAATGAATGATGTGTAAATACTTGCTAGTGATTAACTAATAGAATGGCTGATGATATACATGTTTAATTGTATGTATGAATAAGTAGTAACTATCACATGAAAACTAAGAAAAATGTGAAAATAACTTAAAAACAGATTCAAGTATCAGAAATAATGTGATTTTGAAAAATCACTAAAAATCGTAGAGACATGGTTTGATGGTGAATAATATATGAAATTAAATCTTATTATATCTATTTTCTTATGGAATAAGAAAAACAGGTAAAGCTATTATATTTTATGAGATATCTGAGTTTTAGTGAAACAGGGTCAGAGAAAATTCTAGATCCCCTGTTTCAACTTTGTAAATTCACCATAAATTGTAAAAAAATAATTAGGTGGTGTAATTTATATGGTTAGAATCATTATTGAATCTAGTTTTAATAGAAACAAACGGTATAGTTATATTAATTTTGTATAGGGAGAAAAGTGGTTCGAAGTAAGTAGAGGTCAGTGCAGTCAAATTCTGAAACAGGGGTAACTTTAACTAATAAACTGTACTAATTGGCTAAGTCAAAAATTATAAAAAACAATTAGTAGATAGATATATGAGTCTAGTTTCAGGAAAAATTTATGGATCTTAATTTCGAGTTTTGAAACTCGAGAAATGAATTTTTAAGCAGCTATGACGCAGAAAAATAGTTTATTCCAAAAATTAAAATAAGTGGTTTACAGTTGTTTAAAAGGTAAGATAAGTTTGGTAACACCTCAAGCTTGACTCCGGTGACGGTTTCGGGCGTGGGGGCGTTACAGTTACAACATCCGAAAGCCTTGTATGAACCTTAAGAATAGTTAGGATACATGTGTCATGACATAGGATTCCGATATATGTGTGCGAGTAAGACCATGGCATCGATATGTGGTTCCGATATGTGTTTATGAGTAAGACCCTGTCTGGGACAGTGGCATCGATTTGTGGCTACATGTAAGACCACGTCTAGGACGTTGGCATTGTACGATTTATGTGATTATCCAAGTGTCCTATCCAATTCCGTATGGTTCATTAGGCAAAGGTAAATCGTGATCAAATGTGTAAAATGGGCTAAAAGGCCAGGTATGATTTAGCTTGTTCGCTATCGATAATAAGGTAGGTACGTATGTGACTGGATAGTTGATAAATTATATGTGATGTAAGGTTAAATATATACATGAATTAAATAAGTGTATTCGGTTTTGAACAAATGGTAAGTATGGAATTAATTTTTGGTTATGCATATATAAGTAATCATAAATAATCGGTCTTGGAAGAGTTATATGTACATAATATTAAATTACGGTTTTTGGACTTCTATAATTGGGCAATGGTTGACTATATTATGACATTTTGGCTTTTGAAAATTGAGCAGTGGTTGTATTACTTAACTTGTGAATATTCGGCTAAGGTAATAAATATATGTGGTTGGTATATTATTATTGAATATATAAGTTGAGAGTAAGCTTGTTAGTGATTTTGAAATTTTGTTAAATTAAGTTAATTATATTATCGACTTGTTTATTTGCTTATGACTTACTAAGCTCAAATAGCTTACTTTGTGTATATTTGTCTTTATTTTATAGATTTGGAGTCAAGCTACAAGCTCAAGGACTATCAGCCAAGTTCATCACACTATCTACTGTTTTGGTACCTTATTAGCTAAACTTAAATTATGGCATGTATAGGCTGGATCATATTTTGAAAATGATGAAAGTTGGTTATGTATAAATGCCATGCGAAGATGGCTAAGTTACTATATTAGTATTCAATTTTGTTAAGTAAGGCTTTAATTAATCTCAATCATTAAATTGCTTGCTTTGAATGCAAAGTATGTGTGATGAGTGTCATATGCTTTGAAAATAGCTTATGTGCTATGTTAGACTTAGTCTTGTATATCCTTAGTCAAATGTTTAATGAACTTGTTGATTAGTAATTGAGGTTGGAAGTTTGGATTTGCATGTGATTCTTAAACAATAGGTTTCGGCCAAGAAAGGGTAAAGGTATAATGTATGTTTATTGTGTATTATTATGTGATTGTAAATATTATGTGCCGTATTGTCTTAATAATGTATATATGGTTCATGAATATCCTAGTTGGCTAATTAATGTGAATTTAGAATTTTAATGAAAATTTTAGCTTTGACTTTTGGGTAAATGCGTAGGTTGTAAGCATTCATAATGAATAAAATATATGTTTTAAATGTCTAGTTTATATTATGTCAAGGTCAAGGACGAATGCATAATATACAATTTGAACAGTTGATTATGTGCATAAACGGTTGAATGGTTCATTATAGAAGTCGGTGTACTATTGAAAATCATGAAGTTATTGAATAAGAGAAAATGGAGTGTGCATGATATTAATTTTGAAACATATTATTGTATTAAGCTATGATATGCATGAATAACACTTGGACTTGCTATATTATTTAAGTTTTGCATGTTGAGTACATGTGTAAAGTGTTTATGAGAACAAGTGCTTATTAATTATATACATGTGATGGTTACTTAATCAAATTAATTAAATGCAAGTAGGGAATGGGTATAATGCAATATATAGATTATATTTAATATTGTTGTTTCATGTGGATAATATGACTGTTCACATATACATGAGGTGAAATGTTTTAATTTTAAAGTAGTATTAATTTATTTAATTAATTTTAATTAACCTTTGAGACTTACGTTTGTGAATAATTATACATATATATATATATATATATGCATGTGTTTGTTTGAGATTGTATTTTAATTCAGTAATGCCTTACGACCTTGTTCCAGCGACAGATACAGGTTAGGGTGTTACATTTTATTGGTATCAGAGCTACGGTTTAGTCGGTTCTAGGACTAACATAACATGTGTAAGATTAGCTATACACACCATAATTATATACTGTGATAGTGTAATGACTTCTGACATTTGAAATGTGTTTTCATATAGTAAATGGATCCCGACAGAGCTGTAGTTGATGATGTCGAGAGTGTTGCGCCTGCTCCCACTCAAGGGACAGCACAGGCTGATTCTCGACCGACTCCTAGTAATCAAGAAAGTGAGGCTAAACAAGCCTTTTATCAAATGATGAATGACTGGTTCACTCAATATATCAGGACTAACCCGGCTGCACAACAACCTCCACGCCCGATTAATCCATCTTTTATGCCTTCTATACCTCAAGTAAGTGATCCGTTGCGAATGAATAGACCACCTGTTGATAAAATCAGAAAACACGGAGCTGAAGAGTTTAAAGCCACTAATGATGATGATGCTGAGCGGGCTGAGTTCTGGCTTGATAATATTATCCGTGTGTTTGATGAGTTGTCCTGTACTCCAGATGAATGTTTAAAATGTGCTATATCCTTGCTCCGAGACACAGCATACCATTGGTGGAATACCCTAGTATCAGTAGTTCTGAGAGAGCAGGTGACCTGGGAATTCTTTCAGATTGAGTTCTGTAAGAAATATATCAGTCAAAGATTTATCGATCAGAAGCGTAAAGAATTTCTGGAGCTGAAACAGGGTTGGATGACAGTGATAGAGTATGAGCAAAAATTTGTGAGACTCAGTCGGTATGCCTGAGAGTGTGTTTCTACTGAAGCTATAATGTGTAAAAATTTGAAGATGGGTTAAATGAAGACATTAAATTGTTAGTTGGCATACATCAGATAAAAGAATTTGTGGTACTTGTTGAGTAAGCATGCAAAGCTGAAGAGCTCGGGAAAGAGAAAAAGAAAGCTGATTTAGAAGCTAGATACTCGTGTAGGAGATCATTTAGTGAGTTAGTCTAGTCAACATCAAAGAAGTCCCGAGATAATTTTAGTTGTTCAAAAGCCACTTCGGGTTATTCTCGACGAGACCAGAACAGACCACCTGTGAGTTCGAGAGCTACCTCTGTAGCCAATGTGGGTAATGTTAGATCTAATCAACCTGAGTGTAAGCATTGTGGTAAATGACTTCCTGGCAGTTGCAGACTGCATGATCGGGCCTGTTTTAAATGTGGATCGATAGATCATTTCATTCGAGATTGCCCAGGGTTAACTGAAGAGAATTCAGTGCAAAACACAAGGTCAGGTAATACCGCGGCTCAAAGTAGACCACCGAGAAATGTAGGTAATGCGAGTGGCAGTCAGAGAGGAAATAAAAATACAGCAAATAGATCTAAGGCTCGTGCACCTACCAGAGCCTATGCTATACGTACACGAGAGGAGGCTTCATCCCCAGATGTCATTACTGGTACATTCACTTCTTTATGATACTAATGTAATTGCATTAATTGATCCTCGTTCTACTCATTCTTATGTGTGTGAGACATTAGTATTCAGCAAGGCTTTACCTATTAAGTCTACCGAGTTTGTGATTAGAGTGTCAAATCCCTTGGGCCGGTGTGTCATGGTTGATAAAGTGTGTAAGAATTGCCCATTGATGATTCGAGATCTGTGTTTTCTGGCTAATTTGATGTTGCTGCCATTTGATGAGTTCGACATAATTCTGGGTATGGATTGGTTGACTTTACATGATGTTGTTGTGAATTGCAAAAGAAAGACTATTGATCCACGGAGCCAGAACGATAAAGTTATTTAGATTAAATCTAGTGATTTGTATGGTTTATCAGCAGTGATTTCTTCGATGTTAGCTCAGAAATATGTGAGAAAAGGGTGTGAAGCTTATTTTGCCTATGTCTCGTCAGTAAAGCGGCTGAAAGAAACATTGAATCTGTACCTATTGTATGTGAGTATCCAGATGTGTTTCCTGAAAAATTACCGTGTTTACCACGTATTCGTGGAGCAGAGTTTCGTATTGAGTTAATACCTGGGATGACTCTGATATCCATACCTCTGTATAGAATAGCACCTACAGAATTAAAAGAATTGAAAGCTTAGTTGAAAGAATTGACAAATAGGGGTTTAGCACGACCGAGTTTCTCTCTATGGGGTGCACCTGTGTTGTTTGTGAAAAGGAAAGATGGAACTATGAGAATGTGCATCAATTACAGAAAGCTTAATAAGGTGACTATAAAGAATAAGTATCTGTTGCCATGGATTGATGATCTGTTTGACCAACTGAAAGGGGCTATAGCATTTTCGAAGATAGATTTGAGATCAGGCTACTATCAGTTGCGAGTTAAAGATTCAGATATGCCAAAGACTGCGTTCAGAACGAGGTATGGACATTATGAATTTCTGGTTATGCCTTTCGGACTCACTAATGCACCTCCTGTTTTCATGAATTTGATTAATCGAATCTTTAGACTGTATTTGGACTAGTTTGTGGTTGTGTTTATAGATAACATTGTGATCTACTCTCGTGATGAAGCTGAACGTGCTGAACATGCTGAACATGCTGAACATGCTGAACATCTGAGACTTGTGATGCAGACTTTACGAGATAAATAGTTATATGCGAAATTTAGTAAATGTGAGTTTTGGTTAAATGAAGTCAGTTTTTTGGGCCATGTAGTATTAACATCAGGTGTTCAGGTTGATCCGAGCAAAATTTCATCTATACTGGATTGGAAACCTCTGAAGAATGTTTCTGAAGTCTGAAGGTTTCTGGGACTTGCTGGTTATTATAGACGGGCGGCCCCGCTGACAAAGCTGTTGTAGAAAGATGTTAAGTTTGAATGGTTAGAGAAGTGCCAGAAAAGCTTTGATCAGTTGAAAGCCCTTTCGACAGAAGCTCCAGTGCTAATTCAACTAGAACCGGGTAAATAATTTGTTATTTATAGTGATGCATCATTAAATTGTTTAGGTTGTGTTCTGATGCAGAAAGGCAGAGTGATAGCTTATGCCTCGAGACAGTTAAAGCCACATGAAAAGAACTATCCGGCACACGACTTAGAATTGGCAGCCATTGTATTCTCCTTAAAAATTTGGCGTCACTATCTGTTCGGTTAGAAATGTCATGTTTACACCATAAAAGGCTGAAATACTTAATGACTCAGAAAGATCTAAATTTGAGACAATGTCGGTGGTTAGAATTACTAAAAGGCTACGAGCTTGTGTTGATTATCACCCGGGAAAGGCTAACGTTGTTGCTAATGCTTTAAGCCAAAAATCACTATTTGTTTTGCGTGCAATGAATACGCATTTGGCCATGTCAGATGATGGTTCGATAGTGGCTAAATTGAAAGCTAGACCATTGTTGGTTCAACAATTATGTGATGCCTAGAAGGTTGATAATAAATTAATTGCAAAACGAGCTCAGTGTGAGACGGATGCTAATTCGAAATTCAAAGTTGATGCTGATGACTGTTTGAGATTCAAAGATCGAATATGCGTTTCGAGAAATTCAGAGTTGATTTAGCTAATTTTGAATGAAGCTCATAGTAGTCGGTTATCTGTTCACCCATGTAGTACAATGATGTACCAATGATCTCAAACAGCTTTACTAGTGGCATGGTATGAAATGAGACATTTCTAACTTTGTCGCAAGATGTTTAGTTTATCAACAAGTAAAAGCTGAACATCAGGTGCCTTCAGGATTACTTCAGCCTATCATGATACCCGAATGAAAGTGGGATAGAGTCACGATGGACTTTGTATCTAGTTTACTGTTGACACCGAGAAAGAAAGATGCAATCTGGGTTGTTGTTGATAGATTAACTAAATCGGCTCATTTTGTTCCGATACGTACAGACTACTCACTAGATAAGCTAGCTGAATTGTATGTCTCTCAGATTGTGAGATTACATGGTGTGCCTATATCTATTGTTTCAGATAGAGACCCGAGGTTTACATCACAGTTTTAGATGAAGCTGCAAGATTCACTAGGTACGAAATTACATTTCAGTACTCTTTCCATCCGCAAATAGATGGCTAGTCTGAACAAATCATTCAGATACTTGAGGATATGTTGAGATGTAGCATTCTTGAGTTCGAAGGTACGTGGGAACAATACCTGCCTCTGATTGAATTTACATATAATAACAGTTATCAATCGAGTATCGAAATGGCACCTTATGAGGCTTTGTATGGTGGTAAATGTCGTACGCCATTGTACTGGACTGAGCTTAGTGAAAATAAGATACATAGGGTCGATTTGATCAGAGAAACTGAAAAGAAAGTAAAAGTGATCCATGAAAGTTTAAAAGCAGCATTAGATCGTCAGGAATCTTATGCAGACTTGAAATGTAAAGATATAGAGTTTTAGATTGGAGACAAAGTCTTCTTGAAAGTCCCACCGTGGAAGAAAATACTCAGATTCAGTCATAAAGGCAAATTGAGTCCAAGGTTTATTGGGCTGTATGAGGTTATAGAGCGTATCGGACCGGTTGCTTACAGATTATTGTTGCCACCTGAGTTAGAAGAGATCTACAATGTGTTTCGCGTTTCGTTGCTTCGAAGATATCGATCTGATCCTTCACATGTGATTAGTCCGTCTGGGATTGAAATTCAGTTCGATATGACCTACGAAGAAGAACCGATTCGCATCTTGACTTGTGAGGTTAAAGAGTTACGGAATAAGAAGATTTAGTTAGTTAAAGTATTGTGGCATAAGCATGGTGTTGAAGAAGCAACATGGGAGCCAGCAGATACAATGAAAGAATGTTATTCGAACCTACTCACTGGTAAGATTTTCGGGGACAAAAATCCCTAAGGGAGGGAGAGTTGTAACAACCCGATTTAGACCCTAATCAAAACGGTGGTTTTGGGACCATGAATTCGAGTCAAAAAATATTTTATGTGTTTATTTTGTGTGAATTTATATCTGTGAAATTTTCGTAATTTAATTTTGTCGCTTAGGTATCTGATTTAATAAAAGGACTTAATCGCATAAATTAAAAATTTGTAGTTTAACGTATAAAGGGACGAATTGTTATTGGCTTTATAAAAGGAATCCCTTAAGTGGTAAATAGCCCATTAACTTATTAAATGGATGGTAGTGGACATATATTATATTGTTTTGTTATAACTTTAGTATGGATAAATAAGTAAATTAAATCATAAGTTAATAAAATATATTATAACATAAAACCTAAATAATAATAATAATAATAATAAAACAAAGCCATGTCCATTTTATTTCTATCATTGCCGAAGCTAAAACAAGAGAGAAAAACAAAATAAAACCTAGGTTTGGTTGCTTTTCAAGCTCAATCAAGGTAAGAGTTTAACTCAGTTTTTGATGATTTTTACGTTTTTGAGATCGTTGCTTCAAGTACTACAAAACCCATGCTTGAATTTTTTATTTTGATGAATATTTTGAGTTGTGCCATTGTTGATAGCTTGTGATTTTTGTTGTTTGATGATGAAAAATGAAAGATATGTTTTAGATTAACATATTTTGTATTGGAGTTTTTGATGATTTTGAGTAATTAGGACTAAATTGCAAAAATAATAATATGAGGGACTAAAATGTGAAATAAATTGAATATATGGACTTGTTTGAGAGTGGGTAAAATTCGGCCCAAATACGTATAGAGAAATTTGGTGTATTTTGTGTTTTGTGCAATAGGGATTAAATTGTAAAAATTGTAAATGTCAGGGATAAAACGATAATTTGCCTATTTACGTGTTTTTGGACTAAATTGAATGAAAATATGTTTGAATGAGCTTAATTTGAATATGTTTAGATCAAGAACTAAAGAAATCAGATTTGGACCGGGGAAAGTCAAAAGTTGTCGACTAGTTGATCCTTACTAGTTTTTCGTTGTCTGAGGTAAGTTTATAAGCAAATACATGTGTTTATTTGGAAATTAAATGTTATATTTATATGCTGTTATGAAATGTTAGAATTTAAATATGCTATGGCCGAACATGATTAAATTTGGCTACTACACTTTCGAGTTCGATTCGACTGAGTTACGACGTCCGAAAGCCTTGTATGAACCTTAGGAATAGTTTGGATACATATGTCATGACATAGGATTCCGATATATGTGTGCAAGTAAGACCATGGCATCGATATGTGGTTTCGATATGTGTTTATGAGTAAGACCCTGTCTAGGACAATGGCATTGATTTGTGGCTACATGTAAGACCACGTCTGGGACGTTGGCATTGTACGATTTATGTGATTATCCAAGTGTCCTATCAAATTCCAAATGGTTCATCGGGCAAAGGTAAATCATGATCGAATGTGTAAAATAGGCTAAAAGGCCAGGTATGATTTAGCTTGTTAGCTATCGATAATAAAGTAGGTACATATGTGACTTGATAGTTGATAAATTATATGTGATGTAAGGTTAAATATATACATGAATTAAATAAGTGTATTCGGTTTTGAACAAATGGTAAGTATATTATGGAATTAATTTTTGGTTATGCATATATAAGTAATCATAAATAATCGGTCTTGTAAGAGTTATATGTACGTAATATTAAATTACAATTTTTGGACTTATATAATTGGGCAGTGGTTGACTATATTATGACATTTTGGCTTTTGAAAATTGAGCAATGGTTGTATTACTTAACTTGTGAATATTCGACTAAGGTAATAAATATATGTGGTTGGTATATTATTATTGAAGATATAAGTTGAGAGTAAGCTTGTTAGTGAATTTGAAATTTTGTTAAATTAAGTTAATTATATTATCGGCTTGTTTATTTGCTTATGACTTACTAAGCTTAAGTAGCTTACTGTGTGTATATTTGTCTTTATTTTATAGATTTGGAGTCAAGCTACAAGCTCAGGGACTGTCAGCCAAGTTCATCACACTATCTACTGTTTTGGTACCTTATTAGCTAAAATTAAATTATGGCATGTATAGGCTGGATCATATTTTGAAAATGATGAAAGTTGGTTATGTATAAATGCCATGCGAAGATGGCTATGTTATTATATTAGTATTCGATTTTGTTAAGCAAGGATTTAATTAATCTCGATCATTAAATTGTTTGCTTTGAATGCAAAGTATGTATGATGAGTGTCATATGCTTTGAAAATAGCTTGTGTGTTAAGTTAGACTTAGTCTTGTATATCCTTAGTCAAATGTTTAATGAACTTGTTGATTAGTAATTGAGGTTGGAAGTTTGAATTTGCATGTGATTCTTAAACAATAGGTTTCGGCCAAGAAAGGGTAAAGGTATAATGTATGTTTATTGTGTATTATTATGTGATTGTAAATATTATGTGTGGTATTGTCTTAATAATGTATATATGGTTCATGAATAACCTAGTTGGCTAATTAATGTGAATTTAGAATTTTAATGAAAATTTTAGCTTTAACTTTTGGGTAAATGTGTAGGTTGTAAGCATTCATAATGAATAAAATATATGTTTTAAATGTCTAGTTTATATTATGTCAAGGTCAAGGACGAATGCATAATTTACAATTTGATCTATTGATGATGTGTATAAACGGTTGAATGGTTCATTATAGAAGTCGGTGTACTGTTGAAAATCATGAAGTTATTGAATAAAAGAAAATGGAGTGTACATGATATTAATTTCAAAACTTATTGTTGTATTAAGCTATGATATGTGTGAATAACACTTGGACTTACTATATAATTTAAGTTTTGCATGTTGAGTACATGTGTAAAGTGTTTATGAGAACAAGTGCTTATTAATTATATACATGTGATGGTTACTTAATCTTATTAATTAAATGCAAGTAGGGAAAGGGTATAATGCAATATATAGATTATATTTAATATTGTTGTTTCATGTGGATAATATGACTGTTCACATATACATGAGGTGAAATGTTTTAATTTAAAAGTACTATTAATTTATTTAATTAATTTTAATTAACCTTTGAGACTTACGTTTGTGAATAATTATACATATATATGCAAGTGTTTGCTTGAGATTGTGTTTTAATTCAGTAATGCCTTACAACCCTGTTCCGGCGACGGATACGGGTTAGGGGTGTTACATTTTATTAGCATCAAAGCTACGGTTTAGTCAGTTCTAGGACTAACGTAGCGTGTGTGAGTTTAGCTATACATGCCATAATTATATCTTGTGATAGTCTGATGACTTTTGACATTTGAAATGTGTTTTCATATAGTAAATGGATCCCGACAGAGCTATAGCTGATGATGTCGAGAGTGTTGCACCTGCTCCCGCTCAAGGAACAGCACAGGCTGATTCTCGACTGACTCTGAGTAATCAAGAAAGTGAGGCTAAACAAGCCTTCTATCAAATGATGAATGACTGGTTCACTCAATATATCTGGACTAACCCGGCTGCACAACAACCTCCACCCCTGATTAATCCATCTTTTATGCCTGCTGTACCTCAAGTAAGTGATCCATTGCGAATGAATAGACCAGTTGTTGATAAAATCAGAAAACATGGAGCTGAAGAATTTAAAGCCACTGATGATGATGACGCTGAGCGAGCTGAGTTCTGGCTTGATAATATTATCCGTGTGTTTGATGAGTTGTCCTATACTCAATATGAATGTTTAAAATGTGCTATATCCTTGCTCCAAGACATAGCATACCATTGGTGGAATACTCTAATATTAGTATTTCTGAGAGAGCTGGTAACCTGAGAATTCTTTCAGGCTGAGTTCCATAAGAAATATATCAGTCAAAGATTTATCGATCAGAAGCGTAAAGAATTTCTAGAGCTGAAATAGGGTCGGATGACAATGACAGAGTATGAGCGAAAATTTCTTAAACTCAGTCGATATGCCTGAGAGTGTGTTTCTACTGAAGCTATAATGTGTAAAAGATTTGAAGATGGGCTAAATGAAGACATTAAATTGTTAGTTGGCATACGTGAGATAAAAGAATTTGTGGTACTTGTTGAGCGAGCATGCAAAGCTTAAGAGCTCGAGAAAGAGAAAAAGAAAGCTGCTTTAGAAGCTAGAGACTCGCGTAAGAGATCATTCAGTAAGTCAGTCCAGTCAACATCAAAGAAGTCCCGAGATAATTTTAGTCATTCAAAAGCCACTTCAGGTTATTCTCGACGAGACCAGAATAGACCACCTGTAAGTTCGAGAGCTACCTTGATAGCCAGTGTGGGTAATGTCAGATCTAATCAACCTGAGTGTGAGCGTTGTGGTAAACGACATCCTAGTAGTTATAGATTGCATCATCGGGCCTGTTTTAAATGTGGATCGACAGATTATTTCATTCGAGATTGCCCAAGGTTAGCTGAAGAGAATCCAGTGCAAAACACGAGGTCAGGTAATATCGCGGCTCAAGGTAGACCACTGAGAAATACGTGTAATGCGTATGGCAGTTAGAGAGGAAATAAAAATACAAAAAGCAGATCTGAGGCTCGTGCACCTACCAGAGCCTATGCTATACGTGCACGAGAGGAGGCTTCATCCCCAAATGTCATTACTGATGCATTCACTCTTTATGATACTAATGTAATTGCATTAATTGATCCTAGTTCTACCCATTCTTATGTGTGTGAGACATTAGTATTCAGCAAGACTCTACTTGTTGAGTCTACTGAGTTTGTGATTAGAGTGTCAAATCCCTTGGGCCGGTGTGTGATGGTTGATAAAGTGTGTAAGAATTGCCCTTTGATGGTTCGAGATCTGTGTTTTCTAGCTCATTTGATGTTGCTACCATTTGATGAGTTTGACATAATTCTGGGTATGGATTGGTTAACTTTACATGATGCTGTTGTGAATTGCAAAAGAAAGGCAATTGATCTTCGGAGCCAGAACGATAAAGTTATTCGGATTGAATCTAGTGATTTGTATAGTTTACCAGCAGTGATTTCTTCGATGTTAGCTCAGGAATATGTGAGAAAAGGGTGTGAAGCTTATTTTACCTATGTGCTCGAAAGTAAAGCGGCTGAAAGAAACATTGAATCAGTACCTCTTGCATGTGAGTATCCAAATGTGTTTCCTGAAGAATTACCGGGTTTACCACCTATTCGGGAAGTAGAGTTTGGTATTGAGTTAATGCCGGGATGACTCTGATATCCATACCTCCATATCGAATGGCACCTACAGAATTAAAAGAATTGAAAGCTCAGTTGCAAGAATTGACAAATATGACATTTGAAATGTGTTTTCATATAGTAAATGGATCCCGACAGAGCTATAGCTGATAATGTCGAGAGTGTTGCACCTGCTCCCGCTCAAGGAATAGCACAGGCTGATTCTCGATCGACTCTGAGTAATCAAGAAAGTGAGGCTAAACAAGCCTTCTATCAAATGATGAATGACTGGTTCACTCAATATATCAGGACTAACCTGACTGCACAACAACCTCTACCCCCGATTAATCCATCTTTTATGCCTGCTATACCTTAAGTAAGTGATCCGTTGCGAATGAATAGACCAACTATTGATAAAATCAGAAAACATGGAGCTGAAGAGTTTAAAGCCACTGATGATGATGACATTGAGCTGGCTAAGTTCTGGCTTTATAATATTATTTGTGTGTTTGATGAGTTGTCTTGTACTCCAGATGAATGTTTAAAATGTACTATATCCTTGCTCCGAGACACAGTATACCTTTGGTGGAATACCCTAGTATCAGTAGTTCTGAGAGAGCAGGTGACCTGGGAATTCTTTCAGACTGAGTTCCGTAAGAAACATATCAGTCAAAGATTTATCGATCAGAAACGTAAAGAATTTCTGAAGCTGAAATAGGGTCGGATGACAGTGATAGAGTATGAGCGAAAATTTGTGAGACTCAGTCGGTATGCCCGAGAGTGTGTTTCTACTAAAGTTATAATGTGTAAAAGATTTGAGGACATTAAATTGTTAGTTGGCATACTTGAGATAAAAGAATTGGTGCTACTTGTTGAGCAAGCATGCAAACCTGAAGAGCTCGGGAAAGAGAAAAAGAAAGCTGATTTAGAAGCTAGAGATTTGTGTAAGAGATCATTTAGTAAGTTACTCCAGTCAACATCAAAGAAGTCCTGAGATAATTTTAGTTGTTCAAAAGCCACTTCAGGTTATTCTTGACGAGACCAGAATAGACCACCTGTGAGTTCGAGAGCTACCTCGTTAGCCAGTGTGGGTAATGTCAGATCTAATCAACCTGAGTGTAAGCATTGTGGTAAATGACATCCTGGCAATTGCAGATTGCATGATTGGGCCTGTTTTAAATGTGGATCGACAGATCATTTCATTCGAGATTGCCCAGGGTTTGCTAAAGAGAATCCAGTGCAAAACACAAGGTCAGGTAATACCGTGGCTCGAGGTAGACCACCGAGAAATGCAGGTAATGCGAGTGGTAGTCAAAGAGGAAATAAAAATACAGCAAATAGATCTAAGGCTCGTGCACCTACCAGAGCCTATGCTCTACGTGCACGAGAGGAGGCTTCATCCCCAGATATCATTACTGGTACATTCACTCTTTATGATACTAATGTAATTGCATTAATTGATCCTAGTTCTACTCATTCTTATGTGTGTGAAACATTAGTATTCAGTAAGACTCTACCTGTTGAGTCTACTGAGTTTGTGATTAGAGTGTCAAATCCCTTGGGCCGGTGTGTGATGGTTGTTAAAGTGTGTAAGAATTGCACTTTGATGGTTCGAGATCTGTGTTTTTTGGCTGATTTGATGTTTCTGCCATTTGATGAGTTCGACATAATTCTAGGTATGGATTGGTTGACTTTACATGATGCTGTTGTGAATTGCAAAAGAAAGACCATTGATCTACGGAGCCAGAATGATAAAGTTATTCAGATTGATCTTCGATGTTAGCTCAGAAATATGTGAGAAAAGGGTGTGAAGCTTATTTTGCCTATGTGCTCATCAGTAAAGCGGCTAAAAGAAACATTGAATCAGTACCTGTTGTATGTGAGTATCCAGATGTGTTTCCTGAAAAATTACCGGGTTTACCACGTAATCGGGAAGTAGAGTTTGGTATTGAGTTAATGCCTGGGATGGCTCTGATATCCATACCTCCGTATAGAATGGCACCTACAGAAATAAAAGAATTGAAAGCTTAGTTGCAAGAATTGGCAAATAGGGGTTTCGCACGACCTAGTTTTCTCTGTGGGGTGCACCTGTGTTGTTTGTGAAAAAGAAAGATGCAACTATGAGAATGTGTATGAATTACAGAAAGCTTAATAAGGTGACTATAAAGAATAAGTATCTGCTACCACAGATTGATGATCTGTTTGACCAATTGAAAGGGGCTACAGTATTTTCGAAGATAGATTTGAGATCAGGCTACTATCAGTTGCGAGTTAAAGATTCAGATGTGCCAAAGACTGCGTTCAGAACGAGGTATGGACATTATGAGTTTCTGGTTATGCCTTCCAGACACATTAATTCACCTGTTGTTTTTATGAATTTGATGAATCGAATCTTCAGACTGTATTTGGACCAATTTGTGGTTGTGTTTATAGATAACATTGTGATATACTCTCGTGATGAAGCTAAACATGCTGAACTTGCTGAACATCTGAGACTTGTGATGCAGACTTTACGAGATAAACAGTTATATGCAAAATTTAGTAAATGTGAGTTTTGGTTAAATGAAGTCAGTTTTTCAGGCCATGCGGTATCAACATCAGGTATTCGGGTTGATCCGAGCAAAATTTCAGCTATACTGGATTGGAAACCTCCGAAGAATGTTTTTGAAGTCTGAAGCTTTCTTGGACTTGCTGGTTATTATAGACGGGCAGCCCTGATAACAAAGCTGTTGTAGAAAGATGTTAAGTTTGAATGGTTAGAGAAGTGCCAGAAAAGCTTTGATTAGTTGAAAGCCCTTTCGACAGAAGCTCCAGTGCTAATTCAGCCAGAATCAGGTGAAGAATTTGTTATTTATAGTGATGCATCATTAAATGGTTTGGGTTGTGTTCTAATGTAGAAAGGCAGAGTGATATCTTATGCCTCGAGATAGTTAAAGCCACATGAAAAGAACTATCCGACACACGACTTCGAATTGGCAGCCATTGTATTTGCCTTAAAAATTTTGCGTCACTATCTGTTCGGTGAGAAATGTCATGTTTACTCTGACCATAAAAGCCTAAAATACTTAATGACTCAAGAATATCTGACTTTGAGATAACGTCGGTGGTTAGAATTACTAAAAGACTACGAGCTTGTGGCTGATTATCACCCGGGAAAGGCTAACATTGTTGCTGATGCTTTAAGTCAAAAATCATTGTTTGCTTTGCGTGCAATGAATACGCATTTGGCCATGTCCGATGATGGTTCGATAGTGGCTGAATTGAAAGCTAGACCGTTGTTTGTTCAACAATTATGTGATGCCCAGAAGGTTGATAATGAATTAATTGCAAAACGAGCTCAGTGTAAGATGAATGCTGATTTGGAATTCAGAGTTGATGCTGATGACTGTTTGAGATTCAAAGATCAAATATGTGTTCCGAGAAATTCAGAATTGATTCAGATGATTTTGGATGAAGCTCATAATAGTCGGTTATCTATTTACCCAGGTAGTACAAAGATGTACAATGAGCTGAAACAGCTTTACTGGTGGCATGGTATGAAACGAGACATTTCTGGCTTTGTTGCAAGAAGTTTAGTTTGTCAACAAGTAAAAGCTGAACATCAGGTGCCTTCAGGATTACTTCAACCTATCATGATACCCGAGTGGAAGTGGGATAGAGTCACGATGGACTTTGTATCTGGTTTACCGTTGACACCAAGCAAGAAAGATGCAATATGGGTTATTTTGTTTCGATACGTACAGACTACTCACTTGATAAGCTAGTTGAATTGTATGTCTCTCAGATTGTGAGATTACATAGTGTGCCTATATCTATTGTTTCAGATAGAGACCCGAGGTTTACATTACGGTTTTGGAAGAAGCTGCAAGATGCACTAGGTACAAAATTACATTTCAGTACTATTTTCCATCCACAAACAGATGGCCAGTCTGAACAAATCATTCAGATACTTGAGGATATGTTGAGATGCAGCATTCTTGAGTTCGAAGGTACATGGGAACAATACCTGCATCTGATTGAATTTGCATATAATAACAGTTATCAATCGAGTATCAAAATGGCACCTTATGAGGCTTTGTATGGTCGTAAATGTCGTACGCCCATTGTACTAGACTGAACTCATTGAAAATAAGTTACATGGGGTCGATTTGATCAGTGAAACTAAAAGAAAGTGAAAGTGGTCCGTGAAAGTTTAAAAGCAGCATCAGATCGTCAGAAATCTTATGCGAACTTGAAACGTAAAGATATAGAGTTTCAGATTGGAGAAAAAGTCTTCTTGAAAGTCTCACCGTAGAAGAAAATAATCAGATTCGGTCGTAAAGTCAAATTGAGTCCGAGGTTTATTCGAAAGTATGAGGTTATAGAGCGTATTGGACCGGTTGCTTACAGATTATTGTTGCCACCTGAGTTAGAAAAGATCCACAATGTGTTTCACGTTTTGAAGCTTCAAAGATATTGATCTGATCCTTCATGATCATGATTTTCCATGATAAGTTTTATAAATTTATAATTAAACGTTCTTGAGACTAACTATTATCACGATGTAGGCAAGTGTACCTATCGAACAGTAGTATAGCTTAAGCATGACTGGATTGTCAAACCGAAAGGACTAAACTATAAGAACCTACGAGAAGAAGGAAAAAAAAATTAGTAAATTAAAAATAAAAATAAAAATTAAATTAAATTGCAAGAAAAATAAATGGCTAAAGTAATAAAAATTAAGTGTTCCTAATATTTTAGTCCCCAGCAACGGTGCCAAAAACTTTATCGTGATTTTCCATGATAAGTTTTATAAATTTATAATTAAACATTCTTGAGACTAACTATTATCACGATGTAAGCAAGTGTACCTATCGATCAGTAATATAGCTTTAGCAAGATCGGATTGTCGAACCCAAAGGACTAAAAGTACTAGTAATGACTATCTTTTTATTATCTAGCCTAAGAAATAAGGGGTTCATTTTAACTAACTAATTAACTAAACTAAGAAGTTGCAGAAAATAGAATTGGGAAATTACTTTTGGGAAAAACGATTGATTTAGGACAATACCTAAGGAAAAATTCACCTAGACTTTACTTGTTATTTTGGCTCTGAACCGGACGATTTATTCATTTGACTTGTTCCGTAGAAATCCCTAAGTTATGTTATTATCCCTATTCAAGAATAATAACGTCTAATCCCTAGGTTTACTAACCGAGACTTTTCTCTAATTAACACCCTAGGGTTGCATTAACTCGATCTTTAGAACCCTTATTAGGTTTCACCCTAATCTGGCAAAATCTTGTCACCCTATCTCTAGGCGCACAATCAACTCCGCTTAATTATGACAAATTCACTCTTAGCCAGGGACTATTCATCCTCCAACTAAGATCATTAACTTGAAGTGGTATCCTGAAATATCAAAACAAGAATTAAGAACACATAATTAAGAACAAGTCAAATACTTATCATACGATTCAAAAAATAATAATAAGATTCGTCTTAGGTTTCATCCCCCTTAGGTATTTAGGGGTTTTAGTTCATAACTAAATAAGAAAACATCTTACAATAATAAAGAATACAAAACATAAAGAAAACCCAAAACTTCTGAAGGGAAATTGAGGAGAGATCATCAGTCTTGATGATGAATCCGACTTCTGAGATGGAACAATCGGCTTCTTTGGAGTAATTCTTTACTCCTTATTCTCCGTCTCCCTTTTAGTCTTCCTCTAGGGTGTTTAAATAGGCTTTTGAATGCTTAAAAGCCCTGAAACTTGCCCTTTTTCGAATGGAACTTAGCTAAGGTTCTGCAGGGACACGCCCGTGTGACATGGCTGTGTGTGAGTACTTTAGGCCGTGGTGGAGGCTGAGATATGATCACGCCCGTGCTGAGGTTGATTTAGGCTGTGGTCGAGCCTGTTAGACTGGCACGGGCGTGTGTTCTACCCGTGTGAGGAAGTCCAGGCCGTGTTGTTTTCCCTTGTCGGCCCATTTTCTCCTTTTTTTGGCCCGTTTCATGTTCTTTTCGCTCTCCTATGCTCACTTAAGTATAAAACATGAAATTAAAGGATTAGGAGAATCAAATTCACCAAATCTAAGGAGAAATCATTCAATAATGTGTTAAGTGAGGGATAAAAATATGTATAAATTACGGTTTATCACTTCACATGTGATTAGTCCATCTGAGATTGAAATTCAGTCCGATATGACCTACGAAGAAGAACCGATTCGCATCTTGACTCGTAAGGTTAAAGAGTTGAGGAATAAGAAGATTCTGTTAGTTAAAGTATTATGGCATAAGCATGGTGTTGAAGAAGCAAAATGGGAGCCAGAGGATACAATAAAAGAACGTTATCCGAACCTATTCACTAGTAAGATTTTCAGGGAAGAAAATCCCTAAGGGGGGAGAGTTGTAACAGCCCGATTTAGACCCTAATCAAAATGGTGGTTTCAGGACCACGAATCTGAGTCAGAAAAATATTTTAAGAATATTTTGTGTTTATTTTGTGTGAATTTATATCTGTAAAATTTTTGTGATTTAATTTTGTTGTTTAGGTGTCCGATTTAATAAAAGGACTTAATTGCGTAAATTAAAAATTTGTAGTTTAATGTATAAAGGGTCGAATTGTTATCGGCTTTATAAAAGGAAGCCCTTAAGTGGTAAATAGCCTATTGACTTATTAAATGGACGGTAGTGGACATATATTATATTGTTTTGTTGTAACTTTAGTATGGATAAATAAGTAAATTAAATCATAAGTTAATAAAATATATTAGAACATAAAACATAAAAAATAATAATAATAATAAAAGAAAGCCATGTCCATTTTATTTCTATCATTGCTGAAGCTAAAACAAGAGAGAAAAAGAAAATAAAACCTAGGTTCGGTTGCTTTTCAAGCTCAATCAAGGTAAGAGTTTAACTCGATTATTTATGATTTTTACGTTTTTTACGTTTTTGAGATTGTTTCTTCGAGTACTACAAAACCCATGCTTGATTTTTTTATTTTGATGAATATTTTGAGTTGTGCCATTGTTGATAGCTTGTGATTTTTGTTGTTTGATGATGAAAAATGAAAGATATGTTTTAGATTAACATATTTTGTATTGGAGTTTTTGATGATTTTGAGTAATTAGGACTAAATTGCAAAAATAATAATTTGAGGGACTAAAATGTGAAATAAATTGAATATATGGGCTTGTTTGAAAATGGGTAAAATTCGGCCCGACATAAGTATAGAGAAATTTGGTGTATTTTGTATTTAGTGCAATGGGGATTAAATTGTAAAAATTGTAAATGTCAGGTGTAAACTTGTTCTGTAGAAATCCCTAAGTTATGTTATTATCTCTATTCAAGACTAATAACGTCTAATCCTTAGGTTGAATAACCGAGGCTTTTCTCTAATTAACACCCTAGGGTTGCATTAACTCGATCTTTGGATTCCCTTATTAGGTTTCACCCTAATCCGGCAAAATCTTGTTACCCTATCTCTAGGCGCCTAATCAACTCCGCTTAATTATGACAAAGTCACTCTTAGTCAGGAACTATTCATCCTCCAACTAAGAACATTAACTTGAAGTGATATCCTAAAATATCAAAACAAGAATAAGAACACATAATTAAGAACAAGTCAAATATTTATCATACGATTCAGAAAATAATAACAAGATTCGTCATAGGTTTCATCTCCCTTAGGTACTTAGGGGTTTTAGTTCATAACTAAATAAGTAAACATATCAGAATAATAAATAATACAAAACATAAAGAAAACCCAAAACTCCTAAAGGGAAATTGAGGAGAGATCTTCAGTCTTAATGATGAATCCGGCTTCTGAGATGGAACAATCGGCTTCCTTGGAGTAACTCTTTACTCCCTATTCTCCGTCTCCCTTTTAGTCTTCCTTTAGGGTGTTTAAATAGGCTTTTGAATGCCTAAAAGTCCTAAAACTTGCCCTTTTTCGAATGGAACTTAGCTAGGGTTCGGCAGGGACACGCCCGTGTGACACGGCCGTGTACGAGTACTTCAGGCCGTGGTGGAGGCTGAGATATCAACATGCCCGTGTTGAGGTTGATTTGGGTCGTGGTCGAGCCTGTTAGATTGGCACGGACTTGTGTTTTGCCTGTGTGAGGAAGTCCAGGCCGTGTTGTTTTCCCTTGTCGGCCCATTTTCTCCATTTTTGGCCCGTTTCTTGTTCTTTTCACTCTCCTATGCTCACCTAAGTATAAAACATGAAATTAAAGGATTAGAAGCATCAAATTCACCAAATCTAAGAAGAAATCATTCAATAATGTGTTGAGTGAGGGATAAAAATGTGTATAAATTATGGTTTATCAAATACCCCCACACTTAACCGTTTGCTTGTCCTCAAGCAAAATCCTCTCTTCATAATTAATAATTCCTTTTTCTAAACTTATAATTCCGATCAATAATATCTCAAACTAACCCATAAGTGATCATACATTGAGAATCCAACTAAAAGAACATTAAAGCTTCAAACATTCCAAGTTGAGTATTTTAATCATGAAAAACTTAGGCATCTCTCCTCATCTAAGTTGTTACCATCGATTCGAAATCTCACAGAGTTTAACATCCTCACTAAAGATTCACTCAAATTACTCGAAGTGTTTAAGGACAATGAAATCAGTACTCATCAGTCAACATGAAAAGTTATTACCATAGGCTTGGATGAAAATCAAATCTCCACCACTATAAATTAAGATGATACATCAATCAAAAGGTCTTTAGAGGGTTGTAACGACGCTTGGTTAGGGGGTGTGGTCACAAGCTAAAAGAAAAGGTTAGAATCGAGATTGACTTGAAAAATTACTTAACTAGAAAAATATTTAATCATCACTTGCGTACAACAAAGCTTCTTTTCTGACTACGGAATTTGAATACTGAAGCTCACAAACAAAGATCACTACTAATATATATACATGTTTTTTTTTAAGAACAAGTCAAAAAACATAGATTACTATTAAGAAGAAGACATAGCTAAGCAATTTATTCAAATCAACTCTCGACAAAAATAAGGATCAAATTAATTTAGGGGATTTCAACAATAATGGGTTAAAGGTTAATATTAAGGGTAATACAAAGAATGGTTTGTTAGGCTCAAAGAGGTTTACTAAGGGTTAATTGTGGAGGTAGGCTTTTCATGGCATGAGTGGGTTAATCCTAAGTGCCTCTATCATCTTGACATATCAAATAAAATGGTGTGGTCTTGACATGCATAATCAAGCAAGTTCTAGAATAACAATTCGATATTGACACACTCAAAGTAATAATAAAGTGAGCATGAAAGAATTAATAGATGCTCTTGAAGGCTCAAAATCTCACAAAAATTATGGCTTTTTGATGTTTAAACTTGCAGAATTCAATTCAAGATAATACCTAAACTTGGGGAAACAACTTAAAATTTTAAATTCTTAAAAACCAACTTATCATGCTTAATTTTCTAATGTCTTAAAGTTTAATTGATCAATGCATGAATGCCTATGTTTTAATTCAAGATATATCAATAAAAATCATAAGTCAATCAAAATTCATCCTAAACATGATATGAGAGATTTATAAGAGAACAAAGAAACATTCAGGGATTTTTCTGATAATGAAATGATTACCCCCATACTTCAGATGTACATTTCCCTCAATGTACAAATATAGCTATATAGAAAAATATAAAATCGTAAGATAGGGAGAGAATTGAAACTTCCTGAGTTGTAAATGAATGAACTCCCTAGTTTGGAGTTATGTAGGGTGGAGAAAGATACTCCGGTGGTGGTAGAGGTTGAGTGCCACAAGTGCTGCGCCAAAAGAATATTATATCTCGTTATCGAGTAGTGCATGACAGTCGTGGAGAACCTTTTCCAATGGAGTTTGAAGTTCCTAAGTGATTGTGAGCTTTAGAGCTCTTTATAACTATGAGAAAATCAGGAACTGTTTAGGGGATATTAGGAAGAATAATTACTCATAAAGGAATAGCCGAGACTAAAATTAATTAATAAAACCTAAATATGAGATAGTAACAAAAGGGAAATAATATTAAATGTTAAAAGTGAAATTAATAAAGACTTGAAATAAAAATAAATATAAAAATAGAAATAGAAATAAAAATAAAATAAAGATAAAATTAAATTAAACGTCATCATCATCGCCAGATGGTTCGCGAGGTGGTAGTGGTGATGAGATGTGGAAGTGCTGACAGATCTGCTGGAGAGTAGCATCAATGTTATCAAATTGGTGAAAACACTACTTCTTAAATCGGTTGAGGCGCTCAGATATGTCAGCATATGAAGCCGCCGCATGAACTGGACGATGGGAGCGTGGTGGCTGGGAAGGTGGGTCCTCGTGCTGGGTAGGGACATCATCAGTAATGTCCTCTGGAGCCTCCTCCTCGGTAGATTAGGCAAGACGATATTGGGGAGGGTAGGTTCCTCGGTGCCTCTTGATCATCCTCATACTAAGCATGCTCGAGATGCCTTGTGAAGACATCTGGCCGATGAGGGTAAGGGATGATTCTTGGGCCGTGGTGTCCAGGAGTCCGAAATGCCGGGCCAGTCTAGGCACGTAGGGGCCAATGGAGATGACCCCCCTCCTATGTCGCTCCGTCTGTTGGTGAATGGCAAGGGCAATAAAGTATGTGAGGTTGAGGACGTGCCCGTTTGACATACACCATATGTAGTAGACATCATGGGTAGTGACAACGTCGGTGCTCTCTCTCCGCCCTGTCAAAGTGTGAGATAAAATAGAATATAGATACCTTAAGGACGGAGGGAGAGATGATGCCTTGGTGCGACTAGGGTCGTAGTTGGCCGAACGTGGGACGAGGGCATCCTAGCAATGTGAGGAAGAACGATGGATGTGGCGTTTGAGAGCATGTAAATCATTCTCCTCTTTGAACTCCTCCGTATATAAGCCCAATGCAGTGTTGAGTTCTGGGATGCTTAGCTGGCGGACTAATCCGCCTAAGTGAAACTAGACCGTGCCGGGATCATCGTAATTCGTCATTACCGTTTGAAGATGGATCGATATGCATAGTTCCATCGTGAGCTCGAGGTATGCCGGCTCGATGAGCCCAAAGAAAAGCTCCCAATGATCGGTGGTTAGGAGGGCCCGAATCACATCAGTCAGCTGAACTTGTTCTACCGCAGCCCAGTCGATGCAGCAGCCCGCAATTAAAGGTCGGGCTCGTAGTATTTGGAAAAGTTCTTCTTGGGGCCCGTTTGGGAACTGTAGGAAAGGGTGGTGAATTTTCGCGATAGGGCCAGAGGAAGATGACGCTCCCTTCCTTTTCTTTGAGGCGGGGACGGTAGCTTTCTTCTCTCGCGAAGACGACATGGTGAACCTGCAATCAAAACCATTACTTTGTTTTGATGAGTGGACAAGGAAAAATGTATCTAAATTCAAAAAGAGAAAATTCATAGATTAGGACTAATACTTTCAGCCACAACTGTCAACACTTAACAATTCTAATTAAACTAATCCATTTTATAGCATACTTTTGTGGCATTGCATGATAGAAGCATGAATACAAAAATGACAAATAATAAGAAGCATTTGAAAACTATGAGTATTGAGTTAGAATATGTGAAAAAGGCATGAGCATTCCACCTATCCTAACCATGAATATTTTACTTTAAACTAATCAAATGGAATAGAGGAATCATGCAATGAGTAAGAACTTTAACATGAACAAGATGATAATTATCCTAGATATGACATTTGAGTGATAAAAAAATGGAAATAACATGATAAATTGCATATTATTATGATAAATAGCCTTAAAAATCAGTAAAATAGATAAGAAAAGAGTGAACAAACGCTAGAAAGGGGAGAATGGGCGTCAAAAATGGAGTTGGAAGCGGCGCATGGGCGTGGTAAGAAGGCCGTGTAGAATTACAGCGGCTAGAGTTAGGGATTTTGAGTGAAGTAGAAAATGAATAGTGCAGCCTATTTATAGATTTTGGGCCACACAGCCAGGGGACACGCCCGTGTACCCCAATTTTAGCCCGTGTGTTTCACGTTTTTCCTATTTTGGTGCATCTGAAATTCATCCCACGCCCGTGTACCTTGGGCGTGTTGGTGCATACGGCCGTGTCGCACGACCGTGTCTAGCTTTGTTCTCTTCTCCCACGCCCGTGTATGATGGTCCACATTCATGTTAATTTGACAGGTTCGACCACGGGTGCTAGACACGGGGGTGTCGCATGCCCGTGCTAGTTTCTTAGTTTCACCCACGATCCTAGGGCACGGGCATGTCGCACGCCCGTGCTGCTTTGGCAGGTTCACCCACGGCCATGTGCACGACCGTGGCGATTTATTGTAGCCCATGTTTTGGGGAAATCTTTGCCCTATTTTCACACGGTCCTAAGCACGCCCGTGTGCTTGACCGTGTCTCTGTGGTGAACCTATTTTCAAGAGCTCCGTTAGTAAGTTAGGTGTTAAACACTAAAATTTAAAGAAGTTAATACAGTTAGTGCTCGGGTTGCCTCCCGAGAAGCGCTTATTTATAGTCTAAGCTTGACTTACCTCTCTATTGAATGGTCATGGTGGTTCGAAGAGTTCATACTCCTCATTCCTACTATTAATCTCATCAAAATAAGGTTTTAGACGGGTGTTATTTACCTTAAAAGTGCCGAACTTGGGATAACTAACCTCGACTGTATCGAATGGGAAAATACTAAGTACCGTAAGAAGGATTTCTTCATTCGGGTTGGCAGTGACAATGTGAGGATCTGCGGCATCTAGTAAGACTTTATCTCTAACCTTAAGTTGATTTGGAGAGGTATCGAGCTTTTTTTGGCGTAGTTTTAGTTTATCGTGTGTTCTCGATTTGTGTGCTCGCCATTCATCTAGCTCCTCTATTTGTAGCCTTCGTTCTTCATGAATGGGTCCTCTATTATTGCTGAAACATGGCTTGTGAACTTCTTTCAGACTCAATTCCTGCAAAGTAGGTTACGTCATATTGTCAGTTTTAGCAGACTGGTGTGGACAATTACCTTCAATTTTTGATGTGTTGCCAGAATTACGAGCTTGAAGGGTGATCGTTTCGTCTCCCACATAAAGTGTGAGCTCACCTATTCCAACATCAATAATCATTTTAGCAGTTGCTAAAAAGGGTCTCCCTAAAATCAAAAGGATGTTGTTATCCTCCTCTATGTCTAGAACAACAAAGTCAACGAGAAATATAAATTTATCGATTTTAACTAGTACATCTTCAATAATACCCCTAGGAAATCTTATAGTTTTATTTGCTAATTGAATGCTCATTCTAGTTTGTTTGGGTTTCCCAGGACCTAGTTGCTTGAACATTTTGTAAGGCATGACGTTAATGCTTGCCCCTAAATCAGCTAATGCATTATTAACATCTAAACTACCAATTAAGCAAGGAATTGTAAAACTCCCTGGATCTTTTAATTTGTTGGGTAGTTTATTCTGTACAATAGCTGAGCAAACTACGTTTAGTTCCACATGCGACGCTTCGTCCAATTTCTGCTTGTTTGCTAAAAGCTCCCTTAAAAATTTCATTGTATTCGGCATTTGTGATAGAGCTTCAATAAATGGTAAGTTAATATGTAATTTTTTCAAAAGTATAAGAAATTTACCAAATTGTTCATCTGAGAGGTCTTTTCTTATCGGGTTAGGGTATGGCACACGAGGTTTATATTCTACACTCACTGTTTTGTTTTCATTATGACTTACACCACCTTTACCTTTGCTTACCACAGTTTCTTGCCTTGGTTCAGGCTCAGGCTCAATGAATCCTTCTTTATCTTGAACATTAATTGCGTTTAGTTGTTCCCTTGGGTTAGGTTCAGTATTACTTGGCAAGCTACCTTGTGGTCGTTCTGAAATTAGTTTGGACAGTTGGCCTATCTAAGTTTCGAGCCCTTAGATTGGTGTTTGTTGATTTTTAAGTGTTGTCTCGTTATTCTGGAAACGAGTTTCTAACACCGCGATAAATTTGAACAGCATCTCCTCAAGGTTCGATTTTTTCTCTTATTGGTAAGGTGGTTGTTGGAAGCCTGAGGGTGGTGGTGGTCTCTGATTTCCTTGACCTCCCAATGAGAAGTTTGGGTGATTCCTCCAACATGCGTTATAGGTATTACTATAAGGATTATTTTGAGATCTAGGATTATTACCCATATAATTTAATTGCTCGTTCTCCATGTTGTGGCCATAGGGTTGATATTCTGGATTCCTCGATCTACCTCCACTCGCTTCACATTGCATCACTGGATGAACCTGCGTAGAACCAAGTAAACCATCAATCTTTTTATTTAGAAGTTGTACATGATTTGACAGCATAGTAACCAATTCGACGTATAAACGCCCACTATTTTAGTTGGCTTAGTCCTCATGACTTGCCACTGATAGTTATTCAGTGACATCTCCTCAATAAATTCGTAAGCCTTTTCAGGTGTTTTGTTGCTGATGGTTCCACCAGCGGCTGCGTCAATCACCTGTCTTGTTGAGGGATTCACACCATTGTAGAACGTTTGAACTTGAGGCCATAGAGGTAACCCATGGTGAGGGCACCTTCACAGTAGGTCCTTGTATCTCTCCCAGGCATCGTAAAGTGTTTCTAAATCCATCTGCACAAAAGAAGAGATATCGTTACGTTACTTAGCCTGCGAAAAATACTTTAATAAAAAATTTTCGGTCATTTATCCCCAAGTAGTGACAGACCCTCGTGGTAACGAGTTCAAACACTGTTTAGCCTTGTTCCTTAGTGAAAAAGGGAATAACCGAAGACGAATGGCTTCATCAGAGACGCCATTAATTTTAAAAGTATCACAGATTTCTAGAAAATTCGCCAAGTGAGTGTTGGGATTCTCATCCTGCAAACCATCAAACTGAACAAATTGTTGTATCATTTGAATCGTGTTAGGTTTCATTTCAAAATTATTTGCAGCAATAGCAGGCCTAACTATACTTGACTTAGTTCCTGTTAAATTAGGTTTAGCATAATCATACATAGTACAAGGAGCAGGATTCTGATTTGCTAATTCAGCGGGTATTGCTAGAGGTAGCTGATTGTCTTGATTTTTAGCCATCTCTTCGGTTGTAGTTGAGATATCGTCCTCTTGCTCTTCCTCTGTGTATCTTAGGCTTTGCCTTATTTCTCGTCGGTTTTTACGAGCTGTGCGATCAATTTCTTCCTCAAAAAGCAGTGGTCCCGACGGGTTTCTTCTAGTCATAAACTATAAGAACCTACCAGAAGAAGGAAAAATAAAATTAGTAAATAAAAATAAAAAAAATTTAAATTTAAATTGCAACAAAAATAAATGGCTAAAGTAATAAAAATTGAGTGTTCCTAATATCTTAGTCCCCGGCAATGGCGCCAAAAACTTGATCGTGATTTTCAGTGATAAGTTTTATAAATTTATAATGAATCATTCTTGAAACTAACTATTATCACGACGTAGGCAAGTATACCTATCGAACAGTAGTATAGCTTTAGCAAAACCGGATTGTCGAACCCAAAGGACTAGGAGTACTAGTAATGACTGTCTTTTTATTATCTAGCCGAAGAAAAGAGGTTTGTTTTAACTAACTAATTAAACTAAGAACTTGCAGAAAATAGAATTGGGAAATTACTTTTGGGGAAAACAATTGATTGAAACAATACCTAAGGAAAAAATCCACCTAGACTTGTACTTGTTATTCTAGCTCCGAATCGGATGATTTATTCATTTAACTTGTTCCCTAGATATCCCTAAGTTATGTTATTATCCTTATTCAAGACTAATAATGTCTAATCCCTAGGTTGAATAATCGAGACTTTTCTCTAATTAACACCCTAGGGTTGCATTAACTCGATCTTTGGATTCCCTTATTAGGTTTCACCCTAATCGGGCAAAATCTTGTCACCCCATCTCTGCGCGCGCAATCAACTCCGCTTAATTATGACAAAGTCACTCTTAGCTAGGGACTATTCATCCTCCAACTAAGAGCATTAACTTGAAGTGATATCCTGAAATATCAAAACAAGAATTAAGAACACATAATTAAGAACAAGTCAAATACTTATCATACGATTCAGAAAATAATAACATGATTCGTCTTAGGTTTCATCCCCCTTAGGTATTTAGGGGTTTTAGTTCATAACTAAATAAGAAAACATCTCAGAATAATAAAGAATACAAAATATAAAGAAAACCCAAAACTCCTGAAAGGAAATTGAGGAGAGATCTTCAGTCTTAATGATGAATCTGGCTTCTGAGATGGAACAATCGGCTTCCTAGGAATAATTCCTTCCTCCCTATTCTCCATCTCCCTTTTAGTCTTCCTCTAGGGTGTTTAAATAGGCTTTTGAATGCCTAAAAGCCCTAAAACTTACCCTTTTCCGAATGGAACTTAGCTAGGGTTCGGCAGAGACACGCCCGTGTGACACGGCCGTGTGCGAGTACTTCAGGCCGTGGTGGAGGCTGAGATGTCATCACACCCGTGCTGAGGTTGGGCTGTGGTCGAGCCTGTTAGATTGGCACGGGCGTGTGTTCTACCCGTGTGAGGAAGTCCAGGCCGTGTTGTTTTCCTTTGTCAGCCCACTTTCTCCCTTTTTGGCCCGTTTCACGTTCTTTTCGCTCTCCTATGCTCACCTAAGTATAAAACATGAAATTAAAGGATTAGGAGCATCAAATTCACCAAATCTAAGGAGAAATCATTCAATAATGTGTTAAGCGATGGATAAAAATATGTATAAATTACGGTTTATCACTTCACATGTGATTAGTCCATCTGAGATTGAAATTCAGTCCGATATGACCTACGAAGAAGAACTGGTTCGTATCTTGACTCGTGAGGTTAAAGAGTTGAGGAATAAGAAGGTTCGGTTAGTTAAAGTATTGTGGCATAAGCATGGTGTTGAAGAAGCAAAATGGGAGCCAGAGGATACAATGAAATAACGTTATCCGAACCTATTCACTGGTAAGATTTTCGGGGACGAAAATTCTTAAGGGGGGAGAGTTGTAACAGCCCGATTTAGGCCCTAATCGAAACGGTAGTTTCAGGACCACCAATCTGAGTCAGAAAAATATTTTAAAATTATTTTGTGTGAATTTATATCTGTGAAATTTTCGTGATTTAATTTTGTTGTTTAGGTATCCGATTTAATAAAAGGACTTAATCACGTAAATTAAAAATTTGTAGTTTAATGTATAAAGGGTCGAATTGTTATTGGCTTTATAAAAGGAAGCCCTTAAGTGGTAAATAGCCCATTGACTTATTAAATGGACAGTAGTGGACATATATTATATTGTTTTGTTATAACTTTAGTATGGATAAATAAGTAAATTAAATCATAAGTTAATAAAATATATTATAACATAAAACATAAATAATAATAATAATAATAAAAGAAAGCCATGTCCATTTTATTTCTATCATTGCCGAAGCTAAAACAAGAGAGAAAAAGAAAATAAAACCTAGGTTCGATTGCTTTTCAAGCTCAATGTTTAACTCAGTTTTTGATGATTTTTACGTTTTTGAGATCGTTGCTTCGAGTACTACAAAACCCATGCTTGAATTTTTTTTTGATGAATATTTTGAGTTGTGCCATTACTGATAGCTTGTGATTTTTGTTGTTTGATGATGAAAAATGAAAGATATGTTTTAGATTAACATATTTTGTATTGGAGTTTTTGATGATTTTGAGTAATTAGGACTAAATTGCAAAAATAATAATTTGAGGGACTAAAATGTAAAATAAATTGAATATATGGACTTGTTTGAGAATGGGTAAAATTTGGCCCAACATAAGTATAGAGAAATTTGGTGTATTTTGTGTTTTGTGCAATAGGGATTAAATTGTAAAAATTGTAAATGTTAGGGGTAAAATGGTAATTTTCCTATTTATATGTTTTTGGACTAAATTGAATGAATATATGTTTGAATGAGCTTAATTTGAATATGTTTAGATCAAGAACTAAAGAAATCAGATTTGGACCGAGGAAAGTCAATAGTTGTCGACTAGTCGATCCGTACCGGTTTTTCGTTGTCTGAGGTAAGTTTATAATCAAATAGACTTGTTTATTTGGAAATTAAATGTTATATTTATATGTTGTTATGAAATGTTAGAATTTAAATATGCTATGGCCAAACATGATTAAATTTGGCTACTACACTTCCGAGTTCGATTCGACCGAGTTACGACGTCTGAAAGCCTCGTATGAACCTTAGGAATAGTTAGGATACATATTTCATGACATAGGATTCCGATATATGTGTGCAAGTAAGACCATGGCATCGATATGTGGTTTCAATATGTGTTTATGAGTAAGACCCTGTCTGGGACAGTGGCATCGATTTGTGACTACATGTAAGACCAAGTCTGGGACGTTGGCATTGTACGATTTATGTGATTATCCAAGTGTCCTATCCAATTCTGAATGGTTCATCGGGCAAAGGTAAATAGTGATTGAATGTGTAAAATAGGCTAAAAGGCCAGGTATAATTTAGCTTGTTAGCTATCGATAATAAGGTAGGTATGTATGTAACTTGATAGTTGATAAATTATATGTGATGTAAGGTTAAATATATACATGAATTAAATAAGTGTATTCGGTTTTGAACAAATGGTAAGTATATTATGGAATTAATTTTTGGTTATGCATATATAAGTAATCATAAATAATCGGTCTTGTAACAGTTATATGTACATAATATTAAATTACGGTTTTTGGACTTATATAATTGGGCAGTGGTTGATTATATTATGACATTTTGGCTTTTGAAAATTGAGTAGTGGTTTTATTACTTAACTTGTGAATATTCGCCTAAGGTAATAAATATATGTGGTTGGTATAATATAAGTTGAGAGTAAGCTTGTTAATGATATTGAAATTTGGTTAAATTAAGTTAATTATATTATCGGCTTGTTTATTTGCTTATGACTTACTAAGCTTAAGTAGCTTACTGTATGTATATTTGTCTTTATTTTATAGATTTGGAGTCAAGCTACAAGCTCAAGGACTGTCAGCCAAGTTCATCACACTATCTACTGTTTTGGTACCTTATTAGCTAAACTTAAATTATGGCATGTATAGGCTGGACCATATTTTGAAAATGATGAAAGTTGGTTATGTATAAATGCCATGCGAAAATGGCTAAGTTATTATATTAGTATTTGATTTTGTTAAGTAAGGCTTTAATTAATCTCGATCGTTAAATTGCTTACTTTGAATGCAAAGTATGTGTGATGAGTGTCATATGCTTTGAAAATAGCTTGTGTGTTATGTTAGACTTAGTCTTGTATATCCTTAGTCAAATGTTTAATGAACTTGTTGATTAGTAATTGAGGTTTGAAGTTTGGATTTGCATGTGATTCTTAAACAATAGGTTTCGGCCAAGAAAGGGTAAAGGTATAATGTATGTTTATTGTGTATTATTATGTGATTGTAAATATTATGTGCGGTATTGTCTTAATAATGTATATATGGTTCATGAATAACCTAGTTGGCTAATTAATGTGAATTTAGAATTTTAATGAAAATTTTAGCTTTGACTTTTGGGTAAATGCGTAGGTTGAAAGCATTCATAATGAATAAAATATATGTTTTAAATGTCTAGTTTATATTATGTTAAGGTCAAGGACGAATGCATAATATACAATTTGAACTATTGATGATGTGTATAAACGGTTGAATGGTTCATTATAGAAGTTGGTGTACTATTGAAAATCATGAAGTTATTGAATAAAAGAAAATGGAGTGTGCATGATATTAATTTCGAAACTTATTATTGTATTAAGCTATGATATGCGTGAATAACACCTGGACTTGCTATATTATTTAAGTTTTGCATGTTGAGTACATGTGTAAAGTGTTTCTGAGAACAAGTGCTTATTAATTATATACATGTGATGATTACTTAATCTTATTAATTAAATGCAAGTAGGGAATAGGTATAATGCAATATATAGATTATATTTAATATTGTTGTTTCATGTGGATAATATGACTGTTCACATATACATGAGGCGAAATGTTTTAATTTAAAAGTAGTATTAATTTATTTATTTAATTTTAATTAATCTTTGAGACTTACATTTGTGAATAATTATACATATATGTGCATGTGTTTGTTTGAGATTGTGTTTTAATTCAGTAATGCCTTACGACCCTGTTCCGGCGATGGATACGGGTTAGGAGTGTTACATTTCGTTAAGAAATTTTTTCGTTTAAATGCTCAATTTGATAAAAAGGACTAAATCGCGTAAAGTGTAAAACTTGTGTTCTATTAGCTAAAGGTATCTAATAGCTATGGTATATTAAAGTGGAGGTCCTTATGTAGTAATGAGCCCATTTATAAAGTTAGTGGACAAAGATGGACATCTTTTAATGGCTTTAAAGGTTATATAACAAAGGTTAAATAGGTAAATTAATAAACAAACTTAAGTAAAATAATAAAAATAAGGAGATCATCTTTCTAATTTAGCTATCACCACCGAAAATCAAAAAGAAGAACATCCATGGAAGCTTGAGTATTTGGCCTTCTCATTTTTGCTTGCATGTGAGTATAGTTTGTCCCGTTTTTAATTATTTCTATGTTTTTGAGACCGTTGCAACTTAATCTAGCTAGTCTAGGGACTAATTTGCAAAATTTTTAAAGGTTTAGGGTTTTTCCTTTAATGAATATAGGTGTATTTTGATATTTGATGAAAGAAAATAAATGTTTGTTGTTAGATAAACAACATTTGTAAAGTGATTTTTAGTAAAATTGTCAATTAGGGGTTAAATTGAGAAATATGGAAATTTTGTGGTTAAATTGTGAAATAAATGAAAAATATGGGCTGCTATGGGTTTATATGAAATTCGACTAGCATGGGTAGTTGTAACAGCCCTAATTTCACCTTAGTCGGAAAGTGGTTTCGGGACCACAAAACCGAGTCGTAAAAATAATTAATCGTCATATTTGATGCTTAATTTATGTGAACGTGCATGTGTGAAAGTTTCATACTTTAATTTCGTTAATTGTATGTGAAATTTATTAGAAAGGACTTATGTGAGAAAATTTAAAAATGTGTTAGCCAAATGTTGAAGTGGCTTATTAATGCATGTTATAAAATGCTTGGACTTGCATGTCAAATATCCCTTTTTGCTAGTAGTGGCCGGCCATGATGATGATTTTATATTAAAATATGTATTAATTTTAGTTAAATGGTTTTATACTTTAAATAAAAATAAAAATTTGGTGATGAAAACAAAGTTCTATCTTTGTTCATCTTGGCCGAATAGAAGAAAGAAAGGAGGGGAAGAGTTTCGATTGCTTGAATCCTTAAGGAGGTTAGTATATTGTGTAAAATTTGTGAAATGTTTACTTGTTTTAGGTAAATTATCATGGTTCTTATTTAGCCCATGATAAAATTTTCAATAATGATGGATGAATGGAGCATTCGGCTATGGTTATAAGGAAGGAATTTTGATTGTTTTATTTGAATTTTGATGATGAATGTGTTGAGGAAAGAAATTGGTCTTTCTAAAAAAAAAAAAATGAATGGTTAATGTTTATACTAGTAATAGCCGAAATAAAGATGCTTGATGTCATGAATAAATGTTGTTTATATGTTTTGAATTGAGTGAAATTTGATGTTTAATTTCTTAAGGATTTGGCATTGTTTAAGATAATTTATTTAAAATGTGATTTTGAATATTATGAGTATTGGGATGTAAGTTTATGTGTGTGCTCGGTCATAGGAGTTTGTTATGAAATTTTGTTTGGTTGAGTGATGAATGGCCGAATGAATTATAGGCTATGTGCGGATAAATTTTTGTATATAAGTAGTATGTGTGATTATTGGTTAATGAAATTCAGCATTATATTTTTATATATGTGTGCATACGGTCTTTAGGAGGGGGAATAACAAGATGAAGTCAAAATGTTTAAGAAGGATTCTATGACTTACTAAGTTGTTGTGATCATTACCGAATGTATATTGGTTAAAGGGGAAATTTTCAAATCATCTATGTATGAGTATGTGAACTAAATATTAAATGGATATTCGGCATAATGGGGTTTATGAGTAAATGGCATAATATATATATGCGAATACGTGGTAGTGCATAAAACAAGTAATCGATTAAATTGTGATAGTCACACACAAGTATAGTTATATGAATGCTTTATGTATGTACCTTGAGACATAGGGACATTTAGATATACATATATATATATATATATAGTTAAATTCGTGTATATAGAAGCATAGTAAATTATGTGAATTTTTGCTTGTTCATGTGAAATATATATCGGTATAATAAGCATAAAAAAAATTTAGTCTTGGTATATTTTATAAAACATATTATACTTAGAAGTTATGTGACTGCCGAATGTGAATAATAAGTAAATAATATTGGTTAAGATATTAAACAAATTTATTTGCATTTATTAAGCTAAAGAGCAAGGAGGATCGAAGTTGGATAGGGGAAAAGAGAAAGCAATAGAGTAGCCAATCTACAACCGTTCGAATATACCGAGGTAAGTCTTTGAGTAATGGAACTTAGCTTATGTTTAGATAAAGTAATTATATAATTATGAGCATGATAAATAATTTATAACCTAGTGGTTCTACCTGCGTTACATGACCAAATAAATAAGTAGAGTATTTGTTTGTAGCCGTATGGTTATAGAAAGCTTATGGAATAACGAAACGGGATCATGTTATTTGTTTATGATTAGTGAACCGATCGCGATATGGCTAGAAAAAAAAATACTGTAATTGTATTCGAGTATCAGAAATGATATCTAAATGTGCATACATGTGTGAATGTTAATCGGGGTTTAAATCCGAGCTTGGTCTCGAAGGGCTTTAAGCCAATGTCATAACCGGATTTAGTTCCGAAGGGCTTTAAGCCAGTGTCGTAACCGGATTTAGTTCCGAAGGGCTTTGAGCTAGTGTCGTAACCGAACTTAGTTTCAAAGGGCCTTCGAGCCAGTGGCATAAACCGAGCTTGGTCTCGAAGGGCTTCTGAGCCAGTGGTAAGAATCGGGCTTAGTTTCGAAGGACGTCTATGCTGGCATAATATTTGGGTTGATAAACCGTAAGTATGCGTAAGAGAAATTATATAATACATGTCAAAACAATTTTAAACACATGTGCGACTTACCGTGAAATGACCAAGTAAGTAACTTACTCTCGTTAAGAATATGATAATCTTTAATTTAGTATTACGAAATTCGGTAAGTATGCTTAGACCATTATTTTAAATCATTTGAACGTTTATGATTTGATTATGATGTATGAGTTTTGAATTAGAAAATTCAACTTCGCAAATATGAAATGTATGTATATATATGTATGAGATTCGCATGGAAATTTGAGACGAGCGTATTCGGCTATAGACTGAAAATAGTTGGATGTATTGATTTCACCTTTGTGATATGAACAATAAAAGTAGTACCTTAGTTGTGTTTATATTCGGCCAAGGGATGGAACATATAGACTTGACATTATTATGCCACTCTTTTAGATGATTTCATTACTTAAAACTTACTAAGCATCGAAATGCTTATTCTTTTGCTTTAATTCTCTGTTTTATAGATTTTTGCTCGTCGGCCATCGGATTCAGGAGTATCAAAGTCGAAGTCGACCACACTATCTAAGCCTTTTGGTACACTTTTTGATGAAATTTTGATAATGGCATGTCTAGGATTGACTTTGTATGTTGACCTAGTATCTTTTGGTGATGTATATATGTATAGCCATGCGAAAATGGCTTATTAAGTTAACATATGTGTTTTTCATAAGTAATGTGTGTGTATGTGGATGATGATCGATAATACTTGAAATGTTTTTATTATGTGAATGAACTTAGAAATGAGATTAGGGTTTGTTTGGTAATATTCCTTACCCCTCTGGCGACGGATACGGGCGAGTTGTGTTACATTTTATTGGTATCAGAGCTACGGTTTAATCAATTCTAGGACTACCGTAACACGTATGGGTCTAGCTATACATGCCATTATGTGTTTATTTGATAGTGTGGTGATTTCTGACAATTAAAAATTTTGTTTATGTATAGTAATGGATCCCGATCCCAATCGAGCGATAGTTGATGATGTTGAGAGTGTAGCACCTGCTCCCGCGCAAGGGACAAAGACCGTGAACTCTCAACCTGGCTAGCTAATGTCGAGCGATGAAGCTAGACAGGCTTTTTATAGTGTAATGAATAATTGGTTCAATCAGTATATTCGAACCAATGCGGCTGCTTCACAACCCCCACTTCCAACTAATACACCCCCTGCACCAACGATACCTCCGGTGATTGATCAGATGAGGTTAAATAAGCCCCCAGTTGACAGAATCCGAAAGCACGGGGCTACTGAATTTAAAGCTACAGACAGCGATGATGCCGAGCAAGCTGAATTTTGGTTGGACAACACTATTCGGGTACTTGATGAACTATCTTGCACACCCGAGGAATGTCTAAAGTGTACTATCTCCTTGCTACGTGATTCTGCCTACTATTGGTGGAATATGTTGATTTATGTTGTGCCCAGAGAGCGAGTAACTTGGGAGTTTTTCCAAACCGAGTTTCGAAAAAAGTATATCAGCCAGAGATTCATTGATCAAAAGCGGAAAGAATTTCTTGAACTTAAACAAGGTTCCATGTCGATTCATCGATTATGAACGAAAGTTTGTGAGGCTTAGCCGGTACGCTCGAGAATGCGTTTCCTCAGAAGCTGTAATGTGTAAATGTTTCGAAGATGGACTGAACGAAGATATAAAATTGTATGTTGGTATTCTAGAAATCAGAGAATTTGTAGTACTAGTCGAGCGAGCTTGCAAAGCCGAAGAGCTCGATGGAGAGAAAGAAAAGCGATATGGGAGCCAAAGAGTTTCGTAAAGAGATCTTGAGAAAATCCTCAGCAATATCATCAAAGAAATTTAGAGATGATTCAGGCCGATCCAAAGACACTTCGGGTTTTTCCAAACGAGATCGTGATTGACCCCCTGTAAGTACACGAGTCACTTCGGTTGCCAGTGTTGAAAATGATCGTCGGGACAGGACAGAGTGTCAGTATTGTGGTAAATGGCATTCGAGAAGATGTAGATTCCATGACCACTCCTGTTATAAGTGTGGATCAGCTGACCACTTTATCAAGGATTACCCGAGACTGTCCGAACAGAATATAAATCAGAGTGGGAAACCGAGTACTGCTACTGCTTGAGGTAGACCATCTAGAAATGCGAGGAATGCTAGCGGCGGTCAGAAAGGATCTAGAGATGCTACAACCAGATCTGAGGCTCGTGCTCCTACTAGAGCTTATGCTATACGCGCACGCGAGGATACTTCTTCGCCAAATGTTGTTACCGGTACTTTTACTCTCTTTGATACTGATGTGATTGTTTTGATTGACCCTGGTTCTACTCATTCATATATATGTGAGACTTTAGCATCCAGTAAGACTCTACCTGTTGAGTCTACAGAGTTCGTAATTCGAGTGTCGAATCCCTTGGGTCGTTATGTGCTTGTGAACAAGGTGTGTAAGAAATGTCCTCTAGTAATCCGAGGTTCTTGTTTCCCGGCCGATTTGATGCTTTTACCATTTGATGAATTTGATGTTATCCTCGGTATGGATTGGTTGACCGTACATGATGCAGTTGTGAATTGCAAAAGAAAGACCGTTGATTTGAGATGTGCAAATGATGAGATAATACGAGTTGAGTCTAAGGGCTTGAATGGATTACCCGCCGTTATATCCCCGATATTGGCTCAAAAATATGTAAGAAAGGGATGTGAAGCATACCTTGCGTACGTACTTGATAGCAAAGAGTCAGAAAAGAGACTTGAATCAGTGCCAGTGGTTTGTGAGTATTTAGATGTTTTTCCTAAGGAGTTACCAGGATTACCACCCGTACGAGAGGTTGAATTCGGCATCGAACTAGTACCTGGTACCACTCCAATTTCGATTGCTCCGTATCGAATGGCACCAAAGGAATTGAAAGAATTGAAAACTCAGTTGCAAGAGTTGACGGATAGAGGTTTTGCTCGACCAAGTTTTTCACCTTGGGGTGCACCAGTATTGTTTGCGAAAAAGAAGGACGGAACCATGAGATTGTGCATTGACTATCGTCAATTGAATAAAGTGACAATAAAGAATAAATATCCGTTACCGCGTATTGATGATTTGTTCGATCAACTGAAGGGAGCCTCTGTATTTTCGAAGATAGATTTGAGATCGGGTTATTATCAGTTGCGAGTTCGAAACTCAGATATACCTAAAACTACTTTCAGAACGAGATACGGTCACTACGAGTTCTTAGTGATGCCGTTTGGGCTCACTAATGCCCCTACGGTATTTATGGATTTGATGAATCGAATCTTCAGACCGTATTTGGATCGGTTTGTAGTTTTATTTATCGACGACATTTTGGTTTATTCGAGAGATGAAACCGAACATGCTGAGCACCTGAGATTAGTGTTGCAGATTTTACGGGAAAAGCAGTTATATGCTAAGTTCAGTAAATGTGAGTTCTGGTTGAAAGAAGTTAGCTTTTTGGGTCATGTGGTATCCACATCGGGTATTCGAGTTGATCTGAACAAAATTTCGGTCGTACTTGATTGGAAGCCTCCAAGAAATATTACTGAGGTTCGGAGCTTTTTGGGACTAGCCGGTTACTACAGACGATTTGTGAAGGGTTTCTCGATGATAGCCACACCGATGATGAGACTGAAAAGTTTCGATCAATTGAAGACTTATTTAACCGAAGCTCCAGTATCAGTGCAGCCCGAATCCGGTAAAGAGTTTGTCATTTACAGTGATGCATCCTTGCTTGGGCTGGGTTGTGTGTTGATGCAAGAGGGTTGAGTGGTAGCTTATGCATCAAGACAGTTGAAGCCGCATGAGAAAAACTATCCGACCCATGATCTCGAATTAGCTGCAATTGTTTTCGCTTTAAAAATTTGGCGACACTACTTGTTTGGAGAGAGGTGTCATGTATATTCGGTTCACAAAAGCCTCAAATATTTGATGACTCAAAGAGAATTGAATTTACGACAAAGACGTTGGCTCGAGTTGTTGAAAGATTATGAGCTTGTCATCGACTATCACCCGGGAAAGGCTAACGTAGTTGCCGATGCTTTAAGTCACAAATCACTGTTTCCTTTACGAGCAATGAATGTACACCTGACAGTTTTGTCCGATAGTGTGTTAATAGCAGAATTAAAGGCCAAACCATTGTGGATTCATCAAATTTGTGAAGCTTAAAAAGTCGATGCTGAATTGGTTGCTAAACGAGCTGAATGTGTCTCAAATATGGAATCAGAGTTTCAAATAGATGACGACGACTGTTTGAGGTTTAGAAGTCGATTGTGTGTTCCAAGAAGTTCAGAACTTATTTCGATGATTTTGAATGAGGCTCATAGCAGTCGAATGTCAATTCACCCGGGGAGTACGAAAATGTACAACGACCTAAGACATCAGTTTTGGTGGCATGGTATGAAACGAGACATTTCTGATTTTGTTTCGAAGTGTTTAGTATGTCAACAAGTGAAAGAGGAACATCAATCGCCTTGGGATTACTTGGTAGATCAAGATAGCAGAATGGAAATGGGATCGAGTCACGATGGATTTTGTAACTGGGTTGCCATTGTCATCAAGCAAGAAAGATGCGATTTGGGTTGTTGTTGATAGATTGACAAAGTCGGCTTATTTTATTCCTGTACGTACGGATTATTCTCTTGACAAGCTAGCTGAAATGTATGTATCTCAGATTGTAAGGTTACATGGAGTACCTATTTCTATTGTGTCAGATAGAGATCCGAGATTCACATCGCGATTTTGGAAGAAATTGCAAGAAGCTTTGGGTACCAAGTTGCAATTTAGCACCGCTTTCCATCCACAGACTGATGGTCAATCCGAGCGGATAATTCAGATACTCGATGATATGTTGAGATGTTGCATCCTTGAGTTTAGTGGTTCATGGGAACGGTATTTACCTTTGATTGAATTCGCTTACAACAATAGTTTTCAATCCAGTATTAAGATGGCGCCTTACGAGGCTTTATACGGTCGCAAATGTCGTACACCGTTGTTTTGGACCGAGCTTAGCGAAAGTAAAATCTTCGGGTTGATTTGATTAAAGATCTTTGGCGAAAGTAAAAATAATCCGTGAAAGTCGAAGATAGCTTGGATCGTCGAAGTCGACGCGCGATTTGAAACTAAAAAAGACATTGAGTATCAGGTGGGAGACAAAGTGTTTCTTAAAGTTTCACCTTGGAAAAAGATACTCAGATTTGGCCGTAAGGGCAAATTGAGTCCGAGGTTCATTGGGTCGTATGAAATATCCGAACGAGTTGGCCCACTTGCATATAGATTGATTTTACCCCCTGAACTCGAAAAGATTCACAACATTTTTCATGTTTCGATGCTTCGACGTTATAGATCTGATCCATTGCACAAAATTAATCCATCAGAGATTGAAATACGATCTGATTTGAGTTATGAAGAAGAACCGATTCGTATCCTAGCTCGAGAGGTGAAAGAGTTACGAAACAAAACAGTTCTGTTAGTGAAGGTGTTACGGCTCAAGCACGGAGTTGAAGAAGCTACTTGGGAACCTGAGAACACTATAAAAGAACGATACCCAAATCTATTTATTGGTAAGATTTTTGGGGACGAAAATGTCTTAAGTGGGGGAGAGTTGTGACAGCCCTAATTTGACCTTAGTCAGAAAGTGGTTTCGGGACCACAAAACCGAGTCGTAAAAATAATTAATCGTCATATTTGATGCTTAATATATGTGAACGTGCATGTGTGAAAGTTTCATACTTTAATTTCGTTAATTGTATGTGAAATTTATTAGAAAGGACTTATGTGAGAAAATTTAAAAATGTGCTAGCCAAATGTTGAAGTGGATTAGTAATGCATGTTATAAAATGCTTGGACTTGCATGTCAAATATCCCTTTTTGCTAGTAGTGGCTGGCCATGATGATGATTTTATATTAAAATATGTATTAATTTTAGTTAAATGGTTTTATACTTTAAATAAAAATAAAAATTTGGTGATGAAAACAAAGTTCTATCTTTGTTCATCTTGGCCGAATAGAAGAAAGAAAGGAGGGGAAGAGTTTCGGTTGCTTGAATCCTTAAGGAGGTTACTATTTTGTGTAAAATTTGTGAAATGTTTACTTGTTTTAGGTAAATTATCATGGTTCTTATTTAGCCCATGATAAAATTTTCAATAATGATGGATGAATGGAGCATTCGGCTATGGTTATAAGGAAGGAATTTTGATTGTTTTATTTGAATTTTGATGATGAATGTGTTGAGGAAAGAAATTGGTCTTTCTAAAAAAAAAATGAATGGTTAATGTTTATACTAGTAATAGCCGAAATAAAGATGCTTGATGTCATGAATAAATGTTGTTTATATGTTTTGAATTGAGTGAAATTTGATGTTTAATTTCTTAAGGATTCGGCATTGTTTAAGATAATTTATTTAAAATGTGATTTTGAATATTATGAGTATTGGGATGTAAGTATATGTGTGTGCTCGGTCATAAGAGTTTGTTATGAAATTTTGTTTGGTTGAGTGAGGAATGGCCGAATGAATTATAGGCTATGTGTGGATAAATTTTTGTATATAAGTAGTATGTGTGATTATTGGTTAATGAAATTCGGCATTATATTTTTATATATGTGTGCATTAGGTCTTTAGGAGGGGGAATAACAAGATGAAGTCAAAATGTTTAAGAAGGATTCTATGACTTACTAAGTTGTTGTGATCATTGCCGAATGTATATTGGTTAAAGGGGAAATTTTCAAATCCTCTATGTATGAGTATGTGAACTAAATATTAAATGGATATTCGGCATAATGGGGTTTATGAGTAAATGGCATAATATATATATATGCGAATATGTGGTAGTGCATAAAACAAGTAATCGATTAAATTGTGATAGTCACACACAAGTATAGTTATATGAATGCTTTATGTATGTACCTTGAGACATAGGGACATTTAGATATATATATATATATATAGTTAAATTCGTGTATATAGAAGCATAGTAAATTATGTGAATTTTTGCTTGTTCATGTGAAATATATATCGGTATAATAAGCATAAAAAAAAATTTAGTCTTGGCATATTTTATAAAACATATTATACTTAGAAGTTATGTGACTGGAAGTTTTGTGACTGCCGAATGTGAATAATAAGTAAATAATATTGGTTAAGATATTAAACAAATTTATTTGCATTTATTAAGCTAAAGAGCAAGGAGGATCAAAGTTGGATAGGGGAAAAGAGAAAGCAATAGAGTAGCCAATCTACAACCGTTTGAATATACCGAGGTAAGTCTTTGAGTAATGGAACTTAGCTTATGTTTAGATAAAGTAATTATATAATTATGAGCATGATAAATAATTTATAACCTAGTGGTTCTACTTGCGTTACATGACCAAATAAATAAGTAGAGTATTTGTTTGTAGCCGTATGGTTATAAAAAGCTTATGGAATAACGAAACGGGATCATTTTATTTGTTTATGATTAGTGAACCGATCGCGATATGGTTAGAAAAAAAATACTGTAATTGTATTCGAGTATCAAAAATGATATCTAAATGTGCATATATGTGTGAATGTTAATCGGGGTTTAAATTCGAGCTTGGTCTCGAAGGGCTTTAAGCCAGTGTCATAACCGGATTTAGTTCTGAAGGGCTTTAAGCCAGTGTCATAACCGGATTTAGTTCCGAAGGGCTTTGAGCCAGTGTCGTAATCGAACATAGTTTCGAAGGGCCTTCGAGCCAGTGGCATAAACTGAGCTTGGTCTCGAAGGGCTTCTGAACCAGTGCTAAGAATCGGGCTTAGTTTCGAAGGACGTCTATGCTGGCATAATATTTGGGTTGATAAACCGTAAGTATGCGTAAGAGAAATTATATAATACATGTCAAAACAATTTTAAACACATGTGCGACTTACCGTGAAATGACCGAGTAAGTAACTTACTCTCGTTGAGAATATGATAATCTTTAATTTAGTATTACGAAATTCAGTAAGTATGCTTAGACCATTGTTTTAAATCATTTGAACGTTTATGATTTGATTATGATGTATGAGTTCTGAATTAGAAAATTCAACTTCGCAAATATGAAATGTATGTATATATATGCATGAGATTCGCATGGAAATTTGAGACGAACGTATTCGGCTATAGACTGAAAATAGTTGGATGTATTGATTTCACCTTTGTGATATGAACGATAAAAGTAGTACCTTAGTTATGTTTATATTCGGCCAAGGGATGGAATATATAGACTTGACATTATTATGCCACTCTTTTAGATGATTTCATTACTTAAAACTTACTAAGCATCGAAATGCTTATTCTTTTGCTTTAATTCTCTGTTTTATAGATTTTTGCTCATCGGCCATCGGATTCGGGAGTATCAAAGTCGAAGTCGACCACACTATCTAAGCCTTTTGGTACACTTTTTGATGAAATTTTGATAATGGCATGTATAGGATTGACTTTGTATGTTGACCTAGTATCTTTTGGTGATGTATATATGTATAGCCATGCGAAAATGGCTTATTAAGTTAACATATGTGTTTTTCATAAGTAATGTGTGTGTATGTGGATGATGATCGATAATACTTGAAATGTTTTTATTATGTGAATGAACTTAGAAATGAGATTAGGGTTTGTTTGGTAATATTCCTTACCCCTCTGGCCACGGATACGGGCGAGGTGTGTTACAGTAGGGACCTAATTGCATGAATTTGTATTTTTATGAGATAAGGACTAAATTGTAAAAATGTTGAAATATTAGCGGTAAAAGTGTAAAGTTGCCATAATATGGATTTTGGGCTAAGTTGAATAGAATGATAATTAAACAAGCTAAATTTGATTACATATAGATTAAGAAAAGCGATGTTCAGATTTAGATCGGGGGAAAAATAAAGTGTTGGACTAATCAACCCATTTCGTCGTTTTTGCATTCGAGGTAAGTTTATATGTTAATAAGCATTAATATAATTGTGTTTTAAATGCTTTATTATTGAATTATTTTTGAATACGACCTTACGGATATGTTCGACGACGATTCGGCAAATGTGAAATACCAGTTGAACCTTAGGAATAGATTAGGATACGAATGACATGTCATTAGGGGTTATGTGATTTGGATACTGGTTCGTAAGTCCTACCAGTGGCTGAGTTATTTGGCATGTGTTGTGGATTCTCGCCAGCTTGTGTAAGCAGCACTGTATAGCTACGTCATGACCATCAGCTTTTGTGAGTAGACCCGTTGATAGCTCGAGAGTGAGCATTATATGAGATATGAGATTGAGATAGCTTCAGCTATCTATTGGCACTTAGGGTGAGAGATTCCTACGTATCTGATATTATTACAAATGGTTCAACGGGTATATCAAGGATATGGATGAGTATGAGATAGATACGAGATTGTACAGGTTTGTACGTGAACTATACATTCATCAAATCGAAGAAGTTGATGGAAATTGTGTTTAATCCTTTGATTGAATATATGTGTTAAATTATGTTTCAAATTTGAATTGCATTATATGATGTTTATGTTATTGATTTGTTGGTTGGTAAGTTTTACTTACTTAGCATACAAGCTTACTAAGCTTTATTGTAACAGCCCGTTTTTAGTCAAATCAGAATAGTGGTTTTGGGACCACGAATTTGAACTCAAAATGATTATTTTATTATTATTTTAATGTTTAAAGCATGATAGTATGATTGTGTGAAATTTTCGTTAAGAAATTTTATCGTTTGAGTGTTTAATTTAGTAAAAAGGACTAAATCAGAAAAGGTGCAAAATTAGAGTTCTATAAGATTAAGGTATCAACTGACTATGAAATTAATTAGTTAAGGGATTTATGTGGTAATTATACCATTTATTTGTTGAGTGGACAAATATGGACATTAGTTATGAAATTTCAAAGGTTAATAATAAGGTTAAACATGTAATTTAATAAATAAAGGTTAGTAAAATTAATAAAAAAACAAACCTATCATCTTGTTGTCCATCTTCAACTGAAAATAAGGAAAGAAAAACTCCATTGAAGTGCATTTGAGGTTCTACAATTTACAGCAGCATCATGTAGTGTTAAACAATCCATACCCAGTATCACATCGAATTCGTCAAATGGAAAAAGAATCAAATCAATCGAAAAACAGTAACCCCGAATTATCAAAGGACAGTTCTTGCAAACTTTACCAACTAGGACATGCTTGCCTAAGGGGTTCGATACTTTAATCACAAATTCAGTAGACTCAATGGAGTTTTTCTTCCCTTATTTTCAGTTGAAGATGGACAACAAGATGATAGGTTTGTTTTTTTATTAATTTTACTAACCTTTATTTATTAAATTACATGTTTAACCTTATTATTAACCTTTGAAATTTCATAACTAATGTCCATATTTGTCCACTCAACAAATAAATGGTATAATTACCACATAAATCCCTTAACTAATTAATTTCATAGTCGTTTGATACCTTTATCTTATAGAGCTCTAATTTTGTACCTTTTATAATTTAGACCTTTTTACTAAATTAAACAATCAAACGATAAAATTTCTTAACGAAAATTTCACACAATCGTACTATCATGCTGTAAACATTAAAATAATAATAAAATAATTACTTTAACTTTGGATTCATGGTCCCGAAGCCACTATTCTAATTTAACTAAAAATAGGTTGTTACATTTATAGCTTACTCTGTTTACTTTTTCGTGTTTTATAATGAATTATCGAAGCCAGCTCGGATTGTGAAACAGCCCGATTTTGGGCCTAGTCAGAACAATAGTTTTGGGACCACAAATTTAACGTAAGAAAATTTATTTTTATTATATTTTTATGGTCTACGATTTCACAAAATGATTTCATGAAAATTTCGTACGAAAATTTCGACATTTGGGCACTCAATTTAGTCAAAAGGACTAAATTGTAAAAAATGCAAAAGTTAAGTTCTACATGCTAGAGGTGTCCAATTGTTATGAAATTTTAAATTGGAAGTCCTTATATGGAAATTAGACCATTGGATAATTTTTTTGGACAAAAATGGACATGAAATAGGTGAAATAGAATATTTTTAAGTTAGGGGCATTTTGGTCATTTAGTAATTAAAATGAATTAAAAACAAAATTAAAAGCTAATTTTGTCCATCTTCAACCCCTTGGATGAAACTTGCATGGAGAAACCATGGCTAGGGTTTTTCAAGCTTCCAAGCTCGATTAAGTCCGTTCTAGCCTCGTTTTTAATGATTTTTACATTTTTTAAATCCTCGTAACAAGATCTATCTATCTCTACCACTAATTTGAGATATGGTTAAAGTCTATGGTTTTGAACCATGATGAATATGTGTGTATTTTGATGTTTAATGGTATAAAATGCATGTCTATGGCTAGAGAAACGACTTTTACTAAGTAATTTCCGGTAAAAATGCCTAAAAGGACTAATTTGTTAAAGTTTTAAAATATGTCATAAAAGTGTATTTTAATGGAAATTGTGGGCTGTTATAGTTATGAAAATGTTTAGGCTAGGCTTAAAGTACAAATAAATTGAATGAAAATCATTTTACGAGCCTAGAGGCAAAAGTGTAAATATGACAAAGTTTAGGGGCAAAAATGTAATTTATTCCAAATATGATTTTTGGGTTGATTTGAATGGTATATTGATAAAATAAGTTAAGTGTGATGTTATAGATCAAGAAAACGAGGTTTAGACCTAAATCGGGGAAAAATAAGTAATTGACGAATAAGTCCTTTTTCACCGATTTTGCTTCCGAGGTAAGTTTGTATGTAAATAATGCATTGTTTTTACTTACGTTATCACATTTTATTATGTTTTATGAAATGTGGCTGAATATTGAATGAAATTGACAAGTATTGAAAAGTGAGAAATTTACTGGTTGAACATTAGGAACAGAATAGGATAGAAGTGACATATCACTAGTGACTCAAGTGTGGTACTATGTGAAGGCCACTTTGAGAAGAGATAGCTTGGTCACAAGTGTGGTACTATGTGAAGGCCACTTTGTGAAGAAAGATAGCTTTGGTCACAAGTGTGGTACTATGTGAAGGCCACTTTGTGAAGAAGGTAGGTACTATGTGCAGGCCATTGGGTATCCGCTATTATTCCGATGTGTTCAATGGGAAATGACTAGGTGTAATTGAATATGACTATGTGATGAATAAGTGTAGGTACGTGTGTGTAAACTTATGAGTAATGTGCTCGATATGTGATCGAACTTTGGTAAGTAAGTGTTACAATGAAAGTTACTACAAAGAAAACATGAAAGAGTGAAATTTAGTAATAAAACAGTTTTGGACAGCAGCAGTTGTGTGATTTTGAAAAATCACCAAAAATGGTGGAAATCGAATTAGAGGTTGATATGAAATTAAATCTTATTGAATCTATTTTCATATAAAGGAATGGTGTAAACAAAAGAATTTCCTATTATGAGATATTTGAATTTTTGTGAGACAGAGTCAGAATGATTTTGGAATCCTATATTCTGATTTGGGAAAATCATTAAAATTTTGGGTTATAATTTATATTCTTAAAATCCTTAATGAGTCTATTTTCAAAAGAAACAAATGGGAACATTATCCGAATCTCGTATGAGGAGATAATTAATTTTTAGTAAAGAAGGGTCGAAACTATTGGACAATGAAACAGGGGTGACTTTAAAGATTTTACTATACTTATTGGCTAAACCATAAATTCTAAAAATTTTATGGTAGAAAGATATATGAGTCTAGTTTCAAAAACATTAAGTAGGTCTTAATTTCAAATTCTGTAGCTCAAGATATAAATAATTTAGTGACTATGACTCGAATGGACAACTTGATATGAACATAAGTAAATAGTGGAATTATGTGCAATTATGATTGTATTACCTTGAGAACATATTGTGAGAATTGTTAATAAATTGCTTATTATTTTCATATGGGCTTACTAAGCTATATAGCTTACCCCTTCCCTTTTCCTCATTTTATAGGGTCACTAAGCTAGTTTGGGTTGGAGATCGCCGGAGATTCTATCACACTATCAAGCTATCATTTAGGTATAAGTGAATGCAAGTATTTTAAGCCTATGGCATGTATAGGGACTTAGTCATTTTGTGTATGTGTTATTATGTTTTGGCCAAATGTATTGGCTTGTAATGGTTAAAGGTTAATGTAGTATATAGCCATGCTATTTGGCTTATATTGGCTAATTGATTGTAAGCCTATATATTTATTTATATGCATATGCCAATGTCTTATGATGTGAGTTATGTTTGCATGATACATGATGAATTGTGGTTTATGGCCCAAAGACCTAATGGTTGAATGTGCTAATAGTCTTAATGTTGAATGTCTAAGTTTGGCTCAATGGTATGGTATGATAATTAGATATAACTATGCATGTATAAGAGTTGTTGATGATGCATATTGAATGTGGCTAAGTGTGACTATGTATGATGGTTTTTAAATGACAAGTCTAAGGCTGAATTGTTGATGTATTGGTAGCTTATTTATGCCATGAAATGAACCATTAAAGTTGTGTTTGAGTATGTGCAAATGAGGGTGAAAAATGGCTTGGTAAATAGCCATTTTCTTGGTCACACGGAAGAGACACAGCCATGTGCCTCAGTCGTGTGTAGGACACGGCCCCAGGACATGGGCGAGTGCCTAGGCTGTGTGAAGTCTGCACCTAATATTTGAGAATTTAATTTGCCACACGGCCTAGCACACGGGCATGGGACTTGGCCGTGTGACCCTAATTTGTTGATGATGTCATAAACAAAGAGTTACATGGGCTGAGGACACGAGCATGTCCCAAGCCACACGGGCGTGTGACCCTCCAAAACATGAAAACTTGAAAGTTCTCAGTTTAGTCCCGAACCACTCACAATGTATGTTTGGGCCTCGTAGGCCCGTGTAAGGGACGATATGCATGTGTATGAATGGTTTTAAATTGTATGAAATTTTATAGCCCAATTTTGTATGAGTGTTTATGTTTAAGTCCGGTAATGTCTCGAACCCTGTCCCGGCATCGGACACGGGTAAGGGGTGTTACAAATTGAGAGTCGTTGGAGATCTCATCACACTATCACGCTATCACTTTGATACTTTTGAGTTTTTCTTTTAGTTATATGGCATGCATAGGAGCTATTATCATTTAGGTATATGTTAGTAATGGATTTAGCCATTTGAGTTGGCTTGTAAATGTTAAGTGTTTGGGTTTGTGCATAGCCATGAGAGTTGGGTCATTTTGGTATATTTGATGATGTATATATATGTGTAAATGGCCTTTGTTATGCATTTGGTAATTGCTATGTAAATACTTGTGGTGAATGGTTGTTTGTGAATTGTTAATTTGAGTATCAAATAGTTGATAATTAAGAATTGGTATGCTTATGATTTTAGGCAAAGTGATGCATAAATGAAAGTGACCATTTAGGTGATTTGGTAAAGTGAATTTAGTATGAAATTGAATAGCATATTGTGGTACTTGTATGCCTTGTAGTTGATGGTATTGAAATGGCATGAATTATGCTTGGTTGAGATTGGTTTGAATGTCTATTGATGCTATGCTATATGCCAATTGATATTTTTAGGTGGTTGCAATTTGGGTGAGAAAGATGGCTTGCTAAATAACCTATTTTTGTCCATACGGGCAGAGACACGGGTGTGTGTCTCAATCGTGTGTGACATACGGTCAGGTCAGGTGACACAACCGTGTGTTCCCTGGTGTTCAATTAGAAATCAAGTCAGTACGCTCCACACGGCCCAGCACACGGGTGTGTGACTTGGCCGTGTGGCATAAGTCAGTATACCCTACAGGTTTGGCATGACCTAGCACACGGCCTACCACACGGGCTTGTGAGGCTATTTCAAAGGGCACACGGGCTAGTTACACGGGCGTGTGGTTGGCCGTGTGACCCAATTCAGAGAGTTACACAGGGTCGAACATGGGCTGGGACACGGCCATGTGATCCCATTTCGAATGTCCATACGGCCTGTGACACGAGCGTGTCTTTGGCCGTGTGAGACACAAGGCCGGGTCACACTGGCGTGTGTCCCCTGTATTTTGAAAAAAAATTCTAAAAGTTTTCTAAAAATTTCCTGAGATATGGGTTTAGTCCCGAACCACTCGTAAAGCATGTTTTGGGCCTCATAGGCTCTTATTAGGGACGATATGAATGATTATGAATGATTTATTTTTGAAATGGAAGAATGTATGAGAAATGAATATTTATTTGTGTAATAAGTTCGGTAATGCTCCGTAAACCTATTCCAGCATTGAATACGAGTGAGGGGTGTTACACATATTTTAACCTATGAACATTTATCTGGTTCACATACCTTTCTCTGAACTTCTCTAGAAATAACTCTCAATCAATAATCTTTTCAGGAGTCACACAAATAGATGTTTCCCACCATTGATAGGCTTCTACTTCCAGCAACGATATAGCACACAAGAGACTGTCTTCTGGTGTACATTTTAGTTCCTTTATCACCCTACAAACTCGAGACAACTAGTTCTGAGTCATAATGGGATCATCACCTTTGTCACCCAAAAATTCTTTAGCACCCCTCGTACGAATTTCTTTCACATGGTCTTCTTTAGCTGAAATCAAAACAGGTACTTGTGGTGTAGGTTTTATTGGACGAACCACTTATGGTTGTGGTTGTTGAAGCTATTGAGGTTGGGGTGTTTGATTATTCCTTATAAACTGGTTAAACATCTTTATTATCATCGTATAAAAAATATTCCTGAAAGCATTTCTAACTTTTCCTAAGCCAGTTGTAAGTACTTGTTTTGGAACAAGAACACATAACTTTCAATTTCTTCTCCAAATGCTTCTCTAGATCCTTCAGACATCTTTTTTAATGCTACAAGAATATTTAAATTAGCTTAACACACTCAAGGACTAAGCCAAAGGTGTATCATGCATGATGGGGCATGACTCAGCCTTTAGTTTTCAGAGAATCAGCTCAACCTTGACTCTGATACTAAAATTCTAACATGCCAAGCCTGACCCTATAATAGGATCCGAGTATGGTGTGTCACTACTTAAAATCAAACTAACTTTTAAAATATTTTGGCTATAATTCTTACAAAGTTATAAATTTGAGACATATATTAGTTGTTACTTTACCAATGTTTGAATGAAAACATCAATAGTTTAAAAATAATATACAAACCATATGGCGTGTAAATTCAAATATAATAACTTCATTAAATAGAATATATTAATTTAAAACCAAGTATTAATACTTCATAGAAATCTCATGAAAATAGAATCTTATCGAAATAGAAGATCTTTGTACAAACCATTTACAAATACACTTATGTGCCATCCCTCTAGTCATGCATGATATAAAACAAAGCAGTCAACTCCCAATAGTAGTAGCACTCTGGCATAGTCCTTCTAATAAAGCATTCCTTCAGTCAATAAGCCTGAGAAGGAAAAGGTAACAAAGTAAGTTCATATGAACTTAGTGAGTTCCAAAGAGAAATCATACATAATATTACTAATAGTACATTTGAACCTTTTTGAAGGATTTACTAACATTCATATAATACGCCTAATGGCGTACACAGAGCACAAACAAACTTAGTATGGCAACTTACTTATCACTTGGGCGAATACTATATGCCAGCTCAATAAAACTGAGACAAATTTATCCTCATGCCAGCCACGTACTCAGAATTCAGAATCAGAAGTATATCATTCAATCTTATTCACATACATTGTCCCCCTTAAATCCTCATATAATTTTCATTCAGAACAGCATGTTTCATCATGACCTACCAATCTAATTTGCAATATAGTTTTCGTATCGAAGGCTACACAAACTTATCTCCTCATATCCATAACCTCATATCATATCATACATATCAAAAGCATATGGTAATGGCTTAAGCATGAAGAATGACGCTTACTTTATATCACAGACAACTGCACTCAGACTGAAGACTTTGGATAACCATTACCCACACAACTTATTTCCTCCATTTAAAAAGAGGATTACTTACCTTACACGAATTATAAAATAAAGAAAATTACAACACTTGGAAGTAAGAAGGAACTCACCAAAAACTTTAGCCTAAGACTATAAAGCAGGTCCTTTGTTTTTATCACTTGGACCTTCGTTAACTTCTTGAATTAAAATTGTAACATCCTAAACCCGGCCTAGACATTATGGCCGAATCTGACGGTGTCACATGATAGGATTTTGAAAATGGTGTCATTAAGTTAAAATGGCCTCAACAGATTGCAATTTCAGATTTCGCCGAATCCTTTTTTTTTTGCGTTTCGGGTACACACCTGGTACTATCTTGCAGTGAAATTACTCCCGGGTCTTCTGAAACCTAAAATTGATCAATTAAAACCCCAATCAGTCATTTAAATCGACACACAATCGTAACTTCAACGAGACAGACAAACCTTTATCCATAAAAAATCCTTACCTTCGACCAAACGATGGCATTTCCACGCACACCAACACTGTTTGGAAAAAACTTCAGCCCCTTAATCCTCTCCTAACAAAAAACAACCCCTTTCAATAACAATTTACTAAAACCAAAATAATAATCACGTTATCCATGCTTACCAGAACGCATGAGGAACACTGACAGAAACAAGACACAACGAGCAATGCACAGGAAAGTAACAGAGACAAAAACGGAGAAACAGAGAAGGAGAAATTAGCAAAGGGGAAATCGGCAGAGAGGTGGGAAAAGAATGGAACGTCAAAATTTGGGAAGAAAATCAAAAATTTTTCAAAAAGGGAAAATAAAAATCAGATTTGATAACCCCCGAATCCCTTAATTATCTCCCAGTAATCCACTACTGATCCACTACTCAGAAACCATTTCCAGCACAACTCTAACCGAGAACCAAGTAAAAAAAACAATGCCCTTGACGCAGGGAATCTAACTCAGGACCTCCAACACACTAACTCCCTTACCACTTGAACTAGCAACCTCCTACTAATATGGCTTTACAAATAACTAATTATAAGCACGCTCCTCATGTGTAAGGCTTGGTTCAGAAAAATATCAAAATTCACCCAAGGTAAGGCTTGAACTTGGGACTCTCACACATATCCAGAACACTTAACCACTGAAGCAGACAGATATTTATGTCAAACAATTACAGAAACATAAATAAATATTTTGGGGCGTTACAAAAATAAAGATAATTAAACATATCGTATCATCAATTGATCAAATCTGATCATGCATGCAAGAATCAACGATACTTAATCCAAAATCAAGAAGTTTCCTTACTCACACTCTATTCTAACATCTATGCATGCAGAACGAGAAACACATAAATGACTTATAGGGTAACCTAAGGTCCATTAGTAATTACCAGTGAGCTAGTACTAACGCAAAAGTTAGCTAAATACTGCGAACCTTACTTCAAAGAGGTTATCTGAACTTAACTTTTTTAAAGAGTTTTTCAGAGAAAATCAAGGAAGAAGAAGAAGAAAACGTAAAAGTGTTTAGAAAGACCACTGCTATCCTTATATACTTAAGCTCGAAGACAAGGATTAGTGGAAATATCTGATAATTCCACTAACTCTCTTGATTATCGTGATTAAGTGTACTTAGCATAATTTAAGTCTTATCATCTATAGTAATCTATTTTCATTCTAACTAAATCTCAACTTAACTAACCAAATTATCATATTTAAAATAATATACAAATATAAACGACTACACACTTAACGAGTTTGCCTAGAGCATCTACGTTAGGTAGATACTTAATAGAAGAGTCCGCCAAACCACAAAACTTGCCAAAACTAAGCATCGAATGGCACAATACACATAATTTTATACTTAGCTAGGAAAACATTTTACTTACTCATACTTATCCTTATTTTACTAACTAAACGTCAAATAATAATCAGATACAGAGATATTGTCGGGCGTACTGTTATAATTCTTCCCCACTTAGAAACTTTTGTCCTCGAAATTCATACCTATGGATGGTTGAAGATATTGTTCTTTCATTAAACTTTCTCTTTCCCAAGTAGCCTCTTTTGTATTTTGATTTCTCCATAATACTTTCACCAAAGGAATCTTTTCATTTCTAAGCTCTTTCACCTCTGTTGCTAAGATATGAATGGGCTCATCCTCATAAAAAAGATTCGGTTCTACCTCTGACTCTTCAATTTACACAACATAGTCTAGATTTGATCTCTATCTACTTAGCATAGACACATGAAACACATTGGGAATCTTTGACAACTCTGGAGGTAAATCCAATCTATAAGTCACTGGTCCAACTTGCTATAAGATTTCATATGGCCCTACCAATTGTGGACTCAACTTTCTTTTCTGACCAAATCTTATATTTTTCTTCCAATTAGAAACTTAGAAAGAACACTTTATCACCAACTTGAAATGAAATCCCTTTCCTCTTCTGACCAACATAAGCTTTCTGACAATCCTGTGGAGCTTTTAGATGACTACGAATGATACAGGCTTTTTCTTTTATTTCACTCACTTACTCAGAACCTACTAATTTTGACATTTTAAAACTAACATGATAACTATTTTATACACAAGTTCAACTAGAGGAAGATAAATTTCTAATTCAGCCCAAAGTCAGTTACACAACTTCTTAACATATCTTCTAGAACTTGAATGACTTTTTTAGACTGACCATCTATCTGAGGATAGAATGTAGTGCTAAATTGCAACTTAGTTCCCAATGATCCCTGTAATTGCTTCCAAATTCTTGAAGTAAACCTTAGGTCTCTGTTTGAAACTATGAAAGATGGGATTTCATATAGGTGCACTATCTCAGAAACATAAAGCTTAGCCATCCTTTCTAGAGAACAAGTAGTGTGCATTGGCAAAACATGAGTTGACTTAGTAAGTCGATCTACTATCACCCAAACTAAATTCTTCTTTGAAAGATTAAGAGGTAGCCCTGATACAGAATCCATGGTAATTTTATCTCATTTCCATTATGGTATCTCTAAAGGATACAACTTACCCGAGGAAACTTGATGTTCTGCTTTAACTCTTTAGCAAGTCAAAAAAGTTTAAACATATTCTGTGATTTCCCTTTTCATTCCGAGCTACCAGTATAAGCTTTTCAAATCTCTATACATATTGATACTCCCTAGATAGAGTGAAATGGGTCCCTGATGAGCTTCCCTTAGTGGTTCTTTTCTTAAGTCATTCACAACTGGTACATACATTCTTTCTATGAATCGTAGTTCACCACTTTTACCTAGACTGAAATTTGTTGCATTTCTAGACATCATGCATTGCTTATACATATCACACTATGCATCCTTCATCTACTCTTCTAGAATTTGAGAGAGAAAAGTTGGCTTATGGATCGATGAAAATGTGCAAGTGTACACAATCGCAACAAGTAATAATGTGACAAGTAAATGTCGAGTTATCGTACCCACAGGGACTATGAAAAGAATTATTTATGAATGCAATTTAAGACACTTTGGTGAAGGAAAATATTTTATTTAAAGAGGGTGATTAAAAACTTAAGAAAATAACTAATTAAAATAAATAAAAATGAAGTAAAAATTTCTAATGCATGATTTCAAAATAAGATTTAATCAATATGATATAATTGTGTTGGATTAATTACACTTCTTATCTTAGAATTATTAAACTCATGTTTATAGTGTTACGAATAAAATCACGGCAACCTGGTAATTTGCTAACTTATGAACATACTTACATACCAAAATCCATTCATCTATTGACATATCCCTATGTCAATTCAACCGACTAAATAGATTCTAGTAAGCAAACATGCTATTGCACATACATACTCATTAAACTGAACTAATCTCTTGCATATCCCTATGTCAATTCAAACGATTAATTAAATCTAATAAGCATATAAAAGACTATGTGAGGTAACAAGTATCCCTACCTTTTAACAGTTTAATCACAATAATCTTGCAAGTTATGCAAGGCAATAATATCGCCAGATACATTGCTAATTTAACCTTCAGCTACCTTAGAAGAATAAACATGCACTGATTAAGTACTGTGTCAATTAATTACAATTTCAATTCGTTTAAATAATTAATTCATTAGTTACCTCACAGCCGTAATGCAAGAATAACTTAGGCATGATTTTACTTTATCAAGCATTTTACCAAGGCTTATAACAACATAAACACAATTTTAACAATTTAAGAAGACGAAATGCAATCAACCCAACACGAATTAAATTCAAGCTAAGCTGATTAAATTAACCATTCCAACAACATGAATATTCATAGATATGTTCATCATAACAACAACAAAAATTAAAGAGATAGGGAACAAGAATCAAATCCGGTGGTTTTCCGAGGCTTGACTAGGTTGCTCTGTTCTTCCTTCTTGTTGTCCTCGCCAATCAAGGCTTCAACGAACACTCAATTGCTGCTCCAAAATGGTTGAAGAACACCCCTCTTTCAAGGGAAGAAATCGGCACAAGAGCAAGGGAATTGAAATGGAAAAATGAGAGAAAAAATAAGAGAAAAAAGAAATGTTGTGAAATGAATGAGGAATGAATGTGATGCTTTGAATGATCAGCCAAGGGAGGTTTTTATAGCTGAATGTGGAAGCTAAAATTTGCTAAAAATAGCAGCCAAAGAGCCACCCCTTGGCCAGCCATCTATGTGGAAAAGTTGATGGCTTCAACTTTGCTAAATATGGCTTGGGGCAAATCTTCAAAGCCACTAATTGTGGAGGGGCTTGAATGCAACTTTGACAAGTCTTCAAGGGCTTCTTTGTAAGTTTAATTAATCAGATAATGAGCTGATTTGGGTCAGCATATGGACGGTTTTGGGTTGCCCAATTCTTGGCCGGTTCAGTTCAATCGGTTCGGTTCAACTGGACCACTTTTTTTCATAATTAATTAATAATAATTTATTTAGCCCAAATTAAATTGGGTATAAATTAAAATTAATTATATTATGAATTAATACACATAATTGGACCATCTTAGGCTGGAAATTAATTCACCTTGATACTTCAAATTGCTTCTCGGTTTTGTGCTTCAAGCAGTGTCTGCCGAGCCATTTTTCGCCCTTTGCACAATTCTGTCGAAAATAACCAAAATTAATCAAAATTAATTAATAAATTAACTAAAATTCATCATGTTCATATTTTAAGTACAATTTAATTATTTTTATAAAAATTAATTATTTTTCGACACGAAGTTAATCGAAACGGTGTGATTTTAAGTTAAAAAGGGCATGTAAAAATGCGTAAATTTTCGTGTTTCCAGCTTAACAATTAACTCTGCCAATAATGATCAATCATCAACTATACTCAATTTTGCTCATAGTGATGTTAATGTTGCCACTATTTTTCCACTCAAAGAATCAGCCACAACATTTGGTTTTCTAGAGTGATACTCTATAGCAAAATCATAATCTTTTAGCAGTTTCATCCAACGTATTTGGCGTAAATTCAAATCTTATTGTGTTAACAAATATTTCAAACTCCTTAGATTAGAGAATACACGACACTTTTCTCCATACAGATAGTGTCTCCAAATCTTCAATGCCAATACTACTACTGCAAATTCCAAATCATGGGTTGGATAGTTTTTCTCATGAGGTTTGAGTTGCTGCAATGAATAAGCTATAACCTTACCCTTCTACATAAGCACACATTCAAACTCGTTCAGAGATGCATCAGTATAAATAGTATACTTTATACCAAACTCTGGTTGAGCTAAAACTGGAGCTTCAGTCAATACTACCTTCAACTTCTCAAAATTTTGCTGACACTCATTAGTCCATTCAAACCTTTCTTTCTTTTTGAATAGTCTAGTGAAAGGAGTTGCCAACATTGAAAAACCTTTCACAAACCTTTTGTAATAGCCTGCTAGCCCTCAAAAGTTGTGAACTTCAGTGACATTTTTGGGCAGATTCCATTCAAGTATTGCTTTCACTTTATCAAGATATACTTTAATACTTTCAGCAAAGATCACATTGCCTAGAAAACGTACTTCTCTCAGCCAGAATTCACACTTACTAAAATTGGCATATAACTAATTTTCATGTAATGTTCTCAACACAATTGTCAAATGTTCCTCATGATCAACTTCATTCTTAGAGTAAACCAAATTATCATCAATAAAAACCACCACAAACTGATCCAAATATGGTTGAAGCACTCTATTCATCTAGTCCATGAATACTGCAGGTGCATTAGTTAAACCAAAAGGCATTACTAAAAATTCATAATGGTCATACCTTGACCGAAAGGCAATCTTAGGCACATCGTCACCTTTGATCTTCACTTAATAATATACATATCTTAAGTTCAAACCAAACTATCAATCTAAAGTTAAAACATATATTAACAGCTATGTACATTGCACATAATCGAACTTTAAAATATTTGAAAGACTACCAAATCAAACACGGGATAGTGTGAGCTTCTCATAGATCCGACTGACACATTTCGCAAGTCAACAATCTACAAGGAAAAATGGAGGTGATAGGGTAAGCACGATGAATACTTAGTAAGTCCTTATGAAAATTTATTTAACGTACATTGATAATTCCACAATTAATAAAATAAAACATATTGGGATAAAATATGGCAATCCTTTGGCATCCTTATACTTTTATATACTTGTCAACAAATACATTCAAAGTTTAGTTCATTTATATGACATGAACTTATAACAAAATCATATACATATGTAACAATTCATTTTAAACATGTATAAACCAAATCATAAACCATATGCAAGCATCTATATATTTTCATTCATGTACAATCATTTCAACCAGTTCATTTTTTTGTTAAATTACCATTTTCCCGCCCAAAAGAACTTTAGTAAATTGAACCCAGAAACTTGGGATTATTTCGCTCACACAAGCTTTTATTTATGAAATTGCTTACACAAGCCTTCTTATTTGGGTTGCTTACACTAGCTTAGTTTGATGATTACTCACACAAGCTTCAGAGAATTTGTAACACATGCTATATCTCAAGCCATCATAAAAATCCCTAATCAAATTCATTCCTTTTTGGACCCTAATGGCATGTCATTTGTATCCTAATTATTTATTAAGTTCATATAGGCATCATTACTGTTATCATATCATTTCAAACCCCGTAGCAGCATATATATTTTACACATTTCACATAACATTACACATTCACTTCAATACTTTGTATCATTTACAAATAACCATAATTTCTCATTCTTTGCAATTTAGTCATATTGATGCAAAAATCAATCAATTTACATTTAAGCATACCAAAAAGCAAATTAAATATCATTAGTTCATAACATGAACAAAATAGTAATTTCCACATGAACTTACCTAGCAAAACAACAAGCGATTGAATCTTTAAAGACTAATTTGTAATTTTTTCTCTGATTATTTTTAATTTGATTCAGTTCTTGTTCTATCTAATAATTCAATTCAACTTATCAATTCTAGTCCTTTTATAACATCCTATAATATGCATATATCAATTCAATGTCATTATTTGCATGTCTCCTAAAGTTTTGTATTTTATTCAATTTGGTTCCTTAAATTGAAATTGTCATCACTTTCAAAGTTGAGCTTCAATTTCAAAACCGATCTCAATTACATCATTATTAGACTCTCTACTGCCCCTAATTATAAAAATTTCATATCGATTTTGAAATATATACACTTTAGTCTAGTCATTTTTCACATCTAAGCTTAAAATCTAGCAAATTAACACCAATTTCGTCAAGCATTCATCAATGAAAACTTTTAGAAACTTTAACTATTTTGCAAATTGGTATAAGAGCTAGCTAAATCAAACTCTCATGACCTCAAAAATATAAAAATTACAAGAAAATGACTTAAGTTCTTACCAATTTGAAGGACCAAAAGTTCATATTCAAAAACCTATTCTTTCTCTATGGTTTCAGTGAAGAAGACGAGAGTAAGAATGAAGAAAATGGTTTTGTTTTCTTTTAATTTTTCTTTTATACTTAAATTAATTTATAATAAATAACTAACTATAATTAAATGAACTTAATAGTAATTAATATGGTTAGTGGATAAAAAATAACATCCACCACCGTTTGGCATAAAGAAGTTGGTCCAATTACTTAATTGGTCCTTTGGTTAATTAAAAATCCATAACGATTAATTTTTACCACTTTTACAATTTAGTCCTTGTACTTTAATTACTTGTCCATTTAACAAAATTAAGGGATCAAACTTCAATTGACCTTATACTAACATCATGAATATTAAATAATAATATTTACAAACTCAAATATTAGAAATGGGGTTCTAAAATCGTCGTTTTTAAAACCACTAAAAAATGGCTATTGTAGTTTCATTTTCGAGGCCTAGTTGTATGGTCTATTTTCATTTCATCTTACTTTTCACTTTGGAGACCTAGTTGTGAGGTCCTTTTCTTCTTTATTGGTATTTTGTTTCATTTTAATGACATAGCTATGATTCCTATTTGCATTTTAATCTTAGTTATGTAATTTGTTCATCATTTTAATTTAGTTTTTATACCTAGTTGTGAAGTTTGCTTTTATTGTGATCATTTTAAAAAAAAAAAACCTTGGATGCGAAGCTTATCAAATTTTTTCTTCTTTACTAAAAATGTGTATGGAGATGATTAGATGTATACGTCTTTCCACATTTCTTGTTACAAAAGTAATGCATAAAGAGAGGCAATTATAAACACCTAATTTGTTTGAGGCCAACAATTTAGACTTGAGATTCAAGATTATCGAGGGTAAATTTCTTTTCTCAGCGTTATTATTTTGGTTTTAAAAGTAAAATGGTATTAACATGATTTTTAAAATTCAAAATAGAAATAAGGGTGTGATTACGTTTTCTTGTTGTAAGTTGAACTAAATTAAAGTTTATTTAATGTTGGGCTCTAGTTTAAATAATATTTAATTTAATATAATTTTTAAAATTTTTGGCATGAAATGGGTGGATATCTGCTTCGTTAAAAGGTAGTTTAAACAAAATCATTTTAGAGTTTGGGGTTAATATTGAAAGATGATTTGAAATCAAAGCTTAAAAGATGAATTGATTTCATTTTTGAGTCCAAATCTGCTTTTTCAAAATTCTAAACCCAAAACTCAGTCTGAATTCAAGCCTAAATCTAATTTGGTGTCCAATCTTGTTCTTAAGTAGGCTCGTCTTTTTCAATTTTTAGGCTAGGGTTTCTGAACCCTCATTTTCTTTGGGAAAAGGTATCTTTTTTCAATAATGAAAGAAAATTTTGAATAAAAAACAAATCAAAAGACTTTTTATTATAAAATATTAATGTACACAAAAACGAGAAAAGAAGGTAATAGTGTTAGTAAAAAGTTTCAAAGGTAGCCGTCTTCCTTTTTAGTCCCTCAACTGTTCCCTCTTCTAGTTGATGCATGCATGATTAACTAGGTTTAGCCTGACCATAAAGGATGCCATGAACTCCTGTCTCCTTGTTTTTCTTTCTTTTTGTTTGTTTCCCTTTCTCTTCTTTTTCGCTTCTTTGAAAAGAAAATGAAAGGTCCCTAGAAGACAGCACGTGAAATCCTAGTTGCGAGAAAAGCCGTTTCAACATATTTAAATTTCAAATATGGTTTTTAGCATTTAGACTCGGGAATGGGGAAATTGCAACTTAGTCCCCTGGTGTTTTTTAGATTATTTTCTAGGGCTTCTGCCTTTTTGATTGCATAGGAACCCACTTCGTGCTTTTGTTTTGATATTGAAGGACCTCCACCTTCATAAATTGCATAATTGGTCCCTATACATTTTAATTCCTTTTGAAATTTTTGAGATTTGAGCAAATTAATTACTCTTCCAGTCCCTCTATTTTTTTCACATTTTAGTTTCTTAATATTAATTTTTTTTTTTGGTAAATAAAACAGAGTACTACAAAATTAATTTCTAGTCACATTATCAAAAATACATTCATCCTTCAATAGCACTTGGAGTTCCAAAGGGGGTTCTTCAAAAATCTGCAAAGTTTTGCTCCTCATTTAAGCCATTTTTGCCAAAGCATCTGCTACTCGATTAGACTCTCTTGGAATATAATTTAAGGACCACTTCTCGTCAAAGGCTAGAATTTGATGAATCCTCCTTATTAGGGAACTCTTTGGACCATCCGGCTTACTGACACAAATAGAAATAACATTTTCAAGGCTATCAAACAGTATAATGACCTCATCATAACCTTGTGTCTGAAGGAGCAGAAGCCCATTTAAAATTCCCCACAACTCAACAACCGCTGCTATACATTTTCCCAAATGCCGATTATATCCTATGATCCACTGTCCTTTACCATCGCGTATTACTCCACCTGTAGCAGAGAAACTAGATACAGAGTGAGCAACAATATCAGTATTAAAGTAAAAACACATACATGAGTTCTAAGAAGTAGTTGACTGATTTGGACGGTGCTCCAACGCTGCATTATAATTAGAGGAAAAAATGATTTGCCCAACTTAAAAGAAACTAATAATGTCTTTAGGGCTCATAGAATTCCCTTTAAAAATGAAAAAATTCTAATTCTTCCAAATGCACGAAAGAAGTATCCCAAAGAGGCAGGTCCAGGTTGAATCCCTTGTGCTAACAGAAGGATAAGAGTGCAAATTTGAGAACAACCACTCTGAAATATTACTGGCGAAGAATATATCAGAATGATTGAAAGGAATGACTTGTTTCCAAATTTCCTGTGCAAAAGAACAATCCCTAAGAGTATGAAGGATATCCTCCGTAAAATGACCACAAAGCTGACACGAAGCGTCCTGCATAATACCTCTTCTAACCCTTTCTGAATTACTTAAAAGTCGCTGGTTAAGAACTAACCAGATAAACTGTCTAACTCGTTGTGGCCCTGGAATTTTCCAAACAATATTCCAGTTTGCTTCCTTTGGGTTCCAAGACTCCTCCTTGAGCATAGAGTAAGTACTTTTCCCAGAAAAGACACCAGACATTGTTCTGGACCAGGAAAGAATATCAAGCCTAACTGACTCAGAAGGAGGAGCGATGCTAATGATTCAATTGACCACATCTTCTGGCAATCACAATCTGAAAAGATCAATGTTCCAACCCCTTTGTCCAAAACCATCTCATTAACTTTACTCTGTGAAGGAATATTACCTTGATTCGGTACATACTGATTGAGGGGACCAATAGTTGGAACCCAATTGTCCTCCCAACAACAAATAGACCCTCCATTATCGATAGACCAGATCATATTACTGCACAGCAAAGGCTAGGCTTTAGCGACTGCTTTCCACATATAAAAGCACTTGTGCCTCATGATAAAATCTGGCAGATCATCATGGAAACCATACTTAGCTCTACGGACCTAAACCCATAAAGCTTCAGTCTTAGTAATAAGACTATAACCGATTTTCATCATGAAAGCTTTGTTCTAGTCCTCCAACCGTCAAAGTCCAAGGCCTCCATGTATTTTAGGTTGGCAAATGTTATTTCACCCTACCAAGGCCAATTTCCTTTTCCATTCCATAGCCCCCTAGATGAACTGTCTAGCTAATTCTTCAATAGAGTCACAAATCCCTTTAGGGACTAAAGTAGACTGCATGATGTAACTTGGGATGGCCAACAGGACGGAGTGTGCCAAAGTAACCCTCCTAGCAAAAGAGATTCGTTTTGCATCCCAACTAGAAAGCCGACAACGAACTCTTTCCACTAAAAAGTTAAGGATACCATTAGTGACCTTTTTATGAAAGAGTGGAACCCCAAGGTAATGACCCAGATCATTAACTTCTTAAAAACCAAGCATGAAATTGATCTCACTCTTTAAGGACTCATTAACACCCGAGGAGAAGAAAACATTTGTGTTCCTGGCATTTACCTTATGACCTGAAAGTTCACAAAAATTGCTCAAGAAAATTTGAGGAGTCCACTGTGAGTCAAATCTGCATGACTGAAGATCACCAGATCATCTACAAAAAACAAATGTGAAAGGTTCGGTCATGTGCGAGAAACCATTCCCCTGAAGAAATACTCGCTTGAAATCTGTGACCCAAAAATTCCATATAGAGAACAAAGAGATATGGAGATAAAGGACATCCTTGCCAAATGCCTCTAACCGGTCTAAACTTCTGAGTAGGAACGCCATTCCATAAAACCTGCATAGAGGAAGACGAAATAGCATTCATAATAACTTTAACCAGGTAAGAAGGAATACCTGCTGCATTAAGAGAAGCTTCCACAAAATCCCATCTGACTCTATCGTAAGCCTTCTCCAAATCGATCTTGATAGCCATCCAACGGGACTTTTTTTTGGATCTCATTGAATGTAACACTTCCTAGGAAACGATAACATTATCAATAAGACTCCTTCCTGCAATGAAGCCTGCTTATTCTTGACCAATGATCTTCGGGAAAATACTCTTAAATCTATTTGCAATTATCTTCATGATCAGCTTATACAACACGGTGCCAAGACTAATAGGGCAAAATTATGAGAATTTTTCTGGGATTTGGACTTTAGGAATTAACACATAAGAGTGTTATTAAATTCTGGATCAATGGTACTATAACACCCCCTTACCCGAGACCGTCGCCGGAATCGAGCACGAGGCGTTACTAAACTTACCTTACAACTTAATCAAGTTCAAACAATTTATTTTATTTCCAACAATAAAATGTCCGTCTGCATTAAGGTTGCTAAAAAAATCATATCTTAAGTTACAAAACTCAAAATCGAAATCCGTAAATTTTCCTTGAAACTAGACTCATATATCTAGTTACTTATTTTTTATAGAATTTTTTATTAGTTAAAGTCTCCCCTATTTCAGGGTTCAGCTAATCTGACCTCTGTGCACTACAGATTAAATTTCTTCCTATACAGAAATCCAATGATTATGCTGTTTATTTCTCTTAAAAATATACTCAATAAGGAATCTATACATATATAGTATGACTTCTAATTGTTTTTATACAATTTATGGTGAATTTATAAAGTCAGAACAGGGGATTCAGAAATCACTCTGACCCTATTTCACTAAAACTAAAGTATCTCATAAAATACAACTCATTTACCTATTTTGATTCCTCCACATGAAAATAGACTCAATAAGATTTAATTCTCTCATTCACTATCTAAGTCAATTTTTACTATTTTTAGTGATTTTTCAAATCCATGTCATTGCTACTGATCAATATTGTTTTAAAGCTAAATTCACCCTTTTTCATGATTTCCATGGAATAACTAGCATTTAGGCATACATAAAACCAAACATGTCTTTGATTAGCCAATCCAATAGCTAACCATCATCAAGAATTTTCATACCATCCATAAGCCATATCATAATATTATACACTCAAAATGATTGCTATGCTATACATGCCATACTCAAAATGAAGCGTCTAGCTATACCAAAATAATTCTTGATAATAGTGTGTCCGGATCTCCGACGTGCTTTATGATCCCCGAGATAGCTTGTCAAAACTATAAAAGAGAAGGAAAATAAAGGGGTAAGCATTAAGCTTAGTAAGTTTTTAAGCAGATAAATAACAACTTTCATAAGAATTATTTTACTTGTCTTTTTCCTTATCAAACATACATGAGCATTATATACTTACCTTTGTTCTTCTATCATTAGCTTATCTTACCTTTTGATGTATAACTCGTCTTACCTTACCTTACCTTAATGTTCTCTTTAAATTTTCCCCCGTTGAACTACTTGGAATACTAAGGATACACCGGTACCTTACCATTGCCATGACTTGTCATGGTCTTACGTGGTATCCTTGCCTTATGAACTCACCAATGTAATGCTTTGGCATGGTCTTACATGGGACCTTTGCCTTATAGTAACTTATTAATGTCATGCCTTGACATGGTATCCTTGCCTTAGAACCTTACCAATGGCCATCCCTTGGCTCGGGCATACATGGTATCCTTAAACCCTAATGTCATGACATTCGTATCCTACACATTCCTAAGGTTCAACCGGGACTATTTGAAATTACTTCTCCTTCAATTCATGTTGGAGTCTTCTTTGAATAATTTCATGAAATAAATATACATATGCTGGAAAATTAACAATAGTAACATAAAATAATAGAAAATTGTATTTATTTACTGCAAACTTACCTTGAAACAAAATACAATCAACTATATCGATTTAGTCCTCTATCTTTTTCTTTCCCCGGTCTACCTCCGTATTCCGTTCTTCTTGATCTATAATAATAAATTTAGCTTATTTAATACTCACATTTATCAAAACAGTCCTTGACTCAAACTTTGGCAAAATTACACTTTTGCCCTAAAACTTTTACATATTTACACTTTTGCCCCAAGGCTCGGAAATTAAACTTCATCCTATTTTCTTATGTTTTATGACATGCTGATCATTTTTACTTTCTATGGAAACATCAAATTCTCACTCTAACATGTACTTATGAACATTAGGTATTTTTACCGATTATGTCGTTTTACTCGTTTTCGCTTAAAATCGCTTAGCAAAAGTTGTTTAACATAAATTCAAGCTTCATATTCTATCATAAAACATCAAAATAAACACATTTCACCTATGGGTATTTTTCCAAATACAAACCCTAAGTTAAATTATTGCTAGAATAAGCTTAAGCAAGTTACCGGGACTCCAAAAACGTAAAGAACATTAAAAACGGGGCTTGGAATCACTTACTATGGAGCTTGGAAGCTTGAAACAAACCCTAGCTATGGAGAACCCCTTGATATTCGTCCTAAGGAAGAAGATGGTCATATTTTTCCATCTTTTTCTCTTTTTTAATCTTTTAAATATCATATGACTAAAATACCCTTCATTAAATTTTTTTTTTGTTATTTCTACCTATGTATATCTTTTTTTGTCCATGAAAATATAATGATTTAATTACCATTTAAGGACCTCTACTTAAATTATGCACTTCAATTTAATCCTTTAACATTTAGAACTCATATTTATCAACTTTTGCAATTAGGCCCTAATATGCAAATCGGACATGCAATCACTGAAATTTCTGATTGGTACTCTAACACATGCATCTAATCACTCGGTAAATCATAAAATTTAATTGAACTAAACTTTTCTGTTTTAGATTCATGGTTTCGCAACCACTGTTCCGTTTAGGCCCTATTTCGGGATGTTACAGGTACCCCCTCAAAAACCTTCTTAACCCACTCACAAATAGCTCCCCCTATATTATCCTATTGGTTTTGAGAAAAACGGCTTGAAACCCATCACTACCCGGGGCTTTCAAGGGCGCCATATCAAAAAGTGCAGCCCTAATTTCCTTATTCATGATGCCTTTTCCAAGAGAATCAACATCTTCAAAACTAAGCCTTGGAAAAGCATTAGGAGGTAAAAACCTTGACGGGCCTAGATTCTTCCCATAGAGCTTCTAGAAAAAGTTAACTGCTTCCGTCTTAAGAACCTCAGAATCAAAAATCCATCCCCTATCAGCATTATGTAAAGCGGTTATTTTATTAAATTTCATTCTCATAACTGTACGCTTGTAGAAATAGCTAGTATTGCGATCTCCCAGGTTTAGCCACTCACATCTAGACTTTTGCTTTCAAAGCATCTCCTTATGATGAATAATATTTTCAAGTTCATCATGAACGAGTACTTCTTGCTGAAAAAGAGAATTAGACCCCGAGAGGTCTAAGGCATGCTGTATCCTAGCAAGCTTATGTAATAGTTGCCTCTTACGTTGGGTAATATGGCCATAAAAACCTTTATTCCACACTCTTTGAGCTTATCCGTAAACTCCTCAATTTTACTTGCCAAATTTCCATTGAAGCTCCAATTATTCTTGACAAATTCAGGGAAATTCTGATGATGAAGCCAATCAATAAGAAATCGAAAAGGCCGATTAGGAACATGATTATCGACAAAACGTAATTTCATGAGCAAAGGCCAATGATCTAATTTAATTCTAGGGAGGTGAGTGATGAGACAGTTAGGGAAAGGTTCCACCCAAGTGTCATTTCCCACAGCCCTATCCAGTCTTTTAGAAAGAAAACCCCGATGCCATGTAAACAGGGGTTCCTAGAAACCCAGATCCTGCAAAAGAGCGCTATCCATAAAATCACCACAGGATTGGCATCTGTAGCCTTTAACATGATCGCCTTTTTTATCTTTTGAGGAAAGGATGGCATTAAAATCACCAATGGCCATCCAAGGAACATACTCCTGAGGCAGAGTATGACTTAAATCATTCCACAAAATTTTCCTGTTTTGTTTGTCAAGACTCCCATAAACAAAAGGACAAGGGCCGGATGGGGATGTAATTTGGAACAGATACGAACCAAAATGAATTGAGGATGATTATCGACCACCTCCAAATCAATTGAATTCTTCCATCCAATCTAGATTCCTCCAGAAAATCGCACTGCTTCCACTCGGTATGACTTTTCCCAGCCTAACTTGGCAATAATTGTGTCAGCTTTAAACCCACAGACTCTAGGCTCCAGAAGGCTAACTACATTAGGACTGCGTTGATTATTATATTCATAAAAGTCTCGCAAAAATTTATCAGATGCATAGCCCTGCACATTCCAAGAAAAATTAGACATATTCATTATAATAAAATTTAAAAAAATTAAAAAACTTATCTCAGCGTTGACCGGTAAAGGCAGGCTCCTCTTGCTCTCCATTTTTTCGCGAAACTTCACTAGCAGAATTTTCATCAAATACTGACGCAATAAGCTCTGCTACCTTCTTCATAGAATCAACAAAATGAACCCGGGTATTTTCAAAATTCTTGAAACGATTACCCGATCCTTTTAAAGTTTTTTTGAGTTTCCACCTCCTTTGGAACTAGTAGCTTTAGCATTTATTTTTCATCCATTAGGGACCCCTCTAGGAAAATTAATTTCAGATGGCCAGACACTACCCCCTGGCACCTTGCTGATCGGCTCCAACATGCTACTATTTTTGAACACCACTACCGAGTGATTTTTAGCCTCCAATACTCCTTCCTTTACCGCTACATTAACCAACAAACTTTCTTCAAAATTTCGGTTGAAATTACTACATGTTGCCCTTACTTATGATTTGAAATAGAAATGTCCACCTTCGCATGATCTGCATCACAAACAATCTGTAAATTTGAAGCTAAAGGACAAAAGGCGTAATCTGATCGGGCCTCCTTTAAATTCTGAGTCTTAAGCTGCTACCCAATAATGTCACTACTGGAAGCCTGCTGCTTATCCAAAAGGCTCTTGGTTTGTTTGCTGTAAGAAGAATGAGAGACCCACCCAAATCTTGACCCAGCGTGATTGAGATCCTTCACCAAATCTTTGGGTCAAGGGTCTGCACAGTGGGCACCTTTCCAACTGACAGCCCACATTCCCCTTTTTAGATCCATTAAAACTCGTTTTTTTCCCGTTACAGAATGCTCGTGAGAATCAATTGAAATAACTTTCCTTTTTTTTCTTCAAATCCCTCTGATTCTCCTTAATAATATCTTCCCCCGTAGAATTTGCCTCCATATTTGCTAGTGAATTGAATCTTGATCCCATGATTTTCTCGCCTTTAGAAAAAATTCCTTTTTTGATCCCATCCAAGATGCTGCGTCTGTTTTTCCGTTCTACCAGCATCCAAGGGTTATACTCCTCGTCGTCGGCTGCCACAGAAGGAGAAGAGGTCTGTTCCATTGTCTCTTCTTTTTCATTCGATTCTGAAGAAATTGTACTTACCGGACAGTTCTTATAACAGCCCAATATTGGCCTAGGAGTTTAGATCGAATTCAGAATACTACATTGATCACCAAAGTGATTGTAGGTAAATTTTACAAAATAAGATACCATGTCGAATCAAAACATTTACTTATATAAAAATCGAATCAGTAAAACTTCTGGAATAAACAATGAGTAAAAGTTAAATCAAAATTTGTACCACAGCTTTATAAACAATACAGTCCAAAACAAATATAAGAACTAGAAACCATAAACTAATACTCCAATTTGTTAAAGCTATCCGAGACCTCCGCGTATTGCGTCCAGTATCCAGAATCCAGAACTGTACCTAAAAAAGGAAATAGAAGAGGGGGTGAGCTACTCAAGCTCAGTGTAAGATCAAACCAAGAAACTAGAAGTAGTTCAGAAATAGAACATACTTATAGACCGACTTAAAAAAATATAGACCATATGTAACTTTATAGTCATATGGCTCTGTCCGACACAGTAATGGTAAATCCCAATAGTCACAAACTAAGCCCAAGCCCTTGTCTAGAATCAGTATCAGTAGGGCCTTAGCCCATCACATTAATTATCTAGTCAGACAGTCACAGTCAAGTTTATGAGGTTCTTTTAGGTACGAGTGCCTTTCAGTTGATTAGTCAATCACATACAAGTACAGTATCATGTTCAGTCAAACAAATCATTCAAACATCTCTATCGAGTAGTACAGTCACATTCAGTCACACAGATATAATCAGATGCATGTGCAAATGAGTTATAAACTAACCCACCCATCCAGCCAACACACCATCTCCGTCCAACCCTACACTTCCTGTGGGGATTTAATCAACCCACCCATCCCTGCACTCCGAATAGGACCTCAAAAAGCCCATCCAACCTTATACTCCATAGGATGTTATCCCGGGTTACCTAGCAACGATGATTGTAACACCCTAAACCCGGCTCAGACGTTATGGCTGAATTCAGCGTGTCACATTAAAGTGTTTTAGCGAAAACCTTGTTTTCATTGAAAACTCTTCCTTAAAATAATACATCTCAGTTACTTTGTAAAATCTCTTTTCAGTTGCGAAAGCTTTGTTTAAAATATTTAATTTAAGAAAACTTATCATTTAAAAATTTAGTTGCAGAAATGTAGTATATACAAAAAAACTATGGTTTAGAAAATCCATGTTCGACTTCTCATAATTACAACGCATAAAATTAATAATCCAAATAATAACAAAAAAGGGAGGCCTTATTACAATCCAGACTAAATTACTTAATAAACTAATAACTTAAATTACTTAATAAACTAATAACTTATATGCTTTTAAATAAAATCCAAGTTGTCCTGCTAGCTGGCCACCCAGAGTCCCTCCAGACATCGAACCTCCTACTGAGCATCACCTGAGGAAAATAAAAGAGGGGGTGAGTTTTCAAAAATACAGTGTGTACAACCCTTGACGAGATACAAGCATACATCAATCACCATACAACATACATGCAATGCAATGCAGTGCAGTGCAACCCACCCTAATAATCCAACCGGTACACATCAGCTCCATCCCCCGATACACATCCTGTGGGGATATAAATATCGACCCACCCAATCGATACACATCAATGGTAGCCCAATTGCAGAACTACCTTCGTTGCAGCAAGCTGCCAATCACATATTGGGCTTAAAAGTCGTCGGTGGATCCACGGTTGTCAAGCAACCATGCGACCCTCATATACTTCCTCCATTCCATAATTCCCAACCCATATGCAACCTAAACAGGATATCATATGAATGCATATGAATGCATCAGATATACATGTAACATCCATAAATCTTACATTCCACACATAAGGGTATTTTAGTCATTTTTGCCTTTAGGGGCATTTTGGTAATTTTCCTTTATTACGGGTTTTTACTTACCTTGGCCCGTTAACAAATCTCGAGAGCTAAGATGAACGAATACTATGCACCAGGTAGGATTCCAGAGAAGAGGAGGTGAGTCATTAAGTCAGCTTAAGTACCAAGCTCTCCCTAGATCCAATCCTAGACATGTATATACCCGTTGCCACACCTTAACCCTATGACTTGTCTACGGTCTTTAATAAATTAATTAAGTTTTACGTAGTCATCATATACTAGGCCTAAAACCTCTTACGAAGCCTAGACAAATCCACATACCTGTATATGGCTAGGCCTAATCTCTTTCATAAGGCCCATTAGGCCCAAATCACATTCCTATGGCCATTAGGCCCAAATTATATTTACAGTCATGCTCACATACAATTTTCCATCACATAGCATCAATTATCAATTTTTGCCTATTATAGGCCCAACAGCCTATCGGGCCCATTTAGCCCATTCTGGCCCGGTTGGCCAATTCACAGCCCAAGTTCATGGAATCGCCCATGGGGCCTCAGTCAACCTATCAGTTTCCCCCTTACGAGTGTTTGCGCACTCGCAAGACTACTGTAGCCAAACTTTTAGCTTTTCAGCATTTCAACTTTTGCCGATCTACTTGTGTGTGCAGTGTATGTACAGACCTGATAATAAAGCTTGCTGTGATTTCCTTAGCCCCGAACCTACAATCGATATCACCCTTCAATTAACTGCATGCTTAATACATATCTTTACCAAAATCGAAACCTCGCCTTTCACCTTACCTTGCGCGACAAGTTATAACAATCTCTTCTTTAATCACGAACCACGATCAACTCCTAGATATGCATCAATCTTAATTATTAAAACCAGAATAACAGGTGACTTGTATCCAACACAAGTCCCCTTTCCCTTAACTATGACCATTCGGCCAACTAAGATCAAGAAAACTTACCAAAGTCTCTTACCTGAGGAGAAAATCGGTAGGGATCCAAAGGACTGGAATTTGATACTAATCCTACCAAAACTGTTTGGAAGAAGTGAGGAATATAGTAATCGATACTTAGTAAAACTGATTGGAAGAGCAAACACTTACACTAGAATCGACTGAGTGGAAAGGGTAGTGGCAACACCAAGGGTATTCGGCCAAAGAGGTGTTCAGCCCTTGAGTTTTGTATGGCAAACAAAAGATTATTCGGCATCAAGGGAAAAGGGAAGAAGAAGTTGGCTAAACCAAAAGTGAATCAAAGAAAATTGAGTAGAGGAAGGATGGAAAATCGACACAAAGAGAAGGAAAGAAGAACAAGGGTTTTCGACTTTTAAATCTTGAAGATAAAAAAGGGTTTCTGGCAACAAGGTGAAGGAGAATTCGACATTAGCATGGTAACCTCCCATTCGGCACCTTTATATAGCCTCTATAGCCGAATTTCCCATACCCAAATTCCCAATTGGGCTCCACCCCTTCTTCACTCCTCATCTCTTAGTTTTCTCTCTGATAACTCCTTAACCCCCTCCTCAAATTTCTCCTCTTATCACTCCCTACAGAGTTCATATCCAACGCCACATTTGTCCATCTTTCAAGCAAAAATAAATCCCCCTTTTGAGTAAGGAGGGATTTGAACCCCAGACCTCTGACACTAGCAACACGCTACTTATCCACTGGGCCAGCAAGCTCTTTTCTGTCCAATTTTTCCTTCATTCATTCAAAAGCCCACCTACTTGCCATCAGGGTTCTTTTAATAATTAAGCTATAATTTCCTTCACTTCTTAGTTCTAACTCCAAAACTAACCGAGACCTACTATCACATAATTAACACTTAACTAGGAATACTAAGCACACATTTTTTTATCAGAACCAAAAAAAGACAATTCGAGATTTTGGGATTTTTGGGGTGTTACAATGATCATCAGCATTGTCCTCGACCCTCAAGGAATTGGGACCGTCCTTGACCCTCTGGGAATGCTAGCGTATAAGCTGTACAGTGCAATACGGTAGACCGCGGTACATATGTACAGTATGAACTGTCGAATCAGATAATGGTATGTAGCATAGCTAACGTACATGTGGTACAGTGTAGTGCAGTAATCTGCTATACCGTTATGATGTCATCCCAGGTTTCCCGACAATGATGATAATCAGCATTATCCTCGACCCTCAAGGAATTGGGACCACCCTCGACCCTCTAGGAATTGGGCTAACAATGTGCAGATAAACTGCCAAATCGTAAACCTCCATTCTCTTCAACATCCCAACCCAAAATGGTTTATGCAAATGGATGTATGCAAATGTATGAATGCAAATGCACCAACTCAGAATACAATTCCAGACAGTCATTCAGAAACGATCAATCACATTCAGTCAGTCAGAAAGATGTACACTCATGTATTTCATAATAGTAACAAATTATTCGCATAGTCAATCATGAGTATCACAAAAAATCCAACCCAATTTAGAGTCACAATTACCCTTAGTCAAGCTTAGTTGAAAGTAGGACCACATTGATTTGCGATTGCAATCAAATTGACTTAAATTTAAACTTTGGCAAGTTAAGGCCACACGCCCGTGTGCTTCGGCTGTGTGGGGATCTAAACACCCGTGTGAGGGGGTAGCACACGGCCATGTGATAGAGACACACGCCCGTGTGGTGCAGGGGCACGACCGTGTAAACAGGTCGTGTAACTTACTGTTCACTTTCACTTATATTAGGTGCAGGGCAAACACGATCGTATGAAGGTGTCACACGCTCATGTAGCCATCAGTCACGGCCTTGTGTCCCTTAACACATGCCCGTATGGAATCCCTAGGCCCCAAATTAGTCACACAGTCGTGTGTCCAATGGACACAGCCATGTGGTTTTCAAAAAAAACCCCAAATCAACCACACGCCCGTGTAGCCAAGTCGTGTGGCACCAAAATTGACCGAAAGCCCTAATTCATAAATCCATATGGCTGTGTGCCTCAACACACGCCCGTGTGGCCATTGGGGAGGCTACGAAACCATCCCAATTCAGTCCTGAAAACACCATTTTGGCCACCGTAACAGTCCCACTTCACCCTAACAAAGTACATCAGAAAAGAGAGTTTTCCCCTCACTAACAACAACTAAAACCCTAAAACCAACGGGTTAACATCCAATCAAGATAAGTCGAATAGGAATTTGTAGAATCAATAACAAATACAGTAACGTAGTTGCAATTCTAATCCCACACCTGCTTGACGGCGAAGAAGTTGACTAAGGAGTGAAGTTCCAGAATCCACAAATCAACCGATTTCACAGACAAAAAATAGAAAAAATAAAGAAAGCAAAGAAAGGAAGAAGAATAAGAGAATAAAACGTGATCAAAAAGGAAAAAAACCAAATAAAAATAATAAATAATAAATAATAATAAACAAATTAACAAAATAATTATTTTAACTTAAAACATAAATAAATAAAATGTTTTCCAAAATGCCCACATAGAGACTCGAACTCAGGACCTCCAACAAACTGACACTTCATTAACCTCTAGACCAGCAAGCCCATACTTGTCACTGAAGTGCACAACTAACCACATATGTGTCGCCTCTTCCCTGTTCCTATGCTCAAATCCCAAAACTTCTAGGCCCAAAATTTGGGGCGTTACAGTTCTCCTTGGTGTGTCCATAACGGCCACACTTGAAACAAACCATAGGAAGATTTTCGTATTCAATTCTTTAAGGGCTGCCATTGATGAGAATTTTAGAGATTAAGGGTCTCCCTAAATTAACATAAACTGCCATACAAGCATAGCGACCCCGAGCTTTACTATCTATGTTGAAGTCTAATTTAGTCACTTTGCCCACTATTCCCCCAATCTCTAACAGAATCTGTTTTTGATACAAATGGCTAGGAAGACCGGGGAACCAAATCCAAGAAAGCACCATATTAGGGTAAGGTAGGTTCGGGTTGAAATCAATCGACCATGGTTGAACAGTTAGGTAATGTCTGAAGATAACCCACAGACCCTGAGAGAGAACCTTATCATAATCAACAGTGCTTGGAATTTAGCGAGAAAAAAACCATTCTCTATATCCATTAGTTGAAAAGGCTTGGATGATTTCCAAATCCCATATAATCTATTGTGCAGGGTTGTGATTCCAAGGTTTCGACCAAGCATCTTAAAAACAACAACAGTCGACATCTCCTTTTCCAATAGCTTATATACTCTCTCTGAGAAGTCAATTGAGGGAATGCCATCAACAACTATTTCTTAACATCCTGATCAGTGAGGGAGAAATTATCAACCAGGAAGTGACCATCATCAGAAACATTCCTTGTAGGATTCTCCTTCCCAACCAGCATATCTTTCCAAGAAAAAGAGGGCGTTGGTGATGATTCCACGACCATAATGTCTTCAGGAATCACATCCGATTCCTTGGGATGGACTTCCTTAGTGATGGAGTCCTCCACAACCATCACACCTTCAGGATTCATGTCTGATTCCTTGAAACGGACCTTTTTTGTGTTAGAGTCTTCAAGAAGAGAATCACCTTCCCCATTATTGTCCACCTTAGAAACCGAAGAAGACAGGAGCATTTTCAGAGCCATATTTTTTTTGAATAATATTAATAGATTTTGTTTTATTTTTTAGTCAATTAATTTGTTTGGTTTTTTAATTTTGTTATTATGGTTTAATTTAATTTAGGGTAAACTACAAAAATAATCACTTTCGTTTGCTTCAAATTACATTTTAGTCACTTATGTTTGAAATGTTACGTTTTAGTCATGTTATCGTTCTATTACTAAATGATCACTCTACCGTTAAACTCTGTTACCTCCCTAATGACAATCCTATGTGGCACTCCAAATGGATTTTAAATGCCAGCTTGGATGTCTAATTAGGACAAGAATAGGTTTTTAATTAATGAAAAATTAAAATTAATTACACCTTGAATTGGAAAAGAAGAATCGTTTGTCTCATTTTTCTTTTAGATTTCGTTTCCATTTTGACTAAAAAAAATTCTCATCCCAATTAGACATCCAAGTTGGCATTTAAAACTCATTTGGACTGCTACGTAGGATTGCCATTAAGGAGGTAACAGAGCTTAACGATAGAGTGACTACTTCACAATAAAACGATAACGTAAGTGACTAAAAGATAACATTTCAAACATAAGTAACTAAAATATAATCTGAGACAAACAAATGTGACTATTTTTATAGTTTACCTTTAATTTAATTTCTATTATTTTAATTTAAAATTTATTTTCTCTTCATTTTGATTATTTCAATCTTTCATAAGTAATATTGTCATGCATTTTTGTGGTGTTTGGTACACAAATTTCATTTCATTTATTTTATTTTTTTTTCTTTTGACCTATTTTTGTCCTTTGATATCATCTTTGATTTGTTGTTAAATTTTTTAATATCTTGTTATTGATAAATTTTATTTCTAGATTTTAGGTTGATTTTTCTTAGGTCTCAATTTTGGGGTTTTAGATTTAATCTAAGTTTAATAAGTTTTAGGCCTTCTTTAGATTTTCTAAGTCTTAAATGGTAAGTTTTAAATTGATTTTAGATCTTAAGCTTAACTAAATCTTTGAGGATGGAGGGTAAAATGTTTCTCACTCAAATATTTGTAGATTTCTTTTTTTTTTTGTCACCTAATTATGAAAAGTTACAAAATAGTCACTCACTTATTCTATATTTTTCTATTTTGGTCAGCAGTCATTAAATGGCTGACGAAATGATAATGTGACAGCTTATAAACCTGGAGTAATAGCAACTTTAACACTCAATATTTAATTGTGTCAATTTAGTCTTGATTCTAAAAAAATGAACCTTCAATATTTACACATTGTGTAATTTAATTTTTTTTTTCAATCTTGCTTTTCCTTGTAACCCTTTCACCTAAAAAGCTAAAAAACACAAATCTATCAACTAAATTTGATCAGAAATATACCAAAAATAGAAACACTAAAAAATTCAAGATAATAAATTTTATCTTTTCTCATTCTTTTAGAAATAACCATCAATGTCATAAATAAAAGTAAAATTGCAAAAGAGAGAGAGAGAGAGAGAGAGAGAGAGAGAGAGAGAGAGATCAAATTACACATTGTGCAAATGTTGAGGTTTAAATTTTTTTTTTGGATTCAAGACTAAATTGACACGATATATAAATATTGAGGATTAAAGTTGTTATCATGTCAATTTTAAAAGTTGTCAAACAATATTTCCGTTTATAATTTAAGGACTGGTGGCCGAAAAAAATTAATTTGAATTGTAGGTGACCCAAAAAAAAATGAATATTGGAGTGACCATTGTGTAACACTTTATAGTTGGATGATCAAAAATGAAATTTACTAATAATTAAGTGAACACCAATGTAGTTTATCAAAGGTTGTATTAAATTTTATATTTTAAAATAAATCAGATTCTTAGGGTAAATTAGATTTCAACTTTTTAAATGTAGTTAGATTTTAAATTTCAAATTTAGGAATAATTTTACTATAGATTTTTTTGTTTAGATTTTAATTTTGAATTATAATTTTTTTATTCAAAAAGATTTTTAGATTTAAATTTTAGGATTAAATTGAATTTTTTAGGTTTTAATTTTAGTTCACTTTAGATTTTAGGTTCCTAAAGATTTTAAGATTATTTAGAAATTTACCTTTAGATTTAAATTAGGTTTATATCTTTAGGTTTTATTTTAAATTTTAAGTTTTTAATTATATTTTTTGGTTTAGATCTCAAGTTTTAATTAAATTTTTAGATTCTTTAGTTGGTTTGACTTTTTTATATTTTTAAATTAGATCTCATATATTTTAGATTGGAGTCTAGATTTAGGAATTTAAATAAGAAACTTTGAATATCAAATTGTGTAGAATTATGTTTGGATAGGTCTTGTAGGAGTTTTATAACCTTGTTTACATAACCATATTCCCAAACCCAGAATTGGTTACAAGATCAAGGGTGAAGCTAGAAAACTTATTTGGAGGCGGGGGCGGAATTAAGTCGTATATTTTTACAATAGTAAAAATACAATTTCACCATTTTATTAACTTATATCTTTATAATTTTTAAAGGATTAAATCAAATTTTCATCATTTTTTATGCTACAATACAATTTTATCATTACTAATTTAAAATTCTATAAATTATAAAGGGGATTAAAGAAGTTTTTTTCCCATTTTACGGGGTTGGGGCCCTTGCCAACCCTCTAGCTCTGCCGTTGTATAAGATCAAGCCGTAGTTTTAGGATTTACTCATTAAATCTATCTTAGGTTTAGTCTTGAGACTTTAGGTGATTGGTGGCTAATCTACCTAGCTCAATAGGTGACAATAAGGACAAAATCGAATTTTTAAATAGATGAGTTAGATGTAGATTAATTTATCTACATGAAGATTCATCTTCTATACTTTTGATAAAGAAAATCCGACAGAATGAAATATACTAATAAACAAATTCCTACAAAATATTAGAGATTGAGATATACTATGATATAATGCAATAGAAGAATATTCTTTTAGCTCATTTGAACTGTGTCTCGTTGAAAATTCCTTAAGCTTACATTTTTCAGCAAAAAAGAATTTCAGTATAAGTTTCTTAATATTCGATGAGTATATTTGGTAATGATGTTTTTTGAGAGTGCAAACTGATATTCATTGTTGAGTTTGCTATTAGATAAGTGTAATTTGCAGAGTATATAAGTTATGTTGTTAAGGATGATTTGAGAAAACATATTAACTGAATATTAACCAATAAGAATTCTTAGGAAATTCACTCTTTTATAATAAAGTTTTTTACAATAGATATTTAATTTTTGGCTATTATCTTTTCTTGGAGATAAATAAGATTACGTTTTAAGAAAATTGTGCTTGTAAAGATAATAATAAAGTTAACTCATGTTTATAATAATTGTTGTCCAAAACAACCGTTATTTGAGAATAGTTACATTCAAAACAACTATGTTCAAGACATGGCTCTAGTTTAGAATAATTGTCATCTAGCATAGCAGTCAATTACAAACAACTTCTATAGAGAACAATTAATGTTTGGAACAACTCTTATTTAGAATAACTGTGTTTCAAGAATAATTATGTTCAGAGTAGTCATTTTTCAAAACAACCTCTGTTTATAACAACTGTGCTTTTTTTAAAAAGCCATTATTCAAAATAAGCTCTTTAAAAAATGACATCACCGTGGAACAGTTCTTGTTCAGGACCTCTACTGAGAACAATTATGTTGAGGAAAACTCATATTTGGAATAGGTCTAGAATAGCCCTTATTCAAGAACAACACTCATTTAAGAATAACTCTTCATTGAGAACAACTTCCATTTCAAGAGATACTCTGTGAAAAATGTTTCATAGGATACTTTACCAAAGTAAAAGAAGTGGAAATTACGCTATAATATGATAGGATTCTTGAGTTGTCTTCACCTTTGGGATCTTTCAAAGAGCTTGTCTTGGTCGGCCAGATATTGAGATAGTTAAAAGGTTTCTTTTTAACCTTTTTCATATGACATTAAGATAGTGTTTGAAAAACCACGTAATTATTGGATTTGAGTGTAATTGCTTGGAATTACACAAGTGTGGCAAGTTTGGGCAACTATTATAATTGGTGGGTCTCACTAAATTGGGTGTAATTAAAGCACCGCAATTAAACTTTCCAATTCTTAAGCGGAAGTGAGAATTGAAGTAATTACACAAGTTATTACACCCAAATCCAATTTTAGGAATTATTTTTATACAAGTTATAAAAATTATGTTATAAGCATGAATACGTGTGAATGTTTGGGATGGTTATTGTAAAAAAATTGCTTATATTATAAATCTTAAAAATATATATTATAAAAAAATAATTTGTATATTTTATAAAATTATAACTAAAAATATATATTATTTAAATCTTAACAAAATTTTAAAGTTGTGGCAAAAAAGTTTGTTAAAAAAATAATTTACATGTTATAAAAGTGTTATAATATATTTATTTATAAAAAGTTATGGCCAGGAAGTATGGATATAACTTATTTATGTGTCTGTTCTATATATTATAAAAACAATATATTTATTCGTTAAAAGTTATTATAGTTTTTTTTACCATATCTTATTTATTAAAAATAACTTTCTAAAGTTATGAAAAAAATTATATATATTTATAAGTGTTATGAAAGTTTTGGAAAATTTAAAATTTTTTTTGTAAAGATTATATATTATAATTTTTTAATTTTTTTTACTTAGGGGTATAACCTAACATAAGTCTTTATTCAAATTAAGTTTAAATAAGTTTTTATAATTAAAGTTATATGTTATTTGGATTGTAAACTAAAATACTATAAGGTCGATGCTAGTTATACAAAAATAAAATATTTTCTTCCACTATATCGTGACGTATGATACCATTTGACAGAATGGTGCTAGATACAAGCACCACAAATAGCTCGCGAACTCTTTAATATGATACATTCAAGGCTTCAAAATATGGTTGAGAAGATATTTGTTATTTTAAAAAGATATTTCTCATATTAACAACATCAACTTAGTATAACATAAAAAAAGACAATGTTGGATTGTATTAGCATGTTGCATATTTCATAACTTCAAGTATAGATGGAATTAATATGATTCATACTTTGAAAAGTACATGGAAAAAGAAAATCATGATAATCTTAAATATGAATAATCAAATTTAGATGATGATGACAAACATATGTTAAATATTAAAGAGGGAAAAACCCAATAAATAGGCACTAGAACAATTAGATAAAATTATATATTGTAACAGCCTGAACTTGGGCCTAGTCGGAACAGTGGTCTCGGGACCACAAATCTGAAGTCAAAAAAATTTATTTATATATTATTTTGATGTTATAGCATGTTTATAGGAGTACATGAGAAATATGGTGAATTAATTTTAGCGTTTAAGAGTTTAATTGTGAAAAAGGACTAAATTGCATAAAGTGCAAAAGTCTTAAATTGATAGCAAAAGGTGTTAAATTGTTATGAAACTTAAATTGGGGGTCTTTAAAGGGCAAATAAGCCCTTAGAAAATAGCTAGGCCGGCCATGAGACAAAGAAGAGTGAATGGTCAAAATGTTAGGTAAATCATGACATATTATGAGATAAAATAATACCCTAAATGCCTAACCTTCATCTTTTTCATCTATTCTTTCTTCTTAATTGAAAATATTAGCCAGGAGAAGAGTTTTGAAGCTTAAAATTTGCAGCAACTTATCATCTCTAGAAGTAAGTGATTTCCATACCCTTTGTTGATGATTTTTGCATTTTAAGAACCCTTGTAGCATAAGCTTTCAAATAAGGGGACTATTTTGCAAAATGATTGAGAGTTTAGGGTTTTTCCATGAAAGGTTTTGTAATGTTTTCTGAGTTTTTATGGAAGAAAATGAGTCTTGGGCATCTTATAAACAACTTTTGTTAAGGTGTTAGCATGAAAACACCTAAAATGACTATTTTGCATAAGTTGTAAAATAGATGATAAAAGTGCGAAATAGTGGGAATTTGGAGTTGCTATAAGAGTAAAAAGGGCTCGGCTAGACTTAAGATACGAAGAAATTTGATAAAAATCAATTATCGAGTCTAGGGGTAAAATGGTCATTTTGTCAAAGTCTAGGAGCAAATTGGTCATTTTACCAGAGATGTGAATTGTCGATTGCTTAATTTTATTTAGTGACTAAATAAGTACATTTTTCTATTATAGACCAAGAATTACCGAATCCGAACCTAGACCGGGGGAAAGCCAAGCAAATCGACTAAATCGACTAGTCATCACATTTTGTAATCCGAGGTAAGTTGTATATAAATAATACAACTACATTGATAAAATGTGTGTTTGAATTGTATTGAGACTATTATGGCATAAATTGCTTGATTTCAGAAATGAGAAAACGTAATGAGAATATAGATAGTAGAATTCCCGTTTAAACCTTAGGAAAATAAATCAGATATTCATGCCATGACATTTGGGTCACTTCTGTGAGCTAGTGTAAGACATGTCTGGGACATGCATTGGCCATATTATGAGAGCCAGTGTAAGACCATGTCTGTGACATGGCATCAGCATTGAGACGAGTACTAGTGTAAGACATGTCTAGGACATGTATCAGCCTCGAGATGTAAGCCAGTGTAAGACATGTCTGGGACATGCATCGACTTTGAAATGTGTTAGTGTAAGACCATGTCTAGGACATGGTATCGGCACCTTACCCCATGTTTGAGGCTTATGGAATATCTGATAGTATTTCAAATGGTTCAACGGTGAAAGTTATGATTTCAAGTTAACGGGGAAAGTATAATCGTGTTGTGAGTCGTATAGGTACCTATTTGGTATGTATGAAATGTGAGCTCAATATAGACTATCTGATGTGTATTGAATATTGATGAGTAAGTTTTGCTTATGCCCACTTGTGCATTATAAGCTTGTTGATGAATGGTAAATTTGTGTTGTATATCTATTTATGTGCAACTTACTAAGCTTTATGCTTACTCCCTCTCCTTTTCCATTTTCTTATAGTGCCGCCTATCTAGCTCAAGGATCAATGGAAGCCAAAAATATCGATCACACTATCAATCGAAGAATTCAGTATAGTTTGATTTATATTTTTGAATATGGTATGTATAGGGAACTAGACTTGTGTTTTGTGTTATTATTAATTTGGCCAAATGTGTTGGCTTGGGATAAATCCCTCATTTTGTATTAAGCCTCGAATGATGGCTACTATTCATTTTGATTTATATGGAATGATGTTATTTTCATGGTTGAGTAAATTGCACAAATGGAATGTTGTCTATTGTGGCTAATTTTGTTGCATGAGATAGTATTATATTGGTTTTGGTTGCTATTGTGTAGGTTGTGTAAGTAAGGGTGGCAAAGAGGCTTGGTAAATAGCCTTATATTGTCCATACGGGTAGACACACAGGCGTATGTCTAGGCCATGTGTGACACACGTCTGCCCCATGGGTGTGTGGTCCGACTGTGTGCCCCCTACACGTAAAAATTTCAAACCAGTATGCATGGTAGTTAACACACGGGTAGAGACACGACCGCCGTGTGATGGATACGGCCTAGCATACGGGCGTATGCCTTGGCTGTGTGACATTTTGGGGTTGCTGATGTCAGAAACAGAATGTCTATTTTTTTGCACATGGGCTAGGACACGGGCGTGTCATGGCCGTGTGAAGGACATGGGCCAGGGACCGGGCGTGTGCCAGGCCGTGTGAAAACCACTGTAGGTGTGCATTTAGAATTATTTCTACGTGGGTGGAGGACACGGGCGTGTCCCTGTATTGCTTAGGCCGTGTGAGCCACACAGGCCAATAGCACGACCATGTCGAAATGGTCACACGGGCGCGTTGCCCCTCTAACACGGGCGTGTGCCCCTGTGTCAAGTGTCATTTTCTAAAGTTGGCTAAAAGACCCGAGTTGGTCCCGAATGATTTTTGATGTGTGTTTTGGGCCTCGTAGGCCCTTATTAAGGATGTGTTGATAAGTTTGAGGAAGTTTTAAATTTGCCCAAGTCTTAAAGACTTGGAAATGGTTGTAAGCTTTAGTTCAAGTTAGGTAACCCCTTGTATTCTGTCCCGGCGTAGGATACAGGTATGGGGTGTTACATTTAGTGTATCAAAGCTATGATTTAGTCGGTTCTAGGACTAACCTAGCGAGAGTACGAGTCTAGATATACAAGCCATAATTGTATATTGATAGTGTGACAACTCCTAACGATTATAAATTATATTTTTATATAGTAAATGGATCCTGATAGAGCCGCAGCAGATGATGTGAAGAGTAATACACCGGCTCCCGCTGAAAGGACCGCGCCAGTTGAGAGTGGGCCCGAGACTATGGGCTAAGGCGGAGGGGCTAGAGAAGCCTATCTTCGAATGATGGATGCTTTGTACACAAAGTTCGTTTGTGCGAATCCAAACACTCCACCTCCCCCACCTCCTCCGATTCCTCAGTATGCCCCTGTAGCTTCGCAAGGCGGGGACGTGTTTAGGAGAGAGAAGCCTCCAGTAGACAAGATCCAAAAACAAGGGGCTGAGGAATTTCGAGCTAACATAGATGACGACCCGGAGAAAGCAAAGTTTTGGTTGGAAAATACCGTTAGGGTATTTGATGAACTATTGTGCACGCCTGAGAAGTGCGTGAAATATGCAGTGTCACTCCTACGAGACTCGACTTACCAGTAGTGGAATTCTCTCATGTTCGTTGTACCGAGAGAGAGGATCACTTGGGAATTCTTCCAAAAAGAGTTCTAGTAAAAAGTATATAAGCCAGAGAGTCATAGATCAAAAGAGGAAGGAATTTCTAGAATTAAAATAAGGCCGTATGACAGTAAAGGAATATGAACGTGAATTTGTGAGGCCCAACAAGTACGTGCAGGAATGCATATCTACAGAAGCCACCATGTGTAAAAGGTTAGAGGATGGCCTCAATGAAGATATCCAAGTATTTTTTGGTATTTTAGAGATAAGAGAATTTGTAGTGCTAGTTGAAAGAGCATGCAAGGCAGAGGAGCTGGTAAAAGAAATGAGGATAACGACTATTGAGTCGCGGGATCCAAAGAAGAGATAGATGGGTAAATCACATCAGTCCTCATCTAAAGATCAAGAGAGTTCACGACCCAATCAAATGCTTCGGTAGGGTTCTCGAATAAAACCAAGAACAGGCAGAACACGACATCTAGAGCTCAGACCGCTTCTATCGTGAGTGTCGGCAGTGTTCGGTCAAATAGACCAGAATGTTCGCAATGTAGTAGACACCATTTCAGCGAGTGCCAAGGGAATGAAAAGGGTTGTTTCAAATGTAGGTCACTGGACCACTTTATCCGAGACTGTCCCGAATTTGATGAGAAAGAGAAAAAGTAAGACGTGAAAGTGAGTAGTGCTCCTTTAAGGGGTACGTCGCAAAAGAACCCTGAAAGCAGGGCTACTAGCAGAGGTGCGGCAAGAGATGCTGCAGTGAGGTCTGAGGGTAGAGTGCTTGCAAGGACTTACACTATTCATGCCCGTGAAGAGGCAGAGTCTCTCGATGTGATCACGGGTACTTTTTCTATCCATGATATATCTGTTGTTGCTTTAATTGACCCAGGGTCTACCCCCTCTTATATTTGTATGGAATTGATACCCCGTATGAACATGCTAGTAGAGTCCACTAAATTCGTGATAAAAGTGTCCAACCCTTTAGGCAGACATGTGCTTGTTGACCAAGTGTGTAGAAATTGTCCTTTGACAATTAGAAGTCATTGTTTTCCGGCTAACTTGATGCTATTTCCATTTAATGAATTTGATGTAATCCTTGGGATGGATTGGTTGACTTCTCATAGTGTTGTAGTGGACTGTGGGAGAAAAGCTATTGAGTTGAAATGTAAAGATGGAAATGTTCTTCGGGTTGGACCAGATGAGTCAGATAACCTATCTGTAGTAATATCTTCTTTGACTACTGAGAAATTTTTGAGAAAAGTATATGAGGCATGTCTCGCCTTTGTGTTGAATACTCAAGCTTCTAAGTTGAAGATTGAATCGGTACCAGTGGCTGGTGAGGTTATAGATGTGTTCCTGGAAGAGTTGTCCGGATTACCTCCAACTAGGGAAGTTGAATTTGGTATCGAGTTGGTCCCTGGTAGGACACCTATCTCAATCGCTCCGTATAGGATGGCTCTGACGGAATTGAAAGAGTTGAAGGTACAGTTGCAAGAGTTAACAGATAAGGGCTTTGCGAGATCGAGTTATTCACCGTGGGGTGCTCTAGTACTTTTTGTGAAAAAGAAGGACAAGTTGATGAGGCTATGTATCAACTATAGGCAGCTCAATAAGGTAACAGTGAAGAAAAAGTATCCTTTACCAAGGATCGATGACCTGTTTGATCAGCTAAAGGGAGCCACTTTGTTTCCCAAGATTGACCAGAGGTCAGGATATTACTAGTTACGGTTAAAGAGCAAGATGTACCAAAGACTGTGTTTCGGCCGAGATACGGGCATCATGAGTTCCTCATCATGCCCTTTGGTTTGAATAATGCCCTGGCGGTGTTTATGGATTTGATGAACCGCATTTTTCGGTCGTATTTGGATAAGTTCGTAGTAGTCTTTATTAATGACATACTAATTTACTCGCATGATGAAGGTGAGCATGCGGAGCATTTGAGAACGGTTCTACAAATTTTGAGAGATAAGAAGCTTTATGCCAAGTTCAGTAAGAGTGAATTTTAGCTTAAAGAGGTCGGATTTCTAGGACACATTGTGTCGAGTGATGGGATTAGAGTCGACCCAAGCAAGATCTCGGCTATTGTTGAGTGGAAATCGTCGAAGAATGTAACTGAGGTTCAAAGTTTTTTGGGTTTGGCTGGATATTATAGATGATTTGTAAATGGATTCTCTATGACAGCTACGCCGATGACAAGGCTGCTACAAAAATATGTCATGTTCGAATGGACAGAAAAGTGCCAGCAGAGTTTTGAGAAATTAAAGGCTTTATTGACCAAAGCCCCTGTGTTAGTGCAACCGGAGTCGGGCAAGGAGTTTGTGACATATAGCGACGCCTCCTTGAATGGTCTGGGGTATGTACTCATTCAAGAAGGCAAGGTAATAGTATATGCCTCAAGACAACTAAAGCCACATAAGAAAAACTACTCGATGCATGATTTAGAGTTGGCTGCCATCAAATTCTCATTGAAAATTTGGAGACACCATCTGTATGGTGAGAAGTGTCGAGTGTTCACCGATCACAAGAGCCTTAAGTACTTGACGACTCAAAAGGAGCTAAACCTAAGGAAACGACGTTGGTTAGAGCTAATAAAGGATTATGAGTTGATTATCGACTACCACCTAGGAAAGGCAAATGTGGTTATCGACGCATTGAGTAGAAAATTGTTATTTGCGTTAAGAGCAATGAACACCAATTTGGCTTCGTCTGGTGATGGTTCAGTTCTAGCAGAGTTGAGAGCTAGACCGATGTTTCTACAAGAGATTCGGGAAGCTCAGAATAACGACAATAATTTGTAAGCCAAGAGAACTCAGTGTGAGTCGGGGATTGAATCAGACTTTCAGATTGACACCAATGGGTGTCTAATGTTCAAAGATAGAGTTTGTGTACCCAAGGACAATGAGCTTATTCAGAAGAATTTACGAGAGGCACATAGTAGTTGTTTGTCCATCCACTCGGGTAGTGTAAAAATGTACAACGATCTAAAGAAAATGTACTGGTGGTTGAGGATGAAAAGGGACATTTCAGAGTTCGTTTCCAAGTGCCTAGTATGTCAGCAAGTCAAGGCTGAACACCAGGTACGTTCGGGTCTACTTCTGCCTATCATGGTCCCCGAGTGGAAGTGGGATCGGATTACTATAGATTTTGTAACGAGTTTTTCGGTAACCCCGAAGAAAAAGGATGTCGTTTGGGTTGTCGTGGATAGGTTAACAAAGTCGGCACATTTTATACCAGTGCGTACCGATTACTCCCTTGAGAGATTGGTCGGCTTGTACATTTCTGAGATTGGCTTCATGGAGTGCCTTTGTCGATTATTTCAGATAGAGACCCGAGATTTACCTTAAGGTTTTGGAAAAAGTTACAAGAGGCATTGGGAACAAAGTTGAGTTTCAGCGCGGCTTTTCACCCGCAAACCGACAGTCAGTCAGAAAGAGTGATTCAAATTTTAGAAAACATGTTACGGTGTTGTGTTCTCGAATTTCAAGGTAGTTGGGAAAAGTATTTGCCATTGGTTGAATTCGCCTACAACAATTGCTATCAATCAAGTTTGAAGATGGCGTCTTATGAGGCTTTATATGGGCGAAAGTGTCGAACACCCTTATATTGGACTGAGCTCAGAGAGAATTAGATTCACGGGGTCGATTTAGTCAAGGAAACTGAAGAGAAAGTTAAAGTGATTCACAATTGTTTGAAGGTCACCTCGGATAGACAGAAATCCTACCCAGATTTGAAGCGGAAAGAGATCGAATTTCAAGTCCGTGATAGAGTATTTTTGAAAGTATACCTGTGGAGGAAAGTCCTCAAATTTGGTAGGAGGGGCAAATTGAGTCCTCGTTTCATAGGACCCTTTGAAGTTACCAAGAGAGTAGGGCCGGATGCTTATCGATTGGCTTTACCATCAGAATTGGAAAAGATTCACGACGTGTTTCATGTGTCCATGCTACACCGATATAGATCAGATCCTTCGCATGTGATTGCACCAATGAAAGTTGAGATTCACCCGGACATGACTTATGGCGAAGAGCCGATCAAGATATTGGCTTGGGAAGTCAAACAATTAAGGAATAAGCATATAGCACTCGTGAAAGTTTCGTGGCATAGACATGGAGCTGAGGAAGCGACATGGGAACCTGAGGAGACTATGAGGGACCAGTACCTAAACTTATTCACCGGTAAGATTTTCGGGGACGAAAATCCCTAAGGGGAGAGAATTTTAACAGCCCGAACTTGGGCCTAGTCAGAACAGTGGTCTCGGGACCATAAATTCGAAGTCAAAAAATATTATTTATTAATTATTTTGATGTTATAACATGTTTATAGGAGTAAATGAGAAATATGGTGAATTAATTTTAGCATTTAAGAGCTTAATTGTGAAAAAGGACTAAATCGCATAAAGTGCAAAAGTCTTAAATTGATAGCAAAGGGTGTTAAATTGTTGTGAAACTTAAATTGGGGGTCTTTAAAGGGAAAATAGGCCCTTAGACAATAGCTAGGCCGGCCATGAGACAAAGAAGAGTGAATGGTCAAAATGATAGGTAAGTTATGACATATTATGAGATAAAATAATACCCTAAATGCCTAGTCTTCATCTTTTTCATCTATTCTTTCTTCTTGACCAAAAATATCAACCAAGAGAAGAGTTTTGAAGCTTAAAATTTGCAGCAACTTATCCTCTCTAGAAGTAAGTGATTTCCACACCCTTTGTTGATGATTTTTGCATTTTTAGATACCTTGTAGTAGAAACTTTCAAATAAGGGGACTATTTTGCAAAATGATTGAGATTTTAGGGTTTTTCCATGAAAGGGTTTGTATTTTTTGCTGAGTTTTTGTGGAAGAAAATGAGTCTTGGGTGTCTTATAAACAACTTTTGTTAAGGTGTTAGCATGAAAACACTTAAAAGGACTATTTTGCATAAGTTGTAAAATAGATGATAAATGTGTGAAATAATAGGAAATTGAAGTTTCTATAAGAGAAAAAAGGGCTCGGCTAGACTTAAGATACGAAGAAATTTGATAAAAATTGATTTTCGGGTCTAGGGGTAAAATGGTCATTTTGTCAAAGTATAGGGGCAAATTGTTCATTTTACCAAAGATGTGAATTGTCGATTGTTTAATTTTATTTAGTGACTAAATAAGTACATTTTTCTATTATAGATCAAGAGTTACCAAATCCGAACCTAGGCCGGGGGAAAGCCAAACAAATCGACTAAATCGACTAGTGATCACATTTTGTAATCCGAGGTAAGTTGTATATAAATAATACAACTACATTGATAAAATGTGTGTTTGAATTGCATTGAGACTATTATGGCATAAATTACTTGATTTTAGAAATGAGAAAACGTAATGAGAATAGAGATAGTAGAATTCTCGTTTGAACCTTAGGAAAATAAATCAGATATTCATGCCGTGACATTTGGGTCACTTTTGTGAGCTAGTGTAAGACATGTCTGGGACATGCATCGGCCAAATTATGAGAGCCAGTGTAAAACCATGCCTGGGACATGACATCGGCATTGAGACGAGTGCTAGTGTAAGACATGTCTAGGATATGCATTGGCCTCGAGATGTAAGCCAGTGTAAGACATATCTGGGACATGCATCGGCTATGACATGTGTCAGTGTAAGACCATGTCTAGGACATGGCATCGGCACCTTATCCCATATTTGAGGCTTATGGAATATCTAATTGTATTTCAAATGGTTCAACGGTGAAAGTTATGATTTCAAGCTAACGAGGAAAGTATAATCGTGTTGTGAGTGGTATAGGTACCTATTTGGTATGTATGAAATGTGAGCTTAATATAGACTATATGATGTGTATTGAATATTGATGAGTAAGTTTTGCTTATGCCCACTTGTGCATTATGAGCTTGTTGATGAATGGTAAAGTTGTGTTGTATTTTTATTTATGTGCAACTTACTAAGCTTTATGCTTACTCCCTCTCCTTTTCCATTTTCTTATAGTGCCGCCTATCTAGCTCAAGGATCAACGAAAGTCAGAGATATCGATCACACTATCAATCTAAGCATTCGGTATAGTTTGATTTATATTTTTGAATATGGCATGTATAGGGAACCAGACTTGTGTTTTGTGTTATTATTAATTTGGCCAAATATGTTGGCTTGGGATAAATCCCTCATTTTGTATTAAGCCTCGAATGATGGCCAATAATTTTTTTGATTTATATGGAATATGTTATTTTCATGGTTGAGTAAATTGCACAAATGGAATGTTGTCTATTGTGGTTGATTTGGTTGCATGAGATAGTATTATATTGGTTTCGGTTGCTATTGTGTAGGTTGTGTAAGTAAGGGTGGCAAAGAGGCTTGGTAAATAACCTTATGTTGTCCACACAGGTAGACACACAGGCATGTGTCTAGGCCGTGTGTGACACACGGTCTGCCCCATAGGCGTGTGGTCTAGCCGTGTGGTCTGGCCGTGTGTCCCCTGCACGTAAAAATTTCAAGTCAATATGCATGGTAGTAAACACATGGGCAGAGACACGACCGTGTGTCTCAGCCGTGTGATGGACACGGCCTAGCACACGGGCATGTGCCTTGGCCGTATGACATTTTGGGGTTGCTGACGTCAGAAACAGAATTTCCATGTTTTTGCACACGGGCTAGGACATGGGCGTGTGCCAGGCCGTGTGAAAACCCCTGTAGGTGTGCATTTAGAATTATTTCCACACGGGTGGAGGACACAGGCGTGTCCCTGTATTGCTTAGGCCGTGTGAGCCATACGGGCCAATAGCACGACCATGTCGAAATGGTCACACGGGCGTGTGCCCCTGTGTCAGGTGTCATTTTCTAAATTTGGCTAAAGGACCCGAGTTGGTCTCGAATGATTTTCGATGTGTGTTTTGGGCCTCGTAGGCCCTTATTAAGGATGTGTTGATAAGTTTGAGGAAGTTTTAAATTTGCCCAAGTCTTAGAGGCTCGGAAATGGTTGTAAGCATGATTTCAAGTTAGGTAATGCCTCGTATTCCGTCCCGGCATAGGATACGGGTATGGGGTGTTACATATATGGTGTTTATTTTTCTTATTATTTTTATTAGTAACCATATTCTGAACTACTTTTTTAGACTAACATAATGCAAATGACGATTTGATTTAAATTTCGGTTACTGTTTAGAAATTATTTTTATCATACTAATATTTTTAAAAATATAAATTATATAACTGTGCAATTACAATTTGTCCAACCAAACATAACATAGGAAATTACAATATAATTATACTAAGTTAGCAAAATAGGTCTAGGGAATTACAATTCTTTATAATTACAAAATAATATAATTAATACCCTAGTAATTACACTTTCGTTCAATTATTCTGTGCTATCCAAACAAACCCCCGAGTATCTTTCCCTTCTTGTTTTGAACAATTGTTCTCTAGTCACCATTACCAATTTCTTTAAACTCCTCATTAACAAAAATCATTAATATATTTGTAGCTGAAAATTCACCTCATTATTCTTAGTGAATGCTTTTCTTTGTAATTCCCATTATTGAAATCTATAAATAGGAACTCATAACTTGTAAAGGGATTTTTGACATTCCGACTCCCAAATGTATTTCTAAAATTCTTTTATACTAGTCGCATGCCAAGCTTTATTCTCAACCGTACATAGTTTTTCAACATCCTACAAATCATCATTTACCGCTACACTTTCTGTTACAAAATTTGAAATAATCTTTCTCTTTGCTTTCTCTCAATACATTTGATTAAAATAATTTTTCTCTTCACTAAACAACCATCTATACTTACAAAGCTGAATGTTGTCCATTTCTTCGCCAAGTAGGTTCTTATATAGAGAAAGAGCAGGCTGTGATAATTATGTTTTATGCCAAACAGAGAGGATTGATTGCTTTTAGTAAGGCATATAAATAGTTCACTTTCATGGAAACTTCAACCAGGTCAAATTTGGTTATGAGATTTCGTGATTATAATGGATTTTTTTTTTACTTCAATTTCGATACATTTAGTAAAAATAAAATTTCATTAGTTACAAAATAATAAAATAAGAAAAAACACTAATAAGTAAATATTAAGCGATAAAAATAGAAAAAACCTTTATGTATTTTCTCAATTTATAAACATTTTTGCATTTAATTAAGTAGGAATAAATGAAGCTTCATTGAAACATACATTAAAATTTTTAGTCTTACATGTTTCATTCTCATAAATTGATGAGAGAGGTTTTGTCTCATAAATTAATGGAAATTTTAGGGATTTATAACATTTGACTATAAAATTATTTTTGGCTTAATGGTGTAAAAAGTACTCAAACTTTTTCAAATATTTTTTTTATTCAATTTTGTATTTGAATTGTCAAAATGCATCAAAAAGACCCTCAAACTTTATAAAAAAAACAATTAAGTCCCTGCTCTTTTTTTTTTCACTCAATCAGATACTTTAATAGTTAATGGTTAAAGTTAACTACCCCTAATATTTTTCAGTTAAAACCAACATGTGCCACAACCACGACTTGACAAGTGGAAAAATGATTATAAAAAATAAAAATAAATAAGTTATTAAAACAATTAAATTTTAATAAAAATTATAAAAATTGTAAAAAAATATAAAAAAGTATAAAATTTTATAAATTCGTAAGAAAATTATAAAAAATGTAAAGAAATATAAAATTTGTAAAAAAATTATAAAAATTATCGTACCAAAATAATCATTTCATAATTTTTCTATGACTTTTATTGATTTTTATTTTTTTATCATTTTTCGTCACATGTCACGATGTGCTACGACACATGATGGCTTTAACAAAAAAAATGGGGGTCGTTAATGGTTAATGTTAATAGTTAAAGAGTCTTTTTGATGCATTTTATAATTTTTTTATGATTTTTATAAAATTTTAATTTTTTTATATTTTTTTGATTTATATATATTTTTTCTAATTTTTCATAAAATTTAATTATTTTTATATTTGTATTAAAATTTAATAAACTTTTATTTATTTTTATTTTTTATATTTTTTTCCGCATGCCACCCCATGGTTGTGACATGGGGTGGCTTTAACTGAAAAAAAAATTAGGAGTGGTTGACTTTAACAGTCAACTATTAAAGTACCCATTTGAGTGCAAAAAAAAGGGGGCTTAATTGCTTCTTCTTCTTTTTTTAAATCGAGGATTTTTTTATGCATTTTGGCAGTTCAAGTACCCAATTAAGTGCAAAAAAAAAAGAACTTAATTGCTTTTTTTTGAAAATGTTTGAAGGTCTCTTTTATGCATTTTGAAAGTTCAAGTACCCAATTGAGTGCAAAAAAAAAATGCAATGGCTTATTTGCTTTTTTATTGAAAAATTTTGAGGGCTTTTTACACCCTTAAGCCATGATTTTTTTTAATATAAATGATAGGCTTACGTGAGTGTATGTGCATGTGTCACGTGTCATAGATCAAATTCTATAACGAATGCATATAGAGCGTCCCATGAAGGTCAATTGATCAAATGAAGCTCATTTGACCCACTTGAACTAGCTCGATTCTTGGAACCCATGGACAAACCCATCTACTTAAAGTTTTGGTGACCTAATGAAACATTCTAATAAAACTAGAGTTACCAGGGTAATCATTGTAAATCCTGAGGGATAAAGATGTATAAAGTTTAAATCCCTTAGGACTCTCATCTTGTAGATAGACACTAATCTTAGTCGTTAATGTAATTCGGTCTGTACTGTTGGATCTGGAAAAGATTAACTATAAATAGAGATTTTTCCTCTCATTTGTATATCATCCCTTGCATTTTATTCTTAAGTAACAGAATATTATTAAGACCTTTTACTCAAACACTTGGTATGCTATTATTTTTTGTGGCTTTTCTGTTCAATACAAGTTCCTTAGCCTTTCGAGTTTACTTTCACTTTGCTTTGGTGCCTTAAAGAACTTTTGCGAGAATACTAATTTTTCAAGAGTAAGGTTGACTTAGGTGGATTTTAATCCAAGAAATTGCCTAAGGCCGCGTAGTTTGATGTTAAGGTAAATATGCTTCCATGTGTTGGAAAAATTCGATTTGGAAATGATTTCTTATACAACGAAAAATTAAAATTTTGAAACCTGAGCCGATTTTTTATATTTATAGTAATAAACCCTAAATTAAATTCGCACATGTGTTTTCAGATAGACAGATCCTTATTGTTCCTAGCTTTCAACAAAACAACCTTCTTTGCTATTCTCATACCACGAATTGCTTCGAGTATGGACTCGAATGATTCGAATCAAACACAGAACTAGAATTAGTTTTCTTTTCTTTAGTGTGAAAATGAAAAATATCTTCTCAATAGAAACAAACAGAAATTGTTATTTCGGAAAATAGATTTAATTGTTGAGAATAAATACTCTCTATTTTTTAGTAGAGTAAAAATATCTTAAAGTTGTGTCAATAGACCTACTGGTGTCATCTATTTATATGTATAGGAGGTAGAACTCTTTTTGAATTGTAGAAGTTTATTTCAACTAGAAAAGTGAACTCCTAGTCTATCTAGGAGTATAGGGGGCGACAACCTTAGTTAATAATATAAGGGTTTGTCGTCCCCCTCATTAACATGAGGGGTTTTTGGGTCTCTCTCATATTGGGTCCAATTACAAGTACTTTCTAGGCTTTTAACCCAATACTTCATAATTTGATCCAACCCAATAATTGTTTTTCTTCCCAAAATAAACATCTCAATATATTTCCAATTAAATAATCTTCTCAACCTAATTCTAATTCCGTTGACTTTATCATAAAAGAATCTATAAGAAAATATATTTAATATTTCTATATTCAACAGTTCACTGTGACCAAATGATTTATTGTCATTTTCAAACTTCATTTAATTCAAAAAATATGAATTCATTAACTTCATTTAATTCAAAAAACATAAATTCATTTCCAAGTCATTTTCATTTCCATTTCAATTTTCATTTCCATTTTCATTTTGGAGAAAATCACATTCATTTCCAAATGATTCCATTTTTTTCATTTTCATTTTCATTTTGGAGAAAACCATAATCATTTCAAAATGTTTCTCATTTCACCATTTTCACCATTTCTTTTCATTTGATTGAACATGCAATTCATTTCTGGTTTCAACGAGCTAGCGAAAGGACCGATTAGACATATGCAGTTGAGGCTCAAATAATTTATAATTAAGTTCTAGATTTTTTTCCTATTAATTATAAACTCATTTAGTCACAAAGTCATTCCACTATAGTATTGTGATTGAGCTCTCCCCAATGACATAACATTATGAAAGTAACTCAATCATTGCTCGTCCAATGATCTTGTCATAAGTTCGTTACCCTCATAAGATATCCTAAATCTCTTTGGGATAATATTCTTTCTCCCAATATGATCTTATTTTATCTCATGATAATTATACATTTTCCTTCATGAAAAGTCAATTACTATTAAATAATAATCAAGTTATTCATCACAAAGGTGAACGACCCATGGCCACGTTTACTTTTCATCAACCATGTAATGCCAATGAAAGGATATCATTTAACTATGTCTCAGGCTATGAATTCCACCATTGTGAATGATGCTACATACTGCACAAGTCGTATACCCAACGTATTAGCTTTCAGTTCCTTATTTATTTGAACTCAGGCTTTCACTTACATCAAAGTATACAAGTCATACATACATAGTCTGTCATCCACTTAGGATTTAGGATTGCCAAACTATGAATGTCAGAAGTGAATAAATCCACAAATGAATTCAATATCTATTCTTATTGGGTCTTGTCCGATGTACTGCCAATCCAATTAGTTTGTAATGCCCCAAAATTTGTATACGTGATTTGTTAAATTTTATAATATAATTTAGTACCTGCTTTAGTGGTTAAAAGTGTGGAGTGTGTGTTGTGGGTCTGAGGTTCGAGTTCCTTCGTGAGCAGTATGACAATAATTTTTATGTTTGTGTCATTTAAGTGGTTGAGTTTTGAGTAAATTCAAATACTTAAAAAAACTGTTTAAAAATAGTTGAGATATGGTTGAGATTTTATTTTTGTTTTATTTTATTTTTATCTTAAAAATATTAATTAAATTAAAAGGTTTTTCTTTCCCACTTTTCATGTTGTTTTTACGTTCCATTGCTCCCATTCTTGTGATTTTGGCACTTTCAATAAAGAAAAGAAAAAGAAAGGCTCCTTCCTTTTTCTTGAATTTTGGCTTTTGTTTCAATTGGTGTTTGCTTTTGTTACAATTGATTTATTCTTTCTCTCGCGGGTGGTGTGTGGTGCGTGGTGCAATTGTTGTTGCTATTAAGAATTTGATTTTAGGGGTATTTCAAAGTAAGTGGGTTGGTTAATATTTTTGATTAAGCTTATGAATGGTGTTTCTTATTTTTCAAACGTGGATTAATCTTGCAGATTTTTGTGGTTAGGTGGTGATCAAGGAACTTGGGATTTTCCTCTTGCGATATAGTTGTGTTAGGACTATTGTTGATTTTTGGGTGACTATTCGATCATTCAAAGGGTTAATTCTCGTTTTAGTAATGTTGTTATTCACATTTTGTTCAAGTGGGTTCTTAGAATAATTCAGAATTATGGCTTAATTAGTTGAGTAAATCCTGTTTTTAGGTTTGGGAGGTCCAGTGGTTACATGCACGTCAAAATCGAACCAGGTGTGTATTGAAAAAAAAAAATTTACTATCAACGCCACATGACCGTGTGCCAGGCAGTGTGGTAGGTCGTGTGTAGATTACGTGCTGGACTGTGTGTGACACACGATCTGGGCTATTTGGACCGTGTGGGCCACACGAGCGTGTGGGCCAAAAATTATGTAATTTTTCCTAGGGTTGTACATGTCATTCTAATCAACTGTGGACATTCCGTGGGTTCGGTATGTGTTCAAATAGACTGTATAATATGGAATCTGATAATTTGTTTGCATGAATCTCGATAACTGCTCACAAAACTGAAATATCATATGATGAGTAAACTACGTAATATATTAAAAGAAAATCAGAAAATGTTATGTATATTATGTATCTGCTATGCTATGTGTGTATACTAAACATATGTCTGATATCTATTACATTCTGTATTTGCATCTGGGATGGGTTATATATTATGTGGAGGAAGTGTTTCTATAAAAGACAATAATTTGCCTATTTATCTGGTAGCTTAGTTGTAAATATTCTGTAAAGTGTCTTATCGACACTAAGTGGTGTGTTGGGCTGGGTGGGTGTGTCATACCCCACATGGTGTGTTGGGATGGTCGGAGTTGGTGTGTAGTAGATGGGGGTAAGATTTCATGTTTGTACCTGAACTACTCCGATATAAATCTAATTCTGTTAATCTTTCTGATATGCATCAACTGTTAAGTTATTCGTTATACACTGGGTTTCAAAAGCTCATTTTCTGTTTGACTGATATTTTCAGGTAATCCTTAGACTTAGGCGGACTGGTGCAATCAGGAGCTCCGATAAAAATCATCTTTTCTTAAATTTGACTTGCTTAAAATTTTGGTTTGAGAGTTTTGTAAATTTTGGACTCTTTCAACTATTCCAGATTTTAGAACTTTAATTTCGTATTTTGCTTAATATTGTTGAAACGTAATTTTCTTAAAAATTAATGGTTTTCTAATAATAAACTGTGTTTTCCAAAAGATCACCCTTTTAAGGAGTCCCCACTACAAAATAATAAGTTTTTTAAAAAATAAACAAACAACATTTTCAATAATAAAATTAGACATGATACGTTTTTGAATAATTTGGAATTTTAAGGGATTATGTCAATTGTTCAAAATTATGAAAACTAGAATATTCCAAGAAAATTACGTAACACTTCCTAATCTAGCGATAACATCTAGACTGGGTTTGGGGTTTTACATTTAGTGGTATTAGAACTAGGTTACAAAACTCGGGCTACGAAATTTTGGGTTCAAAATTGTTTTTGTGAAAATTATTTTTTTGAGTAAAGTTTATTTCTGCATGAATCTGAAAAATAATTGTAACACCCCTAACCCGTATCCGTCATCAGATTAGGGATAAAGGCGTTACCAGACAACCGAAACATTTTGCACATAATTCATATACATCATCCACAATCATAATCAAACATTATCATAGAGTCCCTTATGTAGGTCATCGAGACCTTAAACATACTTTAGAAAAGGGTTAGGACTAAACCGAACACATACAAAAATTTTCAAAACTTAAACATTTCTCAAAGTTGTATAGGTCACACGCCTGTGTGAACAGGCTGTGTGCCTTACATGACATTAGACACGCCCGTGTGTCTAGGCCGTGTCAAAATAGGGCATACATACTGACTTGCTCACACAGCCACAAAACACGCCTGTGTGCCTTGGCCGTGGTCAAAACTGACTTGGGTCACTCGGCTAGCCACACGCCCATGTGCCTTGGCTGTGCTTAATCCTCACTTACAATCGTAGGGTACCCCAGGGGACACACGACAGTGCAACATGATTGTGTGTCACACATGGCTGAGACACACACCCGTGTCTGTGCCCATATGGACAAAAATAGGCCATTTGAGAAGCCAATTTGCCACCCAATTTGGGTCAAACCTACAAGTATCAAACCAAGCACATTTGCACTATAATTTCAGCCAATTTCAATACCAAAACATACATCATTCATGCCATAACATTATCAATGAATTTCATGTTCATAGTCATTCCATAAATCAAAAACATGCCAAAACATATGGTTTCATAATCTCTAATCATATCATCAAATCTCATGCCAAAACCTTACCAAACTTACCATTTCTCTTAGCCATTTATGAACACATCAAATAGATCATATTGCATCACATTTCATATACCAAAATCAAACCATAATCACAACCATACTAAGCCATATCACATGGCTAATTATATACATCACAAAACATAATCAAAGCACTTTTAGCCTATACATGCCATACTTCAAAATATACATTTTCAAAAGGTACCAAAATATAGTTCGATAGTGTGGTCACGATCCTCGACGATCCCCGAGCTCCCAGTAGCTTCGATATCTATAAAATAGTTGAAAAACACATAGAGTAAGCTTTTAAAAGCTTAGTAAGCCATATACAAATAAACTTATCATTCAAAATAGGCATACATCATCAAATTACATATATTTTTTAGCCAATAACCAAAACAAACCTCTTGTTCATATACATATCACATATTCTCAAATCATTTGCACATATAGCATATATTCACATGCTTAGATTATATACAATCATTTGCATATATACTTACCTTTCATTCTCAAACATAGTATACAATTCAAACGTACCTAAATTGGATACATATCTCATATAATGACTTGCTTGATGATTTCTTTCGCACTTCTCTAGCTTCTGAATCAGCTTTTCTTTTCTCTTTCCTAAGCTCTTCAACTTTACATGCTCCTTTAACAAGTACAACAAATTCTTTGATCTCAAGAATCCTTACTAACAAACGGATACCTCATTCAAGCCATCCTCGAATCTTTTGCACATTATTGCCTCAGTAGATACACATTCTCTAACAGACTGACTCAGTCTTACAAATTCTAGCTCGTATTCTGTAACAGACATACGACCTTTTTTAAGCTCAAAAAACTCTTTGCATTTTTGATCGATAAATCTTTGAATGATATATTTCTTTTGGAATTCAGCTTAAAAGAAATCCCAGGTGACTCGCTCTCTCGGAACCACAGATATCAATGTCTTCCACTAGTGATAGGCTATATCTCTCAGAAGTGAAACGACACATTTTATGCATTCATCCGGATTCAATGACAATTCATTAAATACTCTTATCGTATTCTCTAACCAGAACTCAACTCTCTCAACATCATCACTAGTGGTAGCTTAGAACTCTACAGCCCCAAATTTTCTAATTTTATAGACTGGTGGCTTACTTAATTGAATCAGATTCGCTTGTGGCATAATAGGGACTTGCGGAGGATTAGTTAGAGTTGGGGGTTGTTGAACAGTAGGATTAGTCCTACTGTTCTGACTAAACCAATCATTCATCATTTGATAGAAGGCTTATTTACCCTCTCCACCATGGCTACTCGTAGCCGGTCTAGAATCGGATGGCATTGTCCCTTGCGCGGGAGCAGGCGCATTGCTTTCTACATCATCAGCTACAGCTCGTTTGAGATCCATTTACTATATAAAACACATTTTTATTATCAAGATTCATCACACTATCATAGTTCATAAATATGACATGTATAGCTAGACTCACATACGCTATGGTAGTCCTAGAACCGACTAAAACATAGCTTTGATACCAATAAAATGTAACACCCCTAACTCATATCCGTCACTAAATTAGAGTTAAAAGCATTACCGAAAAACCAAAACATTTTGCACATAATTCATATACATCATCCACGATCATAATCAAACATTATCATAGAGTCCTTTATGTAGGTCATGGAGACCTTAAACATACTTTAGAAAAGGGTCGGGACTAAACTGAACACATACTAAAATTTTCAAAACTTAAACATTCCTCAAAGATGTACAGGTCACGCACCCGTGTGGACAAGCCATGTACCTTACACGACATTAGACACGCTTGTGTGTCTAGGCCATGTCAAAACAGGGCATACATACTAACTTGCTCACACGGCCACAAGACACGCCCATGTGCCTTGGCCGTGGTCGAATCTGACTTGGGTCACACGGCTAGCCACACGCCTGTGTGCCTTGGCCGTGCTCAAGCTTGCCTTACAATCATAGGGTACCCCAGGGGACACACGGCCGTGCAACATGACCATGTGTCGCACACGGCTGAGACACATGCCCGTTTCTCTGCCCATGTGGACAAAAATAGGCCATTTGAGAAGCCAATTTGCCACCGAATTTGGGTTAAACCTACAAGTATCAAACCAAGCACATTTGCATTATAATTTCAACCAATTTCAATACCAAAGCATACACCATTAATTCCATAACATTATCAACTAATTTCATATTCATAGTCATTCATAAATCAAAAACATACCAAAACATGTGGTTTCATAATCTCTAATCATATCATCAAATCTCATGCCGAAACCTTACCAAACTTACCATTTCCCTTAGCCATTTATGAGCACATCAAATAGATCATATTGCATCACATTTCATATACCAAAATCAAACCATAATCACAACCATACTAAGCCATATCACATGGCTAATTATATACATCACAAAACATAATCAAAGCACTTCTAGTTTATACATGCCATACTTCAAAATATACATTTTCAAAAGGTACCAAAATATAGTTCGATAGTGTGGTCACGATCCTCGACGATCCCCGAGCTCCCAGTAGCTTTGATATCTATAAAATAGTTGAAAAACACATAGAGTAAGCTTTCAAAAGCTTAGTAATCCATATACAAGTAAACTTGTCATTCAAAATAGGTATACATCATCAAATTACATATATTTTGTAGCCAATAATCAAAACAAACCTCTTGTTTATATACATATCACATATTCTCAAATCATTTGCACATATAGCATATATTCACATGCTTAGATTATATAACATCATTTGCATATATACTTACCTTTCTTTCTCAAACATAGTATACAATTCAAACGTAGCTAAGTCGGATACACATCTCATATAATCATTCATTTTCTCAGAATGCCCCTTGAACAGTTCGGAATCATAAGGATACGCGGATAGCTCAAAAAAGCAAATACAATGCCAATGTCCCAAATGTGGTCTTACATGTGATCAAACATCAATGCCACTGTCCTAGAAAGGGTCTTACATGAAATTAAAAATGATGCCAACATCCCAGACGTGGTCTTACACTTAAATCGTAAGTCGATGCCAACGTCCCAGACGTAGTCTTACACGATAACACACATCGGATCCTATGTCATGACATATGTATCCTACCTATTCTTAAGGTTCGTACGGGGCTTTTCGAACGTCAAAACTTTGTCGATACTTTCTCGGATATCTCATATTCAACTCTCATAATATCATTCATAATAGTACAGTGTCATGTATACATGAATAAATCAATTCAAATACATTTATTTGTATATCACCTTACCTCATACGAATTCGGATAGACGAAATCGGCTACTCGACGACTTTCGACTTTCCCCGATCTAATTCCATTTTCTTTAATTCATGATCTTGAATTAAGCTTGGACCTTGGCTGAATGTTCAAAGCTTTAAAACCCTTGTTTTCTTTCTTTCAATCGGTTAGAAAAGATGAACAGTGGCCATATTTTGTTTTATTTTAATTAATAATAACATATTAATAAATTTCTAATTTTACCCTTAACAAATAACCTTTAAAAACTTATCATGGATGTCCATAATTGTCTACTCATACTTTCAATGGTCAAATAACAACATAAGGACCTCTCATTTACAAAGACATAACAATTAAGCACATTTACAAATAGCAGGAGAATTTTACATTTTACGTGATTAGGTCCTTTTTGCAAATTAAGCACATTTACAAATAGCAGGAAACTTTAACATTTTACACGATTAGGTCCTTTTTGCAAATTTAGCACACAAACAATTAAATTTTCATACGAAACTTTTACACATGCTAATTCACATATCATAAGCACGGAAAATAATATTTAAATATTTTTCTAACTCAGATTTTTGGTCCCGAAACCAATATTCTGACTAGGGTCTAAATTGGACTGTTACAATTCTCCCCCTTTTACAAATTTTTGTCCTCAAAAATCTTATCGTTGAACAGATTTGAATATTGTTGTCTCATAACATCTTCAGACTTACTTTAACTAATGAAATTTTCTTATTTCATAATTCTTTAACCTCGCAAGCTAATATACAGATCGGTTCTTCTTCATAAGTCATATCAGACTGAATCTCAATCTCAGACGGAGGAATCACATGCAAAGGATAGGATCTGTATCATCAAAGCATTGATACGTGAAATACATTGTGAATCTTTTCTAATTCTGATGGCAACAACAATCTATAAGCAATTGGCCCGATTCGTTCAATAATCTCATACGGCCCTATGAATCTCGGACTCAATTTGCCTTTACGGCCAAAACGGAGTACTTTCTTCCATAGAGATACTTTCAAAAACATTTTGTCGCCAATCTCAAATTCAATATCCTTTCGTTTCAAATCTGCATAAGATTTATGATGATTGGAAGCTATTTTCAAACTATCTCATATCACTTTTACTTTTTGTTCAGTTTCTTTTATCAAATAAATCCTGTGAATCTTATTCTTACTGAGCTCAGTCCAATTCAAATGCGTGCGGCATTTACAACCATATAAGGCTTTGTACGGTGCCATTTTGATGCTCGATTGAAAACTGTTATTATAAGCGAATTCAATCAAAGGCAGATATTGTTCCCACGTACCTTCAAACTCAAGAATGCAACATCTCAACATATCCTCGAGAACTTGAATAATCCACTCGGATTGACCATCATTTATGGGTGGAAAGCAGTACTGAAATGCAATTTCGTACCTAAAGCATCTTATAATTTCTTCCAAAATCGCGATGTGAATCTCAGATCTCTGTCTGACACAATAGATAATGGCACACCGTGTAATCTCACAATATTGAAAATATATAATTCAGCTAACTTATCAAGTGAGTAATAGGATCACACGGAATAAAATGAGTTGATTTTGTCAATCGATCAACTACAACCCAAATTGCATCTTTCTTTTTCGGAGATAGGGGCAAACCCTAAACAAAGTCCATTGTCACTCTATCCCATTTCCATTCAGGAATCATAATCAGTTGTAACAAACCAGATGGCACCTGATGTTCAATTTTAACTTGCTGACATATTAAGCATTTCACAACAAATTCAGATATATCACGCTACATACCATGCCACCAATAAAGTTTGATAGTGTGGTGACGATCCTCGACAATCCCCGAGCTCCCAGTAGTTTTGATATCTATAAAATAGTTGAAAAACACACAGAGTAAGCTTTTAAAAGCTTAGTAAGCCATAAAAAAATAAACTTATTATTGAAACCACCCCTTTTTATTTAAAAATTTTAGGTTTAAAAGAAATGGGGGAATCGACTTTTAAAAAAAATAAATACATGGAGTCACCACCGATCTTTTGTTTTGGTGTGATCGGGCCACCTAAGAATTCAGTTATTTTAATAAAACATTTTTGGTGTACTAAAACAACAATTTTGGTCTACGAACTTTTGAGAAAATGGGTTCGGGAGTCAGTTACGCATGAGGAAGGATTAGCACCCTCACTACGCCCAAAATTGGCACCAAATCGATTAAATACTCTAAGATTAAAAATGTTTTTGAAATGTGGTTCTTTTTAATAAAAGTTGAATAACCCGAGTTGATTGTCAAAAATCTTCTTGTTTCGACGTCCGAAAGTGTATAATTTGAAATTAACAAAAGGATGCCCAACTATTTGGTCCAACGAAAAATCGAAACCCAGCACAGTAGGGCACGATCCTCGAATTTTCGAACATCGAACATTGCCTCGCCTTAGAAAATACAAGTGAAATTCCGAAGGGATCTTCGATTGTTTTGAGCAAATGAAAAAGTGCAACCCAGCACGGTAGGGCTCGATTCTCAAATCGCCAAACATCGAACATCGCCTTTGTTTTGAAAGGTTTTTAATAAATATGAATGAAAACCTAAAGGAATATTCGATTATTTTGAACAAACGAGAAATCACAGCCCAGCACGATAGGGCATGATTCCCGAATTGTCAAACACCGAGTATTACCTTCGTTTTTTTAGAAGGCTTGAGTGAAATTTTGAAGGGATATTCGATTGTTTTGAGAAAACGTGAAATTGCAACCCAGCACATTAGGGCACGATTCCACGAATTGCCAAATATCGAATATCGCTTTCATTTAAAAGAACTCTCAAGAGACATGGGTAAATTCGAAAGGGTCTTTCGATTACTTTGAGCAAACGAGAAATTGCAACCCAACATATTAGGGCACGATTCCTCGAATTGTCAAATATCGAATACCACCTTCATTTTAAGGAATTTCTTAAAAGTTGTGAAACTAGCTTAAAACGCATTAATTCGGTTTGAAATAAGACGAAATTAATCATGAAATTTGGGTTTTATAAAACCACATTTCAAAAGTCAAGTAAAACGATGAATGGGGTAATATGTATACGCATAAAAATACGACAATGGAAAAACAAAGATAATACAATTTATTTAACCAACTAACGAGAACTTAAATGACTAAGCATAACTAGCTTGGAAATATAACTCGACTTCAATCATGCATGGAGAATAATTGATATAATAATACAATAACAAAAATGATAATATAACAGTACAACATAACAAAGCAACACATACAATAATATGCCACAATAATATATATAGCATGATATAAAACAATCAATGTAAGATGTAAAAAGACAAAATAGCAATTAGAAGCCAATGTTGTATAAAACAATTTTAAAATAATGACGAATAAATGAACACATAATTTACACAATATATAAATAGATGAACTTAAAACTATTTGGAAAAACAAACTAAGAATATATATACATAATTACTAAAACATATGTTATAGGACGAATATTTTAAATCGAATGATATGCAAAATATTGAAGAATATTGGTTTAAAATTGACACATAAGTAAGAAAATTTTGAATTATATGTAAAGTATACAAAAATAAATAAATAAATAAATAATAATGTACAATAAAATATAATCTTTAAGACATAATGGATTTACAAACCATATATATATATATATGTATATAAATGAACTTAGAAATACTTGTTCATAAAGATATCATAGAAATGTACACAAGATTAAATTATTTTTATTATATACGTACAAATATATATAATGAAACATCTGAATGAAATACTATCTAAAATAATATAATATAAAGAAACATTCTAAAATAATAATTTTATAAGTACAAAGATGGAGTTCCTAAAATAGTTTCATATATACATAAAGAAAAATACTTGATGAATCATAAAGCAAGAAATATTTTAAATAGAAAAATCTATTAAAGTAATAGATATATTAACATGTGTATATATATATATATATATATATATATATATTTAAACAAGATGTTGTATAAAAGTATTAAAATAGCTCAATGCGAAAAGAATTTTAAAATGATGATTTTATAACACAAACTAAAGTTATTAAGATGGTTCCACTCATGTACAAAAATATTGTGAATCTTCAAAATAATAATTATTAAAAATTGAACACTCAATGAGAATAATATGTATACTAATATGTATAAAAAATATTGTGCAAAATGTAAAAATAATAGGATAAAAGAAATCTCAAAATAATTGAACAAATGAAAACAAATAAAATCATTAAAATAAATTAACATATACAAAAATAATAAAAGTATTTTAAAATAGCAGATTATACAAATAAAAGACTAGATTAAAATTAAACCTAAAATAAAATGAATAATTTACAAATAAGATAGTTTAAAAAAATAAAAAATAAAAAGTGCAGTATATAAATGTACAGGGACTAGGACTGGAAATAATCTAGGTCCCAAAACGTTGCACCTTGGAGTGGACTAAAATGAAATGGTGTACAAATTTTTGGGGAAAAAATAAAATAAAACACATGGATGCCAATGGGGTCTGCTGGAATGTGATGCAAAAATGAGGGATTAATTGTGGAAATTTCCCATTTGACATATAAATGCACAAATTGGGTCTGGGCATGGATCAACACGGGCACCAACCCTTAAACACCACCGTTTCAATATTAAAAACCAAAAAAAACACTGAACTCTGCCATTTTCACTAAAACTTATACCTAACCCCCCAATTTTTCTCCTTTTCTTTACCTTTGCCAACTCTTGGGCTTTACCGGCGCATAATACGCCTCCACCACCGTCCCGGTTTCAGCCAGACCATAAGGATCTGTCAACCATTAGGCCGGAGGAGCAAACGTCCACTAAATCGACACCAAAAACAATAAATAAACTCCTCTTTTAGATTTGTCAAGTAGATTCGAAATAGAGTAAAAAAAGAATAAGAACAGAAAAAAATGCGAAAACCTTGAAATCACTGCTTTTTCTATTTTTGTTGCTTTGTAATGCTCTCCTTTTTTTATTATAAATATGCAGCAAGTAAAGATCAAGAAGAAAGAAAATGAGAAACCAAAAAAATCAAAAAGAAGAATCGATCTGATAATCCTCCTCAAATCCTTTTTTGTATTCTCTCTATCTAATCTCCCTCTTTTAGAAAATACATAGGGCTTTTATATAGCCCAAAATCAAAAGAAAAAAAAAATACAAAGAATTTCATTTTCTCTTGTTTTTCTTTGCTACTCTTTTTTTATCTTCTCTCGCAGGTATGAAAGGCGACGTGGAGGCGTGAGTGTGGCGTACGGAGGCGTGCAGGGGGTCGTACGGTGCTGGAGGGTGACCTAGGGTTCCCGAGTTGTAAAATTTCTTGGGCCTATCGGGCCTGTATTTGGGTCTTGCAATGATTTGGTTTGTAAAAGGACATTAAAATGGGCTGTTTGTGTTTTAAACTTTTTGTTCATTGATTTATTTTTTTTTTGGTTCTTTTTTTTGGTTGTTGGTCCCGGGCAGAATTTGGGCTTTATAGCTGCCCCTCTTTGCTCATTGTCGTGCAACAAGAATAGAGCAAAGACTATAAAAAGGACCAAATTTGTCCGGTCTGGCTAAGCCTCAAAGTCCTGATCTTCATCTTCCCCAAAGGTATTCTAATGTCTTTAGGAGTGTCAAATTGGCTATCTTCAACTTGCTTTTTGAAAACTCGGGAACATCAATATGTTATTTTCGATCTGCTCTCTACCAATACAGAGATGCCAAATCTGTCATCTTCGATCTGCTCTCTGTCAACATAGAGACGTTAAATTTGTCATCTTTGATCTGCTCTCTGTCAACACAGAGATGCCAAATCTGTCATCTTCGATCTGCTCTCTATCAATACAGAATGCCAAATCTGCTATCTTCGATCTGCCCTCTGAGAATACAGAGACGCCAAATCTGTTATCTTCAATCTGCCCTCTGACAATACAGAGACTCCAAATCTGCTATCTTCGATCTGCCCTCTGACAATACAGAGACACCAAATCTGCTATCTTCGATCTGCTCTCCGCCAATATAGAGACGCCAAATTTGCTACCTTCGATCTGCCCTCTGACAATACAGAGACGCCAAATCTGCTATCTTCGATCTACCCTCTGACAATACAGAGACGCCAAATCTGTTATCTTTGATCTGCTCTCCGCCAATACAGAGACGCCAAATCTGCTATCCTCGATCTGCTCTCTGCCAATATAGAGACGCCAAATCATCTTGGATCTGCTTTAACGTAAACATGTGAAAACCAAATCAGCTATATCTTCGATCTGCTCCTCACCTAATACAGAGATGCGAAATCATCTTGGATCTGCTTCAATGTAAACACATGAAAGCCAAATCAGCTATGTCTTTGATCTGCTCCCCGCCTGATACAGAGATGCCAACTCATCTTGGATCTGCTTCAACGTAAACACGTGAAAGCCAAATCAGCTATGTCTTCGATCTGCTCCTCGCCTAATACAGAGATGCCAAGTCATCTTGGATCTGCTTCAATGAAGGTCAGATCTGCTATGCTTTAGCCTGTTACCCTACTTCTTAGGGGATTAGGGCACATCAATCTTCATTGTCCCTTGAAGGGCTTAACCTGTATAATGCGTATGAGTTCATGCTTAATGATTAGGATGCTATGACTCGAATGAGCCAAATGCTCCTAGGTAGATGTGTATGAATGACGTTTGTATGAATGCAAAATGTCATTTTTAATGCTTGATATGATATTACTCGTCGTTCACCGAGGTTTTATTGTTGACGTATTATTCTGTCGTCTTGTTTAGCTGGCATTCTTAATAGAAAACTCGAAGAAACAATCTCATCTACTCGACAAGCTTGCCCCACTCAAACTTTATGGAATTTTTTGCTTATCTAACCCACAACAACTCAGGGTATAGGATTTGTTTCACCTTCAATCAATTTGATCTGTTACACCATTCCCTGGGTATAATGACCCATTGTATATGCTCGATATTTGCATGAATACAGAGTATCATTTTTTTCTCGAAAATGACCCCCTTTTAGGTTGACATTGCTCGTCATTTGTCGAGGTTGTGTCACTGACAAAATATCTTGCCTCTTTATTTAACTGATATCTTTGACAGAAAATTCAAAGAGATAGTCGTAATTTAGAAACATTTTCAACCCTTAGGCTTGGTGAGTTCTAAATGATGGTCCTGTTTCAGGTTCCTATACTGTTTAGAAGCTTCCATAGTAATATGTAAAACCCATTTTGCCAAGGTATTATTAGTCCATTAATTGTTATTTCAATGCAAAATGCTTGAAAAGGATCAAAACAATGGTCAAAAAGGGAATTGATTAGGAGGGTAGCTTGAAATAAATAGATTAATCAAAAATTGCAAATGCAATAAAAAGGTAATTAACTCAACATGAATAAGTTAATCAAAGATAATGATGCAATAAGAAGGAAGTTTATTGGGACGTATCTTGAAAAGAATAAGGTAATCAAAGATAACAAATTCAAAATGAGCAAAATGGAAACTAGGTGCCCCAGATATCGTAGCTTGAGGTTCTCTGTACCAACTTCTTGAGGACCTTTCTGAGCTCAATATGTGTCTAGGGGATCCGGGGTACTTTGTCGATGCCCCGAGACGTAGCATACTTCTTCATTGTTAATTTAGGCATAGCAAGACTACTGTATGCCCCATTTTAATCCAAATTTGAGCCGCCCTTTCGGGTTTTCAACTCAAATCCCCTTTGGTCTCAAAGCGCCCTTTGCGGGTTTTCGCTTTGGCCTCTCCTCTTCTTTCTTTCTTTCTTTCTTCTTCTTCTCCCCCCTTTTTTTTGTTAGGAACTCAAAGCGCCCTTTGTGGGTTTTCACCTTGGCCTCTCATTTTCTAGGTGAAATACTTCTTGACGGAATCCAAATTCACCAACTTGGGTAAATCTTTGCCATCTATCTCGGTCGATATTAATGCCCTTCCAAAACAGACCTTCTTTACATAAGGTCTTTCTTAGTTTGACATATTTCTTCCTTTCAAATCCTTTTGTATAGGAAAGATCTTCTTCAATATCAAGCTCCTTTCATGGAATTCTCAAGGATAAACCTTTCTATCATATGCCTGCATCATCTGACTGTGACGGATACCCTTTAAATTTGACTGATCATATTAGGATTAGACTTATTATGATTCATCCAACTTTAGTTCTGCTAAGACTCGAAGAAAATGAATCTCGTTTTCAAAAACTATTTCAATTCTATAAATCAATGTGTTGCCCCGGTGAAGGTTCCAGGCTCACATTCGATAAATATAGAGGGTAAATGATAACTTATTTATGCCAATATTTACAAGACTCGGTCATTTTTCACTATGACTTTCGTTCTATTGTTTGCTTTTCCTTTTTTCTTTTCTAATTTTGAACTTTTGTCTTTCTTTTTGGATGCCTTTACTGCACTGTGATATAGTGTCTGATCTTTGAACAAACTGCAAACTTTTGACATTGTGCAATTATTTTTGAAAGTGATCCTTTCTGACATTACTTGTCAGCAACCTCTTTTTTTTTTTTTTGAAATTTGATGACTATTGATCTTGTAATATTGACATATGAAGCGAACCTCACCCCCTTCGTGAAGTAATCAATGATTGCCAAGATGAATTGATGAGAATGGCCTGATAACATCCTTGCCTCATATAGAGAAAATCTGTGAAGAAATGAATGTGGCTTTAACCAATGCGATTCTCTTCCATGGTGGGTCAACAATACCCAAACCTCATGATTAGCGTGGCTACCATGAAACCTTTAACAAGTGTTCTTCTGGCACTACATAGACATTTTGTATCATCCACCAATCTTAATATCTCAAATATATCTCGACATGATCATGTGAAAACATCTTTGAATTTCTTGAAGTAACTCAAAGACAATTCATTTTGTCCCTGTGGTGACTTAGGTTTCAATCTTTGCCCATTGTTCACAATTTCCATTGACCCTTCGTAAAGTAGGATCAGTTTTTTCATCTTGTTATACCGTCCTTAACAAATCAGGAAATAAGTCACAATCTCTGTCATCTTCAAGGTCCTAAGATCCCTCTAGACACATATCTTGCTCAAAAAAGAGACTCGAAATTAGTGACAGCGTTGCTCACGTCATTGATGTTTGGAGACCTGTTATAGGTACGAAGGCATATTCCAAAGAATAAATGATTCTAAGGATGATTATTTGTATGGTATGATCATGAATGAAAGAATCTAAGAATAGTCATTTGTACAGTATAAAATGGAAAGAATAAAAGAATATTTACTCGAACATGTATTTCATTGAAATAAAGATTTTTGGATATAAGCCTATTTCACGAAAGGATTCTTGTTGCTTCTAGGCTTAAAACAAAAAGAGTGTTTTGAATATTACTCTAGATTAGCCCTAAAGATACAAGGATCCTTTTCACAGTCCCATTGTTTAAAACACCCTAAGTACGTAAGGGCAGAAGCTTGAAAAAGTCTACTCCCGGGTTCCCTCTTCTGATACGTCATTGATGTTCGGGTTCCCCAATACCAGGCCTTGCATTAGATTTTCGAGCTCGATGCACCCTTAAATCTTATGCCCCAATCCAGCATGGAACTCATAACGTTCGCCTCTTTAACAGAAAGGTTGGATAACCGATTTCCCGCTCCAGAGGGACCATCAAATTTCATAATACCCAATTTAATAAATCTTTTGATTATCTTTTTAAAAGTGGTACAGTTCTCGATGGAATGCCCCGTGATTCCCGCATGGTATTCACATTGGCTGCTTGTGTCATACCATTTAGGGTACGGGGGTAGTATAGATTTCATGTAAAAAGGGGATACAACATTTGCGTCGAACAGAATACGGTACAACTCCCTGTATGTGATTGGAATGGGTGTGTATTGGGGTTTTTCTAAGTTCAATTTTTGACTGGATTCTTGCTTTGGGGAGGCCTGATGGCTGGTAGTTACCCTCCTTGGCTGGCTTGCTATAATCGGCTCTGAACAACCCTTGTTATACCTACTCGCACTACTTGCTCCCTTTTTCTTCTTCTTTGGGGCCTTTAAAGTCCACTCTCCCCTTTCCTTCGTTTCTGCAAGAACAGCAGGCTTGGCTTGACCATCTTCCAGGTTAAAACCTGAACTCATCAGGAAGCTCAACAGTGCTGATGTATTCGTCTGATATTGGTGTCCGATAACAATGGGTACCCCTTGCATGTCTAGTTGGGTCAGAATGCTTATTGGGGTAAAACCTGGGAATAGATGATCTCTTCATTATCATTCTCACTATTGACCACTGGGCCATTCTTTTTTTCAAATTCTCCGGCCCGTAACTGGGTTAACTGGCCCATCATATTTCTTTAGGGTTCTAGCATTTCTCGCATATCTTGTTGAATTTTGATCAATTGCTCTTGCATCTGTATCTGCCTCTGCTCCATTCTCTCCAACCTTTGGTCCATATCCTTTGTCGGTTCTAAAATAATTTTACCTAATTGGGGTCTTTTGAGGAAAATCTAATGCAAATGATGCAATGCAATGCAAATGATGCAATACAATGCAAATGCATGGGATGAATGCAAAGGAAAGAAAGATGTTGATTTTGAATTTAATTCCCTTAGAACAACTTTTCTAGAAGATAAATTCTTTTACATAAAATGGTTTACGTATACGGCCTTGCTTTCGTATTCCAGGCGAAGACACTGATCTCTTTTCCTCGTGAAAGTTTGATCTTACAAGCTTCCGATAAATGCCTCTACTAGCTCCTTTTTGCTTGATCCAGGCCATGAATTACTATCCTCGCCATGTTGATTAACTCCTTTAAGAAAGTCAGGACGCGATGGTTTTTGAATAATCTTTATCAGCTTGAATCCTTAGGTAAAGTCTTATTTTCTTCCGCGAAATGTTAGTCTTCTTCTGTCGTGTTCACTTGGACCATATTCGGACAACTGTATTGTAATTCACTTTATTAAGAAATTTGTTCCTTTATGACAAATTGTTCTATTTGGAAATCAAATATTAATCAACACCTCCTTTCTATGATAATGTAATGCAATGCAATCATAAACAAACAAATACAAAACACATTAGTACAGAAATAAATAACAAATAAAGTACCTGATCACTAGAGGTTCGGAGTGGCTCTACCTAGGGTAAGCTCCTAGGTCTCTCTATATATGGCTCGGTTCTAGAGTAAGGGTACCCGAACCAGCAGATTCCTCGATCCTTACCCATTATAGGCTCATATAGATCAAGTTCGGTTCAGGGGGATACATTTCCTTATGACCATGCAGAGATGAAAATCTCACGAAATCATAAGTACGGATGCACCCCGGAAGCAATCCACTAGCCCATGCGGAGGTGAAAACCTCACGAAAGCATAGTTTCTTACTCCCGCTTAAAAGGTGTGACCACAATGGTCATGCAATGCAATGCAACATTATTCTACAAGACCCGAACTATAACAACCATACAGACAAATGCATTTGAAAGAAACATGATTTTTAAGACAAATTTTTGGTTTTTGACAAAAGGATAGCAAACAATTAATTTTATGGTTCGACTCTCGAAGTCCCCAGTGGAGTCACCAAGCTGTTGATACCACCCTTTTTTATTTAAAAATTTTAGGTATAAAAGAAATGGGGAATCAACTTTTAAAAAAAATAAATACGTGGAGTCGCCACCAATCTTTTGTTTTGGTGTGATCGGGTCACCTAAGAATTCGGTTATTTTAGTAAAACATTTTTGGTTTACTAAAACAACAATTTTGGTCTACGAACTTTTGAGAAAATGGGTTTGGGAGTCAGTTACGCATGAGGAAGGATTATCACCCTCACTACGCCCAAAATTGGTACCAAATCGATTAAATACTGTCCTTATGTCTAAGATTAAAAATGTTTTTGAAATGTGGTTCTTTTTAATAAAAGTTGAATAACCCGAGTTGATTGTCAAAAGTCTTCTTGTTTCGACGTCCGAAAGTGTATAATTTGAAATTAACAAAAGGATGCCCAACTATTTGGTCCAACGAAAAACCGAAACCCAGCACAGTAGGGCACGATCCTCGAATTTTCGAACATCGAACATTGCCTCACCTTAGAAAATACAAGTGAAATTTTGAAGGGATCTTCGATTGTTTTGAGCAAATGAAAAAGTGCAACCCAGCACGGTAGGGCTCGATTCTCAAATCGCCAAACATTGAAAATCGCCTTTGTTTTGAAAGGTTTTTAATAAACATGAATGAAAACATAAAGGAATATTCGATTGTTTTGAACAAACGAGAAATCACAACCCAGCACGATAGGGCATGATTCCCGAATTGTCAAACACCGAGTATTACCTTCGTTTTTTAGAAGGCTTGAGTGAAATTTTGAAGGGATATTCGATTGTTTTGAGCAAACGCGAAATTGCAACCCAGCACGTTAGGGTACGATTCCACGAATTGCCAAATATCGAATATCGCCTTCATTTAAAAGAACTCTTAAAAGACATGGGTGAAATTCGAAAGGGTCTTTCGATTACTTTGAGCAAACGAGAAATTGCAACCCAACACGTTAGGGCACGATTCCTCGAATTGTCAAATATCGAATACCGCCTTCATTTTAAGGAATTTCTTAAAAGTTGTGAAACTAGCTTAAAACGCATTAATTCGATTTGAAATAAGATGAAATTAATCATGAAATTTGGGTTTTATAAAACCACATTTCAAAAGTCAAGTAAAACGATGAATGGGATAATATGTGTACGCATAAAAATACGACAATGGAAAAATGAAGATAATACAATTTATTTAACCAACTAACGAGAACTTAAATGACTAAGCATAACTAGCTTGGAAAATAACTCGACTTCAATCATGCATGGAAAATAATTGATATAATAATACAATAACGAAAATGATAATATAACAATACAACATAACAAAGCAACACATACAATAATATGCCACAATAATATATATAGCATGATATAAAACAATCAATGTAAGATGTAAAAAGACAAAATAGCAATTAGAAGTCAATATGGTATAAAACGATTTTAAAATAATGACGAATAAATGAACACATAATTTACACAATATATAAATAGATGAACTTAAAACTATTTGGAAAAACAAACTAAGAATATATATACATAATTACTAAAACATATGTTATAGGACGAATATTTTAAATCGAATGATATGCAAAACATTGAAGAATATTGGTTTAAAATTGACACGTAAGTAAGAAAATTTTGAATTATATGTAAAGTATACAAAAATAAATAAATAAATAAATAAATAATAATGTACAATAAAATATAATCTTTAAGACATAATGGATTTACAAACCATATATATATATATATATATATATATATATATATGTATATAAATGAACTTAGAAATACTTGTTCATAAAGATATCATAGAAATGTACACAAGATTAAATTATTTTTATTATATACGTACAAATATATATAATGAAACATTTGAATGAAATACTATCTAAAGTAATATAATATAAAGAAACATTCTAAAATAATAATTTTATAAGTACAAAGATGGAGTTTCTAAAATAGTTTCATATATACATAAAGAAAAATACTTGATGAATCATAAAGCAAGAAATATTTTAAATAGAAAAATCTATTAAAGTAATAGATATATTAACATGTATATATATATATATAAATATTTAAACAAGATGTTATGTAAAAGTATTAAAATAGCTCAATGCGAAAAGAATTTTAAACTGATGATTTTATAAAACAAACTAAAGTTATTAAGATGGTTCCACTCATGTACAAAAATATTGTGAATCTTCAAAATAATAAGTATTAAAAATTGAACACCCAATGAGAATAATATGTATACTAATATGTATAAAAAATATTGTGCAAAATGTAAAAATAATAGGATAAAAGAAATCTCAAAATAATTGAACAAATGAAAACAAATAAAATCATTAAAATAAATTAACATATACAAAAATATTAAAAGTATTTTAAAATAGCAGATTATACAAATAAAAGACTAGATTAAAATTAAACCTAAAATAAAATGAATAATTTACAAATAAGATAGTTTAAAAAATAAAAAATAAAAAAAATAAAAAGTTCAAAGTATATAAATGTACAGGGACTAGGACTGGAAATAATCCAGGTCCCAAAACGCTGCACCTTGCAGTGGACTAAAATGAAATGGTGTACAAATTTTTGGGGAAAAAATAAAATAAAACACATGGATGCCAATGGGGTCTGCTGGAATGTGATGCAAAAATGAGAGATTAATAGTGGAAATTTCCCATTTGACATATAAATGCACAAATTGGGTTTGGGCATGGATCAACACGCGGCCCCCACCCTTAAACACCACCGTTTCAATATTAAAACCCAAAAAAACACTGAAAAACTTATACCTAACCCCCGAGAACCGTTTTTCTCCTTTTCTTTACCTTTGGCCGACTCTTGGGCTTTATCATGGCGATATACGCCTCCACCACCGTCCGATTTCAAAAAATGCCATTAATGGACCACAAGGATCTCACAACCATCGTGTCGGAGGAGCCAACGTTGACTAAATCGACTAAACTCCTCTTTTAGATTTGTCAAGTAGATTTTTTCAAATAAAGTAAAAAAAGTCATCATTTTTCTTTCGAATAAGAAATGTAAAAAAATGCGAAAACCTTGAAATCATCTGCTTTTCTATTTTTGTTGCTTTGTAATGCTCTCCTTTTTTTATTATAAATATAAAAGATAAGTAAAGATCAAGAAGCAAGAAAATGAGAAACCAAAAATCAAAAAAGAAGAATCGATCCTTCCGAGCTCAGATAATCCTCCTCAAATCCTTTTTTGTATTCTCTCTATCTAATCTCCTCTTTTAGAAAATACATAGGGCTTTTATATAGCCCAAAAGTACAGCTTTTAGTTAAAGTTGCGACTCGCCATTTTCACACTAAAACTTATACCTAACTCTGCTTTTTCTCTTTTCTTTACCTTGGCGACTCTTTGGGCTTTATCAAGCATAATATACGCCTCCACCACCGTCCGTTTCGGCGGACCACAAGGATCTCACAACCATCAGTCGGAGAGCCAACGTTGACTAAATCGACACCAAAAAAAATAGAAAAAAACTCCTTTTTAGATTTGTCAAGTAGATTCGAAATAAAGTAAAAAAGAATAAGAATGAAAAAATGCGAAAACCTTGAAATCATTTGCTTTTTTATTTTTGTTGCTTTAATGCTCTCTCCTTTTTTGTTATAAATATGCAAGTAAAGATCAAGAAGCAAGAAATGAGAAACCAAAAAAAAAAAAGAAGAATCGATCCGATAATCCTCCTCAAATCCTTTTTTGTATTCTCTCTATCTAATCTCCCTCTTTTAGAAAATACATAGGGCTTTTATATAGCCCAAAATCAAAAGAAAAAAAAAATACAAAGAATTTCATTTTCTCTTGTTTTTCTTTGCTGCTCTTTTTTTGTCTTCTCTCGCAGGTATGAAAGGCGACATGGAGGCCTGAGGGTGGCGTACGGAGGCGTGCAGGGGGTCGTACGGTGCTGGAGGGTGACCTAGGGCTCCCGAGTTGTAAAATTTATTGGGCCTATCGGGCCTGTATTTGGGTCTTGCAATGATTTGGTTTGTAAAAGGACATTAAAATGGGCTGTTTGTGTTTTAAACTTTTTGTTCATTGATTTATTTTCTTTTTTGGTTTTTTTTTTTTGGTTGTTGGGCCCGGACAGAATTTGGGCCTTACACTTATCATTCAAAACAGGTATACATCATCAAATTACATATATTTTGCAGCCAATAGCCAAAACAAAACTCTTGTTCATATACATATCACATATTCTCAAATCATTTGCACATATAGCATATATTCACATGCTTAGATTATATATCATCATTTGCATATATACTTACCTTTCATTCTCAAACATAGTATACAATTCAAACATACCTGAATCGGATACACATCTCATATAATCATTCATTCTCAGAATGCCCGTTGTATAATTCGGAATCATAAGGATACGAGGATAGCTCAGAAAAACAAATACAATGCCAACGTCCCAGACGTGGTCTTACATGTAATCAAACATCGATGCCACTGTCTCAGAAAGGGTCTTACACGAAATCAAATACAATCCCAACATCCCAGACGTGGTCTTACACTTAAATCATAAGTCGATGCCAACGTCCTAGACGTGGTCTTACACGATAACACATATCGGATCCTATGTCATGACATATGTATCTTAACTATTCATAAGGTTCGTACAGGGCTTTTCGAACGTCGGAACTTTGTCGATACTTTCTCGGATATCTCATATTCAACTCTCATAATATCATTCATCTTAGTAAAATGTCAAGTACACATGAATAAATCAATTCAAATACATTTATTTGTATATCGACTTACCTCGTACGGATTCGAATAAAAGAAATCGGCTACTCGACGACTTTCGACTTTCCCCAATCTAATTCCATTTTCTTTAATTCATGATCTTGAATTAAGCTTGGACCTTGGCCGAATGTTCAAAGCTTTAAAACCCTTGTTTTCTTTCTTTCAATCGATTAGAAAAGATGAACAATGGCCACATTTTGTTTTATTTTAATTAATAATAACATATTAATAAATTTCTAATTTTACCCTTAACAAATAACTTTTAAAAACTTATCATGGATGTCCATAATTGTCTACTCATACTTCCAATGGTCAAATAACAATATAAGGACCTCTCATTTACAAAGACATAACAATTAAGCACATTTACAAATAGCAGGCAACTTTTACATTTTACCCGGTTAGGTCCTTTTTGCAAAATTAACCACACAAACAATTAAATTTTCATAAGAAACTTTCACACATGCTAATTCACATATCATAAGCATGGAAAATAATATTTAAATATTTTTTAACTCAGATTTATGGTCTCAAAACCACTATTCTGACTTAGGTCTAAACCGAACTGTTACAATAATTCTGTGAAATACCGAGTCTCTAGCGTTGATCCTATAAATACTTCTAACTTAGGAAAACTTTAGTTTAGAAAACTTTGAAATTATTAGACCTGTACTGTGATTGTTAAAGACTTAAACATTCCTGAAATTTCTTCTGGTAACTTTTGAGCATAAAATATCTCTTGATAAATACTGAAACTAATACATAAAATTTGTAATGTAGATATTATATACAATGAGCACTTGTGGGTCACATACATGCAGTACTCGTGGGCACGACGGGAACCAAAGGGGGCCTCGAGCTAAGTCATCCTCGATGCGAAGTATGCCCAATCTAGATATGAGTGTGACACTGACTAAACCTACTGCTGAGACCGAGTCTCAAAGTTACTCGGCTAGGAATAACACATTGTCCCAAGCCATGCTAAGAATTTTGGAGAGGGTCACTAGGCCCTATTTTGGTTCTGAGAGCCATGGGTTGGTAACTGAACTACTCTGGTCTAATAGCGCTGAATTGTTTAGCAGTGTTATTAGAGTTACCCCGACTATAACTGAATATTGGTTGGATGCCACAGAGAGTATTATTAACGACATCGACTACACCCCTAAGCAAAAATTGAAGGGTGTAGTATCTCTGCTTCGCAACAAGCCATACTAGTGGTGGTTAACGGTTGAGGAGGGTACTCAACTAGATCGAATTACAGGAGATTATTTCAATGCCTTTCAAAGTAAGTATATGGGGGAAAGTTATGTGGATGCTCGTAGATGCGAGTTTATGAGCCTTACCCTGGGAAATAGAACTGTGGCCGGGTATAAGGCTAAATTTCTGAGATTGAGCTGATATACTCGTGGGCTGGTATCAACTGATTATGATAAGTGCATTTGCTTTGAGGAAGGATTGAGGGATAATACGAGGGTTCTAATAGCTCTATAGAAGGAGCGGGTATTTGCCGTCTTGGTGGACAAGGCAAGAATTGCTAAGAAGGTTAAGCACATTGAGTACGAAAATAGGGAGCGTGAGAGAGGTAAGAATAAGAGGGATTCGAAACCTTCTAGGTCTATTTCAAGGCCTAAGAAACGGGCCAGATCTGATGGGCCTCCGAGAGTTGAGGTTCCAGTTGCTCCTACTGTAGCTCAATCATGTAGGGATTGCAATAGGCACCATCCGAGCTAGTGTCAGAGGACCTTAGGAGCTTGTTTGCATTGTGGGTCGATGGAGCACTGTAATAGGGGTTGTCTATAGTGGTCTGATTAGATGCAAGCTCCAGCTCCGAGTATAGTTCAGCCTTAACGGGCAGTTCAGTAGCTACCTAGGGGCTATGGTTCGGCCTGGGTAGGAATGGTTTAGGGAGAGGTCAGAGAGCACCGAGTAGAGGTTCTAACTAGACGGATGCGAGACAGCCTACACTGGTTTATGTGGCTAGACGCCATGAGGATAGAGATGTCACGAATATTATCACCTATATGTTCTTTATTAATATTGTTCCCTATATTGCCTTAATAGATATAGGATCAACACATTCTTATATAGCTAGTTCTACATTTGTAAATTTGAGGATTCCTATTGAGAGCACTTTTGGAGAGATCACTGTACTTAATTCATTGGGTCAATTAGTTCGAGTTAATAGACTGTATAGGAATGTATCATTGAAGATACAAGGGGTTATGTTTCTGACTAATCTGATGGAGCTATCATTTGGGGAATTCAATTTGATTCTGAAAATAGATTGACTTGTGGAGCATCAGGTCAGTTTGGACTGTGCTACTAAAAGGGTAGTTCTAAGATCTGACAATGATGTGGAAATAAATATGATCAACAAACGTCGGGATTACTTATCCAATGGAATCTCTGCTCTTATGGCTAAAAACTTGGTTCGTAAAGGATGTGAGGTATTTTTGGCCTATGTGTGTGAATCGGCTTCTATGGATTCATCTGTTGGGAACATTCAAATAGTTAAGGAGTTTTCGAATGTCTTTCTTATGGATTTATTGGGTTTGTCTCCGGATAGAGAGGTCAAGTTCGGTATCGAGGTTCTACCAGGTACAGCTCCGGTGTCCATTGCTCCCTACCACATTGTGAAATGATGGAAATGTGCAAATGTACACAATTGCAACACGTAATAAAGTGTCAAGTAAATGTCGAGTTATTGATAAGCCATAAAAGTAACATGTTTTTAATCCTATTCTTGATGCATTTTTGGAAGATTTATTATATGAATTAGTGAATTTGATGCTCCTAATCTTTTAAATTCATGTTTCCATACTTAGGTGAGAGTAGGGGAGCGAAAGGAGCAAAAAACGAGCCAAAATCAGGCAAAAAGAGTTATTTCTAGGATCCCCACGGCCTGGGCATTTCCATATAGGCTGGCTACACGCCCATGTGAGCCACACGAGCTAGCGACACGCCCATGTGCCAATCCGTGTCGATTTCGCACCTTACTTCCTTATTACACAAAACAACCTAATTTTTAGGCTTTCTGAGCATTCTAAAGTCTATAAATACACACTAGAAGAGGACCTAAAGGGACACACAGAGCAGAAAGCAGAAATTGCTTGAAGGAAGCCGTTGGAATCATCTCAGAAGTAGATCCACTTCAAGATTGAAGATCTCCATTCAAATTTCTCTCAAAATTTATTTGGGTTTTTTATGTCTTGTTGTTTTTCTAAATTTGAGATGTCTTCCTTTTACATTTTGAACTAAACTCCCTAAATACCTAGGGAGGATGAAACCTATGATGGATCTTATTATTTAATTACCTAAATTACACAATAAATACTTGTTCTTGTTCTTAATTATGTGTTCTTATCCTTGTTTTAATATTTTCAAGATATTATTCCAAGTTTGATGTGCTTATTCAATGGAGCAAAAGTCCCTGTTTAAGAGTAGATCTAGCATAATTAAGTGGAGTTACCTGCAATCCTAAAAGTAGGACGACATAAATCTGCCGGATTAGAGTCAAATCTAATAGGGAATCCATAGATCGATTTAATGGGACGATAGGGGTTTTAATTAGAAAGAGATTTCAATTAATCAACCTAGAGTTAGTTGTTCTTAGTCTCGAAAGTGATATTAATATAATTTAAGGATTCCTATGGATCAAGACAAGTGAATAAATTGTTTGATTCAAATTCAGAATAACAAGTGATGTCTAGGTGGATTCTTCCTTGGGTATTGTCTTTATCATTGGTTTATTCGATTATTTTCTTCACTCTCTGTCGCGTTCTTTAGTTAATTAATTAGTTAAATTTAGATTAAAACAAATCCGTTTTATTTTAGGCTAAACAATAGAAAGATAATTAATACTAGTACTTTTAGTCCTTGTGGATACGATATTCTGGACTCACAATAGCTATACTACCATTCGATAAGTGTGCTTGCCTTAGTTGTGATCGTAGTCTAGTTTAGTGAATCATAAAATGACCATCAAGTTTTTGGTGTCGTTGTCGAGGATTAAGATATTAGGAACGCTTGATTTTTATTAATTTAGCCTTTTTTTATTTTTATTACATTTTATTTTTATTTTTATTTTTGTTTACTAACTTTTCTTTTGTTTGCTCCAGGCAGGTTCTTGTAGTTTATGACTAGAAGAAACCCGTCAGGATCTCTATTTTTTGACAGCGAAATTGAAAGCACAGCCCGTAGAAATCATGGAAAAATAAGGTAGAGTTTACAATATATAGAGGAAGAGCACTAGGACGATACCAATAATATCGAGGAGATGGCTGAAAATCAGAATAATCCACTACCTCCTGTGGTTGCCGTAAATCCTGTAAATCAGAATCCTGCTCCTCATATTATGTAACATCCCGAAATAGGGCCTAAACGGAACAGTGGTTGCGAAACCACAAATCTGAGGTAGAAAAATTTATTTTATTATTATTTTGAGGTCTATGATATGTTTGCATGATTGTGTGAAAAGTTCGTGAAGAAATTCTATGCATAAAGTACTTAATTTGAAATTAGGGACTAAATTGAATAAATTGCAAAACTTGTATTCTAGAAGTATTTTGCATAAAATTGAATTAGAATATTAATTAGGAGGTCTTAAATAGCAATTTGGCCAATTTTAAGTTCATGGACAAAATTAGGACATGGAAGGAATTTTTGAAAGTTTAGTAGTAAGGGCATTTTGGTCATTTAGGGGTAAAATGAATTAAAATACAAAATTAAAAGCCAATTTTGCTCATCTTCTTCATGGAGGCCGAAATTAGCATGGGGGAAGCCATGGCTAGGGTTTTCAAGCCTTCCAAGCTCAATAAGAAAGGAAAACTGAAATTCGGGCTAAAATGGAGAAAATACCAAGTTGTGGACGAAATGGTAAAAATAGCTATTTTTGCATACGAGGTAAGTTTACAGTAAATAAATGCAATATTCTTTTATTTTACATTATTATTGTAAATTTCCAGCATTTATATACTTATTTTATGAGAACATTTAAAGTCAAAGTAAAGGCGAAGTGACAGAGAAAAAGCATTAGGAAGCCCCGTTTGAACCTTAGGAATGTTAGGATATTGGGGTTGACAGGACAGGACAGGACAGAAATGAGCCATGTAAGTCCATATCAGATATATGGTTTTGGAGACAGGAATGAGCCATGTAAGCCCATATTAGATATATATATGGCATTGGAGACAGGAATAATTCATGTAAGTCCATGTCGAAGACATGGCATTGGCAGGATATTGATAGACAGGAATGACCCCAGTATCCTTAGTATTCCGAGTGGTTCAATGGGTCATTGTACACGTTAAATTACAGTGAATTATCAGCAAAAGGGAAGGTAGATTATATTTATGAATAGTGAAAGGTCGGTAAGAGAAAGAAGGTAAGTAAGTAAAGAAGAAGGTAGAAAATGAGAAGTAAAGAAAGTTTATGAGGCTAGGTGACATTATGTATAATTATTCATTATGTTGAATGTTGTAATTTATTTGCTTGTAAGCTTACTAAGCCTAGTGCTTACTCTCTTTATTTTCTTTTTCTTATAGTTTTTATCAAGCCACTCGGGGATCGAAGGAAACGTCGGAGACCCGATCACACTATCGAAGAAATCACATTGGTATAGTTAGACGTTTAGTTTTGTGTATGGCATGTATAGGAACTTGGTTTCTTTTGATATGATATGATCAATGAATGATGTGTAAATACTTGCTAGTGATTAGCTAATAGAATGGCTGATGATATACATATTTAATAGTATGTATGATTAAGTAGTAACTATCACATGAAAACTAAGAAAAATGTGAAAGTAACTTAAAAACAGATTCAAGTATCAGAAATAATGTGATTTTGAAAAATCACTAAAAATCGTAGAGAAATGGTTTGATGCTGAATAATATATGAAATTAAAGCTTATTATGTCTATTTTCTTATGGAATAAGCAAAACAGGTAAAGGTATTATATTTTATGAGATATCTGAGTTTTAGTGGAACAGGTTCAGAGAAAATTATAGATCCCCTGTTTCAAATTTAGAAATTCACCATAAATTTTAAAAACATAATTAGGTGGTTTAATTTATATGGTTAGAATCCTTATTGAATCTAGTTTTAATAGAAACAAACGGTATAGTTATATTAATTTTGTATAGGGAGAAAAGTGGTTTGTAGTAAGCAGAGGTCAGTGCAGTCAAATTCCGAAATAGGGGTAACTTTAACTAATAAACTGTACTAATTGGATAAGTCAAAAATTCTAGAAAAAAATTAGTAGATAGATATATGAGTCTAGTTTCAAGAAAAATTTACGGATCTTAATTTTGAGTTTTGAAACTCGAGAAATTAATTTGTAAGCAGCTATGATGCAGAAAAACAGTTTATTCCGAAAATTAAAATAAGTGGTTTAGAGTTGTTTAAAAGGTAAGATAAGTTTAGTAACACCTCAAGCTTGACTCTGGTGACGGTTTCGGGCATGGGGGCATTACATTTATTGGTATCAGAGCAGGTTTAGTCGGTTCTCATAACAGTTAGTGTGAGTAAATGTCTAGCTATACATGCCATACCTGTATTTTGATAGTGTGACGACTCCTGACGATTTTTAAATATTTTGTTTTATTGTAATGGATCCCAAGCGAGCCGGTGATGATGATGTAGAAAGTAATGCGCTGCTCTCCGCGGAAGGGGTAGCGCCATCCGAGAATAGGCCATGAATGATTAATCACGGAGGAGTGACTCGAGAAGCTCTCTTCCAAGCTTTGAATAATTGGTTTGCCGAGTTCGTTCGTACGAATCCAGTAGTTAGACCTCCACCCCCTTATGACTCTCGGGCTACCCATGTAGCTCAAGCTTCCCATCCACAGTACAATGATAAGAGAAAAGCCACCATTGATAGAATCGGAAACAAGGGCGTAAGAGTTCCGAGCAACAAAAAACATGATGATGCAGAAAGAGCAAAATTTTGGTTAGAAAATACTATCGAGTCTTTGATGAATTATCTTGTACACCCGAGGAATGTATGAAATGTGTAATATCACTTCTTAGAGACTCACCCTACTACTAGTGGAAGACACTTGTATCGGTTGTACCAAAGGAGAGGATCACTTGGGATTTCTTTCAGAGGAATTTCGTAAAAAGTACATCAATCGGGGTTTATTGACCGAAGAGAAAGGAATTCTGAATTGAAACAAGGGAGCTACTGTGTTTCTCAAGATAGATTTGAGATCCGGATACTATCAGTTGCGAGTTAAAGAGTCAGATGTCCTGAAGACTATTTTCCGGACTAGGTATGGTCATTATGAGTTCCTTGTGATGCCATTTGGCTTGACTAATGCTCCTGCCATTTTCATGGACTTAATGAACCGAATTTTCAGACCGTACTTGGATAAGTTTGTAGTTGTGTTTATTGATGATATCCTGATTTATTCTCATGATGAGACTGAGCATGCAGAGCATTTGAGAACAGTTTTACAGATTCTGAGAGATAATCAGTTGTATGCCAAGTTTAGCAAAAGTGAGTTCTGGTTACGAGAAGTTGGTTTTCTTGGACATATTGTTTCAGGTGAAGGTATTAAGGTTGATCCGAGCAAGATTTCAGCCATTGTTGATTGGAAGCCTCCTAGAAATGTATCGGTTAGTTAGTTTTCTTGGTCTTGCCGGATATTGTAGAGGATTTTCCATGATAGCTACCCCGTTGACAAGATTTCTGCGAAAGGATATCAAGTTTGAATGGATTGAGAAGTGTCAACAGAGTTTTGACAAGTTAAAAGCATTATTGACTAAAGCTCTGCTTTAGTACAACCGAACCAGTAAGGAGTTTGTGATTTACAGTGATGCGTCCATGAATGGACTTGGTTGTGTACTTATGCAGGAAGGGAAGGTAATTGCTTATGCCTCTAGATAGCTAAAGCCACACGAGAAGAACTATCCGATACATGATTTAGAGCTAGCTGCCATTATTTTTACGTTGAAGATTTGGAGACATCATTTGTACGGTGAGAAGTGCCACATATTCACTGATCACAAAAGTTTGAAATTGAAGCAAAGAAGATGGCTAGAGTTGATTAAAGATTATGAGCTAGTGATTGATTATCACCCAGGGTATGTGTACCGAAGAATGATGAGCTTATTCGAAAGATCTTACAGGAAGCACATAGTAGTTTTTTTTGTCTATTCATCTAGGTAGTACAAAGATGTATAATGATTTGAAGAAAATGTCTTGGTGGGTAGGAATAAAAAGGACATTTCGAGTTTGTTTCTAGATGTTTGATCTGTCAGCAGGTAAAGGCCGAACATCAGGTACCTTCAGGTTTATTGCAGCCTGTGCTAGTCCCTGAGTGGAAATGGAATCGAGTTATTATAGATTTTGTGACAGGATTGCCGTTTACACCGAGAAAGAAAGATGCAGTATGGGTTGTGATTGATAAGTTAACGAAGTCGGCTCATTTTATCCCAGTTCGTATGGATTTTTCATTTGACAAGTTGGCCGAGTTGTATATTTCAGAGATAGTCAGACTACATGGGGTAGACGAGGCTACATGGGAACTCGAAGAGGCTATGTGAAAACAGTACCCAAATCTCTTCACAGGTAAGATTTTCGGGGACAAAAATCCCTAAAGGGGGGGAGAAATGTAACATCCCGAAATAGGGCCTAAACGGAATAGTGGTTGCGAAACCACAAATCTGAGGTAGAAAAATTTATTTTATTATTATTTTGAGGTCTACGATATGTTTGCATGATTGTGTGAAAAGTTCGTGAAGAAATTCTATGCATAAAGTACTTAATTTGAAATTAGGGACTAAATTGAATAAATTGCAAAACTTGTATTCTAGAAGTATTTTGCATAAAATTGAATTAGAATATTAATTAGGAGGTCTTAAATAGCAATTTGGCCAATTTTAAGTTCATGGACAAAATTAGGACATGGAAGGAATTTTTGAAAGTTTAGTAGTAAGGGCATTTTGGTCATTTAGGGGTAAAATGAATTAAAATACAAAATTAAAAGCCAATTTTGCTCATCTTCTTCATGGAGGCCGAAATTAGCATGGGGGAGGCATGGCTAGGGTTTTCAAGCTTTCCAAGCTCAATAAGAAAGGAAAACTGAAATTCGGGCTAAAATGGAGAAAATACCAAGTTGTGGACGAAATGGTAAAAGTAGCTATTTTTGCATACGAGGTAAGTTTACAGTAAATAAATGCAATATTCTTTTATTTTACATTATTATTGTAAATTTCCAGCATTTATATACTTATTTTATGAGAACATTTAAAGTCAAAGTAAAGGCGAAGTGACAGAGAAAAAGCATTAGGAAGCCCCGTTTGAACCTTAGGAATGTTAGGATATTGGGGTTGACAGGACAGGACAGGACAGAAATGAGCCATGTAAGTCCATATCAGATATATGGCTTTGGAGACAGGAATGAGCCATGTAAGCCCATATTAGATATATATATATATGGCATTGGAGACAGAATAATTCATGTAAGTCCATGTCGAAGACATGGCATTGGCGAGATATTGATAGACAGAACGCGACCCGAGATCCTTAGTATTCCGAGTGGTTCAATGGGTCATTGTACACGTTAAATTACAGTGAATTATCATCAAAAGGGAAGGTATATTATATTTATGAATAGTGAAAGGTCAGGTAAGAAAGAAGGCAAGTAAGTAAAGAAGAAGGTAGAAAATGAGAAGTAAAGAAAGTTTATGAGGCTAGGTGACATTATGTATAATTATTCATTCTGTTGAATGTTGTAATTTATTTGCTTGTAAGCTTACTAAGCCTAGTGCTTACTCTCTTTATTTTCTTTTTCTTATAGTTTTTATCAAGCCACTCAGGGATCGAAGGAAACGTCGGAGACCCGATCACACTATCGAAGAAATCACATTGGTATAGTTAGACGTTTAGTTTTGTGTATGGCATGTATAGGAACTTGGTTTCTTTTGATATGATATGATCAATGAATGATGTGTAAATAATTGCTAGTGATTAGCTAATAGAATGGCTGATGATATACATATTTAATAGTATGTATGATTAAGTAGTAACTATCACATGAAAACTAAGAAAAATGTGAAAGTAACTTAAAAACAGATTCAAGTATCAGAAATAATGTGATTTTGAAAAATCACTAAAAATCGTAGAGACATGGTTTGATGGTGAATAATATATGAAATTAAAGCTTATTATGTCTATTTTCTTATGGAATAAGAAAAACAGGTAAAGGTATTATATTTTATGAGATATATGAGTTTTAGTGGAACAGGGTCAGAGAAAATTATAGATCCCCTGTTTCAACTTTATAAATTCACCATAAATTGTAAAAAAATAATTAGGTGGTTTAGTTTATAGGTTAGAATCCTTATTGAATCTAGTTTTAATAGAAACAAACGGTATAGTTATATTAATTTTGTATAGGGAGAAAAGTGGTTCGTAGTAAGTAGAGGTCAGTGCAGTCAAGTTCCAAAACAGGGGTAACTTTAACTAATAAACTGTACTAATTGCCTAAGTCAAAAATTCTATAAAAAAATTAGTAGATAGATATATGAGTCTAGTTTCAAGAAAAATTTACGGATCTTAATTTTGAGTTTTGAAACTCCAGAAATGAATTTTTAAGCAGCTATGATGCAGAAAAACAGTTTATTCCGAAAATTAAAATAAGTGGTTTAGAGTTGTTTAAAAGGTAAGATAAGTTTAGTAACACCTCAAGCTTGACTCCGGTGACGGTTTCGGGCGTGGGGGCGTTACATATTATGTACGACTATGCTAAGCCTAGTTTAGTGGGGGCTTAATTGAGTATTGTTAGACTTGCTGTTGCTGCAAATAATTTTGAACTGAAACCTGACACTATTCAAATGATTCAACAGTTTGTTCAGTTTGATGGTTTGCAAGATGAAGACCCAAATACTCCTTTGGCCAATTTCTTAGAGTTTTGTGATACTTTCAAGATAAATGGTGTTTCTGACGATGCCATTTGCTTACGATTATTCCCCTTCTCGTTGAGAAATTAGGCTAAGCAGTGGTTGAGCTCCTTGCCACGAGGGTCCATCACTACTTGGGATCAAATGATCGAGAAGTTTTTATTGAAATATTTCCCACCAGCTAAGACAGCTAAGTTGAGGAATGATATCTCATCCTTCGTGCAAGTGGATTTGCAGACTTTATATGATGCATGGGAGAGGTATAAGGACTTATTGAGAAGGTGCCCTCACCATGGGTTACCTCTATGGTTACAGGTTCAAACTTTTCATAGTGGTTTGAACCCCTCAACTAGACAGATGATCAATGCAGCCACCGGTGGTACCATAAATAATAAAACACCTGAGAACGCTTATGAGTTCATGGAGAAGATGTCACTGAATAACTATCAGTGGAAAGTCATGAGGACAAAGCATAATAAAGCAATCGGTGTTTTCAACCTCGACCCAGCCACCATGTTATCAAACCAAGTAGAGCTCTTAAATAAAAAGATTGATGGTTTATGTGTTTCTACGCAGGTACACCAGGTAATGCAGTGCAATAGAAATGGAGGAGGAATGAACAACATAGAATATCCATCCTACAACCCTAGCACAAAGAACGAACAGATCCACTATATGGGTAATAATTCTAGACCTCAGAATAATCCATATAGTAACACTTATAATGCAGCTTGAAGGAACCACCCCAATTTCTCGTAGGGTGGTCAAGGACATCAAAAATTACAACCCCCTCCAAGTTTCCAACAACGACCTTTCCAGCAGGAAAAGAAGCCGGACCTTGAGGAGATGCTAACGAAATTCATCTCAGTGTCAAAAACTCACTTCCAAAACACTAAAACTGCTCTAAAAAATTAGCAAGAGTCGATTCAAGGGCTCAAAAATCAAATTGGTCAACTTGCCAAGATGATTTCAGCATGACCACAAGGTAGCTTACCGAGTAATACCGAAAATAAACTAAGGGAGCAACTTTATGTGATTACTATTTGAGATGAAGAAGGGTTAGTTGAAGATGAACCAAAATCGAGACAAGAAGATGTGGTAGGTAAAGGTAAGGTTGAGGTGAGCCACAACGAGCAAAAACTGGTCATTAAGGAATATAAACCTCATGTGCCATATCCAAATGCGACAAGGAAAGACTACAGAAATGAACAATTCGGTAAATTCCTTAAACTATTGAAAAATTATATATTAACTTACCGTTTATTGAAGCTCTTTCGCAGATGCCAAATTCCGTTAAATTTTTAAAGGAGCTTTTAACAAATAAGCGGAAGTTAGATGATTCGTCACATGTGGAGCTAACTGTAGTGTGCTCAGCCATTTTGTAGGATAAACTACCCAACAAATTGAAAGATCCAGGGAGTTTTACTATTCCTTGTTTAATTGGTAGTTTAAGTGTTAATAATGCTTTGGCTGATTTAGGGGCTAGTATTAATGTCATGCCCTACAAAATGTTTAAGCAACTAGGTCTTGGGAAACTCAAACAAACTAGGATGAGCATTCAATTGGCAAATAGAACAATTAGATTTCCTAGGGGTATTGTTGAAGATGTACTCGTCAAAATTGATAAATTCATTTTCCCAGTTGATTTTGTTGTTCTAGACATGGATGAGGATAGTGACGTACCATTGATTTTAGGACGGCCCTTTTTAGCAACTGCTAGAACTATCATAGATGTTGGTATAAGTGAGTTAATACTTCGTGTAGGTGATGACACGATTAAACTCCAAGTTCGTGATTCTGTTAGGATATCTACTGATCGAGATAATATTACAAGCTCTGTTAATGTTAATAACCTTGTTGCTCAACATTCTTTGCAGGACACACCTCAAAAAAATGTGACAGAGCCGCAGTCCAGTTTATATAACAAAAACAGAACAAATCATGAAGAAAGAAGATTACAAATCGATGAACTACATGAATGGCGGAAACACGTCAAGGAGAAACCTAGAATACATGATGAACCAAAGTGACTCCATCACGAGCTTAAGGATGAGACGAACCAATTTAAGATTGGCGATCAGGTATTGTTGGATAAAAATGACCCTCGAATTGCCACTTCAGAGCATAATGCAAATGGAGCAACTCCTTTTACGGTACTGAATATTTTCCCATACGGTACAGTCGAGGTAAATCATTCTAAACTTGGCACTTTTAAGGTAAATATTACTCGACTAAAACCTTATGTTGATAATAGAATTAACAGTGAGAAAGAGGAGATTCGACTCCATGAACCACCATAACCGTGAATACAAGGTAAGTCGAGCTTAGAATTTAAAGTAAGTCGAGCTTAGAATTTAAATAAGCGTTTCTCAGGAGGCAACCCGAGTGTTAACACTGCTAATTTTCTTAACATTATGTCATGATTTTTTTTAATTAATTAATTTTCAAAATCTAAAAAAAAATGTGTTTTTTACCCACATGACCTGTCCACACGGGTGTGTGGAGCACACGGCCTGGCCACACGGGCGTGTGGGATCTCACATGGGCATGGGAGAAGTGAAGGAAAACACACACGGCTTGACAACATGGCCATGTGAACCACACAGCCTGGACACACGGGCGGTCTTAGGCCCTATGAAACTTGGAGCTAATTTTTTTTTCAAAGTCAGAGAGTTACACGGCCTGGCCACACGGGTGTGTGGAGCACACGGTTTGGCCACATGGGCATGTGAGATCTCACATGGGCGTGGGAGAAGCGAAGGAAAACACACACGACCTGGCGACATGGCCATGTGACCCACACGACCTGGACACACAGGCATGTTCACGGCCATGTGAAAATTGGGTTAATCACCCCAATTTTATTTTATTTTATTTATTTTTAATTGTTATATTATTTATTTTTATTTTACTAATTAATTAATTAATTAATTATTCTTATACTTATATTTATAATTTTTTATACTTTTATTATTATTATTATTGTTATTATTATTATTAATTTTATTTTGCTATTTCTTTTTTTTCTTTTTTTTGTATTTTTTTTACTATTATCATTACAATTACCTTTTAAGTTTATTTATATCATTGAGTTTATTATTTTTTTATTATTTTTTATCTTTCTTTTTAATTTTGTTTTAGTTGTTTTATTTTTTTTCTCTTCAACTTATTTTCATTATTATCTTTTGAAAGATTTATGGTTGTTTCTAATCGAGTTATAAACCCTTTTTTTTTATTTGTGTTTATTTTCTTGTTAGTTTGCTCGGAATCATGAGTTACATTTAAATTTAACTGCAACTTCGCTTTTCACTATTCTAAAGATTTCATCCAATATTCAGGGCAATTTCAGTTTTCTCCCTCTCTTATGATAATCTGTTTATACTATGATTATATATGTTTGTACATTGAGGACAATGTACATCTTATGTGTGGGGAGGTTATCTATAGAATTATTAGAAAATCCCTAAATTATGTCTTGTGTTTAAGTAATTTTCTCACATTACTATTAGAATCAATTCTTATTAATTTATGATTATCATTGATGTGTTTTAAATTAAATTCATAGGTAATTGTGCATTGATTGTTTAAACTTTAAGACACTAGAGAATCAAGCATGATAAGTCTATTTTCAGAACAAGAAAAATTTTAGGTTGTTTCCCTAAATTGAAGTATTACCTTGAAGTTTGAGATTTGCAAGATTAACATCAAAAACCATAATTTTTATGAGATTTTGAGCCTTTAGAGCATACACTTTTCTTGCTCACTCTATTGTTGGTTATGAGTGTGTCAATACTGATTGGTTATTCTAGAACTTGCTTCGATTATACATGTTGAGATCACACATTTGATTTGATATACTGAGATGATAAAGGCACCTAGGTTTTAACCCACTTATCCCATAAGCCTACCTTCATAATTAACCCTTAATGAACCCCCTTTAAGCCTAACAAACCGTTTCTTGATTTACCATTTAATATTAACCCATAATTTTTTTTGATTCATTGTGAATTTTTTCCCGTTTTATTGACTCCCTTTTTGTCGAGATTTGATTTGGTTAGTTGCTTAACTATGTTCTTTTGTTTCAGTTGTTAAATTTTCTCTTATTATCTATTGTTCTCAAAAATAAAAATAAAAAAAAAAGTGAAAGAAAAATACATTTATGTTGAATTATTACTAGTTCTGTGTTTTTGAGCCTAAGTAGTTAATTTCATATTCTGAGAAGAAGCTCGTGTTATTCTTTAATAATTTCGATTGATTTAATTATTCAGTATTACTTTATTTTTCTAGTTAGGTAATTTATCAATTCAATCTCGATTCTAACCTTTTTTTTTCAGCCTTTATCCACACCTTTAACCCAAGCCTCGTTACAACCCTTTAAAGACCTTTTGATTTGTGTATCATATCATTTTATAGTGGTGGAGATTTGATTTTCAAGCAAGCTTATGGTAATGACTTTTCATAATTGACTTCTGAGTGCTTAATTTTTAAACCTTAAACACTTTGAGCGATTTGAGTGAATCTTTAGTGAGGATGTAAAATCTTTTCGATTTTGAATTAAAGGAAATTACTTAGATAAGGGAAGATACCTATGTTTTCATGTCTTAAAAAAATGTATGACTTGGATTATTTGAATATTTAGGGCTCTTTTAGTTGAATTATCAATGTGTGATTATTTGTGAATTATGTCAAAACATTATTGATGAGAATTACAAGTTGAGAAAGACTAATTTTAATTGTGAGTTGGGATTTTGCTTGAGGACAAGCAAATGCTTAAGTGTGGGGATATTTGATAAACCATAAAAGTAACATGTTTTTAATCCCATTCTTGATGCATTTTTGGATGATTTATTATATGAATTAGTGAATTTGATGCTCCTAATCTTTTAAATTCATGTTTCTATACTTAAGTGAACATAGGGGAGCGAAAGGAGCAAAAAACGAGCCAAAATCGGGTAAAAAAAGCTGTTTCCAGGATCCACACGGCCTGGGCATTTCCACACGGGCTGGCCACACACCCATTTGCCAGTCTGTGTCGATTTCGCACCCTGCTTCCCTGTTACGCGAAAAAACCCAATTTTTAGGGTTTCTAAGCATTCTAAAGTCTATAAATACACACTAGAAGAGGACCTAAAGGGACACACAGAGCAGATCCACTTCAAGATTGAAGATCTCCATTCAAATTTCTCTCGAAGTTTATTTGGGTTTTTTATGTCTTGTTGTTTTTCTAAATTTGAGATGTCTTCCTTTTACATTATGAACTAAACTCCCTAAATACCTAGGGAGGATGAAACCTAAGATGGATCTTATTATTTAATTATCTTAATTACACGATAAATACTTATTCTTGTTCTTAATTATGTGTTTTTAATCTTTGTTTTAATATTTTCAGGATATTATTCCAAGTTTGATGTGCTTATTCAGTGGAGCAAAAGTCTCTATTTAAGAGTAGATCTAGCATAATTAAGCGGAGTTGCATGCAATCCTAGAAATAGGACGACATAAATCTGCCAAATAAGAGTCAAATCTAATAGGGGAATCCATAGATCGAGTTAAAGCGACGATATGGATTTTAATTAGAAAGAGATTTCAATTAATCAACCTAGATTCAGTTGTTCTTAGTTTCGAAAGAGATATTAACATAATTTAGGGATTCCTACGATCAAGACAAGTGAATAAATTGTTTGATTCAGATTCAGAATAATAAGTGAAGTCTAGGTGGATTCTTCCTTGGGTATTGTCTTTATCATTGGTTTATTTGATTATTTTCTTCACTCTCTGTCGCGTTCATTAGTTAATTAGTTAGTTAAATTTATTAAAACAAATCCCTTTTATTTTAGGCTAAATAATAGAAAGATAGTTAATACTAGTACTTTTAGTCCTTGTGGATACAATATTCTGGACTCACAATAGGTATACTACCATTCGATAGGTGCCCTTGCCTTAGTCGTGATCGTAGTCTAGTTTAGTGAATCATAAAACGATCATCAGTTATCATACCCACAAGGATTGTGCAATAATCTTACAAGTTATGCAAGGCTAATGTATCGTTTAATATCGTCGCTAATTTAACCCTCAGCTACCTTAGAAGATTAAACATGCACTGATTAAGTACTGTGTTAGTTAATTACAATTTCAATACAATTAATAATTAACTCACTAGTTACCTTGCAATTATAATTGAAGTATAACATAATCATGGTTTTACTTAATCAAACAATTTACCAAGACCTATAACAACACAAACATGATTTTAATAACTTAAGTGGACGAAATGCAATCAACCTACGAATTAAATTTAAGCAATGTTAATTAAATTTAGAATAAAAACATAACAAATATTCATAGACATGTTCATAACAACAACAATAAAAGTTAAAGGATAGGAAACTAAAATCAAATCCGGTGTTTCTCTGAAGCCTTACTAGTTTGCTCCACTCCTTCTTCTCTGATCGTTCTGTTGAATCGAGACTTCTACAAGCACTTGAATTCTAGTAACCAAGGTGGTTGAAGGGCTCTTTTCCAAGAGGGAAATCGGCAAAGGAAAGTAGAAGGGAAAAATGGAAAACAAAGGAGAGAAAATGAGTGGAAGAGAGAGAAAGAAGTGTGGAAATGAGAGGTATGTTGAAATGAATAGGTGAAGGGGTTATTTATAGGTGGGATTTGCTAATAAAGATAGAAAAAAATTAGCATCTGTATACGCCCCTTGGTCGGCCACACATATGGCAAGTTTGAATGTTTCAAACTTGTTAAATTTAACTTGGGGTGAATCTTTAAAATCACAGAAAGTGGAGGGGTTTGAATGCGATTTTAAGGAGACTTAAAGCGCCGATTTGCAAGTTAATAAATAAGCTATTTTGAACTGATTGGGACAGCATGTTGGACGGTTTTGGGCAGCCTGATTGCTCGATTGGATTAGTCTCTCATATTAGCACAACTGGGCCTCCTCTTCATAATATAATTAATAATAATTATTTAACCCAAAATAAATTGGATAAAAATTAAAATTAATTATATTATATATTAATATTCATAATTTGGACGGTCTTAGGCTAAAAATTTTAGTTTGCCTCGATGCTTCAAAAATCGCTTCACGGTTTTGTGCTTTTAGCAGTGTCTGCTGAGCCAATTTTCAACCTTTGTGCAAACCTATTGAAAATAAATCAAAATTTATGAAACTTAATTAAAATTCAATATGTTAATAGTTTGAATTCAATTTAATATATTATATTTTTCAACAAGAATTACTACGAACTGCATGAATTTGAGGTAAAAAGGGCATGAAAAAGTCGATATATGTTCGTGTTTCCACACCCCCAAACTTAATTCATTACTCGTCCCGAGTAATGCACAAAAAGAATTTCTTGAAAACATCTTTGAAAAATTCATTCAGAAAACATTCGTTCTCAAAATTATGAATTTAGTATACTTATGCCCAAGAACAAAAATATTGAGATTCATGCCACTTAAGTATATATATCGTTCAAATTGATCTCAGTTATTATGGTAGCAAAAATAGACTAAATGCTTTCTCAATAAAGACATGTTAAATCCCTACCAATTTAATTTTATTCCCTTATTTAAGAATAAGCTGTAATTATTAAGTTTAATTTATGCCTTCATATGTTGAACCTAGCAATTTCTCTCCACTAATGTAGGTAGCATAGAAACTTGAATCAATAGGTCTTTTAAATAGGTTGTAACATGTCTAGGCTAAGGGTAGGTAAAAGATAGATAAATTTATGGTAAATACCCTAGACTCAGCTTGTAACGAACCTTAGGAATAATTGCCTTTAATACTCTAACTCATTTTTCTTTTACGTGCTCTTTTGTACATTTATTTCTTTTGAGTACATATGCTCACTTTTTTTTGATCATTTGATACTTCTTTTGTAACACCCCAAACTCGGCTTGGACGTTATGGCCGAATCTGTGATGTCACATTGGAGTGTTTTTCGAAATCTAAGACTCGTCGTTTAAAAACCTTTTCTTTAACTCACCTATTCATGTAGATTGAAAGGCCGTTTAAAGTTTTATTGCTTATTCATAATGTCGTTGCACTTTTAAAGGTTGCTTTTAATAAAACGTTATTAATTTTGAAAACAGGTAGTTAATCGCGGAAGCTTTGAAAACAAGTTATATATTTTGGGTGGTTTTGAAAACGTATTGACTTTTTGGAAACTCACGTTTTCCTATCACTAGCAGTTATAAAGCAAAGCGATAAAAACCCAAATTCAAAATATAAAATTAAAGAGGCCTTATTACATAATGAAAAACCAAAATAAAATCTTAATTATGATATTAAAAGAAACTTCGTTAAGTGGCCACCTCTGAGTCCTCCATCGCCTCGATCCGTCTAAGCCTAAGGATTTCCTACACAGTTAACAGATGGGTGAGTTTACGAAAACTCAATGTCTGAAATCCCATAAAAGCATATAGTCAGAATAAACACAATTTGGGCCTAAGCCCTCAGTTTCAGTTAAGGCCTTAGCCCATTTCAGAATCAGAAACAGTGTGGGCCTAAGCCCAATTTAGTAATAGTGTCAGTGGGGCCTAAGCCCATTACAGAATCAGTACAATATGCAAACAAAGAGTCCTACCCAATCCATCCACTACACACCATCTCCGTACCAACCCTACACACCATGTGGGGATAAAATCAACCCACCCAACCCTACACACCAAGTCATACCGGTTACGGCACTAAAATAATATTTGCTGCAGAGCTGCTAGTATTAAGCTTATAGCCTTTCAGTACACTTCCTCCAAAATCATATATCCCACCCCATGCAATGCAACATAATATAAATGTACATACAGTCGAAATGGCATGCTTACACAGCCATACATCACATACGGGTAAAATAGTCATCTTACCGAAATAAGGACCCAGGTATACTTACCGGCCCAATAGTAGGCCCACAGTCGTCTTGGGCGACCCGTGCAACCTTAACAGTCATTTAGTGATAATGGGCCTACAGCCCATATTGTAGGCCCATGTGGGCCCACACACTCGTATGGCCCACATAGCCCAATATGGCCTTAACCGTGTGGTTCACATAGCCTAACCCAAAACTAATCACACTTTTTGTGTGATTCTTTCCACGTGGGGCCCACAAGTCCATTGGGCCTACATGGCCCAGTTCAGCCTAAAATGGCCTAATACCAATTCGGCCCATGAAAACCTTCATGGCCATCTCATCGACCATACGGCCATGTTTTGTCACACGGCCTACCACACGGGCACCCACAAGCCCGTGTGGTGTCGACAACCCACTTTCCTGCTTTTTAGCCTTTCAACTTTTCGGCTTTCCAACCTTCGCAGTTCCACATCTAATGGCAATGTTACACACACCTGTTTGCGAAATGAGTGAACAGCCCACCACGCCAAAGCCTACATTCATTCAAGATTTACCGTCAATTTTCCAATCGTTAGTGTTCTAAATACTAAAACCCAAATTGTCACTCACTACTCACCTTGAACGAACGAAAATAGCTTATTGCCCTTAGATCGCTAATTAAGAATCAATCTTATATCCTTACGAATTATCTGCTTTAGCAATGAAACTTATTAGATAGGATTGTTTACCAAAAATAAGACTTAAAACCCCCAACACTTAAAAACCATAGAAACATTCGGCCAAACAAGCCAACTTACCCCAAAATATTAGATTGAATACCGAAAGGAGGATCCTGAATCACTTGAGAACCCTTCACTCCAAAATCAACCGATAGATATGGAAGGATCATGGAATAGTCGGCAAGTTGTCAGAGAGTAGTTAAGGGATGCAGTATTCAGCTTGGTACCTGAGAGGTCTATAACATTTGGCCAAAATTAGAAAAGAGTGGGAAGCAGAGATTCGGCCAAACAAGAAACAAAATGCCAGGAAGAAATAATATCAAGAACCAGAGGGGGAAAGGAAATCATTTCAAGAAAAGGCACTTGAAAAGAAGTAGAAAAGTAAAGAGCCAACACAAAACTGCCCAAATGGACTCAAGTGAATTCGACTACAATTGCAAAAAGAGGAAAAAGAAAGAATAAGTTGCACAAGAAGTCGACTAACAATTATTGACCAAAAAGGGAGCCAAAGTAGCACAAAAAGTAGAGAAAACGGAAAGAAAGGAAGAACAAAACAAATCTCGAAAGACCCCCAAAATGCTCTCAATTGCCGAAATGAAAACACACCCCTCCAAAGCCGAAACCATGAGTTTCCCCTTAGCAAATTCAGCACAAACCCACATACCCTCAAACTCCCCTTTTTCCTCCTAAAATCTATCCATAATCCTCTCCTTGATTTTCTCCCCAATCCTCTCCTTAATTCCCTCCACATAACACTCCTTGACCAGGTCAAACTCTACTCAACAGAGTTTCAAACAACATCTACTTCTTACACGGCAAGAGTAGCAAAATAAATACACTTTTACATTGCCATGACTTGAACCTCAGACCTTCAGCAACTACCACACGCCACTTACCACAGGACCACAAGCTCATTTGTGTCACATTTCAACTATAATTATTTATAAGGTCTACAGGCTAATGTCCAAATTCATTCAAGGGAAAACCAAAAATTTTGCTAAAGTTCAGGTTTGAACTCAGGACTTCTCAGACACTTCCTAGAGCACTTAACCACTGAAACAAACATGTGTTTGTGTCACAACCTTGCACCACTAAACATTTATGAGCAGCTTCCTAACTACCCCTATGCTCAAGACCTAAAACTTCTAGGCCCAAAATCGGGGCGTTACATCTTTTCAACTCCCCCAAACTTAGTTTCAAAGAATGTTTTAAATAGTAATGAGTCTAGTATTTGAGACAATTTAAAGATAATTATGAGAGAAGTGATGGCTAAATATTGCTAAAGTTCAAATAAAATTAGGCCATATAGTCTTAAAGTTGGGTTTCAAAGGATAAAAATCCATCAAGGTTGGCTTGAAAGGCTCAAACGGTCCAAACAAAAGTTTGTCTAAATCATTTTCAACATGCCATGCTTCCTAGGATTTTGCTTCAAGAAATTAGTAAGTCAATTCTAGAGACTTAAAATTCCATGCATGCCTAACTTTCTTAAGGAGCTAAATATTTTATGGTATGATTTACATACTTTATTAAGAGTACATTTATGTCATAATTCAACTAACATAACAATTATTGAAATAATAGAAATTTATTCATACTTAAGTTTAGCATACTTAACAAAATTCCAAGTTTTTGAACAAAATATAACCTAACCATAATTAAAAGAAAATTTTATTCTGAGAGAAAAAAATTTCAATTTTCAGTCCCCCCTAATTAAGATGAACAATGTCCCCATTGTTAGAAGTGAATAGATACTATACATCAGGTAAGATTCTACAAAAGAAGAGGTGAGTTAGTTTGACTACTTAAGTACCAAGAACTCTTCAGATCCAATCCTAAACATGTACATATCAATTGCCACACTTCTTATTTTGTAACTTGTTCATTTTTATTTATGATTTCCACCTCTTATTTTATTATATAGGAAATACAAATCCTAATAGAACCTAATCCTAAAAACATTAAATATCCTAAGAAAGAAAATAATATAAAGTAAAGATCCCGCCTTCTTATTTATTTACAGATCCCTCAGGATCCAACTCATCTTTTGCTCCATCGTCTTTGGTTTTTCATGAATCGCTTTGTTCCCTCTACGACATTGGACTCCATAGTTCAAATATGAAATTTGGAAACTCGGGCACAAAAGTAAATGGGTCATTGAATATTTTCGTAAAAGCATTTCTTATTGAGTCATCCCGCATTTTTTAATATCTCTAGTAAGCTGGTTGCTACCACTGCATATGTTGCATTAGGTTCAATAACTTTGACAGCTCATCACGAAGATCTGGGCGAGGAGATTGAGTTCTGAATGTTGAGGTTGCCATGTCAGGTTCGATTATTGGTTCCATTGGTTCTGACTTATCAAGGATTTTAGCTAACTACATTGGTTCAATCTCTGTGGGATATTCTTATTTTTCAGGATCCTTGCTCAATTCAACCCGTTGCTGCAAAACAAAATCTCCAGCTATTCGGTAGAGGTCCCAATCTATGATTGTGCCTTGGCTATAACCTGTCTTCTTTACGTTTGCAAGAATTTTAACTTTTAAGCACAAAATTATTATCGTAAAGGGAAAGTAAGTTGGGCTATAATGTTTAGTGGCACAATTTCACATTTCTCTCAGAATCATTTTCCCCACATCAATGGTCTTTGCCGTTAACATCGAGTATAACAAGACCATTCGCTCTAATGAAATTGTGGTCCCATGTGAAATAGGCATAAGGCTGAATTGAAAGAAATAGAACCATACATTTGCTAATGGTGTCAAATATTCTCTACGACAAGTGTGAGTTCCGTGCTTTGTCACCGTCCACTTAGAACCTAGACTTGTAAGTTCCTCGAGAATTTCTTGCAATTTTTTAGCCTCAATATTTCTCATTAAAGAAGAATATTTATCGTCTTCAAAATTGGGTAATTCAAAGATTTCATTAACAGCAATTGAGCTTATTGGTATCTTGATTCCTCAAACAGAAACTTCTATTAATTCGCTTGAGGTCAAATTCTCATAAAATTTACGAACTAACTCTTTATATGCACTCGTTCTTTTCTTACAAAACAACTCCCAATTGAGGGTTTCAGTAATTTGTCGAATGCACTCCATGAAATTAATATACTTGCTTTCTTTCAGTGTAAATCCTTTTTCAGGGAGCATTCACTGATTTTTGAAGATGCTATTGTATCTTACTTTGGCTTCTTCACAGTGGAATTTGTTTTGTGATTCTTCAACTTGGACAGAAGCACGAGTTTTTTTGTGAGGCATGATTAACCTGAACATAAGATGGAAACAGTTTTTTCTCAAAAATTTAATTTGCATAAAATATTAATAATTCAATAAATTAAATAATTAAATAATCCAATAAATTTGAAATTTAGGAGAAAAATTTCTTACCACCTTTGTATAAAAATTAAGAACTTAATAAAATAAATACAAGAATGTGAAGCTAAAGATGTTGGTTTAGGGTTTGTTAGAGGGTAATTGGTTAGTGGCGTGGTGTAAAGTTGATGGAAAGGGTGGTTGACTTGTGGCTTGAAGTTGCGGCAGCTTGTGACAAAGGTGTAGGGTGTACGAAAGAATGGACCATGTGGTTGATGCAAGGGTGAGCACGACTAGAGGCAAAGGAAAGCAGCAGCGTACGGGGCTGGTGTGCAAGTAGGTGCACAGGCAGCAGACAGTAGCACCAGCGTGCGAGGCGTGAGTGGCAGGTGCGTCGACTGGTTTAGCAAGCAGAGTAGGTAGCAACAGCGCGCGGGATCTGGTTCAAGAGTTGTTGTTGGTGGTTAGGAGTTGCGGCACTAGGTGGGTTTGGATGCTAAGGCCGACGGTGGAACAAAAGTATGGGGAATTTAGATGAATGGTGTGAATAATGGATGCAAGAGGTGGTATTTAAAGTGATAAAGGGTAGGAGTTCAATTAGAATTCTTAGAACAAATTAATAATAAATATTTTAAGTCCTAATAACAATCAATAAATAATATAATATATATTAAAATATTATTTGCTATTACTTTATTCAATAAGATAAATTTTATTAAAATATGATAAAATTTAAACTAATCCTAATTCTATACAAAGTTGATAATAATTAATATACATTATAATAAATATAACTATATATTAATTATTATCATCTTATTTATTAAAAATTAAATTAAAAACCTTTATTTTAGCTGCCTTTAAAAATATTTACAAAAAGAACAACCAAAATTGTCAAATAATTCAATTAAGTACCTAAATATAAAAAAATTTTGAAAAATTAGCTACAATTAAAATTTGGATCAAAATTGACCCTTTTATTTGAAAGACTAAAAATTTATTTTTCCATTTAGGGAATAATTTCTTAGATGTTAAAATCAATTCCCAGGAAGGATTGGAGGGGTTACAAGCAATCCCACTTAAGTTCCAATCTCCTATACAGAATTTATTTTAACATACTAATCCCGAAAATATACCTTAAATCATTTATTTAAAAGAAAACGCGAAAAATTAAGTATCCGATAAAATGAACAAGACTTTATCCCACTCAATTTTATCTCCCCAGTAATGTTTTAAGCACTGAGCATTAACTCGAAAATTACCTCCCTTACCTTGAAGTTTGACAATTCTAAAAGGAAAAACTTGGTGAATTATAAATGGACCAGACCAATGTGATTTTAATTTACCTGGAAAGAACCTTAATCTGGAATTGAATAATAAGACTTGCTGACCTACTTCAAATACTCGAACTCGAATGTGCTTGTCATGCCATATTTTAAGTCTTTCCTTGAATAGTTTGGCATTCTCATATGAGAACATTCAGAACTCTTCTAACTCGTTAAGTTGAAGCATCTGTTTGTCTTTAGTAAGCTTAAGATCCAAGTTGAGTTGTTGGTGAGAGCCTAGTAAGCTTTATGTTCTAACTCTAATGGAAAATGACAGGCTTTCCCAAAAACCAACCTATAATTGACATCCCTAAAGGTGTTTTGTATGTTGTCTTATATGACCATAAAGCATCGTCTAGTCTTTTGGACCAGTCTCGTCGGTTCGGGCAAACTACCTTCTTGAGTATGCCTTTTATCTCTTTGTTTGCCAATTCAGCTTGCCCATTCGTCTATGGATAGTAAGTTATGGCAACCTTGTGCTTCACTCCATGTTTTTCGAGTAACCATTTCAACCATTTGTTCACAAAATGGGACCCCTCATCAATGATGGTGGCCCTAGGAGTTCCAAACCTTGTGAACATATGTTTCTGCAAAAACTTCATCACAACCTTGGCATCTTTCGTCGGATATGCCTCAGCCTCAACCCACTTAGACACGTAGTCTACTACTACCAATATATATTTGTGAACAAAAGACAGAGGGAAAGGACCAAGGAAGTCAATAACCCAAACATCGAATAATACTACCTCAATGATGTTTGTTCGGGGCATCTCATTTCTGTTGGTGATGTTTCCAAACCTTTGGCATTGATCACAACTCTTTACGTAAGCATACATGTCTTTGAATAGCCTTGGCCAAAATATTCTAGCTTGCAATACTTTGGCTACAGTACGTGTACCTCTAAATTGTCCAGCACTCGAAGCTGTGTGGCAATGATATAAAATCTCATGTGCTTCATCTTCTACCACGCATCTCCTGATCATTTGATCTGCACACTTTCTGAACAAGTATGGTTCTTCCTAGAAATAGTACTTCACATCATGAAGAAACTTTTTCTTTTGTTGATATGACTTATCAAAAGGCATCAAACCATAAGATAGATAGTTAGAAAAATCAGAAAACCAAGGGGTATTATGGATATGATTTACCTTAAGTATGTGTTCATCTGGGAATGTCTCCTGAATGGGTATAAGTGGAAAAGTCCCTTCTTGCGGCTCCAATTTGGACAAGTGGTCTGCTACTTGGTTTTCTACTCCTTTTCGATCTTGAATTTCTAAATCAAATTCTTGAATAGAAGTACCCATCGGATCAACCTCGATTTAGCATCTTTCATTGAAAGTAAGTATTTAATTCTCGAGTGATCTGTATAGACCGTCACTTGGTACCTAGATAAGATCGAAACTGTAACACCCTTAACTCATATCCATCACCGAAATAGGGTTTCAAAGCATTACCAGACTTATCAATTAATCAATCATAAGATTTTCATATACAAACAAATATCATTCAAATATATTCATATTGTCCCTAATACAAGCCCTCGAGGCATAAAATAAAAATTAGAAGTGGTTAGGGACTAAATCGAGAACTTAAGGAAATTTTGGAAAACTATAGCAAAATTTCAAAATATAAGGGACACATGCCCGTGTCACAAGCCGTGTGGACATTCGAAATGGGATCACATGGCCGTATCCCAGCTCGTGTCCTACCCCGTGTAACTCACTGACTTGGGTCACACGGCCAACCACACGCCCATGTGACTAGCCCGTGTACCCTTCGAAATGGCCTCACATGTAACAGCCCGTTTTTAGGTTAAATCAGAACAGTGGTTTGGGGACCACAAATCTAAAGTTAAAATATTTATTTTATTATTTTAATAAGGTCTACAGCATTATAGATTTATTATGTGAAAGTTTCATAAAGAAATTTTACCGTTTAAAAGGATAATTCAATGAAAAGGATTAAATCGTAGAAAAGATAAAACTAGCTTTCTATATGTTAAATGTATTAACTTGCTTTGGCTTTTTAATATAGAGGCCTTAAATGATAATTAGACCCTTTTAAATGTTAGTGGACATTAATGGCCTTGTTATATATGTTTTATATTTTTATTAAGTATGGATAAAATGGTAAATTGATTTTAAATGAATTAAAATGTAAAACCAACATAAAATAAAGGCCATTATCATCTTGTTGGTAGATTTTATAAAAGAAAGAAAATGAAAATACCAAGTTAGGGTTCAGCTAGAAATTTGTCTAGATTAAAGTATGTTTTGCTTCGATTTTTGATAATTTCTACGTTTTTGAGATCGTCGCTTTGTGTTCTATCATGCCCGTACCTCAATTTCTAAAATTTTTGATGATTTTGAAATGTGTCATTATTGAATACTAGTATATTTTGAAGTATTATGCTAGATTATTGATGGATATTAAAAGATATGCAAGTTTTATTAAATGAATTTTGACAAAAATGAGCATAGGGGATTAAATTGAAAATGATAGAAATATTATGGTTAGAAATGTGAAATAAGGGAAAATATGGGCTATTATAATAGCATATAGAATTTGGATAAGGTGGATTAGGGTTAAAAATGTGTAAATTGCCATTTATGTATAAAGGACTAAATTGGAAAACAGTTAAAATTATGGGGGCAAATATGTAAATTGCCATATATGTGAATTAAGGACTAAATTGAAATGAATAGTTACTAAAAATATTGAATTTGATAAATATAGATCAAGACAAACAAATACCGAAATTAGATCGGGGGAAACGAAAGGCAGACGAGTAGACGACGATTATAAGAGCAAATAGGAGGTAAGTTCGTATAATTAGAATCCAATTTTACTATACTTGTAATGGTTGAATTGAATGTATTTAATTGAATTATTTGAAATATGAATGCCTCGATGATATATCGAAATTGTTATCGAGCCTTGCTTGAACTATGTGAATTCATTGGATACAAGTGACGTGTTACTGGAATTACCGTAATGGCCGAGCTTCTGCACTTGTTGCGAACTCACCATAGCTCATATGAGCTTACTATTTCAGCTCACTGGAGCTTACCGATTCAACTTGAAAGAGCTTACTGTTTAGCTCAATAGAGCTTACCATTTTCAGCTCAATAGAGCTTATTGTTATTCAGCTCCGTAAGAGCTTACTGACCATGACTCGAAAGAGCATGTATGATGATGAATTGACGGATTATTGACATTGTTCACTCGATTATCCTTTGAAGTTCTAATAGATTCAACTGGCCTAAATAATGTTATATGAACAAGTTATGGTTTATGTATTAGTTAAATGACTAACATGTGATAATTATGTGTGATTAGGTGATGGTTATATTGAATTATTGGCATTTTATTATTGATTTGATTACTTTAAATGGTAAGTTTAATTCTGAATTATATGGGCTTACTAAGCTTAGAAGCTTACTCTATTTCTGTTTCTATGTCTTATAGAGGTTCGTTAGCTCACTCGTTCCGGATAAGTCGGAGTTGCACGTCACACTATCCAAATTTTCATTTGGTATTTTAAACTTATGAACTTATGTAAATATGGCATGTATAGGCTAGTTTGATAGTAAAAGTTATGTTTTGGTATCATGGTTTAAGAATGAATTTTGTATATAAGTTAAGCCATATGATTTGTCTTATTTTGGTATCATTTGGATTGCATATATGTGCTTAATGATGATATGTTTTGGTATGTAATGTTCGAATGAAATTATGCAAAATAAGTCTTAATATATGGTTGATAGATGAATGAATTGTATATGTAGGTATATAGGTATATGGACATGTAAATGGTAAGTTTGATTATGGCTAATAATGTGTATTGAAATAGTTGATTTGGTTGCCAATTCATTTGCTTAAATGTGGTCAAATATGAATGTATATGCTCATGTTTTATGGTGGCAAATTTGGCTTTTCAAATGGCCTATTTTTGTCCACACGGGCGTGTGTCTCAGCTGTGTGCGACACACGATCATGTTGCACGGCCGTGTAACACCCCTAACCCATATCCGTCGTCGGACTAGGGTCACGAGGCATTACTGAACATAAATACAGTTCCGAACATTCCCATGCTAACACAAGTCATATTCATATTTACATGTAAAGCATATAATAAATTAAATATTAAACATACATTATAAAACATATTGCATATAAGAATTATAGGTTCATCACTTTTTTGATAAGCGAATACCAAAAATAAAAATCAAACTTTATTTTCTTAATTCAAAACATACTCATATTTAACCAAATAAATAGTATCACAAGACATTTTATCTCTTAACATATATGACATTATCTACTACCTACTCAATATTTATCTTCATCAATTATACCTATTATGCCAATCACATAAGCATCACATATGAAATTTCACTTCCATTAAAAAAAAATGACTCATAATGACAAGCATCATTCAATTATGCACAAACACATATATGCATATATATATATATATATACACACAATCAACATCTTGCTCCTTTGTTAAGCCAACTTACAATTCCTTTATAAAACCTAAAATATCATAATAATCTCTTACTATATATTCAAACTTAATATATATTTATATCATCAAATGCTCATTTACATATTAACAACTATATCAACCATAAAAACCAATTTCATGTATATATATTTTATCTATACCCAACCACAACCGAATCATCTAAACATACTCATGATAATTTATATGCACCATGACCGACTCATCAACCATAATCAAGTCCACCAATCATTTTCAAGCTATTTCCAAAACGTATAGCACCAGTCACATATACCATTCATTCATTTCATATAACATTATAAACAAAATAGATTAAACCATTACCAAACGTAACCAAATTCAAACTTTGAAGCTAAGCCATATTCGCATGGGTCAAATTATACATATCCAAGGTCAAACAAAATACATATTAGCCTATACATGCCATAAGTTTGAAAATAGACTTTAAAAAGTACCAAAGGTTGATGATAGTGTGGCTGACTTCTCTGACGATCCCCGAGCTCGTAACTTACAACAAAATCTATAAAGCAGAGTAACAGAGACACACACAGAGTAAGCTAACTTAGCTTAGTAAGTCATAAGCAAATTTAACCATTCAAAATAATAATCAAAACATTTTAAACAAACCAAATTAATACATTAATGTTATACATTATCTCGATCATGTCATCTCATTTATTTTTTTTTAACTTATACTTTTACACAAAAGGGTTACCTTGGCCGAATACTAATATTTCACATTTAGCATAATATCATTCAACTTTTCATTCCCAAAATAACATTATCTTAAATATGCTTACATTCAAATATATATATACTTATGAATCAAACTCAACTTTATAAACCAACATCACTCATTTGGTCGATTATAGAAAATCAAATATAATATCACATATGTGCATACCTATATGGCCAATTATGCAAGATCAAATTTAACATCACATATGTACTTACTTATATGGCCGAATATACAAACTCAAATATAATATCACATTTGTGCATACCTTCATGGTCGAATATTCAAAATCCAATATAACATCACATATGTACATACCTATATGGCCGAATATATATACAAAGTCATTTAACTCAATTTTACTTGCTCAATTTCCACAACAACATAAAATCTTATAAGCATAGGCTTGAAAATAAATCACCGGTATATAACCTGCTAGGCGTAAGCCTGAATCACACACCGGCACATGGCCTGCTAGACTTTGGGTCTGATATTAATCACCGGCAATAAGCCTGCTATGCATAAAGCCCGATTGTGTTCACCAGCATAAAGCTTGCTAGGCTCAAAGCCCGAATATCACTATTATAATGTTGTCTTGTACACAATCCATATAACAAAAACTCCATATATTCCATATAGATCATATGAACTTTTAAATGATATAACTCTGTCGAATTAAACTCAAATACAATATTTCTATGCTTAAACACATTCAGCTAGCTCTTTTATGAATGTATAGATTCCAAAAAACATATAAAACCAAGTTACATTCAATATAAATGATGTTTAATTACCTAAAGATTTACCTCGGATATCGACGAACGTTATAAATCGGCTATTCGACTATTTTTGCTTTTCCCCGATCCAAGTCTGATTTCTTTTGTTCTTGATCTATATAATTTCAAATTAACCTCATTTAAACACAATTTCATTCAATTTAATCCAACAACACATAAATGGGCAAATTACTATTTTACCCCTGATATTTCATACTTTTACAAATTAGTCCTAATTGCATAAAACACAAAATACGCAAAATCTTCATTCAACATGCTTAGGCTGAATGTTCATCTAACACATATAAATACACACATTTCATTTATTTTGCATTTTAATCCCTCAATTTATTATTTTTGCAATTTAGTCCTAATTACTCAAAATCTTCAAAAACTCCAATACAAAACATGTTAATCTAAAACATATCTTTAATTTTTCATCATAAAACATTACAAATAACAAATATTCATCAATGGAATAACTCAAAATATTCATCAAAATCAAAAATTAAAGCATGGGTCTTGAAGATTACTAAGTAACGATCTCAAAAATGTAGAAATTATCAAAAATCGAGCTAAAACTTACCTTGATTGAGATTAAGCAAGTGTCGAACCCTAACTTCTTTTTCTTTTCTTTCTTGTTTAATACATTCGGCAATAAGAAGAAAAAAATGAGCATGGCTTTAATTTTTATTTTTTTACAACATATATTAACATGTTATTTATTTTGCTTTGTTAACCTTTAACATTAAATAATAAACCATTATATGTTAAGGTCATGACTGTCCACCACATATACTTTTGGTCTAATTGCATCTTAAATGCTTCCACTTACAAAGACATCAACAAATAAGCACTTTCACATTTAACCACCAAGTTTTCATTTTACGTGATTAAATCCTTTTATTTAATAAGACACTCAAATGACAAAATTAAATCACAAAAATTTCACAGACATAAATTCACACAAAATAAACACAAAAAATAATTGTAAAATATTTTTCTGACTTAGATTCGTGGTCTCGAAACCACCGTTCCGAATAGGGTCTAAATCGGACTGTTACAACTCTCCCCCCTTAGGGATTTTCGTCCCCGAAAATCTTACCAGTGAATAGGTTCGATAATGCTCTCTTATTGTATCCTCTGGCTCCCATGTTGCTTCCTCAACTCCCTGTTTATGCTACAGTATTTTGACTAACGGAATCTTCTTGTTTCACAATGCTTTAATCTCATGAGCCAGAATACGAATCGATCCTTTCTCATACGACATATCAGGCTTGATCTCAATTTCAGTCAGACTAATCACATGTGAAGGATCGGATCGATATCTACGAAGCATCGAGACATGAAATACATTATGGATCTTTTCTAGCTCAGGTGGCAACAATAGTCTATACGCAACCGGCCCAATCCTCTCTATAATATCGTACGATCCAATAAATCTCAGACTCAATTTGCCTTTACGACAGAATCTGAGTATTTTCTTCCACGGTGAGACTTTCAAAAACACTCTATCCCTAATATGAAACTCTATGTCTTTACGTTTCAAATTTGCATACGAACTCTGACGATCTGATGCTGTTTTCAGACGTTCACGGATCACTTTCACTTTCTGTTCAGTTTCTCTTATCAAATCGACTCGTGTATCTTGTTTTCACTGACCTCAATCCAATATAATGGTGTACGACATTTACGACCATACAGAGCCTCATAAGGTGGCATTTTGATACTTGATTGAAAACTTTTATTATACACAAATTCAATCAAAGGTAAGTATCGTTCCCACGTACCTTCAAACTCAAGAATGCAACATCTTAACATATCCTCAAGTATTTAAACAATTCGCTCAGACTGACCATCTATCTGGGGATGGAAAGCAGCGCTAAAATGCAATTTGGTCCCTAATGCATCTTGTAGTTTTTTCCAAAACCGTGATGTAAACCTCGGATCTCTATCTGAAACAATAGATATAGGAACACCATGTAACCTCACGATCTAAGAATCATACAATTCAGCCAATTTATCAAGCGAGTAATCTATATGAACTGGAACAAAGTGAGCAGATTTAGTCAATCTATCTACAATAACCCAGATCGCATCTTTCTTGCTCGGTGTCACTGGTAAACCGGATACAAAATCCATAGTGACTCTGTCCCATTTCCATTCAGGTATCATAATTGGCTGAAGCAATCCAGAAGGTACCTGATGCTCGGCTTTTACTTGCTAACAGACTAAACAATTCGATACAAAGTCAGAAATGCTTCGTTCATACCTTGCCACCAATAGTGTTGTTTCAGATCATTATACATTTTCGTACTACCCGGATGAACAGATAGTCGACTGTTATGAGCTTCATTCAAAATCATCCGAATCAACTTTGTATTTCTCGGAACACATATTTGGTTTTTGAACTGCAAACATCCCTCAGCATCCACTTCAAATTTTGAATCAATGTTCGAATCATATTGAGCTCGTTTTGCTATTAAATCATTATCAACCTTCTAAGCTTCGCAAATTTACTGTATAAATAACGGTCTTGCTTTTAACTTGGCTATTATTGCACCATCATCTGACATAACCATATGTGCATTCATTGCACGCAAAGTAAACAGGGATTTTTGACTTAGAGCATCTGCAACAACATTAGCCTTTCCTGAGTGATAGTCAGTCACAAGTTCATAATCTTTTAACAATTCTAACCATCGGCATTGTCTGAAATTCAGATATTTTTAAGTTATCAAATATTTTAGGCTTTTGTGATCAGAATAAACATGACATTTTTCCCCGAACAGATAATGATGCCATATCTTCAATGTGAATACAATAGCTGCCAATTCTAAATCATGTGTCGGATAGTTTTTTTCATGTGGCTTTAATTGTCTCGAGGCATAAGCTATAACTTTGCCTTCCTGCATCAAAACACAGCCCAAACCATTGAAAGATGCATAACTATATATAACAAATTCTTTACCAGATTCTGGCTGAACTAACACTGGAGCTTGGGTCAAAAGGGCTTTCAACTGATCAAAACTTTTCTGACACTTTTATGACCACTCAAACTTAACATCTTTTTGCAAAAGCTTGGTCATCAGGGTTGCAATCATCGAGAACCCTTTCACAAATCGTCTATAGTAACCAGCAAGTCCCAGAAAACTTTGGACTTCAGAAACGTTTCTTGGAGGTTTCTAGTTAAGTATTGCGAAAATTTTGCTCGGATCAACCCGAATACCTAATGCTGAAACAACATGTCCCAGAAAGCTAACTTCACGTAACCAGAACTCACATTTACTAAACTTTACATACAACTGTTTTTCTCTTAAAGCCTGTAACACAAGTCTCAAATGCTCGGCATGTTCGATTTCATCACGGGAGTAGATTAATATATCATCAATGAACACAACCACAAATCGATCTAAATACTGTCTAAAGATTCGATTCATCAAATCCATAAAAACAGCAGGTGCATTAGTATGTTCGAATGGCATAACCAGAAACTCATAATGCCTGTACCTCATTCAAAAAGTAGTTTTTGGCACATCGGAGTCTCTGACTCTCAACTGATAATAACCAGATCTCAAATCTATCTTCGAAAACACTGGAGCCCCTTTCAACTGATCGAATAGGTCGTCAATTCGTGGCAACGGGTATTTATTCTTTATAGTCACCTTATTTAGCTAGAGGTAATCAATACACATTCTCATAGTTTCGTCTTTATTTTTCACAAATAAAACTGGCGCACCCCAAGGAGAGAAACTCGGTCGTGCAAAACCTCTATCTGTTAACTCTTGCAACTGTGCTTTTAACTCTTTTAATTTAGTAGGTGCCATCCGATACGGAGCTATTGAAATCGGAGTCGTCCCCAGTACTAACTCAATACCAAACTCTACCTCTCAAATAGGTGGCAAACTCGGCAATTCTTCAGGAAACACATCTGAATACTCGCACGCAACTGGTACGGATTCAATCTTCTTTTCAGTTACTTTACTATCAAGCACATAAGCAAGGTAAGTTTCACAACCTTGTCTCACATACTTTCGAGCTAACATCGAAGATATTACTACTGGTAAACCATTCAGATCATTAGATTCAATCCAAATAATCTCGTTGTTCTGACATCTCAAAACAATAGTCTTTCTTTTGCAATTAACAACAACATCGTGAAAAGTCAACCAATCCATACCCAAAATTATATCGAACTTGTCGAAAGGTAACAACATCAAATCAGCTGGAAAGCATGAATCTTGAATCATCAATGGGCAATTTTTACATACTTTATCAACTAAAACATACCGTCCCAGGGGGTTTGATACTCGAATCACAAACTCAGTAGACTCAACAGGAAAAGTCTTACTGGATACTAATTTTCACACACATAAGAATGAGTCGAACCAGGATCAATCAATGCAATAACACTAGTATGTAATAACATCTGGGGAAGAAGCGTCCTCACGAGCGCGTATAGCATATGCTCTGGCAGGTGCACGAGCCTCAGATCAAACTGCTGTATCTTTCGTCCCTCTCTGACTACCACCTACATTACCCGAATGCCTGGGTGGTCTGCCTCACGCTGACATGTTGCTCGGTCTCACGTTCTGAACAATGTTTTGCTTGGTTAACATTGGGCAATCTCGGATAAAATGATCCTTCGATCCATATTTAAAACAAGACCCATCATGTAATCTGCAATCTTTAGAATGCCATTTACCATAATACTTGCACTCGACTCTATTCTGTTGAACATTGCCAACATTAGCTATCGAAGTGGCTCTTGAACTCACAGGAGATCGGCCTCGATCTCGTCTAGAAAAGTCTGAAGTAGCTTTAGATCGACTAGAATCATCACTGAACTTCTTCGATGCTGAGTGAAAAGTCTTACCCAATCCTTTTATAGAAATCTCTAGCTTCAAAATCAGCTTTTCTTTTCTCTTTCCCGAGTTCTTCAGCTTTGCAAGCTCGTTCAACAAGTACCACGAACTCTTTGATTTCAAGTATACCAACCAAAAATTTAATGTCTTCATTCAAACCATCTTCGAATCTTTTACACAAGATAGCTTCGGTTGAAACACATTCACGAGCATATCGACTTAGTCTCACAAATTTTCGTTCATACTCAGTTACGGTCATACGACCTTGTTTCAATTCCAGAAATTCTTTGTGTTTCTGGTCGATAAATCTCTGGCTGATGTATTTCTTACAGAACTCAGTCTGAAAGAATTTCCAGGTCACTCTCTCTTTAGGGACCACCGATACTAGTGTATTCCACCAGTGATATGCGGTGTCTCGTAATAAAGATATGACACACTTTAAACATTCATCCGGAGTACAAGATAGCTCATCGAACACACGGATAGTATTATCAAGCCACAACTCAGCCCGCTCAGCATCATCATCATCATTAGCTTTAAACTCTTCGGCCCTGTGTTTTCTGATTTTATCTACAAGAGGCTTATTAAATCTCAATGGATCTATAATCGAAGGTACCACAGGTATCGAAGATAGATTATTCAGGGGTGGAGGTTGTTGTATAGCCGAATTAGTCCGGATATACTGAGTAAACCAATCGTTCATCATTTGGTAGAAGGCTTATTTAGCCTCCCCCTCATGGCTACTCGAGATCGACCGAGATTCAACTGGCGCTGTCCCATGCACGGGGGCTGGCGCTACACTCTCGACATCATTAGCTACAGCTCTGTCGAGATCCATTTACTATATAAAAGCACATTTTCAAATGTCAGAAGTCATCACACTATCGCAATAATATTTATGACATGTATAGCTAGACTCACACACGCTATGTTAGTCCTAGAAACTACTAAATTGTAGCTCTGATACTAATAAAATGTAACATCCCAAACTCGTATCCGTCATCGGACTAAGGTCACGAGGCATTACAGAACATAAATACAGTTCTGAACATTCCCATGCTAACATAAGTCATATTCATATTTACATGTAAAGCATATAATAAATTAAATATTAAACATACATTATAAAACATATTGCATATACGAATTATAGGTTCATCACTTTTTTGATAAGCGAATACCAAAAATAAAAATCAAACTTTATTTTCTTAATTCAAAACGTACTCATATTTAACCAAATAAATAGTATCACAAGACATTTTATCTCTTAACATATATGACATTATCTACTACCTACTCAATATTTATCTTCATCAATTATACCTATTATGCCAATCACATAAGCATCACATATGAAATTTCACTTCCATAAATAAAAAAAACGAGTCATAATGACAAGCATCATTCAATTATGCACAAATACATATATGCATATATATATATACAATCAAAATCTTGCTCCTTTGTTAAGCCAACTTACAATTCATTTATAAAACCTAAAATATCATAATAATCTCTTACTATATATTCGAACTTAATTTATATATATATTTATATCATCAAATGCTCATTTACATATTAACAACTATATCAACCATAAAAACGAATTTCAAGTATATATATTTTATCTATACCCAACCACATCCGAATCATCTAAACATACTCATGATAATTTATACACACCATGACCGACTCATCAACCATAATCAAGTCCACCAATCATTTTCAAGCTATTTCCAAAACGAATAGCACCAATCACATATACCATTCATTCATTTCATATAACATTATAAACAAAACGGATTACACCATTACCAAACGTAACCAAATTCAAACTTTGAAGTTAAGCCATATTCGCATGGGTCAAATTATACATATCCAAGGTCAAACAAAATACATATTAGCCTATACATGCCATAAGTTCGAAAATAGACTTTAAAAAGTACCAAAGGTTGACGATAGTGTGGCTGACTTCTCTGACGATCCCCGAGCTCGTAACTTACAACAAAATCTATAAAGCAGAGTAACAGAGACACACACAGAGTAAGCTAACTTAGCGTAGTAAGTCATAAGCAAATTTAACCATTCAAAATAATAATCAAAACATTTTAAACAAACCAAATTAGTACATTAATATTATACATTATCTCGATCATATCATCTCATTTATTTTTTTTTAACTTATACTTTTACACAAAAGGGTTACCTTGGCCGAATACTAATATTTCACATTTAGCATAATATCATTCAACTTTTCATTCCCAAAATAACATTATCTCAAATATGCTTACATTCAAATATATATATACTCGTGAATCAAACTCAACTTTATAAACCAACATCACTCATTTGGTCGATTATAGAAAATCAAATATAATATCACATATGTGCACACCTATGTGGCCGATTATGCAAGATCAAATTTAACATCACATGTGTACTTACTTATATGGCCGAATATACAAACTCAAATATAATATCACATTTGTGCATACCTCCATGGCTGAATATTCAAAATCCAATATAACATCACATATGTACATATATGTGGCCGAATATATGTACAAAGTCATTTAACTCAATTTTACTTGCTCAATTTCCACAACAACTTAAAATCTTATAAGCATAGGCTTGAAAATAAATCACCGGTATAAAACCTGCTAGGCGTAAGCCTAAATCACACACTGACACATGGCCTGCTAGACTTTAGGTCTGATATTAATCACCGACAATAAGCCTGCTAGCCATAAAGCCCGACTACATTCACCACCATAAAGCTTGCTAGGCTCAAAGCCCAAATATCACTATTATAATGTTGTCTTGCACATAATTCATATAACAAAAACTCCATATATTCCATATAGATCATACGAACTTTTAAATGATATAACTTTGAAAATTAAACTCAAATACAATATTTCTATGCTTAAACACATTCGGCTAGCTCTTTTATGAATGTATAAATTCCAAAACAACATATAAAACCAAGTTACATTCAATATAAATGATGTTTAATTGCTTAAAGACTTACCTCGGATACCGACGAACGTTATAAATCTGCTATTCGACTATTTTTCTTTTCCCCAATCCAAGTCTGATTTCTTTTGTTCTTGATCTATATAATTTCAAATTAACCTCATTTAAACACAATTTCATTCAATTTAATCCAACAACACATAAATGGGCAAATTACTATTTTACCCCTGATATTTCATACTTTTACAAATTAGTCCTAATTGCATAAAACACAAAATATGCAAAATCTTCATTCAACATGCTTAGGCTGAATGTTCATCTAACACATATAAATACACACATTTCATTTATTTTTTATTTTAATCCCTCAATTTATTATTTTTGCAATTTAGTCCTAATTACTCAAAATCTTCAAAAACTCCAATACAAAACATGTTAATCTAAAACATATCTTTAATATTTCGTCATAAAACATTACAAAACACAAATATTAATCAATGGCATAACTTAAAATATCCATCAAATTCAAAAATTAAAGCATGGGTCTTGAAGATTACTAAGCAATGATCTCAAAAACGTAGAAATTATCAAAAATCGAGCTAAAACTTACCTTGATTGAGCTTAAGCAAATGTTGAACCCTAACTTCTTTTTCTTTTCTTTCTTGTTTAATACATTCAGCAATAAGAAGAAAAAAATAGGCATGGCTTTATTTTTTATTTTATTATAACATAGATTAACATGTTATTTATTTTACTTTATTAACCTTTAACATTAAATAATAAACCATTATATGTTAAGGTCATGACTGTCCACCACATATACTTTTGGTCTAATTGCATCTTAAATGCTTCCACTTACAAAGACATCAGCAAATAAGCACTTTCACATTTGACCACCAAGTTTTCATTTTACGCTATTAAATCCTTTTATTTAATCGGACACTCAAATGATAAAATTAAATCACGAAAATTTCACAGACATAAATTCACAAAAAATAAACACAGAAAATAATTTTAAAATATTTTTCTGACTCAAATTCGTGGTCCCAAAACCACCCTTTCGATTAAGGTCTAAATCGGACTGTTACTGGCCATGTGTCCCCTAAGGTACCTTACAATTGTAAGTCAAGCTTGAGCACTGCCAGGACATACGGGCGTGTGGCTAGCTGTGTGACCCAAGTCAGTTTCAACCACGGCCAAGGCACACAGGCGTGTCTTGTGGCCGTGTGAGCAAGGCAGTTTGTATGCCCTGTTTGGCCACGGCTTAGACACACAGGCGTGTCTAATGCCGTGTGAGGCACACGGCCTGTTCACATGGGCGTGTGACATTTTGAAAGTTGAAAATTTTCTAAGTTTTTAAAACTTTTATATGTTATCAAATTAGTCCCAAATGCATAATTAAAGCTTTGTATGATTGTTTTAAATACATTTGAATGTGAATGATTAATAGTTACTGAAAGGAGATTGAATTTGTTAAATGAATGTTTTGAATTGAGTTACAGGCCTGGTAATGTCTCTTAACCTATTCCGGCGATGGTTACGGGTTAGGGGTGTTATATTTTATTGGTATCATAGCTACAGTTTAGTCGGTTTTAAGACTAACATAGCGTATGTGAGTCTAGCTATACATGCCATATATAAAACTGTGATAGTGTGATGACTCTTGACGTTCCTAAATGTGTTTTTATATAGTAATAGATGCTGAACGAGCTGTAGCGGACGACGTAAAAAGTAACGTGCTAGCTCCTGCTCAAGGAGCAGTGCCTATTGAATCTAGACCTGTGACGAGTAGTCACGGGGTGAGGCTAAATAAGCCTTCTTTCAGATATTAAAAAAGTGGTTTACACAGTATATACATACGAATCCAGCTGTTCTGCAATCTCCACCCCCACTTGTTCCCCAACCGATCCTAGTAGTTCCTCAAGGTATTGATCCTTTGAGATGAAATAAACCACCTGTTGATAGAATTCAAAAAAAAAGAGATGAGAAATTTAGGGTTACTACTAATGATGACCCTGAAAAGGCTAAATTTTGGCTTGAGAACACGATTCGGATGTTCGATGAATTGTCTTGCACACCCGAAGAATGTATGAAGTATGTTGTATCGCTACTGAGAGATACTGTGTATCAGTGATGGAATACCTTGATATCCGTAGTTTCGCCAGAGCGAGTCACTTGGGATTTCTTCCAAGTTGAATTTTGAAAGAAATACATTAGCCAAAGATTCATTGATCAGAAGAGAAAAGAATTTCTTGAATTGAAGCAGGGTCATATGTCAATCACTGAATATGAAAGAGAGTTCGTATGACTCAGCAAATATGCCCGTGAATGTGTATCATCGCAAGCTATAATGTGTAAACGATTCGAGGATGGATTAAATGAAGAAATAAGAGTGTTGGTTGGAATTCTTGAGCTTAAAGAGTTTGTTGTCCTGTTTGACCAAGCATGTAAGGCCGAAGATCTTTGTAAAGAGAAAAGAAAAGCTAATTCTGATGCTAGAGAGTCTAGAAAAAGATTTATAGGCAAATCACATCAGTCAGTATCAAAGAAATTTAAATAATATCACCCTCGTTTTATAGCCTCTGCGGGAATTTCTATCAAAGATAGAAATGCGAGACAATTAAGTTCAAAACCGCAGGCAACATCTGTGGCTAATGTGGGAAATGCTAGAAACGCTGTATCTGAATATAAACATTGCAATGAGCGACATTACAGTGAATGTAGATTAGTGAGCGGAGCTTGTTTTAAATGTGGATCTTTGGATTATTTTCTTTGTGATTGTCCAGAAAAGTTGACAGTTGAAAGAGAACAACCAGTAAAAACAAGTAACACAATTGCTAGAGGGAGACTGCCCCGAAACACTAGAAATGTAAGTGGTAATCGAGGTGCTACAAGAGATTCAACTATGAGATCCGAGGCACGAGCACCTACCAGGGCTTATGCTATACATGCACGAGAAGAAGCATCATCACCAGACGTTATCACCGGTACTTTTTCTCTTTTTGATACTGATATAGTTGCATTGATAGATCCTGGATCAACCTATTCATATATCTGTATTTAAAAAGAGTTTACATGTCGAGTCTATAGAATTTGTAATTAAAGTATCAAATCCCTTCGACAAGTTTGTTTTACTTAATAAAATTTGTAAGAATTGCCCTCTGATGATCCAGGGTTACTGTTTTCAGGCTGATTTGATGCTTCTACTGTTTGATGAGTTTGATGTGATTCTGGGTATGGACTGGCTGACTATGCACAATGTAGTTGTAAATTGTAGACAGAATATTATAGAATTAAAATGTCAAAATGGTGAGATTCTTCGGATTGAGTCTAGTGATTCAAGTGAATTACCTACTGTGATATCATCTATGTTAGCTCAGAAATACTTGAGAAAGGGATATGATGCATTTCTTGCATATATATTTAATACGAAAGTGTCAAAATCAAAGCTTGAATCTATACCTGTTGTTCATTAGTTCTTGGATGTATTTTTAAAAGAATTATCAGGTTTACCGCCGATCAGAGAAGTCGAATTTGGTATTGAGTTAATACCGGAAACAACTCTGATATTGATAGCTCCATACAGAATGGCTCCAATAGAATTAAATGAGTTAAAAGTTTAGTTGCAAGAATTGACAGACAGAGGTTTGTACAACAGAGTTATTCTCCTTAGGGTGCACCAGTATTGTTTGTGAAAAAGAAAGATGGCATGATGCGCATGTGTATCGACTATAGGTAGTTGAATAAAGTGACTATAAAGAACAAATACCCTCTACCACGGATTGATGACTTATTTGATCAGTTGAAAGGGGCTACAATATTTTTAAAGATTGATCTCAGATCGGGTTACTATCAAAGAGTCGGATGTACCGAAAACTACTTTCAAAATGAGGTATGGCCATTATGAATTCCTTGTAATGCCGTTCGGTTTAACTAATGGTCCTGCCATTTTTATGGACTTAATGAATCATATATTCAAACCGTATTTAGATAGATTTGTTGTAGTATTCGTTAACGATATTCTGATCTATCCACGGGATGAATTTGAGCATAATGAGCATTTGAGAATTGTATTACAAACTCTACGTGATAAGCAGTTATTTGCAAAGTTCAGTAAATGTGAGTTCTGGCTCAAAGAGGTTGGGTTTTTGGGACCTATTGTCTCAGCCGACGGTATTAGAGTTGACCCGAGTAAGATTTCTGCTATTGTTGATTGGAAACCTCCAAGAAATGTGTCAGAAGTTCGTAATTTTCTGGGATTAGTTGGTTATTATTGAAGATTTGTGAAAGGCTTCTCAATGATTGTGACACCAATGACTCGACTGCTACAAAAAGATGTGAAGTTTGAATGGTCAGAAAAGTGTCACAGAGTTTTGAATGCTTGAAAGCACTGCAATGTAAGCACCAGTTTTGGTTCAACCTGAATCAGGTAAGGAATTCGTGATCTATAGTGATCCATCACTAAATGGATTGGGCTGTGTTTTGATGCAAGATGGAAAAGTTATAGCTTATGCTTCCCCTTAGCTGAAACTGCATGAAAAGAATTTTTGACACATGATTTAGAACTAGCTACGATTGTATTTGCATTAAAGATTTGGCATCACTACCTATACCGTGAAAAATGCCACATTTATACAGACCATAAGAGTTTGAAATATCTGATGTCACAGAAGGATTTGAATTTGTGACAAAGAAGATGGCTTGAGTTGTTGAAAGATTATGACTTTGCAATTGATTATCACCTGGGAAAAGCTAATGTTGTTGCTGATGCCCTGAGTAGAAAATCATTGTTTGCGTTACGAGCTATGAATACCTAGTTGATGTTATGTGATGACGGGTCTATTGTAGCTGAATTAAGAGCTAAATCGGTATTTCTACAACAAATTTGTGAAGCTCAGAAAGATGATCGTGAACTACAAGCTAAACGTATCCAATGTGAGTCTGTTTCTGATTCTGAATTTCATATTAGAATTGATGATTGTTTAATGTTCCGGAATAGAATTTGTGTACCGAAAAATACAGAGCTTCTTCAGAAAATTCTGCATGAAGCACACAGTATTCATTTTTCTGTTCATCCGGGTAGTACCAAGATGTATAATGATTTGAAATAGCAGTGTTGGTGGTCAGGAATGAAACGGATATTTCGGAGCTTGTGTCGAAATGTTTGATTTGTTAGCAAGTAAAAGCTGAACATCAAGTACCATCTGGTTTACTGCAACCTGTATTGGTTCCTGAGAGGAAATGGAATAGAGTCACTATGGATTTTGTATCGGGACTACCACTAACTCCAAAAAAGAAATATGTTATCTGGGTTGTCATTGATCGACTATCAAAATATGTTCATTTCATACCGGTACGTACGGATTACTCTCTGGATAGATTAGTTGAATTGTACTTCTCTGAAATCATAAGATTACATGGTGTACCACTGTCTATTATCTCTAATAGAGGCCCAAGATTTAAATTAAGATTCTGGAAGAAATTACAAGAAGCTCTTGCAACGAAATTGAATTTCAACACAGCTTTTTATCCCCAGACAGATGGTTAGTCCAAAAGAGTTATACAGGTACTTAAGGATATGTTGCATTGTTGCATTCTCAAATTTGAAGGTAACTGGGAGAAATGCTTGCCTCTGATTGAATTTACGTATAACAACAGTTTTCAAATGAGTATAAAGATGGCACTGTACGAAGCTTTATATGGTCGCAAGTGTTGAATATGGTTATACTGGACTGAATTGAGTGAGAAAAAGATTCACGGGGTTGAATTAATCAGAGAAACAGAAGAAAAAGTGAAAACAATTCGAGATAGTTTAAAAGCAACTTCAGATCGACAAAAATCTTATGCAGATTTGAAACGAAGAGAAATTAAATTTCAAGTCAGAGACAAAGTGTTTCTAAAAGTGTCACCGTGGAAAAAGGTTCTTCGATTCGGTCGTAAAAGGAAGTTAAGTCCGCAATTTATTGGGCCGTATGAGATTGTTGAAAGAATAGGACCTGTAGCTTATCAACTTGTCTTATCGTCAGAACTTGAAAAGATACATAATTTTTTTCATATTTCGATGCTACGTCGATACAGATCGGATCCGTCACATGTGATTTCTCCAGTTGATGTTAAGATACAGTCTGATTTATCGTATAACGAAGAACCGATCAGGATTCTGGCTCGGGAGATTAAAGAATTGAGGAACAAACATATAGCTCTTGTGAAAGTTCTTTGGCATAAACACGGAATTGAGGAAGCTATGTGGGAACCCGAAGAAGCTATGCGAAAATAGTACCCTAATCTCTTTATCGGTAAGATTTTCGGGGACAAAAATCTCTAAAGTGGGGAGAGTTGTAACAGTCCGTTTTTAGGTCAAATCGAAACAATGGTTTTGGGACCACAAATTCGAATTCAAAATATTTATTTTATTATTTTAATAAGGTCTACAGCATGATAGATTTATTGTGTGAAAGTTTCATAAAGAAATTTTATCGTTTAAATGGTTAATTCAATGAAAATGATTAAATCGCAAAAAAGATAAAAGTAGCATTCTATATGTTAAATGTATTAACTTGCTTTGGCTTTTTAATATAGAGGCCTTAAATGATAATTAGACCCTTTTAAATGTTAGTGGACATTAATGACCTTGTTATATATGTTTTATATGTTTATTAAGTATGGATAAAATGGTAAATTGATTTTAAATGAATTAAAATGTAAAACCAACATAAAATAAAGGCCATTATCATCTTGTTGGTTTATTTTATAAAAGAAAGAAAAGGAAAATACCAAGTTAGGGTTTGGCTAGAAATTTGGCTAGATTAAGGTATGTTTTGCTTCGATTTTTGATAATTTCTACGTTTTTGAGATGTCGCTTTGTATTCTATCGTGCACGTACCTCAATTTTTGAAATTTTTGATGATTTTGAAATGTGCCATTGTTGAATACTAGTATATTTTGAAGTATTATGCTAGATTATTGATGGATATTAAAAGATATGCAAGTTTTATTAAATGAATTTTGACAAAAATGAGCATAGGGGATTAAATTGAAAATGATAGAAATATTATGGTTAGAAATGTGAAATAAGTGAAAATATGGGCTATTATAATACCATATAGAATTCGGATAAGGTGGATTAGCGTTAAAAATGTGTAAATTGCCATTTATGCATAAAGGACTAAATTGCAAAATAGTTAAAATTATACAGGCAAAAATGTAAATTGCCATATATGTGAATTAAGGACTAAATTAAAATGAATAGTTACTGAAAATATTGAATTTGATAAATATAGGTCAAGACAAACAAATACCGGAATTAGATTGGGGGAAACGAAAGGTAGACGAGTAGACGACGGTTATACGAGCAAATACGAGGTAAGTTCGTATAATTAGAATCGAATTTTACTTTACTTGTAATGGTTGAATTGAATGTATTTAATTGAATTATTTGAAATATGAATTCCTCGATTATATATCGAAATTGTTACCGAGCCTTGCTTGAACTATGTGAATTCATTGGATACGAGTGACGTGTTACTGGAATTACCATAACGGTCGAGCTCTTGCACTTGTTGCGGACTCACCATAGCTCGTATGAGCTTACTGTTTCAGCTCATTGGAGCTTACCGATTCAGCTCGAAAGAGCTTACTGTTTAGCTCAATAGAGCTTATTGTTTATTCAGCTGCGTAAGAGATTATTGACATTGTTCACTTGATTATCCTTTGAAGTTCTAATAGATTCAACTGGCCTAAATAATGTTATATGAACAATTTATGGTTTATGTATTAGTTAAATGACTAACATGTGATGATTATGTGTGATTAGGTGATGGTTATATTGAATTGTTGGCATTTTATTATTATTTTGATTAATTTAAATGGTAAGTTTAATTCTGAATTATACGGGCTTACTAAGCTTAGAAGCTTACTCTGTTTATGTTTCTATGTCATATAGAGGTTCGTTAGCCCGCTCGTTCTGAACAAGTCAGAGTTGCACATCACACTATCCAAATTTTCGTTTGGTATTTTGAACTTATGAACTTATGTAAATATGGCATGTATAGGCTAGTTTGATAGTAAAAGTTATGTTTTGGTATCATGGTTTAAGAATGAATTTTGTATATAAGTTAAGCCATGTGCTTTAGCTTATTTTGGTATCATTTGGATTGCATATATGTGCTTAATGATGATATGTTTTGGTATGTAATGTTCGAATAAAATTATGCAAAATAAGTCTTAATATATGGTTGATAGATGAATGAACTGTATATGTAGTTATATAGGTATATGGACATGCAAATGGTAAGTTTGATTATGGCTTTTAATGTATTTGGTTGCCAATTGATTTGCTTAAATGTGGTCAAATATGAATGTATATGGTCATGCTTTAGGGTGGAAAATTTGGCTATTCAAATGGCCTATATTTGTCCACATGGGCAGAGACACGGGCGTGTGTCTCAGCCGTGTGCGACACACGGTCATGTTGCACGGCCGTGTGTCCCCTAGGATACCCTACAATTGTAAGTCAGGCTTGAGCATGACCAAGACACAGGGGCGTGTGGCTAGCTGTGTGACCCAAGTCAGTTTCAACCACGGCCAAGGCACACAGGCATGTCTTGTGGCCGTGTGAGCAAGTCAGTATGTATGCCCTGTTTGGCCACGGCTTAGACACACAAGCGTGTCTAATGCCGTTTGAGGCACACGGCCTGTTCACACGGGCATGTGACATTTTAAAAGTTGAAAATTTTCTAAGTTTCTAAAACTTTTATATGTTGTCAAATTAGTCTCAAATCCATAATTAAAGCTTTGTATGATTGTTTTAAATAAATTTGAATGTGAATGATTAATAGTTACTGAAAGGAGATGGAATTTGTTAAATGAATGTTTTGAATTGAGTTACAGGCCTGGTAATGCCTCTTAACCTATTCTGATGATGGTTACGGGTTAGAGGTGTTACATCACACGCCCGTATGGCCAGGCCGTGTTCTAGACCGTGTAAAAACTGGAGGGTATACTGGTTTATGTCATACGGCCAAGTTATACGCCCGTGTACTGGGCCGTGTGGAGCTACTGACTTGGTTTCTAAATAAGTACCATGGGACACACGACCGTGTTACCTGGCCATGTGTCATACATGGTTGAGACACACGGCCGTGTCACCTTGCCATGTGTCACACAAGGCTGAGACACACGCCCGTGTCTCTGCCCGTGTGGACAAAAATAGGATATGTTTCAAGCCATATTTCTTACCCAAAATGTTGTCAACCTATGTTCAACAATGCACAAACAACCGATGCATAATTTGGCACTTATAATCAACCAATTTCAAGCCAAATCATATACTACCAATACCAACAACCAAAATGCTCTTAAGCATCCCAAATAGCCATTCAAATTCATACCAATTTCATATCCAAAACCACTAAATGATCAAACTCACCTATTAGACTTTGTGCCTAAATAAACATGCGTGCCACATCTCAAATTCAATCATTTTGTACTCAAAATACCAATTCACAACAAGGCATTCACATAGAAATTATAAATCAAATATCAAAGGCCATTTACACATATATATAACCAAGTATGCCAAAATAAGCCAAGTTACATGGCTAAACACATAACCAAAAACATATATCATTTACAAGCCAAATCAATTGGCTATCAACATTGCAAACATATATGCCATATTAACCACAACACCTATACATGCCATATAACCAAGTACACAAGTTCAAAAGTACCAAAACAACAACTGGATAGTGTGATGAGATCTCCGATAACTCCCAATACGAGCAAGCTTCGAAATCACTATAAAACACGAAAAAGTAAACAGAGTAAGCTATTAAGCTCATTAAGTTCGTATAGCAATAAACTCAACTTACCATATGAACACAATTTAAGTAACCAAACATATCATAATATAACTCATATTGATCCACAAACCTATCACATATTCATTCACAAGGTTAGATATGAAATTCACAAGTTTCATGGACTCAAAGCTTGTATGATTCACATACATACTTGTTATGATACGTATCAATCACTTATTCTTTCATACATCAATATACCCATTGAACCATTTGGAATAATATCAAATACTCGAGAATCTCGCACCCTAAGTGCCAATACATGGTTGAAACCATCTCAATATCATATCTCAAAAGTAAATGCTCATCATCTCGAGCTATCACCGAATTTGCTCACATAAGCTGACGATCAAGATGTAGCTTCACGATACTGCTCACACAAGCTGACGAGAATCCATAACACATGTCGGATAACTCAGCCACTAGTAGAACGTACGAACCAGCACCCAAAACACAATAACCCCTAATAATATGTCATTTGTATCCTATCTATTCTTAAGGTTCAACCGGGATTTCACACGTCGCCAAATCTTTGTCGAAATTTATGTGAAGTTGTATTCATCAATAATCCAATAATAAAGCATTTAAAACAAAATTACATCAATACATATTAATATACGAACTTACCTCGAATTTACACGGAGAGAATGGAGTTATCAATCCACTATTTTGTTTTTCCCCGATCTAAATCCAAACGTTGTTTTTCTTGATCTATATGTAACGCCCCCACGCCCGAGACCGTCGCCAGAGTCGAGTATGAGGTGTTACTAAGCTTAATTTAACATTTTTAGAACTTTGGATTATTTGTTTCTACATTCACAGTTTTTAAGCTACTTGCGTCACAGTCACAAGAAAAATCATATCTCGAGTTACAAAACTCGAAATTAAGATCCATAAATTTTACTTGAATCTAGACTCATATACCTATCTACTAATTTTTTTCTAGAATTTTTGGTTGAGCCAATTAGTACAGTTTATTAGTTAAAGTTACCCCTGTTTCAAGACTTGACTGGTTTGACCTCTGTTTACTACGAACCACATTTCTCTCTTTAAAAAATTCATATGACTATGAGGTTTATTTCTACTAAAACTAGACTCAATAAGGATTCTGAATATATAAAATACACCACATAATTATATCTTTACAATTTATGGTGAATTTCTAAAGTTGGAACAGGGGATTCAGAAACTGCTATGACCCTGTTTCACTAAAATTCAAATATCTTTTAACATATAATTCCTTTACCTGTTTCATTTGTTTCATGTGAAACTAGACATAATAAGCTTCAATTTGATATGTAGTCCATCACCAAATTCAATTTCTATGATTTTTATTAAATTTTCAAACTTGCATCAGTGTTGCTGCAGTATTCTGTTTATGGCAAATTTCATCCTTTTTATGAGTTTTTATGCACTAAGTATCTTAATAATTTTCCTTAACATAAAACATAGTCTAAACTAACCATTTTCATAATTTATCATTATCAAACATTTTCTCAACCATTCCATCACCATATCATAAGATCATTTACACAAAATAGGTATATTGCTATACATGCCATACTTAATTTTACAAACCATTTACCAAAAGTCTTCCGGATAGTGTGACTGAGCCTTCGACCTATCCCGACTCCTGAGTTGGCTTGTCCAAAACTACAATGAGTAAGAAGGAAGGAGTAAGCATAAATGCTTAGTAAGTTCATATGCAAATAATAAGTAACATAACAAACATTCATACCAATCAACATTAGCATGCATCACTAAAACACATATCACATTTCTAATCATTTTTCATCATCTTATTACCTTATCGTGATGTATCAATACTCAACCCGAGGGTTAAATACATACCTGTCCAAAATATCCATTTCACATCACTTACCAATACGTCTCTTTACATCTCGAATATTCCTCCAATTGAGTAGAACTTTACCCGTTGAACACATCGGAATATAATTCGGATACATGGATAACTTGCACATAAGTGCCATATATGCAAACAAGCAATTATGTAACCACGCCCATAAGCGAACTCGGACTCAACTCAACGAGCTCGGGCGTTCGCATCCATAAGTGAACTCGGACTCAACTCAACGAGCTCGGATGCCTAGTTACATCTCTCTCGAACTCGGACTCAACTCAACGAGTTCGAACATTCGCATCCATAAGTGAACTCGGACTCAACTCAACGAGTTCGGATGCTCAACCATCCTAGTGACATGTCACTTGTATCCTAATCTATTCCTAAGGTTCAAACGGGATTTTCCTCGAACACATATCCTTGCCGTCTTCCGTAGAATGCCGAATTCAATACTCATTAACAATTATATTTAACAAGTAGCTCACATAATTTACATATTATTTGAAATTAACCACAAAGCATACATTTCATAATAAAATTCAGCATCACATATATTTAACATCACTAACTTAAAAATAACAATTATGCTACATTATTTACACATGAACTTACCTTGGTACCAAAATACAAAGATTTTGCAATTTAGTCCACAATCTTTTCTTTTCCTCGATTGAGGTCGATTCCACGTCTTTCTTGATTATGGAGCTTGAAAGCTTGAAACAAACCCTAGCTATGGAGAACCCTTGAAATTTCGTCCTAATGAAGAAGATGGACAAAAATTGGCTTTTAATTTTGTTTTTAATTCATTTTAATAACTAAATGACCAAAATGCCCTTACTACTAAACTTTCCAAAAATTCCTTCCATGTCCTAATTTTGTCCATGAACTTAAAATTGGTCAAATTTCTATTTAAGACCTCTTAATTAATATTTCAATGCAATTTCATACTAAAAACTTCTAGAATGCAAGTTTTGCAACTTATTCGATTTAGTCCCTACTTTCAAATTAAGTATTTTATGCATAGAATTTCTTCACGAAATTTTCACACAATCATGTAATCATATCATAAACCTCAAAATAATTATAAAATAATTATTTCTATCTCGATTTGTGGTCACGAAACCACTATTCCGATTAGGCCCTAATTCGGGATATTACAACTCTCCCCCCCTTTAAGGATTTTCGTCCTCGAAAATCTTACCGGTAAACAGATGTGGGTATTGATTTCTCATAGTTTCTTCGGATTCCCATGTAGCTTCTTCTATTCCATGCCTTTGCCACAACACCTTCACAAGTGCAACATTTTTATTCCTTAGTTGTTTGACCTCTCGAGCTAAAATCTTAATCGGTTCTTCTTCGTAGGTCATATCTGGTTGTAGTTCAATTTCTCACTGTGAAACTACATGTGAAGGATCCGAACGATACCGACGTAACATAGATACGTGGAACACATCATGAATCTTCTCTAATTCAGGTGGTAATGCTAGTCGATATGCTACCGGTCCAACTTTTTCAATTACTTCATACGGCCCAATAAAACGAGGACTTAATTTGCCCTTCCATCCAAATCTAAGGACTTTCTTCCACGGAGACACCTTTAAAAATACTTTATCACCAACTTGAAATTCAATGTCTTTTCGCTTTAGATCTCGCATAAGATTTCTGTCTATCTCAAGACTTTTTCAAACAATCTCGAATTACTTTCACTTTTTCTTCATTTTCTTTTATTAGATCAACTCCATAAATCGATTTTCCTTGAGTTCACCCAATACAAAGGCGTTCGACACTTACGACCATACAATGCTTCATAAGGTGCCATTTTCAAGCTCGTCTGATAACTATTGTTGTAAGCAAATTCTACCAATGGCAAATATCTTTCCCAACTTCCTTGAAATTCCAATACACAACATCTGAGCATGTCTTCAAGAATCTGAATTACTCTCTCTGATTGTCCATCAGTTTGTGGATGAAAAGCAGTACTGAAATTTAACTTTGTACCTAACGCGTCTTGCAATTTTTGCCAAAACCGTGAAGTAAACCTTGGATCTCTATCTGAAATAATCGACAATGGTATTCCATGTAATCTAACAATTTCTCTAATATACAGTTCAGCCAACTTGTTAAGAGAATAATCCGTACGTACCGGAATAAAATGAGCCGACTTAGTTAATCTGTCAACTATTACCCAGATGGCATCTTTCTTTCCTGGAGTCAATGGCAATCCTGAAACAAAATCCATAGTAATCCGATCCCATTTCCATTCAGAAACCATAATAGGTCAAGTAATCCCAAGGCACTTGGTGTTCAGCTTTCACCTGTTGACAAATTAAGCATTTGGACACAAACTCTGATATATCTCTTTTCATTCCATTCCACCAATACATTTTCTTCAAGTCATTATACATTTTCGTACTACCCGGATGAATCGAGAAATAACCACTATGTGCTTCCTGTAGGATCTTTTGAATCAATTCCTCATTCTTTGGTACACAAATCCGATCTTTAAACATTAAGCACCCATCGTAACCAATTCAAAATCGACTCAGTATCAACTTCACACTGCTTTCTCTTGGCTTGCAAATCTTGATCATCTTTTTGAGCTTCGTAAATCTCTTGTAAAAACTTCTGTTTTACTCTTAGCTCTGCTAGAATCGAACCATCATCCGACACTTTCAACCGAGTGTTCATAACTCTCAAAGCAAACAACAACTTTCGCTCAAAGCATCAAAGAACTACATTCGCTTTTCCCGGATGATAATCAATAACAAGCTCGTAATCTTTCAATAATTCCAACCATCTTCACTGCCTTAAATTCAAGTCTTTTGTGACATCAAGTACTTAAGACTTTTATGGTCGGTATATACCCGGCACTTTTCACCATACAAATAATGTCGCCAAATTTTCAAAGCAAACACCATCTGCGCCAATTCCAAATCGTGAGTAGGATAATTCCTCTCATGAGGTTTTAACTGCCTCGAACCATATGCCACCACTTTTCCTTCTTGCATGAGCACACACCCCAAGCCATTTAGAGAAGCATCACTATACACCACAAATTCTTTACCCGATTCGGCCAGTACTAACACCTGTGCCTCTGTTAATAACTTTTTCAATTCTTCAAAACTCTGTTGACATTCTTCCGTCCATTCAAATTTAACATCCTTTCTGAGTAATCTAGTTATAGGAGCAACAATTATAGAAAATCCATTTACAAACCGCCGATAATACCCAGCTAGCCCCAAGAAACTTCTAACTTCAGTTACATTTTTCGGTGGTTTCCAATCAACAATGGCTGAAATTTTACTAGGATCAACCCGTATACCATCACCTAAAACAATATGACCCAAAAATCCAACTTCCCGTAGCCAAAATTCACTTTTACTAAACTTAGCATACAAATTGCTTATCTCTCAAAGTTTGCAAAACTATCCTCAAATGCTCAAGATGCTCTGTATCATCTTTTGAATAAATTAAAATATCATCTATAAACACCACAACAAATTTGTCCAAGTATGGTCTGAATATGCGATTCATTAAATCCATAAACACAAAGAGAGCATTTGTCAACCCGAATGGCATAACTAAAAATTCATAATGACCATACCTTGTTCTAAAAGCGCTTTTAGCCACGTCCGACTCTTTTACCCGCAGCTGGTAATACCTGATCTCAAGTCAATCTTTGAAAACCATGTCGCTCCTTTTAGCCGATCAAATAAATCATCAATTCTTGGCAACGGATATTTGTTTTTGATTGTCACCTTGTTTAATCAAGATAATCAACACACAACCTCATAGAACCATCCTTCTTTTTCACAAATAACACGAGCACCCCAAGGTGAAAAACTCGGTCTCACAAAACCTTTATCACCAACTCTTGCAATCTGCGACTTTAATTCCTTCAACTCTGCTGGTGCCATTCTATACGAGCAATCGAAATCGGAGCTGTTCCCTGATCAAATCAATACCAAATTCTACTTCCACACCGAGGCAAACCCGCAATTCTTCCGAAAACGCGTCCAAAATTCACACACAACCAACACCGATTCAACTTTCTTTTCAATTTCTTTTGTATTAATTACATACGCCAAATAAGCTTCATAACCCTTTCTCGATATCTTTGAGCCGACATTGAAGAAATCACACTAGGTAATGCCTCGATTTATCTCGATTCAACCCGCAGAGTTTCACCGCTTTTCACACTTTAATTCTATAACCTTTTCTTTGCAATTTACTATAGCATCATGCAATGTCAACCAATCCATACCCAAAATAACATCAAATTCATCAAACGGCAAAGCAACATCAAGTCGGTAGGAAAGTAATGACCCCAATCATTAAAGGGCATTTCTTGCTTACTTTATCAACTATCACACATTTGCCTAACGGGTTCGACACTCTAATCATAAATTCGTGTTCTCAACAGTATATTCAAACTAGACACCCGATTTCATGCACACATATGAATGAGTAGAACCGGGATCAATCAAAGCAATAACATTAACATTATAGAGAGAAAATGTACCGGTAATCACATCAGGTGAGGAAGCATCTTCACGCGCTTTAATAGCATAAGTTCTAGCCGGAGCCCTTCCTTCAGGTCTAACTGGTGCATCTCTGGCTACATTCTTACTGCTTGCTTCGCTCCCAGCTTTTCTTGGATATCTTCCTCTCGAATCCGCCCCACTTGTTTTTGTATTCTGAAATTTTTCTTTTTTCACTCTCTCTCTGGCGCTCTCTAATAAAATGATCCGGAGAACCACATCGAAAACATTCATTTGCTCTACACGGACCAAAATGATTTCTACCACACTGCTGGCACTCAGGTTTAACAAATCTCGAGTTCTCTACACTGGCTGCCGAAGTAGTCTGGGATTTAGGACCCACATTTTGCTTCTTATAATTCCCATATGATTGCCCACCAAAGCTTGGGAACGAGGATTCATATTCCTTGACTTTCCAGTTCTGTGTGAAAATGAACCGCTCATCGGTCTTTTCCTCCAAATTCTAGTATCGCCTCTACCTTTTCTTTTCTTTAAGTAATTCTTCTACCTTACAAGCCCGATCAACCAATACTACCATTTCTTTTAATTCAAGAATTCCAACAAATACCTTGATGTCTTCGTTGAGCCCGTCTTCAAATCGTCGGCACATCTTGGCCTCTGTAGGAACATACTCTCGGCATACTTACTTAATCGAACGAACTCTCTTTCATATTCTCAGAATCACATATTACCTTGCTTCAACTCAAGAAATTCTTTACGCTTTCGATCAATAAATCTTTCACTAATATATTTCTTCCGAAACTCTTCTTGAAAGAATTCCCAAGTTATTTTCTCTTTCGGTACCACCAAAATCAAAGTCTTCCACCAATTATAGGCTGAATCCCTCAACAAAGATATAGCGCATTTCAAACATTCTTCAGGTGTACAAGATAATTCGTCAAATACCCGGATAGAATTTTCAATCCAGAACTCTGCTTTCTCGGCATCATCATCAATATTTGCTTTAAATTCTTCGGCCCCTTGCTTGCGAATTCTATCAACTGGAGTTCTGTGAAATTTCATCAGATCCATACCTTGAGGCGTCGGGGTACAGGTTGAGGAATTGAGGGAGGTGGGGGAGGTTGTACATTTGGGTTCGTACGAACGAACTCAGTGTACCATGCACTCATCATTTGGAGAAAGGCTTCCCGACCCCTTTCTCCTCCTCCCCGACCAACAGTGAGGAGGTGGATTTTCATCAAGCATTTGCTCCTTCAGCGGAGTCATGGCGCATTACTCTCTACTTCATCTCACCACACAATGGATCGGGATCCATTTACTAAAAAAATCATTTAAAAAGGTCAAGTCATCACACTATCACAATTTATACATATGGCATGTATAGCAAAATCCGTTACATAAAACACGTAGTCCGAGAACCGACTAACCCTGCTCGATACCACTAAATGTAACGCCCCACGCCCGAGACCGTCACGAGTCGAGTATGAGGTGTTACTAAGCTTAATTTAACATTTTTAGAACTTTGGATTATTTGTTTCTACATTCACAGTTTTTAAGCTACTTGCGTCACAGTCACAAGAAAAATCATATCTCGAGTTACAAAACTCGAAATTAAGATCCGTAAATTTTCCTTGAATCTAGACTCATATACCTATCGACTAATTTTTTTCTAGAATTTTTGGTTGAGCCAATTAGTACAGTTTATTAGTTAAATTACCCCTGTTTCAAGACTTGACTGGTTTGACCTCTGTTTACTACGAACCACATTTCTCTCTGTAAAAAATTCATATGACTATGAGGTTTATTTCTACTAAAACTAGACTCAATAAGGATTCTGAATATATAAAATACACCACATAATTATATCTTTACAATTTATGGTGAATTTCTAAAGTTGGAACAGGGGATTCAGAAACTGCTATGACCCTGTTTCACTAAAATTCAAATATCTTTTAACATATAATTTCTTTACCTGTTTCATTTGTTTCATGTGAAACTAGACATAATAAGCTTCAATTTGATATGTAGTCCATCACCAAATTCAATTTCTATGATTTTTAGTAAATTTTCAAACTTGCGTCAGTGTTGCTGCAGTATTCTGTTTATGGCAAATTTCATCCTTTTTATGAGTTTTTATGCACTAAGTATCTTAATAATTTTCCTTAACATAAAACATAGTCTAAACTAACCATTTTCATAATTTATCATTATCAAACATTTTCTCAACCATTCCATCACCATATCATAAGATCATTTACACAAAATAGGTATATTGCTATACATGCCATACTTAATTTTACAAACCATTTACCAAAAGTCTTCCGGATAGTGTGACTGAGCCTTCGACCTATCCCGACTCCTGAGTTGGCTTGTCCAAAACTACAATGAGTAAGAAGGAAGGAGTAAGCATAAATGCTTAGTAAGTTCATATGCAAATAATAAGTAACATAACAAACATTCATACCAATCAACATTAGCATGCATCACTAAAACACATATCACATTTCTAATCATTTTTCATCATCTTATTACCTTATCGTGATTGTATCAATACTCAACCCGAGGGTTAAATACATACCTGTCCAAAATATCCATTTCACATCACTTACCAATACGTCTCTTTACATCTCGAATATTCCTCCAATTGAGTAGAACTTTACCCGTTGAACACATCGGAATATAATTCGGATACATGGATAACTTGCACATAAGTGCCATATATGCAAACAAGCAATTATGTAACCCGCCCATAAGCGAACTCGGACTCAACTCAACGAGCTCGGGCGTTCGCATCCATAAGTGAACTCGGACTCAACTCAACGAGCTCAGATGCCTAGTTACATCTCTCGAACTCGGACTCAACTCAACAAGTTCGAACATTCGCATCCATAAGTGAACTCAAACTCAACTCAACGAGTTCGGATGCTCAACCATCCTAGTGACATGTCACTTGTATCCTAATCTATTCCTAAGGTTCAAACGGGATTTTCCTCGAACACATATCCTTGCCGTCTTCCGTAGAATGCCGAATTCAATACTCGGTAACAATTATATTTAACAAGTAGCTCACATAATTTACATATTATTTGAAATTAACCACAAAGCATACATTTCATAATAAAATTCAGCATCACATATATTTAACATCACTAACTTAAAAATAACAATTATGCTACATTATTTACACATGAACTTACCTTGGTACCAAAATACAAAGATTTTGCAATTTAGTCCACAATCTTTTCTTTTCCTCGATTGAGGTCGATTCCACGTCTTTCTTGATTATGGAGCTTGAAAGCTTGAAACAAACCCTAGCTATGGAGAACCCTTGAAATTTCGTCCTAATGAAGAAGATGGACAAAAATTGGCTTTTAATTTTGTTTTTAATTCATTTTAATAACTAAATGACCAAAATGCCCTTACTACTAAACTTTCCAAAAATTCCTTCCATGTCCTAATTTTGTCCATGAACTTAAAATTGGTCAAATTTCTATTTAAGACCTCTTAATTAATATTTCAATGCAATTTCATACTAAAAACTTCTAGAATGCAAGTTTTGCAACTTATTCGATTTAGTCCCTACTTTCAAATTAAGTATTTTATGCATAGAATTTCTTCACGAAATTTTCACACAATCATGTAATCATATCATAAACCTCAAAATAATTATAAAATAATTATTTCTATCTCGAATTTGTGGTCACGAAACCACTATTCCGATTAGGCCCTAATTCGGGATATTACACTATATATAATCAAATTTAACTTATTTAAATATCATTCTATTCAATTTAACCCAAAAATCATATTATGGCAAAATTACACTTTTACCCCTTAAATTTTAAATTCTTTACAATTTAGTCCCTAGCTCATAAAATGAAAAATTCATGCAATTCCATTCAACCCATACCAGCTGAATTCTATATACACTCATAGCAACCCAAAAATTTCATTGTTTCACATATTTCACCATGAATGTTACACATTTTACAAATAAATCCCTAATTTACAAATTCAACCAAAATCACTTAACAAATATTGTTTATCTAACAACAACCATTTACTTTCAATCATCAATCATCAAAACACATACACATTTATCAATGGTAAAACCCTAGACTTTTTACAATTTTTCAAATTAGTCCCTGGGCTAGCTAGATTAAGTTACGATGACTCCAAAACCATAGAAATCATTAAAAACCGAGTAAAAATATATACCATGCACTCAAAGTTACCATCGCCAAACTTAGCAAGGTTTAATGGCTTTTCTTCCTTTTCAAAATCAGTGGTAGAAGATGGAGAAAGATGATGACCATGTTATTTTTTTATTTAATTTGTCATTATTTACTAAGTTACTAATTTGACCTTTTAATTAATCATTAAAACTCACTTGAATGATGTCCATCTTTGACCAATAATAATATTAAAGGTCTAATTACCATTTAAGGACCTCCACTTTAAAGTTCTAAAGCTACTAGACACCTTTAGCTATTAGAACACAACTTTCACACTTAACTCGATTTAGTCCTTTTTATCAAATTAATCATGCAAATGTTAAAATTTCTTAACGAAATTTTTATACAATCGTACTATCATGTTGTAGAATTCAAAATAATAATAAAATAAATATTTTAAACTTGGATTTGTGGTCCCAAAACCACTGGTTTGATTTCACTGAAAACGGGCTATTACAAAAACTAGTCAAAAGCAAATACAATAGCAAGTAATTCTTTCTATGTTACCGTATAATTCAATTAAGCTCCAGTTAAAGTCTGACTTGCATAGTAGATAGGATGAAAAACTTTGTTCCTTCACTGGCCTATCAAAATTCCTATCGCAAAGTCACTTGTGTCACACATCAATTCAAATGGCAAAGCCCAATCCGATGTGACGATGATTGGTGCTGAAACAAACCGACTTCTCAAATCATTAAAAGATCTTAAAAATCTTCATCAAATTTGAACATCGTTTCCTTCTCCAATAATTTGCATAAAGGTTTAGCAATTTTGGAAAAGTCCTTGATAAATTTCTGATAAAAATCGGTGTGGCCCAAAAAGCTCCTAACACCTTTTACAGATGTTGGAGGTGGGAGTTTCTCAATAACATCTACCTTTGCTTTATCTACCTCAATTCCATGTCTCGTTAATCGATGCCTTAGAACAATACCTTCTCGTACCATGAAATGGCACTTTTCCTAGTTGAGTATGAGGTTTTTTTCTTCGCATCACCTTAGTACCTTGGCTAGGTTGGCTAGGCAATCATCATATGTATCTCTGAATACTGAAAAATCATCTATAAATAATTCCAAATATTTTTCAACCATGTCAGTAAAAATAGACATCATACATCTTTGAAATGTAGTAGGTGCATTACATAAACCAAATGGCATACGTCTAAATGCGAATATACCATATGGACATGTGAATGTTGTTTTGTGTTGATCATCTAGTGCTACTGTAATCTACTTATATCCTGAGTATCCATCAAGGAAGCAATAATAGTCTTGTCCTACGAGTCTATCCAACATTTTATCTAAAAATGGTAAAGGAAAGTGGTTTTTCCTATTCGCCTTTTTTAACTTTCGATAATTGATGCAAATTCTCCATCTCATAACAGTTCTGGTTGGTATTAGCTCGTTATTCTCGTTCTCAATAGTCGTGATACCTCATTTATTTGGCACGTACTGGACTGGACTTACCCACAAACTGTCTGAGATGGGGTAAATTATACCAGCATCAAACCATTTTATGACCTCTTTCTTTACCACGTCCTTCATGATGGGATTCAGCATCCATTGTCCATTAATCGTCCCCTTCTTGCCATCTTCTAGGATGATCTTGTGCATGCATACAGATGGACTAACTCCATGAATATCGGCTATGGTCCAATCGATAGCCTGTTTAATTGTTTCAATACTAGGATAAGTTTCTCTTTTTGCTCTTCGATCAACTTCGCTAAAATAATCATAGGCAAAATAGAAGCGTTACCTAAATAAACATATTTTAAATGTGAGGCAAGTACCTTCAGTTCTAATTTAGGTGGCTCCTCAATTGATGCTTTTGGCTGGACATAATCTCTACTTTCTAACTCCAAATATTCAAAGTAGGATTTCAGATTAAATCCCCTTTGATTAGCTTCTAACAAAGCTAAGTATTCCTCCCCCTCTTCATCACTTGGAGAGTCTGATGTCAAAATTTGCTCCAATGGGCCCTCAACATAGTTAAGCTCCTTTTCCATGACTAATTCATCTAACTCAGATATTGTAGAACAATCATCAACTACGTTAGGAAATCGCATAGACTTAAAAACATTAAATGTTACCTAATCTTCCTGAACACACATAGTAAGCACGCCCTTCTGCACATCAATAAGGGTCCTTCCTGTTGCTAGGAAAGGCCTTCCTAGGATGATTGACACCTTTTTATCTGTTTCAAAGTCTAGAATAACTAAGTTAGTTGGAAAAATAAATTTGTCTACATGTACTAATACTCTTTGATTTTTACTTCTAGATGTGCTAAGGATCGATATGTTAATTGAAGTGTAACCGTAGTAGGTCTAACTTCCCCTATCCCTAACTTTCTAAATATGGACATGGGCATCAAGTTAATGCTTGCACCTAAATCGCATAATGCCTTACCACAATACATTGATCCAATGTTGCAAGTTATGGTAAAAACATCTAGGATCCTTTAACCTTTGGGGTAGTTTGTCTTGAAGATATGCACTGCATTTTTTCGCCAGAGCTACCGTCTCAAATTCTCCAAGTCTTCATTTCTTAGATAGGGTATCCTTCATAAATTTGACGTAATTTGGCATTTGTTCAAGTGCTTCTACCAACAAAATGTTAATATGAAGTTGCTAGAGTACGTCTAGATATTTCTTGAACTGGACTTCCTACTTCTACTTCTGAAGTCTTTAAGGGTAGGGTGGTGGAGGATTCTTTACTGGAACTGGTTGATTCATTTTCTGTGGCAATTCTACATCCAATAAAGTTTTTAGTTTATCAGAATTGAGAGTTTTGGAAATTACCTTATCAGGTTTTGTAGATTTTGGTTCTAGTGAAGCCTGAATTCCAACACTTGGTTGAACTTCCACTGAATCTTAAGCATCAACTGGCTCTTCTTCAACTTCGACAGTGTTGGGCTCTAATGTCTTTCCACTCCTTAATGTCAATGTATTACAATGCTCTTTCCCTAGATATCTTGGGTTTTTTGTATCACTAGGCAGAACATCTTGTGGTCGGTCCCTAAGTTTAGTAACAAGCTGGCCTATTTGGTTTTCCAGGGTTTTCAGTGTGGTTGCTTGGCTTTGGATTAAGGCATTATTTTTTGCTATGTATGCCTTCAACAGGTTTTCTAAGCCATTGGAAGTTTTAACTTGAGGTTGTTTCTGAACTTGTTGGGTAAATACAGGTGGTTGGGTCTGTCTAGGTTGGGTGTAAGTGTTACTGGGTCCAGCCCATTGGTTACTCCAAGAGAAATTAGGGTGGTTTGGCCAAGATGGGTTATAAAAATTAGATTGCAGTCCTTGCCTTCCTCAATTCTAGTTCTGGTTACCCATGTAATACACGGGTTATACAAATAAACTTATCACATGACATAATTTAAATTCAATACAATCATATAGATCATGGCAAAGCATAACCACATTTTTATAAGTCTCATATTTCTCATACATAATTCATATGTCCACATATGTTCAAATGCTTATTTTTTTTATTGATCATGAAATACAATTCAAACGTACCTAATTCGATACAAAACCACATAGTCACTCATTTCTTGGAATGCCCGTTGAACCGTTCGAAATTAATAAGGATACTCAAACAGCTCAGAAAGCTAGTACAAGGTAAATGTCCTAGACGTGACTTACATGTAATTAAATATCGATGCCACTGTCCCAAACGGGGTCTTACACGAAATCAAATATGATACCGATGTCCCAGAAATGGTCTTACACGTAAATCTGCCAACGTTCCAGACATGGTCTTACACGAAAACACATATCGGATCCTATATCATGACATATGTATCCTAACTATTCCTAGGGTTTGTACGGGGCTTTTTGGACATCGAAACACTATTTATGCTTTCACAATTTCGTATATTCATCTTCCAAAGCCACTCAATTCATTTCAATAGCATATAAGCACAAATAAATTGATTCAAACACATTTATTTGTATATCGACTTACCTCGTATAGATTCAAACGAACGGAGTCGACTACTCAACGACTTTTGACTTCCCCCGATCTAATTTTGTTTTCTTTTGTTCTTGATCTATATAAATTCAAATTTGACTTACTCAATCACAAATTCATTCAAATCAATCCACATATTTAGGGCATTTTACAAATTAGCCCTCACATTTTCACATTTTGACATTTTAAACCCTAATTCATAAAATCACAAAATACACCAAATTTCCATACACACTTGATTAGCCGAATATACATGGTGTTCATATAAGCCCATGTGTTTCATTTATTTCACATTTTAGTCCCTCAATTTCTCATTTTCACAATTTAGACCAAATTACTCAAATTCATCAAAAATTCAAAGACAAAATATACTAACCTAACACATATCTTTTCATTTTCTATCAACTAACTTCACAAAGCTCACAAAAGCATCAATGGCATAATTCAAAATCATCATCAAATTTAGAAATTTAAGCATGGGCTTGATAGAACACTAAGCAACGATCACAAAACGTAGAAATTATGAAAAATGGAAAAAAACACATACCTTAATTCAAACTCAAAGTGCCAAAACCCTCTTCTTTTGTTCTTAAGAAAAAAACACATACACTAAGCAACTCTCTTCTTTTGTTCTTCAATTTTCGGCAAACATGGATGATAATGGCCAATTTTCATGCTTTTGTTTTAGTAATTAACCTTTAATTAACAATTACCAATTTTGCCCTTAATGAAAATATTAATAAAACATTAACATATAAGGCTATAATTGTCCACTTACCATGCAAATGACATAATAACAACATAAGGACCTCTCATTTAAAAAGACATAGCAAATAAACACTTTTAACATATGGCAAGAAACTTTTACATTTTATGTGATTAGGTCTTTTTTTCAAAATTAAGCACACAAACGATCAAATTTTTATACGAAACTTTCACACATGCTTAAACACATACCGTAAACATAAAAAAATAATATTAAAAAAAATTTTGACTCGAACTTGTGGTCCTAAAACCACTATTCCGACTAGGGTCTAAACTGGGTTGTTACAACTCTCCCCCTTAGGGATTTTCGTCCCTGAAAATCTTACCGTTGAACAGATTCGGACGGGCTCCCAGGTAGCCTCTTCAATACCGTGTCGATGCCACATTACTTTAAGTAACGAAATTTTCTTGTTTCACAATTCTTTAACCTCACGAGCTAAAATACGGATCGGTTCTTCATCGTAGGTCATATCAGACAGAATCTCAATCTCAGACGAGGAAATCACATGTAAGGGATCGGATCTATATCGTCAAAGCATCAATAGGTGGAATACATTATGAATCTTTTCTAGCTCTGGTGGCAACAACAATCTGTAAGCAACTGGTCCGATATGCTTGGTAATCTCATACGGCCCAATGAACCTCGGACTCAATTTGCCTTTTCTACCAAATCGGACTACTTTCTTCCACGGAGATACTTTCAAAAACACTTTGTCACCGATCTCAAATTCAATATCTTTTCATTTCAAATCTACGTAAGATTTCTGACGATCGGAAGCTGTTTTCAAACTTTCTCGGATCACTTTTACTTTCTGTTCAGTCTCTTTTATCAAATCAACTCCGTGAATCTTATTCTCGCTAAGCTCAGACTAATACAAAATAGTATGACATTTTCTACCATATAAGGCTTCGTACGGTGTCATTTTAATGCTTGATTGAAAACTATTATTATACGCAAATTCAATCAATGGCAAATACTCTTCCCACGTACCTTTAAACTCAAGAATGCAACATCTTAACATATCTTTGAGTATCTGAATAATCCGCTCGATTGACCATCCGTCTGCGGGTGAAAAGCACTAATGAAATGCAATTTCGTACCTAATGTGTAACGCCCCGTACCCGAGACAGTCGCCGGAGTCGAACACGAGGTGTTAACGGACTTAATTCATTACTTTAAACAGCTCAAACAATTTATTTTTAAAATTTTCAGTTAAGCTAGTAATCTGCATCATAGTTGCTTAAAAATTCATATCTCGAGTTTCGAAACTCGAAATCCAATTCTGTAAATTTTCCCTGAAACTAGACTCATATATCTATTTACTAGTTTTTTTATAGAATTTTTGGTCAAGAAAATTAGTACATTTTATTAGTTAAATTCTCCCCTATTTTAGGGTTTGACTGCTCTGACCTCTGTGTATTATGAATCAGATATCTCCCTGTACAGAGTTTCAATGACTATGTCATTTATTTCTAATAAAACTAGACTCAATAAGGAATCTTTAAATATAAATCATGACTTCTAATTATCTTTGAAAAATTTATGGTGGATTTCCAAAGTCAGAATAGGGGATCCAGAAATTGCTCTGGCCCTATTTCACAAAAATTTAAACATCTCATAAAATATAGCTCATATACCTATTTCGCTTCTTCCATATGAAAATAGACTCATCAAGCTTCAATTCCATAACTTATTCATTATTTAATTCCATTTCTACTATTTTTAGTGATTTTTCAAATTCACATCACTACTGCTGTCTGAATCTATTTTATGGTAAATTTTACCCATTTCATGGTTCCCATAGATTAGCTAACGATTCGACATACATAACACCAAATATGGTAATGATTAGCCATTCCAATGGCTAATCATTACCAAGCATTTCCATACCACTCAATAACCATATCATAAGACCATATATACAAAATGATTATAATGCTATACATGCCATATTCAAAATATACAAGCCATTATGCCAAGATGGTATACAGATAGTGTGAGCGTGCCTCCGACCGTTTCCGATTTCTGAGCTGGCTTGTCAACACTACAAGGAATGAAAAGGAGGGAGTAAGCACAAATGCTTAGTAAGTTCACATGCAAATAGCAAGTAACACAACTATATAAGCAAACATAAAACATCATTTGCATAATCATCACCAAGACATTCATATCATATTTTCATTTATCATCTTACCATATTGTTGTTATATCGATTTTTCAACCCGAGGGTTAAGTACATACCTATTCAAAGTACCCATTTCACAATACTTACCAATACGTCCCTTTCATCTTGAGTATTCCTCCATTTGAGTAGAATTTTACCCGTTTAACACATCGGAATATAATTCGGATACACGAAAAGTTTGCACATAAGGGCCACATATGTAGCCAAGCTACCATGTAACCCGCCCATAAGTGAACTCGGACTCAAATCAACGAGCTCGGGCGTTCGCATCCATAAGTGAACTCAGACTCAACTCAACGAGCTCGGATGCCTAGTTACATCTCTCGAACTCGGACTCAACTCAACGAGTTCAGACATTCGCATCCATAAGTGAACTCGGACTCAACTCAACGAGTTCGGATGCCCAAATATCCCAGTGACATGTCACTTGTATCCTAATCCATTCCTAAGGTTCAACGGGACCTTTTTCCCAATCATGTGTCTCAACCATCTTCTACGGAATGCCGATACCGATACTCGATAGTATTTCACATTTTCCAAGTATATCACATAATTTGACATATTATCAAACAATTATCACGAGTATAATATTTCATAATAATTATCATATCATTTAAATAACATAAAAACATTTAAAATAATAACTATGTTACCAACATTTACATATGAACTTACCTCGTATGTGAAAATGGCTACTTTTACCATTTCGTCCACAACTTGGTATTTTCCCCATTTTAGCCCGAATTTCAGTTTTCCTTGCTCTATCATTTAAAATATAGTCTAATTAGGGCTCACATTATTCAAATTAACCCAAAATTATATTTTGGAAAAATTACAGTTTTGCCCTTAAACTTTTGCATATTTACACTTTTGCCCCAAAGCTCATAAATTAAACTTCAGCATATTTTCTTATGTTTTATGACATGATGAACATTTTTCCCTTCTATGACAACATCAAATTCTCACTCTAACACATAATTATGAACAATAACAATTTTTACCGATTAAGCCGTTTTACTCATTTTTGCTTAAAATCGCTTAGCAAAAGTTGTTTAACATAATTTCAGCCTTCATATTCTACCATAAAACATCAATATAAACACATTTCACCTATGGGTATTTTTCCAAATATGAACCCTAGCTTAAATTATTGCTAGAATAAGCTTAATCAAGTTATCGGGATTCCAAAAACGTAAAAATCATTAAAAACGAGGCTAGAACGGACTTACAATCGAGCTTGGAAGCTTGAAAAACCCTAGCCATGGTTTCTCCTTGCTATATTCGGCCATGGGGTTGAATATGAGCAAAATTGGCTTTTAATTTTGTATTTTAATTCATTTTACCCCTAAAGGACCAAAATGCCCTTACTACTAAACTTTCCAAAAATTCCATCCATGTCCAATTTTTGTCCATAGACTTAGAAATTGGTAAAATTGCTATTTAATACCTCCTAATTAATATTTCAAAACAATTTCATACTAGAAACTTCTAGAATACAAGTTTTGCAAATTATTCGATTTAGTCCCTAATTTCAATTTAAGCACTTTATGCATAAAATTTCGTCACGAAATTTTCACACAATCATGCAATCATATCATAGACCTTAAAATAATCATAAAATAATTATTTCTATCTCGAATTTTGTGGTCACGAAACCACTATTCCGACTAGGCCCAAAATCAGGATATTACATAATGCCTCTTGTAGTTTCTTCCAAAACCGTGATGTGAATCTCGGATCTCTATCTGACACAACAGACAATGGCACCCCGTGCTGTCTCACAATATCAAAAATATATAATTTAGCTAACTTATCAAGTAAGTAATCAAATCATACCGGAATAAAATGAGTTGATTTTGTCAATCGGTCAACTACAACCCAGCTCGCATCTTTCTTTCTCAGAGAGAGAGGCAAACCCGAAACAAAATTCCTCGTTTTTCTATCCCATTTCCACTCCGGAACCATTATTGGCTATAACAAACCAGATGGAACTTGATGTTCAGCTTTAACTTGCTGACAGATCAAACATTTCGTAACAAATTCAGAGATGTCACGCTTCATACCAAGACACCAATAAAGTTGTTTCAAATCATTATACATTTTCGTACTACCCGGATGCACAAATAAATGACTGCTGTGGGTTTCGTTCAAAATTATCTGAATCAATTCTAGATTTCTCAGAACACAAATCCAATCTCGGAATCTCAAATAATCGTCACTATAAACTCTGAATTCTGAATTAGAATCTAAATCACACTGAGCTCGTTTTGTTAAAATCTTACTATCAACCTTTTGAGCTTCGTAAATCTGCTGTAAGTTTAAAGGTCTCGCTTTCAATTTAGCTAAAACCAAACCATTATCAGACAAAACTAAATGAGCATTTATCACACGTAAAGCAAACAATGATTTTCGGCTAAAAGCATCAGCAACAACATTGGCTTTTCCTGGATGGTAATCAATAACAAGCTTGTAGTCTTTTAGCAGTTCTAGCCATCTTCTCTGACGCAGATTCAAATCTTTCTGATTCATTAAATATTTCAAACTTTTATGATCAGAATAAATGTGACATTTCTCACCAAACAGATAGTGGCACCAAATTTCAAAGCAAACACAATAGCCGCCAATTCCAAATCGTGTGTCTGATAGTTCTTTTCGTGCGGCTTTAACTGTCTTGAAGCATAGGCTATAACTTTGCCTTCTTGCATCAAAACAAAACCCAGACCATTCAACGAGGTATCACTGTAGATCACAAATTCTTTACCTGATTCTGGTTGTACTAACATTGGAGCTTCAGTCAATAAAGCTTTCAACTGATCAAAGTTTTTCTAAGACTTTTCAGACCAATCAAATTTCACATCTTTCTGAAGTAGTTTCATCAATGGAGTCTCAATCATCGAAAAGCCTTTTTCAAATCGTCTATAATAACCAGGAAGTCCCAGAAAACTGCAGACTTCAAAAACATTTCTCGGAGGCTTCCAATCCAGAATAGCTGAAATCTTGCTCGGATCAATTCGGATACCTGATGCTGACACAATATGACCCAGAAAACCATCTTCGCCCAACCAGAATTCACATTTACTAAACTTCACATACAACTACTTATCTCACAAAGTCTGTAACACTATTCTCAAATGTTCAGCATGCTCAGATTCATCACGTGAATAAATTAAAATGTCATCAATGAATATGACAACAAATCAATCTAAATACGGTCTAAATATCCTATTCATTAAGTCCATAAAGATAATATGTGCATTCGTTAATCCAAAAGGCATAACTAAGAATTCATAGTGTCCATACCTCATTCAGAAAGCAGTTTTTGGAATGTCTGAATCTTTTACTCTCAACTAGTAATAACCCGATCTCAAATCCATCTTTGAAAATACGGTTGCTCCTTTCAACTGATCAAACAAATCAACAATTCAAGGCAGAGGATATCTGTCCTTGATAGTCACTTTTTTCAACTGACGATAATCAATGCACATTCTCATCATACCATCTTTCCTTTTCACAAACAGAACAGGAGCACCCCGAGGTGAGAAACTCGATCTTGTAAATCCTCTATCGGTCAACTCTTGCAACTGAGACTTTAATTCTTTTAACTCAGTCGGAGCTATTCTATACAGAGCTATCAAAATCAGAGTAGTTCCCGGTACTAACTTAATGCCAAATTCAACTTCTCGAATTGGAGGTAATCTTGGAAGTTCTTCAGGAAACACATTAAGGAACTCACAAACAACAGGCACTGATTCCACTTTCTTTTCTGTTACTTTTGAATCAATCACATAAGCAAAGTAAGCTTCACAATCTTTTCTCACAATACTCAGAGCTTTCATTGATGAAACCACAGCCGGTAACCCATTCAAATCACTATTCAATTCGGACTATTTCATCATTCTTGCATCTCAAATCAATAGTTTTCCATTTGCAGTTCACAATAGCATCATGCAAAGTTAACCCATCCATACCCAAAAAACAAATGTCTCGAAACATTAACGGACAATTCTTGCAGACTTTATATCTCAAAACACATCTTCCTAAGGGGTTCGAAACTCTAATTACAAATTCAGTAGAATCTATAGGCAAAGTCTTACTGTTCACTAAGTTCATGCATATATAAGAATGTGTTGATCCAGGATCTATCAAAACAATCACAAAGTATCATAAAGAGTAAATGTACCCTTAAATGTACCCTTAATCACAACTGGAGACCAAGCTTCCTCACAAGCTCAGATAGCATAGGCTCTGGCAGCTGCTCTAGCCTCGGATCGAATAAAAATGTCTTTAGTCTCTCTTTGACTACCACTCACATTTCTTGTATTTCTAGGAGGTCTACCTCTAGCTAAGTGTTACTAGGTCTCGAATTTTGCATAATCTCTTGCTCAACAGACTTAGGGCAATCTCAGATAAAATGATCTAAAGATCCACATTTGAAACAGGCTCCATCATACAGTCTACAATTACCAGGATGTCTTTTACCATAGTGTTTACACTCAAGTCGATCAGATTTAGCATTTCCAACACTGGCAACAGAAGTAGCTGGAGCTCTAAAGCTCGAATACGATCTTGCACGATCTCTACTCGAATGTCCCATATTATCCTTTGAACGGCTATTATCATCTCAGAATTTTTTTGATACAGACTGAAATGGTTTACTTGTCGATCTCTTTCTTGCATCTCTAGCTTCTGAGTCGGCTTTTCTTTTCTCTTTCCCAAGCTCTTCAACTTTACATGCTCACTCAACAAGCACAACAAATTCTTCAAATTGATATCTTCATTCAAACCATCCTCAAAAATCTTGCACATAATTGCTTCAGTCGAGACACATTCTCGTGCATACTGACTCAGTCTCACAAATTCTCGCTCGTATACTGTAATAGACATACGGCCTTGTTTCAACTCAAGAAACTCTTTGTGTTTCTGATCGATGAATCTTTGACTGATGTATTTCTTCTAAAATTCAGCTTGGAAGAAATCCCAAGTAACATGTTCTCTTGGAACTACGGATATCATCGTCTTCCACCAATGATATGTCGTATCTCTTAGAAGTGACACAACACATTTTATGCATTCGTCCAAAGTCAATGATAATTCATCAAACACTCATATCATGTTCTCTAACCAAAACTCGACTCTCTCAGTATCATCATTAGTAGTAGCACGAAATTCTTCGGCCCCATATTTTCTAATTTTGTCGACAGAAGGTTTATTCGACTTGATCGAATTAGCTTGTGGATTGACAGGGGCTTGCAGAGGATTTATCGAGGGTGAAGGTTGTGGCACAGCCGGATTAGTTCGAATATATTAGGTGAACCAATCGTTCATCATTTGATAGAAGGCTTGTTTAGCCTCTCCATCATGACTACTAGTAGCAGGTCTAGAGTCGGATGGCGCTATCCCTTATGCGGGAGCAGGCGCATTGCTTTCTACATCGTCAACTACGGCTTGTTCGGGATCCATTTACTATATAAAAACACATTTTCATTGTCAAGATTCATCACACTATCGCAGCTCATAAAATATGGCATGTATAGCTAGACTCACATATGCTACGTTAGTCTTAGAATTGACTAAACCGTCACTCTTATACCAACCAAATGTAACACCCTTAACTCGTATCTGTCGCTGAAATAGGGTTACGAGGCATTACCAGACATATCGGAACATTCACATATACTTAAGCATAATATAATCAAACATATAATAATCATTCACAATTATCCCTTATATAGGTCTTCGAGACCTTAAACATGCTTTAGAGAAGGGTCGGGACTAAACTAAGCTCGTACAAAATCTTTCGAAACTTAAACATTTTTTAAAGTTATAAAGGTCACACGCCCGTGTGAGCAGGACGCATGCCTCACACGGCATTTCCCACGCCCGTGTGTCTAGGCCGTGGCAAAATAGAGCATACATACTGACTTGTCCTACATAGCGACATGACACGGCTGTATGCCAGGCCGTGTAAAAATTAGGGAGGCTACTGAATTGGGTCACACGACCGACCACATGCCCGTGTGCCAGCCCATGTGTCACACACGACCAATAGACACGTCCGTGTGTCTAGGCCGTGTCAAAACTGTAGGCTATACTGACTTTCAATCGTAGGGTACCCCAGGGGACACACGGCCGTGTAACATAACCATGTGTCACACACGGTTGAGACACACGTCCGTGTCTCTACCCGTGTAGACAAAAATAGGCTATTTGCAAAGCCAATTTGCCACCCAATTTGAGTCATCCCTACAAGTATAAAACCAAGCACATTTCATACCAAATTCCCAACCAATTCACAACTAAAATATACAACAATCATACCATATCATTATCAACCAATCTCATGGTTAATAACCATACCAAATTATGCCAAATCATAAAAAATCATATCTAAACATTTGTTTCATAACCTCATTTCAATTCATTTATTCTTATACCAAAATCTTACCAAATCCTTAAATAAGCACACACCAAAACTTACCAAATTTACCAATTCACTTGGCCATTCATGAACACATCACATAGGCATAATTTGCATCACATATCATATACCAAAATCAAACCATAAGTTCAACCCTAATTAAGCCATATCACATGGCTAAATATACGCTTCACAAAACATATTCAAATACCTCTAGCCTATACATGCCATACTCCAATATTTACACTTTCAAAATGTACCAAAATAGAGTTTGATAGTGTGGTGATGATCCTTGATGATCCCTGAGCTCCCGATAGCTGCAATATCTATAAAACAATTGAAAACACACACAAAGTAAGCTTTCAAAAGCTAAGCAAGCCATATACAAATAATAAACTTATCACATGACATAATTTAAATTCAATACAATCATAAAGATCATGGCAAAGCATAACCACATTTTTATAAGTCTCATATTGCTCATACATAATTCATATGTCCACATATGTTCAAATGCTCTCTTTTTTTATTAATCATGAAATACAATCCAAACGTACCTAATTCGATACACAACCACATAGTTACTCATTTCTCAGAATGCCCGTTAAACCGTTCAGAATTAATAAGGATACTCAGATAGCTTAGAAAGCTAGTATAAGGCCAACATCCCAGAAGTGGCTTACATGTAATTAAATATCGATGCCACTGTCCCAGACAAGGTCTTACACAAAATCAAATACGATGCCGATGTCCCAGACATGTCTTACAAGTCAATCATAAATTGATGCCAACGTTCCAGACGTGGTCTTACACGAAAACACATATCGGATCCTATGTCATGACATATGTATCCTAACTATTCCTAGGGTTTGTACGGGACTTTTTGGACGTCGAAACACTGTTGATCTTTCACAATTTCACATATTCATCTTCCAAAGCCACTCAATTCATTTCAATAGCATATAAGCATAAATAAATTGATTCAAACACATTTATTTGTATATCGACTTACCTCGTATAGATTCAAACGAACGGAGTCGACTACTCAACGACTTTCGACTTTCCCCGATTTAATTCTGTTTTCTTTTGTTCTTAATCTATATAAATTCAAATTTGACTTATTCAATCACACATTCATTCAAATCAATCCATATATACATATTTAGGGCATTTTACAAATTAGCCTTCACATTTTCACATTTTGACATTTTAATCCCTAATTCATAAAATCACAAAATACACCAAATTTCCATACACACTTGATTAGCCAAATATACATGGTGTTCATATAAGCCCATATGTTTCATTTATTTCACATTTTAATCACTCAATTTCTCATTTTCACAATTTAGACCAAACTACTCAAATTCATCACAAATTCAAAGACAAAATATACTAACCCAACACATATCTTTCATTTTCTATCAACTAACTTCACAAGGCTCACAAAAGCATCAATGGTATAATTCAAAATCATCATCAAATTAAGAAATTTAAGCATGGGCTTGATAGAACACTAAGCAAGATCACAAAAACGTAGAAATTATCAAAAAAAGGAACAAAAACACATACCTTAATTCAAACTCAAAGTGCCAAAACCCTAAGGACTCTTTTCTTTTCTTTTGTTATTCAATTTTCGGTAAACATGGATGATAATGGCCAATTTTCATGCTTTTGTTTTATTAATTAACCTTTAATTAACAATTACCAATTTTTCCCTTAATGAAAATATTAATAAAACATTAACATATACGGCTATAATTGTCCACTTACCATGCAAATGGCATAATAACAACATAAGGACCTCTCATTTAAAAAGACATAGCAAATAAGCACTTTAACATTTGGCAAGCAACTTTTACATTTTATGCGATTAGGTCATGTTTTCGAAATTAAGCACACAAACGATCAAATTTTTATATGAAACTTTCACACATGCTTAAACACATACTGTAAACACAGAAAAATAATATTAAAATATTTTTCTAACTCAGATTTGTGGTCCCAAAACTACTATTCTGACTAGGGTCTAAACTGGGCTGTTGCACTTTTTGCTAACTTTTGCCATGTGGTAATGGAATGTGGTGGCAATGAGTTCAACCAGGCTCGAGCTCTGTCCCTTAGTGAACATGGGAACAACTTTAATCGTAGTGCATCTTCAAGTACTCCAGCTAACTTAAAAGAATCGCTCACCCTCACAAATAGTCTTAAGTGAAAGTGAGGATCTTCGGTAGGCATTCCACTGAATTAGCCCACTGCTTGAAGCATCTGGAACGTAATCAGTTTCAACTCGAATTGTTGTGCCTCAATTTTGTGTCTCCTAATACCCAGATTAAGATTTTGAAACACTGGCACGACATACTATCTTAGAGCTCATCCCTATCATCAGTAATAAGGATAGGATTTTGAGCAGGGTTTGCTCCATTTCCTTGATTTAGATTTTTGAAGTTCATCTCTTCGATCCTTCTCTAAATAGCTTGTCTTCTTCATTATCGAAAAGTTCTTTCAATTTCAGGATCTACAGGGAGTAAATCGATAATTCGATCAATACTCATAAACACCTAAAACAAACATAGAAAAATTAATTAAATTAAAATTGAACAAAAAATATAAACCAAAATGCAAAATTAACAAATTCACAAATAATGACTTTTAAAACATTTCCCGGCAGCGGCACCAAAAACTTGGAACAATGGAAATGTGCAAGTGTACACAATCGCAACATGTAATAAACTCACAAGTAAATGTCGAGTTATTGTACCCACAAGGATTGTGCAAAGAATTATTTATGAAATGCAATTAAAAAAATTTGGTGAAGAAAAACCATTTGTTTGAAAAAGGGTTTAATAAAACTAGATTTTAGCTAAGTAAATTAACTAGGAAAATTAAAAAGGTAAAAATTCCAATGCACGATTTCTAAAAAAAAAACTTGAATCAATATGACATAATTGTGTTAGATAAATTACATTTCTTAACTTAATATTACTAAAACAATGTTCATGTTGTTATGAATAAATTTACGGCAACTTGGAAATTTGTTAACTATAGTACATACAGACTTACAAAATTAACTAATCTCTTGAACATATTACTATGCCAATGTAAACAATTAATCAATTTTAATAAGCAAATAAAAGGTTAAGTGAAGTAACAATATATTCCTACATTGAAACAATTTAATCATAATAATCTTGTAAGTTATGCAAGGCTGATGTATCATTTAATACCATCACTAATTTAACCCTCAGCTACCTTAGAAGATTAAACATGCACTGATTAAGTATTGTGTTAATTAATTACAATTTCAATATGATTAATAATTAAATCATTAGTTACCTTACAATTATAATGCAAGTATGACATAATCATGGTTTTACTTAATCAAATAATTTACCAAAACCTATAACAACACAAACATGATTTTAATAACTTAAGTGGACGAAATGCAATCAACCTAATACGAATTAAATTTAACCCATGTTAATTACATTTAGAATAACAACATAAAAAATATTCATAGACACGTTAATAACAACGACAATAAAAGTTAAAGGATAGGAAACTAGAATCAAATCTGGTGTTTCTCCGAAGCCTAACTAGTTTGCTCCACTCCTCCTTCTTCGCTCATTCTGTTGAACCAAGACTCATACAAGCAATTGAATTCTACTACCGAAGGTGGTTGAAGGGCTCTTTTCCAAGAGGGAAATCAACAAAGGAAATTAGAAGGGAAAAATGGAAAACAAAGGAGAGAAAGTGAATGGAAGAGAGAGAGAAGTGTGGAAATGATAGGTGTGTTGAAATGATTTGGTGAAAGGGTTATTTATAGGTGGGATTGGCTAATAAAATAGAAAAAAACAGCAGCCATATACCCCCTTGGCCGGCCACACATGTGGCAAGTTTGAATGTTACAAACTTGCTAAATTTAGTTTGGGTGAATCTTTAAAAGCACAGAAAGTGGAAGGGTTTGAATGCAATTTCAAGGAGACTTCAAGGGCTAATTTTCAAGTCAATAAATAAGCTATTTTGAACTGATTAGGTCAACATGTTGGACGGTTTTGGGCAGCTCGATTGCTCGATTGGATCAGTCTCTCGTATTAGCACAACTAGGCCTCCTTTTCATAATATAATTAATAATTATTATTTAACCCAAAATAAATTGGATAAAAATTAAAATTAATTATATTATGTATTAATATTCATAATTTTGACCGTCTTAGGCTAAAAAATTAATTTGCCTCGTTGCTTCAAAAATCCTTTCATGTTTTTGTGCTTCTAGGGTGTCTATTGAGCCAATTTTAACCTTTTGTGCAAACCTATCGAAATTAAATCAAAATTTATGAAAATTCATTATAAAATTAATTAAAACTGTAACAGCCCAATTTAGACCCTAGTCAGAATAGTGGTTTCGGGACTACAAATTTGAATCAAAAAAATATTTAAATATTATTTTTCGTGCTTGTGATATGTGGATTAGCCTGTGTGAAAGTTTCGTATGAAAATATAATTGTTTGTCTGCTCAATTTGATAAAATGACCTAATTGCGTAAAATGTAAAAGTTGCCTGCTGATTGTTAAAGTGCCTATTTGATTTATCTTGTTAAAAGAGAGGTCCTTAATATGTTATTTGACCATTGAAAGCATGAGTGGACATAAATGGCCTTATGTTTAATTGATTTAATAGTTTTATAACAAAAGTTAAAATTGGAATTTAGTTAATATGATAATTAAAATAAAATAAAGGCATGAAAATCAAGCCATTAGTGTTCATCTTTGCCGAAAATTAGAAAAGAAATAGGTTTTGGAAAGCTTTGTTCATTCAGCAATAATTGAAGCTTGATTCAAGGTTCATTTTTGATCTGTTTTCGATAATTTTTACATTTTTGTGATTGTTGCTTAGTTTACTATAAAGCCCATGTCTCAACTTATGATTTTGATGATGATTTTGAATTATGACATGGATGAATTCATGAGTTTTGTGTTGTTAAATAATGAAATATGAAAGCTTGATGTTGCGTTAATATCTTTTATCTTTAGATTTTTGATGAATTTGAGTAAAATGGGCTAAATTGTGAAATTTGTAAATTGAAGTACTAAAATGTGAAATAAATTAAAGTTATGGGTTGCTAGGGACCATAGGAAGATCCAGCTAAGGCATGTTTTGATGAATTTTGTGTATTTTGTGATATTGTGAAATAGGGGCTAAAGTGTCAAAATGTGAAAATGTGAGGGCTCATTTGTAAAATGCACTAAATGTGTGTTTGTGGATTAAATTGAATGAATTTTTGAATAAAAGGGTTAATTTTGAATGCATATAGATCAAGAAAAGAGGAATTCTGATTTAAACCGAGGGAAGTCGAAGGTTATTGAGTAAACGGTCTGAATCGTCAATTTCGAGTACAAGGTAAGTTTGTTGATATTATAGCTATGTTTTAATGCTTTGATAATGCATAAATTAGATAGATATTTTATTCTGATTTGAGCATAATGTTAATAGATTATGTTCGACACTAAGTGTGCGGTTTGAAATAGCTTCGACTACAAATGGCACTAAATGTGCAAGTTGGAATAACTTTGGCTATGAAAGGCACTAAGTGTGCAATACCGAGATAGCTTCGGTTTGTTAAAATTGCACTAAGTGTGTGAGATTGTTATGATTTTGACAAATTAAGGATGCACTAAGTGTGCGAATTCTTTAAGCATGGAAAGACTTCTGAATAAAGTAATGTATTTGAACAAGAGGTGAGAATGAAATGAAATTATATGGGAAAGCTCAGGTATGTTCGGTATCTATGTGGTAAATGATACTATGTGTATGAAGCTTGATGAATTCGAATGAATATGAGATATGAGATAGAATAGAATTGATGGTTGAATTATGAACTACTAAGTGTTTATTAGTTGATGTTTCGTATATTATAAACTGTTGTTTATTTGTGGTACGAACTTACTAAGCTTTTAAAGCTTACTGTGTGAAATGTTCTCTATCTTACAGTGTCTTAAGCTAGCTTGGATCCAAGTATCGTCAACGACTCATTCACACTATCGGACATCTATTTTTGGTACTATTTTGGGAGTTATATATATGATATATGGCATGTATAGGCTAGGAGTTTTTGTATATGTTTTGTGAAGTGTATATCTAGCCATGTGATTTGTCTTGATCATGGTTATGTATGTGAATGTGTTTTTGGTATGAAATATGTCGTGTAATATGAACAATATGATATATTTTTAATGGCCTAGTGAAATGGTCAATTTGGTAAGGTTTAAGCATATGAATGAATGAGATGAATTGGGATTATAAAACATATAACTTCATATGATTTTAGCTCATGATTTGATATGATTGAGTATAATGTTATGAATATGAAATTGGTTGATAATGTTATGGCTTGATTGGTGTATGTTTTGTTATTGAAATTGGCTGAATTTTTGGTGTAAATGTGCTTGGTTTGATGCTTGTAGGTTTGACCAAAATTGGGTGGCAAATTGGTTTTTCAAAAAGCCTATTTTTGTCCACACGGGCAGAGACACGGGCGTGTGTCTCAGCCGTGTGTGACACACGGTCATGTTGCACGGCCGTGTGTCCCCTGGGGTACCCTACAATTGTAAGTCAGGCTTGAGCACGGCCAAGGCACACAAGCGTGTGGCTAGCCGTGTGACCAAGTCAGTTTTGACCACAGCCAAGACACGCGGGCATGTCTAATGCCGTGTGAGGCACACGGCCTGTTCACATGGGCGTGTGACCTGTACATCTTTGAAAAATGTTTATGTTTTGAAAAATTTTACTTGAGCTCGGTTTAATCCCGACCCCTATCTAATGCAAGTTTAAGGTCTCGATAACCTATGTAAGGGACTTTATATTGATATATGACTATGGTTGTGAATGATGATATTGAATTGTTGCAAATTGTTTTGATTTGTCCGGTAATGCCATTTGCCCTAATCCAGCGACGGATACGGGTTAAGGGTGTTACAAAAATTTAATATGTTAGTAATTTGAGTACAATTAAATTATTTTATAATTATATTATATTTTCAACAAAAATTACTACGAAACTGCGTTTGAGTTAAAAAATGCATGAAAAAGTTTATATATTTTTGTGTTTTCACATGACACCGAAGAAGCTTATAGAACTAAAGGTTCGGCTTCAGGAACTCCTCGATCGAGGATTCATCCATCCTAGTGTGTCTATATGGGGGGCACCAGTGCTATTTATAAAGAAGAAGGATGGTACTATGATGTGTATAGATTACCGTCAAATGAATAAATTGACGCTAAAGAATAAGTACCCACTTCCAAGGATTGACGACTTATTCGACCAGTTTCATGGGGATTCTGTGTTTTCCAATATAGATCTCCATCCTGGGTACCATCAACTTAAGGTTAAGGAAGTTGATGTTCATAAGACAGCTATTAGGGCTCGTTATGGGCACTACGAGTTCTTAGTCATGCCTTTTGGTTTGACAAATGCTTCGGCTGCATTCATGGATCTTATGAACTAGGTTTTCCAACCGTATTTAGATCACTTTGTTGTGGTTTTCATCAAAAACATTCTGGTATACTCTAAGAGTGAGGGTGAGCATGATAAGCATCTTTGAGTAGTTCTTTAGATACCACGTGAGAAGTGACTCTACGCTAAGTTGAGTAAATGTGATTTTTGGCTTAAGGAAGTCACCTTTCTAGGTCATGTGGTTTCTGATGAGGGGATCTGAGTTGATCCTAAGAAAATCGAGGCTGTGCTTGAGTGGAAATATTCTAGGAATGTTTTTGAGATCCGTAGTTTCCTTGGGCTAACGGGTTACTACCGAAGATTTGTTGAAGGGTTCTCACTTATCACAGCTCCTCTGACTAAGTTGTTGAGTAATAATGCCCCATTTATCTAGACTGATAAGTAGCAATCGAGCTTTAAGAAGCTCAAATCTGTTTTGACTCAAGCTCCTATTCTGGTACAGCTTGAATTCAGTAAGGAATTTGTGGTTTACAGTGATACGTCACATGTTGGTTTGGGTTGTGTTCTGATGCAAGATGGTAAGGTAGTGGCTTATGCGTCTCGACAACTTAAGTCACATGAAGGCAACTATCCTACGCATGATCTTGAGTTAGCTGTGGTTATCTTTGCCTTAAAGATTTTGTATGGTGAGAGGTGTATCATGTACACCAATCACAAGAGCCTTAAGTATCTCCTAACTTAGAAGGATTTAAACGTTAAGCAACGTAGATGGATAGAGTTTCTTAAGGACTACAACTGCTCAATTGAGTATCATTCTGGTAAGGCCAATGTGGTGGTTAATGCTCTTAGTCGTAGAGCAATGTTTGATTTGAGGGTGATGTTTGCTCGTTTAAGTCTATTTTGATGATGAGAGTTTGTTAACCGAGCTACAAGTTAAGCCGACTTGGATTGATTAGATTTCGGATAAATAGTTGGGGATGATTCTTTGGTTCTGCGATTCTATCAAGTTCAGGATGGTAGTATGTCTGATTTTGGGCTAAATAGTGATGGGGTTCTGTATTTCTGAGGATGGGTCTATGTGCCTAATGATTTTTATTTGAGGCAGTCCATTCTGCGAGAAGCACATAATAGCCCTTATGCTATGCATCCTGGCGAGAATAAGGTTTGAAATGGGAGGTGACGAATTTCGTCTCTCATTATCTGATGTACTAGCAAGTTAAGGTTGAGCACCAATTGTCTTTGGGTTTGCTTCAACCAGTTAAGATTCCCCTATGGAAATGGGAATAGGTAACTATGGACTTTGCTAATGGGTTGCCCTTAACACCCCCTAAGAAGGATTCTGTGTGGGTCATCATGGATTAGTTAACCAAGTCTGCACATGTCATTCCTGTTAAGACAGACTACTCTCTTTTGAAACTAGCCAAGTTATATGTTTTGGAGATCATGAGACTTCATAGGGTTCCGATTTTGATTATTTCTAAAAGAGATCATCGCTTCACTTCTCAATTTTGGAGGAAACTTCATGAGGCTCTGGGTTCGAGATTAGGCTTCAGTACTGCATTCCATCTTCAGACCGATGGTCAATCTGATAGGGTGATTTAGATACTGGAGGATATGCTTTGGAGTTGTGTGATCAATTTTTGAGATAGTTGGAAGGAGTTTCTACCGTTAGCCTAGTTCACCTACAATAAGAATTTCCAGTCTAATATTCAGAAAGCACTTTACGAGGCTTTGTATGGTCATAAGTGTCGTACTCTGTTATGTTAGACTGAGTTGGGCGAGCGATGGGTTTTGGGTCTTGAATTGGTTTCTAAGACTGAGAATAAAGTTAGACTAATTCAGGATTGTCTTAAGCGACTTCTGATAGACAAAAGTCATATGCAGATCTAAAAAATGAAGGATTCTGTGGGTGATTATGTCTTTCTGAAGGTGTCTTCGTGGAAGAAAGTTTTACGATTTGGATGTTAAGGCAAGTTGAGCCCTAGGTTTATTGAGTCGTACCAAATTCTAAAATGTGTAGGATCGGTTGCTTATCAACTAGAGCTGCCTCCAGAGTTAGACCGCATTTATGATGTGTTTAACGTCTTCAAGTTGATGCAATATTGGCCGAACCCATCTCATATTGTTTCTGTTGAGAAGATTGAGGTTAGACCAAATTTGACGTTCCAGGAGAAGCCAGTTCAAATTCTGGATCGAGATATTAAGGTCTTAAGAAGGAAGTCCATTCCTTTGGTGAATGTTTTGTGGCAGAATCATGGCACTGAGAAAGCCACGTGGGAACCTGAGGACTCGATTAGTCAGCAATATCTGCATTTGTTTAAGTTAGGTGAATTTCGAGCTCAAAATTTCTTTTAGGGAGTAGAGTTGTAATGCCCAAAATTTGTATATGTGATTTGTTAAATTTTTCATATAATTTAGTACCTGTTTTAGTGGTTAAAAGCATGGAGTGTGTGTTATGGGTCTGAGGTTCAAGTTCCTTCGTGAGTGATATGACAATAATTTTTATGTTTGTGTCGTTTAAGTGGTTGAGTTTTGAGTAAATTCAAATGCTTAAAAAACTATTTAAAAAAACCGTTGATAGTAGTGGATTAGTTGGGATATGGTTGGGATTTTATTTTTATGGTTGGGATTTTATTTTTGTTTTGTTTTATTTTTATCTTAAAAAATATTAATTAAATTAAAAGGTTTTTCTTTCCCAGTTTTTCACTTTTTTTTCATGTTCCATTGCTCTCATTCCTGTGATTTTTGGCACTTCTAGTAAAGAAAGCCAAAAGAAAGGCTCATTCCCTTTTCTTGAATTTTGGCTTTTTTTTCTATTGGTATTTGCTTTTGTTCCAATTGATTTATTTTTTCTCTCGTGGATGGTGTGTGGTGCAATTGTTGTTGCTATTACGAATATGATTTTAGGGGTATTTGAGAGTAAGTGAGTTGGTTAATCTTTTTTATTAAGCTTATGAATGGTGTTTCTTGTTTTTAAAACGTGGATTAATCTTATAGATTTTCGTGGTTCAGTGGTGATCAAGGAACTCAGGATTTTCCTCTTGCGATATAGTTGTGTTAGGACTATTGTTGATTTTTGGGTGAGTATTCGATCATTCAAAGGGTTAATTCTAATTTTAGTATCTTCGTTATTCACATTTTGTTTAAGTGGGTTCTTGGAATAATTGAAGAATTGTGGCTTAATTAGTAGAGTAAATCTTGTTTTTAGGTTTGAGAGGTTTGGTGGTTGCATGCACGTCAAAATTGAACTAGGTGTGTATCAACAAACAGCGATTGGTGAAAGCCGAAAAAAATTATTGTTAATGCCACACGGCCGTGTGCCAGGCTGTGTGCGACACATTGCAATGTGATAGACTATATGTTGGATTGTGTGGACCACACAGACGTGTGTGAGGCAGTGTGGGCCACACGGGATGGCCATTTGGGTCATGTGGGCCACACGAGTGTATGGGCCCAAAATTTTAAAATTTTCCCTATGGTCGTACACGTCATTCTGATTGACCATGGACCTTCCGTGGGGTCGGTATGTGTTCAAATAGACTATATAATATGGAATCCAGTCATCTGTTTACATAAATCTCGATAACGGCTCATGAAACTAAAATTTCATATGATAAGTAAACTGCGTAATATATTAAAAGAAAATTGGAAAATGCTATGTATAGTCTCTATATGCTATGCTATGTGTATATACTAAAAATATGTTTGATATCTGTTACATTCTATATTTCCATCTGGGGTGGGTTATTATTATGTGGAGGACGTGTTTCTGTAAAAGGCGATAATTCACCTATTTATCTGGTAGCTCAGTTGCAAATATTCTGTAAAGTATCTTATCGACACTAAGCAGTGTGTAGGGCTAGGCGGGTGTTTCATACCCCACATGGTGTGTTGGGATGGTTAGAGCTGGTGTGTAGCGAATGGGGGTAAGATTTCATGTCTGTACCTGAATTACTCTTATATGAATCTGATTTTGTTAATTTGTCTGATATGCATCAATTGTTAAGTTATTCGTTATACACCGGGTTTCAAAAACTCAATTTCTATTTAATTGATATTTTTAGGTAATCCTTAAGCATAGGTGGATCAGTGCAATCGAGAGCTCGAATAAAAATCGTCTTTTCTTAAATTTGACTGAATTAAAATTTTGGTTTGAGAGTTTTGTAAATTTTTGACTCTTTAGACTATTTTTGGATTTTAGAACTTTAATTCCATATTTTGCTTAACATTATTTAAATGTTTAGTCGACGAAAGTTGACGAAATTCATTTTTCTACAAAATTAATTGTTTTCCTATAATAAATTGTGTTTTCCAAAAGATCACCCTTTTAAGGAGTCCCCGCTGCAAAATAATAAGTTTTTAGAAAAATAAACAAACAATGTTTTCAGTAATAAAATCAAAAACGATACGTTTTTGAGTAATTTGGAATTTTAAGGGATTCTGTCAATTGTTCAACTTTACGAAAATTGGAATATTCCAAGAAAATTACGTAACACTTCTTGATCTGGCCATAATGTCTACGACAGATTTGGGGTGTTACACAATCACATGTATGTCTCTATCTTCTAGGTGTCATCTATTCTGATGCTCAAGACAAAATATCTCCCCAATTGGACTTAATAGATGACATATTAGTCTTTCAATCGGTTTGCTCATTTTCTATTAGACTAAGGACACGTTTAGGTTCGTCTACTAATATAATATTTAGGTTCACCTACTAATATAATATCTGATTAAACTAAGGACATTAGACAACTAGTGAGCAACATTTACTTCTATTTTGTTTTGCGTGCAAAAACCACATGAGGACAATTTTTTAGAAAGTATTCTAATGTAACTGATGAATTTTTTTAGTAACCAATCTATTTTAAAAAATTACAAGTTTACAAATGAATATACTACACTCAGGGCATCAGATCCAACACCATATATTTTAATGATATCATTATTTTGTGATGGAGACATAGATCCATAGATGAAAAGCAATGTGGGACTAGAATTGGGACTTGGGTGGAGTTCCAAAAAGAGTTCAAGGAGCAATTTTATCCACAAAATGTCAAGAAGGAGGCTTGAGCTAAGTTGCGTCGGTTCTCGCAATAAGGCACAATTAAGGAGTATGTGAATGAGTTCAGCGAACTAATGCTCCAAATCACTAATCTGAGTAAGGAGGCATTTTCTTCTTCATGGATGGTTTGAAGCTCTAGGTTAAGTAAGAATTGGAACATCGTGGGGTCGAGGAACTTATTAAAGCCATGACTGTTGCAAAGTCACTTATTGAACCTAGTGCTAAGAATTCGAAAAGATTTGAGTCTTCTAAGCCTAAATTCAAACCAAAGGGAAATGGTGGGAGAGACAAAGACAAACCAACAAGGAATGGTGATGGTAAGAACTAAATTGTTTAGAAAGCTTAGCCAGACAAGCCATGGGAAAAGAAGAAAGGGCCAATGAAATGCTTCCTTTGTGAGGGTCAACATATGGTAAAGGACTATCCGAAATGATTCGTGCTTTTTTCCATCGAAGGGGATGATGAGCTAGACAATGCACCAATGAAGTTTGGTTAGATCTTGAGTTCTGTTGAAGCCAAGAATATTAGAGAGAATGAAAAAAAGCTAGTGAAGTACTTTTGTATGATGTGGTCCGCATAGGATACGGGATTGTCCAAAGCGATCTAAGTTGTCCATAGTCACTAAAAAAGATGAAGCGAAGCCAGAGAGTAAGGCTTTAAAGCTTAGGTCAATGATACTCAGTTTTGCAAAAACGAAGAGGGATTGCAATCAGAAAGGATTGATGTATGTGGATGTTGGATCTAGTGCCCTAAGTGTATTATTTTCGGCCATGTACACTTGTATTTTTTTTAATTGATTAGTTTAATAAAATTATTTATGAATTACATTAATACACTTTTTATATTGTCCTCAATGGTTTTTGCATACAAAGCAAATTGGAAGCAAATATTAGCTCACTGATTATCTAATGTTTAATTAATACTATGCAATATTACGTGGTTGGATCATAATATGAAAAGATAACTTATATTAGTAGATGAACAGATTGAAAGACTAATATTTCGTCTATCAAGTCCAATTTGGGAGATGTTTTATCTTGGGCATCATATCGAATGACTCCTAGAAGATAGAGACATAAATGTCACTGACTAGACTACAATACATCGGATAAGACCCAAGTAGAATAGATCCTAAATCTGTTTATAGATTTATTCACTTGTGTCGTTCATAGTGTGATATACCTTAATCTTGAGTGGATAATGGACTACGTATGTGTGACTCGTATATATTGATGTAAGTAAAAACCAGAGTTCGAATAGATAAGGAATCGAAAGTTGGTGCGTTGGGTATATGGATTTTGTAGTATGTAGCATCATTCACTGTAACACCCTAACCCGTTTCCATCGCTGGAATGAGTTACGAGATATTACCGAACTGAATACTTATTCGTAAATTTTCATGCATCTACTTCTATCATCTTCATTTCATTAAGTACATCAAAACCATCACATAAGTTTACATCATATAACAACCATATCATACAATTTGATATTATGTTCAAATATAACCAGACGACGCATTACACTATCTCAAATTAAGTAATAAGATCAAATACAATAGCCAAATTACAATTAATCACTTATATAAATGTATCATAATCGAACCATCCTAAAAACACATAATCAATATTTCTTAACATTTTCAACACTCAAACATATGTATATTTTTTTTCTTATTATATATATATATATATATATATATCATGCATTAATAGTATTAAACATTATAACCAAGACGAATTATACCATGATTAAACATAACCAAATTCAAACTTAGTATTTAAGCCATATTCGCATGGCTGGGAGTATACATATCAAAGTTCAAACAAAATATATATTAGCCTATACATGCCGTAATGTTCACTTAGACCAACCAAGAAGAGGGTACCAAAATGTTGCAAGCTGGTGTGATGACTTCAACGATGGTCCCAAGCACGCAAAATGGGTCAAAGAAATCTAAATAGGAGACAAGCAAATGCAATAATGAGTATTCAACTCAGTAAGTCGTAAGCAATATAATACAAACCGTTAACATGAGATCATAAGAAAATAATGTAAGATCAACTATTTCAGCCATACCTAACTATGCTAATTACCTATTTTATCGATCCAACCACAAACCAAGTCTTGCTATCCAATCAACTATTAAACAACCAAATGGTTTAAATTCTCTTCTCAAAGTATGAAACAATTATGAACTAGATGTATTCAAGCATAAACGTTTCATGTCTCAAATTCGATATTTCAGTTAATATCTATAGCACTTTAATCCTTCTCTATACTTCTTATATCATCAACTGATTTCGCACACATAGTGCTAAACAAATTCGCACACATAGTGCCATGCTACACCGCACACATAGTACCTTGAAAATTCACTCATGTATTGACATTCAAATCAGCACACATAGTGCCATTCAACTTCGCACACATAGTGTCATTCAAATCCGCACACTTAGTGCCAATGTTGACTCATTATAATAAGACAATTTACTTAATTCAATTGACATATTCGGTCACAATTATAAATATGTATATCACTCCAAAAGAATACCTTACAAAAGAAATTCTCTCTTGATACGCTAGAGTCATTATGTATAAATTAATCAACCTTACAAAAGCTTATGGACTTACCTTGTTTTGGGTAAAACGGTTCCAAATCGACTACTCGATGTTCTTTGCTTTGCCCTTGCTTGATTCCCTTCCTTTAAGTTCTTGAGCTTAATTAAATAAATTAACTAGTTTAACCGTCTTGCTAGATATTTATATCCAAATATTAATGATTTTACATCATAAGAAACACATGGTAAAATTTTATCTTTCTACCTTATGCTTTTGAGCTATTCGACTAATAACCACATAATATCACCTTACTATCAATAATCCAATTACACATACATATATAACACATATATATTTGTATATACGGTAACCACCCTTGCTAATTACTCACATATATAGTCTAATAATTTTCATTACATTTTACAACCGTAATTGTTCAAGACATTAAAACTTCAACAAATATTCATCTATTACCTCAAGGCCGAATACATCGTCACTTCTCAACATAACATTATCTCAAATAGGTTTACATTCAAATATATAAAATCATGAATCAAACTCAACTTATAAGCCAACATCACTCATCTAGTCGATTATATACAATCAAAGATAATATCACAAATGTGCATACCTATATAGCCGAATGTGTAAGATTAAATTCAACATCACCTATGTACTCAATTAGATGGCCGAATATACAATATCAAATATAATATCATTTTTAATTCATTTAAACACATAGTTTCATCTCATGAACACTTGACCGAATTTTTCTTAAACTAGTATAGCTTCACATCTATTTATAACATCATATAAATCCACATATATCTACATATCTACCTAAATTTTCTTTCACCTTTCAAACATTTCCATTCACAACATCAAAAGCACCATACTCTTAGCATTTACGTCCCTCTAACCGTATGCCATTTAGTTACCTATTTAAGTAGAAAATTAACATATGGGATATAATAAGACATTGGCTACTAACTAGATTTTCACAAAAATTTAATAGAATTAACATGAGTCCTACCTTAATCAACCCCTTAGGATGGTCGAATGTCTTAGAAAATTTCCTCCTTCTTTCTCCTAGCTTACGGCATTTGCAAGAGGAAGAAGATGAATACTTTCTCTCCCTTTTTTATTTTATTCCTCTTTTTCCTATTAATTCCTTTCTTTAAATTATTTTAACCATTAACTAATATAAAATTACAATAAAATTCAACTTAGTGGAAGAAGCATCATTGCTTGGCCGGCCACTACTTGAATTTTGGACAATTTGACATGCAAACCCAAGCTTTCTCACCTTGTTGTTATTTGATCCTTACAATTTACCTATCATTTTTTCTAAGTTTCTCAACTTTCAAGAAAATTCACATTCCTAAGACTAATTTAAAACATTAAATTTTCACACATATATTATCTCACATGAATATATGCAGTTAAAAATTAAAGTAAATTTTTATGACTCGGTTTGGTGGTCCCGAAACCATATTCCGACTAGGGTCAAATTAGGGTTGTCACATTCACAGTAGTAGAATTAATTATCCAAGAAATGGGTAATTAATATCCTCTCATTGGCATTACATGATAGATGAAAAGTAAACATGGCCACGAGTCATTTGTCTTTGTAATGAATGACTTAATTACTATTTTATAGTAATTAACTTTTTATGAAATAAGATGTAATGGTTATCATGAGATAAATTAGGATCATACTGGGAGAATGGATTTATCCCAAAGTGATTAAAGATATCCTATGAAGCACACTTATGACAAGGTCATTGGATGAGCACTAATCGATTAGCTTTTATGGCATGTAATTGGACAGAGCTTAGTCATAACACTATAGTGGAATGACTTTGTAACTAAATGAATTTATAATTAATAGGAGAATAGTTGAAACTTAATCATAAATCATTTAAGCTATAACATATGTCCAATCGGTCCCTCCGCTAGCTCACAGAAACCATGAATGAATTGCATGATGAATCAAATTAACAAAAATGAATAGAAATGATAAAGTAGAGAAATGGGTTACATTCAGAAAAGAATGTGGTTTCTCACCAAGTATGGAAATGACCTAAGAATTAATTTAAGTTTTTTGAATTATTATTTAATTAATTGAAGTTTGAAAATGAAATTAAATTAATTGGCCATTGTGAATCCGTTGAATGTAGAAATTAAATATATTTTCTCATAAATTCTTTTATGGTAAAGTTCTCATGATTTTAATGAAATTAGAACTGGGTTGATAAAATTATTTAATTGAAAAATTAATTAATTTAAATTAATTTAGTAAATGGTGTCTATTTTGGGAAATAAAAAAACATGTATTGGGTTGGATTAAATTATAAACTGTTGGGTTAAAAGTCTAGGAAGCACATATAATTGGATCCAATGCAAGAGAGGCTTGAATCCCCATCATAATACATATTGTAACACCCCAAACCCGGCCTAGAAGTTTGGCTCGAATCTGGCGTCTCACATTGAAGTGTTTTTCGAAAACCATGTTTCCATTAAAAACCCTTCTTAATAATTAAAAACTTATACCCTTTTTAAACCTTGTTAGAAAACCTCAGCTGAATAACATTCTTAACAACTTTGTAAAAAAAACTTGGCAGTTGCGGAAGCTTAATTTAAGACAATTGTGGACACGTGATGTTTTGAAAACAGTAGTTGCTTTGGAAAATCGTGTTCTAATACTAGCAATTATAAATAAAATTCCAAATTAGAAATCCAGAAAATTACAACAGCTTTACTACAACTCACATAAAATAATTTAAAAGCAATAATCAAAATCAGAACCTAAATAAAGGTGTGTGGCTCCCTCAGAGCCCTCGCTGACTCCGATCCGTCTAAGGTCGGAAATTACGAAAGGTTAATAAACAAGGTGAGTTTATGAAAACTCAGTGCGTAATCCCCTACTATATAAAAGTAACAGTCAGTCATATAAAAGAATTAAAAGTCTGGCCCCAGCCCTACTTACAATTTCAGTATCAATTGGGCCTTAGCCCATTACTGAATATAAGAAACATTATCGAGCTAAAATCAAAATGAGAATCGGATCGGTGTGAATCGAAATCAAAATCGAATCGAAATCGAGTTAGGTGACGGGATCGAGAATCGATGTCGAATGTAATCGAAATCGAGAATGTGAATATAGTCCCAACCCAGCCTATAGCCAACCGCTACACTTCACCCGTACCAGCCCTACACTCTATGTGGGGAGACTACTCGACCCACCCAACCGCTACACACCACAGAAATTGCAGCAAGGCTGCCAGATATTGTGATGAAGTCACCAGATACAGATATTGTGGCTAGGCCACCAGAACAGACATATATATATGTGGCGAAGCCACCAGATTGCAGCGAGGCTGCCAGAACGCTTCCTCCATCAATATAACCCATGTCCCATGCAACAGAAATAATATGTCATGGCATACGATATCTGAAACGTAATATCATGCCCATATTTGAATCAAACAATCACAGTCAAGTCATTCATATCACCAACATATATTCACAATCAAATCCGTCAACTACACAGTCCAAGTCAGTCACTTGCCAACAAGGGCAAAACAGTCATTTAACACCCTAAGGTAAAATGGTAATTTTACCCTACAAGGGTATCTCGGTAATTCTACCCTACAGGGGAATTTCAGTAATTTTACAAACCAGGGGTATTTTGGTAATTTTACAAACCAGGGGTATTTTGGTAATTTTGTAACTTAACCACTTGGGCCTACGGACCTATTGGGACCACATGGCCCATTTCAGCCCATCGCGGCCCGAAATAGCCATCCTACTGCTAGAGTAGCGAGAAATACACACCTGATAGGAGACCGGAGTTAATCCGCGCTCCGAGCACTCTTAGCCGACACCCAACCCAAACTATCACGCTATAAAGTGAAAGGGATCAGCCAAGAAAGGTACCTTTACTCTCCTCATGGTTCTCTCTATTTAAAGCCAGCTTCACAGCCACTCTTACGTTAACTTCCCGATGTAGGATCCCTCCATCATCAGAGTTTAAAACCAACACCAACTCTTGCCGTCCCAACATAGCAAAATAATCAACCTTTGCGTGCCAAGGGATTCGAACCAAGGTCCTCTCACATGCCAACTCATGCCACCACCACTAGGCCATCAACTCATCTGTGTCATAAATCCAAAACTTTAAACTTTAAAGCGCAACTACTTGCTTCCAGATTTATTGAAAAGAAAAACCAAAATATATTGCAAGAGCCAAGACGTGAACCTTGGACCCCTTGCTTCCTCTATGGCGTCACTTCCTTATCCCCTAAGTGGCGCCACCTTGCCACTACACCACACTCCTTTTTGTGGCACAATTTCTCCAACAATATACTTAAGGCCTACCTACTACACCCAGGGTTTGATACACCTTTAAACCAATTTTTTTTGCTAGAGTTCAGGTTTGAACCCAAGACTTCTCCAACACTTCTCAGCACACTTTACCACTAAAACAAGCCTTCATTAACAAAATTTACATGCACAACAAAATATTAAAAGCTGCCTTCAACCACTCCCATGCTCAAGGCCCAAAAACTTCTAGGCCCAAATTCAGGGTGTTACACATATGAGGGGAAGCACACCCTCTTAGCCATCCCTCTCTCCTAGTTCAACTAGGGCATTGCCTTTTTTATTAAATTGGCATTAAATGCATTCTACTAATTCAACTAAGGTTTCATCTCCTCTCCCTATAAATAGATGGCATCGATAGGGCTAAATTGTAACAGCCCGATTTAGACCCTATTCGAAACGGTGGTTTTGAGACCACGAATCTGAGTCAAAAAAATATTTTAAAATTATTTTCTGTGTTTATTATGTGTGAATTTATATGTTTGAAATTTTCATGAATTAATTTTTTCGTTTGAGTGTCCGATTAAATAAAAGGGCTTAATCGCGTAAAATGAAAATTTTATGGTTATTTGTAAAAGGGCCGAATTGAATGTGTCTTTATAAGTTGAAGTATTTGAAATGCAATTTGACCATGAGAATATGATATGGACGATTGTAGCCTTAATGAATATGGTTTAGTGATTAAATTTTAAAGGTTAAATATGTAAAATGGTAAATAATATATATGATATAATATAACATAATTTAAAAGCCATTAGTTTATTTTTCTTCTTTTGACCGAAACTTGAAAATGAAAGAAAAGAAACAAAGCTTAGGTATTCGGCCATTGTTGAAGCTTAATCAAGGTATGTAACTAGCTCGGTTTTTGATAATTTTTACGTTTTTGAGATCGTTGCAGTGTAATGTACAAAGCCCATGTTTGAATTTCTAATTTTGATGAATATTTTGAGTTATGCCATTGATGAATATTTGAGCTCTGTGATGTTAGTTGATGAAATATGAAAGATATGTTTTGGATTAACATGTTTTGTATTGGAATTTTTGATGATTTTGAGTAATTAGGGCTAATTTGTAAAAATGATAAATTGAGGGACTAAAATGTAAAATAAATAAATTGCATGGACTTGTATGAACATAATGAAGATTCAGCCTAAGCATGGTATGTTGAAATTTTGCATATTTTTTGTTTTGTGCAATTTGGACTAAATTGTAAAAAGTGTAAAATATCAGGGGTAAAATGGTAATTTGACAATTTATGTGTTTTTGGACTAAATTGAGTAAAAATATGTTTGAATGAGTTAAATTTGAATATGTTTAGATCAAGAACCAAAGAAATCGGGTTTGGATCGGGGGAAAACTAAAGTTATCGATTAGCCGTCCCGTTTTGATTTTCATCTCCGAGGTAAGTTTATAAGCAAATAGATGTTGTTTATTTTAAATAAATATGAACTTTATATGTTGAAATGAATTATATGTAGCATATATGTTGTTAGCCGAATATGTATAAGCTTGGGAGCTATGTTTACAAGTTCATTTCGACCAAGTTACTATGTCTAAACGCCCTGTATAAACCTTAGGAATAGCTAGGATACATATGTCATGACATAGGATTCTGATATGTGATGCGCGAGTAAGACCATGGCATCGATATATGTGTGCGAGTAAGGCCAAATTTTATACGTTGGCATCGATATGTGACTCCGATATATGTGTGCGAGTAAGACCCTATCTGGGACAGTGGCATCGATATGTGATTACATGTAAGACCACGTTTGGGACATTGGCATTGTACGTTATATGTGATTATCCGAGTGTCCTATCCAATTTCGAATGGTTCATCGGGTAACGATAAGTTGTGATCGAATGTGTAAAACAAGTTAAAATGATCAAGTATGAGTTAGCCTATTACCTATTTGAAATAAGGTAAGTAAGTTACCTGATATTTGTTGCAAATCATATGTGATTAAATGAAAAGTGTATGTGCATATGGAAAGTGTATTCGGCCTTTTGATTATAATGTGAATATTTATGAAATGATTCGTGAATATATGTATATGAGATTATGTATATTCGGCCAATGTGAAACTGTATATGAAAGTATATGTTATATTTGAAATTGTGATCTTGATAATAAATGTGAATATGATAGCATAAATTAGTTTTGTTAAGTTGAGTTGATATTAACATTGAGTTATTTTTTTGCTTATGACTTACTAAGCTATAATAGCTTACTGTGTGTGTTTATGTTTGTCTCTGTTTTATAGATTTTGAAGTCTAGATACGAGCTCGAGGATCATAAGCAAAGTCTATCACACTATTGACTATTTTGGTACTTTTATAAGTTGAACTCGAAAGTATGGCATGTATAGGCTAGCCTTGGAATTTGTTTATTTTTGAAGTGTATGTATATAAAGCCATGCGAAAATGGCTTGATTATTATGCTTAAGCTTGGTTTTTTATATGTTCTTGATTAAAATGTTTGATGTGTTTGGTTGTGGTAATTCGGTATTGGTGATTATAAATGTGGTTTGTTTGAATAGGCCATGGTATATGCATAAGTATGAATTATGTTTGTTATGTCACTTTTGGTTAAAATGATTCGATTCTATTTTGTATTTGATAGTAATGGTAAATTTGGCAAGGTTTTGGTATGTTTTTGGCTTATGGAATGACTTGAATTGGTATGTGATATGAGCTTGAAATTGGTTGTTAATGTTATGGCATGAAAGATGTACATTTTAGTATTGAATTTGGCTTCAGTTGTTATGCAAATGTGCTTGTTTTGATGCTTGTAGGTTTGACCCAAATTGGGTGGCAAATTGACTTTTCAAATGGCCTATTTTTGTCCACATGGGCAGAGACACGGGAGTGTGTCTCAGTCGTGTGTGACACACGGTCATGTTGTACAGTCGTGTGTCCCCTAGGGTATCTTACGTTTGTAAGTCAGTCCCGATTACAGCAAAGGCACAGGCTTGTCTTGTGGCCGTGTTTGAAAGTCAGTATGTATGTCCTATTTTGACACGGCTTAGACACATGGGCATGTCTAATGCCATGTGAGGCACACGGCCTGTTCACACGGGCGTGTGACTTGTACATTTTTTGAAAATGTTTAAGCTTCAAAAAATTTTGTATAGCTCGGTTTAGTCCCGACCCTTTTCTAACGCATGTTTAAGGTCTCGATGATCTATGCAAGGGACTTAATATTTATGTTTGAAATAAAATGCAATGATGTTTGTAATATGAATGTAAAATGTTTCAATTCATCCGGTAATGCCTTTTACCCTAGTCCAGCGACGGATACAGGTTAGGGGTGTTACATTTTTTTGATATCAGAGCTACGATTTAGTCGATTTTAGGACTAACGTAGCACGTGTAAGTCTAGCTATACATGCCATATTATATACTACGATAGTGTGATGACTTATGACATTTGAAAATGTGTTTTTGTATAGTAAATGGATCCCGATAGAGCCATAGTTGATGATGTCGAGAGTAGAGCACCTGCTCCCGTGCAAGGGACAGCATTGGTTGATTCTCGACCGACTTCGACTACCCAAGAGGGAGAGGCTAAAAAGCCTTTTACCAAACGATGTACAACTGGTTTACTCAGTATAACCGGATTAATTCGGCTACAAAACAACCTCCACCCCCGATTAATCCTTCTCTAATACCTGTTATACCTCAAGTGAGTGATCCGTTGAGATTACTTAAGCCTCTTGTTGATAAAATTAGAAAACATGGGGTTGAAGAATTCAAAGCTACTGATGATGATGATGCTAAGCGAGCTGAATTCTGGCTTGATAATACTATCCATGTCTTTGATGAGCTATCTTGTACCCCGGATGAGTGTTTAAAGTGTTTTACTACGAGACATCGCATATCACTAGTGGAATACACTAGTATCGGTGGTTCTGAAAGAATGGGTGACCTGGGACTTCTTTCAGACTGAGTTCTGTAATAAATACATCAGCCAGATATCTATTGACCAGAAGCGCAAAGAATTTCTAGAATTGAAACAGGGTCGCATGACTGTGACAGAGTATGAGCAAAAATTTGTGAGACTCAGTCGATATGCTCGAGAGTATGTTTCGACCGAAGCTATAATGTGTAAAAGATTCGAAGATGGGTTGAACGAAGACATTAAATTTTTAGTTGGCATTCTTGAAATAAAAGAGTTCGTAGTACTGGTTGAGCGAGCATGCAAAGCCAAAGAGCTCGGGAAAGAGAAAAGAAAAGCTGACTTTGAAGCTAGAGATTCACATAAGAGATCATCGAGTAAGTTTTTTTAGCCGGTATCAAAGAGATTCTGGGATGATTCTAGCCGTTCAAAGGCTACTGTGGGTTCTACTAAACATGATCGGGATAGACCACCTATGAGTTCGAAAGCTACCTCAGTAGCTAGTGTTGGTAACGTTAAATAAAATCAACCGGAGTGCAAAGATTGTGATAAATGACATCCCAGTAGTTTTAGATTGTACGATCGGGCTTATTTTAAATGTGGATCGATGGATCACTTCATCCGTGAATGTCCTGAGTTAATCGAGCAAGATACAGTGAAAAATATGAGATCAGGTAATACTGCAGCTCGAGGTAGGCCACCCAAAAATACGGGTAATGTGAGTAGCAGTCAGAGAGGAACTAAAGACACAGCAGTTTGATCTGAGGCTCATACACCTGCCAGAGATTATGCTATACGCGCACGCGAGGAGGCTTCATCCCCAGATGTTATTACTAGTACATTCACTCTCTATGATACTAGTGTAATTGCATTGATTGATCCTGGTTCAACTTATTCTTATGTGTGTGAGACTTTAGTATCTGGTAAGACTTTGCCTGTTGAGTCTACTGAGTTTGTTATTAGAGTATCGAACCCCTTGGGCCGGTGTGTTATGGTTGAAAAAGTGTGTAAGAATTGTCCTTTGATAATTCGAGATTTGTGTTTTCTGACTGATTTGATGTTGTTACCATTCAACGAGTTCGATATAATTCTGGGTATGGACTGGTTGACTTTGCATGATGTTGTCGTAAATTGCAAAAGAAAGATTATTGATTTACGGTGCCAGAATGATGAGATTATTCAAATTGAATCTAATGATCAGAATGGTTTACCAACAGTGATATCTTCGACGTTAGCTCAAAAGTATGTGAGAAAGGGTTGTAAAGCTTACTTAGCATATGTGCTTGATGGTAAAGTGGCCGAAAGAAAGATTGAATCAGTACTAGTTGTGTGCGAGTATCCAGATGTGTTTCTGAAGAATTCACGGGTTTGCCACCTATTCGAGAAGTAGAATTTGGTATTGAGTTAGTACCGGGGACGACTCCGATTTCAATAGCTCCATACAGAATGGCACCTACTGAATTAAAAGAATTGAAAGCTCAGTTGCAAAGTTGACAGATAGAGGTTTTGCGCGACCGAGTTTCTCTCCCTGGGGTGTGCCAGTTTTATTTTTGAAAAAGAAATACAGAACTATGAGAATGTGTATTGACTATAAACAGCTCAATAAGGTGACTATAAAGAATAAATATCCGTTGCCACGTATTGACAACATGTTCGATCAGCTGAAAGGGGCTACAATGTTTTCAAAGATAGATTTGAGATCTGGCTACTACCAGTTGCGAGTTAAAGACTCCAATGTGCCAAAGACTGATTTCTGAACAAAGTACAAACATTATGAGTTTTTTATTATGCCTTTCGGACTCACTAATGCATCTGTTGTTTTTATGGATTTGATGAGCCGGATCTTCAGACAGTATCTGGATCGATTTATGGTTGTGTTTATAAATGACATATTGATCTATTCTCGTGATGACACTGAGCATGTCAAACATTTGAGACTTGTGTTATAGACTTTATGAGATAAAAAATTGTGTGCGAAGTTCAATAAATATGAGTTTTGGTTACGTGAAGTCAGTTTTTTGGGTCATGTTGTATCAGCATCGAGTATTCGGGGTTGATACAAGTAAAATTTCAGCTATACTTGATTGGAAACCTCCGAGAAATGTTTCTGAAGTCTGAAGTTTTCTAGGACTTGCTGGTTACTATAGACGGTTCATGAAAGGTTTCTCTATGATTGCAACTCCAATGACGGAACTATTACAGAAAGATGTTAAGTTCGAATGGTCAGAAAAGTTTTGATCAGTTGAAAGCCCTTTTGACCGAAGCTCTAAGCCAAAATCGGGTAAAGAATTTGTTATCTACAGTGATGCATCTTTAAATGGTTTAGGCTGTGTTTTGATGCAAGAAGGCAAAGTCATAGCTTATGCCTAGAGACAATTAAAACCGCATGAAAAGAACTATCCGACACACGACCTGGAATTGGCAGCTATTGCATTTGTATTGAAGATATGGCGTCACTATCTGTTCGATGAGAAATGTCATGTTTATTCTGATCACAAGAGCCTGAAATATTTGATGACTCAGAAAGATCTGAATTTGAGACAGCGTCAATGGTTAGAGTTGTTAAAAAACTACAAGCTTATGATTGATAACCGTCTGGGAAAGGCTAATGTTGTTGCTGATGCTCTAAGCCAAAAATCATTGTTTGCTTTGCGTACAATGAATGCGCATATGGCTATGTCTGATGATGGTTCGATAATAGCTGAATTAAAAGCAAGACCGTTATATATACAACAGATTTGTGATGCTCAGAAAGTTGATAATGAATTGTTAGCAAAGCGGAACCAATGTGATTTGAATATTGATTTAGAGTTTCGAATTGATGTTGAGGGTTGTCTGAGGTTCAGAAACTGAATATGTGTTCCAAGAAATCCAGAGTTAATTCAGATGATTTTGAATGAAGCTCACAGTAGTCGATTATCTATTCACTCGGGTAGTACAAAAATGTATAATGACCTGAAACAACTTTACTAGTGGCATGGTATGAAATGAGACATTTCTGACTTTGTTTCTAAATGTTTAGTCTGTCAGCAAGTAAAAGTCGAGCATCAGGTACCTTCTAGATTACTTCAGTCGATCATGATACCTAAGCGGAAGTGGGACAGAGTCACGATGGATTTTGTATCTGGTTTACTATTGACACTGAGCAAGAAAGATGCAATCTGGGTTATCATAGATAGATTGACTAAATCGACTCATTTTGTTCTGGTTCACACAGATTACTCACTCGATAAGCTAGCTGAATTGTATGTTTCGCAGAATGTGAGATTACATGGAGCACCTATTTCTATTGTCTTAAATAGAGATTCGAGGTTTACATCATGGTTTTGGAAGAAACTGCAAGATGCTCTAGGTACGAAATTACAGTTTAGCACTACTTTCCATCCGCAAACAGATGGTCAGTCCGAACGAATCATTCAAATACTTGAGGATATGTTGAGATGTTGCATTCTCGAGTTTGAAGGTACGTAGGAATGATATTTACCTCTGATTGATTTTGCGTACAATAATAGCTTTCAATCGAGTATCAAAATGGCACCCTACGAGGCTTTGTACGGCCGTAAATGTCTTACACCATTGTATTGGACCAAGATCAGTGAAAATAAATTACACGGGGTTGATTTGATCAGAGAGACTGAACAGAAAGTAAAGGCGATTCGCGAAAGTTTGAAAATAGCATCAGATCCTTAGAAATCATATGCAGACTTGAAACGGAAAGATATAGAGTTTCAGATCGGGGAGAAAGTATTTTTTAAAGTCTCATCGTGGAAGAAAATACTCAGATTCGGTCGTAAAGGCAAATTGAGCCCGAGATTTATTGGGCCGTATGAGATTATAGAGCATATTAGGCCGGTTGTGTATAAGTTGTTGTTGCCACCTGAGTTAGAAAAGATCCATAATGTATTCCATGTCTCGATGCTTCGTAGATATAGATCTGATCCCTCACATGGGATTAATCCATCAGAGATGAGATTAAGTCTGATATGACATATAAGGAAAAACCGATTCGTATTTTGGCTCACGAAGTTAAAGAGTTACAAAATAAGAAAATTTCATTAGTGAATGTACTGTGGCCTAAACACGGAGTTGAAGAGACAACGTGGGAACTAGAGGATGCAATGAAAGAACGTTATCCAAACCTATTCACTGGTAAGATTTTCGGGGACGAAAATCCCTAAGGAGGGAGAGTTGTAACAGCCCAATTTAGACCCTATTCGGAATGGTGGTTTTGAGACCATGAATCTGAGTCGAAAAAATATTTTAAAATTATTTTATGTGTTTATTATGTGTGAAATTATATGTGTGAAATTTTCGTGAATTAATTTTGTCATTTGAGTGCCCGATTAAATAAAAGGGCTTAATCGCGTAAAATGAAAATTTGATGGTTATTTGTAAAAGGGCCGAATTGAATGTGTCTTTATAAGTTGAAGTATTTAAAATGCAATTTGACCCTGAGAATATGATATGGACGGTTGTAGCCTTAATGAATATGGTTTAGTTATTAAATTTTAAAAGTTAAATATGTAAAATGGTAAATAATATATATGATATAATATAACCTAATTTAAAAGCCATTAGTTTATTTTTCTTCTTTTGACCGAAACTTGAAAAATAAAGAAAAGAAACAAATCTTAGGTATTCGGCCATTATTGAAGCTTAATCAAGGTATGTAACTAGCTCGGTTTTTGATAATTTTTACGTTTTTGAGATCGTTGCAGTGTAATGTACAAAGCCTATGTTTAAATTTCTGATTTTGATGAATATTTTGAGTTATTTCATTGATGAATATTTGAGCTTTGTGATGTTAGTTGATGAAATATGAAAGATATGTTTTGGATTAACATGTTTTGTATTGGAATTTTTGATGATTTTGAGTAATTAGGGCTAATTTGTAAAAATGATAAATTGAGGGACTAAAATGTGAAATAAATGAATTGTATGGACTTGTATGAACATAATGAAGATTCAGCCTAAGCATGGTATATTGAAATTTTCCATTTTTTTATTTTGTGCAATTTGGACTAAATTGTAAAAAGTGTAAAATATCAGGGGTAAAATGGTAATTTTCCCATTTATGTGTTTTTGGACTAAATTGAGTAAAAATATGTTTGAATGAGTTTCATTTGAATATATTTAGATCAAGAACCAAAGAAATCGAGTTTGGATCAGGGAAAACTAAAGTTGTCGATTAGCCGTCCCGTTCTGATTTTCATCGTCCGAGGTAAGTTTATAAGCAAATAGATGTTTATTTTAAATAAAAATGAACTTTATATGTTGAAATGAATTATGTGTAGTATATATGTTGTTAGCCAAATATGTATAAGCTTGGGAGCTATGTTTACAAGTTCGTTTCGACCGAGTTACGACGTCTAAAAGCCCCATATGAACCTTAGGAATAGCTAGGATACATATGTCATGACATAAGATTCTGATATGTGATGTGCGAGTAAGACCATGGCATCGATATATTTGTGCAAGTAAGACCACGTTTTATACATTGGTATCGATATGTGACTTCGATATATGTGTGCGAGTAAGACCCTATCTGGGACAGTGGCATCGATATGTGATTACATGTAAGACCACGTCTGGGACGTTGGCATTGTACATTATATGTGATTATCTGAGTGTCCTATCCAATTCCGAATGGTTCATCAGGCAACGATAAGTTGTGATCGAATGTGTAAAACTAGCTAAAATGATTAAGTATAAGTTAGCTTATTACCTATTTGAAATAAGGTAAGTAAGTTACCTGATATTTGTTGCAAATCGTGTGTGATGTAAATGAAAAATGTATGTGCATATAGAGAGTCACACACAAACATGGATCCAGAAGCATTCAACATCCTCAATTATGATGTAGACATTTCATTTACTTATCAACATACATGTGTTACACATTGTCACATTAAATCAAGTCTAGACACACCATATCTTATCCATTTGGCTATATCAATACCTTACCATTTATACCTTTATACCATAGTTATCTTCATATCTATTTAATTCCAACTTATCATCAAGCGTAACCTTCTAGCCAAGTCATAACTTTATATAATGTCCACATTTCACATGCATAAAACAATATGCTTGTCTAAGACGTTCTACACCAATTCCATATTCAATTTAACATTATTACTATTTCTCACTTTATACCATTGTACCATGGTTACCAAAGTATCCATCAAATGTCCATGTTCAAGGCATTATCATTTTATTTCTACATTACACATTTAATCCATACTCATGACCACCTCGATTGGTCATAAAACATGCATTCAACACACATGACATATTACCAACCATGCATGGAAAACAGGCATATTCACATCACAATTATTAGACACAACATGAATAGCTAGATTTACAAGTCGTAATCAATAGCTCAATATAGGCTAATAAATTCGGCCAAATTATAATAACACATGTTATAAAACTAAGTCCCTATACATGCCACTCACATGATATTTCTAACTTATGTATAAATACTCCAAAGGTATTGGCTTGATAGTGTGATGCTACCTCCGACGATCTCTAACCCCAAGCAGACCTGAGAACACTAAGGAATGGAAAGGAGGGAGTAAGCTTTACGCTTAGTAAGCTCGCATGAAAAATAATAAACAATGTATTAACATGTTATTTTCAAATTCTTTCTATTTATTCAAAGTCCAGTCAAGCTATTTTCTCAAGTCATAGTGATTAAATTATTTATATCTAGATCTACGGAACTCCAAATTAAGATTTGTTAATTTTCCCTCAAACTAGACTCATATATCTTCTTACCATAAAATTTTCAAAATTTTTGGTGTAGCCAATAAGTACAGTTTATTATTCAAAATCTTCCATGTTGTGCTGTTTGATAGTTTCGACCCCTTTGCACTAAAAATTAATTATCTCTTCGTAAAAGATTTGGATGATGTTACCATTTGTTTCTTTCGAAGATAGACTCATTAAGTATTTTAAGCATACAAATTATAACCCATAATTATTTTTGTACAATTTTTAATGATTTTCCCAAATCAGAATAGGGGATTCTGAAATAGTTTTGACCCTGTCTCACAAAAATTCAAATATCTCATAATATGAAATTCTTTTGCTTACATCGTTTCCTTTATATGAAAGTACACTCAATAAGATTTTATTTCATATCTTATTCAACTTATAATTTGATTTCCACCATTTTTTGGTGATTTTTTAAAATCACACAACTGCTGCTGTCCAAAACTGTTTTATTACTAAATTTCACTCTTTCATGTTTTCTTTGTAGTAACTTTCATTATAACACTTACTCCATATCAATCTTACCAAAGTTCAATCACATATCGAGCACGTTGCTCATAAGTTTACATACACGAACCTTCACTTATTCATTACATAGTCATGTTGATATGTATTTTCACTTAGTAAATTTCCCGTTGAACTCATTGGAATAATAACAGATACCCGGTGGCTTGTACATATTACCACCCTTGTAACCGAAGCTCTCTGGTACGCATAGTAGCCTGCACTTAGTACTACACATGCGACCTAACAATCTAGTACACGTAGTAGCCTGCACTTAGTACTACACACGTGACCTAACCATCTGATACACGTAGTAGCTTGCACTTAGTACTGCACACGTGATCGAAGCTATCGGGTACACATAGTAGCCTGTACTTAGTACTACACATGCGACCTAACAATCTGGTACACGTAGTAGCCTGCACTTAGTACTACACACGTGACCTAAAACCGTCTTAAACACATAGTAGCTTGTACATAGTACTACACATGTGTTCTCACAATGGATCATTCATATCTTTTCTATTCCGAAGGTCTAACTAAGAAATTCTTCACTTTTCAACATTTTACTAATTCATTCTTAGTCAATTTCGATTCGTAATTTACATCAAATGATCATTCTATAGGCAGCTACATCTCATATAATAACAAAAGATAATAACATAAAAAAAAGAATCGATATATTATTTACATACAAACTTACACGTTTCAAAGAAATATCATGTTTCATCAAATTTCCATTATATTCAATCATCCAATCACATGTTATCGACATTTGAGCTATCGATTACTTCATGGGTACATCATGTTCCCATGCACAATATCATTAACATATAAATCAATACAACCATAGCAAAATAGATTTCAAGTGTAACAACAATATCATGAATATCATGCTTTTTAATCACATGAACTTACTTGTCGAAATCTCGTCGGGTACAACCGTGTAGCAATTCACACAACTCATGTAATAGTAATTTAACATTCATAACATTTTCCACATCATATTCATCATCCATAAATTCGTCTAATATATTAAATCATACATTTTATGCCATAATAATAGATAATTACAATTCAAGCATGATATTGCATTATTATTACCATACGAACTTACCTCGGGACTAAAATAGCAAAAAGGAACCTAACCGTCGATTTTCCATTTTTCACCTGATCTAGGTCCAATGCTCGTTTTCCTTGATCTATAATATCACATTTAGTCTAATTATTAGTCACATTATTTAATGTGATCCAAAAACCATATTTTGGAAAAATTACGTTTTTGCCCCTAAACTTTGTCGAAATTACACTTTTGCCCTTAGGCTCGTAAAGTGATTTTTATTCAATTTTCTCACTCCACAGGCCTAGCCGAACCATTTTCATAGCTATAGAAAACTAAAATTCTCTTCAAAACACCCTTTTACACCACTTTTACAACTTTTACAAAATGGTCCTTTCGGACGTTTTCATCGAAAATCGCTTAGTAAAAGTCATTTATTTAACACCCAACACTCATTTTCTACCATTAGACGTCAAAATGCATGCATGTCACAAATGGTTCAAATTTTAAACATGAACCCTAGCTCAAATTAATGGTAGAAATAGATAAATCTTGTTACGGGGATTGCAAAAACGTAAAAATTATTAAAAACGGGGCTAGAACGGACTTAAAATCGAGCTTGGAAGCTTTAAAAACCCTATCCATTGTTTCTCCATGCAATTTTAGGCCAAGAGGTTGAAGATGGACAAAAATTGGCTTTTAATTTTGTTTTTAATTTCTTTTAATAACTAAATGACCAAAATGCCTTTAATGAAAAAACTTTGGAAAGATGCCTAACCATGTCCATTTTTTTCCACCAACTTAACCAATGGTCTAATTACCATATAAGGACCTCCAATTTAAAATTTCATAACAATCGGACACCTCTAGCATGTAGAACTCAACTTTTGCACTTTTTACGATTTAGTCCTTTTGACTAAATTGAGTGCCCAAACGTCAAAATTTTCGAATGAAATTTTTACGAAATCATTCTATGAAATTTTCACGAAATCATTCTATGAAATTTTAGGCAAAAAATATAATAAAAATAAAATTTTTCTCATCGGATTTGTGGTCCTAAAACCACTGTTTCGACTAGGCCCAAAATCGAGATGTTACAATTGGTATGTGATATGAGCTTGAAATTGGTTATTAATGTTATGGCATGAATGATGTACATTTTAGTATTGAATTTGGCTTAAGTTTTTTATGCAAATGTACTTGTTTTGATGCTTGTAGGTTTGCCCCAAATTGGGTGGCAAATTGGCTTTTCAAATGGCCTATTTTTGTCCACACGAGCAGAGACACGGGCGTATGTCTCAGTCGTGTACGACACACGGTCATGTTGCACGACCGTGTGTCCCCTGGGGTACCCTACATTTGTAAGTCAGTCTCGACCACGACCAAAGCACACAGGCGTGACATGTGGCCGTGTGTGCAAGTCAGTATGTATGCCCTGTTTTGACACGGCTTAGACACACGGGCGTGTCTAATGCCGTGTGAGGCACACGGCCTGTTCACACGGGCGTGTGACCTATACATCTTTTGAAAATGTTTAAGCTTCAAAAAATTTTGCATAGCTCGATTTAGTCCCGACCCTTTTCTAACGCATGTTTAAGGTCTCGATAATCTATGCAAAGGACTTAATATTTATGTTTGAAATAAAATGCAATGATGTTTGTGATATGAATGTAAAATGTTTCGATTCATCTGGTAACGCCTTTTACCCTAGTCCAGCGACGGATACAGGTTAGGTGTGTTACATAAATATACAACAAGAATAAGTTATATACTACTTTGAGATATTGTTATTCTATCTAAAAATAGTGAGAATTTATTTCTAAGTATAAATTCTATTTTCCGGGAATAACAATTCTACCGATTTCTATAATGGAGAGAAATTTACTTTCCTACTAAAAGTATGAAAATTATTTTTAGTTTTGTGTTTGATTTGAAATTGTTTGAGCTCGCTCTCAAAGTAGTTTGTGATATGAGAATAGTGAAGAAGGTTGTTCGGTTGAAAGCTAAGAACGTCTAGGATCCATCTCTCTCAAAGCACAAGTATTATTTCAGGAAAAAATTTATAGCTATAAATATCACAATCCAAATCAATTTTCAAAATTTTATTTTTCCGTTGTGTAAGAAAACCATTTTCAAATCAGATTTTTCCAACAATGGACATCAACATCGCAAGTCAAAGAAAGAGTGTTATTGTTCATACCAGAGAAAGTTGTGGGCAAACTTGGTTTCTAAATTAGTAAATCAACTAAGAAGATTAAGACGGTTAATTTCAAAGAGGTCCCAACTATGAGAGTAGCACAGAGAGTTGAACTACAAATTGATCAATGGAAAGATAATGAAGACTTTTAGGTAATTCAATTAGATGATTACGGTTTCATGCTTGACTTGAGTTTCCTTAACAATATTAATGCTTTGTTGGTTCCTTTTGTTGATTATATATGTATCTTGGATACTCGACAACAACAATGTGTTATGCCGGTAAGTCAAGAGATAATGGGTGGAACTAAGGTATTGTCTGTAATCCAGCTAGCCAAGGATGTTTCATATGGTGGGAATACTGAATTGGTAGATCAGAGTGCTACGAAGACCCCCTTGGAAATCCTAGAGTGGGTTGTGCATCAGACTTTAGGGAAAAAGTGGTGATGCAAACTGGGCAATTGAATCGTGTAAATGCTACGAGCGAGGCACATCTCAAACACTTACCTGGTGTTTTACATTATGACTTACAGTTGGCTTGGCAAAGACACCAAAGCCTTTTCAGAGTTCTGAATCGAGTAAGCGAAGAAGTTTACAAAGTAGAGTTGGCGAGAATACTCAAGGTTAACTCGGTGTTCAATGTGGGGATACTGGTGCCTATTTGTGTGAATCAAAGGGATCCCAATCGAGGCAAGTCACGATGGGTGCAAGTGAAAGCGGTAGGCTCTTACAACTGAGATGTACAAGAAAGAAATATAATTTGAGTTAGGCGACGATGGAAATATAAATCGAGGCAATATTCCAAGGGGCGGAACTACTTGACAAAGTGACTAGTGTTGGATCAAGTGCCCTAAGTGTAGTATATTAGTTTGTATACTTGTGTTTTTTTCGAATAGATTGGTTTAATAAAATTATTCATGAATTACATTAATACCCTTTGTATATTGTCTTCAATGGTTTTTGCATGCAAAGTAAAATAGAAGCAAATATTAGCTCATTGGTTATCTAATGTATAACTAATACTAAATGGAATTATTTTGTCGAATCATAATATGGAAATACAACTTTTATTAGTATATGAACTTAAATATGTCCTTATTCAAATTAAAAATGAGCAAACCGATTGAAAGACTAATATGTCGTCTATCAAGTCCGATTGGAGAGATGCTTTGTCTTGAACATCAGAGTGGATGACTCCCAAAAGATAGAGACATACATATTACTAACTGGATTGATAGTACATCGAACATGACCCAGGTAGAATAGACCTTGAATCCGTTTATGGATTTATTCACTTGTGACGTTCAGAGTATGACATACCTTAATCCTGAGTAGATGATGGACTATGTATGTGTGACTCGTATACTTTGATGTAAGTAAATGCCTGAGTTCAAATATATAAGGTATTGAAATCTGGAGCGTTGGGTATACGACTTTTGCAGTATGTAGCTATTGGAAAATTAGGTTTGGAAAACACAACGGAAAATAAGTTTAAAGAAACCAGAGTTAAATTTTTTTTTCCAAAAACAAGAACTTGATTGTGATATCTAAAGTAATAAACATTTAATCAAATTGTACATTTTCGTTCATCTAGGATGAACATTTCGATCAAGTAGTCTTCTTTGCTATCCTAAGACTCACCTCTGCCGAGTGTGGGCTCGCTTTGAATCAGAAAAATTTTCACATAAATAACTAGTAGGCCAATTTTACGATTTCGCTAAACTTTTGGGTCAAATTGTAAATAAGAAAAATATCTCTAGTAATCTTCTGAAATAATTTTTTTAGAGAATTTTCTATCTAAAACTTTCTCTTAAATTCAAGTGTGTGAGAAATAATGGCCCAAGACTTTCTTTATATAGCTAGAGTTTAGAGAGTTCAACTATAATTAAACTTAATCACTTTAATATTAAATTAATATAATATTTATCAAGATAAATATTAGATTAAATTTTATATTAAATCTATTAAATTAATAGAATACTTATATACAAGATAAATATTTAATTTAATTTACTATTAAAACTATTAAAATAATATTATTTTTGGAATAATTAATCTGAAATCAAATTATTCAGTAGAGTCTCAATAGGAATGTAATTCTTCCACTACTCAACCGCTGAAAGACCACTCATCGGCCATCGAAATGCCGTCATCACCATCGTCGGCACCATTGTGTCCAGTGATACCAGTGCAGGTGTGCACTCTCACGGCACCCCGAGCCGATTCGACTGTTGCTAATTTGATCCGTTCCTAGTGACATCCCGACCGGTTTGGTCCAGTCCAGCCATTGGTTGCACCATCAACCCGATTTAACAAATCGGCCTGGTTTGACCAAGTTTTGGGTCTCGATCTTGGTTTTGTGTTCTCGGGTCCAATTTTGGATCTTAAGTCCAATTTTCAAATTCAATTACTTATTGGGTCAATCGTCTAACTTAAAAATTAATTTCCAAAAATATCATATTTATTTTAATTAATTTGATTAATTTAATTTTACTTGATCAAAATTAATTTTCCCAAAAATCACTAAGATTTTAAAATTTTATTTTTCAAGAAAATTCTTTAATCAAATTTTTTGGTTGAATAATTCTCACGACTACCTAGTTTAATTCCACATCGAATAAATCGACTCAATTAAATTATTTCCAAAATCGTAGAATTTTCTCATGATTCAAACTTAGTCTGATTGAGCTTTTGTTAAGTTAGTAGAAGGACCAATCAGACATATACAATTAGACTCGATTAATTGCAATTAGTCCTGAAGTATCGTTCTAATAATTCGTAATTTACTTAATCATGGAATTAGTCCACAGGAAGTACCATGATTGAAAACTCCTTATTGTATATACTTTTTACGAAAGTAATTCATCCAACTGTTTTGCCCAATGACCTCATCATGTGTGCGTTACTCACATTTGATATCCTTGATTCCTTTGGGTTAAATTTGCTCACTCAATACAATCCTACTTTATCTCATTATCACCATTCTGTCTTCTTAATGATTAATATGATCACTGTCAACAAACAACTGTGATAAATTACTTGTTCGATAACAAGCAACACGTGGTCATATTCCATATTTATTATTCCACACAATGCCAATGAGAAGATATCATTAACACTTTAATTGAGCTATAAATTCCATTGTTGCTAGTAAAGTCATATCATACACAAGTCATGTACCCAACATGCTGACTATGGGCTCAATCATCTTTAGAACATAAGCCTCCACTTATATCAAAGCACATGAGTTGCATACACATGGTTAATTACAAACTCAGGATTTAGTTAAATCACATCATAAACGTCACAAGTGAATTGATTCACAAACTAATTTAGAATTAATTCCTCTTGGGTCTAATCCAATGTATCATTCTTCCAATGAATACATCTATGTCTCTACCCGTGGAATCAACTGCTCCAATAGTTAAGACTAGTCATCTCTCCAATTAGAATCGTAGGCGATATAATAATCCTTCTAAGCATTTGAATAAAATGTTCACTTTGATTCTTTTATGAGATTATAGACTTGTTTAGATTATCTACTGAATTAAGTTGTCTTTCTCGCAATATAAACGTTCTTATAGTGCCACTTACCATCAGTTTGAACTTAGACAATCAATGAGCTAATATTTGCTTGTCACAATTTTGCTATGTATGCAAAACATGAAATATTGAAACAGAAAAGACATAATAGTGAAATGTGAAATTAACTTTATTTATTCATTGTTGTAACACCCCAAAATTGAGGTTAGAAGAATTATGGTTTGTGGGATGAGTTAGTGTTTTTGGATAAACTTTTAAGTTTTTCTTTGTGTTTTAGAGACAAGAATGAACCTAATGGTTCAATGGTTAAGCTTTTGTATTCCTTTTGGTCTTGTGTTTGAATCTTTGTGTAGGCAATGCGAAACTTATTTGGGATATTAAAGTTATCTTAGGTTTTATCCCCCTTTATTTTATTTTTATTTGTTTCTAAATTTATTTTAAAAAGGACTTTCCAAATAATGTCACGTTTCTTCCCTCTCTATTCAAGTTAGTTTCTTTTTGCATATTCCTAAACTTTAGATTGACACTCTTTGTTTTGACAACTGTGTTCCCTTTTTGCACCATTATTTTTCTTCGATTCTTTCATTTTCTGAACACTATTGTCCATTTTCGGTTAATTGAGGGTCCATCCACTCTTCTGCATTTTTGTTCAAATTGAGTTCGAGTAGGGATAACGTAAGTGTGTTGTACTGAAGTATTGATTGATTTTTCTCTCAGTGATGTTATTTTGTCTTGATCAATTTTTCTTATGAGTGTTGTGGGTTTCGTAACTAAGTTTTTAGATTTGTAGTGTAGAGGAATCGATCAATCTTTGGTGTTGGAATTACGTTATTAGGTGTGTATTCTTGAACTAATCGAATTCGGGATGATTTTGTGGATGATTTTCGGGGTTTTGTAACAGTTTTAGGGTGGTTTATGAACCACATGGGTGTGTGCCGCATACGAACGATCCACACGGCCGTTTTTTTGCTTGGAAATTATGATATTTTGGTGTCACATGGTCTGGGGTGGTCACACGGGCTAACCACATGACCGTTTAACCCCTGTTAAGAAAATTGGCAGTGAGTTACAGAACCTGCTCACACGGGCGTGTCTCACAAGCATATGGGCACGCCCTATTTTGCAGTTTGTGTGCTTTTTCACAAATTGTTCCGTTTTGGTCCTCAAGTGATTTCTAACTCATTTAAGCCACTGTAAAAGTAGTTAGGACACTAATTCTGTCCGGAAAAGGTTAATTTAGGGGCATGTTACCCCTCGTATGTGAGTAAGTATATGTATTTATATAATTTAAGTTATTGTTCTAATGAGTGCAATAAAGTTCTGGATGAGAAAATTAGAAATTATTTATGTTGTCATTATTTTACTTTAAATCCAAATACGAGTATGTTTGATTTTGTATATTTGTATTGATTCTATTATTCGGAATAGACACATTTGATTCTGTATCTCTGTATTGAATCTGTTATCTGAAAATAATTGCGATCAATAATTGAGTATCTGTATTGAAGCTATTATCTGCGTTTGCATTTATGATTGGGATCAGGACATGAAGTGAAGGAAGTTTGAATTGGCAGCTTCACTGCATTACTATGTTTTAGTGGTTTAACGGTAATACTAAAAGTGGCATTCAACCACACTGGGGTTTGTTCAGTTGGATGGGTCTACCATAACCCAAATATTGGTGTGTAGAGGTTGGAAAGGGTCTAGTATATCCTTTTTTGTGTGAATGGGGGGGCGGAGATAGTGTGTAACAATCGGATAGGTAGAATTTCATTGCATTTGTTTTGCGTCTGATTGTGTATTGTGAATATATTTGATAATAACAATTGTGTACTGATCCGACTAGTATTGATTCGACTAATACAATGTGTATAAATATTGAACTGTTGAGATTTCTATGTTTTTGCTTATTCATTATCACTGCTTATTTGCATTTATTCTGGAATCACACTGAGCTTTTGCAGCTCACTCTCTCTGTTCCCTCTTTTCAGGTAAACCGTGCAATTAAGCCTCGAACTTGGCATATCGAAGAATCTCAGCGTGTTATGTTTTGGTTTGAAATCAAATAAGTTTTTATAGTACTTGTTTTAATTCAGTTGATTTTGTAAGTAGCTTCAAGTAAACTACGGTATGGGATTTTTAGTTTAAGGTAACTTAATTGTTTTTGTACTATTACGTCGTATTACCTCAACATTACAATTACCAAATCTATTTTTTTGGGTCTAAAGTTGCTACATACGTATTTTAACTAGTTTTAGGATAACTGAATGACATTTTGTTTTGGAGCCATCTCGGTACCTCCAGAATCTGGTCAAAACTTCTAGGCCAGGTTTTGGGGTGTTAAAATTGTTCAAACTTATAGAAAACAATTACATGTTTACTACAATACGGGCACATTTTCCAACAGTAGCATTATTCGCAATAGTGGAATTCATCGCCAAAGAAATGAGTAAATTATATCTTCTCATTGGCATTACATAATAAATGAAAAGTAAATGTGGGCACGAATCATTTGTCTTTGTCATTAATGACTTAATTACTATTTGATAGTAACTGACTTTTCATGAAAGAAGATGTAATGGTTACCATGAGACAAAATAGGATCATATTGGGAGGACAGATTTATCCCAAAGAGATTAAGGATATCCTATGAGGGTAACACACTTATGACAAGGTCATTGGATGAGCACTGATCGAGTAGCTTTTCTAATGGTATGTAATTAAGGAGAGCTCAGTTACAATACTATAGTGGAATGACTTCATGACTAAATGAGTTTATAATTAATAAGCGAAAAGTTGAAACTTATTTATAAATTATTAGAGCCTCAATTACATATGTCTAATCGATCCCTCTGCTAACTCGTTGAAACTAGAAATGAATTGCATGTTGGATCAAATGAACAAAAATGGATATAAATTACAAAGTTAGAGAAATGAGTTACATTCTAAAATAAATATGGTTTCTCACTAAGTATGGAAATGGCCTGAGAATTTAAGTTATTTGAATTATTATTTAAGTAAATAATTGAAATTTGAAAATAGAATTAAATTAATTGGTCATTGAGAATCCATTGAAGGTAGAAATTAAATATATTTTATCATAGATTTTTTAATGGCAAAGTTGTTATAACTTTAATGAAATAAGAATTGAGTTGAGAAAATTATTTAATTGAAAAAATAATTTATTTAAATTAATTTAATAAATAATATTTATTTTGGGAAATAGAAAAATATGTATTGGGTTGGATTAAATTATAAAGTGCTAAGTTAAAAGTGTAAGAAGCACATATAATTGGACCCAATATAGGAGAGGCCCAAAATCCCTAAACTTGAGGATTGTTTTTTCTATTAAATAAGTATTATTTGTGTTATACTAATTAAAATAGGGATTCTCTATCTTTCCCTATAAATAGATGACACTGGTAGCACTAAATAAGTAAAAGTTACAACAATTTGAGATATTGTTATTTTGCCCAAAAAATCCAAATTTATTTCTAAGTATAAATTCTATTTTTTGAGAATAATAGTTCTATCGTTTTTTATAAGAGAGATTTACTTTCCTACTGTAAGTAAGAAAATTGTTTACGGTTCTGTGTTTGATTCATGATTGTTCGAGCACACATTCGAAGCGATTCATGATACAAGAATAGAGGAGAAGGTTGTTCGGGTGAAAGTCGAGAACGTCAAGGATCCGTCTCGCACAAAGCACAATTACTTTTCTAGAAAAGTTTATTACTATAAATATCACAAACCGGTTTGGTTTTCAAATTTTTAATTTTTCATTATGACTTTAAACCATTTTTAAATTGGTCTTTTTCCAACAACTAGTTGGGAATCAACTGAGGCATTGAGATAATTTCGAGATGAGTCAAATCAGTGTCATTCTGAGGACGTGACAAGGGTGTTCAGAGAATGGGCGGGGAGAATGTCATAGGCTGCGAATCAAAGCCTGTGACGAGTGCACACAAAGTGTCCCATGGAGGTCAACTGATCAAATGGGGCTAATTTAACCTACTTGAACTAGTCCGATTCATGGAACCTATGGAGAAACATATTTACTTGAAGCCTTAGTGGCCTAATGAAACACTCCAGTAAAACTAGAGTTACCAAGGTAGTTATTGTAAATCCTAACGGTTAGAGATGTATAAAGTTTAAATCTCTTAGGACTCTCATCTTGTAGATCTCAGCCGTTGATGTAATTCAAGTTGTACCATTGGTTCTAGGGGAGCTCAACTATATATGGCCTTCCCTCTCATTTGTATATCATCCCTTGTATTTCATTCTTGAGTAAAAGATTATTATTGAGAGCATTTACTCAAACACTTAGTATACTATTATTTTCTGTTACTTTTCTATTTGGTACAAGCCTTCTAAGTTTGCTTCCATTGTGCTTCGATGCATTAGAGAATTTTGCGAGAATTCTCATTTTTCAAGAGTAAAACTTATTTAAACGGATTTGAACTCAAAAAATTACTTAAGGCCGCGATATGTCAGACTAAAATTTTAATCTCGTAACACATGCGTGGTGTTGCTTCAAGTGTGAATGGATTTAAGGAAGTTGGTATCATTGGTATTCTGTTGTACAAAAAGCTCTATAAATAGCTGAAGTCACAGCTATCGAAAAAAGTCTTTTCGTAGAAGAAAACCATTTTCTTGATATTTTCTGTCTACATCGTTTTCTTATTCTTCATTTGAGTTTTTTTGATTCCTTGTCGTCATGAGTTAATTCTCTTATGCTTTAACCTCATATTCGTTCGATAAATATAAAAAATAATACAAACTTTTTGATTCATATGGATTTTGACAAGTAAAATGAAAAGGTTCCCATCCCATTGACTAATTTAACCTATAGTTTGGGCAAACCAAGGGATGCGCGACAATTGACCTACTTTCTTTGCAGAAAGGGAGAAATTTGAAGTGCTCCTGTAATCTGTGTCATTTGGATCTTTTTAATTAAAAAAAAGCATTTTTATTCTATCTAAATATAAAGATATGCTCTTTCCAACATACTCTAAAATGGACAAGAATGCACAGACCATTTATAACAATTTCAGGAAAGTTCAGATTTCAATGGAAACAGTTTTGATGATTGTTCTTTATTGAAAAATTTGATGAATGTTTTGGGGAAGGCGGAACATTAGAATCCCCACAAGTAGATATTACATTGAGAAAGCATGAAATGAAATCAACCCAAAAGTTCAGGAGTCGGAGATGAGTAGCTGAGAAGCATGGACATGGGCAGGGGCAGAGGAAGAGGCAGGCATGGAGGTTCCTGATAAGAAAGCTTTGAAGAGGGTGAGAGCTTGTTTGGGTCTATGCAAAGGGACTTCGTGTCCAGCTCCCCTCACTGATACAAACTTCAGTCCTTCATACTCTTGGGTCCATCCTCCTACCTGTTCATTTCATTTCCCACTTTGTTACTGCCTTATCTAATATTGCTACTTAATTTTTCAATTTATCAAACAACCCCTCTTGAAGTATCTATTCTACATCTGTTTCATTCGATGTCTATTAGAAGAGTGTGTAAATGTCTTATATTCCCAACCGCTTGTACCTGAGTATGACTTGTGTATAGACATGTATATATATAATTAGACTCTCTAACTTACTAGTTAACTTCTGTGGTTGGATTTAAGTTTCTTTATTTTTAACTGTTATTGTGGTAATGAATCAAATCCAAGTGTTGCAAGGTAAGTTACCTGGCCATCATCATACCACGCACACCATGGTTTCACAGTTGCAAGCTTGAGAGCATCTATACTGTAGCGGGTGGATGTAATTGGGATTACAGCATCTGTGTCACCACTGTCATGGAAGGGGAATGAAACAAAGAAATAAGGTAAAAATGGCTCCAGTCAATTAAAAGAAAATATACATCCTATAATCTAAATTATTAAAAGATAAAATAGTTGTTTTTACAGGTAAAAGTACCATGGAGGCCCTTGTAGAGTCAAATTGCATTTGGCCCCCTCTACTAAAAAATGGACAAACTCCCCGTACATTAGATCAAAAAACAAATTGGTCATTTCTGTTAAAATTTTGATCCATTTGTCTTGTTAAAAGTTGGTGTGGCTGACGGAATAACCGTACAGTGACATGTGGCGTATTACGTGTACCTCATAGTAACGTAAAGGGACCAATTTTTAACAGTAGAAATGAATAAAATTTTTAATAGAATGACCAGTTTGCTCTTTGATCTAGCGTATAAAAATTAATTTACCAATTTTTTGAGTAGAGGGAACAAAATGCAATCTAACTTCTAGTTCAGAGGCTTCCATGGTACTTTTACCATTTTTACATGAAAAAACACAAATGGATTAATATTGATGCTAGTCTTTTGGGAATCTAGAGTTTAGCTTAGCTGATTCAAGCAAATACTTTTAAGATGTAACATTCCATTAACAAATTTATTTAATGATAAAGATTAGAACTCGCACTATAATCATATGATAATGCGTAATACTGAAATAGCAAATTTGTTAACATTTTAAGACTAAAACTGAAAATTATCACTATAATTAGAACCTAAACATAAATCTATCATTCAAAATGAAACAAATAATAACATTGTGATTAGCAGCCTGAAATTAAATAAATTTTATCATTGGCAGTCTTCTAGATAGAAAGGTATGCAACGTTGAACTCCTCTAATAAATGAAAAATTACTTATATTGATAAGTTAACCCCACAGCTTATATAGCTAAGTGTATTAGCAGGAAAACTTTTCTTCTACAAAAGAACCATAGCTTGGAAATATGGGAAGGGCTGGTATTCGAACTCCAAACCTATTGAATGCCACCACTTAAGGGTGGTCACATAAGCGCTAAAAACCATGGTCTCCTGGTGGAGACACTTGCCATCAGCCTTTCATCTGGTAATAGTTGGATATGTCCTATTATTCCCTCTATCCAATCTCAAACAGACTTTTCTTTAGAGCCTATCTCACCCCTGTTACTCGGCCTCTTCATTTTCCTTAAGGTATTTGTGTCAGACACATTCTCGAATGTGGGTATGGGATATGGTCCCCTAAATATACAAAAACCTAGAAAAATATTGAACATATCCGTCTCGGGAACTTACTTGTGTCCAACACTCGATTCGAATCAGGATAACGCAAAATATTACTGTATTAAGGAAAGTTTGACCATCAAGTTTGTCCATAGTGTTCTATTTTTCATTCTCTAATCCTATATTTTCTAGTTTCAAATGGTAAAGCAAAGATGGTTGACCTCTTGTTACCCATTTCAAAAACATGCTAGCTATATAGAAAAACATCGTTACAAATTTAGAGATAAACCTGAATATCCATATGCGAAGTCCTTCATGTATAAGCTCACGGTAAACATCCAGCATCGTTATTGGAGAATCCTTCCAGTTGGTATTTACGATATCACTGCAATAATGAAAAAGGAAGAAAGGAAAGAAAATCGTTTAAGGCATACGTCTGCATGTGACTTCTGAGGCAAGAAAGTGGATGAACAGAAATGTTGCCAAGTAAAAGATGATTTGAGTTTACACAGGGATGTAAATTTTGGCGGTCACAAATTCATTTTATAAGGGCAATTGATGCTGCATCAAAATATTTGATGCATCCTTTGAAAAGAATAAGTTTCATATAGGGATAAAGCTAGATGGTCAGGTGGTCTGGTTACAGTTGGTAAATGACAGAATTTGAGTATAAAGAAATAGCGTAGATACCTGCACGTCTCCCATTTAGATGGTGCAGCTTCGGGTAAAACATGAAGTGACTTTTGAACCTCAGGTAGATTGAAGTATACTTCTGAGTGCTTCTCAGTGCAAGGATCGTACTTCTCACTGAGCTGGCTAACCATCTGTTGGATAATATCAATTTTCCTTAATATGATTACATATAAAATATCAAATCCCCTCAAATTAAGTGGAAATTAAACAACCAGGCCTTTTATAAATTTTGATATCTGGTTAATTCTTGTGATTGTTCTGGCCAATGAGTTCTCCAGACCATGAACCCTATGACAGCTTAAAGGAGCTTCCGTTTGGAGATAAAAATCACAAATATAGAAGAGAGTTATTGGGTCTCGATCAACTGTTACCAAAAATATAGGTATGATGATTGAAAATATGTGGCATAGTTTAACTGGAATGCTGTCAAAACTTATTATACCTAAAGTTAAATTAATTATATCTTTTGACTGGTTTAAGAAGAGGGAAAAGATGCTTAAAATTTAAAGATTTAGAAGTATGTAATCTGTGTACTCACAAGCCTTCTTTTCAGCAGCCACTTCGTCTGACTAGCATTCGCAGAGCAGGAGGGAGTGAAGATGCTGTATGGGTCAATATTTCCCATTTCTTCACTTGCAACGTCCATCATCTCATTACAAGCACTTGAGGAGTGAACAAATGACTCAAAATCACAAAGTACATTCAATAGCTTGTATGTTTCATCAGAAATCAAACCAGCTGACCACATAAACTGAAATTGCCCCAAATGGTCATGATAATCATCAGTTAGAGCATTTCCAACCTGCATATTATGTACACATCTATGTTTCAGTTTGCTCAATATAAAGCTGCTTTCTTTCAAGAATAGAATACATACCATATATCCCTTTAGGTTAATTGCTTTTCCATTGGTTGCCTTGTTGTATCTTACAATGGCTTGGCTTAGCTGTGGAACATAATGCCCTGCAACAGCATTTTTAATGTAAAATGAAACTACAAACAGCATAACGATTTTATTGTTCAAGAGAAATTAAATATGATAATTGCAAAGTTCCCAAGTTAATCCCTACACTTAGGGGCTAGTTTCTTTAGTTTCCTTGTTCAAAGAAACCTCATTATTCCCATCAGTTTCACTGTTGTGCTTTTGAATTGCAAAGGACAAGAAATTGTATTTTACCATATTTAAAGAAATACAAATGAGAAATTACTGTTTACCTCCATAACTCTCTCCGGCAATGTAGAAATCCCTTTCTTTATACTGAGGAAAGCGCTCAAGCCACTTTATCAAAAACGTCAGTGAATCCTTGGCTGTACATCAATGAATAAGAAGCTATACTTGCACAAGCTAGCCAAAACAAAAATTCAAATAAAGTATGAAGTAGAAATGTATTCAGCCTCACCAGTTCTTTTATCACCATTGTTAAGCAAATCAGAGGAAGTATTTGAATATGAAAAACCAACTCCAACAGGAGACTCAAGAAATAAAATGTTGGCAACTGCAAAGCATTAGAAGAATATGAAACAAATGTTACTAATATTGGAATATTTCTAACATTCACATTTCTCAAGCTGAAATCGTAACAGCAGTAAGTAATACCCTTAACATAGATCTAAGGAAACAGCCATTTTCTGTCAAAAGGGGTAAAGAACTTCTAACAGTTATTCAAGCATGACATGTAGTTTCCTCTGTAATGCAAGGAATTAATCAGGATTCCATAGATCTCAAATGGAAACGATAATCATATAACCGGAACACTGTTTTTAGCCATTTGAGTTTGTCTTTTTGGGTTTCCACACAGGCATATCAACGTGTTAGTGAAGTTCACACCAATAGCTGTGAATAATGGCTGCAAAAAGCGCCGTAACAGAGAATAGGGTAATAACGGACCGCTATTTCCGTTTTCAATGATATTTTATGAAATTCAAAGATTTGAAGCAGGAGAAGGAAAAGGAATTGAAAATTTGTGCAAATTTGAAAAAAATTCATAAAACCGCTATGCCTGCAATGACTGCGATAGCATTCACTGTTTCCGCAATCATGATAAACACAATGCGACCGGAAACATGACCGCAACCGCAATTTAAATCCCTGAGTAGAGGTGGAAGATCAGGGAGCAAGAGTGCAGTCAACAACTTTAGATTTGAGTACTAAATAGATTCATAAAAACCCACGATAACCTAAGGGGAGAGCTCGAGTGACCAGATGAAACAATGCACCAAAAGGAAGCAATAGATTGCAAACAAAAATAAATGCTATGAGTGATATTGCAATTGAATTAGTTCGCAATGCAAGCATATTGTCAGCCATAACAGATCATTTTCTTCTATGTAAGAAACCAACTATAATATCATTTCTAGAGGTTTAACAAATGAAGTGAAACAATTCCATTTCTTACACCAGCTATTAGCAACAGTAAAGAGAAACTTTAGTCTTGCAAAACTTTCACAGTTAACTTTTAAGGTATTGATTACCATGATTCCAAGAGTAAGGGTTCAAGTAAACGGTCTTTCCATCTGGCCTAATATGAAATGGACCTATTTCCTCTGCTTCACCATAAGCAACTGATGAACATCCGGGTCCTGAGGACATAAAACTCTAAATAAGTACTATATTTTTCCCCTACTGAGAAGAACCGTTAAGAAACCACACAAACATTATTTCTAAAAAAAAACAAGATAATGAGAAATACAAGAGCCAACACAAAATAGGCAATAGGAAGAAAGTTCTGCAGATTTTAACATGAACAAAGAGAAACAAAGCTAAGCAGATGACATAATCACCGGTGAGATTTAGAGTAGAAAAAAGTCTATACCCAGAAAATGAACACAATGAAATCATAAAAGCAGCGATCAGTGATTCAAAAAAATAGTCAACAATCAGTAAAAAGCACCGGTTACAATATAATCACTTATTAAAAAAGCAAAACTGAATTAATCAAATAGTGCTACAAAAGGGGGAAAAAGTCAAAAGACAAGAATCTTAAAAAAATTTCAAACTATGACCTCCATTGAGCCAAAGTAAAAGTGGCTTGGAATCAGGATCCTTAGCAGCTTCGAAGAACCAATAAAAGAGAGCTCTCCCTGAGTGTTTATTGACAGTAACATAACCAGCATAGTGTGCAAAGTCCACAGTGAAACTCTGCCCCGGAAGGTTATGAACTTTATCAAGTTTTTGCTGGGCAATTGAGTCTTCCAAGGAAGCCGCAATTAAACAACTACCCAGGGAGAGATAGAAGCTGATAAAGGTAAAGAAGGTCATAAGACCAAAACCCCATCTTGGATCTGCCATGTATTTGTTTTAGGGTAGTTAAACGTAAGATTGTTTTATTGGTTTTCATTGGTTTTATATAGAAAGAGATAGTTGAAAGAGTGACGCAAGCAAGTAAAACTTGGGTCAATTATTATGTCCCATTCTCCAGTTGCCTGCTTGCTTGCTTTGTTGGTTTCTGTCATGCTGTTGGCTTGCTTTGTTAGTTTCTGTCATGCTGTTTGTGCGGAGGATAATTGTTGCAGAAAATATTAAAAAGGTCAAAACTGAAAAGTGCTTTTTCTGCATACGGGGGTTAGTGGCCGGTTAGACGGATGGTCCGCTATTATGTGTGAAGCTATCCCTTCAGATACGAAGGTATACTCAAAAAGTTAAATGGTTTTGATAAAAATATAAATTTAAAAGATGCGTTTGAATAAAAAATATACTTTTTAAACAGATTTATCTCAAAAAGAAATTTTGGCCCGAATTCGATTCAAATCAACTGTTTCGTTATTGTTTTGTTATTATTTTGTTATTATTTCTATGTAGACTTTTTTTAATGTATTTTTAATTTGTTAGAAATAATTATTTTAATATTTTTAGTGTATTTAATATATTATATTTTTTAAAATTTATTTTTATATAAAAATAATCTAAAAAGAAATTTAATACGGACATGTTGAGTCGAGTTCGAGTTTAACATTTTTATTCTTTGTTAAACTTGGGCATATTTTTATGTCCATTTTTCAAGTTGGGCTGGACTAGAGGTGATCATGGGCCAGGCCAGGTTCGGGCCAGGCCCAGACAAAATTTTAGGCTTGTCTACTAGGCCCGAGCCCGGCCGGAAATATGGGCCTAAAATTTTGCCCAAGCCCAGCCCGAAATAAAATTACTAAGCCCGAGCCCGGCCCGGCCCGACCCATATTAAATTTTTTTTCTTATTTCATTAAATAAAAAATTTTAAAAATATAATAAATCAAATATATTTAAAAACATAAAAACAAATATTAAAACAAATAAAAATAATACTAAAACAATTCTTAAAACAATACACAAATTAACAATATAATAAAAAATAGTTATATTAAAAATTTAAAATAATTAAAAATAAAATAAAATATATATTAATATATAATTCGGGCCGGCCCGGGCCAAAAAACTCTTACCCGAGGCCCGGCCCATTTTCTAAACAGGCCTCGTTTTTTTGCCCAAGCTCATTTTTCGGGCCTATATTTTTACCCAAACCCTCCCATTTTTCGGGCGGGCCGTCCAGCCCATGATCAGCTCTAGGCTGGACCCAAACCTAGAAAACAGATCATTGATTTTGCATCGTCCCAGTATACTATTAACATAATTAATGTTTATTCAAATTACTTAAAATTTTATAATTTTATTAAAAATTAATAATACCAGTCTAATAAAAGAGTATGGGTCAATTTTTTCTTAATCTTATAAACATTATATTTTAGTGGGTTGTATTGTTAATTTTTATTAAAAATTTTATAGCTTTTTACTATAATTTTTTTATATTTTTATGATTTTTTAATAATTTTAAAATTTAAAAGGGCTTAATCGTTTTTTTTAATTTGTTATTAAAGCCTTTTGACCTTTTAACGTTATTAGTTTCAAAAAATTTTAATTTACTTCCAATAAAAGAGTATGGTCAATTTGAATAAATGTATAAATGTTGAGGGCTAAATTTATTATTATACCTTATAAATAAACACAAATTTTTAATGAATGAGCAATTTTGCTCACTCATCTAACATACAAGAGTTGATTTGTATATTTTTTCATTTGAGGGGCTAAAATGCAATCCATTGTATAGTATAAGGGGTTTGGTGGTACTTTTACCATCTAAATTTTGTCCAAACTCATTCATATTTATAGATAACTAATTCAAACCCATTTTAGGTCCACCCATATCATTTTTTTTTAAAATATGGGTTAATATATATTTTGGCCCTTAACTTGGCTATTTATACCTAATTAGTCCTTTTTTTTTTACCTAGTTAGTCCCTAAACTTGTATTTTGTCAACCAGTTTGGTATCTTTACACTAACACTTATTTTTTAAACAATGAAACCAACCATTTGAAAGGGTTGAGCTTGGGCTTGGAAAATGTTTTAGGATTGGGCTTAAGTTTGCCCAGCACATGAACACCTCTAGTATAGATGAAAGGGATGTATTAGGTGCAATGAAGGTAAAGCAGGCAAAACAGGCCCGAGCTCGAAAGCCCACCCGTGCCAATCTAAGCTCGTAATGTACTATGTCCAAGAAAACTCGAGCCGATAACAGATCTGAATCCAACAAAATTGCAGCCCAAAAATATTTCAGCCCAAGAAAGCCCGAGCCCATAACAGATCTGAGCCTAAGATTGATTTGGCTCGAGCCCAAGATAAATCTAACCCAAAGTCCAAAAAAAACTCAAATTTGCAACTGAACAACAATAATAACCCTTAATAATTAATATATTTTTATGTTATTACTTAAAATAAAAATAAAATATAAATAAATGATAATTCTTTATTTTTGAAAATGTATTCATACGCATTGCATATTTATATTAAAATTTTATTAATAAGAAAAATAATTAATAATAATTTTTATGTCAAATTATAAAGTGAAATAAATTTTAGAAATATTAATTTAATATAAAATATTTTTAATACTATATTTATATATGTATAAAAATATATATACAATTAATAATTATTAAAATCTATAAAATTAACCTTTAATAATATTATTATAATATATTATATAACTATTACCGAAATCGATTACGTTATCTAACTTTAAAAATTGATATATTAAATTCATATATTACTAATACACAATATAATAATATAATATATACTATTAAGTAATATAATATAATATAAAACTATTATGAATACATAATATATTAATATATTATAATGTATTAGTATCACTAATACGTAAATAATAATATGATACATAATTATTACTACAAAAACCAATACATATAAATATTATTATAGTATAGATTATAATAAAAGATATAATATTATATGATATTATAATGTTTAATCTTAGATGCATATATATAAACTATAAATATATTACATGATATGATATAACATTATATAATATAGTAGGAGGATTAAATGTACGAAAAATATAGGGACTTAGAGCACATTTCAACTAATATACTAATAAACAATAATATATAACAATATGTAGGCTTAATATAAAATTGATACTTGAACTTGTTCACTTCTCCCAGATTGATACTCAAGGGTTTTTTTTGTCACAAATTGGTACTCGAACATTTTTCAGTAAAAAAAAAAACTAATATATTTTTATTTATAATTTTTTTATTTTAAAAAAATATTTTTATTGATTTTTAATATATATTTTAGATTATGACATTATCATGATTTCATTAATGTTACATGGCACAATCCTATTCTGCCACTTGTTCTAAACTTAACAATGTTACAAAAAAAGTACTGATTTAGTTGACAGAAAAAAAGTTTGAGTACCAATTTAGGGTAAAAAACCTTAAGTACCAATTTAGGAGAAGTAAATAAGCTCAGGTACCAATTTTATATTTAAGCCTAATATGCATTATATAATGTACTACTATTATATTACATATTATTATAATATAGATCATAATAAAAGATATAGTTTTACATGATATTATAATGCTTAATAATTGATGCATATTTATAAACTATTAACAAATTATATGATATGATATAGCGTTATATAATATAGTACGAGGACTGACTTTCAAATGTATGAAAATATAAAGACTTAGAGTATATTTCAACTAGTATAATAATAAACAATAATATGTAATATATAATGTACTACTATTATATATAAATATTATTATATTATAGATTATGTGATAAAAGATAGGATAAACTACACCAATTGCCCCTAACCTTTTATTAAAATAACATTTATGTCACTCAACTTTTAAATTTTACATAATTACCACTAAAGTTATCGAAATGTTACTTTTTTATCACTCATCCGTCAACTTCCATTAAAAAGGTGATGTGACACGTTAATTTAAAGGGTTGATAACCAATTTAGCCCCTAAACTATAACTAAAATATCAATTTGATACTTTTAAAATTTTTCTTAATAATAATTTTGAATTTTTTTAGTAAACTATCATGATAATCACCCAAGTTTTAACGAGTTCTAATTTTGGTCACCAATTTTTTTTATTAATTTAGTCACCCCATTAAATTAATTGTCATTTTTAGTCAATCCATTAAAATGCTTTGGTCACTAAACAAAATGTTGATGTGGCAGTCTTTTGATTGGTATAATAACAAATTTACCATTTACACTTTACACATTATGTCAGTTAGATCCTAATTCTAAAAAAAATCAACAAATTTAACCTTCAATATTTGCACGTTCAGTCAATTTAGTCCAAACTCAAAATTTATAATTTAAAAAACTTGAAAATATATAAAATGTATTATAACATGACATAAAAAATATAAATTCTTTAAATATATATAATTACATAAATGCTTAAATATGAATTTGGTTGAGGAATTCAAATAAATATTTATTGACTTTTAACAAAAAATTTTAACGATTCAACAAAATTTAACCCTCAATTTCTCTTGAATTTTTTGAATCGATATTTTTTTTCTTTAAACCCCATTGAGCTAAATGAATCGTTTGAATTGATTTTTTGAATCAATTGCTACCAAATCCAACTAACACCATGATCAAACAATTAGTTGAGGGATTCAAATTAGAAAGCATTTACTAATAGAAACATCTTTGGCTCCATTTCATGCTTAAGGCTAAGCAGTGCTTCATTGATCGGTTTTTCCTCGTTAAAAGAAAACACGAAATTGAGTTTGGGTGTGTTGGTAGAAAAAAAAAAGAAACTGACTTTGGGTGTGGGTTTAATAGAGAGTGCTCGATGACAAAGTGATGATGTGGTTTGGGTCTGGTAAAGTTAATTATGGGATTGGTATGGTATTTGAGATTGTGGGGTTTGAACGGCAGTATGAGAAAAATAGGAAGCTTGAAAATTAACAAGGAATGGGATGAATGGATAAATGTTGTTTTACAAATTTTGTCTCTTTTGTTTGGTTGACTAGAAAATCTAGTAATAGGAAAGAAAATTTTGAACTCTTTTCTTGTAATTTTTTTATTCACAATGTTGTGCATATATCAAAAGTAGGAGCATTTTGTGGGTTGTTCATGATTTTGAATTATAACTAAGAAAAGTTTACTTATTTTGATTTTCAATTTTGATTAATTATTTTTTTAATGTTTTATATTTTTGAATATTTTATTTATAATTTTTTAGAATTTGGACTAAATTGAGAAAATGTGCAAACATCAAAGGTTAAATTTGTTGAGTTTTTAGAATTAAACCAAATAGCAATTAAGCCTTTATGTAATTTTATATATTTTAAAATATTTTATATTTTTATTTCCTTTTATAATAAATTATATATATTCAATGATACGATCACGCCCCAGAGTGTACCTAGCTCGAGCAAGGATCCATTGGAGCTGCCCCAAGGCGCTATCACACGAGCTCGAGCCAAGCAATTCAAAGAGCCCATTTCGACCTTAATCAACCAAGTATGGGGCGAGACATTGGCTGGACGCATCAAGAGAGCTTGGATCAGCTCTACAAGTTCACCTTGCAATCTTTTGAAAGCTGAACTAAGCTCACGTTTAGCTTAATGAGCTCAAACCTAGCACAATTTAATTTATGCAATTTTATTAGTTGTTGGAATAAATTAAATATGTTTAGTTAAATTAGTTAAATCAGCTCAAATAAATATTATGTGTTTAATGTGTTTAAAATCTGGACATCTTAATTATGTGTTAAATATGTTTTATTTTAATGCATGCATTTAATATGTCTTAGTTAATACATATCATTGATTTGTCTTAGCTTATTACATCATTTTAATGTGTGTTTTAGCTCCAGCTGAATTAATGTGCAGGTTTAATGTGTCTTTGCTGCTGCCGATTTAAATGTGTCTTAATAAAATTTAATTTGCTGAATTAATTTGCTTTCAGGTACATGCATGGATTGGCATTGAAGAGAGCTGATGATTCCCTTTTTCATGTGACTATTCGTGGAGCTCAACGGACCATGAGTTGAATTAAAAATCCAGCAGCTGCCTTTAGCTTCTCTATGCACCTCTTCGTGGATACCAAGGGCCAAAAGAGCTGGTGCTTTCTACTCCCAAGCTGACCGTCTAGCTCTCCAACCATCTATGAAAGCATTCACATTTGCTGGAAAATTCCATTCACATTTGTGCCCATTCGGTTATGAGTTTTCACACATAAAGTGATGTGAGCACGCTTCGAAGAGGGGGGATGATGCGAGCATGCCCCAGAGCTCCTCTAGATCGAACTAGGATCCGACCGAGCTACCCCAAGGCCCCATTACGCGAGCATGAGCTAAGTCCTTTAAATAACACATTTCGGCCTTAGCTGCTCACACATGGAAAGAAACCATGGCTGGACGCATTGAAGGAGCTCGAACCAGCTCAACAAGGACTCCATGCATTCTTTTGCAAGTCGACCTTAGCTTCCATTCGGTTCCATGAGCTCAACTCAGCTCCATCTAGCTCAATCTAGCTCAATTGAGCTCATCCTTAATTTCTATTTAATTTTGTTTGCTGGAATAAATTAAATAAGTTAGTTAAATTAATTAAAGGCTGCCTAAATAATTAATTGTGTTTTAATTTGTCTAATTCTGGACATTTTAATTAAGTTTAATTATGTCTTAGTTTGCTTATATTTATTAGCTACTTTAATTTGTCAAGTTTAGGACCAATTTAAAGCTTGCTGCCCATTTAATTTGTCCAGCCGATTTAGCTAATTAAGATGTTCTAAGCTACAGCCGAATTTAAGACATGTCTTAAACCTTACATTTTTAATGTGTCTTAGCTAAATCCAAGGTTTTAATATGTCTTTAAGCTGCTGAAATTAATGTGTTTAAGTTGAGTTAATATGTTGAATTAATTTGAGTGCAGGTGCAATGTTTGGGGACGGTATTAATACAAATTTAGTTGTAGGTTTATTTTCTTCAAAAGACATGATGGTTCGGTCATTGCAACAGCCACCACCAGTTGCTGATTATTCTTCCCAAAGTGACCGATTAGCTCCTCCAAGCTACATTGAAAGCCTTCACACCAGCAGCCCATGCCGTTCACATTACAAGGCTGTTCATATTTTTGCTTTCACACCTTGTGACCGATTGTCTCCTTGTATTCACAATTCATGGCCAGCTAGCTACCCAAGAAGTTCATTAAAACTTCAAGTCCATTCAGTTTTACTAAGCATCAGCTCAATCAAGCTTCCCAGACACCAAGGCCGAATTTATTGATGCAACTCAGCTCCCAAAACACTCAATTAAGTTTCAGCTGAACTAAGGCATCTAGAAGCTGCCCATTGACGTTCTCCATGGCCAAGAAACTTCAAAGAACTTTCATAAACAACTTCTGGAATTTTCTAGCTTAATTAAGCTGAAATCAAATGGCTTTTCAGCTATCCTAAGCTGCCTATTTGGCTACCCATGAAAAGGCTATAAATTCAGCTCATTTCACTTTGTAAAGAACTTTTGTCAACTTGAATATTATCTAAGTGTTTTTGTGAGAATTTCTTCTCTCAATTTCGTCCAAAGACTCAGCTGACTTATCTACTTAGTTAGTGGCGTCAACCTGAATCTTTTCCGAACTTATCACTCTATTTGAGTGTGGCGTTCACCATCCTACATACCATTGGTTCTTACCTTTTTAGGTAACGGGTCAAGGTCGATATCACCATTAACTATCCCTCTTAGGATATTACAAGTTTTGGGTCAGCACTCCTATTTAGTGTTAGTTCACTCTTGCATCTTAAGATTCACTTTCCATCCATCCACAAATACCAACCTAACCGAACAAGCTCTCATCTATACTTTTATTTCTTGTTAGCCGAACCTACAACTATCCAAAATTAACCATTTTGAATCCATATTTGTGCCTAAAACCTAATCTAAGCCTAATTCCATCCAAGCTCCTCAAGTCGAACGGCACTTCTTCGATAGACGATCAGGCATCTAAACGACTCAACTCACTAAACCGAGGTGAGATCGTATCATAAAGGACTGGTCATATTCGACCTTTCACACCTTTTTGGCTATTGGAGTGCTCAAGAAGCTGTTAAGCTACTCAAGGCTGTTCAATTAACTAAGGCAGCACAATTAAGTTGTTCTTTTCCCCTTGGCCGAACCTCAAGTGACTAATCAGCTCAACCATTAATTCCATTTGCTAGGAAGCTTCCAAGGATGTTCTAGGAAACTACAAGGAAATTTCAGCTTCTTTTAGCTATTATTTGCTATGCTTTCAGCTCACTAAATTGCCTATTCGGCTAACTCATGTAATGGCTATAAATATGCAGTTCATTTCATTTTGTGGAGACTTTTTGAAACTTTGAATGAAATTCTGTTATTTTGGTGAGATTTACTTCTCTCAAATTTCATCCAAAGACTTAGCTTGGCTTATCTGCTAGTCAGTGGCGTCAACCTTTGTCTTTTTTCGAACTTATCACTCTAGTTCGAGTGTGGTGTTCAACCCAAACCTATACCTTTGGTTCCTACCTTTTTAAGTAACGGGTTAAGGTCTTTTTTTTTTCATCCCCTATCCACCTTAAGCCATATATGTCCCGAGTCAACACTCTCCTTAGTGTTGGTTCGTTCTTGCCGCTTAAGTCCGATTTCCATTCCACCTATCTATCAACTTATCTATTTTAATTTCTTTGTTAGTCGAACCAAATAAACTTATACTTAGCCAAATTTGAACCTATTTCCATCACCTATCTTCATATTTAAACAAATACCTTCATAGCTTGCAAATTGGAACGATACTTCTACGTTCGACGATAGGGCACAACTACGACTCAACTCACTATTCCGAGGCGAGATCGTATCATCCAAGTCCTTTAAATTATAAAATTTTTGAATTTTTTGAATTTGGACTAAGTTGACAAAATGCGCAAACATTGAGGGTTAAATTTATTTAATTTTTCTAGAATTAGCACCAACTTGACAAAATGTGTAAAGTTTTAAGGGCTAAATTTGTTATTATACCCATCAAAATACTGCCACGTCATCATTTTGTTCAGTGGCAAGACATTTTAACGATAGAGTTACTAAAAAAGACAATTAATCTAATGGAAGTAACTAAATTATCAAAATAATATTCAGTGACCAAAATAAGAATGCATTAAAACTTTATATTTGAGTAGTTTACTCTTTAAATTTTTTAGAATTATTATTAAGAAAAATTTTAAAAGTATGAAATTGATATTTTAGTTATAGATTAGGGGTTAAATTGGTTATTAACCCTTTAAATTAATGTGCCACATCACCCTCTCAACGGAAGTTAATAGATGAGTAACAAAAATGTAGCATTTTGATAACTTTAGCTTCAATTATGTAACTTTTGAAAGTTGAGTAATTGAAATGTAATTTAATCAAAGGTTAATGATAATTGATGTAGTTTACTCTAAAAGATATAATATTACATGATTTTATAATATTTAATCATTGATGCATATATATAAACTATTAATATATGATATGATATGATATGATATGATATAGCATTATAAAAAATAGTAGGAAAGCTAACTTTTAAATGTATGAAAAGTATAGGGACTTAAAGCATATTTCAATCAGTATAATAATAATTAATATATAATGTACTACTATCATATATAAATATTATTATATTATAGATTATAATAAAAGATATAATATTACATGATATTATAATGTTTAATCATTAATTCATATATAAACTATTAATATATTATATACCATGTGATATAATATAGTATTATATAATTTAATAGGAGGGTTAACTTTCAGATGTAGGGAAAGTATAAGGACTTAGAACATATTTCAACCAATATCATAATAAACAATAAAATATAATAAATTAAAATATTATGTACTCTATTTTTATAGTGTGTGATGTAGTAATATATAATGAATTAAATATATTTTGTAAGTATTAATATATATAACTATTATTATATTAAAGATTATAACAAAATATATAGCATAAATGGTTATGTGTAATATAGTATATTAAAATACATATTTATAATTATAACTAGTAATACATAAAATATTATTAAAATTTTAATATCTTAATAAAATACTATTTTTATTAAATTAGATTTTGAATTGAGCTTTAGCTTGTACAAATTGTATTTGGATATTAGGTTTAATTTTTTTTTTTTTAGGCTTGAAATTTGGACTATAATTAGTTTGTTTGAGTTTAGGTTATAACGAGTATATTATTAGTTTATTTTGAGTTTAAGTTAATTTTTATATAAAAATAAAATTACCCATAAATGAGTTATTTTCTAGAAAATGATTTACGTTTTTTCAAGAGGGTAAGTCATTTTACAAGAAAAAATATTTATTTTTCATATTGTAAGTCATTTCCAGTTGACCAAGTTGTTTTACATGAAACAAACACGGGAAAACGCAGAAAACATTTTCCAAAAACCATTTTCAATGAAACAAATGGAGCATTAGTATAATATATTTAGGTTTTGAAATAAATATTGTAGAATCTCAGTATCAGGTTTGTAAATTTAATAAAAAATACAAAAAGTTATGCAATTGTCAATAGGCTTAATGACAAATTTGGCCACTAACGTTTGCATGTTTTATCAAAATGGCCCTAATTGTATTTTTGAGCCTTTTTTAGCCATCAACTTTTGTTCTGTTTTTCAAACTATTTTTTCAAACATTAAAGTACCGTTAAAAAAGTTAACGGGGATGATGTGGAATTCTTTTAATGAGATGTAATTTATTACTTAAATAACCTTATAAGATAATTACATGTGGAAAACAATAAAATAAATAATTCATGAAATTAAAAAATAACTCTTAATTTAAAGAAAATAAACATAATTATCTAAAAAAATTAACTCAGTAAAGAAACTTATTAGTAAATAAACGTATGAAAGATTAAAAACTTTTGAAAAGAAAATTGAAACTTTGAATTTATTTTTTAAATCTATTAGAAAAATCAGTTTAATAAAAAATCAAGGTTGATGGCAAAAAAAGACTCAAAAATACAAATAAGGTCTTTTTGACAAAACATGAAAATATTAGTGGCCAAATTTATAATACAATATAATAATGAACAATAAAGATATTTTCGTTAATTCATATAATATCATAGAATAATAAATTTTACAAAAGATAAAGATTTTAATTATTTTATATAAAATAACTTTATATAATATATATAATTTATGCCTTTTATAAGGAAAATTTGAATTGTGTTGTCGTCATAAAAAAATATAATGAATTGTTATATTTAAAATTAAAATATTTATGACTTATAAAATTCAAAATTATTTGAACTCGTTAGAGTTTGCTCGGCTCGATCTAAGCTCGAAAAAATTTTGAGCCCATAACAAATCTAAGATAAATTTGTTAACATCAACATTTCATTAATGATTTAACAATAGAAAGATCAAAATATCTAGTTACAATAATATTAGTGGCTAAAGTAAAATTTTTAAATTTGAGTTGCCAAAATAAAAAAAAATGCGTAAATAATTAGATCACTAGTGTAGTTTACTCAAGATAAGATGAAATAATGGGAATCCTATAGTAGGCTTCTACTTTATATAATAATAATAATAAGGCTTAAACCAGGCCCTCAAAGTATAGTGTTTCTCCATTTAAGTATTTAAAGTATTTTTTGATAGAAAGTAGTTCCCCAATCATCAGTTAAAAAAAGTTCTTGACCGATCATGTGGCATTTTTAATTATTTTTATTCTATTCACCTGCTTTTCTTCCACATTTTTTTCTTTCATCACACTCTTCTTCTTCTTCCTCACAACCCTAACTACCTTCTTCTTCAATCTCTCTTCAAAACAGACAAATTTCTAGTTTCATCACACAATTTCAAACAATCCAAGAAATTTCCCAATTTCATCACCTCTCACTTCCAATCTAATTCAACTGTTTTTAGTGTAAACAGTAAAGTTTATTTCCGGGAAAAATTGCCAAGCTAGTTTTTCATCCCTATGAGTTTTCAACAATAAAATAGAAAAAAAAAGAGTCATTTGTGTGTTGATTTCATTTGGCCTCTGTACCTATTTCCTTTATTTCTTATCTTTGTGTTTGCTCTTTTGTGACCTTTGCTTTTCTAATCATTTTCCTATTCGTGAGTTTTCTTTTTTGGTGTTCCAATCTATAACCATAGAGATCCTAAAGGCTGATGGTATTTTGGTAAATACATGGGAAGATCTTCAGCCTATAACCTTAGCAACTTTGAGAGATGTTAAGCACGAAGGGAGAGAGACGCAGAGTTTGAGATTTGAGAGAGAGGGGGAGAAATTAAATGAAATTTTAATTTAATTAAAAATTTCATATGTGACAATATCGTTGGTCAATAATTTTTTTAGCAGAAAATTAACAATTGGGATTAAAAAAAGATATAATAATAATAATAATAATAATAATAATAATAATAATAATAATGAGGACAGCAGTGGGCTTGGCTTCATAAGCCGAAGGGTTTATATATACATGATCAAACTCTCAACGATGAACCCTACATTCATAATCTTATAAAACAAGTAGCTTCTTCTCTTGAATATCAAATACTTGCCTTTGACAGATTTTCTTTCTCAAACGTACGATTTTGTTTTCATCTTATTAATCTTTCAGTTCAGTTTGTGGGATCGAAGTTTGGGGTTTTTCAACAACATATCTTTGCAATTTCAGTTTTCAGGATTTCTTAAATTTCAATGGCGTCAAGAGATGATCAGCCAAGTAAAGATCCAAGATGCTCTTTCTTGGACAACACAAACAGGCAAGGATCTTTGCTTGGTTTTCCCCTTAGAGGGACTTAAATAATGGCTGCATTCTATTTATTTTATAATTACGAGTGTAATTGATTATCATACCATCCGTTCGACTGGGGCCGGTTTTAATGTTCTACATCAGTACATGCAAAAAGCTTTATACATATGCATTCTGGAAATAGCTTTCCTAACACATAATTTTCATGGCTCCAGGAGGAATTCTCAACGCCTCAGCACACAACATCCTCACCGTCCTGGCAACCACCTGCTCGGCGGGGCTTCAGGCTCCAGTCGTAGTAGAGTACCTACTATTTTGGCTCCCAAACGTAAGATCATGCTTTGTTTTAACAATTTCCTTACCATTATTCTGCTTGTGGAATTGTTGATTTCTTACATACACAAGCCATGTTTCGCCTTTTTCTCTGGTTGAAATTCAAAACTAATAGTTCTTATAAACCAGTTTCGACTCAACAGCATCAATCAGATGAGGTAAAGACGAACAAAGATTCAACCCCATTGGTTAAAAAGAGTGGAACCAATGCAATTTCAGTTTCTAGGCTGTCCAACAAGAAAGAAAACACAACACAACCTCCCAAGGATGCTACTACAAGTTTGTTCAAAAGTAGAGGAACTAGTACAATTATGGAATCAAAGCAGCTTACACTGAAGTCAACTGCCCAACCTCTCAAAGATCCAGCAGGATTGGCCAAAGAGAGTGAAATTAGTGGATCGGAAACAACCCAATCTCCGCGAAAACCGAAAACGATCGAGAATGCTCGAAACAGCGGAACGCTGGCATCAAAGCATGTCATGCAGAACAAAGAAACAGTCCAACCTCCCAAAGATCCTGCAGGCTTTTTCAAGAATGGTGGAACCAGTAGAGTTATGGCATCAAAGCATGTTATGCAGAAACGGGAAAAATCCCAACATCCCAAAAATCCTCTAGGATTGGTCAAGAACATTGGAACTAGTGTAATTCCAGCATCAACGCATAGTATGCAGAACAAGAAAGCAATCCATTGGCCAGAAGACTCCGCATCACCGGTTACGAAGATTGAAACTAGCGCTAGAAGTCCGCAGCTCATTCAGAAAAAGGAAAAGAAGCAACCTTCCGAAAACTCTGCTGGCGCAGTGAGCGGAAGTAGGCTGGCTACACATAAAAAAGTAACAACCTTGGACAGTCAAAGACAAAAGCAACATAGTAGCATTGATCATATAGTGTGGGAAGGTATGTCCATAGGTTCCTTCTGGTTTATTCTACTCTTAATCTGACACTGATATCTTTTCACATTCATCCTAGACTTGTATACATGGATAATATCTTTTCACATTCACACCAAAAGTAAAGGTCATGGGAGCTAATTACACCATATTTTTTTCCAATTTTGCAGGTTTTGATGATGACATCGTGCCGCTTGAGAAGAGCTGTCTATTATGTGACGGTGACCTTGCAAATGAACCTGAATATTATTTAGATATGGCGAGTCTCAATCCTGCAGAGAATGCTGTTCTTTCATGTGGTCATGTCTTTCATAGCATGTGTTTACGGCAGACAATAGCTGAAGAGAAGTGTAGAGATCCGCCTTGCATAATATGTGCCGGTAGTTTATCTTAACTCCCTGCGTATTGTTTCATTCTCATAGGATGTACAATTTTTTTTCTTTTTATTGATAGTCTGGCATTCTTTTGTTGTTTTACTAGTAGTAGGAAAGGAGAAAATCAAGATATAATGGATAGTATTTCAGCTTCCTCAACCTTATATTTATGCAAAATATAATTTCACAGGCTTCATGGACACATATTGCATCATTGCAAAGGATTAATGAACTTGTTTTAAGCCATTCTCTACCAGACCAGCTCTGGCCTAGTGTCATGGCTCATAGGAACTTGCAAGATAATCGTCCCTTTTGATTCATTGGACTGTTTGGTTTTGTCCACAAAACACACCTATGTTTTATATATGGGTTTTACAAGAATTCTTCATTAAAAATGATTTTCCAAATCCTGATAAATACCATCGATACTACTGCTAACATGAGGGAGATATTAATCATTTTAACTGGTCGATAAACAAGAGAACTCTCTTATCTACCTTCTCTCTCCATCTTCTTCCGAAAGTTAAACAACTATGGGAGTGGTGCAATTCGGGGAAGATGAAGCATCAACTCCCCAAATAAGTAATTTCTTGACATGCCCAAACCCTGCTTGCTACAAGGCACTTCTTTTGTATCTCCTTCTAAAGACTTTTCTCCTCACTCTTAGCTGTTCTGTTTAGCTGGAAATCCATCATAATTTACCATCAGCACATTAAAAACTACCCACAAGTTCCTGATTGCACCTGAACTGGGGGATCGAGATTCCCTTTACATAGCTTCCGAGGTTATACCAGCAGAATCCCCTTCCTCAATCTCCAAGGACGAAGACTGAGCTGCAGATGGTGATGCTATACTAGAAACCGGAGCTAGTAGACACTTTACCAGTCTCTTCCCCTCTCAGTTCATTGGGATCCTCAAACACCAAAGCCCGTGGCTCAAAATATGGAGAATCCAAAACCATCTCTCGGTGTTCGCTTAAACAGTTTAAATACATGTCAAGCTTCTCAAAATGTTTGTTTAACAATCCTTGGGGACACTGAAAAAAATGTTGCCTGCACAGCCAAAGATATAAAATTTCCATTGGTATATTAGCCGCATAATATCTTCAGTTGAACTGCAATATTTACTTCCAGAAATAAGAACTAGATCCAGATCACTTCTACCCATGTATAATAGCATATAGAAATTCTCTAATGTATAAAAAATAAAGCGAAAGCAACTCAAAATTAAAAGAGCAATGAAAGAACAGAAAAACCACAAGAAAGTAAAAGCACGCTAAGTTTTTGAGTAAATATTTTCAATAGTATTAAATTATTAGGAAAGATTACAATTGAGTGGTTACAAATGAGGGGGAAGATATCTATTTATAGTTGAGCTCCCCTAAATCTAATGATACAAATTGAATTACATCGATAGTTAGATGAGAGTCCTAAGGGATTTAAACTCTATACATCTTTGTCCCTTAAGATTTACAATAATTACCTTGGTAACTCTAGCTTTATCGGAGTGTTTCATTGGGCCACCAAGGCTTCAAGTGGATAGACTTTTCCATATGTTCCACGAGTTAGGGCAGTTCATGTAACAGCCCAATTTCAGTGAAATCGGAATAATGGTTTCGGGACCACAAATCTGAGTCCGAAAAATAAAATTATTTAAATTTCATAAAATGATAGGTATTATGATAGGAATATTACATGAAAATTTTTATAGAAAAATTTTATCAATTATGTGTCTAATTGCAAAAAGGACTGAATTGAATAAAATGTCAAAGTTGAATTCTAGTAGTTATAAGGATTAAATAGTTATAGAATTAAAAGTGAGAAGTCCTTATATGGCAATTAGACCATTGATAAAAAACATGTAGATATTTTTAATGAGTCATCCTTGGAAAAATTTAAAAAGGTTAAGGATTAAAATGGAAATTGAATTAAATAAAATGTGATAAATGATTAAATAGAATTAAAACTCATTTTATATCATCATCTTCTTCATAAAATACATGGAAACCCTAGGAGAGAGAAAAGAAATTTCTCAAGCTTGAATTGGTAAGTTCTATGTCCCATTTTTAGTAATTTTTATATTTCTGAGATCGTGAAAGCTTAATTTCTTTGTTTGGGTGATTAAATTGAAAGAAAACCAAAGTTTAGAAAATTACCCATCGACGAATATGCTGTAAATTGAAAGTTTTTGATAGAAAATGAAAGATTATTGATAGATAAACCACTTTTACAAAGTGATTTTTAGTGAAAGCATGTGTAGGGATTAAATTGCAAAGTAGTGAAATTCTTGGAAAAATTCTAAAATTTATGAAATACATGTGTTGTAAAAGTTATATTGGAATTTTGAATAAGCTTCGAATAAAGAGTAAATTGCATGAATTTCAATTTCCAAGCCTAGGGATGAAATTGGAATTAATTAAAAGTTTAGGGGTAAAATGGTACTTTTGCCTAAAATGTGAAATGGGCTTGATTGAATGTAAAAAATCATAGAATTGATAATTAAATTTATTTATATAAATCCGAAAGTGTCGAACAAAGAAAAAGATCGAGGGAAAGAAAAAGTCTCGGATTAGTAGATATGATCAATTGTCAAGGTAAGTTCGTATAACTAAATTAAGCATATAAATGTGTTGAATTGATTGTTGAATTATATGCATCATGATTTGTAAATGGGTATGTAAATGTAATAAACCAATGTTAATTTGTGATTTACATGTAAATGATGAAATATTACATGAAACCGTTTGAATATTGATTTTCGATTAGACAAGTGATTACCGTGTAAATGAGATCCTGCATATGTTGCAGTAAAGGTTGTTTCGAAAGGATAATTCTTTGATCTCATCATGAAAAGGAATGTGACCCGAAAGGGTGGTATTGAAAAGGAAAGGTATACTTTGTGTATACCACTTGAAAAGGAAAGGTACACTATATGTGTACACTTGAAAAGGTTATATACACTTTGTGTGTACAAATTGAAAAGGGTATGTACACTTTATGTGTACCACTTGAAAAGGGAATGTGCACCTCGAGTGTACAACTAGAAAATGAAAGGTCCATCGAAAATTCAAAAATTCAACGGAAATATATTAATAAGTGAAATAACAAGAATTGATATGATGAGCTCATCTATGCGTAATAATGTTTTTGCACTAACCAATTTGGTTGAATGATTGTGTATAGGCCATATTTGCTAGTCTGCTAAATTGATGGATAAATTTCCTTATGTATGATTTACTTGTTATATATGAATGGTAAGTGTAGTTGGTTATATGAACTTACTAAGGATATAATACTTACTAGGTTTATTTTTCCCTGTTTTATAGTGCTCAAAGCTCGTGATGGTTGGATTGGGTCAGAGCTATCATCACACTATCGACTCCTTAATTTTGGTATAAATGATAAACTCATTTTGATATAATGGCGTGTATAGGCTAATGAGGTCAAATGATGAAGTAGCATGTTTGTTTACAACCTAGCCATTGGAATGGCTAGTAATATGTATTTTGAGGTAATATGGTATGTTCATGTTCAACAAGATACAAATCACCTTTCATAAAACATGATTACTAACCAATGTAAATGTAAGCTTCAAGGTATGGTTAAGAGTTGGAAATGTTAGCTTGAATGATTGAGAATAGGAACATATCAATTTGAATATTGGAAATTTGTTGAAATGGATGATATATACTTGTAAGTTTTCATATAGGAAAATGGTTAAGTTTGGGTGAGAAATAGGGCTAGGAAATGGCCTTAATTCGTCCACACGGGCGTGTGTTTAGCCCGTGTATGACACACGGACAGCCCACGGGCGTGTGAAATGGCCGTGTGCCCCCTGCATCCTTAAATATGAAGTCAGGATAGTACACGGGCAAAAAACACGGCCGTGCGTATTGGTCGTGTGAAGGACACAAGTTTTAAGCATGGTCGTGTGTCAAAATAGTGTGAAAATGGCTTAAAATGGTGAAAAATCAGTTTACCACATGACCTATTCACATGGATGTGTGCCCAGGCCGTGTGCCCCTTTGATATTTAAGAAATTGCAAGTCAGAATTCCACACGGGCTTGCCACACGGCCATGTCCCAGGCCACACGGGCGTGTGCCCCTATTTTCAAGGTAAAATTTTTAAAGTTACCGGTTTAGTCCCGAACCATTTCCAACGCATGTATTAGGCCCCGTAGGCCCATATTAGGGACTTTATAATAAAATTTGTAAAATTTTAATCTAAAATGTAAATTTTGACTTGGTTTTATACGAATGCTAGCGTATAAGTCTAGTAATGCCTCGTAATCCTATTCAAGTAATGAATACGAGTTAGGGGTGTTACATTTATTGGTATCAGAGCTACGATTTAACCAATTCTCAGACTAACATAACAAGTGTGAATTTAGCTATACATGCCATTATATAATTGATGATAGTGTGATATCTCCTGACCAATTTTAAATGTGTTTTTCATATAGTAAATGTCTTCCAACCGAGCAAGAGCAGAATCTGAGGAAGCTGAGAGTGCTTCTCAAGCTTCCGTACGACGAGCTACAATGGTAGTAGTAGTAGAAGGTCCGAATCAGAGGGCCGAAGTGAATATGCTAAAGAGGTTTTCTTTGAAATTTTGGATAAATGGTTTCCTGAATATTTGAGAAGAAATTCTGCTGCTTCCCAACCACAACTTCCCCCACAAAATACTCAGACTATTCTTGAGAGACCATCGGGTACTAAAACTATTAGAATTGGTAAGGCTCCAGTGGATAAACTCAGAAAATATGGAGCTGAGGAATTTAGAGCTACAATTGATGATGATCCAAAAAAAGCTGAATTCTGTTGGAAAATACTACTCGAGTGTTAGACGAATTATCATGTACTCCAGCTGAATGTCTGAAATGTGCTATATCTCTGTTAAAGGACACGGCTTATCACTGGTGGAAAATAGTGAGTTTAGTGGTTCCAAAAGAAAATATTACCTGGGAATTCTTTCAATCTGAATTCAGAAAGAAATATATTAGTCAAAGATTCGTAGATCAAAAAAGGAAAGAATTTTTAGAATTAAAGTAAGGGAACAGGACCGTTGCAGAATATGAAAGAGAGTTTGTACGGTTAAGCCAATGTGCTAGTGAATGGGTACAAACAGAGGCAGAAATGTGTAAAAGTTTCGAGGAAGGATTAAACGAAAACATAAAGTTATTGATTGGTATTTTGGAAATAAGAGAGTTTACAGCACTTGCTGATCGTGCAAAGAAAGTTGAAGAGTTCAGTAAAGAAAAGAAGAAGGCAAACAGAGAAGCTCAATCCTCTGGGAAAAGACCTATTAGTAGGTCTCAATCATTTTCTTCAAAGAAATTAAAGAGGTATCAAGAAGGATCTACTACTACAGCTGGGTATTCTGGTAATGAGCGCGGTTTTCAACGCTCTAATCCCAAGTCTTCATCACCTTCAGTGACTAGTGTTGGAAGTGTAAGAAACACGAAGCCAAAATTTAATCACTGTAACAAATTTCATTATGGGGAATGCCAAATGAAAACCGGAGCATGTTATAAATGTGGTTCATTTGATCACCTTTTAAAAGATTGTCCAGAAATAGTTGAAAGAGATACTGAACAGACTTCAAAACCAGGTAGCACTGCTTCAAGGGGCAGACCACCTAGACACCTCGAAAATGTTAGTGGTAGTTGAAGCACTACAAAAGATTCAAATGTTAAATCTGAGGCATGAACTCCTGCAAGAACATATGCCATACGTGTCTGAGAAGATGCTTCAGCGCCAGATGTCATTACTGGTACTTTTTCTTTACTAGATACTGATATTACTGCGTTAATTGATCCTGGTTCCACACACTCGTATATATGTACAAATTTAGTAAATGTTAAAAATTTACCTATTGAATTCACTGAATTTGTGGTGGAAGTTCCAAATCATTTGGGTCAATGTGTAAAGGTTGATAAAGTTTGTAAAATTGTCCACTTATGGTAAAGGGTAAATATTTCTTGGTTGATTTAATGCTACTGCCTTTTGATGAATTCGATGTGATATTGGGAATGGATTGGTTAACTCAACATGATGCAGTGGTTAATTGTAAGCAAAAGTATATTGTGTTGAAATGTCAAGATGGTGAGTTACTTCATGTTGAATTTGACAAGCTAGATAGGTTGTCTAATATTATTTCGGCAGTAGCAGCACAGAAATGTATGAGGAAGGGATATGATGCTTATCTTGCTTATGTGTTGGATACTAAGGTAACCGAGTCAAAGATTCAATCTATGCCAGTTGTATGTGAGTTTCCAGGCGTGTTTCTAGAATAATTGCCTGGTTTTCCACTTGTCAGAGAAGTTGAATTCTCTATAGATCTAATTTCGGGAGCAACACCAATATCGATAACACCTTATCGAATGGCTCCTGCCGAGTTGAAAGAGTTGAAGGCGCATTTACAAGAATTAATTGAATGGGGTTTTGCTCAACCTAGTTTCTCACCATGGGGTGCTCCGGTGTTATTTGTAAAGAAGAAAGACAGATGTTTTGTGTATTGATTACCGGCAACTCAACAAAGTCACTATAAAGAATAAATATCCACTACCTCGAATTGATGACTTATTTGATCAGTTGAAGGGAGCTACTGTATTTTCAAAGATTGATCTTTGTTCGGGTTATTACCAGCTTTGGGTGAAGGATTCAGATGTTCCAAAGACAACTTTCAGAACTAGATATGGTCATTACGAATTCTTGGTAATGCCATTTGGATTAACAAATACACCAGTAGTGTTTATTGATTTAATGAATAGGATTTTCAGACCGTACCTAGACAGGTTTGTCGTGGTATTCATAGATGATATTTTGGTTTATTCTCGAAGTGAAGATGAACATGCTGAACATTTGAGGATTGTGTTGAAAACTTTACGGGAAAAATAATTTTATGCCAATTTTAGTAAATGTGAATTTTGGCTACGAAAAGTTAGCTTTCTTTGGTCACATTGTATCTGCTGAAGGCATCAGGGTTGACCCGAGCAAAATTTCAGCAATTATTAATTGGAGTTCACCAAAGAACGAGTCAGAGGTCAGAAGTTTTCTGGGCTTAGCCGGATAGTATCGGAGGTTTGTTAAAGGATTTTCAATGATTGCTTCTCCGATAACTCGTTTGTTGCAAAAAGATGTAAAATTCGAATGGAATGACAAATGTCAGCAGGGTTTTGATAAATTGAAGACTTTGTTGATTGAAGCACTTGTATTAGTACAACCTGAATTAGGTAAGAAATTTGTAATTTATAGTGATGCATCTTTAAATGGTTTAGGTTGTGTTTTGATACAAGAAGGTAAAGTGGTTGCCTATGCTTCAAGACAACTTAAACCACATGAAAGAAATTACCCGATACATGATCTTGAACTGGCAGCCATAGTGTTTGCATTGAAGATATGGAAGCATTATTTATATGGTGAAAAATGTCATATTTACACTGACCATAAAAGTCTGAAGTATTTAATGACACAGAAAGATTTGAATTTGAGGTAATGTAGGTGGCTCGAGTTAATAAAGGATTATGATTTGATTATTGACTATCATCTGGGAAAGGCCAATGTTGTGGTGGATGCACTGAGCAGGAAATCTTTGTTTACTTTAAGAGAAATGAACACCCGGTTATCTTTGTCAGATGATGGTTCGGTTGTAGCTGAATTGAAAGCTAGTCCGACATTTATACAACAAATCTATGAAGCACAGAAGAGTGACAATGAGTTGCAAGTTAAACGGTAGCAATGTCAAAAGAATTCTGATTCAGAGTTTCAAATTGGTCTGATGATCGCTTGTTGTTTAAAAACAGAATATGTGTTCCGAAGAACTCAGAACTGGTACAAAAGATTTTATATGAAGCTCATAACGGTATAATGTTAGTTCAACCCGGTATTAATAAAATGTATAATGATTTGAAAAAGATGTATTGGTGGCCGGAAATAAAAAGAAATATTTATAAATTCGTGGCAAAAATGTTTAATATATCAATAAGTGAAAGTTGAGCATCAGGTGCCTTTAAGGTTATTATAGCCAATTAATATACCGAGGTGGAAATGGGAAAGGATTACCATGGACTTAGTAATGGGATTGCCTATGTCCAAGAAAAAAAGATGTCATTTGGGTAGTTGTTGACCGGTTAACAAAATCGGCACATTTCATACCGGTACGTATGGACTTTTCATTAGACAAATTAGCTGAATTGTATGTCTCTGAAATTTTTAGATTGCATGGTGTACTGGTTTCTATTATTTCTGAGAGAGATCCTCGATTTATATCCCGATTTTGGTATAAATTGCAAGAAGCACTGGGGACACAATTGCATTTTAGTACTGCATTTCATCCCCAAACTGATAGCCAATCAGAACGAGTGATACAGATTTTGGAAGACATGTTACGGTGTTGTGTGCTTGAATTTGAAGGTAACTGGGAAAGGTACTTGCCTCTGATTGAATTTGCCTATAATAATAGCTACCAATCCAATATTAAAATGGCACCGTATGAAGCTTTATATGGTCGAAAATGTAAAACACCATTGTACTGGACAGAGCTCAGTGAAAAGAAGATTCATGGGGTTGATCTAATTCGAGAAACTGAGGAAAAAGTAAAGGTCATACAAGACAGCTTGAAATTAGCTTCAGATAGACAAAAGTTTTACGCTGATCTTAAAAAAAAAGAAATTGAGTTTGAGATTGGTGATAAAGTATTCTTGAAAGTGTCACCCTGGAAGAAAGTTCTCCGGTTTGGCCGTAAAGGAAAATTAAGTCCTCGGTTTATTGGACCATATTAGGTCATTGAAAGAATTTGACCGGTAGCTTATTGGTTAGCATTACCGCCAGAACTTGAAAGAATTCACAATGTTTTTCATGTGTCAAAGTTAAGACGGTATCGATCGGATCTATCACATGTTATCTCTCCAACGGAAGTGGAAATTCAGCCTGACATGACATATAGTGAGGAACCAATTAAGATCTTAGCATGGGAAACAAAAGAGTTGAGAAACAAAAAGATAGCATTGGTAAAGGTTTTTTGGCAAAAACATGGAATTGAAGAAGCTACTTGGGAACCTGAAGATATCATGAGAAGGTAGTACCCGAATCTCTTCACTGGTAAGATTTTCGAGGGTGAAAATCCTAAAGTGGGGGAGAGTTGTAACAGTCCAATTTCAGTGAAATCGGAATAGTGGTTTCGGGACCACAAATCCTAGTCCGAAAAATGAAATTATTTAAATTTCATAAAATGATAGGTATTATGATAGGACTATTGCATGAAATTTTTTATAGAAAGATTATATCAATTATGTGTCTAATTGCAAAAAGGACTGAATTGAATAAAATGTCAAAGTTGAATTCTAGTAGTTATAAGGATTAAATAGTTATAGAATTAAAAGTGAGAAGTCCTTATATGGCAAATAGACCATTGATGAAAAACATGTAGATATTTTTAATGAGTCATCCATGGAAAAATTGAAAAAGGTTAAGGATTAAAATGGAAATTGAATTAAATAAAATGTGATGAATGATTAAATAGAATTAAAACTCATTTTATATCATCATCTTCTTCATAAAATACATGGAAACCCTAGAAAAGAGGAAGGAAATTTCTCAAGCTTGAATTGGTAAGTTCTATGTCCCGTTTTTAGTAATTTTTATATTTCTGAGATAGTGAAAGCTTAATTTCTTTGTTTGGGTGATTAAATTGAAAGAAAACCAAAGTTTAGAAAATTACCCATGATGAATATGCTTTAAATTGAAAGTTTTTGATAGAAAATGAAAGATTATTGATAGATAAACCACTTTTACAAAGTGATTTTTAATGAAAGCATGTGTAGGGATTAAATTGCAAAATAGTAAAATTCTTGGAAAAATTCTAAAATTTATGAAATACATGTGCTGTAAAAGTTATATTGGAATTTTGAATAAGCTTAGAATAAAAAGTAAATTGCATGAATTTCAATTTCCGAGCCTAGGGACGAAATTGGAATTAATTAAAAGTTTAGGGGCAAAATGGTACTTTTGCCTAAAATGTGAAAAGGGCTTGATTGAATGTAAAAAATCATAGAATTGATGATTAAATTTATTTATATAGATCCGAAAGTGTCGAACAATGAAAAAGATCGAGGGAAAGAAAAAGTCTCGGATTAGTAGATATGATCAATTGTCAAGGTAAGTTCGTATAATTAAATTAAGCATATAAATGTGTTGAATTGATTGTTGAATTATGTGCATCATGATTTGTAAATGGGTATGTAAATGTAATAAACCAATGTTAATTTGTGATTTACTTGTGAAATAACAAGAAATGATATGATGAGCTCATCTATGCGTAATAATGTTTTTGTACTAACCAATTTGGTTGAATGATTGTGTATAGGCCATATTTGCTAGTTTCCGAAATTGATGGATAAATTGCCTTATGTATGATTTACTTGTTATATATGAATGGTAAGTGTAGTTGGTTATATGAACTTACTAAGCATATAATGCTTACTAGGTTTATTTTTCCCTGTTTTATAGTGCTCAAAGCTCGTGAAGGTTGGATTGGGTCGGAGCTATCATCACACTATCGACTCCTTAATTTTGGTATAAATGATAAACTCATTTTGATATAATGACATATATAGGCTAATGAGGCCAAATGATGAAGTAACATGTTTGTTTACAACTTAGCCATTGGAATGGCTAGTAATATGTATTTTGAGGTAATATGGTATGTTCATGTTAAACAAGATACAAATCACCTTTCATAAAACATGATTACTAACCAATGTAAAGGTAAGCTTCAAGGTATGGTTAAGAGTTGGAAATGTTAGATTGAATCATTGATAACAGGAACATATCAATTTGAATATTGGAAATTTGTTGAAATGGATGGTGTAACAGCCGGATTTAGACCCTAATCGGAACGGTGGTTTTGGGACCACGAATTTGAGTTAGAAAAATATTTTAATATTATTTTTCGTGCTTATAATATGTGAATTGATATCTGTGAAAGTTTCATGTGGAAATTTTATCAATTGTGTGCTTAATTTGCAAAAAGGACTTAATCGTGTAAAATGTAAAAGTGGCTAGCTATTTGTTAAAAGTGCCTATTTGCTTTGATTAAATAAAGGTGAGGTCCTTATGATGAAATTGGACCATTATAAATGTAGTGGAATTAATGGTTTGGCAAAGTTGTTAAATGGATTATTTTTAAATGTTAGTTTTGTAAATTAGTAAAATAAGTTAATAAAATAAATCAAATGCATGAAAATAAAGCCATTATCACCTTTGTTTTTGCCGAAAATCAAAAGAAAGGAAAAGATGAAAGCTTGTTGAACATTCGGCCATGGTTAGCTTGATTTGGTAAGTGAATTTTGTTCGATTTTTGATAATTTCTATGTTTTTGTGATCGTTACTTCGAATATTAGTAAACCCCATGCTTCAATTTTTGGATTTGATGATGAATTGGAGATTTTCCATTGATGATAGCTTGATGTTTTTGTTGTTTGATGATGAAAAATAAATATTTGTTGATAGATTATTATGTTTAATTAAGTGGTTTTTGATAAAAATCCAAATTTGGGATTAAATTGTGAATTTTGTAAATTGAGGGGTCAAAATGTGAAATAAATGAAAGAAATGGGCTGCTATGAACCTTAGTAAAATTCGGCTATACTAGAGTTTAGTGAAATTATGTGTATTTTGTGTTTTGTGAAATAAGGACTAAATTGCGAAAAATGTGAAATGTCAGGGGAAAAATTATAATTAGCCTATTTATGTGTTTTTGGATGAATTTGATTGAATATATGATTAAATAAGTTGAATTTGTATTGAATTAGATCAAGAAATGTAGAAATCAAATTTGGACTGAGGAAAAACCAAAGTTGTCGACTAGTCATCCCGTCCCGATTACCGTTGTCCAAGGTAAGTTTATAAGCAAATAGTCGTACTTAATTTTAACTAAATGCAAAGTATATATGCTAAAATGAAATATATGAATTAATATATGCTAATTACGAATGTGTATAAGCAGGGTAACTATGTTTATGCATTCGTTTTGACTGAGTTATAACATTTGAAAGTCCGTATGAACTATATGAAATATCTAGAATTTTTGATATATGAATTGTTTATGAGACAACTTTATAATAGTGATATTCGGGCTTTGAGCCTAGCAAGCCTGGTGCTGGTGAATTAAATCGGGCTTATGCCTAGCAGGCTTATTGCCGGTGTATAAAATCAGACTTTGAGTCTAGCAGGCCTTGTGCTGGTGTGAGATTCAGGCTTAGGCCTAACAGGCTTTATGCTGGTGAATTATTATAAGTTTATGCCTAAAAGACTTTATGCTGATGTGGTAATTGAATAGGTTAAACGAGCTAAATTGTAACGACCCAAATTTCAAGGGCACCAGAAAAGTGAGTTTAGAGCTTCCGTCTTAGGAAAAATGAGTTTGTAAATATTTACGAAGTTAGTTGTGAGTTGAATTAGATTTTAATTAGGTGGATTTATTTTTAATTAGAAGCAATTAGTAGAAAGGACTAAATTGAATAGAGCATAAAAGCTTAATCATAAAATAGAGAAAAGAATAAAGAATTAAATTAGTAATTAAACTAAATTAGTGACATGTGTAAGTTAGAAAATAAATACATGTGTATCTAAATTATTAGTACAAATGTATATAATATATAAATTTACTTATAAATTAAGTAAAAGATATTTTCTTATTATTATTATTATTATTATATGTTATTAATTAATTGAGATAATGACAAATATGGTGATGAATTACTACATGTGAACATGTGTGTATGAATACACATGTAGTATTTTATTTGTATTAATTAGATATTTTATAATTAATTATTAATTAAGTAAATAAAAGAAAGAAAAACAAGAAAAAGAAATAGAGAAGAAACGAAATAGAAAGAAAGAAAGAAGAAAAGAAAAGAAAAAAGGAGAAATTAGGGTTTGAAAGCTTGAAAGTTAAATTGGTAAGTCAATTAAGTCCCTTTCTTAGTGATTTTGATGTTTTTGAAGTTCTAAAGTTGAATACTTTTGAATTTGTGTGAAAGTATTGAAACATGATAAAATTTTAAGTAGGGTTTATGTAACGCCCCCACGCCCGAGACCGTCGCCGGAGTCGAGTATGAGGTGTTACTAAGCTTAATTTAACATTTTTAGAACTTTGGATTATTTGTTTCTACATTCACAGTTTTTAAGCTACTTGCGTCACAGTCACAAGAAAAATCATATCTCGAGTTACAAAACTCAAAATTAAGATCCGTAAATTTTCCTTGAATCTAGACTCATATACCTATCTACTAATTTTTTTCTAGAATTTTTGGTTGAGCCAATTAGTACAGTTTATTAGTTAAAGTTACCCCTGTTTCAAGACTTGACTGGTTTGACCTCTGTTTACTACGAACCACATTTCTCTCTGTAAAAAATTCATATGACTATGAGGTTTGTTTGTAATAAAACTAGACTCAATAAGGATTCTGAAGATATAAAATACACCACATAATTATATCTTTACAATTTATGGTGAATTTCTAAAGTTGGAACAGGGGATTCAGAAACTGCTATGACCCTGTTTCACTAAAATTCAAATATCTTTTAACATATAATTCCTTTACCTGTTTCATTTGTTTCATGTGAAACTAGACATAATAAGCTTCAATTTGATATGTAGTCCATAACCAAATTCAATTTCTATGATTTTTAGTAAATTTTCAAACTTGCACCAGTGTTGCTGCAGTATTCTGTTTATGGCAAATTTCATCCTTTTTATGAGTTTTTATGCACTAAGTATCTTAATAATTTTCCTTAACATAAAACATAGTCTAAACTAACCATTTTCATAATTTATCATTATCAAACATTTTCTCAACCATTCCATCACCATATCATAAGATCATTTACACAAAATAGGTATATTGCTATACATGCCATACTTAATTTTACAAACCATTTACCAAAAGTCTTCCGGATAGTGTGACTGAGCCTTTGACCTATCCCGACTCCTGAGTTGGCTTGTCCAAAACTACAATGAGTAAGAAGGAAGGAGTAAGCATAAATGCTTAGTAAGTTCATATGCAAATAATAAGTAACATAACAAACATTCATACCAATCAACATTAGCATGCATCACTAAAACACATATCACATTTCTAATCATTTTTCATCATCTTATTACCTTATCGTGATTGTATCAATACTCAACCCGAGGGTTAAATACATACCTGTCCAAAATATCCATTTCACATCACTTACCAATACGTCTCTTTACATCTCGAATATTCCTCCAATTGAGTAGAACTTTACCCGTTGAACACATCGGAATATAATTCGGATACATGGATAACTTGCACATAAGTGCCATATATGCAAACAAGCAATTATGTAACCCGCCCATAAGCGAACTCGGACTCAACTCAACGAGCTCGGGCGTTCGCATCCATAAGTGAACTCGGACTCAACTCAACGAGCTCGGATGCCTAGTTACATCTCACGAACTCGGACTCAACTCAACGAGTTCGGACATTCGCATCCATAAGCTTTATCGAGCTACCGGGACTCCGAAAACGTAAAGAACATTAAAAACGGGGCTTGGAATCACTTACTATGGAGCTTGAAAGCTTGAAACAAACCCTAGCTATGGAGAACCCTTGAAATTTCGTCCTAATGAAGAAGATGGACAAAAATTGGCTTTTAATTTTGTTTTTAATTCATTTTAATAACTAAATGACCAAAATGCCCTTACTACTAAACTTTCCAAAAATTCCTTCCATGTCCTAATTTTGTCCATGAACTTAAAATTGGTCAAATTTCTATTTAAGACCTCTTAATTAATATTTCAATGCAATTTCATACTAAAAACTTCTAGAATGCAAGTTTTGCAACTTATTCGATTTAGTCCCTACTTTCAAATTAAGTATTTTATGCATAGAATTTCTTCACTAAATTTTCACACAATCATGTAATCATATCATAAACCTCAAAATAATTATAAAATAATTATTTCTATCTCGGATTTGTGGTCACGAAACCACTATTCCGATTAGGCCCCTAATTCGGGATATTACAACTCTCCCCTTTAAGGATTTTCGCCCTCTCGAAATCTTACCTGTGAAATGTAGATGTGGGTATTGATTTCTCATAGTTTCTCTCGGATTCCCATGCTTCTTTCTATTCCATGCCTTTGCCACAACACCTTCACAAGTGCAACATTTTTATTCCTTAGTTGTTTGACCTCTCGAGCTAAAATCTTAATCGGTTCTTCTTCTTCGTAGGTCATATCTCGGTTGTAGTTCAATTTCTCTCGATGAAACTACATGTGAAGGATCCGAACGATACCGACGTAACATAGATATGTGGAACACATCATGAATCTTCTCTAATTCTGTGGTAATGCTAGTCGATATGCTACTGGGTCCAACTTTTTCAATTACTTCATACGCCCAATAAAACGAGGACTTAATTTGCCCTTCCGCCCAAATCTAAGGACTTTCTTCCACTGAGACACCTTTAAAAATACTTTATCACCAACTTGAAATTCAATGTCTTTTCGTTTTAGATCTGCATAAGATTTCTGTCTATCTGAAGCAGCTTTCAAACAATCTCGAATTACTTTCACTTTTTCTTCAGTTTCTTTTATTAGATCAACTCCATAAATCTGATTTTCCTTGAGTTCAGTCCAATACAAAGTGTTCGACACTTACGACCATACAATGCTTCATAAGGTGCCATTTTCAAGCTCGTCTGATAACTATTGTTGTAAGCAAATTCTACCAATGGCAAAAATCTTTCCCAACTTCCTTGAAATTCCAATACACAACATCTAAGCATGTCTTCAAGAATCTGAATTACTCTCTCTGATTGTCCATCAGTTTGTGGATGAAAAGCAGTACTGAAATTTAACTTTGTACCTAACGCGTCTTGCAATTTTTGCCAAAACCGTGAAGTAAACCTTGGATCTCTATCTGAAATAATCGACAATGGTATTCCATGTAATCTAACAATTTCTCTAATATACGCTTCAGCCAACTTGTTAAGAGAATAATCCGTATGCATCTGGGAATAAAATGAGCCACTTAGTTAATCATCAACTATTACCCGGATGGCATCTTTCTTTCCCGAGTCAATGGCAATCTCAAACAAAATCCATAGTAATCCGATCCCATTTCCATTCAGAACCATAATAGGTCAAGTAATCCCGAAGGCACTTGATGTTCAAATTTTCACACGTTGACAAATTTAGCATTTGGACACACACTGATATATCTCTTTTCATTCCATTCCACCAATACATTTTCTTCAAGTCATTATACATTTTCATTACTACCGGATGAATCGAGAAATAACCATTATGTGCTTCCTGTAGGATCTTTTGAATCAATTCCTCTTTCTTTGGTACACAAATCCGATCTTTAAACATTAAGCACCCATCGTAACCAATTACAAATCGACTCAGTATCAACTTCACATCGCTTTCTCTTGGCTTGCAAATCTTGATCATCTTTTTGAGCTTCGTAAATCTCTTGTAAAAACTTCGGTTTTACTCTTAGCTCTGCTAGAATCGAACCATCATCCGACACTTTCAACCGAGTGTTCATAACTCTCAAAGTAAACAACAACTTTCTCGCTCAAAGCATCAAGAACTACATTCGCTTTTCCCGGATGATAATCAATAACAAGCTCGTAATCTTTCAATAATTCCAACCATCTTCGCTTTGTCTTAAATTCAAGTCTTTTGTGACATCAAGTACTTAAGACTTTTATGGTCAGATATACCCTAAGACTTTTCACCATACAAATAATGTCGCCAAATTTTCAAAGCAAACACCACTGCAGCCAATTCCAAATCGTGAGTAGGATAATTCCTCTCATGAGGTTTTAATCGCCTCAAGCATATGCCACCACTTTTCCTTCTTGCATGAGCACACACCCCAAACCATTTAGAGAAGCATCACTATGCACCACAAATTCTTTACTGATTTGGTCAGTACTAACACCGGTGCCTCTGTTAATAACTTTTTCAATTCTTCAAAACTCATTGACATTCTTCCGTCCATTCAAATTTAACATCCTTTCTGAGTAATCTAGTTATAGGAGCAAAGAATTATAGAAAATCCATTTACAAACCGCCGATAATACCCAGCTAGCCCCAAGAAACTTCTAACTTCATTATTTTTTTGGTGGTTTCCAATCAACAATGGCTGAAATTTTGCTAGGATCAACCCGTATACCATCACCAAAACAATATGACCCAAAAATCCAACTTCCGTAGCCAAAATTCACTTTTACTAAACTTAGCATACAAAATGCTTATCTCTCAAAGTTTGCAAAACTATCCTCAAATGCTCAAGATGCTCAGTATCATCTTTTGAATAAATTAAAATATCATCTATAAACACCACAACAAATTTGTCCAAGTATGGTGGAATATGCGATTCATTAAATCCATAAACACAAAGCAGAGCATTTGTCAACCCGAATGGCATAACTAAAAATTCATAATGACCATACCTTGTTCTAAAAGCGCTTTTAGCCATGTCTCACTCTCTTTTACCCACAGCTTGGTAATACCCAGATCTCAAGTCAATCTTTGAAAACCATGTCGCTCCTTTTAGCTGATCAAATAAATCATCAATTCTTGGCAACGGATATTTGTTTTTGATTGTCACCTTGTTTAATCAAGCGATAATCAACACACAACCTCATAGAACCATCCTTCTTTTCACAAATAACACGGAGCACCCCAAGGTGAAAAACTCGGTCTCACAAAACCTTTATCACCAACTCTTGCAATCTGCGACTTTAATTCCTTCAACTCTGCTGGTGCCATTCTATACTGAGCAATCGAAATCGGAGTGTTCCTGTATCAAATCAATACCAAATTCTACTTCCCGATCGAGGCAAACCCGCAATTCTTCCGAAAAACGTCCGCAAATTCACACACAAACCGACAATTCATTCAACTTTCTTTTCAATTTCTTTTGTATTAATTACATACGCCAAATAAGCTTCATAACCCTTTCTCGGATATCTTTGAGCCGACATTGAAGAAATCACACTAGGTAATGCCTCTCTGATTTCTGATTCAACCCGCAGAGTTTCACCGCTTTCACACTTTAATTCTATAACCTTTTCTTTGCAATTTACTATAGCATCATGCAATGTCAACCAATCCATACCCAAAATAACATCAAATTCATCAAACGGCAGCAACATCAAGTCACGGAAAGTAATGACCCCGAATCATTAAAGGGCATTTCTTGCTTACTTTATCAACTATCACACATTTGCCTAACGGGTTCGACACTCTAATCATAAATTCGTGTTCTCAACGGTATATTCAAACTAGACACCGCCATTCATGCACACATATGAATGAGTAGAACCGGATCAATCAAAGCAATAACATTAACATTATAGAGAGAAAATGTACCGGTAATCACATCGTGAGGAAGCATCTTCACGCGCTTTAATAGCATAAGTTCTAGCCGGAGCCCTTCCTTCAGGTCTAACTGGTGCATCTCTGGCTACATTCTTACTGCTTGCTTCGCTCCAGCTTTTTTGGATATCTTCCTCTCGAATCCGCCCCACTTGTTTTTGTATTCTCAAATTTTTCTTTTCACTCTCTGGCGAGCTCTAATAAAATGATCCGGAGAACCACATCGAAAACATTCATTTGCTCTACACGGACCAAAATGATTTCTACCACACCGCTGGCACTCAAGTTTAACAAATCTCGAGTTCCCTACACTGGTCCGCCAAGTAGTCCGGGATTTAGGACCCACATTTTGCTTCTTATAATTCCCATATGATTGCCCACCAAGCTTGGGAACGAGGATTCATATTCCTTGACTTTCCAGTTCTGTGTGAAAATGAACCGCTCATCTCGGTCTTTTCCTCCAATTTCTAGTATCAGCCTCTACCTTTTTCTTTTCTTTAAGTAATTCTTCGGCCTTACAAGCCCGATCAACCAATACTACCATTTCTTTTAATTTTTAGAATTCCAACAAATACCTTGATGTCTTCGTTGAGCCCGTCTTCAAATCGTCGGCACATCTTGGCCTCTGTAGGAACATACTCTCTCGCATACTTACTTAATCGAACGAACTCTCTTTCATATTCTCAGAATCAGTCATATTACCTTGCTTCAACTCAAGAAATTCTTTACGCTTCGATCAATAAATCTTTCACTAATATATTTCTTCCAAACTCTTCTTGAAAGAATTCCCAAGTTATTTTCTCTTTGCATTACCACCAAATCAAAGTCTTCCACCAATTATAGGCTGAATCCTCAACAAATATATAGCGCATTTCAAACATTCTTCAGTGTACAAGATAATTCACAAATACCCTGATAGAATTTTCAATCCCAGAACTCGCTTTCTGGCATCATCATCAATATTTGCTTTAAATTCTTCTACCCCTTGCTTGCGAATTCTATCAACTGGAGTTCGTGAAATTTCATCGATCCATACCTTGAGGCGTCGGGGGTACAGTTGTTGAGGAATTGAGGGAGGTGGGGAGGTTGTACATTTGGGTTCGTATTTAACGAACTCGATGTACCATGCACTCATCATTTGGAGAAAGGCTTCCCGACCCCTTTCTCCTCCTCCCCACCAATAGTAGGAGGTGGATTTTCACGGCAAGACCGCTCCTTCAGTATGAGCTGGCGCATTACTCTCTACTTCATCTGCCACACTGGATCGGGATCCATTTACTAAAAAAATCATTTAAAAAGGTCAAGTCATCACACTATCACAATTTATACATATGGCATGTATAGCAAAAATCCACATACATACAACACGTAGTCCGAGAACCGACTAAACCTGCTCTGCTCGATACCACTAAATGTAACGCCCCACGCCCGAGACCGTCGCGGAGTCGAGTATGAGGTGTTACTAAGCTTAATTTAACATTTTTAGAACTTTGGATTATTTGTTTCTACATTCACAGTTTTTAAGCTACTTGCATCACAGTCACAAGAAAAATCATATCTTGAGTTACAAAACTCGAAATTAAGATCCGTAAATTTTCCTTGAATCTAGACTCATATAACTATCTACTAATTTTTTTCTAGAATTTTTTGTTGAGCCAATTAGTACAGTTTATTAGTTAAATTTACCCCTGTTTCAAGACTTGACTGGTTTGACCTCTGTTTACTACGAACCACATTTCTCTCTGTAAAAAATTCATATGACTATGAGGTTTGTTTCTACTAAAACTAGACTCAATAAGGATTCTGAAGATATAAAATAAATTACATAATTATATCTTTACAATTTATGGTGAATTTCTAAAGTTGGAACAGGGGATTCAGAAACTGCTATGACCCTGTTTCACTAAAATTCAAATATCTTTTAACATATAATTCCTTTACCTGTTTCATTTGTTTCATGTGAAACTAGACATAATAAGCTTCAATTTGATATGTAGTCCATCACCAAATTCAATTTCTATGATTTTTAGTAAATTTTCAAACTTGCATCAGTGTTGCTGCAGTATTCTGTTTATGGCAAATTTCATCCTTTTTATGAGTTTTTATGCACTAAGTATCTTAATAATTTTCCTTAACATAAAACATAGTCTAAACTAACCATTTTCATAATTTATCATTATCAAACATTTTCTCAACCATTCCATCACCATATCATAAGATCATTTACACAAAATAGGTATATTGCTATACATGCCATACTTAATTTTACAAACCATTTACCAAAAGTCTTCCTGATAGTGTGGTCGAGCCTTCGACCTATCCGGACTCCCGAGTTGGCTTGTCCAAAACTACAATGAGTAAGAAGGAAGGAGTAAGCATAAATGCTTAGTAAGTTCATATGCAAATAATAAGTAACATAACAAACATTCATACCAATCAACATTAGCATGCATCACTAAAACACATATCACATTTCTAATCATTTTTCATCATCTTATTACCTTATCGTGATTGTATCAATACTCAACCCGAGGGTTAAATACATACCTGTCCAAAATATCCATTTCACATCACTTACCAATACGTCTCTTTACATCTCGAATATTCCTCCAATTGAGTAGAACTTTACCCGTTGAACACATCTAATATAATTCGGATACATGGATAACTTGCACATAAGTGCCATATATGCAAACAAGCAATTATGTAACCCGCCCATAAGCGAACTCGGACTCAACTCAACGAGCTTGGGCGTTCGCATCCATAAGTGAACTCGGACTCAACTCAACGAGCTCGGATGCCTAGTTACATCTCACGAACTCGGACTCAACTCAACGAGTTCTGACATTCGCATCCATAAGTGAACTCGGACTCAACTCAACGAGTTCGGATGCTCAACCATCCTAGTGACATGTCACTTGTATCCTAATCTATTCCTAAGGTTCAAACGGGATTTTCCTCGAACACATATCCTTGCCGTCTTCCGTAGAATGCCGAATTCAATACTCAGTAACAGTTATATTTAACAAGTAGCTCACATAATTTACATATTATTTGAAATTAACCACAAAGCATACATTTCATAATAAAATTCAGCATCACATATATTTAACATCACTAACTTAAAAATAACAATTATGCTACATTATTTACACATGAACTTACCTTGGTACCAAAATACAAAGATTTTGCAATTTAGTCCACAATCTTTTCTTTTCCTCGATTGAGGTCGATTCCACGTCTTTCTTGATCTAAAATAACACATTTAGCTTATTTAATACTCACATTATCAAATTAATCCTTAACTCAAATTTTGGCAAAATTACAATTTTACCCCTAAACTTTTGCATATTTACATTTTTGCCCCTAGGCTCTGGATTAAACTTTATTCCTTATTCTTATGTTTTATGACATGCTGATCATTTTTCCTTCTATGGTAACATGAAATTCACACTCTAACATGTACTTATGACTATTAGGTATTTTTACCGACAAGCCCTTTTACTCGCTTTTTGCTTAAAATCGAGTAGTACAAGTTGTCTAACATAATTTAAAACCTCATATTCTATCATAAAACACCAAAATACACAAATTTCACCTATGGGTATTTTTCCAAATATGAACCCTAACTTAAATTATTGCTAGCATAAGCTTTATCGAGCTACGGGACTCAAAAACGTAAAGAACATTAAAAACGGGCTTGGAATCACTTACTATGGAGCTTGAAAGCTTGAAACAAACCCTAGCTATGGAGAACCCTTGAAATTTCGTCCTAATGAAGAAGATGGACAAAAATTGGCTTTTAATTTTGTTTTTAATTCATTTTAATAACTAAATGACCAAAATGCCCTTACTACTAAACTTTCCAAAAATTCCTTCCATGTCCTAATTTTGTCCATGAACTTAAAATTGGTCAAATTTCTATTTAAGACCTCTTAATTAATATTTCAATGCAATTTCATACTAAAAACTTCTAGAATGCAAGTTTTGCAACTTATTCGATTTAGTCCCTACTTTCAAATTAAGTATTTTATGCATAGAATTTCTTCACGAAATTTCACACAATCATGTAATCATATCATAAACCTCAAAATAATTATAAAATAATTATTTCTATCTCAGATTTGTGGTCACGAAACCACTATTCCGATTAGGCCCTAATTCGGGATATTACAGTTTATGTTGAACTAATGATGAAATTGGGGGTTTAATTGATAAAAATTTTGATTTAAATTGATTAAAGGATTAAATTGTAAACAAGGTCATAAGTTTTGTATTGTAGGGACTAAATTGATAGAAATTTAAAATTATGGAAAAAATGATAAAAATTTGATGGTTATATTAAAGTTTTGATGGAAATTGAATAAGGAAATAATATGAATTGTAAAAAGGAAGAAGATGAAAGTAGTTAGGACAAATTTGGGATTTAGGTTAAAGTTGCATGGAAATTTATTATTTTCTATAAAATATGTGTGTTATTAATTAATTATAATTATGCTAATTTTCGTAGCAAACAAGGAAACCAAGACGCTGAATGCGAAGGGAAAGGAAAAAGTGAACGAGGAGTAGCTCGAGAAAAATATCAGTTTGTATTACCTTAATTCAAGTTATTTATTATTAAATGTTTAATTTCAATATATGTGCATAAAAAATGAAATTGAGGTAAGTAGTGATTTTGAATTGAATGAGAATTGGATTTGATTGATGAATGTATACATGTGTGAAATTGAATTGTATAATGATTTGTGGTGAATTTGAAATTGTGATTGAATTGTTATTACAATTGATTTGAATTCGAATGATTATGATCAACTAAAAGTGCAAGTGATATGAATATGTAATTCCAATACCCTATTAACTAGCCAGGCTAGGGTGGATATAGTTGGCATGCCATAGGATAGGAAGAGTTCAGGGATTCTTCGACCTCGAGTAGATGAGGCACTTGGTGTGTCATATTTGATTCGGATAGATTCGATGAGGCGTTGGTCGCCACTTTGCTTCGGCTTAGCCGATGAGACGTTGGTCATCACTTATTTGCTTCGAATTATTCGATGAGGCGTTGGCCGCCACTCTGGTGTGTTTGGTTGGATCCGTGTATCCTCTAAAGTCCGAGTTATGTTAATAGGGGAAATATAAATGTGAAGAGAAAAATCAAATGAAATTGATAAATTGAATTATTGAATGAAATGAGAAAGTGATATTGTAAGATGAAATGAGAAATGCAATTTGTGCTATGAGATTAAAGGCATAAAACCAAGGTTCATAAATTATTCATATTTGAATGTGAATTGGATATTTATATATGATTGAGAGATGAACCAAAGGTTCATGAAAAGTTGGTAATCTTATTGATGAGATATTGAATCAAATAATGAAAATGATACAATGAAAATATAATAACTTAGTACGAATTATATGTATGATTCTATGCATGTTTATGATATTTTATATTTGCAAAAATTGAATTATGGTAATACCACTGAGTATTTCCAATACTCAGCGTACGGTTTGTTTTCGTGCGCAGGCTAGGTAAAGTTGAAGTTCGGTGCAGCATCCGAGTCAATCTCGGCCTCAGCTTAATTCCTGGTGATGACTCTATCTTTTGGAAATGTGGCATGTATTAGGTTTTGTTTTAGTCACTTAAATATATTTTATGTTTTGGGTATAATGTAAACTTTTAAGAAGTATTTGAAATGAACAAATGAATGTTATTTGATCAAGATTTATAAGTCAATGTTTTGGGTATGAACTAGGTGTGTTTAATATGTGAAAATAGCTAAAAAATGGTGAAAAATCAAGTTTTCACATGGCTAAGTCACATGGGCGTGTGCCCAGGTCGTGTGGCAAAGTCAGTATTGCCCACAGGTTAGTCCCACGGCCGTGTGAGCAAGACAGATCTGCCCACGGGCTGGCCCCATGGGCAGGCCACATGGGCGTGTGCCCCTATTCTCATGGAAAAGTTTTCAAAATTCCTGGTCTAGTCCGAAATCACTTCCTAAGTATATTTTGGGCCTCGTAGGTCCATATTAGGGACTTAAAGGTGGAATTTGAAAATTTTAAATTGAAATACAGATTTATGACTTGGTGTTGTTCGTTATTAGTGTTTAATTTCGGTAACACCTTGTAACCCTATTCCGACGATGGGTTGGGGTTAAGGGGTGTTACATAAATGATCAGGTATGAGTTAGCTTGTTGTTTCCTTGAAAATAAGGTAAGCTGATTATTTGATATGTGATACAAACATATGTGTGATGTTAGTTTGAATTTGTGAGTAATTGTGAAGTATATTTGGCCGTAAGTTAAGTGTAATTATGGGGTATTAAGGTTTAATACATGAGTATATGTAAACAAATGTTTAAAGATTCGGCTTTATGCATTGATAAAATGATTTTAATAGTGTATGATACTTTGGTATAGATATATGTATATTCGGCTGCATGATAAGTATAAGTATGAGATATTAAAGTTTGTTTCAAGAATATATGTTTATGGGTGTGTATATATTCGATCATATAATGGTACTATGGTTTTGAAATTGAATGTTACCTTGATAATAGGTATAGTACATTCGTCCAAAGGTTAAGTATACTGATATCATATTGTAACCTGAGTGCAAACTTATATAAATGATTATGTACGGCATTAATGATATAAAGTAAGAATAGTTATGAAATGATCCATGAATATATGTATATGAGTTTATGTATATTTGGTTAATTATTGATATTGTGGCTTTGGGAATTTGAATGATATATTAATCTTGATTGTAAGGATATTTGGCAAAATGAAAGTATATGTATTGTAAGAAATTATAAGTTCGAAGTTAAACGTGATTATGATAGTATAAATTGGTTTGGTAATTGAATTGTTATTGTCATTGAGTTATTTATTTGCTTATAGCTTACTAAGCTCTCAAAGCTTATTCTATGTGTTTTTCCTATGTTTATAGATTTTTTGGAGATCTGCTCGGGTTGGAAGTCGATGGAGACGGCATCACACTATCCGATTATCATTTTAGTAAATAATGTTTTGAGACTCGGTTATGTGGCATGTATTGGTTAGTCTTGGAGTTAATTATTTTGAATGAGTATGTATTTAAAGCCATGCAAAAATGGCTTGCTTATTATGCTTAAGTTTGGTTTTACATGTTCTTAATTAAAATGTTTAATGAGTTTGGTTTTGGTAGTCGTTTTAATAGTTAGCTCATTTTGGAAATATGAAATGTGGTATAATTAGATTGATGAATGATGGTATATTAGCTTAACAGGTTCGGTTGCTAAGTGGTAAGTAATGAATATGTTTTATGATTGTTTTGGTTGGTTGTTTTGGTATGGGTTCAAATGGTAAATCATGGTAATGATTAAGTATGTTTTGGGTTAGTTTTATTGGATAGTTAAAAATGTCAAGTTGTTGCTAATATCAATATAGGTATACATTCATGTGTGGTTGTAAATTCGAATATGATTATTAATTCAATTTGATATGCTTATGATATTGATAATGGTGAGATCGAAATAAAGATTAGTTAATAGGATAAAATATGAAGTTTAGGTATATTAATATAGATATGAATTAGATGCACACTGGAGTGTTAATTGTGTTCAAGTGTTTAGTATGGCTTTTATTTTTAGGATGAATTGTGCACTTGTATATATGCATCATTAGTATGTTTGGCCATGTTATAATGTATTTAAGTTTCATATGTGATTTCATAATAATTTATGTAATATGATTCAATTGGTTTTCTTATGAGCTTGTGCAGAAGTTATCAAATAATATATTTGATATACGATTAATGAGATAGAAATTGGCATATATTCGAAGTATGAAGTGTAATGATATAAAATGGATTATGATTTAATTATGAAAATGACATTAATGTGATGGATATAGGGAATTGAATAGTGGAAGTATTAAATATCTGAACATGTTTTTGATATATACAAGTTCAGTTCGAATTTAGTAATTATGGAACATGATCAGTTGAGTTTTGATATATGTTCGAAATGTGCTTATTTGCGATACATGTTCAGTATAGTATGATTATTTTTGAATTGAAATTATGACTCATGTATTCGAATTTATAATAAGTGAATTGTGGATATTTGAATTTGATAAGTTTTAAATGTTTATTAATTCTTTGATGAATGAAAGGTGAGGAATGATTGTGCTGAACTGTGTTTTATACGGTAATGCCTTATAACCCTAATCTGGTAATGGACACGGGTTAGGGGGTGTTACAGATGGTATATACTTGTAAGTTTTCATGCAGGAAAATGGTTAAGTTTGGGTGAGAAATAGGGCTAGGAAATGGCCTTAATTCGTCCACACGGGTAAGACACATGGGCGTGTGTCTAGGCCGTGTGTGACACATGGACAGCCCACGGGCGTGTGAAATGGCCGTGTGTCCCCTGCATCCTTAAATATGAAGTCAAGATAGTACACAGGCAAAGAACACAGCCGTGTGTATTGGTCGTGTGAAGGACACGGGTTTCAAGCATGGTCGTGTGTCAAAATCGTGTGAAAATGGATTAAAAATGGTGAAAAATCAGTTTACCACACGGCCTAGTCACATGGGCGTATGCCCAGGCCGTGTGCCCCTTTGATACTTAAGAAATTGCAAGTCAGAATTCCACACGGGATGGCCACATGGCCATGGGATCCCCACGGGCTGGCCACACGGCCATGTCCCAGGCCACACGGGCGTGTGCCCCTATTTTCAAGGTAAAATGTCTAAAGTTGCTGGTTTAGTCCTGAACCATTTCCAAAACATGTATTGGGCCCCGTAGGCCCATATTAGGGACTTTATCATAAAATTTGTAAAATTTTAATCTAAAATACAAATTTTTGACGTGGTTTTATACGAATGCTAGTGTATAAGTCCAGTAATGCCTCGTAACCCAATTTCAATAATGGATACGGGTTAGGGGTATTATATTTATTGGTATCAGAGCTATGATTTAATCGATTCTCGGTGTCAGAGCTACAGTTTAGTCGATTCTCGGACTAACTGTAACATCCCAAAATAGGGCCTAGTCAGAATAGTGGTTTTGGGACCACAAATTCGATGTTAAAATATTTATTTTATGATTGTTATGGGGTTTAGAATATGAGAATATGTTTACATTAGAGTTTCATGAAAAAAAATTAAGTATAAGATGTTCAATTGGGAATTAAGGACCAAATTGAATAAGTTTCAAAACATGGATTTTAAAAGAAATTTGTATGAAATTGCTTTGGATTATGAATTAGAGGCCTTTAAATAGTAATTTGACCAAGTTCTAGAAATTTTGACAAAAAAAGGGCTTGCATGGATGAATTTTAAAGAAAGGGTCTAAGGGCATTTTTGGTCATTTACCATTTTAATGAATTAAAAAGGGGAAAAAGAAGCAAAAATCAGCCATCTTCTTCCCCATAGCTGTCGAATTTTGAGCTCTCCATAGTTAGGGTTTCTTCAATTTCCAAGCTCAATAGTAAGTGCTCTCAAGCCCCGTTTTTAATGTTCTTCGTATTTTTGAGATCCCGGTAACTTGTTCTTTCCATTTCTACCCATATTTCATGCTAGGGTTTATGTTTAAAAATTTACCCATGCATGACATGCTTGTATTTTGAGGGTTTATGGAGGAATATGAAAGGATGTTGTATGTTAAACAGTTTTTTCTAGGTGATTTTCATGAAAAACCCTTATAGGGACTATTTTGTGAAAGTTATAAAATGTGTGGTAGAAATGTGAAACTAATGGAAATGAGAGTTATCATAGGAGAGAAAAATGTTTGACTAGGCTTGGGTAAGGTAGAAATTGCATGAGTTTCATTATACGAGCCTATGGACTAAATCGTAAAAACGTGAAAGGCTAGGGGCAAAATGGTCATTTTGACCGGGGGTGGAATTTAGACTTGAAATGGATTAAATGAATGGTTAATAATCTATTCTTATTGTTATAGACCCCGAGGAACAAATTTCGGAGGTCAATCGAGGGAAACAGAAGGTTTCGGAGTGACCGAAACATTAAACAAACAAATACCAGGTAAGTTCGGATAACCCTAAGCAAACAAATATTATGCTATATTGTATACGTTAATAAATGTATGATGATGAATTGCATTTATTCAAAATATGTAATTGTATAAAATACAATTGTATAATGAAATGATGAAAAACGTCTCGGTTGAGGTTGAATGGGAAATCCGATGGAGGAAGCCTAATTTACATGAAAAATGAGATCCTGCATGTGTTGCAGTAAGGATTTAGCCCAGACGGATAATCCATTGATCTCATCTCTGAAAAGGATCAAACCCGGACGGGTGTTCCTTCCAAATGATTGAGCCTCCCGAAGAATAAGTGTACACTGTGGATTTAGCCCAGACGGGTAATCCAAATAGGGTCTGAATTTAGCCTGGACTGGTAATTCAGATCCTAGCTCATTAAGGATGTTTGCCATGAGTGAGATTTAGCCTGGACTGGTAATCCTAGCATCACCTTATGAGTTTTTTGAATGGAGGATTTAGCCTGGACTAGTAATTCTACCATAAGAATGTGAGGTTCACGGGAGTGCATATCTGATATGATCATTCATATGAATTGACGGATAATGGGTATTTTTATCGAGATTGCCTATAAACTCAACAAGACTAATATGATACACCTGTATAAGATGAATTGTAAAGTGATGAGCTCATCTAAGTTAAATTCCATGGTGTTATTGATATATATATGTATCTAACACATTGATTGTGTGCATGATTAGGAAAAGTATTTCATGCTAATTGAGTTTACTAATCAAATATGGTTGAATGCTAAATTATCTGGTAAGTTTACTTTCCAGTTAATCGAGCTTACTAAGCATGTGAATGCTTACTCCTCTCTTTTCTCCTACTTTTCAGAGCTTGTGGACTCATAAGGCTTGGAGGATGGTTGGAGATTACAACACACTATTAACTAGGTCCGCTTTGGTATATGAATACTTTTATTTTGTTAATTTGGCATGTATATGTGCTTTTGAGTTATTTTGTTAAAAGCTATTTGGCTAACCAATGTAAAGGCTTGAATGCCTTGTTTATACATTCTGTAATGGCTTTGATGTATGGTCTTTTATGGTATGTTATCCCACCATCATGCTAAATGAATTGCTAAATGTTTATGTATATGTCATAATATAGACATATTTGTGTAATGTGACCAATTCATCGGAATTGGGAGGATCATAATTGGCAATGAGTAAATAACGAGCCAAAATCCAATATTGAGGCAAATATTGCTATCATCCCTCAGACTACTAAGGAACATTATGGCATGCGTAAACCAATGATATGAGGTTTCCATACAATAAGGTTTTATGGAGACCATTCATAAGTATTAAGTGAATATTGTTTGTTAATTGACATCCAATAAGTATAAGTGTGAAAAAGGGTTGACCTAGGGCTTGAAAAATAGCCTAATATGGTCCACATGGTGAGACGCACAGGTGTGTGTCTAGGCCGTGTGTGACACACGGGCCACTCACATGGGCGAGTGGTATGGCCGTGTGTCCCCTGCACTTAAAATTTTAAGTTAGCATCGAGCACGGGCTAGAGACACGGGCGTGTGTCTTGGTCGTGTTAATTTAACAGGATGCTCAAGTTATGGACACGGAGTGTACCCATGAGCGTGTGCCATGGCCGTGTCCATAAGTCAGTATAGCCCCACGGCTTGGGGCATGGGCGTATTCCCCTACCCACGGGCGTGTGGGATATTGTTCAAGGAGTTCATACTGAAGATCCGATTTTATTTCGATTTATTCTTGGTATTAAATAAAGGCCTCGTAGGCCCACGCAAATAAATCGAATTAAGGTTGAAAAGAAATTTTATGACCCATATTTTCTGGTTCTGCCTGTATGTCTGTCTGGTAACACCTCGTACTTGTCCCCAGGCATAGGTACGGGTAAGGGGTATTACATTTAGTGGTATCAGAGCTACGATTTAGTTGGTTCTAGGACTACCGTAGAAGATGTTAAAGTTTGCTATACATGCCAGTATTCGAATGTTGATAGTGTGATATCTCCTAATTTTCTATATTATTTTAAAATATAGTAAATGTCTTCCAATCAAGCACAAGATGAGTCCGAGGGAGCCGAGAGTCATGCTCTAGCTTCCGTACGCCAGACTATTTCTGGTAGTAGTAAGAGGTCTATGCTTGAAGGCCGAGAAGAGGCCGGGTTGCCTTCTTTGATATGATGGATGAGTGGTTCAGGGATTATCTAAGAAATCGCCCCAACATACCGCGACTTCCCCCGCCCCCTAACCAACCTGATGCCAATGTGCCACGAGGCGTGGTACCATTAAGAACTGTTAAGGCCCTTGTAGATAAACTTAGAAAGTATAGAGCCGAGGAATTCTGAGCTAAAGTAGATGATGACGCCGAAAGAGCCGAGTTCTAGCTCAAAAATACTATGCGGGTACTAGATGAATTATCGTGCACACCTGAGGACTGTTTAAAGTGTGCTGTTTCTCTCCTGAAGGATACTGCATACCATTGGTGGAAGACAGTGTCCTCGGTAGTGCCAAAAGAGGCTATCACTTGGGATTTCTTTTAGGCAGAGTTTAGGAAGAAATACATTAGCCAAAGGTTTTTAGACTCGAAGCGAAAGGAATTCCTGGAACTCAAAAAAGGGAACAAGTTTGTAGTAGAATACGAGAGAGAGTTCGTACGACTAAGTCAGTACGCATCTGAATGGGTCCAAACTGAGTCAAAAATGTGTAAACGTTTCAAGGAAGGCTTAAGTGAGAATATCAGGCTGTTGATTGGAATTCTCAAAATACGAGAATTTTCTGTTTTGGCTGATCGAGCCAAGAAGGTTGAGGAACTTAGTAATGAAAGAAAGAAAGCAAAAAGAGAAGCTCGAGTTGTGAGCTAGAGGTTCGATGGTAAAATGCTTTCGTTTTCCATGAAGAAAGCAAGGAGTCAGCAAGAACGCTTCACTTCATCGGTGGGATATTCAGGTTGAGCGAGAGGTTCTAAATGACAGAGTCAAAAGTCCTCCTCCCTAAAGGCGACTAGTGTGGGGAGTGTAGATGATCAAAGGCCGAAGTGTCAGAGCTGTAACAAATTCCACTTCGGAGAGTGCCGAATGAAGACTGGCGCTTGTTTTCGATGCGGTTCTTTTGACCATTTCCTCAGAGACTGCTCGAAAAGAAATGAATGGGAAGCAGGATCAACCCCGAAATCAAGTACTCCTGCTCCACGGGGTAAACCTCCGAGACATCCGGGGAATGTCAGTGGTAGTCAAGCTGTGGCTAAGAGTACTGCAAAGTCTGAGGCTCGCTCCGGTATGAATGTGTGCGATACGCGCTCGAGAAGAAGCCTTTGCTTCTGATGTTATCACGGGTACTTTTTACCTTTTCAATACATGTGTTATTGCTTTAATTGACCCAGGGTTGACATATTCATACATTTGCATGAGATTGATATCTAGGATGAAATTACCGGTTGAACCTACGAAATTTAGTATTAGAGTGTCGAACCCACTAGGTAAATCTGTGATGGTTAATAGAATCTGCAAGAATTGTCCTTTGACGATTCAGGGTCATTGTTTTCCGGCTAATCTTATATTGTTACCATTTGATGAATTTGATGTAATACTTGGTATGGATTGGTTAGCCTTGCATGATGTAATAGTAAACTGTAGCAATAAGTATACTGAATTGAAGTGCTCGAATGGTGAGATTTTATGGGTTGATTGAAGAGAATTGAGTACGCCGCCAGTGGTAATCACGGCAATGGTTGCCTAGAGATATATGAGGAAAGGGTATGAAGCCTACCTTGTATTCGTATTGAAAACAAAGGAAACAGAGTTGAAGATTGAGTCTGTGCTGATAGTGTATGAATATCCAGACGTATTCCCGGAAGAACTACCCGGATTGCCTCCTAAGAGGGAGATAGAATTTGGCATTAAATTGATGCCAGGGATGACTCCCATTTCTATTGCTCCGTATAGAATGGCGCCAAACGAGTTGAAAGAGTTAAAAGCACAGTTACAAGAATTGACGGATAAAGGCTTTGCACGACCGAGTTTTTCACCTTGGGGTGCCCCCGTACTTTTTGTAAAGAAGAAAGATGGTTCGATGAGATTATGTATTGATTATCGACAACTTAACAAGGTAATTGTCAAAAATAAGTATCCTTTACCAAGAATTGATGATTTATTTGACCAGTTGAGAGGAGCCACCATCTTCTCCAAGATAGACTTGAGGTCTGGCTATTATCAGCTGCGGGTCAAGGAGTCGGATGTACCTAAGACAATTTTCAGGATAAGGTATGGACATTATGAGTTTCTTGTCCTACCATTTGGACTGACTAATGCACCAGCCGTATTCATAGATCTTATGAACAGGATCTTTCGACCATATTTGGATAAGTTCGTCGTTGTGTTCATTGACAACATTTTAGTTTACTCTAAAGATGAGGCAGAGCACACAAAGCACTTGAGAATTGTATTGCAAACTCTGCGAGAAAAACAACTATATGCTAAGTTTAGCAAGAGTGAGTTTTGGCTCCACGAAGTTGGATTTTTGGGTCACATTGTTTCGGGTGAAGGCATACAAGTTGATCCAAGTAAGATCTCTGCTATTATAGAATGGAATCTGCCTAGAAACGTAACCAAGGTTAGAAGCTTTTTGGGCTTAGCCAATTACTATCGAAGGTTTGTGAAAGGATTCTCCGTGATAGCGACTCCAATGACAAGATTGCTTCAAAAGATGTTAAGTTCGAATGGACAGAGAAATGTCAGCAGAGTTTTGAGAAGTTGAAGACATTGCTGACTGAAGCTCCTGTTTTAATATTGCCTGAACCGGGAAAGGAGTTTGTGGTCTATAGTGATGCATCCTTGAATGGATTAGGTTGTGTTCTTATGCAAGATTGCAAGGTGATAGCTTATGCTTCACGACAGTTAAAGCCACACGAGAAGAATTATCCGATACACAACCTAGAGCTTATCGCCATCGTTTTTGCTTTGAAGATTTGGAGGCATTACTTATATGGCGAGACTTGTCGTATTTTCACAGACCACAAGAGTTTGAAATACTTGATGAATCAAAAAGAATTAAATCTGAGACAGCGGAGATGGTTAGAACTAATGAAGGACTACGATTTGGTCATTGACTATCACTCAGGAAAGACGAATATAGTCGCCGATGCGTTGAGTAGAAAGTCCTTGTTTGCACTAAAAGCCATGGATGCTCGTTTGACATTGCTCGATGATGGTTCAGTTTTGGCAGAGATTGAAGCTAAGCCGACATTCCTTCAGGAAATCTATAATGCTCAGTTTAATGACAATGATTTGCAAGCAAAAAAGACTCAATGTGAGTCGGGTATTGAGTCCGATTTTCAAATTGGTTTTGATGGATGCTTAATGTTCAGAGATAGGGTTTGTGTACCCAAGAGTAGAGAGCTTATTTGGAGAATTTTACAAGAAGCACATGATAGTCGTTTATCAATTCACCCGAGAAGTATTAAGATGTACAATGATTTGAAAAAGATGTACTGGTGAAACGGCATGAAAAGGGATATTTCTAAATTTGTATCGAAATGCTTAGTATGTTAGGAAGTTAAAGCTGAACATCAAGTACCTTCAGGTTTGTTACAACCTATAATGGTTCCCGAATGGAAATGGGATAGAATCACCATGGATTTTGTAATGGGACTGCCTTTGACTCCGAAAAAGAAAGATGCCATATGGGTCGTAGTGGATAAATTGACGAAGTCGGCTCATTTTATTCCGGTAAGAATAGATTTCTCCCTTGATAGATTGGCTGACTTGTACATTTCTGAGATAGTAAGACTACATGGAGTACCGGCGTCGATCATTTCATATAGAGACCCAAGGTTTACTTCGAGATTCTGGAAGAAGTTACAAGAAGCCTTTGGTACGAAGTTGAGTTTTAGTACGGCTTTTCATCCTTAAACAGATGGTCAGTCTGAGAGAATGATTCAGATTCTCGAGGATATGTTGCGTTGTTGCATCATCGAATTTTAGGGTAGTTGGGAAAAATATTTGCCGTTGGTAGAATTTGCCTATAACAACAGTTTTCAAACGAGTTTGAAAATGGAACCTTATGAACCCTTGTATGGCAGAAAGTGTAGAACCCTGTAATATTGGACAGAACTCAGGGAAAATCAGATTTATGGGGTTGATGTGATCAAAGAGACTGAAGAGAATGTTAAAGTGATACGCGATTGTCTAAAAGCGGTGTCGGATAGGCAAAAGTCTTATGCTGATCTGAAAAGAAAAGAAACCGAGTTCTAAGTTGGAGATAAAGTGTTCTTGAAAGTGTATCCATGGAAAAGGGTGTTAAGGTTTGGTCGTAAAGGCAAACTGAGTCCGCGATTTATTGGACCGTATCAAATCACCGAAAGAGTTGGATCGCTAGCCTATCGTTTAGCATTGCCTCCTGAGTTGGAGAAGATTCATGATGTCTTTCATGTATCTATGTTAAGGAGGTACCGATCAGACCCCTCTCATGTGATTTCACCGACAGAGATTGAGATTAGACCGGACATGACCTATGGTGAGGAACCGGTTAAGATATTGGCCAGCGAAGTTAAATAATTGAGAAACAAAAATGTGGCTCTAGTAAAAGTTCTATGGCATCGACATGGTGTGGAAAAAACTACATGGGAGCCGGAAGAAACCATGAGAAGTCAATACCCGAACTTGTTTGCTAGTAAGACTTTCGGGGACGAAAGTCCCTAGGGGGGAGAAATGTAACATCCCAAAATAGGGCCTAGTCAGAATAGTAGTTTTGAGACCACAAATCCGACGTTAAAATATCTTTTTTATGATTTTTATGGGGTTTAGAATATGAGAATATGTTTACATTAGAGTTTCATGAAGAAATTTTAAGTATAAGATGTTCAATTGGGAATTAATGACCAAATTGAATAAGTTTCAAAACATCGATTTTAAAAGTAATTTGTCTGAAATTGCTTTGGATTATGAATTGGAGGCCCTTAAATAGTAATTTGACCAAGTTCTAGAAATTTGGACAAAAAAATGGGCTTGCATGGATGAATTTTAAAGAAAGGGTCTAAGGGCATTTTGGTCATTTACCATTTTAATGAATTAAAAAGGGGAAAAAGAAGCAAAAATCAACCATCTACTTCCCCATAGCTGCCAAAATTTTGAGCTCTCCATAGTTAGGGTTACTTCAATTTTCAAGCTCAATAGTAAGTGCTCTCAAGCCCTGTGTTTAATGTTCTTCGTATTTTTGAGATCCCGGTAACTTGTTCTTTCCATTTCTACCCATATTTCATGCTAGGGTTTATGTTTAAAAATTTACCCATGCATGAAATGCTTGTATTTTGAGGGTTTATAAAGGAATATGAAAGGATGTTGTATGTTAAACATCTTTTTCTAGGTGATTTTCATGAAAAACCCTTATAGGGACTATTTTGTGAAAGTTATAAAATGTGTGGTAGAAATGTGAAACTAATGGAAAATGAGAGTTATCATAGGAGAGAAAAATGTTTGACTAGGCTTGGGTAAGGTAGAAATTGCATGAGTTTCATTATACGAGCCTAGGGACTAAATCGTAAAAACATGGAAGGCTAGGGCAAAATGGTCATTTTGATCGGGGGTGGAATTTAGACTTGAAATGGATTAAATGAATAGTTAATAATCTATTCTTATTGTTATAGACCCTGAGGAACAAATTTCGGAGGTCGATCGAAGGAAACGGAAGGTTTCGGAGTGACCGAAACATTAAACAAACGAATATTAGGTAAGTTCGGATAACCCTAAGCAAACATATATTATGCTAAATTGTATACGTTAATAAATGTATGGCGATGAATTGCAATTATTCAAAATATGTAATTGTATAAAATACAATTATATAATGAAATGATGAAAAATGTTTCGGTTGAGGTTGAATGGGAAATCCGATGGAGGAACCCTAATTTACATGAAAAATAAGATCCTGCATGTGTTGCAGTAAGGATTTAGCCCGGACAGGTAATCCATTGATCTCATCTCTGAAAAGGATCTAGCCTAGCGGGTGTTCCTTCCGAATGATTGATCCTCCCGAAGAATAAGTGTGCACTGTGGATTTAGCCCTGACGGGTAATCCAAATAGGGTCTGAATTTAGCCTGGACTGGTAATTCAGGTCCTAGCTCCTTAAGGATGTTTGCCATGAATGGGATTTAGCTGGACTGGTAATCCCGACATCGCCTTATGAGTTTTTTGAATGGAGGATTTAGTCTGGACTGGTAATTCCACCATAAGAATGTGAGGTTCACGGGAGTGCATATCTGATATGATCATTCATACGAATTGACGAATAATGGGTATTTTCATCGAGATTGCCTATAAACTCAACGAGACTAATATGATACACCTGTATAAGATGAATTGTAAAGTGATGAGCTCATCTAAGTTAAATTCCATGGTGTTATTGATATATATATGTATCTAACAGATTGATCGTGTGCATGATTAGGAAAAGCATTTCATGCTAATTGAGTTTACTAATCAAATATGGTTGAATGCTAAATTATCTGGTAAGTTTACTTTCCGGTTAATCGAGCTTACTAATTATGTGAATGCTTACTCCTCTCTTTTCTCCTACTTTTCAGAGCTTGTGGACTCATAAGGCTTGGAGGACGGTTGGAGATTAGAACCCACATCAACTAGGTCCGCTTTGGTATATGGATACTTTTATTTTGTTAATTTGGCATGTATAGGTTCTTTTGAGTTATTTTTTTAAAAGCCATTTGGCTAACCAATGTAAAGGCTTGGTTGTTTATACATTCTGTAATGGCTTTGATATATGGTCTTTTGTGGTATGTTATCCTACCATCATGCTAAATGAATTGTTAAATGTTTATGTATATGTCATAATATAAACATATTTGTGTAATGTGACCAATTCATCGAAATTGGAAGGATCATAATTGGCAACGAGTAAATAACGAGCCAAAATCCAATGTTGAGGCAAATATTGCTATCATCCCTCAGACTACTAAGGAACATTATGGCATGCGTAAACTAATGATATGAGGTTTCCATGCAATAAGGTTTTATGGAGACCATTCATAAGTATTAAATGAATATTATTTGTTAATTGACATCCAATAAGTATAAGTGTGATAAAGGGGTGACCTAGGGCTTGAAAAATAGCCTAATATGGTCCACATAGTGAGACACACGGGCGTGTGTCTAGGCCGTATGTGATACACGGGCCACTCACACGGGCGTGTGGTATGGCTGTGCGTCCCCTGCACCTAAAATTTTACGTTAGCATCAAGCACAGGCTAGAGACACAGGCGTGTGTCTTGGCCGTGTTAATTTAACAGGATGCTCAAGTTATGGACACGGGGTGTACCCATGAGCGTGGGCCATGGCCATGTCCATAAGCTTGGGGGGTTGGGCGTGTTCCCCTACCCACGGGCGTGTGGGATATTGTTCAAGGAATTCATGCTGAAGATCCGATTTTGTTTCCATTTATTCTTGCTATTAAATAAAGGCCTCGTAGGCCCACGCAAATAAATTGACTTAAGGTTGAAAAGAAAATTTATGACCCGTATTTTTTGGTTCCGCCTGTATGTCTGTCTGGTAACGCCTCATACTTGTCCTCGGGCATGGGTACGGGTAAGGGGTGTTACACTAACGTAACAAGTGTGAATTTAGCTATACATGTCATTATATAATTGATGATAGTGTGATATCTACTGACCAATTTTAAATGTATTTTTCATATAGTAAATGTCTTCCCTCTGAGCAAGAGCAGAATCTGAGGAAGCTGAGAGTGCTTCTCAAGCTTCCATATGACGAGCTACAGATGGTAATAGTAGTAGAAGGTCTGAATCAGAGGGCCGAAGTGAATATGCTAAAGAGGTTTTCTTTGAAATGTTGGATAAATGGTTTCCTGAATATTTGAGAAGAAATTCTATAGCTTCCCAACCACAACCTCCCCCACCAAATACTCAGATCGTTTCTGATGGACACATCTGCATCAAATCTGTTAGAATTTGTAAGGCTCCAGTAGATAAACTCAGAAAATATGGAGCTGAGGAATTTAGAGCTACAATTGATGATGATCCAGAAAAAGCTAAATTCTTGTTGGAAAATACTACTCGAGTGTTGGACGAATTATCATGTACTCCAGCTGAATGTCTGAAATGTGCTATATCTCTGTTAAAGGACATGACTTATCACTGGTGGAAAACAGTGAGTTCAGTGGCTCCAAAAGAAAATATTACCTGGGAATTCTTTCAATCTAAATTCAGAAAGAAATATATTAGTCAAAGATTCATACATCAAAAAAGGAAAGAATTTTTAGAATTAAAGTAGGGGAACAGGACCGTTGCGGAATATGAAAGGGAGTTTGTACGGTTAAGCCAATATGCTAGTGAATGGGTACAAATAGAGGCAGAAATGTGTAAACGTTTCGAGGAAGGATTAAATGAAAACATAAAGTTATTGATTGGTATTTTAGAAATAGAGAGTTTACAGAACTTGTTGATCGTGCAAAGAAAGCTGAAGAGTTAAGTAAAGAAAAGAAGAAGGCAAACAGAGAAGCCCGATCCTCTGGGAAAAGACCTATAAATAGGTCACAACCATTTTCTTCAAAGAAATCAAAGAGGTATCAAGAAGGATATACTACTACAGCTTCAATGCTCTAATCCCAAGTCTTCGTCATCGTCAGTGACTAGTGTTGGAAGTGTGAGAAACACGAAGCTAAAATGTAATCACTGTAATAAATTTCATTATGGGGGATGCTGAATGAAAATCGGAGCATGTTATAAATGTGGTTCATTTGATCACCTTTTAAAAGATTGTCCAGAAATAGTTGAAAGAGATGCTAAATAGACTTCAAAACTAGGTAGCACTACTTCAAGGGGCAGAACACCTAGACACCCCGGAAATGTTAGTGGTAGTCGAAGCACTACAAAAGATTCAAATGTTAAATTTGAGGCATGAACTCCTACAAGAACATATGCCATATGTGCCCGAGAAGATGCTTCAGGGCCAGAAGTCATTATTGGTACTTTTTCTTCACTAGATACTGATATTACTACATTAATTGATCCTGGTTCCACACACTCGTATATATGCACAAATTTAGTAAATGTTAAAAATTTACCTGTTGAATTTACTGAATTTGTGGTGGAAGTTTCAAATCCTTTGGGCCAATATGTAAAGGTGGATAAAGTTTGTAAAAACTGTCTATTTATGGTAAAGGGTAAATATTTCTTGGCTGATTTAATACTACTGCCTTTTGATGAATTCGATGTGATATTGGGAATGGATTGGTTAACTCAACATGATGCAGTGGTTAATTGTAAGCAGAAGTATATTGTGTTGAAATGTCAAGAAGGTGAATTACTTCATGTTGAATCTGACAAGCTAGATGGGTTGTCTAATATGATTTCAGCAATAACAGCACAAAAATGTATGATGAAGGGATATGATGCTTATCTTTCTTACGTGTTGGATACTAAGGTAACTGACTCAAGGATTCAATCTGTGCCAGTTGTATGTGAGTTTCTAGACGTATTTTCGGAAGAATTGCCTGATTTACCACTTGTCAGATAAGTGGAGATCTAATTTTAGGAACAACCCCAATATCGATAACACGTTATCGAATGGCTCTTGCCGAGTTGAAAGAGTTGAAGGTGCAGTTACAAGAATTAATTTACTGGAGTTTTGCTCGACCTAGTTTCTCACCATGGGGTGCTCCAGTGTTATTTGTAAAGAAGAAAGATAGATCTCTGAGGTTGTGTATTGATTATCGGCAACTTAACAAAGTCACTATAAAGAATAAATTTCTACTGCCTCGAATTGATGACTTATTTGATTAGTTGAAGGGAGCTACTGTACTTTCAAAGATTGATCTTCATTCTGGTTATTACCAGCTCCGGATGAAGGATTCAGATGTCCCAAAGACAACTTTCAGAACTAGATATGGTCATTACGAATTCTTGGTAATGCTATTTGGATTAACAAATGCACCAGCAGTGTTTATGGATTTAATGAATAGGATTTTCAAATCGTACCTAGACAGGTTTGTCGTGGTATTCATAGATGATATTTTGGTTTATTCTTGAAGGGAAGATGAACATGCTGAACATTTGAGGATTGTGTTGAAAACTTTACGGGAAAAACAATTGTATGCCAAGTTTTGTAATGTGAATTTTGGCTACGAGAAGTTAGCTTTCTTGGTCACATTGTATCTGCTGAAGGCATCAGGGTTGACCTGAGCGAAATTTCAAGAATTATTAATTGGAGTCCACCAAAAAACGTGCCAGAGGTCAAAAGTTTTCTGGGCTTAGCCGAATATTATCGGAGGCTTGTTAAAGGATTTTCAAAGATTGCTTCTCCGATAACTCGTTTGTTGCAGAAAGATGTAAAATTCGAGTGGAATGACAAATGTCAGCAGAGTTTTGATAAATTGAAGACTTTGTTGACTGAAGCACCTGTATTAGTACAACCTGAATCGGGTAAGGAAGTTTTAATTTACAGTGATGCATCTTTAAATGGTTTAGGTTGTGTTTTGATGTAAGAAGGTAAAGTGGTTGCCTATGCATCAAGATAACTTAAACCACATGAAAGAAATTACCTGATACATGATCTTGAACTGGCAGCCATAGTGTTTGCATTGAAGATATGGCAACATTATTTATATGGTGAAAAATGTCATATTTAGACTAACCATAAAAGTCTGAAGTATTTAATGACACAAAAAGACTTGAATTTGAGGCAACGCAGGTGGCTCGAGTTAATAAAGGATTATGATTTGATTATTGACTATCATCTGGGAAAGGCCAATGTTGTGGCAGATGCACTGAGTAGGAAATATTTGTTTACTTTAAGAGCAATGAACACCCGATTATCTTTTTCAGATGATGGTTCGGTTGTAGCTGAATTAAAAGCTAGACCGACATTTGTACAACAAATCTATGAAGCACAGAAGAGTGACAATGAGTTGCAAGTTAAATGGGAGCAATGTTAAAATAATTCTGATTCAGAGTTTCAAATTGGATCTGATGATTGCTTGTTGTTTAAAAACAAAATATGTGTTTCGAAGAACTCAAAACTGGTACAAAAGATTTTGTATGAAGCTCATAACGGTATAATGTCAGTTCATCCATGTATTAATAAAATGTATAATGATTTGAAAAAGATGTATTAGTGGCCGGGAATGATAAGAGATATTTCTGAATTCGTGGCAAAATGTTTAAAATGTCAACAAGTGAAAGCTGAGCATCAGGTGCCTTCAGGCTTATTACATCCAATTAATATACCAGAGTGGAAATGAGAAAGGATTACCATGGATTTGTAATGAGATTGCCTATGTTACTAAGAAAGAAAGATGCCATTTGGGTAGTTGTTGACTGGTTAACAAATTCGGCACATTTCATACCAGTATGTATGGACTTTTCATTGGATAAATTAGCCGAATTGTATGTCTCTGAAATTGTTAGATTGCATGGTGTACCAGTTTTTATTATTTCTGATAGAGATCCTCGGTTTATCTCTGGATTTTGGATAAATTACAAGAAGCACTAGGGACACAGTTGCATTTTAGTACTGCATTTCATCCCCAAACTGATGGCCAATCAGAACGAGTGATATAGATTTTGGAAGACATATTACGGTGTTATGTGCTTGAATTTGAAGGTAACTGGGAAAGGTACTTGCCTCTAATTGAATTTGCCTATAATAATAGCTACCAATCTAGAATTAAAATGGCACCGTATGAAGCTTTATATGGTCAGAAATGTAAAACACCATTGTACTGGACAGAGCTCAGTGAAAAGAAGATTCATGGGGTTGATCTAATTAAAGAAATTGAGGAAAAAGTAAAGGTCATACAAGACAGCTTGGAAGTAGCTTCAGACAGACAAAAGTTTTATGCTGATCTTAAAAGAAAAGAAATTGAGTTTGAGATTGGTGATAAAGTATTCTTGAAAGTGTCACCTTGGAAGAAAGTTCTCCGGTTTGACCGTAAAGGAAAATTAAGTCCTCGGTTTATTATACCATATGAGGTCATCGAAAGAATTAGACCGGTAGCTTTTTGGTTAGCATTACCGCCAAAACTTGAAAGAATTCACAATGTTTTTCATATGTCAATGTTAAGACGGTATCGATCGGTTCCATCACATGTTATCTCTCCAACAGAAGTGGAAATTCAGCCTGACATGACATATAGTGAGGAACCAATTAAGATCTTAGCACTGGAAAAAAAAGAGTTGAGAAATAAAAAAATAGCATTGGTAAAGGTTCTTTGGCAGAAACATGGAATTGAAGAAGCTACTTGGGAACCTGAAGATATCATGAAAAGGCAGTACCCGAATCTCTTCACTGGTAAGATTTTCGAGGACGAAAATCCTTAAGGGGGGAGAGTTGTAACAGCCCAATTTCAGTGAAATCGTAATAGTGGTTTCGGGACCACAAATCTGAGTCTGAAAAATGAAGTTATTTAAATTTCATAAAATGATAGGTATTATGATAGGAATATTGCATGAAAATTTTTATAGAAAAATTTTATCAATTATGTGTCTAATTGCAAAAAGGACTGAATTGAATAAAATGCCAAAGTTGAATTCTAGTAGTTATAAGGATTAAATAGTTATAGAATTAAAAGTGAGAAGTCCTTATATGGCAAATAGACCATTGATGAAAAACATGTAGATATTTTTAATGAGTCATCCATGGAAAAATTGAAAAAGGTTATGGATTAAAATGGAGATTAAATTAAATAAAATGTGATAAATGATTAAATGGAATTAAAACTGATTTTATATCATCATCTTCTTCGTAAAATACATGGAAACCCTAGGAGAGAGAAAGAAAATTTCTCAAGCTTGAATTGGTAAGTTTTATGTCCCATTTTTAGTAATTTTTATATTTCTGAGATTGTGAAAGCTTAATTTCTTTGTTTGGGTGATTAAATTGAAAGAAAACCAAAGTTTAGAAAATTACCCATGGATGAATATGCTGTAAATTGAAAGTTTTTGATAGAAAATGAAAGATTATTGATAGGTACACCTCTTTTACAAAGTGATTTTTAGTGAAAGCATGTGTAGGGATTAAATTGCAAAGTAGTAAAATTCTTGGAAAAATTCTAAAATTTATTAAATACATGTGCTGTAAAAGTTATATTGGAATTTTGAATAAGCTTGGAATAATGAGTAAATTGCATGAATTTCAATTTCCGAGCCTAGGGACGAAATTGGAATTAATTAAAAGTTTATGGGCAAAATGGTACTTTTGCCTAAAATGTGAAATGGGCTTGATTGAATGTAAAAAATCATAGAATTGATGATTAAATTTATTTATATAGATCTGAAAGTGTCGAACAAATAAAAAGATCGAGGGAAAGAAAATGTCTCAGATTAGTAGATACGATCAATTGTCAAGGTAAGTTCGTATAACTAAATTAAGCATGTAAATGTGTTGAATTGATTGTTGAATTATGTGCATCATGATTTTTAAATGGGTATGTAAATGTAATAAACCAAAGTTAATTTGTGATTTAAATGTAAATGATGATATATTACATGAAATCGTTTGAATATTGATTTCCGATTGGACAAGTGATTACTGTGTATATGAGATCCTGCATATGTTGCAGTAAAAGTTGTTCCAAAAGGACAATCCTTTGATTTCATCATGAAAAGGAACGTGACCCGAAAGGGTGGTATTGAAAAGGAAATGTATACTTTGTGTATACCACTTGAAAAGGAAAGGTACACTATATGTGTACACTTGAAAAGGTTATGTACACTTTGTGTGTACACATTGAAAAGGGTATGTACACTTCGTGTATACCACTTGAAAAGGGAATGTGCACCTCGAGCGTACAACTAGAAAAGGAAAGGTCCATCAGAAATTCAAAGATTCAATAGAAATGTATTAACAAGTGAAATAACAAGAAATGATATGATGAGCTCATTTATGCGTAATAATGTTTTTGTACTAACCAATTTGGTTGAATGATTGTGTATAGGCCATATTTGCTAGTCTGCTAAATTGATGGATAAATTGCCTTATGTATGATTTACTTGTTATAAATGAATGGTAAGTGTAGTTGGTTATATGAACTTACTAAGCATATAATGCTTACTAGGTTTATTTTTTCCTATTTTATAGTGCTCAAAGCTCATGAAGGTTGGATTGGGTCGGAGCTATCATCACACTATCGACTCCTTAATTTTGGTATAAACGATAAACTCATTTTGATATAATGACATGTATAGGCTAATGAGGCCAAATGATGAAGTAACATGTTTGTTTACAACCTAGCCATTGGAATGGCTAGTAATATGTATTTTGAGGTAATATGGTATGTTCATGTTCAACAAGATACAAATCACCTTTTATAAAACATGATACAAACCAATGTAAAGATAAGCTTCAAGGTATGGTTAAGAGTTGGAAATGTTAGATTGAATTATTGAAAATAGGAACATATCAATTTGAATATTGGAAATTGGTTGAAATGGATGTTATATACTTGTAAGTTTTCATGCAGGAAAATGGTTAAGTTTGGGTGAGAAATAGGGCTAGGAAATGGCCTTAATTTGTCCACACGGGTATGTGTCTAGGCCATGTGTGACACACGGACAGGCTACGGGCGTGTGAAATGGCCGTGTGTCCCCTACATCCTTAAATATGAAGTCAAGATAGTACACGGGCAAAGAACACGGCCGTGTGTATTGGTCGTGTGAAGGACACCGGTCTCAAGCATGGTCGTGTGTCAAAATCTTGTGTAAATGGCTTAAAAATGGTGAGAAATCAGTTTACCACATGGTCTAGTCACATGGGCATGTGCCAAGGCCGTGTGCCCATTTGATACTTAAGAAATTGCAAATTAGAATTCCACACGGGCTGGCCATACGACCATGGGATCCCCACGGGCTGGCTACACGGCCATGTCCCAGGCTACACGGGCGTATGCCCCTATTTTTAAGGTAAAATTTCTAAAGTTGTCGGTTTAGTCTCGAACCATTTCCAAAGCATGTATTGGGCCCCGTAGGCCCATATTATGGACTTTATCATAAAATTTGTAAAATTTTAATCTAAAATGCAAAATTTTGACTTGGTTTTATACAAATGCTATTGTATAAGTCCAGTAATGCCTCGTAACCCTATTCTAATAACAAATACGAGTTAGGGGTGTTACAGTTCAAGTGGGTCAAATGAGCCCCATTTAATCAATTGGCCTCCATGGGACATTTTTTGGACATTCATCACGGGTTTTGATCTGCGGCCCCTGACACTAGTATGTGGATTAGTCTCTTGAGAGAAAAAGGGGTGCTCTTGCCAGTTGCATCATAAAGGAAACAACCAAAGTCATACATATTCCTTGAGAGAGAGAGAAAGAAACAGAGAAGAACATAGGAAATGCAACACCCTAAATTTTAAGGTTTGAAGTTTTGAGCTTTGGGGTTAGGGTCAGTGAATAGGTTGTGCTATTGTGTTTAGTTGCGCGTTAAGGTGACAGAATGGGCTTGCTGGTCTAGTGGTTTGTTGTGTGTTAGTGTACCTCTGGGTTTTGAGTTTGAGTCATCATGTGTGTGGTTTGGGGAAATAATTTTGATTTAGTTTTGTTTTAAAGTCCAAAATACCTATTTTAATTTTAATTTTTTTTTGGATAAAACTTCCCAAAATCACTTTCACGTTCTCTTGTTTCTTTCCCCACTCTCTCTTGTCAGTTTTTATTTTTCTTCGGGATTTAAAAATTATACATTTCTCTACTATTAAGTTCTCCTCTTTAATTTTCGTTGATGGTTTTTGGGTAGTTCAAGGTTTCGAGTAGAGGTAAGTGGTGTTCTTGGCTTTTGGTAGAGCAATTTTAGGTTACTCATATGTGTTAGATTGGTATGGTGATGATATTGGTTTTTGTTTGTGTAATTGAGATTTCAGAATTGTGTTGAGGAGGCATTCTGATCTTCTTTGGTGTTTGGAATTGCGAATTCAGGTGTGGGTTCAAAAACTTTTACTTTTTGTTATTGATAAAATTTTGATTTGGTTTTGTGAATTTTGACATGGTTTGTGGGTTTTTGAAATTTATCAACTGAAGTGTCGTTGCTGCGAAATCATGTGGAATTCTATTTTTTTCTGACTTATTCTTGAGATAACGAGGGTTGGGGATCGTTTCGGCATCAAAGGCACATTTTGCAGCCTATTTTGATATGGTTTCGTGACCACGTGGGTGGCTACACGAGCGTGTGCCCCCCATGGGTGGCTCACACGGCTATGTGAAATTGGGAATTAGGGTTTTTGGGTGAGTTTTGGTGCCACGCGGCCTAGCCACATGAGCATATGTCCCACACAGGCGTGTGAGATCTCCACATGGTCGTGTCTCCTCTGCTCTTAATTTTTAGCACTTTTGTATAGTAAGTTACACGGGCTGCTCACACGGGCGTGTGTGGCCTTCACATGGGATTGTAGACCCCCATACGGTCGGGGGACATGGCCATGTGGTATTACCTTGCCAAATTTCTGTACTATGTTGATTTATGACCTGTTTATGGTTCTGTGTGTTCTGAACCTTGGCTAGGTCTTAGTAAGGGTAGTCGGGACTCTATTTTGTCTTGGACATATCTGTTTTATGCAATCGTTGCATTAGTTAACTGACTCGTTAATGTGATGTATGATCCTAGATTTGTTCAATTGAACATGCGTACTTCCAGTTCTGTTTAACTGGAGTGTGATTGTCTGGAAACTGTGTACATCGATTTTGTAATTGATTGATTGATTACAAGCTTCTGTGTATGTGTAATTGAAATTTTTTGGTGTGCATTCTTGCATTTTCATTATGATTTCTGGTTTGAGATATGAAGAGAAGGAAGTTTGATCTGATATGGCAGTTTCAACTGTAATACATCTGTATAGCGGTTTACCGCATAGTACGATACTTCTGGCAACTCAGCTACATATTGTATTTACGTGGCTTTGTTCCACATGCGTGGTGTGTAGGGTTGGATGGTCCTTTCGAGGTCCTATATGGTGTGCAGGGCTAGTTGAGCTTCTTATAGCTCATTTATGGTGTGAATGATGGATGAAGATGTGTTTGGCTGGATGGGTGGGTTTCATGTTGATACTTTTGTTTCGCATTTTTTCTGTCTATTTGATTGCGAGATTAACGGTATATAGGTCGATGTGTTCAGTATTGATGTGTCTTTTTTGGTTGTGATGATTATTTGGATATCGGATTGCCATTGTGATATTTTTTTTGTCTGTCGATTCGATCTCACACTGAGCTTTTGTAGCTCACCCTTTTAGTTTCCCTTTTTCAGGTACTCTCATTTTCTGTTTCTGTAGTTGGACTCAGTGTGCGGAGGTCTTGGACAGCTACATTTAGAATCAAATTTAAAAGTATTTCCATAAATTCTGCATTTATAAATAAATGATTTGAACTGTAAGTTTTATTTTTGAATACTGTGGTATGAATTTTGGTTTTTACGCACTTAAGTGACTTTTGGACTAAAATTTTTGTACTATTGGAATTTTACAATCGAAATTTTTACATAACTTAAATACTATATGATTTCTAGCTGGTTAAACTCAAATTTTACCTACGATCATTTCGGTGATCAATGTAACCTCCGAGATTCGGTCTAAACTTCTGGGCCGGGTTTTGTAGCGTTACAGGAAACATAAGAAGGTATGGAAAATTGAAATAAGAAAAATAAAATAATGTTACTAAAATATAATGCCTTAAGACATGTAAAACATTTTCCTTTAAGACTTTTATATGCCTTCAAGATACAACAAAACTCTCAACACATTCTAAGCAGAATAATAAAAATGAATAATAGAAAAGTCATTTATATAGGCATCAAGTAAGTGTATCTTTTTACAAGATACCCTTTCATAGGGATCTATCTTTTAATGAGATAGTTTTTCATAAGGCCTGACCTGATCGTCGGGTCCAAACTATAGTATGCTACAATCGTTGCTAGAGTAATTACAGTCAATTATGCGCAATTAATCATTCACACATGTGATTAAACATCAATCATAGTCAGTTTTTGTTAAACGATCATTTTTGAGTCTTAAACGAGCTTACGAAAGCTCTTTTATCAACCCGAGTATGAAATAAGACCAAATTGTAAAGTTTTGAAAATTCAGGATCGACGTTGCAACTTCATCACTTGCACGTCGTGATGTCGCTAAAACAATAAGTCACTTCATGAATTCATTCCATTTGATGTCGCGTCGTTACTCACTATCGGTTGACGTTGCGACGAGGGAGGTTGGTTGTCCAGACGTGGCCCATATTTTTGGCAAAAAGGCATAACTCTGTACCTAATCCAATATATTCACCAAATACCACTTTCACTTGGTTCAAATCATACCAACACATGCCAAACAAGTTCAAACATTGAATTTCAACTTCTTAACAAGACAATCAATACTTATTCATCAATTAGACCTAAACAATTTAATGTCATTAGGATTTAACATCCAAATCATTCAAATACCACTCTTTACTTATGTCATACCACATTAAAACATACCATTTCACTTCATTTACATACGCTTATGTACGTGTACACATCTATAGCTTATAGGTCTTAAACATGAACTTTAACAACAAAAAATAAACTATATTATACAAGCATACTTCAAGGTACCAAATATTCAAACACACATATTCATTTCATTCACCTATTAACGAAGCTATCATTTCTACCTTAATCTATGTCATTCCACATGCCATACATATAGTTATAGATCATCACATCTTTTAGCATACAAATACATATATGTCCAACACCATATGTGAATCAAAACAATAAATCAACATATTATATGTGATGGTTAAGTCAAACTTGCCAAGTAGAAAACACATTCACATACTAAGATACACACCATGTCACTTATATACATGCCACAACCCTAGACTCAAAATGATCGCATAACTACCAATTCGATGGTAGTGTGTGTAACACCCTACAGATGGGTTTGGAACTTTTGGTTATACGAACGAAAGGTTCGTCAGTATTTCGACAAATCAGGGGTTTGCCAAAAGTTTTATGAGTAGGGTGTTCGCCAAAAGTTATGGTAAGAGGGTTTGCCAGTCTCTCTACAAGGTGGGTTCGCCAATGTGATGGTAAACTAGGCTTTGCCAAGTAAGTTGCGAATTGCTATTTTCCAGACAAAGATACAGTCAAACCCAGGTTAGGAAATAATGATATAGTGAATCAATGAATACTTTACGTGCAAGAAAAAACTCTCCTAAGGCAATTAGGGTATCCTAAGATTTCTAGGACTCCTAGGTCTATAAATAAGACCCTTATATTCTGTGAATTCTTTACTGAATATTCTTCAGTCAAAGTCTCTATTCTTAGTGTAGTACATAGCTATGAGGGTAAGTCTCTGTCTTGTTGGGTGTGATAGTCTAGGTTCGCATTGCATGAATTCTGTATGTTTTGCTTTGTCTAAGTGATATATGTGTGTATTGTTGCAAACCTACCGGGCCATCTACCAGCAAGGATAAGGGCAAAGCTAAACTTGTTTAAGTTCCCAGTTTTTGTTTAAGTTCCCAGTTTTTTCGATGAGTGATCGGTAACCATCAATTTATGAGTTTCCAAAGGTATTTTGATTATAATCGCTGATGGTTATAGTTTCCTAAAGGAAACCTTGTTTTAAAAACCCAAAAGTAATATTTCTGAAAAGCTCTGTTTTAAGCTATGATATTCTATTTTGAATTACGATTTGAAAATATGATTTTAACATAATCTGTGCGAGCTCTTGTGTGAGCTAAGGTTTTCAAGGAGTGTTTTAAGAACGATTTTATACATTGTGTATCAGTAAATTTCCCTTGTAAGCTTATGGATAAGTTGTGTATCAGTGAAACTCCCATGTGAGCTTACGGATAAGCTGTGTATTAGTGAAAGCTCCCCATGCGAGCTAAAGTGATAGTGCTCTTCTGAGAGCCCAGTTCTGTGCGAGCTAGGTTGGACTATGTCCATCGAGACAAAAGATAAACTAGTCTTGCAAATTAAGGTAGAACCTATTTTGAGAAAATGCCTTTTTAAAAAGTGCTAAAGTGTAACACCCCTCACCTGTATCCGTCGCCGGATTAGGGTTACAAGGCATTACCGATCAAAATATAGTTCAGAACAATCATTAATTACTATTCATACATAAAATGATATATTTTCCTTTACAAAATTTTTCCATACTCAAATTAATAACCATCCTCTTATTTATACAAGTCAAATTCGTATAAATATAAAGCACATAACCAATTAAAATCAAACATGCATTATTAATCATATTACATATACGAGCCATGCTTCAAAATTCAACCATATCAATATCATGGATATAATCAAATTTTCGAACCAATTAACTTGCATCAAAACCATACTACATATGCTTTATAAATACATAATTCGAACCTTATGACCATCAAATTTCATAGCATACGAATGACTAAATCATTAACCAACATTTTTCATCTCATGTACCAAACATGAATTAATACTCCCTTTAGTACAATTTCATTACTTTAACTAAATGCTAAACATACCATTTTGCTTATCTATACACATCCTCATTTTAATCCATACCAACCATGTCACATGTCTTAATATTCATTAACATATAAGACTATAGTTAACATTACATCATGGCCAACTATACTTTTAATGCTTTCATATTATACGCATATCATCCTAAAAACAAAAGTCATTTTTAATTTCAAATACCAAGCCATAATTATCCCACTTTATTAACTATTTAATGAACAAACCAATTCGTATATTCTGTACATTCACACATTAATCTAAGTTAAACTATTCACAGGTGTTTATAATCATACTTATATATGACACATAAACAAGCATCACTTAATAACCAAATACAATTATAATTATTGCCAACTCATGAGCATTACACTAAAGCCACATTAAACATTTTTGAAACACAAATAACAAATCAAAGTACACTTAATTTGCAAACTAATTATCATGCCCAAAAATACATATTCACAACCAATAAATTAGCCATCTATTCAGTCATCAAATTTAACCTCAATAGGTTATACCATTTCATAGTTAATTAACATTATTAACTAGACATATTATACTTGCTCAAATGACCGACCAAACATCCATAAAACATAGTCATCTTTTGCCACTAAATACCGTACCAAATGACCATTTTCACAAGCAATCAATTATACATACTTAGCTTATAGGAACATATGCATTATATAAAAAACACATCCATCAACTAATCATTACTCAAGCCGAATCATATAACCGAACACACCATTCATATATACCATGAAACATACTTCCCAAAATGAGCTTATATCATGACCAAAAAAACCTCATATTGAATATCATTATCAAGCCATCTTTGCATGGCTATTTATAAACAATTCAAAACTAACCAGAACAAAACTAGCCTATACATGCCATATGTCTTAGTTACCAACTTTAAAAGTACCGAATAATGGTCGATAGTGTGACGATGATCCTTGACGATCCCCGAGCTCAAAGTTAGCTTTATATATTGATAAACGCCAAATTATACATATTGTTACCCCAAATACTTAGCATATTTATGGATATTTATTATTAGATTTGTGGATTTTGGTGCTCTTAATCCGGTTATTTCATGTTTTGTACTCAAGAGATCACCAAGAATCAAAAGGAGCCAAAAACGAGCTTAAAAGAGACAAAAAGGACCAAATCAAGAAGATCACACGGCCTAAGCCTTGCCACATGGGCTGCTCACACGCCTGTGTCTGTCGAGGGTGTCGTCCAAGGATTTCACGATTCACACGGCCTGGCCATTGACCCACATGGCCATGTGAAATTTAGCAGAACGAACACGGCCTGGCAAACACGTCACACGGCCATGGCACACGGGCGTGTCCCTTTTTCAAAGAGTTGTATTTTACACGGAAAAAAAGATATTTAGGGAAGAAGAAAGCCAATCCAAAGCCTATAAAAACACCCTAAGTATGACCTACTAAAGGGGACTTTTCCAGGGGCTTCTAGAACTTTTCTAGAAATCAGAACCACACGCTAGGAATTACTTGAAGGAAGCCAGACGATCCATCCCAAAAGCCGGAGCTACTCCAAGACTGAAGATCTCTCTCAGAATTCCTTCAGGGGTTTTAGAGTTTTCTTTATGTTTTGTTATTTTCATACTATTGAGATGTACTTTTATTTCATTATGAACTAAACCCCTTAGATACCTAAGGGGGATGAAACCTATGATGGATCTTGTTATTATTATCTGACCTATATGATAAATACTTGATTTGTTCTTAATTATGTGTTTCTAATGCTTGAGTTAATATTCCGGGTATTGACTCATGATTTAATGTGCTTATGCAGAGGAGGAATAGACCCTACCTAAGAGTAGATTTGCCATAATTAAGCAGAGTTGATCGAATGCCTAGAGATAGGGTTACGAGATTTTGCCAGATTAGGGTGAAACCTAATATGGGAGTCCATAGATCGATTTACTGCTTCCCTAGGGGTTTTAATTAGAAAGAGATTTCAATTAATTCAACTGAGGGTTAGGCGTTATTAGTCTCGAAAGAGATAATAATGTAGGTTAGAGAGTCTCACGGATCAAGTCAAGTGAATAAATCGTCTAGTTCAGAGTCAGATAACAAGTGAAATCTAGGTGGATTCCTCCTTGGGTGTCGTCTTTATCAATTGCTTTTCTTTAAGTCTTTTCCAAATCTTGTCTTTGCTTTAATCAAATTAGTTAATTAGTTTAGATAATTAGTTTAATAAACAAACCCTTTTTATTCCTAGGCTAGATAATAAAAAGATAGTTATTACTAGTACTTTTGGTTCCCTTGGGTACGATATCCCGGTCTTGCCATTACTATACTATTGTTCGATAGGTGTGCTTGCCTTTTCGTCGTGATAATAGTTAGTCTAGGTTTGATCTTCATTATAAATATTTATTACTTGTTACGAATCACACGATCAAGTTTTTGGCGCCGTTTCTTAGGAATCTGAAATATTAGGAACACTTAATTTTTATTACTTTAGCCATTTATTTTTCTTGCAATTTAACTTTATTTCTTTTTTTTATTTTACTAACTTTCTTCTTCTTTCTCCTAGCAGGTTATTGTAGTGTATGACTAGAAGAAACCCGTCAGGACAGTTGCTTTTTGACGAGGAAATTGATCGTACAGCTCGTAGAAACCGACGAGAAATCAGGCGCAGCTTAAGATACAAAGAGGAAGAGTAAGAGGACGATATGTCAACTACTACTGAAGAGTTGGCTGAAAATCAAGACAATCCGCTACCGCCAGCAATACCCGCTGAATTAGCAAATCAGAATCCTGCTCCTCGTACTATGTATGATTATGCCAAACCTAATTTTACAGGAACTGAGTCAAGTATAGTCAGACTTGCTGTTGCTGCTAACAATTTTGAATTGAAACCTAACTCGATTCAGATGATACAGCAATTTGTTCAGTTTGATGGTTTGCAGGATGAGAACCCCAACACGCACTTGGCAAATTTCCTAGAACTGTGCGACACTTTCAAAATTAATGGAGTTTCTGATGATGCCATTCACCTTTGATTATTCCCTTTTTCACTGAGAAATAAAGCTAAACAGTGGTTGAACTCACTACCACGAGGATCCATTACCACTTGAGAGCAACTGACCAAAAAATTTCTATTAAAATATTTTCCACTGAAAAAAATAGCTAAGTTGCGTAATGATATTTCTTCTTTTGTGCAGATGGATTTAGAGACACTTTACGATGCATGGGAGAGATTCAAGGACCTTTTGCGAAGGTGCCCACATCATGGATTACCTTTATGGCTGCAAGTTCAAACTTTCTACAATGGTGTGAATCCTCGACAAGAAAAATGATTGACGCAATTCTTTGGCGAACCATCAACAATAAAACACCTAAGATGCCTATGAATTTATAGAGGAGATGTCATTTGAATAACTATCGCTGGCAAGTTATGGGGACAAAGCCAACAAAAACAAATGCGCTTATAACATCGATTCGGTCACCATGCTCTCTAATCGTAGAGAACTTCTAAATAAGAAAATTGATGGTTTACTGGTTCTACGCAGTACATCCAAAGTGATGAGGTGCGATTCAAGTGGAAGAGGTGTGCCTATAGAATACCCACCATTCAATCCTACAACCGAAGAGGAACAAGTCAACTATATGGGTAACAATAATTTTAGATCTCAAAATAACCCATATAGTAATACTTATAATGCAGGTTGGAAGAACCACCCAAATTTCTCTTGGGGTGGTCAACAGAATCTGAGGCCACAGAATCCTCAGAATTTTCAATAGCCATTGTATCAACAGGAAAATAAGCCGAACCTTGAGGAGATGTTTTCCAAATTCATCTCGGTGTCAGAAACTCGTTTCCTAAATACCGAGACAGCATTAAAAAATCAACAAGCATCAATTCAAGAACTCAAAACTCAGATAGGCCTGCTATCCAAACTAATCTTCGAACGACCACAAGGTAGTCTAGCAAATAATACTGAACCAAACCCAAAGGAACAGCTCAATGCAATTGATATTCAAGAAGGATGCGATGAGACTGAGCCAGAACCAAGGCAAGAAAATGTGGAAAGCAAAGGTGATGGTGAGATAAGTTATAATAAAATAGTAAGTACGAATTATAAATCTCGTGTGCCATATCCTAAAGCGATGACGAAAGACAGAACAAAAGAACAATTCGGTAAGTTTGTCGAACTCTTAAAGAAATTACATATTAACTTACCTTTTATTGAAGTTCTTTCACAGATGCCCAACTCAGCAAAATTCTTAAAGGAACTTCTGACCAATAAAAGAAAATTAGAAGCTACATCGCACGTGGAACTCAATGCAGTCTGCTCAGCTATTCTAAAGAATAAGCTACCTAACAAATTGAAAGATCCAGGGAGTTTTACAATTCCTTGCTTAATTGGTAGTTTATCCGTGAATAATGCTTTAGCTGATTTAGGAGAAAGTATAAATGTTATGCCTTATAAAATTTTTAAATGACTAGGTCTCGGTAAACCCAAACAGACTAGGATGAGCATACAATTGGCTGACAAAATAGTTAGATTTCCTAAGGGTATTATTGAAGATGTTCTCGTTAAAATTGATAAGTTTATTTACCCAGTAGACTTTGTCGTCCTAGATATGGATAAGGATAACGAGGTACCTTTAATTTTAGGATGACCCTTTTTAGCAACTACCAGAACAATTATTAATGTCGGCACAGGAGAGCTAACACTTCGTGCAGGTGACGACGCAGTAACACTTCAAGCACGCGACTCAGTCAAAACCTTTAACACTCAGGAAGATGCTATAAAACCTGTCGATGATAAAACTAATATTCAGTCATTTTTACAGGAACCTCCTCGAACCAAGACAATAGAGACAGCGCGCTACTATCATGAAGAAAACAAAGACGTCCATGAAAAACGAAGGCTATGGATAGAGGAGCTAGACGAATGGCGAGAACACAAATCGAAAACACATGATAAACTGAAACTTCGCCAAAACAAGCCTGATACCTCTCCTAATCAACTTAAGGTAGGCAATAAAGTCTTACTAGATGCCACAGATCCCCACATTGTCACTACCACACCAAATGAGGAGTTCCCTCTTACGGTACTCAGTATTTTCCCATTAGGCACGATTGAGGTGAGTTATCCTAAGTTCGGCACTTTTAAGGAAAACAACACCTGATTAAAACCTTATTTTAAGATTAACAGCAGGAACGAGGAGTATAAACTCCTCAAACCACCATGATAAATAAATAGAGAGGTAAGTCGAGCTTAGAATATAAACAAGCGCTTCTCGGGAGGCAACCCGAGTACTAACATATTTTGATTTCTTACTTCTAACACTTTAAATAATTAATTAATTAAAATTTTGGAATTGCACAATCTTTCAGAACACACGGCCACCCACACGGGCGTGCCTAAAGCCGTGGCAAAATAGGGGAAGCGACACGGCTGCGCGATACGGCCGTGTGAAAATAGGGCAAGGATTTCCCCAAAACACGAGATGCGATAAATCCCCACGGCCGTGCGACATGGCCGTGGGTGAGGTTAATAGATGAACACGGGCGTGGGAATGGAAAAACACGGGCGTGCCAGGGGCAAGGCTTGATTCTGTTTCTCTAACACGAGAGTGCGACACGCCCGTGCCATTAAAACGTGGACAACAATACACGGGCGTGGTACTATATACACGGGCGTGGGAGAAGCGAATGAAGCTAAGCACGGCCGTGCGATATGGCAGTGTACCACACACGCCCAAGACACACGGGTGTGGGATAGTAGTCGAGCACGACCCAAATTGAAAAAAATTCGAAAAACATGGGCTCACTCTCAGAGTACACGGGCGTGGCCATAGGCCGTGTGCCCCTCCCCTATATAAACAAACCACTGTTCATCTTCTCCCCTCTTTCAAAACCCTAGCCGAAATTTACCCCTTCCCAACCCCTAATCCCTATTCCATCCACCATTCCCCAGATTCTCACTTCCCCAACCCCCAAACCACCTTCAAATTCACATCGCCACTCCAGCACCACTTGAGGCCCCTACTGACGAGGATCATTGAATCCTCCTATCTTTTTATTTTTATTCTTAATTTTTAATTTCATTTCAATTTTATTATTTTCTTATAAAAGACAAGACATATCTATATTAGTAAATTTTACTTGCTTCATTTTTTTTCCTGGTATTTCTAACAAGTAATCCCACTACACTCTCTTCCACACCAACTCTTAATAAACTCTTCATGATTCTACAGATTTCCAAGCAAGTGCTAGGAATATTTTACAAAATGAGGAAACAAATAGGGAACAATACAAAATGAATGCCATGTTCAATGACCCAATTTCTTCATCTAGCTAAGAACAATGGTAGCTACTACTTTCCCCAAACACTACAGCCTCAGAATCAAGCTCCGCATCCATATAACAGGGAGTTTCACCTCCTTCCCTCTTATGATTTTCTTTATTTTGAATAGTCTATCTTTGTACATTAAGGGCAATGACATCTTAAGTGTGTGGGGGGGTGAACATAAACATGCAACCTAACTTTTTTGCATTATTCTCAAATCCCTGAATGTAGTCTTGTGCTTAAGTGATTTTCTCATAATATTGATAGAATGAATTCTGATTAATCTATAATTTTTGTTGATATGTCATGAATTAGACCAAGAGAATTATGCATGAGTATTTGATTGTAGGACCTTAAAGAATCAAGCATGATAAGTTGATATTTTGACAACTAAAATTTTTAAATTATTTTCCTGAATCGATGTATTATCTTGAAATCTTAAGTATACAGGAATGACATCAAAAACCCAAATTTTTGGTGAGATTTTTTGAGCCTTCTTGAGCATGTAGCTTTCTTTCTTGCCCACTTCTTTTGTGGTTTGAGTGTGTCAACATTGAACTATTATTCTAGAACTTACTTCGATTATACATGTCGAGATCACACGTATGATTTGATATACTAAGATGATAAAGGCACTTAGGATTTAACCCACTTACTCCATAAAAAGCCTTCCCACATAATTAAACCCTTAGTGAAACCCCTTTGAGCCTACTAACCCTTTTTATTTTTTTGATTAACCCTCATCATTAACCCATTAACCCATTATTATTGAAATCCCCTTACTTAACTTGACCCTTTTTATCGAGATTGATTTTAATATTGTTACCTCACTATGATCACCAATTTTTGTTACTAAATCATGGAGTATAACTTCTTTATTGTATTGACTTGATTTATTCTTAAAAAAAAAACTAACCTCAGTTTTATTATTGTAATTCTTAGCAAGCTAAAGTTGTCATGAAAAAGAGAGCTCATGTAATATAGTTCTAGATATTTGTTGTCATTCAGTAATTAAGTTTTTGATAGTGGGGTGATATATTGAAATCATCTTGATTCTAACCTTTGTTTCTTCAGCTTGTATCCATACCTGTAACCTAAACCTCGTTACAACCATGCAAAGACCTTTTGATTTGTGTATCATATCATTTACAAGTGGTGGAGATTTCATTTTCATGCAGGCTTATAGTGATAAAATCTCATGTTAGATAATCGAGTGCTTAATTTTGAACCTTAAACACTTTGAGTGATTTGAGTGAATCCTTAGTGAGGATGTCATCTCTTGTATATTTAGGACTAAAGTTAATTACTTAGAGGAAGGAGATTACCTATAATTTTATTATCAAAATATTCGATTTAGATTGTTTGAGGTTTTTAATGCCCCTATGGTTGAATTCTCACTGTATGATTCTCCGTGGAATAATTTGTAACATTATCGGTAATGATTATGTGATTGAAAGGAATGAATTCTAGCAGTAAATGAGAGTTTTGCTTGAGGACAAACAAATGCTTAAGTGTGGGGGTATTTGATAAACGCCGAATTATACATATTGTTACCCCAAATACTTAGCATATTTATGGATATTTATTATTAGATTTGTGGATTTTGGTGCTCTTAATTCGGTTATTTCATGTTTTGTACTCAGGAGAGTACCAAGAATCAAAAGGAGCCAAAAACGAGCTTAAAAGAGACAAAAAGGACCAAATCAAGAAGATCACACGGCCTAAGCCTTACCACACGAGCTGCTCACATGCCCGTGTCTGTCGAGGGTGTCATCCAAGCATTTCACAATTCATACGGCCTGGCCATTGACCTACACGGCTCTGTGAAATTTAGCGAAACGAACACGGCCTGGCAAACACGTCACACGACCGTGGCACACGGGCGTGTCCTTTTTTAAAAGAGTTGTATTTTACACGAAAAAAAGGATACTTAGGGAAGAAGAAAGCCAATCCAAAGTTTATAAAAACACCCTAAGTATGACCTACTAAAGGGGACTTTTTCGGGGCTTTTAGAACTTTTCTAGAACGTAGAACCACATGCCAGGAATTACTTAAAGGAAGCCAGACGATCCATCCCAAAAGCCAGAGCTATTCCAAGATTGAAGATCTCTCTCAGAATTCCTTCAGAGGTTTTAGAGTTTTCTTTATGTTTTGTTATTTTCATACTTTTGATATGTACTCTTATTTCATTATGAACTAAACCCCTTAGATACCTAAGGGGGATGAAATCTATGATGGATTTGTTATTATTATCTGAACTATATGATAAATACTTGATTTGTTCTTAATTATGTGTTTCTAATGCTTGAGTTAATATTCCGGGTATTGACTCATGATTTAATGTGCTTATGCAGAGGAGGAAGAGACCTTGCCTAAGAGTATATTTGGCATAATTAAGCGGAGTTGATCGAATGCCTGAGACAGGGTAATAAGATTTTGTCAGATTAGGGTGAAACCTAATATGGGAGTCCATAGATCGATTTACTGCTTCCCTAGGGGTTTTAATTAGAAAGAGATTTCAATTAATTCAACTGAGGGTTAGGCGTTATTAGTCTTGAAAGAGATAATAATATAGGTTAGGGAGTCTAACGGATCAAGTCAAGTGAATAAATCGTCTGGTTCAGAGTCAGATAACAAGTAAAATCTAGGTGGATTCCTCCTTGGGTGTCGTCTTTATCAATTGCTTTTCTTCAAGTCTTTTCCAAACCTTCTCTTCGCTTTAATTAAATTAGTTAATTAGTTTAGATAATTAGTTTAATAAATAAACCTTTTTTATTCCTAGGCTAGATAATAAAAAGATAGTTATTACTAGTACTTTTGGTTCCCTTGGGTACGATATCTCGGTCTTGCCATTACTATACTATTGTTCGATAGGTGCGCTTGCCTTTTCGTCGTGATAATAGTTAGTCTAGGTTTGATCTTCATTATAAATATTTATTACTTGTTACGAATCACGCGATCATATATCTATAAAACAGAGAAAGAATGCACAAAATATGCTTTGAAAACTTAGTAAGCCATAAGCAAATAATCCATCACAAGAACACGTATAACACAATTCGAATAGGCCAAATTTAGCTATTCTTATACACATATACAATCACTTTTCTCATATAATCCATATTACCACATCAATTAACTTTACTTACCTTATTTTTTCAATGAACATATAATCCTCATGCGTACCTAAATTATTTAGATCAAATTTACCTTCGGTCTCGATTTGAAATTGCCCGATGAACCGTTCGAAATTGTTAGGGATACACAAAAATCATATAAAGCTCATACAATGCCATATCTTGAGTATGGTCTTACATGTTAACACATATTGATGCCACTGTCTTAGACAGGGTCTTATATGAATCATATACGATGCCAATGTCCCAGACATGGTCTTACATGAAATCACATCTCGAAAGCCTTATGTCATGACATCAGTATCCGATACATTTCGTAAGGTTCGTTCGGGGCTTATGACTCCGTAATTAAATCAATTCATGCACGAAATTAGTCAACCAATGCTCAAATCAATTTAGCAACATATATTTTAATACATACAATTCAATTTGGCTACATATAATATATATACATTTGAATTTAAGAACATTTAATTACTTATGAACTTACCTCGTATGGAAACGAACGGATCGGAATGACTATTCAACAAATTTCAACTTCCCCCGATCCAAATCTGATTTCTTCCTTTCTTGATCTAAATCAATTTAAATTTAACTTATTTAATTACATATTCATTCAATTTCACCCAAAAAAACATAAATGAGTATTTTGTACTTTAGCCCCTAACATTTCATATTTTCTCAATTTTAGTCCCTATTTCAAAACAACTCAAAATACACAAAATTTCAACATGCTCATGTTAGGCTGAATTTTCCTTAGGTCCCTAGCAGCCCATTAATTTCATTTATTTCACATTTTGACCCCTCAGTTTACAAATTTCACAATTTAGTCCTTAATAAGCATTTTTATCAAAAAATCACTTAATAAACTATGATAATTGTAACACCTTAAAAATCCCAAACTTTTTTTATTTTTCAGTTTTGATAAAAGGTGTGCTTAATATTCCTAGTCGAGTGTTATTTATGTGATAATAAGCCAGGTTAAGTTTTGAGTTCGAACTTTGGGGTGAAGAAAATTATAGTTTAATAATTAAAAGAACCTTGATGGCAAGTAGTTTAGGCTTTAAATAAATGAAGGAGGAATTGGACACAAGGAGCCTTATGTTGGAGAGGCAAGTAGCGTCACATGTGGGGCTTAGAGGTGGCGTCACATGCATGGCAAGGAGGTTTGGGGTTCGAATCCCTCATTGCTCAAAAGAGGGATTTATTTTTGCTCAATAAATGGCCAGTAGTGGAGTTGGATGTGAACTCTGAAGGGAGTGGTCAGAGGAGAAATTTAAGGAAGGGATTAGGGAGTTATCAGGGAGAAAAGTTAGGAGATGAGGGGTGTAGAGAAGTGGAGCCGAATAGGGAATTTGGGGATAGGTAAATTTGGCTATAGTATATATAGGTGCCAATTTTGGGGATCCTAGGGTATTATCAAAATTGCTTCTCTTCCTTTAGCCGAATTCCTCATTTTTGTATTGCCGAAACACTTTTCTCTCTAAGTGCTCAAAAGCCGAATTCCTTGTTCTTTGCTTCCCAATTTTCCATTCTTTCTCTTCTCAAATTCTCTTTTGATTCACCTTTAGTTTTAGTTGATTCCTTCTTCTCTTCTTCTTATTTGTGCTAGATAACCCTTTCACCATAAAAATCTCAAAAGCTGAATACCTCTTTGGCTGAAGACCCTCTATGCCGTCGCTACTCCCTCTACTTCGACCGATTCTTGTGGGATTAGTATCGAATATCAGATTTCAGATCTGTGTCAAATTGCTCCTTAGGCATTTTGGGGTTTTGGATTTAAGGAATGCTCGTGATTGGTGATCAAGGAAGGGCTGTTAAGGCTTGTCGCTCAAGGTAAGGCAAAGGTGAGATTTTTGGCTTTTGGTGATCGTATTTGATAAGTGTGTCATTAATTGTTAAGTGACATCATTTGTAGGTTCGTGGCTAAGGAGATCGTAGCACGTTTTAGTACTAGGTGTGTACATACACTACACGCACACAGTAGATCGATAAATCCCGAAATGTCGAAAAGTCGAAATGCGAAAAAGTCAGAAGTTTGGCTACAATAGACTTGCGAGTGCGCGAAGACTCGTAAGGGGAAACTGATAGGTTATCCAAGGCCCCATATGTGATTTTGTGGACTTGGGCTGTGTATTGGCCAATCGGGCCAGAATAGGCTAAATAGGCCCGATGGGCTGTAGGGCCCATAATAGGTAAAATTGGCAATTTGTTACTAAGTTATGAAAAATCATATAATTGCATGATTATGAATGTGATTGGGCCTGATAGGCCATATGAATGTGATTTGGGCCTAATGGGCCATACGAATGTGTTTTAGGCCTAATGGGGCATATGAATGAGATTGGGCCTAGTGGGCCATATGCATGTATGTAGACTTGTTTGGGCTTTGTAAGGGGTTTTGGGCCTAGGATCTGATAACTGCTTAAACAGACATAAAACTTAAATAATTAATTAATTGTGACCATGGACAAGCCATAAGGTTAAGGTGTGGCAATGGGTATATGCATGTCTAGGATTGGATCTAGGGAGAGCTTGGTACTTAAGGGGCATTATTGACCTACATCCTCTTCTCTGGATTCCTACCTGGTGCATAGTATCTTTTTGAGCTTTAGCCAACGAGGACTTGTTAATGAGCCAAGGTAGGTAATAACCCATAATAAAGAGAAATTACCGAAAAGCCCCTAAGGGAAAAAATGACTAAAATACCCCTATGTGTTGAATGTAAGATTTATGGATGTTACATGTATACCTGCTGCATTCATATGATATTCTGTTTAGGTTGCATATGGGTTGGCAATTATGGAACGGAGGAAGTATATGAGGATCGCATAGTTGCTAGACGACCGTGGATCTACCGATGGCTTTTTAAGCCCAATATATGATTAGCAGCTTTGCTGCAACGTTAGGTAGTACCGCAACTGGGCTACCATTAGAGTGTATTAGTTGGATGGGTGGGATCCGTACATATTTGATTGCTTTACATCTGTTCTGATATTGAATTGGGCTCAGGCCCGAAAAGACTTGCTATTGCATGCTTTTCTATTTGCCGAGGGTTGTACACACCGAGTTTTCAAAAACTCACCCCCTCTTTTATTTTTCTTAGGTGATCCTCAGTAGGTGGTTAGACGATAGGAGGGACTCCGAGGTGGCCAGCTAGCAAGACGACTTGGACTTGTTTTCTTTAGCATATAATTCCTAGTATTTTAAGTTATTCCAGTCCAGATTGTAATAAGGCCTTTCCTCTGGTTATTATTTCAAATTAGGATTAATATTTTTTTATTGGAAGTAGAACATGGTTTTCTTAAACCATAACTATTTTTAAATACCACGTTTTCGCAACTCAATTTTTAAATGACAAGTTTTCATAGATCATCTATTTTAAATAAAGCTTCCACAACTGAAAAGATATTTTACAAAGTAATTATTATCATACAAGAAGGAATAGTTTTTATTTAAAGAAGGGTTTTCAATGAAAACAAGGTTTTCGATAAAACACTTTAATGTGACATGCTGGATCTAGCCATAACGTTCGGGTCGGGTTTGGGGTGTTACAATAATCTAATAACAAATATTTATTTTTCATCATAAAAAAAAAGTAAAGCTATCAACAATGACAAATCACAAATTCATCATCAAATCTGAAAATTAAAGCATGGCTAGCTAGTATACAAAGCAACGATCTCAAAAACATAAAAATTATCAAAAACCGAGCAAAGAACATACCTGATTTAAGACATCAAAGTGTCGAACTTGCAAGCTTCAAAATGATTTCTTTTTCTTCTTAACTTGTGGCCAAAAAGATGATAATGCATGCATTTTATGTTCTGTTTTATTTTAATTACATTTTATTATCCATTTACCATAATAACCTTAATGATTTAATAATAAAACCATATAATGTCTGCCATTACCATCCATTCATGTATTCAATGGCCTAATTTCATTTTAAGGACTTTAAAATCAAGAAACCATATCAAATAAGTACTTAACAACTAGAAAGCTACTTTTACATTTTATGCGATTTAGTCCTTTTATCAAATTAACTAATCAATCGATAAAATTAAATCATGAAATTTTCACACATATCATGTAACGCCCCAAATTTTTAATTTTTGACTTTGTGTTTGAATTTGTGTTTCGTGTTATTTTGGCTTAAAAATATATGGGTTTAAGTGGTTATGTGCTCTGGGGTGTGTTTGGGAGGTCCCAAGTTTAAGTGTTAACTTGGGCTAAATTTTGAGTTTTATTTGAATAAAGCCTGACTTGAGACCAGTGGGCTTATAAGGATTTGGTTGTAAAACTTAACAGAATGGGCCTGCTGGTCTAGTGGTTAAGTGGAATCTCAGTTTGCTCAAGGTCCTGAGTTCGAATCTCTACACTGGCGATGGGATTATTTTGCTGCAAGTTTTGGTTAAGTGTTGAGCTTTATTAAAATTCTGAGTAGAGGGTTTTAGGGAAAAGTTAGGGCTTCGTGGGTGTAAAGTTCTTCTTCCTCTTTTCTGTCAAAAGTGTTTTTTTGCTGTCTTCTTTTCTTTTCCCTAATTTCCCCTTGCTGTCGAATTCTATTCTTTTTCCCCTTTATCCGTCGTTTTTCTTCTTTTTCGATAAGCTTTGGCGTTTCGGTAGTGAGTTCATCGATTCGGCAAGTAACGTTTAACTAAAGTTATGAGATTTCATTTGGGGATTACTTAAAAGGGTTTTGGTTACTGTTTAGGGATTATTCAAGGCTCTATAGATTAGTATTCGAGTTCTAAATAGCGAGGAAACCCTATTTTTCGTCGAAGGTAAGTAGATCTCTTGTTTCGGGATTTGTCTATTCTTAACAATCTGACTTAAGAGATTGATTTTGGGCTCGGTATTATCAATCTTATGCTTTGGAGTGCTCGTGGTTGGATTAGAAGCGATAGGTGTGTACTTTGAATACGTAGAAAATGAGTTTCAGTGAAAGCCAAAAAGCTGACTGTCGATGCCACACGGGCGTGTGGTCTGCCCCTGTGGTAGCCTGCGTCGCGGGACACGGGCGAGTGACAGATGAGCCAGGCTGTGTACGCGCCACACGAGCGCGACAGGTACGGGTGTGTGAGGCTGGCGAGGTCGTGTGTGAGGTACGGGCTCGACCATTTGGGCTGTGTAGGCTGCACGGGCGTGTGGGTCACACGGGTGAACCACACGAGCGTGTGATATTTAGGCCAGGCCGTGTGATCCACACGAGCAAGGCTAATTTGGGCTGTGTGGGCCACACGGGCGTGTGGGCCCACACAAGCAGGGCACACGGACGTGTGAGCCCAATTAATGTGAAATGTTCTGTAAGGTTGCACGGGTCACCTAAGTCGACTGTGACCTGACATAGGGGTGGTAAGCGTTACTTAGACCCCATGCTCTGATTGATTACTGATTTGTATGCAAAAGCCTGTTAATATAAGAATGTGTATCTGTATGATTCTGTATATCTGTTATCTGCACATAAGCATGCCATAATATTTATGATGCATTGCATTGGGTTGGGATTGTTATGAAGAGAAGGAAGTCTGAAAGGCGATTAGCCTGTATCTGCCAGCGACACTACACTTAACTATATGTATTGTTTTTCAGTACCATTTGGTGTGTAGGGTTGGATGGGTAGATTATATCCCCATACTTGGTGTGTAGGGCTGGGTGGGTCGATTTTATCCCCACATGGTGTGTTGGGTTGGACGGAGATAGTGTACAAGGCTGGTGGGCATGATTTCTGATATCTGATCTGTTTTGCATGCGATATTTGTAAGGCTAAGGATGAATATCTGTATTCTGTTATGTGACATCCCTAATTTGACCCTAGTCGGGAAGTGGTTTCGAGACCACAAAATCGAGTCACACAAATAATTGATTGTTAAATTTCATGTCTATTTTATGTTACAATTTATGTGTGGAATTTTGATGCTTTGATTGTTTCAATTGAATGCGAATTTAATCAAAAGGGCTTATGTGAGAAACATTGAAAATGTGTTGGTTAATTTTTAAAATGGCCAAATTGTTGCATGGATTAAATATGGGGACTTGCATGTCAAAGTCCCCATTTTTCATGATAATGGCCGACCATGATGGTTTTAGGTGAGAAAATATGTATTTTATTTGTTGTAATGATGGCTAATAAATGATATTATATACATTTTGTTAAAGAATTAAATAAAGATTTATAAAATATGAAATAAAGTTTTTATAATGAAAAAAAAAAAGGGATGAAAGCAAAGTTTTATCCATTCTTTCTCTCAATAGCTGATTCTTAGGATCAAAGAAGAACAAAAGGGGGCCCTTAGACATATGGCAATTATATTAGCAATTGGAGCTTAAGAGCAAAGAGGATCAAAGTCGGATAGGGGAAAAGAGAAAGTAAACGAATAGCCGTGGATATCTAGTCGTCGACCACTTCCGAGGTAAGTTTTAAGTGATTAAACGTTGAGTAAATTCAATCATAATAGGACATAATGAGTTGATTTAATAAGATATGATGTAGCCATGATATGTTTTAAACTCAAATGGTAAGTTCATAAGTGTTTGGACTTGGAAATTTAAGAGCAAATTGTAATAATTTGCTTAGGACAACAAAGAAGTGATAACATGATTTTAGAAAATCACCATAAATTGTTGGTGTGGAATTATAGGCTGAATAAAATATGTAATCAAAGCTTAATTAGTCTGGTTTCTTATAAAAGAAACCGTGTAAGCAAGGAATTTCCTATAAAGAGATATTTAAATTTATGTGAGACAATTGTCGAATGACTCCAAAATCCCTGTTTTTTTAGAAAATCATTATAAATCACAAAAAAATTGTTATAAGATAAAATTTATATGCTTAGACTCCTTAATGAGTCTAGTTTCAAATGAAATAAACAAGAACATATTTTGAATTCTGTACAATGAGAAAGTTGATTAAATGCATGAAGAGTGGCCAGATATAGTCAAACAAAGGAAATAGGGAAACTTTAAGAAAAATTCTGGTATTGATTGGTCAAACCAAAAATTCTGAAAATTTTATGGATAGAAGATATATGAGTCTGTTTTCAGGGAAAATTAACAGCACTTCATTTGGGGTTTTGCAGCTCTAGTTACAAATAATTTAATGACTGTTGCTCAGGAAAATAGCTTGTAGTGAATATGTGATTTTGTTGTAAACATTGATGAAACTATTTGAGTTGCTTATAAGCTATTGCTGAAATTAATGTACAAGATAAATATATATATATGTGATAAAGCCGAATGGCTAACATGAAATATGTATGAGATATATATATGTGGTAAATCCGAATGGCTAATGTGAAATATGTATGAGATATGTATATGTGGTAAAGCCGAACGGCTAATGTGAAATATGTATAAGATGTGTATATATTGTGGCCGAATGACCTAACGTGAAAGGTGTGTATTATTAGATATTTGATGAGGCAAATGAATTACAAATATGACAGTCGATGTGAATGTTGTAACATGTGATTAAATGTACATGAAACCTGGAAATATATTCCGGGTAAGACCCGATGACTACGTGTGGAGATTATGTCCGGGTAAGACCTAATGACTACGTGTGGAGATTATGTCCAGGTAAGACCCGATGACTACGTGTGGAGATTTTGTCCGGGTAAGACCCGATAACTACATGTGGGAATTATTCGAGCTAAAGGTCTCGCTGAAGATTCGAGTTAAGATTATACAACTTCACAGTAACAATTGGTAATAAATACGTTCAATGCGTTAAGTTGGTCAGATTGTTGATTCTGGCCTTTTTGCTCGGGGATCGTCAGCAACTTGTCACACTATCACTATCCACTGTTTGGTATTGCTATGTTTTGGATTATCTTATGGCATGTATAGAATAGACTAGTAGTGGGAGGATATGTTGGTTAATGTATATAAGCCATGCGAATATGACATCCTTTGAATGTTTACTTTTATAAGTTTTTAAATTTTATCCCTGGTTGTGTCTAGCAATTATCCAATTGAATGATCTTTACTTCAAGAAAATGTTCAAAATTTTACTGATCTGGCATGAGTTACAAGTCCGGTAATGCCCCTTACCTATTCCGGCAACGTTACATTTAGTGGTATCAGAGCTACGGTTTAGTCGATTCTAGGACTAACGTAGCACGTGTGAGTCTAGCTATACTTGCCATAAAGTGATAAAATGATAGTGTGATGATTTCTAACAGTTAAAATGTGTTTTTCGTAATATAATGAATTCCAATCCCGATCAAGCTGTAGCAGATGGTATTAAAAGGATTGAAACATGCTTATGATGTGTCAAAATTGAGAAAGGTATGAATAGAAGTATGATATACATTTGAAGTATTGAAATGCAAAGTAATTTTGCTGAACGTGTTATGAAATAAATAGGGAAAGTTATATTAGGATAATAGTGATGTATATTGTATGCATGAGAAGTTATATTTTGGTTCAGGACTTTATGTAAATGGGTGAAATATATACATATATATGTCATCTATTAGAGATGGAATTGCTGTGTAGTTTATGCTTTGTTAATGTTATATATGATATTATGTTTTAAATATGTGAATGAGAACTTTGAAGAGAAAATAATGTATTTGGAATGAGCCTACATGTAAATGATATCTATGATATAATGTCAAGGTGTATATGATATGTATATATTGAAACGAAGTAAGTGAATTACAAATATGATATGCTATATGAAATGTATTAAAATGTGAATAAATATGCATGAAACTCGGTGATATGTATTCGGGCCTTCTTGCCTAGCAGGCTTCGTGCCGATAATATGTATTCAGGCCTTCATGCCGGTGATGTGTATTCGGGCCTTCGTGCCTAGTAGGCTTCGTGCCGGTGATATGTATTCGGGCCTTTGTGCCTAGCAGGCTTCGTGCCGGTGATGTGTATTCGGGCCTTCGTGCCTAGCAGGCTTCGTGCCGGTGATATGTATTCGGGCCTTCGTGCCTAGCAGGCTTAATGCCGGTGATTCGAGCAAGGTTTAAGTGTTCATTACTATATGAATTCAAAGTTAAATGAAATAATACGTTTAAAGTGTACATATATGATGTTTTATAGACTTGGTTAAGTCATTTCAATGTGTAATAACGAATGAATATGGGCATTATGTTTGCGAATGATTAGAGGCACTGTGTGTGCAAATTCCGTTAACCGAGCACTATGTGTGCAAGATCAGTAATTGAGGCACTGTGTGTGCGAGTTCTTCAACCGAGCACTATGTGTGCGAGATCGGTCAGTGGGCACTAAGTGTGTGAAATGAGATTCATGTAAGACCTCATCTGGGACGAAGGCATTGATTTGAGATGTTGTGTAAGACCATGTCTAGGACATGGCATCGACTCGATATGTGATAACATGTAAGAACATGGTTGGACTATGGCTTTAAGTAAACGACTTACTCAGACAAGTACGACGCTCTTTAAATTGACAAATGTTAGGAAGTAGAATTGAAGTTAGATGTTGAATTTTAATTAGATACTGATATTCGGTATTTGAGTTTGAATTGGGGATTAATAGATATAAATTGACGATTAATTATTGTTTCGGCTGTAATTTTGTTATAAGTGGTTACATAAAAAAAATGTGGATATGTTGTTAAAGAATGGATTTATGTTATATGTACACTTAAGTGCTTAGTTGAAAATGTGTTATGGATTTAGTCTATGAGATTCTCAGTATATGAAATTATATGTGCTATTGCTGAATGGACACTATTTTGTTAATCTTGTTCAAGAAATTACTTTGATTAAGTTTCGACATTCGAAAGTTTGTAAGAATTTTTGATGAATGCTGATAATTTTGGATATACGAGTTATGCGCTAGAATAAATCTCATGCCAGTGTATTATATTAAGCTTTATGCCTAATCGACTGTATACAGGTAACGTTAACTATGATTGAATGTGCTAAATGAGCTAAATGTTCAGGTATGTGGAAGTTGACTTTTCTTTTGGAAATGAGTTAAGTTGAATATTGAGATGTGATAAAGTCATAAAAGATATTCATTGGGATGTTTAAGAACATGTATACTTTCGGCCATGTTACGGCTTATATATATATATATATATATATATGAATGAACATGTGGGTTATGAATATGTGAGTTGATGTTATGTATTTGTTTTAAGATAAGAGGATGATTTTATGGGTCGATGTGGAACTGGTAATGAATTACAATTGTTATCGATGAGTTAATGTTTATATGGACATAATTCAATAAGAGGACGTTATCCTAACCTAGTCGCTAGTAAGATTTTCAGGGACGAAAATCCCTAAAGAGGGGGAGAGTTGTGACATCCCTAATTTGACCCTAGTCGGGAAATGGTTTCGAGACCACAAAACTGAGTCACACAAATAATTGATTGTTAAATTTCATGTCTATTTTATGTTACAATTTATGTGTGAAATTTTGATGATTTGATTTTGTCAATTGAATGCGAATTTAATCAAAAGGGCTTATCTGAGAAACATTGAAAATGTGTTGGTTAATTTTTAAAATGGCCAAATTGTTGCATGGATTAAATATGGGGACTTGCATGTCAAAGTCCCCATTTTTCATGATAATGGCCGACCATGATGGTTTTAGGTGAGAAAATATGTATTTTATTTGTTGTAATGATGGCTAATAAATGATATTATATACATTTTGTTAAAGAATTAAATAAAGACTTATAAAATATGAAATAAAGTTTTTATAATGGAAAAAAAAAAGGGATGAAAGCAAAGTTTTATCCATTCTTTCTCTCAATAGCCAATTCTTAGGATCAAAGAAGAACAAAAGGGGGCCCTTAGACATATGGCAATTATATTAGCAATTGGAGCTTAAGAGCAAAGAGGATCAAAGTCGGATAGGGGAAAAGAGAAAGTAAACGAATAGCCGTGGATATCTAGTCGTCGACCACTTCCGAGGTAAGTTTTAAGTGATTAAACGTTGAGTAAATTCAATCATAATAGGACATAATGAGTTGATTTAATAAGATATGATGTGGCCATGATATGTTTTAAACTCAAATGGTAAGTTCATAAGTGTTTGGACTTGGAAATTTAAGAGCAAATTGTAATAATTTGCTTAGGACAGCAGCAGTAACGTGATTTTAGAAAATCACCATAAATTGTTGGTGTGGAATTATAGGTTGAATAAAATATGTAATCAAAGCTTAATTAGTCTAGTTTCTTATAAAAGAAACCGTGTAAGCAAAGAAATTTCCTATAAAGAGATATTTAAAGTTATGTGAGACAGTGTCAGAATGACTCCAAAATCCCTTTTTTTTTTAGAAAATCATTATAAATCACAAAAAAAAAAATTGTTATAAGATAAAATTTATATGCTTAGACTCCTTAATGAGTCTAGTTTCAAATGAAATAAACAAGAACATATTTTGAATTCTGTACAATGAGAAAGTTGATTCGTAGTGAAGAGTGGTCAGTATAGTCAAACAGTGAAATAGGGGAAACTTTAAGAAAAATTCTGGTATTGATTTGTCAAACCAAAAATTCTGAAAATTTTATGGATAGAAGATATATGAGTCTGTTTTCAGGGAAAATTAACAGCACTTCATTTGGAGTTTTGTAGCTCCAGTTACAAATAATTTAATGATTGTTGCTCACGAAAACAGCTTGTAGTGAATATGTGATTTTGTTGTAAACATTGATGAAACTATTTGATTTGCTTATAAGCTATTGCTGAAATTAATGTACAAGATAAATATATATATGTGATAAAGCCGAATGGATAACATGAAATATGTATGAGATATATATATATGTGATAAAGCCGAATGGCTAACATGAAATATGTATGAGATATATATATATGTGGTAAATCCGAATGGCTAATGTGAAATATGTATGAGATATGTATATGTGGTAAAGCCGAACGGCTAATGTGAAATATGTATGAGATGTGTATATATTGTGGCCGAATGACCTAATGTGAAAGGTGTGTATTATTAGATATTTGATGAGGCAAATGAATTACAAATATGACAGTCGATGTGAATGTTGTAACATGTGATTAAATGTACATGAAACTTGGAAATATATTCCGGGTAAGACCCGATGACTACTTGTGGAGATTATGTCCGGGTAAGACCTAATGACTACATGTGGAGATTATGTCCAGGTAAGACCCGATGACTACGTGTGGAGATTTTGTCCGGGTAAGACCCGATAACTACGTGTGGGGATTATTCAAGCTAAAGGTCTCGCTGAAGATTTGAGTAAAGCATAAGATTATACGACTTCACAGTAACAATTGGTAATAAATACGTTCAATGCGTTAAGTTGGTTAGATTGTTGATTCTGGCCTTTTTGCTCGGGGATCGTCAGCAACTTGTCACACTATCACTATCCACTGTTTGGTATTGCTATGTTTTGGATTATCTTATGGCATGTATAGAATAGAAAAGTAGTGGGAGGATATGTTGGTTAATGTATATAAGCCATGCGAATATGACATCCTTTGAATGTTTACTTTTATAAGTTTTTAATTTTATCCCTGGTTGTGTCTAGCAATTATCCAATTGAATGATCTTTACTTCAAGAAAATGTTCAAAATTTTACTGATCTGGCATGAGTTACAAGTCCGGTAATGCCCCTTACCTAGTCTGGCGACGGTTACGGGATAGGGGTGTTACATGTTATCTGCTTTTATGCATGCTGCTTGTAGGGATGTACACACTGAGTTGTGAAAACTCACCCCTTTATTTATTTTATCTGTCAGGTAATCCTCAGCAGTAGATGGATCGGTGCGACAGAGGGCTCGTTGGTGACCACTGGTAGACACTTATGGATTTTTTAGTAACATTTATTTCATCTGCTTTATTTTTATTTTTGCTTTGGGATTAATTATGTATTTGGACACGAACTATTTATTTTGGTTTTTGGGATTTTAAACTGTTAAGATTGTTTTTTTATGAACCGCGACACCATAAATACGTTTTAGAAATTTAACTTTGGGTTTTCGTAAAAATGTATGACGATTTAGCTTTTGCATTATAAGAATGTTTTCAAGTATTAATTGGAATAGGGATTTCATGACTTAAGAAAATATAATAACTTGGATGATTTTTTAACTTGCTAAGGTTTTCTAAAAAGCACTCTCATGTGACATCGCCAGATTCGGCCATAACATCTAGGCTGGGTTTGGTGTGTTACATATCAAATAACATGCTATAAATACCAAAAATAATATTAAAATAATTTTATGACTTCAGATTTGTGGTTCCGAAACCATTGTTCTGATTTATCTAAAATCGGGCTATTACATAAAGAGTTTTCAAACTAATTTCTAACGGTTATATTTCCTAACAAAAAGGGTGAACTGGGTCTCACAACCTCACCTGCGAACCCAACACGTAAAAATGTTTTCAAATTAAAATCTATTATTGCTTTCAAATACTATTTTAAGACATATTCTGAGAATTCTGATTATTCTTTGAGTTCTCAATGAACTCACCCACCCTTCCCTTACTCCTCCTGATGCGAACCTGATTGCATCATGTTTCGACACAACTCGACATCACCGAGAGTGGCCTAAGCTCGAGAGGCCCAAGTGCAAAATGAAGCTTAATCACAACTCGTTGAGCTCAATTCAGCTCATTTCCAGCTCAATAAGCTTGTTTGCTCGTTTTGAATTTATTTCATTTTAGTTTCTGGAATAATTACTTGCTTAGCTAAATTAGTTAATTTGGTTCAGCTCAATTAGTCCATGCATTCTAAACCTTCTGGCTATTTAATTAAGTTAGTTAATATAGTTTAGTCTAAATAAATTTGTCTAAATTCTGGCCATTTTAATTAAGTGTTAGTTCATACATAATTTTAATATGTTTCAGCTGAATTTAAATCTGCCTTAATTTATCACATGCTTTTAATATGTCCAACCTATTACATGTTTTAAAGATGTTTATTTACAGTTTATTAAATTAAGTTAAGAGTTAAAAGTGTTTATTAAGTATAGTGTGATTAAATGTGTTTTTAATGTGTTTGTTAATGTTTGTAGATGATTTTTCAGCTGGAATAAGTTAAGTCCAAGGGAGCTATTACAAAGTGTTAAATGTGACTATTTAGTTGGAATCGGTTACATTCAAGGGGCTATTACAACATTTAAAGAAGAGCATTATGCACCATTAAATTTCAGCAGCCTATTCCTCTTTTCCAAGGAGTTGTTCAAGAATAGCAATGGACAACAATTAAAGGAGAGCATTATGCATGTTGTTGGTGTCTATTTAGCTGCCCAAGACTGATTTAATGAAGGAATTGAAGTCATTTGGCTACTCAAAACGTTGAACTCTTCCAGCTTAAGTTTTTAGCTCATTTATTCAGCTGAATTGGAACATTAAATCTTGTTAATAGTTGTTGTTACTTAGGCTTAGAGATTTCAAGGGTTTTTGCTTAGTAATTGAGTTTTATTTCAGCTCAAAACCACACATTAAGCTAAATTCAAGTGACTTTTCGGCTAGGTCTCATGTAGCACTATAAATACTTTGTAATTAGCTTATTTAGGAGACTTTTGATCTTTTGATTAATGTTTATAACATTTTGTGAGTTTTTCAACTCTCTTATTTCATTTTAGACTCAACATGACTTATCTAGTTTGCTAGTGGTGTCATCCTATTCTTTCCAAACTTATCACTCTTAAACAGAGTGTGGCGTTCACCCTTATACCGACTGGTTCCTATCTCCATATAGATAGTGGGTCATGATTTATCTATCTTTTTATCCACCTTTAAGTGTCTTATAAGATTTGGGTTAGTACTCTATTTTAGTACTAGTTCTTTCTTGACCTTACAGCCATTCAAACCATCCACATTACCATTTTTCAAACCATCCGAGTTCCTTTGTTAAACCAAACCATATCCCTTAACTATCTTAAACTATCACATACCCTTTTTGTTTAAAGCCTTACTTAGCCGAATTCGATCAATACTTTGTTCAAGAATGATACTTCTCCATTTTAACGATTGGGCAAAAAACGACTCGAATCATCACCGAAACAAGTTCGTATCACCTCCTCAGGTAAGTAGGTCACAGATGGCATAGGTGAGGTTGATGATTGGGCAAGGACATTCCTGAGTAGTGATTGGCGAACCTGTGCTAAAGGCAATGAGAATATTATTATGGGTTTCAGATTTATTTATGATTTTGTGATTTTAACATTTTTAATTCAATATTGGATAATTTATTTTGTTAGATTTCTAATTTATTTTATTGTAAACCATGTCTTAAGGTGACTAATTATTTCATGAATAAAATCGATGTTATCCATGCATGAGAGTGTTATCGATGTTATCCATGCATGAGAGTGTTATGTCTTATTTTTATGTGTGACATATTTATGCTTAAATGTTTACAAAATCTGTATGTTGCATGCCGCAATTACATGTGAAACCTTGTAATAATTTCCATTTTTACATGTGCCCCTATAGTGCTTGTTTTATTACTTGCAAACCTCTAGTAAAATTTGCTAATCTTTATATGTAAGCATATGAACCCATAAACATGTGAGCTTGCATAATTGCATGAACCCTACTAAAGTTTAATATCCTTGCATGCATGATAATTTTAATTGCGAAGCTTGTTTATTTATAAAAGCATGTTATTCCTGCGAACTGATGATTTTATATGACCCTTAGTTTTGTGCGAAGTTCATACCTTAGGAGTTATGTGAACCCTTATGCTATGTGCTTCCATGCGAAGTCTTTTATGTATGCAAGCCTAAGTGTTATACTAAGTTGCAAACTCATATGTTTTATGTTATGTGAACTATGATAACGTTTGACGAAAGTCTAAGTTGTGTTGTGAACTCTTAATTATATTGTTATGAGGCATGCAAACTTTCTCATGATGTTTGAGTACCTCGCATGTTTGTTTACTGCTTCTGCTGTTGTATTTTGAGTTAGCACAACTTTTGCTAAGACTTAAGTGGTGTGTTGGAGGTTAGGTTAGGAGTTAATGGAGAGCCACTTCAGTGGCTAATGTAGCTCGCCAAACCTGGGTCAAAACTTCTAGGCTATGTTTAGGGTGTTATATTGTAAGCTTTGAGACGATTCGACTTGACGAGTTCCACAAGGTGACGGTCTACAAGGGAAAAAAAAACAAACAAGGAAATCATATAGGATGCTCAATAAGTTCACATGTATTATACAAAACTTACCTTATTTTTACCTAACATTTTTAAGTTACCATAGCTTGGCACAACATTTGGCTAGACATGGAAATCAAAACATCAACAAAGGTGAGCATTAACTTATAATCAAAACCATATGATTCCACATTTACTTATCATGCTAATTCATGCCACTTTAAATAATTAATCTCAAAACTTATTCAATCAAAGGATAATAAAATAACAAAAATGTCAAAGACATTATTCCAATCCATTGTTCATGATCAATTCAATATTTTTCCATTTGAACATCAAGTCCATTTCATCATTTTCCAATTTCTCATTTCTTATAAATTGTTTCGCCTGGTGAACCTTAATAAATGGACTCGGATACACAGGTATCTACACCACACCAATTACTCGTCTAAGCTAAATATATACATATTAGGTTACCCATCTGGGCTAAACCTTTATAACGACACATCAGGTTACTCGTTAGAGCTAAAATCGTGTTACATGCACTTGAGAATAAACAACAAATGCTGAACTTCAGTAACATCTGCAATAAATCTCATACAAGTGCACAAGACCCTATTGGCATGTCAATCGTATCCTAACCTTTAATAAGTTCATACGAGCACCTTTTACACATATAAATGTCACTTTTCAATTTAGTCCAATTCTAACCTTTTAGTATATCTAGTAGGAGTAAGATCTCTTCTATAACACAGAAGCATATAATCCCTCATTTTCTGTAAACACTTGAGTATACGCTTAATTGCTTGCCAGTGTCTTGGTCCTGGACTTGCCTGATACCAACTCACCAACCCCACTACGAAACATGTATTTGGACGTGTTCATAACGTAACATACATGAGATTTCCTATTGTTGAAGTATAAGGAACCTTTCTCATGTTTTCTTTTTCTTCCATTGTCTTATAATAGTCCTTTAAAGAAAGATGAAATCCCGATACAGAAGGTTGACTTCCCTTCTTCAAATCGATCAATGCATAATGTTCCAATACCTTGTCTGTGTATGAAGTTTGGGATAATGCTATCACTTTGTGTAACACCCATTACCCGTATCTGATGCCAGGACAGGGTTCGAGGCATTATCAGACTTAAACGTACAACATTTCATAAAATCGAGCCATAAAATTTCATTCGTATCAAAACTTTTCATACACATGCAAAATGTCTCTTACACGAGCTACCGAGGCTCTAAACATACATTAAAGGTGGTTTGGGACTAAATCGAGAACTTTGGAAAGTTTTGGAAAAACTTAGAAAAAATTTTAGGAATCAGGGTCACACGCCCGTGTGGACACAAGGACACGCCCGTGTCCTCAGGTTGTGTAACTCTCTGTTTATGACGTCAGCAAAACAAATTGAACCACACGGCCAGGCAACACGCCTGTGTGCTAGGTCGTGTCCTCCACACGGCTGAGACACATGGCCGTGTCTCTGCCTGTGTGACTAGCACTTAGGCTATTTTCCAAGCCTTTTTGTTGCCTTAATCTTTCACAAACTTAACCACTTTAAAGACACATATCATAACATCATTTTAATGATTAAACACTCTTTATTAAGACATATTCACCACATTAACAGGTTCTCTTATATGTTTTGCATCTACTCATGCAATACCAAGTCTAGATTCCTTAATTCACATTCATAAGACTTGTCATTTTGATGATCACTTTTACCATTATGATATGGTTACCGACTTATCATGCAATTTCTACATGACTATGACCACCTCAATTGGTCATAAAGCATACATCCAACACACATGTCATATTACCCACCAAGCATGACAAACAGACATAATCACATCATAAACATTAGACATGACATGAATAGCTAGGTTTACAAGCCATAATCAATATGAGCCACATCTCATAGCCATATACATATAACTCATTATAAACCAATACATATGACTAAAGCATAATAACACATGTCAATAAACTAGGTCCCTATACATGCCACTCACTTGAAACTTATAATATATGCTTCATTATTCCAAAGGTAGAGACTTGATAGTGTGATGCTACCTCTCCAACCTCGAGCTCACCTAGTAACACTAAAGAAAAGGAAAGGAAGGGAGTAAGCTTCACGCTTAGTAAGTCCATATGAAAAATAATAAGCAATTTTTCAATATGCTTTCAAAAATTCTTACAACATGTTCTTAAGGTAATACCATCATAATTGCCTTTTTACCTATGTTCAGGTCAAGCTATTTTCTCGAGTCACAGTCACTAAATTATTTATATCTAGAGTTACGAAACTCTAAATTTAGACTCGCTAATTTTACCAGAAACTAGACTCACATAACTTCTTACCATAAAATTTTCAAAATTTTTTGTTTAGCCAATTAGTACAGTTTATTCTTCAAAGTCACCCCTTTTTCGCTATCCGACAGTTCCGACCCTTCCTCACTATAAATTAATTTTCTTATAATAGGGAACTCAGATGATGTTCCTGTCTATTTATCTTGAAAGTAGACTCATTAAGAATTCTAACATATAAATTATAACCCATAATTATTTTTTAATAATTTTCAATGATTTTCTCAAATCAAAACAGGGGATTTTGAAATTTTCTCATAATACGAACTATCTCCTCGCTAGATCATGTAACGCAGACTTCTTAATGCTAGATAGTCCTAACATATATACTTTTCATTCATTGATCCTTGCGTACATTTTTGTCTTCAAGATAGTTCTTGGATATTCTACATAAGATAGCTCTTATCATGTAATGCGGACTTCTCAATGCTAGATAGTCCTAATAGATATCCTTTGTAACACCCCTTACCCGTATTCAACGTCGGAATAGGGTACGAGGCATTACCAGACTTACATTGCAAACAAACATACAAATCAAGTCATGAATTTGCATTCAAATTAAAACCATTTGTATTCAATCATAAAGTCCCTAGTACAAGCCTACGAGGCCCAAAAACATGCTTTGGAAGTGGTTTGGGACTAAACCGAGCACTTAGGAAATTTTTACAGAACCTAGAAAATTTTTCCTATGAATAGAGGTCACACGCCCATGTGGTTTGGGACACACCCGTATGGTCAGGCCGTGTGGTCACACACGCTCGTGACCCTAACCTGTGTAACTCTCTGTTTTACAAAGCATGAACAAATTAAAGTCACACAGCCAAGTCACACGCCCATGTGCTAGGCCGTGTGGTTAATTTAATTTTCATAAAATAGGTGTAGACTTCACACGCCCGTGTCTCTACCTGTGTGCTCAATTCTGAACATTCTATTTCTCAAAATTAAGGTGTAGGGGACACACGGCCGAAACACATGCCCGTGGGGCAAGCCGTGTGTCACACACGGCCTAGACACACGCCCGTATGTCTACCCGTGTAGACAAAATAAAGGCTATTTACCAAGCCATTTGTCACCGTTATTTACACCTACTCATGCACAAGTTCAATGGCATAAATCATGATATACTTAGGGAACCAAACATCCACAAAACAAGGCCAAATCATGTCATTTCATTATCCACACTCAACGCATTTACAACACCATAATTTGTCAAACCAAATCATACCAACTCACATTCTATAAGTTTCAATATGGCTACCAATAACATGAATAATTTGACTTAGTTTTCCTAGCATACCAATGAGCCAACCTTAACCATTCAACAACAAACCCATTAAGCCACATTCAACCGTTTATCAAGCATTTATAAACCACATCACATAAGAGATAATTTCACAAACATGCATATATAAATATATATAAGCTTACAACCAATTCAACCAAAATAAGCCAAGTTTCATGGCCAAATACCACATCAAGCCTTGACAATTACAAGTCAGTACATTTGGCCAAATTCTTGATGACACATATAACAAAATGACCAAGTCCCTATACATGCCATATTTTCAAAATGTTTAAAATCATTGGTACCCAAAATAACAGTTTGATAGTGTGATATGATCTCCGACGATCTCCAATCTGAGCTAGCTTGGTGACACTATAAAACATGGAAAAATAAAACGGAGTAAGCTATATAGAGTAAGCTCATATGGAAGAAATAAGCTAACCTTACCATACATTAACATGCAAGTAATTTAACATAAGATAATGCAATTTACCAAAATCTCATGATCATAATTCACTTCCATCACAACTTACCTTGAAATCATCATTTCATGAATCAATAATCATAAGCTTTAAGTACATACCTGTACCATCTTGTAATAATTTCATACTTAGTCTCATCCTTGTTATACCCAATGAACCACTTAGAATAATAAATTTGGATACTCAGGAAAACCTTGCACACAAGGTGCCACATATGTAGCCATTGCTACTTCTATCTCATATCACATATATGCTCGCTCTCGAGCCATTAACGGGCCTACTCACACAAGCTGTCAGTCAAGACATAACTACTCTGTCTCTTTGCTTTACAAGTCATCAAATAATCAAAACATATGTTTGGTATACCCAAACACCGATATAGGACATACAGGACCAGCACCCATAATCACATAACATAAAACCTAGTCACATGTCACATATATCCTAATCTATTCCTAAGGTTCGATTGGGATTTCTCACTTGTCAAAACGTCATCAAACGTGTCCATAGAGTCATTTACAGAATTCATGAAGCATTAAAGCATTTAAAATACAATTATAATAAAGCTTATTTAACATACGAACTTTCCTCGGTTACAGAAACGGCCAAAATGATCTATTTGTCAATTACTTTGTTTTCCCCCGATCTAGACCCAAACTTAGTTTTTTCTTGATCTATAATACCATATTTAACTTACTTAATAATCACATTATTCAATTCATCCCCAAAACACATTATGGCAAAATTTACATTTTTGCCCCTAACTTTTCAACATTTTACAATTTAGCCTTAGGCTCACAAAATGAATTTCTTTCAATTTCTTCACGACCCAAGCCTAGCCGAATATTATTTATACTCATAACAGTCCACATGTTTCATTTATTCACACTTTTCTACACATTTTATAGACTTTTACAAATAAGTCCCTAATTAACGTTTTTACAGAAAATCACTTTACAAAAGTCATTTAACAAACAACAAACATGTATTTTCTACCATCAAACTTCAAAATACATGCACATCCAACATGGGTAAAATTTTAGACTTTAATTTTCTTTCAAATTAGTCCTTGAAATAGCTAAATCAAGTTACAACGATCTCAAAAAATATAAAAAATCATTAAAAACGGGACAAGAATGAACCTACAGTCGAGCTTGAAAGCTTGGCCAAAGCCTAGCTGTAACATCCTGAAATAGGGCCTAAACAGAACAGTGGTTGCGAAACCACAAATCCGAGGTAGAAAAATTTATTTTATTATTATTTTGAGGTTCATGATATGATTGCATGATCGTGTAAAAATTTCGTGATGAAATTCTATGCATAAAGTGCTTAAGTTGAGATTAGGGACTAAATCAAATAATTTGCAAAACTTGCATTCTAGAAGTTTTTAGTATGAAATTGCTTTGGAATATTAATTAGGAGGGTTTAAATAACAATTTGACCAATTTCTAAGTTCATGGACAAAATAGGACATGGATGGAATTTTTGAAAGTTTAATAAGGAAGGGCATTTGGGTCATTTGGATATTAAATGAAATAAAAAAAATAACACAAAATTCATTATCTTCTTCATTAGCACGAAATTTCAAGGGTTCTCCATAGCTAGGGTTTGTTTCAAGCTTTCAAGCTCCATAGTAAGTGATTCCAAGCCCTGTTTTTAATGTTCTTTACGTTTTCAGAGTCTCGGTAGCTCGATAAAGCTTATGCTAGCAATAATTTAAGTTAGGGTTCATATTTGGAAAAATACCCATAGGTGAAAAGTGTTTATTTTGATGTTTTATGATAGAATATGAGGTCTTAGATTATGTTAGACAACTTGTGCTACTCGGTTTTTTAGGTAAAAACGAGTAAAGGGCTTAATCTCCAGTAAAAATACCTAATAGTCATAAGTATATGTTAGAGTGAGAATTTGATTTTGCTATAGAAGGGAAAAATGATCAGCATGTCATAAAACATAATAAAATAGGCTGAAGTTTAATTTACGAGATTTGGGGCAAAAGTATAAATATGCAAAAGTTTAAGGGCAAAAATGTAATTTTTCTAAAGTTTGAGTAAAGGATTGTTTTGATAAATGTGAATATTAAATAAATTAAATTTGCTATTATAGATCAAGAAGAGCGAAATTCAGGAGTAGATCGGGGAAAAGAAAAAGTAAAGGACTAAATTGTAAAGTTTAGTCACATTTTGTATCGAGGTAAGTTTACAGTAAATAAATGCAATATTCTTTTATTTTACATTATTATTGTAAATTTCCAGCATTTATATACTTATTTTATGGGAATATTTGAAGTCGAATTAAAGGCAAAGTGACAGAGAAAAAGCATTAGGAAGCCCCGTTTGAACCTTAGAAATGTTAGGATATTGGGGTTGTCAGGACAGGATAGGACAGAAATGAGCCATGTAAGTCCATATCAGATATATGGCTTTGGAGACAGGAATGAGCCATGTAAGCCCATATTAGATATATATATATGGCATTGGAGACAGGAATAATTCATGTAAGTCCATGTCGAAGACATGGCATTGGCAGGATATTGATAGACAGGAACGACCCTAGTATCCTTAGTATTCAGAGTGGTTCAACGGGACATTGTACACGTTAAATTACAGTGAATTATCAGCAAAAGGGAAGGTAGATTATATTTATGAATAGTGAAAGGTCAGGTAATAAAGAAGGTAAGTGAGTAAAGAAGAAGGTAGAAAATGAGAAGTAAAGAAAGCTTATGAGGCTAGGTGACATTATGTATAATTATTCATTATGTTGAATGTTATAATTTATTTGCTTGTAAGCTTACTAAGCCTAGTGCTTACTCTCTTTATTTTCTTTTTCTTATAGTTTTTATCAAGCCACTCGGGGATCGAAGGAAACGTCGGAGACCCAATCACACTATCGAAGGAATCACTTTGGTATAGTTAGACGTTTCGTTTTGTGTATGGCATGTATAGAAACTTGGTTTCTTTTGATATGATATGATCAATGAATGATGTGTAAATACTTGCTAGTGATTAGATAATAGAATGGCTGATGATATACATGTTTAATAGTATGTATGATTAAGTAGTAACTATCACATGAAAACTATGAAAAATGTGAAAGTAACTTAAAAACGGATTCAAGTATCAGAAATAACATGACTTTGAAAAAATCACTAAAAATCGTAGAGACATGGTTTGATGGTGAATAATATATGACATTAAAACTCATTGTGTCTATTTTCATAGGGAATAAGAAAAACTGGTAAAGGTTTTGTATTTTATAAGATATCTGAGTTTTAGTGAAATAGGGCCAGAGCAATTTTGGGATCCCCTATTTCAACTTTAGAAATTCACCATAAATTTTAAAAAAATATTTATGTGGTGTAATTTACATGGTTAGAATCCTTATTGAATCTAGTTTTAATAGAAACAAGATTTATAGTCATATGAATGTTTTAGAGGGAGAAAAGTGGTTCGTAGTAAGTAGAGGTTAGTGCAGTTGAATTCTGAAACAGGGGTAACTTTAACTAATAAACTGTACTAATTGGCTAAGTCAAAAATTCTAGAAAAAAATTAGTAGATAGATATATGAGTCTAGTTTCAGGAAAAATTTACGGATCTTAATTTTGAGTTTTGAGACTTGAGAAATTAATTTTTAAGCAACTATGAGGCAGAAAAACAGTTTATTCCGAAAATTAAAATCAGTGGTTTAGAGTTGTTTAAAAGGTAGGATAAGTTTAGTAACACCTCAAGCTTGACTCCGGTGACGGTTACGGGCATGGGGGCGTTACACTAGCTATGGTTCCTCTTCAAATTTTTGGCTAAAGGATGAAATTGAAGAAGATGGTGATGTTTTATTTATTTAATTTTGTCTTTATTTGAAAAATTACTAAAATGCCCTTAATGCATAACCTTAAAACTTTACGTAGCCATGTCCATTTTTGTCCATACTAAAATATAATGGTCTAATTACTATTTAAGGACCTCCAATTTAAATTTTGATAGCAATTAGACTCCTTTAACTTATAGAATTCAATTTTTGCACCTATTGCAATTTAGTCCTTCTAGTCAAATTGGGCACTCAATCGATAAAATTTCTTAACGAAATTTTCACAGAATTATTCTATCATACTTTAGAACTTAAAAAAATAATAAAATAAATATTTCTACTTCGGATTCATGGTCCCGAAACCACTATTCCGATCTGACCCAAAAAACGGGCTATTACATCCTTTTTCATTCGTTTATCCTTGCGAACATTTTCGTCTTCAAGATAGTCCTTGGATATTCCACATAAGATAGCTCTTGGTGGACTTCCCGCATAAGATAGTCCTTGGCGGACTTTCCAAATAAGATAGTCCTAACTGACATCCTCTTTATATATTAGTCCATGGCGGGCTTTACAGAACAGATAGTCCTTGGTGAACTTCCCTGTTTAGGCAACCTCTTTGCCAAAAGACACTTAGAATTAGAATTTGGAGAATTGTCTTACTTCCATAATGCCTCGGGTGGGCTCTTAATGGCGGATACATATTTGCCAATATTTTAAAAGAAAACCCCCTTTTTTCACGTATTTCTATATACCAAACACTCTCACATAATTCACTTGCCTCTGTACCTTGGCCAGACTTCTTATCAACATGCTTGCTAACGTTCCCATACGCTATAACTATTGTGTAACACCCTAACCCATATCTGCCACTGGAATAGGGTTACTGAGCATTACCGTACAAATTGAAAATTATACATACATTTCAAACATTGACATAAACATGATATAATCCATTCATTCACATACATATCATCCCTTAATCAAGCCGTCGAGGCCCTAAAAATACTAAACAATCCCGGACTAAACTAGAAACATTTGGAAAATTTAAGAAAAAGTTAAGAAAATTTAGACTACAGGGGTCACATGACCGTGTGCCTCACACGATTGAGGCACACGCCCGTATCTCAGGTCGTATAACGATTGAAATAGGGACACACAGATGTGTCTTAGCCCGTGTCCTCACCCATGTAACTCTTTGAGTTGGGTCACACGGCCAAGCCACACGCCCGTGTGCCAGGCCGTGTACTAGGCCATGTAATAGCTTGACTTATATGCATTAAAACCTACAGGGGGCACACTACCTTGTCGCCAGGCTATGTGTCGCACACGGCTGACTTACACACCCGTGTAGACATGAAATTGGCCAATTTTAAGCCATTTCCAACACCAACTCAAGCAACCACCTAAAGCATTTTGAGCACATGATGAGGCATCGTAGCATGACCAAACCCAACATGAAATGACCAATTCAATAGTCCAAGATCATTCAACCAATATGCCATACAAGGCACTTCAAATGTAAACACACAAATTTACCTAAACATATATATATATATACTTGACCGTATTTCATTTATGAACATCTAGTTCATTTCCATATCAAAACATACCATATCTTGACCTATACTGTAACACCCGTAATCCGTATCCATCGCCAGAATAGGCTACGAAGCATTACTGGACTAATCTCGTAGATAATCGTACAATTCGAATTACAATTCTCATATCAATAAAAAAAACCATACAAATACAATCCTATAGTCCCTAACACAAGCCTTCGAGGCTAAAAACAAGCATTAGAAGTGGTTTGGGACTAAACCGAGAACTTAAGAAAAATTTTTGAAAAACATAAAAAAATTTCAAAGTAAAGGGGACACACGCCCGTGTGGCCCGGCCTTGCACAGCCAAAGACACGCCCGTGTCACAAGTCGTGTAGACATTCAAAATGGGATCACATGGCCGTGTCTCAGCTCGTGTCTGACCCCGTGTAACTCCTTGACTTGGGTCACACGGCCAACCACATGCCCTTGTGACTAGCCCGTGTACCCTTCGAAATGGCCTCACACTCCCGTGTGCCAGGTCGTGTGCTAGGCCGTGCCAAAACTGTAGGGTATACTGACTTATGCCCCACGGCCAAGTCACACGCCCGTGTGCTGAGCCATGTGGAGCTACTGACTTGGTTTTTAATTAAACATCAAGGGAAACACAGTCGTGTCACCTAACCGTGTGTCACACACAGCTAAGACACACGCCCGTGCCTCTGCTCGTGTGGACAAAAAAATAGGCTATTTACCAAGCCATCTTTCTCACCCAGATTTGCATCAACCAAAACATGTCAAATGACATATAACGTAGCATCAATAGGAATTCAAACCAATCTCATCTAAGCCTAAATCATGCTATTTCAATAACAACAACTATATTGTTCATAACATCATACTTTGCCAATTCAAAACATACCAAATTCACATCTAAAAATCACCTAAAGGTCACTTTCAACTTTGCACTATTTTACCTAAATCCACATGTATTCCATATCCCAAATTCAACCATTTAGTACTCTAACATACCAATTCACAATAAGCATTCACATAGAAATTAAATACAACATATCAAAAGGTTAATTGCGCATATATATACATAACCAAATATACCAAAATAAGCCAAATCACATGGCTATACACATAACCAAACATTTATTATTTACAAGCCAAATCAATTGGCCAAATCCATTACCAACATATAGACCATATTAACCACAATACCTATACATGCCATATAACCGAATACACAAGTTCAAAAGTACCAAAATGACAGCTGGATAGTGTGATGAGATCTCTGAAAACTCTCAATCCAAGTAAGCTTCGAAATCACTATAAAACACGAAAAAGTAAACATAGTAAGCTATAAAGCTTAGTACGCTGATCGTGATTTTTCGTGATAAGTTTTATAAATTAATAATTAAAACGTTCTTGAGACTAACTATTACCACGATGTAGGCAAGTGTACCTATCGAACAGTAGTATAGTTTTAGCAAGATCAGATTGTCGAACCCAAAGGACTAAAAGTACTAGTAATGACTGTCTTTTTATTATCTAGCCTAAGAAATAAGGGGTGGTTTGTTTTAACTAACTAATTAATTAAACTAAGAAGTTGCAGAAAATAGAATTGGGAAATTACTTTTTGGAAAAATGATTGATTTAGGACAATACCTAAGGAAAAATCCACCTAGACTTGTTATTTTGGCTCCGAACCGTACGATTTATTCATTTAACTTGTTCCGTAGAAATCCCTAGGTTATGTTATTATCCCTAGGTTATGTTATTATCCCTATTCAAGACTAATAATGTTTAATCCCTAGGTTAAATAACCGAGACTTTTCTCTAATTAACACCCGAGGGTTGCATTAACTCGATCTTTGGATTCCCTTATTAGGTTTCACCCTAATCTGGCAAAATCTTGTCACCCTATCTCTAGGCGCGCAATCAACTCCGCTTAATTATGACAAAGTTACTCTTAGCCAGGGACTATTCATCCTCCAACTAAGAGCATTAACTTGAAGTGATATCCTGAAATACCAAAACAAGAATTAAGAACACATAATTAAGAACAAGTCAAATATTTATCATACAATTCAGAAAATAATAACAAGATTCGTCTTAGGTTTCATCCCCCTTAGGTATTTAGGGGTTTTAGTTCATAACTAAATAAGAAAACATCTCAGAATAATAAAGAATACAAAACATAAAGAAAACCCAAAACTCTTGAAGGGAAATTGAGGAGAGATCTTCTGTCTTGATGATGATGAATTCGGCTTCTGAGATGGATCAATCGGCTTCCTTGGAGTAATTTCTTACTCCCTATTCTCCCTCTCCTCTTTGTCTTCCTCTAGGGTGTTTAAATAGGCTTTAGACTGCCTAAAAGCCCTTAAACTTGCCCTTTTCCGAATAGAACTTAGCTAGGGTTCGACAGGGACACGCCCGTGTGACACAGTCGTGTGCGATTACTTCAGGCCGTGGTCGAGGCTGAGATATCAACACGCCCGTCCTGAGGTTGATTTGGGTTGTGGGCGAGCCTGTTAGATTGGCACGAGCTTGTGTACTGCCCGTGTGAGGAAGTCCAGGTCGTGTTATTTTCCCCTATCGGCCCATTTTCTCTGTTTTTGGCCCGTTTCTCATTCTTTTCGCTTTCCTATGCTCACCTAAGTATAAAACATGAAATTAAAGGATTAAGAGCATCAAATTCACCGAATCTAAGGAGAAATCATTCATAAACGTGTTAAGCGAGGGATAAAAATATGTATAAATTACGGTTTATCAAATACCCCCACACTTAAGCGTTTCCTTGTCCTCAAGCAAAATCCTCAACCCACAATTAAGAATTCCTTTTTCTCAACTTATAGTTCCTATCAACAATATCTCAAACTAACTCATAAGTAATCATACATTGAGAATCTAACTAAAAGAACATTAAAGCTTCAAACATTCCAAGTTGAGTATTTTAATCATGAAAAACTTAGGCATCTCCCTTCATCTAAGTAGTTACCATCGATTCGAAATCTCACAGAGTTTAACATCCTCACTAAAGATTCACTCAAATCACTCGAAGTGTTTAAGGACAATGAAATCAGCACTCATCAGTCAACATGAAAAGTTATTACCATAGGCTTACATGAAAATCAAATCTCCACCACTATAAATTGAGATGATACATCAATCGAAAGGTTTTTAGAAGGTTGTAACGAGGCTTGGTTAGGGGGGTGTGGTCACAAGCTGAAAGAAAAGGTTAGAATCAAGATTGAGTTGAAAAATTACTTAACTAGAAAAATATTTAATCATTACTTGCATACAACACAGCTTTTTCTCAAAGAATTTACATACTTGGACTTAAAGATAGAAGACTTCTACTACTAATATGTATATAAAAAATAATATCTTTTTTTTTTAAGAACAAGTTAAATAACATAGATTAGTATTAAGAACAAGACATAGCTAAGCAATTTATTCAAATCAACTCTCGACAAAAATAGGGATCAAATTAATGGAGGGGATTTGAACAATAATGGGTTAAGGGTTAATATTAAGGGTAATACAAGGGATGGCTTGTTAGGCTCAAAGGGGTTTACTAAGGGTTAATCGTGGAGGTAGGCTTTCCATGGCATGAGTGGGTTAATCTTTAGTGCCTCTATCATCTTGGCATAACAAATCAAATGGTGTGGTCTTGACATGCATAATCAGGCAAGTTCTAGAATAATAATTCGATATTGACACTCTCAAAGCAATAATAAAAGTGAGCATGAAAGAATTAATAGATGCTCTTGAAGCTCAAAATCTCACAAAAATTATGGCTTTTTGATGTTTAAACTTGTGGAATTCAATTCAAGATAATACCTAAACTTGGGGAAACAACCTAAAATTTTAAATTCTTAAAAACCAACTTGTCATGCTTAGTTTTCTAATGTCTTAAAGTTTAAATAATCAATGCATGAATGCCTTGTTTTAATTTAAGATATATCAATAAAAATCATAAGTCAATCAAAATTCATCCTAAACATGATATGAGAGATTTATAAGAGAACAAAACAACATTCAGGGATTTTTCAGATAATGAAATGATTACCCCTCACACTTAAGATGTACATTGCCCTCAATGTACAAAGATAGATGTATAGAAAAATATGAAATCATAAGATAGGGAGAGAATTGAAACTTCCTGAGTTGTAAATGAATGAACTCCCTAGTTTAGAGTTATGTAGAGTGGAGAGGGATACTCCAGTGGTGGTAGAGGTTGGGTTCCACAAATGATGTGCCAAAAGAAAATTATATTTCTTTATTAAGTAGGGCTTGGCAGTCGTGGAGAGCCCTTTCCAATGGAGTTTGAAGTTCCTAAGTGATTGAGAGCTTTGGAGCTCTTTATAACTGTGAGGAACTCAGCAAATTTTTAGGGAACATTAGGAAGAAAGAAATAGCTGAGATTAAAATTAATTAATAAAACCTAAATAAAAGATAGTAACAAAAAGGGAAATAATAATTAAATGTCAAAAGTGAAATTAATAAAGACTTAAAAATAGAAATAGAAATAGAAATAAAACTAAAAATAGAAATAAAAATAAAAATAAAGATAAAAATTCAATTAAACATCATCATCATTGCCGGATGGTTCGCGAGGTGGTGGTGGTGATGAGATGTGGAAGTGCTGATAGATCTACTGGAGAGTAGCCTCAATGTTGTCAAATCTTTGAAAACACTGCCTCCTCCTCGGTAGATTGGGCAAGTCGATCTTGGGGAGGGAAGGTTCCTCGGTGCCTCTCGATCATCCTCATGCTAAGCATGCTCGAGATGCCTTGTGGAGACATCTGGCCGATGAGGGTAAGGGGTGATTCTTGGGTCACGGTGTCGAGGAGTCCAAAGTGTCACGCCAGTCGAGTCACTTAGGGGCCAATGGAGATGACCCCCCTCCGATGTCGCTCCATCTGGTGGCAAATGGCAAGGGCTATAAAGTAGGCGAGGTCGAGGACGTGCCCGTGCAGCATACACCATAAGTAGTAGACGTCGTGGGTAGTGACGACGTAGGTGCTCTCTCTCTGCCCTGTCAAAGTGTGAGATAAAATAGAATGTAGATACCTTAAGGATGGAGGGAGAGATGATGCCTTGGAGAGACTGGGGTCGTAGCCGACCGAACGTAGCACGAGGGCATTCCAGCACTTTGAGGGAGAATAATAGATGTGGCGGTTGAGGGTACCGAGATCGTTCTCCTCTTGGAACTCCTCTGTGTAAAGGCCCAATGCTGCACCAAACTCTAGGACGCTCAATTGGCGTACTAGACTGCCAAGTCTATATTGGACCATGCCGGGATCATCATGGTTGGTCATGACGGTCTGAAGATGGAATGTCGAGCATAGTTCCATTGTGAGCCCGAGGTACGTCAGCTCAATGATCCCAAAGAAAAGCTCCCAAGGGTCGGTGGTTAGGAGGGCCCGAAATGCATCAACCAGCTGAACTTGTTCTACCGTAGCCCAGTCAATGTAGCGGCCCGCAGTTAAAGGTCAGGCCTGTAGTATTTGGAAAAGTCCTTCTTGGGCCCGTTGGGGAACTGTAGGAAAGTGTGGCGAATTTTCGCGGTAGGGTCTAAGGAAGATGACGCTCCCTTCCTTTTCTTTGAGGCGGGGACAGAGGCTTTCTTTTGTGAAGACGACATGGTGAACCTGCAATCAAAACCATTAATTTGTCTTGGTCAAGGTAAAAAAAATCGTAAATAATTTCAGCCACAACACTTAACAAATCTAACTAAACTAATCCATTTTATAGCATACTTTTGTGGCATTACATGATAGTCATGAATATTCACTTAAAACTAGTCAAATGTAGTAGAGAAATCATGTAATGAGTAAGAACTTTAACAAGGGAAAGATAATAACTATTCTAGATATAGCATTTGAGTGATAAAAATATGAAAGTAACATGAAAAATTGCATATTATTATAATAAATAGCCTTAGAAATCAGTAAAATAGACAAGAAAATAGTGAACAAACGCTAGAGAGGGAAGGATGAACGTAAAAAATGGTGTTGAAGGCTGCACACGGGCGTGGCAAGGAGGCCGTGTGGGATTGCAGCGGCTAGGGTTAGGGTTTTTTAGTGAAGAAGACATGAATAATGCAGGGTATTTATAGATTTTAGGCCACAAGGCTAGGGGACACGCTCGTGTTCCCTAATTTCATCCCGTGTGTTTCGCATTTTTCCTAATTTTGGCGTGCCTGACATTTGCCCCACGCCTGTGTGCCTTGGGCGTGTTGCTGCACATGGCCGTGTCGCACGACCGTGTCTAGCTTCGTTCGTTTCTCCTACGCCCATGTATGCTGGCCCACGCCCGTGTTAATTTGACGGGTTCGACCACGGGTACTAGACACAGATATGTCGTACGCCTGTGCTAGTTTCTCAATTTCAACCACGGTCCTGTGGTACGGGTGTGTCACACGCCTGTGTTATTTTGACAGGTTCGCCCACGGCCATGTCGTACGGTCGTGGCGATTTATCGTAGCCCATGTTTTGGGGAAATCTTTGCCTTGTTTTCCCACGGTCCTAAGCACGCCCGTGTGCTTGACTGTGTCTCTGTGGTGAACCTATTTTCAAGAGCTCCGTTAGTAAGTTAGGTGTTAAACACTAAAATTTAAAGAAGTTAATGCAATTAGTGCTCGGGTTGCCTCTCGAGAAGCATTTATTTATAGTCTAAGCTCAACTTACCTCTCTGTTGAATGGTCATGGTGGTTCGAAGAGTTCATACTCCTCATTCCTGCTATCAATCTCATCAAAATAAGGTTTTAGATGGGTGTTGTTTACCTTAAAAGTGCCAAACTTGGGATGACTGACCTCGACTATATCGAATGGGAAAATACTAAGTATTGTAAGAGGGATTTCTTCATTCGGGTTGGTAGTGACAATGTGAGGATCTGTGGCATCTAGTAAGACTTTATCTCCAACCTTAAGTTGATTTGGAGAGGTATCGAGCTCGTTCTAGCGTAGTTTTGGTTTATCCTGTGTTCTCCATTTATGTGTTTGCCATTCATCTAGCTCTTCGATTTGTAGCCTTCATTCTTCATGGATAGGTCCTCTATTATTTCTTGAACATGGCTCATGTACATCTTTCGCACTCATTTCCTACAAAGTAGAATGCACCATATTGCCAGTTGTATTAGAATGGTTTATATGATCACTTTTAATTTTCGATGTGTTTCCAGAATTACAAGCCTGAAGGGTGATTGTTTCGTCTCCTACACGAAGTGTGAGCTCACCTGTGCCAACATCAATAATTGTTTTAGCAATTGCTAAAAAGGACCTCCCTAAAATCAAAGGGGTGTTGTTGTCCACCTCTATGTCTAGAACAACGAAGTCAACGGGAAATATAAATTTATCGATTTTAACTAGTACATCTTCAATAATACCACTAGGAAACCTTATAGTTTTATCTGCTAATTCAATGCTCATCCTAGTCTGTTTGGGTTTCACAAGACCTAGTTGCTTAAACATTTTGTAAGGCATGACATTGATACTAGCGCCTAAATCAGCTAATGCATTATTAACATCTAAACTACCAATTAAGCAAGGAATTGTAAAACTTATTCTGTAGAATAGCTGAGCAAACTGCGTTTAGTTCCACATGCGACGCTTCGTCCAATTTCTGCTTGTTTGCTAAAAGCTCCCTAAAAAAATTCATTGCATTCGGCATCTGCAATAGAGCTTCAATAAACGGTAAGTTAATATGTAGTTTTTTCAAAAGTTTAAGGAGTTTACCAAATTATTAGTTTGAGCGATCTTTCCTTGTCGCGTTAGGGTATGGCACACGAGGTTTATATTCTACATTCATCGTTTTGTTTTCATTATGACTTACCTCACCTTTACCTTTGCTCACCACAATTTCTTGCCTTGGTTCTGGCTCAGGTTCAACGAATCTTTCTTCATCTTGAAGATTAATTGCGTTGAGCTATTCCCTTGGGTTAGGTTCAGTATTACTTGGCAAGATACCTTGTGGTCATTCGAAAATTAGTTTGGATAGTTGGCCTATCTGAGTTTTGAGCCCTTGGATTGATGTTTATTGATTTTTAAGTGCTGTCTCGGTATTCTGGAAACGAGTTTCTGACACCGCGATAAATTTGGACAGCATCTCCTCAAGGTTTGGCTTTTTCTCTTGTTGGTAAGGTGGTTGTTGGAAGCCTGAGGGTGGTGGTGGTCTCAGATTTCCTTGACTTCCCCATGAGAAGTTTGGGTGATTCCTTCAACCTGCGTTATAGGTATTACTGTAAGGATTATTTTGAGATCGAAGATTATTACCTATATAATTTAATTGCTCGTTCTCTATGTTTTGGCCATAGGGTTGATATTCTGGATTACTCGATCCACCTCCACTCGCTTCATATTGCATTACTAGATGAACCTGCGTAGAACCAATTAAACCATCAATCTTTTTATTTAGAAGTTCTACCTGATTTGACAGCATAGTAACCGAGTCGACGTTATAAACCCCTACTATTTTAGTTGGCTTAGTCCTCATGACTTGCCACTGATCGTTATTTAGTGGCATTTCCTCAATAAATTTGTAATCCTCTTCAGGTGTTTTGTTGTTGATGGTCCCACCTGTCTTGTTGAGGGATTCACACCATTGTAGAACATTTGAACTTGCAGCCATAGAGGTAACCCATGGTGAGGGCACCTTCGCAGTAGGTCCTTGAATGTCTCCAATGCATCGTAAAGTGTTTCTAAATCCATCTGCACAAAAGAAGAGATATCATTACGTAACTTAGCCGTTGTAGTCGGCGAAAACTATTTTAATAAAAACTTTTCGGTCATTTGTTCCCAAGTAGTGATGGACCCTCGTGGTAACGAGTTCAACCACTGTTTAGCCTTGTTCCTCAGTGAAAAAGGGAATAGCCGAAGATGAATGGCTTCATCAGAAACGCCCTTAATTTTAAAAGTGTCGCAGATTTCTAGAAAATTCGCCAAGTGGGTGTTGGGGTTCTCATCCTGCAAACCATCAAACTGAACAAATTGTTGTATCATTTGAATCGTGTTAGGTTTCAGTTCAAAATTATTTGCAGCAATAGCAGGCCTAACTATACTTGACTCAATTCCTGTTAAATTAGGTTTAGCATAATCATACATAGTACGAGGAGCAGGATTCTGATTAGCTAATTCAACGGGTATCGCAGAGGTAGCTGATTGTCTTGATTTTCAGCCATCTCCTCGGTTGTAGTTGAGATATCGTCCTCTTGCTCTTCTTCTATGTATCTTAGGCTTCGCCTTATTTCTCGTCAGTTTCTACGAGCTGTGCGATCAATTTCTTCGTCAAAGAGCAATGGTCCCGACGAGTTTCTTCTAGTCATAAACTATAAAAACCTGCCAGAAGAAAGAAAAAAAAATAGTAAATAAAAGTAAAAATAAAAATAAAATTAAATTGCAAGAAAAATAAATGGCTAAAGTAATAAAAATTGAGTGTTCCTAATATTTTAGTCCCCGGCAACGGCGCCAAAAACTTGATCGTGATTTTCCGTGATAAGTTTTATAAATTTATAATTAAACGTTCTTGAGACTAACTATTATCACGATGTAGGCAAGTGTACCTATCGAATAGTAGTATAGCTTTAGCAAGACCGGATTGTTGAACCCAAAGGACTAAAAGTACTAGTAATGACTGTCTTTTTATTATCTAGCCTAAGAAATAAGGGGTTTGTTTTAACTAACTAATTGATTAAACTAAGAAGTTGCAGAAAATAGAATTGGAAAATTACTTTTGGGAAAAACGATTGATTTAGGACAATACCTAAGGAAAAATCCACCTAGACTTTACTTGTTATTTTGGCTCCGAACCGTATGATTTATTCATTTAACTTGTTCCGTAGAAATCCCTAAGTTATGTTATTATCCCTATTCAAGACTAATAACGTCTAATGCATAGGTTGGATAACCAAGACTTTTCTCTAATTAACACCCTAGGGTTGCATTAACTCGATCTTTGGACTCCCTTATTAGGTTTCACCCTAATCTGGCAAAATCTTGTCACCCTATCTCTAGGCGCGCAATCAACTCCGCTTAATTATGACAAAGTCACTCTTAGCTAGTGACTATTCATGATCCAACTAAGAACATTAACTTGAAGTGATATAATGAAATACCAAAACAAGAATTAAGAACACATATGTAACACCCCAAACCCGACCTAGACGTTATGACCGAATCTGACGTGCCACATCGAAGCGTTAAAAACACTTTTGATCTAGAATAAGAAAACTTACTTAGTGTCTTAAGGTATAATCTCATTATAGGTTAAAGTGAATGGAAGCTGTGCACCAGGTAGGAAACCGGAAAAGAGGAGGTGAGTCCTTCGGACTGCTTAAGTACCAAGCTCCCTTCGGATCCAATCCTAGACATGCACACCACCATTGCCACACCTTAACTTAGTGTATATTCTTAGAAAATAAATTCAATTAAGTCCATTTTAGGAAAAATGATTAATTTTGGAAAATGTTTCGTTGCAGAAGTTTTCCTTTGTTGTCGTGATATTTTAAAATCAATTACTATTTTTAAAAGCGCGCCCTAAAGTTACTCAATTTTCAACAGTTAAAAATAATAACATATCTATTCTAGCAAAATCTATCAAAACCATAAAAATAATTAGAGAGGCCTTATTACAACTTAAAACCCAAAACATTTAAGAAAAAAAAGTAATCTGTCTAATTCACCAGAAGAAAACTGAAATTTGCAGAACGTGTGGCCACTCCGAATCCCTCACAGCTCCAAGCCCACTATGGTTGGGGGTTACTTGCGTAGATGAAAATAAGGGGTGAGTTTGGGGAAACTCAGTGTGTAAATTAACCCAACCATAGCCTATATCAGCTTAAACCACAGAAATAGATTAAGTTGGCCTTAGCCTAGAATAAATATCAAAAAGAAGCCCTTAGGCCCATAACAGTACAGAACAGATATCACCTGAAAATGCATAAACCCAACCCATATCCAACCATATACACCCCCATCCAACCTTACACCATGTGGGGAGACTACTCGATCCACCCAACCGCTACACTCCATAAATTTTGCAGCATGGCTGCCAGAAACAGATAATGTGACAGAGTCACCAGATACAGATAATCGTGGCAGAGCCACCAGAACAGATAAATGTGGCAGAGCCACCATATCAGATAATTGTGGCATAGCCACCAGGACGCTTCCTCCATAATATAACCCATGTCCCCATGCAATAGATATACAAAACATGGCACACAACATACAGAATCAGATCATCATGCTTTTCAGTCAAAATTAACCCTAAGGGTATAATGGTAATTTTGCACCTAGGGGTATAATGGTAATTTTTCATACATAGGGGTATTCTAGTAATTTAACTATTTTAGGGTTTTCATGCATATTTCTACCATTTACGCACTAACAGAAACACTTACCGAGTGCTCTTACCAAATTTGGCCCGTTGGCCCATTATCCCGATTTTTGCCCATTAAGCCCAAAAATATCAAAATGTACAGAATCGCACATACTGCAGTCTTATCACTTCAGATTATCGAATATGTTAATTCGCTTATCTTACGAGCATTCACATACTCGCAAGTTCACGAAATACCAGTTTTTTGGTATTTCAGCTTTTCGGCTTTTACCGATCTAGTCTATGAGAGGGTGTTAGTTACACACCTGATTTGTAGTGATTCGATGGTGAGTTTCACACACACGAGCTGCCTATAATAGGATTACTAACACATCAGTCTAAACATGGAAACAAGCTATGCCCATATCTCCCTAACATATTCGGCGAACCATGCTTTAGACCCAAGTGCTCTTACCTTTTTGCCGAAATATGGATTAGATCCAAAGATCCAACCGAATAGTCTTCAAGCCTTTTTCCTGCACGCCCTCTTATCCTCTTGTCCACGTTATCGCTTACACAATCAAAAGAAAAAGGCATACACGCCCTTAGTCCAGACGTTAGCCACCCTTTTAAGGGTTTCGGCTTTTCCTTAAAACATGAATGATTAACGCAAACCTATCGTCGCTCGGCCTAGAGGAGTTCGCCTATCCACGATCCCAACTCCGATCCACCGTACTTATGAGAAGAAACAGATTCCAGTAGCCAAGGAATCGGCTATCAAAAACACAAGTTTGGGAGTTTCGGTTTTTTAAGGGAGAGAAGAATGTGATTTGGCTACAGCAACTTTCGGCCTGCGATGGATCAACGAAGAAAAGATAAAATGGAGGAAAAGAAAAGGTGAGAAGAGAAGTACTATTCGGTTATAGAGAAAACGGCACAATGAGAGGCTTCTAGGTTCGGCTAAGAGAAAGAGTAAAGATGAACAAAATAAGAGATTTCGGTTTTGTGGTAGTGTAATCGGCACAGGTGTAGGTTTTGGCTTTTAGCAGGAATGAAAGGGAAGAGAAGAGAAAACCTAATTTCGATAGAACAGCCAACTAAATAACCCAGTCCCGAAATACAAATGAAATTCCGCAGCCACTAGACCAAATGCCGAAATTCCCAACATTAAGTGACCTAGCTGAATGTGCACTTGCAGAGTCCCCTATACAGCCAACTCCTGCTTCCTATTCAGATTCCTTGATTTTCTCATCTTATCCCTCCTCTACTCAAACCCCTGAACAATTCAAACTCCTCCTGACAGACTTTTACTTGAATTCCATTACTTACCATTCCTACTCATAAAAATAATTCCTTTAATACGCTCTCATTGTGACTTGAACCTTAGCTCCCCCTTATCATCCACACGCCACTTTTATAGCCTTCGCAGTGGCATCACATACCACCTTGCCACATGCCTTCTTGTGGCTTATTTTACCCATTAAATCATTAAAAGCCCAATGTACCCGAATTCCTTTTCCTTTTAGAATTAAAATTAATTAAAATTACCGGATTTTAACTCAGACTTGGGCCTTCTAAAGGCCCACTAACATACTCAGACCTACATCAAGCAGTCAAAACACAGAAATTCTAAAATTCACTAAAATTCTCAAAAATCCTAAAAATCCTAAAAATTGGGGCGTTACAACTCTACCCTCCTTAAAAAAATTTCGTCCTCGAAATTTACCTGATCCGAATAGATGAGGGTATTGTTGACGCATCGCCTCTTCTGGCTCCCAAGTAGCTTCCTCTCTACCATGATTACGCCAAAGCACCTTCACTAATGGGACGAATTTTCTCCTTAGAACCTTAATATCTCGGTCCAATATCTGCACAGGCTCTTCCTCACAAGTCAAGTCAGGCTGTACCTCAATATCCGCAACTGGCACGACATGAGTCGGGTCAGAACGTTAACACCTTAACATGGAGATGTAGAAAACATCATGAATCTTGTCTAACTCTGGAGGTAATTCCAATTGATAAGCCACCAATCCTACTCGCTTCAAAACCCGATAAGGCCCAATGAACCGCGGACTCAACTTGCCCTTCTTACCAAACATTAATATCTTCTTCCAAGGAGAAACCTTTAAGAAGACCATATCACCCACTGAGTACTCAATTTCCTTACGCTTCAAATATGCATACAACTTTTGCCTATCGGATGCTTCTTTTAACCGATCTCTGATTACTTTGACCTTATCCTCAGTATCAGCTACCAACTCCGGTCCTAGAACCTGTCGTTCCCCCAATTCGGTCCAACAACTAGGTGTTCGAAACCTTCGTCCATACAACACTTCATACGGTGCCATTCGAATACTCGCCTGATAGCTATTGTTGTACGTAAACTCTGCCAATGTCAAATAATCCTCCCAACTACCTCGAAAGTCAATAACGTATCCCCTCAACATGTCCTCCAGAATCTGAATAACCCTTTCTGACTGACCATCGGTCTGGGGATGGAAAGCCGTACTAAAGTTCAACCGCATCCCCAACACCTCATGCAACTTCTGCCAAAATCGAGATGTGAATCTAGGATCCCGGTTAGAGATAATTGAAACTGGGACACCATGAAGTCGCACGATCTCCGCCACATACAACTTGGCTAACTTTTGAAGTGAAAAGTCAGTGCGGATAGGTATGAAATGGGCCGATTTGGTCAACCTATCCACAATCACCCAAACCGAGTCTTTCTTTGATGGCGTCAAGGGTAACCCACTCACAAGGTCCATGGTTACCCTCTCCCATTTCCAAAGTGGTATCTTTACTGGCTGCAAAAGTCCAGAAGGTAGTTGATGCTCAGCTTTCACATGCTGGCATGTCAAACATTTCCCCACAAACTCTATTACTTCTCATTTCAGCCTAGGCCACCAATACAATTCATGCAAGTCGTGATACAACTTATTCCCTCCAGGATGCATAGCACAAAGTACTCCATGAGCTTCCTTCAATATTGTCTGCCTCAAATCAGAGTCCTTCGGAACACAAATTCTTCCTCGGAAACACAGAGCCCCTTCACTATTCAACCCAAACTCAGAGATTTCCCCTTTCTTAACTTGCTGGAAAGGAGCAACCAAAGACTCATCCTTCAATTGCTTTTCCTTAATCTGGTCCACCCAGGTTAGCCTTACTTACAACTCAGCCAACAGGCTCCCATCATCATATAGACTTAGACGAGCAAACATTGCTCTCAGATCAAATACAGCTTTACGACTTAGAGCATCGGCTACCACATTAGCCTTGCCTAGGTGATACTCAATCGAACAATCATAATCCTTAAGCAACTTTATCCATCTCCTTTGCCTAGGTTCAGCTCCTTCTGAGTCAGCAAATAATTAAGACTCTTATGGTCTGTGTATATAACACACCTTTCTCCATACAAGTAGTGTCTCCAAATCTTAAGTGCAAAGATCACTGCTGCCAACTCCAAATCATGAGTAGGATAGTTCCCTTCGTGAGGCTTAAGCTGTCGTGACGCATAAGCAACCACCTTACCCTCTTGCATCAACACACAGCCCAAACCCACATGTGATGCATCGTTATACACAGAAAAATCCTTCCCAGACTCCGGCTGAATTAACACAGATGCTTCAGTCAAAACTTTCTTCAACTTCTCAAAAGCTTCCAGCTGCTTCTCTATCCATACAAACGGTACCCCTTTCCTTATGAGTTTTGTCAAAGGTGCTGCCATCACAGAAAATCCTTTCACAAACCTTCTGTAGTAACCTGCCAACCCTAGGAAACTCTGAATTTCCGACACCGTCCTAGGTGGCTTCCAATCCAAAATTGCTTCAATCTTTCGAGGGTCTACCTTAATCCCCTCAGCAGAGACAACATGTCCTAAGAAGGTTACCTCACTCAGCCAGAATTCACACTTGCTGAACTTCGCATAAAGTTCCTTCTCCCTTAACACTTGTAGCACAATGCGGAGATGCTCATCATGTTTTGCTTCAGCTTCAGAATATACCAGAATATCGTCAATAAAGACGACTACGAACCGATCCAAAAATGGTTGGAATACACGATTCATCAGATCCATGAATGCTGCAGGTGCATTTGTCAGTCCAAATGGCATAACCAGAAACTCGTAATGACCATACCGAGTCCTGAATGCCGTCTTATGAATATCTGCCTCTTTGACCCTTAATTGATGATATCCAGATCAAAGATCGATATTGGAAAATACAGAAGCTCCTCTAAGTTGGTCAAACAGATCGTCAATCCTTGGCAGAGGGTACTTATTCTTAATTGTCAGTTTGTTCAACTTCTGACAATCAATACACATCCACATCGTCCCATCCTTCTTTTTCACGAATAGCACCGGTGCTCCCCATGGAGACACACTTGGCCTAATAAAGCCCCTATCCAACAACTCTTGAATTTGTTCCTTTAGCTCCACTAACTCCTTCGATGCCATCCTATACAGTGCAATGGACACTGGTGCTGTTCCAGGCAGTAAGTTGATTCCAAACTCGACTTTTTGGTTCGGAGGCAATCCCGGAAGCTCTTCCGGAAAAACATCTTGGAACTCCTTAACGGTTCTAACCTTATCCACTGTCAGTCCTTCATATTCTGATTGACTTACAGATGCCAAATAGGCCTCACAACCTTTACGAATCCACTTTTCAGCTCTCAATGCCGACACCACATTGGACAAATAATCCCTTCGCTCACCTATCACCATAACCTCCTCTCCCTCCATGGTCCTTAACACCATTCGTTTAGCAGCACAATCCAGAGTCACCCTATGCTTAACAAGCCAGTCCATTCCCAGAATGAGGTCGAATTCTCTGAATGGTAACTCCATCAAGTCTCTAGGAAAGACCCTACCTTGAGTTTCTAACGGCACATCCCTATACAGTTTGTCTACCCTAACCGAGTGACCCAAAGGACTTAGTACAGATACCCTACTCACAATCTTCTCAGAGTGCACACCCAACGGCCCAGATATGGCACATGCAACGTAGGAATGAGTAGATCCAATATCCACCAAGCAGTATACGGCGTGCTAGAAATCAAAAACATACCAGTTATGACGTCGGGTGCATCGCCCTCCTCTCGACAACGAGCTGCATACACCAATGCTGGCTGTCGAGCCTCAGTATTTCCGGCACCCCTGCCAGGTGCCCCTCAACCTTGACCTCGACCATTTCTATTTCTGCCCCTTCCTTGTCCACGTCCTCTCGGTGGTTGCGGCCCACCTCTCATTGGTTGAGCAACCCTCTGTTCAACAACTTGAACCTGATCTGTTTTCTGAGGACAGCCTTTAACTCTATGGTCCATAGATCCACACCAAAAACAAGCGCCAGAACATTTCCTACACTCGCCCAGATGTACCTTACCACAGTCCCCACAAATTGGTGGTTTAACCACGTTCATCAAAACTGCCCGAACTGGCTCCTCCACTATTGCTCTCTTAACATTCCTGTTTGCACCACCCGAAGGTCCTGAATCCTTCCAGAAATGGTTCTGATCCTTCTCATGATTATGCCTCTCAGTACGCTTCACTTCCTCAGCTATCTTAGCTTTTTCCACCAAAACCGCGAAGTCACGCTCCCTCTGCGGAGTAATCAGCACCTTAAGTTCATCCCTTAGACCATCCTCGAAGTGCACACTACGCTCATACTCCGTGTCGACTATTCCTACGGCATACCAGCTCAGCCTCAGAAACTTAGCCTCGTACTCCGCAACTGTCTTACCCCATTGAACCAAATTCAAGAATTCCTTCCTGCGGGCATCCACATAACTCGCTCTAACATATTTCCCTTTAAAGGCCGTCTTAAACAGCTCCCACGTTACCCTATCTGCTGGGGTCCCATCTCTCACAGTGAGCCACCACTGATAAGCCTCGTCTCGTAGCAACGATATGGCTCCCTTCAGCTTCTGCTCCACAGAGCAGTCCAAGTCATCCATAATCTGTTTCGTGGCCTCCAACCAATATTCTGGCACATTCGGGGCTACACCAGATATGCCCCTAAAGATCCCCGAATTCTGTTGCCCGTACTTGCCCCGGTAACCCTTTCCAGAACACGAAGCATTGCCTGCGACAGGGCATCATCCCTGGCACCATGATCATGAGACTCCACTTCCGTTTCCGGTGGTACCGGTGCATCTGTTGCTGGCATATGCCCTGAAGATGAAGATCCTGCTCGAGCACTACTTCGGCCACGTCTACGGCCTCTTCCACGAGTGGCTCTCGTACTCATATCGTATTATCTAATTACGAATTTTATGCATCAATTAAATATTTCAGTGTTTATTATAGATGTTTTATAAATAGATAGTAATTCAAAGTTTGTTTCCGTAGAATCGTAGTCTAGCTACAGTCTCAGTCTCTTACCAAAATTCCTACAGTTTCAGTACCATTCTAACTAGAGTATCCTAGTAGAGTTTCAGTATAGACAGATAATTTAGAAAAATATTCAGAAAAAGTTTAGAATAGTACTTATAGGCTTGGGCCGGAGATTCGGGTGCCACCTTCTAAAGATCTAAATTTTGAAAACAGGGTTTTGCAATCTTTATAAAAAATTTTGTTTTCGAAAATCTTTATTTTTGTAAACCCATTCCACAGCCGAGTTGTTGTAACCTGGCTCTGATACCACTAAATGTAACACCCCATATCTAGCCTAAACGTTATGACCGAATCCGACGTGCCCCAGCGAAGCTTTAAAAACACTTTTGATCTAGAATACGAAAACTTACTTAGTGTCTTAAGGTATAATCTCATTATAGGTTAAAGTGAATGGAAGCTGTGCACCAGGTAGGAAGCCAAAAAAGAGGAGTGAGTCCTTTGGACTGCTTAAGTACCAAGCTCCCTTCATATCCAATCCTAGACATGCACACCACCATTGCCACACCTTAACTTAGTGTATATTCTTAGAAAACCAATTCGATTAAGTCTATTTTAGGAAAAATGATTAATTTTGGAAAACGTTTCGTTGCGGAAGTTTTGCTTTGTTGTCGTGATATTTTGAAATCAATTACTGTTTTTAAAAGCGTGCCCTAAAGTTACTCAATTTTAAACAGTTAAAAATAATAACATATCTATTCTAGCAAAATCTATCAAAACCATAAAAATAATTAGAGAGGCCTTATTACAACTTAAAACCCAAAACATTTAATTAAAAAAAAAGAAATCTACCTAATTCACCAAAAGAAAACCAAAATTTGCAGAACGTGTGGCCACTCCGAATCCCTCATAGCTCCAAGCCCACTATGGTTGGGGATTACCTGCGTTGATGAAAATAAGGGGTGAGTTTGGGGAAACTCTGTGTGTAAATTAACCCAACCATAGCCTATATCACCAAAACCACGTAAATGATTAAGTTGGCCTTAGCCTGCAATGAGATATCGAAAAGAAGCCCTTAGGCCCATAATGAAGATGCAATGATATCACGTGAAAATGCATAAACCCAACCCATATCCAACCATATACACCCCCGTCCAACCTTACACCATGTGAGGAGACTACTTGACCCACCCAACCGCTACACGCCACAGATTTTGTAGCATGGCTGCCAGAAACAGATCATGTGACAGAGTCACCAGATACAGATAATCGTGGCAGAGCCACCAGAACAGATAAATATGGCATAGCCACTAGATCAGATAATTGTGGCATAGCCACCAGGACGCTTCCTCCATAATATAACGCATGTCCCCATGTAATAGATATACAAATCATGGCACACAACATGCAGAACCAAATCATCATGCTTTTCAGTCAAAATTAACCCTAGGGGTACAATGGTAATTTTGCACCTAGGGGTATAATGGTAATTTTCTATACATAGGGGCATTCTAGTAATTTAACTATTTTAGGGTTTTCATGTATATTTCTACCATTTACGCACTAATAGAACACTTACCAAGTGTTCTTGCCAAATTGGGCCCGTTGGCCCATTATCCTGATTTTGGCCCATTAAGCCCAAAAATATCAAAATGCACAGAATCGCGCATATTGCAGTCTTATCACTTCAGATTACCGAATATGTTAATCCACTTATCTTACGAGCATTCACACACTCGCAAGTTCATGAAATACCGATTTTCTGGCATTTCAGCTTTTGCCGATCTAGTCTATGAGAGGGTGTCAGTTACACACCTGATTTGTAGTGATTCGATGGCGAGTTCCACACACACGAGCTGCTACAATAGGATTACTAACACATCAGTCTAAATATGGAAACAAGCTATGCCCATATCTCCCTAACATATTTGGCCAACCATGCTTTAGACTCTAGTGCTCTTACCTTTTTGCCGAAATATGGATTAGATCCAAATATCCAACCGAATAGTCTTCAAGCCCTTTTGCTGCATGCCCTGTTATCCTTTTGTCCACGTTATCGCTTACACAATCAAAAGAAAAAGGCATACATGGCCTTAGTCCAGACGTTAGCCACCCTTTTAAGGGTTTCGGCTTTTTCCTAAAACATGAATGATTAACGCAAGTTACTCGGCAACTTACCTATCGTCGCTCGGCCTAGAGGAGTACGCCTATCCACGATCCCAACTCCGATCCACCGTACTTATGAGAAGAAACAGATTCCAGTAGCCAAGGAATCGGCTATCAAAAACACAAGTTTAGGAGTTTCAGCTTTTTAAGGGAGAGAAGAATGTGATTTGGCTACAGTAACTTTCAGCCTGCGATGGATCAACGAAGAAAAGATAAAATGGAGGAAAATAAAAGGTGAGAAGAGAAGTACTATTCGGCTATGGAGAAAACGGCACAATGAGATGCTTCTAGGTTCGGCTAAGAGAAAGAGTAAAGATGAACAAAATAAGAGATTTCAGTTTTGTGGTAGTGTAATCGGCACAGGTGTAGGTTTCAGCTTTTAGCAGGAATGAAAGGGAAGAGAAGAGAAAACCTAATTTCGACAGAACAGCCAACTAAATAACCCAGTCCCGAAATACAAAAGAAATTCCGCAGCCACTAGACCAAATGCTGAAATTCCCAACATTAAGTGACCTAGCCGAATGTGCACTTGCAGAGTCCCCTATACGGCCAACTCCTGCTTCCTATTCAGATTCCTTGATTTTCTCCCCTTATCCCTCCTCTACTCAAACCCCTGAACAATTCAAACTCCTCCTAACAGACTTTTACTTGAATTCCATTACTTACCATTCCTACTCATAAAAATAATTCCTTTAATACGCTCTCATTGTGACTTGAACCTTAGCTCTCCCTTATCATCCACACGCCACTTTTATAGCCTTCGCAGTGGCGTCACATGCCACCTTGCCACATGCCTTCTTGTGGCTTATTTTACCCATTAAATCATTAAAAGCCCAATGTACCCGAATTCCTTTTCCTTTTAGAATTAAAATTAATTAAAATTACCAGATTTTAACTCAGACTTGGGCCCTCTAAAGTCCCACTAACATACTCAGACCTACATCAAGCAGTCAAAACACAGAAATTCTAAAATTCACTAAAATTCTCAAAATCCCAAAAATCCCAAAAATTGGGGCGTTACAACATAATTAAGAACAAGTCAAATATTTATCATACAATTCAAAAAATAATAACAAGATTCGTCTTAGGTTTCATCCCCCTAGGTATTTAGGGGTTTTAATTCATAACTAAATAAGAAAACATCTTAGAATAATAAAGAATACAAAACATAAAGAAAACCCAAAACTCCTGAAGGGAAATTGAGGAGAGATCTTCTGTCTTAATGATGATGAATCCAACTTCTAAGATGGATCAATCGGCTTCCTTGGAGTAATTTCTTACTCCCTATTCTCCCTCTCCTCTTAGTCTACCTCTAGGGTGTTTAAATAGGCTTTAGAATGCCTAAAAGCCCTCAAACTTGCCCTTTTCTGAATGGAACTTAGCTAGGGTTCGGCAAGGACATGCCCGTGTGACACGGCCGTGTGCGATTACTTCAGGCTGTGGTCGAGGCTGAGATATCAACACCCCTGTGCTGAGGTTGATTTGGGCCGCGGGCGAGCCTGTTAGATTGGAACGGGCGTGTGTTCTACCCGTGTGAGGAAGTCTGGGTCGTGTTGTTTTCCCCTATCTACCCATTTTCTCAGTTTTTGGCCCGTTTCTCGTTCTTTTCGCTCTCTTATGCTCATCTAAGTATAAAACATGAAATTAAAGGATTATGAGCATCAAATTTTCCAAATCTAGGGAGAAATAATTCATAAACGTGTTAAGCGAGGGATAAAAATATCTATAAATTACGGTTTATCATACGCTCATATGGTTAATAAATATAACTTACCATTCATTCACGGGTTAAGTTATCTATAATAAAACACTACAATTTAACTTAATCATAAGGTGAATACATGTTCATTCACATACTAGATCATGTAACTCACAAACTTCATAGATTCAATGCTTATACGATTTACATACATACCTGCACTAATACGTATCAACCTCTTATCCTTTCATATCTTCAATATACCCGTTGAACCATTTGGAATAATATCGGATACTTGGGAATCTTGCACCCTAAGTGCCAATACCAGGCCGAAGCCATCTCAATCTCATATCTCATATAATGCTCACTCTCGAGCTATCAACGGGTCTGCTTACACAAGCTGACGGTCAAGACATAACTACATGGTGCTACTCACACAAGCTGACGAGAATCCACAACACATGCTGGAAAACTTAGCCACTGGTAGAATGTACGGACCATCACCCATAACACAAAAACCCCTAAAGACATGTCATTTGTATCCTATCTATTCCCAAGGTTCAACAGGTTTTACACATTGTCAAATCTTTGTCAAACATTTCCGTAAGGTCATATTTATTAACAATACAATTATAAAGCATTTAAAACACAATAACATTAATGCTTATTAACATACGAACCTACCTCAGATTTATACGAAGAGAAACGAGCTATCAATCCACTATTTTATTTTTCCCTCGATCTAATTTCGAACTTCGCTTTTCTTGATCTATATATAATCAAAATTTACTTATTTAATTATCACTCAATTCAATTTAACCCAAAAATATATTATGACAAAATTACACTTTTGCCCCTTAAATTTTGAATTCTTTACAATTTAGTCCCTAGCTCATAAAAATGAACATTCATGCAATTTAACCCACACTCATCCTAGCCAAATTATATATATATATATATCCATAGCAGTCCATATTTTTCATAATTTCACACATTTCACCATAAATTTTTCACATTTTATAAATAAATCCCAAATTTGCAATTTCAACCAAAATCACTTAACAAATGTTGTTTATCTAACAATAACTATTCATTTTCCATCATCAAACATCAAAATACACACATATTCATCAATAGTAAAACCGTAAACCTTTAATAGTTTTGCAAATTAGTCCCTAGGCTAGCTAAATTAAGTTACGACTTCAAAAACATAAAAATCATTAAAAACGGGACAAAAATCGTACCTAATTGGAAAAGAATGAGATTGTTGAAGCTTCAAGCTCAACAATGGCTTTCAAAAGACCTAATTTCAGTTGAAGAAAACTTAAAGATGATAACTTGGCTTTTATTTTAATTAGTTTTGTCTTTAATTACCAAATTACATAATTAACCTTAGAAATTATCACAAATTTCAAAATTACCAAGCCATTATCGTCCACTAACATATTAATGGGCTATTTACCACATAAGGACCTCCGCTTTAAGGTTCCATAGCTCTTAGTCACCTTTAGCAATTAGAACATAACTTTCACACTTTACGCGATTTAATCCTTTTTATCAAATTGAGCATTCAAACGATGAAATTTCTTAACGAAATTTTCATACAATCATACTATCATGCTGTAGACATTAAAATAATAATGAAATAATTATTTCAAACTCAGATTTGTGGTTCAAAAACCATTGTTCTGATTTGACCAAAAAAGGGCTGTTATATATACCATTTCAACATAAACTTACAATTTGGGCCATACCATTCATGCATCACAAGCACTAAATTGACACAATTCAACCGTCATCAAAATGGTACCAAAACAACATATACATGTCAAAATCATCAATCAACTTCCAACTAACATCAAACATAAGTCCACCTATACATGCCATTATAACCTTAGCTAAAACATAAAAAACTACCGATATATTTGCTGGATAGTGTGACTCCGATGAGCTTCCAAACCAATCGAGCTTTCGATTAGCTATAAAAATAGGAAAGAAAACTATGTAAGCACATAATGGTTAGTAAGTTCGAAAAACATGAACATACATAACATTAAGATTAAGCATAACATAATCCAACCATAAGCTTGACACAAGCCTAAGCACTATCAACAACACATGTTAGTGCATTTAAACATAATTCACTTGAATTAACATGGGGTAAACTATTTGTACATGGATATAATTCATTTGATTTCATTACTTTGATAAACATGAGTATACTTCCATTGAAGCTTACCATTTCAATCTTTTTCATAATTACATGATATAGTTCATTTAAACACTTAGCATTCCTTTCCTTTTCATGCTCATTGAATCACTTAGAATACCATCGGATACTCAAGAAAGCTCACACGAAGTGTGCTTAAACATATAACCGTAACATTTCCTTTACATCGTTGCTCACATGAGCTGTGAGATGGGCCTACTTACACGAGCTCTAGGTTTGAATGTAGTTACACAATGCTATTCACATGAGCTATGGAGTATCCGTAACAAATGCAGGACCTTAGCCATCGGTAGGACATTCAAGACCAGCACCTAAAACATGAAAACCCTAATGACATGTCATTTGTATCCTATGAATTCCTAAGGTTCAAATGGGGCTTGATAACCGTCATGGTATTGTTGGATATTTATCATTAAATTACATAACAACTAACATACTTGCATATAATTGAAAATAGCATTAAAGACGATACTTATTCATATGAACTTACCTCGACGATTTGAGTGTAAAAATGAAGTCGATCAATCAGGGGCTTTAGCTTTTCCTCAATCTAAATCCGTACGGGTCTATCTTGATCATGCATGAAGAATTGTCATGGCCGAACCCTAGCAAGCTTCCATGGCTATTTTCGATGGAGCTAACTAAATGAAGAAGATGACACCATCTTTTTTTTATGATAATTTTACTAATTACCATACTAACCTTAGCTTTTAACATTAAAATTACTAAATGTTATGTCCATCTTTGTCCACTAACTTTATAGTTGGTCTAATTACCATCTAAGTACACTCATATTTAAGTTTCATAACCGTTTGACCTTTTTACTAATCGAATTCCACTTTTGCACCTTTTACAATTTAGTCATTTTTACGTAATTAAACATGCAAACGTCAAAATTTCTTAACGAAATTTTAATATGACCCTACTAACATTCCACAGACATTAAAATAATAATAAAAATAATAACTTACTCGTCAGATTTGTGATCCTGAAACCACTATTTCGATTTCAATAAAAACAGGGTGCTACATGTTTAATTGACTTCTTGTTATGGGATTCATATAATAGTTTCTACATATATGCTTCGATGGGCTTCCCTTTTTATTGTCTTAAACAACTCCATTTTCCCATAAGGCGTACTTGTCCTCCATTGGGTCATGCCATGGCTCGCCACAGGCTTTCGACTCTGAAGAGTTAGTAAACCTGTTTCTAGGTGTCACTCCGTAAAACCCGTAGACCATTTCCACAATGCCGCTCCGTAGAGCCAAGGAATCATTTCCATGATGCCACTCCGTAGAGCTAGTAGATCATTTCCCATGATTTCGCTCTGTAGACCTAGTAGATCACTTCCAACCAATCCTCCTTAAATTGCTTTTCAATTCGCCCATCCTTCCATTACGCCAATTTTCCTATCTTCCACTAACCTGCCATCACTTTCCTCCGTACTCAACATTTTATACACAAGCATATCACACACATTACTAAAAATCAAAACAATTTGTTCATATCATATCATGGAGTACACCACAATTCAATGAATACAAAACTATACTCGTTTAACCGAAACATTCTTACAACTCTCATACTTGCACAGACCTATGCATGCATAAAATCTCTATACAATCCCAGACAACAACATTCATACACATTCATAGACTCAGACCAAATACAATAAAAAACATACAAATAACACAACAACCAACAAACACCAAAAGGTGGAGTACAGAAACTCACCTAGTATCCTTTGTCCTCTCCAGCTTAGCTTTTCCAAAAGCCAGAGCCTCCTTTGTCCTGGCAGCTAAGTACGACAACCTACATACCAATTAAACCAAAAGTATTCAAACCTTAAAACCTAGAATCCATTATCATGCTGACCGCCTATAAATGAGTTATCGTTTATAGAAAAAATAAAAAAAAGAATTTAGAATAGCGGTGTTTGTAAGTGCACGGGTCAAATTGTAATATAGTTTAGTTACAACAAAACACTTGGGGGTACGTTTGGTTCACTGTAATGGAATAGGGCTGTAATGGAATAGAGCTGTAATCAGTAATTCAATTGTTTGGTTAAATGGAATGGAATAGAGTTGTAATAGCATTCTTTTGTTTGGTTGAATGGAATAGATGTTGTAATAGTATAAGGAAAAGACTTAAATGACCAAAGAACCCTTAACAAATTTTTTTTAAGTAGATGATTATTGTTATTGTTATTAAATTTTAATAAAATTATTGTTAAATATATTTTATTAAAAATAATAATAAATAATTTAATCATATTTTAACATTATTATCAAATATAATTTAATAAAATAATATATAATTTAATAACGTTCTTAATATTATTATTATTATATGAATTAAAAAATCATAATATATATTATTATAAAAATAATATATAATCTACTTTATTATTTTTAAACTGCAATACATATTTAATGTGCTAAAATATCATTAGTGAAACAAGTAATTTAATTATTCTACAATAAAAAATAAAATATTAGAAGTAATAAATAGCTCGAGAATTATATTTCATATCCAAACATAATATTCATATATTAACAAAAAGTTACATGATTTCATTAGCTTATATGTCATAATCCATATGTTAAATTTTATAACATCAAAAAGTTACAACATTGTAATGACATTCTATCATGTCATTATATTATCCAAATATTACAAACACAAAAAGTTACTAAAATATCATCAACACAACCATGATTTTTAATGGTTAGCAAGAAATCTTCTGAGACATTCTAATCGAACAAAAGAAGGTAAACTAAAGAAAATGAGCATTTGCGTTGGATGGTCTGGAATTTTGCTTAACGCGCGATAGCACTCATCCTTAGTTAAACCTTCTACTTCACATAAGGTTGAATATAATTTTAGAGCACTTTCTTGAATGGCCATTTCTAACTTTTGTTGAATTAGCACTTCGGAGGTAATACCCTTACTGATTTCAAGGCCAACGGTTTGGATATTCTCCGCCAATACAATGGCAGCATCAGTAAATAAAGTAGATGAAATATTATCACTTGCATCAGAAATATTTTTTTTCTTCTTTAAAAATTTGGAATCACCTTGGTTTCTAGGTGGTTGCTGTTGTGTAGCTGAAAGATCCATGTCATCCAAAGAAACATCAGCTTCGCATCCATGGAAATCATTTTTTTCTTTATGAGTATTTGTAGTAGCTACATCCTCAACATCAATTTCTTCAATGATATCAGCGGCTATTTAAGCATTTTTCCCAGTGGCTCGATCTTTTGCATAGATGGCAGTAAGTTGGTCATAATAAGGGAAACTACGATGTTTGAATTGACCAACTTCTTTATGACTCTATAAAAAATGAGGAATCCATATTAAATATAAGTTTGGTCAAAACAAGATAATAAAGACTCGAAAAAATTCTTACATTTATATATGAGTTCCACACAGCATCTTCAAGAACAACAAGCTACCTATGCTCGTCCCAACCAAAGCCGCTATTGTTTTTTCCACTAAGCATGTCATAAACAATTGCCCAATCCCTTTTCAATGTCCTAATCCTCGATTCAAGATTAGGTTTAGCCTTCAACATAGCATGGGGAAAAAAAATTTCTGACATTTTTACCAACTTATTTAAATAATTGGCTTTGAATCCAGTATCTGCATTAAAGGTTCCTATATTGTGCAAGTCAACCATACAGGCAACTAACGCAACATCTTCTTCTAAAACTCATTTTCTTTTGGTTCCTCGAGAATTTTGGGAAGAAACACTTACCTGTGAAAAACTTGACATAACTATCTTTGTAACACCCCTTACTCATATTCAACGCCGGAACAGGGTCCGAGGCGTTACCAGACTTACCACACAAACAATCATACAATTCCAAGCCATAAATTTTGCGTCCAAATTAAAAGTATTTGCGATTAATCATAAAGTTCCTAATACGAGCCTACGAGGCCTTAAACATGCTTTGGGAGTGGTTTGGGACTAAAACAAGAACTTTAGAAATTTTTACAAAACTTAAAAAAATTTTACACTAAACAGGAGTCACACGCCCGCGTGAATATGGGACACGACTATGTGGGCAAGTCGTGTGGCTACATACGCCCGTGTCCCGACCCTGTGTAACTCTCTGACTTGTAACCCATGAACAAATTGAGGTCACGGCCAAGTCACACGCCCGTGTGCTAGGTCGTGTGGAAAATTAATTTTCATAAAATAGGTGCAAACTTCACACTCCCAAGACATATGCCTATGTCTGAGGCCGTGTCCCTCGCATGGCTGAGACACACGCCCGTGTCTCTGCCCGTGTACTCAATTCTAAGCATTCTGTTTCTCAAAATCAAGGTGCATGGGACACAAGGCCAAAACACATACCCATGGGACACAGCCTAGACACACGCCTGTGTGTCTACCTGTGTGGACAAAATAAAGGCTATCTACCAAGCCATTTTTCACCCTCATTTACACCTACTCACACACAGGATCAATGGCATAATCCATGGCATGTTTAAGCAATCTAAACATCCAAAATCAAGGCTAAATAATATCATTCATTTCCAACACTTAACATATTTACTATAGCGTAATTTACCAAATAATTCATACCAAACTCACATTCACAAGTATCAAAATGAATACTTCCATCATGCATAATTCTACTTAGGTTTCCTAGCACACCAAAGGACACATCTCAACCATTTCACAACAAGTCATTTAACCATAATAAACATATAGCAATCCCATTACAAAACACAAAACAAGAAGGCATTAACACAAATACTTGTATAAATGGGCTTAAAATCATTTAGCCAAAATGAGCCAATTACATTTGGCCAAATCAAATGACACATATAACAAAATGACCAAGTCCTTATACATGCCATACTTTCAAAATACTAAGATCATCAATACCCAAAATGAAAGTTTGATAGTGTGATTCGAATCTCCGATGATCTCTGATCCGAGCTAGCTTGGCGACATTATAAAAACATGGAAAATAAACGGAGTAAGCTATATAGCTTAGTAAGCTCGTATGCAAGAAATAAGCAACCTTACCATGCATATAACATTCAAATGATATAACATAATTAAATGTAAATTTACCATAGTATCATAATTCATTCCATCACAAAACTTACCTCATTTTCATCATTTCAAGCATTTAATACACATGAGCTTTACGTACATACCTGAACCATCTCGAAATGAACTTACACATATTCTCATCTTTGACGTACCCGTGAACCACTCGGAATAATAATGTCGGATACTCGGGATTTTGCACACTAAGTGCCACATACGTAGCCAATGCTACCTCAATCTCATATCACATAATCATTCGCTTTCGAGCTATCGATCGGCCTGCTCACACAAGCTGTCAGTCAAGACGTAGCTACACAGTGCTGCTCACACAAGCTATCAAGTATCCGCAACATATGCCGGTATACTCAGCAACCGGTAGGACGTTCAAGACTAGCACCTGAATCACATAATCACATAACACATAATAACCCTAGTGACATGTCACTTGTATCCTACCCTATTCCTAAGGTTCAAATGGGATTTTTTGCTTGTCGATTCGTCATCGAACTTGTTCGTAAGGTTATACTCATTTACATAATCAAACATACAATTCATGCAATACTAAAGCATTTAAATATAATTATTCTAAAGCTTATTTTTAACATACGAACTTACCTTGGTACAAAATGACTAATAGTTTGATTTAGTCCACAACCTTGTTCTTTCCCCGGTCTAGGTCAGAACATTGTCTTTCTTGATTTATAATACCATATTTAACTCATTCGATCATCACATTATTAAATTTAATCCCAAAAACACCTTATGGCAACAATTACATTTTTGCCCTTAACTTTTTAACTTTTTACATTTTAGTCCTTAGGCTCGTAAAATGATTTTCATTCGATTTCTTAATTACCCAAGCCTAGCCAAATATTTTTAATACTCATATCAGCCCACATTTTTCATTTATTCACATTTTTACACACATTTTACAACTTTTACAAATAGGTCATATTTGACATTTTCATCAAAAATCACTTTGTAAATGTTGTTTATCTAACACCAAACATACATTTTCTACCATTAAATATCAAAATACACAAATATTAAACATGGATAAAATTTTAGACTTTGATTTTCTTTCAAATTAGTCCTTAGAATAGCTAAATCAAGTTACAACATTCACAAAAACGTAAAAAACATTAAAAATGGGACAAAGACGGACTTATAATCGAGCTTGAAAGCTTGAAGAACCCTAGCTATGGAGACCCCTGGAATTTTGGCTAAGGGACTAATTTGATGAAGATGAACATCTTTTATTTTAGTTATTTTAGTCTTTATTAACCAAATGACTAAAATGCCCTTCACTTAAAACTTTGAAATTTTATCTAACCATGTCTATTTTTGTCCAACTTTAAGTATAATGGTTTAATTACCATTTAAGGACCTCTAATTTAAAATTTCATAGCAATTAGACACTTCTAGCTTCTAGAACACACATTTTGCACGTATTGCAATTAAGTCCTATTAGTCAAATTGGACACTCTATCGATAAAATTTCTTAACAAAATTTTCACACAACCATTCAATCATACTGTAGACCTTAAATAAATAATAAAAATAAATATTTCTATTTCTAATTTTTGATCTCGAAACCACTGTTCTGATTTGACCTAAAACGGGCTATTACAATCTTAAAGAAAAAAATGCAAATTAAAATTAAGTTCAATATTATGAATCAAACGTGAACACTTTATAAAATTATAACACATGATGAATCAAAAGAAAATAAATTATAATTCAACAAGTTTAGTACAATACAAAAAACAATTCAAACCCCACCAAAGTATCATAAACTAGATACATGAAATAACATAAGGAAATTAATGTTTACTATTTTTACCCTAAACCTAGATGCTTACCATTCATCGAACATTTGATTGGCTTGCTCCATCCTCCAAGTAGCCTATTCATCTGATGGATGAATATTTACGATATTCAGTTCATTATCATCTATCACATTACTAGGTAATCCTTATCCCAACTCTGCTTCAATAGGATCTAGACTCATATAGGTTCAAATAAAATTATGGAGCAAACAACATGCAATAATGATTCTATTGTGCACTCTCACGGGATAGAATGATAGGCTCCTAAGTATTCCCCATCTAAGTTTTAATAACCCAAAGCATCTTTCAATAACATTACGCGTCGAAGCATGTTTAATATTGAAAAATTCTTCCGGAGTACTTGGCTGGTAACCCTGACGCCACTCATTCAAAAGATATCTTTGTCCTCTAAAAGGCGCAAGAAATCCCTCACAGTTTGTGTATCCAACATCAACTAGACAAAAACAACCTATAAAAAAAACTATTTATCATGGTTAATTTCCCAAAAAAGTATGATCTTAAAAATTAATTCAAATTCCTTGAATTTTGCACTTTACCAGGAGGAACTTTTAGTCCATGTCACCTACTAATGGCATTTCGAAGCACACGCCTATCAGCAACAAAACCTTCCCAACTAGGAAGAACATAAACAAAATGCATATTAGGTGTACAAACACCTAACATATTTGTTGCTATGTCACCTTTTCGCATTCAGTATCTAGGTTTATCAACTGTTGGAACCCTTGTAACACCCCAAACCCGGCCTAGACGTTATGGCCAAATCTGTGACGTCACATTGAAGTGTTTTACAAAACACTAATTTGGTGAAAAATTCATTCGTCAAAAACTTCCTTAGGTTATTGACAAAATTTGAGATGTCTTGTTCTTTATGAAAACTCTGGTTGGTTTAATTCAATTATTGTTCATATTAGATTGTTATTAAACTTTAAAATAATGTTTGTTGCGTAAACGTGGTGTTTTTAGAAAACGTTTGTTATAGTTTTATTAAAAACCCGAGACCTAATACTAATAGAAAAATCCAAGTAAATAAATCCCAAATTAGAATGAAAATTATAGAGGCCTTATTACATAATAAAAAACCCAAACTAAAATTTTGATTATAGTATAAAAGAAATAACTACGTCGAATGGCCACCTTGGAGTCCTCCGCCATCTCGATCCGACAAGCCTGGGGATTTCCTGCACAGATAACAGATGGGTGAGTTTACAAAAACTCAGTGTGTGAAATCCCAAACATACATTCATAGCAATCACAACTTGGGCCTAAGCCCTTATAGTATCAGTTAGGCCTTAGCCTTACTCAGTAACCACAGCAGTTTGGGCCTGAGCCCATTTCAGTGATAAAAGCAGTATGGGCCTGAGCCCATTTCAATACAGTACAGTCAAGGCCTTAGCCCATATCAGCACAGTATGCAAACAAATAATCCTACCTAGTCCATCCGCTACACACCAACTCCGTACCAGCCCTACACACCATGTGGGGATAGAATCGACTCACCCAACCGTACACACCAAAACATATCAAATTCGGTACTAAGCAGTATTTGCAGCAGAGCTGCCAGTAATAAGCTTGTAGCTTTACAGTACACTTCCTCTAAAATCATATATCCCACCCTATGTAATGCAACATAATATACGTGTATGCAAAAATATCATGCTCAAAAACAGTCATACATACTACAGGGGTATTTCAGTCAATTTACCTCATAGGGGTATAGTGGTCATTTCATCACTATGGGGTCTAATTATACTTACCGACCCAACAATAGGTCCACAGTCATGTTAGGCAACCCGTGCAACCTTAATAGTCAACCATAGGTTCTACAGCCCATATTGCAGGCCCACATGGGCCCACATGCTCGTCTGGCCCACAAAGCCCAAAAATGGCTTTAGCAATGTGGTTTACACAGCCTAGCCCAATATTTACCACACTTGGTGCGATTTCTCTGTATGGGGCCCACAAGCCCATTGGGCCGCTGCGGCCCAGAATGGCCTGATATTGTTTTGGCCCATGAAAGCGCTTATGGCCATCTCGTTGACCACACGGCCTGTCACATGGGCGGCCTCACGCCCGTGTGTTGTCGATATCCCCTTTTTTTGCCTTTCAGCTTTTGCTATCACATATCTACTGGTAGTGTTCACACACCTGTAATGAACTATTGTCACCACACTTCCGAGATCAAAGCACTTATGATACACAACGATCCACCATTAGTCATATTCGTGGTAAATCCAAAACCAAAGTATTGCGAACACTCTAACTGATTCATTGCTACTTATCAATCCACTAATCGACGGACCCTTCTTGCTCTACACCCAACGAACTCTCACTAAAACTTTAACCTTTCTTTAACCTTTAACCGAAACAGTTAACCAAAACATCAGAAGTTATAATCCGTTGTAAATATAAATAATACCTAAAGTACTTATCGCGACTGACAGGATTACTTATTGTGAAAAGACAATCGACCTAACCCCCTTGACTATAGAGATCGCGCCCCTAGCAACATTCGAAAACCACAGAGTTAAGTGACAATCATTAAGGTGAAATAAGGGTGAATGAGTAGGATACATTCGGCCCATAGAAGAAGAAGAAATCGCAAACCTGAGAAAAGAAAAGACTAACCAATAATCGGCCTAGACTCCAATCTAGATGTTGCCCGAGTAACAAAAGAGATATTCGATTTTAGCAAGAGAAAATAGCACAATTGAGAGGAGAGGAAGAGAAGAAACGACCACAAATTCCAGAGGTATTCGGTTAATAGGGGTAACGTTGGAGTTAGGGAGAGAGAGAAAGGAGGAAATTCGGCCAAGGAAGAATAGAGTGAGGGAAAAAGAAAAGACGAAAAGGAGTCAAGAAGTACCTACTCAAAACTGAAATAGTGGCTAGGGTAATAGGCCTATTCGACAAACTGGAAAGGGAAGAAGGAAGAATCGAAGCACCCTACCAAAAGATGCACGAAAAGAAAAATAAAATTCAGCTTCAAAAATGAAGAGTGAAAAGCATCACAATTTGTAAAACCCAAAATGAAGTGACCACTTCTCACCCATAGCCAAAATCCTGAGTGATCAATACCCTATTCGGCCAAAACTCCTCTACACCTCCACCTCTACTTTTTCCTTCCCTTATCCCTCTTCTAAAATCTCTCCACAAATTCGGCTAACATGATCCCTTACTTCCTTCAACAACCTAACTAACCAAGTAGAAGAGTTCTAGTGATACAAAACCATCCAAACGGCAATAGGCCAAAATAAAACACCCTTTAACGTGGTAGGTCTCGAACTCAAGACCTCTACACATCCCAACACGCCACCTACCACTAGACTAGCAGGCACTTCATGTCATGCCTCACCCACAATAATTTAGGAAACCTACTATCAGAAAACAAGAGTTTATTCAAGTAGGAGCAAAAATTTGTTCAAGCCAGGGCCTGAACCCATGACTTCTTAGACGCTCCCAGATCACTAAAACACTAAGACAACATACACCCATGCCATAGCACACAAAAGTAATTCAACAGGGGTTTTCGAGAATTTGGGGCGTTACAACCCTAATCTTGATGCAAGTTCCATCCAAAACACCTAAGAAATTCTACATCACATGTATAAAACCTCGGGTTAGGATACTATATTTAAATCTAAATTAACTAAATTATGTACGAGCTATATATAGAATTCATTCCAATACCTTGAATCATTTCCAACTTGGGTCTATAGAATTACCTATAATTGCCTCTACCTTTTTAAATAACACATCTTGTAAGGATATGACGGCATTTAAAACATTGTGAAATGATCTGCTAACGGTTTCCCCAGACCTATTAAAATGGTGCTTGATAACTCGATTTTTAAGGTGATGAGAAATGATATGTAAAAACATTGCCACTTGCTCATCAACAAGTATGTTCCTTGACGACTTCAATCCCCCTAAAGTTTGTAACATCCCATATAGTTTAAAAAATGCAATTCAATTCATCTTAACTTGTTCAACACAAGTCTCGTCACTAGCATATAAAAGTCTTTTCACATAATCTCGTTTTGTATAAAAATCTAAAATATATGATCTAATCCTTAGTCTATAAGTATGTAGGCTATGGATGACACCCAATGTAACTAAGAACCAACTCACAATTGTACACATTTGCAACCATACTGTCAATATAATACCAATTTTTTTATACCTCCCACTTTGTACTATTAAAGGTAGACGAGTCATTACTGCAAGATATTAAAGTGTTACATCTTCAAATCATAGTAAAAGGGTCACATTACTTCAATACTAATTTCAATAACAGTAAAACAAAATCAAAGAATTTAATTTCTAAAGAACTTACAGTGGTTTAGTGAATACAAGAAGCTCAACTGTGGGTGGGAAGCAATCAAGCAAGCAAAAGAAGAAGAGGAAGCAATAACACACTGTCAAAGAAAAATGAACAATACACATTAAGAATCTTTGCAAAGCCTAAAATAGAAATTACAACTATCATTGCAAGTAAAAAACTTGAAATTAATTTCTTTATCAAATTTCATTTAACAAAACCGGCTCTTTGTTTAGCAAATAATAATGTCTTGAAAAAAAATAATAGTTGTTTTAAAAGAAAAATTAATGATGAACATCTAAACTTGAAATACATCCACATCCAAATTCCACAATTTCCAGTTTTACAGAAATATACATATATTATATGAAACTTTTTAAAAATTTGATCTTTAATTTACCTTTTAAAAAGCTTCTATTCATCCTTACATTGTAATTAACTAATGTTATATTTGAATTAATAATCGTGAATAGAAAAAGATATATTATTTTGTCTGAATAGTTAAAATTAGTAAAAGGGAAAAATAATATAAATTTAATAATTTTTGTGGGAAAAGAAAAGAAATAATTGAATATATTATTTTTTTTATAAGGTACATATTGAATAGTTAAATAAAAAGGGCTCAACTTAATATTTCACTTAAACTAAAAAAATTATTTAAATAAAGTCTTATTTTCTTTTATTTTTATTAGCTCAATTCGATTATAGGTATATAGTAAGAAACATGAAGAATGTGCTCATCAAAAAAAATATTTCTCTTCCTTTCTCGGTTTGGTTTGAAAATTTTAAAGAGTACTTTGAGTATTTGTCAAAGTCAAGCACACCATAAACGTAATGAAACATTGGGTTCTCTTCCCTTCTCTTCTTGATTTGGGGGAGAGAGAAAGAAGAAGTTGATTGTTGACCAATTTCTATATCTACCGAGATTATATTATTTTTGTCTAAATTTTATAATTAAATTATATTTATAAAAATATAATTATTGTTTTTTTATTGTATATAAAAATAAAATTATTATAAGTAATAATAAACGAGTTATTAAGTTATTATTATAAAAGTTAAATACATCCATTTTCTTTTTCCTTCCCCCAAATACATCCATTTTCTTTTTCCTCCCCACCCCAAAAAAAAAAAAAAAAAGTGATGGTGTCATTGCTTTTTTGTCACGTTTACGATGAATTTCCACGTTATATGAATCACTACTAGTTATGATGTTTTTTTATAGAGTGAGTAGGATTTTTCTTTATTGAAATCTTCTTGTCATTCACGTGCTTTCCCACATTACATTATTTCTTATACCTCTATTCGATTCGATTCGTTTTATATTTTATATTATTATATTTTATTTATAATTTGTATCTTTTTTATTTCTATAATTTTTATCTATTTGTTTTTTTTTTTTTGGAGTGTTTAAAAGTGGTTAGGCCTGCCTTTAATACAACTTGCAAATGATGAATTTTCTATTTTTTTTACCGCATCTTAATTTATATTTTTTTTTGTTTAAATAAAAAAATGAATAACGGATCAGAGTGTAGAGATGATTAAATAATTACTTCAATCATTGTAAAGTAAAAACTTCAAAATTTTTATTTCAAAAAACTCTTGAAATTTGTAAAACTAAAAAATTGATAAACATAAATTAATAATAATAACATATGCATTCATTTGATAAATTATAACAAAAAAATTAAATATTTAAATTAACTTAAATTTTATTCAAACAGTTTTTAATCAGATTTTCACCCTGTTCAATTGTTTTTTATTAATTTATTTTTTCGCAATTTTATAATACCAATTGAATCAATTCAATTCATCAATTTGATCCAATTTTGATAAACAAAACATAGCATTTAAACAATACATTATTATACTATTTTTCTTGATAAACAAATTGAATTTAAAATTATTATAAATATTCTTTTCGATGGTCCAAGTTAATAATTATATTTTTATTATATTTTATCAGTCCATTAAAAGGGTAACTACTGTGGTTTTGCTTTATACTTTGGTGTGACACTCTTTACCTTAGCAACCTCATTTTCCATTAACAAATTTCATCTTTCCAAAGATGAACACATAACCAACTTACAACAAAGACATTGGGAGGGTTTTGTTACCTTAGCACACCCTTGAGCGATATCTTTCCCCTTCTTGTTGCTATTTTTAATCATTCCTTTTGCTAAAACACACAAATCATTCTATTATTTCAAGAGGATACACATTTAACACACAAACCATAATAGTATTAAACAGCAGCAATCCTTACTGTTAATAGCAATAATATATTAAAAAAATATACATGTATAAACTAAAATTGAGTCACTATTGAAAACACGATGCTAAAGAATAGTAACTCTCATAAGCATATAACTTTATTTTGAATTAAAAAAAATTCAGGAAAGAATATCATGTCTAATCCATAAGGGAAACCAAATAAAATACAAATCCCCAAATATCAAAAACATCTACAAAAACAAATGATAGGTATATAACAAAACATCTAAAAAAAAAACAGTGTAACACCCTAAACCCGGCTTAGACGTTATGGCCAAATCTCCAGTGTCACATTGGAGTGTGTTTTGAAAAGCGTAGTTCCGCTAGAAAAGTCCCTTTTGTATCAAAACCTCGTTGTGATCTTTTATGAGAAGCTAACTTTTGTTCATTATTAAAACACAAGTTGGTTTAGCAAAACGTGAACCATATCAGATTGTTATTACACTTTAAAACTATGTTTGTTGCAGAAGCTTTAAAATTATATTAAGAAGACATGGTGTTTTTGAAAAACAATTATCTTTTAAAAACCCATATTTTTCCTATAACTAGCAGTTTATACCAAAGCAAGTAAAAATCCCAAATTAAAAGTTAAAAATTTAAAGAGGCCTTATTACAGAATAAATTACCCAAAATAAACTACATATAAACTAAAAGTTCAAATTGGAAGCAATAGCGGTTGTGTGCCCACCTTTGAGTCCCTCGCAGCACCGATCCGCCTAAGACTAGGGATTACTTGTACAGTTAAAATAGATGGGTGAGTTTAAGAAAACTCAGTGTGTGATCCCATATAAGCAAACAATTAGAGTAAACACAATTTGGGCCTAAGCTTTTTCAGTACAGAAGCAGTCTAAGCCTTAGCCCATTTCAGAATCAGAAACAGTGTGGGCCTGAGCCCAATCTAGTAACAGTAACAGTGGGGCCTAAGCCCATTACAAAATCAGTACAGTATGCAATTAGAAAATCCTACCCAATCCAGCCTCTACACACCATCTCCGTACCAACCCTACACACCATATGGGGATAAAATCGACTCACCCAACCCTACACATCAAGTAATAGGTCCACAGTCGTCTTGTGTAACCCGTGCAAGCTTAGATCCACAGTTGTCTTATGCGACCCGTGCGACCATATCAGTACAGTACACCTCCTCCAAAAATATCAATCCTAACCCCATGCAACATGTCATGCATCGTATCATAATGTATTATATGGATGCAATATACATATAACGTGGCATGCTCAAATACAGTCATACATATCATAGGAAAAATCAGTCATTTCACCTTACAGGGGTATTATAGTCATTTTACCCTTTATGGGTATTTCAATCATTTTACCCTATAAGGGCAAAATAGTCATTTTTATTGATTACCGTCCCAACAGAAGGTCACAATCGTCTCAGGCGACCCGTGCAACTTTAACAGTCAAACAGTGATAATGGACCCATAGCCCATATTGCGGGCCCAAGTAAGCCCACATGCTCGTATGGCCCACATAGCCCAAAATGGCCTTAGCCGTGTGGTTCACACGGTCTAGCCCAATATTAACCACACTCATGTGTGATTCTTTCTAGGTGGGGTCCATAGGCCCATTAGACCTACATGGCCCAGTTCGGCCCAAAATGGCCCAGTATCCTTTCGGCCCATGAAAATGCTCATGGCTGTCTCGTTGACCACACGACCATGTTCTGTTACACAGCCTACCACACGGGCGCCCACACGCCCGTGTGGTGTCGACAGCCCACTTTTTGACTTTTGCCGTTTACGAGAATAGCCCAAATCTCCACGTACAACAACCTAGATTCAAACATGACTCATGTCGGTCTTTAAATCGATGGGGATAAGACGCCCTCTTCTGAACATTTGATACCCAATATGGTACATTACTAACCTTGGTTATGCAAATACGGTTCACCAAATCCTTAGAACAACCTGCATTGAGTCCCAATATCTTTAACTATCACCATGAACAAAATAACTAAAACCCAGTGAACGACATCTTACCACTACGCAGAACTAAGAATAGTTGATAGATAAAATTGGTTTACCACACTAGGATCAAAGGTACTCAGGATACAGAGACCAACCGGAATGATTGTACCTTTATCAAGAATCAGTAACGCAGGAAGATATTAGAAGGAAAATCGCAACAGTAGAAAGAAATAAGAATAAGCCAAGAGTACTTACCGATTCACCAGAGGACTCTTACTAACTAAAAATAAAATAAAGAGAAGGTGGAGAAGTATTCGACTAACTCATAAACAGGAGGGGAGAACCGAAAACTGAGAAGAGGGGGAGAGAAAAGAAATAAAATGATGAAAAGGGAGTGAGAGTTTGGCCAACAATGAGATGCAAAAGAGAGGCTTGATGGTCTCAAGAGAAATGAGAGAGGAAGAAAGAAAACATTCGGCTCGTAAGAGGAGTGTAGAACCGTTATCAACACAAAAATAAAAGTATTACCTAGCCTTTTTTTCCTTCCTCTAATCAGCCTTCAAAGAACAAAAGACCCCAAAATGATTACCAAAAATCGAAATGGAGTCCTCCAACTCACAAAAGTCAAATTTTCAAAGTGCCCAGTGTTTCCAAACATCCCACTACTCCCTCTTACCCCACTTTTCTTAATTTTCTCCTAAAATCCCTTCTCATATCTCTCTTCAACTCCCTCCTACAATCCCTCCATGACCACTTCAAACTCCACTCCACTCAACAGTGTTTTGGTCAAACTCTTCTACCTCCCATAGCCAACAGTAAAAAATAATCCCCATTTGCACAAGTAGGGATTCGAACCTCAGACCTCTTGCACACTCCACACGCCACTTACCACTAGGCTAGCAAGCTTTTTATGACATGATATCCCCACAATTATTTACAAGCCTATAGCCCAGAGACAGTGCTTACTCCTTCAAAAACAAAACTTTTTGCACCTGCTCAGGCTTGAACCCAAGACTTCTTAGACACTTCCCAGAGCACTTAACCACTGAAACAAACACTTATTTGTGTCACCTTCTTACACAATTAATTATTTATGCCGCCTCCTAACTGCTCTCATGCACAAGACCTAATACTTCTAGCCCAAATTCGGGATGTTACAAACAACAATGTATTGATGCCAACCATTGGATCAAAATTGACGTATTAATTCCATTGATGATACACACAAAATAAACAAAGTGTAACATTCCGAAATAGGGCCTAAACGGAACAGTGGTTGCGAAACCACAAATTCGAGGTAGAAAAATTTATTTTATTATTATTTTGATGTTCATGATATGATTGCATGTTTGTGTGAAAATTTCGTGATGAAATTCTATGCATAAAGTGCTTAAGTTGAGATTAGGGACTAAATCGAATAATTTGCAAAACTTGCATTCTAGAAGTTTTTAGTATGAAATTGCTTTGGAATATTAATTAGGAGGGTTTGAATAAAAATTTGACCAATTTCTAAGTTCATGGACAAAATAGGACATGGATGGAATTTTTGAAAGTTTAATAAGGAAGGGCATTTTGGTCATTTGGATATTAAATGAAATAAAAAGGGAAAAATAACACAAAATTCATCATCTTCTTCATTAGCACGAAATTTCAAGGGTTCTCCATAGCTAGGGTTTGTTTCAAGCTTTCAAGCTCCATAATAAGTGATTCCAAGCCCCGTTTTTAATGTTCTTTACGTTTTCGGAGTCCCGGTAGCTCGATAAAGCTTATGCTAGCAATAATTTAAGTTAGGGTTCATATTTGGAAAAATATCCATAGGTGAAAAGTGTTTATTTTGGTGTTTTATGATAGAATATGAGGTCTTAGATTATGTTAGACAACTTGTGCTACTCGGTTTTAGGCAAAAACGAGTAAAAGGGCTTAATCGGTAAAAATACCTAATAGTCATAAGTATATGTTAGAGTGAGAATTTGATTTTACTATAGAAGGGGAAAACGATCAGCATGTCATAAAACATAAGAAAATAGGCTGAAGTTTAATTTACGAGATTTGGGGCAAAAGTGTAAATATGCAAAATTTTAGGGGCAAAAATGTAATTTTTCCAAAGTTTGAGTAAAGGAATGTTTTGATAAATGTGAATATTAAATAAGTTAAATTTGCTATTATAGATCAAGAAGAGTGAAATTCGGGAGTAGATCAGGGAAAAGAAAAAGTAAAGGACTAAATTGTAAAGTTTAGTCACATTTTGTATTGAGGTACAGTAAATAAATGCAATATTCTTTTATTTTACATTATCATTTTCAATTTCCAGCATTTATATACTTATTTTATGAGAATATTTAAAGTCAAATTAAAGGCGAAGTGACAGAGAAAAAGCATTAGGAAGCCCCATTTGAACCTTAGGAATGTTAGGATATTGGGGACAGGAGATGAGCAACAGACAGAAATGAGCCATGTAAGTCCATATCAGATATATGGCTTTGGAGACAGGAATGAGCCATGTAAGCCCATATTAGATATATACATGGCATTGGAGACAGGAATAATTCATGTAAGTCTATGTCGAAGACATGGCATTGGCAGGATATTGATAGACAGGAACGACCCTAGTATCCTTAGTATTCCGAGTGGTTCAACGGGTCATTGTATATGTTAAATTACAGTGAATTATCAGCAAAAGGGACGGTAGATTATATTTATGAATAGTGAAAGGTCAGGGAAGAAAGAAGGTAAGTGAGTAAAGAAGAAGGTAGAAAATGAGAAGTAAAGAAAGTTTATGAGGCTAGGTGACATTATGTATGATTATTCATCATGTTGAATGTTGTAATTTATTTGCTTGTAAGCTTACTAAGCCTAGTGCTTACTCTCTTTATTTTCTTTTTCTTATAGTTTTTATCAAGCCACTCGGGGATCGAAGGAAACGTCGGAGACCCGATCACACTATCGAAGGAATCACATTGATATAGTTAGACGTTTCATTTTGTGTATGGCATGTATAGGAACTTGGTTTCTTTTGATATGATATGATCAATGAATGATGTGTAAATAGTTGCTAATGATTAGCTAATAGAATGGCTGATGATATACATGTTTAATAGTATGTATGATTAAGTAGTAACTATCACATGAAAACTATGAAAAATGTGAAAGTAACTTAAAAACAGATTCAAGTATTAGAAATAACGTGACTATGAAAAATCACTAAAAATCATAGAGATATGGTTTGATGGTGAATAATATATGAATCTCATTGTGTCTATTTTCATATGGAATAAGCAAAACAGGTAAAGGTTTTGTATTTTATAAGATATCTGAGTTTTAGTGAAATAGGGCCAGAGTGATTTCTGGATCCCCTGTTCCAACTTTGGAAATTCACTATAAATTTTAAAAAAATAATTAGGTGGTTTAATTTATATTTTTAGAATAATTATTGAATCTAGTTTTAATAGAAACAAACGGTATAGTCATATGAATTTTTTACAGGGAGAAAAGTGGTTCGTAGTAAGTAGAGGTTAGTGCAGTCGAATTCTGAAACAGGGGTAACTTTAACTAATAAACTGTACTAATTGGCTAAGTCAAAAATTCTAGAAAAAAATTAGTAGATAGATATATGAGTCTAGTTTCAGGAAAAATTTACGGATCTTAATTTCGAGTTTTGAAACTCGAGAAATGAATTTTTGAGCAACCATGATGCAGAAGAATAGTTTATTCCAAGAATTAAAATAAGTGGTTTAGAGTTGTTTAAAAGGTAAGATAAGTTTAGTAACACCTCAAGCTTGACTCCGGTGACGGTTTCGGGCGTGGGGGCGTTACACAAAGTCGCTTCAAGTCAAATGTTATCAATACAAATCATCAATGATTAAAAAAAATAGCTCACATTGGCTGCAATCTTAGAGTCAGATCATACAAACAATTGACTATCAAATTATAAAAATTTCCTTCAATCATACAAACAATTATATTTGTTTTACTTAATGTAACAGCCCGATTTAGGGCCTAGTCAGAACAGTGGTCTCGAGACCACAAATCTAAAGTTGGGAAAATTATTTTTATTATTATGAGGTTATAGCATGATCATATTAGTGCATGAAAAATTTGGTAAGTTACTTTTGATGTTTAAGAGCCCAATTGCGAAAAAGGACTAAATTGCATAAAAGGAAAAAGTTACATTTTAGTACCCAAAAGTGTTAAATAGCTAGAGAACTGAAATTTATGTCTTCTAAAGGGAAATTAAACCCTTTTTAATTGTGTTGGCCGGCCATGAGATGAATTTTAAACAAATAGTCAAAGTTTAGGTAAGTGATGGCATGATTTGGTGATAAAAAAATGCCTAAGGCCTATCTAGCATTTTTCTACTTCTCCATCTCCTCTCTCCATCGAAAATATCAGCAAATATGGAGGTTAGAAAGTGAAAATTTTGTAGCAACTTATTCCTCTCATAATGTAAGTGATCTTGATGATTTTCTTGATGATTTTTACATTTTTGGCATGCTTGTATCATGGGCTTTCAAATGAGAGGACTATTTTGCAAAATGGTGATAAGTATAGGGATTTAACATGAGAGAGTTCATGTTGTTTTCTAAAATCTTATGGAAGAAAATGAACCTTAGAAGAGTTCTAAACAACTTTTGTCAAAGGTGTTAGCATGAAAACACCAAAAGAGACTATTTTGCATAGGTTGCAAAATAGATGATAAGTGTGTGAAATAGTGAGAATGTGGGATTTCTATAAGAGTAAAAAGGTTCGGTTAGGCTTAAGATAAGAGGAAATTTGATAGAAATTGATTTTCGAGTAAAGGGGTAAAATGACCATTTTGCCAAAATCTAGGGGCAAAATGGTCATTTTACCAAAAATGTGAATTATGATTACCTAATTGTAATTAGTGACTAAATGAGTGCATTTGGTTATTATAGATCAAGATTGACCAAATTCGAACTTAGATCGGGGGAAAGTCAAACGAATCGACTAAACCGACTAGTCGAGTGTATTTTGTAATCCGAGGTAAGTTGTATGTAAATAATGCAACTACATTGTTATTATATTGTGATTAAATTGAAATAGCATAAATTTTTTTATTGTGGTAATGAGAAATGTGATGATAATTGAGGATGCGTAGTGATAATGAAATGGTAGAATTACCGTTGGAACCCTAGTAAATAAACCGGATATTTAAGCCGTGACATTTAGGTCACTTGTGTGAGCTAGTATAAGACGTGTTTGGGACACGCGTCTGCCACATTATGAGAGCTAGTGTAAGACCATGTTGGGGACATGCCATCGACATTGAGACGAGTGCTAGTGTAAGACGTGTCTGGGACACACATTGGCCTCGGTAGTGATAGTCAGTGTAAGACCATATCTGGGATATGGCATTGACTTGAGATGTGAGCCAGTGTAAGACTATGTCTGGGACATAGCGTCGGCATCTTACCTTAAGTTTGAGGTTTATAAAAAATCCAGTAGTGTTCTGAATGGTTCATTAATGAAAGTATGTTATGAGTTATTGAGAAAACGTAACCATGTTGTGAGTGATACAGGTACCTAATTGGTACTATGAGAAATGAGCTCATTAGAGAGCACATGACTTGTATGGATGGAAATGAGTAAGTTATGCTATTTCTTGCCTTGTGTATGAGTATGATGATCATTGATGAATTGTTGTTGTGTACTTATTTATATGCAACTTACTAAGCTTTTATGCTTGCCCTCCCTTCTTTCCATTTTCTTATAGTGCCGCCTAACTAGCTCAAGGATCACTCGAAGTCAGAGATATCGATTACACTATCGTCCGAAACCCTTGGTATAGTTGGATTTATATTTTTGAATATGACATGTATAGGACTTAGACTAGATTATTTTGTGTCCTTAAACATAGGACAAGTGTGTGTGCTTGGGATAAATCTCCACACTTTGTCTTTAGCCTTGGTGTTGGTTAATATTCATTTTGATTATATACAAAGATATTATCTCTTTGGTTGGGTAAATTGCCTTATGAATGAATGCCTTTTTGGCCATTTTTGGTCAAATGAAATGTGTGGTTTGATAATGTTGGATAATTGTATGGAACCAGGTATGTAAGGGGTGGCAATGAGGCTTGGCAAATAGCCTCATATTGTCTACACGGGTAGGCACACAGGCGTGTGTCTAAGCCGTGTGTGACACACGAACAGCCCCATGGGCGTGTGAGAAGGCCTTGTGTCCGCTGCACATAAAAATTTCAAGTCAGTATGCCTGGTATTAATCACGCGAGCAGAGACACGGCCGTGTATCTCAGCCATGTGGAGGACACGGTCTAGCACACAAGCATGTGCTTTGGCCGTGTGACGTTTTGGGTATGCTGACATCAGAAATAGAATACCCCAGTTTTTGGACACGGGCATGTCGAGGCTGTGTGGGGAGACATGAGCCAAGAACACAGGCGTGTGCCAAGCCATGTGAAAACCATTGCACTTTGAACTAAAAATTTAATTTCGCCTGAGCTAGGAACAGGGGCATGTCCTGGCACGGGCCACCAACACGACCATGTCAAGCCGATCACACGGGCGTGTCACCTCCCACACGGGCGTGGGCCCTGTCTTTAGTGAAAATTTACAAAGTTCTTTAAGAGGTCTTGATTGATCCCAAATTGGTTTCTAAGTACGTTTTGGGCCTCGTAGACCCACAATAGAGTTGTAAAGGTGAAATTTGAAAGGTTTTTAATTTGTTTGCATTTTTACGACTCGGAAGAATTTGTACGCTTGTGATTAAGTTAGTAATGCCTCGTATCCTGTCCTGGTGTCGAACACGGGTAAGGGGTGTTACATTTAGTGGTATCATAGCTATGGTTTAGTCGGTTCTAGGACTAACCTAGCGAGAGTACGAGTCTAGCTATACATGCCATAATTGTGTATTGATAGTGTGACGATTGCTGACGATTATAACTTATGTTTTTCTTCATATAGTAAATGGATCCTTACAGAGCCACGTTGGATGATGTGGAAAGTAATGCACCGGCTCCTGCTGAAAGGACCGCGCCAGTGAGCCCGTGAATATGGGCCAAGGCAGAGGGGCTAGAGAAGCCTATCCCCGAATGGTGGACACATGGTACACGGAGTTCGTTCAAGCTAACCCTAACGCTCCCCCTCCCCTACCTCCTCCGATCCCTCAATACGCCCCGATGGCTCTGCAAGGTGCAGACATGTTTAGAAGAGAGAAGCCTCCGGTAGATAAGATTCAGAAACAAGCGGCCGAGGAATTTCGAGCTAGCATAGATGATGACCCGAAGAAGGTGGAGTTTTGGCTAGAAAATACCGGTAAGGGTATTCGATGAATTGTCATGCACACCTGAAGAGTGCGTGAAGTGTGTCGTGTCACTCCTACGAGACTCGGCTTATCAGTGGTGGAACACTCTCGTGTCTGTAGTACCGAGAGAGTGCGTCAATTGGGAATTTTTTAAGGAGGAATTCCAGAAAAAGTACATTAGCCAAAGATTTATTGACCAAAATAGGAAAGAGTTCCTAGAGCTAAAGTAAGGTCGATTGCTGGTAACAGAGTACGAGCATGAATTTGTGAGGCTTAGTAAGTATGCACAGGAATGTGTGTCTTCAGAAGCCGCAATGTGTAAAAGGTTTTAGGATGGCCTTAATGAGGATATCCGAGTGTTTGTGGGCATCCTAGAAATAAGAGAATTTGTGGTGCTCGTCGAGAGAGCATGCAAGGCAGAGGAGTTAGTAAAAGAGAGGAGAAAGGCGGCTATTGAGTCGCGAGATTCAAAGAAGAGGCAGATGGGGAAGTCACATCAATCCTCCTCTAAAAGATCAAAGGAATTCTCTACCCAATCGAATGCTTCGGTGGGGTATTCAAACAGAAACAAGAACCAGCAGAACAAGGCATCTAGAGCCCAAACTACTTCGGTTGCAAGTGTCGGCAGTGCTTGGCCGAATAAGTTAGAGTGTTCGCAATGTGGAAAACGACACTACGGTGAGTACCGAGGAAACGGTAGGGGCTACTTCAAAAGTGGATCACTAGATCATTACATCTGTGATTGCCTCGAACTAGATGAGAGAGAGAGAAAACAAGAGGTGAAAGCAACCAGTACTCCCTTGAAGGGTAGACCTCAGAAGAACCCAGGCAGCGGGGCCAGTAGCAGAGGTGCCCCTAGAGATACTACGATGGGATTCGAAGGCAGGGCTCCTGCAATGACCTATGCGATACGAGCTCACGAAGAGGCAGAGTCTCCCATGTAATCACGGGTACTTTTTCTATCCACGATATAATTGTTGTTGCTTTAATTGACCCAGGATCTACCCACTCTTACACTTGTATAGAATTGGTACCTCGCATGAATATGTTAGTAGAGTCCACTGAGCTTGTAATAAAAGTGTCTAACCCGTTAGGCAAACATGTGTTAGTGGACCAAGTATGTATAAATTGTCCTTTGAAAATTAGAGGCCATTGTTTTTCGGCCAACTTGATGTTGTTACCATTTAATGAATTCGATGTAATCCTTGGGATGGATTTGTTAGCCTCCCATGGTGTTGTAGTAGACTGTGGACGAAAAGTAATCGAGTTAAGATGTGAAAATGGTGATGTTCTTCGAGTTGGATCAGATGAGTCAGATAATCTACCTATAGTAATATCGTCATTGACTGCTGAGAAATATTTGAAAAAGGGGTATGAGGCTTATCTAGCTTTTGTACTGAATACTCAAGTGTCAGAGTTAAAGATTGAATCAGTACCGGTAGCCTGCAAGTTCACAGACATGTTTTCGGAGGAGTTATCTGGATTACCTCCAATGAGGGAAGTTGAGTTTGGGATTGAATTAGTCCCCGGAACAGCACCTATCTCGATCGCTCTGTGTAGGATGGCTCCAACAGAGTTGAAAGATTTGAAAGCACAGTTGTAAGAGCTAACAGATAAGGGTTTTACGAGACCGAGCTATTCTTCGTCGGGTGTTCCGGTACTCTTTGTAAAGAAAAAAGATGGGTCGATGAGGTTATGCATCGACCATAGGCAACAAAACAAGGTAACAGTGAAAAACAAGTATCCTTTGCCAAGGATCGATGACTTGTTCGATCAGTTAAAGGGAGCCACGGTATTTTCCAAGGTCGATCTGAGGTCTGGTTATTATCAACTAAGGATTAAAGAGCAAGATGTGCCAAAGACTGTGTGTTGGATAAGATATGGGAATTATGAGTTTCTCGTCATGCCTTTTGGTTTGACTAACGCCCCAGCTATGTTCATGGATCTGATGAACCGTATTTTTAAGTCATATCTAGATAATTTTGTCGTCGTCTTTATAAATGACATATTGATCTATTCGCGTGACAAGGGTGAACATGCGGATCATCTAAGGGTTGTGTTGCACACCTTGAGAGATAAGTAGTTATACGCCAAGTTCAGTAAGAGTGAATTTTGTCTTAAAGAGGTTGGGTTTCTAGGACACATTGTGTCAAGCGACAGGATCCGAGTTGACCCAAGCAAAATCTCGGCCATTGTTGAGTGGAAATCCCCGAGGAATGTGACAGAGGTCCAAAGCATTTTGGGTTTGGCCGAATATTATAGGCGGTTTGTAAACGGATTTTCTATGATAGCCACACCGATGACTAGGCTGCTGCAGAAAGACGTCAAGTTTGAATGGACAGAAAAGTGTCAGCAAAGTTTTGAGAGATTAAAGGCTTTGTAGACGGAAGCCCCAGTATTAGTGCAACCAGAGTCCGGCAAAGAGGTTGTGATTTATAGCGACGCCTCCTTGAATGGTTTGGGGTGCGTGCTTATGCAAAAGGGTAAGGTCATAGCTTACACTTCTAGGCAATTGAAGCAACATGAGAAGAACTACCCGATGCACGATTTTGAGTTGGCCGCCATCATGTTCGCGCTGAAAATTTGGAGACATCATCTGTATGGTGGGAAGTGCCAAGTATTCACCGATCATAAGAGTCTAAAGTATTTGATGACTCAAAGGGAGTTGAATTTGCGTCAACGTTGATGGTTAGAGCTGATAAAGGATTTTGAGTTGATTATCGACTACCATCCAGGAAAGGCAAACATAGTCGCCGATACACTGAGTAGGAAGTCATTTTTTGCCTTGAGAGCCTTGAACATTCTGTTGACAGTGTCTAATGATGGTTCAGTTTTAGCAGAATTGAGAGCTAGATCGACATTTTACAAAAGATCCGTGAAGCTCAGAAAAGTGATAAGAAATTACAAGCTAAGGTGGCTCAGTGTGAATCAGAAATTGAATCAGACTTTAGTTTTGATGCCGATGGATGTATAATGTACCGAGATAGAGTTTGTGTACCTAAGGATAGTGAGCTGATTCAGAAAATCTTGAGAGAGGCACATAGTGGTTGTTTGTCCGTCCACCCGGGAAGTGTTAAAATGTACAACGACCTTAAGAAAATGTATTGGTGGTCGGGAATGAAGCGAGACATTTCTGAGTTTGTGTCTAAGTGCCTAGTGTGCCAGCAAATAAAGGCTAAACATCAAGTACCTTCGGGTGTACTTCAGCCCATCATGGTCCCTAAGTGGAAGTGGGATCGAATTACCATGGACTTTGTGACCGGTTTGTCGGTAACCTCGAAGAAGAAAGATGCAGTGCGGGTTGTTGTAGATAGGCTAACAAAGTCGGCCCATTTCATACCAGTACATACTGACTATGTAACATCGCGAAATAGGGCCTAAATGGAATAGTGGTTGTGAAACCATAAATTTAAGATAGAAAAGTTTATTTCGATTAATTTTTATGATTTACCGAGTGATTAGATGCATGTGTTAGAGTATTGATAAGAAATTTTATAGATTGCATATTTAATTTGCCTATTAGGGCTTATTTGCAGAAGTTGATGTAACAGCCCGATTTAGGGCCTAAACAGAACGATGGTTTTAGAACCACAAATTCGAATTTGAAAAATTTATTCCAATTAAGTTTTAAGGTTTATTTATTGATTAAAATATTGTGTAAAAATATCGTTAAGAAATTTTATTGATAAAGTGCTTAATTGGACTTTTAGGACTAAATCGCAAAAGTTGAAAAATATGTGTGATAATTCATAAGTACTTGATTGAAATGGGAGTTTAAAGAGGAGGTCCTTAAATGGTAATTAGACCATTATATTTCGTTTGGACAAAAATGGGCATGAATAGGACAAAATTTTAAAGAAAGGCCTTAAGGGCATTTTAGTCATTTGGTAATTAGAAGAAATAAAAAGGGAAAATAAAGCCAAAATTGACTCATCTTTTTCATGGAGGCCGAAATTAGCATGGGGGAAGCCATGGCTAGGGTTTTCAAGCTTTTCAAGCTCAATAGTAAGTCCGTTCTAGCCCCGTTTTTCAAGTTCTTTACGTTTTTAGAATCCCGGTAACTTGATTAAGCTTATTCTAGCAATAATTTAAGCTAGGGTTCATATTTGGAAAAATACCCATAGGTGAAATGTGTTTATTTTGATGTTGTATGGTAGAATATGAAGGCTGAAATTATGTTAAACAACTTTTGCTAAGCAGTTTTAAGCAAAAATGAGTAAAACGGCTTAATCGGTAAAAGTTGTTATTGTTCATAACTATGTGTTAGAGTGAGAATTTGATGTTGCCATAAAAGGTAAAAATGATCTGATTGTCATAAAACATAAGAATAAGGGATGAAGTTTAATTCCCGAGCCTAGGGGCAAAAGTGTAAATATGCAAAAGTTTAGGGGCAAAATTGTAATTTTTCCAAAGTTTGAGTTAAGGACTGTTTTGAATAGTACATTAATTAAATAAGTAAAATATGATATATTAGATCCCAAAAAATGAGATTTGAACCTAAAATGGGAGAAAATCGAAAATAAAAAAAGTTGGTAAAATGGCTGTTTTAGTATCGAGGTAAGTTCATATGTATAATAAGCATTAATTTATGCATGTTTCAATGTAAAATTGATATATTTACTATGATTGCCGAGGTGTTCAAAGTAAGTATAATTATGATGATTTAAATGTTCAATATTAATTCGACATGGAAATGAGAAAGTCTGTAAGTTTGTATGTAAATAATACATTATCTTTATTACATTTTTATATTTCAGCATATTTTATGTATTGTAGCTGATTTTTAAGTGATAATTGACTATTGGAAGAATGGAATAAAGTATTAGAAAGTGAGATACTTCCTGTTTGAACCTTCAAAATCGAAAGATACAGATGGTATGTAGCTAGGTCACATGTGTAATACGGGATGTATACCATGTGTACAAGAGAGCTACGAGACATTATGAGGTAGCTAGGTCACATGGGTGATACCATGTGTACACCATGTAGACAAGAGAGCTATGAGATAAATGTAGCTAGGTTGCATGTGTGTTCCAGGTGAAGGACACCATGTAGACAAGAGAGCTACGAGATAAACTGGCTAGGTCACATAGGTGGTACTAAGTGTTCACCATGTGTATAAGAGAGCCAAAATTATGTGTACAATCGAGTTAGGTCACATGAGTGGTGCTAAGTGAAGGCCACTGTATGTACCAGAGAGCTTCGATTTTAAAGGTGGGTTGTGTGCGATACCACCGCGTATCTGCTATTATTCTGAAGCGTTCAACTGGGAAATTGATTAAATGAAATTGTGTATGACTTTGTGATGATAATTGTAAGTATATACGTGTGTAACTTATGAGCAATATGCTCGATATGTGATTGGAAATTTGGAAAGATTGTTATGGGTAAGTGATGAATACAATTGAAGTGTGAAAGATCAAAATTGACAATAAAACTGTTTTGGATAGTTGCAGTGATGTGAATATAAAAATTTACCAAAAATAGTAGAAATTGAATCAGAGACTGAATGAGATATCAAATTAGAGCTTAATGAGTCTATTTTCATATAACAGAAACAAATCAAGAAATGAATTCTATATTATGAGGTATTTAAGTTTTTGAGAGACTGGTTTAGAATGACTATGCGATCCCCTGTTCTGACTTGGAAAAATCATTAAAAATTGTACAAAAATAATTAGGGGATATAATTTATAAGCTTGAAATACTTAATGAGTCTAGTTTCAAATGAATTAAATGATAACATTCTTTTAATTCTATACGAGGAGAAAATTGATTCGTAGTGAAGAGTGGTCAGAATAGTTGAGCAATGAAACAGGGGTAACTTCAATGAATAAACTGTACTAATTGGAAAGACTAAAAATTCTAAAAATTTTATACTAAAAATATACATGAATATAGTTTCAAGGAAAATTAACGGTTTGTAATTTGGAGTTCTGTAGCTCCAGAAATAAATAATTTAGCTGCTGGTACTCTGCTAGACAGCTTATTTTGAACTTGTTTATAATTGTAATAGTGAAAGTATGTGTGTTTGTGATGGTAATATTCCGGGAACATATTGTGAATTTGTTTAATGTATGATAATGTATTGTTTATTAATATTTACATATTTACTTACTAAGCTATAATGCTTACTCCCTTCCTTTCCTTTTTCCTATAGTGTCACAGATGTTAGCTCGAGTTGGAGGTCGCTGGAGGTTAAATCACACTATCAAACTATTGATCCATATATAAAGGTTTTAAAGTATTTTTAAGTCTTTGGCATGTATGGGGACTCGCTTAATTGTTATTAAGTTGCTAGGAGTTGGCCTAAAATACTGACCTATGTTATTTGAAGGTATCTATTGTATAAAGTCATTTAATGTAGATAGTCTTGAATATGTTTGAAAAGTTTAAAATTGATGAAATTTTATGTCTCGGTTTTAAATGATTACAAGTACTCAAGTCTGGTAATACCTCGTACCCTGTTCCGGTATCAGATACGGGTAAGGGGTGTTACATTTAGTGGTATCAGAGCTATGGTTTAGTCGGTTCTCGGACTTACCTAGTATGTGTAAGAGTTAAGCTATACATGCCATATTACTACTTGTGATAGTGTGATGCCTCCCGATCCCGATGAAATAGTTCTGTTGAGATAGAAGTGTTTTCTAACCGAGCTACCATCGACAGTGTAAAAGAGTGTTAAGTAAGTTTGTATAATTTGGTGGATATATTGGTGTACTTAAATTGATCTTGGTGACTTGTGATGATAAGTGTGAGATCAAGTGTAAAATGAAATAGACATAAGTGGAGAAATATAGAAAAGTGAAAAGAAACGAAAGTTTACCTCGTTATAAACTCATCCATGTTCGTTTGACATTGACATGATATTATGTGTCTAACTTATTTGACTAAGTGAATGTGATAAATAGATTTACTCAAATTTGTGGAATGTATGTTTGAGTGCATTTGGTTTAAAATATGAATATGTGTGTAAGTCTGTCTAAAGTGAATTATATAACTGTGATAACATTAAGATGAAATGAGACTTGTAAAAGGTAAGAGTACTAGTTCATGATGTTTATGTGATAATGAATGAGTCGTGAATAAGAATTTCTCTTGGAATATGAAAGATGGATGAAGGGAAAGTTTATATTATGATAAGTGTTCATGTTGATTGGCAATTGTGTGATGCTATGAGTGTAACTTGTGAAATTAAATGAATGTTATGAGTAATTCTATTTGAGAATTATGAACACATGTATAAGTGTATTTGTTTGTATAAGATGATAGGAGGGTTGTGTAAAATGAATATGCATGTTGAGTTATTTGAAGCAAATTATATATATGTTGATGAGTGTTAAGTTATATGCATGAATATATAAGAGGCAAGTTAGAAGTGTTACAGCCTCACCCCCTTCCAATAAGATTAATTGACAATGTGATAGCATTTGAGAATGGTTTAATAAATGAACTCAGTTGCAGAAAAGATGACAGGTTAATATGAGGATTTTCTGAATTCTAAAATGTTACAGTTAAAGAAAGATTAAACTTAGTTAATTAACTCATCCAGGTATGATGTTTAAAGTATATGATTGCTGGATTTTTTTCAAAAAAAATAAATTTTGATTGTGAATAAGATAATGTGGATTTAGTAATGATAAAATTAGACAGAAGAATAATGATTGAGCTGTATTAATAGCTGAATGCAGAGTTTTTGGCTAAAAAAAGTGAAAGCAAATGTGAGAATTAGAAATAGTTTTTGATTAATATAGAGGTCATACCGAGTTAAAACTTAGTTATATTGGATTTCAATTTGATAGTGGGGTAATTTTGAAAGTACTTCTTTGAAGAAAATTTATTTGGAGATGTTTAAGAAATTTTGAGAAAAGATATTGAATCTTTTTACCGGTAAGATTTTCGGGGACGAAAATCCCTAAAGGGGGGAGAAATGTAACATCTCGAAATAGGGCCTAAATGGAATAGTGGTTGCGAAACCATAAATTTGAGATAGAAAAGTTTATTTCAATTAATTTTTATGATTTACAGAGTGATTAGATGCATGTGTTAGAGTATTCATAAGAAATTTTATAGATTGCATATTTAATTTGCCAATTAGGGCTTATTTGCAGAAGTTGATGTAATAGCCCGATTTAGGGCCTAAACGGAACGATGGTTTTAGAACCACAAATTCGAAGTTGAAAAATTTATTCCGATTAAGTTTTAAGATTTATTGATTGATTAAAATATTGTGTAAAAATATCGTTAAGAAATTTTACTGATAAAGTGCTTAATTGGACTTTTAGGACTAAATCGCAAAAGTTGAAAAATATGTGTTATAATTCATAAGTACTTGATTGAAATGGGAGTTTAAAGAGGAGGTCCTTAAATGGTAATTAGACCATTATATTTCGTTTGGACAAAAATGGGCATGAATAGGACAAAATTTTAAAGAAAGGCCTTAAGGGCATTTTAGTCATTTGGTAATTAAAAGAAATAAAAAGGGAAAATAAAGCCAAATTTGACTCATCTTTTTCATGGAGGCCAAAATTAGCATGGGGGAAGCCATGGCTAGGGTTTTCAAGCTTTTCAAGCTCAATAGTAAGTCCGTTCTAGCCCCGTTTTTCAAGTTCTTTACGTTTTTGAAATCCTAGTAACTTGATTAAGCTTATTCTAGCAATAATTTAAGCTAGGGTTCATATTTGGAAAAATACCCATAGGTGAAATGTGTTTATTTTGATGTTTTATGGTAGAATATGAAGGCTGAAATTATGTTAAACAACTTTTGCTAAGCGGTTTTAAGCAAAAATGAGTAAACGACTTAATCGGTAACAGTTGTTATTGTTCATAACTATGTGTTAGAGTGAGAATTTGATGTTGCCATAGAAGGGAAAAATGATCAGCATGTCATAAAACATAATAATAAGGGATGAAGTTTAATTCCCGAGCCTAGGGGCAAAAGTGTAAATATGCAAAAGTTTAGGGGCAAAATTGTAATTTTGCCAAAGTTTGAGTTAAGGACTGTTTTGAATAGTGAATTAATTAAATAAGTAAAATATGATGTTTTAGATCCCGAAAAACAAGATTTGAACCTAAAATGGGAGAAAAATTGAAAATTGGGAAAGTTGGTAAAATGGCTGTTCTGGTATCGAGGTAAGTTCATATGTATAATAAGCATTAATTTATGCACATTTCAATGTAAAATTGATATATTTACTATAACTGCCGAGGTGTTGAAAGTAAGTATAATTATGATGATTTAAATGTTCAATATTAATTCGACATAGAAATGAGAAAGTATGTAAGTTTGTATGTAAATAATACATTATCTTTATTACGTTTTTATATTTCAGCATATTTTATGTATTGTAGCTGATTTTTGAGTCATAATTGACTATTGGAAGAATGGAATAAAGTATTAGAAAGTGAGATACTTCTTGTTTGAACCTTCGGAATCGAAAGATACAGATGGTATGTAGCTAGGTCACATGTGTAATACTGGATGTATACCATGTGTACAAGAGAGCTATGAGACATTATGAGGTAGCTAGGTCACATGGGTGATACTATGTGTACACCATGTAGACAAGAGAGCTACGAGATAAATGTAACTAGGTTGCATGTGTGTTCCAGGTTAAGGACACCATGTAGACAAGAGAGCTACGAGATAAACTGGCTAGGTCACATGGGTGGTACTAAGTGTTCACCATGTGTACAAGAGAGCCAAAATTATGTGTACAATCGAGTTAGGTCACATGAGTGGTGCTAAGTGAAGGCCACTGTGTGTACAAGAGAGCTTCGATTTTAAAGGTGGGTTGTGTGCGATACCACCGCGTATCTGTTATTAGTCCGAATCGTTCAACTGGGAAATTGATTAAATGAAATTGTGTATGACTTTGTGATGATAAGTGTAAGTATATACGTGTGTAACTTATGAGAAATATGCTCGATATGTGATTGGAAATTTGGAAAGATTGTTATGGGTAAGTGATGAATACAATTGAAGTGTGAAAGATCAAAATTGACAATAAAACTGTTCTGGATAGTTGTAGTGATGTGAATCTAAAAATTTACCAAAAACAGTATAAATTGAATCAGAGATTGAATGAGATATCAAATTAGAGCTTAATGAGTCTATTTTCATATAACAGAAACAAAAAAGCAAAGGAATTCTATATTATGAGATATTTAAGTTTTTAAGAGACTAGTTCAGAATGACTACGCGATCCCCTATTCTGATTTGGAAAAATCATTAAAAATTGTAAAAAAATAATTAGGGGATATAATTTATATGTTTGAAATAGTTAATGAGTATAGTTTGAAATGAAATAAATGATAACATCTTTTAAATTCTATACAAGGAGAAAATTGATTCGTAGTGAAGAGTGGTCAGAATAGTTGAGCAGTGAAATAGGGGTAACTTCAATGAATAAACTGTACTAATTTTTCGAAACTAAAAATTCTGAAAATTTTATGGTAAAAATATACGTGAATCTAATTTCAAATAAAATTAACGGTTTGTAATTTGGAGTTTTGTAGCTCCAGATATAAATAATTTAGCTCTGCTGGTTTCTCACTAGATGACTTATTTTGAACCTGTTTATAATTGTAATAGTGAAAGTATGTGTGTTTGTGATGGTAATATTCTGGGAACATATTGTGACTTTGTTTAATGTATGATAATGTATTGTTTATTAATATTTACATATTTACTTACTAAGCTATAATGCTTACTCCCTTCCTTTCCTTTTTCCTATAGTGTCATAGATGTTAGCTCGAGTTGGAGGTCGCCGGAGGTTAAATCACACTATCAAACTATTGATCCATATATAAAGGTTTTAAAGTATTTTTAATTCTTTGGCATGTATGGGGACTTGTTTAATTGTTATTAAATTGCTAGGAGTTGGCCTAAAATTCTGACCTATGTTATTTGAAGGTCTCTATGGTATAAAGTCATTTAATGTAGATAGTCTTGAATGTGTTTGAAAAGTTTAAAATTGATGAAATTTTATGTCTCGGTTTTAAATGATTACAAGTAGTCAAGTCTGGTAATACCTCGTACCCTGTTCCGACGTCGGATACGGGTAAGGGGTGTTACAGACTATTCCCTCGAAAGACTAGCCGACTTATACATTTCCGAGATTGTGAGGCTTCATGGAGTGCCATTGTTTATTATATCAGACCGAAACCTGAGGTTTTCCTCGAGGTTTTCAAAGAAACTATAGGAAGCATTGGGAATAAAGCTGAGTTTTAGTACGGCATTTCACCCGCAAACCGACGGGCAATCGGAAAGAGTGATTCAGATTTTAGAGGATATGTTGAGATGTTGTGTTCTCAAATTTTAGGGAAGCTGGAAAAGATACTTGCCATTGGTTGAGTTTGCCTACAACAACAGCTATCAAGCAAGTCTGAAAATGGCACCCTACGAGGCTTTGTACGGGCGAAAATGTCAAACGCCCTTATATTGGACTGAGTTAAGAGAAAGTCAAATTCACGGGGTCGACTTAGTCAAGGAGATCGAAGAAAAAGTTAAGGTGATTCGTGATTGTTTAAAGGCCGCTTCAGATAAACAGAAATCCTACGCGGATTTGAAAGGAAAAGAAATTGAGTTTCAAGTCGGTGATAAGGTATTTCTTAAAGTATCTCCTTGGAAAAAGGTCCTCGGATTTGGTAGAAAGGGTAAATTGAGCCCGCGTTTTATCGGACCTTATGAGGTGATTGAGAAATTTGGGCTGATAGCCTACCAGTTAAGATTGCCATCGGAATTAGAAAAGATCCGTGATGTATTCCATGTGTCCATGCTACACAGATATTGCTCTGACCCCTCGCATGTGATTGAGCCGACAGAGGTTGAAATTCATCCGGACATGACCTATGGAGAAGAACCGGTCAAAATGTTGGCTCGAAAAGTTAAACAATTGAGAAATAAGAGTATAGCACTCGTAAAAGTTTTATGGTATAAACATGGAGTCGAAGAAGCCACGTGGGAACCCGAGTAGGCTATGAGAGAGTAGTACCCGAACTTATTCACCGGTAAGATTTTCGGGGACGAAAATCCCTAAGGGGGGAGAATTGTAACAGCCTAATTTAGGGCCTAGTCAGAACAGTGATCTCGGGACCACAAATCCGAAGGTGGGAAAATTATTTTTATTATTATTATGAGGTTATAGCATGATCATATTAGTGCATGAAAAATTTGGTGAGTAAATTTTGATGTTTAAGAGCCCAGTTGCGAAAAAGGACTAAATCGCATAAAAGGAAAAAGTTGTATTTTAGTACCCAAAAGTGTTAAATAGCTAGAGAATTAAAATTTAAGGCTTTTAAATGTCAATTAAACCCTTTTTAATTGTGTTGGCCGGCCATGAGATGAATTTTAAACAAATAGTCAAAGTTTAGGTAAGTGATGTCATGATTTGGTGATAAAATAATGCCTAAGGCCTATCTAGTATTTTTTCTTCTTCTCCATCTCCTCTCTCCACTGAAAATATCAGCAAATATGGAGGTTTGAAAGCTGAAATTTTGTAGCAACTTATTCCTCTCATAATGTATGTGATCTTGATGATTTTCTTGATGATTTTTACATTTTTGGCATGCTTGTATCATGGGCTTTCAAATGAGAGGACTATTTTACAAAATGGTGATAAGTCTAGGGATTTACCATGAGAGATTTCATGTTGTTTTCTGAAATCTTATCGAAGAAAATTAACCTTAGAAGAGTTCTAGACAATTTTGTGAAAGGTGTTAGCATGAAAACACCAAAAGAGATTATTTTGCATAGGTTGCAAAATAGATTATAAGTGTGTGAAATAGTGAGAATGTGGGATTGCTATAAGAGTAAAAAGGGTTCGGTTAGGCTTAAGATAAGATGAAATTTGATAAAAATTGATTTTCGAGCATAGGGGTAAACTGGTCATTTTGCCAAAGTCTAGGGGCAAAATGGTTATTTTACCAAAAATGTGAATTATGATTACCTAATTGTAATTAGTGACTAAATGAGTGCATTTTGTCATTATAGATCAAGATTGGCCAAATCCAAACTTAGATCGGCGGAAAGCCAAATGAATCGACTAAACCGACTAGTCGAGTGCATTTTGTAATCCGAGGTAAGTTGTATGTAAAAAATGCAACTACATTGTTATTATATTGTGATTAAATTGATACAGCATAAACTGCTTGATTGTGGTAATGAGAAATGTGATGAGAATTGAGGATGCGTAGTGATAATGAAATGGTAGAATTACTGTTGGAACCCCAGTAAATAAACCGGATATTCAAGCCGTGACATTTAGGTCACTTGTGTGAGCTAGTATAAGACGTGTCTGGGACACGTGTTGGCCACATTATGAGAGCTAGTGTAAGACCATGTTGGGGACATGCCATCGGCATTGAGACGAGGGCTAGTGTAAGACGTGTCTGGGACACGCGTTGGCCTCGATAGTGATAGTCAGTGTAGGATCATGTCTGGGATATGGCATCGACTTGAGATGTGAGCTAGTGTAAGACTATGTCCAGGACATAGCGTCGGCATCTTACCTTAAGTTTGAGGTTTATAAAAAATCCAATAGTGTTCTGAATTGTTCATCGGTGAAAGTATGTTATGAGTTTTGAGGAAATCGTAACCATGTTATGAGTGATACAGGTACCTAATTGGTACGTATAAGAAATGAGCTCATTAGAGAGCACATGACTTGTATGGATGGAAATGAGTAAGTTATGCTATTGCTTGCCTTCTGTATGAGTATGATGATCATTGATGAATTGTTGTTGTGTACTTATTTATATGCAACTTACTAAGCTTTTATGCTTACCCTCCCTTTTTTTCCATTTTCCTATAGTGCCGCCTAACTAGCTTAAGGATCACTCAAAGTCAAAGATATCGATCACACTATCGTCTGAAACCCTCGGTATAGTTGGATTTATATTTTTGAATATGGCATGTATAGGACTTAGACTAGATTATTTTGTGTCCTTAAATATTGGACAAGTGTGTGAGCTTGGGATAAGTCTCCACACTTTGTCTTTAGCCTTGGTGTTGGTTAATATTCATTTTGATTATATACAAAGATATTATCTCTTTGGTTGGGTAAATTGTCTATGACTGAATGCCTTTTTGGCCATTTTTTGTCGAATGAAATGTGTGGTTTGATAGTGTTGGATAATTGTATGGAACCAAGTATGTAAGGGGTGGCAATGAGGCTTGGTAAATAGCCTCATATTGTCCACACGGGTAGGCACACGGGCGTGTGTCTAAGTCATGTGTGACACACGGACAGCTCCATGGGTGTGTGAGAAGGTCGTGTGTCCCCTGCACGTAAAAATTTCAAGTCAGTATGCCTAGTATTAATCACACGAGCAGAGACACGGCCGTGTATCTCAGCCGTGTGGAGGACACGGTCTAGCACACAGGTGTGTCTTTTGGCTGTGTGACGTTTTAGGTATGCTGACGTCAGAAACAGAATACCACAGTTTTTGGACACGAGCCAATACACGGGCATGTCGAGGCCGTGTGGGGAGACACGGGCTCGGAACACGAGCGTGTGCCAGCCGTGTGAAAACCACTGCACTTTGAACTAAAAATTTAATTCTGCACGGGCTAGGGACACGGGCATATCCTGATTGGCACCAGCCTGTGTGAGCCACACGGGCTAGCAACACGGCCGTGTCAAGCCGATCACACGGGCATGTCACCTCCTACACGGGCGTGTGGCCCCTTTTCTTAGTGAAAATTTCCAAAGTTCTTTAAGAGGTCCTGATTGATCCCGAGTTGGTTTCTAAGTACGTTTTGGGCCTCATAGACCCACAATAGATTTGTAAAGGTAAAATTTGAAAGGTTTTTAATTTGTTCGCATTTTTACGACTCGGAAGAATTTGTACGCTTGTGATTAAGTTAGTAATGCCTCGTACCCTATCCCGGTGTCGGACACGGGTAAGGGTGTTACACTTAACATGTCATTCAGAAAACTGGAGAAAAAAACAACTTGGAAAGTAAGCTAAATAGCAAATGCTAGATTTTGGGAACCAATCATTGTTCCTATACTTGAAGTGGGTAAGCATCGACTTATTTTGTTTTAGTTCATAATTGATACTGGTTATTATAGAATAGAATTTTTTTTGGGTTGATTCTTTTGTTTACCTTTTGTGTGTGGAAATGATTTATATTCCACTTTAGGTGTAACACCCCTTACCCGAGACTGTTGCCAAAATCGAGCACGAGGCATTACTAAACTTAATCTATCACTTAAATAGTTTTAAAATTGTTTATTTAAACTTTTCGGAATGTGCTGTCATTCTGCGTGGTAGTTGCCTAAAAATTCATATCTTGAGTTCTGAAACTCAAAATTTAGATCCGTAATTTTTTTCTGAAACTAGACTCATATATCTATCTACTAATTTTTTTCTAGAATTTTTGACTTAGCCAATTAGTACAGTTTATTAGTTAAAGTTACCCCTATTTCAGAATTCGACTGCACTGACCTCTACTTACTACGAACCACTTTTCTCCCTATAAAAAATTAATATAACTATACTGTTTGTTTATATTAAAACTAGATTCAATAAGGATTCTAACCATATAAATTACACCACCTAATTATTTTTTTACAATTTATGGTGAATTTCCAAAGCTGAAACAGGGGATCTAGAATTTTCTCTGACCCTGTTTCACTAAAACTCAGATATCTCATAAAATATAATACCTTTACCTGTTTTTCTTATTCCATAAGAAAATAGACACAATAAGCTTTAATTTCATATATTATTCCCCATTGAACCATATCTCTACGATTTTTAGTGATTTTTAAAAATCACATTATTTCTGATACTTGAATCTGTTTTTAAGTTACTTTCATATTTTTCTTAGTTTTCATGTGATAGTTACTACTTATTCATACATACAATTAAACATGTATATCATCAGCCATTCTATTAGCTAATCACTAGCAAGTATTTACACATCATTCATTGATCATATCATATCAAAAGAAACCAAGTTCCTATACATGCCATACACAAAACTAAACGTCTAACTATACCAATGTGATTTCTTCGATAGTGTGATCGGGTCTCCGACGTTTCCTTCGATCCCCGAGTGGCTTGATAAAAACTATAAGAAAAAGAAAATAAAGAGAGTAAGCACTAGGCTTAGTAAGCTTACAAGCAAATAAATTACAACATTCAGCATAATGAATGATTATACATAATGTCACCTAGCCTCATAAACTTTCTTTACTTCTCATTTTCTACCTTCTTCTTTACTTACTTACCTTCTTTCTTACCTGACCTTTCACTATTCATAAATATAATCTACCTTCCCTTTTGCTGATAATTCACTGTAATTTAACGTGTACAATGACCCATTGAACCACTCGGAATACTAAGGATATTGGGGTCGTTCCTGTCTATCAATATCCTGCCAATGCCATGTCTTCGACATGGACTTACATGAATTATTCCTGTCTCCAATGCCATATATATGTCTAACATGGGCTTACATGGCTCATTCCTGTCTCCAAAGCCATATATCTGGTATGGACTTACATGGCTCATTCCTCATCTGTCTGTCTGTCAACCCCAATATCCTAACATTCTTAAGGTTCAAACGGGGCTTCCTAATGCTTTTTCTCTATCACTTTGCCTTTAATTTGACTTTAAATATTCTCATAAAATAAGTATATAAATGCTGGAAATTTACAATAATAATGTAAAATAAAAGAATATTGCATTTATTTCATCAGAAACTTACCTCGTATGCAAAAATAGCTACTTTTACCATTTCGTCCACAACTTGGTATTTTCTCCATTTTAGCCCGAATTTCAGTTTTCCTTGCTTATTGAGCTTGGAAAGCTTGAAAACCCTAGCCATGGCTTCCCCCATGCTAATTTCGGCCTCCATGAAGAAGATGAGCAAAATTGGCTTTTAATTTTGTATTTTAATTCATTTTACCCCTAAATGACCAAAATGCCCTTACTACTAAACTTTCAAAAATTCCTTCCATGTCCTAATGTTGTCCATGAACTTAAAATAGGTCAAATTGCTATTTAAGACCTCCTAATTAATATTTCAAAGCAATTTCATACTAAAAACTTCTAGAATGCAAGTTTTACAAATTATTCGATTTAGTCCCTAATCTCAACTTAAGCACTTTATGCATAGAATTTCATCACGAAATTTTCACACAATCATGCAAACATATCATAGACCTCAAAATAATAATAAAATAAATTTTTCTACCTCGGATTTGTGGTTTCGCAACCACTGCTCCATTTAGGCCCTATTTCGGGATGTTACATTTCTCCCCCTTCGAGGATTTTCGTCCCCAAAATCTTACTGTGAAGAGATTTGGGTACTTGCTTTTCGCATAGCCTCTTCGAGTTCCCATGTAGCCTCGTCTACCCCATGTAGTCCGACTATCTCTCAAATATACAACTCGGCCAACTTGTCAAGTGAAAAATCCATACGAACTGGGATAAAATGAGCCGACTTCGTTAACTTATCAATCACAACCCATACCGCATCTTTCTTTCTCGGTGTAAACGGCAATCCTGTCACAAAATCTATAATAACTCGATTCCATTTCCACTCGTGGACTAGCACAGTCGCAATAAACTGAAGGTACCGATGTTCGCCTTTACTTGTGCGATGATCAAACATCTAGAAACAAACTCTCAAAATGTCCCTTTTTTCCTACCCACCAAAGACATTTTCTTCAAATCATTATACATCTTTGTACTACCTCGGATGAATAGACAAAAAAACTATTATGTACTTCTGTAAGATCTTTCGAATAAGCTCATCATTCTTCTGTACACATACCGGGTGATAATCAATCACTAGCTCATAATCTTTAATCAACTCTAGCCATCTTCTTTGCTTCAATTTCAAACTTTTGTGATCGGTGAATATGTGGCACTTCTCACCGTGACAAATGATGTCTCCAAATCTTCAACGCAAAAAATAATGGCAACTAGCTCTAAATCATGTGTCGGATAGTTCTTCTCATGTGGCTTTAGCCGTCTAGAAGCATAAGCAATTACCTTCCTTCCCCGCATAAGTACACAACCAAGTCCATTCATGGACGCATCACTCAGAAATCACAAACTCCTTACTCTAGTTCTAGTTGTACTAAAACAGGAGCTTTAGTCAACGATGCTTTTAACTTGTCAAAACTCTGCTCACACTTCTCACCCATTCAAACTTGATATCCTTTCGCAGCAATTTTATCGATGGGGTAGCTATCATGGAAAATCCCTCTACAAATCGCCTATAATATCCTAAGCAAGACCAAGAAAACTTCTAACTTCTGATACATTTCTAGGAGGCTTCCAATTAACAATGGCTGAAATCTTGCTCGAATCAACCTTAATACCTTCACCTGAGACAATATGTCCTAGAAAACCAACTTCTCGTAACCAGAATTCACTTTTACTGACTTTGGCATACAACCGATTATCTCTCGAATATGTAAAATCGTTCTCAAATGCTCTGCATGCTCGGTCTCATCATGAGAATAAATCAAGATATCATCAATGAACACAACTACAAACTTATCCAAGTACGGTCTAAAAATTCGGTTCATTAAGTCCATGAAAATGGCAGGAGCATTAGTCAAGTCAAATGGCATCACAAGGAACTCATAATGACCATACCTAGTCCGAAAGCGATCTTGGGACATCTAACTCTTTAACTCATGAATCGATAGTATCCGGATCTCAAATCTATCTTGGAGAATACAATGCTCTCCTTCAATTGATCAAACAGATCATCAATTCTAGGCAATGGATACTTGTTCTTTACTATTTACCTTGTTAAGTTGTTGATAACTTATGCACAATCTCATCGATTCGTCATATTACCTTGTTTCAATTCGTGAATTCCTTTCTCTTACGGTCAATAAACCCCGATCGATGTACTTTTACGAAATTCCTCCCGAAAGAAATCCCAAGTGATCCTCTCCTTTGGTACAACTGATACAAGTGTCTTCCACCAGTAGTAGGTCGAGTCTCTAAGAAGTGATATTACACATTTCATACATTCCTCGGGTGTACAAGATAATTCATCAAAGACTCGATAGTATTTTCTAACCAAAATTTTGCTCTTTCTCATTATCATCATGTTTTGTTGCTCGAACTCTTCTCGCCTTGTTTCCCGATTCTATCAATCGGTGGCTTTTCTCTTATCATTGTACTGTGGATCGGGAAGCTTGAGCTACATGGGTAGCCTGAGAGTCATGAGGGGTGGAGGTCTAACTACCGGATTCGCATGCGACGAACTCGGCAAACCAATTATTCAAAGCTTGGAAGAGAGCTTCTCGAGTCACTCCTCCCGATTAATCATTCTCGGCCTATTCTCGGATGGCGCTACCCCTTCCGCGAGCAGCGCATTACTTTCTACATCATCATCACCAGCTCGCTTCGGGATCCATTACAATAAAACAAAATATTTAAAAATCGTCAGGAGTCGTCACACTATCAAAATACAGGTATGGCATGTATAGCTAGACATTTACTCACACTAACTGTTCCGAGAACCGACTAAACCTGCTCTGATACCAATAAATGTAACACCCCTTACCCGAGACTGTTGCCAAAATCGAGCACGAGGCATTACTAAACTTAATCTATCACTTAAATAGTTTTAAAATTGTTTATTTAAACTTTTCGGAATGTGCTGTCATTCTGCGTGGTAGTTGCCTAAAAATTCATATCTTGAGTTCTGAAACTCAAAATTTAGATCCGTAATTTTTTTCTGAAACTAGACTCATATATCTATCTACTAATTTTTTTCTAGAATTTTTGACTTAGCCAATTAGTACAGTTTATTAGTTAAAGTTACCCCTGTTTCAGAATTCGACTGCACTGACCTCTACTTACTACGAACTACTTTTCTCCCTATAAAAAATTAATATAACTATAATGTTTGTTTATATTAAAACTATATTCAATAAGGATTCTAACCATATAAATTACACCACCTAATTATTTTTTTACAATTTATGGTGAATTTCCAAAGTTGAAACAGGGGATCTAGAATTTTCTCTGACCCTGTTTCACTAAAACTCAGATATCTCATAAAATATAATACCTTTACCTGTTTTGCTTATTCCATAAGAAAATAGACACAATAAGCTTTAATTTCATATATTATTCACCATTAAACCATGTCTCTACGATTTTTAGTGATTTTTCAAAATCACATTATTTCTGATACTTGAATCTGTTTTTAAGTTACTTTCATATTTTTCTTAGTTTTCATGTGATAGTTACTACTTATTCATACATACAATTAAACATGTATATCATCAGCCATTCTATTAGCTAATCACTAGCAAGTATTTACACATCATTCATTGATCATATCATATCAAAAGAAACCAAGTTCCTATACATGCCATACACAAAACTAAACGCCTAACTATACCAATGTGATTTCTTCGATAGTGTGATCGGGTCTCCGACGTTTCCTTCGATCCCAGAGTGGCTTGATAAAAACTATAAGAAAAAGAAAATAAAGAGAGTAAGCACTAGGCTTAGTAAGCTTACAAGCAAATAAATTACAACATTCAGCATAATGAATGATTATACATAATGTCACCTAGCCTCATAAACTTTCTTTACTTCTCATTTTCTACCTTCTTCTTTACTTACTTACCTTCTTTCTTACCTGACCTTTCACTATTCATAAATATAATCTACCTTCCCTTTTGCTGATAATTCACTGTAATTTAACGTGTACAATGACCCATTGAACCACTCGGAATACTAAGGATACCGGGTCGTTCTCGTCTATCAATATCTCGCCAATGCCATGTCTTCGACATGGACTTACATGAATTATTCCTGTCTCCAATGCCATATATATGTCTAATATGGGCTTACATGGCTCATTCCTGTCTCCAAAGCCATATATCTGATATGGACTTACATGTCTCATTCATGTCCTGTCCTGTCCTGTCAACCCCAATATCCTAACATTCCTAAGGTTCAAACGGGGCTTCCTAATGCTTTTTCTCTGTCACTTTGCCTTTAATTTGACTTTAAATATTCTCATAAAATAAGTATATAAATGCTGGAAATTTACAATAATAATGTAAAATAAAAGAATATTGCATTTATTTATCAGAAACTTACCTCGTATGCAAAAATAGCTACTTTTACCATTTCGTCCACAACTTGGTATTTTCTCCATTTTAGCCCGAATTTCAGTTTTCCTTGCTTATTGAGCTTGGAAAGCTTGAAAACCCTAGCCATGGCTTCCCCCATGCTAATTTCGGCCTCCATGAAGAAGATGAGCAAAATTGGCTTTTAATTTTGTATTTTAATTCATTTTACCCCTAAATGACCAAAATGCCCTTACTACTAAACTTTCAAAAATTCCTTCCATGTCCTAATGTTGTCCATGAACTTAAAATAGGTCAAATTCCTATTTAAGACCTCCTAATTAATATTTCAAAGCAATTTCATACTAAAAACTTCTAGAATGCAAGTTTTGCAAATTATTCGATTCAGTCCCTAATCTCAACTTAAGCACTTTATGCATAGAATTTCATCACGAAATTTTCACACAATCATGCAAACATATCATAGACCTCAAAATAATAATAAAATAAATTTTTCTACCTCGGATTTGTGGTTTCGCAACCACTGTTCCGTTTAGGCCCTATTTCGGGATGTTACATTAGGGGTTGATTTGTTTCATTGAAATCACCATCACCTGTTTGATTGTTTAGCTTTTAAATAGGTCAATCATTTAGGTATGGAAAGTAGTGAAGATGGAAAATTTGTTGATCCAAATGTTATCAATACAAATCATCAATGATTAAAAAATCAGTCCACATTGGCTGCAATCTCGGAGTCAGATCATACAAACAATTGACTATCAAATGATTAAGATGGACTAAGATTCATGCTTGTGCTAAGCAAGAATTGCAAAAACACAAAGCCTGAGTACGTTTTCAAATGCAGAGATACTAGTTAAAATAAATCCAAATAATAAAGTAGAAAGCTATAAATGTAATAAGTAACTTACTCTTCCTCACCAGAAGAATTAACAGATTCCATTGATGGTGTCTTTTTGGCCTGTATGAGAAAGCAAATGAATATTCAAGTGAGTATGGTTTTCCTCTGTCAACAAAAATATAAAAATAAGTAAAGCATCTTATTGCATTTCTGCATGAAACCAAAGAACATATACATCCAGTAGAAAAATAAGGTACAACATTCAAGATGCATAAATGCTTTATCGAGGAGCATAGTAATAGTTTGTAGAAATAAGCTTGTTTTGTTATATAGTCCAAATATAATGATTACGGATTATGAAGCCAGTCATATATGTAAATTATACAATTTTTAAGAGAGGATTTTCATTAACATTTCTCTGCTAGTTGATGCAGCAGTAATATTTGCTATTTGAGTGCATGAAAATGAACAACCTTCCAAATAAGTCCAGACCCAAAAGAGTCAAATATGCAAGTCATTCAAATACAATTTCTAAGAAAAGAGAGGATTTTCATTAACATTTCTTTGCTAGTTGATGCAGTAATCATTTATGCTATTTGAGTGCATGAAAATGGGTAGCCTTCCAAATAAGTCCAGGGCCCAAAGAATCCACTAAGAGCAAATTTTTCCATGAAAGAAACTAGTGAACTGAGTTTGATATGTGTTAAAGCTAAACCACCCCCAAACCTTAAACTGAGAACAATAAACACAATGTCTGGATGGTTTGGAGCTTTATCTATTGAATGATGGAATACTTATGTTTATTAAAAATTCACCGAAAGCCTGGTAGGATAAAAATTCAGATCCAAGATTTCAGAGGCTATGTTTATTAAAAAATATCAGATATGATGGTGAAGGAAGCAGTAAAAAAAAAAAAGAGGTAGAAAAAATTTATGGGTAAAAAAATGAAAAACAGGAAAATGAAAGGAATAGCAGAAGGAAAAATGTTTACCTGACCCTGGATGAAGGGGAGGAGTGCTGGAGTCGAAGGAAGCAAGAAATGGCTGTCGTTTGAGTGTTTGTGAGGTGAAAATTTGGTGAGGGTAAGATAGGGTTATTCAAGAAACGAATGAGTAAAAAGTGAAGAGGGGAGGGAATTGAAATCAACAAATATCTCTACTTAAGCTCGAAATGGTGATGTGTGCTTGTATTTGTGAATTCAATTACAAGACGCTAAATTTCCCGATCGTCTAATTTTAGTATCATTTCAAGTTGAAATTCAAAATGAAATTGTGAGTAATGGAAAATAGGCTGAATGAAAACAACAAAGAAGGTTTAGGAAGGATGACTTGTACGAATTAAACACTTAGAAAAGAACCAACGATATAAATGATCGTGACCCAATTTTTATATAGTGAAATAACAAACAAGTCTTTGAAGAAGAAGTAAATTGTGACCCACTATTTAGCAAAATAGGAACCAACAGTACGTTAGAACGCTACACTTCAGAACAAAGAAAGAAAAAATAGAAGTGGTAAGTTCAAAAAAGAAAGGGTTTGACGCCACAAGGAGAACCTTGATAAGCCCAAGTAAGTTAGACCAAGAACAAAGAGATAGAATTCTCACAAAAAATTAAGAAAAATTCAATTTCTATCAAAGTTCTATTTACAGGAAATTTATAGACAACTTTGTGACTGTTCAAATGCCTATGTGAGACTTTTCATATTCAGCCATTAACTAGTATTATTACAAGCAATAATTTCATTTTTAACTCTTGTAAGGAAGCCAATGAGTCATGTCTCTTCATTGGAATTTGATGTAGTTGAAAAAGGCATGTCAATTCTCCTTAATGAAGACTTAAAGTATGCTTAATGTATTTGATTGATGTCCCTTCAACTCCCTTGTAACCACATGATAAAAGCTTGTGTAACATCCTCTTAAATGGCACCATGATGAAGACTTAAAACTCCAAAAACGTTCAGACTTGAAGAGTCTCTTTTGGTCCATTAAATAGCCTCTTTAATGTTCTTTTAAAAGCTTTGAAACTGTTTAACTTTGAAGAGTCTTTAATCATATGAAAAGTCACTTGCAAAATAGATATTTAAGATTAAATAATAACTTAAAACACTAATAAAAAAAACATATTTAATAACTCTCATGCACACAAGTTAAATGAACATGCAACTTAACCCATACTTGAAGCAAATTAACAAATGAGATGATTTAATGCATGACTTATTAAATATGAAAAAAACACATAATGCAAGTCTTAAATTATGCTAATGTATTAATGTAAAGCATTAACTAAAGACACATTCAATAAACAAGAAACATAATGCACATTTTTTAAAAGATGTAGATGTATTAATGCAAAACATTAAATAATAAGCAAAACACATAATGAAACAGATCATTAAACAAAGATGCATTTAACAAACAAAACACAGAATTAAAAATTGAAGAGTTTGTTCAAACTAATCAAACTATCACATGCAACACATTGCATGAAATTGGATTGTTATCTTGAGTCCAATAAAAATTGGACTTCTCATGCTTGGCCCAAACTTGCTGAATCAACCCTAACATCGCCTCTTTGAGCTTCTTGGATCTAGCCCGAGTCATAGGCCCAACGAGAATTTCAATTGGATTTCTTCTTGAATTATCCTCATCTTTCAACCCAATTGGTATTGACATAAACGAATTTAATTTTGTTCCAATAATTCTTCATCAGACGCTCCGATGCATGTATCAAATGGAATATACCCGTAATAAGGTATTTCATTGAACCAAACATCTGTTTGTGTGGGCCTGCAAAATAGGCTTGTAATAGGCTTGTAATGGCATAGCCATTACCTTAAACCAAACATCCCCTTGGAAGTATTCCGAGGATCGTACCTAAAAGAGGATGGAGTAAATCTACGAAAACCTTTTTATAATAATAGTATTAATTAAATCCTATATTATGATAAACTATAAAATAGATTAATAAGGGAATTTAAATAAGAAAAATAAACAATCGACTAACAATCAATAAACCAATAAGGAAGATTAACTCGCTTCAGGGTTTGTAATTGACTTTGAATTAGGGTTTTAGGATGGATTAGCTATCGATTAACCACTTATTACCTCCTGACCTCTAACTAATTAAACGATTGGTTGATACTCATTTATCTCCCGACCTCACTTTCTCAACTATGATAAATTACGATTTACTTAGTTTGACTTATCTCCCAGCCTCGTATAGCCTATAATAACTTCCTAGGGTTGGAAAGCCTAGGTTGTAAGAATGCTTAGTCTATACCAACTAACTCTCTCGAGAAACCCTAAATCCTTTGTTAATCACATCCTTATCCACTCGTTAATCTCCCTTGAGGGATTTAGCCACACATGTTATTAATAATCTCAATCCCAATTGAATAAATCACATGAAGAACACAATTGAATTAGAAGAGAAATGAGACTAGAATAATTGTGGATTGATACTAAATGGAGAATGAGATTCGAAACGGCAAACGAACTTACACTGATTTGATGCAAAACGAGAAGTTGATCCGAGATGTTCCGATTAGCACCTATGATTAAAATAAAACTTAAAATTAGTAACCAACGATTAATTTAAGGTCTTAGAACATTCGCCCAACCAAAAAATTTAATGGAATTAATACAACATAATAACTCGCTTAAATCCGACTGATGCTTCATGTTAACTAGATCCGATATGTTAGATGGTTGAGATTGGATGCACTCCTAAATATCAAGTTTAAAGGTTGCTTTAAAAAGATGATAATTGAGGAAAACACTACTGTAAATGTATGACAATAATAGAAAATACATCAGCCCAAAAGCAGTGCACAAAGGGGCGACACAGCACGACAAATGGCAGCAAGAAATGGCTGATTTAGGATGGCACAAGAAGGAACTTTTTTCAACAAAAAGGATGATTTTAGAGGCTAAAAATAGCAGTAAGATGGTTGTAAAAATAACAACAAAAATCAGCAATGAAAAGGAAAAAAGAGAGGAGAAAAAGATAAGCAAATGGGCATTGCCAAACAAGGAGGAGAGGGTGACAATAGAGGTTTAATGGTAGCAAGGTGGGGTGACTATGATGATCAAAATAACTGGTATTGAAGGCTAGAAAAAAAATAGCAAAATAGAAGAAATATAAAAGTAATGAATGACACGACAATGGTGGAGAACACTCTTGTTTGGACGACACAAAGAAGACCAAATGAAGAAGAAAATGAGAGATTTCTTAGAGAGAATGAAGGCTGGACGACAAGGGAGGAAAAATAGAATTAATAGATTGAAAAAACTTAAGAAAAACAACATATATACCTAGGTTAAACTAGGTAGTGGGAGAAAAAATAACAAATTAATTAATTTGCAAGGGAAGGGATTCGAACTCTGGTCTCTAAGCCTATTTCCTTATCTCTTTATTTTCTCTTAGCCATTAAGCCAATGGCTTATTCTTAAAATAATTTTAGAGCTTATAATTAAAAGTGAAAGTGTGACAACTCTTGGTCCACTAACCCAATTTCTTCTAACCTAATTTTCGAGATGTGATAATTCTCCCCTCCTTAAAAGAAACTTTATCCTCGAAATTTTCTTAGTCAAAAAATCTAATGCCCTTTTTTTTTTAAACAGGGCCACACGCTTCACCGCGCAACTGATTTTCAATACAAGTCCAAATAATGTTTCCTCTTAAATTCCCAATAGACATCTCTTAAAGATCATATTTAGAAGCATTACTCAGAGATTCCTTTACCCTAATTTTCAATTTAATAGAAACTCTATAAACGTTGAACAGACATGTGAACCCAAAATTAATCAATGCAAAGTACAATTTAGGAAATGTACCTGCATTGACATCGAATATGTCTCAGTCCCCGTGACACCTAGCTGCGTAAACCAGTGCTAGTTGTCTAACCTCAGTCCTAATCGGACCCCTCGGAGAAAATTGATTAACCCATTGGTTCTGAACCCTAATCTATCCCTGATTTTGTGTCGGATCTTGTATCTGATTTACCCAATGAAGAAAATTTTTAACCCTATGCTTAGTCGAACCACAACCAAGACAGGCACCCAACTTTTTTCAACATTCACCCGAATCGTACTTATCACATTATATACAAACTGAAACCCTAGTTGATCTAACAGTTCCTCCAATAATAGCTACTACAACCTTCTACTGAGGTTTGACTTTTCTATCCCGCTTTAAAAGTCACAGAGTTAGGCTAGTGGAACCAGAATCTCTTCTATTCTATACTATATCCTTTTTTCTTCCTCTTATGCTCCTGTCGATTATTCTCTTTTACTACATTGGTTCTCTCAACCAAAGTCTCAAAAACTCTTTCTAAAACTCCCAATATTGCTTAAGACATCGCATTATCCCTTGTCTCTTGATCATTGCCGTCAATGGTAGGCACAATCATGGTGGCATTTTTCTCAAGGTTAGGCACAATTCCTTGAGAAGCAAATGACTCAACTTAGGCAGCTCAACGTGGAGCCCCATAGTTCCTCATACTAAGGCTGTTCATTGTTTATTTTACATCTTAAGTTTGTTCTACAGTTTTAGAAAATTAATCACTACTTACTTTCAGTCAATTTTCAGTTTCTTATCTTACAGTTTCAGAGAAAATACAAACACTAGTTATTTCAGTTATATGTCAATAGTGATATTTTAGAAACCCATTAGTATGACCTCCATTTTATTAATATTTGCAAAATTTAAGAAAAACTAATTGAGTTAACGTTTTGTTTTGCAAAAACTAAATCTTTGTAATGTAGTGGAAATTGATGAAAAATGTGAGTTTTACTTAAACCAAATTACATACAATTACCAATTATTAAGTTTCAATGATTCATGCATGCACAAAATCCCCAAATAAAAAATAATCAAGCCACGAACTAAAGACATTAAAAGTTACACAACCAAACTAATAGAAAACTTATTTAGAATACTTTATTTGAAAATAGTCTAATATCTGATGTGGTGCTCCCTATGCCGGGTCTGGTCTTAGTCTCATACATAACATGAGAAGTTTTAGACTAATGGGGTGAGCTTATGAAAGTTCAATGTGAACCAATACAATAAACAATCATACAGATAATCAAAACGGGTAACAATCATCATTAGCATTTCAGAATAGTGCATGGTAAACCAATCAGTGTATGAGCATGTCATGCATGTGATGCAATGCAAAAAGGTTCCTACCCATCCATCCTCTACACACCACAAGTTCCTCAAAACCCATCTATCAAACTCTAAACAGTGTGAGCCAAAGCTCAATGGATAAATCACAAATCAATAATGCAGTTAAAATACGGGTAAAATGAATACAAGCTTCCGATAATGTGGACTAGCCACCAATATCAATAATGCAGATGAATTGCCAGTAAATGCGATTAAATCTCCTATTAAGCCATCTGTATTTAGGATTCATTTATTGTCAATAGTGATATTTTAGAAAACCATTAGTATGGTCGCCTTTTTATTATTATTTGTGAAACTTAAGAAAAACTAATTAAGTTAACATTTTGTTTTACAAAAACCAAATCTTTGTAATGTAGTGGAAATTGATGAAAAATGTTAGTTTTACTTAAACCAAAGTACATGCAATTAGCAGTTATTAAATTTCAATGGTCCATGCATGCATAAAATCCCCAAATAAAAAATAATCAAGCCACAGACCAAGGAATTTAAAAATTACACAACCAAACCAATAGAAAACTTCTTTAAAGTACTTTATTTGAAAATAGTCTAATGTCTGACGTAGTGCTCCCTATGCCGGGTCTGGTCTTAGTCCCGTGCATTACCTGAGAAGTTTTAGACTAATAGGGTGAGCTTATGAAAGCTTAGTGTGAGTCAAAAAAAAAAAACAATCATACCAATAATCAAAATGGGTAACTATCATCATTAGCATTTTAGAATAGTACATGGCAAACCAATCAGTGTATGAGCATTTCATGCACATGATGCAATGCAAAAAGGTTCCTACCCAATCATCTGTTGCACACCACAAGTTCCCTAGAACCCATGTACCAAACTCCAAACAATGTGAGCCAAAGCTCGATATGGATAAATCACAAATCAATAATGCAGTTAAATTGCTAGTAAAATAAAGACAAGTTGCCCATAATATGGACTAGCCACAATATCAATAATGCAGATGAATTGCCAATAAATAAGATTAAATCACCCATTAAGCCATCTATATTTAGGATTCATTTATTGTCGATAGTGATATTTTAGAAAACCATTAGTATGGTCACCATTTTATTATTATTTGCAAAATTTAAGAAAAACTAATTGAGTTAATGTTTTGTTTTACAAAAACCAAATCTTTGTAATGTAGTGGAAATTGATAAAAAATGTCAGTTTTACTTAAATCAAATTACATGCAATTACCAGTTATTAAGTTTCAATGATCCATGCATGCGTAAAATCCCCAAATAAAAAATAATCAAGCCACAGACCAAAGACTTTAAAAATTACACAACCAAACCAATAGAAAACTTATTTAATGTACTTTATTTGAAAATAGTCTGACGTCTGAAGTGGTGCTCCCTATACCGGGTCTGGTCTTAGTCTCGTGCATTACTTAATAAGTTTTAAACTAATGGGATGGGCTTATGAAAGCTCAGTGGGAGACAATACAATAAACAATCATACAGGTAATTGAAACGGGTAACAACCATCATTAGCATTTCAGAATAGTACATGGCAAACCAATCAGTGTTTGAACGTGTCATGCATATGATGCAATGCAAAAAGGTTCCTACCCAACCATCCACTACATCCCACAAGTTCCCCAGAACCTGTCTACCAAACTCCAAAGAATGTGAGCCAAAGCTCGATGTGGACAAACCACCAAACAATAATGTAGTTAAACTGTCAATAAAATGTAGACAAGCTGCCGATAATGTGGACTAGCCACCATTATAAATAATGCATATGAATTGCCAATAAATGCGATTAAATCGCCCGTTAAGCTGTCTGTACTTAGGATTCATTTATTATCGATAGTGATATTTTAGAAAACCATTAGTACGGTTGCCATTTTATTATTATTTGTGAAATTTAAGAAAAACTAATTGAGTTAATGTTTTGTTTTACAAAAACCAAATCCTTGTAATGTTGTGGAAATTGATGAAAAATGTCAGTTTTACTTAAATCAAATTACATGCAATTACCAGTTATTAAGTTTCAATGATCCATGCATGCGCTGTAACACCCCAAACCTGGCCTAGACATTATGGCCGAATCTAGCGATGTCACATAATAGCTTGTTGAAACTAAGTTGTTATGATAAAACCGTTTCCATTTGTTTACTCTTGTTGACTCCAAAATCGTTTACTTATTTACTAAATTGTTTTAAAACACAATTCATTGCGGAAGCTTTAGAAATCATTTAATTTATGAAAAACCAAATTAATTAGGTGAATCCGTCCATCTTAGATAAATCCCTTTGTTTATAGAAAACCGTTTGTTTGTTGAGTTTGTGCAGTTATTAAGTCCACGAAAACAATCTAAAATCTGAAATAAAAGAAAACAATCAAAAAAGTCCAATTTACATAAATATAACCCAGAAAATAATTATGAAATAAACACCAAAACTGAAATTAAAACTGTTTAAAAATACGTGTGGCCACCGTTGAGTCCACTGCTGCATCGATCCGTCAAGTCTGGGGATTACCTGTACACATTAAACAAAGTAGGGTGAGTTTACGTAAACTCAGTGTATAATCCCATAGAACACAAACAACAGTAAACACAGTGCACAGTCAAGTATAATTTTAGGCCTAAGCCCCTTTCAGTATCAGTAATGGTTTGGGCCTTAGCCCATCTCAATACAGTATCAATATGCATTAGGGCCTTAGCCCATCACAGTATCAGTAGTAGTCATGCCGTATTCAGTAACAAAATCTTACCCAACTAGCCTCTGCACACCATCTCCGTCCAACTCTACACTCTATGTGGGGATCAAATCAACCCACTCATCCCTACACTCCTGGTAGTACTGAATGCAGCACAAAACAGGAGTTTGCAGCTAAGTTGCCAGTATATTAGGCTTAAGAGCCTTTTAGTACACTTCCTCCAAATATAATCAACCCAACCCCATGCAATGCAACATACAAATCATGACATGATATCTCATGATATCAATACATATAACCAGTTTAGTATACATGCATACTATAATCATGCTCAATATATATAAATCAAATAGTCAATTCACACAATTAGGGGTCTAAGTGATGCTTACTGACCCTACAGTAGGTTCATAGTCGACTTAGATGACTCGTACAACCTTACAAATCAATTCAGTGAAAATGGGCTCACACGCCCATGTGGCCTGCCCGTCTGGGCCCACACGCCTGTGTGGCCCACATGCCCGTGTGGCTCACACGGCCCATATTAGCCTTGGCCATGTGAATCACACGGCCTGGCCCAAAATCCTATATGGCCCAAATTAGTCTTGCCCGTGTGTCGTACATGGCCTACTTGGCCATCACACGGCCGTCTCATGTGCGCACGGCCTGGCCTCGTCGATCACATGCCGCCCTTGTTATGTCACACGGGCGACCACACGCCCGTGTGGCGTCAACAGTGAGGTTTTTGGCTTTCGCTGAAACCTCATTTTCTGTGCAATCAAGTACACGCACCTGGTTTCGATTGATGCCACAACGATCCCCGAGCACTCCAGAACCTATAATTGACCAATTTTACTCAATTTATTACTTACTCAATCAAACTAAAACTGAACCCGAAATGAGAAACGCATCCCTTAAGCGATGAAAAGCTTACCCCAGCACCTCCAACAGTTGATTATGCAATAGCATGATGAGACCCTTAAACCACGCAAGATGCTGCTGCCAAACATCAAAAATCCCCCGAATCAAAGTTGGAAAATTTGTAAGTTAAAGGGAGTAAAAACTCCACTTACTAGAACGTGACGAAATTGACCCAACGGATCTAAGAATTCGGGTTTGACAACAAAAAAATGAAAGGAGAAGAAGTAAGGGAGAAGAGATAGCGTTAGAGAGGTGGGGAGTTTTGGGAAAAACTAAAACTTTGCAAAAAGAAACGATAATGCTCAGAAAATCTGATAACCCCAAAATCCACTCCCCTAAATTCTCTTTACCAAACTCTCTGACCAACGAGCAAATAAAAATATTTGTCCTTACATTCACGCAGGGATTCGAACTCCTGGCCCTCTGCCAACCAATACTCCCCTTTACCACCAGACCAGCAGGCACATTCTGATATAAGCTTATCAACAATTAAATACAAGCCTATTGACAAAATGTTGGGCTTTATTCCTAAAATACAAAAATTTGCCCAAGTCATGGCTTGAACTTGGGACCTCCCACACACACCCAGAACACTTAACCACTGAAACAAATACCCAATTGTGTCACAGATCTGTAAAAATAAAAATTTAAATTTTGGGGCGTTACAACACTAGCCCCCTAAAAGAAAATTTTGTCCTCAAAATTTACCTGATCAGAATAGATGAGGATACTACTGATGCATTATATCCTCGCGCTCCCATGTGGCCTCCTCAGTGCTATGATTATGCCATAGAACCTTCACCAAAGGAATAAACTTCCTCCTCAGAACCTTTACGTCACGATCTAGAATCTGGACAGGCTCATCCTCAAAGGTTAAGTCTGGCCTAACCTCAATCGCCACAACAGGGACAACATGAGTAGGATTAGAACGATAGCGCCTCAACATAGAGACGTAAAACACATTATGGATACGATCCAACTCCGGAGGTAACTCCAACTGATATGAAATCGGTCCCACTCGCTTCAAAATACGGTAAGGTCCAATAAACCTAGGGCTCAGCTTGCCCTTACGACCAAACCTCAAGATCTTCTTTCATGGCGAGACCTTAAGAAAAACAAAATCCCCCACAAAATACTCAATCTCGCATCTTTTCAGATCCGCATACGATTTCTGCCTATTAGATGCTGCTTTCAGTCGATCCCGAATCAAATCTGACCTTATCCTCAATCTTAGAAAACAACTCAGGACCCAGAACACGTCGCTTGTCCAACTCAATCCAACATAAGGGAGTGCGATACTTACGACCATATAGAGCCTCGTAAGGTGCCATCTGAATACTAGACTAGTAACTATTATTATAGAAAAACTCTGCTAACGGCAGATAATCCTCCCGACTACCTCAGAAATCAATAGCACAACTCCTCAACATGTCCTCCAGCATCTGAATCACCCTCTCAAATTGACCATCACCCAGAGATTCATGTAGCTTTTTCCAAAACCGAGACGTGAAACAAAAATCCCTATCAGAGATGATCGAAATCGGTACCCCATGCAATCTCACTATCTCAGAAATATAAAGCTTCGCCAGCTTCTGTGGAGAATTATCCACCCTAACCGGTACGAAGTGCGCAGACTTGGTCAACCGATCCACGATGACCCATACCGAATCCTTCTTAGTGAGTGTTAGGGGTAACCTACTAACGAAGTCCATGGTTACTCATTCCCACTTCCATTGAGGAATCTTAACCGACTGCAGCAAACCCGAAGGTAACTGATGCTCAGCCTTAACCTGCTGGCACGCCAGACATCTTGCCACAAAATCAGTAACCTCACGTTTCAACCCTAGCCACCAATATAACTCACGGAGGTCTCGGTACATCTTATTTCCGCCAGGATACATATGCGCCTCCCTCAATATAGACTGTCTCAGATCAATATTATTCAAAACACAAATTCTCCCATAGAAATAGAGTACCCCATCACTATTAAGTCCAAAATCTGCAGTGCTACCACTCTCAATCTATCAGAACCAAAGACCTAAGGACTCGTCCTCCAACTGCTTACCCTTAATTTGCTCAATCCATGTCGGCTTAACCTGAAGCTGGCCTAATAAGCTACCATCATCAAATAAGCTTAGGCGAGCAAACATCGCCCTCAAATCAGTCATAGCTCTACAGCTCAGTGCATCGGCCACCACATTGGCCTTGCCAGGATAGAACTCAATGGTGCAGTCATAGTCCTTAAGCAGCTCAATCCATATACACTGCCTAAGATTTAGCTCCTTCTGAGTAATGAGGTACTTGAGGCTCTTGTGATCAGTGTAGATAATACACTTCTCACCATACAAGTAATGCATCCAGATTTTTAGAGCAAAAACTATAGCGGCCAATTACAAATCATGTGTCAGATAGTTCACCTCATGTGTCTTAAGCTGACGTGATGTATATGCTACCACCTTACCATCCTATATCAACACACATCCCAAACCGATATGTGACGCATCATTATAAACCGTGAACTCCTTTCTAGGTTCTGGATGTATCAAAATAGGGGCCTCATTCAGTGCAATCTTGAGCTTCTCGAAACTCAATTGCTGCACATTAGACCAAACAAACGGTACACCCTTACGTAGCAGCTTAATTAAGGGTGCTGCAATCAGTGAGAACCCTTTTACAAACCGTTAGTAATAACCTGCCAACCTCAGAAAATTGTGAATTTTTGACACATTTTTAGGCTGCTTCCAATCGACTTGAATCCCCTCAGCAAACACCAGATGACCCAGAAATGTTACTTCACATAACCAGAACTCGCACTTACTAAACTTAGTATAGAGCTACTTTTCCCTCAAAACTTGAAGAACAATCCTAAGGTGCTCGTCATACTCATTCTCATTCCTCGAATAAACCAATATGTCGTCAATGAACACCACCACAAATCGATCCAGGTAGGGCTAAAACACTAGGTTCATCAAATCCATAAAAGCTACCGGTGCATTAATCAGTCTAAATGACATCACTAGGAACTTGTAGTGACCATAACGAGTCCTAAATATCGTCTAATACATATCAGATTCCTTAACCCTCAATTGATAAAACCCAGATACTCGGCCACATTAGGGGTGACTCCAGTGACACCTCTAAAAATTTTAGCTCTATTAGACCGGAGTCGTTCTGTAATCGACCCTCGGTACCCAGATCCTGTATTGGGTCCAGCGGCCCTCTCCAATATCCTTAACATGGCTTGGAACAGTGCGTCGTCCCCAGCCGCACGGTCTTGTGATCCAGTCTCAGCGATAGGCGACACCGGCGTCTCACTATTGTCCAGATTTGGCATACTGCCCAGTGAAGATGACTCAGTTCGAGCCCCTCTACGGCCTCTACCTTGGCCTCTAGTACGCCGTCCGCGAGTACCTCGTGCACTCATTGACTAGTCACGTTTATCTGTATTAAAAGTTTTATGAATCAGTTACAATTCAATAGTTATTAGCAGATGTTTTATGGAAACAGTTTCAGTAGTTCAGAGTTTGTTTTCGTACAGAACAGTCTCTAGCAATTTACTATAGTTCTAGTTTAACTACAGTTTTCAGTATATACTAACTAGAGTATTTTCATAGTATACTACCTACAGTAGTTTCAGAATATCATAACATTTTCAAAAATCAGTTTTCAGAATACTTAAAAGATCGGTACTGGAGACTTGGTGACCACATACTCAATCAATTATTTCCAAACATTTGAAAAATTAGTTCTTCAAAACCAAATTTTAAACTCAAATCCACGACCGAGTTTTGCAACCTGACTCTGATACCACTAAATGTAACACCCCAAACCTGGCCTAGACGTTATGGTCGAATTTGGCGATGTCACATAATTTGAAACTAAGTTGTTACAATAAAACCGTTTCCATTTGTTTACTCTTGTTGACTCCAAAATTCATTGCTTATTTACTCAATTATTTTAAAACACAATTCATTGCGGAAGCTTTAGAAATCATTTAAGTTATGAAAAACCGAATTAATTATGTGAATCCGTCCATATTAGAAAAATCCTTTTTGTTTTAGAGAAAACCGTTTGTCTGTTGAGTTTGTGCAGTTATTAAATCTACAAAAATAGTCTAAAATCTGAAATAAAAGCAAACAGTCCAAAAAATCCAATTTACATCAAAAATAACCCAGAAAATAATTATGAAATAAACACCAAAACTGAAATTAAAACGGTTTAAAAATACGTGTGGCCACCATCGAGTCCACCGCTGCACCGATCCGTCAAGTCTGGGGATTACCTGTGCACATTAAACAAAGAAGGGTGAGTTCACATAAACTCAGTGTGTAATCCTATAGAAAACAAACAACAGTTAACACATTACATAGTCAAATACAGTTTTGGGCCTAAGCCCCTTTCAGTATCAGTAATGGTTTGAGCCTTAGCCATCACAATATCAGTAGCAGTCACGCAGTATTCAGTAACAAAGTCCTACCCAACCAGCCTCTACACACTATCTCCGTCCAACCCTACACTCCATATGGGGATTAAATCAACCCACCCATCCCTACACTCTTGGTAGTACCAAATGCGGCACAAAACAGTAGTTTGTAGCTGAGCTGCCAGTATATTAGGCTTCAGAGCCTTTCAGTACACTTCCTCCAAATATAATCAACCCAACCCCATGCAATGCAACATACAAATCATGACATGCTATCTCATGATATTAGTACATATAACCAATTTAGTATACATGCATACTATCATCAGGCTCAATATATATAAATCAAACAGTCAATTCACACAATTAAAAGTCTAAGTGATGCTTACCGACCCTACAGTAGGTTCATAGTTGACTTGGGCAACCTGTGCAATCTTAACAATCAATTCAGTAAAAATAGGCTCACACAGGCATGTCGGCCCACACGGCCCAAATTGGCCTTGGCTGTGTGGATCACACAGCTTGGCCCAAAATTCCACACGCCTGTGTGGTTTACCCGTGTGGGCCCACACGGCCCAAATTGACCTTTCCCGTGTGTCGCAAATAGCCTACCTGGCCATCACACGCCCGTGTGGTGTTAAAAGTGAGGTTTTCGGCTTTCGCCAAATCCTCATTTTTTATGCAATCGAGTACACACACCTGGTTTCGACTAAGGCCACAATGATTCCCGAGCATTCCAGAACCTATAATTGACCAATTTCACTCAATTTATTACTTACTCGATTGAACTAAAACCGAATCCGAAACAAGAAACGCATCCCTTAAGTGATGAAAAGCTTACCCCAGCACCTCCAATAGTTGATTATACAATAGCACAATGAGACCCTTAAACCACACGAGATGCTGCTGCCAAACGTAAAAAACCCCAGAAATCAAAGTTGGAAAAATCGTAAGTTAAAGAGAGCAAAAACTCCACTTAACAAAACGTGACGAGAATTGACCCAACGGAACGAAGAATTCAGGTTTGACAATAGAAAAATGAAAGGAGGAGAAGTAGGGAGAAGAGATGGCATCAGAGAGGTGAGGAGTTTTGGGAAAAACCTAAATTGTTCAAAAAGAAATGATAATGCTCAGAAAATCTAATAACCCCAAAATTTACTCCCCTAAATTCTCTTTACCAAACTCTCACTACAAAGATTTCTAATACAACTCTAACTCTCCAACCAACGAGCAAATAAAAATATTTTTCTTTACGCTTACGTAGGGATTCGAACTCCTGACCCTCTGCCAACCAACACTCCCCTTTACCACTAGACCAGTAGGCCCATTCTAATATAAGCTTATCAACAATTAAATACAAGCCTATTGACCAAAGATTGGGCTTTATTCCTAAAATACCAAAATTTGCCCAAGTCATGGCTTGAACTTGGGACCTCCCACACACACCCAGAACACTTAACCACTGAAGCAGATACCCAATTGTGTAACACATTTGTAAAAATAAAAATTTAAATTTTGGGGCGTTACATGCGCAAAATCCCCAAATAAAAAATAATCAAGCCACAGACCAAAGACTTTAAAAATTACACTGCCAAACCAATAGAAAAATTATTTAAAGTACTTTATTTGAAAATAGTCTGATGCCTGAGGTGGTGGTCCCTATGCCAGGTCTAGTCTTAGTCTCGTGTATTACCTGAGAAGTTTTAGACTAATGTGGTGAGCTTATAAAAGCTCAGTGTGAGTCAAAACAATAAACAATCATACCGATAATCAGAATGGGTAACAATCATTATTAGCATTTTAGAATAGTACATGGCAAACCAATCAGTGTATGAGAATGTCATGCATATGATGCAATGCAAAAAGGTTCCTACCCAACCATTCGCTGCACACCACGAATTCCCTAGAACCCATGTACCAAACTCCAAACAATGTGAGCCAAAGCTCGATATGGATAAATCACCAATCAATAATGTAATTAAACTATCAGTAAAATGAAGACAAGCTGTCGATAATGTGGACTAGCCACCAATATCAATAATGCAGATGAATTGCCAATAAATGCGATTAAATTGCCCAATCTCCTTGGTACTCCAAGTGGAGTGCACTGACAACAATTTTGTGAACTTTAAATGTTGTCGGTACTCCACGGAACTCCTTTGCCAACCACAAATACCCACCCCATGCAAATGTAATATGTCACACAATCAGTAAACACATCATGCTTCCAATAACAATTTTAGTACAATGACTTGCTTAACATACATATCAATAAATAGTATCGAGGTATGCCTTGCCTACTTTCAATTAATAGAATCAGTGTCATGTGTACATGCTTTCAATACAATCAATATCATACATGGTATATAGCATAAATACGTGCATAGCCCAATATCAGTCTTGACAAGTTATAAGCCCACCCAACAGTGTCACAATATTTAGCATTCTACACATGCGTCCAATGATCAATATCCATCACAATATACATACAATCAACTGAAACAGTGGCACATAATCATACAGAACTTGCATCTCACACACAATCACTCGATCCCAAATAGGGCCTTAAATAATCAACCTTACTACATAAATATGTACCTTGCTCGATACTCCATTTATTCATTTTTAGGCCATTCGGCCATGCCACAACCAGCAAGCACATTTTACCAATTTCAATTATACTAAATCAATTTAAAGCTAATTATACAAAGGTATGACCTACACGTTAAATCGTAATCCGTAGCACTAAACCATAAAATCTGCACTTCCGCACTTAAGCCTTAGATGAGCCTAAATCCAAAAACAGCACCTAATACATTAATAATATGATTAAAACCAACCTTGAAACACCCTTAAGGGTTCAGCCAAAACAACATCACATTAACGAATTTTCATATTCGAAACGACAAGCAAACTTATACTAATTTGATGCGAAACGAGAGTGCGAACGAGATCCGACTTCACTACTAATCCGAGATATTTTGACCAACACCTATGATTAAAATAACACTTTAAATAAGAAACTAACAATTAATTAAAGGTCATAGAACACTCATCCAACTAGAAAATTTAATGGAATTACTACAACCTTAAATTCGTACTTACGCTTCACGTTATCTAAATCTGAAATGTCGGATGAGTGAGATCGGATGCACTCCTAAATGGAAAGGTTATGGGCTACTTTAAATAGAGGAGAATTGAAGAAAACACTACTATAAATGTGCAGCAATAACAAAAAATACAACAACATAGAAGTGGTGTACAAAGGGGCGGCACACCACCACAAACGATAACAAGAAATGGCTGATTTGGGGCAGCACAAGAAGGAATTTTTTTGCATAAAAAAAAAAGATGATTTCAGAGGCTAAAAATAGCAATAAGATGGCTATAAAAAAGCAGCAAAAATTGGGAAAAAAAAAAGGAAAGAAGAGAGGAGAAAAAGAGAAGTAAATTGGCACCACCACACAAGAAGAAGAGGGCAGCAATGGAGGTTTAATGGCAGCAAGGTGAGGCGGCCATGGTGATCAAAATAACATATTTTAAAGGCTAAAAATAGGTAGCGAAACAGAAGAAATAAAAGAGCAAGTGGATGACACAACAATGGTGGAAAACACCCTTGTTTGGATGGCACAAAGAAGAAAAAATAAAGAAGAAAATGAGAGATTTTTTAGAGAAAAAGAGGGTTGGACGGCAAGGGAGAAAAAAATAGAATGAATAGATTGAAAAACTTAATGAAAAATAACATATATACCTAGGTTAAACTAGGTTGGACGACACATACCTAGGGGAGTGAGAGAAAATATAGCAAAATTAATTAATTTGGAAGGGAAGATATTCAAACTTGAGTCTCTAAGCTAATTGCACTTTCTCCTTATTTTCTCTTAGGCATTAAGCCAATGGCTCATTCTTGAAACAGTTTTTCAAGCTTATAATTAAAAGTCAGAGTGTGACAACTCTTGGTCCACTAACCCAATTTCTTCTAATCCGATTTTTGGGATGTGACAATTATTATGAGAGCTTAGGTTTTCAATACATCAAAGTACATAAGTTATACACACACAGCCTATCACTCAAGATTTAGGTAAGTCATACCATGAACATAAGTGATTAAATCCATAAACGAATTTAGGATAAATTCAACTTGAGTCTTATTTGATGTACTGACAATTCAAAAAATCACATCTATATCTCCATTTTTAGGAGTCAATTGCTCTGATAGCCACAACAAGCTATCTCCTTAATTGGACTTATAGACGACATAATAGCCTCCTATTTATTTAAATAATTAGATCAATATGATTTTGCAAACTATGGACAATTTATATTATCTATTAATATAAGTTGTATTCTCAAAATATAATTTGTTTTTATAATGAAACTTATTACTAGTTAAACTTTATGTAACCAAGGGGCATATATTTGCTTATTCATTTTGCTTTTAATGCGAAAACCATTAAAGACAATCATACACAAATTAATTAATCAAACATGTTGGTAATTTTATTTATTCAATTTGTTTGAAAAAAAATACTAGTATAACAAAATCTCTGCACTAAGGGCACAAATCCTAACACACACTTAATTTTAAAACTTTTACAATTTGATCACTAGTATTTGTAAAATGATTTTTTTTTTTTTTGTTCTGAAATTACAAATTTTACAATTTTTAGGTAAATTTTCATCATGATGTTTGCAATATGTACTCCAATTTATGTGGATGAAATAGATATCAAATATGTTTAGTAATTAATTTCAATTAATTTAATTTATTCATGAAATTTTCAAATTTAAAAGGTATATTTAAAATAATATCTAAAACATCATTTTAATCTGCAAAGTAAAATATTGTAATTTTTATTCCTTAATTTTAAAATATTAATTCTCATTTATTATAGCGAATTTAACAAATATACGCAATTAAATTGATAAAAAATAATTCTGACAATCAACTATTTATACTGAAGATTAAATATTAATAAAATAAATTTTGAAAAACCTAAAATTTGATGGTGAAATTATAATTTTTTTAATTTAATAATTAAATAAAAACTTTTAAATAGTTAAAATCATAATTTTTTTCTTTTAATTTCAAATTTATGATCGCACGTGAAAAATGTAATGTGATACATTGGAGGAAGTGGTAATACTATGTATCATCTAATTTATGCCATGGCCATACCACATCATTCATTCATTTGTCTCTATTGGTTAGCTTACCAAAATTTTTATGTGCTTAATGTTAATGCTCAAATATATAATTTTAATAGTTTGTTGATGCCGAGTTATTTAGAGTAGTAGTGAGAGTTTTTATCTAGTACCTAAATGACACGGATTAAAATTTTGTTATCATTTTTTTTTTTACTCTTTCAATATTATAATGATAAAAAAAATAATAGTTCAGCGAATGAGTCTAAACTTCTCATATAGTAAAATGGTTCAATGTGTAATTTATTAATTTCATAATAAAAATAACAAAATAAATTATTATAATAAATCTAAAAAAGGTTGATAATTAAATTGATTTTAAAATATATCGATAATGAAACATTGATAGTAAAAAATTAAATATTAATAAAATAAGTTTTGAAAAATATAAATGTGGTCCTGAAATTTCAAAGTTTGATAATTAAATAAAGCTTCTCAGCAAAAAGAATAATTTCTTTTCTTTTCAAATTATTATAAAACATGGGCAATGCTTTGTGGTACATTGAAAAATTGATAAGACTATATATCATTTAGTTTGTGTCATGATACTATCACTCATTCAATTGTTTATTTCTAAGTTCAAATGTTAGTGTTCAAATTGATAATTTTAATATTTGGATAACTAAGTTCAAATGCTACAAGTTGCAATTTAAAGTTTGTGATAATTGTATAAAGAATGTCTTATGAAGGTTAATCTATTAAATGGGGCTCGTTTAACCCACTTGAACTAACTCGATTCGAAGAATAAATGACAAATCCCATCTGCTTAAAGCCTTAGTGACCTAACGAAGTACTTGGGGAAAATTAGGGCTACCTTGGTAAGTTGTGAAAGTAATCTTATAAGATTTGATTTTATAATCTTAGGGATTATGTAAATCTCTTAATTGTAAATATTTTTCAATCTCATATATCGATGTAAAGCTAGCTGTGTCGTCAAATTTGAGGGGAGCTCAACTATAAATAGAGGATATCCCCCTCATTTGTAATTATCCATTGCATCCTATTCTTTGAGTTAAAGAATATATGAAGAACATTTACTCTAATACTTGGCGTGATTTGCTTCTCTATGGCTATTTTGTTCTTTTGAACTTTCTTTTGTCTTTGAGTTGCTTCCGCTATATTTTTGGTGGCTTAGAGAATTTCTATGAGAATTCTCACTTTGGGAGAATTAAACTAACTTAAGCGGATTTGAACCTAAAAAATCGCCTAAAATCGCACGGATTGCGAGACAAAAGGTCTAGCCCCATGACACAGACACCTTGAGCAATCGAATGATTTCCTGTGTAATTTATCAATAATATTTGATAAATTGTATAACTAAAATATAGTTATAAAATAATAATAATAATAATAATAATAATAATAATAATATATGATAAATAACAAAACAGTGAATGAATTACAAAAAAAAAAAGGTATAATAATCCATGATTCATAGTATAGGAATAAGTTATTAATTAAGTACAATAATTTTTATAAGATTTAAGGAATTATACTTTAACCTTTGTAATATAAAATTTAGTAAGTTAATTCATTAAGTTACATGTTTTAGGTTAAAATTTTATTAATATATTAAGTCATAATTAATTTCCAACTTATGTATAACTAATTAATAATATAAACATAAAAGAAGTAGAAATGATTTATAGTACGAGTGAAAATATTGTTTAAAACAATAAATGATATATATAGCATAAAAATAAAGAATTTGATCATAAAAAAGTTATCGTAAATTTTACAATTACAATTGTATAACTTATTAATTAAATAAAAATGTATATTTATATAAATATCACAATCTTTATAATACTTAATTGAAAATATATATTTATATTAAAACTCAACTTACAACTAAATCAACAATTATATATTTTAAAAATTATTACACCAAATTAACTAATAAAATTTTATTATAAAATATTGTAATATTTATATTTTAAGTAATTCACGTGGAAATGCATATAGAAAATTTAAAATAAAGAATGATTACATATTTATTTTTATTGATATTATGCTTTAAATTTTATTATTTTTATTTATATTTTTAAATTAAAATTTAATATTGATGTAATATAACAATGTTTTAATTATATTTTTATAAAAAGTTATTAAATAAATTTTATAATGATTTGATAACAATGAGTTAACGATAAATAACTTTTACAAAGTGAATCCTAGATTGCGTTTTATTGATTGGGTGTTCATCTATTCTAAAAATAGTTTGAGCTCAAACAAATTTTAAAAAGTAATTCAAAATAGAAAAATTAAGATAAAGAATGATTAGCTTTTTATTTGCTATTACTATTTTTTTATTATATTAGTGTATTTACATTTGAATCATATTTGATTCTTTTTTCATTATCATATATATTTTGAATTTAACTTTAATTTTTTCCCCAAATTTTTATTTTTTATATTTATTTATATTTTGAATTTAATTTTAAAATGTCTTTAAATTCTTTTTAATTAATATTTGTATGTAAAATTTTAAATTAATTTATTATATTAAAATCTAATAATATTATTAAAACTAAACTTATCAATGTTATGACCTGCAAGTGTCACCGGCCGTAGATTAAAGCATGTGACCATTGCACACAGAACGTCTCATAGAGGTCAAATTATTAAATAAGGTTCATTTGACCCACATGAACTAGTCCGATTTGTGGAACCCAGGGAGAAGCTCATCTACTTGAAGCCTTGGTGAGTCAATGAAACACTCCAATAAAACTAGAATTACTAGGGTAATTAATGTAAATCCTAAGGGATAAAGATGTATAGAGTTTAAATCATTTAGGACTCTCATCTTGTAGATAGGTACAAATCTCGATCGTTGATGTAACTCAATTTGTACCGTTGATTTTGGGGAAGCTTAACTATAAATAGAGGTTTTCCCCCTCATTTGTGTTCACTCAGTTGTAAACCTTCAAAGTAATAAAGATAATTTGAGAGCATTTACTCAAACACTTGGTGTGCGCTATTTTCCAATGTTTTTTGTTCGTTCGTAGCTTCTTTTGTCTTTCAAGTTTGCTTTTGATTTGCTTTGGTGTCTTAAAGAATTTATGCAAGAATTTTCATTTTTCGAGAGTAAGGTTGACTTTGGCAAATTTGAACCCAAGAGATCCCCTAAGGTCGCGCAGTTTGCCAAACTAAAGTTCTATCCCCTATGACAGCTGGTATCTGAGCCAATGTTCAAAGGCACCGATTAAGAGATGAAAGGAGGAGATTGAGGGATATACTGTTGAGTTTGAAAGGTTAAGTGACCAATCTTGAGGAATCCATGGGTGGTGTGAAGGAAACACTCAAGATAGTTTAAGGACGCACCGATGAGTTAGACTCCATGAAAGTGCAACTCAAGGACTGTGTGGTGGAAGTTTCCAATTCTAGTTGGGATGCAATAAGAAAGACCCTCAATGCCACCATGGATGATCAGATTGAGAAGTTGAAAGAGAAGAATGATGCACTCAAAGCCATGGTAATGACTTTGAAGGAATAGGTAGCGAAGCTTAAAGGAGAGCTCACTATCTGTAAAGTTGCTCTAGGTAATAGGATGTTGGTTTCAAGATTGAACCAACATAGAATGAATGTTCCCAAGTTGAAAAATTTTGAGGGGATGAGGTCCGCAAGAGATATGGACAATTTCTCAAGGGATGGAACAATACTTTTATACGATAGGCATCGAGGATGATGTCACTAAGGTAAACATTTTTGTTGTCTATTTTACTAGTATAGCTATTTTATGGTGACATCATAGATCCATAGATGAGAGACGAGGTGAAACTGCAATTGGGACTTGGGAGGAGTTCCAAAAGGAGCTGAAAAAGTATATTTACCAACAGTATGCCGAGAAGGAGGCTTGGGCTAAGTTGCGCCAACTTACAGAACAAGGCACTATTCAAGAGTTTGTTCGAGAGTTCAATGAGTTGATGTTTCAAATCTTTGACTTAAGTGAGAAATAAGCTTTTTAATAGTTTTCAAACGGGTTGAAGTCTTGGAAAAGTAAAAGTTCTGTCAACAAGGTATGACTGAGCATACTATAACCATGGCAAAAGCGGAATCCTTTGTCGAGCTTGGTCTAAGGAAAGATAAGTTCGAGTCTTCTAAGCCCAAAAAGACGAGCAATGGTGGAAGAAACCATAAGGAAGATGAAAATGACAACGATGGCAATGGTAAGAATGGTAGTAATGGGAAACCACCTAATGGAAATTAGAAGCCCAACAATAGACCGAAAGGGCCAATGAAAAACTTTCCTTGTGATAATCCATATATGGTGAGCAACTATTCGAAGAAATCTGCATTTTCTGCCATCAAAGAGGATGATGAGCCAAACAAAGTATCGATGAGACTTGGTTCGATTATGCGTTATGTCAAAGCCAATAGGATCAAAGAAAATGAGAAGAAGTAAGTGAAGTGTTTTTTGTGTTGTGGTCTACATATGATGTAGGACTGTCCAGAGCAATGCAAGATATCCGCAATCAGTAAAGAGAATGAAAAAGAGCTTGTTGTGAATGATGCTTTAAAGCTTGGGTCAATGATACTCAACTCTATAAAGGCAAAGAGGGATTGCAAGCAAAAAAGGTTAATATATGTAGACATCAACATCGCATGTCAAGAAAGAGTGCTATTATTGATACGGGGGCGTCAAATTTGTTCATATCAGAAAAAGTTATGGGTAAACTTGGTCTCTCAATTAGCGAATCAACCAAGAAGATTAAGACTGTTAATTCTAAAGAGATCCCAACTGTAAGAGTAACACAAGGAGTTAAATTGCAAATCGATCAATGGAAAGGCAAGAAAGGCTTTGAGGTAACTCACTTAGATGATTACGGCTTCGTGCTTAACTTGAATTTCATTGACAAGATTGATGCTTTGTTGATTCCTTTTGTTGACTACATTTGTATCTTGGATAGTCGACAACAATAATGTATTGTGCCAGTGAGTCGATACAAGAGGGGCAGAACCAATGTGTTGTCAACAATCCAGCTAGCCAAGGATGTTATGTGTGGTGAGAATATTAATTTAGTAGATCAGAGTGCTACAAAGACCCCTTTGAAAATGCTAGAGGGACATAATATCGATATGAAACCTATTGAGTTATCAGTGGGGCTACCACCTGTGAGAGGTGGGTTGTGCATCAAACTTTGAGGGAAAAAGTGGTGATGCAAACTGGATAATGAGACAGAGTAAATGCTACAAGTGAGGTCTATCTTAAACACATATATAGTGTTTTACATTATGACTTACCGTTGGTTTGGCAAAGATACGGTGGTAAAGAAACGGTGACCTTTTTAGAGTTTTGAAGCAGGTAAGCCAAGAGGCTTAGGGCCAGTTCTGCATTGCTTTTCAAAAGTTCTTCTGGCTCCAAAAGCACTTCTGGAAGAAAAGCTGTGCAGAACAAGCTGCTTTTGGCTGAAATTTTTAGCTTTTCAGAAGTGCTTTTCAAAAGCACTTCTGAAAATGAGAAGTTAAAATTTTTAACTTTTCCTCTCTCAAAAGCACTTTCAGTGCTTAATTACTTTTTCACCCCTCCAATAACATAGTACTTCCCCTTTTTTTTCTTGGTACTTAATTACAAATGTGTTAAAATCATTAATTAAAAATAAAAAAATATTTTTTAAAATACTAATTACAAATATTTAATAGTTATATTTAAATATTTAAAATATAGTTTATATGTTCTAATTAAATTTTATAAATAATTAATATTTATTGCTTAAAAATATTTAAAATTTATATTTTATATATTAAAATATTAACAAGAAGTTATAATAATTTTTTTATATTCTTACTAAAATATAATAATATTAAATAATTTAAATATTATTTAAATGCATATTTGTCATTTGATAATAACATGTCTAAAATAGACACTAATTTCTCAAAAGCACTTTTTGACAGTAATGCTAAACACTCAAATTTTAAACCAAACTTTTCAAAAGCACTTCTGAAAAGCACTTTTCGACAGCAATTTTCAAAAGCACTTTTCCAAAGCATTGCCAAACTAGCCATTAGAAACCAAAGTTAGCGGTAAGACTCAAGGTCAACCCGATGTTCAATGTAGAAATGCCTAAGCCTATTTGTGTAGACCAAGAGGATCTCAATCAAGGCAAGTCACAATGAGGCCAAGTAAGAACGGTGACCTCTTACGATCGAGATGTACAAAAGAGAAATACAATGCGAGTTAAGTGATGGCGGAGACATAAGCCAAGGAAAATGTTTCGAGAGGTGGAACTTCCCAACAGAGAGAGTGGTTGGGAATCATCTAAGGCATTGATATTGTTCTGAAACGAGTCAAACTAGCACCATTCCAAGGACGTGATGCGGTATCACGAGAATGGATGGGGGAGAATGTCATGAGCCGCAAATTAAAGCCCGTAACCATTGCGTACAAAACATCCTATAGAGGTCAACTTATTAAATGGGACTAATTTGACCCATATGAATTGACCCGATTCATGGTGCTCATGGAGAAGCTCATCTACTTAAAGCCTTAATAGCACAAGGAAAAAATCCAGTAAAACTAAAACTACCAAGGTAATAAATGTAAATCATAAAGGATAAAAATTTATAGAGTTTAAATCCTTTAAAACTCTCATCTTCTAGATAGGCACAAATTTCAGCCGTAGATGTAACACAATCTGTACTATTGGTTTTGAGAGAGCTCAACTATAAATAAATTTCTTCTCCCTCTTTTGTATTCACTCAGTTGTAAACCTTCAAAATAATAGAGATATTTTGAGAGCATTTACTCAAACACTTGGTGTACGTTATTTTTTAGTAGTTTTTTGTTCGTTCGTAGCCTTTTTTGTCTTTCGAGTTTGCTTCAGCTTTACTTCAGTGCCTTAGAAAGTTTCTATGAAAATTCTCATTTTTCAAGAGTAAGGCTGGCTTAGGTAAATTTGAACCCAAGAAATCGCCTAAGTTGTGAGATTTGCTAGATTAAAATTCTAGCGCCATGACACAAAAACCAACTAAGATTAAATCTCAGGTTTTTAGCATAATAAGGTTTTAAGGATGTGGAAATCTGCAACAAGAGTTAGCTAGTTAAATGCTATTATTAAAGAATGGCATGGCTCTACTGAATGAGTTTTTTGGTAGGGAAAGTGAAAGTAAACAAAAATGTTGTTGTTCTGTTTTGTCCATCCTTAAAAACATCCCACCATTCACAATCACTCTAGGTTTTGTCAATTATCTACCTTATGTATTCACCGTGTTTAGGGTTCTAAGTTTCTTACTTTAACCCCAACGCATAGGCATTCAATGCACGTAATGTTATTTGCAATGTCATAAACTGAAATTAAATGGGTGATTAAACATGATCGCTAAAAGTCTAAATCTCAACATGGAAATGATCAATGGTGATTAAAAGCAAAAAAATCTCCAACATGATTTTGAGAAATCAATAAAAGAACAAAATAAGTCTCCACATGGCATTTGGTGTCACCTTTTACTTGGCATTTCTATTCACTTTGCCGTATGGCAAGGCACCAATCACATTGTCATAGTCACTCCGGCTAACTGCATGCTGCAGATAGAATTTGCCACAAATACGTTATAAAAGCAAGTCTTATATGAAATACAGACCTAAAGTTTTAAACTTATACGTCAACCAATAAGTGCTTAAACCAACTAAGGTAATGGATCACTTTCTCATATGTACCAAGGATCTTGAAGCATGGACATTAAATGCTAAGGAGGCAAGTCCATGATGTTAAACTGTGCATTAGAAGTAAGCCTCTTGGTTTAAGTGTAGTTTATGAGTAAATTCTCACAATCCATGACCAGATTCTATTCCTATGCTTAGTATTTTACTGCATATGTTAGATTGATTATGCACATGATGTAGGTTACTCGCAATAAATTTAAGTTTTCAAATACCTTAGCCTTTTAAGTTTGGCATGGAACTTTCTCACAATACCGATCCATCAGAATGAAAAAAGTGCAACCTGCCTGTCATCCATCCACCACTCATGAAACAACAGCTAACCACTAACTAGGATTTCACCTAGAAATTCAGTAATAAATGAAGAGGACACTCAAAATCTACACCCTGGATACGAGTTCCTAAGAAAATACGTAAAATCATGTTACTGACAAAGCATTTAGGCAAAACCATGTTACTTTTGAATACCTTGCTGAATCCTTAAGGTCATATGGAACTTTCTCAAACTGAACTGATGAGAGAAATAAAAGTGCAATCTGCATTCAATCTCACCGCACTCAACAAACAATTGGTGACAAAAGATAACCAAGATCCACCATTAAGACCATAGTTTCATTATTTCACTCTAAAAGAAGCTAAGACGGATGCTGTGCAGGACAAGTGATAGAAATGCAGCTATTGATAGCTGCTCCTTCAGGATTCTTTTCTCTTTGGATGACTTAAAATGACAAAACAGAAGGTGATCTAGAACCTGTGTGATAGAAATTATTGACATGCCAAGACACAGTTCACTTATCAATCCCAACTCAACTAGGGAAACCACATTAGCCAAAAGACTGAATGGATCAACTAAGTTCCCACTAATATGGGAGAAAAGAACCAGCGGGGCGGAGGCGGTGAACCAATGTTAGGACATAATTTTGAAACCAAACATCCTAGGCTCCTAAAGAGAGACCCAATGCAGTATCAATCTGGAGCGATTAGTACCTTAGAACCCACCCTTTTTAGACTATCTAAAAGCTCAAATATTCAACAAGCAAATGAACTAGTTTGGTGTGTGAGAAAAAAAAACCAACCATTTTGGAGAGACGCAATTTACGCTTAGTGTTCTTCTTAGCCAACAAATGCTGCTTCCCAGCTCTTCTCCTAACTATTTTCCCTCTTCCTGTCACCCTGAACCGCTTTGCAGAAGCCTAATACACCATAAGAGAACACCAAATCCATCAGAAAAGCACAATTGCCAAATTTCTAACTTTTCCAGATTTCTTAAAACACAAAACTAACGCCTTCAAAATTTGAATATTTCCTTCGTTCAGTAAGGAACCAAAGCAAAGAAAGTAGAAGTACCTTGTGGGTTTTCATTTTGTAGCCTTTAGCAGCAAACACATTGAGAGATTGAAGTCTTTGGGGTGCTGTGGTAGAAGTGCAAAGCTTATAGGAAGCAAATGAAGGGAACCCAGAAATGCTTTGAGTGGAACTGAGTTTCAAGGCCTTGCCAAACTTGTTGAATTGGAGGAGTTTGACCGAGCCACGAAAGAGAGGAGTGGTGGACGACGGATGTGAATGGGAAAAGGATAAGTTCAAAGACGTGGTCGTTAAATTCAGAGAAGAACCCATTGATGATGTTGTGTTTTGTTAAGAAGGATAAGAGCCAAAGGTTACAGGGAAGTAGATTAGGATGTACAAAGAAAACTGGAAAACTGCTGTCCTATAGATGTCACGGAGCTGCCTAACATAGGCGTCAGTGGCCGTAATTGCCTATTCCAAATGGTTACAAGTTTAGGTTTAATACCAGTTTTGGCCCTTGTAATATAGTGAAATTTTTATGTTGACCCTTTTACTATTTTTTTCAGTCACTTTGCCCTCTCTACTTTCGTTATATTCATCACTTTAGCCCCTTGATATTTTTCTAAATAAAATCTCGCGAGACCGTTTAAGCCAATTAAATACAAACATACGGAAGGCCACAGTAAGAATTTAACTATAGTGAGAAGTTCACTATCATAACTACGAGTGAAGGGGGAACATGTGCACATGATATTTCTTTTAACATAAACGGTCAGGGGACTAATGTGATGGATAGAATGAAAGTAAAGGGATAAAGTGATCGGAAAAAAAAAAAAAAATAATTAAAGTGAGAATTTCATTATAATATTTAAACTTGACAATTTTTTAATCCAATTCTTGAAAATTTTTTGTCTGCATTAGAATTGAGAAAGAAAAACCGAAAAATGACCCAAATCAAGGTGTTTGGACGGTTTATAAAATGCCTAAAATCGAATCGAATTCTATTTTTATTATATAATTAATTTGTTTTGTATGATATAAAAATATGTATTTTATTTTTAAATTAGTGAAAATAATTTAAAAGTTCTTGAAAATTTATTAAAATTTTGAAATATTTATGAAAAAGGCTTTGAAATTTTGTCAAATAATATTCAAAAGCAATAAAGCAAAACTCACCTTGTCAAAATAAGTTTAAAAATACAAAACCAAAAATTAATATGAAAAAAATCAAGAATCGAACCGAACTATGATGGACAGTTTAAAAAATTCAAAAAAATCTTACTAAACTAAATGATATCACCCATAGTCCACATCAATCTTGGAACTTGACAACTTTTCTTATCTTTGGTCCATGTGATGCCATGGCATCACCTAAAAAATTATAATTTTTTTATTAAAAATTTAGGTGATGATGTGGTACAATCTCAAAGTACCACGTCATTATAAAGACTAAAATTGAGAAATTTTGCTTAGTTCCAAGACTAACATGAACAAAAAAAAAACTTCAAGGATCAAGTTGAGAAAAATACCAAGTCCAAAAATTAAATGTTACCTTACCCAAAAAATAATTAAGGATTTGATTAAAATAGTAAAATTGTTATTTTTTTAAATATTGACACTCAAGTTCATATTCTATCATTTGCGAATTTATTTTAAGTTTTAATTTTTTTAAAAATTATATATAATATAAAAAGACAAAAACACTCTCATAATAATATCTGTTACTTTTTAAATAGAAAAAAAAATGGTTATTTTCTAATTGAATTGATGTTCGGTTAATTTATGACATAAAATTCAATCATATATTTTAAGTTAGTTGCTATTTGATAAACAAAAAAAATTAAATACTGAAAATTTAGGTATTGAATTTAAATTATAAAATTTGTTTGATATGTTTATTAAAATTAAGTATGGAATACAATTATAGTGTTTGATAAATTAAATCTCAAAATTTTAAAGGTGAAGTATGATACGAACTCGGTTGATGTTAATTCGAGTCGTAGTAGTTTGCCCGATCGTGAAATTAAGTAAGGGATAGCTTGTTTCAAGATAGGCTAAAAAAAGGATGAAAGATAGGTTCAAACAAGGTTTAATAGATAGTTGAAATGGCTAATGGAAGAATTCGGCTAATGCCAAGAGTGAACCAACAATGAAGATGATTGTTGACCTGATTCTTAAAACGGCACTTAGATGAAAATGGTTTGGAAATAACTTGGTTAACCTTGACCCACTATCTAGCAAGATAGGAACCAAAGGTTTGGTTGAACGCCACACTTTGAAAGTGATAAGTTCGGTTAAACAAGGAAGGAATGACGCCACAAGCTGAGCTTGATAAGTCGATTCAGTCCAAGAAAGAACAATGAAAGTTGTATTCTCCCAAAAGAACAAAAGTAGTTCATAAATTGATCAAAAGTCTTTACAACCAGCAATAAACAAAGTATTTATAGGTTTGAGCTAAGTCTAGCCGAATGGACACTTAAAATCAGCTCAAATTAAGCTATTAATGAGCTGAACTAGCTCCCTAAATGATTACAAGTCTTTTGGTGAAACCTATGCCTAAGTGACACCAATGGGCAGCCTATTTAGTCTTCCAATTCAGCTAATTAATTGACTTGATGAGCTAAGCTGAATTTGTTCAATGATTGTTCAGCTAAAGAGTTATGAGCAACCTTTAATTCTTCCTTGGGCAGCCGAATAAACAGTAGCCAAAATAATGGCAGTTTTGGCGCACGAACAGCCCATTTGGTGTGAACATTTGAACTCCATTAGCCTCCAAATGTGAACAAACGAATTTGAACAGCTCCCATGGTGTGAACTCACTTGCTAGCTGAATGGACTAATGTGAATGTGTGTTTTTCTATTGGTATCCACGAACAGTCCCTTAGAGAAGAGAAATTAGCTGGTTATCATTTAATTGTCGTCCCATGCATTAGCCAAATGCATGCTCTTCTTTAATGCTTTACTTTGCACCTAACCTAGCTGATTCAGCTGAATTGATTACCTATAAACACTAAATAAATTCGATAAGGACATAATCAATGACGCAATTAAGTTGTCTAAACTTAAGACACTTTAAATAGCTATATAAACTAAGACAAATTAAATGGTCGTACTAATTAGAACAAATTAATTATCTTAAGACATATTAATTACTTAAACTAAAATAACTAAACTTACTTAAAGTTTATTCCAGCAACTAATTAGCTCAAGAATGAAAACTAAAATTTAGCTCTTAATAAGCTGTATGGGACGCATATTGTTGAGCTCCATGAGTGATCAATAAGGTCCGCCACTTCTTCTCCCCATGCTCGATCAATGTAGCTCGAAAGAGCTTCTTAGAACTTCTTGGAACGAGACTGAGTGATGGGTCCTAAAGGCAGCTCAATGGGATCGGCAGTAGTTTCCTAGCTAGTATTGCACCCCTTCTTCGAGGCGATTTGTCTCTAAATCGTCACCTATATTAAAAGGGGATAAGTCAGCAACATTGAAGGTTGAACTTACATCGTACTCACCTGGTAGGTCCAACTTATAAGCATTTTCATTGATCATTTCTAAGACTTGAAAAGGACTATTTAGACCTCCTTTGAGTGGGGAACCTTTCCTTGCGCATGTGGATCCAAACCCAATCACTGGGTTCAAATATCACTCGTTTGTGTCTTTTGTTCACCTTATGAGCGTATTGTTCGATTCTCTTTTCAATATTCTCCCTAACTTTTTGATGTAATTGTTTCACGAATTCAGCCTTTTTCTTTCCATCTATATGCACCATTTGATTAGAAGGCAAAGGCAATAAATCCAAAGGAGTTAAAGGGTTGAAACCATATACCACTTCAAAATGAGAATGCTTGGTAGCTGAGTGCACCGAACAGTTGTATGCAAATTTGATATGTGGTAGACATTCCTCCCAAGTCTTCAAATTCTTTCTAATAATGGCCTGCAGCAAGGTTGATAAGACCCGATTGACAACCTCTGTTTGGTCATCCGTTTGGGGGTGGCACGTTGTAGAGAACAAAAGCTTGGTGCTAAGCTTACCCTACAAAGTCCTCCAAAAGTGGCTGAGGAATTTAGCATCACGATCGGAGATCATGATCTTCGAGACTCCATACAATAGCACGATCTCCTTAAAGAATAAATTAGCAATGTTTAGTGCATCATCAGTTTTATGACATACAACAAAATGGGCCATTTTAGAAAACCTATCTACTACAACAAAGATAGAATCTTTTCCACTCTTAGTTCTGAGAAGCCCTAAAACGAAATCCATGGAGATGTCTACCCATGGTTCTTTTGGAATCAGTAGTGGCGTGTATAATCCGTGTGGCTTGATCCTTGACTTAGCTTTCTTGCAAGCAATGCAATGCTCGCACACTCTAGCCATATCATGCCTCATCTTCGGCCAATAAAAGTGCTCTTGAAGAGTAGCCAAGGTCTTGGCTATGCCGAAGTGGCCCATTAGTCCCCTGCTATGTGCTTCATTGACTAGCACGTCTCACACTGATCCTTGGGGTATACATAGCTTGTTTTCTCGAAAGAGTACCCGTTTTGCCGAAAGTACCTATCATGAGAACCTAGCACACACAACTTTTACACATCACCAAAATCAATATCATTTTTATATAAATCTTTCAAGCAAGCAAACCCAAGTAGTATAGTATCCAAATGATTAATAAGAGCATACCTACGTGACAATGCATCTGCAACAATATTTTTTTTACCTTGCTAATACTTAATCACGTAAGGGAAAGACTCTAGGAACTTCATCCACTTAGCATGGCATTTTTTCAGCTTGGTTTTCCCCTTTAAAAGCTTCAAAGCTTCATGATCCGTGTGTATGACAAACTCCTTTGGCCAAAGATAGTGCTACCATATCTCCGATGCACGAATCAACGCATACATCTCCTTGTCATAGGTAGGGTAATTGAGGGTAGCCTCGTTGAGTTTCTCGCTGAAGTAGGCAAATGGACTTCCATCTTGAGTCAAGACCGCCCCGATTCCTATCCCTAAAGCATAACACTCCACTTTGAAAGTCTTGTTAAAATCAAGTAAGCATAACAAAGGAGCGTTAGTCAAACATTCTTTAATTTTGTTAAAAGAATTTTCTTGTTCATTAGCCCAAAGAAAAGGAGAGTTTTTCTTTATAATACCCCTCAAGAGGGTAGCTAAGATGCTAAAATTCGGCACAAACCTCCTACAGAAGCTTGCAAGTCCATAAAAACTTCTCACTTGGCTGATGCTTGTGGGACGCGGCCAATCTTGAATCACCTTGATTTTCTCCCGGTCCACCTCAAGGCCATCAACACTCACAACGAACCTTAGAAACACAACTTTATCAGTACAAAAAGAGCATTTCTTGAGGTTAGCGTAAAGCACTTCCTTACGGAAAACTTCCAATACAGCACGCAAGTGTTCAATATTATCAGTTAAAGACTTGATATAAATTAAAATATTGTCAAAGTATACTACGCAAAACCTACCAATGAAAGCACACAATACATGATTCATTAGATGCATAAATGTGCTAGGGGTATTTGTGAGGTCGAATGGCATCACTAGCCATTCATACAAACCGTATTTCATTTTGAAGGCCGTTTTCCACTCGTCCTCTTCTCGCATATGAATTTGATGATATCCACTTTTCAAGCCTATTTTGGAAAAGAGTTTGGCTCCACTAAGTTCATCTAGCATGTTGTCGAGCTTAGGAATGGAATGCCTATACTTTATCGTGATCTTGTTAATGGCACGGCAATCCACACACATTCACCATGAGCCGTCCTTTTTAGGCACTAGTAGAACAAGCACCGTACAAGGGCTCAAACTTTTGCGTATGTATCCCTTTTCCATCAAATTAGCCACTTGACGTTGTAATTCCTTAGTCTCTCTGGGGTTGCTCCGATAGGCTGGTCGGTTCGGGATCGATGCTCTAGGCACAAAGTCGATTTGATGCTCAATGCCTCGAATGGGAGGCAATCCGCTCGGTACTTCGTTTGGAAGCATGTCCTCAAATTCCTGAAGCAAGGAAACAACAGAGGAGGGAAAATTTTGGTCCAAATCGTTAGTTTCAAAAAGACATTCTTTGTACATAAGTACAAGAATGGGCTGTCTCATCAAAAACATTTTCCTCACTTCTCTTCTCCTTGTAAAAATACTCATTTTTTCATTCTCGTTTTCTTTTTTCTCTTTCTTTTCCACTCGTGTCTTTGCCTCACTTTTCTCACTTTTTTCTTTTTTTTCTCGATTTCTTTTTCTTTTTCTTTTCCGTTTTCAACATATTGTTTTAACTTTAATTGGTCTTCGTACACTTGTTTTGGGGTAGGGGGTGCTAAAGTTATATTTTTGCCTAAGTGTTTGAACGTGTATCAGTTTGTATATCTGTCGTGGATTACACATCGATCGAACTTCCATGGACGCCCCAAAAGAATATGTCCCGCATGTATTGACACCACATTGCACACCATCTCGTCTTGATACTTCCCTATAGAAAATGCCACAACGGCTTGTTTGGTCACTTGAGCTCACCACCGTCATTGAGCTATTGTAACTTGTACGAATTTGGGTGCTTGGTTGCGGCTAACCCAAGCTTCTCCACTAGCATGCTACTTGCGACGTTGGTATAACTCCCCCCATCCATGATCATGCTACACACATTGCCTTGGACATGGCAACAGGTGTGAAAGATGTTCTCCCTTCGTTGCTCTTTTTTAGCACTTTGGATGTTCAAACTTCTCTTCACAATAAGAATTTCACCTTCAACTGGATACTCTATTTCCTATTATTCATCAGTAGATATTTCGGGCTCGTCTTCTTTTTCCTCATTGGGTTCGATCTCGCCATTGGCCCTTACCACTATGACTCGTCTATTGGGATATTAGCTAGCTATGTGTCCCCTTCCTTGACACTTGAAACATTTGATATCTCTCGTGTGATATGGATCAGGTTCGTTCTTGTTTTTACTTATCTCACTAACATTTTGATTGGATTCGATAGCTACGGTAGGCTCTTTGATTTGAATGGAGGCTTTGTTGGCTCATTGGCCCCATTTTGTGCTTCAGGCATTGGGGTAATGTTGACTAGTTCCCTTCTGCTTCAATTGCTTCTCGACCTTGATGGCCATATGAACCATGTCCATCACTTTGACATAGTGTTGTAATTCCACCATGTTGGCGATATCACGGTTTAATCCCGTAAGAAACCTGGCCATTGTTACCTCACAATCCTCCTCGATGTGAGCTCAGATCATGGCTACTTCCATCTCTTTATAGTATTCTTTGACACTTCTATTACCTTGGGTAAGGCTTTGCAAACGTTGGTATAGGTCTCGATGATAGTAGGTCAGAATGAATCGCTTCCTCATGATTGCCTTCATTTCAGCCCAAGTTGATATGGGTCTTTCTCTGTTTCTTCTTCGACTTGTCACGAGTTGATCCCACCACACTATGGCATAGTCCGAGAACTCTATGGCTGCTAGCTTCACTTTCTTGCTCTCTAAGTAATTATGATACTCGAAGACAAGTTCTATCTTTTTCTCCCACTCCAAGTATGCCTCAGGATTGATTTTCCCTTGGAACAGGGGTTTGGCCATATTGATGTTCTTGAGACTATCATCCACACGAGTTCTTTCCCTAAGGCTGCAGTTTCTATAGCCTTGTTGCCCTACACTTCGATCCGACGCTTGATCACTATCATTGTCACTTGGTTCAAAAAAGTCTTCTTGGTTTTGTATAGGATGCCCGCGCCCTTACCTTGCATTTTGAGGGGTTCCCTCAGTTAGCCTCGCTCTTCAACTCGATCCAAACGTTCTTCGACGGGTTCGAGCCTTCGATCAAATAGACGCTCCATTTCAAGCATGATGGCTTGGAGTGTAAAATCTGGCACTCCTCCTCTGGTTGCTACATTCCTTATGGGACGAAAGCCACCACCTTCGTTTGGATCCCTTTCCAGACTTCATGACATTTTAAAGTACTCACAACAAAACCTCACAAGTTCTCTCAAAAAAATTTCACACAATTTGGCTTTTGCTCACTCAAATAGTCTCACCACACTTTTGCCTTTTTCCTCTCAATTCGCCTCTCTAAGTTCTCAATGAACTACTTAGACTTAGCAGTAGTCGATGTGGAATCAGTTTGCAAAAGTGATGATCAGTTTTGAGCAGGAATAGATGTTAGGACAAGGGTAGGCTAGAAAATAAAATGGAAAACTTTGAAGTGTGGTTGAAAAGGTAGGAAAGTAACAAAATTAATTTAGGCAGCAAGTAAAACTTCCAAGCTAGCTTCTTTCCTCTATTTTTTTTAACTCAAACAAATTTTGTACTCTCAAACTTGATTTTTACACTTTGAACTACAATTGATGCTAATTTTTTGTACAAATTTTTTTTCAACTTACAATTCTAAGAATACTAAAAACGTCGATACTTACTTTAATTTCACTAGCTCTGATACCAAATGATACGAATTCGGTTGATGTTAATTCAAGTCGTAGTAGTTTGCTCGGTCGTGAACTTAAGTAAGGGATGACTTGTTTCAAGATAGGCTAAAAAAAAGGATGAAAGATAGGCTCAAACAAGGGTTAATAGATAGTTGAAATGGCTAATAGAAAAATTCGGCTAAGGCTAAGAGTGAACCAACAATGAAGAAGATTGTTGACCTGATTCTTAAAATGGCACTTAGATGAAAATGGTTTGGAAATAACTTGGTTAACCTTGACCCACTATCTAGCAAGATAGGAACCAATGGTATAGTTGAACGCCACACTTTGAAAGTGATAAGTTCGGTTAAACAAGGAAGGAATGACGCCATAAGCTGAGCTTGATAAGTCGATTCAGTCTAAGAGAGAATAATGAGAGTTGTATTCTTACAAAAGGACGAAAGTAGTTCATAAATTGATCAAAAGTCCTTACAACCAGCAATGAACAAAGTATTTATAGGCTTGAGCTAAGTCCAGACGAATGGACACTTATAATTAGCTCAAATTGAGCTATTAATGAGTTGAACTAGCTCCTTAAATGCTTACAAGTCTTTTGGTGAAACCTATGCCTAAGTGACGCCAATGGGCAGCCTATTTAGTCTTCCAATTCAGCTAATTAATTGACTTGATAAGCTAAGCTAAATTTGTTCAATGATTGTTCAGCTAAAGAGTTATGAGCAGCCTTTAGCTCTTTCTTAGGCAGCCGAATAAACAACAGCCAAAATAACAATAGTTTAGGTGCACAAACAGCCCATTTGGTGTGAACACTTGAACTTCATTAGCCTCTAAATGTGAACAAATGAATTTGAATAGCTCCCATGGTGTGAACTCACTTGCTAGCTGAATGGACTAATATGAATGTGTATTTTTCCATTGGTATCCACAAATAGTCCCTTAGAGAAGAGAAATCAGCTGGTTATCATTTAATTATCGTCCCATGCATTAGCCAAATGCATGCTCTTCTTTAATGCTTTACTTTGCACCTAAGCTAGCTGATTCAGCTGAATTGATTACCTAGAAACACTAAATAAATTTGGTAAGGACATAATCAATGAAACAATTAAGTTGTCTAAACTTAAGAAACTTTAAATAGCTGTATAAACTAAGACAAATTAAATAACTCAAGAAAAATTAAATGGTCGTACTAATTAGAACAAATTAATTATCTTAAGACATATTAATTACTTAAACTAAAATAACTAAACTTAATTAAAATTTATTCTAGCAACTAATCAGCTCAAGAATGAAAACAAAAATTCAGCTCTTAATAAACTGTATGGAACGTATGTTGTTGAGCTCCATGAGTGATCAATAAGGCCCGCCACTTCTTCTCCCCATGCTAGATCAATGTAGCTCGAAAGAGCTTCTTGGAACTTCTTGGAACGAGACCGAGTGATGTGTCCTAAAGGCAGCTCAATGGGATCGGTAGCAGCTTCCCTAGCTAGGATCGCATCCAAGTATTTAAAGGATAATGTTCAAAGAAATAAAATTAAAAGAATTGAAAATAATCTAAGTGGTAAGTAGCTCATTATCTACTTATTATTTTCTACCTTTTTATTGATAAAAAGTGGCATAATGTCAAAATTAACCCTTAACATTTACATCTTTTGTCAATTTGGTTGTTATTTTCTTTTTTAGCTAAGCTTGGCCCTCAACTTTTTATAAAGAGTCAAATTTGACAATCAATTTTATGAAAAAAAAAGTCAATTTGATATTTTTTAATGAAAATATTGACTAAAATGTTAAATTTTTAAACATGGCAACTCACATAACAATTCACGTGTACCAATTTTTTTTTAATTTATGAATCTTTTTTATTAGTTTTGATTTTTTAATTTTTTTTGAATTTTTTATAATTTTAAATTATTTGTTGGCGTGATATAACAAATAATACCAAGTTAGCATGAACTGCACATGAACTATCACAAGATTGTCATGCCAACATCATTAAAAAATTAATGTTTTAGTCCACATTTCTATTAAAGAAAAGTAATTTGACTCTGTAACGCCCCAAATTTCTTAAATAAGGAATGTTAAATTATGTTAAGTAATTTAATTTGGATCAGTGGTTGAGTATTATGGTGGTGTATGTGAGGTTTTGGGTTTGAGCCATTTCTTGGGAATTTTGTTAAGTTTTGGGTCTAATCCTTTCCCTAGTCTTTTAACTTAAATTTTATTTCTGTGCAAGTTATGATAGAATGAGCTTGCTGGTTTAGTGATAAGTTTTTAGTTTACCCTTCGGTCATGTGTTCAAATCTCTACAAGAACAAAACTAGTTTATTTTTGCTATTGTATCTGATTTGTAGGGGAGTGGGGAGTTTTATTAATTTTAAATTTAGTTTTTAAAATTTATCTAAAAAGTTTTCCCAAATTTTGCTCATTACTACCATTTTTTTCCCAAACACTTTTCACATTACCTTCTTTTTCCCTTCCCTTCTCTTCTTGTTTTGTTTCATTGATCTTTTCTTGCCTTTTTTCTTCTTGCAATTTGATTCTTGCATTCATTCATCTCTATTGTTCTATGTTTCATCGTGTCGTTAGTCTGTCGAAGGATTTTGTGTAAATGTTCATTACTGATTTGTTATAAAAGACTTTGGGGTTTGATTTGGATATTTTCTTTGTGACAGGTTTCTATTGATTGTAAAACATTTCATTTTAGAAGAGGAACGTGTGGTGTTAGACAAACTTCTAGCGAATTAAGTCCTCTTATCGGTTTGGGTTGCTGTTAATCTCATGGTAAATGTGCATATATGGAATTTGGGATTGTTTTCCCTTAAGAAAAGAGTTAATTTAATTGGATTTAGTGTTACTAAATCAAAATTGTGATCGTTGTGTTTTGGTTTTGTTTGTAGGATTCAAAGTGCTCAATCATGTGATGAATAAGAATTAGTATCAGATGTATGAAACTAACCCAAAACCTCGCTTGAAACTCGAGAAAATTACAAAACATGGGCTACTTTCGAAACTACCCAGTGCCACATGGTCATGTGCTAGGCCGTGTGGTAGACCGTGTACACCTGTAACATCCCAAAAATCGGCCCAGAAGAAATAGCGTTTTGAAACCAAAAGAGGTCATCATTCGATTTGAGCTTAGACTTTGCAAATTCTTGACATATAAATTAATTTGGTTCAGTGGTCAAGTGTTTTGGGTATGTGTGTGAGGTTCTGGGTACGAATCTTGTTTATGGAAAATTTTTTATTTTGCTTAAACCCTTACCTCTAAATGTCGGGTCTATAAGTTAAATTATGTCAATTGATGTAAAAAATAAGTATGTTGGTTCAATGGCTAAGCTTTTGTATACTTCTTGGTCCTGTTTTCGAATCCCGACAAAAGCAATAGGAAATATTTTATTTTGAATTTCGTTGTATGGTAGTTAGTTTCGATTGGTTACTTAAAAACTTCCAGAAACCTTCGGCGGGTTTTTCTTTTCATTTTGTTATTTCTTTTTCTGCGATGTTTCTTCTGTTAGTCGTTCTCGATATCTAGTTCTTCTTTTGGTTCCTTCCTTTCAAGTGACTATTCTTTTTGTTATGTTACGTTACACCGATTCTGTACGGGGTCTAACTTCTCTTTCTAGTTAATTCGTTGGTCGGTAAGTTTGCTTTAAAGCTCCGGTGTCGAAAGTTCTTCGACATAACTACAATTTTGAAATGTTAGTTTTTAGCAATTTGACTACAAATTAATCGTTTTGTTGGGCAATTTCTTGTCGCTTAGGGATAGGAATTCATCCTTGTTGCTCTTGCATCAAGTTCGTATCAGGTGGGTGCTTAAACCCCTTTTTTTCTACGTTTTTAGTCATCAAAAAACAAGATTGTCGACACCACATGGCCAGGGATATGGGCATATGCCCAGACGGTGTGAGCTACATGGGCAAGGACATGTGCGTGTACCCAGCCCATGTGAGCCATACGGGTAAGGACATGGGCGTGTGCCCAGGCCATGAAACTCACTGTTTACGCTTTAGAACCACACAACTAGGGACACGAGCAAGGACATGGGTATGTGTCCAGGCCGTGTAATTAAGCTATTTATGATTTAGAACCACACGGACGGACAACATGGGCGTGTGCCTAGGCCATGTGAGCCACACGGGTAAGGACATAGGCATGTGTCCAAGCCGTATGGCATATGAATAAGATCTTAATCTTATTTTTTTGAGGCCGTGAGTGTTGCCCAACACAAGCACTGACCTTCACAATGTATTTATGATATAAATTTGATCGTAAGAGGACTATCTTATGCTTTAATATTGATATATGGATGATATATGCAATACTTGAATGTGTTAGACTGATGATGAACAACTTGTGATCTATATGTATATCTGTTATGTTTGAACCTAAGTAGGTAGGATCTGTCAGAACATAATGTGTTATTGTCTATGTGTACGAATTATCAAGTACGATCTATAATCTGTTAAGTTTGTTGGTATGCCTCTGTGTTGCTTTGTTGATTAAGAGTATGCGATATCTGAACATGTTAGATTGATTGTTATTGATTTTGATTTACAACCGTGCATGTGACTTCATAACAAATATGATATGGTCCTTTGAGGTTTTATAAGTTTGTTTTACAAAAACATCGACTCCCATATTTACTAATTCTGTTATTGAGAGATAGCATGACTTACATACTCATTACTCTAATTTTGCATAAGCATGCCATGACACATTGCATGGGACTTAGGTTGAAGTAAAAAGAGAAAGTTTCTGGTAGTTTAATTATTTGCATTATCTAGTGGTTTATCCACACTTTTGTTCCAGAAGTTCAACTGTACTATAATGGCTTGACCACATATCTATTCTAGCAGTTTATCTGCGATTATGGTGGCATTGTCCACATTTATCTGTTGATGTGATTTGGATGGATGAGTTCTAGGGAACTCTATTTGGAGTGTAGCAGAGTGGGGTAGGAAATTTCTGAAAATCTATATTATGTTTTCATGAAAATATACTGCATCTGTATAAATATACATGCTCTGTTCTGTTCTGCTCTACTCCATTCTGTTCTGTTCTATTCAGTATTACTCTGCTTTGTTCCATCCTGTTCTGTTTTTTTTATTTGATTTTGTTCAGTTTCAATTACGATGTTCTACTATGTTCTGTTTTGTTTTGTTCCGTTGTACTACTCCTGTTGAAACCTCTGTGATACTCTAGATCTGTTTCGTACTGGTTATACAATTGTTATCAAATGCTTGCGTTACGATGATTTGTACATTACGTTCTTTTTATTTGTATTTGAGTTTGGTTATACGCGGTGTTTGGTGACCCACCCTTTGTCTTACTTTTATCTGTCAAGAAGACATTTGATTTAGGATCAGACGACGTACGGGACCTCGGATTGTTTTGCACTGAGTTAACTACAATTTAATCCTTTGGATTTGTAATCTATTTTGGACTTGTCTTATTTTTTTCTTTTTATAATCTCGTTAGTATCTGCCAAGTCTAAAATGAAACTACAAATCATCTAAATCAACTAAAATGATTTTATGGTTTTCAAAGTTAAAACTCTAAAAAGAAGAACGTTTTTACCACTTTGGTGTAACTCGTCTAGATTTGGCTTAAACTTCTAGGCTAGGTTTGGGGTGTTACAGCACCACACGACCGTTTGATAGGCAGTGTGTTAGGCCATGTGGAGCACACGACCGTGTGTGATTACACAGCTTGGATTGGTAGATGTTGTGGATCACACGAGTTGGCTTGTTGGGCCGTGTAGGCTTTTTAGGCCAATTTTGAGGCTCGATTAAGGCTGAATAAGATACTCAAAAATTGGTTCCATGGGCATTATGAAGGCCCAAAAAAGTGTAAGTTTTAATTATACAAACATAAGTATGTATAGGAAGCATGTTAAGTAAGTTCTGATAAGTATGATAATGTGACATGATATGCTCTGTAAGTATATATGTTAGCTATGCATGCTATATGATTTGTGAGTTCTATATGTATGATATTACATTTATTTATATACATTGGGGTGAGATTATGAGTTAATGAAGGAAGTGTGATATGACAACCATTATTGTAAATTTTGGCCGTTAGTCCGCAAATTTTTGTTTAGCAGCTCAGCTGCATATTATGAGTGGCATACCGCTACATATTGGTGTGTTTGGATGGATAAACTCTTGTAGTCCTAATTGATGTCATTGTTTGGACGGAGATGATGTGTAGCGGATGGGGGTAGGATATACTATATTATAGGATATGCTCTGATATGAAATGCTCGGTTATGAAATCTGATATGCTATCGTATGTTGTAAGACATGCACCAATATATAATATGATATATTTTGACATATACTATGAAAAATAGGCCAAATCACACATTAGGCATTAAGCTTACGAGTTTGCTTGTTTTATTTCAGGTGATCCTAAGCTTAGGATTAAACATCGTCTACGGAGCTCGGATTTCAAAATTATTGGTTCAAGTATATTTTGGACTTTTTTTTTTTTGGAGATTTTAAACTTTTGAGACATTAGAATTATTTTGGTATTTTTTTTTTTGCGAAAGTTTTACCTTTTATTAGTATTAAAGTCAAGACAACTAAACTAAACAATGACTATAAGATCAATTTGCTATAAAGTTTTTCGTTGCTAAGTTTTATTGACTTTCGTTAATTATTTTATCTTGCAAATAAATTAGGTAAGTTGAATTCATTTAGTAAGCTAACTAAACGCGATTTACATCAAAGTATTCACGGGTTTTCAGAATTGATATGTTTTCAATGAATTTTTCAAAGTTAATTTTCTTAAAACCAAAAGTGGGATTCTATCGAAATTAAGTATTAGTATTTTCACGTACGATGTAACTTCCACAATCCGACCGTAATGTCTATGTCGAGTTTGGGGTGTTACATTTAGTGGTATCAGAGTCAAGTTGCAAAGCTCAGGCTATTTATTTTGGGTCAAAAATTATTTTAGGAAATAAACTTCTATTTTAAATTGGAATTTTACTAAAAAAGCTTTTGAATTTTTGGAAAGTGATATTGGGACTCCAACGCTGATCCAAGTAAGAACTCTAAACTTTAGTTATGTTTTAGATATACTTTTGCATGTGACACTTTGATATATGTAATTTCCTTTAGAGACTGTAACATACTAACACACTATCTAAATATTGATAAGTACTTCCGATAAAATTTTGAAATACCAGTTTAAAAACTTAAACTGATTCATAAACTTTGAATTGTAGATAAGAAAATAAGTACTCGTGGATTTCGAGGACGTAGTACCCGTAGGTGCAGTGGTCGTCGTTGGGGGACTCGAGTTAAGTCATCTTCGATGGGAAGCATGCCCTAATTAGATACAAGCGAGACTTTAGGAACTCCGATCGCTGAAACTGGGTCTGGGGTTAAGACTACTAAGGACGACGCATTGTCCCAAGTAATATTGAGGATTTTGGAGAGGGTCACAGGGACCTATATTGGATCTAGAAGCCGAGGGTCGATAACTGAATGACTGTTGTGTATAAATAACTAATGCAATTGTGCAAGTGTACACGTCATTCAAGTAATAAAGTGATAAGTAAGTATCGTCTCCACAAGGATCGGAATTTGGTAAGAGATTGATTGAGTTATTATAATCCTGTTAACTATACTAAATAGCAAGAACTAATTCTAAATTGAATAAGATGTTGGTGTAATGAATTAATGTAATTTAATGCTAAAAACAGAGAATTGATATGACAAATAAAATGTCATGGCAAATTATAGAGAAAAGCAAAAGTAATTCTATTGTTGAATGAATAGGGCTGCAATTATTTGAGTCAAATGCTCCTGTCAAAATAATGTCATGGCAAAATATTATCTAATCAATTGCTTAGAAAGTTACTACTTTAACCTGCCTCTTTCGATAGCTAGACCTAATCTAGAAATCTAAGTTGCTGTATGTCTACAGAACTTTGGATTAATAACTGCAATGAATGTTTTTCTTTCCATAATTCGCAACATCTATGTCTAGAGTGCTACGAATATTTTGTTGAATATTCACTTGCATCAAATGATTCTAGATCCAATATATTTAACCTTTTCAGAAATAAAAATACATCTATGAACACCGCATAAAATCAACTATATCTAGAGCTTGCATGCATGTATTTAAAATAGGCATAAATAGAATGAAACAGTGATATAGGCAATCTCAAATCATGAACATTAAAGATAATAAGCAACCACCCAAATAACTCCAACCCAAAAAATTTTTAGTTTATGGGTAGAAAAGTAAACACCGAATTTAAATCATTCATCAACATTTAAAGAAGCTTGAATCACAGAAATTAGGAAAACTAAAGGCGTAACTGTAGGGTTTCTCGCCACACTCCATCTTCTTTTTTATCTTCCTATCGTATGTGAATCCAGGACAGATGTCTCTTCCCCTTCTTCACGTTATATTCTGCTCTTTATAGTTGCTACCCTTTCCTCCTCTGAAATTCTCCAATGGAGTTTTTCTCTGTGCAGAGAGAGGATTGTTGTCACCAGTTTCTTTCTTACACAAATTCTCCTATTTGTTTTCTTCTTCTCTCTCCTTTTATTAGGTAGATCCATTCCACTTCAGCTTACATTTTTCATTCCTCTTTTGTAACATCCCAAACTCGGCCTAGACGTTACGATTGAATCTGTAATGTCACATTAAAGTATTTTTTGTAAAGCGTGATATCGTTTGAAAAGCCTAATCTATTGAGCCTCTTTGTGTGATCTAAACGAAAAAACTTGCGTCACTATTAAAAGTATTTACTTTAAAATGATATTAATTTCAAAATCTCATTTGCAGTGAAAGTTTTTAAAACAGTTGCGTTCTAGCGTTTGCTTGTAAAACATTGTTTTCTTGCGGTAGCTCTTGAAACCGTTTACGTATTCATGGTATTTTTGAAAAATATTTATCTTTTTGAAAACCCACGTGCTTGTCCTACTGCTAGCAGTATTAAAGCAAACAAATATAAATCCCCAAATTAAAAATAAAATCTAGAGAGGCCTTATTACATAAAAATACCCCAATTAAACTACTTGTAAAAATAAAGCCAATCTGATAGTACATATGGTTGTGTGGCCACCTTCGACTCTCTCGCAGCACCGATCCGCCTAAGGCTGGGGATTACCTGTACAATTAAGCAGAAGAGTGAGTTCACGAAAACTCAGTGTGTAATCCCATATAAGCAAACAGTCAACCAAACAGTGCAAATACAGTCTGGGCCTAAGCCTTTTTTTTGTAACTGTGGCAATATTAGTTTGGGCTTTAGCCCATCTTAATACAGAAACAGTCATATGTCCGGGCCTTCGCCCTTTGCAGTAGTAGTAAACAGTGCAGTAACGGTAAACAGTGCAAAAATAGTAAACAGTATGCAAATCCTAGCCATCCAGCCTCTACACTCCAAATCCGTCCAGCCCTACACACCATGTGGGGATAAAATCAACCCACTCATCTTGACACACCAAAAATATAGCACCGGTTGTGGCACTAAACATTATTTGCAGCAGAGTTGCTAGTATAGTAGGCTTAGAGCCATCAATGATTTGCAGCAGAGCTGCCAGTACAGTACACTTCCTCCAATCATATAAAAACCCACCCCCATGCAATGTATCATGCCACATGTCATGTCATATCATAATATTATACATATACTCAACACAGTTACAATAGCATGCTAAAATCCAAACATATATCACATAGGGGTAAAACATTTAATTTACCATGTAGGGGCATTTTAGTTATTTTACCACATAAGGGCAAAATAGTCATTTTACCTCATAAGGGCAAAATTGTCATTTTACCTTATAAGGGCAAAACCGTCATTTTACCTCATAAGGGTAAAACCGCCATTTTACCTCATAAGGGTATAAAAGTCATTTCATCAAATTGGAGTCTAGGTATACCTACCGACCCAACAATAGGTCCACAGTCATCTCGGACGACCCTTGCAACCTTAGCAATCAAACAGTGAAAATGAGCCCAAAGCCCATAGCACGGCCCATGTGGGCCCACACGCCCGTGTGGCCCACAAAGCCCAAAATGGCCTTTGCCTTGTAAACTACATAGCTTGGCCCAACAATCTCCACACGTCCGTGTGGTTTACCTGTGTGGGGCCCACGAGCCCGTAGGGCTTACACGGCTCATTTCGACCCAACGTGGCCCAGAACGACCTAAGCCCATGAAATCACTCATGGTGGCCTCTCCAATCAAACGCTCGTATTTTACGTGTTTAGACTACCACATGAGCGAGCGTACGCTCGTGTAGCGTTAACAGTCACTTATTTCTGCTTTTTTCGATTTACGAGTATGGCAGCGTGGTTACACACCTGTTTACGAAAATGTGTAACTTGGCCACGAGCACTCCAACCTATTTCAACAAAAGCTTCAGTCAATAGCCTAACAATCGAGTTGAAGCGAACCTTAATCAAAGCCCTTAATCATAAAATTACCTATCACTTGTCTAGATCGGTCAGTTGAAGCTTGCCCACTAACTTCGTTGCAAAAGCCTAATCCTTAGACCTTAGGGGGTTACCTGCATTCAACTAGGCCTTATCAACCATCAATCAAAGGAACAGTTGTACAAGATGTATATTACTTACCGAAATCACAAAGTCAAGATTAGAGGTAAGAGACAATCGGCCTACAACCACACAAGAGACGAATATAGCCAGAATGATTGAAGCAAAGAGGAACACTCGTACTCCTATCAGAAAAAACCGCACAGGAAGATGTTAAGTGCAAGACTAACATGGCAAAGAGGGAGAAAGAAAAAAATAATTGTGTACCCATACCGAAGATCAGACTTACCAAATTGCAAAACTAACGAATAGGAATGACTACAGAGACGGCAGACAACAATGAAAGGAAAGTCGGCACAGTGAGGGTAAGATAGTCAGGAGTATATGATCAAGTATTATGATTAAGAGAGAGGGAAGATAAGAAGAGAGTCGGCCAGCCAAGAAATGATTGAGAGGGGAGGGAGAGGAGAAGGAATCGGTCAAGCATTAGGAGTTAAAAGCTGAAGAATTTGAGAGAGGGGAGTAGAAGGAACATTTGGCCAAGGGGAACATCAAACAATAGAAAAAGAAAAGAAAAGAAAGGTACTAGTTGTACCCACAACAATAATCGGTCTCTAAGAGAGCAAAACAGTTGGCAGAAACAGAAGATCAAAATGAAAAGTTTGGCATAGTGGAAGAAAATGTGAGCTAACACCATCCCAAGTCGAATTCTTGAGAGCCACCAGTTCCAAAATCGGCTCTCTCTTCCACTCTTATCCAATTTCGAATTTGGCAACATACAAAACCCACATTCTTCATGTTGTTCCCTTTCTCCTCAACCTCCCTTGATTTTCTTCTAAAATCTCTCCTCAAATCCCTCAACCGATCTCAACTACACAGTTCAAACTCCACTCCAACACCTACTACTCAAACTTTTAATGAAACACAAACTCTAGCCGTCCAGCACTGTAAAATTTTAATCCCTCCACACATGCAGGGTTTGAACCTCAGACTTCAGGTATAGATGACACGCCTTTTATCCCCTAGACCAGCAGGCCTTTTTCTATCATGTTTTTCCCAAAATTATTTAAAAGCCTACTGCCTAGAGACAATGCTTATTCCTCTACAAACAAAACTTTTTACACTTGCTCAGGCTTGAACCCAAGACCTCCCAAACACGCCCAGAACACTTAACCACTGGAGCAGATACACATTTGTGTCACTTTCTTGCACAATTAAATATTTATGTGCGATCTCCAAACTGTACCGCTGCTCAAAACCTAATACTTCTAGGCCTAAAATTTGGGGCGTTACATCTTTACAAGTTGGTTTTTCTGGTACATGTCTAGCTGGCTAAGAGTGACGTGGATAAAGTGTTGAGTCATTTTCCTTGAATTGTCATGGCAATTTTATTGGTAATCAATCTCACCAATTACCGCGAGAATGTTTCACTTCCCTTGTTTTCCCTCTTCATCTTCTTGCTCTTCCTACACCTGTATTCATACAACACCACACCTTTCCTCCCTAAGTGATAAAAGTAACAAATCATGACCATTATATCACAATCCAAGCTTTGTTATGCAATGTTCTAAAAATATCCTAAAAATGCAAATGTATTCACTTAATTACAACCAATTAATTCTATTTAGATGCCATAAATATAACTCTTTTCAAGAGTTATCACACCCCCAAACCTGAATCATTGCTTATCCTTAAGCAAATGATGTTTGAATATGTATGAATGCATGGAATTGCCAAAACAATCAGTCACCAAATGTACTGCCAAATCGTAATAAGTATACTGTGTACCTCTATTCTCAGCAATCTTCTATTGAAACAAAGAAAAAGTGCTTACAATTGTTGTAAACCTATTTAGCAAGTACAGTGTAGAAAATGGTTCCTAAAGGTAAAATTTTTTAAATATTTCAGCAATTAAAACTATAGCAGATCTATCTAAATATACTTAGGTTACCTCTCTCCTAAACTCAGTTTTTTAAAAAAAAATACAATTATTCAATTTTCAACACAAAATTTCCTTGAGAATTCATACTGTCATATGATTATATACTTAACAACCTCAATGGAGCATACACTAGACTGCCACGTATTATATCATGTCACGATTTGAATATAAATCACTCATGAAACAAAAGCTTTTAACTAAAAAGATGGATGGAGCAAACAACTACCTTCTTAGCAATTTACCCTCAAGATTCAGTGGAGTGTCCCTATAATATATGCATATATATATATTTAGACAAACACTCATATTTGAACTCATTTTTCTGGTCAATAATATAATGGTGTAAACAAAATGTTACTGACTTAATCAACAGGTTTAAACATTAGAGTATTCATATTATTTTACCATGACAAAATTATACCCTATTACTATACTGAAATTAAGTCAAGAAATCCTAAATTTATTCAAAGAATGCTACTATAGCCTAATTGCATTTATATTTCAATTATTCTACTTTTAAAATGTCATTTTTAACAACTGTCCTATGCTAAATATGCCTAAACAAATCACCATATTTTTGAAGTTTACAAAGAAGAGTTATTATCCTCATTGAACATCACTGATAACCATATACTCACATAATTCGTCAGTTAAATGGCTATTAAATGTTATGGCAAAAGGACTGTATGAACTATATGCACAACACACCCCCAAACCTAAGATACATTATCCTCAATGCATGAACATGAAAAGTAAAGTTAATAAAAGTTACATAATGCATGAAATAGATAAAAAACTAAAATCAAAATGAATGATCATGAAAATATAAAAATCAAACCTTGGAGGGGAAGGAAATTACTTCACTTGGGTTGGGTGGATTTTCTTGCAACTCTCTTGTAACATTGCTTTTTTTTTTGTTAAAACAACATTTTCTTAGACTGTTTTTCCGGCGGTCTTCTTGAATCTTTTTCACTGAAGCTGGTTGATGGGTACCTCATCGACATTATCAATATCTGATATCGTGAGCTCATGTTCTTGGTCAGTCATTGGTGCCTTGGATTGTGGTGCTTTGGTAGTGGTGGTTGGTGGAAAAGTGTGCTGTCGATCATTGTCCTCCTTGTCAGGGTCAAGGTGTACAAAATCTGTCAGTTCTTCATCTCTCACGGGCTCTTTGGTATGCTTTTGTGTAGTGGCAGGTTATTCATCTTCTTCTTCATCATCAGATAAAATTTCTTTAGGAAACAAAGGAAATATAGGCATTGCCTTAGTGAAGTTGTTCTGAAGAGCTTTATTGAGTGCAGCATCGTGTTTCTTCACATATTCCTAATATAAAATAGTTTTGGCTTTTGCTGTGGCAAAATTAGTGGAGATTCAATTTTGCTGTGTTGCCACCATATCTAACTAATGTTGGAGTTGCTTGAGGGCAATTATTACTTGTTGTTCCAACATATCAGGAAAAGTGTGTGGGGCTTTGGGCGGGGGTGATGATATAGATGTTGGCCCAGATGGCTATGGCATATCCTTACCCAAGAAATGTAGGACAATTGATTTCGTTATGATGCATTTGTTGCTTATGGTCTCCTCACTGTTATGGACAGAAACGTTGGCGCGCTGACAAAGGGCTGTGAGAAGAGACGGAAAATTTAAATTGTCGGCATTCTTTTCCGTGCAACGATGAACTTCCTAGAAAATTATTCTTCCAACATTGATTCTTCTACCAAACATAATCGAATGTAGTAATAACATCCTTTCTTTGGAAATAGTAGCAATCGGGATTTCAGAAAGTGATACCATACTTTGCAATGAGGCTTCAGGGCAACTTTATCAACATGTGATAACTATGACGGGATATAGTCCATTTAGTTCCCTCAATACAAAGATCTTGAAGAACCTGTTGTAATCCATCTGCTGTAATCTTTAACATAAACTCAGAATGTTCATCAGGACCCTCAGGAAAATTGTAATGGGCATTAATAGAATCTTCATTAAATCGAACAAGGAAATCAAGAAAAAAGTTGGACTAAAATTCTAAAATTTATATTTATAGATATAAAAAGTACAAATGATATAAATTCTACTCTTAATGAATATTAGATTCCTAAAATACATTAAACATTTTATTCTAATGTAGATCCATTTTATAATAATTAAATATTCATAACAATTTCAATAATATTGTAATTTTATTAAATCCAACTTAAGAGGTGAGATATGAAACTGAAAATTTATTAATCAATACAACATAATTTAACATTTATTATTTATTATTAGGATATAAATATTAGAAGTAAAACAAAATTAAATTCAAAAATCAACCGAGACTAAAAAAATGAATTTACCCAAAGATTTGTGGATTTTAACCTCCAATGTTATTTAAACAGTGTTAAAAGTTTTAAAGAACTTAAAAATATATTTTAATATTGTTTACAAATTATTTTATTATCACATTGTTAGCTCGATCAATCAACTGAAATAGCAAAGAAGTGGACTGAATTGACCTATTAAAAAATTTGTGGAAGCAAAAATAAAAATATGAGATAATGAACATAAGAATTTAGAGTGGTTCAGCCCCAATTGCCTACTCCGCCACTTAAATTTTCACAACTAAGAATTTTTCCAAATTCACTAGTTTGATCAGTCTTTAAAGACAATGTTTAACCTTACAATTCTATTAAGATTTCTACCCAAATCTTAAGACTTAAACCCTCTCAAAAGAGTAAATAAATGAGCAAACAAAACGACAATCCTTGCAAGATTAGGATATTTTCCAATTAAGCACTCACACAATAAAAACACTCGAGCTGACAAAAATACAAAGAATTGCTTATAAGTGTTTGTAAGAAAAAGATGAACAATTGAAGCACAAAATGTTGATAAAAGAATTGTTGATCTTTCTTGATAACTTTTGATCTTTAGTAATCTCTCTTATTGTTTTAGAAGCTTTGGAAGCTGTTTTTTTTTCGACCGTTGGTGAGAAATTAATAGAGCTGTTGGAGATGTCAGAACCAGTGCATTAATGTATCTTGCAACAATAGGTATCGTTACCTTGGAAAGGCTATCGATACTTTGGGCATTTAATGCCTAACTTTAGTGACCGTTAAAGCCTATAGTATCGATACAATATAGGAAATATCGGTACTTGATATGAGGTATCGATACCTAAAAGAGGGTATCGATACTTGAACACTTTTTTTTTTACAAAACATCGAACTTAAAACAATATCTACTAGGCAGGGTATTGATTAAGTATATCGATACTTTTGATCTTTGTTCAATTTTCCAAATCATCGAAGCTCAAATTGAAATCGATACCAGGTAGGGTTATCGATAATTTTTGCAATGTATCGATACTTTTGCTTTTTGCTCAATTTTTTAAACTTCGAAGCTCAAATTGGTATCGGTACTAAAAATTTGTTACTTAATTTGAACTTATTCAAAATATTTTCTAAGTGTTTGAAGAGTAGTTTTAAAATTTTATTTTCTTAGAAATATTTTGGAATGAATTGCCACTTGAAATTCATCAAGTTTTATTCAAAAATGTTATCTTTATTATATCAAAACATTTATCAAATAAAGCTTAGTTTAACACATATTTTTGGTTAAAATATCAAAATAGTCACTTTTTTTTACCTCAGGTTATGTTTTAGTCACTTATGTTTGAAATGTTATGTTTTATTCACTTACATTATCGCGTTGTAACATTTTAGTCATTGAGTTGTTAATTGTCATTAATGGTGTAATGGTAAGCTGACATGGCACATTAAATCATCATTTCAAACAAAAATTTTAGACTAATTTTGTAACACCCCACACCTGTACCCTATGCCTAGATGGAAAACGAGGCATTACTAAACTTAAACACATGCATACGAACATTTTCGAGTCAGAAAGACTTGATCAAATCTTTAAAACTTTTAAAAATTTGTCTAAACTCCTTAATATGGGCTTACGAGGCCCAAAACACCCATTGAAAACCATTCGGGACCAACTCAGGTCTGTTAGGAAATTCTGAGAAATGACACCTGAAACAGGGGCACACGCCCCTGTAAGAGGGGCAACACGCTCATGTGGTCATCTTGACATGGTCGTGTTGAAGGCCCGTACGACTTACACAGCCTAAGCATATAGGGGCACACCCGTGCCACTTTCTCGTGTGGATTTATTTTTCAAGTCGAACCTATAGGGGTTTTCACCCAGCCTGGCACACGCCCGTGTCCATGGCTCGTGTCCCTCACATGGCCTTATACATGCCCGTGTCTCAGCCCGTGTTCAAAAATCTGGACATTCTGTTTCTAATGTTAGCAACTCTTAAGGGTCACACAGCCAAGGCACACGCCCGTGTTCTAGGCCGTGCCCTTCACACGGTTGAGACACACGGCCGTGTCTCTGCCCGTGTGTTTACTACCATGCATACTGACTTGTAAATTTAATGTGCAGGGGACACACGGCCGAGCAACACGTCTATGGGGCTGACCATGTGGGCAAAAACAACGCTATCTTCCAAGCCTTTATGCCACCCTTACAAGCACCAACCAACATCATCATCTAACATGACCAATCCACCAGCAATGCGAGGTCTAATCAGCCCCAATAGGCATTAGTTCATTCATGCAATTTACTCATCCATGAAAATATCCTCATATGCATATATTAACAATGAATGTTAGCCATTATCGAAGGCTTTATACAAAATGAAGGGTTTCATCCCAAGCCAACACATCTGGCCAATTCAACAATGGCACAAAACACAAAAGTCTAAGTCTTTATACATGCCATACTCAAAATAGAAAAAGACTAACTATACCAAGTGCTTCAACTGATAGTGTGATCGATATCTCTGACGTCCAGTGATCCACGAGCTAATCAGACGGCACTATAAGAAATAGAAAGTAGAGGGAGTAAGCATAAAGCTTAGTAAGTTGCACGTAAATATAAAACAACAAATTACCATACCATAATTTGCTCACAACATATCATAGTTTGTTTATGATACAAAAACACAACTTACTTCTCACTATCCCATACAATTCACATAGCATATATCGAGCTCACATTTCACACGATTTGTAACGCCTCAAAATAAAACATTTATTTTCCGTATGTTATGAAACGCTATGGCATAACTACCTCAGTGGTTAGGTATCCTGGGTAGAACCTGGGAAGTCTTGGGTTCAAGCCTGGGCTTTTGTAAAAATTTTGTTTTATTTAAGGAATGAACATTGGCGTTGGTTTATGGACTTTTAAATTATTGGGGGGGTAAGATAGAGCATAAAAAGCTTGTTGGTCAGGAGGATAGAGGCGTGTTACTATTGCTAAAGGACTGAAGTTCGAGTCCTACTGAGCGTAAGGAGTGTCTTTTTCCACTGTGCCGTGTAAGAGATTGAATGTTAGTAGAATATTGATGCTCATGGACGGTTGAGAGTGTTTAAAGGAGTGGGGAGTGTGTAGCTGAAATTTAGGGGAGATTATGGGAGGATTTGGGATAAGGATCAGTTGAGAGGTTTGAGTAGAGGATTATGGAGGAAATCAAGGAGTTAGGGGAAGTTTAGGAATGTTGTGTCGTAAGGGGGAATTCCTTTTTGCCAAAATCGGCTTCTAGCTCACTTAAGCCCTTGGTGCCGAATTTTTACCTTTTTGGTTATGACTGCTTTGTGTCTTTCTTTTGTAGGACGGATTAGTAGTAGTGAGCATTCGGGATTTTTCTCTTGTTGGTCTTTTCGGGTTGTTCTTTAAATACTGTGGTGACCAACTACCTCTGCTTCTCTTCCCTCTCGTAATTAGGTCTCATTGGCCGAATACCTTTGTTTTAGATGTTAGCCGACTCCTTCCTCCCTCACCCATACTTCAACGATTCCTTCTTGATCGAGCACACCTTCTCTTCTTCTTCTTCTTCTCTTTTTTCTTTTTCCCTATTCCTTCCCTTTTCATTTTTGGTACCTTGGCCGAATACACCATTTTACCTCCCTATTCTGATTTTGGTTGGCAAGTGTATGGTGATCAGTTGAGTGAGGAGCACGATTCTCTTCTGTCACTCTAGTGTTTTGTGCTGGCTGAATATTGATAGGTAAGTCTCAATGTCACTATTTCTCTTTCGGCTTTCGGTTTGTCTTACCTTGTTGAACCATCTGCTAACTTTTCTCTTCTTGCTGGCTACCCCCTCTATTTACCCTTCAGATCAATCCTTTTCGTGCTTTTGTGTGCGCCACTTCATTAACCTACACTCTGCTCGATTGTGTGGTAAGTGAGGTACGATTGGGATGATATTATAATTCTAAGGCAAGTTTGATATAGAATGATAGCATTTTCGTGTAGGTGGTGATCGAAGGTGATTGACCATTCCTTGAGAATCAATGGTGCAATTATTGTGGCTTTTGGGTGAAGGGTTTATGGTTGTTTTGGAACTTCATTAGTTTTCAATTGAAACATAAGTCAAGTAACTGATTAGTTATCATATTATTTGTTCTTCAAGCATAGGAGTGTTCAGAGCGGGGATTAATTCCAATCATATTAGGTGTGTAATCACACTGTCATTAGCAATAGTTCAGCAAAAGCCAGAAATGTTCGATTGTTGACACTACACGAGCGTACGTTCGCACGTGTGGTGATCCGAATGCTCAAAATGTGGGCATTCGATCGAAGAGGCCATCATAAACGATTTCATGGGCTTAGGCCGAATTTGGGCCACGATGGGCCAAAATGGGTTGTGTGGGTCCCACGGGCCCCACATGGGCAAACTGCACGGATGTGCGGAGATTGTTGGGCTAGCTGTGTAGTTTGTATTGCCAAGGCCATTATTTGGGCTTATTGGGCCACACAAGCGTGTGGGCCCACATGGGCCGTATTATGGGCTTGGGCCCATTTTCGCTGTTTAACTGTTAAGGTTGCACCGGTCGCACGAGATGGCTGTGGACCTACTATTGGGTTGGTAAGTATACCTAGACCCTAATTTATGAAATGATTGTTATACCCCCATGAGGTAAATGACGGAAATACCTTTATGTGATGTATGACTATTTGAGCATGCCATTCTTATCGTATGTACATTTATATTATGATTCATTGCATGGGGTGGGACATATGATATTGGAGGAAGTGTACTAAAAGGCTATAAGCCTATTACTGGCAGCTCTGCTGCAAATACTGTTAGTGCCGAAACTAGTACTTTATTCTAGAGTGTAGGGATGGGTGGGTCGATTTATTCCCCACATGGAGTGTAGGGCTAGACGGAGTGGAGTGTAGAGGATGGTTGGGTAGGATCTCTATATGCATCTCTGATACCGTATTGAATTGGGCTAAGGCCCACACTGATATTGCTACTGATATGGGCTTAGGCCCAGACTGCTCAACACAGTATGTTTGACTGTTTGATAAATAAAGGTTACACACTGAGTTTCATAAACTCACATTTTCTACTTAACTATGCAGGTAATCCTTAGGCGGAACGGTGCTGCGAGGGACTCGGAGAGGGCCACACCATTATCTAAGTTTTCAAGTTTCCGATTTTTAGTTAAAGTAGTTTTATTTGGGTAAATTTTATGTAATAAGGCCATTTAAGTTTTATTTTTATTTTTATTTGGGACTTTATCTAAATAACTTATATCTGATTGTGATAGGTCTTGGGTTTTAAAAAGGCAAATGTTTTCAACTATCGTGCAACATTTTAAAAGCTTCCACAACGACAATTTTTAAAATTTAATAACGATATAGTATGGGACATGTTTTACTAAACGAACCTATAATTTAGCAAATGATTATAACAAGTTAGTTTTTCAAGAAGTTCACAAATAAGGTTTTTAACACAAATGGACTTTTCTAATAGATCTACATTTTTCAAAACTCACTCCAATGTGACATCACAGATGTGGCCATAACGTCTAGGCCGGGTTTGGTGTGTTACATGATTCAAATAGGTACCTATACCACTCACAACATGGTCATAACCTTTCTCATTTAGCTTAAACCGTAGTTCTCACCGTTGAACCAATCGGAATACTCAAAGATATTCGATAAGCCTCAAATATAGGGTGGAATGCCGATGTCATGTCCCAGACATGGTCTTACACTGGCTCATACATCAAGTCGATGCCATGTCCCAAACATGGTCTTACACTGACTATCATAATCGAGGCCAACGCCATGTCCTAGACTTGGTCTTACACTAGCTCTCACATATCCGTGCCGATGCCATGTCCTAGGCATGGTCTTACACTGGCTTACATCTCGAGGCCGATGCATGTCCCAGACATGTCTTACACTAGCTCTCGTCTCAATGCCGATCCCATGTCCCAAACATGGTCTTACACTGGCTCTCATAATGTGGCCAATGCATGTCCCAGACATATTTTACACTAGCACACAAATGACCCAAATGTCATGGCATGAATATCCGATTTATTCCTAAGGTTCAACAGGGAGTTTCTACTACATCAATTCTCATCATGTATGTTCATATTCACAATCAACCAATTTATGCTATAACAATTCATTCACACATGATAACAATGTAGTTGCATTATTTACACACAACTTACCTCGGTATACAAAACGTGAGTGACTATTTCGGCTTAGTCCGCTGGCTTGGCTTTTCATCGGTCTAGGCTCGAATTTTGTAATTCTTAATCTAAAATGATAAAAATTCACTAATTTAATCAGCACATTAATCTAGGTACTCAAAAATTTATAATTGGGTAAAATGACTATTTTGCCCATAAGCTTTCACAAAATGACCATTCTACCCCTAGTCTCGAAAATCGATTTTTATCGAATTTCCTTATTAACCAAGCCTAGCCGAATTCTTTTTATACTAGAAGTAACCAAAATTCCAAATGTTTCACACATTTATCACCTAATTTATAACTTATGTAAAATGGTCCTTAGTTAGGGTTTCCATGAAAACTACTTCACAGAAGTTGTTTATTTAACAACCATGATTCTTTTTCTTCCATAAAATTTTAGAAACCAACATGATTACTATCATGGAAAAACCCTAGACTTTTAACCATTTTGCAAAATAGTCCCCCCATTAGAAAGCTCATGCTACAAGGGTCCCAAAAACATAAAAATTATCAAGAAAAGTTATCAAAATCACTTACTTGTGAGGGTGAAGAGTGGCTGATATTTTTGAGCTTTCAAAACCCCCTATTTGCTGTTATTTTCGATGGAGAAGGAGATGAGAAGAAGGTGATATCATTCCCCCTTTATTTTATTTTATTTCTAGTTAATTTAGCTACCAAACTCACCTAATTTTGAAAATTTTGTCAAATCATGTCTCTATGTCGGCCAAGCACCTTTTTAGGGTCTATTTGCACTTTAAACAGTCCACATTATGATCCATGGCTAATTAACACCCTTAGCTATCAAAACAAGACTTTTGTACTTTATGCGATTTAGTCTTTTTTCGCAATTAAGCATGCAACCGCTAAAATTATTTCACCAAAATTTTCATGCACTCACATAATTATGCTATAACACCAAAATAATAATAAAATAATTTCTCTGACTCCGGATTTGTGGTCCCAAAACCACTGTTCCGCTAGGCCCAAAATCGGGCTGTTACAAATTTATAAATCGATCCCCATATTTTTTTCATTTTGAGCAATTTAATTTTTGTTCTTTTATATTCTTTTGACTTTCCTCCTTTTTTTTTCCATTATCTTCTGATTCCCCCTCTGTTTTCCTCCCTTCTCCATTTCTTTTAAAGTAGTTTTTCTATGTTTTCCATTTGTTAAATTAGTCCCTATACTTTTATTTTTTGAACAACTTAATTTTTTCAAGTGAGGCGAGTTTGTCGACTAGTTTTTTACAAATGGAAAACGTAGAAAATTACTTTAAAAGAAATGAGGAAAGGAGGAAAACAGAGGAAGAAGCAGAAAAGAATGAAAAATAAGAAAAAAAAAAGAAAGTTAAAAGAATGTAAAAGAAAAAAAAAGAAAGTTAAAAGAATGTAAAAGAAAAAAAAATTAAATTTCTCTTAATGAAAAAATATAGGGACCAAATTGAAATGATGATTTAACGTGCCACGTTAACTTACCGTTACACCGTTAACGGCAATTAACGACTTAGTAACTAAAATGTTACAACACGGCAACGTAAGTGATTAAAATGTAATTTCAAACATAAGTGACTAAAATGTAAAATGAGATAAACAAAAGTGACTATTTTAATAGTTTACCCTATATTTTTTGAATTTATTATTTTTCAAATACTTTATTTTAATTTTTTTACTATGTCCGTTAAATTTAAATAATTTAATATATAATTAATACACACTATTCACGGATAAAAAAATTAATACATGAATGGAATATGAATTATGTGGGTAGCAAGTGATTTAATGAGTAAAAGAACTGAAGTTTGACAAGTGACAAAACATTGGGGGTAAAGACTATAAAGGAAAGAATGATCGGTAATGAATGAGTTCGTTAGTAACATAAAGGACCACTTGAATAGTTAGGTAATTTGAATTTCACATTACTTATTTGTATATCTATATGTGCTGCTTGGTAAAACCATTGAAAGATCAAAATTCTTTTTTTATACATAACGTCAAAAATTATTTTTAACTTAAATTCAGATTATTCTACACTACTAACAATGTTGATATCAATTTAAGCCTGCAAATATATTGAAATACAAGTTATATGAAATTGATCAAGTGGTGAGGAGATTAATAAAGAGTATTGAGGTTAGGAGTTGAAGAAAAGAGATTAAATTTGGATACTGAATGATATGTCGAAACCCAGCGGTAGTTGGGGACATGTGTGACAGTAAGAGGTGGTTTTTATACTTTATGAGACACTTTGATTTTGCTCCACATCACTATCTTCTGTTCAGTAGTTCGCTGATGACTAGTACCTTTAGCTCTCTCTCCTTTTTACCCAAACTTTTTTTGTTATCTTTCTGCCATCAATTTCATATAAACTACACAATAATAAAGCTTCACTTTTCGTTCCTATAAAACATAATGCTATACCAATATTCTGTGTTTAGCTTTCTGGCATTAGACTGTATGTATTCCAGCGAACAACCATGAAAATTATGGTTTTCAATCCCACAAATGATTATATATATTGCTGAACTTTTTTTTTTTTTTTTTTTTATGTATGAAAATGTTATCATGTTTAGGTAACGGTGGTAATCCCACCACCTATATAGCAGCTTCTAGTGTCCAATCACAGCCTTCCAAAATCTAGCCATAGAAGATGGAAAAGAAATAAAAAAAAAAAAAAGAAGAAGAAGAAAAAAACAAAAGGAACAGAGAGACAGATGATGAGGTTGAGGTGTTAACGAAGAAGTTGAAAAATAAGAAAGAAATAAAAATAAGAGGCCTGAAATTGCTAGCCTTACATTTTCATTTGGCTTTTGGATTGCTTATTGTGTACAAGAAAAGGAGTTAAGGGCTCACCTTATCCTATCCACCTCTCTTTATATATCTTCTTCCCTTAGCATCAAAACGGAACACTCTCCCTTTCTCACTCATTTATATTCTCTCAGTACCAGCCCCTTACATTTCTACTTCTTCCTTCTATTTGTATCACAACAAAAGGACTTGGAGGAGGGGCTTATCTTATCCACCCCTCATTTTCTCTCTTCCCAAACATTATCTTATCTTTTCAATGCTCTTGTTTACATTTTTTCTTTGAAAAAGAAAAACAAAATTCTGCTTCTCTGGAGTTAAGACTGTGGGTTCGTTTTTTATTTTCCTTCTAGCAATCGGTGTTTGGTGGTTTGAGTGTTTAGACGGAGATTTTCTCATGCAAAGAGAAAGTAGTCGATAAATTCAATCTGGGTCATAGTTATTATCGTCCAAGATTAATCAATTGAAGCTGCCAAACAAATTCCATATCTTTATAAACAATCCCTCAATTGTGGTGCACAAATGGCTCCCAAGACAGGCAAGATGAAAGCGCACAAAGCTAAGGGAGACAAGAAGAAAAAAGAAGAGAGAGGTACTGTTTTTACTCTCCAATCCATTCTCTGAGAAAATGAAGGAAAACCCAAGAAAACTCGGTAATCATGCCGAGATACGTTGATTTTGATCGGTATTTGTTGCTTTGACATTTTAATATGACCTTAGTATATCGTAGGGTTCAAAAATATTAGCTTATCCTATCCCTATCATCATTTATGGTTCAAAATTTTTGTTCCTAAAATCGTGGATTTTTAATATTTAGAAAAAGGAAACCTTATCTCCTGATTTTTTATTTTTCTCACAGTTTTGCCTACTGTAATCGAAATTACCGTAGAAACACCTGAAGAATCCCAAGTCACTCTCAAGGTATCCCTCCCTTCTTCTCTAATCTATTTCTATATATAGATGTTAAACTATATTTTGCAAACATAATGTATAAAATTTCATAAATAAACGTTAAAATTTATGCTCATTTTTCACACTGTTGGAGGAATGTAAAATCTTTTCACATACCATTCAAAAAATGATCTTAATAAATATTGTTTGGTCGAGTATTTTGTTTTTCAGATAATAAAACTTGTTCCTTTTACATTAATGCAGGGTATATCTTCTGACAAGATCTTGGATATAAGAAAACTGTTAGGGGTCCACGTTGAGACATGTCATTTGACCAACATCTCCCTGTCTCACGAGGTAAAAAATAAAAATAAAAATATAAAAACCAGACCAGCTTTAACCACTTCATCAATGGTTTGATACCTTGTGTTTCGACAGGTACGAGGAAATCAACTTAAGGATTCCGTGGACATCGTGTCTCTTAAACCCTGTCAGCTGTCCATCGTCCAAGGTGCCTTCCCCATCCGGCAGTTACCTTATAGTTTCTTTAGTTACTCATGTTTTCACCTAATTCTAACCCACACAGTTTTAACTTGGTAAAGAGGACTACACGGAGGACCTAGCAGTCGCGCACATCCGACGACTCCTCGACATTGTTGCCTGCACAACCTCCTTCGGTTCGCCGAAATCGGCTACTCGAACCATTCTCAAAGAATCATCTTCTAAGGAATCGGCTGCTGTCGACGACGCTCCAACCAATGGGGTTGAATCTCCCGACAACTCGAAGGCGAAACAAAAACCGGAGGCGACTGCGGCGGCTGTGTCGATGTGTCCTCCGCCGCGGCTTGGCCAGTTTTACGATTTCTTCTCCTTCTCTCACCTCACTCCTCCTATCCAATGTAATATTTTTTTAGAGGGGTGCACTCTTTTCTTCTTTTTCGATGTTGAAATTATTTTCTTATTCATTTTATATTTTACAGATATTAGAAGATCGAGTCGTCCATTCCTGGAGGATAAAACAGAAGATGACTTTTTCCAAATTGATGTAAGTGGGATTCTTTAACTTGATCTTCTTATTTCCTTTTTGGGTTTTTGTTCTGTTCACTGTGGAGTATAAGTGATACCGTCAATTGTTCCCTTTTCTTTGATTTTTTTTTTCAAAATTTGGGGCTAATTAGATTCTATGGAATCCAACTAAAAATGTAGGTTCGAGTTTGTAGTGGGAAGCCGATGACCATAGTTGCTTCTCGGAAAGGGTTTTACCCAGCCGGAAAGCGACCGCTTCTCTGTCACTCTCTAGTCACTCTTCTGCAGCAGATTAGCAGGGTTTTTGATGCTGTAAGTTCCATTGCATCTCCTTGAATATGTTTCATTTTTCTTTGAATTTTTTTTCTTCTTTTTTTGTGTATATGATTTAGTTATGGCGAGGATCACTGATTTACCTTGCAGGCGTACAAGGCTCTTATGAAAGCTTTCACTGAGCATAATAAAGTATGTAAAGTCTTCCATTGAGTTGCTTCATCTTTTATATGGATTACAAGAATATGGTTGGGAACTCACGTTTGTTTTATTTTCTTATCGTTTTTGTATTTAAAATTGCAGTTTGGCAACCTTCCTTACGGTTTTCGGGCAAATACATGGGTTGTTCCTCCCGTAGTAGCAGATAATCCATCAGTTTTTCCCCCACTTCCTGTGGAAGATGAAAATTGGGGAGGAAATGGAGGTGGACAAGGAACAGATGGTAAACATGAAAATAGGCAATGGGCAAAAGATTTTGCAATTTTGGCAGCTATGCCTTGCAAAACAGCAGAAGAGAGGCAAATACGAGATAGGAAAGCTTTTCTACTTCATAGTTTATTTGTTGACACTTCAGTTTTTAAAGCAATTGCGGCGATCAAGAACATCATTGAAATCAATCAGAATGCTTTAAATGGCCCTTCTGCTTCAATTTTGCATCAAGAAAAAGTGGGAGATTTGATTATTAAGGTGACAAGAGATGTTCCTGATGCAAGTGTGAAATTAGATTGTAAAAATGAGGGGAGTCAGGTTCTAGGAATGCCACAAGAGGAGCTGGCTCGGAGAAATTTACTTAAAGGCATAACTGCTGATGAGAGTGCAACTGTTCATGTGAGTGAACAATTTTTGCTGGATGATTACGACGGACTAGAGAAAGAGGCTATGCATTGCTAAATTTACTTTTTCTTTTTGTTTTGGTCTTGTAGGATACTTCTACCTTAGGTGTTGTGGTTGTAAGACATTGTGGCTATACAGCTGTAGTAAAAGTTTCAGCTGAAGTAAATTGGGAGGGGAATCCCATTCCTCAAGAAATTGACATCGAGGACCAGCCTGAAGGAGGGGCAAATGCTTTAAATGTCAATAGGTCAATGTTTATTTCATCTCCATTTCATTACAAAGACATTTATGCACCAACTATCCCTCCATAACACAGAAGAATCAAAGTATGAATGCATACACAAAGGGAAATGTGCACACACTTAATTTTGGAAATAAAAAAAAATCAAACGCATTGGTATCTATGACCCCAAGCTTATGCTATAGGATTGTGAGATCTTAATGCCTCTTTCTTACAAATACTTTTCAGCTTAAGGATGCTATTGCACAAGTCATCCACGCCTGCATCAGCTCAACGATCACAGAGTACAGATTTTGGGAGCTTGCATTCTGCTAGGGCTTCAGTGAGGAAAGTGTTGGAGGCTAGTTTGCAGAAGTTGCAGAATGAACCCTCTAATAACTCCAAGCCTATCAGATGGGAGCTAGGGGCATGCTGGGTGCAACATCTTCAAAATCAAGCTTCAGGGAAAACCGAGTCCAAGAAAAATGAAGATGTTAAGCCAGAGCCTGCTGTGAAGGGTCTTGGAAAGCAGGGTGCATTGCTGAAGGAAATAAAAAGGAAAACAGACACCAAAGGTGATAAAAATGATCAGAATATGGAGGTTTCTGCAGGTAACTGCCCTGATACGAAGAAGAAATCAGAAGTCAGTAATGAAAAGGGACTTGAGAAGCAAGATGAGGAAATAGAAATGATGTGGAAAAAACTGCTTCCTGAAGCAGCATATTTGAGACTAAAAGAATCAGAAACCGGCTTTCACCTTAAGGTTAGCTGCAACTTTCCCAGAACAATGACTAGTAAAATTCTTACACATTAAGCAGTTCTATATCTCTCTCTCTCAAAATAAAGAAAAACATGGTGCTTGTAAGTTTTTTTATTTTTTATATATTAATATTTCTGTCTGTTCATATGCCAGTCTCCTGAAGAGTTGATTGAAATGGCACATAAGTACTATGCTGATACTGCTCTTCCAAAATTGGTTAGTCCCTTATCAATCAATGTTCCTTTTTTCTCTGAGATGTTTTAGGGCATAACATATTTTGCTGGTATGACTTCAAATCTTCTAGGTGGCAGATTTTGGCTCCCTTGAACTTTCACCAGTTGATGGAAGGACTTTGACGGATTTTATGCATACAAGGGGTTTGCAAATGTGTTCCCTGGGGCGTGTGGTAAATAGCCATCTCAGTATTTTTTTGTCACTCACATATCTATACGTTCATATAGCTATATAACATGCGTCAGCTTTCTTACTGAAATTCCAATTACTCCTAGTCCAGCCAAATAATACATTCTTTATGCCTGTAGCTAGTAGAAACAAAAAGAAAATAATAGTAATATTAATGGTTCCAAATTATCCAACAAATAATTAAAGTTAATACAATGGTATTATTTTTCTTCTGCCATTCTATCAAAAAGTATGTCAACCAAATGTCAAAAGATAATATATTTTGATGATTAAGGTAAATGATTGTTGGAGATAATTAGGTCATGCACCTTGTACAATATGTTTGAAGAAAATGTAATTTCTTTTGAATAGTTCATCTGAATAGTTTTTAGACTAGTGCAATCCAACCTCAAAAGATAATAAATAAAATAAAATAAAATAAAAAGAGGAATATAGGTTGTCTCAATTGTTTTTACCTTTTTGAAGTTGTTGAACAATACCCAATTAAAGGGCCAAGACCAAAATTACTTTATTTATTTATTGGGAAAAACACCTCCTCTCATTTTTTATATTGAGCAAATTGGTCCCTCACAAAAAAATTGGAGCAATTTAACTCCTATCAAATTTTAAAGTGAGCAACCAAGGACAATTAAACATGACGTTAATGTTTTCTGTCAATTGTACATAATTTTGATTGGTATAAGAGCAAATTTAATTCTCGATGTTTACATATTTTGTGTAAATGTTGATAGAATGTGTAAATGGTTCAAGCTAAATTTGTTAAATCAGGACCAAATTGATAAAATGTGTAAATGTTATTGGCTAAATTTGTTAAATCAAGACCAAATTGACAGAATATGTAAACTTTGAGGGCTAAATTTATTATTATATCAATGAAAACTATGTACAATTGACAAAAACATTAACTTTGTGATTAGTTGTTGTTAGTTTCTCACTCTTGAAATTGATAGAGATTAGATTACTTTGATTTTTTTAAAGGGATCAATTTGCTTAATATCGAAATTGACAGGGGCTAGAGAGGTCTTATATCTTATTTAGTTTTGAAAACTACATTAAGATTTTAGTTAGATTTATTCCAATCTGTCATGGCTGATAAAGTCATGAAAATTTAAGAACATCTATCTTGCACACAATCTTGTACTTCAACATCTACAATAAACAAAACTAATTTGCTATACATCTTCAAGCTACTAAATCATGAAAAAAAAATGCAGGAAAATCGGCAATGCAATGCGACTTTTTCCCCTTTTTCTTCTCAAATAATTCTTTCTTCGTGGATGCTTCCAGATATGAAACATAAGTAGGGATCAATCATGTCATTATCAGTTCCCAACATAGATATGAAACATACCCTTTATAACCATGCCATTAATATAATTTTCTACTGATTGCTGTTCTGAACTCTTATTGGTAATTTTTTTCAACTCAGTCATGTTAATTAATGCATTTATAAGATCATTGTGTTCTTTTTCTATCTGTACCGTAAAAAAATGGTTTCGTGTAACTGTGGTCAGAATTGACAGGATATTTTGGTTTTCCATGTTATTGTCCAAAAATATCTTGTAATGAATTTTCTTTTTCCTTTTTTTCAAGAGTATCTGATCTCATGTAAGTTGTACAGCAGATAGGAGGCTTGGCTTTCTATATTATTACATATTAATGAGCTATAATACTGATGAAAATTTGACATCTCCTCTCCCCCATCTCTTATCCTCACCTTTTCTTCTTTCATCATTTCAGGTTGAGCTTGCAGACAAGCTGCCTCATGTTCAGTCACTCTGTATACATGAAATGGTTGTTCGAGCCTATAAACATGTGTTACAGGCTGTTGTGTCATCAGTTGAAAGTATTGATGATTTGGCTGCATCAATAGCGGCATGTTTAAATATATTGTTGGGAACACCATCAGCTGAAAACGGTGACATGGATATCACTAATGATGAAAAACTAAAATGGAGATGGGTGGATACCTTTCTTTCAAAGAGGTTTGGGTGGCAGTGGAAATCAGAAAGCTGTCAGGATCTGAGAAAGTTCGCCATTCTTCGTGGATTATCCCATAAGGTATAGTCATCTTGGCATAGTATGTGGAGTCTTAAGATGTATGCTTCATCTCCATTTCTAAATGAAATGATAATTTCTCAGGTGGGGCTTGAGGTTGTTCCTAGGGACTATGACATGGATACTCCATTTCCTTTTAGGAAGTCTGATATCATAAGCATGGTCCCCGTATACAAGGTAAATAAATGCCAAATGGAATTTAAAATTGGAAAATTTGTCTTGCAGTTCTACGTTGGACTTTTGTTGACATTGTTTCATTCCCGCAGCATGTTGCATGTTCATCAGCAGATGGTCGTACGCTATTGGAGTCATCCAAGACTTCTCTGGATAAAGGTAAATTGGAGGATGCAGTCAATTATGGCACTAAGGTATGATGAAGTATCTCTCTGTATGTTGTTTTAAATGCTTTCTTCTTCAGCAATATATAAATAACATCTAAGCCGATATTTGACTTTTGATTTTAAAGGCACTTTCAAAACTTGTGTCGGTTTGTGGTCCTTACCATCGGATGACTGCAGGAGCATACAGTCTTTTGGCTGTTGTGCTTTACCATACTGGGGACTTTAATCAGGTATTTGCTTTAAAATATTTTAACATTTCTATCCATGCAACACATGACAAAATGACTCAAACTTTTGAACCTACTGAAATCCACTGATTATCAAAAGATGTAAAACAGAATAAAGTGAAAATCATCTTTTAATTTTTGGGAATTTTGTCTCTTAGGCAATTTTGGTATATTCTTTTTAAATATTATATATTTGATTCTTGAAGTATTGAACCAAGGATTGGTGCTTGCTAGAAATATGCTACTACCTTTTGATCACTATCCCGCATCAATAATTCTTTCCCTGTTGTGCAATATACTGATGTGTTTTCATTTTATTTAGGCAACAATTTATCAGCAGAAAGCATTGGATATCAATGAAAGAGAGCTTGGTCTTGACCATCCTGACACGATGAAGAGTTATGGAGACCTAGCTGTCTTCTATTACCGCCTTCAACATACAGAGTTAGCATTAAAGTATGCTTTTACATCTTTCTAGTTAAAGGAATTATTTGCTTTAGCTCCCACTGTTTTAAACTTTATTTGCTTTAGCTCCCATTGTTTTTAACTTTGAGATTAAAAATTGGTCCTAAGCCTTAATGGCAAGAGGAAGTAAACCTTCTTTTTTCTGTCAAAAGAATGCATGCTACTGATCAAGAGGGGAAGACATTGAGTTATGCTTATGCACATATGATATAGAAAGTACATGTTTATTCGGTATTCCAGTGTTGCAGAATTTGTCATATACTTAATCATGCGATAGATTGTGTTTAGGTTTATGAATACGTTAAAATCTGATGGTGTTTTTCTCGTTTCTGTTTAGTGCTTAGGAATTCTTATAGAGGTAAAAGAGTTCAAATTTATAACTTGTTCAATAACATCAAGAATTTCAGCTTTGCATAAGTTGTCCATTCTCAGCTATAATCTGATCAAACTAGTCATTCTCAATTGTTAACTGGGTGATTGAAAATTTTATATTGCATTAAAAAGTTAGAATCTGATCGTTTATGAATACGTTAAAATCTGATAGTGTTTTTCTTGTTTCTGTTTAGTGCTTAGGAATGCTTATAGAGGTAAAAAAGTTCAAATTTACAACTTGTTCAATAACATCAAGAATTTCAGCTTTGCATAAGTTGACCATTATCAGCTATAATCTGATCAAACTAGTCATTCTCAATTGTTAACTGGGTGATTGAAAATTTTATATTGCATTAAAAAGTTAGTACATCCTAAAGAATATAGGTGCTAATATTGTGAAGCTCATAAACATCCATTTTTTAAATGGTTACTGACTTCATAAATGTCAATCATTATAGTAATCATAGAACTTATACCTCATAAAAATAATATTTTATGAGGCTTAGCATTTCCAGTGACGGTATTTGTGTCCTAAGAGTGGTGTTGGTAGAAATTATTAGGAAAACTTAGATCAGCCGCAAACTTATGCCCATGAGAATTGAAACATGGCTCTTGAGAAGCAAAGCCTGTGTCTTTGAGAAGCAAATGTTCCTAATATTTTGTCATATGACTTTCATTGTAAGACACGTCATTGAATGAATACTGTATTAGAATTTGGGCCTAATCTTGTCCTTTTTTCTCATTCTAGGTATGTAAATCGTGCATTGTATCTTTTGCATTTAACATGTGGACCATCTCATCCAAATACGGCAGCCACCTATATTAATGTAGCAATGATGGAAGAAGGGTTAGGAAATGTTCATGTTGCTCTTAGATATCTCCATGAAGCTCTCAAGTGCAACCAAAGACTACTTGGAGCTGATCATATACAGGTAAACTATCATATTAACAACTGGGTGTGAATTAATCTGTCTGTCTGTTATTTAATTAGATGTGCTAGACTGAATTATGTTCGTTTCTAAGATGAATACTGTATTTACTGAATGAACTGAACCTTTTATTCTGAAGTTGAGCATCTTTCTACAGAATTAACACAAAAGAATCTCAATCTAAATTCACTTGAAAGTAGACATGAAATACGGTACATGTTTAATGTGTTTCTGGCTTCTACAGACTGCTGCCAGCTACCATGCCATTGCTATTGCCCTCTCCTTGATGGAAGCTTACTCCTTAAGTGTTCAACATGAACAAACTACACTACAGATATTGCAGGCAAAACTAGGGTCTGAGGACCTACGTACACAGGTAATTTGATGTTTGATGCTTTATGATTAAATCCAATTGTATTGTGGTTACTGGTCCTAAGGTAATTTGATATTTTTTTTCTTCTGAAGGATGCGGCTGCATGGCTTGAGTACTTTGAGTCTAAGGCTTTAGAGCAGCAAGAAGCTGCACGGAATGGTACTCCGAAGCCTGATGCATCAATCTCCAGCAAAGGCCACTTAAGGTACAATCTACTAGCAGAATAAATTCAGTTGAATCCATGATTTTGTTCAAGACAATTCAAAATGTTTGAACTGTGGGCTTGAAAGTTTTCCTGATCTTTACTTGTATTTTTCTGTTATAATTGTTGGACAGTTTTTTGTTGTTAACCTTTTGAGAATGAATGAACTTCTTCAAAGGAAACCCCTTATACTATAGATAGATTTAATTGCGGAGTCACCTTGTGTTTTTGCACCCCTCATTTGTTTTAGGTGTTGGTAAGAATTATTTACATTAGTTTCCTACTTTGTATCAGTGTATCAGATCTTTTGGATTATATAACCCCAGACGCAGATATGAGAGTGAGAGATGCCCAAAAGAAAGCCCGTGCAAAGGTTTGTCATCGAAAATGTCCGTTTGCTTATTTGTTATCTCATTGACAGCATATCTAAACAAATATTTTTATTCAATGAACAGATTAGAGGCAAACCAGGCCAAAATTGGGAGACAACCTCAGATGAATACCAGAATGATGAGATTCCATCACCAACTTTTCCTGTTACAGAGAATTCTAGTGATAAAGAAAACAAATCTGAAGCTGAATTCGTGGAATCTGGTAATGAAAAACCTGATTCAGTGCAAGCAGATAAGCCGTTGTTGGTTAAAATTGTTGACGCAGAACAGGATGACATCTCAGATGAAGGCTGGCAAGAAGCTGTTCCTAAAGGTCGTTCACCTGCAGCTCGTAAATCTTCTGCTTCAAGGAGGCCAAGTCTAGCCAAACTGAATACAAACTTTATGAATGTGTCCCAATCCTCAAGATACCGCGCAAAGCCTAATAATTTCACATCTCCGAGAACAAGCCCCAATGAGCCTACTGCTTCCGCTGGACCTAGTCCTCCTACTTCCAAAAAGTTTGTAAAAAGTTCAAGCTTCAGTCCAAAGTTTAATAACCTGAGGAGTGCAGTTATTGGAGTGGAAAAACTGGTAAACCCAAAATCAGCCCCAGGTAGCCCAGCTTCAACTGATCAAGTTACCAAGCCTACTCAAGTAGCAAGTCCAATCAGTGTGCAGGCAGCTGGAAAACTATTCTCCTACAAAGAAGTTGCTTTGGCACCACCTGGGACAATTGTAAAGGCAGTTGCAGAGCAGTTGCCAAAAGGAAATCCTCTTCCAGAACAAAATGCTCAGACAAGCCAGGAGACAGCACCAGATGTCACACCTATTGATGTGGCAACAGTAATGGTTGCTAGTGAAGAAGTTCCAAAAGCAACTGGAGACAAAGAGTTTCTAGGTTCCAAGGAAGAAATGAAAAGCACTGTTAATGAAGAAAGAAAAAAGCAGATAAGTGAATCAGTGATGACTGAAGCTTCCCCGGAAAAAGGTGGCACTGCAATTGAAGACAGAATAGAAGCTGGGACTGTAGAAGTCAAAAGTGGTGTTGAAACCATCAAAGAGGAAGCTGCTAATGGATCTGCACATTATGATTCTTCCAAGGAGTCAAATATTATTTGTTCAAAAACTGAAGCATCGGAAATTGGATCTTTAGACAAATGCCAAGTTACTTGTTCCAACCCAGAACCTTCGGATTTTGTAACTGAAAATACAGCTCGGTCACTAGAGCAAGAGGCCTCTATTCCCTCAGGAAAAGTGTTTGATGAAGATCCTCAAGATCTGCCAGTTGAAGTTAGTGTTAAGCAGTTGCCAACTGAAGGAGAAAAGCAGGAGGAATCAGAGATAGGTAAAGAGACTACAAAGAAACTTTCTGCAGCTGCACCCCCATTTAATCCAACAATTCCAGTTTTTAGCTCTGTCACAGTTCCGAGTTTCAAGGACCATGGAGGACTCCTGCCCCCTCCTGTGCATATACCTCCAATGCTTCAAGTCAACTCTGCCCGTAGATCACCTCATCAATCTGCAACAGCTAGAGTTCCATATGGACCCAGACTCTCTGGAGGCTATAACAGATCTGGAAATCGGGTTCCACGAAACAAGTGTAGCCACCACAGCAGTGAACATTCTGGAGAAGGAAACCATTACAGTCCTCCGAGAATAATGAATCCACATGCAGCTGAGTTTGTACCTGGCCAACCTTGGGTGGTTCCTAATGGCTACCCTGTCTCTCCAAATGGATTTTTGGCTTCTACGAATGGTATGCCAATTTCGCCAAATGGTTACCCGATGCCTCCAATGACACCAAATGGTATTGCTGTGACACAAAATGGATTTCTCACATCCGCAATAGGATCAGTAGAATCACCAGCTGTTATAACTGTTGATATTGAAGCTGAAAACAGAAGTGGAGAATTACTAGCGGAGCAGACTCCGGAGATTTCCTCCACATATGTTGAAGGTGAAAATCAATCAAGTGAGCAGAAACCACCAGAAGATCAATCTTTAGACAATGAAAGCAAGCTTCTTGAAAATGAAGGAAAGCCTGCAGATGTGGTTCCTGTGACTGGTGGTTTTACTCTGGCAAAAGAAGCATGCAGTGAAATACAAGTTGATGCAAAATTGAGTAAGTGTTGGGGAGATTATAGTGACGGTGAAGCTGAGGTTGTTGAGGTTACAAGTTGAAGAAAACAAATTTTTTTTGGATACTGAATGTTTTGTTCAAAGCCAAGGGTTTAAGCACTAGACTTACAAGAGACAGGTAATGTTATACAGTGAAGAGCGACTAGAGAAAGTGCAAGGATGGGGAAGTTTATTCTACCAAGTATGTGACATGTTTGACAAGAAAGGTTAAACCGAGGCAGTTTGAATACTTTCTGATACAGTTTGATTTTGCTGCATAAGGAGGCTTGCTGACAGAGTGGTATGCAGAACGCATGTACCATGACTATTTTCCGTTGAGTAGTTGGTTGATGACTAGTACTTTACTCATTATTTTTTTCTTATTTTTCTGCCATCACCTTTATTGGATGTCAATGGAGACATATAACAAAAGAAGGTTTGTGTCTTTCTAGGTAGTTCTCCTAGGAATGATAATTTCATGTAAACTAGACATAATAAAGCTTCAGTTTTCTTTCCTGTAAAATGATGAAATATCAAGATCCTGTTTCTAGTGTTCCAGCAAATTTAGTTTCTAGGAAATGGAAGTGATACATCATAAGCCAGACAGCTAAGAGAAAATTTCTCAGCAGCTAACATAATCTAACTGTAGGATGCCTAATACGCAGAAGTTATCAATCCAGGCAAAAAACCTATGATCTCTATGGTGGCAACACCACTGGCAAGTGCCCGGATAACAACACCTGCATGAAAATCTGATGCCTATGCCACTGCTGTATTGAATGCCTCGGGGGCTTCCACCGCTTTAGTATTCTGCTAGTGTTCAGTGCAACTCCTGCAGGATATACAACTACTATTTTCAGGGAGGTTTTTTTTTTTTTTTTTTGGGAGGGGTTATCTCTAAATTCGACAAAATTTAGGATTTTCAATCCAATTAAGCTCATGATTTTGACTTGCAACCAACAAATTTATTCTGCTTAATTACATCCATAAATTGATGGATGAATAATGAAATTCAAATGATTTATTCATTTACCTTGTACACACATCAATATAACAATCTGATAATGAAATCCAAATGATTTATTCAAATGAAAAATAACTTAATCAAATTCAAACAAAGATTGTCTGACAACAACTTAAGACTCGGTCCACGCCAATATCCAACCCCTCAAGGTAGGCAGTGTGCTAAAATGCCTGACTTGAATAGATGGCGATCAAATGTTGCTTTTCTGAGTGGTTTGGTGAATGTATTTGCGAGTTGGTCAGCAGCATGAATGTGAAAAACGTTAGGTTGCTTGCATAAGAATAGATTGCGAACAAAGTGAAAGTCCACAGCAATATGTTTCATTATGCTGTGAATTATTGTATTCGCACAAAAGTAGAGTGACAGCAACATTATCACAAGTGACCGTGGGAGATTTTTGTAGTAGTATGCGGAGTTCTAATAGCAGGGTTTTTGACCCAAGAAGTTTTACCGGCAGCATTTGCAACAGAACGATATTTAGATTTAGTGGAAGATTGAGCAACAGTATGTTGTTTCTTCAAGGACCAAGCAATCCGGTTAAGCCCAAAGAATAGAATGTACCCTAAAATAATATGTATGCAGACTAAAATAATTTCTTTTGATGAGACGAAGGCCACAATGAGAAGTACCACGAAGTTAACTTAGTGTCCTTTTTGTTGTTTTCCAATGTTACTCAGAGAGTGCATCCATTTATTGGGAAAGTTTGTTCATTAACTAATGAAAGGTCGTGTAAAAGATATGTATTGAAGTTTACCAATTACACGATCAAAACAAGTTGCATCGGTTGGGGGTGTACCATCATCACTTCAAAAAATCTCCATGCTGCTCCTAGGTGTTTTGGTTGGGTGCATTTATCCATGTTTTCTTCAGGTAGTAGGTCCTTGACATAGCTTGATTAGGAGTGAATGATTCCACCAACCCGTCATAGAACTTCAACTCTAATAATATAGTTCATGGAACCCAGGCTTTGAATTGAGAACCTTTTAGCAAGTGAGGAAACAATATTATCTATGAGAGATGGTACAGTGCTTGTGATAATGATTTTGTCAATGCACTCAATTAAGTGGACTTTAATGCCTCAAATTTCCAATATAGTAATTGGTAGTGATCAGGGAACATATATAGTGAATTTTGGAGGAAAACTTGGAAATAAGTTATTAAATGAATGTTCTTATGGAATTAATTTTTTATTTGGAAAGGGAATTAGCATGGTTGAGCGTGAACATGAAAATCCGTAAAAAAAAAGAATTAAAGTGTAAACTTTGAAAGTTTAAAGGATTAAATTGTAATTTGATCAATCAAAGGAAAAAGCTGCATTAGTAGATGCTAAATGAAATAAATAAGGCAGGGTATTTGTGTTTTGAGTGATGGAATTGGGAAAAAAATGAGGGATTGAATTGAATAAAAGTGAAAAGTATAAGGGTCAAATCGTAATTTTATCATTTTTCGATGAAGGTAATTAATACAATTTTTTGCATGAGTATATAATAATTATGACTTATGAAACTTGATGTGTTAAGTGCCTTTCAAGGCGAGAAGGGAAATTAATAAGAGAAAACGGGTAAATATGTAATTTTTCCATATAAGGAGCATTTTGAACATTTCAAAGGAGATTGTGCCACATCCCGAAAATCAGGTTAGTAGAATCAAGTTAATAAATCGAGGGTTTGAGACGGATACTAAAATTGGGGTCATAAATAATTAATTAAAGTATTAAAATAATATAATTAGGTTTTATTTTATTAATTAATCTAAAATGAAACTTACTTACGAGGTTTAATTTGAAAATAGTGTGTTTTAATTGAGTTAGGATCTAATTGAAAAGGGAGAAATAAGGAGTGATGAAAGTCTTCTACTAGGAATTGCCATCGTTTTCTTCTTCCCTCTCTTAACCTCAACCATCAAAATTTCCCTAAACCTAAAATTAGAGAGTTCCTTCGAAATTAGCTCATTCTTTGGATTTATTAACCTTTCAATCACCAAAATAACCCCCAATTTCAAAGGAAAATCACGTTTTCTTCCCCAATTTTGCCATTGTTCTTATTGTGTTCAAATCCTGAATTAGAGTTATAGATTGTTGTTTTCAACAAATTAAGGTAATATTTTGACTTTTTAGGATTAAATAAAGAGTGTTGTTAATTCAAATTGAGTTTTAAACGATTGTATGAAGATTTATTTAGATTTAATAATTTTAAAGCAAGCTTGGATTAAAAAAATGGAAAATCTCAAAATAATGAGTAAGCCCGTGTTTTCGAAGTAATTTTTGATTCATTCTAACCTAATTAGAAGGTATTCCACTTCAATTTAATAGGTCCTTACCGAATTTTTAAGAATCAAGCATTTTCCTCTTTTACATGTTCTTTAGAGCGTGAATTTTTAAAAATTTCAAAACCATATATTTAGTTAAAATTAATGGGTTAGAACTGAAATTAAATAATATTTGAGATGTTTAAAATTGAAATTGAGGATTAGAAATGAGATTAGAATGTCAAAACTTCAATTTCGAAAAAACTAGTTAGTTTTCGGTAGTAAGAAAGAAGAGGCTTGATTTGTGTTTTCCTTTTTGTTTGGTTGTGTTCAAGGTAGTTTTTAATGGGTTTAGAATGTGTTTGTTGTGTGCGCAAAGTGTCAAACCAATCGAGAGCCACTACGAGCAAGTCAAAAGGCAAGGAAAAGCTTGTTTGAGCTTTCCGCTAGTAAGCGGAAGCATGATTGGTGAGTATCCAGTGTCATTCCTGGTATGTGCAATTTGTAGTGTTAATTGGGAGCTTAGGATTAGCCCAAACCCATATCCTAAGTTTCGAGAGTAAGTTTTTCCCATACTTGTTACTTTTGTTGAAAAGTCATGCCTAAGTAAGTTGGGTTGTGTTGTGTTGTGTGATGCTATTATAGAAGGTAATATGTGAAAATATGTGAATGTGATATGTGATATATTGTTTTTAACACACACATATGAGATCTGATATATGATAGCTCAATGAGCATTATTGTGGAACTTAAAGTGCAATTAAAAGTGAGTCATATAAGCATGAATTGTGTATGAGATTGTGGTGTGAATTGATGAATATAAACAGAGGTTATGTGCATTAAGACAGTAATTGAATATGTGTAATTGTGGATATTTTAGCATTGTGATCTCTTGAAACTGTTGGATATAGTTGGCATGCCATAGGATTCTGAGTACTCACCTTTTTATTTTGTAATTTGGCGTTGAGACTTCGAGACAGGTTGGAGAGATAAGGGAATGTCGAGCTAAGCTCTATTCATCGAGATATGTTGGTGTGCTGGAAAGTGTTTAGCTTAATGCTACACTTTTGAGATATGTTAGACTCTTTGAGTCATTGGTGTGTTGGAGATTCATTTATCCAATGTGTGGTGATAGAGTCCACTTTTATGTTTCATAATCTCAAGCTACCAAATTATCATTATTTGAATTATATATATGAGTTATGATATGTGTAAATGCATGTGAGAGTATATGCTAAACTTGTAAGATAATGAAGCACGGATACATTATTTTGACTTAATGAATATATGATTGTGAATATGCCTTAGTATGCTCTTGCTTAACTTATATTATTGTGTATGCTTGTAACTCCAAACATTAACTGAGCTTGAAAAAGCTCATAACCTCTCAAACCTGGCCTAAACGTTATGGCCGAATCGTGAAAGTCATATGGGACACCTAAACTATGATTTTATCCTATCAATGATTGAAAACCTTAAATGTTCTCTCTTTTTAGTAAAACCGCAGTTACCTTGGCTATTTTGAGAAAAACGTCTATTATTAAGATCCAATTTTTATTAAGTCAGGCTTGAAGCACTAACGTGATTTTTAGAAAACTCTTTGCCATCGTTGCTTTTGAAAAATAACTTTGATTATCTTTGTTGCAACAAAAAAATCAAATAAAATTCCCAACTATTAATTAAGCCAAGTAACATGCTTAATCCAATTTCAGTATATAATAAATCCTTCTCATGTGTGAAGTTATGTATGCATGAAAAATCCCCAAAATAGAAACAATCCCAAACCACAGTTTAAATTGCTTTACAGTCCAAAAATCCAAATAAATTTAGGGAAACTTTAAATAATAATTCAATAAAAATAAATATGAAATCCGTCGTACGTCCACATACCAAATCCGATCCTAATTTCGTTCATTACCTGAGAAGTTGAAGTAATAGGGTGAGCTTAACAAGCTCAGTGTGAGTCTAAATAATCAAACATATTATATACATTCAAGCATTTTCTCATGGAACCAAATAACACAATCAAACATCAACAATAACATTTTTATGTAACATGATCATGACATAATGCACATGTGAGTTCCTACCCATACCATCCGCTACACACCATGTGTTCCCCAGAACTCGTTTGCCAAACTCCAACGAATGCGAGCAAAGCTCGATGTGGTAAAAACCTCCGAGTAAAATTATTGTAGAAAATCTACCGAATAACAAATAGTGCGATAAAATCGCCATTCCCCTTGGTACTCCAGGTGTAATGCACTGACTACGAATAAATGCAGACTTAATATGTCACCGGTACTCCGTGGAACTCCTCCATCAACCATAATAATTACTCACCCAATGCACATGCAATATGTCACACAATCTGATACATAAGCATAATTCAATCCTTTCACATTTAATTGACATGTTCAACACGCCTTTAATTACCAAATACTTTCATTGAATGGAATCAATAATCCAACTTTCAATTTACCATTAAGATGATATAATTCAACAAATCACAATTTCATATACTTTTACGAACTTTTCATTGTGCATGTATAGTAGTCTTTCCAATATTTCATAGCAATTCTTTCATACAAATATATCATGCATAAACTCCAATTTTCAAACAAATCATGCTATACATACCACCAATCATATATCAAATAGATTAATAGTTCATAACAATATCAGTCATGTAATCATACTGTCAAACTAGCAACCTTGTTAACATGTCAAGTTGTTAGGGCTCAAAACGTACTTGATTCGGCCACACACAAATTTAATTACTTAGCTATTAAGCCAGGCCCGATCAGCAAGCTAAATCATCAATTAAATCATAATAATTATTATTACCGATCAAGGTTTTGAGTTTAGGACCCACATTTTATTTTACGCTTTTTTGCAGCATACTAGCGAAACTTACAGTTTCTCTAATAAACTTTAAAATGAACCTAAATTAAAAATCAGTATAAAACTCAAAAAATAAACCTCTTAAACACTCCCTAAACACCCACTTATGGGTTCAATCTAATCGTCACAATTACAACTATTTTTCGAATCCAAACTAGTTAGATTTTTTACACTGATTTGAGGCGAATTGTACGCGCGAACGTCTTTCGGCTTTACTACTGATTTGGGGCATTTAATTCGGCACCTAACACATTTAATTACTGAAAAATTAGTAGCTAGTCTATGATTAAAAATTTCTTATTTGATCAATCAACAACATTTCCCAATATCTAAACCGAAACTATTCATTAGTTTACAATTAACCACACTTACACTTCCTGAATTGTCAGATTTGATTAACACATGTTTAAAGGCTGATTAGGAGGGATTCAAGAACTCAATATATGTAACGCCCCGTACCCGATACCGTCGCCGGATTCAAACACGAGGTGTTAACAGACTTAATTCATTACTTAAACCGCTCAAATAATTTTTTTTTTAAAATTTCCAGTCAAGCTAGCAATCTACATCACAGTCGCTTAAAAATTAATATCTCGAGTTTCGAAACTCAAAATCCAATTCCGTAAATTTTACCTGAAACAAGACTCATATATATATTTACTAATTTTTTCTAGAATTTTTGGTCAAGCCAATTAGTACAGTTTATTAGTTAAAGTATCCCCTATTTCAGATTCGATTTGCTCGACCTCTGTGTATTACTTAATCGATATCTCTCTCTGTATGCAAATTTCAATGTCTATGATGTTTGTTTCTATTAAAACTAGACTCAATAAGAAATCTGTAAATATAAAGCATGACTTCTAATTTTTTTTTAAATTTATTATGAATTTTTAAAGTCAGAACAGGGGATCCAGAAATCACTCTGGCCCTATTTCACAAAAATTCAAATATCTCATAAAATATAATTCATATACCTGTTTTGTTCAATCCATATGAAAATAGACTCATAAATCTTCAATTTCATTTCTTACTCATCATTTAATTCCATTTCTACTATTTTTAGTGATTTTTCAAATTTACATCATCTCTTCTTTGCTTGATTCTATTTTATGGCAAATTTCACTTTACTAAGGATTTTCATGGACTAAATATCATTTTAAACATACATAACATCAAATATGACTTAGATTGGCCATTCCAATGGCTAATCATTTACAAACCCTTTTCTTGCCAAACCATAGTCATATCATAAGATCATTTACACAAAGTGAGTATTTTGCCATACATGCCACATTCAAAACACACAAGCCATTTTACCAATTTAGGCCTTCGGATAGTGTGAACGAGTCTTCGACCTATCCCGATTCTCAAGCCGGCTTGTCAAAACTACAATGAAAGAAAAGGAGGGAGTAAGCAAAAATGCTTAGAAAGTTCACATGCAAATAGCAAGTAACATAATCACACAATCCCACAAAAACATTATTTGCATAAACAACACCAAAATATTCATGTTTCATTTGTATTTAATATCTTTCTACGATTTCATCATGCCAAGTTCTCAACCCGAGGGTTTAAGTACATACCTGTCAAATTTTCTCATTTACCACACTTACCAACATGTCACCTTCATTTTAGGCCTTCTTCTTATTCACTTAAGATTCACCCGTTGAACACATCAGAATATAATTCGAATACGCGGATCTCATGAACATAAGAGCCATACCTGCAGCTAGACAAACTCAATAGCCTGCGGAACTTATGTAGCCAAGCTACCATGTAACCCGCCCATAAGTGAACTCAGACTCAACTCAACGAGCTCGGGCTTCGCATCCATAAGTGAACTCGGACTCAACTCAATGAGCTCGGATGCCTAGTTACATCTCACGAACTCAGACTCAACTCAACGAGTTGGGAACTCAACCATCCTAATGACATGTCACTTGTATTCTAATCTATTCCCAAGGTTCAAATGGGATTTTTCCTCAATCACACATCTTTGCCGTCTTCCACGGAATATCGAAACCGATACTCGGTAGCAATTCATATTTAACAAGTATTAAACATAATTTGCATATTACTCAACAATAACCACAAAGCATAATATTTCATAATAATAATCATCATATCATATAGATATCATTAAGTTAATTAAAATGACAATTATGTTACTACATTTACACATGAACTTAACTCGGTACAAAATTATTAGCAATCGAGCCTATTCTTCGTAAACTTTGTTTTTCCCTCAATCGCGACTTGAACCTCGTTTCTCTTGATCTATAATGCCAAATTAATCTTATTTAATACATACATTCATCAAAACAGCATTTAATACAAACTTCGGCAAAATTACATTTTTGCCCCTAAACTTTTGCATAATTACACTTTTGCCCCTAGGCTCGGGAATTAAACTTCATCCCTTATTCTTATGTTTCATGACATACTGATCATTTTTCCCTTCTATGGTAACATCAAATTCACACTCTAACATGTACTTATGACTATTAGGTATTTTTACCGATTAAGCCCTTTTACTCGTTTTTGCTTAAAACCGAGTAGTACAAGTTGTCTAACATAATTTAAAACCTCATTTTCTATCATAAAACACCAAAATACACAAATTTCACCTATGGGTATTTTTCCAAATATGAACCCTAGGTTGAATTATTGCTAGCATAAGCTTAATCGAGCTACCGGGATTCCAAAAACGTAAAGAACATTAAAAACGTGGCTTGGAATCACTTACTATGGAGCTTGGAAGCTTGAAACAAACCCTAGCTATGGAGAACCCTTGAAATTTCGTCCTAATGAAGAAGATGGACAAAAATTGGCTTTTAATTTTGTTTTTAATTCATTTTAATAACTAAATGACCAAAATGCCCTTTACTACTAAACTTTCCAAAAATTCCATCCATGTCCAATTTTTGTCCATAGACTTAGAAATTGGTCAAATTGCTATTTAAGACCTCCTCATTAATATTCCAAAACAATTTCATACTAAAAACTCCTAGAATGCAAGTTTTACAAATTATTCGATTTAGTCCCTAATTTCCATCTAAGCACTTTAGGCATAGGATTTCATCACGAAATTTTCACACAATCATGCAATCATATCATAAACATCAAAATAATTATAAAAATAATTTTCTCTATCTCGGATTTGTGGTCACGAAACCACTATTGCGATTAGGCCCTAATTCGGGATATTATAATATAATTTTGGAAAAAGATGGGAAAGAAATAAAGAAAAACAGACCCCTTTTCTTGCTTATAGGCGCGCGTACCACCACCCATGGTGACTAAATTGAGGTTGATTTGAAACCACTTTTGAGATCAATTAAAAAGCTAGAAAAATAACCATTAAATATTTAAAAATCCCCAAAATTTCAGATCCAAAAATTTAGGTTTTTATTTGAAAATATTTATCAAAAAATTGAGAGAAAATGAGATCTTACACAAGCTAGATGATAGGGGTGACAATGACACTTCTTGGCAACAATTCGATCTTGAAGGTTCAAGATTTCAGATTTGGGGCTGAATATGTTAAGGAACAATGGAAGCAAGGTGGTGTAGGATTTGATGCAAAATCTTGTGGACAAAAAAAAGAAAAAGATGATAAATCAAAGCTATTGGCTGCAGCAACAATGGAGGAAGAAAGAAAAATAAAATTGAAACAAGGAGGAGAGGATGAGAGGGACGACTAGGGTGGAAAAAATAAAATTAAAGGCTGATCATTTTGTGTAAAAATAATATTTATACCTAGGTTCATAAGGGTATGGACAATACACTCATTAAAAAATAAGGTATTTTGCAAAATTTAATTATTTTGCGAGGGAAAGGATTCAAACTTGAGACCTCATTTTTAATTTCTATGCTTTCACATTTAACAACTAACCAATGAGCTAACTTATTATTTTCGATATAATTTTACATTCTTGTTAAGCTAAAATTTGGGATGTTACAACTCTACCCCCTTAAAGAAATTTCATCCTTGAAATTACCTGATTCGAAAAGACAAGGATACTGAAATCGAACTGAGTCCTCAAGCTCCCAATTACACTCTTTAATGCCATGATTCCTCCAAAGTACTTTAACTAACAGTATTTTCTTTTGCCTTAGCATTTTGATTCCACGATCTATTATCTAAACTAGTTCCTTCTCAAATGTCAAATCCGATCTAACCTCAATTTCCTCAACTGGGACAACATGCAAGGGATCAAATTAATACCATCTCAACATCGAGAAATGGAACACATTGCGAATACGATCCAATTAAGGAGGCAATTCTAGTTAGTAAGCCATAGGACCAACTCTTTTAAGCACTTGATAAGGACCAATGAACCTAGGGCTTAACTTACCCTTTCGACCGAACCTTAGAACTTACTTCCATGGTGAGACTTTAAGGAAAACCAAATCCCCCACATTTAATTCAATATCCTTGCACTTTAAATCAACAAACGACTTCTATCTATCAGAAGCTACCTTCAATCTATCTCAAATCAACCGAATTTTATCCTTGGTCTCTATGACTAATTTTGGACTAATCAACTTTCTTTCATCCACTTCAATCCAATATAAAGGCGAGCGACACTTACGACATAAAGAGCTTTGTAAGATGCCATTTGGATACTTGACTGATAACTGTTATTATAGGCAAACTCTGCCATCAATATATGTTCTTCCCAACTACCTTGAAAGTCGATTACATAACTCCTCAACATATCTTCCAATATCTGAATGACCCTTTCCGACTGACCATTGGATTGTGGATGGAAAGTCGTACTAAAATCCAACCGAATACCTAAAGCCTCGTGCAATTTCTTCCAGAACTTAGACATAAATCTAGGATCCCGATAGGAAATAATCGACACTAGCACTATAACACCCCTAACCTGTATCCGTAACCAGAATAGGCTTAAGGAGTATTACCAAAAAACCATAACATAAAAACATGCATGTCCATACATTTCATTAAACATAGCATAATCAATTCATATTCATGCATTTTGTCCCTTATTCGAGCCCTCGAGGTCTTAGAATAACTTTAGAAATGATTCGGGACTAAATAAAAAACATTTGAAACATTGAGGAAAAAGTTAGAAAAATTCAAGCTATGGGATCACACGGCCGTATGGCCAAGTTTTGTGACTCACACGGCTGAGACACACGCTCGTGTCTCAGGCCGTGTAACATTCAAAATAAGGACACACGGCCGTGTCCCAGCTCATGTCCGTGCCCGTGTAACTCTTTAACTTGGGTCATACGGCCAAGCCACATGCTCGTGTGGCAGGTTGTGTAACTTTCAAGATAGCCTTACACGTCCATGTGGCAGGCTGTGTAACTGCCTGACTTATAACCTTTGAAACCTACAAGGGACACACGGCCGTGTGGACAAGAATTTGGCTAAAACAAGCCATTTCCATCACCCATTTCAACCATGCACCTAAACACAAATTGCACATATGATCAAGGCATAAAAACCTACCCAAAACATACATAATAAGGCTAATTCAATAAGCCATCATCAGCCAATATGCCATTAAGGCACCTCAATCACAAAGTATCAAACATATCTAAACATATGTCTAATTGGTCATATTTCATACAAACACATTTAACTAAATTCCATATTCAAGCATACCATAATTAACCATATTGCAAACATGCCAAACTTACCACTTTGGTTATAAAACCATGCATCGACTTGACCATATTAACACCAACCATTAAGGCATTAAATATCATAAGTACATCAAGCATAATGGCACTTATACATACCAAAATAACAACTAGATCATTTATACACAAGTCCACCAATACATGCCATTATAACCTTGACCAAAACTTCAAAATCTACTGATATAATTGCTGGATAGTGTGATAGATCTCTGATGAGATTCCAAACTGATCGAGCTTTCGAGAATCTGTAAAGTAAGTAAAAGATAACTATGTAAGCAATGAATGCTTAGTAAGCTTGTATAAACTTTAAACATAACATTCCATCTCAAATATGAACTTTATATGACAAATATAAAGCTATACCAATGCAACAAGATTTTTCAAACTATATAACCATCAACTCACAAATGAGTAGGTCCATTAACATCACATATACTTTTTATTCATAACATAAGAAGATCTTATAAGTTGTATTACATAATCATCAATCTTTTTTTAAAATGATGAACCATTTCATTTACTTACTTTTCATTCCATTTACTTAGCATAAGTTTAATTAAATTATCAATTCACGAATTAGTGTGTTTATTCATGACATAGGTAAATTCACCAATAGCATAAGTAAATTTCTCATTTATAGGTAAGTACTTTAACTCATCACTCCTTTTACATTATCACATTACATCTCAATTGTGAACTTACCATTTCATTACCTTTTCTTACCCGTTTCATTTGCATAACACAAGACATAAGCATAAACATTAACCATAACCACAAGCTTGATACAAGCCTAATCATTATCATCAATACAAAAGTTAGTACATTTATACATAACTCTTTTGGGATCAACTACATGATAAACTATTTCATAAGAACTTACATCTTTTGATTTATACTACCTTTTCATGAACATAAGCATATTTCCATTTGAACAGTTACCATTTTAATGTATATCATTAAGATTAAGCATGATATAATCCATTCATAAACTTGACACAAGCCTAAGCATTATCCACAACACATGTTGTGCATCAACTCATAAATTACTTGAAATAACATAAGTTAAGTCATATACATGAACAACATCATTTGAAATCATTAATTTCATGAACATAAACATACTTTCGTTGAACATTACATTTTCATTCCTTTTCATAGATTCATGACATAAGTCATTTGAATACTTACCGATCCTTTCCTTATCATACTCGTTGAATCAAATGAAATAACATTGAATATTAGGCAAATAATCATGTAACCATTTAATTCTCTAAACACACTACAACATCACAATTTAATGTATTTATAGACATAACAAGAATATATAATTACACCAAAGCATTAACATTCATTATCATACTATACTAGTCAAACATTCAACTCGTATTCATACTTACGATACATACCTCACTTGAAACGTATTACCTGAATAGCAAATGATCGAAGTGCGCCATGGTGTCTTTCAACCATGGTCTTATTTATTCTCGTCTTGATCCCATAGTGTCTTTCAACCATGGTCTTATTCATTTTTTGTCGTGTTGCCATAGTGTCTTTCAACTATGGTCTTATTCATTTTTCCATCGTGTTGACATAGTGTCTTTCAACTATGGTCTTATTTCTTTGATTCATGATGCCATAACGTTTTTCAGCTATGGTCTTACTCGATAGAATCATGATGCCATAATATCTTTTAGTGATGGTCTTACTCATTTCTGGTATGGTGCCGTAGCGCCTTTCAACTATGGTCTTACCGATATAGTACTATAGTGTCTTTCAACTATGGTCTTAATAATTTCCTTCAAGCCAATAAACTCAATTCGTATATAAACAATTAGATATTAAACAATCAAAACCACAACTAATTGGTTTAATCAAGTTACAAACTTACCTGACTAAATTGCAGAAAAGGCTTAAGTACAAGGGCTATTTGGTAAATTTCCCTTCTCCTCAATTTTCCACTCGTTCTTGATCTAAATTAATAATTTCATTCAATTCATTAATTTAGATAGTAAAACTAATTCATTTTATGCAATTTACTCATTTTTGAAATTTTTACAAAATTGTCCCCAACATTTTACTTTTATTTAATTTAGTCACTGAGCGTAAAACATGCAAATTAACCATTTTTATTGAAACCCCATGACAACTGAACGTTCATAACTTCCATTATAGCCCATATTTGTAAAAATTTAACATCAAATTCTTGTATTTTTACTATTTCAACAATTTAATCCCTAATCGTTAAATTCATCAAAATCACTTAACAAAATACTTATAAATAATAACGAATACCTCAAATTCATCATTTAATATCTAAGATCACACAGATCATCAATGGAAACATTCAAAATCTTTAACAGTTTCAAAAACAAAGTTACGGGCTAGCTGGACCTAGTTGTAACGATATCAAAAACATAAAAATTATTAGAAATGGGTGAAAAATGGCTTACCATGCATAAATTGAAGCATGGCCGAACTTAAATTCTCCTTTGGCTATGGATTTCAATTGAAACAACGAAAATTGAAGGTTAAAAATGTCCACTTTTGTTTTATTTAATTTTAACCTTTTTACTTTATTTTATTAATAAAAATAACATATAAAACATTAAAATTAAAAGAAGTTAAAGCATCAAACCATCCCGGTATTTTAAGGATGGTTAATTTATCCATTAACTCCATCCAATTATAATTCTTTAATCAATTAGCACCTTTAAACTAATAGCGATTGACTTTTTTAATTTTTACGATTTAGTCCTTTTTACTTAATTAACTATCCAAACATTAAAATTTATTAACGAAACTTTAATACAACCTTAATAACATTCTGTAAATATTTATAAAAATAGTTACGCTTGATTTATAGAAACGAGGTCCCGATACCTTATTTTTTAAAACCACTTGACTTTAGGGTCTCACCACTTGAACCTAATTATTTATTCGAATAGCATAAATTGTAAATTCAAAATTTATTTTATTACCATATTTGACTTGTAAAAATTAAATAATAATATTTATGAACTTACTCATCAGATTTGTGGCCCTGAAACCATTATTTCTAGCATCACTGAAAAACGTGCTGTTACAGGCACACCATGTAATCTAGGTCATTATCAGTGCGAACAGGAATGAAATGGGTGAACTTCGTCAATCTATCCACTACGACCCAAACCAAATCTTTCTTAGTAGGTGTTAAAGGCAACCTACTAACAAAGTCCATTGTCACTCTCTCCACTTCCACTGTGGAATTCGAATTGGTTGGAGCAACCCTGATGGAAACTAATGCTCAGCCTTAACTTACTGGCAAGTCAAGCACTCTGGTACGAATTCTATTACTTCACGTTTAAGACTCAGCCACCAATGCACTTTTTTCAAGTCCCGATACATTTTAGTACTTCCAGGATGCATAGCATAATGGCTGCTATGTTCTTTCTGACGTATAAAATGTCTCAAATTCTGATCGTTGGACAGACAGTACCTTCCTCTAAAACAAAAAATTCCATCAGAACTAATCCCAAAGTCCTCAGTCGAACCATCTTCAACCTGTTTAAATTGAGGTTTTAGAGTTTTGATCGTAATTTTCCTTGACAAGTTTTATAAATTTATAATTAACCGTTCTTGAAACTAACTATTATCACAATGTAGGCAAGTGTACCTATCGAGCAGTAGTATAGCTTTAGCAAGACTGGATTGTCGAACCCAAAGGAACTAAAATTACTAGTAATGACTGTTTTTTTATTATCTAGCCTAAGAATAATGGGGTTTGTTTTTAATTAACTAATTAACTAAACTAAGTTACCACAGAAAATAGAGTTGGAGAATTACTTTTGGAAAAACGATTGAATTAAAGACAATACCTAAGGAAAAATCCACCTAGACTTTACTTGTTATCTGGCTCCAAATCGGACAATTTATTCATTCAACTTGTTCCGTAGAAATCCCTAAGTTATGTTATTATCCCTATTCAAGACTAATAACGTCTAACCCTAGATTGAATAATTGAAATCTCTTTCTAATTAACACCCGAGGGTTGCATTAACTCGATCTATGGATCCTCTTATTAGGTTTCACCCTAATCCGACAAAATCTTGTCACCCTATCTCTATACGCGCAATCAACTCCACTTAATTATGATAAAGTCACTCTTAGGCAGGGATTATTCATCCTCCAACTAAGAGCATTAACTTGAATCGATATCCTGAAATACCAAAACAAGAATTAAGAACACATAATTAAGAACAAGTCAAATATTTATCATATAATTCAGAAAATAATAACAAGATTCGTCTTAGGTTTCATCCCCCTTAGGTATTTAGGGGATTTAGTTCATAACTAAATAGGAAAAAATGTCAGAAGAATAAAGAATACAAAACATAAAGAAAACCCAAAACTCCTGAAGGGAAATTAAGGATAGATCTTCAGTCTTGACGATGAATCCGACTTCTGAGATGAATCAATCGACTTTCTTGGAGTAATTCCTTACTCCCTATTCTTTGTCTCCCTTTAGTCCTCCTTTTGGGTGTTTAAATAGGCATTTAGAATGCCTAAGAGCACTTAAATTTGCCCTTTTCTGAATAGAACATAACTAGGGCTCGACAGGGACACGCCCGTGCGCGATTACTTCAGGCCGTGGTCGAGGCTGAGAGACCAATACGCCCATGCTGAGGTTGTTTTAGGCCATGGTCGAGCCTGTTAGAATGGTACGGGCGTGTGTTCTGCCCGTGTGAGGAATTTTAGGTCGTGTTGTTTTCCCATGTCGGCTCATTTTCTCTGTTTTTGGCCCGTTTCTTGTTCTTTTCGCTCTCCTATGCTCACCTAAGTATAAAACATGAAATTAAAGGATTAGGAGCACCAAATTCACCAAATCTAAGGAGAATTCATTCATAAATGTGTTAAGCATGGGGTAAAAATGTGTATAAATTACGGTTTATCAAATACCCCCACACTTAAGCGTTTGCTTGTCCTCAAGCAAAATCCTCAATTCACAATTAAGACTTCCTTTTTCTCAACTTATAATTCCTATCAATAATATCTCAAACTAATCCATAAGTAATCATACATTGAAAATTCAACTAAAAGAACATTAAAGTTTCAAACATTCTAAGTTGAGTATTTAATCATGAAAAACATAGGCATCTCCCCTTATCTACGTAGTTACCATCGATTCGAAATCTCACAGAGTTTAACACCCTCATTAAAGATTCACTCAAATCACTCGAAGTGTTTAAGGACAATGAAATTAGCATTCATTAGTCAATATGAAAAGTTATTACCATAGGCTTGCATGAAAATCAAATCTCCACCACTATAAATTGAGATGATACGTCAATCAAAAGGTCTTTAGAAGGTTGTAACGAGGCTTGGTTAGGGGGTGTGGTCACAAGCTGAAAGAAAGGGTTAGAATCGAGATTGAATTAAAAAATTACTTAACTAGAAAAATTTTTAATCATCACTTGCATACAACAGAGCTTCTTCTCCGAATATGAAATTTAAACACTTAAGCTCAAAAACAAAGGATCACTACTACTAATATGGATACATGTATATATATATATATTTTAAGAACAAGTCAAATAACATAGACTAACTATTAAGAACAAGACATATCTAAGCAATTTATTCAAATCAAATCTCAACAAAAATAAAGATCAAATTAATTGAGGGGAATTCAACTATAATATGTTAAGGGTTAATATTAAGGGTAATACAAGGAATGGCTTGTTAAGCTCAAAGGGGTTTACTTGGGGTTAATCGTGGAGGTAGGCTTTTCATGGCATGAGTGGGTTAATCCTAAGTGCCTCTATCATCTTGACATATCAAATCAAACGAAGTGGTCTTGACATGCATAATCAAGCAAGTTCTAGAATAACAATTCGATATTGACACACTCAAAGCAATAATAAAAGTGAGCATGAAAGAAATAAGAGATGCTCTTAAAGGCTCAATAATCTCACAAAAAATTATGGATTTTTGATGTTTACACTTCTGGATTTCAATTCAAGATAACACCTAAACTTGAGGAAACAACCTAAAATTTTAAATTATTAAAAATCAACTTATCATGCTTAATTCTCTAATGTCTTAAGGTTTAAATAATCAATGCATGAATGCCTATGTTTTAACTCAAAATATGTCAATAAAAATCATAAATCAATCAAAATTCATCCTAAACATGATATGAGAGATTTACAGGAGAACAAGGCAACATTCAGGGATTTTTCTGATAATGAAATGATTCACCCCCCACACTTAAGATGTACATTATCCTCAATGTACAAAGATAGATATATAAAAAAACTATAAATATAAGATCATAAGATAGGGAGAGAAGTGAAACTTTTTGAGTGTTAAATGAATGAATGGAATCCCTGGATTAGCGAGAGCGAGGATTGGAAATAGAGCTAGAGGGAAAACATGATTCTGAGGGAGAATTAACGGAATAATCTAATAATAATCATAAAGATAAGCCATGTTTTTTAAAAAAATTAAGTCTTCAAAAATAATTAAACATAAAAGTAAAAATAAAATAAGAGAGATAGTCTAATTTATTTTCTTTTAAGTGGCACGGCCGGATAACACTCCCGTGTGGATCGTGTCCAGCCCATGTTTGTCGCAAATTGAGAAATCGTCACACGGCCTTCGGACACGCTCGTGTGTCTAGGTCGTGTGGCTACATGATCGTATCACACGACCGTGTGGGATGTGGTTCGCTTCTCCCACGGCCGTGTAGCTATGCGCATGCCCGTGTTATTTTGACAGTGTTGACCACAGGTGCTAGGCACGGGCGTGTCTCCTACCCGTGTCATATTGATAGATTTGTCCACGGCCCATTCGCACGGCCGTGTCAATTTATCACATGCCGTGTTGGGAAAGTTAACTTTTATCCTATTTTCACACGGCTGTATCGCACGGCCGTGTTTCCTTCCGTGGTGTTCGCACGGCCTAAAGCACGGCCGTGTGGATTTGGCAACCTGTGCTCAAAGACTCTGTTAGTGACCTAGATGTTCAAACTTAAAAATTAAAAAAAAACCTAAAATCGTTAGTACTCGGGTTGCCTCCTGAGAAGTGCTTATTTATAGTCTAAGCTCGACTTACTCTCCATTGAATGGTCATGGTGGTTTGAGGAGTTTATACTCCTCATTCCTGCTATCAATCTCATCAAAATAAGGTTTTAGGCGGGTACTGTTTACCTTAAAAGTACCGAACTTGGGATGACTTACATTGACTGTACCGAATGGGAAAATGCTAAGTACTGTAAGAGGAATTTCTTCATTCGGTTTGGCAATGACAATGTGAGGATTTACGACATCTAATTAAACTTTATCTCCAACCTTAAGTTGATTTGGTGAGGTATTGAGCTCATTCTGGCGTAGTTTTGGTTTATCATATGTTCTCGGTTTATGTGTTTGCCATTCATCTAACTCCTCAATTTGTAGCCTTCGTTCTTCATGAATAGGTCCTCTATTGTTGCTGGAACATGGCTCATGCACTTCCTTCAAACTCATTTCCTGCAAAGTAGGTTGCACCATATTGTCAGTTTTAGTAGAATGGTTTATACAATCACCTTCAATTTTCGATGTGTTGCCAAAATTGCGAGCTTGAAGGGTAATTGTTTCGTCCCCCACATGAAGTGTGAGTTCACCTGTGCCAACATCAATAATCGTTCTAGCAATTTCTAAAAAGGGCCTTCCAAAAATCAAAAGAGTGTTGCTATCCTCCTCTATGTCTAGAACAACAAAGTCAACGGTAAATATAAATTTATCAATTTTAACTAACACATCTTCAATAATGCCCCTAGGAAATCTTATATTTTTATCTGCTAACTGAATGCTCATCCTAGTCTGTTTGGGTTTCACAAGACCTAGTTGCTTAAACATTTTGTAGGGCATGACGTTAATGCTAGCCCCTAAATCAGCTAATGCATTATTAACATCTAAACTACAAATTAAGCAAGGAATTGTAAAACTCCCTGGATCTTTTAATTTGTTGGGTAGCTTATTTTGTAGAATAGCTGAGCAAACTGCGTTTAGCTTCACATGCGACGCCTCGTCCAACTTCAACTTATTTGCTAAAAGCTCCTTTAAAAATTTCATTACGTCCGGCATCTGTGATAGAGCTTCAATAAACAGTAAGTTAATATGTAATTTTTTTAAAAGTTTAAGGAATTTACCAAATTGTTCATCTGAGTGGTCTTTCCTTGTTGCCTTGGGATATGGCACACGAGGTTTATATTCTACACTTACCATTTTGTTTTCATTGTGACCTATCTCACATTTACCTTTGCTCACCATAGTTTCTTCTCTTGATTCTGGCTCAGGCTCAACTGATCCTTCTTCACCTTGAACATTAATCGCGTTCAGCTGTTCCCTTGGGTTAGGTTCGGTATTGCTTGGCAAACTACATTGTGGTCGTTCAGAAATTAGTTTGGACAGTTGGCCTATTTGACTTTCAAGCCATTGGATCAACGCTTGTTGATTTCAAGTGCTGTCTCGGTATTCTGGAATCGAGATTTTGACACCGAGATGAATTTGGATAGCATCTCCTCAAGGTTTAGTTTCTTTTCCTGTTGATAAGGTGGCTGTTGAAAACCCAGAGGATTTTGTGGCCTTTGATTCCCTTGACCATCCCATGAGAAATTTGGGTGGTTCCTCCAACTTGCATTATAGGTATTACTGTATGGGTTATTTTGAGATCTAAAGTTATTGTTACCCATATAGTGGACTTGTTCTTCTTCAGTTGTTGGATTGAAAGGTTGATATTCTGTATGGACGCCTCTCCTACTTGAATCACACCTCATCACTGGACGTACCTGGGTGGAACCGAGTAAACCATCAATCTTTTTATTTAGAAGTTCCACCGGATTTGGCAGCATAGTAATTGAATCGACGTTATAAATGCCTACTATTTTGGTTGGGTTAGTCCTCATGACTTGCCACTGATAGTTATTTAGTGACATCTCCTCAATAAATTTGTAAGCCTCTTCAGGTGTTTTGTTGTTGATGGTTCCACCTGCGGCTGTGTCAATCATCTGTCTTGTCGAGGGATTCACACCATTGTAGAACATTTGAACTTGCAGCCATAGAGGTAACCCATGGTGAGGGCACCTCCGCAGTAGGTCCTTGTATCTCTCCCATGCATCGTAAAGTGCTTCTAAATCCATCTACACAAAAGAAGAGATATCATCTCGTAATTTAGCCGTTTTAGTCGGCAAAAAATACTTTAATAAAATTTTTTCGGTCATTTGTTCCCAAGTAGTGATTGACCCTGGTGGTAATGAGTTCAACCACTGTTTAGCTTTGTTCCTTATGAAAAAGGGAATAACCGAAGATGAATGGCATCATCAGAAACGCCATTAATTTTAAAAGTGTCGCAGAATTCCAGAAAATTTGCCAAGTGAGGGTTGGGATCCTCATCCTGCAAACCATCAAACTGAACAAATTGCTGTATCATTTGAATCGTGTTAGGTTTCAGTTCAAAATTATTTGCAGCAATAGCAGGTCTAACTATACTTGACTCAGTTCCTGTTAAATTAGGTTTAGCATAATCATACATAGTACGAGGAGTAGGATTCTAATTTGCTAGATCAGCACGTATCGCAGGAGGTAGCTGATTTTCTTGGTTTTCAGCCATCTCCTCGGTTGTAGTTGAGATATCATCCTCTTGCTCTTCCTCTATGTATCTTAGACTTCGCCTTATTTCTCGTTGGTTTCTACGAGCGGTGCGATCGATTTCTTCGTCAAAAAGTAATGGTCCCGACGAGTTTCTTCTAGTCATAAACTATAATAACCTGCCAGAAGGAAGGAAAAGAAAATTTAATATATAAAAATAAAAACAAAATTAAATTGCAGTAAAAGTAAATGGCTAAAGTAATAAAAATTGAGTGTTCCTAATATTTTAGTTCCCCGGCAACGATGCCAAAAACTTGATCGTGATTTTTCGTGATAAGTTTTATAAATTTATAATTAATCATTCTTGAAACTAACTATTATCATTATGTAGGCAAGTGTACCTATCGAACAGTAGTATAGCTTTAGCAAGACCGGATTGTCAAACCCAAAGGAACTAAAAGTACTAGTAATGACTTTCTTTTTATTATCTAGCTTAAGAATAATGAGGTTTGTTTTAATTAACTAATTACGAAACTAAGAAATCACAGAAAATAGAATTGAGAAATTACTTTTGGAAAAACGATTGATTTAAGACAATACTTAAGGAAAAATCCACCTATACTTCACTTGTTATTTTGGCTCCGAATCGGATGATTTATTCATTTAACTTGTTCCATAGAAACCCCTACGTTATGTTATTATCCCTATTCAAGACTAATAATGTCTAACCCTAGATTGAATAATTGAAATTTCTTTCTAATTAACAGCCTAGGGTTGTATTAACTCGATCTATGGATCCCCTTATTAGGTTTCACCTTAATTCGACAAAATCTTGTCACCCTATCTCTAGGCGCGCAATCAACTCCGCTTAATTATGACAAAGTTACTCTTAGCCAGGGACTATTCATCCTCCAACTAAGAGCATTAACTTGAATCAATATCCTAAAATTCCAAAACAAGAATTAAGAACACATAATTAAGAACAAGTCAAATATTTATCATACAATTCAGAAAAGAATAACAAGATTCATCTTAGGTTTCATCCCCCTTAGGTATTTAGGGGATTTAGTTCATAACTAAATAGGAAAACATCTCAGAAGAATAAAGAATACAAAACATAAAGAAAACCCAAAACTCCTGAAGGGAAATTGAGGAGAGATCTTCAGTCTTGATGATGAATCCAGTTTCTGAGATGGATCAATCGACTTTCTTGAAGCAATTCCTTGCTCCCTATTCTCCGTCTCCCCTTAGTCCTCCTTTTGGGTGTTTAAATAGACTTTTAGAATGCCTAAGAGCCTTCAAACTTACCCTTTTCTGAATAGAACTTAACTAGGGCTCGGTAGGGACACGCGTGTACGATTACTTTAGGCCGTGGTCGAGGCTGAGAGATCAGTACACTCATGATGAGGTTGTTTTAGGCCATGGTCGAGCCTGTTAGAATGGCACGGGCGTGTGTTCTGCCCGTGTTGTTTTCCCATGTCGACCCATTTTTTCTGTTTTTGGCCCGTTTCTTATTCTTTTCTCTCTCCTATGCTTACCTAAGTATAAAATATTAAATTAAAGAATTAAGAGCACCAAATTCACCAAATCTAAGGAGAATTTATTCATAAATGTGTTAAGCATGGGATAAATTACGGTTTATCAAATTTCATCCAAATCTGCTTATCTTTGATTTCTTGAACCCAAACAGGCTTTACTTCTAGTTCAACTAAGATACCCCCATAATCATACAGACTTAAGCGAGCAAACATAGCCCTTAAGTCAGACATTACCTTTCTACTTAGGGCATCGACCACTACATTAGCCTTTTTAGGGTGGTACTCGATTGTACATTCATAGTGTAACGCCTTAAAATTTATATTTCTGATTCTGATAGATAGTGACACAACTGTGTATCTGATTCGGTGGTTAAGTGTTCTGGGTGTGTGTGGGAGTCCCAAGTTCAAGCCTCAGTCTTGGCAAATTTTGGTATTTTTCTTAATAAAGCCTTAACCTGGTTCAATAGGCTTATAGTAAGTTATTTGTAAGAACGCATCAGAATGGGCCTGCTAGTCTAATGGTCTGCAGTTCGAATCCCTGAGCAGGCAAGGGATTTATTTTGCTGCTTGTGCTGTGTGAGAGTTTTAGATGGACTAAAATTTTGATAGTAAAAAGGTTGATGGAGAAAATTAAGGAGACTAGGATAGGGAAGTTATCAGATTTTCATTTTGTTTCCCAAAATTTTTGACGAATGTTCTTCTCTCCCATATCCTTCTCTGCTGAAATTCCTCTCCTAACCACCTTTGTCTTACATTCTTCATCTTTTCTTTGCTTTCCTGTGTCGTCACGTCTTGTTTCGTTAACTCCGTTTCCCGTTGTACAATTCGGTAAGTAAAGTTGTACTTTTCAGCATTTTATGTTATTCTAAGGATTGATTGAGATTGTTCTATGGTTTGACAACAACACACCATGAGGATTAAGGCTCTTTTTATTCTGTCTCGTAGCGACTCGATTCAAAGTTATTCGGTAAGTGTTCATCCCTTTAGGAATAAGTACTTTGGTTTCGAGATTCTTGATCAATCGCAAGTAAGACTGATTGTGGTGTTAGATTGACAATATTTAGGTTCTGGAGTGTTTAGGAGTGTGATTTAGCTTCAATCGAAACCAGGTGTGTACTTCGATTGTATAGAAAAAGAGATTTGGCAAAAGTTGAAAAGCAAACTGTCGACACCACACGGGCTTATGGGTTGCCCGTGTGAAGGCCGTGTGGCAATATACAGCCGTATGATAGACGAACCAGGCCATGTGCGCTCGACATGGGTGCGACGGACACGGCCGTGTGAAGACTGGTGAGGTCGTGTGTAAGACACGGGCATTACCAATTAGGCCATGTGGGCCAGACGGGCGTATGGGCCCACATGGGTGAACCACAGGGCGTGTGGGAATTTGGGCCAGGCCGTGGGATCCATACGGCCAAGGGCAATTTGCTCGTGTGGGCATGTGAGCCCATTTTTCTAAAATGTTCCGTAAGGTTGCATGGGTCGCCCAAGTTGACTGTGACCTGTAGTAGGGTCGGTAAGCCTTACTTAGACCCTTGATTCTGTGATATGATATTGCAATGTATGTACTACCATGTTACACTTAGCATGTATATCTGTCTGTTCTGGGTATGAAAATAAGTCTCTTAATCTGCATTATAGCATGCCATTCTTATATGATGCATTGCATTGGGGTGGGTTTGATGAAGTTGAAGGAAGTATCTGAAAGGCTTTTAAAGCCTATTATCAGGCAGCTAAGCTGCATATTTACGACATGTGCTACATTGCGGTACTTTATAGTGTGTAGGGTCGGATGGGTCGATTTTATCGCCATATTTGGTGGACAGGGATGGGTGGGTTGATTTTATCCCTATATAGTGTGTTGGGTTTGACGAAGTTAGTATGCAGGGTTGGTGGCCATGATCTGTTATTCTGATCTGTTATGCATGATATATCTGAGATGGGCTAAGGCCTAAGTTTTTATCTGATTCTGTTTCTGAGTGGGCTAGGGCCAGCACTGATTATGTAAAGGGTTCAGGCCCGAATTATGACTATATTCTGTTACCTGACTGTATGCAAGCTGAACTATGGGGATGTACACACTGAGTTGCAAAAACTCACCCTTTATCTGTTTGATTTATTTAGGTAATCCCCAATAGTAGGTGGATCGATGCAGCGACGGACTCGATGGTGGCCACATAATTTTAGACTATTTTTAAATTCAGTTTTGATATTCTTTTCTTAATTATTCTCTGGGTTGTGGTCTATGTAATTCGAGAATTTTATGGATTTTATTTGGAATTTTAAAATGGTTTATGAGGTTTTTATTTAAAACTCGATTTTAAATCAAATGACGCTAATTTTTAAAGATGAACTTTAACAAAAGCTTTCGTATAAAGGAAATGTTTTAAGCTAAGCAATTAATCCTTGTTTTCTGAACTAAATGAAAGATAATAACTAACACAGCGTAAGGTCAACATGTTTTCAAAAACACTCTCATGTGACATCGACAGATTCGACCATAACGTCTAGGCCAGGTTTGGGGTGTTACATTTTTTGTTATCAGAGTCAGGTTGCAAAACTTAGCTGTAGATTTAGGTTGTAAAAAGAATGGTTTTTGAGAAATGACTTATAAATGATTTGAAATATTTTTGAAAAATAGGTGGTACACCGACTCTCCGGCGCCGGTGCTGTAAGTTTTTGAAACTCTATTTAGAATTGTCTAAAAGCATGCTTAGAACATACTAAAATTTTGTTTGGATTTGTCTGAAAATACTGTTAATATGCTATGAAACTACTGTAGGTAGTATATTCTACTGAAACACTTTAGGTAGAGCAAACTAAAAACTTTAGTGAGATTATACTCGCGATAAGGAACACTAAACGTTCAATAACTGTTCTGCATAAAATATCTGTTAATAAATATCAGAACTGTTAACTAATGCATAAAACTATTAATATAGATAAATACTGAAATTTACAATGAGCACACGTGGTACTCGTGGACGGGGTACTAGAGGTTGAGGTAGAGGCTGTAGAGGGGCTCAAGCTGAGTCCTTAGCATCTGACACGATTCTGAATTTGGATACTAGCAAGATGCCAGTATCACCTGCAACAGAGATTGGGTCTAGGTCTCACGGCCGTGTGGCCGGGGACGACGCACTGTCCCAAGCCATGTTATGGATTTTGGAGGGGGTCGCTTGGCCCAACACTGGTTCTAGGGGCCCTGGGTCGGTTATGAAATGACTCCAGTCTAATGGGGCTGAGGTATTTAGGGCATCGCTTGAGTTGCTCCTAATGTGGCCGAGTACTTGATGGAGGCCACGAAACGCATTATGGATGACCTAGATTTCACTACTGAACAAAAGCTTAAGGGGGCTGTGTCTTTGCTTCGTGACGAGTCATACCAATGGTTGTTGATGGTTAAGGAGGGCACTTAGTCCGACAGGCTGACATGGGATCTATTTAAGACGGCTTTTCAGAGTAAGTATATGGGAGCCAACTATACTGATGCGAGGTGACGTGAGTTCCTAAATCTCACCTAGGGTGATTATTTAGTGGCCGAGCATGAGGCCGAGCTCCTAAGACTGAGCCGTTATGCGAGAGGCATGGTGGCAACTGAACATGAGCGCTGTGTCCGTTTTGAGGACAACCTTAGGGATAACTTGAGGGTGCTGATAGCTCCACAGAGGGAGCGTGAGTTTGCTGTGTTAGTTAAAAAGGCCGAGATTGCTGAGGAAGTAAAGTGCACTGAGTGCCAAAATCGAGATAAGGGGAAGGTTAAGAGGTATACAGAGCCTTCAAATTCTGGGTTGAGGCCTAGGAAAAGGGCCAGGTTTGATGGGCCCGTGAGAGTTGGGCCTACTATTGCACCTACTGGGATGATGATTTGTCAGCACTATAACAAACGCCATCCGGGCGAGTGTTGGAGGGCTACGGGAGCTTGTCTTAGATGTGGGTCTGCTGAGCATCGTGTTAAGGATTGCCCATTGAGAGCTAATTAGATGCAAGCTCTGGTTAATGAGACTGTACAGCCGCTGAGGGTAGTTCAGCAGTCACCTAAGGGCCGTGGTCAGGCTAGGAATGGTAACGGCATGGGCCGAGGACAGAGAGCATTGGGCAGAGGTGCTGGACCTACTGAGGCGAGGCAGCCTGCTTTGGTATATGCTGCTCATCGCCGTAAGGAATGAGATGTTTCAGACGTCATTACAGGTACGTTTTTAATTTTTAATGTACCTTACTTTGTATTGATAGATATAGGCTCTGTACACTTTTGCATAGCTAGTACGGTGTCTAAAACCTTGGGATTGCCGTTTGAGAGCACTTCTAGTGAGATAACAGTGGTGAGCCCATTGGGGCAGTTTATTAGAGTTAGTAAATTGTTTAGAGACATTCCGTTAGAGGTCCAAGGGACTATATTTCTAGCTAATCTGATGGAGCTTCCATTTGGGGAGTTCGATTTAATTTTGGGTATGGACTGGTTAGTCAAACATCGGGTGAGTCTGGATTGTGCTGTGAAGAGGGTTGTTCTCAGGACCGAGGGGGATAAGGAGGTGGTCGTGATTGGGGAACGTCGAGACTATTTGACTAATGTGATATCTGCATTGAGGGCAGAGAAGTTAGTAAAGAAGAGGTGTGAGGCATTCTTAGCATATATCAGTGTTGCTAATTCTGAGGACTCTTCGGTTAAGGATATCCAAATGGTGAGGGATTTTGTAGATGTGTTTCCAGAGGAACTACCACGACTACCTCTGAATCGTGAGGTGAAGTTTGGGATTGAGTTGTTTCTGGGCACAACTCCGGTGTCTATCGCCCCTTATCGAATGGCACCGAAAGAGCTAACGAAACTTAAGGCTTAGATTCAGGAGTTGTTGGATCGTAGGTTCATCTGTCCCAGTGTGTCTACGTGGGGAGCACCTGTTCTGTTCGTAAAGAAAAAGGACGGTACAATGAGGATGTGTATCGACTACCATCAGTTGCACAAGTTGACGATGAAGAATAAATACGCACTTCCAAGGATAGATGACTTATTTGATCAGTTCAGAGGGGCGTTAGTGTTTTCTAAGATTGATCTGCGATCGGGTTATCATCAGTTGAGGGTAAAGGAAGCCGATGTGCATAAGATGACATTTAGAACTCGGTATGGACATTACGAGTTCCTAGTTATGCCCTTTGGGTTGACTAATGCACCAACGAAATTCATAGACTTGATAAACCATGTGTTCCAGCCTTACTTAGATCAGTTCGTGGTGGTATTCATTGATGACATCTTGGTGTATTCTACGGCAGAGGATCAGCACGATGAACATCCAAGAGTGGTTCTATAGATTCTTCGTGTAACACCCTGATTTTGGGCCTAGTCGGAATAGTGATGTCGGGACCACAAATTTGAGATAGAAATAATTATTTTATGATTATTTTGAGGTCTATGATATGATTGCATGATTGTGTGAAAATTTCGTGAAGAAATTCTATGCATAAAGTGGTTAATTTGAAGTTAGGGACTAAATTGAATAAGTTGCAAAACTTGCATTCTAGAAGTTTCTAGTATGAAATTTCTTTAAAATATTAATTAGGAGGTCTTAAATAGCAATTTGACCAATTTCTAAGTTATGGACAAAAATTGGACATGGATGGAATTTTTGAAAGTTTAGTAAGTAAGGGCATTTTGGTCATTTGGATATTAAATGAAATAAAATGGGAAAAATCAAGCAAAAATCCATTCATCTTCTTCATGTTGCTGCCGAATTTTGCTTGCTACCATAGCTAGGGTTTCTTCAACTTCTAAGCTCAATAGTAAGTGCATTCAAGCCCCGTTTTTAATGTTCTTTACATTTTTGAAATCCTCGTAGCTCGGTTTACCTATTTCTACCATTATTTTGAGTTAGGGTTTATGTTTAAAAATTTACCCATGGATGATATGCATGAATTTTGATGTTTTATGGTAGAATATGAAGTTTTAGATTGTGTTAAACAACTTTTGCTAAGTGATTTTTCGTAAAAAGCAGTAAAAGCAGCATAATCGGTAAAAATATCTATTGTTCATAACTATGTGTTAGAGTGAGAATTTGATGTTGCCATAGAAGGAAAAATGATCAGTATGTCATAAAACACAAGAAAATAGGATGAAGTTTAATTTTCGAGTATTGGGGCAAAAGTGCAAATATGCAAAAGTTTAGGGGTCAAATTGCAAATTTGTAAAAATATGATTTTTGGACCCGTATGAATAATGTGACTAATTATTAGGCTAAATGTGATATTATAGATGAAGGAAATCGAGATTCGGGCTTAAATCGGAAAATACAAGGTTATGGAATAAAATAGTAAATTGCTAGTTTTACGAATCGAGGTAAGTTCAATCACGTTAATAATAATGCAATACCATGCATGAATTGTAATTCTCTATTGATATGGCATAAATTATATGATTTAATATGTTTAAGAGAAGTTGATGGATGGTATGTATATATATAAAACAAAAATGTAATGCTAGTTGTATCATGTGAAATTGAATGGAAAATTATTGTTACATGAATTAAACGTTATGGTGCCAAGTTTATGAATTGCTTTAAAAATATGTTTATGGTACATGAAGTGCATTGAATTATCATACATAAATATGATTTCTATGATTATGGATATTATGAGCAATTGTAAGTTCATATGATTTTTAATAATGCAATGTGTAATTTAATGTTATTGCCTTGATATTAAATAAGATGTAAGTTTATATGTAAGTGATACATCAATTTTATTTGTATTATGACATTTTATAATAATATTGGAAATATGTTTGTTGATAATTACTTGATTGGAGAAATTGTTGGAAAAGAGAGAAAATCCCAGTTGAACCTTCTGGAAAGATCGGATGATACTGAGATGGTATGTAGCTAGGTCACATGTATGGTCTTGAGTGCACATCATGTGTACAAGAGAGCTACGAGACATTATGATGTAGCTAGGTCTCATGGGTGATACTATATGTACACCATGTAGACAAGAGAGCTACGGATATATGTAGCTAGGTCGCATGCGTGGTTCCAGGTGAAGGATACCATGTCGACAAGAGAGCTACGAGATAAATCTGCTAGGTCACATGGGTGGTACTAAGTGTTCACCATGTGTACAAGAGAGCCGATCTTTATGATGGGTGGAGCTATTTGCGAAACCACCAAGTATCGAGGATTGATCCGAAGTGTTCAACGGAGACTTATTATGTCTTTGCTTTGTGAGTTTTGTGATGAATAATCATGGGAACTTGGTTATGTGAATAATGTGTTCATTAAGTGATCGGGTTGTGGTAAGGTTATAAACAAGTAAGTTATACATGAGGATGATTTTATGGTGACCTTGTAATCATGGGCCTATACTTGTGATGTATGAAATGTGGTGAAAATGATTTGTGATATGTATGTTAAATTGAGGTTAATACAAAGAAAGTGTGAAAGAGTGAATTAGCAATAAAATTGTCTTGGACAGCAGCAGTTGCGTGACTTTTAAAATTCACTAAAAATTGTAGAAGTTGAATAAAAATGCAAATGATATATGAAAATAAAGCTTAATGAGTCTATTTTCACATGAAAGAAACAGGGGAAGCAAAAGAATTCTATATTGTGTGATATTTGAATTATTGTCAAATAGGGTCTGAATGAATTCAAGATCCCCTGTTCTGACTTTAGAAATTCATCATAAATTGTAAAAAACTTATTAAGAGTCATACCTTACATGAATGGATTCCTTATTGAGTCTATTTTAAGGGAAACAAACGGCATGGTCGTTGGAATTCTGTACAGAGAGAAATTTGGTTCGTAGTATATAGATGTCAGAGTAGTCATACTCTGAAACAGGGAAGAATTTAACTAATAAACTGTACTAATTGGCCAAACCAAAAATTCTGAAAATTTTATGGGAGAAAGATATATGAATCTAGTTTCAAATTAAATTAACGAAACTAAATTTGGAGTTTTGTAGCTTCAGATATGACTGATTTAGTAACTGTAACTCAATAACACAGCTTAACCTGAATATGTGTAATTGTACAATTATAGTGTTTTATCTTGAAAAGCATGGTAGTAATTGCTTATTATTTTCATATGAACTTACTAAGCGTAAAACTTACCCATCCTCTCCCTTTCTTTAGTATTGACAAGTCAGCTCGGGGTTGGAGATCGTCGGAGGAAAAATCACACTATCAAACTATCATTTTTGGGAGAATTAATTCAAATATTAGAAATATCAAATGAGTGGCATGTATAGGAAGTTGGTTTGTGATATGTATTTTTTTTTATTATGATTTTGATTGTACGTATCAGTCTGCATTGAGTTATTGTATATGATTATGAGATGTGGTCCTTATCCATTATGGGTTATAAGTTTTAAATTAAATGAAATTTTATGGCCCAGTTTTTTTCTATGTGTGTTGTTAAGTCTGGTAATGCCTCGTACTCTATTCCGGCCTTGGATACGGGTAAGGGGTGTTACACTTCGTGAGAAACAGTTGTATGCGAAGTTCAGCAAGTGTGAGTTCTAGCTTAGGGAAGTGACATTTCTGGGACATGTAGTTTCTACTGAGGAGATTCGAGTGGATCCTCATAAGATTGAGGCTGTGTTGGATTGGAAACAGCCGAAGAGTGTGTCTGAAATCCGCAGCTTTCTAGGGTTGGCAGGATATTATCGACGTTTTGTAGAAGGGTTCTCTTTGATCGCGACTCCAATGACTAAGCTGTTGCGTAAGAGAGTTCCTTTTGTTTGGACTGATGCACAACAGGAGAGTTTTGATAAGCTTAAGACTGTTCTGACCAAAGCTATAACGCCCCTAACCCGAATCCATCACCGGAATAGAGTTATAGAGCATTACCAAAGTTACCGATTTATTTATTAGATATTTTATTTCATCTAACGTTCATATTTGGAACCAATTAAAATCAATCATATTTTCCCTTAAACATACTTATATTTCTCGACATATTTTACTTGAATTTATTACTCATCTCAATATACTTAATTTCCTTGTATCAACATATCAAATATAATCACATATTGACATATCATGATAAATATCATTCTCTTTCCATTTCTTCATAAACATAAATTAGGTAATTCATTATATCGATATTTCATGTATTTAAAAATAAAATTCTTGCAATTTAATCCTTATTTCCAGCCGTTATTCTCATACAAATTGATAACAACCCATGAATTCTATAAAATATCAAAATTTTTCATAATTTTAACACTTTTCAATTTAATCCTTAAAACATTATTTTCCCCGATCTTGAACTAAATTAATAATTTTATTCAATTTTGAAATTTTAAATAATAAAATATTCCACTTCATGCAAATTGTTTCTAATATTTTTACAAAATTACCCATAAAGTTTTACCTTTATTCAGTTTAGTCCCTGAACCTAAAACATGCAAATTAGCTATGCTAGCTGAATATTCATACATATTTTCCTCCTCCTTCTCTCCATTCCACATCCTTAATTTATATAATATGCTTATAAGTAACATTACCTATAATTTCACTATTTACTTATATGTATATTCAAAGCTGTCCATTTAAGTCATAGTCACTAAATTATTTATATCTTGAGCTAAAAAACTCCAAATTAAGATCCATTAATTTTTCCTAAAACTAAACTTACATATCTTCTTACCATAAAATTTTTATAATTTTTGGTTTATCCAATAAGTACAGTTTATTCTTTTAAAGCCACTTCTATTCTACTGTCTGATAGTTCTGACCCTTCTTTACTAAAAAATAATTATCTTATTGTACAGAATTCAAATGATGTTACCGTTTATTTTTCTTGAAAATAGACTCATTTAGGATTCTAAACATATAAATTTAAGCCCCTAATTATTTTTCTCCAATTTTTGATGATTTTCAAAATTCAGAACAGGGGAATCTGAAATCATTCTGAACTTGTCTCAAAAAATTTATCATATTTCATGCTTTACAATTCGATTGCTTACAAAGTTTATTCTATAAGAAACTAGACTCAATAATATTTAATTTCATGTTTTATTAAACCTCTAATTCAACTTCCACAATTTTTGCTGATTTTTCAAAGTTATCCTACTGCTGCTGTCCAAAACTATTTTAGTGCAAGATATTATTTACCATGTTTATAACACCCTTATTCCCTTTCTGTACAATATTTCCCATCACTTTCTCCTATTTCCCTTCACTAACTCATCAAGATCATACAACCTTATATAAGAAAACTCTACTATAACATTATTTCCATGTTTTCTCAATAATAACAAACTTAAAAATATATTAAAATCTTGATGTACTTACCTTGTTCTATTGATTCCAATCTTTAATTTGATTTTCTCTCTCCTCCAGCTTCTATTCCTTGAATCCAATTTGATATTCTAACTCCCCACAGTCTCCTTAACATTTTTCTCTCTTGGTAGCTATGGAAATTCTTTTGATTTCTAGGTGAAAATGGTGAATTTTTGGTAGAAGGACTAAATTGTAAAGAATGAAAAGTTTCTTTCTTCTCTTCTTCCTAACGTGAATGCATGGAAAATGGATGAGAATTTCCTCATCTTTCTTTCTTTATATATACTAATAAAATAATAAAATAATAATAAAATAATAAAATATCATATAAAAAATCAAATTAAAATATTAATAACTAATATTTATTTAATTAATTAATCTAAAATATCTCCAACATCATCATTACTTTCTAGATTTCTCTCTCTTCCAATTGACCATTTTACCCTTTGTGATCTTTTAAAATTTCATTCTTGAGTCATCACTTAATTTTGGTAAAATTGCTATTTAGTCCCTCATAATTTTTCACCTATTCAATTTGGTCCTAATTCAGCAATTTTCCTTGGTTTCTAGATCCTTCCACCCTTAAAATATTTGCACTATTAGTCCTTCAACTTTTTATGTTTACACTTTAATCCCTCAAATTTTGAGTATTTACTCTTGGGCCACAAAACTGTTCTCACTTTTACAATTTAGTCCTTTCTTAAATCATTATGTCATAATATACTTCCCAGCGACATAACTCAATTTTCCTTTTCTTGTCACTTTATTTCCTTATTTTACTATATTAAGAGTAATATCTTACTGTAGAAACTTTTAGGGTGTTACAAAAGCTCCTGTTTTGATACAACTTAAGCCTGGTAAGGACTTCGTGGTATATAGTGATGCGTCGCATGTGGGCCTGGGTTGTGTCCTGATGCAACATGATAAAGTTGTTGCGTATGCTTCTCGTCCGCTCAAGGCTCATGAGGCTAATTATCTGACGCACGATTTGGAGTTAGCACCCGTAGCCTTTGCTCTTAAGATCTAGAGGCACTATCTGTACGGGGAGAAGTGTACCATCTACACTAATCGCAAGAGCCTCAAATATCTCCTCACTCAGAAGGAGTGAAACCTTAGGCAGCGTCGACGGGTCGAACTGCTTAAAGATTATGACTGCAGTAATGAGTATCATCCTGGTAAGGCTAATGTGGTCGTCGATGTGTAACAACCCTCTTTTAACCCCAGTCGAAAAGTGGTTTTGGGACCACGAAATCGAGTCGCGAAAATAATTGCATGTTATATTCTATGTTTATTATTTGTGAAATATCATATGTGAAAATATCGTGATTTGATTTATGTATTTGGAGGTGGAATTATTTAAAAAGGATATGTTTAAGAAACTTTGAAAATGGGATAGGCAAATGTATGGTGACTAAACATTTTATGTTTTAGTATTATAGGGGACTTGCATGTCAAATAGACCAACTTTAAATGTAACTGGCCGGTCAACATGCATGTAATCATGTGTTCTATTGTTTTATTTTAAGTAGTGGGAATTATATATATATATATATAATCAATATAGAAATAAGCATTTTATTATAAAATGATTATAATAATGGGAAATAATAAACTTATAATAGTAAATGGTGATAAAAACAAAGTTCCTTCTTCCTTTCTCTCATTTTGCCGAAACTATAAAGAAAAGAAAAGAAAAAGGGGGCTAAGACATTCGGCTAGGGGGAAAGTATAGATTAAGGTATGATATCATGAAATTCTTTTGGAATTTTTGTGAATTTGAGTTTGTTTTGATGCTTGTAACGTGACCCATGAGTTAAATTTTTTTTTAGTTGTGATATATGAAACATTCGGTCATGTTCTTATATGTTAAATTGATGGTGTTCTGTAGTATATGATTTTGGATCTGTTGTGCGCTCAGAACTACTACTGAAGTCATCACACTTATCGTCATCTTTTTGGTATCTTTAAAGAAGCTTTAAGTTTTAAATTTGGCATGTATAGGATAGACGAAGCTAAATAAGTGAGTTTTGTATTTTTGAGTAATGTAATTATCTTTTGATAAGTCCTACGAAAATGGCACACATGCTAGTTTTGTGACCTTGAAATGTTAAACATTTTGATAACTAGCATGCGTAATATGAATGAATGATATCTACTTTTTGTATATAAACATTGTGTTTAAATTATTGGGTATTTAGATTTGGTTTCATATGACTTATTGATGAGATAAAAAGAAATTTTAGGTGTAATTATAATAGTCATGAAATGTTTACGTATTGATACTTGGAATTGGTTTAAGTCGATGCGGTTATATATGTATAACTTGATATGAGAGAAGGTGTAAAAATTTTTGGCCTTGTTTAATGCATGATTAGGTGTATATAAATATATGTATCTCTATTATGCCGTGTGGTTGTGTTATTAGAGTGATATGCATAGTATGTAAATGTATCTAATTATGAAATGGTCGGTTTTATCACATGCATAAGCTATTTTATTTTATTTTTTTTATGTACCTATTTGATTATGTCTAAGTTTTAAAAGATAAGTTTTGTCATGGGATTGAGTTACGAAGTTTAAAATGTAAGGAATATTATTTTAAGTTGTGATATGTTAGGAAATGCCTCATAACCCTATTCTGGCGACGGATACGGGTTAGGGGTGTTACATTTTATTGGTATCAGAGCTATGGTTTAGTCGGTTCTAGGACTACCATAGTACGTATGAGTCTAGCTATACATGCCTTAATGTTACTATATGATAGTGTGATGACTTCTATCGGTTAAAATTATTGTTTTGAATAGTAAATGGAACCCAATTTAGAGAGAGCCTTAGCGGATGATGTTGAGAGTGTAGCGGTACAGTCACATGCGCAAGGGACACCACTGTTGAACCTCAATCATTTGCGAATAATCAAGATGATGGAACCAAACAAGCCTTCTTTACCATGATGAGCAGTGGGTAGCACAATATACCCGAACTAACCTGACTGCTCAACAACCATTCCCGAATTTAAATAATCCGCCTCAGGTGCCTATAATACCACTGACTACTGATCCTTTAAGGCTGAGTAAACCTCCTGTGGATTTGATTAGGAAGCGCGGGGCCGAGGAATTTCGAGCCACAGCTACTGATGATGCTGAAAGGGCCGAGTTTTGGCTTGATAACACCATCCGTGTTTTTGAAGAGCTGTCTTGCACACCTGATGAGTGTCTAAAGTGTGTCATATCTTTATTACGGGACTCGGCCTATTATTGGTGGAGAACCTTGATTTCTATTGTCCCAAAGGAACGAGTTACTTGGGATTTCTTTCAGGCGGAGTTTCGTAAGAAGTATATTAGTCAACGATTCATTAATCAAAAGCGTAAAGAATTTTTAGAGCTCAAACAAGGTCGTTTGACAGTATCTGAATACGAACGTGAGTTTGTAAGACTCAGTCGATATGCTCGGGAGTGTGTAGCTGATGAAGTAGCCATGTGTAAAAGATTCGAAGAAGGATTGAATGATGATTTAAAACTACTGGTGGGTATTTTAAAAATAAAAGAATTTGTAACACTAGTTGAACGGGCTTGCAATGCTGAAGAGCTTGGAAAGGAGAAAAAGAAAGCTGAATCTGAAGCCAGAGACTTTCGTAAAAGATCGGTGGGTAAAACTTCTTTCTCGGCTGGAAAGAAATTCAGAGATGATGCTAATAAATCAAAGACGACTGCAGGAATTTCTATTACGGAGTGACCATCAACGGACTTTCGAACTACTTCAGTTGCTAGTGTTGGTAATAATCGACAAGAAAAACCTGAATGTCCACAATGTGGAAGATGACATGTAGGTGAATGTTGGGGTAAGTCTATTAACAGAGCCTGTTATAGATGCGGTTCGAGGGATCATTTCATTCGAGATTGTACGGAGTCTGACGAGAAAAATAAGATGCAAGGTGTGAGATCGAGTAGTACAGCGACTAGAGGTAGACCACCAAGAAATGCAGGAGGTAGGGGTGGTAGTCAGAGAGGGACTTCTGATACAGCTGTACGATCTGAGACTCGTGCTCCTGCCAGAGCTTATGCCATCCGCGCGCAAGAGGAGGCATCCTCCCCTGATGTTATCACTGGTACTTTCACTCTTTTTAATGTTGATGTGATTGCATTGATTGACCCTGGCTCTACTCATTCTTATGTATGTGATACTTTAGCATCCAGTAAGACTCTACTTGTTGAGTCTACTGAGTTCGTGATTCGAGTGTCGAATCCCTTGGGTCGATATGTACTCGTTGACAAAGTGTGTAAGAAATGTCCCTTAATAATCTGAGGTTCGTGTTTTCCGGCCGACTTGATGCTTTTACCGTTTGATGAATTTGATGTTATTCTCGGTATGGATTGGTTGACCGTACATGATACAGTTGTGAATTGCAAAAGTAAGACCATTGATTTGAGATGTGCAGATAATGAGATAATCCGAGTTGAGTCTACTGATTTCAACGGATTGCCAGCAAAAATAATATCCTCGATGTTGGCTCAAAAATATGTGAGAAAGGGGTGTGAAACGTATCTTGCATACGTACTTGATAGTAAAGAATCAGAAAAGAAGCTTGAATCAGTGCCAGTGGTTTGTGAATATCCAGATGTTTTTCTCGAAGAATTACTGGGGCTACCACCTATTTAGGAGGTAGAGTTTGGCATTAAACTTGTACCTGGGACTACACCAATTTCGATAGCTCCGTATCGTATGGCACCAACTGAATTAAAGGAATTGAAAGTTCAATTACAAGAGTTGACGGATAGAGGTTTTGCTCGACCGAGTTTTTCACCTTGGGGTGCACCAGTATTGTTTGTGAAAAAGAAGGATGGAACCATGAGATTGTGCATCGACTATCGTCAGTTGAATAAAGTGACAATAAAGAATAAATATCCGTTACCACGTATTGATGATTTGTTTGATCAGCTAAAGGGAGCCTCAGTATTTTCAAAGATAGATTTAAAATCAGGTTATTATTAGTTGCGAGTTCGAGACTCAGACATACCTAAAACTGCTTTTAGAACGAGATACGGTCACTATGAATTCTTGGTGATGCCGTTTGGGCTCACTAATGCCCCTGCGGTATTTATGGACTTAATGAATCAAATTTTTAGACAATATTTGGACCGGTTTGTAGTTGTGTTTATAGATGACATCTTGATTTATTCACGAGATGAAACTGAACATGCCGAGCATTTGAGGTTGGTATTACAGATTTTACGAGACAAGCATTTATACGTGAAATTCAGTAAATGCGAGTTTTGGTTGAGAAAAGTTAGCTTTTTGGGGCACGTAGTATCTGCATCGGGAATTAGAGTTGATCCGAGCAAAATTTCAGCCATACTCGATTGGAAGCCTCCGAGGAATGTTACCGAAGTTTGGAGCTTTTTGGGACTTGCCGATTACTACAGACGGTTCGTAAAGGGTTTTTTAATGATAGCCATACCAATGACGAAACTACTTCAGAAAGATGTTAAGTTTGAATGGTCAAAAAAATGTCAGAAAAGTTTTGATCAATTAAAAACCTACTTAACTGAGGCTCCAGTGCTAGTACAGCCTGAATCCGGTAAAGAGTTTGTCATTTACAGTGATGCATCCTTACTCGGGCTGGGTTGTGTGTTGATGCAAGAGGGTCGAGTGGTAGCTTACGCGTCAAGGCAATTGAAGCCACATGAGAAAAATTATCCGACTCACGATCTCGAATTAGCTGCTATTGTTTTCACTTTGAAAATTTGGCGACACTACTTGTTTGGAGAGAGGTGTCATGTGTATTCGGACCACAAAAGCCTCAAATATTTGATGACTCAAAGAGATTTGAATCTGTGACAAAGATGTTGGCTTGAGTTGTTGAAAGATTATGAGCTCGTCATTGATTATCACCCGGGAAAGGCTAATGTGGTTGCCGATGCTTTAAGTTGTAAATCGCTATTTGCTTTGAGAGCGATGAATGTTCACCTATCCGTTTCATCCGATAATATGTTGATAGTAGAATTAAAGGCCAAACCATTATTGATTCATCAAATACTTGAATCCCAAAAACTCGACGATGAATTGGTTGCTAAACGAGCTGAATGTGTTTCAAATGTGGAATCAGAGTTTCAGATTGACGATAATGACTGCTTGACGTTCAAGAGTCGATTATGTGTTCCAAGAAATTCAGAACTTATTTCGATGATATTGAGCGAGGCTCATAGTAGTCGAATGTCAGTCCACCCGGGTAGTACAAAAATGTACAACGATCTGAAACGTCAATTTTGGTGGCCTGGTATGAAACGAGCCATTTTTGACTTTGTTTCAAAGTGTCTGATATGTCAACAAGTGAAAGCGGAACATCAAGTGCCTTCGGGATTACTTCAGCCTATCATGATACCTGAATGGAAATGGGATCGAGTCACGATGGATTTTGTATCTGGTTTACCATTGACGCAGAGTAAGAAAGACTCAATCTGGGTTATTGTTGATAGATTGACAAAATCTGCCCATTTTATCCCTGTCCGTACGGATTTCTCGCTCGATAAATTGGCAGAATTATATGTCTCCTAAATTGTTCGATTACATGGAGTACCTATTTCTATTGTGTCAGATAGAGACCCGAGATTCACATCGCGATTTCGGAAGAAATTGCACGAAGCATTGGGTACCAAGTTGCATTTTAGCACTGCTTTTCATCCCCAGACTGATGGTCAATCTGAACGAGTTATTCAGATACTCGAAGATATGTTGAGATGTTGCATTCTCGAGTTTAGTGGTTCGTGGGAACGATATTTACCTCTGATTGAATTCGCATACAATAATAGCTTCCAATCAAGTATTAAGATGGCACCATACGAGGCTTTGTACGGTCGTAAATGCCGTACACCACTATATTGGACCGAACTTAGTGAAAATAAGGTATACGGGGTTGATTTGATCAGAGAAGCTGAAGAAAAGGTGAAAGTGATTAGTGATAGTTTGAAGGCATCATCAGATCGTTAGAAATCTTATGCAGATTTGAAACGAAAGGACATAGAATTTCAGATTGGGGACAAAGTATTTCTTAAAGTTTCACCATGGAAAAAGGTACTCAGATTTAGCTGTAAAGGCAAATTGAGCCCGAGATTTATTGGACCGTATGAAATTTCAGAACGGATTGGGCCGGTTGCCTATAGATTGATTTTGCCACCTGAACTTAAAAAGATTCACGATGTTTTTCATGTTTCGATGCTCCGTCGTTATAGATCTGATCCCTCACATGTGATTAATCCGACAGAAATTGAAATTCAGCCTGATTTGAGTTATGAGGAAGAACCGGTTAGTATTTTGGTTCACGAGGAGAAAGAACTACAGAATAAAAAATTTTCATTAGTTAAAGTGCTGTGGCTCAAACACAGAGTTGAGGAAGCGACTTGGGAGCTTGAAAGTTTAATGAAAGAACGCTACCCTAATCTTTTCGCTGGTAAGATTTCGGGGACGAAAATCCCTAAAGGGGGGAGAATTGTAACAACCCTCTTTTAACCCCGGTCGAAAAGTGGTTTCGGGACCACGAAATCGAGTCGCGAAAATATTTGCATGTTATATTCTATGTTTATTATTTGTGAAATATCATATGTGAAAATATCGTGATTTGATTTATGTATTTGGAGGTGGAATTATTTAAAAAGGATATGTTTAAGAAACTTTGAAAATGGGATAGGCAAACGTGTGGTGACTAAACATTTTATGTTTTAGTATTATAGGGACTTGCATGTCAAATAGACCAACTTTAAATGTAATCGCAGTCAACATGCATGTAATCATGTGTTCTATTGTTTTATTTTAAGTAGTGGGAATTATATATATATATATAATCAATATAGAAATAAGCATTTTATTATAAAATGATTATAATAATGGGAAATAATAAACTTATAATAGTAAATGGTGATAAAAACAAAGTTCCTTCTTCCTTTCTCTCATTTTGCCGAAACTATAAAGAAAAGAAAAGAAAAAGGGGGCTAAGACATTCGGCTAGGGGGAAAGTATAGATTAAGGTATGATATCATGAAATTCTTTTGGAATTTTTGTGAATTTGAGTTTGTTTTGATGCTTGTAACGTGACCCATGAGTTAAATTTTTTTTAGTTGTGATATATGAAACATTCGGTCATGTTCTTATATGTTAAATTGATGGTGTTTTGTAGTATATGATTTGAAATGGTTATAGATGAGTATGAACTAGGTACAAAAATTCTATAAATGGTTAAAATGGACAAAAATCCTATTCGACTATTGTAGAGTAAGGTGAAGTTATGTTTAGCTTTTATTTTAAGTTAATTGTTAGTAAGTGTTTATATGTATGCCGAATGGGGATTTGAATTGGGAGGTTGATAATTGATTGTTATTGAATTATATATATATATACATTTATATTCGGTCATGGAGGACTTGAGATGAAATTTATTTTTGTTTTAGTTAAATAATAAGATTTATATGTACAAATTCAATTAGGTAAATTTTTAAAGTTTTAGATTTAATTGAGAGAATGGAAATATTATAGGGAGTATTCGGTTACGGTATGGGAAAACTAAATGTGGAGGTAAGTCGATTTGTGTCATTTCTAAATGCACTTGATATTAAAACATTGTTTAGTTAATGGTAATTGACATGAAAGGAATTTAGTTGTCATGTATGTGGTAGTGGTAGGAGAAAGTAAATTTTTGCTTTACTAAAATTAGATGAGTGTTACATTGTTAATATGGAAATATTATGACAAACTAGTTGAATTTAAGAGCTAGGTGCAGTCATTTATGTTATGTGTATAATTCATCAATGATGAAAGTGCCGTATGATATATGTGTTTAAAATAAATAAAATTCAAGTTGTGATGAATTGATAAGAAAATTGAAATAGTTTAATTGTTTAAATTAAGCTCAAAATCAAAGAGGACCAAGTACGGATAAGGAGAAAGCGAAGGTCGTTGAGTAGCCGATCGGAGTCATTTCGCTCGATAATAATAAGGTAAGTTCTAGGCAATTATGACTTGGATTACTATGTATGCCTAGAGTACATATATCTTATGAAATGTAAATTTTCATATGTAAAGAAAGGTTTAATTGATAATGTATTATTGAACTGATGGCATTGAATAAATGAACTTTGAGTATGTATATGTACAAATGAAAAGGGGCACTATGTGTGCAAATGGGGCAGCATGATATGTGGGTGTAAAAAATCTAGTATTGAGTGTGAATGAATATATGCACTATGTGTGCGAAATTATTAACCGAGCACTATGTGTGCGAGATCGGGTGTAAGGCACTATGTGTGCGAAATTATTAACCTAGCACTATGTGTGCGAAATCGGATGTAATTCACTATATATGTGTGCGAAGTTATTTAGGGAATATGATCGTAGCATGGCGTGAGATAAGATATTGGTTTCTATCATAGGAAATTAAGAAGACAAAAGGTGTATGGAATATTTATTTATGTATATATATATATATATCTGTCTAAAGATTATGATATAAAGTCTTGGAAGAAGAAACAAGAGTATGGAGTTATATGGTAATCATGAATGAACAAGGTAGTCAAATTAGATTTAAACGAAGTTAGGTTGTCAATTATTTATTAAATTGCTTATGTTTTACTGAGTATTATCTCATTTGAAATTGTTGTTCATCTTTACTTAGATTTTGGATCTGTTGTGCGCTCAGAACTACTACTGAAGTCATCACACTTATCGTCATCTTTTTGGTATCTTTAAAGAAGCTTTAAGTTTTAAATTTGGCATGTATAGGATAGACGAAGCTAAATAAGTGAGTTTTGTATTTTTGAGTAATGTAATTATCTTTTGATAAGTCCTACGAAAATGGCACACATGCTAGTTTTGTGACCTTGAAATGTTAAACATTTTGATAACTAGCATGCGTAATATGAATGAATGATATCTACTTTTTGTATATAAACATTGTGTTTAAATTATTGGGTATTTAGATTTGGTTTCATATGACTTGTTGATGAGATAAAAAGAAATTTTAGGTGTAATTATAATAGTCATGAAATGTTTACGTATTGATACTTGGAGTTGGTTTAAGTCGATGCGGTTATATATGTATAACTTGATATGAGAGAAGGTGTAAAAATTTTTGGCCTTGTTTAATGCATGATTAGGTGTATATAAATATATGTATCTCTATTATGCCGTGTGGTTGTGTTATTAGAGTGATATGCATAGTATGTAAATGTATCTAATTATGAAATGGTCAGTTTTATCACATGCATAAGCTATTTTATTTTATTTTTTTTATATACCTATTTGATTATGTCTAAGTTTTAAAAGATAAGTTTTGTCATGGGATTGAGTTACGAAGTTTAAAATGTAAGGAATATTATTTTAAGTTGTGATATGTTAGGAAATGCCTCATAACCCCATTCTGGCGACGGATACGGGTTAGGGGTGTTACACGATGTGTTAAGTCATAGAGCTATGACTGATTTGAGAGCGATGTTCGCTCGACTCAGTTTATTCGACGATGGGGGTCTATTGGCTGAGCTGCAAGTAAGGCCAACATGGATTGAGCAGATCAGGGCTAACCAGATAGGAGATAAGTCTCTTGAGTTGAGGTTCCGTCAGATTGAGAGTGGAGTTACTACGGATTTTGGGTTTAGTGATGATGAGGTATTGTGCTTCCGAGGACGGATCTGTGTACCGAATTATAAAGACCTAAGACAGTCGATTCTAAGGGAGGCATATAGTAGCCCTTATGCTATGCATCCCGGTAGGAACAAGATGTACCGAGATCCCCGAGGGTTGTATTGGTGGCCAGGGTTGGAACGTGAGGTTACCAACTTTGTTGCTTGCTGTTTGACTTGTCAGCAGGTTAAGGCTGAGCATCAGTTACCTTCGGGTTTGTTGTAGCCGGTTAAGATACCGATGTAAAAATGGGAGTAAGTAACGATGGATTTCGTTAGTGGGTTGCCCTTAACACCCATTAAGAAGGATTCAGTTTCGGTCATCGTGGATCGATTGAGCAAGACTGTACATTTCATTCCTATTAGGACAGACTTCTCCCTACAGAAGTTGGCCAAACTTTACATTTCTGAGATAGTGAGGCTACATGGGGTACCTGTCTCGATCATTTTTGATAGGGATCCTCGTTTTATGTCTCAGTTATGGCAGAAGCTTCATGAGGCTTTGGGTTCGAGGTTAGACTTCACTACTGCTTTCCATCCTCAGACTGATGGTCAGTGCTTTCCATCCTCAGACTGATGGTCAGTCGAAGAGGGTGATTCAGATACTAGAGGACATGTTGAGGGGCTGCATTATAGATTTCTGTGGTAGTTGGGAGGAGTACTTGCCATTGGCAGAGTTTGCTTAAAATAATAACTATCAGTCTAGTATACAGATGGCACCTTATGAGGCACTGTATGGTCATAAGTGTCGCACTCCCTTATGCTGGGCAAGCTGAGCCCTTAGTTTATTGGGCTGTACCGAATTTTGAAGCGAGTGGGGCCAGTCGCATATCAGTTGGAGCTACCTGCAGAGTTAGATCGCATACATGATGTGTTTCACGTCTCGATGTGGAGACGCTATCGCTCTGATCCCACGCACATTGTGCTTGTGGAGGAGATTGAGGTTAGACCAGATCTAACATCTGAGGAGGAGCCAGTTCAGATCCTAGATCACCACGTTAAGGTTCTGTGTAGGAAATCTATCCCTTTAGTGAAGGTGCTGTGGTGGAATCATAACACTGAGGAGGCCACTTGAGAGCCGGAGGATTCGATGCTTCAGTAGTATCCTCACCTTTTCTGATCAGGTAAATTTCGAGGACAAAATTTTCTTTTAGGGGGTAGAGTTGTAACGCCCCAAAATTTATATTTATGATTCTGTTAGATGGTGACACAACTGTGTATCTGATTCAATAGTTAAGTGTTCTGGGTGTGTGTGGGAGGTCCCAAGTTCAAGCCTCAGTCTTGGCAAATTCTGGTATTTTCCTGAATAAAGCCTTAACTTGGTTCAATAGGCTTATAGTAAGTTATTTGTAAGAAGGCATCAAAATGGGCCTGCTAGTCTAGTGGTTGGGTGAAGTGTTAAGTGCCTGGAGGTCTGGAGTTTGAATCCCTGCGTGAGCAAGGGATTCATTTTCTGCTTGTGCCGTGTGAGATTTTTAGATGGACTAAAATTCTGATAGTGAAGAGGTTGATGGAGAAAATTAAGGAGACTGGGATAGGGAAGTTATCAGATTTTCATTTTGTTTTCCAAAATTTTTGATGAACGTTCTTCTCTCCCATATCCCTCTCTGTCGAAATTCCTCTTCTAACCACCTTTGTCTTACGTTCTTCATATTTTCTTTCCTTTCCTGTGTCGTCACGTCTTGTTTCGTTAACTCCATTTTCTATTGTAAGATTCGGTAAGTAAAGCTGTACTTTTCAGCATTTTATGTTATTCTAAGGATTGATTGGGATTGTTCTATGGTTTGACAGCAACATACCGCGAGGATTAAGGATCTTTTTATTCTGTCTCGTAGTGAATCGATTTGAAGTTATTCGATAAGTGTTTGTCACTTTAAGGATGAGTACTTTGATTTTGGGATTGTTGATCAATCACAAGTAAGATTGATTGTGGTGTTGGATGACAATATATAGGTTCCGGAGTGCTTAGGAGTGCGATTTAGCTTCAATCAAAACCAGGTGTGTACTTCGATTGCGCAGAAAATGAGATTTAGTGAAAGCCGGAAAGCAAACTGTCAATGCCACACAAGCGTGTGGGTTGCCCGTGTGGAGGACGTTGGGCGATACGCGACCATGTGATAAATGAACCAGGCTGTGCGTGTGCGACAAACACGGTGTGTGAAGACTAGTGAGGCCGTATGCAAGACACGGGCTCAGCCAATTGGGCCGTGTGGGTCACACGGGCATGTGGGCCCACATCGGTGAACCACATAGGCGTGTGGGAATTTGGGCTAGGCCGTGTGATCCACACGGACGTGTGGGCCAATACGGGCAGGCCACATGGGCGTGTGAGCCCATTTTTTTGGAATGTTCCATAAGGTTGCACGGGTTGCCCAAGTCAACTGTGACCTATAGTAGGGTCGGTAATCCTTACTTAGACCCTTGATTCTGTGATATGATATTGCGATGTATGTACTACCATGTTACACTTAGCATGTATATCTGTCTGTTCTGAGTATGAAAATAAGTCTGCTAATCTGTATTATAGCATGCCATTCTTGTATGATGCATTGCATTGGGGTGGGTTTGATGAAGTTGAAGGAAGTATCTAAAAGGCCTTTAAAGCTGTTATCAGGCAGCTAAGCTCCATATTTACGTCATGTGCTGTATTGCGGTACTTTATGGTGTGTAAGGTTGGATGGGTCGATTTTATCCCCATATTTGGTGTGCAAGGTGGGTCGATTTTATCCCCACATAGGGTGTTGGGTTGGACGGAGTTGGTGTGCAAGGTTGGTGGGCATGATCTATTATTCTGATCTGTTATGCATGATATATCTGAGATGGGCTAAGGCCCTAAGTTTGTAACTGATTCTGTTTCTGAGTGGGCCAGGGCCCATACCGATTATGTAAAGGGTTCAGGCCCGAATTATGACTGTATTCTGTTATCTGACTGTATGCATGCTGAACTGTGGGGATGTACACACTGAGTTGCAAAAACTCACACTTTATCTTTTTGATCTATTCAGGTAATACCCAACAGTAGATGGATCGATGCAGCGGAGGTCTTGATGGTGGCCACATACTTTTGGACTATTATTAAATTCAGTTTTGGTATTCTTTTCTTAATTATTCTCTGGGTTGTGGTCTATGTAATTCGAGGATTTTATGGACTTTATTTGGAATTTTAAAATGGTTTATGAGGTTTTAACTTAAAACTCGGTTTTAAATCAAATGACGCTAATTTTTAAAGAAGACCTTTAACAAAAGCTTCCGCGTAAAGGAAATGTTTTAAGCTAAGCAATTAATCCTCGTTTTCTGAACTAAATGAAAGATAATAACCGACACAATGTAAGGTCAACATGTTTTCAAAAACACTCTCATGTGACATCGACAGATTCGGCCATAACGTCTAGGTCAAGTTTGTGGTGTTACACATAGTCTTTCAACAACTCAATCCATCTATGTTGCCTCAAGTTAAGTTCCTTTTGGGTAATAAGATATTTAAGACTTTTGTGATCAGTGTAGATAATACACTTCTAACCATACAAATAATGACTCCATATTTTTTGAGCAAAGATAACAGCTGCCAACTCCAAATCATGAGTGGGGTAAATACATTCATGTGGCCTAAGTTGTCTTGAGGTATAGGCTACAATCTTACCATCTTACATTAGGACACATCGAAGCCCAAAATACGAAGCATCACTATACACCACATACTCTTTTCTAGATTCTGAGTGAATTAGGACGAGGGCTTCTATCAACATGGATTTTAACTTTTCAAAACTAGTTTTTTTGCTTTACTCCCTATTTAAACGGAGTGTTCTTCCTCAACAGCTTAGTCAATGAGGTCGCTATTAAGGAAAAACCCACAACAAACCTTTATTAATACCCGAAAAGACCTAGGAAACTCCAAATCTCTAAGATATTCTTCGGTTGCTTCCAGTTTAAGATGGCTTCAAACTTTTTGAGATATATGCAAATACCTTTAGCTGATACCATGACACCCAAAAACATAACTTCCTTCAACCAGAATTTACACTTACTAAGTTTAGTAAAAAGTCACTTTTAATGAAGTATCTGTAGGGCCACCTTCAATTGTCCATCATGTTTAGTTTCTTTCTTGGAATATATTAAGATGTTGTTAATTAATACAACGATGAACTAATCAAGGAAAGGCTGGAAGACACGATTCATAAGATCCATGAAAGTTGCTGGCACATTAGTTAACCCAAAAGGCATGATAAGAAACTTGTAATGTCCATAACGAGTCCTAAAAGTAGTCTTGGAAACATCAAATTCTTTTACTTTGAGTTGATAATACCCAGATCTCAAGTCAATTTTAGAAAAGAAAGTTGCACCTCTGAACTGATCAAATAGGTTGTCAATCCCTAGTAGAGGATACTTATTCTTGATAGTTAACTTGTTCAGTTGTCGATAGTCATTGCATAACCGTAATATACCATATTTCTTCTTCACAAATAAAATCGGTGCGCCCCATGGAGAAACACTAAGTCTAATGAAGCCCCTATCCAACAGTTTTTGTAATTGCACCTTCAACTCCTTAAGCTCTTTTGATGCCATGCGGTAGGGAGTGATGGACACTGGTGTTGTTCCTGGTAACAATGTAATACTGAATTCCACTTCCCAAACCGAAGGTAACCATGGCAGTTCCTTGTGAAACAAATTAGGAAATTCCCTTAGCGTACGAATGCTAAAAGATCAACAATGCTTGTATCTTGGGCATAAGCTAGAAACGTTTTGCATCCCTTTCAAACCATCTTTTCTGCTACCATGGCAAAGATCACATTGGACAAATAATTGCGACGTTGCCCAACCATAATGATTTCTTTTCTGGTCTAAGTCACTAAAGTTACCCTCTTCAGTGCATAATCCAAATAGACTTAATGCTCAACCAAACAATCCATCCCCAGAATTAGATCGAATTCATTACAAGAAATTTCCATCAAGTCGGCGGGAAATACCTCTGCTTGAACCTCTAAAGGACATCTTTTATAAATTTTATTCACAAGTATAGAGGATCCTAAAAGACTGGCTACAATAACAGGGTTCTACAGTTTCGTCCGGGAAAAGCTTTGATAATATCATTTTAATACAAGACGGATAGCTATTATTATTAAAAATGAATTTAACCCATAATAAACATTTTCCTAATTGTTCCTGATCTGATTGATATATCCCTGTATTATATATTCCAGAATTTGAGTTTCTCGTTCTGACTGTCCGTCTGTTTGTGCCATAGCTGTAACGCCCCCACGCCCGAGACCGTCGCCGGAGTCTAGTATGAGGTGTTACTAAGCTTAATTTAACATTTTTAGAACTTTGGATTATTTGTTTCTACATTTACAGCTTTTAAGCTACTTGCGTCACAGTCACAAGAAAAATTATATCTCGAGTTACAAAACTTGAAATCAAGATCTATAAATTTTCTTTGAATCTAGACTCATATACCTATCTACTAATTTTTTTCTAGAATTTTTGGTTGAGCCAATTAGTACAGTTTATTAGTTAAAGTTACCCCTGTTTCAGGACTTGACTGGTTTGACCTCTGTTTACTACGAACCATATTTCTCTCTGTAAAAAATTCATATGACTATGAAGTTTATTTATAATAAAACTAAACTCAATAAGGATTCTGAGGATATAAAATAAACCACCTAATTATATCTTTACAATTTATGGTGAATTTCTAAAGTTGGAACAGGGGATTCAGAAACTGCTATGACCCTGTTTCACCAAAATTAAAATATCTTTTAACATATAATTCATTTACCTGTTTTATTTGTTTCATGTGAAACTAGACATAATAAGCTTCAATTTGATATGTACTCCATCACCAAATCCAATTTCTATGATTTTTAGTAAATTTTCAAACTCATGTCAGTGTTGTTGCAGTACTCTATTTATGGCAAATTTCATCCCTTTTATGAGTTTTTATGCACTAAGTATTTTAATAATTTTCCTTAACATCAAACATAATCTAAACTAACCATTTTCATAATTTATCATTATCAAACATTTTATCAACCATTCCATCACCATATCATAAGATCATTTACACAAAATAGGTATATTGCTATACATGCCATACTTAAATTTACAAGCCATTTACCAAAAGTCTTCCGGATAGTGTGATTGAACCTTCGACCTATCCCGACTCCTGAGCTGGCTTGTCCAAAACTACAATGAGTAAGAAGGAGGGAGTAAGCATAAATGCTTAGTAAGTTCATATGCAAATAATAAGTAACATAACAAACGGTCATACCAATCAACATTAGCATGCATCACTAAAACACATATCACATTTCTAATCATTTTTCATCATCTTATTACCTTATCGTGATTGTATCAATACTCAACCCGAGGGTTAAATACATACCTGTCCAAAATATCCATTTCACATCACTTACCAATACGTCTCTTTACATCTTGAATATTCCTCCATTTGAGTATAACTTTACCCGTTGAACACATCGGAATATAATTCGGATACATGGATAACTTGCACACAAGTGCCATATATGCAATCAAGCAATCATGTAACCCGCCCATAAGCGAACTCGGACTCAACTCAACAAGCTCGGGCGTTCGCATCCATAAGTGAACTCGGACTCAACTCAACGAGCTCGGATGCCTAGTTACATCTCACGAACTCGGACTCAACTCAACGAGTTCGGATAAGTGAACTCGGACTCAACTCAACGAGGTCGGATGCTCAACCATCCTAGTGACATGTCACTTGTATCCTAATCTATTCCTAAGGTTCAAACGGGATTTTCCTCGAACACATATCCTTGCCATCTTCCATAAAATACCGAAACCAATACTCGGTAACACTTTATATTTAACAAATAATACAAATAATTTGCATTTTATTCGAAAATAACCACAAAGCATATATTTCATGATAAAAATCAGCATATCATATAATTAACATCAATAATTTAAAAAAAAACAATTATACTATATTATTTACACATGAACTTACCTTGGTACCAAAATATAAAGATTTTGCAATTTAGTCCACAATCTTTTCTTTTCCTCGATCGCGACTTGATTCCCGTTTCTCTTGATCTATAATAACATATTTAGCTTATTTAATACTCACATTATCAAATTAATCCTTAACTCAAATTTTGGCAAAATTACAATTTTACCCCTAAACTTTTACATATTTACATTTTTGCCCCTAGGCTCGGGATTAAAATTTTTCCTTATTCTTATGTTTTACAACATGCTGATCACTTTTCTCTTCTGTGGCAACATCAGATTCTCACTCTAACATGTACTTGTGACTATTAGGTATTTTTACCGATTAAGCCCTTTTACTCGTTTTTGCTTAAAATCGAGTAGTACAAGTTGTCTAACATAATTTAAAACTTCATATTCTATCATAAAACATCAAAATACACAAATTTCACCTATGGGTATTTTTCCAAATATAAACCCTAGGTTAAATTATTGCTAACATAAGCTTAATCGAGTTATCGGGATCTCAAAAACATAAAGAACATTAAAAACGGGGCTTGGAATCACTTACTATGGAGCTTGGAAGCTTGAAACAAACCCTAGCTATGGAGAACCCTTGAAATTTCGGCCTAATGAAGAAGATGGACAAAAATTGGCTTTTAATTTTGTTTTTAATTCATTTTAATAACTAAATGACCAAAATGCCCTTACTACTAAACTTTCCAAAAATTCCTTCCATGTCCTAATTTTTTCCATGAACTTAAATTAGTCAAATTGCTATTTAAGACCTCCTAATTAATATTTCAATGCAATTTCATACTAAAAACTTCTAGAATGCAAATTTTGCAACTTATTCGATTTAGTCCCTACTTTCAATTTAAACACTTTAGGCATAGAATTTCTTCACGAAATTTTCACACAATGATGTAATCATATCATAAACCTCAAAATAATTATAAAATAATTATTTCTATCTCGAATTTGTGGTCACGAAACCACTATTCCGATTAGGCCCTAATTCGGGATATTACAATAGCCTTATGAAATTTATTTCGAAATCTAAAGATAAACTCAGATGCATGCGACTCAACTAGCTTTTTTAGTGGTTAGTTCATTTCGACTAGAACAATTTGAATCGACTTCATCAATTCGATAGTAACAATTTAGATCAAGTCTTTCTTTTCATTGTAAAAAATAATCCAGACATAGAATCTATCATAACTTGCTCTTAATCCCATTAAAAAAAGCATAACAGACCGTAATAACCCATAAAAAACCTGAACCCAACTTTGACTTGTTGACATATTGGATATCTCAGTACGAGTTCTGAAATTTTCACGTTTTATTCCCGATCATTAGTTACTTTAACTCAAGACATTATACATTTTGTCACTGCCTAGTTTAAAACAAATCAACGCTACTAGGAACCTTATATAAGATGTTATATATAGTTTTTCAGAATTACATTCACTTTCGGAAATATAGACTATCATCACAATCAATTCTGAAATTGATAATCTGATCATTTTGAACCTATTCCCGTTTAGCTAAAAAATTTGAATCTTTTCTTTACAATTCACAAATTCACTGAAGAAATAACGGTTTAACTCTCAGCTCTGTAATATTCAAACCATCAATACTCATGATCATCTAAGTGAAACACTGCTGTAGATAATAAATTCTTTCCTGGACTTAGGCTGAACTAGTACCAAAGCTTCTGTCAATTAAATTTTCAATTGATCAAAACTTTACTGGCACTTAACTGACCAAATAAGTACAACATGTCCCTGTAATAGCTTTATCATTGACAATGTAATTATCGAGAAATTCTTAATAAGTCATCTATAATATAGATTTTCAAATGCTGAACATGCTCTGAAGTAGTTTTATAATTGATTAGTATATCACCAATATAGAATAACAATGAGTCTATCAAAATGTTACTAAAAAGAAGCCAGATCGGTAATCTATCTTCGAGAACATTGTAGCACTTTCCAACTGATCAAATAGAGTACAAAGTAACAAATGTTTATTCTCTATCGTGACTTTATTCAACTACTAGCAATCTATATATAGGCTTATGGACTCATATTTTTTTTCCACAATACAGTACAATCGTATCCAAAAGTGATACACTCAGTTGAGTAAATCTTTTGCAGATTAATTCTTGCAACTGAATTTTTAATTTGGTTGAAGACATTCTGTACAAAACAATTGAGATTGAAGGAATTCCTAGTATCAATTCATGAAAAACTCAATGTCTCGCTCTGGAAATAAACCCAACAATTCTGTAAGAAGAACATATGTAAACTTGCAAACTGTTGATAACTAATCAACTTCCATTTTAGATACTCTAAAATCCAGAATATAAATTAAAACATATCACAACCTTTTTGTATAAATTTTTGTGTAGATACCGCTGAAATCAAATTTGAATCACTATCAGACTTATCCGATTTAATGTAAATCAATTAACGACTCTGACATCTCAAATTATTTTGTTTCTATCAGCAATTCACCAATACGTCATGAGCAATCAATCAATTTATTCTCTGTATAACATCAAATTTGATAAATGGTAGTAGCATCAATTCAATAAGAAAATTATAGCCCTAATTTTTCAATGAACACTATTTTCAAACCGAATCAACTATGACTCTATGATATGAAAGATTTATTGTTAGCCACAACATATTTAGTCGACTCAACTAATAAAATTTTCCTGTTACTAACATTGTGCATATATGTATGAATGTGTGGTTCCAGTGTCAATTAATGCATACACATTAACATCAAAGATAGAAAAGGTACTAGTAATATCATCAAGAATTGAAGCTTCATTATGTATTTGGATCACATAAGCTTTGGAAAAAGTTTGTGCTTTGAATCAAACGACTATGTCTTTTATTCCACTTCTATTGACTCTAGTTGTGCTTTCAATTTCCTGACCATCTGCCTCTTATAGAAATAACAATAGGTCATACATTCTGGTCTCTATTTAACTCAATTCAATTCGAGAAATCTTTCTTAAAATAATAGGGAAATCCACAAATAAAATAAAATTTGTCTTTTAAATGACACATTCTAGAGTGATTCTGACCATAATGGCCGCGTTTAGTCTATTTACATTTTTAATATGATAGCACTGGAAACTAAGAGGTATCGATGATCTCAAACTATTCTATCTCATTCGATCTCTGTCAAATAACCTTGATGGTGTTGAAAAATGGCTACTCGATTCATTCATTTTCTTTTCTAGAAGGGTAGAAAATATTCTGTTTGTGCTACATTTATTGAACTCACAAGCTTCTGTTACATACTATTTTTTATGATGGTATACTTATTCCATATTCTAAACTTGACTTGACAAAATAACAGGCTCTTGAATTTCCATCACACCAACCAATAACTTGATCTCGTCGCTTAAACCATATTCAAAGCAAGTACATATTACTTCCTTGATCAAAACAATTCCTCGGATATCTCTACTGCACTGAATAAACTCACAATCAAACTTCGCAACTGATCTATTTTCCTGTTTCAATCCAAAGAATTTTTTTCTTTTCAATATATCGTTTCTTGACGTATTTCTTTCGAACTCACTTTTAAAGAATACTCAGTTAACCCATCCTTTCAGTACATCTGATAACTCTTGAAAAGAGTTACATTTCAAGCCTTAGAGTTGGTTAATTGTTCATACTTGAGTAAGTTTAGTTGCATTTTAGGAAATTATATTAGTATTTTTATAACATTACATCCTGAAGCTTAGATTGTGCTTTCAATGTCACTATATGTTACTTTTACTTGTGGGAGGAAAGAAATTGCGTGTTGTTTATAACAGGTGTAGAAATGAGGAAAAAAAGTGAAGGAGTGAAGTTTTCTGATGAAAAAAGTTTGATTGCCAGCACAAATGCCATGACAATTCCAATAAGATGCTGACTCAGTTGTCAATCCATGCCGCTCTAAGCCAGCTGTACTTGTACCAGAAATATCCACTTGAAAAAGAGGGATAAAAGAGTGTGTGCTAAGAGGGGGACCTACCTTATAAAAAGAAGAAAGAGAAAGAGAGGAATGAGGCAGTTTTTCCTCTCACACAATTTCTCGTGGGAGATCTATAGACGCAAAAAAAAGGGTAATAGCTAAGGAATGGAGCAGCAACACAAGGAAAAAGGAGACGCATTCAACCCTGGGCTTCACAAGATATTGCAGAACTAGAGTTGAGGCCTGGATTGGTGAAAGCTTCCTGAAGTTCTTCGTTCATTAACTTAATTGATTTCTGTGAATTTTAACTGTGGAAATATGTTGTTGAATGATACTTTCATTTTGAATTTTAATTTCCAACTCATGAGCTAATCTCATCGGGTTGGGATTACTGGATTAATCTTTAGTTCCATTAATGACCAATGCATTATCCTGATTAGATTTACTATTTCATTCGATTTGCATTATTTTAAAATGTATGCATGTGGTCTCTAGACATAGATGTATGTATGGTATGTTCATAAACTTGATTTAATTTTGAAAAGGTTAGATGAGTTAGATTATGATCGAATGATACAAGTGAGTATTCGACAGAATACTCATAGCACTCCAGACATAGAGCTGCATTTTGTACATAGAAAGGAAGAAATAGTGCTAGGTATCCTTCTTACGGCTTGTACACATGCAAAGCCTTAAGTAAGGTAGCTTGAATTCTAACTTTCGAATGAAGTAGACTACTTTAGATTTAATCTGAATAATAGATTGGTTAAGATTTTGCCAAGACATTATTATGTAATGAGGAAAGAATATTAGTAATCCCAACCTTCTTATTCAACAACGTAGATCCTCTCAACTTTGTCTCCTTATCTTTGCCACAACATTTGAAGTTAGTTATTTGATTTTAATATTGCATACGTGATTATTCCTCTATAAATTGTTATTCTATTTTGCCATAGCCTGATTCATATAGTTTATAGTAATATCTTAACTGAATTAATCCTATATGATCCTTGAGGAGATGGATCTTACTTACTACTTTATTACTTGATTTGACGTGTACACTTGCACATTCATATATTATATTCACACGCCACAAGTTTTTGGCGTCGTTACCGAGGATCAAGAATTTGGTGAAATATGGTTTTCTTATTTTCTTATATAATTCCATTAGTGTTATTTAACTTTGTTGTTTTTAATTTCTACAAGTTTGCTGCTATTGCTTGAGTAGATACATTCATACTAACGAAGAGTATCCTTTTGACCTATAGATCGAGAAAACTTTGAGAAGAAGGAGACGAGAATTGCAAGATGTGGCTAGGATTGGAAATGATCCAGATAAGGAAGATCCATTACATCTGAATGGTCGGGATCTTGAGTTGCCTATCCCCCGTGAGATGGATGATAGAGACAGACCTATTCAAGAGCATGTTGTGCCAATTTTGGATGATTTGAATCCAGGAATAGTTAGGCCACACATTCAAGCTCAGTATTTTCATTTCATATTCATATACCAGCATTTTCTATTTCATGTTTCCATAACACAGTTCATTTTGCATACGCATCCATTCATTAAAACTTAAATCATCTGTTGAATAAAATGAAATAACATCAAATACTTGAAAAATACTGATATAACCATTTAATTCCCTAAACACGCCACAACATCAGGAGTTAACATATTTATAGACATATGAAACATATAATCTGTAACGCCCCCACGCCCGAAACCGTCACCGGAGTCAAGCTTGAGGTGTTACTAAACTTATCTTACCTTTTAAACAACTCTAAACCACTTATTTTAATTTTCAGAATAAACTATTTTTCTACATCATGGTTGCTTAAAAATTCATTTCTTGAGTTTCAAAACTCAAAATTATGATCCGTAAATTTTTCCTGAAACTAGACTCATATATCTATCCACTAATTTTTTTCTATAATTTTTGACTTAGCCAATTAGTACAGTTTATTAGTTAAAGTTACCCCTGTTTTAGAATTTGACTGCACTGACCTCTGCTTACTACAAACCATTTTTCTCCCTATAAAAAATTAATATAACTGTATGTTTGTTTCTATTAAAACTAGATCCAATAAGAATTCTAACCATATAAATTACACCACCTAATTATTTTTGTAAAATTTATGGTGAATTTCTAAAGTTGAAACAGGGGATCCAGAAATCGCTCTGGCCCTATTTCACTAAAACTCAGATATCTTATAAAATACAAAACCTTTACCTGTTTTGCTTATTCCATATGAAAATAGACACAATTAGTTTTATTTTCATATATTATTCACCATGAAAACATGTCTCTACGATTTTTAGTGATTTTTCAAATTCATGTTATTTCTGATACTTGAATCCGTTTTTAAGTTGCTTTCACATTTTTCATAGTTTTCATGTGATAGTTACTACTTAATTATACATACTATTAAACATGTATATCATCAGCCATTCTATTAGCTAATCACTAGCAAGTATTTACACATCATTCATTGATCATATCATATCAAAAGAAACCAAGTTCCTATACATGCCATACACAAAACGAAACGTCTAACTATACCAATGTGATTCCTTCGATAGTGTGATCGGGTCTCCGACGTTTCCTTCGATCCCCGAGTGGCTTGATAAAAACTATAAGAAAAAGAAAATAAAGAGAGTAAGCACTAGGCTTAGTAAGCTTACAAGCAAATAAATTACAACATTCAACATAATGAATAATTATACATAATGTCACCTAGCCTCATAAACTTTCTTTACTTCTCATTTTCACCTTCTTCTTTACTCACTTACCTTCTTTCTTACCTGACCTTTCACTATTCATAAATATAATCTACCTTCCCTTTTGCTGATAATTCACTGTAATTTAACTTGTACAATGACCCATTGAACCACTCGGAATACTAAGGATATTGGGGTCGTTCCTGTCTATCAATATCCTGCCAATGCCATGTCTTCGACATGGACTTACATGAATTATTCCTGTCTCCAATGCCATATATATATATATATATCTAATATGGACTTACATGGCTCATTCCACCATATATCCTGTCTTACATGGCTCATCTGTCTCCCGTCCCACAACCCCAATATCCTAACATTCCTAAGGTTCAAACGGGCTTCCTAATGCTTTTTCTCTGTCACTTAGCTTTAATTCGACTTTAAATATTCTCATAAAATAAGTATATAAATGCTGGAAATTGATGACAATAATGTAAAATAAAAGAATATTGCATTTATTTATCAGTAAACTTACCTCGTATGCAAAAATAGCTACTTTTACCATTTCGTCCACAACTTGGTATTTTCTCCATTTTAGCCCGAATTTCAGTTTTCCTTGCTCTATCATTTAAAATATAGTCTAATTAGGACTCACATTATTCAAATTGACCCAAAATCATATTTTGGCAAAATTACGATTTGCCCCTAAACTTTCACATATTTACACTTTTGCCCCAAAGCTCAGTAAATTAAACTTCAGCCTATTTTCTTATGTTTCATGACATGCTGGTCATTTTTCCTTCTATGGAAGCATCAAATTCATACTCTAACTTGCACTTATGGCTATTAGGTATTTTTACCAATTAAGTCCTTTTACTCGTTTTTGCTTAAAACCGAGTAGTACAAGTTGTCTAACATAATTTAAAACCTCATATTCTATCATAAAACACCAAAATACACAAATTTCACCTATGGGTATTTTTCCAAATATGAACCCTTGGTTGAATTATTGCTAGCATAAGCTTAATCGAGCTACCGGGACTCCAAAAACGTAAAAATCATTAAAAACGAGGCTAGAACGGACTTACAATCGAGCTTGGAAGCTTGAAAAACCCTAGCCATGGTTTCTCCTTGCTATATTCGGCCATGGGGTTGAAGATGAGCAAAATTGGCTTTTAATTTTGTATTTTAATTCATTTTACCCCCAAATGACCAAAATGCCCTTACTACTAAACTTTTCAAAAATTCCATCCATGTCCAATTTTTGTCCATAGACTTAGAAATTGGTAAAATTCCTCTTTAAGGACCTTTTGTCCATAGACTTAGAAATTGGTAAAATTCCTCTTTAAGGACCTCTAACTAATAATCTAATTCAATTTTATGCAAAATACTTCTAGAACACAAGTTTTGCAATTTATTCAATTTAGTCCCTAATTTCAAATTAAGCACTTTATGCATAGAATTTCTTCACGAACTTTTCAGACAATCATGCAAACATATCATAGACCTCAAAATAATAATAAAATAAATTTTTCTACCTCAAATTTGTGGTTTCGCAACCACTGTTCTGTTTAGGCCCTATTTCGGGATGTTACATTTCTCCCCCTTTAGGATTTTCGTCCCCAAAAATCTTACACTGAAGAGATTTGGGTACTATTTTTGCATAGCCTCTTCGAGTTCCCCAGTAGCCTCGTCTACCCCATGTAGTCGACTATCTCTCAAATATACAACTCGCCAACTTGTCAAGTGAAAAATCCATACTGAACCGGGATAAAATGAGCCGACTTCGTTAACTTATCAATGACAACCCATACTGCATCTTTCTTTCACGATGTAAACGGTAATCCTGTCACAAAATCTATAGTAACTCGATCCCATTTCCACTCAGGGACTAGCACAGGCTGCAATAAACCTGAAGGTACCTGATGTTCGGCCTTTACCTGCTGACAGATCAAGCATCTAGAAACAAACTCGAAATGTCCCTTTTCATTCCTACCCACCAAGTACATTTCTTCAAATCATTATACATCTTTGTACTACCTGGATGAATAGAAAAAAAACTACTATGTGCTTTCAGTAAGATCTTTCGAATAAGCTCATCATTCTTCTGACATACATACCACGGTGATAATCAATCACTAGCTCATAATCTTTAATAAACTCTAGCCATCTTCTTTGCTTCAATTTCAAACTTTTGTGATCAGTGAATATGTGGCACTTCTCACTGTACAAATGATGTCTCCAAATCTTCAACGCAAAAATAATGGCAGCTAGCTCTAAATCATGTGTCGGATAGTTCTTCTCATGTGGCTTTAGCTGTCTGGTTCTAGTTGTACTAAAACAGGAGCTTTAGTCAATAATGCTTTTAACTTGTCAAAACTCTGTTCACACTTCTCAATCCATTCAAACTTGATATCCTTTCGCAGCAATCTTGTCAGCGGGGTAGCTATCATGGAAAATCCCTCTACAAGTCGCCTATAATATCCGGCAAGACCAAGAAAACTTTTAACTTCTGATACATTTCTAGGAGGCTTCCAATCAACAATGGCTGAAATCTTGCTCGGATCAACCTTAATACCTTCACTTGAAACAATATGTCCAAGAAAACCAACTTCTCGTAACCAGAACTCACTTTTGCTGAACTTGGCATACAACTGATTATCTTTCAGAATCTGTAAAACTGTTCTCAAATGCTCTGCATGCTCAGTCTCATCATGAGAATAAATCAAGATATCATCAATGAACACAACTACAAACTTATCCAAGTACGGTCTGAAAATTCAGTTCATTAAGTCCATGAAAATGGTAGGAGCATTAGTCAAGCCAAATGGCATCACAAGGAGCCCATAATGACCATACCTAGTCCGGCGCGCTTGGGACATCCGACTCTTTAACTCGCAATCGATAGTATCCGGATCTCAAACCTATCTTGGAGAACACAAGAGCTCCTTCAATTGATCAAACAGGATCATCAATTCTAGGCAATGGATACTTGTTCTTTACTGTTACCTTGTTAAGTTGCTGATAATTTATGCACAATCTCATTGATCCGTCATATTACCTTATTTCAATTCCAGGAATTCCTTTCTCTTCTGGTCAATAAACCCCTGACTGATGTACTTTTTACGAAATTCCTCCTGAAAGAAATCCCAAGTGATCCTCTCCTTTGGTACAACTGATACAAGTGTCTTCCACCAATAGTAGGCTGAGTCTCTAAGAAGTGATACTACACATTTCATACATTCCTCGGGTGTACAAGATAATTCATCAAAGACTCTGATAGTATTTTCTAACCAAAATTCTGCTCTTTCTGCATCATCATCTTTTGTTGCTCGGAACTCTTCTGCCTCTTGTTTCCTGATTCTATCAACTGGTGGCTTTTCTCTTATCATTGTACTGTGGATCGGGGAGCTTGAGCTACATGGGTAGTCCGAGAATCATGAGGGGAGAGGTCTAATCGCTGGGATTAAATGCGACGCAACTCGGCAAACCAATCATTCAAAGTTTGGAAGAGAGCTTCTCGAGTCACTCCTCCCGATTAATCATTCTTCGGCCTATTCTCGGATGGCGCTACCCCTTCCTTCGCGAGCAGCGCGATTACTTTCTACATCATCATCACCAGCTAACAAGGATCCATTACAATAAAACAAAATATTTAAAAATCGTCACGAGTCGTCACACTATCAAAATACAGGTATGGCATGTATAGCTAGACTTTTACTCACACTACCTATTCCGAGAACCGACTAAACCTGCTCTGATACCAATAAATGTAACGCCCCCACGCCCGAAACCATCACCGGAGTCAAGCTTGAGGTGTTACTAAACTTATCTTACCTTTTAAACAACTCTAAACCACTTATTTTAATTTTTAGAATAAACTATTTTTCTGCATCATGGTTGCTTAAAAATTCATTTCTTGAGTTTCAAAACTCGAAATTATGATCCGTAAATGTTTCCTGAAACTAGACTCATATATCTATCCACTAATTTTTTTCTATAATTTTTTACTTAGCCAATTAGTACAGGTTATTAGTTAAAGTTACCCCTGTTTCAGAATTCGACTGCACTGACCTCTACTTACTACGAACCACTTTTGTCCCTATAAAAAATTAATATAACTGTACTGTTTGTTTCTATTAAAACTAGATCCAATAAGGATTCTAACCATATAAATTACACCACCTAATTATTTTTGTAAAATTTATGGTGAATCTCTAAAGTTGAAACAGGGGATCCAGAAATCGCTCTGGCCCTATTTCACTAAAACTCAGATGTCTTATAAAATACAAAACCTTTACCTGTTTTGCTTATTCCATATGAAAATAGACACAATGAGTTTTATTTTAATATATTATTCACCATCAAAACATGTCTCTACGATTTTTAGTGATTTTTCAAAGTCATGTTATTTCTGATACTTGAATCCGTTTTTAAGTTACTTTCACATTTTTCATAGTTTTCATGTGATAGTTACTACTTAATTATACATACTATTAAACATGTATATCATCAGCCATTCTATTAGCTAATCACTAGCAAGTATTTACACATCATTCATTGATCATATCATATCAAAAGAAACCAAGTTCCTATACATGCCATACACAAAACGAAACGTCTAACTATACCAATGTGATTCCTTCGATAGTGTGATCGGGTCTCCGACGTTTCCTTCGATCCCCGAGTGGCTTGATAAAAACTATAAGAAAAATAAAATAAAGAGAGTAAGCACTAGGCTTAGTAAGCTTACAAGCAAATAAATTACAACATTCAACATAATGAATAATTATACATAATGTCACCTAGCCTCATAAACTTTCTTTACTTCTCATTTTCACCTTCTTCTTTACTCACTTACCTTCTTTCTTACCTGACCTTTCACTATTCATAAATATAATATACCTTCCCTTTTGCTGATAATTCACTGTAATTTAACTTGTACAATGACCCATTGAACCACTCGGAATACTAAGGATATTGGGGTCGTTCCTGTCTATCAATATCTCACCAATGCCATGTCTTCGACATGGACTTACATGAATTATTCTGTCTCCAATGCCATATATATATATATATATCTAATATGGGCTTACATGGCTCATTCCTGTCTCCAAAGCCATATATCGATATGGACTTACATGGCTCATTTCTCTGTCTGTCTGTCTCACAACCCCAATATCCTAACATTCCTAAGGTTCAAACGGGGCTTCCTAATGCTTTTTCTCTGTCACTTACTACTTTAATTCGACTTTAAATATTCTCATAAAATAAGTATATAAATGCTGGAAATTGATGACAATAATGTAAAATAAAAGAATATTGCATTTATTTCTTCAAACTTACCTCGTATGCAAAAATAGCTACTTTTACCATTTAGTCCACAACTTGGTATTTTCTCCATTTTAGCCCGAATTTCAGTTTTCCTTGCTCTATCATTTAAAATATAGTCTAATTAGGACTCACATTATTCAAATTGACCCAAAATCATATTTTGGCAAAATTACGATTTGCCCTAAACTTTCACATATTTACACTTTTGCCCCAAAGCTCGTAAATTAAACTTCAGCCTATTTTCTTATGTTTCATGACATGCTGGTCATTTTTCCCTTCTATGGCAGCATCAAATTCATACTCTAACTTGCACTTATGGCTATTAGGTATTTTTACCAATTAAGTCCTTTTACTCGTTTTTGCTTAAAACCGAGTAGTACAAGTTGTCTAACATAATTTAAAACCTCATATTCTATCATAAAACACCAAAATACACAAATTTCACCTATGGGTATTTTTCCAAATATGAACCCTAGGTTGAATTATTGCTAGCATAAGCTTAATCGAGCTACCGGGACTCCAAAAACGTAAAAATCTTTAAAAACGAGGCTAGAACGGACTTACAATTGAGCTTGGAAGCTTGAAAAACCCTAGCCATGGTTTCTCCTTGCTATATTCGGCCATGGGGTTGAAGATGAGTAAAATTGGCTTTTAATTTTGTATTTTAATTCATTTTACCCCCAAATGACCAAAATGCCCTTACTACTAAACTTTTCAAAAATTCCATCCATGTTCAATTTTTGTCCATAGACTTAGAAATTGGTAAAATTACTCTTTAAGGACCTATAATTAATAATCTAATTCAATTTTATGCAAAATACTTCTAGAACACAAGTTTTGCAATTTATTCAATTTAGTCCCTAATTTCAAATTAAGCACTTTATGCATAGAATTTCTTTACGAACTTTTCACACAATCATGCAAACATATCATAGACCTAAAAATAATAATAAAATAAATTTTTCTACCTCAAATTTTTGGTTTCGCAACCACTGTTCTGTTTAGGCCCTATTTCGGGATGTTACATAATCACATAAGGCATTAACATTCATAATCAAACTATACTAGTCGAACGTTCAACTCATATTCATACTTACGATACATACCTCACCTGAAATGTGTTACATGAATAGCAAATGATCGGAGGGTGTCATGGTGTCTTTCAATCATGGTCTTATTTATTCTCATCTTAATGCTATGGCATTTTTCAACCATGGTCTTATACATTTTTACGTCGTGTTGCCATAGTGTCTTTCAACCATGGTCTTATTCGTCTAATTCATGATGCCAGCATCTTTCAACTATGGTCTTACTCGTTAGAATTGTGATGCCATAACATCTTTTAGCTATGGTCTTACTCGTTACAATTATGATGCCATAACGTCTTTCAACTATGGTCTTACTCATTAAAATTTTGATTCCATAACGTCTTTTAGCTATGGTCTTACTCATTATAATTATTATGTCATAACGTCTTTCAGCTATGGTCTTACTCATTTCTGATATAATGCCATAATTTCTTTCATTTATGGTCTTATTCAGTTCTAGTATAGTGTTATAGTGTCTTTCAACTATAGTCTTATTCGTTTCCTTCAAGCCAAAAAATTTGATTCACACATATACACAAATAGATAATAATTTATCAAAATAATAATTAATTGAATTAACCAAGTTACGGACTTACCTGGCACCGAAACGAAAGTAAAACAAAAGTCAAGGGTTGAACCGTAGTTCTTTTTTCCTTGATTTTGTTCCGGTTCTCGTTCTAAATGATAATTCAATGCCAATCATTAAGTCTAAATTCATATAATATTCAGAATTATGCATATAACTCTTTTTGGAAAAGTTTTCATAATTACCCTCAATTTTGAAATCTTTACAATTTAATTCCTAAAACCGACACTAACATAACTTTTAAATATAAACTCCATTTTCATTCCGATCTCAATAATACACTTTATTAATTCCATATAATGCATAATTTTAGAAATTTCATGTTAAAGTTTACATAATTTTCAATTTGTTCCTTAAACGCAAAACTATCAAAAATCACTTTGTTTTCAGTGAAATCAAAACAGTGGTTTCAGTAAGGTCATATAAAAATTTTTGTTAAGAAATTTTGACATTTGCATTTTTAATCACGTAAAAAGGACTAAATCGTAAAAGGTGCAAAAATAGAGTTCTATTTGTTAAGAGGGTTAAATGGCTATGAAACTTAAATATGAGTGGACTTACTTGGTAATTAGACTATTCATATTATTAGTGGACAAAGATGGGCATGAAATTGGTGTTTTATTTAGTTTAAATTAAAGGTTAATAAAGTAATTAATATAATAATCTTAAAACAAATAAAATTAAATTAAACACTCATCTTCTTAAGCTTTTGTTCCACTAAAAATTAGAAGGAAAGAAACACCATTTTAGGGTTCTTCATTTGGTCAAGCTATCCTTTAGCATGTAAGTGATTTTTGAGCTCATTTTTAATAATTTTTATGTTTTTGAGATCATTGTAGTTTAATCTAACTAGCCTGGGGATCAATTTACAAAACTATGAAAGATATAGGCTTTTTTCATGAATGTTCTTGCATGATTTTTGATGTTTTATTAAAGATTACGAGTCCTTGTTGATAAAAACAAGTTTTGTAAAGTGATTTTTAATGAAATTATCATCTAGGGACTTATTTGTAAAAGTAGTAAAAATTCATAGTAAATTCGTGAAATGATGGTTTGTTTGGGTTTATATAGGTCCCTATTGAATTCAGCTAGCATGAGATGAGGATTAAAATGCTTAAATTTCAATTTATGAGCTTAAGGACTAAATCGTAAAATATTAAAATTGTTAGGAGTAAAATTGTAATTTTGCAAAAAATGAAATATGGACTGAATTGAATAATAGAAGTATTAAATGAATTGAATTTGTCTATTTAGATCAAGATAGACCATGTACGGACTTAGATCGGGGAAAAGCTAAAGCCTCAAATTAGTCGACTTTGTTTTATGCTCAAATCGTCGAGGTAAGTTCGTATGAATAAGTATCATTTTTAATGCTATTTTCAAATATATGTAAATATGTTAGTTGTTGTGTAATTGAATGGTTAACATCCAATTATGCTATGATAGTTATCGAGCCCTGTTTGAACCTTAGGAATTCATAGGATACAAATGACATGACATTAGGGATTTTATGTTTCGGGTGCTGGTCTTAAATGTCCTATCAATGGATGAGGTCCTGCATTTGTTGCGGATACTCCATAGCTCGTGTGAGCAGCGTCATGTAGCTTACATTCTGACCCATAGCTCGTGTGAGTAGGCCTATTTCACATCTCATGTGAGCAACGATGTAAAGGGATGGTTACGATTATATGTTTAGCACATTTTGTGTGAGCTTTACGAAGTATCCGATGATATTCTAAATGGTTCAATGGGCATGAAAAGGAAATGGATGGTAAGTGTTCAAATGAACTATGTCTTGTAATTATGAAAAGGATTGAAGTGGTAATTTTCAATGGAAGTATACTTATGTTCGTGAAAATAATGAATTCAAATGAAGTATGTTCATGTATAATGGCTTACCTTATGTTAATTCAAGTGAATTATATTTGAATGCACTAACATGTATTGTTGTTGATGGTGCTTAGGCTTGTGCCAAGCTTGTTGTTGGATTATGTTGTATTTAACCTTAATGTTATGTAACGTCCCGAATTTAGGCCTAGAAGTATTGGGCCTTGAGTATGGGTCCGTAAGAAGGTTGTATATAAGAATTTAATTGTGCAAGGAAATGACACAATTAAATGTCTACCTTGGTGGTTAATGGCCCTGAAAAATGTTGGAGAAATCTTGGGTTCAAACCTGGGCTTTAGCAAAAATTTTGATTTTAAGTGAATAAAACCCTAGATGCTCGGATGATGGCCTTTTAAATTATTGTGTTAAATAAATGACACAAGGAAGCATGTGGCCTAGTGGTTGTGGCATCCTTAAGGTTGCAAGGGAGTCTGGGTTCAAGTCTTGGCTCTTACAATTCATTTTGGTTTTTCTCTTAAGTGAATCTGGTATGTCTTAAAGTTAATTATGGACGTTTTTATCACACAAAAAGCCTTGTAGTGGAGTGGTAAGGTGGCGTGTTGTGTAATTGTGAGGTCTGAGGTAATTTTACAAGTGAGGATATTTTGGTAATTCTACCCTATAGGGGTATTTCCGTAATACTAACCTACAGATATGAGATTCACATAGTCCAATCCAATATTTACTACCCTAATTTGTGAAATTATTGAAATACCCTCGACCTGTAAAATTACTAAAATACTCTCAATTTATAAAATTACCAAAATACCCCTAATTTGTAAAATTACCAAAATATCCTTGATTTGGAAAATTACCGAAATACTCTTAATTTGGAAAATTATAGAAATACCCTTGATTTGGAAAATTATAGAAATACCCTTAATTTGTAAAATTCCTGAAATACCCTTGGTTTGAGATTTACCAAAAACCCTTGTAGGGTGAAATGACTAAAATATCCCTAATAGGTAAAAAAACTGTTCTGCCCTCTAGGGTATATGACTCGTTGATAATACAATTTGATTGATTTGACTATGTTTTGACTGAGAATGTATGACTATGATTGGACTGTTGTGACTGTGATTGGTATGATTTTGTATGCCGTGTGTATATTTGCTGCATTCATATAATATTATGTTGCACATGGGTGGGAATTATGGAACGGAGGAAGTATATGAGGATCGCATGGTTGCTTGACGACCGTGGATCCACTGATGAAGGATCGCATGGTTGCTTGGCGATTGTGGACCCACCGATTGAGGATTGCATGGTTGCTTGACGACCGTGGATCCAGCGATTAAGGATCGCATGGTTGCTTGACGACTGTGGATCCACCGGTGGCTTTTAAGCCCAATATATGATTACTGATGACTCTGTGTCGATCATATTTACCCGAGGCTGTGTACCGACTATATTATCGTTACTGATGGCTGTGTGCCTAACATGATACAGCTACCGATGGCTTAAAGCCAATTATCCTAATTATGGCTGTATGCCAAACATATTTGCCTAAGGCTATGTGCCAATATATGATTATTGACGACTCAGTGTCGATTACATTTACCTAGGGCTGTGTGCCGATTATGTTACTCTAGTTGATGGCTATGTACTGAACTTATTACAGTTACCGATGGCTTTGTGCCAATTATAATACTGCTACTGAAGGCTTAAAGCCGTATATATGCTAGCAGCTTACTACAATGAATGTAGTACCGCAACCGGGCTACCATTGATGTGTATCGGATGGGTGGGTCGATAGTTATATCCCCACATGATGTGTACCAGGGGACAGAGTTGGTGTATAGCAGTTGGATGGGATGGGTTAGCATACATTTTTGCATTACGCATATGGTTTGATTCTAACAAGGGCTGAGACCCAAGTGATTTGTAATAGGCTATGGCCCATGTATGCTCTAAAGGACTGTACTATTAGCGTTAAAGGGCTTTGGCCCAGATTGTTTCTATTTTTTTTTTCTGTATACTGATTGTTACTTTAGTAAAGGGATTACACACTGAGTTTTCGTAAACTCACCCCTTTTATTAACTGTGCAGGTAATCCCCAGCGTTAGATGGATCGGTGTCATAGAGGGACTCGGAGACGACCACTCATCTGCACATGTTTTTCTATTTTGTTTATTTAGTTAAGCCCTTTGGTTTTTGATTTGGGTTGTAATAGGGCCTCTTTATTTTCTTTCTTAATTTTTCATTTGGGAAAATTTATTTACTATGTTTGATATTTGTTAGAAGTAGATCGCGGTTTTCAAAACACTACGTTTTCGCAACTTAACTTTTAAACATCATGTTTTTATAAATCGGTTACTTTTAGAATTAGCTTCTGAAAAGTAAAAAGGAATTTTGGAAATAAAATTAAGAAGTTTTCAATGCACTACGTTTTAAATAAGAAGGGTTTCCAATGAAAACATGGTTTTCGAAAAACACTTTAATGTAACACGCCAGATTCGGGTCTAACTTCTGGGCCGGGTTTGGGGTGTTACATGTTATATATTGAAATGGTAAGTTATGTTCATGTTTTACGAACTTACTAAGCATTATGTGCTTAAGTAGTTTTCTTTCCTATATTTTATAGATAATCGAAAACTTGATCGGTTTGGAAGCTCGTTAGAGATTATCACACTATCTAAAAAATATATCGGTAGCTTTTGATGTTCTGGCCAGTAGACTTGTGTTTGATGTTTAATTGAATGCTTAGATGTTAATTTTGGTATGTATAAGTTGGTTGTCTTGGTACCATTTTTATGATAGTTGAAATATGGCATTTTAGAGCTTGTGATGCATGAATGGTATGGCTCAAATGATAAGTTTATGTTGAAATGGTATAGGTCAAGATATGGTATGTTTTGAGATGGAAATGAAGTAGATGTTTATGAATTAATTATGGTCAAGTATATATATGTTTAGGTAAATTTGTATGTTTACATTTGAGGTGCCTTGTATGGCAGATTGGTTGAATCATCTTGGACTATTGAATTGGTCATTTCATGTTTGTTTTGGTCATGTTTTAATGCCTTGATCATGTGCTTAAAATGCTTCTAGGTGGTTGCATGAGTTGGTGTTGGAAATGGCTTGAATTTGACTAATTTCATGTCCACACGGCCTAAGATACAGACGTGTGACTCAGCCAGGCGACACGACTATGTGTCCGCTGTAGGTTTCAATGCATGCAAGTTAGGCTGTTACATGGCCTGACAAACGAGTGTATGTGGGTATTCCAAGAGTTACACGGCTTGGCATACGAGTGTGTGGCTTGGCTATTTGACCCAACTCAGAGAGTTACACGGGTAAGGACATGGGCTAGGACACGACCGTGTGTCCCTATTTCGATTGTTACATGGCCTGAGACACAGGCGTGTGTCTCAGCCGTGTGACCCTTGCAGTCCAAATTTTCTATCTTTTTCTTAAACTTTCCAAATGTTTCCAATTTAGTGTCGGATTGTTTCTAAAACATTTTTAGTGCCTCGAGGGATCGATTAAGGGACAATAGGTATGTGAATGAATGGTTTATATCAAGTTTATGTCAATGTTTGAAATGTATGTATAATGTTCAGTTTGTATGGTAATGCTCCATAACCCTATTTCAGTGATGGATACGGGTTAAAGGTGTTACATCCTATCTAAACACCATGGCTACCATGTAACGACCCGATAGTTAAGGGTGTCAAAAAGTATATTTTCGGGACTCTGTACCTATAAACCGGACCCATAAATATTTTGATTAAATATTTATAGAGTTATATTAGAGACGAATTAAATTTTGGATAAGTAACTTTCATGGAATTAGGAGTTGATAAGGCAGAGGGATTGAATCACGTAGGTGTTAAAATTTAAAATATACATTGAAATAAATTAAAAGGACTAAAGTAGAAATTATACCTTTGTTCCTTTAAAGTGGACAGAAAAAAAAAGAAAGGGGAATGAAGAAGTTAGACGGCAATAACAAGGAAGGGGAAAAGTAAAACAAGGTATTCTTATTTTCTTCCTTCCATTCTCATGGTTGGAATGACAGAAATTTCTGCTTGATTTCGGGCTACTGTTTTGAATAGAGGGGGAGAAGAGAGCTGATTGCATGCTTGGTTTGGCTCAGCTGGGAGCTTATTTTCTCAAGAAATTTGCTTATTGAAGGAAAATCCCTCTTCCAGACATTTAAAGAAAAAGGCAGCAGCAAGATAGGGAAAGAGCTTGCTCAAGGCTAGGCTCGGCTTGGAATTTCTGGTGAGTACTTGGATCCAAAACTTTAAAATTTTTGTGCATTCTAATACTTAAAAATTGTTGATTTTGGCTGGAAGTTTATTGGGACTATACACTTGGTTATTTGGTTGTTTAAAGAAAAATTAAATAAAAGTTAAACAAGTTGATGCTAGTTGTTTGAGTTGTATATGGTACATGACAGTTAAATTAGCATATTGTATTGAGGTTTGAAATTAATGTTTGTGCTATTCAGAATAAAAGAAAAACTGAAGAGTTTAAATGTTGAGTTAATTGTTGATGACCATTGTTAAGAATGCTCAATTTTAAGTATGAAATTGCTGAACTGAATATACTTAAATTTGTTGAGGAGATAGACTGCTACTAGTTGAAATAATATGGAATTATGAGAGGTTAAATGCCAACTTTGGCCTCTGTCCAAATGCTGGACTTTCAGCATTTAATTTCCCTATTTAAAGATGCAACAGTTGCATATGTTATTTACTTAATTAACTAAATGATTGTGAGTTCTTTACATTTTCTTCCTTGGTTGTTTTGTTGCATCTTTATGCTAGTATGAGTGATGGAATTAAGTGAAATTTTAGTGAAATTTCTGGCTGTCGAGGGACCTATTGAAGCATTTAGTTTGGTTGCATGCTGTCTAATTTCTTACCCATTTATGTGGTATGATCGATAGTTGCTTATTGTTGTCCAAATATTAATTAAAGACCATTCAAGTGATCAGGAAATTAAAATGGTCTGAACAATGTGAAACTAAATTGTTAAATGTTAACTAATAATGTCCAAATGGATGTAAATTTATGATGTTAGTAAGCTGAAAATTTAGGTGTTATGTGCTGCAAATTCTCATGTCTGAAGTTGGTCCAAATGCTGAAACTTTATGTATTTCAATGCTGTAAATTATCATGTTTGAAGTTGGTATATGAATAACTAAATGTTGCTCCTTGGATTAAATGAATTTAGCTTGACAGATTTGATCAACAATTCGTTTAGAGCTTGGTATTCTCTTGAATTATTATACTTTTCCTTTTGTTTTGAGATCATGGGCCAGAATGGATGGTGTCTAGGTAGAGAAACAGGTTCATGAACCTACTTCGTAACTTAAACTCAACTACTACCTGCTAGATTCACATGGTTGACACATGCACTTAATAGTTGATAGAAAGACATTAGTTTCTTTTATTATTATTATGTATCTCAAGTACAAATACTATTATTGATAATAGATTCATATCGTGAATGTATAATCACCATAAGTTAAAAAAAATTGTACATAAAAAAATACAATAGACAAAGCTGACTGAACTTTACACTTAAGGTTGTTTAAGTTGAATAATTACTGAAATTATTAGCATCTGAATGCAGAAACAGGACAACAATTTGTAGATTTAACTAATTTGTTTTGCCATGTGAGTGTACTTGAAATGGTGGAGGGTTAAAGTGTAGGAAACCATCTTGGAAGTTTTTTTGTAAGTTCTCATAAAATTATTTTATGTGTGTTAAATTGATGAATTGACAAGAAGGGTTCGACAACTTTAATATATAAAATATGTTCATTAAATTTGATGTTAAAATTATGCTTTAAGTAAAGTAAAGTTCCATTTTCTATTACTTGTTAAATGTCAATTGTCCTTGGATGAATTAATGGTGAAAAAAGTTGTTTGTTAAATCTCACAAGTTATGACATTTTGTATGATGCTTGTAATAGCTGTTGTATTAGTAAATTCCCATTTTTATGGTGTTCGATTAAGTTGACTTCATTAACCAAATGGGTTGTTGTCAGTGTTGTTCAAAAATGCTTAAGTTAATGTTTAAAATATCATTGTTCGATGAATTAAATTGCTACTGTTAATAATGATCAAAAGTGAGTTTTTTGAATGGTAAATTTGTAGTTTCTCATGTTTTAAGTTGTGATGTTGTATGCTGGTAAGGTTCTTAAACCATTACATTTTCGATTTTGGTTTAAATTGCAAGAAGATAAATTAAACCTTAACTTCCTTGAGTTTTCAAGTTTTAATTTACACTACTGTCCTAAAATGCACAACTTGGAAGCATGTCATATTTGAGGATTAAGTGCTATCCAAGCTGGATATTTCTAATATGTGAATATAAATGATTATTCTATATTTAATTGAATTTTTGGAGTCTACAGGTCAGGGAGTTGAAAATGAATATGTGACAACCAGACGGTATGACTAAAAATGTGATAAGAAAGAATTATGTCTTCTAATATAATTGAACATACTAAACTGCTTATGAACCTTTGGTTTTTATTTTTGACATTACATAGTTTATGTCATTTTACAATATTAGTTATAGAAATGTCATTGAGTTGATTACTCAGTGTTCAGTTTGTACTCCTCGTGCAGGTTAGGTTCAATCGTGTGCACTTGTTATCAATATCAGAAAATCTCGCACTCATTGAGTTCGTGATTTTTTTACTATTTTTTGTCGGCATGTACCTATAAGATTTTATGATATATTAAGTTTAGTTGGAGAATTATTTTATAATTCAAGATGTTTTTATTTTGAGCATATATTAATCATGTCATGGCTATTGGTTTGAATATATGATATGAATTTTACGAAACAAATGATGTTTGTTGTCTCGGTAATGAATGTGGCATCCCACTGCTCGAACTCGACGATCAGGACGGGTAATAGGGTGTTGCATACCAAGCTTTCATTCAACATAAAAAAACCTCACAAACATCAATGGAAACTTTATGAACCATAATCATTTCAAAAACAGAGGTAAACCATAAGTAGATTTCAAGACAATGATTACAAAAACGTAAAAATTACGAGAAACCAAGTTTAGAAGGAGTTACATGAAGTTAAAACTCAAAAAAGTATTTTAATGGCTGTTTATAAGCTGTTGCATGGCTTTAACTCAATAAAGTATTTTAATGGCTGTTTATAAGCTGTTGCACAAAGTGAATATTTTTACTTTCATTTTCTTTTGTTTTTAACCTTTTTAATAACTAAATTACTAAAATGCCCTTAAACAATTTAAATGAAACCATGAAATTTTGTTGTCCATGACCGTCCAACATATTTCATATTAGGAAAATTGCATCGTACAACCCCCAATTAATTTAATTAACTCAATTGGTTACTAGAATTGCGGTTAACATAAACCTTAGTTCAATTAACAATACTCGAGCACTACATTTCATCAAGCGAGATGTTAGAACTCTCCCCTATTTAGGAAATTTCATCCTCGAAATTCATACCTAAAAACAACAGTGGATACTATTCTTTCATTCTGCTCTCCCATTCCCAATGGCATCCTCAATGTTGTGATTCCTCCGTAGTACCTTTACTAAGGGTGTAATACCCCAAAATATGACCTAGGAGTTTTAGGTGTATTTTAGGAATTTTAGCCTTAGAGTATTTGGAATTTTATGACATGGTTTATCGGTAATTTTTGGACTATGGGTTTTAGAAAATCAAATCAATTTTTGAAAATGAGTTTTAGAGACTTTTAATTTTAGAAAAAGGATTGATTTGTAACAGGGTCAAAATTATGAGCATTTATGTTGTAGTTTTACCAAAATTTGAAAACCAACCTAAAAATCCCCATTCCTAGTTTTATTTCACGATAGTTTTCTCTCCAAAGCTTGTGCTTTCTGTCCTTTTGCTCTCCCAAATCTCTCAATCGATTTTTTTTTAAATCTTCAATCTGTTGATTGCCATCATTCCCTATGTATTAGACTTCATAAATCTTGAAGAAAACATCCAAAATTCCGTTAATTTCATATTCTTCTTCGCGTGTGGGTTTCTTGGGTTTTCGATAAAAGTTCGTTTTTCTTCCATCAAAGGTAACTTATCATCTACCCATTAGCTTTTAATGTTATTAGGCCTTTGAAACTGAATTTTTAGTCGTTAAATTGCATGTTTTGACTAAAAGCCGAAAATAGGGCCGTTAATGGTGAATTTCATATTTTCGAGTAGAAATGTGATTTCAAAGTATTAATCAATAGGTTTAATATGATTAAGAGGTTTCTAAAATTTTTTTGAAGTATCGCTAAGGATTTCTTGGGTTTTAATGAATTTTTGGAAAAATGGCCATAAATATGTCGAAAAAGTCAATACTATGAATTGAGTATTTTAGTTTAGTTTAAAGGTTGAGAATTAGTCGTAGCTGAATTAAAAGATAAACATAATTGGTTTTAGGTGAAAAGATTGGGTATAGGCTGATATATTCAAATGTATAGATTTCTATGTTAAAGGTTTCTATTATATGGGCGCATAGCTTAGGCTTATGTTTTTGATTGCTTGTGGTAAGTTCTTAGCTTCTTTTTGAATGTATTGTTGTGTGAATTGTTTTGTTAAAGTTTCGGATTCGCTAGGACCATTTTCGAGCTAGGAAAGGCTAGTTTGAGTTTTCAACATTTCGATAAAAGCGTAGTGGACACAATTCAATATGTTATTTTGGAATTTAGTGGTAGCTTAAACCCTTACCCTAAATTCAGAGTGTAACCTTTCTTGTACTCACGTTTATCTTGTGAGATATGTGCTTGTGTTATTGTGAAACTGTGAACTGAAATGACATGCTATATATGTGTTATGTGTTCATGATTACTATTGTGAAAGAATGCATGTGTAGGAATGTTATACATACTAAGTGACAGTGATAATATTGTGTAAATTATACAAATGTGTAGTGAAAGTAATCAGAAATCAGTAAGTAATATGTGTGTTTAAATACATATATTTTGGCTTTGTGATACTTGAGGCCATTGGATATAGTTGGCATGCCATAGATTGTGAGTACTCACCTATATGTATATTTGATTTGGGCGTTGAGGCCTTGGGACATGTTTGAAGAGATAAGGGAATGTGAGCTAAGCTCCATTTAACGAGACATGTTTGGTGTTAGAGAGAGTTAGCTTAATGCTTCACTTATGGGACATGTTTGACTCAATGAATCTATGTGGTATGTCGAAGATCCGTATATCCAATGAGTGGTGGTAGTGCCCACTTTTGCGTTTCATAGCTCAAGTGTCAAATTATCTCCAATTATCTTAATATATGAATATGTGCGTATTGTTATATGTGTGTATATGATATGTGACTATTTTGGAAATTATATATAAATATGTTTGTATGTATTGCGATGTATATATGATAGTGTATGCAATGGCTTAACCAATAAACTGTTAAACGTGCATTTGTAAATGTAATATCTTGAGAATAATGCAATTAATCTATTTATGCCATGTAACACCCCTTACCCGAATCCAACGCCGGGATGGGTATCGGGCTTTACCGGCTAAAACGTAAACATAAATACAGAACTGAGCCATAAAAATTTCTTTTGAATACAAAACTGTACATGCACATGCAACTTGTCCCTATTACAGGCCTACAAGGCCTAAAGCATATATCGGGGGTAGCTCGGGAAAAAACCGTGAACATTAGAAAAATTTTCACAAAACAGGGTCACACGCCCATGTGGGCACAAGGACACGCCCGTGTGCCCTTGACACGTCCGTGTCTCCAGGCCATGTAACTCTCTGTTTATGAAGTCAGCATCAATTTAAGATCACACGGCCAAGTCACACGCCCGTGTGCTAGGCCGTGCGACGAATTTAATTTTCGTATTTAAGGTACAGACTTCACACGGCTTAGGCACACGCACAAGTCCTAAGGCCATGTTCTCCATATGGCTGAGACACACGGCTGTGTCTCTGCCCGTGTGTTTACTACCATGCATATTGACTTGTAACACTAGGGTGCAGGGGACACATGGTCAGACGACACACCCATGGGGCTGACTGTGTGTCATACAAGGCCTAGACACATGCCCGTGTGTCTACCCGTGTGGACAACTTTGAGGCTATTTTCTAAGCCCTCTAGTCACCCTTAGCAACCCTTGCACACACTCATACGCCAATGGTGATTATCATGGCAAAAAAGGGAATACTTAGACATCCCAGCTTTAACTCATGCTTGATAAATTCATGTCCAGTATACCTAATTGGGACTCCTTGACTTGTTAAGTTCATTCAATCCATTTCTTTACTTTTATTGATACGGTGACCATGCCAATTGACATCATGTATCCATCAAGCATAAATTCCACATTTTATCAACCATTTTGGCACACACCATAAGGGTAATAACACATCTTATGCATATATCAATATTTAGGGATTTCAACCCAATAATCAATATGAGCCATATTTCATGGCCATATACAAAATGGAATACTCTACCAAAATGAGCCATCACTTTGACTAACCAATACGACACATATAATAAAATAATAAGTCCCCTATACATGCCATACTTAAATGTAATAAGCCAATTATATCCCAGAAGATTTGTTGATAGTGTGACTCAAGCTCCGACATTCACGATCCCCGAGCTAGCTTGACGATGCTAAAAGAAAAAGGAAAAGAGAAAAAGAGGTAAGCATATCGCTTAGTAAGTCATGTGCAAATAATAAACAACATAAGTCATGAAACTCATGGATTAAACATACTAGCCATTTACCACTGCGTTATCATATTAAACATAATGAACATATTGAGAATTGATAATAAGTGTATTTGAACATCAAGCTTATCTTACTATTTCATACCCATACCAATTTCCCAATACGAATCGAGTCCAATACTCATGAGGTTTATGTACATACCTGTACTATACATTCTTACCCATTCTTCCCTACTTCTTAATCGTAATCTTGAATGGCCCGTTGGATTACCCTGAATACTAAAGGACATTCGGAATCATCATACACCAAATAGAATGCCAAAGTTATGTCCCCGACATGGTCTTACATGGGCCCACACATCGATGCCATATCCTAGATATGGTTTTATACGAAGTCTCATGTCGGTGCCGATGCCATGTCCTAGACATGGTCTTACACGGGACCTCATATTGATGCCATGTGCCAGACATAGTCTTACACGAAATCTCATAACAATGCCATATCCCAAATATGGTCTTACATGAAATCACATACCGAAGCCGATGCCATATCCCAGATATGGTCTTACACAGGCATACATATCAACGCCGATGCCATGCCCCAGACATGGTCTTACACTAGCTCTCATTAATCGTGGTGTCATGATATCCAAATCCTAACCATTCCTCAGGGTCACCCGGGACTTTCAAGATATAAGGCTATCACCAAACTTTCATTAAATCGTCACAAGCTAATTTCATTAGGGCAATCATACATATATCATAGAATATCAATTATTAAATGCAATAATAATGGAATTGTTAAATTACTTACACACAATTTACCTCGGTGCAAAACGTGACTATTTGCGATTTAATCTACAACCTTGCCTTTTCCTCAGTCAAGGTCTATTCCTTGTTCTTCTAGATCTAAAAGAACACATTTAACTCATTTAATACACACACTATTCAATTCAGTCCAAAAAATAACACTATGGTAAAATTACAATTTTGCCCCTAAAGTTTCACAAAATTATGAAATTGCCCCTAGGCTCGTAAAATGAAAATTACCCACTTTTCTCTTATTATTCAGCCTAGCTGCATCATTTTATCTCTTATACCAACCCACATTTTTCATTTATTCACACATTTACACAGTTTTTACAACTTTTACAATTAGGTCCTTTTTATCAATTTCACCAAAAACCACCTAGTAAAAGTTGTTTATCTCACCTCAAACCTCCATATTCTTCCATTAGACTTCAAATCACAAGCATGCCATTCAAGGGTATGTTTTTGAACATGAAATCTAGTTCAAATTAAAGGTAGAAATAGCTAAATCGAGCTATGACGATTTCAAAAATATAAAGAACCTTAAAAACGAGGCTAGGATACTTTGAGCTTGAAAGATGAAATAAACCCTAGCTATGGCTTCTTGTGATTTTAGGCCAAGGAGGATGAAGATGGACATAATTTTTGACTATTTTTCCCTTTTAATTCTTTTAATAACCAATGGACCAAAATACCCTTCCATTAAAACCTTGATATTTTATCCCTCCTATGTCCATTTTTGTCCATAACAACATATAATCGTGTAATTACTAAGGATTTCAATTTTAGATCCCATCACATTTAAGCCCCTAAATTAACTAGAACACATGTTTTTCACTTATTGTAATTTAGTCCTAATAACTCAATTGGACACCTTATCGGTAAAATTTCTCGTTGATATTTTCACACAATTATTAGATCACACATTAGACCTTCAAACTTTATTGATAGAAATATTTCTACCTTATATTTGTGGTTTCAAAACTACTTTTTCATTTAGGCCCTAATTCGGGATGTTACAATTCTCCCCCTTAGGGATTTTCGTCCCCGAAAATCTTACCGGTAAATAAGTGCGAATATTGGTTTCTCATGGCCTCCTCGAGCTCCACGTAGCCTCCTCAAACCCATCTATGCCATAAAACTTTCACTAAGGTGATGTTCTTGTTTCTCAACTGTTTGATTTCCCGAGCTAAAATCTTGATTGGCTCTTCACCATAAGTCATGTCTGGTTGAATCTCAACCTCTGCCAGTGAAATTACATGTGAAGGGTCTGATCTATAACAGCGCAAAATAGACACGTGAATACATCATGGATCTTTTCCAACTCAGGTGGTATAGCCAATCAATAAGCTACCGGTCCTATCCTTTCAGTGATTTCATAAGGTCCTATGAAACGAGGACTCAACTTGCCTTTCCTACTGAATCTCAGAACCTTTCTCCATGGGGATACTTTCAAAAATACCTTATCGCCCACTTGATACTAAATTTCTTTTCTTTTCAAATCCATATAAGACTTTTGTCTATCCGATGCCGCTCTCAAACAATCTTCAATTACTTTTACTTTATCTTCGGTTTCCTTGACCAAATCAAACCCGTGCATTTGATTTTTCTTGAGTTCTGTCCAATACAAGGGAGTTCGACACTTCCGGCCATACAAGGCTTGTAACACCCCTTACCCGTATCCGATGTCGGAACAGGGTACAAGGTATTATCGGACTTGAGTACTTGTAATCATTTAAAACCGAGACATAAAATTTCATCAATTTTAAACTTTTCAAACATATTCAAGACTATCTACATTAAATGACTTTATACAATAGAGACCTTCAAATAACATAGGTCAGTATTTTAAGCCAACTCCTAGCAACTTAATAACAATTAAACGATCCCCTATACATGTCAAAGACTTAAAATACTTTAAAACCTTTATATATGGATCAATAGTTTGATAGTGTGATTTAACCTCCGGCGACCTCCAACTCGAGCTAACATCTATGACAATATAGGAAAAAAAAAAAGAAAGGAAGGGAGTAAGCATTATAGCTTAGTAAGTAAATATGTAAATATTAATAAACAATACATTATCATACATTAAACAAAGTCACAATATGTTCCCGGAATATTACCATCACAAACACACATATTTTCACTATTACAAGTATAAACAAGTTCAAAATAAGCTATCTAGCAGAGTACCAGCAGCTAAATTATTTATTTCTGGAGCTACAGAACTCCAAATTACAAACAGTTAATTTTCCTTGAAACTAGATTCACTTATATTCTTACCATAAAATTTTCAGAATTTTTTCTCTAACCAATCAGTACAATTAATTCATTGAAATTACCCCTATTTCACTGCTCAACTGCCTTGACCATTCTTCACTACGAATAAATTTTCTCCTCGTACAGAACTCAAAGAATGTTCTCATTTATATCATTTGAAACTAGACTCATTAAGGATTTCAAGAATATAAATTATATCCCCTAATTATTTTTGTACAGTTTTTAATGATTTTTCCAAGTCAGAGCAGGGGATCACGTAGTCATTCTGAACTAGTCTCTCAAAAACTTAAATATCTCATAATATAGAATTCCTTTGCTTGCTCTGTTTCCGTTATATGAAAATAGATTCATTAAGATCTAATTTGATATTTCATTTAGTCTCTGATTCAATTTCTACTATTTTTGGTAAATTTTTAGATTCCCATCACTGCAACTATCCCGAACAGTTTTATTGCCAATTTTGATCTTTCACACTTCAATTGTATTCATCACTTACCCATAACAATCTCTCTAATTTCCAATCACATATGAGCATATTGCTCATAAGTTACACACATACATACTTACACTTATCATCACAAAGTCATACACAATTTCATTTAATCAATTTCCCAGTTGAACACTTCGGAATAATAATAGATACGCGATGGTATCGCACACAGCCCACCTTTAAAATCGAAGCTCGCTTGTACACATAGTGGCCTTCACTTAGCACCAATCATGTGACCTAGCTCAATTTTACACATAATTTTGGCTCTCTTGTACACATGGTGAACACTTAGTACCACCCATGTGACCTAGCCACTTTATCTCGTAGCTCTCTTGTACACATGGTATACATCCCGTATTACACATGTGACCTAGCTACATACCATCTGTATCTTTCGATTCTGAAGGTTCAAATAGGAAGTATCTCACTTTCTAATACTTTATTCCATTCTTCCAATAGTCAATTATGACTCAAAAATCAACTACAATACATAAAATATGCTGAAATATAAAAACGTAATAAATATAATGTATTATTTACATACAAACTTACATACTTTCTCATTTCCATGTCGAATTAATATTGAACATTTAAATCATCATAATTATACTTACTTTCAACACCTCGGCAATCATAGGAAATATATCAATTCTACATTGAAACATGCATAAATTAATGCTTATTATACATATGAACTTACCTCGAGACTAAAACGGCCATTTTACCAACTTACCTAATTTTCGATTTTTCTCCCATTCCAGGTTCAAATCTCATTTTCTGGGATCTAAAACATCATATTTTACTTATTTAATTAATTTAATATTGAAAACAGTCCTTAACTCAAACTTTGGCAAAATTACAATTTTGCCCTTAAATTTTTGCATATTTACACTTTTGCCCCTAGGCTCGGGAATTAAACTTCATCCCTTATTCTTATAATTTATGAAATGTTGATCATTTTTCCCTTCTATGGAAACATCAAATTCTCACTCTAACACATAGTTATGAACAATAACAACTTTTATCGATTAAGCCGTTTTACTCATTTTTGCTTAAAACCGCTTAGCAAAAGTTGTTTAACATAATTTCAGCCTTCATATTCTACCATAAAACATCAAAATAAACACATTTCACCTATGGGTATTTTTCCAAATATGAACCCTAGCTTAAATTATTGATAGAATAAGCTTAATCAAGTTACCGAGATTCTAAAAAAGTAAAGAACTTGAAAAACGGGGCTAGAACGGACTTACTATTGAGCTTGGAAAGCTTGAAAACCCTAGCCATAGCTTCCCCCATGCTAATTTCGGCCTCCATGAGAAAGATGAGTCAATTTTGGTTTTATTTTCCCTTTTTATTTCTTTTAATTACCAAATGACTAAAATGCCCTTAAGGCCTTTCTTTAAAATTTTGTCCTATTCATGCCCATTTTTGTCCAAACGAAATATAATGGTCTAATTACCATTTAAGGACCTTCTCTTTAAAATCTCATTTCAATCAAGTACTTATGAATTAGAACATATATTTTGCAACTTTTGTAATTTAGTCCTAAAAGTCCAATTAAGCACTTTATCAGTAAAATTTCTTAACGATATTTTTACACAATATTTTAATCAATAAATAAACCTTAAAGCTTAATAGGAATAAATTTTTCGACTTCAAATTTGTGGTTCTAAAACCATCATTCTGTTTAGGCCTAAAATCGGGTCATTCACAAAGAACTTCGCAAATAAGCCCTAATAGGTAAATTAAACATGCAATCTATGAAATTTCTTATCAATACTCTAACACATGCATCTAACCACTCGGTAAATCATAAAAATTAATCGAAATAAACTTTTCTATCTCAAATTTATGGTTTCACAACCACTATTCCATTTAGGCCCTATTTCGAGATGTTACAAGGCTTCATAGGGTGCCATTTTTAAACTCGTCTAAAAGCTATTGTTATAGGCAAACTCAACCAAGGGTAAGTACTTTTCTAAACTACCTTGGAATTCTAGAACGCAACATCTCAACATGTCTTCCAAGGTTTGAATCACTCTCTCAGATTGGCCATGGGTTTATGGATGAAAGGCAGTACTAAAATTCAATCTCGTGCCCAAGGCTTCTTGTAACTTTTTCCTAAACCGCGAGGTAAACCTCAGATCTCTATCCGATATGATCGATAAGGGTATTCTGTGAAGTCTCACAATTTCAAAAATATATAACTCGGCCAATCTTTCAAGCGAGTAGTCAGTACGTACCAGGATAAAGTTAGCCGACTTTGTTAATCGATCAACTACGATCCACACTGCATCTTTCTTACTCGGTGTCAAAGGTAAGCCGGTTACAAAATCCATGGTAATTCGGTCCCATTTCCACTCGAGAACCATGATAGGCTGTAGTAATCCTAAAGGTACTTGGTGCTCAGCTTTTGACAAATTAAGCATCTCGTAACAAACTCAAAAATGTCTCTCTTCATACTATTCCACCAGTATGTTTTCTTCAAGTCGTTGCATATTTTCGTACTACCGGGGTGTACTGATAGACGACCATTATGTGCCTCATTCAAAATCTTATGAATCAACTCGTTATCCTTAGGAACACAAATCCTATCTTGAAACATCAAGCAACCATCGGAATCAACCTGAAAATTAGATTCAGAACCCGACTCACACTGAGTTCTCTTAGCTTGCAATTCATTGTCGTTACTCTGAGCTTCACAAATTTCTTGAAGAAACATCGACCTAGCTCTCAACTCTGCTATGACAACACCATCATTTGATAAAGCCAATCGAGCATCCGTGGCTCTCAAAGCAAACAAAAATTTTCTACTTAGGGCATCAGCGACCACATTTGCCTTTCCCGGATGATAGTCGATTATTAACTCATAATATTTTATCAACTCCAACCATCTCCGTTGCCTAAGATTTAAATCCTTTTGATTCATTACGTATTTCAAGCTCTTGTGATTGGTGAATATTCGGCATACCTCGCCAAAAAAATGGTGCCTTCAAATCTTCAACGCGAACATAATGGCAGCTAATTCTAAATCATATGTTGGGTAATTTTTCTCATACAGTTTCAGTTGTTTAGATGCATAGGCTATCACTTTGCCTTCTTGCATAAGCACACATCCCAAACCATTCAAGGATGCATCACTAAAGATCAGAAATTCCTTTCCCGGCTCAAGTTGAACTAACACTGGAGCTTCTGTCAACAACGCTTTCAGTTTCTCAAAACTCTCTTGGCACTTCTCTGTCCATTAGAACTTAACATCCTTTTGAAACAATTTGGTCATAGGTGTAGCAATCATCGAGAATCCCTTAACAAAACATTGATAATACCCAGCCAAGCCCAAAAAGCTTCTGACCCCTATCACATTCTTTGGTGGTTTCCAGTCAATAATGGCTGAAATCTTAATCGGGTCAACTCTAATACCGTCTCTTGAAACAATGTGTCCTAAAAACCCAACTTCACGAAGCCAAAATTCGCTTTTACTGAACTTGGCATACAACTATTTGTCCCTCAAAGTCTGTAAAATAGTTCTCAAGTGCTCGGCATGCTCTACTTCTTGTTTTGAGTAAATCAGAATATCATCAATGAACACCACAACAAACTTGTCTAAATATGGCCGAAATATTTGGTTCATTAGATCCATAAACACGACAGGGGCATTCGTTAACCCAAATGGCATAACAAGAAATTCGTAGTGACCATACCTCATTCTGAAGGCAGTCTTAGGTACATCTAACTCTTTAACCCACAACTGATAGTAGCCGGACCTTAAGTCTATCTTTGAAAATACAGTGGCTCCCTTCAATTGATCAAATAGATCATCAATCCTTGGAAAAGGATACTTGTTCTTTATAGTCACCTTGTTAAGCTGTCGATAATCTATATATAGCCTCATCGTACCATCTTTCTTTTTCACGAACAATACGGGAGCACCCCAAGGTGAAAAGCTCGATTTCGCAGAACCCTTATCAGTCAACTCCTGTAACTGAAGCTTCAACTCTTTTAATTTTGTTGGGGCCATCTTATATGGGGCAATCGAAATAGGCGCAGTACCAGGAGTCAAATCAATGCCAAACTCTACTTCCCTAATAGGGGGTGGCCTTGACAATTCTTCCGGAAACACATCTGAATATTCACATACTACTGGTATTGACTCAATCATTAGCTTAGACTCTTTAGTGTTCAACACAAAGGCAAGGAGGGCTTCATACCCCTTTCTTACACATTTTTGAGTAGACATGGAAGAAATCGCTGCAGGTATGCCATTTAATTCATCTAGTTCAACTCGAAGAACATTACCATTTTCACATTTTAGTTCGATAAACTTTTTTCGACAATTCACTACCACATCGTGAGTGGTTAACCAATCCATACCAAGAATTTCATCAAATTCATCAAATGATAATAGTATGAGATTAGCCAGAAAACAATGACCTCTAATTATTAATGGGCAATTTTTACACACTTTATCAACTAACACATACTTGCCTAATGGATACGACACCTTTATTATGAATTCAGTAGATTCAACAGGCAAGTTCATATCAGACACCAACTTCATGCAAATATATGAATGGGTAGACCCCAGATCAATCAAAGCAATAATAGAAATTTTATATATAGAAAATGTACCCGTAATTACATCAAGAGATGAGGCCTCTTCGTGAGCGTGAATGGCGTAGGTCCACGTAAGCGCCCTACCCTCGGGTCTCACTGCAGACTCCCTAGATGCACCCATACTACTCGTCCTACTATTCAAATTCTCCTGAGGTCTTCCCTTATTAGTATTACATCGGGCTTTGCTCCTTGAAATTTCCCTCTCCCTTCCCTCTCGGGACAATCTCTAACAAAATGGCCAGGGGATCCACACTTAAAATAGGTTCTATCACCCCTTCGGCACTCTCCGGGGTGATGTCTCTCGCACTAGGGGCATCCTGATCTATTGGGCTGAGCGTTCCCAACACTAGTAATTGAAGTAGTCTGAGCTTTCGAAACTATGTACTGTTTACTCTTATTCTTGCTTGAATACCTAACGGAGGCATTAGATTGAGTAGTGAACTCTCTTGACTTCTTAGATGAAGATTGAAAAGATTTGCTTAGTTGCCTCTTCCTCGAGTCTCAAGACTCCAGATCAGCCTTCCATTTTTCCTTGGCCAATTCTTCAACCTTGCATGCTCTCTCGACCAACAGAACAAACTCTTTCAACTCAAGGATACCTACCAACAATTGAATGTTTTCATTCAACCCGTCCTCAAATCTTTTACACATGATGGCTTCAGTAGATACACATTCCCGAGTGTATTTGCTAAGCCTCACAAACTTACGCTCATACTCGGTAACTTTTATTTTACCCTGTTTCAACTTAAGAAACTCCTTCCTCTTCTAATCCATAAACCTTTGACTGATATACTTCTTGCAAAATTCCTCTTGGAAAAACTCCCAAGTCACTTTCTCCCTTGACACAACCAACACGAGAGTATTCCACCATTGGTAAGTTGAATCTCTTAGAAGCGATATCACACACTTCATGCACTCCTCTGGTGTGCATGAAAACTCATCAAATACCCGAATGGTATTCTCGAGCCAAAATTCTGCTCTCTTCGGATCATCATCTATGTTAGCTCGGAACTCTTTGGCTCCTTGCTTTCTAATCTGATCAACTGTAGGCCTTTCCTTTCTCACCATCTCAATAACTTGGGGAGCTACAGGGGTAGGCTGAGGAATAGGCAGGGGTTGGGGAGGTTGAGCACCCGGGTTTGTCTGAACAAACTCGGTATACCAGTCATTCATCACCTTTAGGAAGGCTTCTCTAGCCTCTCCTCCTGGACTAATGGTCTTGGGTCTACTATCGGAAGGTGCTGCTCCTTAAGTGGGATCCGGAGCATTACTCTCAACATCATCAACAACTACTCGTTCGGGATCCATTACTATATAAAACACAATTTAAATTGTCAAGAGATGTCACACTATCATAATATACGTATAGCATGTATAGCTAGATTCTTACACCCACTATGTAGTCCTAAAACCAACTAAACTGTAGCTCTGATACTAATAAATGTAACACCCCTTACCCAAATCCAACGCCAGGATGGGTATCGAGCTTTACCAGTTAAAATGTAAACACACATACAGAACCGAGCCATAAAAATTTCTTTTGAATACAAAACTGTACATAAACATGCAGCTTGTCCCTATTATAAGCCTCCAAGGCCCAAAGCATACATCGAGGGTGGTTCGAGACTAAACCGTAAACTTTAGAAAAAATTCATAAAACATGGTCACACGCCCATGTGGGCACAAGGACACGCCCGTGTAACCTTGACACACTTGTAACAGTCCAATTTTGACCCTAGTCAGAATAGTGGTTTCGAGACCACAAATCTAAGTTAAAAAAATATTTTAATATTATTTTCCGTGCTTATGGTATGTGAATTAGCATGTGTGAAAGTTTCGTATAAAAATTTGGTTGTTTGTGTGCTTAATTTGATAAAAGGACCTAATCGTGTAAAATATAAAAGTTGCCTACTATTTGTTAAAAGTGCCTATTTGACTTGGCTTATTAAATGAGAGGTCCTTATGTTGTTATTTGACCATTGAACTTATGAGTGGGCATTAATGACCTTGTTAATAATGTTTTAAATGTTATAAGGCTAAGGGTAAAACGATAAATGATGAATTAATATATGTTTAATAAAATAAAAGAATGAAATTGGCTATTATTCATGTTTCATAAACAAAAATAACAAAAAAAATAAAAGAGAAAGAACACCTAGGGTTCGGCCATTGCATTCCTTGATTGAGGTATGAGTTTTGTTCGATTTTTGATAATTTCTACGTTTTTGTAATCGTTGCTTCGAGTACTATCTAACCCATGCCTCAATTTCTAATTTTTTTTGATGATTTTGAAATGTGCCATGGATGGGTTCATGAGCTTTGTGATGTTATATGATGAATTATTAAAGTTTGATATTGGGTTTATATGTTTTGTCTTTGGATTTTTGATGAAATTGAGTATTTTGGGCTAAATTGTAAAAAATGTTATTTTGAGGGACTAAAATGTGAAATAAATGAAATGTATGGACTTTTATGAGAGCTATGAAAATTTGACTAAGCTTGTGTACAAGAAAATTTTATGTATTTTGTGATTTTGTGAATTAGGGACTAAAGTGTCAAAATGTGAAAATGTGAGGGCTAGTTTGCAAAATGCCCCAAATATGTGTTTAATGATTGTTTTGAATAATTTGGTGAATAAAAGGGTTAGTTTTGAATACATATAGATCAAGAAAAGAGGAATTTAGATTTAGACTGAGGAAAGTCAAAGATTATAGAGTAGACGATTCGAGTCGACAATTCCGAGTATGAGGTAAGTTTGTACGTAGAACATGATGTTATAAGTATATGTTGCTATTTTGATTATGCATAGATGTATATATATAATTGAGAATTCGATGATATACCAATGGTATTTGGCACTAAGTGTGCGAGTTAATTTAGCTTCGGCAATATGAGGCACTAAGTGTGTGATACATAAATAGCTTCGGTTAATTGAGATGGCACTAAGTGTGCGAATTTATTATAGCTTCGGCTAATCTTTTAAGCACTAAGTGTACGGATGTTTTAAGCATTGGTGATCTTTGGAAAGTCTTAAAATATCCGAACAAGAGGTGAGAATGAAAACGAATGAATACGAGAATGTCAAGTAGGTATAATACCTATGTGGTAGATGGTAAAATGCACAAAAAGTTTATTGAATTGATTTTAACATATGGATGATGTTGGCATGGAATTGTTGGATGAGTTGAGAATTTTCTATGTATTCATGTATTGATGTTTCATATTTTACATACTGTTGATGATTTTAGTACAAACTTACTAAGCTTTTGAAAGCTTACTTTTTGTGTGTTTGCATTGCTTTATAGATGTCGGAGCTATTGCAAGCTCGGGGATCGTCAAGGATCATCACCACACTATCGAACCTCATTTTGGTACTTTTGAAATGGCATGTATAGGCTAGTGGTTTTGGGATTATGTTTTGTGATGTATATACCTAGTCATATGATTTGGCTAGTTGGTGTTTGATCTCATAGTTGATAATGGTTTATAGTATGAATGATGTGTGTTTTAGCATAAAAATTGACTGAATGGATTGTGCATATATGCTTGTTTCTTTGTTTTTAGGTTGATCCAAATTGGGGTGGCAAATTGGCTATTCAAATGGCCTATTTTTGTCCACACGGGTAGAGACACGGGCGTGTGTCTCAGCCGTGTGCGAAACACGGCTATGTTGCATGGCCGTGCGTCCCTGAGGTACCCTACGATTGTAAGTCAGGCCCAAACACGGCCAAAGCACACGGGCATGTGGCTAGCCGTGTGGCCCAAGTTAGGCTTGACCATGGCCAAGACACATGGGCGTGTTTTGTAGGTGTGTGGGCAAGTCAGTAGCTATGCTCTGTTCTGCCACGGCTTAGACACACGGGCATGTCTAAGGCCGTGTGAGGCACACAGCCTGTTCACATGGGCGTGTGACCTTTTAAAAGTTGAAAATTTTTATAAGTTTTGAAACTTTTATATGTTATCAATTTGGTCCCGAATGCATGTTTAAGCATTGTATACTCGATTTTATGTGAATAATGAATGTGAATGAATGACTTTTATTAGTAATGAGATGATATTTGATGTTTGGCGGTTCTGATATGAGTTACAAGTTCGGTAATGCCTATTAACCTATTCCAACAACGATTACGGGTTAGGGGTGTTACAACGCCCGTGTCTCCAGGCCGTGTAACTCTCTATTTATGACGTCAGCATCAATTTAAGATCACACGCCCGTGTGCTAGGCCGTGCGGCAAATTTAATTTTTGCATTTAAGGTGCAGACTTCACACGGCCTGGGCACACGCCCATGTCCTAAGGCTGTGTTCACCACACGGCCGTGTCTCTGCCCGTATGTCTACTACCATGATACTGACTTGTAGCACTAGAGTGCAGGGGACACACGGTCGGACGACACGCCCATGGGGTTGACGGTGTGTCACACAGTGTAACACCCCTAACCCGTATCCATCGCCGGAATGGGTTTACGAGGTATTACCGGATGAGACACAAATTTTGAACATTCACATACACAAATAAGTTATATTCACATAACTAAAACATAAATCTGTTTAAACATTAAACACATAATTTAAACTACAAAATTAAGAATTATATATAATATACTTTTAAATACATACAAAATTCATGTATTATTATCATTAAAGAAATCTAATACCTCTCAAAATTTTAGCATTTAATATCTCATTGATATACATGTGCTTAATAACCAAACATATCATATAAAAAAATTTATTTGATATTAACGTATAACAAAATTTATTTGATAATAACATATGCGGCATTGGCATTTGAAAATATAATCAATATACATTTGTATAATGTACCATATTACCTTATATCATGGCATAATATTCATTATCATAAAAGATAATAGCTAGTGTTACAACATGGTCAAATATACTTCTTTTACATTGCAAATTCATGTGCATATTACCAAAACAAAATAAACCAGTTTGAGTAAAAATATCAACCAAAAGTACACTTATTTTGCATGCTTATTACTATGCCTATAATTATATATTCACTATCAAACAATTAGCCATCATTCGTCATTAGAAAATAACTTTAATATGACTTATAAAATTTTATTCATTCATTGATATTCATGACCAAACCTAAATAGCTAATTCATAAGTAAACATATCCTAAGTATACACTTTTATTTTGACTAGGTTTAGCTGTATATAATCATGCATTGAAACCTATTTTAACTCATTAAATAACCAAACATTTATACATATACTTCCTCATACATGACGTTAAAATTTAACTAAATAATCATATTCAATATTATACCAAGTTTCATCATTTCTCAAACCGAAACCAATAATAAAACATCACATGTATAACATGAAACATAATTCCCACATTAGATCTAAGCATAAACGAATGTACATAAGTAATACCACATATAATCAGCCAAAACAATTATGTAACATATTCATTCCTTGCCATTTAGCAACCGAACATATAAAGCCAATATTAAATCAAATACATATCCATCATTTTATCTCAATACTAAGCCAAAATTTACCATCATTCACCACCCAAATATACCACATTTCATACTTCCAAAATGAGCTAACTATTAAACTGATTATACATTATACTTACCATTTCTCATTGCCGAATCATTTAACTAAACATCACAAACATATAGATCAAGGAACATACTTACCAAAATATACTTATGAAATGTCAAATTACTAAATCGTCAATTAGTCTAATAATCAAGCCGAACCATATAACCTAATACCACATATATATACACCATGAAATACACTTCCACATTGAATTTAAGTCTTAGCCACAAACACACAAACTTTAACATTATAATCAAGCCATTTTCACATGGCTCTCAATATATACATACTTCAAAATCATCATAATAACTAAACTAGCCTATAGATGCCATAAGTTCAAGTTCAAACTCATAAAAGTACCAAAATAGTCGACAGTGTGATAGACTCCGTTGATGATCCCCGAGCCCGTAATTAATCTCCAAAATCTATAAAACAGAAACAAACATACACATACAGTAAGCTATCACAGCTTAGTAAGTCATAAGCAAATAAACAATTCAATGACATAATCAACTCATTTTGACCAAACCAAATTATACTATCATAATCACATTTAATCTCGAGCTTACAATTTCTTATATAACATATACTTTCATGTATAAACTTTATCTTGGTCGAATGTACATATATACATTATCAAAGTATCATTCAATTTCAAATCCATAATATCATTATATAACCAAATATATATATACACACTCATATACCTATAATCATGAATCAAACTTTAACATCACATACTTATACACAGCATATGGCCGAATAAACTACACAAATGCACCTATATTTACATTAGTATCATGTATAAATTGTATCACATATCAAATAGCCAACTTACCTTATTTTCAAATAGGTAATCAACTAACTCATACCTGATCGTTTTAGCTCATTTTACACATTCAATCACAACTCATCATTCCCCGTTGAACCATTCAGAATTGAAGAGGATACTCAGATAATCACACATATTGTACAATGCCAACGTCTCAAACATCGTCTTACATGTAATCACATATCGATGCTACTGTCCCAGACAGGGTCTTACACGTAAACACATATTGATGCTAACGTCCCAGATGTGGTCTTACACGAGAACACATATCTAAAATCCTATGTCATGACATATGTATCTAAGCTATTCCTAAGTTTCGTATGGGGCTTTCTGATGTTGTAACTCGATCGAATCGAACTCGTACACAAAGCTTTCACGCTTATACATATTCAGCTTCCACATATATATTATCACACTATTCATTTTAGCATATATAGTTCATATTTAATCAAATAAATAACATCTATTTGGTTATAAACTTACCTCGGACAACGACAATCGGAATAGGATGATTATTCAACAACTTTGGTTTTCCCCCGATCCAAATCTGATTTCTTTGGTTCTTGATCTAAACATATTAAAATTAAACTCATTCAAACATAATCTCATTCAATTTAGTCCAAAAACACATAAATGGGAAAATTACCAATTTACCCCTGACATTTTACACTTTTTACAATTTAGTCCAAATTGCACAAAACATGCAAAATTTGCACACACCAGGCTTAGGCCGAATCTTCCTTATGCTCAAACAAGTCCATAAATTTCATTTATTTCACATTTTAGTCCCTCAAATTATTATTTTTACAATTTAGCCCTAATTACTCAAATTCATCAAAAATTCCAATACAAAACATATTAATCTAAAACATATATTTAATAATTCATCAATTAACATCACAAAAATCAATTATTCATCAATGGAATAACTCAAAATATTCATCAAAATCAGAAATTCAAGCATGGGCTTTGTACATTACACTGCAACGATCTCAAAAATGTAAAAATTATCAAAAACCAAGCTAGTTACATACCTTGATTAAGCTTAACAATGGCCGAATATGGCTTTCTTTTCTTTTTCTTTTCCTTTAGCTAATTTAGGCTATAAAATATAAACATGCATGGCTTTTAATTATTTTATGTTTTATATTATATAACTTAATAATTATTTTACATATATAACCTTTATATTAAAATTTCGTGTTCATGCCATAGTACTTTCACTAATGAGATTTTCTTATTTCGTAATTCTTTAACTTTGCGAGCCAGAATACGAATTGGTTCTTCCTAATATGTCATATCAGGCTTAATCTCAATCTCTGACAGATTAATCACATGTGAAGGGTCGAATTTGTACTGTCGAAGCATCAAAACATGAAATACATTATGGATATTTTCTAACTCAGGTGGCAACAATAGTCTGTACGCAACCGGCTCGATACGCTCAATTATCTCATACGACCCAATAAATCTTGGACTCAATTTGCCTTTACGATCGAATCTAAGTATTTTCTTCCACAGTGAGACTTTCAAAAAGACTTTGTCCTCTATGTGAAACTCTATATCTTTTCGTTTCAAGTCCGCATATGATTTTTGACGATCTGACGCTGTTTTCAGACTTTCGCGAATCACTTCACATTCTATTCGGTCTATCTGATCAAATCGACCCCATGTAACTTATTTTCACTGAGCTCGGTCCAATATAATGGTGTACAACATTTGTGATCGTACAAAGCCTCGTAAGGTGCCATTTTGATACTCGATTGAAAGATATTGTTGTACGCAAATTCAATCAGAGGTAAGTATCGTTCCCACATACCTTCAAACTCGAGAATGCAACATCTCAACATATCCTCAACTATCTGAATGATTTGTTTGGACTGACCATCTGACTGCGGATGGAAAAAAAGTGCTGAAATGTAATTTCGTACCTAGAGCATCTTGTAGTTTCTTCCAAAACCACGATGTAAGCCTCGAATCTCTATCCAAAATAATAGAAATAGGTACTACGTGTAACCTCACAATCTGAGAAACATACAATTCAACTAGCTTATCAAGCAAGTAATCTATGCGGACCAGAACAAAATGAGTCGATTTAGTCAATCTATCTACAATAACCCAGATTGCATCTTTCTTGCTCTGTGTCAATGGTAAACCGGATACAAAATCCATCGTGACTCTGTCTCATTTCCACTCAGGTATTATGATCGGCTGAAGCAATCCAGAAGGTACCTGATGCTCGGCTTTTACTTGCTGATAGACTAAGCATTTCGAAACAAAGTAAAAAATGTCTCGTTTCATACCATGCCACAAGTAAAGTTGTTTCAGATCATTATACATTTTCGTACTACTAGGGTGAACATATAATTGACTGCTGTGAGCTTCGTTTAAAATCATCTGAATCAACTCTAAATTTTTTGGAACACATATTTAGTTTTTGAACCTCAAACAACCCTCAGCATTAACTCAAAACTCTGAATCAACATTCGAATCACATTGGCTCCGCTTTGCTAACAATTCATTATCAACTTTCTGAGCATCACAAATCTATTGAATATATAACGGTCTTGCTTTTAACTCAGCTGTAATCAAACCATCATCAGACATAGCCATATGTGTATTCATTGCATGCAAAGAAAACAGTGATTTTTAGCTTAGAGCATCGGCAACAACATTAGCCTTCCCTGGATGGTAGTCAATCACAAGCTCGTAGTCTTTTAACAGCTCTAACCATCGAAGTTGTCTCGAATTCAGATCTTTCTGAGTCATCAAATATTTCAGGCTCTTGTGATCAGAATAAACATTACATTTCTCACTGAACAGATAGTGACGCCATATCTTCAATGCAAACACAATAGATGCCAATTCTAGATCGTGTGTTAGATAGTTCTTTTCATGCGGCTTTAACTGTCTTGAGGCATAAGATATGACTTTACCTTCCTGCATTAACACACAACCCAAACCATTTAAAGATACATCACTATAGATAACAAATTCTTTACCCAATTATGCTGAACTAGTATTGGAGCTTCGGTTAAAAGGGCTTTCAACTAATCAAAACCTTTCTGACACTTTTCTAACCATTCGAACTTAATATCTTTCTATAATAGCTTTGTCATCGGGGTTGCAATCATAGAGAAACCTTTCATGAACCATTTATAGTAACCAACAAGTCCCAGAAAAATTCTAACTTTAGAAACATTTCTCAGAGGTTTCCAATCAAGTATAGCCGAAATTTTACTCGGATCAACCCGAATACCTGATGCTGATACAACATGACCCAGAAAATTGACTTCACGTAACTAGAACTCACATTTACTGAACTTCGCATACAACTATTTATCTCACAAAGTCTGTAACACAAGTCTCAAATGTTCAAAATGCTCGGTTTCATCACGGGAATAGATTAATATGTCATCTATAAAAACAACCACAAATCGATCCAGATACTGTCTGAAGATTCGATTCATCAAATCCATAAAAATAGTAGGTGCATTAGTGAGTCTGAAAGGCATAACAAAAAACTCATAATGTTCGTACCTTGTTCGGAAAGTAGTATTTGGCACATCAGAGTCTTTAACTCGCAACTGATAGTAGCCAGATCTCAAATCTATCTTTGAAAACACTGTAGCCCCTTTCAGCGGATCGAACAGGTCATCAATTCGTGGCAACGGATATTTATTCTTTATAGTCACCTTATTGAGCTTTCTGTAGTCGATACACATTCTCATAGTTCCGTCTTTCTTTTTCACAAATAAAATTGGTGCACCCCAGGGAGAGAAACTCGGTTGCACGAAACCTTTATCTGTGAAATTCTTGCAACTGAGCTTTCAATTCTTTTAATTCGGTCAGTGCCATTCTTACGAATCTATTGAAATTGGAGTCGTCCTTGGTACTAATTCAATACCAAACTCTACTTTTCGAATAGGTGGCAAACCTGACAATTCTTCAGGAAACACATCCGGATACTCGCATACAATTGGTACTGGTTCGATCTTTCTTTCAGCCACTTTACTATCAAGCACATACTCAAAGTAAGCTTTACAACCCTTTCTCACATACTTCTGAGCTAACATCGAAGATATCACTGTCGGTAAACCATTCAGATCATTAGATTCAATCTGAATAATCTCATCATTCTTGCACCATAAATCAATAGTCTTTCTTTTGCAATTTATGATAGCATCGTGCAAAGTCAACCAGTCCATACCTAGAATTATATCAAACTCGTCAAATGGCAATAACATCAAATCAGCCAAAAAAAATGAATCTCGAATCATCAAAGGACAATTTTTACACACTTTGTCAACCATAACACACCGGCCCAAGGGGTTCGATACTCTAATCACAAACTCAGTAGACTTAACAGGAAAAGTCTTATTGAATACTAAAGTCTCATACACATAAGAATGAGTCGAACCAGGATCAATCAATACAATTACACTAGTATCATGAGAGTGAATGTATTGGTAATAACATCAAGGGATGAAGCCTCCTCGCGAGCGTGTATGGCATAAGCTCTGGCAGGTGCGCGAGCCTCAGATCGAACTGCTAGTTCCTCTCTGACTGCTACTCATATTATCCATATTTCTGGGTGGTCTACCTCGAGCTATAGTGTTACCCGATCTCGTATTTTTCATTGTATTTTGCTCAACCAACTCAAGACATTCATGGATGAAGTGATCCATCGATCCACATTTAAAACAGGCTCGATCATGCAATCTATAACTGTCGGGATGTCGTTTACCATAATGTTTGCACTCTGGTTGATTTAATTTAACGTTACCAACACTAGCTGTTGAGGTAGCTTTCGAATTCGCAGGTGGTCTATCTCGGTCACGTCTAGTATAACCCGCAGTAGCCTTTGAATGGCCAGAATCATCTTGGAATCTCTTAGATGCCGACTGAAATGACTTAGTCGATGATCTCTTACATGAATCTTTAGCTTCAAAGTCAGCTTTTCTTCTCTCTTTCCCGAGCTCTTCGGCTTTGCATGCTCGCTCAACAAGTACAACAAACTCTGTTATTTAAATAATACCAACTAGAAATTTAATGTCTTCATTCAACTCGTCTTCGAATCTTTTACACATTATAGCTTCGGTCAAAACACACTCTCGAGCATATCACTAAGTCTCACAAATTTTTGTTCATATTCTGTCACAGTCATGCGACCCTGTTTCCACTCCAAAAATTCTTTGCACTTCTAGTCAATAAATCTCTGACTGATATATTTCTTACGAAACTCAGTCTGAAAGAACTACCAAGTCACCTGTTTTTTCGAAACCACCGATACTAGTGTATTCCACCAGTGATATGTAGTGTCTCGTAGCAAAGATATGACACATTTTAAACACTTATCCGGGGTACAAGATAGCTTATCAAACACACGGATAGTATTATCAAGCCAGAATTTAGCTCGCTCAGCATCTCATCATCAGTAGCTTTGAATTCTTAGCCCCGTGTTTTCTGATTTTATCAACAGGGGGCTTATGTAATCTCAATGGATCAATCACTTGAGGTATAGTAGGTATTAGAGAAGGATTAGTTGGGTGTGGAGGTTATTGTGCAGCCGGATTCATCCGGATATACTGAGTAACCAGTCATCCATCATTTGGTAAAAGGCTTGTTTAGCCTCTCCTTCTTGGTTACTCGAAATCAGTTGAGAATCAACCGGCGTTGTCCCTTGCGTGGGAGCAGGCGCTATACTCTAGACATCATCAGCTACGGCTCTATCGAGATCCATTTACTATACGAAAACACATTTTCAAATGTTAGGAGTCATCACACTATCATAGTATAAAATATGGTATGTATAGCTAGACTCACACGCACTACGTTAGTCCTAGAATCAACTAAACTATGTCTCTGATACCAATCAAATGTAACACCCCTAAACCGTATCCGTCGTCAGAATGGGGTTACGAGGTATTACCGGACGAGAGACAAATTTCAAACATTCACATATACACATATGTTATATTCACATAACTAAAACATAAATCTATTTAAACATTAAACACATAATTTAAACCATAAAACTCATAATTATATATAATATACTTTTAAATACATACAAAATTCATGTATTATTATCATTAAAGAAACCTAATGCCTCAGAAAATTTTAGCATTTAATATCTCATTGATATACATGTGCTTAATAACCAAACATATCATATAACAAAATTTATTTAATATTAACATACACGGCATTGACTTTTGAAAATATAATCAATATACATTTGTATAATGTACCATATTACCTTATATCATGGCATAATATTCATTATCATAAAAGATAATAGCTAGCGTTACAACATGGTAAAATATACTTCTTTTACATTGCAAATTCATGTGCATATTAGCAAAACAAAATGAACCATTTTGAGTACAAATATCAACCAAAAGTACACTTATTTTGCATGCTTATTACTATGCCTATAATTATATATTCACTATCAAACAATTAGCCATCATTCGCCATTAGAAAATAACTTCAATATGACTTATAAAATTTTATTCATTCATTGATATTCATGACCGAACCTAAATAGCTAATTCATAAGTAAACATATCCTAAGTATACACTTTTATTTTGACTAGGTTTAGCTGTATATAATCATGCATTGAAACCAATTTTAACTCATTAAATAACCAAACATTTATGCACATATTTCCTCACACATGTCATTAAAATTTAACTAAATAATCATATTCAATACTATACCAAGTTTTATCATTTCTCAAACCGAAACCTATAATAAAACATCACATGTATAACATGAAACATAATTCCCACATTAGATCTAAGCATAGACGAATTTACATCAGTAATACAACATATAATCAGCCAAAACAATTATGTAACATATTCATTCCTCGCCATTTAGCAACCGAACATATAAAGCCAATATTAAATCAAATACATATCCATCATTTTATCTCAATACTAAGCCAAAATTTACCATCATTCACCAACCAAATATACCACATTTCATACTTCTAAAATGAGCTAACTATTAAATCGATTATACATTATACTTACCATTTCTCATTACCGAATTATTTAACTAAACATCATAAACATATAGATCAAGGAACATACTTACCAAAATATACTTATCCCATGTCAAATTACTAAATCATCAATTAGCCTAATAATCAAGCCGAACCATATAACCTAATACCACATATATATACACCATAAAATACACTTCCTGTAACACCCCTTACCTGAGACTGTTGCCAAAATCGAGCACGAGGCATTACTAAACTTAATCTATCACTTAAATAGTTTTAAATTTTTTTTATTTAAACTTTTCGGAATGTGCAGTCATTCTGCGTCGTAGTCGCCTAAAAATTCATATCTTGAGTTCCGAAACTCAAAATTTAGATCCGTAAATTTTTCCTGACACTAGACTCATATATCTATCCACTAATTTTTTTCTAGAATTTTTGACTTAGCCAATTAGTACAGTTTATTAGTTAAAGTTACCCCTGTTTCAGAAGTTGACTGTACTGACCTCTACTTTCTACGAACCACTTTTCTCCCTATAAAAAATTTATATAACTATACCGTTTGTTTCTATTAAAACTAGATTCAATAAGGATTCTAACCATATAAATTACACCACCTAATTATTTTTGTACAATTTATGGTGAATTTCCAAAGTTGAAACAGGGGATCTAGAATTTTCTCTGACCCTGTTTCACTAAAACTCAGATATCTCATAAAATATAATACCTTTACCTGTTTTGCTTATTCCATAAGAAATTAATTTCATATATTATTCATCTTAAAAATATGTTTATACAATTTTTAGTGATTTTTCAAAGTCACGTCATTTCTGTTATTTGAATCTATTTTTAGGTTACTTTCACATTTTTCATAATTTTCATGTGATAACCACCATTCAATCATACATATTAATAAATATGCATATCATCGGTCATTTTCATTAGCTAATCTCTAGCAAGTATTTACACATCATTCATTGTTCACATTATACTAAAAGTAGCTAAGTTTCTATACATGCCATACACAAAACAAAACGTCTAATTATACCGAGTTATTTCTTGATAGTGTGATCGGCCTCCGACGCTTCCTTCGATCCCCGAGTGGCTAGATAAGTACTATAAGAAGAAGAAAATAAAGAGATTAAGCACTAGGCTTAGTAAGCTTACAAGCAAATAAATTACAACATTCAACATAATGAATAATTATACATAATGTCACCTAGCCTCATAAACTTTCTTTACTTCTCATTTTCTACCTTCTTCTTTACTCACTTACTTTCTTTCTTACGACCTTTCACTATTCATAAATATAATCTACCTTCCCTTTTGCTGATAATTCACTGTAATTTAAAGTGTACAATGACCCATTGAACCACTCGAATACTAAGGATACCGGGTCGCTCTCGCCGATCAATATCTCGCCAATGCCATGTCTTCGACATGGACTTACATGAATTATTCCTGTCTCCAATGCCATATATATGTCTAATATGGGCTTACATGGCTCATTCCTGTCTCCAAAGTGATATATCCGATATGGACTTACATGGCTCATTCCCTGTCTCTCCTGTCTGTCTCACAACCCCAATATCCTAACATTCCTAAGGTTCAAACGGGGCTACCTAATGCTTTTTCTCTCACACTACTTTAATTCGACTTCAAATATTCTTATAAAATAAGTATATAAATGCTGAAATTTACAATAATAATGTAAAATAAAAGAATATTGCATTTATTTCATCAGAACTTACCTCGATACAAAATGTGACTAAACTTTACAATTTAATCCTTTACTTTTTCTTTTCCCGATCTACTCCCGAATTTCGCTCTTCTTGATCTATAATAGCAAATTTAACTTATTTAATATCAAAATTTATCAAAACAGTCCTTTACTCGGACTTTGGAAAAATTACACTTTTGCCTAAACTTTTGCATATTTACACTTTTGCCCCAAAGCTCGTAAATTAAACTTCAGCCTATTTTCTTATGTTTTATGACATGCTGGTCATTTTTCCCTTCTATGGCAGCATCAAATTCATACTCTAACATGCACTTATGACTATTAGGTATTTTTACCGATTAAGTCATTTTACTCGTTTTTGCTTAAAACCGAGTAGTACAAATTGTCTAACATAATTTAAAACCTCATATTCTATCATAAAACACCAAAATACACGAATTTCACCTATGGGTATTTTTTCAAATATGAACCCTAGGTTGACTTATTACTAGCATAAGCTTAATCGAGCTACCGGGACTCCAAAAACGTAAAGAACATTAAAAACGGGGCTTAGAATCACTTACTATGAAGCTTGAAAGTTGAAGAAACCCTAGCTATGGAGAGAGGTAAGATTCAGCTGGTACTTGAAGAAGATGATACAATTTTGTCATCTTTTTACCTTTTTATTAATGTTAATAACCAAATGACCAAAATGCCCCTCCTTACTAAACTTTCAAAAATTCCTTCCATGTCCTAATTTTTTTCTCCATGAACTTAAAATTGGTCAAATTGTTATTTAAACCCTCCTAATTAATATTCCAAAGCAATTTCATACTAAAAACTTCTAGAATGCAAGTTTTGCAAATTATTCGATTTAGTCCCTAATCTCAACTTAAGCACTTTATGCATAGAATTTCATCACGAAATTTTCACACAATCATGCAAACATATCATAGACCTCAATATAATAATAAAATAAATTTTTCTACCTCGAATTTGTGGTTTCAAACCACTATTCCATTTAGGCCCTATTTCGGATGTTACATTTCTCCCCTTTAGGGATTTTTGTCCCCAAAAATCTTACCTTACTGTGAAAAAAAGATTTGGGTACTGCTTTCGCATAGCCTCTTCGGGTTCCCATGTAGCCTCGTCTACCCCATGCCTATTCCATAGTACTTTCACAAGTACAATGCTTTTGTTCCTTAATCGCTTTACCTCTCGAGCTAGAATCTTTACTGGTTCTTCTTCACCGTAAGTCATGTCCGATCAATCTCTCAACCTCTGTCGAGAAATTACATGTGACGGATCTGAATGATAACGACGTAGCATAGACACACATGAAATACATTATGAATCTTCTCTAACTCAATCGGCAAAGCTAACCGATATGCTAATGGTCCGACTCTCTCAATCACTTCAAACGGTCCAATAAAACGTGGGCTTAGTTTGCCTTTCTTGCCAAATCTAAGAACTTTCTTCCACGGGGATACTTTCAAAAAAACTTTGTCATCAACTTGATACTCAATCTCTTTTCTCTTCAAATCGCATACGACTTTTGTCCGTCTCGAGGTCGCTTTTAAGCAATCTCTCGATGATTTTTACTTTCTCTCTTCTGTTTCCTTAACTAGATCAACTCCATAAATCGATTTTCCTTAAGCTCTGTCCAATACAACGGTGTGCGACATTTACGTCCATACAAAGCTTCATAAGGTGCCATCTTCAAACTCGATCGATAACTATTATTGTAGGCAAACTCTACTAATGGTAAATATTTTTCCCAATCGCTTTGAAATTCCAATACACAAAGATCTAAGCATATCTTCAAGTACTGAATAACTCTCTCGATCGACCGCGGTTTGATGATGGAAAGTCAGATTAAAACTCAACCGCACTACTAAAGCCTCTTGTAACTTCTTCCGAACCGTGAAGTAAATCTTGGATCTCTCATGTCTCAAATGATCGATAATGGCACTCCATGTAGTCTAACTATCTCTCAAATGTATAAGTCACCAACTTGTCAAGTGAGTAATCCATACGGATTGGGATAAAATGAGCCGACTTAGTTAGCTTATCAATCACAACCCATATTGCATCTTTCTTTTTCGAGTGTTAACGGCAACCTGTCACAAAATCCATAGTAACTCTGTCCCATTTCCATTCCTAACTAGCACAGTTGCAATAATCCCGAGGGTACCGATGTTCGCCTTTACCGTTGACAAATCAAGCATCTAGAAACAAACTCAAATGTCTCTTTTTCATTCCTACCCACCAATACAATTTCTTCAAATCATTATACATTTTTGTACTTGCTGGATGAATAGATAAAGAACTGCGCTATGTGCTTCTGTAAAATCTTTCGAATAAGCTCATCATTCTTTGGTACACAAATTCTATCTCTAAACATCAAACAACCATCGAACCAATCCAGAAATGATTCTATGCGACTGCATTGAACTCTTTTTTAGCTTGTAACTCATTATCATCTTTCTCGAGCTTCACAAATCTCTTCAAAAATACTTGGTTTAGCTCTAAATTTAGCTAAAATAGAACCATCATTCGACATGGCTAAATTGGTATTCAAAGCTCGCAATGTAAATAAAAGTTTCCTGCTTAGAGCGTCAGTAACTACATTTGCCTTACAGGTGATAATCAATCACTAACTCGTAATCTTTAAGCAATTCCAACCATCTTCTTTGCCTCAAATTCAAATCTTTTTGAGTCATCAAGTATTTCAAGCTTTTATGATCGGTAAATATTCGGCACCTTTCACCATACAAATGATGTCTCTAAATTTTCAACGCAAAAATAATGGCAGCTAACTCTAAATCATGTGTCGGATAGTTCTTCTCATGTGGCTTTAGCTGTCTAGAGGCATAAGCAATTACCTTCCCTTCCTGCATAAGTACACAACCAAGTCCATTCATGGACGCATCACCAGTAAATCACAAACTCCTTACTGGTTCTCGTTGTACTAAAACAGAGCTTTAGTCAATAATGTTTTTAACTTGTCAAAACTCATTTGACACTTCTCACCATTCAAACTTGATATCCTTTCGCAGCAATCTTGTCAGCGGGGTAGCTATCATGGAAAATCCCTCTACAAATCGTCTATAATATCTGGCAAGACCAAGGAAACTTCTAACTTCTGATACATTTTTAGGAGGCTTCCAATCAACAATGGCTGAAATCTTGCTCGAATCAACCTTAATACCTTCACCTGAGACAATATGTCCAAGAAAACCAACTTCTCAGAACTGAGATTCACTTTTCTTTGAACTTGGCATACAACCGATTATCTCTCAGAATATGTAAAATTGTTCTCAAATGCTCTGCATGCTCAGTCTCATCATGAGAATAAATCAAGATATCATCAATGAACACAACTACAAACTTATTCAAGTACGGTCTGAAAATTCGGTTTATTAAGTCCATAAAAATGGTAGGAGCATTAGTCAAGCCAAATGGCATCACAAGGAACTCATAATGACCATACCTAGTCCGGTGCGCCTTCGGACATCCGACTCTTTAACTCGCAACTGATAGTATCCGGATCTCAAATCTATCTTGGAGAACATAGTAGCTCCCTTCAATTGATCAAAAAAATCATCAATTCTAGGCAATGGATACTTGTTCTTTACTGTTACCTTGTTAAGTTGCCGATAATCTATGCACAACCGCATCGATCCGTCTTTTTTTTCACAAATAGCACCGGTGCACCCCATGGTGAACTCTTTGGGTCTTACAAATCCTTTATCTCACAATTCCTCGCAATCGAGCTTTCAATTCTTTCAATTCCAACGGAGCCATTCTATAAGGAGTAATAGAAATGGGCGTGGTACCTGAATCAACTCAATACCAAACTCAACTTCTCTAACAGAGGTAAGCCTGGTAGTTCTTTCGGAAACACATCGGGAAACTCACATACCACAGGCACTGACTCAATTTTTAATTTTGGGTTTTTAGTGTTCAACACAAAAGTAAGATAAGCTTCATACCCTTTTCTCAAACATTTTTGAGCAGACATATACAAAATTATGGGAAATGAACTATCTGGACTCTTCGGAATTAACCCGAAGAATTTCACCATTTTCACACTTCAACTCAATGAATTTCTTTCTACAATTCACTATCACATCATGTGTAGTCAACCAATCCATACCAAGAATCACATCAAACTCATCAAATGGCAATAGCATGAGATCGGCTGGAAAACAGTAACCTCTAATCATTAAAGGACAATTTCTACATACTTTATCTACTAATACATGCTTGCCTAATGGGTTCGATACTTTAATCACAAATTCTATAGATTCTATAGGCATACTTATACTAGACATCAATTTCATACAAACATAAGAATGAGTCGAACCCGGATCAATCAGAGCCATGACATTAATATTATGTAGAGAAAATGTACCCATAATCACATCGGGGAGGATGCCTCTTCGCGTGCGCACGAATAGCATAAGTCCTTGCAGGGCTCTAGCATCCGGTCTCACACCGAATCTCTAAAGGTACCTCATTACTGCTCCTACTCTCGGTGGCCTCGGTGATCCGCCTCTAGTAGGAGCATTTCCTGATCTAGCACTCAGATTACTTCTCTGGCTAGCCACTTCGGACATTTTCGTACAAAATGATCTCGAGCACCACATTTATAGCAAACATTTTTGCCGCCCGACAAGGACCATAATGAAGTCTACCACACCGTGGACACCCCGATCTACCCTGCCTCGACATTACCTACACTCGCATCGAGAGGTGGTCCGAGCCTTCTGATCTTTAAATCTGCTACCTCTATTCGACTAGCTTGCCTGCCAAAAGCTAGATCTGGTAGAAAACTCTTTGGGCCTCTTGGATGTAGCCCAAAATGACCTACTCATCCTGTCTCTTCTTTGTATCTTGTGTCTCTGTCTCAACTTTACCTTTCCTTTTTAACAACTCCTCTCGCCTTACAGGGCTCTCTCAACTAAAATAACGAGCTCTTTTATTTCTAGAACACCCACCGATGGTGGATATCATCATTTAATCCATCCTCAAATCTTTTACACATGATAGCCTCTGTGGACACACATTCTTGAGCATATTTACCGAGCCCGACAAATTCACGCTCATAATCGGTCACCGCTATATTGCCTTGTTTCAATTCCAGAATTCTTTTCTTTTCTCGGTCAATAAACCTCTGATGATGTACTTTTTACGAAATTCCTCCCGAAAGAAATCCCAAGTGACCCTCTCCTTTGGTACAACCGATATAAGTGTCTTCCACCAGTAGTAGGTGAGTCTCTAAGAAGTGATACTACACATTTCATACATTCCTCGGGTGTACAAGATAATTCACAAAGACTCGATAGTATTTTCTAACCAAAATTCTGCTCTTTTCGCATCATCATCTTTTGTTGCTCAAAACTCTTCTCGCCCTTGTTTCTGATTCTATCAATCGGTGGCTTTTCTCTTATCACGGTACTGTGGATCGGAGCTACATGGGTAGCCCGAGAATCATGAGGGGGTGGAGGTCTAACTACCGGATTCGCACGAATGAACTCGGCAAACCAATCATTCAAAGCTTGGAAGAGAGCTTCTCGAGTCACTCCTCCCCGATCAACAGTTCATCGCCTATTCTCGGATGGCACTACCCCTTCCGCGAGAGCAGCACATTACTTTCATCATCATCATTACCAGCTCGCTCGGGATCCATTACTATAAAACAAAATATTTAAAAATCGTCGAGAGTCGTCACACTATCAAAATACGGTATGGCATGTATAGCTAGACTTTTACTCACACTAACTGCTCCGAGAACCAACTAAACCTGCTCGATATTAATAAATGTAACACCCCTTACCCGAGATCATACAAAATCGAGCACGAGGCATTACTAAACTTAATCTATCACTTAAATAGTTTTAAAATTTTTTATTTAAACTTTTCGAATGTGTCTGTCATTCTGCGTCGTAGTCGCCTAAAAATTCATATCTTGAGTTCTGAAACTCAAAATTTAGATCTGTAAATTTTTCCTGACACTAGACTCTTATATCTATCCACTAATTTTTTTCTAGAATTTTTGACTTAGCCAATTAGTACATTTTATTAGTTAAAGTTACCCCTATTTCAGAAGTTGACTGTACTGACCTCTACTTACTACGAACCACTTTTCTCCCTATACAAAATTTATATAACTATACCGTTTGTTTCTAGTAAAACTAGATTCAATAAGGATTCTAACCATATAAATTAAACCACCTAATTATTTTTGTACAATTTATGGTGAATTTCCAAATTTGAAACAGGGGATCTAGAATTTTCTCTGACCCTATTTCACTAAAACTCAGATATCTCATAAAATATAATACCTTTACCTGTGCTTATTCCATAAGAAAATGGACATAATAAGCTTTAATTTCATATATTATTAATCTTAAAAATATGTTTATACAATTTTTAGTGATTTTTCAAATTCACGTTATTTCTGTTATTTGAATCTGTTTTTAGGTTACTTTCACATTTTTCATAATTTTCATGTGATAACCACCATTCAATCATACATATTAATAAATATGCATATCATCGGTCATTTTCATTAGCTAATCTCTAGCAAGTATTTACACATCATTCATTGTTCACATTATACTAAAAGTAGCTAAGTTTCTATACATGCCATACACAAAACAAAACGTCTAATTATACCGAGTTATTTCTTGGATAGTGTGATCGGCCTCCGACGTTTCCTTCGATCCCCGAGTGGCTAGATAAGTACTATAAGAAGAAGAAAATAAAGAGATTAAGCACTAGGCTTAGTAAGCTTACAAGCAAATAAATTACAACATTCAACATAATGAATAATTATACATAATGTCACCTAGCCTCATAAACTTTCTTTACTTCTCATTTTCTACCTTCTTCTTTACTCACTTACTTTCTTTCTTACCTGACCTTTCACTATTCATAAATATAATCTACCTTCCCTTTTGCCGATAATTCACTCAGTAATTTAAAGTGTACAATGACCCATTGAACTACTCGGAATACTAAGGATACCGGGTCGTTCTCGTCGATCAATATCTCGCCAATGCCATGTCTTCGACATGGACTTACATGGCTCATTCCCGCTCCAAAGCCATATATCCGATATGGACTTACATGGCTCATTCCCGTCCCGTCTGTCATGTCCCGTCTCCAACCCCAATATCCTAACATTCCTAAGGTTCAAACGGGGCTTCCTAATGCTTTTTCTCTATCACTTCGCCTTTAATTCGACTTCAAATATTCTCATAAAATAAGTATATAAATGCTGCAAATTTACAATAATAATGTAAAATAAAAGAATATTGCATTTATTTCATCAGAAACTTACCTCGATACAAAATGTGACTAAACTTTACAATTTAATCCTTTACTTTTTCTTTTCCCCGATCTACTCCCGAATTTCGCTCTTCTTGATCTATAATAGCAAATTTAACTTATTTAATATCAAAATTTATCAAAACAGCCCTTTACTCAGACTTTGGAAAAATTACATTTTTGCCCCTAAACTTTTGTATATTTACACTTTTGCCCCAAAGCTCGTAAATTAAACTTCAGCCTATTTTCTTATGTTTTATGACATGCTGGTCATTTTTCCCTTCTATGGCAGCATCAAATTCATACTCTAACATGCACTTATGACTATTAGGTATTTTTACCGATTAAGTCCTTTTACTCGTTTTTGCTTAAAACCGAGTAGTACAAATTGTCTAACATAATTTAAAACCTCATATTCTATCATAAAACACCAAAATACACAAATTTCACCTATGGATATTTTTCCAAATATGAACCCTAGGTTGATTTATTACTAGCATAAGCTTAATCGAGCTACCGGGACTCCAAAAACGTAAAGAACATTAAAAACGGGGTTTAGAATCACTTACTAAAAAGCTTGAAAGTTGAAGAAACCCTAGCTATGGAGAGAGGTAAGATTCAGCTGGTACTTGAAGAAGATGATACAATTTTGTCATCTTTTTACCTGTTTATTAATGTTAATAACCAAATGACCAAAATGCCCCTCCTTACAAAACTTTCAAAAATTCCTTCCATGTCCTAATTTTTTTTTCCATGAACTTAAAATTGGGAAAATTGTTATTTAAACCCTCCTAATTAATATTCCAAAGCAATTTCATACTAAAAACTTCTAGAATGCAAGTTTTGCAAATTATTCGATTTAGTCCCTAATCTCAACTTAAGCACTTTATGCATAGAATTTCATCACGAAATTTTCACACAATCATGCAAACATATCATAGACCTCAAAATAATAATAAAATAAATTTTTCTACCTCAGATTTGTGGTTTCGCAACCACTATTCCGTTTAGGCCCTATTTCGGGATGTTACACTTCCACATTGAATTTAAGTCATAGCCACAAACACACAAACTTTAACATTATAATCAAGCCATTTTCGCATGGCTCTCAATATATACATACTTCAAAATCATCATAATAACTAAACTAGCCTATACATGCCATAAGTTCAAGTTCAAACTCATAAAAGTACTAAAATAGTCGACAGTGTGATAGACTCCGCTGATGATCCCTGAGCCCGTAACTAATCTCCAAAATCTATAAAACAGAAACAAATGTACACATACAGTAAGCGATCACAGCTTAGTAAGTCATAAGCAAATAAACAACTCAATGACATTATCAACTCATTTTGATCAAACCAAATTATACTCTCATAATAACATTTTATCTCAAGCTTACAATTTCTTATATAACATATACTTTCATATATAAACTTTATCTTGGTCGAATGTACATATATACATTATCAAAGTATCATTCATGTAACACCCCAAACCAGCCTAGACGTTATGGCTGAATCTGGCGACGTCACATTGAAGTGTTTTTTGTAAAGCGATATATTATTGAAAAACCCAGTTTCTATTTAAAAGCTTTGTGCGATCTGAAAGACGTTCGTTTAGGTTCAACATATGAGTTGTTTGCGAAAAGTTATTCATATTAAAATGTCGTTATTATATTTTAAAACGTTATTCATTTTCAAAATATCATTTTATAGCGGAAGCTTTTTAAAACAGTTGCGTACTTGCCGTTCACTTTGTAAAAACATTGTTTATTTTGAAAACTCATGTTTTCCTATCGCTAGCAGTTATAAACTAATGCAAATAAAAATTTAAAATCCATAAAGGCCATAATTACAGTAAAATACCCTAAAATTTGAATCACTTATAAATTAAAACCAAATATGAAAGCATGAGCGATCGTGTGGCCACCTCCGAGTCCCTCGCTGCACCGATCCTCCTAAGGATTACCTGTACGGTTAGTTAGATGGGTGAGCTTACGAACACTTAGTGTGTAAACCCATAACAATAAGTAGTCGAACATACAGAGAGCGAATACATTTTGGGCCTAAGCCGACATTAGTAATAGTAACAGTCTGTGCCTTAGCCTGTTTTAGTATCAGTAATCAGTCTGGGCCTAAGCCCATCTCAAAATAGAAGTAGTCAAATATATATATTTGGGCCTTAGCCCATTACAATAACAGTAAACAATGCAGTAACAGTAAATAGTATGCAAGTCCTATCTAATCCAGCCTCTACACTCTATCTCCGTACCAGCCCTGCACTCCATGTGGGGATATAATCAACCCACCCATCCCTACACTCCAAAATAGCACCGGTTGCGACACTAACAGTATTTGCAGTAGAGCTGCCAGTATAATAGGCTTTAAGCCATCAGTAATTTGCAACAGAGTTGCCAGTATAGTGTAGTTCCAACAATCATATAAAAACCCACCTCCATGCAATGCATCATGCCACATGTCATGTCATAACATAGAATCATACATGTATCCATTACAGTTTAAATAGCAAGCTAAAATACAGTCATACTTGTACATATTTATAAATACTTCACAAGGGGAAAAATAATCAATTTACTATGTAGTGGCATTTCAGTCATTTACCATAAAATGGCAAAACTGTCATTTTACTCTATAGGGGTATTTCAGTAATTTCACAAATCGAGGGTATTTTGGTAATGTTAAAAACTGAGGTCTTAACAATCCAACCGAAGGTCCATCGTCGCCTCAAGCGACTTAAGTAGCCTAAACAAACATAACGGGAAATGGGCTAAGGCCCATTACTCGGCCCAAGTGGGTCCACACGCTCATGTGGCCCATTTAGCCTAAATTCAGCCATGGCTATGCGAACCTCATAACCCAGTCCATTATTTGTCACATATCGTAGATTTTATCCATGTGGGGGGCCAAGTGCCCATTGGGCCCACACGGCCCATTTTGGCCCAAGCCCACGAGATCGCTCATGGTGGCCTTCCCTATCATACACCCATATTTCGTGGGCTCTATTCACCACACGTGCGATCGCATGCTCGTGTGGCATCATACGCCATGTTTTTGGCTTTTCGGTATTTTACCGGTCTACAGTAAAACAAAGGGTTGTGATTACACACCTGTTCACGAAAATGTGCGAAGAATCTGCGAGTACTCCAACCCTTCACTTGAATAGATCCAACTATCAGACCAGCCGCATACGCAAACTACACCATTGCGCTCCTGCTGTGCACTCTAATTTCATAACACCACCACAATTAACCTGAGTATTTCCAGTAAAGTTTATAGATAGACTGAGACAATGCGTCGATCCTATACTCAGTCGTACGATCATGAGACCCAGTTCGAGCACCTTTCTGGCCTCCGCTACAACCTCTTGTACCCTTTTCGCGAGTACCTCCGGTGCCCATAATCGATTCACGTTTTATCTCTATTAGCAATTTTATGCAAACCAGTTTATAGTTCCAGTGTTTATTAACAGATGATTTATGAGGATAGTATCAAAAGTATAGGGTTTTGTTTTCGCATAACGCAATGTTTATTGGTATCTACCAGTTTCACTACAGTTTCAGTATACGCTACCTAAGAGTTTGTACTACTACCTGCCGTAGTCTCACTGATCCTACCTATGGTAGTTTCGTTCAGAATCAAAATATAGTTTTCAGGGAGACTTACCGGATCGGGACGGAGACTCGGTGTACCACACATTCAGTATAACCTTTCAAAATAATTCAAATCGTTTTAAAACAGTTCTTTTAGAATTTCAAAGTTTTGGAAGAAACCCAAATCCACAGCCGAGTTTTACAACTCGAATCTGATACCACTAAATGTAACACCCCAAACTTGGCCTAGACGTTATGATCGAATCTGGTGACGTCACATTGAAGTGTTTTTCGTAAAGTGAGATATTGTTGAAAACCCCTGTTTTTATTTAAAAGCTTTGTGCGATCTTAGAGATGTTTGTTTAGGTCTAACATATAAGTTTTTTGCAAAAATTTATTCATATTAAAATGTCCTTATTATATTTTAAAACGTTATTTATTGTCAAAATATCATTTTATAGCGGAAGCTTTTTAAAATAGTTGCGTACTTGCCGTTCACTTTGTAAAACCATTGTTTATTTTGAAAACTCGTGTTTTTCTATCGCTAGCATTTATAAACTAATATAAATAGAAATTTAAAATCCATAAAGGCCATAATTATAGTAAAATACCCCAAAATTTGAATCACTTATACATTAAAACCAAATAGGAAAGTATAAGCGGTCGTGTGGCCACCTCCGAGTCCCTCGCTGCACCGATGCTCCTAAGGATTACTTGTACGGTTAGACAGATGGGTGAGTTTATGAAAACTCAGTGTGTAAACCCATAACAACAAACAGTCGAACATACAGAGAGCGAATACATTTTGGGCCTAAGCCCACATTAGTAACAGTAACAGTCTTGGCCTTAGCCCATTTTATTATCGGTAATCAGTCTGGGCCTAAGCCCATCTCAAAATAGAAGTAGTCAAATATATATATATTCGGGCCTTAGCCCATTAAAATAATAGTAAACGGTGCAGTAATAGTAAACAGTATGCAAGTCCTACCCAATCCAGCCTCTACACTCCATCTCCGTACTAGCCCTACACTCCATGTGGGGATATAATCAACCCACCCATCCCTATACTCCAAAATAGCACCGGTTGCATCACTAATAGTATTTGCAGTAGAGCTGCCAGTATAATAGGCTTTAAGCCATCAGTAATTTGCAGCAGAGCTGCCAGTATAGTACATTTCCTCCAATCATATAAAAACCCACCCCATGCAATGCATTATGCCACATGTCATGTCATAACATAGAATCAAACATGTATCCATTACAGTTTAAATAGCAAGTTAAAATACAGCCATACTTGTACATATTTATAAATACTTCAAAAGGGGCAAAACAGCCAATTTACCATGTAATGGCATTTCGGTACCATATAAGGGCAAAACATTCATTTTACTCTATAAGGGTATTTCAGTAATTTCACAAATCGAGGGTATTTTGGTAATTTTACAAACTGAGGTCTTAACAATCCAACAGAAGGTCTATCGTTGCCTCAACAACTTAAGTAACCTAAACCGACATAACGAGTAAATGGGCCTAAGGCCTATTACTCGGCCCAAGTGGGTCCACACGCTCGTGTGGCCCATTTAGCCCAAATTTAGCCACGGCTATGCGAACCTCATAGCCTAGTCCATTATTTGTCACCTACCGTAGATTTGATCCATGTGGGGGCCCACGAGCCCATTGGGCCTAGACGGCCTATTTCGGCCCAAGCCCATAAGATCGCTCATGGTGGTCTTCCCTGTCGTACGCCCACGCTTTCTGGGCTCGGTTCACCACACGTGCGATCGCATGATCGTGTGGCATCATATGCCATGTTTCTGGCTTTTCGGCATTTTACAGGTCTACAGTAAAACAAACGGGTGTGATTACATACCTGTTCATGAAAACTTGCGAAGAACCTGCAAGTACTCCAACCCCTCACTTGAATAGATCCGCCAATATGGTTTACTTGCTGAAGCTATTTGTAAGAGACCAATCGATAGGCCAACATGCAGAGTCCAACTTAGGAGAAAAAGAACAACCTGCAATTGCTGAAAATACAAAGAATGGTAGAGGCGAAGTGTAACAATTGCTTCCTCTATCAACAATAGTAGAACGAAATAGGTGTTTAGAAGGAAAAATTTTAACAGTAGATAGAAGCTGAAAGGGAATCATGAACAATTACCGAAAAAACAAGATAAAAGAAAAGAAGATAAGTATTCTACTGATCCGCAAACTTGGAAGGAGGAGAGACCCGAAAATAAACTGAAATGAGGGAAGAGTAGTTGTAATTGGTTTACACAATATGAAAGAAACACTTGATTAGAAACCGAAAGAATAAAGATGAAAAGAGAAGAGGGATATACGGCTACTGCTCAAAAGAGTAAGGAAGAAGAGATTTTCAGTCAAAGGCACAAGAATTAGCACGATAGAAGGGGTAGAAAACCGAAAAGAAGCTAGGAGAGAAAAGCTACCAAAAGGAACAAAATTTTGGCACTAAGTGCCTATGACCGATTTTGCACCAAGAGAGTCCTACTTTCAGCAACAAACTACCATTCCCCTACCCCTTGATCCACTCCCCCAATCTTTCCTCTATTTTCTCAATTGACCGATTTAAAATCCTCAACTACTCATACAATTTGGCTACACACACTCCCCTCCCCCTAAAACACTCCAACCGCCCACTAGCTCAGAGTTCTACTAGCGCTCAACCTTCCACACGGCATTGCACAAGATAAAATGCTCTACTGCATTGCTACGCCTTGAACCTCAGACCCCAAGAACACTCCACACGCCCCTTGCCACTAGACTAGCAAACTTTTCATGTCATACTTTACCAAAATTTATTTAACAACCCTACTGACCAGAGACATGGGTTTTATCCTTAAAAACCAAAATTTTTGTGGAAGCCAAAGCTTGAACCCGTGACTTCCTAGACACTTCCCATCACACTTAACCACTGAAACAGAAACTCAATTGTGACACTTTCTTGCACAACCAAATATTTATTAGCAGCTTCCCAACTGCTCCTACGCTCAAGACCTAATACTTCTAGGCCCAAATTTGGGGCGTTACAATTCACCCCTCCTTAAAGAAAATTTGTCCTCGAAATTTCCAACTATCAGATCAGTCGCATATGTAAGCTACACCACTACGCTCTTGATGCATACTCTAATTCTAAAACACCACCAAAATTAACCTGAGTGTTTCCAGTACAGTCTATAGATAGACTGAGACAATGTGTCGATCCTATACTCAGCCGTACGATCATGAGACCTAGTTTGAGCACCTTTCTGGCCTCCGTTGCAACCTCTTGTACCTTTTTCGCGAGTACCTTCGGTGCCCACAATCGAGTCACGTTTTGTCTCTGTTAGCAGTTTTATGCAAACTAGTTTATAGTTTCAGTTTTCATTAATATATGTTTTATGAAGACAGTATCAAAAGTATAGGGTTTTATTTTCGCATAACGCAATGTTTATTGGTATCTACCAGTTTCACTATAGTTTCAGTATACGCTACCTAAGAGTTTGCACTACTACCTACAGTAGTCTCAGTAATCCTACCTATGGCAGTTTCGGTCAGAATCAAAATACAATTTTTAGGGAGACTTACCAGATCGACGCGGAGACTCGGTGTACCACACATTCAGTATAACTCTTCGAAATAGTTCAACTCATTTTAAAACAATTCTTTTAGAATTTCAAAGTTTTAGAAGAAACCCAAATCCACAATTGAATTTTGCAACTCGACTCTGATATCAACAAATGTAACACCCTAAACCCGGCCTAGACGTTATGGCCGAATCTAGCGACGTCACATTGAAGTGTTTTTCGTAAAGCGAGATATTGTTGAAAAACCCGTTTCTATTTAAAAGCTTTGTGCGATCTTAAAGACGTTCGTTTAGGTTCAACATATGAGTTGTTTGCGAAAATTTATTCATATTAAAATGTCCTTATTATATTTTAAAAAGTTATTCATTTTCAAAATATCATTTTATAGCGAAAGCTTTGTAAAACAGTTACGTACTTGCTGTTCACTTTGTAAAAACATTGTTTATTTTGAAAACTCGTGTTTTCCTATCGCTAGCAATTATAAACTAATGCAAATAAAAATTTAAAATCTATAAAGGCCATGATTATAGTAAAATACCCCAAAATTTGAATCACTTATAAATTAAAACCAAATATGAAAGCATGAGCGGTCGTGTGGCCACCTTCGAGTCCCTCGCTGCACTGATCCTCCCAAGGATTACCTGTACGGTTAGACAGATGGGTGAGCTTACGAAAACTCAGTGTGTAAACCTATAACAAGAAGCAGTCAAACATACAGAGAGCGAATACATTCTAGGCCTAAGCCCACATTAGTAACAGTAACAGTCTCGGCCTTAGCCCATTTTAGTATTAGTAATCAGTCTGGGCCTAAGCCCATCTCAAAAAAAAAGTAGTCAAATATATATATTCGGGCCTTAGCCCATTACAATAACAGTAAACAGTATGCAAGTCCTACCCAATCCAGCCTCTACACTCTATCTCTATACTAGTATAATAGGCTTTAAGCCATCAGTAATTTGCAACAGAGCTTTCAGTATAGTACACTTCCTCCAATCATATAAATACAACACAAAATAAAATGCTCTACTGCATTGCTACGCCTCGAACATCAGACCCCAAGAACACTCCATACGCCCCTTGCCACTAGACTAGCAAACTTTTCATGTCAAACTTTACCAAATTTTATTTAAGAGCCCTACTAGCCAATGATAGGGGTTTTATCCTTAAAAACCAAAATTTTTGTGGAAGCCAAGGCTTGAGCCCATGACTTCCTGGACACTTCCCAGCACACTTAACCACTGAAACAGACACTCAGTTGTGTCACTTTCTTGCACAACCAAATATTTATGAGCAGCTTCCCAACTACTAATATCATTAAATAACCGATATATATACAATCATATACCTATACTCATGAATCAAACTTTAACATCTCTTACTTATACATAGTATATGGCCGAATAAACTACACAAATGCACCTATATTTACATTAGTATCATGTATAAATTTTATCACATATCAAATAGCCAACTTACCTTATTTTCAAATAGGTAATCAACTAACTCATACCTGATCATTTTAGCTCGTTTTACACATTCAATCACAACTTATCATTGCCTATTGAACCATTCGGAATTGAATAGGATACTCGGATAATCACACATATTGTATAATGCCAACGTCTCGGACGTGGTCTTACATGTAATCACATATCGATGCCACTGTCCCACACAAGGTCTTACACGTAAACACATATCGATGCCAACATCCCAAATGTGGTCTTACACAAGAACACATATCTAAAATCCTATGTCATGACATATGTATCCTAGCTATTCCTAAGGTTCGTACGGGGCTTTCTGACGTCGTAACTCGATCGAATCAAACTCGTACAGCTTTCATGCTTATACATATTTGACTTCCACATATATATTATCACACTATTCATTTCAGAATATATAGTTCATATTTAGTCAAATAAATAACATCTATTTGGTTATAAACTTACCTCGGACAACGACAATCGGAACAGGACGATTATTCGATAGCTTTGGTTTTCCCCCGATCCAAATCTGATTTCTTTGGTACTTGATCTAAACATATTCAAATTAAACTTATTCAAACATAATCTCATTCAATTTAGTCCAAAAACACATAAATGGGAAATTTTACCCCTGACATTTTACACTTTTTACAATTTAGTCCAAATTGTACAAAGTACAAAACATGCAAAATTTGCACACACCATGCTTAGGCCGAATCTTCCTTATGCTCATACAAGTCCATACATTTCATTTATTTCACATTTTAGTCCCTCAAATTATTATTTTTACAATTTAGCCCTAATTACTCAAATTCATCAAAAATTCCAATATAAAACATATCTTTCATAATTCATCAACTAACATCACAAAACTCAATTGTTCATCAATGGAATAACTCAAAATATTCATCAAAATAAAAAATTCAAGCATGGGCTTTGTACATTACACTGCAACGATATAAAAAAAGGTAAAAATTATCAAAAGCTGAGCTAGTTACATACCTTGATTAAGCTTAACAATGGCCGAATATGTCTTTTTTTTCTTTTTCTTTTCCTTTAGCTAATTTCGGCTATCAAATATAAACATGCATGGCTTTTAATTATTTTATGTTTTATATTATATAACTTAATAATTATTTTACATATATAACCTTCATATTAAAAATTTAAACCATTATAATTCATGGCTATAACCGTCCAACTCATTTAGTTATGGCCTAATTGCATTATAAGTGCTTCATATTAATAAGACAAGTTCAATTAAGCACTTTCATATTTAATTATTAACTTTTCACTTTACACGATTAAGCCCTTTTTATTAAATCGGCACTCAAACGAAAAAATTAAAACACAAAAATTTCACAGATATAAATTCACACATAATAAACATAGAAAATAATTTTTAAAAAATTTTCTGACTTAGATTCATGGTCCCGAAACCATTGTTCTGAATAGGGTCTAAATCGGGCTATTACACACAGGTTCTAGACACATGCCCGTGTGTCTACCCGTGTGGACAACTTTGAGGCTATTTTCCAAGCCCTCTTGTCACCCTTAGCAACCTTTGCACACACTCATATGCCAATTGTGATTATCATGGAAAAAAGGGAATACTTAGACATCCCTAGCTTTAACTCATGCTTGATAAATTCATGTCCAGTATACTTAACTGGGACTCATTGACTTGTTAAGTTCATTCAATCCATTTCTTTACTTTTATTGATACGGTGACCATGCCAATTGACATCATGTATCCATCAAGCATAAATTCCACATTTTATCAACCATTTTGGGACTCACCATAAGGGTAATAACACATCTCATGCATATATCAATATTTAGGGATTTCAACCCAATAATCAATATGAGTCATATTTCATGGGCATATACAAAATGGAATAATATACCAAAATGAGCCGTCACTTTGACTAACCAATATAACACATATAAGAAAATACTAAGTCCCCTATACATGCCATACTTAAATGTAATAAGCCAATTATACCCCAGAAGATTTGTTGATAGTGTGACTTGAGCTCTGACGTTCACTATCCCCGAGCTTGCTTGACGATGCTAAAAGAAAAAGGAAAAAAGAGAAATAGGTAAGCATATAGCTTAGTAAGTCATGTGTGGATGTGTCGCTATATACTAGAATTCCTTTCCCGGCTCCGCTTGCACTAAAATTGGAGCTTAGTCAATAATGCCTTTATTTTCTCGAAACTCTATTGGCATTTTTCCATCCATTCTAACTTGACATCTTTCTGTAGAAACCTCGTCATCGGAGTAGTAATCATGGAGAATCCTTTAACAAATCGTTTGTAGTAACCCGCTAAGCCTAGAAAGCTTTTAATCTCTGATACATTTCTCGGTGGTTTCCACTCAATGATAGCTGAGATCTTACTCGGGTCAATTGTAATTCCATCACCCGACATAATGTGTCCTAAGAATCTGACCTCTCAGAGCCAAAACTCAGTTTTTCTAAACTTGACATACAACTGCTTATCTCTTAAAGTCTGCAAAACATATCTCAAGTGCTCCGCGTGCTCACTCTCATCACGAGAATAAAATAATATATAATCGATAAAAACAACAACGAACTTATCCAAATACGGCCGAAAAATATGATTCATTAAGTCCATAAACACAACAGGAGCATTTGTTAAGCCAAAGAGCATGACAAGGAACTCATAGTGCCCATATCTCATCAGAAATGCAGTTTTCGGTACATCCTGCTCCTTAACTCTTAGCTGATAATAATCGGACCTTAAGTCTATCTTTGAAAACACTGTGGCTCCTTTCAATTGGTCGAACAGATCATCGATCCTTCGCAAAAGGATACTTGTTCTTCACAGTCACCTTGTTGAGATGTCTGTAGTCTATACATAACCTCATTGACCTGTCTTTCCTTTCACAAAAAGTACAAGAGCACCCCACGGGGAATAGCTCGGTCTCACAAAACCCTTGTCCGCTAACTATTATAGCTAAAACTTCAATTCTTTCAACTCCATCGGTGCCATCCTATATGGGGCAACTGAAATAGGTGCCGTACCAATGACCAACTCAATAGCAAACTCGACTTCCCTAGTTGGAGGCAATCCGGGTAACTCTTCCAGAAATACATCCAGGTACTCATATACCATAGATACTGACTCAATCTTTACTTCTGACTCTTGGGTATTCAACACAAATGCAAGATAGGACTCATACCCTTTTCTCATGTATTTTCCAATCGTCATAGAAGAAATCAGTACAGCTAATCTGTTCGGTTCACCTGATTTAACCTGAATAATATCCCCATTTTCACATTTCAGTTCAATAAATTTACTACCATAGTTTACTAACACGTTATGAATAGTTAACCAATCCATGCCAAGAATTAGATCAAATTCATCAAACGGTAGTAGCATGAGGTTAGCCGAAAAATAATGACCTCTAATAATCAAAGGACAATTTCTACACACTTTATCAACTATCACATGCTTACCTAACGGGTTTGACACTTTTATCACAAACTCTGTAGACTCAACAGGCATACTCATGCTAGACACCAATTTCACGCAATCATACAAATGGGTACACCTCGGATCAATCAATGCAACAACAGAAATACCATGAAGAGAAAAAGTACTTGTAATCACATCTGGTGACGATGCCTCTTTGCGAGTGCGAATAGCATAAGTCCTTGCAGGCGCTCGGCCCTCGGACCTCATGGTAGAATCTTTAGGCGCACTTCTGCTATTAGCCCCACTTTCTGGGTTCTTCTGTGGTCTACCTCTCGAAGTAGTATTACTTGCCCTCACATCTTGCTTTTTGTCTTTTTCTTCCATTTTAGGACAGTTTTGGATGAAATGGTCTAGTGAACCACACTTGAAACAACCTCTATCATTTCCTCGATACTCACCAAAATGACGTCTACCACACTGCGAACACTCTGGCCTATTTGGCCGAGCACTACCAACACTCGCCATAGAAGTGGTTTGAGCTTTAGACGTCGTTTAATGCTTATTCTTATTTCTACTCGAGAATCCCACTGAAGCTTTGGATCAAGTAGTAAACTTTCTCGATTTCATAGACGAGGATTGAAATGATTTCCCTATTTTTCTTTTCTTTGAGTCATGAGACTCAATATCAACTTTTCTCTTCTCTTTATCCAATTCTTCGGCCTTGCAAGCTCTCTCAACAAGTACCACAAACTCCTTTAATTCTAGAATACCAACTAATAGTCGGATATCTTCGTTTAGTCTGTCTTCAAACCTCTTACACATGATGGCTTCGGAGGATACGCACTCCGGAGTGTATTTGCTGAGCCTCACAAACTCACTCTCATACTCTGTTACTGTCATTCGGCCTTGCTTTAGTTCAAGAAATTCCTTTCTTTTCTATCTATAAACCTCTGACTAATATACTTCTTTCGAAATTTCTCTTGGAAAAACTCCCATGTAATCCTTTCCCTTGGCACCACTGACACAAGGGTGTTCCACCATTAGTAGGCCGAGTCTCGCAAGAGTGACACCACACACTTCATGCACTCCTCTGGTGTGCAAGACAATTCAACGAATGCCTAATGGTATTTTCTAGCCAGAACTCTGCCCTCTCAGGGTCATCATCTATTTTAGCTCTAAATTCCTCGGCCCCTTGCTTTCAAATTCGATTAATTGGAGGTTTCTCTCTTCTTAACATTTCCACCACTTGGGGATCTATGGGATTAGGCAGAGGAATTAGAGGGGGTGGGGGAGTGGAGTGTTAAAATTTGCAAGAACAAACTCTGAATACCAAGCATCCATCATATGGAGGTAGGCTTCTCTAGCCCTTCTGCCCTGACACAGTGTCACGGGCCCACTTTCGACTGGCGTGGTCCCTTCAATGGGAGCCGGTGCATTACTCTCTACATCATCCACCACTGCTTCGTCGGGTTCCATTTATTAGAAGAAAGCACAATTTAAATTCGTCATGAGTAGTCACACTATCATAGTTCACATATGGCATGTATAGCTAGACTTGCAGTCATGCGAGGTTAGTCAGAGAATCGACTAAACCATAGCTCTGATACAACTATATGTAACACCCCTTACCCGTATCCGACGCTAAAATAGGGTACGAGCCGTTACCTATCTTAACACATGCAAACATACATTTTGAGTTATAGAAATTCATTTAAATTAAAAACTTTTCGCAATTCATCTTAACGTCCCTACTATGGGCCTACGAGACCCCAAGCACACCTAGGATTTGGTTCGAGACTGAACTGAGCACTCTAGAAAAACTTTGAAAGATTTCAAGTCAACCAAGGGTACACGCTCGTGTGGAAAAGTGACACGCCCGTGTAACACCCCAAACTCGGCCTAGATGTTATGGTCGAATTCGACGTGCCACATCGAAGCGTTTAAAACATTTTTATCTTTTCAATCTAAAAAACTTACTTAGTGTTTAAAAGATAACTTCATTACGGGTTAAAGTGAATGGAAGCTGTACACCAGGTAGGATGCCAGAAAAGAGGAGGTGAGTCCATTAGACTGCTTAAGTACCAAGCTCCCTTCGGATCCAATCCTAGACATGCACACAACCATTGCCACACCCTAACTTAGTGAATGCCCTTAGAAAACCCATTTGTTTAAATCCATTTAAAAAGGTTATTAATTTTGGAAATGTTTTTGTTGCGGAAACTTTGCTTTGTTATCGTGATCTTTCGAAATCAAGTAACTATTTTTAAAAATGCGCCCACAAGCTATTCAAATTCAATGTTTAAAATCATACCATATCTACTCTAACTAAACATATTAAAACCATTAAAATAATTAAAGCGACCTTATTACAATTTAAAACCCAAAACATTTAAGTAAACGGAAAACTATCCAAATCACCAGAAGAAAATCAAAATTTGTAGAACGTGTGGCCACTCCGAATCCCTCGCAGCACCAAGCCCACTATGGTTGGGAATTACCTGCATGGATGAAAATAAGGGGTGAGTTTGGAAACTTAGTGTGTAAAATAACCCAACCATAGTCTAAGTTAGCTCAAACCACAGAGACAAATTAAGATGGCCTTAGCCCAAAATAGATTACAGAATGAAGCCCATAACAAAAACAGAACAGATATCATATATATATGCAAAACCCAACCCATATCCAACCATATGCACCCCCATACCAACCTTACGCCATGTGGGGAGGCTACTCGACCCACCCAACCGCTACACGCCACAGAATTTGCAACATGGCTGCCAGAAAAAGATTATGTGACAGAGTCACCAGAAACAGATAATCGAGGCAGAGCCACCAGAACAGATAATTGTGGTAGGGCCACCAGATCAGATAGTTGTGGCATAGCCACCATCACTCTTCCTCCATAAATAGAACCTATGTCCCCATGCAACATATATACAAGTCATGGCATACAACATACAGAATCAGATCATCATGCATTTCAGTCAAAAATCAACCCTAGGGGTATAATGGTTATTTTACACCTAGGGGTATAACAGTAATTTCCATACTTAGGGGTATTCTAGTAATTTAACTATTTAAGGGTTTTCATGCATATTCCAGTCATTTACGTACTAACAGAAACACTTACCGAGTGTTCTTATCGAATTGGGCCGGTTGGCCCATTATCCTGATTTTGGCCCATTAAGCCCAAATATACCAAAGCGTACGTAATCGTGCACACTGCAGTCTTATCACTTTAGATTACCGAATATGTTAATCAATCTATCTCACGAGCATTCGTACACTCGTAAGTTTGTAAAATACCGGCTTTTCGGTATTTCAGCTTTTGCCGATCTAGGCTATAAGAGGGTGTCAGTTACACACCTGATTGGTAGCGATTCGATGGCGAGATCCACACACAAGCTGCCTACAATTGGATTACTAACATGTCAATCTAAATATTAAAAACAATCTACGTACGCATCCCCCTACCATATTCGGCCAACAAAGCTATAGACCCTAGAGTTCTTACCTTTTTGCTGAACTATGGATTAGATCAAAAGAGCCAACCGAATTAGTCTTTAAGCCCTTCGCTGAATGTCCCCTTGTCCACGCTAACGCATACACAACCAAACAAAAAGAGGCAGAAAAACCCTTAGTCCAAACATTAGCCACCCTTAAGGGTTTTGGCTTTTCTTAATTCCCGAAATAAAGAGTAGATCTGAGTACTTACCACCGATTCTTTCACCTACACAATTCCACTTCTGTTCCTATTCAGTTCTGATGCAGATCCAACCCTTAAGCACTAGCAAAATTGTATCTTAGAGATCTAAAGATTCGGCTATGTGCCCCTAAGACTATGGTGTTTTTGGCTTTTTGAACTGTGAAGGAAAAGATGATTAGATATGGGGAGTTTTGCAATGATGTTGTCGACAGAATTTGGGGTTTAGAGGATGCGAGAATCGGCCAAAAAGATGAAAGAAGATAGGAGAAGTTGGCTAGGAGAAATCGACACAAGAGACAAGTTTTTGGGATTTCGACTTTTATGAAATTCGGCTATAAAGGCTTAGAAACGAATGGAATGGAAGTGGAGATGAGTGGAATGGTAGGAAGATTCGGCTAGGGAAGAAAAGAAAAAGAAAAGGAAATAGAAGAAGAGAAAAAGAGAAAATAATTTGTCAGAAACGACACCCCCTACCCAAATGCCGAAATTCCCTATACTAGAAACCCTTAGCTGACCAACTCTTGCTCCTCAAGAGTCTACTATTCGGCCAATACCACCCTCTTTGATTAGCTCTTAAACTTTCTCCCTTATCCCCTCCTTACTCACTCTCCTGGACAGCTCAAAATTTTCCTAGCAGTGTTCCACTTAAGTTCCATCACATCCCCTTTCTGTTCACAAAAATAATACTATAATTTGCTTACCTTGTGACTTGAACCTTGGCTCCCCCTACATATCCACACTCCACTTTTTAAGCACCTTAGTGGCGTCACCCTTGCCACTTTACCATAGGTCTTCCTGTGTCCTATTTTACCCATGAAACCTTAAAAGCCTAATATACCAGAATCCCTTTTCCCTTTTGGAATTAAAAATTTGCTAGAACTTTTGGGTTTTTACTTAGACTTGGGCCTTCTAAAGGCCCGCTAACATACTCAGACCCACACTATACAATTGCAACATAGAAATTCTAAAGTTCACTGAAAATCACAGAAATCCCAAAAATTAGGGTGCAACTCTACCCTCCTTAAAGAAATTTTGTCCTCAAAATTTACCTGATCCGAACAGATGAGGGTATTGTTGACGCATCGCCTCTTCTAGCTCCCAAGTTGCTTTCTTTCTGCCATGATTACGCCAAAGCACCTTTACTAATGGAACAGATTTCCTTCTTAGAACTTTAACATCTCGGTCCAATATCTGCATAGGCTCTTCCTCAAAAGTCAAATCAGTCTGCACCTCACTCTCTGCAACCAGCATGACATGAGTAGGGTTAGAAGGATAACGCCTTATCATGGAGACGTGAAAAACATCGTGAATCCTGTCTAACTCCGGAGGTAATTCCAGTTGATAAGCCAATGGACCTACTCGCTTCAAAACCCAATAAGGCTCAATGAACCGCGGACTCAACTTACCCTTCTTACCAAACCCTAATATCTTCTTCCAAGGAGAAACCTTCAAGAAGACCATATCACCTACCGAGTACTCAATCTCCTTACGCTTCAAATCTGCATACGACTTTTGCCTATCAGATGCTTCTTTTAACCGTTCTCTGATTATTCTGACCTTATCCTCGATGCTCGCCTACCACTCGAGTCCAAGAACTCGCCGCTCTCTCGGCTTTGGTCCAACAACTAGGGGTACGACACCTTCGTCTACACAGCGCTTCATACGGTACCATTCGAATACTCGCCTGATAATTGCTGTTGTACGCAAACTCTGCCAACGGCAGGTAATCCTCTCAACTACCTCGGAAGTCAATAGCGCATACCCTCAACATGTCCTCCAAAATCTGAAAAACCCTTTTCGACTGACCATCAGTCTGGGGATGGAAAGCCGTACTAAAGTTCAATCGTGTTCCCAACACCTCATGCGACTTTTGCCAAAACTGAGAGTGAACCTAGGATCTAGATCAGAAATAATTGAAACGGGGACACCATGAAGTCGAACTATTTCTGCCACATACAACTTGGCTCACTTTTGAAGTGAATAATCAGTGCAGACAGGTATGAAATGAGCAGACTTGGTCAACCTATCCATAACTACCCAAACCAAGTCCTTCTTCGTTGGTGTCAAGGGTAGCCCACTCACAAAGTCCATGGTTACCCTCTCTCACTTCCAAAGTGGTATCTTCACTGGTTGCAAAGGTCCAGAAGGTAGTTGATGCTCAGCTTTCACTTGCTGGCATGTCAGACATTTCCCCACAAACTCCATTACTTCCTGTTTAAGCCCAGGCCACCAATACAATTCTCGTAAGTTGTGGTACAACTTGTTCCCTCCAGGATGCATAGCACAAAGACCTCCATGAGCTTCCTTCAATATTGACTACCTTAAGTCAGAGTCTTTCGGAATGCAAATTCTCCCTCGAAAACATAGAACTCCTTCACTGTTCAACTCAAACTCAGAAGTTTCCCCTTTCTTAACTTGCTGGAACCAAGCAACCAAAGACTCATCCCTCAACTGCTTTTCCTTAATCTGATCCACCCATGTTGGCCTTACTTGTAACACAGCCAATAGACTACCATCATCATACAGACTTAGACGAGCAAACATTGCTCTCAGATCAGATACAGCTCTACGACTTAGAGCATCGGCTATAACATTAGCCTTGCCTGAGTGGTACTCAATCAAACAGTCATAATCCTTAAGCAACTCTATCTATCTTCTTTGCCTAACGTTCAGCTCCTTCTGAGTCAGCAAGTATTTGAGACTCTTGTGATCCGTGTATAGAACACACATTTCTTCGTACAAGTAGTGTCTCCAAATCTTAGCTACAAAGATTACTACTGCCAGTTCCAAATCGTGCGTAGGATAGTTCCCTTCGTGAGGCTTAAGCTGTCGTGATGCATAAGCAACCACCTTACCCTCTTGCATCAACACACAGCCCAAACCCATATGTGATGCATCACTGTATACCGTAAAATCCTTCCCAGACTCCGGCTGAATTAATACAGGTGCTTCAGTCAAAACTTTCTTCAACTTCTTAAAAGCTTCTTGCTGCTTCTCAGTCCAAACAAATGGTACTCCCTTCCTTATGAGTTTTGTCAAAGGTGCTGCCATCACAGAAAAACCTTCCACAAACCTTCTGTAATATCCAGCCAACCCTAGGAAACTCTAAATTTCTGACACCGGCTTAGGTGGCTTCCATTCCAAAATCGCTTCAATCTTCCGAGGGTCCACCTTAATCCCCTCAGCAGAGACAACATGTCCTAAGAAGGTTACCTCCCTCAACCAGAATTCGCATTTGCTGAATTTCGCATAGAGTTCCTTCTCCCTTAACACTTACGGCACAATGCGAAGATGCTCATCATGCTTCACTTCAGTTTCAGAATATATCAGAATATCGTCAATAAAGACGACTACGAATCGATCCAAGAATGGTTGGAATACACGACTCATTAGATCCATGAACGCTGCAGGAGCGTTCGTCAGTCCAAATGGCATAACCAAGAACTCGTAATGACCATACCGAGTCCTGAATGCTGTCTTATGAATATCTGCCTCTTTGACCCTTAACTGATGATATCCAGGTCGAAGATCGATCTTGGAAAATACAGAAGCTCCTCTAAGCTGGTCAAACAGATCATCAATTCTTGGCAGAGGATACTTATTCTTGATCGTCAGTTTGTTCAACTGCCGATAATCGATGCACATCCGCATCGTCCCATCCTTCTTTTTCACGAACAGCACCGGTGCTCCCCATGGAGACACACTCAGCCTAATAAAGCCTCTATCCAACAACTCTCGAATTTGAGCTTTCAGCTCCACTAACTCGTTTAGTGCTATCCTATACAGTGCGATAGACACTGGTGCCATTCCAGGCATTAAGTCGATTACAAACTCGACTTCTCGGTTCAGAAGCAATCCCGGAAGCTCCTCTGGAAAGACATATTGGAACTCCTTAACAGTTTTAACCTTATCCACTATCAGTCCCTCAGCTTCTGACTGACTTACAAATGCCAAATAGGCTTCACAACCCTTACGAATCCACTTTTTGGCTCTCAATGCAGACACCACATTGGACAAATAGTCTCTTCGCTTACCTATCACCATAACCTCCTCACCTTCCGTGGTCTTTAACACCATTTGCTTAGCAGCACAATCCAAAGTCGCCTTATGCTTAACAAGCCAGTCCATTCCCAGAATGATGTCGAATTCTCCGAACGGTAACTCCATCAAGTCTCCAAAGAAAATCCTACCTTGAGTTTCTAAGGGTACATCCCTAAACAGTTTGTCTACCCTAACCGAGTGACCCAAAGGACTTAGTACAGATACTCCACTCAAAATCTCCTCAGAGTGCACACCCAACGACCCAGATATGGCACATGCAACATACGAATGAGTAGATTCAATATCCACCAAAGCAGTATATGGCATGCTAGAAACCAAGAACGTACCAGTTATGACGTCGGGTGCATCGCCCTCCTCTCGATGATGAGCTGCATACACCAACGTGGGCTATCAAGCCTCAGAATTTTTGGCACCCCTGCCAGGTGCTCCTCGTCCTCGACCATTTCCATTTCCGCCCCTACCTTGTCCACGTCCTCTCAAAGGTTGTGGTCCACCTATCACTGGTTGAGCAACCCTCTGTTCAGCAACTTGAACCTGATCTGTTTTCTGAGGATAGTCTCTGACTCTATGCTCCATAGATCCACACCGGAAACAAGCACTAGAATGTTTCCTAGACTCGCCCAGATGTACCTTACCACAGTCCCCATAGATTGGTGGTCTAACAACGTTCATCAGAACTGCTCGGACTGGCTCCTCCATTCTTACTCTCTTGACATTCCTATTTGCACCACCCGAAGGTCCTGAATCCTTCTGAAAATGGTTCCGATCCTTCTCACGATTCTGCCTCTCAGCACGCTTCACTTCCTAAGCTATCTTAGCTTTCTCCACTAACACCGCAAAGTCACGCTCCCTCTGCGGAGCAATCAGCACCCTAAGTTCATCTCTAAGACCATCCTTGAAATGCACACTACGCTCATACTCCGTAGCGACTATCCCCACGGTATATCGGCTTAACCTTAGAAACTCAACCTCATACTCAGCAACTGTCTTACCTCCTTGAACCAGATTCAAGAATTCCTTCTTGCGAGCATCCATATAACTCGCCCCAACATATTTCCCTTTGAAGGTCGTCTTAAACAGATCCCAACTTACCCTGTCAGCAGGGGTCCCATCTCTCACAGTGAACCACCACTGATAAGCCTCGTCTTGTAACAATGATACAGCTCCCTTCAGCTTCTGCTCCAGGGAGCAGTCCAAATCATCCATAATCCATTCCGTGGCCTTTAACCAATATTCCACCACATTCGAGGCTACATCAGATACGCCCCTAAAGATCTCCGCTCTGTTAGCCCGGAGTCACTCAGAAATAGATCCTCGAATTCTATTTCCCGTACTTGCCCCGGTAACCCTTTCCAGAACACGAAGCATTGCCTGAGACATAGCGTCATCCCCGGCACCACGATCATGAGACTCGACTTCTGTTGCCGGTGGTACCGGTGCATCTGCCACTAGCATATACCCTGAAGACGAAGATCCTACTCGAGCACTACCTCGGTCACGTCCACGACCTCTTCTACGTGAGGCTCTCGTACTTATTTCATATTATTTAATTACAAATTTTATGCATCAATTAATTATTTCAGTGTTTATTACTAATGCTTTATGAACAGACAGTAATTCAGAGTTTGTTTTTCACAGAATCAAAGTCTAGCTACAGTCCCAGGCTATCAAAATTTCCTACAGTTTCGGTACCATCCTAACTAGAGTATCCTAAAAGGATTTCAATACAGACAGATAATTCAGATAACATTCAGATTAGCTTAGCATAATACTTAAAGACTTGGGCTGGAGATTCGGGTGCCACCTTTTTAAGGATCCAAATTTGAAAACTGAGTTTTGCAATCTTTTTAAAATTTTTATTTTCGAAAGTCTTTGTCTTTATAAACCCATTCCACAGCCGAATTGTTGCAACCTAGCTCTGATACCACTAAATGTAACACCCCAAACCTGGCCTAGACGTTTTGGTCGAATCTGACATGCCACATCGAAGCGTTTAAAACATTTTTATCCTTTCAATCTAAAAAACTTACTTAGAGTTTAAAAGATAACTTCATTACGGGTTAAAATGAATAGAAGTTGTGCACCAGGTAGGATGCTAGAAAAGAGGAGGTGAGTCCATTAGACTGCTTAAGTACCAAGCTCCCTTTGGATCCAATCCTAGACATGCACACAACCATTGCCACACCTTAACTTAGTGAATGCTCTTAGAAAACACATTTGTTTAAATCCATTTAAAAAGGTTATTAATTTTAGAAACGTTTTTGTTGCGAAAGCTTTGTTTTGTTATCGTGATCTTTCGAAATCAAGTAACTATTTTTAAAAATACGCCTACAAGCTATTCAAATTCAACGTTTAAAATCATACCATATCTACTCTAACTAAACATATTAAAACCATTAAAATAATTAAAGCGACCTTTTACAATTTAAAACCTAAAACATTTAAGTAAACGGAAAGCTGTCCAAATCACCAGAAGAAAATCGAAATTTACAGAACGTGTGGCCACTCCGAATACCTCGCAGCACCAAGCCCACTATGGTTGGGGATTACCTGCATGGATGAAAATAAGAAATGAGTTTGGAAACTCAATGTGTAAAACAACCCAACCATAGTCTAATTCAGCTCAAACCATAGAGACAGATTAAGATGGCCTTAGCCCAAAATAGATTACAGAATGAAGCCCATAGGCCCATAATAGAAACAGAACAAATATCATATATATATGCAGAACCCAACCCATATCCAACCTTATGCACCCCCATACCAACCTTACGCCATGTGGGGAGACTACTCGACCCACCCAACTGCTACACGCCACAGAATTTGCAGCATGGCTACCAGAAATAGATTATGTGATAGAGTCACCAGAAACAGATAATCGTGGTAGAGCCACCAGAACAGATAATTGTGGCAAGGCCACCAGATCAGATAGTTGTGGTATAGCCACCAGGATGCTTCCTCCATAAATATAACCCATGTCCCCATGCAACAGATATACAAGTCATGGCATACAACATACAGAATCAGATCATCATGCATTTCAGTCAAAAATCAACCCTAGGGGTATAATGGTCATTTTGCACCTAGGGGTATAACGGTAATTTCCATACTTAGAGGTATTCTAGTAATTTAACTATTTAAGGGTTTTCATGCATATTCCAGTCATTTACGTACTAACAGAAACACTTACTGAGTGTTCTTACCGAATTAGGCCCGCTGGCCCATTATCCCGATTTTGGCCCATTAAGCCCAAATATATCGAAGCGCACGTAATCACGCACTCTGTAGTCTTATCACTTTAAATTATCGATTATGTTAATCAATCTATCTCATGAGCATTTGCACACTCGCAAGTTCACAAAATACTGACTTTTCGGTATTTCAGCTTTTCGGCTTTTGCCGATCTAGTCTATGAGAGGGTGTCAGTTACACACCTGGTTGGTAGCGATTCGATGGTGAGATCCACACACGAGCTGCCTATAATTGGATTACTAACACGTCAATCTAAATATTTAAAACAATCTACGTACTCATCCCCCTCCCATATTCAGCTAACAAAGCTATAGACCCTAGAGTTCTTACCTTTTTGCCGAACTATGAATTAGATCAAAAGAGCCAACCGAATTAGTCTTCAAGCCCTTCACTGAATGTCCCTTTGTCCATGCTAATGCATACACAACCAAACAAAAAGAGGCACAAAAACCCTTAGTCCAAACGTTAGCCACCCTTAAGGGTTTTACCTTTTCTTAATTCCCGAAATAAAGAGTAGATCTGAGTACTTACGACTGATTCTTTCACCCACACAATTCCACTTCTGTTCCTATTCATTTCTGATGCAGATCCAACCCTTAAACACTAGCAAAAATCAAATCTTAGAGATCTAAAGATTCAGTTATATGCCCCTAAGACTATGGTGTTTTCAGCTTTTTGAACTGTGAAGAAAAAGATGATTAGATATGGGGGGTTTTGCAATGATGTTGTCTACAGAAGGTGGGGTTTAGAGGATGAGAGAATCAGCCAAAAAGATGAAAGAAGATAGGAGAAGTTGTCTAGGAGAAATCGACACAAGAAACAGGTTTTCAGGATTTCGACTTTTATGAAATTCAGCTATAAAAGCTTAGAAACGAATGGAATGGAAGTGGAGATGAGTAGAATGGTAGGAAGATTCGGCTAAGGAAGAAAAGAAGAAGAAAAGGAAATAGAAGAAGAGAGGAGAAAAGAAGAAGAGAAAAAGAGAAAAGAATTTGTCAGAAATGGCACCCCCTACCCAAATGCCAAAATTCCCTATACCAGAAACCCTTGGCCGGCCAACTCTTGCTCCTCAAGAGTCCACTATTCGGCCAATACCACCCTCCTTGATCAGCTCCTAAACTTTATCCCTTATCCCCTCCTTACTCACTCTCCTGGACAGCTCAAACTCTTCCTAGCAGAGTTCCACTTAAGTTCCATCACATCCCCTTTCTGTTCACAAAAATAATGCTATAATTTGCTTACCTTGTGACTTGAACCTTGGCTCCCCCTACATATCCACGTGCCACTTTTTAAGCACCTTAGTGGTGTCACCCTTGCCACTTTACCACAGGTCTTCCTGTGTCCTATTTTACCCATGAAACCTTAAAAGCCTAACATACCAGAATCCCTTTTCCCCTTTGGAATTAAAAATTTGCTAGAACTTCCAGGTTTTTACTTAGACTTGGGCCTTCTAAAGGCCCGTTAACATACTCAGACCCACACTATACAATTGCAACACAGAAATTCTAAAGTTCGCTAAAAATCACAGAAATCCCAAAAATTAGGGCGTTACAGCCCGTGTGTCCTCTTAACATGGCCATGCTGAAAGACCGTGTGGCTCACACAGCCTGAGCATTTTAGGACACGCCCGTGTCCCTAACCCATGTGGATTTATTTCTCAATTTGAACCTACAGGGGTTTTCACATTACCTGGCACACGCCTGTGTCCATGACTCGTGTCCCTCACACAGCCATGACACACTTGTGTCTCAGCCCATGTACTAAAACCTTGACATTTTTCTTTTGACGTCAGCAACAATTTAAGGGCACACGGCTAAGGCACACTCTTATGTGCTACGACCGTGTCTTCTACACAGTTGAGACACACGACCGTGTCTTCACCCGTGTGGTTACTAATAGGCATTCTGTCATGTCAAATTTAGGTGCAAGGGACACACGACCCGACTACACGCCCATGGGGCAGACCGTGTGTCACACACGGCCTAGACACATGCCCGTGTGTCTACCCGTGTGGACAAAAATAAGGCTATCTACCAAGCCTTTTTGGTCACCCTTACTCACATCGACCTACCAAACATCAAAATATAAACATTAACACATCATTTTCGAGCTATTCTTTTTCACATACAAACCATGCACAAACCACATCCATCAAAATCCTCATCAATTTCATTTAGAAGTAATAAATATTAGCCATCATCCATGGCCTTATACAAAATGAATCATTCCTTCATGACAAGCCAACATATTTGGCTAAAACATTATAAAACTAACAAAAAGACCGAGATCCTATACATGCCATATTCAAAATGTTAAGTCTAACTATACCAAGTGCTTTAGTTGATAGTGTGATCGATGGCTCCGACGTCCCTTAGATCCCTGAGCTAGATTGGTAACTCTATAAGAAAATGGAGAAGAGAAGGAGTAAGCATAAACTTTAGTAAGTTGCATGAAGATAAGTAACAATATCAACCATGCATATTTAAACACATAGCATATTATAAACCAGCACAACATTCTTGATTTAACAAGGGTAGATTTCACTACATACTTATAGATCACAAGTATAAGCCAAAGATTATAAGATCATCCTGAAATCATCCTCATATATAGAACTTACTCAACGTCATCCTTACCATTAAGGCATCATAACTAGACTCATATTTCATGAGTTTTGAAAAAAGAACCTGTACCACTCACAGCATGATTATATCATTCTATATCTTTATCGTAAGCCTTAAATAACCTGTGAAACCATTTGGAGTACTAAAGGATATCTAATAAGCCTCACACAAGAGGGTAAATTATCGATGCCATGCCCTAGACATGGTCTTACACTGGCTCACATGTCGAGGCTGATGCCATGTCCCAAACATGGTCTTACACTAGCTCTCGTCACAATGCTGATGCCATGTTCCAAACATGGTCTTACACTGGCTCTCAAAATTGGTTGATGCCATGTCCCAGACATGGTCTTACACTAGTACACATATCAACACCGATGCCATGTACCAGACATGATCTAACACTGGCTTACATACTGTGACGAATGCCATGTCCCAAACATGGTCTTACACTGGCTTACATAATGTGGCTGATGCCATGTCCCAAACATAGTCTTACTCTAGCACACATATCAACGCCGATGCCATGTCTCAGACATGGTCTTACACTAGCTTACATAATGTGGTTGATGCCATGTCCCAGACATGGTCTTACACTAGCACACATATCAATGCTGATGCCATGTCCCGGACATGGCCTTACACTAGCACACATATCACCCAAATGTCATGGCATGGATGTCCAATCTATTCCTAGGCTCAACCAGGAATTTACTACATTAAATTTCACCATGCATTATTCATAAGCACATTCAATCATATTATGCAAAATCAATCATTCAATACATAATAACAATAAAGTTTTCTTACTTACATACAACTTACCTCGGTATACAAAATGTGAACGACTAATCAATTTTTAATCCACTAGCTTGGCTTTCCCCCGGTCTAGGTCCGGATTTCATATTTCATGATCTAAAATGATAAAATTCACTAATTTAATCACCACATTAATCAAGACATTTTATAAACCACATTTTGGCAAAATGACCATTTGCCCCTAGACTTTCACAAATTTTACGATTTTACCCCTAGGCTCGTAAATCGATTTTCATCAAATTTTCTCACTAACCAAGCCTAGCCAAATTCTTTTTATATTAGAAGTAGCCCACAATTCCAATTATTTCACACATTTACCACATAATTTATAACTTATACAAAATGGTCCTTAATTAGGGTTTTCATGAAAACTACTTCACAAAAGTTGTTTGTTTAACAACCATAACTCATTTTCTTCTATAAAAATTCTACTCATAACATAAATGCTTTCATGGAAAAACCCTAAACTCAACCATATTGCAAAATAGTCCCTCCATTAGCTAAATTAAGCTACAAGGGTCCCAAAAGTACTAAAATTATCAATAAAAGTCATCAAAATCACTTACTTATGAAAGAACTCAATGGCTGAAAGTTTCAAGCTTCAAAAACCCCTTTCTTGCTGATATTTTTGGTGGAGAAGATGAATGGTAAAAAGATGAAGTCCTTTTGTTTTATTTTATCCTATTTCTAGTCAAAATAAGCTACCAACTACACCTAATTCTGACTTTTCTATTCTTCTTTGTCTCTATGGCCCACCACCCCTATTGAAATGGGTTTATTTGCCCTTTAAAGACCCCTAATTATGATTCTCTAGATATTTAACACCATTTGCTAGAAAAACAAAACTTTTGCCCTTTACACGATTCATTCCTTTTTCGCAATTAAGCTCACAATCGCTAAAATTAATTCATCAAAATTTTCATGCATCTATGTAAACTAGAGGTGTACATGGGTCGGGCCAGGCCCAGAAAAAATTTTAGGGCCATTTTTTAGGCCCGGGTTTAGCTTGGCCCGAAATATAGGCCTAAAAATTTACCCAAGCCCTGCCCGAAATAAAATTGTTAAGCCCGAGCCCGGCCCATCCCGACCCATATTAATTTTTTTAACTTATTTCATTAAATAAAAAATTTTAAAATATAATAAATCATCAAATACATTTAAAAAAATATTAAAACAAGAAACAAATAAAAAATGATATTAAAACAATTCTTAAAACAATACACAAATTGAAAATATAATAAAATGTGATTATATTAAAATTAAAAATAAAATGTAAATATGATTAAAAATAAAAAAAATATATTAAGTATATAATTCAGGCTGGGCCCGGGCCAAAAAAGTTTTACCTGAGCCCGGCCCGTTTTCTAAACGGGCCTCGTTCTTTTGCCCAAAGCCATATTTTGGCCCTATATTTTTACCCAAACTCTCCCATTTTTCGGGCGGGCCTTCAGGCCGGACCAGGTAGCCCAGCCCATGCACACCTCTAATGTAAACGTGCTATAACACATAAAATAATATTAAAATAATTTCTTTGACCTCGGGCTAGTGGTTTCGAAACCACTGTTCCGACTAGGCCCAAAATCGGGCTATTACATATAGTATACTAACATTGGGTTTGATGAGCATTCGTCAAACACATGACAACTCTATTAATTTCACCTTATGGACTATAGTTGAATTTTTCATGGTCTTAATCACATTAGCTAGAGAAGATACTTGGGTTGTTAATGAAAGGATTGCATCAAGCTCGATGGTACCAGCAACTCTTTTACCCTTCCCAATTCTCATGGTTGGGTACTAATAATCGTTGTTGGCAATCTTTTCCAAGATCCCGTATGCTTTATTATAAGTTTTGTCCAATAAAGTACCATTGGTAGACGCATCAATTACCACTCTTGTGTGCACGTTCAACCTGTTGTAAAACATCTCCATTTGATTACAGTGTTAGAATTCAAGCATTGGACAATTCCAAATTTAGTCTTTAAATTATTTCCAAGCTTCATATAGTGTCTCGTCCTCCATTTGCCGAAAAGGCGTAATATTGTTTCTATACTTGACATTCATAGTAGATGAGTTATACTGTAGCAAGAATCTCTGGCAAATATCATTCCATAATGCCACTGTTCTTGGCGGCAAAGTATGTAGCAATGCTCGCACACGAACTCTTGAAGAATATAGAAATAGCTTAAGTCTCAAGTGTAATATCCCGAATAAAGGCCTAATCAGAATACTGGTTTCGTGACCACAAATATAAGGTAGAAATAATTATTTTATGATTATTTTGAGGTCTATGACATGACTGCATGATTGTGTGAAAATTTCGTGAAGAAATTTTATGCATAAAGTGCTTAAATTGAAATTAGGGACTAAATCGAATAATTTGCAAAACTTGCATTCTAGAAGTTTTTAGTATGAAATTGCTTTGGAATATTACTGAGGAGGTCTTAAATAGCAATTTGACCAATTTCTAAGTCTATGGACAAAAATTGGACATGGATGGAATTTTTGGAAAGTTTAGTAGTAAGGGCATTTTAGTCATTTGGTAATTGAAAGAAATAAAAAAGGGAAAATAAAGCCAAAATTGACTCATCTTTTTCATGGAGGCCGAAATTAGCATGGGGGAAGCCATGGCTAGGGTTTTCAAGCTTTCCAAGTTCAATAGTAAGTCCGTTTTAACCCCGTTTTTCAAGTTCTTTACGTTTTTGGAATCCCGATAACTTGATCAAGCTTATGATAGCAATAATTTAACCTAGGGTTCGTATTTGGAAAAATACCCATAGGTGAAATTTGTGTATTTTGGTGTTTTATGATAGAATATGAGGTTTTAAATTATGTTAAACAACTTGTGCTACTCGGTTTTAAGTACATGTTAGAGTGAGAATTTGATGTTGCCATAGAAGGGAAAAATGATCAGCATGTCATAAAACATAAGGAAATAGGATGAAGTTTAATTTCTAAACCTTGGGGCAAAAGTGCAAATATGCAAAAGTTTAGGGGTCAAAATGAAAATTTGTAAAAATATGATTTTTGGAGCCGTATGAATAATGTGACTAATTATTAGGCTAAATGTGATATTATAGGTGAAGGAAATCGAGATTCGGGCTTAAATCGGGAAAATACAAGGTTATAGACTAAAATAGTAAATTGCCGTTTCTGGATCGAGGTAAGTTGGTATGATAATAATACTGCAATAATGTTGTAATTTATATTTGAAAGTTAAATTTAGTGAATTAATTGAATTTTGTTAAATTAAATGTTATGGTGCTAAGTTTATGAATTGATTTAAAAATATGTCTATGGTACATGAAGTGCATTGAATTATCATACATAAATGTGATTTCTATGATTATGGATATTATGAGCTATTGTAAGTTCATATGATTTTTAATTATTCACTGTGTAATTTAATGTTATTGCCTTGATATTAAATGAGATGTAAGTAATATATCAATTTTACTTGTATTATGATATTTTATAATAATATTAGAAATATGTTTGTTGATAATTACTTGATTGCTGAAATTGTTGGAAAAGAGAGAAATCCCGGTTGAACCTTCGGAAAGATTGGATGATACAGATGGTATGTAGCTAGGTCACATGTATGGTGCTGAGTGCACATCATGTGTACAAGAGAGCTACGAGATATATGTAGCTAGGTTGCATGCGTGGTTCCAGGTGAAGGACACCATGTAGACAAGAAAGCTACAAGATAAACTGGCTAGGTCACATGGGTGATACTAAGTGTTCACCATGTGTACAAGAAAGCCGAACTTTATGATGGGTAGAGCTATGTGCTAAAACCACCAAGTATCGAGGATTGATCCGAAGTGTTCAACGGTTACTATGTACTGTTTGTGAGTTTTGTGATGAATAAGTGCAGAAATTTGCTTATGTGAATGATGTGTTCATTAAGTGACCGGGATGTGGTAAGGTTATAAACAAGTAAGTTATACATGAGGATGATTTTATGGTGACCTTGTAATCATGGGCCTATACTTGTGATGTATGAAATGTGGTGAAAATGATTTGTGATATGTATGTTAAAATGAGGTTAATACAAAGAAAGTGTGAAAGAGTGAATTAGCAATAAAATTATTTTGGACAGCAGCACTGATGTGACTTTGAAAATTCACTAAAAATTGTGGAAGCTGAATAAAAATGTAAATGATATATTAAAATAAATCTTAATGAGTCTATTTTCACATGAAAGAAACAGGGGAAGCAAAAGAATTCTATATTGTGTGATATTTGAATTCTTGTAAAACAGGGTCTGAATAAATTCGAGATCCCCCTATTTTGACTTTATAAATTCACCATAAATTGTACAAAAATTAGTAAGAGTCATATTTTACATGAATGGATTCCTTGTTGAGCCTATTTTTAATAGAAATAAACTTCATGGTCGTTGGAATTCTGTACAGCGATAAATTTGGTTCGTAGTGCACAGAGGTCAGAGTAGTTGTACTCTAAAATAGGAGAGACTTTAACTAATAAAATGTACTAATTTGCTAAACTAAAAATTCTGGAAATTTTATGGGAGAAAGATATGTGAATCTAGTTTCAAGAAAAATTTACGAAACTAAATTTGGAGTTTTTTAGCTTCAGATATGAATGATTTAGTAACTATAACTCAATAAGACAGCTTAACCTGAATATGTGTAATTGTACAATTATAGTGTTTTATCTTGAAAAGCATGGTAGTAATTGCTTATTATTTTCATATGAACTTACTAAGCGTAAAGCTTACCCATCCTCTCCATTTCTTTAGTATTGGCAGGTCGGCTCGGGGCTAGAGATCGTCGGAGGCAAAATCACACTATCAAACTATCATTTTTGGGAGAATTAATTCAAATATTAGAAATATCAAGTGAGTGGCATGTATAGGAAGTTGGTTTGTGATATGTAGTTTTATTATGATTTTGACCATACGTATCAGTCTGCATTGAGTTATCGTATATGATTATGAGATGTGGTCCTTATCCATTATGGTTTATAAGTTTAATTAATCGTGCTATGTCCTATGTTTTGATGTAATGATATAGTTAACTTTGTTTGTTATGCATATGTTCGAAAAGTTTTGAATTAAATGAAATTTTATGGCCCGGTTTTCGTCTATGTGTATTGTTAAGTCTGGTAATGTCTCCTACTCTGTTCCGGCCTTAGACACAGGTAAGGGGTGTTACATCAAGGCGTCTTTAGGAACACCCTGTTGTTTGAATGAATCACATACTTCTAGAAAGAGCCTTAAATGTAATACTGGATCTTCAGTAGGTAGTCCACTGAACTGTCCCACGGTTTGTAACATTTGGAACATTACCGGTTTCAACTCAAATTGCTGAGCTTGTATAGTTGGTCTGACTATCCCTGGATTCAAATCATCCAATCTTGGGACGACATGCTCTCTAATTGGCCTATCCCGTTCACCACACATCCAATGGGAGGATTTTCATTGAAATAATTTGGATTACTATTAAGATCATTCTTTTTTCCAACCATTTTTCTCAATTCTTTTCTTATTCTCTGCAAGGTTCTATCTATCACCGGATCAAAAAGGTATTCTATGTTAGTAGGAATGCTTCGTCTCATGCACTGATGGAAAACCTGTAAAAAGTAAATATACTAAGCTAAATAAAACTGCTAACTAAAATAACAAAACCAAATTTCACAAAATTGCTAATCCCTGACAACGGCGGCAAAAACTTGTCGCATGTGAAATGATATTCAATTTTTTTCAAGTATACACATCGGTTCAAGTAATAAACTGATGAGTGAGTATTGTTCCCACGAGGATCATATTGAGGTAAAAAAGTGGTCAAGTTATTATAATATGGTTAATGTTATGGCAAGACTGATGAATAAAATGTTATGGTGAACTAAGGTAAGTATGTAGGGATAATTCAAAGGAATGATGATGTATGCGATAGATGGAATTGATGAACAATTGGAAATGTTATGGTAAAAGTGAAAGCAGAAATGTAATGGCAATAACGAGAATTATTATCCAAATAGAATGCAAACAAAGAAATAAACAACTAAATATGTTGCGGCGAAATTACTACATGAAAGATTAAAGATAGAGTGATGTTGATTTGGAAGGTCGAGATTACCTAGAATCGACCTTTACTGTCAATAATGCCTTGGCAAAATCAAATCTACTTTATTACATTGAAGAGTTCTAAAATGGCCCGCCTCTCGCGAAAGCAAAACCTCAAGTTACCTTGCCCATGTCTATAGGCTTTTAGATATATCGCATGGGTTCCTTCTGTATGATCGTGACTTTATGTCTAAAGTCGACTACAAATGTCAATCAAATACTTACTCCTTTTGTTTAACTTTAATCCAATCAATCCAACCATTTTGGAATTAGAATCAGTTTTTAGTATTGAATAACCTTATATGTCTAGAGATCATTGCATTTTAATTAAGAAATAAGAACAATCAAATGAAATAGTAAAGTAAATTAGATATATACGACATCCATAAAAATAGTTAAGGTTTCATCGAAAGTAATCCCAACCCTATGAGATTTAACTCATGGGCTAGGAATTAAAATTCCAAACCAAAATATTATCCGACATTGCATTCAAATACTCAATTTAATCTTTCTAAAGAATACTAATGGAAATAACAAAAGAACTTTTGGAAGCAGCATTCACTTTCCCAGTCCACACTTTGACAGCATAGCGTCCTATGACGGCTAAGAAGGACTACCTTTGACTTTTTGTCCTTTGCACAACAGAACGCTTATTCACACCTAATGTAACACCCCTAACTCGTATCCGTCGCTGACATAGGATTACAAGGCATTATCGGATAATACACATCATTCACATACATTTATACAATCATAATCAAAATCCATTCAATTCATTCACATTGTCCTTTATAAGGTCTTACGGGACCTTAAAACATGCTTAAAAGTGGTTTGGGACTAAACCAATAACATTTGCAAACTTTGGGAAACTTAGAAAATTTTCAAACATATAAGGGTCACATGCCAGAGTGAACAGGCCGTGTGCCTCACAAGGTCATTAGACACGTCCGTGTCACAAGCTGTATGAAAACAGGGCATACATAATGACTTACACCACACGACTGAAGACGCTTCTGTGTGCCATGGCCGTAGGAAAACTTAGGAGGTTACTGACTTGGATCACACGGCCGGCTACATGCTTATCTGCCAGCCCGTGTGTCACACACGACCAGTAGACACGCCCCGTGTCTAGGCCATGTCACACTTGTAGAGTATACTGACTTTAATTCGAAGGGCTACCCCAGGTGACACACAGCCGTGTAACATGACCGTGTCACACACGGTTGAGACACATGCCCGTGTGGACAAAAATAGGCCATTTGCAAAGCCAATTTGCCACCCTTTTCTCATGTTCACCTAGCCATTAAAATGGTATCCTTTCATCACATATATAGGCAGCCAAATTATGCCAATTCACATACATATCATGCCATCTGTCCTCAACCATTTCAATTTCTCAATTCCCTAATTAAAAACATACCAGGTCAATATACCAAAATCATCTCAACTTGCATAAATTTCAAATACATTAATTCATCAAATTATCATCTATTTTATGTCACAAAACACACCATTTAGCTATAAGAACAACTAAGAAAATATATCCAAAACAAGCCAATATCTAAGGCGTTATACACAATACATAAAACACCTTTCAGACATATCACTGAGGCCAACTTAAATGACAAAATACATATAAACATTTTCAACCAAGAGAAAGCCAAATCTCACGGCTTAAATCACAATTCAAAACATATCATCAACTCACTAGCCTATACATGCCATATACCATATTTACAAGCATCCAAAGATACCAACAAGTAGTCGATAGTGTGACGATGATTCCCGATGATCTCTGATGTCTGAGCTAGCTTCAAAAATCTATAAAACATGAAAAGAACACACAAAGTAAGCTTTAAAAGCTCAGTAAGTTCGTACTAAATACACTCAATAGTTCATAAAATACAAATCATCAATTTGAACCAATTCATTTCTAAATCATGGAGACCAACAAACTTTCTTCATACTTACTCAAGTGTTTATGAACAAATTCATCGTTTCTTCTATTTGGATTTCATGCTTTATATGTACATACCTGTACAAACTCATATCGAACTCATACCTTTATGTGATACTATCGAATACTCGATATCTTACACACTAAGTGCCAAAGCATAGCCGAAGCTATTATAATCTCACATACTAACTGTATCACATACCCAAAGCTATCTCAGTCTCACTGATAAACCGCAATTTATACATATTTTTATCCCTCGCTTAACATGTTTATAAATGATTTCTCCTTAGATTTGGTGAATTTGGTGCTCCTAATCCTTTAATTTCATGTTTTACACTTAGGTGAGGATATGAGGACGAAAAGAACGAGAAACGGGCCAAAAACAGAGAAAATGGGCCGACAAGGGAAAACAACACGGCCTAGACTTCCTCACACGGGCAGCACACACGCCCGTGCCAATCTAACAGGCTCAACCACGACCCAAACCAACCTCAGCACGGGCGTGTTGATATTACAGCCTCAACCACAGCCTGAAATATTCGCACACGATCGTGCTACATGGGCGTGTCCCTGCCGAACCTTAGCTAAGTTCCATTCGAAAAAGGGCAAGTTTTAGGGCTTTTAGGCATTCTAAAGCCTATTTAACACCCTAGAGGAAGACTAAATGGGGGAAGGAGAATAGGGAGTGAGGAATTACTCCAAGGAAGCCAATTGATCCATATCAGAAGCCGAATTCATCATCAAGACTGAAGATTTCTCCTCAATTTCCCTTAAGAGTTTTGGGTTTTCTTTATGTTTTGTATTCTTTATTATTCTGAGATATTTTCTTATTTAGTTATGAACTAAAACCCCTAAATACCTAAGGGGGATGAAACCTAAGACGAATCTTGTTATTATTTTCTGAATCGTATGATAAATATTTGGCTTGTTCTTAATTATGTGTTCTTAATTCTTGCTTTGGTATTTCAGGATATCTATTCAAGTTAGCGCTCTTAGTTAGAGGATGAATAGTCTCTAGCTAAGAGTGACTTTGTCATAATTAAGCGGAGTTGATTGCGCGCCTAGAGATAAGGTGACAAGATTTTGCCAGATTGGGGTGAAACCTAATAAGGGAATCCATAGATCGAGTTAATGCAACCCTAGGGTGTTAATTAGAGAACAGTCTCAGTTATTCAACCTAGGGATTAGACGTTATTAGTCTTGAATAGGGATAATAACATAACATAGGGATTTCTACGGAACAAGTTGAATAAATAAATCGTCCGGTTCGGAGCCAGAATAACAAGTAAAAGTTTAGGTGGATTTTTACTTAGGTATTGTCCTAAATCAATCGTTTTTCCCAAAAGTAATTTCCCAATTCTATTTTCTGCAACTTCTTAGTTTAATTAATTAGTTAGTTAAAACAAACCCCTTTGTTTCTTAGGCTAGATAATAAAAAGATAGTAATTACTAGTACTTTTAGTCCTTTGGGTTCGACAATCCGGTCTTGCTAAAGCTATACTACTGTTCGATAGGTACACTTGCCTACGTCATGATAATAGTTAGTTTCAAGAATGATTAATTATAAATTTATAAAACTTATCACGAAAAATCACGATCAAGTTTTTGGCGCCGTTGCCGGGGACTAAAATATTAGGAACACTAAATTTTTATTACTTTAGCCATTTATTTTTGCAATTTAATTTTAATTTTAATTTTATTCTAATTTACTAATTTTCTTTTTCTTTCTTCTGGTAGGTTCTTATAGCTTATGACTAGAAGAAACCCGTTGGGACTACTGATTTTTGACGAAGAAATTGATCGCGCAGCTCGTAAAAACTGATGAGAAATCAGGCGAAGCCTAAGATACACAGAAGAAGGGCAAGAGGACGATATCTCAACTAAAACCGAGGAGATGGCTAAAAATCAAGACAATCAGCTACCTCTAGCAATACCCGCTGAATTAGCAAATCAGAATCCTGCTCCTCGTACTATGTATGATTATGCTAAACCTAATTTAACAGGAACTGAGTCAAGTACAGTTAGGCCTGCTATTGCTGCAAATAATTTTGAACTGAAACCTAACATGATTCAAATGATACAGTAATTTGTTCAGTTTGATGGTTTGCAGGATGAGAATCCCAACACTCACTTGGTGAATTTTCTAGAAATCTGCGATACTTTTAAAATTAATGGCGTTTCTGATGAAGCCATTCGTCTTCGGTTATTCCCTTTCTCAATAAGAAACAAGGCTAAATAGTGGTTAAACTCGTTACCACGAGGGTCCATCACTACTTGGGAACAAATGACTGAAAAGTTTTTATTAAAATATTTTTTGTCAGCTAAAACGGCTAACTTACGTAATGATATTTCTTCTTTTGTACAAATGGATTTAGTAACACTTTACGATGCATGGGAGAGATACAAGGACGTACTACGAAGGTGCCATCACCATGGGTTACCTTTATGGCTGCAAGTTCAAACGTTCTACAATGGTGTGAATCCCTCAACAAGACAGATGATTGACGGAGCTACTAGTGGAACCATCAACAACAAAACACCTGAAGAGGCTTACGAATTTATTGAGGAGATGTCACTGAATAACTATCAGTGGCAAGTCATGAGGACTAAGCTAACTAAAACAGCAGGTGTTTATAATGTTGGCTCAGTTACTATGCTGTCAAATCAGGTAGAACTTCTAAATAAAAAGATTGATGGTTTACTTGGTTCTCTGCAAGTTCACCTAGTAATGCAATATGAAGTGAGTGGAGGTGGATCGAGTAATCCAGGATATCAACCCTATAGCCACAACATGGAGAACAGGCAATTAAACTATATGGGTAAAAATCCTCGATCTCAAAATAATCCTTGCAGTAATACCTCTAACGCAGGTTGGAGGAATCATCCAAACTTCTCTTGGGGAGGTCAAGGAAATTAGAGACCACCACCACCCTCAGGCTTTCAACAGCCACCTTATCAACAGGAAAAGAAATTAAACCTTGAGGAGATGCTATCCAAGTTCATCTCGGTGTCAGAAACTTGTTTCCAGAATACCGAGATAGCACTTAAAAATTAACAAGCATCAATCCAAGGGCTCGAAACTCAGATAGGTTAGCTGTCCAAACTAATCTCCGAACGACCACAAGGTAGCTTGCCAATTAATACTGAACCTAACTCAAGGGAACAGCTCAACGTAATTAATGTTCAAGATGAAGAAGGATTCGTTGAGCCTAAACCAGAACCAAGGCAAGAAACTGTGGTGAGCAAAGGTAAAGGTGAGGTAAGTCATAATGAAAACAAAACGGTGAGTGTAGAATATAAACCTCGTGTGCCATACCCTAACATGACAAGGAAAGACCGCTCAGATGAACAATTTGGTAAATTCCTTAAACTTCTAGAAAAATTACACATTAACTTACCGTTTATTAAAGCTCTATCACAGATGCCGAATGCAATGAAATTTTTAAGGGAGCTTTTAGCGAATAAGCAGAAATTGGACGAAGCGTCACATGTGGAACTAAACGCAGTTTGCTCAGCTATTCTACAGAATAAGCTACCCCACAAATTGAAAGATCTAAAGAGTTTTACAATTCCTTACTTAATTGGTAGTTTAGATGTTAATAATGCATTAGCTGATTTAGGGGCTAGTATCAACGTCATGCCTTACAAAATGTTTAAGCAACTAGGTCTTGGGAAACCTAAACAAACTAGGATGAGCATTCAATTAGCAGATAAAACTATAATATTTCCTAGGGGTATTATTGAAGATGTACTAGTTAAAATCGATAAATTTATATTCCCCATTGACTTTGTTGTTCTAGACATAGAGGAGGATAACAACACCCCTTTGATTTTAGGGAGGCCCTTTTTAGCAACTGCTAAAACAATTATTGATGTTGGCATAGGTGAGCTCACACTTCGTGTGGGAGATGAAATAATCACCCTTCAAGCTCGTAATTCTGGCAACACATCGAAAATTGAAGGTAATTGTCCATACCAGTCTACTAAAACTGAAAATATGACGCAACCTACTTTGCAGGAATTAAGTCTGAAAGAAGTACACGGGCCATGTTCCAGCAACAATATAGGACCTGTTCATGAAGAACGAAGGCTGGAAATAGAGGAGCTAGATGAATGGCGAACACATAAACCGAGAACACACGATAAACCAAAACTACACCAGAACGAGCTCGATACCTCTCCAAATAAACTTAAGGTTGGAGATAAAGTCTTACTAGATGCCGCAGATCCTCACATTGTCACTACCAACCCAAATGATGAAATCCTTCTTACGATACTTAGTATTTTCCCATTTGGTACAGTTAAGGTAAGTCATCCCAAGTTCGGCACTTTTAAAGTAAACAACACACGTCTAAAACCTTATTTTAATGAGATTGATAGCAGGAATGAGGAGTATGAACTCCTCAAACCACCATGACCATTCAACGGAGAGGTAACTCGAGCTTAGACTATAAATAAGTGCTTCTCGGGAGGCAACCCGAGCACTAACTGTATTAACTTCTTTAAATTTTAGTGTTTAACACCTAACCTACTAATAAAGTTCTTGAAAATAGGTTCACCACAGAGACACGGCCAAATACACGGGCGTGCTTAGGACCGTGTGGAAACAGGATAAAGATTTCCTCAAAACACGGGCTGCGATAAATCGCCACGGTCGTACGACACGCCCGTGTCTAGTACCCGTGGTCGAACCTTTCAAATTAACACGGGCGTGGGGCTTACATAAACAGGCATGGGAGAAGCGAACGAAGCTAGACAAGGTCGTGTGGCACGCCCGTGTGCACCAACATGCCTGAGGTACATAGGCATGGGTCGAATTTTAGACTCGCCAAAATAGGAAAAACGTGACACACGGGCTGAAATTGGGGAACACGGCCATGTCAAATTGGCATGTCTTCGATCTCTTATACTTTATAGCCCTTGCCATTAGCCACCAGACGGAGCGACACACGAGGGGTTCATCTCCATTGGCCCCTATGTGACTCGACTGGCACGACACTTCAGACTCCTCAACACCGAGGCTCACGAATCATCCCTTACCCTCATCGACCAAATGTCTCCACAAGGCATCTCGAGCATGCTTAGCATGAGGATGATCGAGAGGCGCCAAGGAACCTACCCTCCCCAATATCGTCTCGACCAATCTACTGAGGAGGAGGCTCCAAAGGACACTATTGATGATGTCCCTCCCTAGCACAAGGACCCACCTTCCCAGCCACCATGCTCCCATCGTCCAGTTCATGCGGCCATTTCATATGTTGACATATCTGAGTGCCTCAACCGATTCAAGCAGTAGTGTTTTCAAAGATTTGACAACATTGATTCTACTCTCCAGCAGATCTATCAGCACTTCCATATCTCATCGCCACCACCACCTCGCAAACCATCCGGCGATGATGATGATGTTTAATTTCATTTTTATCTTTATTTTTATTTTTATTTTTATTTTTATTTCTATTTCTATTTTTAAGTCTTTATTAAGTAATTTTTCAAGTCAATCTCGATTCTAACCTTTTCTTTCAGCTTGTGACCACACCCCCTAACCAAGCCTCATTACAACCCTCTAAAGACCTTTTGATTGATGTATTATCTCAATTTATAGTGGTGGAGATTTGATTTTCATGCAAGCCTATGGTAATAACTTTTCATATTGACTAATGAGTGCTGATTTCATTGTTCTTAAACACTGCGAGTGGTTTGAGTGAATCTTTAGTGAGGATGTTAAACTCTGTGAGATTTCAAATCGATGGTAACTACTTAGATGAAGGGAGATGCCTAAGTTTTTCATGATTAAAATACTCAACTTGGAATGTTTGAAGCTTTAATGTTCTTTCAGTTGAATTCTCAATATATGATTTCTTATGGATTTATTTTGAGATATTATTGATAGGAATTATAAGTTGAGAAAAAGGAATTCTTAATTATGAAGAGAGGATTTTGCTTGAGGACAAGATAAACTCTTAAGTGTGGGGGTATTTGATAAACCACAATTTATACATATTTTTATCCCTCGCTTAACACGTTTATGAATAATTTCTCCTTAGATTTGGTGAATTTGATGCTCCTAATCCTTTAATTCATGTTTTATACTTAGGTGAGCATAGGAGGACGAGAAGAATGAGAAACGGGCCAAAAACGGAGAAAATGGGCAGAAAAAGGAAAACAACACGGCCTGGACTTCCTCACACGGGCAACACACACGCCCGTGCCAATCTAACAGGCTCGACCACGACCCAAATCAACCTCAGCACGGGTGTGTTGCTATCTCAGCTTCAACCACGGCCTGAAATATTCGCACACGATCGTGCCACACGGGCGTGTCCCTGCTGAACCCTAGCTAAGTTTCATTTAGAAAAGAGCAAGTTTTAGTGCTTTTAGGCATTCAAAAGCCTATTTAATCACCCTAGAGGAAGACTAAAGGGGGAACGGAGGACAGGGAGTGAGAAATTAATCCAAAGAAGCTGATTGATCCATCTCGAAAGCCGGATTCATCATCAAGACTGAAGATTTGTCCTCAATTTCCTTTTAGGATTTTTGGGTTTTCTTTATGTTTTGTATTCTTTATTATTTTGAGATGTTTTCTTATTTAGTTTTGAACTAAAACCCCTAAATACCTAAGGGGGATGAAACCTAAGATGAATCTTGTTATTATTTTCTGAATCGTATGATAAATATTTGACTTGTTCTTAATTATGTGTTCTTATTCTTGCTTTGGTATTTCAGGATATCGATTCAAGTTAGCGCTCTTAGTTGGAGGATGAATAGTCCCTGGCTAAGAGTGACTTTGTCATAATTAAGCGGAGTTGATTGCGCGCCTAGAGATAAGGTGACAAGATTTTGCCAGATTAGGGCAAAACCTAATGAGGGAATCTATAGATCGAGTTAATGCAACCCTAGAGTGTTAATTAAGGAAAAGTCTCATTTACTCAACCTAGGGATTAAACGTTATTAGTCTTGAATAGGGATAATAACATAACATAGGGATTTCTACGGAACAAGTTGAATGAATAAATCGTCCTGTTCGGAGCCAGAATAACAAGTAAAAGTCTTGGTGGATTTTTCCTTAGGTATTGTCCTAAATCAATCATTTTTCCCAAAAGTAATTTCCCAATTCTATTTTCTGCAACTTCTTAGTTTAATTAATTAGTTAGTTAAAACAAACCCCTTTGTTTCTTAGGCTAGATAATAAAAAGACAGTCATTACTAGTACTTTTAGTCCTTTGGGTTCGACAATCCGGTCTTGCTAAAGCTATACTACTATTCGATAGGTACACTTGCCTACATCATGATAATAATTAGTTTCAAGAACGATTAATTATAAATTTATAAAACTTATCACAAAAAATCAAGATCACTCGCACACTGTAACAGCCCAATTTAGACCCTAGTCGGATTAGTGGTTTTGGGACCACAAATCTGTGTCAAAAAAATATTTTAATATTATTTTTCATACTTATAATATGTGAATTGATATCTGTGAAAATTTCGTGATTTAATTTTATTGTTTGAGTGCCTGATTTAATAAAATAACTTAACCGTGTAAAATGAAAAGGTAGCATGCTTTTTGTTAAAGTGCTACATTACTATGGCTTTTATAACGTGGGGTCCTTATGTTGAATTTTGACCTTTTAATAATAGCATGGACGATATTGGGCTTATAATTGACGAATTTATAATATTTCATTAATGGACAATTTGGTAAATGATATATTATTATGTATTAAATAAACAAAACATGAAAAAGTGCATGCAATGTTCATCTCTTTTAGCCGAATATGGAAGAAAAGAAAGTCATTGTTGTTCTTTTATGGTTCGACCATTCATCTTCATGCATGTAAGTCCATTTCATCTCAGTTTTTGATAATTTATAAGTTTTTGAGATCGTATTTAATGAAGAATTTGAGATTTTTCATTGTTGATAATGTGATGAATTTATTGTTTGACAATGAAAAATAAATCTTTGTTGATAGATTATTATGTTTAATTAAGTGATTTTTGATAAAAATGTGTATTAAGGACTAAATTCTGACATTTGTAAATTGAGGAGTCAAAATGTGAAATAAATGAAAGAAATGGGCTACTAGGGGTCTTAGTGAAATTCGACCAAGCATGGGTATGGTCAAATTTTGATTATTTTTGTGTTTTGTGAAATAGGGACTAAATTGCAAAAAATGTGGAATGTCAGGGGAAAAAGTGTAATTTGCCTATTTTTGAGTTCTTGAATGAATTTGATTGAATAAATGATTAAATAAGTTGAATTTTTATTGAATTAGATCAAGAAATGAAGAAATCATATTTAGATCGGGGAAAATAAAAAATTATCGAATAGTCGTTTCGGTCCATTCGTGTTAGTACGAGGTAAGCTCATAAGTAAGTAAATGTTATTAAATTGAAATGTATGTAAATTATATATGCTGAATTAAGTTGTAAAGGAATATGATTGTGAAGTTGAAGTATATAAAATGTGAATTGAATTTGAGGCACTAAGTGTGCAAAAAATGAAATAGCTACGGTTATTAAAATGGCACTGGGTGTACGAGATTATAACAGTATTGGCTGATTAATTGGCACTAAGTGTGCGATACAATTATAGCTTCGGCTAATTAATTGGAACTAAGTGTGCAAGTTCGTTGAATGTTCAAGGACGATCGAATGAATTAGTGTTTCAAGCATCGAAGTGATAAATGTGATAGATAAGAACGTAATGGTACAGATATGTAAAGAACCTATGTGGTTGATGATGTTAAGTATGAAGTAGATGAAAAATTATGTAAATGAATGATGAAATGAGTTGGATTGGATAGCATTATTAATGCTATTTAAAAGATTAAAGATGTGGAAAGAAAGTAAGACATGACTTTGATGTATGATTGCTTGGTTCGAAAACTTGAACAGATAATGAAATCAAAATGGTTGAGTTGGCTATATGATTCATGTATGTGAATTTGGTTTATGTGAATAAGGAAATTATGGAGGTTCGAGTTTGGAAGTGTTTATAAAGAAGTTGATATAACTTTATGTATGATTTGTAATAAATGACCATGGTTTGGCCAATGATGAAATGAATATGTGCGAGCTTAATTTATATGAATGAGCTAACGGTTGCTAGTTGAGTTTGAAAGCATAGGTATACGTTCATTAGTAAATAAGTTAAGTGAATTATTTAATGTGGTTACATGAATTTACGAGTTCAATGAATGTATATGTGATTGAGATTTGTTAATTTCGGTTTAGTGATATTGCTTATAAATATCATTGAAATGATTTAATTGCTTAAGACTTACTAAGCTTTCAAAGCTTACTCCGTGTATTTTCCTATGTCTATAGAGTTTCAGAGACTTGCTTGGGTAGGAATTGTAGGAGACGTCATCTCACTATTCGGTTATCGCTTCGGTAAATAAAAGCTTTAAGATTTGGTAATGTGGCATGTATAGGCTAGTTTTGAGATGGTTCATTATGGTTTGTGTATATATATATAGCCATGCAAAATTGGTTTAGTCATGATACATATATTGTGGATATTCGGTTATGTATTAAGCTTATCTTGGTATAATGTGATCTATTTTGAGATATATATATATATATGTATGTATGGCCAAGTGAAATGGTCATTTTGGTATGTTCATAGTTGAGATTTTGGTAATGTTCAACATATGATTTTGGTATGTTTTGGTATAGAGAATGAACATGAAATTGGTTGATGATATTATAGGTTGATTGATTCATGTTTAGAGTTGAATTTGGCTGAAAATGTTGCATATATGATGCTTGATTTTGGACTTCTAGGGAGGACCAAAATAGGAGGCATATTGGCCTTGTAAATGGCCTATTTTTGGCCACACGAGCAAGGACACGGGCATGTGTCTCTACCGTGTTGCTCGAGGGCCATTTCGAAATAAGCCTGGGCAGACCACACGGCCGTGTGCCAGGCCGTATGGCCAAGTCAGTTTCGACCACGGGTTAGACACACGAGTGTGTCTTGTGCCCGTGTGGATAAGTTAGTAGGTATGCCCTGTTTCATCACTGCCTAGACACACAAGCGTGTCTAATGCCGTGTGAGGCACACGACCTGTTCACATGGGCGCGTGACCTTTATAACTTAGAAAAATTGTTAAGTTTTTGAAAAATTCTGTATGTGTTCGGTTTAGTCCCGACCTCTTCCTAATGCATGTTTATGGTCTCATAGACCTAAGAAAGGGGCTTAATGTTAATGTTTGACAATGATATGACGATGCATGACTTTTTATTGTGAAATGATTGCGAAATATTCTGATATGTCCAGTAATGTCTCTTAACCCTAGTCCGACGATGGATACGGGTTAGGAGTGTTACATTTATTGGTACCAGAGCTATGGGTTAGTCAGTTCTAGAACTACCATAGCATATGTGAGTCTAGCTATACATGCCACATTTAACCTGGGACAGTGTGATACCTCCCAACTCTGACGAAAATTATTTTGATGAGACAAATAAGTTTTCCATCCGAGCTAATTCTGATAGTATAGAATGTGTACTCAAATGTTTGAGTGAAAATGTGTTTATGATGACTTGAGACTCATAGAGGTATGAAATTATGTGAAATTTGGCGATGAAAAGTATGTATGGATATGATTAATTGTTATGTGAGCTATTTGAAAATGTGATGAGTTTATAGGCAAGTGACTATGAATATTTGAGCCATATGAGAAACATGAAATTTCTTTTGAATTGTGGCATGATTCATATGAATGAAATGATATAAGTATATGAATTGTGATATGTGACTTATGATTGCTATATGAACGCTTTGATTGTGAATTAGTGATTTGAGTTGGCATATGAACTATGTGTTAGGAATAAAAGTGATTAAAAGCAAATGTTAATTAAATGTTTTGAGAATGTGAAAATAAAAATGAACTGACTATTTGTGATAGAATGTGTTAAGTGCATGTATGAGAGAGATTAATTTGAGGCTTTACTATCCTCACCCCCTAATCCGTAAAATGTTATAATGAAATCTGTAAAATTTAGGTTGAATAAGCTCACGAGTATGGAGTTATAGAGGTCCGTGTTTGAAAGACTACTAATATGGTCATAAAAGAGAATGAATCGGCAAATGAAGACAATATTAAAAGAGATATTGGAAAGTTCTAAGGACTATTCAAATTAGCAAAGTCACTGTTATAGAGGAAGTTAATTCCGATCAATTGACCTATTCAGGTATGTTGTCTAAAAAAAATATTAGCTAGAAGCTTTTCTGAATTGACTTCTGTTAGTGAAGGGATAATGTGAAAATTTTTGATGATAGAATTAGACAGTTGAAATAATAATTGAATTGTACTAATGGCTGGGTACAATGGTTATAGTTGGGCAGTTACTATGATTTCTTCTGAACATTCTGTGTACTTTTATCCTCAGAAGTATAGGTGGTTATTTAGTCTCAGAAAGTCGTATGAGAACATTTGTTAAACATACTAAAAGATGAATTATGATTGGTCTGTTTGGGTTATAGTCGACATTGCTATATCTTTCTCTGGTATTTATTCCATTGTGTGGATATGAAAATCGATGGTAAAAATATGAATGATGTTAATACTTTGTTTCTACTAGCTATTATTCTGTTGAAAATATGTGAAGATTATATTGCTTTTGTTACTGTGGATTCCGATATTTATGAGTAATATACTTCTTTTTGGACATTTCTGGGATATCATTGAAGTTGATATAATTCTATGTGGGTTGTAATTTTCTGATATTCTGTGTAGCTTCAGACGTTGAAAATTTCACTATTCTGGTTTTCTCGTGATTTTATATGATTACTTGCAAGAGATCTCTATTTGACGGAAATGGCTATATCTATTATAACCATAAATTCTGTTCTGAAATTTGGAAGTACTACATGTACTGTTATCAAAGTTATAAAAGTTATGCTTCTGCATTGGTTGCTATCCAAATCATATTTGATTTTCTTCTGGGTCTAAATGCTTTATTAACAGCCGGGATATTATTTGTTGTTATGGGTAAGACGTCGGTCTTATTATGACATTACGATTTCTATGTGATGATTGTGGCATCTATATAATGATATGTTTGGGGTTATTATTTTAATGAGAAGAAAAGATTTCTTCAAAAAGACTAATTCAGTGATTTAGTCTAACTGGAATTATTTGATTGAAAAGATGATCGAGTTGTATATGTTTGAATCTATCCACTGGGCTGGAAATAAACTTTGAACGTACAGGTGTGAATTCAGGGATAGTCTAGAAGAAGAATTTGTATTCTTAAAAATTTGTTACAGAATTATATCTATTGGAACAATTCTATTCGAGAAAAGGTGTTATATTTAAGTTAGTTCGAATGTTGAAGCTTTCTTTTGCATGAAGACATTAACGACCGAAATGTCAGTTCTAGTATCGTCTGAGTTGAATAAAGAGTTATGTGATATATATGAAAAATACAAAAGTTTAAAATGTTTAATATCGGAGAAAGATCCGAACTTGACACAAAAAAGTTAACTCAAATTTTCGAAAAACTTTTGAGTCTGTAAGTGATTCTTATCCATGGAAAATGATTATAGTTTCGGATATTTTGGATGGGAAACATTTGTGTGCTTTTTGAGCGATGAATACGCGTTTGATCTTATCACCGTTGTTAGCTGAATTAGAGGTTAAATAAATGTTTAATTAGTGAAGTTGTGAAATTCAGAAATGTGTCAGCGAGTTATAAGATAAAAAGGAGTTCAGCATAAATTGATTTTTGATTCAGAACCTCAGATGTGGTATCGATAATTAATTATTATTTCGAGATAGAGTCTGTATACTAAAAAGTTATATTAATAGACAACAACTACTACAAGAAACTCTCAGTGATAGTTTATTTGTTTATATGGGATTAATAAGATGCACAATAGTCCGAGACATGATATCGATGTTTGAGTGTAAAATGTGATATTTCTAACTTTGTTGATTAAAGAAATAGAGTGTGGATGCATTCTGTATCAGAACTATCTTTGTTATTGAAAAAGATAGAGTTATTTGAAACGTTGTTAATTGTTTGAAGAAATCTCTCGGTACGTATAGATTTTCTCTTTTGATTAAACAGTTGAGTTATCTATTTCTGTGATGGCAAGTCTGTTTTTGGTACCATTCATTGTTGTTTCGGATTAAGATTTGAAACTCATATTATAATTCTGAGGGATATTATAGTAGTCTGTGAGTATGAGATTGCATTGAAATCGAGAAACACAAATCAAATTTTTGAAACATTTATGTATCACTGTGTTTTAGAGTTTCAATACAACTAAGAAAGATTATTGTTGTTTGATAACTATCAGGTGAGTATAAAAGTGACATTGCATGAGATATCGTATGTGGCAATTACCTAACTCCGTTGTTCAGGATCGAACTTTGTGAGAAAATGATTCATGAGATTAATATCATTAGCAAAATAAAGTAGAAAATGAAGGTAACTCAATACAGTTAGAAGCAAATTCAGTTTGATATGACATATAGCAGGAAACAAATTAGAATCTTAATTGTGTGATTAGAGAGATATGAAATTCGAAGCTACATGTGAATTTGAAATGTGCTGAGTGAAAGCAAATCCTTTACTCTACTTTCTGGTAAGATTTTCGGGGACGAAAATCCCTAAAAAGGGGAGAGTTGGAACAGCCCGATTTAGACCCTAGTAGGAATAGTGGTTTTGGGACCACAAATCCGAGTTAAAAAAATATTTTAACATTATTTTTCATGCTTATAATATGTGAATTGATTTCTATGAAAATTCTGTGATTCAATTTTATCGTTTGAGTGCCCGATTTGATAAAAGGACTTAATCGCGTAAAATGAAAAAGTAGCATGCGTTTTGTAAAAGTGCTAAATTGCTATGGCTTTTATAATGTGGGGTCCTTATGTTGAAATTTGACCTTTGAATAATAGCATGGACGGTATTGGGCTTATAATTGATGAATTTATAATATTTCATTAATGGACAATTTGGTAAATGATATATTATTATGTATTAAATAAACAAAACATGAAAAAAAGCATGCAATGTTAATCTCTTTCAGCCGAATATGGAAGAAAAGAAAGTCATTGTTGTTCTTTTAAGGTTCGGCCATTCATCTTCATGCATGTAAGTCCATTTCATCTCGGTTTTCGATAATTTATATGTTTTTGAGATTGTTGCTTCGTATATTACCTAGCCTATGCATTAATTTTCATATTTAATGAAGAATTTGAGATTTGTCATTATGTGATGAATTTTTTGTTTGATGATGAAAAAAAAATCCTTGTTAATAGATTATTATGTTTAATTAAGTGATTTTTGATAAAAATGTGTACTAAGGACTAAATTGTGAAATTTATAAATTGAGGGGTAAAAATGTGAAATACATGAAAGAAACGGGCTGCTAGGGGTCTTAGTGAAATTCGGCCAAGCATGGGTATGGTCAAATTTTGATTATTTTTGTGTTTTGTGAAATAGGTACTAAATTGCAAAAAAATGTGGAAGGTCACGGGCAAAAATGTAATTAGCCCATTTCTGAGTTCTGGAATGAATTTGATTGAATAAATGATTAAATAAGTTGAATTTGTATTGAATTAGATCAAGAAATGAGGAAATCGGATTTGGATCGGGGAAAGTAAAAAATTATCGAATAGTCGTATTGGTCCGTTCATGTTAGTACGAGGTAAGTTCATAAGTAAATAAATGTTATTAAATTGAAATGTATGTGCATTATATGTGCTGAATTAAGTTGTAAAGGAATATAATTGTAAAGTTGAAGTATATAAAATGTAAATTGAATTTGAGGCACTAAGTGTGCAAAAAATGAAATAGCTACGGCTATTAAAATGAAATAGCTACGGCTATTAAAATAGCACTGAGTGTGCGAGATTATAACAGCATTAGCGAATTAATTGGCACTAGTGTGCGATACAATTATAGCTTCAGCTAATTAATTGGCACTAAGTGTGCAAGTTCATTGAATGTTCAAGGACGATCGAATGAATTAGTGCTTCAAGCATCGAAGTGATAAATGTGATAGATAAGAACGTAATGGTACAGGTATGTACGGAACCTATGTGGTTGATGATGTTAAGTATGAAGTAGATGAAAAATTATGTAAATGAATGGTGAAATGAGTTGGATTGGATAGCATTATTAATGCTATTTAAAAGATTACTGATGTGGAATGAAAGTAAGACACAGCTTTGATGTATGATTGCTTGATTCAAAAACTTGAATAGATAATGAAATAAAAATGGTTGAGTTCGCTATATGATTTGTAACAGCCCTATTCTGACCCTAGTCGGGAAGTGGTTTCGGGACCGCTAAATCGAGTCACAGAAATAATTGAATATAATATTTTATGTCTAAAATATGTGATCATGCATGTGTGAAATTTGAATGCTTCGATTTTTGTCAAATTGAATGTGTTTCTAAATAAAAAGGACTTATGTGAGAAGCTTTGAATATATGCGTGGCTTATTTTAAGTGATTAATTATTGAATGATGCAAATAAGTAGGTTTGCATGGCAATTTGCCACTTTTAATGCTAGTGGCCGGCCAAGCTCATAAGTATGGACATTATATGCATGATTTAATATTATTATATCTATTAGTGGTGAGAAATATGTAATAAAAAAATGTATTAAATGAATTAAAGATGAATAAAAGAGTTTGAGTAATAAAAATAATGAGGTGAGTGGGAGGAAAAAAACAAAGTTCTTTCTTTGTTGTTCAACTTGGCCGAATAGAAGAAACAAAGGAGGGGAAGAATTTCGGTCACTTGAATCCTTAGGGAGGTTAGTATATTGTGTTGAAATTGTGAGATAATTACTTGTTTTAGGTAAATTATCATGGTTCTTGCTTAGCCAATGCAAAAATTTCCTCTAATGATGGGTGAATAGAGCTTTCGGCTATGGTTATAAGGGAAGGAATTTTGATTGTTTTACTTGAATCTTGATGATGAATGTATTTAGGAAAGAACTTGGCCTTTCTAAAAATATGAATGGTTAAAGCTCATACTAGTATTAGCCGAATTAAAGAATGCTTGATGTCATGAGTAAATGTTGTTCATGTTATTTGGATGAGAAAGGGTAGTTGGGTGAAGTAGAGTCTAGCAAATGAGCACATATGTGCACTAGTTGCTAAATGAAGAAAAATCGGCTAACAAGGGAGTACTAAGGCCAAATATGATTTTGAATATTATTGAGTAATGTATGTGTTTTGAATTGACCGAATGGAGAGAATACTTTAATTGTGTTATGAACAATTAAATGTTAAATTAAGGTTGCTAAGCTAGCTATTAAGGTGAAGTGCAAATGTTAGTATTTGATTACTAGTGTATATATGGTATTAGCCGAGTTTTGAACTTGAAACAAAATGGTATTTAGCCAATACAAGTAACCATATTTGTAGAATGTATTAAGTATATAATCGGCCTCAACATAGACATGCATATTCGCCACATGAATGGATACATAGGTTGATGTGTACGTTCGGCTATAGGTAAGCATATTGATGGCTTTATCTTGACTTAGAAAATCGGCTATGAAATTAGCTAAATTGAATGATATGTGATTGCCAAATGTGATTGTTAAGTGAATAATATTAGTTAAGTACTCAAGCAAATCTATTGTCTTAGGGAGAGCTTACGAGCAAAGAGGATCAAAGTCGGTTAGAGGAAAAGAGAAAGTAAGCGAATAGCCGTGGATATCTAATCGTCGACTACTTCCGAGGTAAGTTTTAAGTGATTAAACGTTGAGTTAATTCAATCATAATAGGACATAATGAGTTGCTTTAATAAGATATGATGTGGCCATGATATGTCTTAAACTCAAATGGTAAGTTCATAAGTGTTTGGACTTGGAAATTTAAGAGCAAATTGTAATAATTTGCTTTGGACAGCAGCAGTAACGTGTTTTTAGAAAATCACTATAAATTGTTGGTGTGGAATTATAGGCTGAATAAAATATGTAATCAAAGCTTAATTAGTCTAGTTTCTTATAAAAGAGACCGTGTAAGCAAAGAAATTGCCTATAAAGAGATATTTAAAATTGTGTGGGACAGTGTCAGAACGACTCCGAAATCCCCTGTTCTGTTTTTAGAAAATCATTATAATTTGTACAACAATGGTTATAGGACAAAATTTATATTCTTAGACTCCTTAATGAGTCTAGTTTCAAATGAAATCAACTAGAACATAATTTGAATTCTGCACAATGAGAAATTTGATTTGTAGTGAAGAGTGGTCAGATTAGTCAAATAGTGAAACAGGGGAAACTTTAAGAAAAATCTGGTATTGATTGACCAAACCTAAAATTCTGAAAATTTTATGGATGAAATATATATGAGTCTATATTCAGGAAAATTAACCGCAATTGATTTGGAGTTTTGTAGCTCCGTTATAAATAATTTAGTGACTGTTGCTCAGGAAAAATAGCTTGTAAAGAATTTGTGGTTATGTTGTAAACATGGATAAAACTTGTTTTAGTTTGCTCATAAGCTATCGATCAAACCCATACGTGAATTCTAAATTGTGATAATGTAAAATGATATATGAGTATTAGATGGATCTTTGATATTAAAGTTTGTGGAATTGTAAGTTTATAAGTATTCAAATATGAAATGATAGTATGGCATGAAATTGAATTATTCATTGGAAAATGATAGACGTGAGATTCAAATGAGACAAAGTGTATACGTGAAAGTATATGTGGTATGTGAAGTATGTTTGGATAATTGTGATGTGAATACATGAAAATTTACATTTTGATTTAGGAATTTATGTGATGAATGTGAACATGCATATATGTGACAAGGCCGAATGGCCAATGTGATGAATGTGAACATGCATATATGTGATAAGGTAGAATGGCCAATGTGATGAACGTGGAAGTGTATATCTCATGGCAAAGCCGAATGGCTAATGTGAGATATGTATGAGATGTGTATATATATATATATTGTGGCCAAATGATGATTTGTGGAAGGTGTGTTTTGTTAGATATTTGATGAGGTAAATGAATTACGAATGTGATAGTCGATGTGAATGTTGTAACATGTGAATAAATATGCATGAAACTCTATGATGTAAACCTGGGATTAAAGATCGGATGACCATATGTGGTGACTATGTCTGGGTTAAGAACCGCTGACTTCGTGTGGAGATTTCATCTGAGCTAAATGTCTCGCCGATAATCCGAGTAGAGGTTAAAGCTATACGACTTACTTAATAAGAATTGATTATAAATATATACAATGCGAAAAGGTTAAACAGTATGTACTCCAAGTTTATATGTGAGCTTGATTTGAACTAAATCATAAGGTAGTTATGTGATGCATACGTGAGCAATTTATGAGACTATTCCTATGATTATGTGACATCGGATCAGTGTGAGGGGTTATGTGAAATTATACAATATATCTATGTCACATGAGCTCACTTTTATGTGAAAGTTTATCCGCCTATTATATATGATGAGATGTGCATATTCGGTAAAAGGATGGTATGCCCGAAGGAAGAGTGAAATAAAAATACGAACAACTATGTTATAATTTGATTGTTATCTGTTGACACTGCTTAAAACTTACTAAGCATTGTAATGCTTACTCCGTTTACTTTGTTTCCTCTGTTTTATAGATCTCATTAGGAAGCTACAAGCTCGGGGATCGTCAGCAACTTGTCACACTATCACTATCCACTGCTTGGTACTGCTATGTTTTGGATTATCTTATGGCATGTATAGAATAGACTAGTGACGGAAGAATATTTTGGTTAATGTATATATAAGCCATGCGAAAATGGCATCTTTTGAATGTTTACTTAGAAAAAGTTCAAAATTTTATCGCTCGACATGAGTTACAAGTCCGATAATGCCCCTTACCTATTCCGGCGACGGTTACGGGATAGGGGTGTTACATTTTATTGGTATCAGAGCTACGGTTTAGTCGATTCTAGGACTAACGTAGCACGTGTGAGTCTAGCTATACATGCCATAAAGTGATAAAATGATAGTGTGATGATTTACGACGCTTAAAATGTGTTTTTCGTATAATAATAAATTTTGATCCTGAACGAGCTGTGATAGATGGTATTGAGAGCATTGAAACATGCTTATGATGTGTCAAAATTGAGAAAAGAGTGAATTATGAATATGGTGTGCTATGTGAAATGTACTTGTTGATTTTGCTATGCCTTTTTCGAATGATGCAATGAATTTTATGATATGCATATATCATGTGCGAACTAGAAGTATAAGCCCTAAGGTATGTGATAAATTTAGTAAGTTTTGAGTAATTAAGTTTAGTATAAAAATTAGAATGGCATGTAATAAAGGTATGATATATGAATCATGGCCCATTGATCTTACTTTACTCAAATTTGTTTACAAGATAGTTGTGTATAAAGCATGTATCCGAATGATCATTAGAAAATAAACTGTGAGAATTAGGTGGATATGTGATCCTTGTATATATAGATCGAATGTCAAATGAAAGTTATACATTATGTGCTTGTATACGAATAAAGCAAATGAAATGCCAATGTGATAAATTAGTGAAATGTATACTTGATGGATAAATATGCATAAAATTTTAGTATGTTATATCCGGGCTAAGTCCCGAAGAGCATTTGTGCTGGTGATATATCCGGGCTAAGTCCCGAAGAGCATTTGTGCTGGTGATATATCCGGGCTAAGTCCCGAAGAGCATTCATGCTGGTGATATATCCGGGCTAAGTCCCGAAGAGCATTCGTGCTGGTGATATATCCGGGCTAAGTCCCGAAGAGCATTCGTCTTTGGTGATATATCCGGCTAAGTCCCAAGAGCATTCGTCTTTGGTGATGTATCCGGGCTAAACCCCAAGGCATTCGTCTTTGGGACAAAATCCGGACTTGAGGTCCGAAGGCCTTTGTGCTGAAATTATTTATGGCTTAAAGTTTCGCAGGTCTTGTACTGGTGATGTGTATTCGGGTCTTCGTGCCTAGCGGGCTTAATGCCGGTGATTCGAGCAAGGTTTAAGTGTTCATTACTATATGAATTCGAAATTAAATGAAAGAATACGTTTAAAGTATACATATATGATGTTTTATAGACTTAGTTAAGTCATTTCAATATGTAATAATGAATGAATATGGGCATTATATGTGCGAATGATTAGAGGCAATGTGTGTGCAAATTCTTTTAACCGAGCACTATGTGTGCGAAATCGATAATTGAGGCAATCAGATGTGCGAGTTCTTCAACCGAGCACTATGTGTGCGAAATCGGTAATTGAGGCAATCAGATATGTGAGTTCTTCAACCGAGCACTATGTGTTCGAGATCGGTCAGTGGGCACTAAGTGTGTGAAATGAGATTCATGTAAGACCTCGTCTGGTATGAAGGTATTGATTTGAGATGTTGTGTAAGACCATGTCTAGGACATGGCATCGACTCGGTATGTGATAACATGTAAGACCATGGTTGGACTATCGCTTTAAGTAAATGACATACTCGCATAAGTACGACGCTTTTAAATTGACAAATGTTAAGAAGTAGAATTGAAGTTAGATGTTGAATTTTAATTAGATAATGATATTCGGTATTTGAGTTTGAATTGGGGATTAATAGATATAAATTGACGATTGATTATTGTTTCATTGTAATTTTGTTATAAGTGGATACATGAAAAAAAAAAAAAAAAAAAATTGGTGGATATATTGTTAAGGAATGGATTTATGTTATATGTACACTTAAGTGCTTAGTTGAAAATGTGTTATGGATTTAGTCTATGAGATTCTCGGTATATGAAGTTATATGTGCTATTGCTGAATGGACACTATTTTGTTAATCTTTTTCAAGAAATTATTTTGATTAAGTTTCGACATTCGAAAGTTTGAAAGAATTTTTGATGAATGCTGATAATTTTGGATATACGAATTATGCGCTAGAATAAATCTCATGCCAGTGTATTATATTAAGCTTTATGCCTATTCGACTGTATACGGGTAACGTTAACTATGATTGAATGTGCTAAGTGAACTAAATGTTCAGGCACGTGGAAGTTGACTTTTCTTTTGGAAATAAGTTAAGTTGAATATTGAGATATGATAAAGTTATAAAGGATATTCTTTGGGATGTTTGAGAATATGTATACTTTCGCCAAAGTTACAACTATACATGAATGAAAATGTGGTTATGAATATGTGAGCTGATATTATGTATTATACATGTTAATATGTGATTTATATATGTTTGAAATGCAAGCATAAATTCAATTAAGTGATTATTGCTTATGAAATCAAGAAAATGAGATGTATGTGTATACTTGTAGAAAAGTTTATGCATTTGTTTTAAGATAAGAAAGTGATTTTATAGATCGATGTGAAAGTAGTAATGAATTACAATTGTTATTGATGAGCTAATGTTTATATGGACATAATTCAATAAGAGGACATTATCCTAACCTAGTCGCTACTAGGATTTTCAGTGACGAAAATCCCTAAGGGGGAGAGTTGTAATAAATTTCTATTCTCGACCCTAGTCGGAAGTGGTTTCTGGACCGCTAAATCGAGTCACGAAATAATTGAATATAATATTTTATGTCTAAAATATGTGATCATGCATGTGTGAAATTTGAATGCTTCGATTTTTGTCAAATTGAATGTGTTTCTAAATAAAAAGGACTTATGTGAGAAGCTTTGAATATATGCGTGGCTTATTTTAAGTGATTAATTATTGAATGATGCAAATAAGTAGGTTTGCATGGCAATTTGCCACTTTTAATGCTAGTGGCCGGCCAAGCTCATAAGTATGGACATTATATGCATGATTTAATATTATTATATCTATTAGTGGTGAGAAATATGTAATAAAAAAATGTATTAAATGAATTAAAGATGAATAAAAGAGTTTGAGTAATAAAAATAATGAGGTGAGTGGGAGGAAAAAAACAAAGTTCTTTCTTTGTTGTTCAACTTGGCCGAATAGAAGAAACAAAGGAGGGGAAGAATTTGGTCACTTGAATCCTTAGGGAGGTTAGTATATTGTGTTGAAATTGTGAAATAATTACTTGTTTTAGGTAAATTATCATGGTTCTTGCTTAGCCAATGCAAAAATTTCCTCTAATGATGGGTGAATAGAGCTTTCATTATGGTTATAAGGGAAGGAATTTTGATTGTTTTACTTGAATCTTGATGATGAATGTATTTAGGAAAGAACTTGGCCTTTCTAAAAATATGAATGGTTAAAGCTCATACTAGTATTAGCCGAATTAAAGAATGCTTGATGTCATGAGTAAATGTTGTTCATGTTATTTGGATGAGAAAGGGTAGTTGGGTGAAGTAGAGTCTAGCAAATGAGCACATATGTGCACTAGTTGCTAAATGAAGAAAAATCGGCTAACAAGGGAGTACTAAGGCCAAATATGATTTTGAATATTATTGAGTAATGTATGTGTTTTGAATCGACCGAATGGAGAGAATACTTTAATTGTGTTATGAACAATTAAATGTTAAATTAAGGTTGCTAAGCTAGCTATTAAGGTGAAGTGCAAATGTTAGTATTTGATTACTAGTGTATATATGATATTAGCCGAGTTTTGAACTTGAAACAAAATGGTATTTAGCCAATACAAGTAACCATATTTGTAGAATGTATTAAGTATATAATCGGCCTCAACATAGACATGCATATTCGGCCACATGAATGGATACATAGGTTGATGTGTACGTTCGGCTATAGGTAAGCATATTGATGGCTTTATCTTGACTTAGAAAATCGGCTATGAAATTAGTTAAATTGAATGATATGTGATTGCCAAATGTGATTGTTAAGTGAATAATATTAGTTAAGTACTCAAGCAAATCTATTGTCCTAGGGAGAGCTTACGAGCAAAGAGGATCAAAGTCGGTTAGAGGAAAAGAGAAAGTGTTTAACAGCCGTGGATATCTAATCGTCGACTACTTCCGAGGTAAGTTTTAAGTGATTAAACGTTGAGTAAATTCAATCATAATAGGACATAATGAGTTGCTTTAATAAGATATGATGTGGCCATGATATGTCTTAAACTCAAATGGTAAGTTCATAAGTGTTTGGACTTGGAAATTTAAGAGCAAATTGTAATAATTTGCTTTGGACAGCAGCAGTAACGTGTTTTTAGAAAATCACTATAAATTGTTGGTGTGGAATTATAGGCTGAATAAAATATGTAATCAAAGCTTAATTAGTCTAGTTTCTTATAAAAGAGACCGTGTAAGCAAAGAAATTGCCTATAAAGAGATATTTAAAATTGTGTGGGACAGTGTCAGAACGACTCCAAAATCCCCTGTTCTGTTTTTAGAAAATCATTATAATTTGTACAACAATGGTTATAGGACAAAATTTATATTCTTAGACTCCTTAATGAGTCTAGTTTCAAATGAAATCAACTAGAACATAATTTGAATTCTGCACAATGAGAAATTTGATTTGTAGTGAAGAGTGGTCAGATTAGTCAAATAGTGAAACAGGGGAAACTTTAAGAAAAATCTGGTATTGATTGACCAAACCTAAAATTCTGAAAATTTTATGGATGAAATATATATGAGTCTATATTCAGGGAAAATTAACCGCAATTGATTTGGAGTTTTGTAGCTCCCGTTATAAATAATTTAGTGACTGTTGCTCAGGAAAAATAGCTTGTAAAGAATTTGTGGTTATGTTGTAAACATGGATAAAACTTGTTTTAGCTGCTCATAAGCTATCGATCAAACCCATACGTGAATTCTAAATTGTGATAATGTAAAATGATATATGAGTATTAGATGGATCTTTGATATTAAAGTTTGTGGAATTGTAAGTTTATAAGTATTCAAATATGAAATGATAGTATGGCATGAAATTGAATTATTCATTGGAAAATGATAGACGTAGATTCAAATTGAGACAAAGTGTATACGTGAAAGTATATGTGGTATGTGAAGTATGTTTGGATAATTGTGATGTGAATACATGAAAATTTACATTTTGATTTAGGAATTTATGTGATGAATGTGAACATGCATATATGTGACAAGGCCGAATGGCCAATGTGATGAATGTGAACATGCATATATGTGATAAGGTAGAATGGCCAATGTGATGAACGTGGAAGTGTATATACTGTGGCAAAGCCGAATGGCTAATGTGAGATATGTATGAGATGTGTATATATATATATATGTGGCCAAATGACAGACGGTGGAAGGTGTGTTTTGTTAGATATTTGATGAGGTAAATGAATTACGAATGTGATAGTCGATGTGAATGTTGTAACATGTGAATAAATATGCATGAAACTCTATGATGTAAACTCAGGATTAAAGATCGGATGACCATATGTGGTGACTATGTCCAGGTTAAGAACCAGCGACTTCGTGTGGAGATTTCATCCGAGCTAAATGTCTCACTGATAATCCGAGTAGAGGTTAAAGCTATACGACTTATAATAAGAATTGATTATAAATATATACAATGCGAAAGGTTAAACAGTATGTACTCCAAGTTTATATGTGAGCTTGATTTGAACTAAATCATAAGGTAGTTATGTGATGCATACGTGAGCAATTTATGAGACTATTCCTATGATTATGTGACATCGGATCAAGTGTGAGGGGTTATGTGAAATTATACAATATATCTATGTCACATGAGCTCACTTTTATGTGAAAGTTTATCCGCCTATTATATATGATGAGATGTGCATATTCGGTAAAAGGATGGTATGCCCGAAGGAAGAGTGAAATAAAAATACGAACAACTATGTTATAATTTGATTGTTATCTGTTGACACTACTTAAAACTTACTAAGCATTGTAATGCTTACTCCGCTTACTTTGTTTCCTCTGTTTTATAGATCTCATTAGGAAGCTACAAGCTCGGGGATCGTCAGCAACTTGTCACACTATCACTATCCAACGCTTGGTAATCGCTATGTTTTTGGATTATCTTATGGCATGTATAGAATAGACTAGTGACGGAAGAATATTTTGGTTAATGTATATATAAGCCATGCGAAAATGGCATCTTTTGAATGTTTACTTAGAAAAAGTTCAAAATTTTACTGTTCTGACATGAGTTACAAGTCCGATAATGCCCCTTACCTATTCCGGCGACGGTTACGGGATAGGGGTGTTACATGATTCATGTATGTGAATTTGGTTTATGTGAATAAGGAAATTATGGAGGTTCGAATTTGGAAGTGTTTATAAAGAAGTTGATATAACTTTATGTATGATTTGTAATAAATGACCATGGTTTGGCCAACGATGAAATGAATATGTGCGAGCTTGATTTATATGAATGAGCTAACGGTTGCTAGTCGAGTTTGAAAGCATAGGTTTACATTCATTAGTAAATAAGTTAAGTGAATTATTCAATGTAGTTACATGAATTTACGAGTACAATGAAAGTATATGTGATTGAGATTTGGTAATTTCGGTTTAGTGATATTGGTTATAAATATCATTGAAATGATTTAATGGCTTAAGACTTTCTAAGCTTTCAAAGCTTACTCCGTGTATTTTCCTATGGCTATAGAGTTTCAGAGACTTGCTTGTGTTGGAATTGTAAGAGACATCATCGTACTATCCGGTTATCGCTTCGGTAAATATAAGCTTTAAGATTTGGTAATGTGGCATGTATAGGCTAGTTTTGAGATGGTTCATTATGATTTGTGTATATATATAGCCATGCGAAATTGGCTTAGTCATGATACAAATATTGTGTATTTTTGGTTATGTATTAAGCTTATCTCGGTATAATGTGATATGTTTTGATATATATATATATATATAGCCAAGTGAAATGGTTGTTTTGGTATGTTCATAGTTGAGATTTTGGTAATGTTCGACATATGATTTCGGTATGTTTTGGTATAGAGAATGAACATGAAATTGGTTGATGATATTATAGGTTGATTGATACATGTTTGGAGTTGAGTATGTATGAAAATGTTGCATATATGATGCTTGATTTTGGACTTGTCGGGAGGACCCAAATGGGAGGCATATTAGCCTTGTAAATGGCCTATTTTTGCCCACGCGAGCAAGGACACGGGCATGTATCTCTGTCGTGTTGCTCGAGGGCCATTTCGAAATGAGCTTGGACAGACCACACAGTCGCGCACTAACGGGCGTGTGCCAGGCCGTGTGGCCAAGTCAGTTTCAACCACGGGTTAAACACACAGGCGTGCCTTGTGGCCATGTGGATAAGTCAGTAGGTATGCCCTATTTTGTCACGGCCTAGACATACGGCGTGTCTAATGCCGTGTGAGGCACATGGTCTGTTCACACGGGCATCTGACCTTTATAACTTAGAAAAATTGTTAAGTTTTGGAAAAATTTTGTATGTGTTCGGTTTAGTCCCGACCTCTTCCTAATGCATGTTTATGGTCTCATTGACCTAAGAAAGGGACTTCATGTTAATGTTTGACTATGATATGACGATGCATGACTTTTGATTGTGAAATCATTACGAAATGTTTTGATATGTCCGATAATGCCTCTTAACCCTAGTTCGACGATGGATACAGGTTAGGATCTATGGTTTAGTCAGTTCTAGGACTACCATAGCGTATATGAGTCTAGCTATACATGCCACATTTAACCTGCGACAGTGTGATATCTCCCAACTCTGACGAAAATTATTTTGATGAGACAGATAAGGTTTCAACTGAGCTAATTCTGATAGTATGGAACGTGTACTCAAATGTTTGAGTGAAAATGTGTTGATGATAACTTGAGACTCATAGAGGTGTGAAATTATATGAAATTTGGCAATGAAAAGTATGTATGTATATGATTAATTGTTATGTGAGCTATTTGAAAATGTGATGAGTTTATAAGTAAGTGACTATGAATATTTGAGCCATATGGGAAACATGAAATTTCTTTTGAATTGTGGCATGATTCATATGAATGAAATGATATAAGTATATGAATTGTGATATGTGACTTATGATTGCTATATGAACGCTTTGATTGTGAATTGGTGATTTGAGTTGGCATATGAACTATGCGTTAAGAATAAAAGTGATTAAAAGCAAATGTTTATTAAATGTTTTGAGAATTTGAAAATAGAAATGAACTGATTATTTGTGATAGAATGTGTTAAGTGCATGTATGAGAGAGATTAATTTGAGGCTTTACTAACCTCACCCCCTTATCCGTAAAATGTTATAATGAAATCTGTAAGATTTGGGTTGAATAAGCTCACGAGTATGGAGTTATAGAGGTCTGTGTTTGAAAGATTACTAATATGGTCAGAAAAAAGAATGAATCGACAAATGAAGACAATATTAAAAGAGATATTGAAAAGTTCTGAAGACTATTCAAATTATGCAAAGTCACTGTTACAGAGGAAGTTAATTTCGATCAATTGAGCTATTTAGGTATGTTATCTAAAGAAAATATTACCTAGAAGCTTTTCTGAATTGACTTCTGTTAGTGAAGGGATAATGTGAAAATTTTTTATGACAGAATTAGACAGTTGAAATAATAATTGAATTGTACTGATGGCTGAGTACAATGGTTATAGTCGGGCAGTCACTATGATTTCTTCTGAACATTCTATGTGTACTTTTACCCTCAGAAGTATAGGTGGTTATTTAGTCTCAGAAAGAGATCTTATCGTATGAGAACATTAGTTAAACATACTAAAAGATGAAATTATGATTGGTTTGTTTGGGTTATATTCGACATTGCTATATCTTTCTCTGGTATTTATTCCATTCTGTGGATATGAAAAGCGATAGTAAAAATATGTATGATGTTAATACTCTGTTTCTACTAGCTATTGTTCTGTTGAAAATATGTGAAGATTATATTGCTTCTGTTACTATGGATTCCGATATTTATGAGTAATATTATTCTTTCTGGACATTTCTGGGATATCATCGGAGTTGATATCAGACTATGTGGGTTGTAATTTTTTGATATTCTGCGTAGCTTCAGACGTTGAAAATTTCACTATTCTGGTTTTCTCGTGATTCTATGTGATTACCTGTAAGAGATCTCTATTTGACGGAAATGGCTATATCTGTTATAACCATAAATTATGTTCTGAAATTTGGAAGTACTGCATGTACTGTTATCAGAGTTATAAAAGTTATGCTTCTGCATTGGTTTCTATCCAAATCATATTTGATTTTCTTCTGGGTCTAAATGCTTTATTAACACTCGAGATATTATCTGCTGTTATGGGTAAGACGTCGGTCTTATTATGACTTTACAATTTCTATGTGATGATTGTGGCATCTATATAATGATATGTCTAGGGTTATTATTTTAATGAGAAGAAAAGATTTCTTCGAAAAGACTGATTTAGTGATTTAGTCTAACTAGAATTATTTGATTGAAAAGTTGATCGAGTTGTATGTGTTTGAATCTATCCAATGGACTGGAAATAAACTTTGAACGTACAAGTGTGAATTCAGGGATAGTCTAGAAGAATAATTTGTATTCTTAAAAATTTGATACAGAATTATATCTATTGGAACAATTCTATTCGAGAAAAGGCGTTATATTTAAGTTAGTTCGAATGTTGAAGCTTTCTTTTTCACGAAGACATTAACAACCGAAATGTCAGTTCTGGTATCGTCTGAGTTGAATAAATAGTTTTGTGATATATATGAAGAATACAAAAGTTTAAAATGTTTAATGTTGGAGAAAGGTCCTGTAACACCCCTATCCCGTAACTGTCGCCGAAATGGGTAAGGGGCATTACCAGACAGACAGAACATTACAGATCAATATAGAATAAAAGATATCACATAATATTAATGCATAAGCAAATCAACAATTCATCCCTTATGGAGGTCTCCAAGACCTAAGACATACTTTTAGAAAAGGTCAGGACTAAACCGAACACATTCAAAATTTTTAGAACTTAGAAAAAAATTTCAATTTTGTTGAGGTCACACGTCCATGTGATCAGGCCGTGTGCCTTACACTGGCACCAGACAGGCCCATGTGATCCAGCCGTGCCAAAACAGAGTACATATACTAACTTTGTACACACGACCAACAGACATGCCCGTGTGCTATGGCCGTGTGAAACTTAGCTAGTTACTGACTTAAGCCCACAGCCATATGACATGCCCATGTGTCTTAAGCATGTGATTTTAAGAGGTTACTGCTTTGCATACACGGCCACAAGGCACGCTCGTGGACCCTGACCGTGTGGCACGACGCAGGCTTGGTTTAAGCCAACTTGTCACCCCTATTTAGGACATTCCTATAAGCAATATTAAACAACATTCATGCCAAAATTTTCAGCCAATACAATGCTTAAAACATGATTCATTATAACTAAATCATCATCATTCAAAAACCTATTCAAATCCATACCAAAACACATTAAAAATCATATTACAACAACATGCCAAAATGCTCATTTCATAGATCACTTATGGCACCTTTTAACTCATGCTTAAATTTACCATTTCCTCAACTTGGCATATTTCAAAATGACCACCACATACAAGGCCATTAAACCATTACAAGCATACACAATTTGGCATCACCAACCAACACCAAAACTATGCACAACATATCATTTGCTAGCCAACTCTCATGGCATAACATATATACATATCAAAGCTTAAATACATAGACATTCTAGCCTATACATGCCATACTTAAGAATATTTACACTTTCAAAAGTACCAGAATGAGTTTGATAGTATGGTGACAATCCTCGACTATCCCCGAGCCTTCAGTAGCTACGATAACTGTAAAGCAGATAGAAATCACACAGAGTAAACTACAAAGAGCTTAGTAAGGCAAATACAACTAGTCTAGCTATTAAAGCATATAAAGTAAAAGTCAATAGCAAGAATTCACAACCATTTCACAGAGTAATTCATGAGCCTAACCATGTTCATTAGCTTGTATACATGTCATGTTTCATTTCCATGATTTCGTACATACTTGGCACTCATTATTTCAAAGAAACAGAGTCTTTCATATTCAGAAATTTAGTACGATACAAATGTACCTGTATAGATTATGCATTTCATATATTCATTCCCATATCTCGTACTCTCTCTTCAGATGCTTCAGAAACGATACAGATACTCATAAACGGGTACAATGTTGATGTCCTAAATGTAGTCTTACATGTAATTCAGTATCGATGCCTCTATCCTAGATAGGGTCTTACACGAAATCAGATACAATGCCGATGTCCCAAACATGGTCTTACATGTAAATCTCAAATCAAGGCCTATGTCCTAGGCACGGTCTTACACGATATCTTCGATCGATGTCAACGGTCCTCTAGAAACACACAGAGTTTGTCAAATACTAGCATATTATCGAAATTTACTCATAATTCATTCATCGCTTTGACAGTCGTCCAATACAGATTATAACAAGTATTTACAACATTCAATCAATTTAACACATAATCGTATTTTGACTTACCTCGTACGAATTTCACACGAAAACGAGTCGACTATTCAACTATTTTTTACTTCCCTCTATCTAAGTCCAATTTTCTTTATTCTTAATCTAATACAATTCAAATTCAACCATACAATCATTCATTTCATTCAAAATAATCCATGAACACATATTTAGGGCACTTTACATTTTAGCCCTTACATTTTCACACTTTGACAATTTAGTCTTATTTGCATAAAATCACAAATATGCAAAATCTCTTTGCAACAAGGGCTAGCCAAATTTTCATGGCTTCTATATAAGCCCACACAGCATGTTTATTTCACATTTTTGTCCCATAAGACATCATTTTCACAATTTAGCTCAAATAGCTCAATTTCATCAAAAATTCAAAGACAAAACTTATAAATCATCTACCAAGCCTTCATAATTCATCCAAAAACATCACAAAACTCATGATATCAACAATGACATTTCATGAAATCATTAACAGAAACATAAATTTAGACATGGGCTCGGTAGAACACGAAGAAATGATCACAGAAACGTAGAAATTATCAAAAACGGACCAAAGTACATACCTTAATCAACCAAATCAATGACTGAACCCTAGGATGGTCTTCTTCTTTCTATTTTCTTGATATAATCGGCTATATGAATGATAATAATGGCCAATTTCATGTTTTCATTTTATTAAACAACATTTATTAAACATTTTACTAAAATACCCTTGCAGTTAAACATTAATAAATCATTTACTAATATCCAACAAAGTCATTTAATACATTAAATGGTCAAATAACCACATAAAGACCTATTTGTCCAAATCCATTTCAAATACATACATTAAACATGTAACATGCTAATTTCACCTTTTATGTGATTAAATCCTTTTTCAATATTCAGTACAGAAACAGACAAATTAAATCACAGAAATTTCACAGATGCAAATTCATTCATCATGGACACAAAAAATAGTATTAAAATATTTTTCAGACTCAAATTTGTGGTCCCGAAACTACTATTCCGAGTAGGGTCTAAACCAGACTGTTACAATTCTCCCCACTTAGGGATTTTCGTCCCCAAAAATCTTACCATTAAACAGATTTGGATATTGTTGTCTCAAAGCATTTTCAGGCTCCCACGTGGCCTCTTCAACACCGTGTCGATGCCACATCACTTTAACTAACGAAATTTTCTTATTTCATAACCCTTTAACCTCTCGAGCTAAGATTCGGATCGGCTTTTCTTCGTAAGTCATATCAAACTGAATTTCTAGTCATATCAAACTGAATTTCTATCTCAGACAGAGTAATCACGTGTGAAAGATTAGACCTATATCGTTGAAGCATCGATACATGAAATACATTATAAATTTTTTCTAACTCAGATGGTAGCCTTAATCTATAAGCAACCGGCCCAACTCGTTCAATGATTTTATACGGTTCGATGAACCTCGGACTCAACTTGCCCTTTTTACCAAATCGGAACAGTTTCTTCCACGGAGATACTTTTAGAAACACTTTATCACCGATCTCAAATTCGATATATTTTCGTTTTAAATCTGTATAAGATTTCTGACGATCAAAGGCAGCTTTCAGACTATCTCGGATTACTTTCACTTTCTGTTCTGTTTCTTTTATCAGATCAATACCGTAAATCTTCTTCTCACTAAGCTTAGACCAGTATAACGGAGTTCTACACTTTCTACCGTATAAGGATTCGTACGGTGTCATTTTAATGCTCGATTGAAAGCTATTATTATAAGCGAATTCAATCAAAGGTAGATATTGTTCTCACGTACCTTCAAACTCAAGAATGCAACATCTTAACATATCCTTGGGTATCTGAATAGTCCGTTCAGATTGACCATCTGTTTGCGGATGAAAAGCAGTGCTAAAATGTAACTTAGTACCCAGAGCATCTTGCAATTTCTTCAAAAATTGTGATGTAAATCTCGGGTCTCTATCTGATACTAAATAATGGTACACCATGCAGTCTCACGATATTAGAAATATATAACTCAGCTAATTTATCGAGTGAGTAATCAAATAGAATCAGAATAAAATGAGCTAATTTCATCAAACGATCAACTACAACCCAAATTGCATCTTTCTTTCTCGGAGACAAGGGCAAACCTGAAACAAAATCCATGGTCACTTGATCCCATTTCCACTCCAGAATCATAATCGATTGTAATAACCCAGATGGTACCTGAAGTTCAGCTTTAACTTGCTGGCAGATTAAACATTTTGAAACAAAATCAGAGATATCTCTTTTCATTCCCGGCCACCAGTATAGTTGTTTCAAATTGTTATACATTTTCGTACTTCCCGGATGTACAGAAAATCTACTACTATGAGCTTTACTCAAAATCGTTTGAATTAACTCCAAATTTTTCGAAACACAAAGTCTATTTCTGAATCTCAAACAATCATCAACATCAACTCGGAATTCAGAATCACACTGAGCTCGTTTTGTTATTAATTCATTGTCAGATTTCTGAGCCTCGTAGATATGTTGTATAAATAAGGGTTTTGCTTTCAGTTTGGCACAAATCAAGATATCATCAGACAGTGCTAAATGAGCATTTATCACATGCAATGCAGACAATGATTTCTGACTCAGAGCATCCGCTATCACATTTGCTTTGCCCAAATGATAATCAATAACCAGCTCATAATCTTTTAATAGTTCTAACCATCTTCTCTGTCGTAGATTCAAATCTTTTTGCGTCATTAAATACTTTAGACTTTTATGATCAAAAAACACATGACATTTCTCACCAAATAGATAGTGATGCTAGATCTTCAAGGCAAACACAATACCAGCTAACTCAAGATCATGTGTCGGATAGTTCCTTTCATGTGGCTTTAACTGTCTCGAAGCATAAGCAATAAATTTTCCTTCTTGCATTAAAACACATCCTAGACCAATCAACGAAGCATCGCTGTAAATTACAAATTCTTTACCCCATTTAGGTTGTACTAATACTGGAGCTTTAGTCAACAAAGTCTTCCACCGATCAAAACTGTTCTGACATTTTTCAAACCAATCAAACTTTACATCTTTTTGTAGTAGTTTTGTCAACGGAGTCGCAATCATCGAAAAACCTTTTACAAATCTTCTATAGTAACCAGCAAGCCCCAGAAAACTACGAATTTCAGAGATATTCTTCAGAGGTTTCCAATCCAAAATAGCTGAAATTTTGCTCGGATCTACCCGAAACCACATGCTGATACTATATGACCCAGAAAACCAACTTCTCGCAGCTAGAACTCACACTTACTGAACTTCGCATACAACTATTTATCTCGCAAAGTCTGTAGCACTATTCTCAGATGCTCAGTATGTTCGGATTCATCATGTGAATAAAACAATATGTCATCAATGAATACCACAACAAATTGGTCTAAATACGGTCTAAAAATTCTATTCATCGAATCCATAAAAATAGCAAGTGCATTAGTCAATCCGAAAGGCATAACTAAGAATTCATAGTGACCGTACCTCATTCTAAAAATAGTCTTCGGAATATCTGAATCTTTCACTCGTAACTGATAATAGCCTAATCTCAAATCTATTTTTGAAAACACAGTAGCTCCTTTTAACTGATCAAATAAATCATCAATTTGGGGCAGAGGATACTTATTCCTGACAATCACCTTGTTCAACTTATGATAATCTATACACATTCTCATCGTACTATCTTTCTTTTTCACAAATAGAACCGGAGCACCCCAAGATGAGAAACTAGGTCTAGCAAACCCTCTATTGGTCAACTCTTGCAACTGAAACTTTAATTCCTTTAACTTAGTTGGAGCCATTTTATACAGAGCTATCGAAATCAGAGTAGTACCAGGTACTAATTCAATGCCAAACTCGACTTCTCGAATCAGAGGCAAATCCGGTAGTTCTTTAGGAAACACATCAGAGAATTCATAAAAACAACCACTGATTCAACTTTCTTATCATTCACTTTCAAGTCTAACACATAAGCTAAGTAAGCTTCACAGCCTTTCTTCACATATTTCCGTGCTTTCATTGCAGATATCATAGCTGGTAGTCCATTCAGATCACTAGACTCAATTCGAATTATCTTATCATTCTTACACCTTAAATCAATGACTTTTTGTTTGCAATTCACAATAGCATCATGCAAAGTTAACTAGTCCATTCCCAGAATTATAACAAATTCGTCGAAAGGCAAAAGCATCAGATCAGTAGGAAAACAGATATCTCGAATCAATAACAGGCAATTTTTGAAGACTTTATCAACTAAAACACTTTTTCCTAAGGGGTTCGATACTCTAATTACGAATTCAGTAGACTCTATAAGTAAAGTCTTACTATGCACTAAATTCATATAGATATAAGAATGCGTTGATCTAGGGTCTATCAATGTAATCATAGAAGTACCATAAAGAGTAAAAATACCGGTAATCACGTTTGAAGACGAAGCTTCCTCATGAGTTCGGATAGCATAGGCTCTGGCCTCAGATCTAACAGCAGTATCCCTAGTAGCTCTTTGTCCACCACTTGTATTTCTCATATTTTTGAAAGGTCTACCTCTAGCTGAGGTGTTGTTGGGTCTCAGATTCTGTACATTCTCTTGCTCAGAGGTTCAAAACAATCTCTTACAAAATGGTCTAGGGATCCAAATCAGAAATAGGCTCGGTCATTCAATCTACAATTTCCTGGATGTCTTTTACCACAGTGTTTACATTCAGGTTTCTCAGATTGAACATTCCCGATACTTACAACAGCAGTAGCAAGAGCTCTAAAATTCAAATGCGATCTAGCTCGATCTCAGTTCGAATGTCTTACATCAACCTTTGAACGGCTATGATCATCTCAGAATTTCTTTGACACAGACTAAAATGATCTACTCGAAGATCTCTTTCTAACATCTCTAGCTTTAGAATCAGCTTTTCTTTTTGCTTTACTTAATTCTCTAGCTTTACAAGCTCGCTCAACTAGTACTACCATTTCTTTAATCTCCAAAATCCCAACTAACAGATGAATATCTTCATTTAGTCCATCTTCAAAACTTTTGTACATTATTCCTTCATTTGATACACATTCCCAAGCATACTGGCTCAATCTCACAAATTTATGTTTGTATTCAGTAACAGACATACGGCCTTGTTTAAGCTCAAGAAACTCTTTACGTTTCTGATCGATGAATCTCTGACTAATGTATTTCTTCCAAAATTCAGCTTGGAAGAAATCCCAAGTAACCTGCTCACTCGGTACCACAGATATTAAAGTTTTCTACCAATGGTATGTCGTATCTCTCAGAAGTGAAATGACTCATTTTACACAATCCTCAGGATTCAAAGACATTTCATCAAACACTCGTATTGTATTCTCTAACCAGAATTCGGCTATTTCAACATCATCATTCGTTGTAGCTCAGAACTCTTCAGCCCCATACTTTCTAATCTTATCAACTGGTGGTCTACTTAACTGAGCCGGATTCACTGAGGGCATAACAGGAATTTGAGAAGGATTAACCGGGGGTGGAGGTTGTTGCACAGCCAGATTGGTTCTAATATACTGAGTGAACCAATCATTCATCATCTGATAAAAGGCTTTCTTAGCCTCACCATCACGGCTACTCATAGTCGGTCGAGAATCATCTTGCACCGTCCGTTGCGCGGGAGCAGGTGCATTACATTCAACATCGTTTGCTACAGCTCTATTGGGATCCATTGCTATATAAAACCATATTTCAATGTCAGGATTCATCAAACTATCACAGTTTAAGATATATGGCATGTATAGCTAGACTCACATACGCTATGGTAGTCCTAGAACCGACTAAACCATAGCTCTGATACCAATAAAATGTAACACCCCTATCCCGTAACCGTCACCGAAATAGGTAAGGGGCATTACCAGACAGACAGAACATTACAGATTAATACAGAATCACAGATATCACATAATATTAACACATAAGCAAATCAACAATTCATCCCTTATGGAGGTCTCCAAGACCTAAGACATACTTTTAGAAAAGGTCGAGACTAAACTGAACACATTCAAAATTTTTAAAACTTAGAAAAAGTTTTTCAATTCTGTTGAGGTCACACCCGTGTGATCAGGCCATGTACCTTACACGGGCACCAGACACGCCCATGTGATCCAGCCATGCTAAAAAAGAGTATATATACTGACTTTTACACACGACCAACAGACACGCCCGTGTGCTATGGCCGTGTGAAACTTAGACAGTTATTGACTTAAGCCCACGGCCATATGACACGCCCATGTGTCTTAAGCATGTGATTTTAAGAGGTTACTGCTTTGCATACACGGCCACAAGGCACGCCGGTGGTCCTTGACCGTGTGGCACAATGCAGGCTTGGTTTAAGCCAACTTTTCACCCCTATTTGGGTCAGTCCTATAAGCAATATTAAACAACATTCATGCCAAAATTTTCAACCAATATAATGCTTAAAACATGCTTCATTATAACTAAATCATCATCATTCAACAACCTATTCAAATCCATACCAAAACACATTAAAAACCATATTACAACAACATGCCAAAATGCTCATTTCATAGCTCATTTATGGCACCTTCTAACTCATGCTTAAATTTACCATTTCCTCATCTTGGCATATTTCAAAATGACCACCACATACAAGGCCATATAACCAATACAACCATACACAATTTGGTATCACCAACCAACACCAAAACTATGCATAACATATCATTTGCTAGCCAACTCTCATGGCATAATATATATACATATCAAAGCTTAAATACATAGACATTCTAGCCTATACATGCCATACTTAAGAATATTTACACTTTCAAAAGTACCAAAATGAGTTCGATACTATGGTGACAATCCTCGACTATCCCCAAGCCTTCAGTAGCTATGATAACTGTAAAGCAGACAGAAATCACACAGAGTAAGCTATAAAGAGCTTAGTAATCCAAATACAACTAGTCTAGCTATTAAAGCATATAAAGTAAAACTTAATAGCAAGAATTCACAACCATTTCACACAGTAATTCATGAGCCTAACCATGCTCATTTGCTTGTATACATGTCATGTTTCACTTCCATGATTTCGTACATACTTCGCACTCATTATTTCACAGAAACAGAGTCTGTCATATTCAGAAATTTAGTACGATACAAACGTACATGTATAGACTATGCATTTCATATATTCATTCCCATATCTCATACTCTATCATTAGATAGTTCAAAAACGATACAGATACTCATAAACAGGTACAATGCCGACGTCCTAGAAGTGGTCTTACATGTAATTTAGTATCGATGCCTCTGTCTCAGACAGGGTCTTACAAGAAATCAGATACGATGCCGATGCCCCAGACATGGTCTAACATGTAAATCTCAAATCGAGGCTTGTGTCCCAAAGACAGTCTTACACGATATCTTCGATCGATGTCAACGCTCCTTTAGAAACATACAGAGTTTTTCAAATACTAGCATATTATTGGAATTTAATCGGAATTCATTCATCAGGCTCTCACAGCCGTCCAATACAAGTTATAACTAGTATATACAACATTCAATCAATTTAACATGTAATTGTATTTTAACTTACCTCGTATGGATTTCAGACGGAAATGAGTCAACTATTTAACTATTTTGGACTTCCCTCGATCTAAGTTCGATTTTCTTTGTTCTTGATCTAATACAATTCAAATTCAACCATTCAATCATTCATTTCATTCAAAATAATCCATGAACACATATTTAGGGCACTTTGCATTTTAGCCCTTACATTTTTACACTTTGACAATTTAGTTTTCTTTACATAAAATTACAAATATGCAAAATCTCTTTGCAACAAGGGCTAGCCAAATTTTCATGGCTTCTATATAAGCCCACAAAACATGTTTATTTCATATTTTTGTCCCCCAAGACATCATTTTCACAATTTAGCCCAAATAGCTCAATTTTATCAAAAATTCAAAGACAAAACTTATAAATCATATACCAAGCCTTCATAATTCATCCAAAAAGATCACAAAGCTCATGATATCAATAATGAAATTACATGAAATCATTAACAAAAACCTAAATTTAGACATGGGCTCGATAAAACACGAAGCAATGATCATAGAGATGTAGAAATTATCAAAAACGGACCAAAGTACATACCTTAATCAACCAAATCAATGACCGAACCCTAGGATGGTCTCTTCTTTCTATTTTCTTGATTAATCGGCTATATGAATGATAATAATGGCCAATTTCATGTTTTCATTTTATTAAACAACATTTATTAAACCTTTTACTAAAATACCCTTACATATAAACATTAATAAATCATTTACTAATGTCGAACAAAGTCATTTAATACATTACATGGTCAAATAACCACATAAGGACCTATTAGTCCAAAGCCATTTCAAATACATACATTAAACATGTAACTTGCTAATTTCACATTTTATGCGATTAAATCCTTTTTCAATATTCAGTACCGAAATAGACTAATTAAATCACAGAAATTTAACAGATGCAAATTTATTCATCATGGACACAGAAAATAATATTAAAAATATTTTTCAAACTCTTTGTGGTCCCGAAACTACTATTCAAACTAGGGTCTAAACTGAACTGTTACAGATCTGAACTTGACACAGCAAAGTTAACTCTAATTATCGAAAAACTTTTGAGTCTGTAAGTGATTCTTATCCAAGGAAAATGATTATAGTTTCAGATATTTCGAATGGGAAACATTTGTGTGCTTTTTGAGCGATGAATACGCGTTTGATCTTATCACCGTTGTTAGCTGAATTAGAGGTTAAATAAATGTTTAATTAGTGAAGTTGTGAAATTTAGAAATGTGTCAGCGAGTTATAAGATAAAAAGGGGTTCAACATAAATTGATTTCTGATTCAAAACCTCAGATGTGGTATTGATAATTAATTGTTATTTCGAGATAGAGTGTGTATACTGAAAAGTTATATTAATATACAACAACAGCTATAAGAAACCCTCAGTGATAGTTTATTTGTTTATATAGGATTAACAAGATGCACAATAGTCCGAGGCATGATATCGATGTTTGAGTGTGAAATGTGATATTTCTAACTTTATTGATTAAAAAAATAGAGTGTGGATGCATTTTGTATCAGAACTATCTCTGTTATTGAAAAAGATAGAGTTATTTGAAACGTTGTTAATTGTCTGAAGAAATCTCTCGGTATGTATAGATTTTCTCTTTCGATTAAACAACTGAGTTGTCTGTTTCTGTGATGGCAAGTATGTTTTTGGTACCAATCATTTTTGTTTTGGATTCAGATTTGAAACTCATATGATAATTTTGAGGGAAATTACAATAGTCTGTGAGTATGAGATTGCATTGAAATCGAGAAACACAAATCAAATTTTCAAAACATTTATGTATCACTGTGTTTTAGAGTTTCAATGCAACTAAGAAAGATTGTTGATGTTTGACAACTATCAGGTGAGTATAAAAGTGACATTGCATGAGATATCGTATGTGGCAATTACCTAACTCTGTTGTTCAGGATCGAACTTTGTGAGAAAATGATTCATGAGATTAATATCATCAGCAAAATAAAGCAGAAAATGAAGGTAACTCAATACAGTTAGAAGCAGATTCAATTTGATATGACGTATAGCGGGAAACAGATCAGAATCTTAATTGTGTGATTAAAGAGATATGAAATTCGAAGCTACATGTGAATTTGAAATGTACTGAGTGAAAGAAAATCCTTTACTCTACTTTCTGGTAAGATTTTTGGGGACAAAAATCCCTAAAGGGGGGAGAGTTATAACAACCCGATTTAGACCCTAGTCAAAATAGTCATTTTGGGACCACAAATTTGAGTTAAAAAAATATTTTAACATTATTTTTCATGCTTATAATATGTGAATTGATATCCGTGAAAATTTTGTGATCTAATTTTATCGTTTGAGTGCCCGATTTGATAAAAGGACTTAATCGTGTAAAATGAAAAAGTAGCATGCTTTTTGTTAAAGTGCTACATTACTATGGATTTTATAATGTGGGTCCTTATGTTGAAATTTGACCTTTGAATAATAGCATGGACGGTATTGGGCTTATAATTGATGAATTTATAATATTTTATTAATGGACAATTTGGTAAATGATATATTATTATGTATTAAATAAACAAAACATGAAAAAATGCAAGCAATGTTGATCTCTTTCAGTCGAATATGGAAGAAAAGAAATTCATTGTTGTTCTTTTAAGGTTCGGCCATTCATCTTCATGCATGTAAGTCTATTTTATCTCGGTTTTTGATAATTTATACGTTTTTGAGACCGTTGCTTCGTATATTACCTAGCCCATGCTTTAATTTTTAGATTTAATGAAGAATTTGAGATTTTTCATTGTTGATAATGTGATGAATTTGTTGTTTAATGATGAAAAATAAATCTTTGTTAATAGATTATTATGTTTAATTAAGTGATTTTTGATAAAAATGTGTATTAAGGACTAAATTATGAAATTTGTAAATTGAGGGGTCAAAATGTGATATAAATGAAAGAAATCGGCTGCTAGGGGTCTTAGTGAAATTCATCCAAGCATGGGTATGGTCAAATTTTGATTATTTTTGTGTTTTGTGAAATAGGTACTAAATTGCAAAAAAGTGGAATGTCAGGGGCAAAAGTGTAATTAGCCCATTTCTGAGTTCTTGAATGAATTTGATTGCATAAATGATTAAATAAGTTGAATTTGTATTGAATTAGATCAAGAAATGAGGAAATCAAATTTGGATCGGGGAAAGTTAAAAATTATTGAATAGTCGTTTCGGTCCTTTCGTGTTAGTACGAGGTAAGTTCATAAGTAAATAAATGTTATTAAATTGAAATGTATGTGCATTATATATGTGAATTAAGTTGTAAAGGAATATGATTGTGAATTTGAAGTATATAAAATGTGAATTGAATTTGAGGCACTAAGTGTGCGAAAAATGAAATAGATACGACTATTAAAATGGCACTGAGTGTGCGAGATTATAACAGCATTAGTTGATTAATTGGCACTAAGTGTGCGATACAATTATAGCTTCGGCTAATTAATTGGCACTAAGTGTGCAAGTTCATTGAATTTTCAAGGATGATCGAATGAATTAGTGTTTCGAGCATCGAAGTGATAAATGTGATAGATAAGAACGTAATGGTACAGGTATGTACGGAACCTATATGGTTGATGATGTTAAGTATGAAGTAGATGAAAAATTATGTAAATGAATGGTGAAATGAGTTGGATTGGATAGCATTATTAAAGCTATTTAAAAGATTAATGATGTGGAATGAAAGTAAGACACAGCTTTGATGTATGATTGCTTGGTCCGAAAACTTGAATAGATAATGAAATAAAAATGGTTGAGTTGGCTATATGATTCATGTATGTGAATTTGGTTTATGTGAATAAGGAAATTATGGAGGTTCAAGTTTGGAAATGTTTATAAAGAAGTTGATATAACTTTATGTATGATTTGTAATAAATGACCATGGTTTGGCCAGCGATGAAATGAATATGTGCGAGCTTGATTTATATGAATGAGCTAACGATTACTAGTCGAGTACAATGAATGTATATGTGATTGAGATTTGTTAATTTCAGTTTAGTGATATTGGTTATAAATATCATTGAAATGATTTAATTACTTAAGACTTACTAAGCTTTCAAAGCTTCCTCTGTGTCTTTTCCTATGTCTATAGAGTTTCAAAGACTTGCTTGGGTTGGAGTTGTAGGAGACGTCATCACACTATCTGGTTATCGCTTTGGTAAATAAAAGCTTTAAGATTTGGTAATGTGGCATGTGTAGGCTAGTTTTAAGATGGTTCATTATGATTTGTGTATATATATAGCCGTGCGAAATTGGCTTAGTCATGATACAAATTTTGTGTATATTTGGTTATGTATTAAGCTTATTTGGTATAATGTGATATGTTTTGAGATATATATATATGGCCAAGTGAAATGGTCATTCTAGTATGTTCATAGTTGAGATTTTGGTAATGTTTGACATATGATTTTGGTATGTTTTGGTATAGAGAATGAACATGAAATTGGTTGATGATATTATAGGTTGATTGATACATGTTCAGAGTTGAATTTGGCTGAAAATGTTGCATATATGATGCTTGATTTTGGACTTGTAGGGAGGACCCAAATGGGAGGCATATTGGCCTTGTAAATGGCCTATTTTTTCCTACACGAGCAAGGACATGGGTGTGTGTCTCTACTGTGTTGCTCGAGAGCCATTTTGAAATGAGCCTGGGTAGACCACATAGTCGTGCACACACAGACGTGTGCCAGGCCGTGTGACCAAGACAGTTTCGACCACGGGTTGACACATGGGCGTGTCTTGTGGTTGTGTGGATAAGTCAGTAAGTATGCCCTGTTTCGTCACGGACTAGACACACGGGCGTGTCTAATGCCGTGTGAGGCACACGGCCTGTTCACACGGGCCTGTGACCTTTATAACTTAGAAAAATTGTTAAGTTTTGGAAAAATTTTGTATGTGTTCGGTTTAGTCTCGACCTCTTCCTAATGCATGTTTATGGTCTCATTAACCTAAGAAAGGGACTTAATGTTAATGTTTGACTATGATATGACGATGCATGACTTTTGATTGTGAAATGTTTCGATATGTCTGATAATGCCTCTTAACCCTAGTCCGGTGATGGATTCGGGTTAGGAGTGTTACACTAAGTGCTATATATAGCTGAACCTACTCCGAGTCGCACACTAAGTGCTCTATATAGCCGAAGCTATCTTGAAACGCACATTAAGTGCCAAACATAGTCGATTTGTCGTCGAACATTATCGTAGTCTCATATTTACAATTTATGCAATATCAAGTCATTAAAAATATAATTATAACAATATCTATCATGTACGAACTTACCTCGTACTCGGAATTGACGAATCGGATCGATTACTTGATAACCTTTGATTTTCCTTGATCTAAATCCGAATTCTTTCTTTCTTGATCTATATGTATTCAAAATTAACCCATTTATTCACCAATTCATTAAATTTAATCCAAAAACGCATAAGTTTAGCCAATTTGCACTTTGGCCCTAAGCTTTCACATTTTAACAATTTAGTCCCTATTTCATAAAAACACAAATTACTCAAAATTCAATAAGACCCATGCTTGGTCGAATTCTCTATAGGTCCCTACCAGCCCATATTTTTCATTTACTTCACAATTTAACCCCTCAATTTACACTTTTCTCAATTTAATCCCTAATATGCATTTTTACTCAAAATCACTTTACAAAACATGCATAACACCAAGCTTTCATATTTCATCATCAAACATCCAAAAACACATGAGTTCATCAACGGAAACTTTCAAAATCATCAACACTTTCAAAAATTGAGGCATGGGCTAGCTAAAACACAAAGCAACGATCACAAAAACATAGAAACCATAAAAACTCGAGCTAGAATCATACCGTAATCAACCCAAATACTTGTCGAACCCTAAAATCTCTCCCAACCCTTATTTCTTTCCTTAGTCTCGGTCAAAAAGATGAATAAAGATGAACATTTGGTTTTGTTTTACTTTAATTATCATTTAATTAACAAATTACTTAAATAACCTTTTTAATACACATTTAAATCATCAAATATAAGGCTATCTATGTCAAATTCCACTATCAATGGTCTAATAACAACATAAGGACCTTTCATTTTATAAGTCATGGAAATTAGACACCTTTATCAATTAGAATGCAACTTTTGTATTTTACGCGATTTAGTCCTTTTTTCTCAAATTGACCTATTAAACGATAAACTTAGCTCACGAAATTTCCGTACATATTTATTCACATGCTGTAAACACTAAAAATAATATTAAAATAATTTTACGACCACAGATTTTTGGTTCCAAAACCACTGTTTCGATTTAGCTAAAATCGGGCTGTTACAACTCTCCCCCTCAGGGATTTTCGTCCCCGAAAATCTGACCAGAGAATAGATTTGGATATTGCTTTCCAATAGCATCTTCAGATTCCCAAGTAGCTTCTTCAACCCCGTGTCAATGCCATAATACTTTTACTAACGGTATTCTTTTATTTCTCAATTCTTTGATCTCACGAGCTAGAATTCGGATCGGTTCTTCACTGTACGATAAATTTAATTGAATCTCAATTTTGGTCGGGGAAGTAACATGCGAAGGATCAGATCTGTATCTTCGTAACATCGATACATGGAATACATTATGAAGCTTTTCTAACTCAGACAGCAATGCTAGCCGATAAGCCACTGGCCTAATTCGCTCGATAATCTCGTACGGTCCGATGAATATCTTTCCTTTTCAAGTCTGCATACTATTTCTGACGACCCGAAGCTGCTTTCAGACTATCATGAATTACTTTCATTTTCTCTTATATTTCTCTAATCAGATCGACCCTGTGAATCTTATTCTCACTAAGCTTGGTCCAATACAATGGTGTTTGACATTTATGACTGTATAGAGCTTCGTACAGTGCCATTTTAATGCTCGATTGAAAACTATTATTATATGCAAATTCAATCAACGGCAACTACTTTTCCCACGTACTTTTGAACTCAAGAATGCAACATCTCAACATATCCTCAAGTATCTGTATAACTTACTCGAATTGACCATCCGTCTGCGGGTGAAATGCGGTACTGAAATGTATCTTTGTCCCAGTGCGTCTTGCATTTTCTTCCAAAACCTCGATGTGAACCTTGGATTTTTATTCAAAACAATAGAAATAGGTACCTTGTGTAATCGAACAATCTCTGAAATGTACAACTCAACAAGCTTGTCAAGCGAATAATCCGTACGCACTAGAATGAAATGAGTCGATTTTGTCAATCGGTCAACAACAACCCAGATTGTATCTTTCTTTCTCAGAGATATGGGCAAACCCAAAACAAAATCGATAGTAACTCTATCCCATTTCAACTTGGGAATCCTAATCGGCTGCAATAAACCAAATGGTACCTGATGTAACGCCCCCACACCCGAAACCGTCACCGGAGTCAAGCTTGAGGTGTTACTAAACTTATCTTACCTTTTAAACAACTCTAAACCACTTATTTTAATTTTCGGAATAAACTGTTTTTCTGCATCATAGCTGCTTAAAAATTCATTTCTCGAGTTTCAAAACTCGAAATTAAGATCCGTAAATTTTTCCTGAAAGTAGACTCATATATCTATCTACTAATTTTTTTCTAGAATTTTTGACTTAGCCAATTAGTACAGTTTATTAGTTAAAGTTACCACTGTTTCAGAATTTGACTGCACTGACCTCTACTAACTTTGAACCACTTTTCTCCCTATAAAAATTTAATATAACTATAATGTTTGTTTCTATTAAAACTAGATTCAATAAGGATTCTAAACATATAAATTACACCACCTAATTATTTTTTTTCAATTTATAGTGAATTTCCAAATTTGAAACAGGGGATCTAGAATTTTCTCTGACCCTGTTTCACTAAAACTCAGATATCTCATAAAATATAATACCTTTACCTGTTTTGCTTATTCCATAAGAAAATAGACACAATAAGATTTAATTTCATATATTATTCATCTTAAAAATATGTTTACACAATTTTTAGTGATTTTTCAAAGTCACATCATTTTTGTTATTTGAATTTGTTTTTAGGTTACTTTCACATTTTTCATAATTTTCATGTGATAACCACCATTCAATCATACATATTAATAAACATGCATATCATCAGCCATTTTTATTAGCTAGTCTCTAGCAAGCATTTACACATCATTCATTGTTCATATTATACTAAAGATAGCTAAGTTTCTATACATGCCATACACAAAACAAAACGTCTAATTATACCGAGTTATTTCTTGGATAGTGTGATCGGCCTCCGACGTTTCCTTCGATCCCTGAGTGGCTAGATAAGTACTATAAGAAGAAGAAAATAAAGATATTAAGCACTAGGCTTAGTAAGCTTACAAGAAAATAAATTACAACATTCAACATAATGAATAATTATACATAATGTCACCTAGCCTCATAAACTTTCTTTACTTCTCATTTTCTACCTTCTTCTTTATTCACTTACTTTCTTTCTTACCCGACCTTTCACTATTCATAAATATAATCTACCTTCCCTTTTGCTGATAATTCACTGTAATTTAAAGTGTACAATGACCCATTGAACCACTCGGAATACTAAGGATACCGGGTCGTTCTCGCCTATCAATATCTCACAAATGCCATGTCTTCGACATGGACTTACATGAATTATTCCTGTCTCCAATGCCATATATATATATATGGGCTTATGGCTCATTCCTGTCTCCAAAGCCATATAACTGATATGGACTTACATGGCTCATTTCTCTCCTCTGTCTGTCTGTCAACCCCAATATCCTAATATTCCTAAGGTTAAAACAGGCTTCCTAATGCTTTTTCTCACACACTACTTCGCTTTAATTCGACTTTAAATATTCTCATAAAATAAGTATATAAATGCTGGAAATTGACAATAATAATGTAAAATAAAAGAATATTGCATTTATTTATCAGAACTTACCTCGTATGCAAAAATAGCTACTTTTACCATTTCGTCCACAACTTGGTATTTTCTCTATTTTAGCTTGAATTTTAGTTTTCCTTGCTCTATCATTTAAAATATAGTCTAATTAGGACTCAAATTATTCAAATTGACCTAAAATCATATTTTGGCAAAATTATAATTTTGCCCCTAAACTTTTGCATATTTACACTTTTGCCCCAAAGCTCGTAAAATTAAACTTCAGCCTATTTTCTTATGTTTCATGACATGCTGGTCATTTTTCCCTTCTATGGCAGCATCAAATTCATACTCTAACAAGCACTTATGACTATTAGGTATTTTTACCGATAAGTCCTTTTACTCATTTTTGCTTAAAACCGAGTAGTACAGTTGTCTAACATAATTTAAAACCTCATATTCTATCATAAAACACCAAAATACACAAATTTCACCTATGGGTATTTTTCCAAATATGAACCCTAACTTAAATTATTGCTAGCATAAGCTTTATCGAGCTACACGGACTCAAAAACATAAAGAACATTAAAACGGGGCTTGGAATCACTTACCATGGAGCTTGAAAGCTTGAAACAAACCCTAGCTATGGAGAACCCTTGAAATTTCGTCCTAATGAAGAAGATGGACAAAAATTGGCTTTTAATTTTGTTTTTAATTTATTTTACCCCTAAATGACCAAAATGCCCTTACTACCTAACTTTCAAAAATTCCTTCCATGTCCTAATTTTGTCCATGAACTTAAAATTGGTCAAATTGCTATTTAAGACCTCCTAATTAATATTATAATTCAATTTTATGCAAAATACTTCTAGAACACAAGTTTTGCAATTTATTCAATTTAGTCCCTAATTTCAAATTAAGTACTTTATGCATAGAATTTCTTCACGAACTTTTCACACAATCATGCAAACATATCATAGACCTCAAAATAATAATAAAATAAATTTTTCTACCTTGGATTTGTGGTTTCGCAACCACTGTTCCGTTTAGGCCCTATTTCGGGATGTTACACCTGATGCTCAGCTTTAATTTGCTGACAAATCAAACATTTAGAAACGAACTCTGAGATATCCTGTTTCATGCCATACCACCAATAGAGCTGTTTTAAATCGTTATACATTTTCGTACTGCTCGGATGAACAGATAAATGACTATTATGTGCTTCATTCAAAATCATCTGAATCAACTCTGAATTTCTCGGAACACATATTCGTCCTTTAAATCTTAAACAATCATTTGTATCAACTTAAAATTCTGAATTAGGGTTCGAATCATATTTAGCTCGTTTTGCTAACATTTCATTATCAACTTTCTAAGCTTCACAAATCTGCTGTAAAAACAACGATCTCGCTTTCAACTCAGCTAAAATCGAGCATCGTTAGATAGAGTCAACTGAGTATTCATCGCACGTAGAGCAAATAAAGATTTCTAGCTTAAAGCATCATCAGCAACATTTGCTTTTCCCGGATGGAGTCAATCACTAATTCATAATATTTTAGCAATTCTAGCCATCTCCGCTATCGCAAATTCAAATATTTCTGAGTCATCAAATATTTTAAACTCTTGTGATCTGAATAAACTTAGCATTTCTCACCGAACAGATAATGGTGCCAAATCTTTAACGCAAACACAATGGCTGTTAACTCTAAATCGTGAGTCAGGTAATTCTTTTCATGCGGCTTTAACTATCTCGAGGAATAAACTATAACTTTTCCTTCTTGTATCAAAACACAACCCAGACCATTTAACGATGCATCACTATAGATTACAAATTCTTTACCCGATTATGGCTATACTAACATTAGAGCTTCAGTCAAAAGAGCTTTCAACTTATCTAAACTTTTCTAACATTTCTCAGACCATTCAAACTTTACATCTTTCTAAAGCAATCTCGTTAACGGAGTCGCAATCATTGAAAAGCCTTTCACAAACAGTCGGTAATAGCTAGTTAGTCCTAGAAAACTGCAGACTTCAGATACATTTGTCGGAGGCTTCCAATCCATTATTGCAGAAATCTTGTCGGAGGCTTCCAATCCATTATTGCCGAAATCTTTCTCAGATCCACTCGAATACCCAATGCTGACACAATATGCCCCAGAAAACCAACCTTGCGCAACCAAAATTCACATTTACTAAACTTTGCATATAACTATTTATCACGAAGAGTTTGCAATACAATTCTCAGATGCTTGGCTTGCTCAGTTTCATCACGTGAATAAATCAAAATGTCATCAATGTATACAACGGCAAATCGATCTAGCTACGGTCTGAAAATTTGGTTCATTAAATCCATAGAAATAGCAGGTGCATTTATTAATTCGAAAGGCATAACTAAAAACTCATAATGTTCATACCTCATTCTAAAAGCAGTCTTTGGTACATCAGAGTCTTTAACTCGCAACTAGTAATAACCCAATCTGTAACGCCCCAAATTTGGGCCTAGAAGTATTGGGCCTTGATTTTGGGTCCGTAAAGTGGTTGTATATAAGTATTTAATTATGCAAGGATATGACACAATTAAATGTCTGTTTTAAGGGATTTGAGAGTGTCTGGGAGTATTGGAGAAGTCCTGGGTGCAAACCTGGGCTTTAGCAAAAATTTTGGTTTGAAGTGAATAAAACCCTGGATGCTTGGAAGTAGGCCTTTTATAATATTGTGGGAAATAAATGACACAAGGAAGCATGTGGTCTAATGGTTGTGGCGTTATTAAGGTTGCAAGGGAGCCTGGGTTCAAGTCTTGGCTCTTACAATTTATTTTGGTTTTTCTTTCAAAGGAACCTGGACTTTGGCCTGTAGACCTTATAATTAATTGAGGCTAAATGGTGACACAGAAAGAGCCTGTGGTGGAGTGTTGTGTAACTGTGAGGTCTAAGGTTCAAGTCTTGGGATGCGCAATGGAGTATTTATTTTACTGTTTGAGCTATGTAGGAGGTGGAGTTGGACTGGAACTCTGTGGTTGAAGTGGTCATAAAAAAATAAGGAAATCTCCTAATGGTTGAAAGTAACCCCACATCGGGAAGCTAACATGAGAATTGGCGAGAAGCTGGCTTTAAATAGCGAACAAGATGAGTTGGGGATCACTGGTTTGAGGAGGGATTATTTCATACCTGCTTAACCAAGGTTGGTGATCGTGGACTTCGATGCGTTCTCATAAACAGGTGTGTATTCACACCCTTTTTTGTTGGAAGTCGGTAAAAGCTGAAAAGCTAAAACGTCGACATTTGAGGCCTCACGAGCGTGCGATCGCTCGTGTGGTAAACTGAGCCCACAAACTATGGGCGATAGACTGTAGAGGCCACCACGAGCGTTTTCGTGTGCTGGGATTATTCTGGGCCTCGATGGGCCGAATGGGCCCATGGGCCCATAGGCCACTTGTGTAAATCTAACAGTTAGGTGGGAAGTAGTTGGGCTTGTCATGTCGTGTGCATGACATAGGCCGTTAACGGCTTAGTAGGGCCGAAATGGGCCGTGTAGGCCCAATGGGCTCGTGGGCCCCACACGGATTAAATCCACAGTAGTTGATAAATATTGGACTGGGCTATGTAGGTCACATTGCCGTAACTGAAGTTGGGTTAAATGGGCATTTTGGTCATTTACCATTTTAATGAATTAAAAAGGGGAAAAAGAAGCAAAAAATCAGTCATATTCTTCCCCATAGCTGCCGAAATTTTGAGCTCTCCATAGTTAGGGTTTCTTCAATTTCCAAGCTCAATAGTAAGTGCTCTCAAGCCCCGTTTTTAATGTTATTCATATTTTTGAGATCCCGGTAACTTGTTCTTTCCATTTCTACCCATATTTCAGGCTAGGGTTTATGTTTAAAAATTTACCTATGCATGACCTGCTTGTATTTTGAGGGTTTATGGAGGAATATGAAAGAATGTTGTATGTTAAACATCTTTTTCTAGGTGATTTTCATGAAAAACCCTTATAGGGACTATTTTGTAAAAGTTATAAAATGTGTGGTAGTATGTGAAACTAATAGAAAATAAGAGTTACCATAGGAGAGAAAAATGTTTGACTAGGCTTGGGTAAGGTAGAAATTGCATGAGTTTCATTCTACGAGCCTAAGGACTAAATCGTAAAAATGTGAAAGGTTAGGGGCAAAATGGTCATTTTGACTGGGGGTGGAATTTAGACTTGAAATGGATTAAATGAATGGTTAATAGTCTATTCTTATTGTTATAGACCCCGAGGAACAAATTCTGGAGGTCGATCGAGGGAAACGGAAGGTTTCGGAGTGACCGAAACATTAAACCAACGAATACTAGGTAAGTTCGGATAACCCTAAGTAAACATATTTTATGCTAAATTGTATACATTAATAAATGTATGATGATGAATTGCATTTATTCAAAATATGTAATTGTATAAAATACAATTGTATAATGAAATATGAAAAACGTCTCGGTTGAGGTTGAATGGGAAATCCGATAGAGGAACCCTAATTTACATGAAAAATGAGATCATGCATGTGTTGCAGAAAGCATTTAGCCCTGACGAGTAATCCATTGATCTCATCTTTGAAAAGGATCTATCCCGGATAGGTGTTTCTTCCGAATGATTGAGCCTTCCGAAGAATAAGTGTGCATTATGGATTTAGCCCGAACGAGTAATCCAAATAGGGTCTGAATTTAGCCTGGACTGGTAATTCAGATCCTAGCTCATTAAGGATGTTTGCCATGAATGGGATTTAGCCTGGACTGGTAATCCCAGTATCACCTTATGAGTTTTCTGAATGGAGGATTTAGCCTGGACTGGTAATCCCACCATAAGAATGTGAGGTTCACGGGAGTGCATATCTGATATGATCATTCACACGAATTGACGGATAATGGGTATTTTCATCGAGATTGCCTATAAACTCAACGAGACTAATATGATACACCTGTATAAGATGAATTGTAAAGTGATGAGCTCATCTAAGCTAAATTCCATGGTGTTATTGATATATATATATGTATCTAACACAATGATTGAGTGCATGATGAGGAAAAGCATTTCATGCTAATTGAGTTTACTAATCAAATATGGTTGAATGCTAAATTATCTAGTAAGTTTACTTTCCGATTAATCGAGCTTACTAAGCATATAAATGCTTACTCCTCTCTTTTCTCCTACTTTTCAAAGCTTGTGGACTCATAAGGCTTGGAGGGCGGTTGGAGATTACAACACACTATCAACTAGGCCCGCTTTGGTATATGAATACTTTTATTTTGTTAATTTGGCATGTATAGGTGCTTTTGAGTTATTTTTTTAAAAGCCATTTGGCTAACCAATGTAAAGGCTTGGATGCCTTGTTTATACATTGTGTAATGGCTTTGAAATATGGTCTTTTGTGGTATATTATCCCACCATCATGCTAAATGAATTGTTAGATGTTTATGTATATGTCATAATATAGACATATTTGTGTAATGTGACCAATTCATCAGAATTGAGAGGATCATAATTGGAAATGAGTAAATAACGAGCCAAAATCCAATGTTGAGGTAAATATTGCTATCATCCCTTAGACTACTAAGGAACATTAAGGCATACATAAACCAATGATATGAGGTTTCCATGCAATAAGGTTTTATGGAGACAATTCATAAGTATTAAGTGAATATTGCTTGTTAATTGACATCCAATAAGTATAAGTGTGGTAAAGGGGTGACCTAGGGCTTGAAAAATAGCCCAATATGGTCCACATGGTGAGACACACGGGCATGTGTTTACGCCGTCTGTGACACACGGGCCACTCACATGGACGTGTGGTCTGGCCGTGTGTCCCCTGCACCTAAAATTTTAAGTTAGCATCGAGCACGGGTTAGATTTAGCTAGGGTTTCTTTCATCTTTCAAGCTTAAAGGAAGTGCATCCTAGCCCCGTTTTTAAGGTTCTTTATATTTTTGAAATCCTCATAGCTCGATTTAGCTATTTCTACCCTTAATTTGAACTAAGGTTCATGGTAAAAAATATACCCATGAATGGCATGCTTGTGCTTTGATGTCTAATGGAAAAATATAGAGTTTGAGGTGTGATAAACAACTTTTACTAGGTGGTTTTTGGTGAAATTGATAAAAAGGACCAAATTGTAAAGTTGTAAAAACTATGTGTAAATGTGTGAATAAATGAAAATTGTGGGTTGGTATAAGAGAGAAAATGATGCGGCTAAGTTGAATAATGAGAGAAAAAATGGGTACTTTTCATTTTACGAGCGTAGGGGAAATTTCGTAATTTTGTGAAACTTTAGGGGCAAAATTGTAAATTTTCCATAGTGTGATTTTTTTGGACTGAATTGAATAGTGCATGTATTAAACGAGTTAAATGTGTTATTTTAGATCAAGAGGAAAGAGGAATAGACCTTGACCGAGGAAAAAGCAAGGTTGTGGATTAAATCGCAAAAGTTACGTTTTGCACTGACGTAAGTTGTGTGTAAGTAATTCAACAATTCCATTATTATTGTGTTTAATAATTGATATTCTATGATATATGTATGATTGCCCTGGTGAAATTAGCTTGTGATTGCCCTGGTGAAATTAGCTTGTGACGATTTAATGAAAGTTTGGTGATAGCCTTATATCTCGAAAGTCCCGGGTGACCCTGAGGAATGCTTAGGATTTGGATATCATGACACTATGATTAATGAGAGCCAGTGTAAGAGCATGTCTGGGGCATGACATTGGCATTGATACGTATGCCTGTGTAAGACCATATCTGGGATATGGCATCGGCATCGGTATGTGATTTCATGTAAGAGCATAACTGGGATATGGCGTTGATATGAGATTTCGTGTAAGACCATGTCTGGGACATGGCATCGATATGAGGTCCCGTGTAAGACCATGCTTGGGACATCGCATCAGCACCAACATGAGACTTCATATAAGACCATATCTGGGATATGGAATCGATATGTAGGCCCATGTAAGACCATGTCGGGGACATGGCTTTGGCATTCTATTTGGTATATGATGATTCTGAATGTCCTTTAGTATTCTGGGTAATCCAACGGGCCATTCAAGATTACGATTAAGAAGTGGGGAAGAATGGGTAAGAATGTATAGTACAGGTATGTACGTAAACCTCATGAGTATTGGACTCGATTCGTGTTGGGAAATTGGTATGGGTATGAAAGAGTAAGATATGCTTGATGTTCAAATACACTTAATATCAATTCTCAATATGTTCATTATGTGCAATATGATAAAGCGATGATAAATGGATAGTATGTTTAATCCATGAGTTTCATGACTTATGTTGTTTATTATTTGGACATGACTTACTAAGCTATATGCTTACCTCTTTCTCTTTTTTCCTTTTTCTTTTAGCATCGTCAAGCTAGCTCAAGGATCGTGAACGTCGGAGCTTGAGTCACACTATCAACAAATCTTCTGGGTTATAATTGGCTTATTACATTGAAGTGTGGCATGTATAGAGGACTTAGTATTTTTTATATGTGTCATATTGGAGTATTTTTTATATGTGTCATATTGGTTAGTCAAAGTGATTGCTCATTTTGGTATATTATTCCATTTTGTATATGGCCATGAAATATGGCTCATATTGATTATTGGGTTGAAATCCCTAAATATTGATATATGCATGAGATGTGCTATTACCCTTATGATGTATGCCAAAATGGTTGAGAAAATGTGGAATTTATGCTTAATAGATACATGATGTCAATTGGCATGGTCACTGTATCAATAAAGGTAAAGAAATGGATTGATGAACTTAACAAATCAAGGAGTCCCAATTAGGTATACTAGACATGAATTTATCAAGCATGAGTTAAAGCTAGGGATGTCTAAGTATTCCCTTTTTGCCATGATAATCACCACTAGCATATGAGTGTGTGCAAGGGTTGCTGAGGGTGACAAGAGGGCTTGGAAAATAGCCTCAAAGTTGTCCACACGGGTAAATACACGGGCATGTTTCTAGGCCATGTGTGACATACAGTCAGCCCCATGGACGTGTCATCCGACCGTGTGTCCCCTGCACCCTAGTGTTACAAGTCAGTATGCATGGTAGTAAACACACGGGCAGAGACACGGTCGTGTGTCTTAGCCGTGTGGAGAAACGGCCTTAGGACATGGGTGTGTGCCTAAGCCATGTGAAGTCTGCACCTTAAATACAAAAATTAAATTCGTCACATGGTCTAGGACACGAGCGTGTGACTTGGCCGTATGATCTTAAGTTGATGGTGACGTCATAAATAAAGAGTTACACGGCTTGGAGACACGGGCATGTCAACGGCACACGAGCATGTCCTTGTGCCCACACCGGCGTGTGACCTTGTTTAATGAAAATTTTTCTACAGTTCACAGTTTAGTCCCGAGCCACCCCCGAGTATGCTTTGGGCCTTGTAGGCCTGTAATAGGGACAAGTTGCATGTGTATGTACAGTTTTGTATTCAAAAGAAATTTTTATGGCTAGATTCCGTATGTATGTTTACGTTTTAGCCGGTAAAGCCCGGTACCCATCTCGGCATTGGATTGGGGTAAAGGGTGTTACATTTATTGGTATCAGAGCTACAGTTTAGTCAGTTCTAGGACTACGTAGCAACTGTAAGAATCTAGTTATACATGCCATACGTATATTATGATAGTGTGACAAATCCTGACAATTTAAATTGTGTTTTATATAATAAATGGATCCCGAATGAGTAGTTGCTGACAATGTAGAGAGTAATGCACCGGCTCCTGCTTAAGGAGCAGCACCTTCCGATAGTAGACCCGAGACCATTAGTCCGAGAGGAGAGGCTAGAGAAGGCTTCCTAAAAATGATGAATGACTTGTACACCGAGTTTGTTCGGACAAACCCAGGTGTTCAACCTCCCCCACCCCTGCCTATTCCTCAGCCTACCCCTGTAGCTCCCCAAGTTGTTCAGATGGTGAGAAGGGAAAGGCCTCCAGTTGACCGGATTAGAAAGCAAGAAGCCAAAGAGTTCCGAGCTAACATAGATGATGATCTGGAGAGAGCGTAATTTTGGCTCGAGAATACCATCCATGTCTTTGATGAGTTGTTATGCACACCGGAGGAGTGCATGAAGTGCGTGGTATCACTTCTAAGAGATTCAGCTTACCAGTGGTGGAATACCCTCGTGTTGGTTGTGCCAAGGGAGAAAGTGACTTGGGAGTTTTTCTAAGAGGAATTTCGTAAGAAGTATATCAGTCAAAGGTTTATGGATCAAAAGAGGAAGGAGTTTCTCGAGTTGAAACAGGGTAAAATGACAGTTACCGAGTATGAGCGTGAGTTTGTGAGGCTTAGCAAATACGTTCGAGAATGTGTATCTACTAAAGCCATCATGTGTAAGAGATTTGAGGACAGGTTGAACGAAGACATTCAATTGTTCGTCGATATCGTTGAGTGGAAAGAGTTTGTTGTGTTGGTCGAGAGAGCATGCAAGGCTGAAGAATTGGCCAAGGAAAAACGGAAGGCTGATCTATAGCCTCGAGACTCGAGGAAGAGGCAACTGAGCAATTCTTTTCAATCTTCATCTAAAAAGTTGAGAGAGTTCACTACTCGGTCTAATGCCTCTGCTGGGTATTCAAATAAGAATAGGAGTAAACAGTACCCGGTTTCAAAAGTTCAGACTACTTCAATTGCTAGTGTTGGGAATGTTCGGCCCAATAGATCGGGATGCCCCTAGTGCGGGAGACATCACCCCGAACTATAACACCCCTAACCCATATCCGTCGTCAGACTAGGGTTAAAGGCATTACTAGACAAATCGAAACAGTTAACATTCATTTCATAAACATCATAACATCAATGATCAAACATTATTATAGAGTCCCTTATATAGGTCTTCGAGACCTTAAACTTGCATTAGAAAGGGGTCAGGACTAAACAAAACACATACAAAATTTTTCCAAAACTTAAACAATTTTCAAAGTTATATAGGTCACACGCCCGTGTGAACAGGCCGTGTGCCTCACGCGGCATTAGACACGCCCATGTGTCTAGGCCGTGTCAAAACAGGGCATACATACTAACTTGTTCACATGGCCACAAGACACGCCCTTGTGTCTTGGCCGTGGTCGAGCCTGACTTACAATTGTAGGGTACCCTAGGGGACACACGGCCCTGCAACATGACCGTGTGTCGCACACGGCTGAGACACACATCCGTGTCTCTGCCCATGTGGACAAAAATAGGTCATTTGAATAGCCAATTTTCCACCCAATTTGGGTCAAACCTACAAGTATCAAAACAAGCACCATTACGTACCAAATTTACCAAATTCAATACCAAAACATATATCACTCATATCATATCATTAACAACAAATTCATGCTTGTAACTCATATCAATTCATGTCATTTCATAAACCAAAAACAAACCAAAACATAAAATTTGGTAATCTCCAAACATACAACCAAATATCATACTAAAACCATACCAAATTGACCATTTCCTTTTGGCAACCAAAAACATATCATGTTAGCACATTAGCATCACCTATAATGTACCATTATCCAACCATAAGTTCAAAAACAAGCTAGCCATATCACATGGCATGATATATACATTACAAAACATATCCTAAGTACTTCTAACCTATACATGCCATACTTCAATATATACATTTTCAAAAGGTACCAAATTGATATTCGATAATGTGGTGATGATCCTCGACGATACCTGAGCTCCCGGTAGCTACGATATCTATAAAATAATGCAAACACACACAAAGTAAGCTTTCAAAAGCTTAGTAAGCCATATACAAGTAAACTTATCATTTATAACATATAAACATCATCAAATTACTTATACTTTGTAGCCAAATACCAACACAAACCACATATTCATATACTTAGATTATAAATCATCATTTGTACATATACTTACCTTTCATTCTCAAACATAATATACAATGCAAACGTACCTGAATCAAATATCGATGCCACTAACCCAGACAGGGTCTTATAAGAAATCAAATACAATGCCAATGTCCCAGACATGGTCTTACACGTAAATCAAAAGTCGATGCTAATGTCCCAGATGTGGTCTTACACGATAACACATATCAGAAATCCTATGTCATGACATATGTATCCTAATTATTCCTTGGGTTCGTATGGGACTTTTCGGATGTCAGAACTTTGTCGATACTCTCTCAGATAGCACATATTTAGTTTAAATATTCATTCATCACAAATCAATATCATATGAATAATAATAATTCGATTCAAACACGTTTATTTGTATATCAACTTACCTCATACGAATTCGGATAGATTGAATCGGCTACTCGACGACTTTTGACTTTTCCCAATCTAATTTCGTATTCTTTAATTCTCGATCTATATAAATTCAAATTTAACTCTTTTATTTACCAAATCATTCAAATCAATCCACAAACACATATTTAGGGCATTTTACAAATTAGCCCTCACATTTTCACATTTTGACACTTTAGTCCTTATTTCACAAAATCACAAAATACACATAATTTGTATATGCTCATGCTTAGCCGAATTCTCCTAGTACTTATTCAAGTCCACACATTTCATTTATTTCACATTTTAGTCCCTCAATTTACAAATTTCACAATTTAGCTCATTTTACTCAAATTCATCAAAAATCCAAAGACAAAACATGTTAACCCAAAACATATCTTCCATTTATCAACAACTAACTTTACAAAACTCATAGTTTCATCAATGGCATAACTTAAAATCATAATCAAATTTAGAAATTGAGACATGGGCTTAGTAAAACACAAAGCAACGATCACAAAAAAGTAAAAATTATCAAAAACGGATCAAAATACCTACCTCAATCAAGTCCTTCAATGGTCGAATGTTAAAACACAAAACCCTAGCTTTTATTTCCTTCAATTTCAGCAAGATGAACATAAAATAGCTAAATGTTATGTTTTGTTTACTCAATATTAACTTAAATAACCAAATACCAATTTTGCCCTTAATTAAACCATTAACAAAAGGCTTAATGGTTGTCCATAAATGCCCATTAACCTTATCAATGGTTTAATTGCAACATAAGGACTTCTTATTTAAAAATACATAGAAAATAAGCACTTTAACAAATAGAAGGCTATTTTTGCATTTTACGCGATTAGGTCCTTTTTATCAAATTGAGCACACAATTGATCGAATTTTCATACGAAAGTTTCACACATGTTAATTCATATATCATAAGCACGAAAAATAATATTTAAATATATTTTAACTCAAATTTGTGGTCTCGAAACCACTATTCTAACTAGGGTCTAAACCGGACTGTTACAATTCTCCACCCTTAGGGATTTTCATCCCCGAAAATCTTACCGTTGAACAGATTTGGATACTGTTGTCTCATAGCATCTTCAGGCTCCAACGTAGCCTCTTCAATATCGTGTCGATGCCACATCACTTTTACTAACAAAAATTTCTTATTTCACAGTTCTTTAAGTTCGCGAGCCAAAATACGGATTGGTTCTTCTTCGTAGGTCATACCAGATTGAATCTCAATTTCAGACGGAGGAATCACATGTGAAGGATCAAATTTATATCATCGAAGCATCGATACCTAAAACACATCATGAATCTTTTCTAACTCTAGAGGCAACAACAATCTATATGCTACCGGCCCAATACGCTCAGTAATCTCATACGGCTCGATGAACCTTGGACTCAATTTGCCTTTTCTACCAAACTGAAGTACTTTCTTCCACGGAGATACTTTTAAAAACACTTTGTCACCAATCTCAAATTCAATATCTTTTCTTTTCAAATCTACATAAGATTTTTAACAATAGTAAGCTGCTTTCAAACTATTTCGGATCACCTTTACTTTCTATTCAGTTTCTTTTATTAAATCAATCCCGTGAATCTTATTCTCGCTAAGGTCAGTCCAATACAAAGGTGTACGACATTTACGACCATATAAAGCTTCGTACGGTGCCATTTTGATGCTCGATTGAAAACTGTTACTGTAAGCGAATTCAATTAAAGGCAAATATTGTTCCCACGTACCTTTAAACTCAATAATACAACATCTCAACATATCCTCGAGTATCTACATAATCTGCTCGGATTGACCGTCCGTTTGCGGGTGAAAAGCAATACTGAGGTGCAATTTTGTACCAAAGCATCTTGCAATTTCTTCTAGAATTGTGATGTGAATCTCGAATCTCTGTCTGACACAATAGACAACGGCACACCATGCAATCTCACAATATCGAAAATGTATAACTCAACTAATTTATCAAGCGAGTAATCGGATCGAACCGAAATAAAATGAGCAAATTTATTCAATCGATCAACTATAACCCAAATTGCATCTTTCTTTCTCGGATATAAAGGCAAACCCGAAACAAAGTCCATTGTTAGTCTATCCCATTTCCACTCCAGAATCATAATCAGTTGTAGCAAACCAGATGGTACCTGATGTTCAGCTTTAACTTGTTGACAGATTAAACATTTCAAAACAAATTCGGAAATATCTCTTTTTATTCTAGACCACCAGTAATGCTGTTTCAAATCATTATACATTTTCGTACTACCCGGATGCCAGATAACTGACTATTGTGAGCTTCATTCAAAATCATCTGAATTAACTCTGGATTTCTCGGAACACAAATTCTATCTCAGAATCTTAAACAATCGTTTTTATCAACTCTAAATTCTAAATCAAAATCTAAATACACTGAGCTCGCTTTGCTAAAATCTAATTATCAATCTTCTAAGCTTCGATAATTTGTTGTAAGAACAAAGCTTTCATTTTTAATTTGGCTAAAACTGAACCATTATCGGACAAAACCAAATGAGCATTCATCGCACGCAGAACAAACAATGGTTTTCGACTCAAAGCATCAGCAACAACATTTGCCTTACCTGGATGATAATCTATCACAAGTTCATAGTCTTTTAGTAATTCAAGCCATCTTCTCTACCACAGATTCAAATCTTTCTGAGTCATCAAATATTTCAAACTCTTATGATTAGAATATACGTGGAATTTCTCACCAAACAGATAGTGCGCCAAATTTTCAAAGCGAATACAATTGCAGCCAACTCAAAATCGTGCTTTGAATAGTTCTTTTCATGAGGTTGTAATTGTCTTGAAGCATAAGCAATGATTTACCTTCTTGCATCAAAACACATCCCCGCCCAATCAATGAAGCATCACTATATACCACAAATTCTTTACGCGATCTGGGTTGTACTAATACCGGAGCTTCAGTAAGCTTTTCTGACACTTTTTCAGACCATTCAAACTTCACATCTTTCTAAAGTAGCTTTGTCAACAGAGTCACAATCATAGAAAAGCCTTTTACGAATCGTCTATAATAATCGGCAAGTCCCAGAAAACTACGGGCTTCAGAAATAGTTCTCGGAGGCTTCCAATCTAAAATAGCAAAAATTTTGCTTGGATCAACTCGGATACCAGATGCTGATGCAATATGATCCAGAAAACCAACCTCGCGCAACCAGAATTCACATTTGCTAAATTTCGCATATAATTGCCTATCTCTCAAAGTCTGTAGCACAATTCTCAAATGTTTAGCATGTTTAGATTCATCACATGAATAAATCAATATGTCATCGGTAAATAAGACAAAAAATCGATCTAAATACGGTCTGAAGATTCTATTCATCAAATCCATAAAGATAGCAGGTGCATTAGTCAATCCGAAAGGCATAACTAAGAATTCATAGTGTCCATACCTCGTTTTGAAAGTAATTTTTGGAATGTCTAAGTCTTTCACTCGCAAGAAATAATAACCTAATCTCAAATCTATCTTCGAAAACACATCAGCTCCTATTAACTGATCAAACTAGTCATCAATTTGGGGCAGAGGATACCTATTCTCGATAGTTACTTTGTTTAGTTGACGATAATCTATGCACATTCTGATCGTACCGTCTTTCTTTTTTCACAAACAGAACTGGAGCACCCCAAGGTGGGAAACTCGGTCTTGCAAATCCTCTATCGGTCAATTCTTGCAAGTGAGACTTTAATTCTTTTAATTCGATCGGAGCCATTCTATACGGAGCTATTGAAATCGAAGTAGTTTCAGGTACTAATTCAATGCCAAATTCAACTTCTCTAACCGGAGGTAATCCCAAAAGTTCTTCAAGAAATACATCAGGGAATTCACAAATAGCAGGCACTGATTCAACTTTCTTTCCTGACATTTTCGAATCAATCACATAGCCAAAACAAGCTTCACACCTTTTTTTCTCACAATACTTAGAGCTTTCATCGAAGATATCACAACAGGCAATCCATTCAAATCACTAGATCCAATTTGGACTATTTCATCATTCTTGCATTTCAAATCAATAGTTTTTCGTTTGCAGTTCACAACAGCATCATGCAAAGTTAACCAATCTATACCCAGAATTATATCAAACTCATTAAAGGGCAATAACATCAGATCAGCCGAAAAACAAATATCTCAAAACATTAACGGACAATTCTTGCAGACCTTATCAACCAAAACACATCTACCTAGGGGGTTCGAAACTCTAATTACAAATTTAGTAGACTCTACAAGCAAAGTCTTACTGTTCACTAAGTTCATGCATATATAAGAATGTGTTGATCCAGGATCTATCAAAGCAATCACAGAAGTATCATAAACTGTGAAAGTACTCGTAATCACATCTGGAGACGAAGCTTCCTCACGAGCTCGAATGGCATAGGCTCTGGCAGGTGCACGAGCCACGGATCTAACAACTGTGTCTTTTGTTTCCCTCTGACTGCCACTCACATTTCCTGTATTTTTGAGAGGTCTACCATGAGATACATTGCCACTTCGCTTCGAATTTTGCACAATTTCTTGCTCTAAGATTCAAGGCAATCACGAATAAAATGATTTAATGATCCACATTTGAAACAGGCAGATCATACAGTCTACAATTACCGGGAAGTCTTTTACCACAATGTTTGCACTCAGGACGATCGAATTTAGCATTTCCAACAATAGCAACAGAAGTAGCTGGAGCTTTGAAGCTCGAATGTGATCTAACATGATCTCTACTCGAATGTCCCACATTAGTCTTTGAACGGCTATTATCATCTCGAAATTTCTTTGATACAGATTGAAATAACTTGCTCAGTGATCTCTTTTGCACTTCTCTAGCTTCTGAATTAGCTTTTCTTTTCTCTTTTCTGAGATCTTCAGCTTTACAGGCTCGTTCAACATGTACAACGAATTCTTTAATCTCAAGAATCTAAACTAAAAAATGGATATCCTTGTTTAAGCCATCCTTGAATCTTTTGCACATTATTGCCTCAGTAGATATACATTCACGAGCATACTGACTCAGTCTTACAAATTTTTGCTCGTGTTTTGTAACAGACATACGACCTTGTTTAAGCTCAAGAAACTCTTTATATTTCTGATCGATAAGTCTCTGACTGATGTGTTTCTTTCAAAATTCAACTTGGAAGAAATCTAGGTGATTCACTCACTCGGAACTATCGATATCAAAGTCTTCCACCAATGGTATGTCGTATCTCTCAAAAGTGAAACGGCACATTTTATGCATTTTTCAGGATTCAAAGACAATTCATCGAACACTCGTATCGTATTTTCTAACCAAAACTCGACTCTTTTAGCATCATCATTCATTGTAGCTCAGAACTCTTCGGCCCCATATTTTCTAATCTTATCTACCGGAGGCTTACTGAACTAAATCAGATTCACTGGTGGCATAGCAGGAGCTTGTGGAGGATTTACTAGGGGTGGAGGTTATTGTACAGTCGAATTAGTTCTAATGTATTGGGTGAACCAATCATTCATCATCTGATAGAAGGCTTGTCTAGCCTCTCCATCATGGCTACTCGTATTGGGTGAACCAATCATTCATCATCTGATAGAGTAAGATAAGCTTCATGTTCAAATACACTTATTATCAATTCTCAATATGTCCATTATGTGTAATGTGATAAAGCGGCGGTAAATGGATAGTATGTTTAATCCATGAGTTTCATGACTTATGTTGTTTATTATTTGCACATGACTTACTAAGCTATATGCTTACCTCTTTCTCTCTTTTCCTTTTTCTTTTAGCATCGTTAAGCTAGCTCGGGGATCGTGAATGTCGGAGCTCGAGTCACACTATCAACAAATCTTCTAGGGTATAATTGGCTTATTACATTTAAGTATGGCATGTATAGGGGACTTAGTATTTTTTTATATGTGTCATATTGGTTAGTCAAAGTGATGGCTTATTTTGGTATATTATTCCATTTTGTATATGGCCATGATATATGACTCATACTAATTATTGGGTTAAAATCCCTAAATATTGATATATGCATGAGATGTGTTATTACCCTTATGGTGTGTACCAAAATGGTTGATAAAATGTGGAATTTATGCTTGATGGATACATGATGTCAATTGGCATGGTCACCGTATCAATAATAGTAAAGAAATGGATTGAATGAACTTAACAAGTTAAGGAGTCCCAATTAGGTATACTGGACATGAACTTCTCAAGCATGAGTTAAAGCTAGGGATGTCTAAGTATTCCCTTTTTGCCTTGATAATCACCATTGGCATATGAGTGTGTGCAATGGTTGCTAAGGGTGACAAGAGGGCTTGGAAAATAGCCTCAAAGTTTTTCGCATGGGTAGACACACGAGCATGTGTCTAGGACATGTGTGACACACAGTCAGCCCTATGGACGTGTCGTCCGACCGTGTATCCCCTACACCCTAGTGTTACAAGTCAGTATCCATGGTAGTAAACACACGGGCAGAGACACGGCCATATGTCTCAGTCGTGTGGAGAACACGGCCTTAGGGCATGGGCATGTGCCCAGGCCATGTGAAGTCTACACCTTAAATGCAAAAATTAAATTCACCGCATGGCCTAGCACACGGGCGTGTGACTTGGCCATGTAATCTTAAATTGATGCTGACGTCATAAACACAGAGTTACACAGCCTGGAGACACGGGCGTGTCCTTGTGCCCACACGAGCGTGTGACCCTGTTTTATGAAAATTTTTCTAAAGTTCATGGTTTAGTCCTGAGTTACCCCCGATGTATGCTTTGGGCCTTGCAGGCCTATAATAGGGACAAGTTGCATGTGTATGTACAGTTTTGTATTCAAAAGAAATTTTTATGGCACGGTTCTGTATGTATGTTTATGTTTTAGCCAGTAAAGCTTAGTACTCGTCCCGGCGTTGGATTCGAGTAAGGGGTGTTACATCTTTTCTGATCACAAAAGTTTGAAGTATCTGATGCCTCAGAAAGATCTGAACTTGAGACAGCGCAGATGGTTTGAATTATTGAAAGATTATGATCTAATTATTGACTACCATCCGACAAAAGCTAATGTGGTTGCCGATGCCCTAAGCAGAAAGTCTTTATTTGCCTTGTGAGCGATGAATACCCGGTTATCATTATATGATGATGGTTCAATTATAGCTAAGTTAATAGCTAAACTGACATTTTTGCAATAGATCTGTGAAGCTCAGAAAGATAATAGTGAGTTACAAGCAAAACGGATACAATGTGAATTGATTCTGATTTAGAATTTCAGATTTGGTCTGATGATTGTCTATTATTCAGAAACAGAATATGCATACCAAGGAATTCAAAACTGGTACAGAGGAATTTACATGAATCTCATAATGGTAATATGTCTATTCATCCTGGCAATAATAAAATATATAATGATTTGAAAAAGATGTACTGGTGGCTAGGAATGAAACAAGATATTTCTGAATTTGTATCTAAACTTTTGATATGTTAACAAGTAAAAGCTGAACATCAGGTGCCTTTGGGATTATTACAGCCAGTTATGATATCAGAATGGAAGTGGGAAAAAATTACCGTGGACTTTGTATCAGGGTTACCCCTGTCTCCGAAGAAGAAAGATGTTATTTGGGTAATTGTTGATCGATTAACAAAGTCTGCACACTTTTTTTTGGTACGTATGGATGTTTCCTTAGATAGATTAGCTGAATTATATGTTTCTGAGATTGTCAAATTGCAAGGAGTGCCGGTTTCCACAATTTTTGATAGAGATCCTCGGTTTACATTCTGATTCTGGAATAAGTTGCAAGAAGCATTGGGTACTCAATTACATTGTAGTACTACATTCCATCCTCAAACTGATGGACAATCCAAACGTGTTATACAGATTTTAGAAGATATGCTTCGGTGTTGTGTGATTGAATTTGAAGGTAACTGGGAAAAGTATCTGCCTTTAGTTGAATTTACTTATAACAATAGTTATCAGTGAAGTATTAAAATGGCACCGTATGAGGCTTTGTATGGTCATAAATGTAGAACTCCATTATATGAGACAGAGCTCAGTGAGAAAAAGATACACGAAGTTGACTTAGTCTGTGAAACTAAAGAAAAGGTAAAAATAATCCAAGATAGTTTAAAAGTAGCCTCAGATCGTCGAAAGTCTTATGCCCATCTTAAATGAAAAGAAATAGAATTTCAGATAGGCGACAAAGTATTCTTGAAAGTATCACCTTAGAAGAAAGTTCTCCGGTTGGCCGAAAAGGAAATTTGAGTCCACGATTTATCGGGCCAAATGAGATTACTGAAAGAATCAGACCTATTACATGTCTGCTAGCATTACCACCAGAACTTGATCGAATTCATAATGTTTTTCATGTGTCTGTTTTGTGACGGTATCAGTCAGATCCTTCACATGTTATTTCTCCGACAGTAGTTGAGATTCAGCCTGATAGTGAGCAACCGATCAACATCTTGGCACGTGAAACAAAAGAGTTACGAAATAAAAAGGTAGCATTGGTAAAAGTTCTCTGGCAACGACATGGTATTGAAGAAGCTACCTGGAAATCGGAGGATACCATGAGAAACCAATATCCAAATCTCTTTACTAGTAAGATTTTTGAGGACGAAAATTCTTAAAGGGGGAGAGTTGTAACAGCCCGTTTTTAGTGACATCAGAATAGTGGTTTTGGGACCACAAATTCGAGCTAGAAAGAAAATTTATTTTAATAATATTGCATGGTCTACATTATGATAGGAATGTTATATGAAAATTCTGATAAGAAAAATTTGCCGATTATGTGTTTAATTATGGAAAGGACCAAATTGCATAAAATGCAAAAGTTGAGTTCTAGTAGCTAAAAGGATCAATTAGTTATGGAGTTCAAAATAAGAGGTCATTATATGGTAATTAGACCATTAAAGAAAAGTTAGTAGATATTTTTGGTGATTCATCCATGCAAAATTAGAAAAAGGCAAGGACTAAATTGGAAATTAAAATAATAAAAAAATGATAAATGAATTAAAAAGAAATAATATACATGGAAACCTAGGAAAGAGAAAGCAAGCTTTCTTGGCTTAATTAGGTATGTTTTCTTGTCCAATTTTTAGTAATTTTTATATATTTGAGATCGGGATAGCTTAATCTATCTATTTTGGGGATTAATTTGAAAATATATCAAAGTATAGAAATTTTTCCAAGATGAATATGCTAAAATTTTGAAATTTATTTTAGAAAATGAAAGGTTGTCAATAGATAAACAACTTTTATAAAGAGAATTTTCATGAAATTGTGATTTAGGGACTAAATTGAAAATTTGTAAAACCCATGGAAAAGTTTTATTTTTAAGAAATTTATGGGCTGTTATTAAGACATGTAAAAATCGGTTAGGCTTGGAAAAAGGATTAAATTGTATGAATTTTATTTTTCGAGCCTAGGGACGAAATTAGAATTTATGAAAAGTATAGGGCAAAATGGTAATTTTTGCCTAGGATGTGAATTGAATGTAATTGAATATGAAATGTGAAAAAATGATGATTAAATTCATTTATATAGATTTGGATAACTCAAATTTGAAGTTAGATCAAGGAGAAAAACAAGTTTCAGATTAGTATATATTCATACACGAACAAGTGTCGAGGTAAGTTCGTGCAACCGAATTGTGTTTATTTATATACTTGAATTGAAAGTGCTATGTGATTGTATGAATTATATAAATGTTAAAAATAAATGAAAAAAAATCATATGTTCAATTATATCCGAAAAATTATTAAGTTCGATTTGAATAATGAAATTTGATAGATATATGTGATTTCCCATATTACATGTGGGCTTGCATATGTTGCAGACAGAATATAGCTCGGACGAGTAGTCCTATTATAGCCCTCTCGAGTATCTTCTTATATAATTCCTACGAGCATCCTGATCGGTAATGATTTTGCATGTGTTGCATACTACCGCAGCTCTTTGTGAGCGTCATGTTACATGATTCGATCAGTTGTGATCTGACATATATTACGGACACAAACGCAGCTCTACGTGAGCATCCTGATATTGGCTCTTATGAGCTCCCTGACATGGCTCGCTTGAACTCTCTGTTACCTTATCCGGTGCTCCCTGATATTAACTCTTCGGAGTTATCTGATAAGCTCTATGAGCTCCCTGATTAATACTCTTATGAGTTTCTTGTTTAGCCCGGATAAGTGTCTTGTTACATGGCTCAGTTGAGCTTCCTAATATGTGGCTCGAGAGTGTGCTCCCTGATTAAGTGCCCTAATGGGCGCCCCTGATTATGAGTTGACATTTTACAGTTCTGTCTGTACACCTTGTGTGTACTACCTGAGTATCCATCAATATTTCAATAATTCAACGGACAAAACTTCTAATGTGAGAAATTATAAGATTAAAAGAGTTATGTCCCGAATACTTCTGAATACTTGAAAGAGTGTAACATGATGAACTAATTCATGTTTATTTGATGTATATGTGAATTATGTGACTAAGTTGCTTATTTGAGTGTAAGTGATTAGGCAAATTGCCAATTTGTTGGAAAGCATGTTATTGTATGCTTATTGTAATGAATGTGGTTGGTAAGTTTAATTCCTGTTATACAAACTTACTAAGCATTAATTGCTTACTAGGTTTTCTTTCTTTTATTTTATAGTGCTTGAAAGCTCGCAAAGGTTGGAGATCAGTCAGAGCATCATCACACTATCTATTAGCTCATCTTGGTATAAATAGTAAACTCATTTTGGTATAATGGCATGTATAGGCTAACTTTGCCAATGTTGGTATGTAAATGGTTGTTTGTAATCTAGCCATTGGAATGACTAGTAATGGATTGATTTGGTATATTTGTAACACCCCAACCCGACCAAGAAGTTTTGGCCGAATCTGTGATGTCTTATTGAAGTGTATTTCGAAAAACATAGTTCCGTTGAAAATCTGTTCTATATTAAAACCTTGTTGTGATCTTTATGAAAATTTAAAGTATCTTGTTCGTTGTTAAAACTCAAGTTGGTTTAGCAAAGTGTTAATTATGTTAGGTTGTTATTGCATTTTAAAAAACAATGTTTGTTTGCGGAAGCTTTAAAATATGTTGCAATAGCGTGGTGTTTTGAAAGCATATATCTTTATGAAAAATCACAGCCTAATTCTAACAGATATCATTCAAAGTAAATAAGTCCCAAATCAAAAATAAACTTTAAGAGGCCTTATTACATAACAAATACCCAAATTGAATTACTTATAAAATAGAAGTTAAAAAGTGAAAGCAAGTGCAGTTGTGTGGCCACGGTCGAGTCCCTCGTAGGACCAGCCCGCCTAAGGATTACCTACGCAGAGAAGCAGAAGGGTGAGTTTATGAAAACTCAATGTGTAATCCATTATCAACAATTAGTCATAAAGTAGGCAGTTAGAGTCTGGGCCTAAACCCGTTTCAGTAGCAGTTCAATCTTAGTTAGAGCCTCAGCCCATTACTGTAATAGTATCAGTGTGGGCCTTGGCCCATTTCAGTAACAGTAATAGAAATGCAATCAGCAATCCTACCCATCCATCCTCTACACTCCACTCCTTCTAGCCCTACACTCAATGTGGGGATAAATTGACCCACCCATCCCTACACTCCATAATATAGCACCTAATTTGTGGCACTAAATGTGATTTGCAAAAAGCAGAGTCACCAAAGACTGATACACTATCTCCAAATATAATAACCCATCCCCATGCAATATATCATGTTATAATATCATATGTGTATGCAAATCATGTCATGCTCGAATACAATCATACATATCATAGGGGCATATTAGTCATTTTACCTCATAGGGGTATAACAGTCATTTCATTAGATTAGGGTCTAGGTATACTTACTGCAGTCGTCTTGGGCGACCCGTGCAACCTTAATAGTCAAACAGTGAAAATGGGCCCAAAGCCCATAATGTGGCCCATGTGGGGCCACACGACACAAAGCCCAAAAATGGCCTTGGTCGTGTAAGCTACATAGCCTGGCCCAATAATTTCCACTCGTCCGTGTGGTTTACCCATATGGGGCCCACGAGCCCGTGGGGCCCATTTAGGCCCAACGTGGCCCAAAATGGCCTAAGCCCATGAAATCGCTCATGGTGGCCTCCAGGATCAAACGCCCATGTTTTACGCGTTTGGATTACCACACGAGCGAGCATACACTCGTGTAGTGTCAATAGTCATACTTTTTTGGCTTTTCCTGATCTATGTTTATAGTAGTGTGGTTACACACCTGGTTGCAAAACCGTGCGAATTAGCCCATGTGCACTCCAACCTATTACAATAGAAGCTTCGGTTAAATACCTAACAAACAAGTTGAAAGAAACCCTAACCAAAACTTGTTCAAGGGATTACCTACTATCGCATTGATCAATCACACTCAAACCGTTACTAGAAGTCGCTCACAATCCTTAGAGACCACCTGCACCCTAATCGCAACTTGTTAACTATTACCCTACACGCAAGCCATTGAACCAAGTCTATAGTAACTTACCGAATGCGCTAAGCCAGAAAAGGAGAAAAGCAAGTTGGCCCACACCCCAACATTAAGCCGAAAACCAAGATTTGACAGAAGCAAGGCTGACACAATCGCTTTTCTAGCAAAAATTGGTAACATAGAAGGGTGTTAGGTAAAATATACTATCACAATAGAAAGAGGGAAGAAAACAATCACTGAGCATTCAAACCTGAGATGAAATATTCGTCTAACCAACACAAAAGTGCAAAGAGAAGAAAACCGAAAGAACGATATGAGAGGAAGTGTATTTAGTTTTCACAATACAAGAAGAGACGCTCGGTAAAAGCCGAATGAAATGAGAGAGAAGAGAAAGGGATATTCGGCCACTGCTCAAAAGAAGATGATGACGACACAGAACCAATTGAGAGGGAAAAATGGTATTCGGTTAAGGGTACAAGGATGAGCACGTTAGGTAGAATAATAGATAAAAAGAGATTCGGGTAACAGTAGAAAAATGGTCGAAAGGGAAAGCAAAACTGAAAAGAATGTAGAAGGAGAAAAATACCCGAATGGTCACACTCAGAATTCGGCTACCAAAAAAAAAGCAAAAAGAGTAATAGCTATCGAAATGGGAAGCAAAACAACACAATTTCAGCACCAAGAGCCTATGACTGAATTTGCCTAATGGGAATCCACAGCAAGCCAAATGGTTGAGGAGAATCCCACTTCAGCACCATTACTCCCCTACTCCTTGATCCACTCCGCAAATCTCTCCCCAAATATCTCCTCTAATCCCTCAACCAACCAATTCAAATCCCTTTCAAACTCATTAGAGTTTCAGCTAGCCTAGAACACTCTCACCTACTCACAGTAAAATAAAATCCATTGTGAAATCCAAGACTCGAACCCTAGATCCCAGACATAGGTGACACGCTACTTATCCTCTAGACCAGCAAGCTTTTTATGTCATGTCTTAACCATATTTATTTAAGAAGCCTACTATCTAGAGCCAGGGTTTACTCAAGTAAAAACAAAATTTTGTAGAAGCGAAAGCTTGAGCTCAGAACTTCTCCAACACTCCTCAGGACACTTAGCCACTGAAGCAGATGTATTTATGCAACACAACACACAAAAATAAATACTTAGATTTTTAGGGCATTACAACTCTACCCCCTAAAAGAAAATTTTGACCTCAAAATTTACCTGGCTAAAATAGATGAGGGTATTGTTGTTGCGTCGCCTCCTTGAGTTCCCACGTGGCTTCCTCCAAGCTGTGATTACGCCAGAATACCTTAACCAGTGGGATAGAATTTTTTCTTAACACTTTTACATCATGCTCTAGAATCTGAACTGGTTCCTCCTCAAAAGTTAGATCCGCCCTAACCTCAATCTCCTCAATCGAGACAACATGCGTGGGATTAGAGCGATAAAGCCTCAACATTGAGACATGGAACACATCATGAATCCGGTCCAACTCTGGAGGTAACTCAAGTTGATAGGTAACCGGTCTCATACGTTTCAATATGCGGTAAGGCCCAATGAACCTAGGGCTCAACTTGACTTTCCGTCTAAACCTCAGTACCTTCTTCCATGGCGAGACCTTGAGAAAGACAAAGTTCCCCATAAAATATTCAATTTCCTTACGTTTCAGATCCGCATACGACTTCTGTCTATCCGCTACTGCCTTCAGTCAATCTCGAATCAATCTTACTTTATCCTCGGTATTAGAAATCAATTTAGGGCCCAGAACACGCCGCTCGCCCAACTCAGTCCAACACGAAGGACTACTACACCTACGACCATATACTCCCTCGTAAGGTGCCATCTGTATGCTAGACTGGTAGCTATTATTATATGCAAACTCTGCTAACGGTAAAAAGTCCTCCCAACTGCCTCAGAAGTTAATCACAAAACTCCCTAACATGTCCTCCAGTATCTAAATCACCCACTCTGACTGACCTTTTGTTTGAGGATGGAACGCAGTACTGAAGTCCAATCTTGTACCCAAAGCCTTGTGTAACTTTTTCTAGAACCAAGACGTGAAGCGAGGATCTCTATCAGATATTATGGAAATCGATACCCCATGTAGTCGCACTATCTCAAACACATACAGTTTAGCCAGCTTCTGCAATGAGTAATCAGTATGAACAGGTATGAAATGGGCAGACTTGGTCAATCGATCCACGATGACCCATACTGAATCCTTCTTAGTAGGCGTTAAGGGTAGCGCACTAACAAAGTCCATAGTCACTCTCTCACACAGTAAGACTTGCGAAAAAAAAAATCAATGTGTAGATTCTAGCCATCCTTCGTTTTTTCTAGTGTGCCTTTTCTAACTTCTAATTTCTAACGAAGGGGCTTTGTCTTACATTTTTAAAATAAAATTCAAAATGAAATTAAAGAAAGATAAGTTTTGGCCCGTTTTCCTATAATCTATAATATAGAAAAAATTAGCTAAACTTATCGCACAAACTTTTCATTGATCTATTTTTTTTCATTGGGATTCAATCCAAATCACGATGTCATTTTCTTGTTCCTGAATGGATTTCATCAATTTTTTATTCAATTTTTTTAGGTTTATGCTCTACTCCGAGTAAAGATCCGCCCGATTTTGATTTAGAAATAAAATATATAAATAAATTCTAATACTAATATATATTAGAATATATATAATAGAATAGATAAATATATAATAGAATTAATATTCTAACATCTAATATAAATTAGATATTATATATTATAAGCTCAATAATAAGAAATAAGAAATTCACCCTTGACAGTAATATATGTTGTATATGTAAATCCTAGATGTATGCACACAAACAATCTCAAGTCGCCAAGACTTGGTCCAAAATAAAACTTTTTCAATTTCTACTTTAAACTTCTTATTATGGGCCTACGAGCAATCAACCATTTGAAACTATTCGGGACTATTCTGAGTCCTTAAACCAGTTATGAAAATTTTGCCTTTAAAATGGGGCACACGCCCGTGTGGAAGGGCAACACGCCCGTGTGACCATTTCGACATGGTCGTGTTGATGGCCCATGTGGCTCATACGGCCTATGCACAAAGGGACACACCCATGCCCTTTACCCGTGTGGAACTTCTTTCTAATTCACACCTACAGGGGTTTTCACACGACCAGACACACGCCTGTGTCCCTCACACGGCCATGAATGCCCGTGCCCTAGCTCGTGTGCAAAGACATGGACATTCTATTTCTGATGTTAGCAACCCCAAAATGTCACACGGCCAAGGCACACGCCCATGTACTAGGCCGTGTCATTCACACGGCTGAGACAGAAGGCCGTGTCTCTCCCCGTGTGTTTACTATCATGCATACTGACTTGAAATTTTTACGTGCATGGGACACACAGCCGGACCACACGCCCATGGGGCAGACCGTGTGTCACACACGGCCTAGATACATGCTCGTGTGTCTACCCGTGTTGTAACGGCCCTAGATTGACCCTAGTCGGGAAGTGGTTTCGGGACCACGAAACTGAGTGTTAAGTAATTAAAATTAATTATTTTAGTGTTTACAATGTGAGTAGAAGCATGTATGAAAAATTTCATGTATTAATTTGATCGTTTCTAAGTGAATTTATAAAGAAAGGACTTATATGAAACATGGTAAAAATGTGATAGGTTAATCTTAATGATCTATTAGTACATGCATGGAAAGTAGTGGTTTTGCATGTCAATTTACCCTTATTAAGCATAGTGGCCGGCCAAGGAATGATGATACCCCGCTAATTTTATTTTTAAAATATTTTAATATTACATATGTTTTAATAATGGTAAAGAAATGAATAAAAGAAATAAAAAAAAAAAGGGATGTTCATCTTCTTCCTTGCAAAACAAAACCAAAACCAAAAGGAAAGAAATAGGAAAAATTTCACTAAGGAAATTCGGTAATCCATCTTGCTAGTTGGAGGTAAGCTTTAGAAATGTTGTTTAAACTCTTGTTTAGATATATATATGTTAAGATAATTGTTAAATACTTTTAATAAAGTCAAGAAAATCAAATTTTATGGAGGGTTTTGGGCACTAAAACCGTATATTAAGAGATAGGAGTAGAGGTTGTTTCATGTTGTATTGAATGAGTAGAAGATATTATGGAGTTGAAAGTGTTGAATTTCTAGTTATATAACAATTGCTACATTCGGCCATTTGAGAAAGAAAAGGGGAATGTTCATTTTATTGTTATTTCATTCTTATGAGAAATGAATTAATGTTAAGTTGAATGTATTATGATGGATAAGAAAGTGCAAAATTCGTGGTAAGTAGAAATGTGTAGTTTTTCTAGTTTAGGGCTATTCGGTCAAATGTTTATGTGATAGAAACTAAGTATCAAATGAGATGAAATTGACATTATGTGGAAGTGTGGATATTCGGCCATATGAACAATTATAAAGATGATGTTACACTTGACTATGTGTAAATGGCCATATAGGGTATATGTGATGTTTTAACTTAAACTCTCCAAATTTGATCAAGTGAATGACATTGGTTTACTTGAATAAATATGAATTACAAACATGTACCTTGAAATGGATTGTAAACTAGACTATGTTACCTTGAAAGTAAGAATGCATTCGGCCTTGAGACATTATATAATCCTTAGTTGAGGTTTAATGTATTGAACAAGGATAGTTGTAAGATGATGTGGGAAATTATTGAATTTGTATAGGTGAGTACTTAGCCAAGTGTGGTTGCCGTATAGATATATGCATATGTATATAAATGTATTTCAAGGAAGTACTGATTGGTTATCGATAGTAACTGAATAATAGGTGGTCAATAGCCGAATGGCTTGGTTTTGATAAAAGCATAAGGAGGGTAAAAAAAAAATCAAATTGATGTTGTGTGATTCTTGTTATGTGAAACTATTTTTAGTATGGGATAATTAACTAACAAGGTGATTAAAATATTAAATTTATTTATTCTAGCTCAAGAATCCAAAGGAGGAGAATTGAACAAAGGCAAAGCAAAGGAGATTGAGTAATCGATCGGGAATCGTTTCTTCCGACATAAGGTAAGTCCATAAGTTTTTTTTATATGAGAGTGATTATAGACTCATATATAAATATATATGTATTTAAATTCGTGGCCATGTATGCTAATGTACTTAATTAAGTTATCTTCTTGCAAGTATTCAATACTACCACTATGTGTGCAAAATCGAAGGGCACTATGTGTGCTGAATTGAATGCCAATTCGTGAGTGAGTTTTGAGGCACTAAGTGTGCGATGTATCTTGGCACTATGTGTGCGGAAAAAAATCCTTGTGCACTATGTGTGCGCATCGTGATTTATGGTCTAAGTGGTATACGGAAGACACATGGTGCCGTATTATTATTCGAGGTATCAAGTTGGGATATAAAATGAATATGTGTGTATGTATAAGGTTGACATTGTGGTACGTATATTGAGTGATGATTTAAAGTTGTTTGGTTGGTTGATAGATGATTTTTAATTGTCCTTGGACTGCATGGATTGTTTATTTAATTATATGATTGTAATGTGGTTCGCATGACCTAAACAGTGAATTCTATACATTTTCTCTCCTTATATCAATGATATGCGTAAAAATTACTTATGACTTACTTGGGTTGTATACTCATTCTATCTTTCTTTGTGTTTTTGTTGCTATTCACATAGATTTCTGAATCATTTGCGTGTTCGGATCATCGTCAAAGCCATCACGCCTGTGCCACATTTTTTGGTATATTTTTTCTTAGTTACTTAGGCGAACATTACGGCATGTATAGGTTTGAATATGTGTTTTGAAGTGTATATTTTGTTTATATGTACCCAAAGCCATGTGAAAATGGCTTGATATGTATATATATTTAGATTCGGTTTGGCATGAAAACAAATGTGAAGTTTTATATTTATGTAACTATTGTTTAGTGAACATGTCTAGGGTATGATAATACGAAATCATAAAGATAGTCTTAGAAATATAATTAAGCATTTATGTAAGTGATTATGAAGTTGTGGTTCGGCCAATTGAGTATCGAAATGGATTCATATATATATGTGTATATGTGATGTACCGTTCTATCGATTCTTTTTAAATGAATTCTCTTTCTTATTTAGCTCACTCGTGAACAAGAAACTTATACGCGGGTCTGTATGATTGTAAAAATCTTTGCATGCTAAACAGGTGTTACAATTTTATTGGTATTAGAGCTACGATTTAGTTGGTTCTAGGACTACCGTAGCGCGTACGAGTCTAGCTATACATGCCTTAATGTTAGTATATGATAGTGTGATGGCTTCTGACGGTTGAAATTAATGTTTTGATTAGTAGATGGAACCTAATCCTGAGAGAGCCTTGGCGGATGATGTTGAAAGTGTAGCGGCTGCTCCTGCATAAGGAACACCGCCTGCTGAACCTCAATCCTCTGCAAATAATCAAGATGATGGGGCAAACCAAGCCTTCTTTTCTATGATGAACGAATGGGTCGCTGTCAATACGCCTGACTAACCCGGTTACGCTCAACCGTTTCCGAACTTAAATAATCCGCCTCAGGTTCCTGTCATACCAACGACTATTGATCCTTTGAGGCTGAGTAAGTCTCCTGTAGATTTAGTGAGAAAGCACGGAGCGGAGGAATTTTGAGCTACAGCTACTGATGATGCTGAAAGGGCCGAGTTTTGGCTTGATAACACCATTCGCGTTTTTGAAGAGCTTTCGTGTACACCAGAAGAGTGTTTAAAGTGTGCTATATCCTTAATGTGAGACTCGGCCTACTATTGGTGGAGAACTCTGATTTCTATTGTTCCGAAGGAACGTGTTACTTGGGATTTCTTTCAGACGGAATTCCAAAAGAAGTATATTAGTCAACGATTCACTGACCAAAAGCGTAAAGAATTTTTGGAGCTTAAACAAGGTCGTTTGACCGTATCTGAATACGAGCGCGAGTTTGTAAGACTCAGTCGATATGCTCGGGAGTGTGTAGCTGATGAAGTCGTTATGTGTAAAAGATTTGAAGAAGGATTGAATGAAGATTTAAAACTACTGGTGGGTATTTTAGAAATAAAGGAATTTGTAACGCTGGTTGAACGAGCATGCAAGGCTGAAGAGCTCGGGAAGGAGAAATAGAAAGCTAAATCTGAAGCCAGAGATTTTCGTAAAAGAATGGCGGGTAAAACTACTTTCTCGACTCTAAAGAAATTCAGGGACGATACTAACAAATCAAAGGCGGCTACAGGAATTTCTATTAGGGAGCGACCGTCTTCGGATTCTCGAGTTACTTCGGTTGCTAGTGTTGGTAACAGCCGACAAGAGAAACCTGAATGCACCCAATGTGGAAGACGACATGTAGGTGAATGTTGGGGTAAGTCTACTAACCGAGCCTGTTATAGATGCGGATCGCGGGATCATTTTATTCGAGATTGTACGGAACCTGATGAGAAGAATAAGGTACAAGGTACAAGATCGACCGACGCAGCAGCTAGAGGTAGACCATCGAGAAATACCGGAGGTAGAAGTGGGGGACAGAGAGGATTTCTCGACACGGTGATCGATCGAGACTCGTGCTCTGCGGAGCTTATGCCATCCTCGCACGAGAGAAGCATCTTCTCCCGATGTTATCACCGGTACATTTACTCTCTTTATACTGATGTCATTGCTTTGATTGACCACTGTTCTACTCATTCATATATATGTGAGACTTTAGTATCTAGTAAGACTCTACCTGTCGAGTCTACTGAGTTCGTAATCCGAGTGTCAAATCCCTTGGGTCGTTATGTACTTGTGGACAAAGTGTGTAAGAAATGTCCTTTAGTAGTCAGAGGCTCCTGCTTTCCAACTGATTTGATGCTTTTACCGTTTGATGAATTTGATGTTATCCTTGGTATGGATTGGTTGACTGTTCATGATGCAAATGGTGAATTGCGTAAGAAAAGACTATTGATTTGAGATGTGCAAACGATGAGATAATCCGAGTCAAGTCTACTGATAGTATCGGGTTACCAGCAGTTATATCTTCGATGATGGCTCAAAAACATGTGAGAAAGGGGTGTGAGGTATACCTGGCATACGTGTTTGACGACAAAGAGTTAGAAAAGAAGCTTGAATCAGTGCGAGTGGTTTGTGATTATCCGGATGTTTTTCCCGAGGAACTACCGGGTTACCACTGTTCGGGAGGTAGAGTTTGGCATAGAACTTGTACACGGACTACACCGATTTCGATAGCTCCGTGATCGTATGGCACCAACAGAAATTAAAGGAACCGAAAGCTCGATTGCAAGAGTTGACGGATAAAGGTTTCGCTCGACCAAGTTTCTCACCTTGGGTGCACCAAATTGTTTGTGAAAAGAAGGACGGAACCATGAGGTTGTGCATTGACTATCGTCAGCTGAATAAAGTGACGATAAAGAATAAATATCCGTTACCACGTATTGATGATTTGTTTGACCAACTGAAGGGAGCCTCGGTGTTTTCAAAGATAGATTTGAGATCAGGTTATTATCAGCTGCGAATTCGAGATTCGGATATACCCAAAACTACTTTCAGAACGAGATACGGCCACTATGAGTTCTTAGTGATGCCGTTTGGGCTCACTAATGCCCCTGCGGTATTTATGGATTTGATGAATCGGATCTTCAGACAGTATTTAGACCGGTTCGTAGTTGTGTTTATTGATGACATCTTGGTCTATTCAAGAGATGAGGCCGAACATGCTGAGCACCTAAGATTAGTGTTGCAAATTTTACGGGATAAGCAGTTATATGCTAAGTTCAGTAAGTGTGAGTTCTGGTTAAGAGAGGTTAGCTTTTTGGGTCATGTGGTATCCGCATCAGGTATTTGAGTTGATCCGAGCAAAATTTCAGCCATACTTAATTGGAAGCCTCCGAGAAATATTACTGAGATTCGGAGCTTTTTGGGACTTGCTGGTTACTATCGACGATTTGTAAAAGGTTTCTCAATGATAGCCACACCAATGACGAAGCTACTTCAAAAAGATGTTAAGTTCGAATGGACGGAAAAATGTCAGCAAAGTTTTGATCAACTGAAAACTTATTTAATCAAGCCCCGTGCTAGTGCAACCCAATCCGTAAAGAGTTTGTCATCTACGATGATGCGTCTTTGCTTTGGCTGGGTTGTGTGTTGATGCAAGAAGGTCGAGTGGTAGCATATGCATCAAGACGATTGAAGCCGCATGAGAAGAACTATCCGACTCATGATCTCGAGTTAGTTAGCCGCATTGTTTTCGCTTTGAAAATATTGCGACATTACTTGTTTGGCGAGAAGTGTCATGTATACTCGGATCATAAAAGCCTCAAATATTTGATGACTCAGAGAGAATTGAATTTGCGACAAAGACGTTGGCTCGAGTTGTTGAAAGATTATGAACTGGTCATCGACTATCACCCGGGAAAGGCTAACGTAGTTGCTGATGCGTTAAGTGGCAAATCACTGTTTGCATTATGAGCAATGAACGTACACTTGTCCGCTCTATCCGATAATGCGTTACTAGCAGAATTAAAGGCTAGACCACTGTGGATTCACCAAATTGGTGAAGCTCAAAAAGTCGACGGTGAGTTGGTTGCTAAACGAACTGAATATGCCACGGGTAGGGAATCAGAATTTCAAATTGATGGCGACGACTATTTAAGATTCAGAAACCGATTGTGTATTCCAAGAAATTCAGAACTTATTTCGATGATTTTAAATGAAGCTCATAATAGCCGAATGTCGATCCATCCTGGTAGCACGAAAATGTACAACGATCTAAAATGTCAGTTTTGGTGGTCTGGTATGAAACGAGACATTTCCGATTTTGTTTCAAAGTGTTTGGTATGTCAACAAGTGAAAGCGGAACATCAAGTACCTTCAGGATTACTTTAGCTGATCACGATACCTGAATGGAAATGGGATCGAATAACGATGGATTTTGTAGCTGGGTTACCGTGGTCATCAAGCAGGAAAGATGCGATTTGGGTTATTGTAGATAGATTGACAAAGTCGGCTCATTTCATTTCCGTGCGCATGGATTATTCACTTGATAAACTAGCCGAGTTGTATATTTCTCAAATTGTGAGGTTGCATGGAGTACCTATTTCTATTGTGTCGGATAGAGATCCAAGATTCACATCGCGATTCTGGAAAAAGCTACAGGAAGCTTTGGGTACTAAGTTGCATTTTAGCACCGCTTTTCATCCCCAGACTGACGGTCAATCGGAACGGACTATTCAAATACTCGAGGATATGTTGAGATGTTGCATCCTTGAATTTGGTGGTTCGTGGGAACGATATTTACCTTTGATTGAATTTGCTTACAACAATAGCTTTCAATCAAGCATTAAGATGGCACCATACGAGGCCTTATATGGTCGAAAATGCCGTACTCCGTTATTTTGGACCGAACTTAGCGAAAGTAAAATTTTCGGAGTTGATTTGATCAAAGACGCTGAACTGAAAGTAAAGAAAATCAGTGAAAGTTTGAATGCAGCTTCAGATCGACAAAAGTCATACGCAGACTTGAAAAGAAAAGACATTGAGTATCGGATCGGAGACAAGGTGTTTCTTAAAGTCTCGCCTTGGAAGAAAGTACTCAGATTTGGCCGTAAGGGCAAATTGAGTCCGAGGTTTATCGGACCGTATGAGATATCAGAACGAATTGGACTAGTCGCATACAGATTAATTTTACCCCCCGAGCTTGAAAAGATTCACAACGTTTTCCATGTTTCGATGCTTGACGTTATAGGTCCGATCCATCGCATATAATTAGCCCAAAGAGAGATTGAAATTAAATCGATTTGAGTTATGAAGAAGAACCGATCCGTATCTTAGCTCGCGAAAGTGAAAGAGTTACTGAAACAAAAAGGTCCCTTTAGTAAAGGTACTATGGCTCAAGCATGGGATTGAAGAAGCTACTTGGGAAGCCGAGAACTCTATGAAAGAAAGATACCCAAACCTTTTCATTTGGTAAGATTTTCGGGACGAAAATTCCTTAAGTGGGGGAGATTGTAACGACCCTAGATTGACCCTAGTCGGAAGTGGTTTCGGGACCACGAAACCGAGTGTTAAGTAATTAAAATTAATTATTTTAGTGTTTACAATGTGAGTAGAAGCGTGTATGAAAAATTTCATGCATTAATTTGATCGTTTCTAAGTGAATTTATAAAGAAAGGACTTATATGAAACATGGTAAAAATGTGATAGGTTAATCTTAATGATCTATTAGTACATGCATGGAAAGTAGTGGTTTTGCATGTCAATTTACCCTTATTAAGCATAGTGGCCGGCCAAGGAATGATGATACCCCACTAATTTTATTTTTAAAATATTTTAATATTACATATGTTTTAATAATGGAAAAGAAATGAATAAAAGAAATAAAAGAAAAAAAAAAAGGGATGTTCATCTTCTTCCTTGCAACAAGCCGAAACCAAAAGGAAAGAAATAGGGAAAAATTTCACTAAGGAAATTCGGCAATCCATCTTGCTAGTTGGAGCTAAGCTTTAGAAATGTTGTTTAAACTCTTGTTTAGATATATATATGTTAAGATAATTGTTAAATACTTTTTAATAAAGTCAAGAAAATCAAATTTTATGGAGGGTTTTGGGCACTAAACCGTATATTAAGAGATAGGAGTAGAGGTTGTTTCATGTTGTATTGAATGAGTAGAAGATATTATGGAGTTGAAAGTGTTGAATTTCTAGTTAGATAACAATTGCAACATTCGGCCATTTGAGAAAGAAAAAGGGAATGTTCATTTTATTGTTATTTCATTCTTATGAGAAATGAATTAATGTTAAGTTGAATGTATTATGATGGATAAGAAAGTGCAAAATTCGTGGTAAGTAGAAATGTGTAGCTTTGCTAGTTTAGGGCTATTCGGTCAAATGTTTATGTGATAGAAACTAAGTATCAAATGAGATGAAATTGACATTATGTGGAAGTGTGGATATTCGGCCATATGAACAATTATAAAGATGATGTTACACTTGACTATGTGTAAATGGCCATATAGGGTATATGTGATGTTTTAACTTAAACTCTCCAAATTTGATCAAGTGAATGACATTGGTTTACTTGAATAAATGTGAATTACAAACATGTACCTTGAAATGGATTGTAAACTAGACTATGTTACCTTGAAAGTAAGAATGCATTCGGCCTTGAGACATTATATAATCCTTAGTTGAGGTTTAATGTATTGAACAAGGATAGTTGTAAGATGATGTGGGAAATTATTGAATTTGTATAGGTGAGTACTTAGCCAAGTGTGGTTACCGTATAGATATATGCATATGTATATAAATGTATTTCAAGGAAGTACTGATTGGTTATCGATAGTAACTGAATAATAGGTGGTCAATAGCTGAATGGCTTGGTTTTGATAAAAGCATAAGGAGGGTAAAAAAAAAAATCAAATTGATGTTGTGTGATTCTTGTTATGTGAAACTATTTTTAGTATGGGATAATTAACTAACAAGGTGATTAAAATATTAAATTTATTTATTCTAGCTCAAGAATCCAAAGGAGGAGAATTGAACAAAGGCAAAGCAAAGGAGATTGAGTAATCGATCGGGAATCGTTTCTTCCGACATAAGGTAAGTCCATAAGTTTCTTTTATATGAGAGTGATTATAGACTCATATATAAATATATATGTATTTAAATTCGTGGCCATATATGCTAATGTAGTTAATTAAGTTGTCTTCTTGCAAGTATTCAATACTACCACTATGTTTGCAAAATCGAAGGGCACTATGTGTGCTGAATTGAATGCCAATTCGTGAGTGAGTTTTGAGGCACTAAGTGTGCGATGTATCTTGGCACTATGTGTGCGGAAAAAATCCTTGTGCACTATGTGTGCATCGTGATTTATGGTCTAAGTGGTATACGGAAGACACATGGTGCCGTATTATTATTCGAGGTATCAAGTTGGGATATAAAATGAATATGTGTGTATGTATAAGGTTGACATTGTGGTACGATATTGAGTGATGATTTAAAGTTATTTGGTTGGTTGATAGATGATTTTTAATTGTCCTTGGATCATGGATTGTTTATTTAATTATATGATTGTAATGTGGTTCAAAGATGACCTAAACAGTGAATTCTATACATTTTCTCTCCTTATATCAATGATATGCGTAAAAATTACTTATGACTTACTGGGTTGTATACTCATTCTATCTTTCTTTGTGTTTTTGTTGCTATTCACATAGATTTCCTGAATCATTTGCGTGTTCGGATCATCGTCAAAGCCATCACGCCCGTGTGCCACATTTTGGTATATTTTTTCTTAGTTACTTAGGCGAACATTACGGCATGTATAGGTTTGAATATGTGTTTTGAAGTGTATATTTTGTTTATGTACCCAAAGCCATGTGAAAATGGCTTGATATGTATATATATTTAGATTCGGTTTTGGCATGAAAACAAATGTGAAGTTTTATATTTATGTAACTATTGTTTAGTGAACATGTCTAGGGTATGATAATATGAAATCATAAAGATAGTCTTAGAAATATAATTAAGCATTTATGTAAGTGATTATGAAGTTGTGGTTCGGCCAATTGAGTATCGAAATGGATTCATATATATATGTGTATATGTGATGTACCGTTCTATCGATTCTTTTTAAATGAATTCTCTTTCTTATTTAGCTTACTCGTGAACAAGAAACTTATACGCGGGTCTGTATGATTGTAAAAATCTTTGCATGCTACACAGGTGTTATGGAAAAAAATTAGGCCATTTACCAAGCCTCATTGCCACCCTTTCTTACACAACCTACACAAAAGCAACCAAAACCCATATAAAACTATCTCATGCAACCAAATCAACCACAATAGACAACATTCCATTTGTGAATTTTACTCATCCATGAAAATAACCTCATTCCATATAAATAAAAATGAATAATAGCCATCATTCTAGGCTTAATACAAACGAGGGATTTATCCCAAGCCAACACATTTGGCCAATTTGACAATAACACAAAATACAAGTCTAGTTCCCTATACATGCCATATTCAAAAATATAAATCAAACTATACCGAATGTTTCAATTGATAGTGTGATCGATATCTCTGACTCCCGTTGGTCCCTGAGCTAGCTAAGCGGCACTATAAGAAAATGGAAAGAGAAGGGAGTAAGCATAAAAGCTTAGTAAGTTGCATATAAATATACAATAACATATTCATCAAAGATCATCATGCTCATAACACAAAGGTATGCATAACCATAACTTACTCATTATCATCTATACAAGTCACATATTCTATATTGGGCTCATTTCTCATACGTACCAATTTGGTACCTGTACCACTCATAACACGGTTATATTTCCTTTATTAACTCACAATCATAACTTTCACCGTTGAACCATTCAGAACACTATCGGATATTCCATAAGCCTCAAACATTGGCTAAGGTGCCGATGCCATGTCCCAGACATGGTCTTACACTGACTATCATCATCGAGACCGACGCCATGTCCCAGACATCATCTTACACTAGCTCTCGCATGTCCGTGCAGATGCCATGTCCCAGACATGATCTTACATTGACACATCTCGTAGCCGATCCATGTCCCAGGCATGTCTTACACTGGCTGACGTCTCGAGGCTGATGCATGTCCCAGACATGTCGTACACTGAAAATCGTCTCAACGCCGATGCCATATCTTGGATATGGTCTTACACTGGCTCTCACAATTTGGCCAAATGTCATGGCATGAAATCCGATTTACTTCCCAAGGTTTCAACGGGAATTCTACTATCTCAATTATCCTTATACATTCACAATTCCACAATCAAGAAATTCATGCTATATCAATTCAATAACAATTCAAACACATATATTAACAATGTAGTTGTATTATTTACATACAACTTACCTCGGATTACAAAATGTGTAGGACTAGTCGGTTTAGTCGATTTACTTGGCTTTCCCCTGGTCTAGGTTCAGATTTGGCAATTCTTGATCTATATTAGCAAAATACACTCATTTAGTTACTAAATACAATTAGACAATCGAAAATTCACATCTTTGATAAAATGACCATTTTGCCCCTAGACTTTGACAAAATGACCATTTTACCCCTATGCTCGAAAATCAATTTTTATCAAATTTCCTCGCATCTTAAGCCTAGCTGAACTCTTTTTACTCTTATAGCAACTCCAAATTCTCATTATTTCACACATTTATCATCTATTTTACAAACTTTGCAAAATGGTTCTATAAGGGTTTTCTATGAAAACTCCTTCACAAAAGTTGTTCATTCAACAACCAAGACTCATATTCTTCCATAAAAACTCAGCAACCATTACAAATTCATTCATGGAAAAATTCTAAACTCTTAGTCATTTTGCAAAATAGAACCCTCATTTGAAAGCTCTTGCTTCAAGGGTCTCAAAAGTACAAAAATATTCAAGAAAAGCCATTAAAATCACTTACTTGTGAAGGTTTAAAGTTGCTAAAATTTCAAGCTCTTAAAGCCCCCTTTCTTTGCTAAAAATTTCAGTGAAGAGGAAGAAGATGATATGGTGATATCATCTTTTCTTTATTTTATTTCTACCTTAGTCAAAAAGTCAAAAATCAATTACCTAACATTGAAAATTTTTAATTCATTGTCTCCTATGGCCGGCCACCCTATTTCTAAGGATCTAATTTCCCTTTAAAGGCCCCCAATTTAGGTTCTCTAACTATTTGGCACTTTTAGTTTTCAAAATAGGACTTGCATTTTATGCGATTTAGTACTTTTTCGCAATTAGGCACATAAACATTAAAATTACTTCTCCAAATTTTTCATGCACTCTTAAAAACATGTTATGACATCAAATTAATAATAAAATAATTTATTTGACTCTGAATTTGTGGTCTCGAGACCACTATTTTGTTAGGCCCTAAATCAGGCTGTTACACTTCGCCCCTCTTAGGGATTTTCATCCCCGAAAATCTTACCGGTGAATAAGTTCGGGTACAGGTCTCTCATAGTCTCCTCGGGTTCCCATGTGGCTTCTTCGACTCCATGTCTATGCCATAAAACTTTCACGAGTGTTATACTCTTATTCCTCAAATGTTTGACTTCCAGAGCCAAAATCTTGACCGGCTCTTTGCCATAGGTCATATCCGGATTAATCTCAACCTCTATCAGCTCAATTACATGCGAAGGATCTGATCTATATCGGCGTAGCATGGACACATGGAACACGTCACTCTGGTGGCAAAGTCAATTGATAGGCAACTGGCCCTACTCTCTCGACAACCTCATAAGGTCCTATGAAACGAGGACTCAACTTGCCTCTTTTACCGAATCTGAGGACTTTCCTTCACGGGGAAACTATCAAAAATACCTTATCACCCACTTGAAACTCAATTTCCTTCCATTTCAAATCCACGTAGGATTTTTGTCTATCTGAGGTGGCCTTCAAGCAGTTGCAAATCACTTTAACTTTCTCTTCAGTCTCTTTGACTAAATCGACCCCGTGAATCTGACTCTCTCGGAGCTTAGTCCAAGATAAGGGCATTCGACACTTTCACCCATACAAAGCCTCATAAGGCGCCATTTTCAGACTTGCCTGATAACTGTTATTGTAGGCGAATTCAACCAATGGTAAGTATCTTTCCCAACTTCCCTGAAACTCGAGAACACAACATCACAACATGTCCTCCAAAATTTCAATCACTCTTTTCGACTACCCATCGGTTTGCGGTGAAATGCCGTGGTAAAACTTAACTTGGTTACCAATGCCTCTTGTAACTTCTTCCAAAACCTCGAGGAAAACCTTGGGTCTCGGTCAGAGATGATTGATAACGGCACTCCATTAAGCCTCAAAATCTCAAAAATGTATAAGTCGATTAGTTTCTTGAGGGAGTAGTCAGTATACACTGGTATGAAATGTGCCGACGTTGTTAGTCTATCCACCACAACCCAAACAGCATCATTTTTCTTTGGGTTACTGACAAACCTGCCACAAAATCCATAGTGATTCGATCCCACTTCCACTCAGGGACCATGATAGGCTGAAGTAGACCTAAAAGTACTTGGTTTTTAGCCTTTAGTTGCTGGTACACTAGGCACTTGGAAATAAACTCTGAAATGTCTCTTTTCATACCTGACCACCAACACATTTTCTTAAGGTCGTTGTACATTTTCACACTACCTGGGTGGACGGACAAACGACCACTATGTGCCTCTCTCAGAATCTTCTGAATAAGCTTATTGTCCTTGGGTACACAAACTCTGTCCTTGAACATTAAACATCCATCGGTACCAATACAAAACTTGGACTCATTTTTCGTCTCACACTGAGCCACCTTAGCTTGCAACTTCTTGTCACATTTCTGATCTTCACGGATCTCTTGTAGAAATGTCAGTTTAGCCCTCAATTCAGGCAGAATCGAACCATTCAAGGAGGTGTCACTATATATCACAAACTCCTTACCCGACCCCGATTGCACTAAAACCAGGGCTTCAGTCAATAAAGCCTTCAGTTTCTCAAAACTTCGCTAGCACTTTTCTGTCCAATCGAACTTGACATCTTTTTGCAGCAGCCTTGTCATCGGGGTCTCTATCATAGAGAATCAATTTACAAACCGTCTATAGTATCCAGCTAACCCCAAAAAACTTCAAACTTTAGTCACATTTCTCAGCGATTTCCACTCAACAATAGTCGAGATCTTGCTTGGGTCCACTCGGATCCTGTCACCCGACACAATGTGCCCTAGGAATCTGACCTCCTTAAGCCAAAATTCACTGTTACTGAACTTGGCGTACAACTGCTTGTCTCTCAAGGTTTGCAACACAGTTCTCAGATGCTCCACGTACTCACCCACATCATGCGAATAAATTAATATGTCATTGATAAAAACGATGACAAATTTATCCATATACGGTCTGAAAATGCTATTCATCAAATTCATAAACACCACCGGGGCATTAGTCAAACCAAAGGGCATGATGAAGGATTCATAATGCTCGTATCTTGTCTAAAACATAGTTTTCAGCACATCTAGCTCCTTAACCCTTAACTGGTAGTATCCCGACCTCAGGTCAATCTTGGAAAATCAGTGGCTCCCTTTAATTGATCAAACAAGTCATCGATCCTTGGTAAAGGATATTTGTTCTTTACTGTTACCTTGTTAAGCTGCCTATAGTCGATACATAATCTCATTGACCCATCTTTCTTTTTCACAAAAAGTACCGGAGCACCCCACGGGGAAGCTCGGTCTCGCGAAGCCCTTGTCCGTTAGCTCTTTCAACTGTGTTTTCAACTCTTTCAACTCCATTGGAGCCATTCTATATAGACCAATCAAAATGGGTGCCGTACCGGGGACCAACTCAATTCCAAACTCAACTTCCCTCGTTGGAGCTAATTCGAGAAACTCTTTCGGAAATACATCCATAAACTCACAAATCACTAGTACCAATTCTATCTTCGATTCAGACACCTGAGTATTCAGTACAAAAGTGAGATAAGCCTCACATCTTTTCCTCAAATATTTCTCAGCAGTCAAAGATGATATTATCGCAAGCAAGTTGTAACACCTCAAAAATCTTGAAATCTCAACCTTTTTTTCGGTTTCGATAAAAATTGTGCTTAACATTCCTAGTCAAGTGTTAATTATGTGATAGTAGGTCTTGGTTAAGGGTTGAGTTCGAACTTAGGGGTGAAGGAAATTATAGGCTAATAAATAAAAGAACCTTGATGGCAAGTAGGCGGGTTTTTGAATAAATGAAGAAAGAATTGGACACAAAAAAACCTGGTGATGGAGTGGCAAGCGGCGTCACATGCAAGGCAAGGAGGTTTGGGGTTCGAATCCCTCCTTGCCCAAAAGAAGGATTTATTTTTTTACTTAAGAGATGGACAGTGGTGGCGTTGGATATGAACTCTATAGGGAGTGATAAGAGGAGAAATTTGAGGAGGGGATTAAGGAGTTATCATGTAGAAAATTAGGAGATGAGGAGTGTAAAGAGGTGGAGCCAAATTTGGAATTAGGGGATAGGAAATTCGGCTAGAGGCTATATATAGGTGCCAATGTGACGTTGCCAGGCTAGTGCCAAATTCTCCCTCACCTTGTTGCCAGAAAACACTTTGTTCTCCAAAGATCTAAAAGCCGGAATCCATTGTTCTTCTTTCTTTTTCTTTGTGTCGATTTTCCATTCTTCCCTACTCAAGTTCTCTTTTTGATTCACCTCTGGTTTTTAGCGATTTCTACTTCTCTTTGTGTCGAATAACCTCTTTTACCATAAAAGTCTCAAGAGCCGAATATCCTCTGTGCCGCCACTACCCTTTCCACCTGGCCAAATCTAGTGTAAGTGTTTTGTTCTCTCAATCAGTTTTGCTAGTATCGATTACTCTGTCCCTCATTTCTTCTAATCAGTTTTGGTAGGATTAGTATCGAATCCCAGTCTTTTGGATCCCTGCCAATTTGCTCATTAGGTGTGAAATTTTGGTAAGTGCTCTTCACTTCGGTAAGGGTGGGCCGAATAGGCTTTAGTAGAAAAGAGTGACATATGTTGGATACAAGTCACCCATTATGTTTTTAACGATAAAGGTTAATGCAGATCTGGGAAGTACTTGTGATTAGTGATTAAGGAAAAGCTATTGAGGCTTGGCATTTTAGGTAAGGTTAAGGTGAAACTTCGGCTTTTGGGTAAAGTATTCGATAAGTATATGAGATTAATCCTTGAGTAATATCGATTGTAGGTTCATGGCTAAGGGGACCGCAGCACGCTTTACTACCAGGTGTGTACATGGACTGCACACACACAAGTAGATCGGTAAATCTCAAAATGCCAAAAAGCTAAAATATCGAAAAGTCGAAAGTTTGGCAACGATAGTCTTGCGAGTGCACGAACACTCGTAAGGGGGAAACCGATAGGTTATCTGAAGCCCCATGGGAGATTCCATGGACTTGGGCTGCGAGTTGGCCAACCGAGCCAGCTTGGGCTAAATGGGCCCGATGGGCTGTAGGGCCCATAATAGGAAAAATTGGTAATTGATGCTATGTGATGGAAAATCATATGGGAGCATGACTATGAAAGTGATTGGGCCTAGTAGGCCATATAAATGTGATTTGGGCCTAATGGTCCAAATGAATGTGATTTGGGCCTAATGGACCATATGAATGAGATTGGGCCTAATGGGCCATATGCATGTATGTAGACTTATTAGGGCTTTGTAAGGGGTTTTGGGCCAAATATCCGATAACTGCTTAAATAGGCATAAAACTGAATTAATTTGTTGAGATCATGGACAAGTCATAGGGTTAAGGTGTGGCAACAGGTATATGCATGTCTAGGATTGGATCTAGAAAGAGCTTGGTACTTAAGCGGTCTTAATGACTCACCTTCTCTTCTCTGGAATACTACCTGGTGCATAGTATTCGCTCATCTTAGCTCACGGGATTTGTTAATGAGCCAAGATAAGTAAAAACTCATAATAAAAGAAAATTACCGAAATGCTCCTAAGGGCGAAAATGACCAAAATACCCCTATGTGTTGAATGTAAGATTTATGGATGTTACATGTATATCTGCTACATACATACAATATTCTGTTTAGGTTGCATCTGGGTTAGGAATTATGGAACGGAGGAAGTATATGAGGATCGCATGGTTGCTTGACAACCGTGGATCCACCGACGACTTTTAACCCCAATATGTGATTAGCAGCTTACTGCAATGAAGGTAGTTCCACAACTGGGCTACCATTGATGTGTATCGGTTGGGTGGGTCGATATTTATATCCCCACATGATGTGTACCGGGGGATGGAGTTGGTGTATAGTGGATGGACTATTGGGGTGGGTTGCACTGCATTGCATTGCATGTATGATTTTATGGTGACTGATGAATGCTAGTTACTTGTCGAGGGTTGTACACACTGAGTTTTCAAAAACTCACCCCCTCTTTTATTTTTCTCAGGTGATGCTCAGTAGAAGATCCGATGTTTGGAGGGACTCGGAGGTGGCCAGCTAGCAAGACGACTTGGACTTGTTTTTTTTAAAAAGCATATAGTTTCTAGTTTATTAAGTAATTTCAGACTAGAATGTAATAAGGCCTTCCCTTTTGTTATTATTTGGATTACTATTTTTATGCGTTGTAGTTATGAGAAGTTGAACATGGGATTCCTAAATCATAGTTTGTTTTTCTACGTTTCCGTAACTAAATTTTATTAAAATGACAGGTTTTCATAAATCATATTTTTAAACAAGCTTTCGCGATTGAAAGGAGTTTCTATAAGTTATGAAGGTTTCTCATTTTAAGGAAGGGTTTTCAATGAAAACAAGGTTTTCGATAAAACACTTCAATTTGACGTGCCAAATTCAACCGTAATGTCTGGGCCGGGTTTGGGTTGTTACACAAGTTATCCTCTTCATCTGGCCAAACACGAAGGATGTTCCCGTCTTCACATTCCAATTCAATAACTTTTCTCCCACAGTCCACTATAACACTATGAGAAGTCAACCAATCCATCCAAAGAATTACATCGAATTCATTAAATGGCAACAACATCAGGCTGGCCGAAAAAAATTGACCCCTAATTATCAAAGGACAATCTCTACACACTTGGTCTACTAGCACATATTTACCTAAGGGGTTGGACACTTTTATCACAAATTCTGTGGGCTCTATTAACATGTTCATACGGGATATTAATTCCATACAAATATATTAGTGGGGAGACCCTGGATCAATTAAAGCAATAACAGACATATCATGAATAGAAAAGGTACCCATGATCACGTCAGGAGACTCTACCTCTTCCCGGGCACGAATAGCATAAGTCCTTATAGGTGCTCTGCCCTCGGATCACACTGAGCATCTCTTGCCGCACCCCTACTAGAAGCCCTGCTTCCAGGGTTCCTTTGCGGCCTACCCCTCAAGTGAGCACTACTTGCCTTCACTTCTTACTTTTTCTCTCCCTCATCCATTTCGGGATAGTCTCGGATGAAGTGGTCCAATGACCCACATTTAAAGCACCCTCTTTCTTTGCCTCGGCACTCGCGAAAATGGTGTCTACCACATTGCGAACATTCTAGCCTATTTGGCTGAACACTACCGGCGCTCACAACAGAAGTGGTCTGGGCTCTAGAAGTCGTGTTCTCCTGGTTCTTATTTCTGTTCGAGAACTCCACCGAAGCATTCGATTTGGAAGAGAATTCCTTCGATCTCATAGATGAGGACTGACGCAATTTCTCCATCTGTCTTTTTCCTCGAATCGCGCGAATCAATTACCGCCTTTCTCATTTCTTTAACCAACTCTTCTACCTTGCATGCTCTCTCAATAAGCATTACAAATTCTCTTAGCTTTAAAATGCCAACAAACACTCGGATGTCCTCATTTAGACCATCCTCAAACCTTTTGCACATGGTGGTTTCTGAGGACACGCACTTCTGTGTATGTTTGCTGAGTTTTACAAACTCTCGTTCATACTCTGTCACAATCATACTACCTTGTTTCAACTCTAGCAATTCCTTCCTTTTCTGGTCTATGAACCTTTGGCTAATATACTTCTTTCAAAACTCTTCTTGGAAGAATTCCCACATTATTCTCTCTCTCGGTACCACGGACACGAATCTGTTCCACCACTGGTAAGCTGAGTCTCACAAGAGCTATACTGCACACTTCATGCACTCCCCAGGCGTGCATGATAGTTCATCAAATTCCCTGATGGTATTCTCTAACCAAAACTCTACTTTCTCTGGGTCGTCATCTAAATTAGCCCAGAATTCCTCGGCCCCTTGTTTTGGATCTTCTCTACCAGAGGCTTCTCTCTCCTAAACATGTTCGCACCTTGCGGAGCTACTGGGGTATACTGAAGAATCAGAGAAGGTGAGGGAGGTGGAGTGTTCAGATTCGCACGAACAAACTCCGTGTACCAAGCGTCCATCATTCGGAGGTAGGCTTCTCTAGCCCCAGTGCCTTGGCCCATATTCACAGGCTCACTCTCAACTGGCGCGGTCCCTTCAATGGGCGCCGGCGCATTACTTTTCACATCATCCACCGTGGCTCCATCAGGATCCATTTACTATATAAAAACATAATTTGTAATCGTCAGAAATCGTCACACTATCAACATACAACTATGGCATGTATAGCTAAACTTGTACTCTCGCTAGGTTAGTCCTAGAACTGACTAAACCATAGATCTGATACCACTAAATGTAACACCTCATACCCGTAACCCACGCCGAGGCAGAGTACGAGGCATTACCTAACTTGATCTCATGCACACAAACAATCTCAAGTCGCCAAGACTTGGTCCAAAATAAAAAATTTTCAATTTATACTTTAAAATTCTTATTATGGGCCTACGAGCCCCAAATCAATGATTTGAAACCATTCGGGACCATTCCAGGTCCTTAAACCAATTATGAAAATTTTGCCTTTAAAACGGGGTACACCCCCAAATGACCATCTCAACATGGTAGTGCTGATGGCCCGTGTGGCTCATACGGCCTATATACAAAGGGACATGCCCGTGTCCTTTACCCGTGTGGAATTTATTTCTAATTCACACCTACAGGGGTTTTCACATTGCCAGACACACGCCCGTGTCCATGGCCCACGGCTATCACGCGGCCATCACACGCCCGTGCCCTAGCCCATGTGCAAAAACCTTGACACTCTATTCCTGATGTCAGCAACCGCAAAATGTCACACCGCCAAGGCACATGCCCGTGTGCTAAGCCGTGTCATTCACACGGATGAGACACACGGTCGTGTCTCTACCTGTGTGTTTACTATCATGCATATTGACTTGAAATTTTTACATGCAGGGGACACACGACCTGACCACAAGCCCATGAGGCAGACTGTGTGTCACACACGGCCTAGACACACGCCCGTATGTCTGTCCATATGGATAAAATCAGGCTATTTACCAAGCCTCATTGTCACCCTTTCTTACACCAACCTACAGAAAAGCAACCAAAACCCTTATAAAACTATCTCGTGCAACCAAATCAGCCACAATAGACAACATTCTATTTGTGCATTTTACTTATCTATGAAAATAACCTCATTCCATATAAATCAAAATGAATAACAGCCATCATTCTAAGCTTAATATAAACGAGGGATTTATCCCAAGCCAACAAATTTAGTCAGTTTAGTCGATTTGCTTGGCTTTCCCCTGGTCTAGGTTTGAATTTGGAAATTCTTGATCTATATTAGCAAAATACACTCGTTTAGTCACTAAATACAATTAGACAATGATAAAATGACCATTTTGCCCCTAGACTTTGATAAAATAACCATTTTACCCCTATGCTCGAAAATCGATTGTTATCGAATTTCTTCACATCTTAAGCCTAGCTGAACTTTTTTTACTCTTATAGCAACTCCAAATTCTTATTATTTCACACATTTATCATCTATTTTACAAACTTTGCAAAATGGTTCTATAAGGGTTTTCTACGAAAACTCCTTTACAAAAGTTGTTCATTCAACAACCAAGACTCATATTCTTCCATAAAAACTCAGCAACCATTACAAATTCATTCATGGCAAAATCCTAAACTCTTAGTCATTTTGCAAAATAGACCTCTCATTTGAAAACTCATGCTTCAAGGGTCTCAAAAGTACAAAAATATTCAAGAAAAGCCATTAAAATCACTTACTTGTGAAGGTTTAAAGTTGTTGCAATTTCAAGATCTTAAAACCTACTTTTTTTACTGAAAATTTCGGTGAAGAGGAAGAAGATGATATGGTGATATCATAATTTCTTTATTTTATTTCTACTTTAGTCAAAAAGTCAAAAATCAATTACCTAACATTGAAAATTTTAAATTCATTGTCTCCTATGGCCGACCACCCTATTTCTAAGGATCTAATTGCCCTTTACAGGCCCCAATTTAGGTTCTCTAGCTATTTGGCAATTTTAGTTTCCAAAATAGGACTTTTTCATTTTATGCAATTTAGTCATTTTTCGCAATTGGGCTCATAAACGTTAAAATTACTTCACCAAATTTTTCATGAATTACTTCACCAAATTTTTCATGCACTCTCAAAAACATGTTATGACATCAAATTAATAATAAAATAATTTATTCGACTCTGAATTTGTGGTCTCGAGATCACTATTCTGACTAAGCCCTAAATCAGGCTATTACACCCACTTCCACAACGGAATCTGAACTGGCTAAAGCAACCCTGAAGGTAACTAATGTTCAGCCTTAACCTGCTGGCAAGTAAGGCATTTACTCACAAAGTCGGTAACTTCGCAGTTAAGACCTGACCACTAATATAACTCATGAAGGTCTCGATACATCTTATTCCCGCCAAGATGCATAGCGTAAGGACTACTATGCGCCTCGTACAGTATAGACTGCCTTAGGTCAGTATCCTTTGGTACGCAAACTCTCCTACAGAAACAAAGTACCCATTCACTATTCAATCCAAAATCTAAAGTTTCCCCACTCTCTATCTGTCGGAATCGAAGACCTAGTGACCCATCCTCCAACTGTTTACCCTTAATCTGGTCAATCCACCTTGGTTTAACCTGAAGTTCAGCCAATAGACTACCATCATCAAATAAACTGAGACAAGCAAACATCGCCCTCAGATCAGTCATAGCCCTAAGGCTCAGTGCGTTGGCCACCACGTTGGCCATACTAGGATGGTATTCAATCGAACAGTCATAATCCTTAACCAGCTCAATCCATCTACGCTGCCTAAGATTGAGCTCCTTCTGAGTGAGGAGATACTTGAGGCTCGTGTGATCTGTGTAAATGATACACTTCTCACCGTACAGGTAATGCCTCTAAATTTTCAATACAAAAACCACCGCGGCCAACTCCAAGTCATGTGTCGAATAGTTTACCTCATGCGTCTTAAGCTAACGAGACGCATAAGCTACCATCTTACCTTCTTTCATCAACACACATCCTAAACTAACATATGATGCATCGCTATAGATAGTAAATTCTTTTCCAAACTTTGGCTGTATCAAGAAAGAGGCCTCAGTCAGAACTTTCTTAAGCTTCTCAAAGCTCTCTTGCTGCTTATCAGTCCAGTCAAATGGCACCCCTTTACGCAATAACTTAGTCAGAGGTGCAGCAATCAATGAAAACCCCTTAACAAAATGTCTATAATACCCTGCCAGACTTAGAAAACTTCAAATCTCAGATACAGTCTTAGGTGGCTTCCAATCCAGAACAGCTTCAATTTTTCGAGGATCAACCCTAATCCTCTCAACAGATACCACATGGCCCAGAAATGTTACCTCTCGTAACTAGAACTCGCATTTACTGAACTTAGCATACAGTTGTTTCTCCCTCAGAATCTATAGAACAACTCAGAGATGTGCATCGTGATCATCTTCAGTTCTCGAATACACCAGAATAACATCTATAAACACCACTACGAACCAGTCCAGATAGGGCTGGAACACTCGGTTCATCAAATCCATAAAAGCCACTGGTGCATTCGTCAGTCTAAACAGCATCACTAGGAACTCGTAATGACCATAACGAGTCCTAAATGCTGTCTTGTAAACATCAGCATCTTTGACTCTCAGTTGATGATACCCAGATCAGAGATCAATCTTAGAGAAAACTGAAGCTCCCTAAAACTAGTCCAATAGATCGTCTATCCTTGGTAAGGGGTACTTATTCTTAATAGTCAAATTGTTCAATTACCGATAATCGATGCACATACGCATGGTTCCATCTTTAGTGCTATTCCATAAGGGGCGATAGACACTAGAGCTGTACCAGGCAGGAGCTCAATCCCAAACTCAACTTCACAGTTTGGAGGTAACCCAAGTAGTTCATCGGGAAAAACATCTAAAAAATCCTTAACCGTTCTTATATCTTTAACAGAAGAAACCTCAGAATCAGAAACACCACTGTAGGCTAGATACGCTTCACAACCCTTACGAACCAATTTCTCAGCAATAAGTGTAGAAATCACATTTGACAAATAATCACGACGCTTTCCAATTACTACTACCGCATCACCCTCTATAGTTTTTAGTACCACCCGTTTTGCAATATAATCCAAATTCACTTGATGCTTAACCAGCTAGTCCATGCCTAGTATTAAGTCTAATTCTCCAAAATGAAGTTCCATCAAATCTGCCAAAAAGATCACTCCTTGAACCTCTAAAGGTACATCCTTAAACAGTTTATTCACTCTCACAGACTGCCCTAATGGACTCAACACAGTAACTTCACTTGTAGTGTTTTCAACCATTACACCCAAAGTCTCAGACACAGTGCATTCTATATAAGAATGTGTAGATCCAACATCAATCAATGCAGTATAAGGGACATTATGGATAAAGAACGTACCCGTAATAACATCTGGGGCGTCTTCGTCCTCTCGCGATGTGCAGCATCAACCAGTGTTGGTTGCCTCACTTCAGTATGACCAACACCTCTGCTCGGTGCTCCACGACCACAGGCCATACCATTTCCACCCCTAGCCTGACCACGGCCTCTTAGTGGCTACTGAACACCTCTCGACGGCTGAACAGTACCCATACCAGTAACTTGTATCTGATCGGGCCTCCGTGGACAATCTCTGATATGGTGCTCCATAGATCCGTACCTCAAACATGCCCCAATCCTTTTCCAGCATTCACCCTGATGGCATCTATCACAATCCGCACAAGGCTGTGGTCCAGAAGCAGCAACAAGGAGCCCAACTCTTACTAGCCCATCAACTCTTGCCTTTTTCTTAGGCTTCTGAAATGAACTTGGGGGCTCCGAATCCCTCTTATTCCTACCCTTTTCCTTCTCACGATTCTGGCGCTCAGCGCGCTTCACATCCTCGGGGATCTTCACCTTATCGACCAAAGTAGCAAAATCTCACTCCGTCTATGAAGCTATTAGAATCCTTAAACAATCTCTGAGGTCGTTCTCGAAACGAACACAATACTCATATTCAGTTGTCACAATCCCACGTGTATAGCGACTAAGTCACAAGAACTCAGACTCATATTTAGCTACTGATTTATTACCCTGAGTCAAATTCAAAAACTCTCTCCTCCTGGCGTCCACATAACTAACGCCCACATATTTTCCTTAGAATGCAGTCTTGGAAAATTCCCAGGTCAACCGATCGGGCTGAGTACCTTTTTTAACTATAAGCAACCATTGATAGGCTTCATCTCTTAGCAACGACACTACACCTTTTAGTTTCTGCTCTAGGGTGCAGTCGAGGTCATCCATGATCCTCTTTGTGGCCTCAATCCAATATTCAGCCACATTAGGGCAACTCCAGTAATACCCCTAAAAATCTCAGCCCCATTAGACTGGATTCGTTTCGTAACCGACCCACGGCCTACAGTACCAGTATTAGGCCTAGCAACCCTCTCCAAAATTCGCAACATAGCTTAGGACAGTGCGTCGTCCCTAGCTGCACAATCTTGTGACCCAGCCTCAGTCATAGGATGAAGTCGGTACCTCCCTAGCTTCAATGTTAAGCATATGGCCCGATGCCAAAGACCTAGCCCAAGCACCTCCACGGCCTTCGCCGCGGCCTCTTGTACCCCTTCCACGAGTACCTCTGGTGCTCATTATTGATTTGCATATTATTTGAATTATAAATTTTATGCATCAGTTTACAATTTCAGTGTTTGTTATAGGATATTTTATGGAAAATATTATCAGTAATTAAGAGTTTTGTTTTCGCAGATCGTAGTCTTACTACGTTTTAGGTTACCCGAAACAGATTATTTCAGTACAGTCTACTACCTATAGTAGTCTTAATATTTCAATTTAAACAAGCAGTAGTTTTAGGGAACTTACAGGATCAGCTTCGGAGACTCGGTGTACAACACATTCAGTAAAACATTTCCAAATATCACTTGAAACAGTTCTTTTTCAAAATTTTAAGTCTTAAGGAGACCCAAATAAATCCCAAATAAAAAATAAACTTTAAGAGGCCTTACTACATAGTAAATACCCAAATTGAATTACTTATAAAATAGAAGTTAAAAAGTGAAAGCAAGTGCGGTTGTGTGGCCACCGTCGAGTCCCTCACAACAGCAGCCCGCCTAAGGATTACCTGCACAGAGAAGCAGAAGGGTGAGTTTATGAAAACTTAGTGTATAATCCATTATCAACAATCACCATACATGAGCGCTAGAGAGTCTAGGCCTAAGCCCGTTTCGATGTGATTCAATCTTAGTTAGGGCCTCAAACATTCTGATGAAGAGTATTAGTATGGGCCTTAGCCCATTTTAGTAACAGTAACAGTAACAGTGTGGGCCTTAGCCCATTTCAGTAACAGTAATAGAAATGTAATTAGAAATCCTACCCATCCGTCCTCTACACTCCACTCCGTCCAGCCCTACACTCCATGTGGGGATAAAATTGACCCACCCATCCCTACACTCCATAATATAGCACTGGTTGCGGCACTGAACAGTATTTGCAGCAAAGCTCCCAGTACGGTACACTTCCTCCAAATATAATAACCCATCCACATGCAATATGTCATGGCATAATATCATATGTGTATGCAAATCATGTCATGCTCAAATACAGTCATACATATCATAGGGGCATATCAGTCATTTTACCCCATAGGGGTATAACAGTCATTTCATCAAATTAGGGTCTAGGTATACTTACCGACCCAACAGTAGGTCCACAGTCGTCTTGGGCTACCCGTGCAACCTTAATAGTCAAACAGTGAAAATGGGCCCAAAGTCCATAATGCAGCCCATGTGGGCCCACACACCCGTGTGGCCCACAAAGCCTAAAAATGGTCTTGGTCGTGTAAGCTACACAGCCTAGCACAATAATCTCCACTCGTTCGTATGGTTTACCCATATGGGGCCCATAAGCCCGTGGGGCCCATTTCGGCCCAACGTGGCCCAAAACGGTCTAAGCCCATGAAATTGCTCATGGTGGCCTGCATAATCAAACGCCCATATTTTACGCGTTTGGATTACCACATGAGCGAGCGCACGCTCGTATAGTGTCAATAGTCATACTTTTTCGACTTTTGCCGATCTACGTTTATAGTAGTGTGGTTACACACCTGGTTGTGAAAACGTGTGAATTAGCCCACTTGCACTCCAACCTATTACAACAAAAGCTTCGGTTAAATACTTAACAAACAAGTTGAAAGAAACCCTAACCAAACCTTGTTCAAGGGATTACCTACTATCACCTTGATCAATCACACTCAAATCATTGCAAGAAGTCGCTCACAATCCTTAGAGACCACCTGCACCCTAATCGCAACTTGTTAACTATTACCCTACACGCAAGCCATTGAACCAAGTCTATAGTAAATTACCGAATGCGCTAAGACAGAAAAGGAGAAAAGCAATTCGGCCACACCCCAACAAAAAGTCAAAAACCAAGATTCGATTGAAGCAAGGCTGACACAACCACTTTTCCAGCAAATTTGGGTAACATAAAAGGGTGTTAGGTAAAATAGACTATCACAACAGAAAGAGGGAAGAAAACAATAACTAAGCATTTGAACCTGAGATGAAATATTCGACTAACCAACCCAAAAGTGCAAAGAGAAGAGAATCAAAAGAATGATATGAGAGGAAATGTATTTAATTTTCACAATACAAAAAGATACGCTTGATAAAAACTAAAGGAAATGAAAGAAGAGACGCTTGATAAAAGCTGAAGGAAACGAGAGAGAAGAGAAAGGGATATTCAACCACTGCTCAAAAGAAGATGATGATGGCACAGAACCAATTGAGAGGGAAAATGGTATTCGGTTAAGGGTACAAGGATGAGCACGTTAGGTATAATAATAGATGAAAAGAGATTCGGCTAACAGTAGAGAAATGGTCGAAAGAGAAAGCAAAACTAAAAAAAATGCAGAAAGAGAAAAATACCCGAATGGTCACACTCAGAATTCGGCTACCAAACAAAAAAGTAAAAAGAGTAATGGCTATCGAAATAGGAAGCAAAACCACACAATTTTGGCACCAAGAGCCTATGACCAAATTTACCTAATGGGAATCCACAACAAGCCAAATGGTTGAGGAGAATCCCACTTCAACACCACCACTCCCTTACTCTTTGATCCACTCCTCAAATCTCTCCCTAAATCTCTCTTCTAATCCCTCAACCGACCAATTCAAATCCCTTTCAAACTCTTTAGAGTTTCAGCCAGCCTAGAACACTCCTACCTACTCACAGCAAAATAAAATCCATTGTGAAATCCAAGACTCGAACCCTCGATCCCAGACATAGGTGACACGCCACTTATCCCCTAGACTAGTAAGCTTTTTTTGTCATGTCTTAACCATATTTATTTAAGAAGCCTATTGTCTAGAGCCAGGGTTTATTCAAGTAAAAACAAAATTTGTACAAGCCAAAGCATGAACTCAGGACTTCTCCAATACTCCCCAGGACATTCAACCACTGAAGCAGACATGTATTTATGCAACACAACACACAAAAATAAACACTTAGATTTTTGGGGCATTACAATATTTATAAGATTATATTATGATAATTATTTTTTGTTTAGTATAATTTGATTAAATTATGTTAAACATGTATGTCTATAAAAGGTAAGATTATAAATATGATTGCATATGGTGATATATCATGTTAGATGTTAGAATTGGCTTGGTTATAATGTTTGAATTGGCTGGTATATGTTTACAAGTATTGGTATAGGTTGTTGGAAATTTTGGGTGAGAAATAAAGTTAGGAAATGGTTTTATTTTGTCTACATGGGTAGACACACGGGCATGTGTCTTGACCGTGTGTGACACACTGCTTGGGACATGGGTACGTGGTTAGGCCATGTGTCCCCTGGACTTTAAACTTGAGAAAATAGAATGCTCAGAATTGAGAACATGGGCATAGATACGTGTGTGTGTCTCAGTCGTGTGTGCTACACGACCTAGAACACGGGCGTGTGTCTTGGCCATGTGAAACCTGTACCTAATTTTGAAAGAAATTAATTAACCACATGGCCTAGCACATGGGCATGTGGCATGGCCGTGTGTACAAGTCAGAGAGTTACACGGGTTAGGACACGAGCTAGGACACCACTGTGTGCCTCGCATCGAATACCCATACGGCCTGAGACATGGGCATGTCACTTGGCCATGTGAACCACACGGCCTACTCACACGGGCGTGTGTCTTGGCCGTGTGAAACCTGTACCTAATTTTGAAAGAAATTAATTAACCACTTGGCCTAGTACACGGACGTATGGCATGGCCGTGTGCATAAGTTAGAGAGTTACACGGGTTAGGACACGAGCTGGGACATGCCCGTGTGCCTTACATCGAATACCCACATGGCCTAAGACATGGGCATGTCACTTGGCCGTGTGAACCACACAGCCTACTCACACGGGCGTGTGACCTTTATATATAAGAAAATTTTTTAAATTTTGCAAAAAATTTTTTGAGATCCCAATTTAGTCCCAATTTGTTTCTAATGCTTAAATTGGGCCTCGAGGGTCCATTCAAGAGACGATATGATTAGTTTCAGATATAAACCGTAAATGATATGAAATATCTAAAATTATTCTGTAAACTCCAATAATGCTTCATAACCTTATTTTGGCGATGAATACGGGTTAGGGGTGTTACATAGGCCATGTAACAGCCTGACTTGCAACCCTTTGAAAGCTACAGGGGACACACGACCATGTTGCTTGGCCGTGTGTAACAATTTAGTTTAGACCCTTATCAAAATAGTGGTCTCGAGACCACATATCTGAGTCAAAAAATATTTTAAATATTACTTTCCATGTTTATGATATGTGAATGAGTATATGTGAAAGTCTCGTATGAAAATTTGAATGTTTGTGTGCTTAATTTGGAAAAGAGACTTAATCGCTTAAAATGAAAAAGTTACATATTGTTTGTTAAAAGTGCTTATTTGATTTTGCTTTGTAAATGAAAGGTCCTTATTATGTTATTAGACCATTAGTATGTTAAATGGACACTAATGGCCTTGTGTTTATTCATTTATTAGTTTTATAACAAAGGGCAAAATGGTAAACTAATTTAAATGAATTCTAATTAAAATAAAGACATGAAATAAACCATTTCATGCTCATCTTTGATAGAAAATAAAAGGAAAGAAAAGGAAAAAAGAATAGCTAGGGTTCGGCTAAGGAATTCCTTGACTAAGGTATGTGTTTTGATCGATTTTTTTGATAATTTTTACGTTTTTCTAATCGTTGCTTCGTATATTATCGAACCTATGCCTCAATTTTTGATTTTGATGATGATCTTAAAATGTGCCATTCATGAAACTATGAGCTTTGTGATGTTAAATGATGAATTATGAAAGCTGAGTGCTTGATATACATGTTTTGTAAAGTGATTTTGAGTAAAAATGCATATTAGGGATTAAATTATGAAAATGAGAAATTGAGGGACTAAAATGTGAAATAAATGAAATGTGGAGGCTTATATGAACACTATGAATATTCGGCTAGGCATGTGTGCAAAGAAATTTTGTGTATTTTGTGATTTTGTGAATTAAGAACTAAAGTGTCGAAATGTGAAAATGTGAGGGCTAGTTTGCAAAATGCCCTAATTGTGTGTATATGGATTATTTTGAATGATTTGGTGAATAAAAGGGTTAATTTTGAATACAAATAGATCAAGAAAAAAGGAATTCAGATTTAGACTAAGGGAAGTTGAAGATTATAGAGTAGACGATCCGAGTCGACAATTTCGAGTACGAGGTAAGTTCGTACGTAAAATATGATGTTATAAGTATGTTTTGATGCTTTGGTTATACATATATTGTATATATATTTGGTTTGGATGAATATAATGATAAATCAGTGGTATTTGGTTCTAAGTGTGCGATTTAAATTAGCTTCGGCTATATGAGGCATTAAGTGTGCGGTACCAAGATAGCTTTGGTTAATTGAGATGGCACTAAGTGTGCGAAATTATTATAACTTCAGCTAACCCTTAAGGAACTAAGTGTGCAGATGGTTATAGCATGAATAATCTTCGGAAGGTTTAAAATATCCTAACGAGAGGTGAGAATGAAAATGAATGAATACGGGAAGGTTCAGGTACGTATAATACCTATGTGGTAGATGGTATTATGCATATAAAGTTCATTGAAATGGTAAAACATGTGGATGGTGTTGGTATAATTGGATAGATGATTTGGGAACTTATAAATACTTATGTGTTTATGTTTTATATTTTATACTCTGTTGATGATTCTTAGTACGAGATTACTAAGCTTTTGAAATCTTACTTTGTGTGTATTTGCATTGTTTTATAGATATTGAAGCTACTATGAGCTTGGGGATCGTCAAGGATCGACACCACACTATCGAACCTCATTTTGGTACTTTTGAAAATGTAGATTTTGAAGTATGGCATGTATAGGCAAGTAGTTGTGGGATTATGTTTTGTGATGTATATATTTTTAGCCATGTGATATGGCTAGTTTGTGTTTGAACTCATAGTTGATAATGGCTTATGGTATGTGATGTTAATGTGCAATTGTGGTATGTTTTAGTTGGACAAAATAAATGGTAAATGTTGGTAAGTTTTGGTAAGTTTTAGCATGAGGTTGAATGATGTATGAAAAGAAATGCTTTGATATGCTTTTGACATAGATTAGTAAGGCTTTTGAGTATGGATTTGGGTGACTATTATATGAGATGAATGGCTTATGCTTTGGTTTGGAATTTGGCTGAATTGGTTGTGCAACTATGCTTGTTTCTTTGCTTGTAGGTTGACCCAATTTGGGGTGGCAAATTGGCTATTCAAATGGCCTATTTTTGTCCACACAGGCAGAGACACGGGTGTGTGTCTCAGCCGTGTGCGACACACGGTCACGTTACACAACCGTGTGTCCCATGGGGTACCCTACGAATTAAAGTAAGTATACCCTCCAGTTTTGACACGGCCTAGACACACGAGCATGTCTATTGGTCGTGTGTGGCACACGGGCATGTGGTCGGCCGTGTGGCCAAGTCAATAGCCTCCCTAATTTTCACACGGCCTGGCACACGGGCGTGTCTTGTGGCCATGTGGACAAGTCAGTATGTATGCCCTATTTCACCATGGCTTAGACACATGGGCGTGTCTAAGGCTGTGTGAGGCAAATGGCCTGTTCACATGGGCATGTGATGTAACGCCCCCATGCTTAAAACCATCACCGGAGTCAAGCTTGAGGTGTTACTAAACTTATATTACCTTTTAAACAACTTTAAACCACTTATTTTAATTTTCGGAATAAACTGTTTTTCTGCGTCATGGTTGCTTAAAAATTCATTTCTTGAGTTTCAAAACTCAAAATTAAGGTCGTAAATTTTTTCTGAAACACTACTCATATATCTATCTACTAATTTTTTCCTAGAATTTTTGACTTAGCCAATTAGTACAGTTTATTAGTTAAAATTTTCCCTGTTTCAGAATTCGACTGCACTAACCTCTACTTACTACGAACCACTTTTATCCCTATAAAAAATTCATATGACTATACCGTTTGTTTCTATTAAAACTATATTAAACAAGGATTCTAACCATATAAATTACACCACCTAATTATTTTTGTAAAATTTATGGTGAATTTCTAAAGTTGAAACAGGGGATCTAGAAATCGCTCTGGCCCTATTTCACTAAAACTCAGATATCTTATAAAATAAAAAACCTTTACCTGTTTGCTTATTCCATATGAAAATAGACACAATTATATTTAATTTCATATATTATTCACCATCAAACCATGTCTCTAAAATTTTTAGTGATTTTTCAAAGTCACGTTATTTCTGATACTTGAATCTGTTTTTAAGTTACTTTCACATTTTTCATAGTTTTCATGTGATAGTTACTACTTAATCATACATACTATTAAACATGTATATCATCAGCCATTCTATTAGCTAATCATTAGCAAGTATTTACACATAATTCATTGATCATATCATATCAAAAGAAACCAAGTTCTTATACATGCCATACACAAAACGAAACATCTAACTATACCAATGTGATTCCTTCGATAGTGTGATTGGGTCTCCGACGTTTCCTTCGATCCCCGAGTGGCGTGATAAAAACTATAAAAAAAAGAAAATAAAGAGAGTAAGCACTAGGGTTAGTAAGCTTACAAGAAAATAAATTACAACATTCAACATAATGAATAATTATACATAATGTCACCTAGCCTCATAAACTTTCTTTACTTCTCATTTTCTACCTTCTTCTTTACTCACTTACCTTCTTTCTTACCTGACCTTTCACTATTCATAAATATAATCTACCTTCCCTTTTGCTAATAATTCACTATAATTTAACATGTACAATGACCCGTTGAACCACTCGGAATACTAAGGATACTAGGGTCGTTCTTGTCTATCAATATCCTGCCAATGCCATGTCTTCGACATGGACTTACATGAATTATTCCTGTCTCCAATGCCATATATACATCTAATATGGGCTTACATGGCTCATTCCTGTCTCCAAAGCCATATATCTGATATGGACTTACATGGCTCATTTTTGTCCTGTCCTGTCCTGTCAACCCCAATATCCTAACATTCCTAAGGTTCAAACGGGGCTTCTTAATGCTTTTTCTCTGTCACTTCGCCCTTAATTCGACTTTAAATATTCTAAAAAAAAATAAGTATATAAATGCTGGAAATTGACAATAATAATGTAAAATAAAAGAATGTTGCATTTATTTACTGTAAACTTACCTCGATACAAAATGTGACTAAACTTTACAATTTAGTCCTTTACTTTTTCTTTTCCCCGATCTACTCCCGAATTTCGTTCTTCTTGATCTATAATAGCAAATTTAACTTATTTAATATTCACATTTATCAAAACAGTCCTTTACTCAAACTTTGGAAAAAATACATTTTTGCCCCTAAACTTTTGCATATTTACACTTTTGCCCCAAATCTCGTAAATTAAACTTCAGCCTATTTTATTATGTTTTATGACATGCTGATCGTTTTTCCCTTCTATAGCAAAATCAAACTCTCACTCTAACATATACTTATGACTATTAGGTATTTTTACCGATTAAGCCATTTTACTCGTTTTTACCTAAAACTGAGTAGCACAAGTTGTCTAACATAATCTAAGACCTCATATTCTATCATAAAACATCAAAATAAACATTTTTCACCTATGAGTATTTTTCCAAATATGAACCCTAACTTAAATTATTCTAGCATAAGCTTTATCGAGCTACCAGGACTCCGAAAACGTAAAGAACATTAAAAACGGGGCTTGGAATCACTTACTATGGAGCTTGAAAGCTTGAAACAAACCCTAGCTATGAAGAACCCTTGAAATTTCGTGCTAATGAAGAAGATGATGAATTTTGTGTTATTTTTCCCTTTTTATTTCATTTAATATCCAAATGACCAAAATGCCCTTCCTTATTAAACTTTCAAAAATTCCATCCATGTCCTATTTTGTCCATGAACTTAGAAATTGGTAAAATTGTTATTTAAACCCTCCTAATTAATATTCCAAAGCAATTTCATACTAAAAACTTCTAGAATGCAAGTTTTGCAAATTATTCGATTTAGTCCCTAATCTCAACTTAAGCACTTTATGCATAGAATTTCATCACGAAATTTTCACACAATCATGCAATCATATCATGAACCTCAAAATAATAATAAAATAAATTTTTCTACCTCAGATTTGTGGTTTCGTAACCACTGTTCCGTTTAGGCCCTATTTCGGGATGTTACATGTGACCCTTTTAAACATTGAAAATTTTTTATAAGTTCTGAAAAGGTTCACATATTATCGATTTAGTCCTAGATGCATGGTTTAGACGTTGTATGTTCGGTTTAAGTTCGTATTGGACATGAATGACTGGTATTTATTGAAATGAAATGATATTTGATATTTGATTGTTTTCATTTAAGTTATGAGTCCAGTAATGCCTCTCAACCTATTCCGGCGATGGTTACGGGTTATGGGAGTTACACCTTGTGTCACACATGGCTGAGACACACAATTGTGTCTCTGCCCGTGTGGACGAAAAAATAAGCCATTCCGAAGCCATTTTTCTCACCCAAACTCACAACTTATGCACAAACCAATTGCACCTAAATTCAATCATTCAAAACTCACTTTTTAGAAGCGTATCCAAGCTTAATCAACCTAGAATCTAACCATTCAACCAATATGCCAAAATGACACCTTAATTTCAACAATCAAACTTATCTATCACTTAACCATTCCATTCACTAAAATCACCAATTGAAGAATTCGCAAGCCACATTTAATCCTATGTTCATATACCAAAATACATACACACCCAATACCAAATGACCATTTTCACAACTAAAATGTACCATACCAATTTGACCAAAAGATGATCACTTCCAAATTACCAAAACTAGTCATTTTCAACATTATGCCACATTCATTCTACATCAACCATTAATTTCTACTATATCATTTCCATTAACATTTCCTAGCCATCATATTATCCAATACAACATTAATTTAACAACCACACAAATACTGTAAAATCTTAATATCATACAGACTAATTCATCAACAAAATAACATATATACAAGCCACACATAATGGCTAAATACATTAAGCAAAACACCTATACTTGCCATTATAACCATGATTCAAAATCTTCAAAATATACTGTTATAACCGATGGACAGTATGATGAATCTCTGACAAGCTTCCAAATTGCACGAACCTCTGATTAACTAGAATCATAAGAGGAAACGACACAAGTAAGCATAAAATGCTTAGTCAGTTCGTAAATCATTAACATTACTTACCATTTCATTTTAAAAGTTAACTAGTGAACATATTCAACATTGCTTGGCACAAGCCTAAGCACCAATAACAATTCTCAAGTATAATTAGCATATCAATCAACCAAACTCATTCTACAACAAAGAACTTCATTAATCTTTCCATGTAAACATTCTAAAATCTTTAATCAATATCTTGTGTTACTTTTCCCATGTTATCATTGTAACAGCCCAATTTAGACCCTAATCGGAACGATGGTTTCGGGACCACAAATCCAAGTCAAAAAAATATTTAAAATTTATTTTATTTTTTTATTTTATGTGAATTTATATCTGTGAAATTTTCGTGATTTAATTTTGTTGCTTGAGTGTCCAATTTAATAAAAAGACTTAATCGCGTAAATTGAAAATTTGGTAGTTTAATTTATAAAGGGCTAATTGGTTATTGGCTTTATATGTGGAAACTTTTAAATGGTAAGTAACCCATTGATTTATTATATGGACAGCAATAGGCTTGCAAAATATGGTTTTGATATAAGTTCATCAAGGATAAATTAGTAAACAAATAATAAAAGTTAATATATCATAAACATTAGTGCTCATATTTTCTTTCCACCATAGCCGAAACTAAAACAAAGAAAAAAGAAAAGAAAAACCTAGTTCAGCCATTGTCAAGATCAATCAAGGTACGAGCTTAGCTCGATTTCTTATAATTTTTACTTTTTTGAGACCGTTGCTTCGAGTACTACAAAACCTATGCTTGAATTTTTGATTTTGATGAATATTTTGGGCTATGCCATTATTGAGAGCTTGTGATTTTTGTTGTTTGATGATGAAATATGAAAGATATGTTTTAGATTAACATGTTTTGTATTGGAGTTTTTGATGATTTTGAGTATTTAGGACTAAATTACAAAAATAATAATTTGAGGGACTAAAATATGAAATAAATGAATTATATGGGTTTGTATAGGCATGGGAAAAATTCGGCCCAACATGGGCATTTTGAAATTTTGTATATTTTGTGTTTTGTGTAATAGGGACTAAATTGTAAAAATTGTAAATGTTAGGGGTAAAATGGTAATTTCCCTATTTATGTGTTTTTGGACTAAATTGAATGGAAATATGTTTGAATGAACTTAATTTGAATATGTTTAGATCAAGAACCAAAGAAATCGGATTTGGATCGGGAAAAAACGAAAGTTGTCGACTAGTAGCCTTGTCTCGTTTTATAACGTTCGAGGTAAGTTTATAAGCAAATAGACGTGTTTAATTCTAGATAAATGCTAAATATTAATGCAGGTCTGAAAAAAAATATGAATTTATACATGCTATTTCTGAATGTGAATAAGCTTGGTAACCATGTTCAAGCATTCGTTTCGACCGAGTTACGATGTCCGAAAGCCTCGTATGAACTTTAGGAATAGTTAGGATACATATGTAGGATTCTGATATATGTGTGTGAGTAAGACCATGGCATCGATATGTGATTCCGTTATGTGTTTACGAGTAAGACCCTGTCTGGGACAGTGGCATCGGTATGTGACTACATGTAAGACCATGTCTGGGACATTGGCATTGTACGATATATGTTTGATTATTCGAGTGTCCTACCTAATTCCGAATGGTTCATTGGGCAAAGGTAAATTGTATACGGATGTGTAATACGAGTTAAATGGCTAGGTATGAATTAGCTTGTTGGCTATTTGTGATAAGGTAAGTATGTACTTGATAATTGTTCTATTCATGTGTAATTGATAATGACGAATTTAAGTGAAATTCGCATGTGTATTCGACTTTGTGGCTATATAAGTTGAGTATCAATGAAATGATTCATAATTATATGCAAGTGTGTGTGACCGTGTATAATCGACGTTATAGGTTATATATATATATATGTGATGCTACGATATGATTTTCGAACTTATGTATAAAAGTATACGCAGGCATGATTTTATTATAACTAGTTGTTTTTGGAAAGTTAACTATAAATATGTTGAAATGACCATGTGAGTATTTAGCCAAATAAGAAATATATGTACTTGTTATATCTTGATTCTTGAAATTGTGTTTAAAAGTATATGTGTATTTGATAATGTAAAGACATTTTGGTTGGAAAGTTGAATGGTAATAGGTCAATTTGACTATTTCAATATTCGGCCAAGATAGTATTTTTGTACGAAATTATACATATATATTATTTACAAATTACAAATTTGAGACTAAATGGGATACGGTTACTATAAATATTGGTTAACCTAATTGAGTTGAATAATTTGTTAGGTTAATTATTTGTTTATGACATACTAGGCTATAATATCTTATTGTGTGTATATTTGTTTCTATTTTATAGATTTTGGATTCAAGTTACAAGCTCGGGGATCGTCAGCAAAGTCAATCACACTATCGACCGCCTTCGGTATTTTATAAGTTAAAATTTTGGTACTATGGCATGTTTAGGCTGGAACATATTTTTGAAATGTTGATTTTGGTTATGTAATTAAAACCATGCGAATATGGCTTGCTATTTATGTTTGGATGTGGTCTTATGAGTGCTTAGTTATAAGGTTTAGTGAGTTTGGTTTTGATAATTTGTTTATGCTTGATAGTGGTTTAAATTCGTTTTAGTTAAAGTGTTTAGTACTATGAATGGATGATGTTTGTGGTAAGTATTTCATGCATTGAAAATGGCTTTAATCTTAGGTTCAAATTCGGTTTTAGTTGACTCATGGTCTAAGTCTATTTGATTACCAAGCCGTATGTCTTGGTTGATCATTTTTATGTTATTTTGAAAATGTATCTAAGTATATAAAGCTTGTGAAGGTACCTTGTGTTTCGGCTATATGTTTTTATTGGATGATAATCAAGCTAAGGTAGGTTATGTGTTGTTAGGTAAAAATAAAGACATATGCATGGTTTAAATTGAGTGTTCATGTATGGACTATATTAATGAAATGGATGACATTTGAATTGTTAATTGATAAGTAAGACATACTGGGATTTAAATTTATTTAATGATATATGTGTACTTGGTAACTGGTCATGTTATGTTAGTTGAGTTTTTAAATGTTTTTCATGTATAGGTATATGTGCATGGTAATATAAATTCGTTAGGTATTTATAAATTATTAAATATGTATAAATGAATTGAGTTAGTCAAGTTGACATGGAATTAAAATGGGTTATTTATAATCGAATGTTTGTAATAAATTGTGCTAATATGCAACATATGAATTACACATAGTTTAACACATTAATGCCGCATATATGAATGAAAGGGTCAGTAATGAAATTTAGTTCAATTGATAAATAACTTGTGTATATGCGTGACTTATTTAAGAAAAAAATATAGGTCTAATATTCTATATTGAAATTATTGATATGTTATATGTTCTGCTTATGTATTGAATTGTTTTAAAATATATATATTTTGGATTATATTTATATAAGTTATGTGGTGAATGATAATAAATTTTATGATTAGATATTGGATTAAGTCATAAGCATTGAAGTGATTTAAATCTTGAATTGCAATGAGCGTATGATCTGTATATGTAATACGATTGTTAAATATATATGATTATGACTTGAATTAATATAAAAATATTCAGAATTGTGCTTTCGTTAAGTAATGCCTCGTAACCCCATTCCGGCGATAGATACAGGTTAGGAGTGTTACATTTGATTGGTATCAGAGCTATGGTTTAGTCGGCTCTAGGACTAACGTAGCGTTTGTAAGTCTAGCTATACATGCCATAAATATATTGCGATAGTGTGATGACTTCTAACATCTAAAAATGTGTTTTCATATAGTAAATAGATCCCGACAGAGCTGTAGCTGATGATGTCAAGAGTGTAGCGCCTGCTCCCACGCAAGGGACAACGCTGGTTGATTTTCGACTGATTTCGAGTAACCAGGAAGGAGAGGCTAGATAAGCCTTTTACCAATGATTAATGACTGCTTTACTTAGTATATCCAGACTAATCCAGCTGCACAACAACCTCCAACCCGACTAATCCATCTTCGATGCCTGCTGTACCTTAAGTAAGTGATCCGTTGAGACTGTATAAGCCACCTATTGATAAAATCAAAAAACACGGGGCGAAAGAGTTTAAAGCTACAGATAATGATGATGTTGAGCGAAATGAGTTACGCTTGATAATACTATCTCATGTGTTTGATGAGTCATCCTGCACTTTGATGAATGTTTGAATTGTGCCATATCTTTACTTCGGGACAAGCATATCACTGGTGGAATACCCTAGTATCAGTGGTTCTGAGAGAGCGAGTGACCTGGGGATTTTTCCAGACTGAGTTCTGTAAGAAGTATATCAGCAAGAGATTTATTGATCAGAAGCGAAAAGAATTTTGGAACTAAAACAGGGTCGGATGGCCGTGACAGAGTATGAGCAGAAATTTGTGAGACTCAATCGGTATACCCGAGAGTGTGTTTCCACCGAAGCCATAATGTGTAAAAGATTCGAAAATGGGTTGAATGAAGACATTAAACTGTTAGTTGGCATACTTGAGATAAAAGAGTTCGTAGTACTGGTTGAACGAGCTTACAAAGCTGAAGAGCTTGGGAAAGAGAAGAGAAATCTGATTTTGAAGCTAGAGACTCGCGTAAGAGATCATTCAGTAAGTCAGTTCAGTCAACACCAAATAAGTTTTGAGATGATTTCTATCGTTCTAGAGCCACTTCGGGTTATTCTAGACGGGATCAGAATAGACCACCTGTGAGTTCGACAGCTACCTTGGTAGCCAGTGTGGGTAATGTCAGATCTAATCAACCTGAGTGTGAGCACTATGGTAAACGACATCCTGACAGTTTCAGATTGCATGATCAGGCCTGCTTTAAATGTGGATCAACGGATCACTATATTCGAGATTGTCCAAGGTTAGGTGAAGAGAATCTAATGCAGAACTCGAGATCGGGTAATACTGTAGCTCAGGGTAGACCATCGAGAAATGCGGGTAATGCAAGCGGCAGTTAGAGAGGAACTAAAGATACATAAAACAGATCTGAGACTCGTGCACCTGCCAAAGCCTATGCTATACGTGCACGCGAAGAGGCTTCATCCCTAGATGTCATTATTGGTATATTCACTCTCTATGATACTAATGAAATTGCATTGATTGATCCTGGCTCTACTCATTCTTACGTCTGTGAGACTTTAGTATTCAGCAAGACTCTGCCTGTTGAGTCTACTGAGTTTGTGATTAGAGTGTCAAACCCCTTGGGTCGGTGTGTTATGGTTGATAAAGTATGTAAGAATTGCCCTTTGATGGTTCGAGATTCGTGCTGTCCGGCTGATTTAATGTTGTTGCCATTTGACGAGTTCGGCATAATTTTGGGTATGGACTGGTTAACTTTGCATGATGCTGTTGTAAACTATAAAGAAAGACTATTGATTTGCAGAGTCAGAAAGATGAGATTGTTCGAATTGAATCTAGAGATTTGTATGGTTTACCAGCAGTAATTTCTTCGATGCTAGCTCAGAAATATGTGAGGAAAGGGTGTAAAGCATAGTTTGCCTACGTACTTGACAGTAAAGTGGCTGAAAGAAACATTGACTCAATACCTGCTGTATGTAAGTATCCAGATGTATTTTCTGAAGAATTACCGGGTTTGCCACCTATTCGGGAAGTAGAGTTTGGAATTGAGTTACTGCCTGGGATGACTCCGATATCCATACCTCCGTACAGAATGGCACCTATAAAATTAAAAGAATTGAAAGCTTAGTTGAAATAATTGACAAATAGAGGTTTCGCATGACCAAGTTTTTCTCCGTGGGATGCACCTGTATTGTTTGTGAAAAGAAAGACGAAACTATAAGAATGTGCATCGATTATAGACAACTTAATAAGGTGACTATAAAAAATATGTATCTATTGCCATGGATTGATGATCTGTTTGACCAATTGAAAGGGGCTATAGTGTTTTCAAAGATAGATTTGAGATCGAGCTACTATCAGTTGCGAGTTAAAGACTCCGATGTGCCAAAGACTACTTTCCGAACGAGGTACGGACACTATGAGTTTTTAGTTATGCCATTCTGACTCACTAATGCACCTGTTGTTTTCATGGATTTGATGAATCGGATCTTCAGACTGTATCTGGACCAGTTTGTAGTTGTGTTTATAGATGATATTTTATCTACTCTCGTGACGAAGCTGAACATGCCGAGCATCTGAGACTTGTGTTACAGACTTTGTGAGATAAGTAGTTGTATGCAAAATTCAGTAAATGTGAGTTCTAGTTAAGTGAAGTTAGTTTTCTGGGTCATATGGTATCAGCATCTGGTATTCGGGTCAATCCGAGCAAAATTTTAGCTATACTCGATTGGAAACCTCCGAGAAATGTTTCTGAAGTCTGAAGTTTTTTAGGACTTGCTGGTTACTATAGAAGGTTAATGAAAGGTTTCTCTATGATTGCAGCTTTGATGATGAAGCTATTGTAGAAAAATGTTAAGTTCGAGTGGTCAGAGAAGTGCCAAAAAAGTTTTGATCAGTTGAAAACCCTTTTGACCAAAGCTCTAGTACTAGTTTAGCCAAAATCGGGTAAAGAATTTGTTATTTATAGTGATGCATCTTTAAATGGTTTGGGCTGTGTTTTAATGCAGGAAGGCAGAGTTATAGTCTATGCTTCTAGACAGTTAAAGCCACATGAAAAGAACTATCCGACGTAAGACCTAGAATTAGCAGCCATTGTGTTTGAATTAAAAATTTGCCGTCACTATCTATTTAGTGAGAAATGTCATGTTTATTCTGATCACAAAAGCTTGAAATACTTGATGACTCAGAAAGATCTGAATTTGAGACAACGCCGATGGTTAGATTTGCTAAAAGACTATGAGCTGGCGATTGACTACCACCTGGGAAAGGCTAATGTTGTTGCCGATGCTTTAAGCCAAAAATCACTGTTTGCTTTGCATGCAATGAATGCACATATGGCTATGTCTGATGATGTTTTGATAATAGCTGAATTGAAAGCAAGACCGTTATTTGTTCAACAAATATGTGATGCCCAGAAGGTTGATAATAAATTATTGGCAAAACGAGCTCAGTGTGAGACAGATGCTGATTCAGAATTCAAGGTTGGTGCTGATGACTGTTTGAGATTCAGAAACTGAATATGGGTTCCGAAGAATTCATAATTTGTTCAAATGATTTTGAATGAAGCTCACAGCAGTCGGTTGTCTATTCACCCGGTAGTACAAATATGTATAACGATCTGAAACAACTTTACTAGTGGCATGGTATGAAACGAGATATTTCTGACTTTGTTGCAAGATGTTTAGTCTGTCAACAAGTAAAATCTGAACATCAGGTGCCTTCAAGATTACTTCAGCCGATTATGATACCTGAGTGGAAGTGGGACAGACTCACGATGGATTTTGTATCTGGTTTATAGCTGACACCGAGCAAGAAAGATGCAATCTGGGTTGTTGTAGATAGATTAACTAAATCAGCTTATTTTGTTCCTATTCGTACAGACTACTCGATGGATAAGCTGGCTGAATTGTATGTTTCTCAGATTGTGAGATTACACGGTGTGCCTATATCTATTGTTTCGGATAGAGATCTGAGGTTAACATCGCGGTTTTGGAAGAAACTGCAAGACGCACTAGGTACGAAATTACATTTTAGTACTGCTTTCCATCCGCAAATAGATGGCCAGTCTGAGCGAATCATTCAAATACTTGAGGATATGTTGAGATATTGTATTCTCGAGTTCGAAGGTACGTGGGAACGATACCTATCTCTAATGGAATTTGCGTATAATAATAGCTTTCAATCGAGTATCAAAATGGCACCTTGTGAGGCTTTATACGGTCGTAAATGTCGTACACCATTATACTGGACTGAGCTTAGTGAAAATAAGATACACGGGGTTGACTTGATCAGAGAAACTGAACAGAAAGTGAAAGTGATCCGTGAAAGTCTGAAAGCAGCATCAGATCGTCAAAAATCATATGTGGACTTGAAATGTATTGGTATAGAGTTTTAGATCAGAGATTAAGTCTTCTTGAAAGTCTCACCGTGAAAGAAAATACTCAAATTTGGTTGTAAAGGCAAATTGAGTACGAGATTTATTGGGTCGTATGAGATTATAGAGCGTATCAGGCCAGTTGCTTACAGACTATTGTTGCCACCTGAGTTAGAAAGGATCCACAATGTATTCCATGTTTCGATGCTTCGTAGATATCGATCTGACCCTTCACATGTGATTAGTCCGTCTGAGATTGAGATTAAGCCAGATATGACGTACAAAGAAGAACCGATTCATGTTTTGTCTCACGAGATTAAAGAGTTGCAAAATAAGAAGATTTCGCTAGTTAAAGTACTGTGCCGCAAGCACAGAGTTGATGAAGCAACGTGGGAGCCAAAGGATGCAATGAGAGAACGTTATCCAAACCTATTCACCGGTAAGATTTTCAGGGACGAAAATCCCTAAGGGGGGAGAGTTGTAACAGCCCAATTTAGACCCTAATCGAAACGGTGGTTTTGGGACCACGAATCCGAGTCAGAAAAAATTTTAAAATTTATTTTCTGTGTTTTTTTTGTGTGAATTTATATCTGTGAAATTTTTGTGCTTTAATTTTGTCGTTTGAGTGTCCGATTTAATAAAAAAGACTTAATCGCGTAAGTTTAAAATTTGGTAGTTTAATATATAAAAGGTTGATTTGTTATTGGCTTTATAAGTGGAAGCTTTTAAATGGTAAATAACCCATTGATTTATTATATGGACGGCAATAGGCTTGCAAAATATGGTTTTGATATAAGTTCATTAAGGATAAATTAGTAAACAAAAAATAAAAGTTAATATATTATACAATATATCATAAACATTAGTGCTCATATTTTCTTTCCACCATAGCCGAAACTAAAACAAGGAAAAGAGAAAAGAAAAACCTAGTTCGGCCATTCTCAAGCTCAATCAAGTTACGTGCTTAGCTTAGTTTTTGATAATTTCTACGTTTTTGAGATTGTTGCTTCGAGTACTACAAAACCCATGCTTGAATTTTTGACTTTGATGAATATTTTGGGTTATGCCATTATTGAGAGCTTGTGATTTTTGTTGCTTGATGATAAAATATGAAAGATATGTTTTAGATTAACATGTTTTGTATTGGAGTTTTTGATGATTTTGAGTATTTAGGACTAAATTGAAAAAATAAAAATTTGAGGGGCTAAAATATGAAATAAATGAATTATATGGGTTTGTATAGGCATGGCTAAAATTCAGCCCAACACGGGTATTTTGAAATTTTGTAAATTTTGTGTTTTGTGTTATAGGGACTAAATTGTAAAAATTATAAATGTCAGGGGTAAAATGGTAATTTGCTCACTTATGTGTTTTTGGATTAAATTGAATGAAAATATTTTTGAGTGAACTTAATTTGAATATGTTTAGATCAAGAACCAAAGAAATCGGATTTGGATCGGGGAAAAACGAAAGTTGTCGACTAGCAGCCCTATCTCGTTTTATAACGTTCGAGGTAAGTTTATAAGCAAATAGACGTGTTTAATTGTAGATAAATGCTAAATATTTATGCTGGTATGTTTATACATGCTATTGTCGAATGTGAATAAGCTTGGTAACCATGTTCAAGCATTCGTTTCAACCGAGTTACGACGTTTGAAAGCCTCGTATGAACCTTAGGAATAGTTAGGATACATATGTCATGACATAGGATTTCGATATATGTGTACGAGTAAGGCCATGGCATCGATATGTGATTCCGTTATGTGTTTACGAGTAAGACCCTGTCTGGGACAGTGTCATCGGTATATGACTACATGTAAGACCATGTCTGGGACGTTGGCATTGTACGATATATGTGGGATTATCCGAGTGCCCTACCCAGTTCAGAATGGTTCATTGGGCAAAGGTAAATTGTATATGGATGTGTAGTACAAGTTAAATGGCCAAGTATGAATTAGCTTGTTGGTTATTAGTAATAAGGTAAGTATGTACTTGATAATTGTTCTATTCATGTGTAATTGATAATGATGAATTTAAGTGAAATTGGCATGTGTATTCGACTTTGTGGCTATATACGTTGTGTAATAGCCCTAATTTCACCCTAGTCGAGAAGTGGTTTCGGGACCACAAAACCGAGTCATGAAAATAATTAAATGTTAATTTCATGTCTATTATATGAGATAATGCATGTGTGAAAAATTGATGCAATGATTTTTATCATTTGAATGTGAAATCATTAAATAGGACTTAAGTTGGAAACTTAGAAAATGTGCTTGGTTAAATTTTTTTTTTAAATGGCCAAACATTATATGATTTAATAGATGAGGATTTGCATGTCAATTTTGCCATTTCCAAATTAGTGGCAGACCATGTTGATTGCTTGAGTTAAATATATGTATTATATATATATACATTATTAAATGAAATGAATTTAAAACATGAAAACAAAATTAAATACACGGAAAAAGGGTGACAAAAAAAAATAATGTTTTCCATATTCCTTCTTCCATTGCCGTAAGTGAAAGAAAGGTTGAAGCTAAGCATTCGGTCCTTTAGATATCTTGAATTAAGCTTAAGAGCTTAAGGAGCCTAATTCGGATAAGGGAAAAGGCTAAACTAACCGAATAGCATATCCGTAGTCATTCGACTACAGTCGAGGTAAGTCTTTGAGTAATGAAACTTAGCTTATAATTTGATAAAATCATGGTATATAAGCATAATAAATAAATTGTGACCTATTGGTTCTACTTGAATTACGTAGTGGGATAAACAATTTGTGCATATGACTTGTAGCCGAGTGGTTATAGAAATCATGTTGGATAGCGAAACGAAATCGTGTTCTTTGTATGTGGCTATTGAGCCGAAAGTGGAATGGTTGATAAGCATGTTGTGCTTGTGTTCAAGTAATGTAAATGAAATGCTAATGTGTTATGATATATATATATATATATATGTGCATGATAATGGAGAATTATATCCGGGCTAAGTCCCGAAGGCATTCGTGCTGGTGTTATATCCGGGCTAAAGCCTAGCAGGCTTTGTGCTGGTATTATATCCGGGCTAAGTCCCGAAGGCATTTGTGCCAGTGTTATATCTGGGCTAAGTCCCGAAGGCATTTGCACTGGTATTATATCCGGGCAAAGTCCTGAAGGCATTCGTGCTGGTGTTATATTCAGGCTAAAGTCCTGTAGGCTTTGTGCTGGTATTATATCCGGGCTTAAAGCCCCGCATGCTTTGTGGTGGTGATTGGATTTGGGCTTTAAACCTAGCAGACTTAATGCCGATGATTGGAGTAAGATTATGATTTCGAATGTTTGCAGTAAACTACCATTGAATATGTTCAATACATTAAGTTGGTCAGGTATGTATTATATACTTTTATATGTTAGATTGATCGGAATTGAATCATGAATGCGAAATGAGAAGTATATGTGAAAATCTCATATGTGTATGTGTGTATTCGGTTATGGTGAAAGGTTATATGAGATTGATTTGGTGATATACATGTTAAATAATATGAATACAAAGAATGGGTAATAAATCTGCCTGGAACAGCAGCAGTAACGTGATTTCGAAAAATCACCATAAATTGTGGGAGTTGAGTTAGAGGCTGAATAAATTATGTCATGAAATCTTAATGAGTCTAGTTTCTTATAAAAGAAACCGTGTAAGCAAAATAATTGTCAATAATGAGATATTTGAAGTGGCATGGAACAGAGTCAAAATGACTTTGAGGTTCCCTGTTCTGTTTTCAGAAAATCATTATAAATGGTACGAAAATGGTTATAAGATAAAATTTATATTTTTAGACTCTTAATGATCCTAGTTTCAAATGAAATAAACGATAACATATTTTGAATTCTGTTTAATGAGAATATTGATTCGTAGTGAAGAGTGGTCAGAATAGTCAAATAGTGAAACAGGGGAAACTTCAATAAAAATCTGGTATTGATTAGTCAAACCAAAAATTCTGAAAATTTTATGCGTGGAAGATATATGAGTCTATTTTCAGGGAAAATTAACGGCACTTGATTTGGAGTTTCTTAGCTCCAGTTAATAATTTAGTGACTGTTTCTCAGGAAGACAGCTTGTAGTGAATTTGTGATTTTGTTGCAAACATGGTTAAAACTTGTTAATGGGATGCTTTTCGAGTTCTTATGATCTTATTTGAGATTTCAATATTTGGTTTTAATTGAGTTCAGATTCAAGTGAGGTGAATTTGCTAAATATGCATTATGTTCATGGATACTTGGCCAAAATGGCAATTATCTAGGAATGATTTCTTAAAAATTTGAAATAATCGATCTATAAGTAAATTAATTGTTTGCATTGCTTAAAACTTTCTAAGCATTGAAGCTTACTCCGTGTTCTCTTTTCCAATTCTTATAGGTTTATACTTTAGCTCGAGTTGGAAGAGCTGGAGATATCATCACACTATCGAGTCATTATGTGAGTTGAAAAGATTGTATATCATCATGGTTTAAGGCATGTATAGGATAGACTATAGGTAGAATGATATTTCGACTTTGTATACATTATAGCCATGCGAAGATGGCTTGCTCATTTTGTTTAGAGAAGCCTTTTAATTGAACTAATGTGTTGAAATGTTTTAGTTATAACTTGATAGTAGTTAATTTGTTATTAGATATTCGGTTATGTTTTGATAGGAGTCATTTTGGAAATTTATAAGAGCTCTTATGGAAAATCAATGAGACATGTTTGCATTGTTGATAATTTATGTCTGGTAATTATTTTTGATCTTATAGAAGTTTTGTTCAGTCAAGTAATACCTCAAAACCTTATTCTGACAACGGATATGGGTTAGGAGTGTTACATTTAGTGGTATCAGAGCTATGGTTTAGTCGGTTCTCGGACTAACATAGCAAGTGTAAGAGTCTAGCTATACATGCTGTAAGTAAAGTGCGATAGTGTGAGGTCTCCCGGCTCTTATAAATTGTTTTGCTCAGGTAATGATGTGTTCCAACCGAGTTATTATTAATTGATCTGAAATTGATATTGAACTAATTGTAATATATATGTGATATGATGGAATTGAAAAGGTATGAAAAGAATTTTATGATATATGTGCATAAGTATAAAGAGATGTATGAGATTGTATAAAGTAAATGGTAATGAAAGATCAAATTGGATAGAACACAGAGAATGAGTACGATCGTTCAATAATGAATTGACGGAAAAGACCATGGTTGGACCATGGCAATACATGAGACAGATGAGCTAGTGTAAGACCTATCGGAAATAGGCATCAACATGGGCAGAGCAAAGTTAGTATAAGACCATAGTTGGACTATGGCATCAAGTAAGCGACGTACTCAAAACCGTAAGACGTTTTTCAATGGGATAAATATTGACAAATGATCAAGACTAAATGTGGAAATTTGATAAGAAATTATTTGGTAATTTGAGTAATAGAAATGAAAGTTTGAATCGTGATAAATTCACTTATGTTTTTTTAATATTCACATGAAATAAAGTTGCACGTGAAACTGAGATATGTGAAAATGTGTTTGTAACAAGATGAAAAGTTGAAATGTTTGAATGAAGTGTTTGAATCAAGTTGTGTAATACTATGATGATGAGTGATGAATTTATCTGTGTATTCGAATGTGAAACTCCCTTTCGAGGCTTAACGACCTCACCCCTTACCAGTGATATCATTATAAGGTTTCAATGGAACAAAATAGAATGAGTTTGCAAAGAAAGATTAAAGAGTTAAATAGTGAGATAATGATAAAGTAAGCAAAGTTCAAAACGATTTGGCAATGAATTAAGGCTGGAAGGACATGTACAATGTCCCGAAGGTTCTTCAGATTGAATATTGTCATTAGTAAAAGAAAGTTGGTCTGGTAATTTAATTCAATCAGATATGATGTCTAAGTATGTATCTGTTAGGAATTCTTCCTGAGTGGTTTTCATTAGTGAATGAAATAGAATGGAATTCGAAATGACGAATGAATAGTAAGAGTGTCTGAATTGGATAATTACAGTCAAGTGAATTTCGATGATTTCTTTTGAATATTCTGTATATTTCTTATTCTCAGAGACACATGTGTGATTGTTCCTTTTTCTCATGAAAATGCTATAAAGTGAGAATGTTATCTGACTCCGATGTTTAATAAAAGTATTGCTATCTTGATTGGTTTATAATCGGTATCATCGTATTCCTCTGTTTGAGAATTCATTGTAGTATGATCAGAATGAATTTGGGGATAAATTCACATGAGGTTATTCTTCTATTTCTATTGATTGGCATTCCATCTTATAAAAATGTTGAAGAATGTGTTATTTCTGTTATAGAGGAAATTTCAGGGTTATTAATTATAGTCTTCTTCTGGTATTCTCTGAGGAGTTATTTTGATCTTTATTTCTATGTTTTGGGAGATTCTATTCTAGGATTTCTGATACGACATTGTATTTTGGATTTCTGTATTCTGGTTTTCTTTTCATTTTTCTTATATGAATAATCAGATATGGCTCAGTTCTAAAGTGTATATTTTTTTTATCTGAAACAATTATGTTTATAATGATTATATATTTAGATTTCTCTGATTCTTATGAAAGGAATGGCCATAAATAAGGGTCTGAATGATAGAGAATTCAGCTCAGACCTGTGGATTGGTTTTCACTTATATATCAGTGAGATAAAGATTGAGTGTTATGTTCTTTCGAGTTATGCAGTGATAATGAATTTTGATTAGTTATCTGAAGAGATCTAATAGAATGTATATTTGAAGAGTTACGACATGCACAAAGAAAAGTGGTCTTGAAAAGTTATTATTTGTTAGAAAAGACTGATTCAGTTGTGTGGTTTAACTCGAATTATATGTATGATTGAATTTGTTGAAGATTAAGAGACAAATGTTAAAGTTATTATAAAAAGAACTATTCGGCTGATGATTAGAGATGATTGTGGTTGTGTTAGTGTTGAATATTTGACAGCTTCGAGTATTCGAGGGAAAAATTTGAATGTTTCTTGAACCAAGGAATAAAAGTATTGAACGTTAAGCAAGGTCTATTCTTCTTGTGAAATTGAGAAGTATAAAAGTATATTGAGATGTGATAGTTCAAAATGAGTTCAGAGTAACAGTTATTCGATTATGGATGTCTGGACATATGAAATTTCTGTTAATGTTATTATTGTTCTTATATGGAATAAGCATTCAGATGGGTTAAAGGATTTTTATATGAGCTCCGACTGTGAAATGTTTGTTTATTTGAGTTAAAATAAATAATACAGATATATGGATCAGGTGTATAAGTGACTGTGTATTGTAGCGTATTTCAGAACTATATTTAGATGACAAGTTGCTATCTGTCAGAGTTGAAATTTTGTGTATATGGAATAAAAGCAATCAGTGATGTTATAGAAGTGGTTATGAGACAGAATTGATATCCAAACTGAATAAAAAAATTTTATTTGTCTTCTGAAAAAGAAATGTCATTGGGTCATGATCGATCTTTTAACAAGGAAGAATCTGTGTCTTCAGTTTAGTATGTACAAAATTCCAATCGACAAAGTTGTTGAGATATTTATAATATAGTCTGCCAATGTGATCTGCCAGTGTGAATTAAAGTTTAGTGATTGTTGGTAAAAAGAGATACATGTGATGAATGGAAATTTGTGATTCCGAAATTTTTGAAAATGTTTTTAGAAGGGAAACTATTTTTTGTTGATAAGATTTTTCGGGGACGAAAATCCCTAAGGGGGGGAGAGTTGTAATAGCCCTAATTTGACCCTAGTCGGGAAGTGGTTTCAGGACCACAAAACCGAGTCATGAAAATAATTAAATGTTAAATTTCATGTCTATTATATGAGATAATGCATGTGTGAAAAATTGATGCAATGATTTTTATCATTTGAATGTGAAATCATTAAATAGGACTTAAGTTGGAAACTTAGAAAATGTTCTTGGTTAAATTTTTTTTTAAATGGCCAAACATTATATGATTTAATAGATGAGGATTTGCATGTCAATTTTGCCATTTCCAAATTAGTGGCAGACCATGTTGATTGCTTGAGTTAAATATATGTATTTTATATATATACCTTATTAAATGAAATGAATTTAAAACATGAAAACAAAATTAAATAATGGAAAAAGGGTGACAAAAAAAAAACAATGTTTTCCATATTCCTTCTTCCATTGTCGTAAGTGAAAGAAAGGTTGAAGCTAAGCATTTGGTCCTTTAGATATCTTGAATTAAGCTTAAGAGCTTAAGGAGCCTAATTCGGATAAGGAAAAAGCTAAACTAACCGAATAGCATATCCGTAGTCATTCGACGACAGTCGAGGTAAGTCTTTGAGTAATGAAACTTAGCTTATGATTTGATAAAATCATGGTATATAAGCATAATAAATAAATTGTGACCTATTGGTTCTACTTGAATTACGTAGTGGGATAAACAATTTGTGCACATGACTTGTAGTCGAGTGGTTATAGAAATCATGTTGGATAGCGAAACGAAATCGTGTTCTTTGTATGTGGCTATTGAGCCGAAAGTGGAATGGTTGATAAGCATGTTGTGCTTGTGTTCAAGTAATGTAAATGAAATGCTAATGTGTTATGATATATATATATATATATGTGCATGATAATGAAGAATTATATCCGGGCTAAGTCCCGAAGGCATTCGTGCTGGTGTTATATCCGGGCTAAAGTCCAGCAGGCTTTGTGCTGGTATTATATCCGGGCTAAGTCCCAAAGGCATTTGTGCTGGTGTTATATCCTGGCTAAGTCCCGAAGGCATTTGTGCTGGTATTATATCTGGGCTAAGTCCCGAAGACATTCGTGCTGGTGTTATATCCGGGCTAAGTCCTGAAGGCATTCGTGCTGGTGTTATATCCGGGCTAAAGTCCAGCAGGCTTTGTGCTGGTATTATATCCGGGCTTAAAGCCCCACATGCTTTGTGGTGGTGATTGGATTTGGGCTTTAAACCTAGCAGACTTAATGCTGATGATTGGAGTAAGATTATAATTTCGAATGTTCGTAGTAAACTACCATTGAATATGTTCAATACATTACGTTGGTCAGGTATGTATTATATACTTTTATATGTTAGATTGATCAGAATTGAATCATGAATGCGAAATGAGAAGTATATGTGAAAATCTCATATGTGTATGTGTGTATTTGGTTATGGTGAAAGGTTATATGAGATTGATTTGGTGATATACATGTTAAATAATATGAATGCAAAGAATGGGTAATAAATCTGCTTGGAACAGCAGCAGTAACGTGATTTCGGAAAATTACCATAAATTGTGGAAATTGAGTTAGAGGCTGAATAAATTATTTCATGATATCTTAATGAGTCTAGTTTCTTATAAAAGAAACCGTGTAAGCAAAATAATTGCCAATAATGAGATATTTGAAGTGGCGTGGAATAGAGTCAAAATGACTTTGAGGTTACCTGTTCTATTTTCAGAAAATCATTATAAATGGTACAAAAATGGTTATAAGATAAAATTTATATTATTAGACTCCTTAATGAGTCTAGTTTCAAATGAAATAAACGATAACATATTTCGAATTCTGTATAACGAGAAAATTGATTCGTAGTGAAGAGTGGTCAGAATAGCAAACAGTGAAACAGGGGAAACTTCAATAAAAATCTGGTATTTATTGGTCAAACTAAAAATTCTGAAAGTTTTATGGATGGAAGATATATGAGTCTATTTTCAGGGAAAATTAACGGAACTTGATTTGGAGTTTCTTAGCTCCAGTTATAAATAATTTAGTGACTGTTGCTCAGGAAGACAGCTTGTAGTGAATTTGTGATTTTGTTGCAAACATGGTTAAAACTTGTTAATGAGATGCTTTTCGAGTTCTTATGATCTTATTTGTGATTTCAATATTTGGTTTTAATTGAGTTCAGATTCAAGTGAGGTGAATTTGCTAAATATGCGTTATGTTCATGGATACTTGGCCAAAATGGCAATTATCTAGGAATGATTTCTTGAAAATTTGAAATAATCGATCTATAAGTAAATTAATTGTTTGCATTGCTTAAAACTTACTAAGCATTGAAGCTTACTCCATGTTCTCTTTTCCATTTCTTATAGGTTTATACTTTAGCTCGAGTTGGAAGAGCTAGAGATATCATCACTCTATCGAGTCATTTTGTGAGTTGAGAAGATTGTATATCATCATGGTTTAAGGCATGTATAGGATAGACTATAGGTAGAATGATATTTGGACTTTGTATACATTATAGCCATGCGAAGATGGCTTGCTCATTTTGTTTAGAGAAGCCTTTTAATTGAACTAATGTGTTGAAATGTTTTAGTTATAACTTGATAGTTGTTAATTTGTTATTAGATATTCGGTTATGTTTTGATAGTGAGTCATTTTGGAAGTTTATAAGAGCTCTTATGGAAAATCAATGAGACATGTTTGCGTTGTTGATAATTTATGTCTGGTAAGTATTTTTGACCTTATAGAAGTTTTGTTCAGTCAAGTAATACCTCATAACCTTATTCCGGCAACGGATATGGATTAGGAGTGTTACAAGTTGAGTATCAATGAAATGATTCATAATTATGTGCAGGTGTTTGTGACCGTGTATAATCGGCCTTATAGGTTATATATATATATGTGATGTATGATATGATTTTTGAACTTATGTATAAAAGTATACGTAGGCATGATTTTATTATAACTAGTTGTTTTTGGAAAGTTAATTATGAATATGTTTAAATGACCATGTGAGTATTCAGCCAAAGAAGAAATATATGTACTTGTTGTTAGATCTTGATTCTTTAAATTGTGTATAAGAGTATATGTGTATTTGATAATGTAAAGACATTTTGGTTGGAAAGTTGAATGGTAATAGGTCAATTTGACTATTTTAATATTCGGCCAAGATAGTATTTTTTGTACGAAAGTATACATATATGTTATTTACAAATTACAAATTTGAGACTAAATGGGATACGGTTACTATAAATATTGGTTAGCCTAATTGAGTTGAATAATTTGATAGGTTAATTATTTATTTATGACTTACTAAGCTATAATAGCTTACTTTGTGTATATTTGTTTCTGTTTTATAGATTTTCGATTCAAGTTACAAGCTCGGGGATTGTCAGCAAAGTCAATCACACTATCGACCGCCTTCAATATTTTATAAGTTGAAATTCTGGTACTATGGCATGTATAGGCTGGAACATATTTTTGAAATGTTGATTTTGGTTATGTAATTAAAGCCATGCAAATATGGCTTGCTATTTATGCTTGGATGTGGTCTTATGGGTGCTTATTTATAAGGTTTAGTGAGTTTGGTTTTGATAATTTGTGTAACACCCTAAAAATCTCGAAACCCAAAAATCTCAAAACCCAAAAATCCCAAAATCGTGAATTTTTCTTTTTGTGCTTAGAAATCCTGGTTAAGTGTTAATTACGCTAAGGTAGGTCTTGGACAAGGTTTGAGTTTGAATTAGGAGGTAGAAGAAATTATAATTTAATTATTAAAAGAATCAGGGTTGGCAAGTAGTTGGGGTTTTAAATAAAGATAGAGGAAAATAACATCAAAAAGCGTTGTGGAGGAATGGCTAAGTGACGCCACTTAGAGTGTAGGGAGGTGGCGTTAGTAGCTAGCAAGGAGGTCCAAGGTTCGAATCCTAGCTTAGTGTTTTTAGAAGTTTAATTTTGGCCTTCTAGAAGGTTAGAAGTGGCGTAAAGATGGACTCTAAGGGGAGTGCTCAGGAGAGAAAATTAAGGAAAGGATTAAGGGGTTATCGGGGAGAAAAACGAGGAGATGAGAGGGGGAATGTAACACCCTAAACTCGGCCCAGACGTTACGGCCGAATTCAGCATGCCACATGGAAAAAGTTGCTATTCGTTTCATCAAGAATCTCTTTCTTAGGGTTTAAAAACGTTAATGTTATAAGTTTAAGTGAATGGAAGTCAGCACCGTAGGAAGCCAGAAAAGAGGAGGTGAGTCTGTTGGACTGCTTAAGTACCAAGCTCTTCCCAGATCCAATCCTAGACATGCACACATTCATTGCCACACTTAAAGCATGTTATGTGTCTATGAAAAATAAATCATGTTAAAGTCTGGTTTAGATATTTATTTCCTTTGAAAACATTTATATTGCGGAAACCTTACACGACACCAAAATATTTTGAAAACATATAGTCTTTATAAAACGCGCCCTAGTGCTAACCAGTTCAATAAATCCATAATTGAAATAATTTAATGAGCGGCCTTATTACAACCTTGAAACAAAACGAGAGTAATTAAAAATAAAAGAAGTGTGATCTATTTGAAAAAAAACCAGAATTTGTTCTTCATGGCCACTCCGAATCCCGCCCAGCTCCAAGTCCACCATTTAGGGCTCACCTGCAAGGATGGAAAGAAAAGGGGTGAGTTTGGGGAAACTCAGGTGTATCTGAAAACCCATCCAAAGCCCAAATCAGCTCGAGCCCATTGGGCCTAAGCCCCATTCAGAGGACAGTACACAGTGGACCGAAGCCCTTTTCAGAATACAGTAACAAGGCCTTAGCCCTTAGGCCCATAGGCCCATAGGCCCATAACCTTTCAGCAAGGCTAACACGCTGCTGCCACTGCACCACAGACGCTCCTTGTGGCATATCTTGGTCGCACCTATTGTTAATCCTTACTTTAGTGCGACTGCTTCTAAAAATAAAAACCAGCATTTGCGCATGCGCCAACCCTTGAACCTAAGCACTATACCACACTCCCAAATACCGCCACTAGACCAAGCTTCCCTTTGTGCCTAATTTAGCCTACTTTATTATTAAACCCTTATTGCCAAGTTCCCCTAAGAAGGAAAAACTACTTTCTTTGCTAAAGTCTTGGATCGAACCAAGATTTTTCCCACACTTTAAATACTTCTAAATTTATTTAAAAACTAAATTTAAACACCACATTAATAATAATATCTTCTATATTTTTAAAAAATAATAATAATAACCATAATGAAAATTTCAAATACAATAATATATATTTTTTTCCTAATAATATTATAATTCCATAAAAATAAATATAGTAAAATTTTCTAATAATAATTTAATTTAAACACTAAATTAACAACAATAATTTTATAAATATATTTGTATCTAATAATTATAATTTTCATAAAAATATCAGTAATAATAACAGAAATATTTTTATCAATATATATATATTTTTTTACACACTAGTAACATTTAAAACTTCTCAATATTCAGGATTTTCTTCTATCCAAACCCAGACTCAAAGCCCAATTCTTCTAGACCCAATTTCAGGATGTTACAGGGAAGTAATGGAGTCAAATGGGGAACTGAGGGCCAGGCAATTCTGCTATAGGGCTATAAATGGGTGCCGAATGCAAGGGTGTGAGGCTAATGCCGAAATCTTTTTCTCACCTTGTTGCCAGAAACCCTATTTCCTAAAAGCCAAAAACCCTTTTATTTTCTTCCTTTTCTTTCTGCCAATTTCTCCAAAAGTCAAAAACCCTTGTTCTCCTTTTATTTTTCTTGTGTCGATTTCTTTGTTTCACTTTTGGGTTTAGCCGATTCTTCTTCCTCTCTCCCTTGGTGCCAAATAAGCAATTGTGTCATTCAGATCTCTAGAGCCGAATATTCTTTGACCGAATCTAGTGTAAGTGTTACTCTTCCAATCGGTTTTCTTTGCTAAGTATTGAATATTGTCCCTTACTCTTTCTAATCGACTGTGGTAGGGAATTAGTATCGGATCTCGGATCTTAGCTCTCTACCGAAACTGCTCTTTAAATGTTCGCGATCTTGGTAAGTATTCCTCTCCCATTAGCTAAGGTGGCCGATTGCTCATAGTTAAGGTAAGGGGACTTGTGTTGGATACGAGTCACCAATTATTCTGTTTTAATAGTTAAGATTGGTACAGATCTAGGAGTTGATCGTGGTTAGGGATTTAAGAAGGGGCGTTATACTTATCGCGCAAGGTTTGGGGCTAAGGAGATCGCATCATGCTTGCTTACCAGGTGTGTACATACACTACACGCACACTATGAATCGGCAAAAGCCGAAATGCCGAAATGTTGAAATACCAAAAATTCGAAAGTGTGGCTACGGTAGTCTTGCGAATGCATGAATACTTGTAAGGGGGAGACCGATAGGTTACCTAAGGCCCATGGGCGATTCTATGGACTTGGGTTGTGAATAGGCTAAGTGGGCCGAAATGGGTTAATGGGCCCGATGGGCTGTTGGGCCCATAATAGGTAAAATTTGATAAGCGATGCTATGTGATAGGAAATTTGTATGTGAGCATGAATATAATGTGACTTGGGCCGGATGGGCCATATAAATAAGATAGGCCAAATGGGCCATATGGACGTGAGTTGGGCCTGATGGGCCATATGAATGTGAATTGGGCTTGATGGGCCATATGTATGAGATTGGGCCAAGAGGGCCATATGCATGTATGTAGGGGTTTTGGCCCTAGTATATGATAACCACATAAAACTTAATTAATATATTGCGACCGTGGACAAGTCATAGAGTTAATGTGTGGCAATGGGTATATGCATGTTTAGGATTGGATCTAGGGAGAGATTGGTACTTAAGCAGTCTTAATGACTCACCTCCTCTTCTCTGGAATCCTACCTAGTGCATAGTGTTCATTCATCTTAGCTCACGGGATTTGTTAATGGGCCAAGGCAAGTAAAAACCCGTAATAAAAGAAAATTACCGAAATGCCCCTAAAGGCAAAAGTGACTAAAATACCCCCAAGTGTTGTGTGTAAGATTTATGATTCCTACATGCATTCATATATATTCATGTGATACCCTGTTTAGGTTGCATATAGGTTGGGAATTATGGAACGGAGGGAGTATATGAGGGTCGCATGGTTGCTTGACAATTGTGGATCCACTGACGGCTTTTAAGCCCAATACGTGATTGGCAGCTTGCTGCAACTTGGGTAGTTTCGCAACCGGGCTACCATTGATGTGTATCGGTTGGGTGGGTCGATATTTATATCCCCACAGGTTTTGAAAAGAGGGACGGAGCAGAAGTGTACCGGTTGGATTATTGGTGTGGGTTGCACTGTATTGCATTGCATGTTTGATGCATGATGATTTTTGAATGCTTGTTTTCGTCGAGGGTTGTACACACCGAGTTTGCGAAAACTCACCCCTCTTTATTTTATTTTCAGTGATGCTCGTAGAAGGTTCGATGTTTGGAGGGACTCGGGTGGCAACTAGCAAGATAATTTAGACTTGTTTTTCTTTTTAAAGTTTATCAGTTTCTATGTTATTGAGTACTTTTCAAATCATATTGTAATAGGGCTTCCACTTTATTATTATTTGGATTATTATTTTTATGTGATGTAATTATAAGAAGTTGAACATGGTTTCTTAAACTATAGTATGACTTTTCTACGTTTCCGCAACTACATTTTAAAATGACATGTTTCCATAAAATCATATATTTTAAACAAGTGATTGAAAGGAGTATTTTTTAAGGATAGTTAAGGTTTCTTTTATTTTAAGAAGGGTTTTCAATGAAAACACGGTTTTCGCTAAAACACTTCAATGTAATGCGCCAGATTCGGCCATAATGTCCAAGCCAAGTTTGGGGTGTTACAATTTGGTTATGCTTGATAGTGGTTTAAATTCATTTTAGTTAAAGTGTTTAGTACTATGAATGGATGATGTTTGTGGTAAGTATTTCATGCATTGAAAATAGCTTTAATCTTAGGTTCGAATTTGGTTTTGGTTGAGTCATGGTCTAAGTCTATTTGATTACTAAGCCGTAGGTCTTGGTTGATCATTTTTGTGTTATTTTGAAAATGTATCTAAGTATATAAAGCTTGTAAAGGTACCTTGTGGTTCGGCTATATGTTTTTATTGGATGTTAATCAAGCTAAGGTAGGTTATGTGTTGTTAGGTAAAAATCAAGACATATGCATGGTTTAAATTAAGTGTTCATTTATGGACTATATTAATGAAATGGATGACATTTGAATTGTTAATTGATAAGTAAGACATACTGGGATTTAAATTTATTTAATGATATATGTGTACTTGGTAATTGGTCATGTTATGTTAGTTGAGTTTTTAAACGTTTTTCATGTATAGATATATGTGCATGGCAATATAAATTCGTTTGGTATTTATAAATTATTAAATATGTATAAAGGAATTGAGTTAGTCAAGTTGACATGGAATTGAAATGGGTTATTTATAATTGAATGTTTGTAATAAATTGTGTTAATATGCAACACATGAATTACACATAGTTTAACACATTAATGCCGCATATATGAATGAAAGGGTCAGTAATGAAATTTAGTTCAATTGATAAATAACCCGTGTATATGCATGACTTATTTAAGAAAAAAAATATAGGTCTAATATTCCATATTGAAATTATTGATATGTTATATGTTCTACTTATGTATTGAATTGTTTTAAAATATATATATTGGATTATGTTTTATTTAAGCTATGTGGTGAATGGTAATAAATTTTTTGATTAGATATTGGATTAAGTCATAAGCATTGAAGTGATTTAAATCTTGAATTGCAATGAGCGTATGATCCGTATATGTAATACGGTTGTTAAATATATACAATTATGACTTGAATTAATATAAAAATATTCATAACTGTGCTTTCGTTTAGTAATGCCTGGTAACCCCATTTCGGTGATGGATACGGGTTAGGGGTGTTACATTCATGACATTATAAGTCGATGCTTATATCAATCCTTCAGCTTTTGCATACCAGTTGAACCACTAGAATAATATCAGATAGTGGGAATCTCGCACACTAAGTGCCCACATGTGGTCGAACCACTACTAACTTATATCTCATATAAATGCTCTCTCTAGAGCCATAAATGGGTCTACTCACATAAGCTATCAGTCAAGACGTGGCTACACGGTGCTACTCACACAAGCTGTCAAGTAACCGCAACACATGTCAGGAACTCAGCAAGGGACAGAACATATGAGACCAACACCCAAAACACGATAACCTCTAATGGCATGGCATTTGTATCCTACATATTCCTAAGGTTCAAACGAGATCTGAAAGTCACTGAAACTTCGTTGGATATTTCGTAGAGTCAAAATATTAAGAATAAAACATAAAAAGCATTTAAATCAAACATAATTTAATTCTAATTAAATATACGAACTTACCTCAAACACGTACGGAGAAAAATGATTGATTAATCCAATACTTTTTTTTCCCTGATCTAAATCCGTACGTTGCTTTTCTTGATCCATATAATCAAATTTAACTAATTCAAACTTCATTCTATTCAATTTAATCCATAAATCATGCTTTGGCAAAATTACACTTTTCCCCTAGAATTTTGACTTCAATACAATGTAGTCCCTAGTTCATAAAAATGCAAATTCATGCAATTTAGTCCACACCATGGTAGCTGAATATCACTTAAGCCCTTTACAATCCTTACATTTCAATTATTTCACAATTTCACCAAGAATAATTTTTTATTTTTCAATCAAATCCCTAATTGATAATTTCATTAAAATTTCCTTTACAAAAGTTGTTCAACTATTATCAAACATTCATTTTCATCCATCAAACATAAAAAAAAACTAGCATTAATTCATTGTAAACCCTAGACTTTTAATAGTTTTGCAAATTAGTCCTCGAGCTAGCTAGATTAAACTGCGACTCCAAAAACATAAAAATCATTAAAAACAGGACGAAAACAAACTTACATGCACAAGGTAACCTAGCCAAACTTTCTATGCACCAAAAATGGTGTTTTTCCCTCAAAAATTTGGTGGGAGAAGAAAACTAAAAGATGATACCATCTTTTCCTATATTTTATTTTAAGTTATTTATTAAATTACAAGTTTAACCTTACCAATAAATCATTTAAAACATATATAAAATGTCCATAAAAGTCCACTGTCTTTAATAATGGTCTATTTACCATTTAAGGCATCTTACTTTTTAATTTCATATCAAACTGACACTTTTTCCTAATAGAGCACCAGTTTTGCACTTCATGGGATTTAGTCATTTTTATCAAATTAAGCATCCAAACGATAAAATTTCTTTACAAAATTTTTTTACAACACTACAAATGTAACAGCCCGATTTAGACCCTAATCAGAACGGTGGTTTTGGGACCATGAATCCGAGTTAGAAAAATATTTTAAAATTACTTTCTGTGTTTATTTCGTGTGAATTTATATCTGTGAAATTTTTGTAATTTAATTTTGTCTTTTACCTGTCTGATTAAATAAAAGGATTTAATCGCGTAAAATGAAAATTAGGTGGTTATTTCTAAAAGGGGCTAAATTCCACTTGGTTTTTAAATGGAAGCCTATATAATATAAATAAGCCATTAGTAAAATAAGTGGACGGCTAAGGACATTAAAATGTGATAATATTAAGTTTTAAATTAGGGTTAATTTGGTAAACTAATAAAACAAGTTAATATAACATAAACTTATCATAAAATAAGCCATATTCATGTTATTTTGTATGTTCTTGCATCGAAACTAAAAACAAAAGAAAAGAAAAAGAGAAACCTAGGGTTCGGCTTCATTCAAGCTCAATCAAGGTAAGAGTTCAGCTCGATTTTTGATAATTTCTACATTTTTGAGATCGTTGCTTCGAGTACTACAAAACCCATGCTTTAATTTTTTATTTTGATGAATATTTTGAGTTGCGCCATTGTTGATAGTTTGTGATTTTTGTTGTTTGATGATGAAAAATGAAAGATATCTTTTAGATTAACATGTTTTGTATTGGAGTTTTTGATGATTTTGAGTAATTAGGACTAAATTGCAAAAATAATAGTTTGAGGGACTAAAATGTAAAATAAATGAAATATATGGACTTTTCTGGTAATGGGTAAGATTCGGCCAAACATGAGTAATTTGAAATTTTGCATATTTTGTGTTTTGTGCAATAGGGACTAAATTGTAAAAATTGTAAATATCAGGGGTAAAATGGTAATTTTCTCATTTATGTGTTTTTGGACTAAATTGAATGAAAATATGTTTGAATGAGCTTAATTTGAATATGTTTAGATCAAGAACTAAAGAAATCGAATTTGGATCGGGGGAAAACGAAAGTTGTCAACTAGCTGCGCTGTTCCGTTTTGTATCGTACGAGGTAAGTTTATAAGTAAATAGAATTGTAGTTTAATATTAAATATGTATGCTGGAATGAAATGTATGAAATTATATACACTATGGCTGAATATGAATAAGCTTAGTTACTACATTTCGAGTTCATTTCGACTGAGTTACGACCTTAGAAAGCCCCGTATGAACCTTAGGAATAGTTGGGATACATATGTCATGACATAGGATTCCGGTATATGTGTGCGAGTAAGACTATGGCATCGATATGTGATTCTGATATATGTGTACGAGTAAGACCCTATCCGAGATAGTGTCATCGATATGTGATTACATGTAAGACCACGTCTCAGACGTTGGCATTGTATGATACATGTGTGATTGTCCGAGTGTCCTACCCAATTCCGAATCGTTCATTGGGCATCGATAAGTGGGGAACAAATAAGTAAAATTAGCTAAGTGATCAGGTATATATTAGTTTAGTATTTATTTGCAACAAGGAAAGTGAGTGTTATGATATTAGTTACAAGCATATGTAACATGAATGAAAAGTATATATGTAAATATGTCATGTGTATTCGGCCTTATGGGCAAGAAGTATGATCCTTGTTGGTGTGATTTTATTTTTGCATATATAGAATGATCTTGCATATTCGATTACTTAGTTATTGTGTGTATATAAATTTTATCTTGATTTAAAAGCTTATTTATATAAAGGTATGTCTATTAGGTTTTATATTGATAATTTGGCTTTTGAAAATTCAATAATGATTTGATGACTTAATCTTCTGAACATTCGGCCAAGTTAATGGATATATGTGTTTAGGTATATTTTTATTGAAGTTGAAAGTTAAGAATAAGCTTGATATTGATATTGTATTTTGGTAGGTTAAAATAAGTTGATTATGTTATCGGCTTGTTTATTTGCTTATGACTTACTAAGCTTAAATAGCTTATTGTGTATATATTTGTCTTTGTTTTATAGATTTTGGATTCAAGTTACAAGCTCGAGGACCGTCAGCAAAGTCTATCACACTATCTACTGCTTCGGTATTTTAATATTCAAACTCGAATTATGGCATGTATAGGCTAGAGTGTGCTTTTGTAAGCTGGATTTTCGATTATGTGTAATCTCAACCATGCAAAAATGGCTAAGTAATTATATTAGAATTTGGTTATGTTAGTTAAGGTTTATATTAATTTTGGTTACTAAGTTGCATGCCATGAAGGTATAATATATGTTGTAAGCATTATATGTTTGGGAATGGCTTGCTGATTATGTTTGAACTTGGTATGGTAAGATCATAGTCAAAATATTTAATGAGCATGTTCGTTGGTATTGATGATGAAAGTTTTTGGATATGTATATGATTTCAAATAGAAGATTCGGCTATGAAGGAATAATAGTACAATATGCATTTGGTATGTTAGTTGAGATGGAAAAATATTGTAATGCATGTGTTTCATGAATATTTGGTCGATTGTTTAGTAAGTTTTCAATGCTAAGTGTGATCATTATTTTTTTTAAGGTAAACTGCTTATCATGTACATGTGCATTAAAATTATGTTTGGCGAAGGTATAATGTACCAAATATACATATGCGACAACTTATTAAATTATGTAATATAATTGTATGCTTAAATGTGGTTATTAAGAATTTGCTGTTAAAGTAAAACCATGAGTGACATTAAGTGATCAATAATTTAAGATGTCCGAACATTGGCTACTACTTTGTTATTGAAAATGAAATTTTGGATACATTAACTAGTATATATAATCGGTGTATTTCTTGGAGATGTGTGCATGAAATGGTTAAAATTCACTAAGGCCAATTGCGTGTAATTTACTGACTAAAGTATTCTTTTAATAATTAATACTCTAAATGAATTACATGGAAATGTGTGAATAATATCGTGCGGTTGTTTCAATTTGAGGTAAAGTGTAAAGCATGCAACATTCAAATTCATTATTACCTAAGCCATATATAGTGATTTAATATGTGTTTTATGGCTTATTGGGTTATAAAAATTTTATGTAATTTTGGTGGCTATATGTATAATTACATAGGTGGTAATGGAAGTATATTTAACTATGTTGGTATTTAGTAAAGCTATGTAATTAAATGCATTATATGCTGTTAGTAATAAGTTGAAATTTGTTTTGATCTATATATGCTAGGTATAAATCGATGTATGAACTGAAAGGTGAATTAATTATATTTTATTTATAAATGAGTTTGATTATGATTATATATATACATGAATGCTTTTAAATTGTGTTTTGACTAGTAATGCCTCGTAACCCTAATCCAGCGACGGATATGGGCTAGAGGCGTTACATTTTATTAGTATCAGAGCCACAGTTTAGTCGGTTCTAGGACTAACGTAGCGCATGTGAGTCTAGCTATACATGCCATATTATATACTGTGATAGTGTGGTGACTTTTGACATTTGAAATGTGTTTTCATATAGTAAATGGATCCCGACAGAGCTATAGCTGATGATGTCGAGAGTGTAGCGCCTGCTCCCGCGCAAGGGACAGCGCCGGTTGATTCACGATCGATTTCGAGTAATCAAGAAAATAAGGCTAAACAAGCCTTTTGCCAAATGATGAATGACTAGTTTACTCAGTATATCCGAACTAACCCGACTGCACAACAACCTCCTCCCCCGACTAATCTATCTTTGATGCCTGTTGTACCTCAAGTAAGTGATCCGTTGAGATTGTATAAGCCACCTGTTGACAAAATTAGAAAACATAGGGCTGAAGAGTTTAAAGCTACTGATGATGATGATGCTGAGCGGGCTGAGTTCTGGCTTGATAATACTATCTGTGTGTTTGATGAGTTGTCTTGTACCCTAGATGAATGTTTGAAGTGTGCCATATCTTTCCTTCGAGATACAACTTATCATTGGTGGAATACCCTAGTATCAGTGGCTCCGAGAGAGAGGGTGAGTTGGGAATTCTTTCAGGCAGAGTTCCGTAAGAAGTATATCAGCCACAGATTTATTGATCAGAAGCAAAAAGAATTACTGGAGCTGAAACAGGGTCAGATGACCGTGACAAAGTATGAATGAAAATTTGTGAGACTCAGTTGGTATGCCCGAGAGTGTGTTTCCACCGAAGCCATAATGTGTAAAAGATTCGAAGATGGGTTGAATGAAGACATTAAACTGTTAGTTGGCATACTTGAGATAAAAGAGTTTGTAGTACTGGTTGAACGAGCCTGCAAAGCTGAAGAGCTCGGGAAAGAGAAAAGAAAAGCTGATTTTGAAGATAGAGACTCGCGTAAGAGATCATTCAGTAAGTCAGTCCAGTTAACACCAAAGAAATTTCGAGATGATTTCAGTTGTTCTAGAGCCACTTCGGGTTACTCCAGATAGGATCAGAATAGACCACCTGCTAGCTCGAGAGCTACCTCGGTAGCTAGTGTGGGTAATGTTAGATCTAATCAACCAGAGTGTGAGCATTGTGGTAAACGGCATCCTGGTAGTTGTAGATTGCACGATCGAGCCTATTTTAAGTGCAGATCAACGGATCACTATATTCGAGATTGCCTAGGATTAGCTGAAAAAATCCAGTACAGAACACGAGATCGGGTAATACTGCGACTCGAGGTAGACCACCTAGAAATGCGGGTAATGCAGGCGGCAGTCAGAGAGGAACTAAAAATACAGCAAATAGATCTGAGACTCGTGCACCTGCCAGAGCCTATGCTATACGTGCAGGCGAGGAGGCTTCGTTCCCAGATGTCATTACTGGTATATTCACTCTCTATGATACTAATGTAATTGCATTGATTGATCCTGGTTCTACCCATTCTTATATCTGTGAGAATTTAGTATTCAGTAAGACTCTGCCTGTTGAGTCTACTGAGTTTGTGATTAGAGTGTCAAACCCCTTGGGCCGGTGCGTTATGGTTGACAAAGTATGTAAGAATTGCCCTTAGATGGTTTGAAATTCGTGCTTTTCGGCTGATTTGATGTTGTTGCCATTTGACAAGTTCGACATAATTTTGGGTATGGACTGGATAACTTTGCATGACGCTGTTGTAAACTGCAAGAGGAAGACTATTAATTTGCAGAGTCAGAAAGATGAGATTATTCAGATTTGAATCTAGTGATTTGTATGGTTTACCAGCAGTAATTTCTTCGATGCTAGCTCAGAAATATGTGAGAAAAGGGTGTGAACCTTATTTTACCTACGTGCTTGACAGTAAAGTGGCTGAGAAAAAAATAGAATCAGTACCTATTGTATGTGAGTATCCAGATGTATTTCCTAAAGAATTACCAGGTTTGCCACTTATTCGGGAAGTAGAGTTTGGTATTGAGTTAATGCCTTTAACTACTCCGATATCCATAGCTCTGTACAGAATGGCACCTATCAAATTAAAAGAATTGAAAGCTCAGTTGCAAGAATTGACAGATAGAGGTTTCGCGCGACTGAGTTTCTCTCCGTGGGGTGCACCTGTGTTGTTTGTGAAAAAGAAAGATGGAACTTTGAGAACGTGCATTGATTATAGACAGCTCAATAAGGTGACTATAAAGAATAAGTATCCTTCGCCACGAATTGATGATCTGTTCGATCAATTGAAAGGGGCTACAGTGTTTTTAAAAATAGATTTGAGATAGGGCTATTATCAGTTGAGAGTTAAAGACTCCGACGTGCCAAAGACTGCTTTTTGAACGAGGTACGGACACTATGAGTTTTTAGTTATGCCATTCGGACTCACTAATGCACCTACTTTTTTCATGGATTTAATGAATCGAATCTTTAGACCGTATCTGGACCAATTTGTATTTGTGTTTATAGATGACATTTTGATATACTCTCGTGACGAAGCTGAACATGCCGAGCATCTGAGATTTGTGTTACAGACTTTGCGAAATCAGTAGTTGTATACGAAGTTCAATAAATGTGAGTTCTCGTTAAGTGAAGTCAATTTTTTGGGTCATGTGGTTTCAGCATCTGGTATTTGGGTCGATCCAATCAAAATCTTAGCTATACTTGATTGGAAGCCTCCGAGGAATGTTTCTGATGTCCAAAGTTTTCAGGGACTTGCTGGTTATTATAGACAGTTCGTGAAAGGTTTCTCTATGATTGCAGCTCCGATGACGAAGCTATTGCAGAAAGATGTTAAATTCGAGTGGTCAGAGAAGTGCCAGAAAAGCTTTGATCAGTTGAAAGCCCTTTTGACTGAAGCTCCAGTGCTAGTTCAGCCAGAATCGGGTAAAGAATTTGTTATTTATAGTGATGCATCTTTAAATGGTTTGGACTGTGTTTTGACACAAGAAGGCAAAGTTATAGCTTATGCCTCGAGATAGTTGAAGCCATATGAAAAGCACTATCCGACACACGACCTATAATTGGCAGCTATTATATTTGCATTAAAGATATGGCGCCACTATTTGTTCAGTGAGAAATGTCATGTTTATTTGGATCACAAAAGCCTGAAGTACTTGATGACTCAGAAAGATCTGAATTTGAGACAACGTCAATGGTTAGAATTGTTAAAAGACTATAAGCTTGTAATTGATTATCACCTGGGAAAGGCTAATGTTGTTACTGATGCTTTAAGCCGAAAATCATTGTTTTCTTTACGTGCTATGAATGCACATATGGCTATGTCTGATGATGGTTCGATAATAGCTGAAATAAAAGCAAGATCGTTATTTGTTCAACAAATTTGTGATGCCCAAAAGGTTGATAATAAATTATTAGCAAAACGAGCTCAGTGTGATACAGATACTAATTTAGAGTTCAGAGTTGATGCTGATGGTTGTTTGAGATTCAAAAATCAGATATGTGTCCAGAGAAATACAGAGTTGATTCAGATGATCATGAATGAAGCTCACAATAGTCTGTTATCTGTTCACCTAGCTAGTACATAGATGTATAATGCTCTGAAATAGCTCTATTGGTGGCGTGGTATGAAACGAGATATTTCTGACTTTGTTACAAGATGTTTAGTCTGTCAACAAGTAAAAGTTGAACATCAGGTGCCTTCCAGATTACTTCAGCCGATTATGATACCTGAGTGGAAATGGGACAGAGTCATGATGGATTTTGTATCTGGTTTACCATTGACACCGAGCAAGAAAGATGCAATATGGGTTGTTGTTGATAGATTGACTAAATCGACTCATTTTGTTTCGACACATATACACTACTCACTTGATAAGTTGGCTGAATTGTATGTTTCTCAGATTGTGAGGCTACATGGTGTGCTTATATCTATTGTTTCAGATAGAGACCCGAAGTTTACATCGCGATTTTGGAAGAAACTACAAGATGCACTAGGTATGAAATTACATTTCAGTACTGCTTTCCATCCACAAACAGATGGCCAGTCTGAGCAAATCATTCAAATGCTTGAGGATATGTTGAGCTGTTGCATTCTCGAGTTTGAAGGTTCATGGGAACGATATCTACCTCTGATTGAATTTGCGTATAATAACAGCTTTCAATTGAGTATCAAAATGGCAGCTTATGAGGCTTTGTATGGTCGTAAATGTCATCCACCATTGTACTGGACCAAGCTCAATGAAAATAAGATACACGGGGTTGACTTGATCAGAGAAACTAAACAGAAAGTGAAAGTGATCCGTGAAAGTTTAAAAGTAGCATCAGATCGTCAAAAATCAAATACGGACTTGAAATGTAAAGATATAGAGTTTTAGATCAGAGATAAAGTCTTCTTGAAAGTCTCACCATGGAAAAAGATAATCAGATTTGGTCGTAAAGGCAAATTGAGTCTGAGATTTATTGGGCATATGAAATTATAGAGCGTATCGGGCCAATTGCTTACAGACTGTTGTTCCCACCTGAGTTAGAAAAGATCCACAATGTATTCCATGTTTCGATGCTCCGTAGATATCGGTCTGACCCTTCACATGTGATTAGTCCGTCTAAGATCGAGATTAAACCCAATATGACGTACGAAGAAGAACCAATTCGCATTCTGACTCATGAGATTAAAGAGTTACGAAATAAGAAAATTCCATTAGTTAAAGTATTATGGTGTAAACACAGAGTTGAGGAAGCAACGTGGGAACCAAAAGATGCAATGAGAGAATGCTACCCGAATCTATTCCCCGAAAAGATTTTCGTGGACAAAAATCTTTAAAGAGGAGAGTTGTAACAACCCGATTTAGACCTTAATCGGAACGGTGCTTTCGGGATCATGAATCTGAGTCAGAAAAATATTTTAAAATTATTTTCTATGTTTATTTTGTGTAAATTCATATATGTGAAATTTTCGTAATTTAATTTTGTCGTTTAGGTTGTTTGATAAAATAAAAGGATTTAATCGCGTAAAATGAAAATTAGGTGGTTATTTCTAAAAAGGGCTAAATTGCACTTGGCTTTTTAAACAGAAGCCTATATGAGATAAATAAGCCATTAGTAAAACAAGTGGACGGCTAAGGACATTAAAATGTGATAATATTAAGTTTTAAATTAAAGTTAATTTCGTAAACTAATAAAACAAGTTAATATAACATAAACTTATCATAAAAGAAGCCATATTCATGTTATTTTCTATGTTCTTGCATCGAAACTAAAAACAAAAGAAAAGAAAAAGAGAAACCTAGGGTTCGGCTTCATTCAAGCTCAATCAAGGTAAGAGTTCAGCTCGATTTTTGATAATTTCTACATTTTTGAGATCGTTGCTTCGAGTACTACAAAACCCATGCTTTAATTTTTTATTTTGATGAATATTTTCAGTTGTGCCATTGTCGATAGTTTGTGATTTTTGTTGTTTGATGATGAAAAATGAAAGATATCTTTTAGATTAACATGTTTTGTATTGGAGTTTTTGATGATTTTGAGTAATTAGGACTAAATTGCAAAAATAATAGTTTGAGGGACTAAAATGTAAAATAAATGAAATATATGGACTTTTCTGGTAATGGGTAAGATTCGGCCAAACATGAGTAATTTGAAATTTTGCATATTTTGTGTTTTGTGCAATAGGGACTAAATTGTAAAAATTGTAAATATCAGGGGTAAAATGGTAATTTTCTCATTTATGTGTTTTTGGACTAAATTGAATGAAAATATGTTTGAATGAGCTTAATTTGAATATGTTTAGATTAAGAACCAAAGAAATCGAATTTGGATTGGGGGAAAACGAAAGCTGTCGACTAGCTGCCCTGTTCCGTTTTGTATCGTTCCAGGTAAGTTTATAAGCAAATAGACGTGTTTAATTGTAGTTTAATATTAAATATGTATGATGGAACGAAATGTATGAAATTATATACAATGGCTGAATATGAATAAGCTTAGTTACTACATTTTGAGTTTGTTTCGACTGAGTTACGACGTCAAAAAGCCCCGTATGAACCTTAGGAATAGTTAGGATACATATGTCATGACATAGGATTCCGATATATGTGTGCAAGTAAGACCATGGCATCGATATGTGATTTCGATATATGTGTACGAGTAAGACCCTGTCTGGGACAGTGGCATCGATATCTGATTACATGTAAGACCACGTCTAGAATGTTGGCATTGTACGATACATGTGTGATTATCCAAGTGTCCTACCCAATTCCGAATCGTTCATCGGGCATCGATAAGTGGGGAACAAATATGTAAAATTAGCTAAGTGATCATGTATGTATTATTTGCAACAAGGTAAGTGAGTGTTATGATATTAGTTACAAGCATATGTAACATGAATGAAAAGTATATGTGTAAATATGTCATGTGTATTCAGCCTTATGGGTAAGAAGTATGATCCTTGTTGGTGTGATTTTATTTTTGCATATATATAATGATCTTGCATATTCGGTTACTTAGTTATTGTGTGTATATAAATTTTATCTTGATTTAAAAGATTATTTATATAAAGGTATGTATATTAGGTTTTATATTGATAATTTGGCTTTTGAAAATTCAATAATGATTTGATGACTTTATCTTGTGAACATTCGGCCAAGGTAATGGATATATGTGTTCAGGTATATTATTATTGAAGTTGAAAGTTGAGAATAAGCTTAATATTGTTATTGTAATTTGGTAGGTTAAAATAAGTTGATTATGTTATCGGCTTGTTTGTTTGCTTATGACTTACTAAGCTTAAATAGCTTATTGTGTATATATTTGTCTTTGTTTTATTGATTTTGGATTCGAGTTACAAGCTCGGGGATCGTCAACAAAGTCTATCACACTATCTACAACTTCGGTATTTTAATATTCAAACTCGAATTATGGCATGTATAGGCTAGAGTGTGCTTTTGTAAGCTAGATTTTCGATTATGTGTAATCTAAGCCATGCAAAAATGGCTAAGTAATTATATTAGAATTTGGTTATGTTAGTTAAGGTTTATATTAATTTTGGTTACTAAGTTGCGTGCAATGAAGGTATAATATATGTGGTAAGCATTATATGTTTAGGAATGACTTGTTGATTATGTTTAAACTTGGTATGGTAAGATCATAGTCAAAATATTTAATGAGCATGTTCGTTGGTATTGATGATGAAAGTTTTGGGATATGTCTATGATTTCAAATAGAAGATTCGGCTATGAAGGAATAATAGTACAATATGCATTTGGTATGTTAGTTAGTTGAGATGGAAAAATATGCAATGCATGTGTTTCATGAATATTTGGTCGATTGTTTTGTGAGTTTTCAATGCTAGGTGTGATTGTTATTTTTTTAGGGTAAACTGCTTATCATGTACATGTGCATTAATATTATGTTCGGCGAAGGTATAATGTACCAAATATACATATGCGACAACTTATTAAATTATGTAATATAATTGTATGCTTAAATGTGGTTATTAAGAATTTGCTGTTAAAGTAAAACCATGAGTGACATTAAGTGATCAATAATTTAAGATGTCCGAACATTGACTACTACTTTGTTATTAAAAATGAAATTTTGGATACATTAACTAGTATATATAATCGGTGTATTTCTTGGAGGAGTGTGCATGAAATGGTTAAAATTCACTAAGGCCAATTGTGTGTAATTTAATGACTAAAGTAGGTATGTATAGTATTCTTTTAATAATTAATACTCTAAATGAATTATATGGAAATGTGTGAATAATATCGTGCGGTTGTTCCAATTTGAGGTAAAGTGTAAAGCATGCAACATTCAAATTGATTACTACCTAAGCCATATATGCAGTGATTTAAGATGTGTTTTATGGCTTATTGGGTTATAAAACATTTATGTAATTTTGGTGGCTATATGTATAATTACATAGGTGGTAACGGAAGTATAGTTAACCATGTTGGTATTTAATAAAGCTGTGTAATTAAATGCATTATATGCTGTTAGTAATAAGTTGAAATTTGTTGTGATCTATATATGCTAGGTATAAATTGATGTATGTACTGAAAGGTGAATTAATTATATTTTATTTATAAATGAGTTTGATTTGAATGATTATATATATACATGAATGCTTTTAAATTGTGTTTTGACTAGTAATGCCTCATAACCCTAATTTGGCGATGGATATGGGCTAGAGGTATTAGAACTAACATGTTGCAGACTTACGATGTCAAATTTGTGGTCCCAAAACTACTATTCTGATTTCACTGAAAATGGGTTGTTACATGCTTAATCATTGTTTGGTATGAAAATCCAAATATGGTGTAGAACTTGACATGTAATAGGTGATTTGTAAACATTTTGGTTACTTGCTACTTGTGGTGTTTGATAAATATATATATGAATGATGTTTATTTTGGGTAGATTTTAGCAGAAGTAAATAGGTTATGATGTTTGGCTTGTAAAGACTTACAAGTTTAGATTTTGGTCATATTGTGCTATACTATTAGTGAATGATTTTCCTATGGTGAAATAGATTTGAATGTTGTGGATAAGGAGTAAGTTTAACATGTATTGATGTGAGATCATGTAAACTTTGAAATACAACTTGGTTGGATATTTGAATTATAGTGTCAATGAGGGCACATTGGTTAGGCACTTAGGATGAATGCTTTTGGCATGTTTTGAGCTCATTTAAATGTGTTTTGAGTATGTTTAACTGTTGGTAATTGGGTTGCTTGATGTCTAAGAAAGCATGTTTTGGTAAACTTTAATTTGAAGCTACAATTAGTGGCACACGACTTGGGACACAGGATGTCACACGACCATGTGCTGCACACAATCTCTATACACGTTCGTGTGTTTTAAGTCAGTGTGTTACACGGCCTGCAACACAATTGTGTGTTACAAATCAGTTTGCTACATGGTCTGGAACACGACCTATGACATGTCCCTATGGAATTATTTTGAGTGTCACACGGTTTATCACATGGTTGGCCACACGGGCATGTCCTTATGCGACAAGGCCTAGCCTTTGTCACACAGCCATGTGGCCTTTGTTTTCAAAATTTTTTAATTTTTAAAAAATTTCTATTTTATTTCAAGCTAGTTCCTGGTTGTTCCTAAATTATTTTTAAGGCCCTATAAGCCTGATTTAAGGTCAATAATGATATTCATGCTATAAATGAAATTTGAATTTGGTTATTTGATTTTTTAATGGTTAAGTGTTAGTAATTGTTATGATTTATGTTGTAATACTCTGTAACCCTAATTCGACGGCGGAGATATGTTAGGGGTGTTACAAACAACATAATTGTTGGCATCGCAAATTACAATAAAAGGTTCTGACCAGTTAGGTGTAATAATTATATGTGTAGAGATAAGTTTTTCTTTTATTACCTCAAATGATTTGATACAACCTTGATCAAATATGAAAGGTATATCCTTCTGAAGAAGTTGATTCAATGGTTTGGAGATATGGGTAAAGTCTTTTATGAATCGCCTGCAGAACCCAAAAGGTCTCTCCCCAAACTGTCATAGTGTTTGGGAGATTTTTGATAACTTCGATCTTACTCTTGTCTACTTCCAGACCCTTCCTTGATATTTGATGTCCTTTCAACAATCCTTCTTTTACCATAAAGTGACGTTTTTCCCAATTGAGTACTAAACTGGTCTCTTCACATCTTTGTAGAACTTTTTCAATGTTATCCAAATCTAAATGGCATTCTTCTAAAAGCATATGTATCAAAAGGACATGTAGAGGTGGTTTTTTCTTGATCATTTGGATGTGTAGGAATTTGATGATATTTAGAGTACCCATCAAGGAAACAATAATACTCTTTTTCTGCTAATCTATCAAGCATTCAATAAATAAAAGGGAGTGGGAATGTAATAGCCCATTTTTAGTCAAACCAAAACAATGGTTTCGAGACGAAAAATTTGAAGTTGAAATAATTATTTTATTATTATTATAATGTTTACAGCATGATTGAATGATTGTGTGCAAGTTTCGTTTAAGAATTTTATCATTTGAATAGTTAATTTGATAAAAAGGACTAAATCGCGTAAAGTCTAAAAGTGGGATTCTGTTAGATAAAAGTATCTAATAGCAATGAAATTAATTAGATGAGGTCCTTATGCTGTAATTTAACATTTATGGTGTGAATGGACAAAGATGGACATGATTAAGTGAAATTTTAATATTATTAGTTCAGGTTAATAAAGTAATTTAGTAAATTAAATAAGTAAAATTGTAACACCCTGAATTTGGGCCTAGAAGTTTTGGGCCTTGAGCATGGGAGCGGTTGAAGGCAGCGTATAATATTTTGCTGTGCATGTAAATTTCGTTAATGAAGGCTTGTTTTAGTGGTCAAGTGTGCTGAGAAGTGTTGGAGAAGTCTTGGGTTGAAACCTGGACTCTAGCAAAAATTTTGGTTTAAGGTGAATCAAACCCTGGGTGTAGTAGGTAGGCCTTAAGAATATTGTTGGAGAAAAGATGACACAAAAATGAGTGTGGTGTAGTGGCAAGTTGGCGCCACTTAGGGGACAAGGAAGTGACGCCATAGAGGAAGCAAGGGGTCCAAGGTTCAAGTCTTGGCTCTTGCAATATATTTTAGTTTTTTTTTTTCAATAAATCTGGAAGCAAGTAGGTGCGTTTTAAAGTTTAATGTGTTGGATTTATGACACAAATGAGTTGATGGCCTAGTGGTGGTGGCGTGAGTTGGCATGTGAGAGGACTTTGGTTCGAATCCCTTGGCACGCAAAGGTTGATTATTTTGCTATGTTGGGACGACAAGAGTTGGTGTTGGTTTTAAACTCTAGTGATGGAGGGATCCCACATCGGGAAGCTAACATAAGAGTGGATATAAAGCTGGCTTTAAATAGAGAGAACCAAGCGTGCTCGTTTGGGTTGGGCATCGGCTAAGAGTGCTCGGAGCGCAAATTAACTCCAGTCTCCTATTAGGTGTGTATTTCTCACTACTCTAGTTGTAGGATGGCTACTTCGGGCCGCGATGGGCCGAAAGGGGCCATGTAGGCCCAATGGGCCTACGGGCCCAATTCGATAAGTTGTTTGATTGTGTAGTAAATATTGGACTAGGCTAGGTGAATCTCATATCTGTGGCTAGATTTGGGCTAAAAGGGCCACACGAACGTGTGGGCCCATTTAGGCCGAGAATAGGCTTTAGGCCCATTCGTATTGTTATCCTTGTTTAGAATACTTTAGTTCACCAAATTACTGAAATACCCTCAACTTGTAAAATTACCAAAATACCCATGGTTTACAAAATTACCAAAATACCCTTGGTTTGCAAAATTACCAAAATACCCCTGGTTTGTAAAATTACTGAAATACCCCTATAGGTAGAATTACCGAGATACCCTTGTGGGGTAAAATTACCATTTTGCCCCTAGGGTGATAAATGACTGTTTTGCCCTTATGGGCAAGTGACTGACTTGGACTGTGTGGTTGACGAATTTGATTGTGAATACATGCTAGTGATATGAATGGCTTGACTGTGATTGTTTGATTCAAATATGGGTATGATATTCTGATTCTGTATGTTGTATGCCATGACATATTATTTCTATTGCATGGGACATGGGTTTATATTGATGGAGGAAGCATTTTGGCAGCCTCGCTGCAATCTGGTGGCCTCACCACATATATCTGTTCTGGTGACGTCGTCATAATATCTGGCAGCCTCGCTGCAATCTGGTGGCTTCGCCACATATATATATCTGTTCTGGTGGCCTAGCCACAATATCTGTATCTAGTGACTTCGTCACAATATCTGGCAGCCTCACTGCAATTTCTATGGTGTGTAGCGGTTGGGTGGGTCGAGTAGTCTCCCCACATGGTGTAAGTATGGTACGGGGGTGTATACGGATGGATTAGGTTGGGATTGCATTCACGTTCTGATACTGATTCTGATTCTGTCACCTGATTCTGATTCTAATTCTCATTTTGATTCTAGTTCTGATATTGTTTCTTATTCTGTAATGGGCTAAGGCCCGTTTTGTACTGTCTGTTATAATGGGCTAAGGCCCAATTGATACTAAAAACTGTAAGTAGGGCTGGGGCCAGACTTTTAATTCTTTTATATGACTGACTGTTCCTTTTATATAGTAGGGGATTTCACACTGAGTTTCGTAAACTCACCCCGTTTATTAACCTTTCAGGTAATTTCCAGCCTTAGACGGATCGGAGCTATGAGGGGCTCGGAAGGAGCCACACACACTGTTTATGTTATAGTTTTGATTATTGCTTTTAAATTATTTTATGTCGGTTGTAGGAAAGCCGTTGTAATTTTCTGGATTTCTAATTTGGAATTTTATTTATTGTTCTTATAATTGCTAGTATTAGAACATGGTTTTTTCAAAGCAACTTCTGTTTTCAAAACATCACGTATCTACAATTGTTTTTAAATTAAGCTTCCGCAAACGCCAAGATTTTTACAAAGTTGTTAAGAATGTTATTCAACTGAGGTTTTCTAACAAGGTTTAAAAAGGGTATAAGTTTTTAATTATTAAGAAGGGTTTTTAATGGAAACATGGTTTCAAAAAACACTTCAATGTGACACGCCAGATTCGAGCCAAACTTCTAGGCCGGGTTTGGGGTGTTACAAAAAATAACAAAAACTACAAAAGCTATAATCTTTTAATTTATCATCTACAATCGAAATTGAAAGAAGAAAAAGAAGCCATTATTGACCTAGGTTCGGCCAACCCTATTTTTTCAATTGTAAGTCTATTTTTGTCCCGTTTTTAATGATTTCTACGTTTTTGAGATTGTTGCAACTAGGTCTAGCTAGCCTAGGGACTATTTTGCAAAACTGTTAAAGATTTTGAATGTTTCCATTGATGAATACATGAGTATTTTGATGTTTAATGATAGATTATGAATATTTGATGACAGTTATACAAGTTTTGTTAAGTGATTTTTAATGAAAATGCAAATTAGGGACTAAATTATGAAGTGTGTAAATTTAGTGGTTAAAATATTAAATAAATGAAAAATATGGGATGCTAGGGACATAATAGTAATTCGACTAGCATGGGTTAGTATTGAATTGCATGAATTTGTGATTTATGAAATAAGGACTAAATTGTAAAAGATGTGAAACATTAGGGGCAATTGTGTAAAATGCCTTAAGGTGAATTTTGGACTAAATTGAATAGAGAGATGATTAAATAAGTTAATTTTAATTATATTTCTGAAATTTTTGATGATTTCATGAGATGCCATAGTTGATTTTGTGAGCTTTGTGATGTTAAATGGTGAAATATGAAAGCTTTGTGTTAGATTAATATGTTTTGTATTTGAATTTTTGATGAATTTGAGTAATTTGGGCTATATTGTGAAAATGAGATTTTGAGGGACTAAAATGTGAAATAAATGAAATATGTGGGCTTATATGAGCTAAAGGAAAATTCAGCTAAGCATGTGTGTAATGAAATTATGCATATTTTGTGATTTTATGAAATAGGGACTAAAGTGTTAAAATGTGAAAATGTGAGGGCTAATTTGTAAAATACCCTAAATATGTGTTTATAGATTGATTTGAATGAATGTGAGATTGAATAAGTCAAATTTGAATGTGTTTAGATCAAGAACCAAAGAAAACAGAATTAGATCAGGGAAAGTCGAAAGTAGTTGAATAGCCGTTCGTTTCCGTTCATTCCCGTACGAGGTAAGTCGATATACAAATAAATGTGTTAAATTGAATTATTATTGATTATTTGATATTTGAATTGTCATGAATGGATATGAGAGCTGAATATGTGAAATCTGAGAAAGTTCTGAGAATGTGACGGCGTCTGAAAAGCCCCATTCGAACCATAGAAATAGTTAGGATACATATGTCATGACATAGGATTCTGATATGAGATTTCTGTAAGACCACGCCTGGGACATTGTGTAACAGTCTGGTTTTGACCCTAGTCAGAATAGTGGTTTCGGGACCACAAATTCGAGTTAGAAAAATATTTTAATATTATTTTTCGTACTTATGATATGTGAATTAGCATGTGTGAAAGTTTCGTATAAAAATTTGGTTGTTTGTGTGCTTAATTTGATAAAAGGACCTAATCACGTAAAATGTAAAAGTTGCCTGCTGTTTGTTAAAAGTGCCTATTTAACTTGGCTTATTAAATGAGAGGTCCTTATGTTGTTATTTGACCGTTGAACTTATGAGTGGACATTAATGGCCTTGTTAATAATGTTTTAAATGTTATAAGGCTAAGGGTAAAATGGTAAATGATGAATTAATTTATGTTTAATAAAATCAAAGCATGAAATTGGCTATTATTCATGTTTCATAGCCAAAAATAGCAAAGAAAATAAAAGAAAAAGAACACCTAGGGTTCGGCCATTGCATTCCTTGATTGAGGTATGAGTTTTGTTTGGTTTTTGATAATTTCTACGTTTTTGTAATCATTGCTTTGAGTACTATCTAACCCATGCCTCAATTTTTGATTTTGTTGATGATTTTTAAATATGCCATGGATGGATTCATGAGCTTTGTGATGTTATATGATGAATTATGAAAGTTTGATATTGGGTTTATATGTTTTGTCTTTGGATTTTTGATGAAATTGAGTATTTTGGGCTAAATTGCAAAAAATGTTATTTTGAGGGACTAAAATGTGAAATAAATGAAATGTATGGATTTGTATGAGAGCTATGAAAATTTGGCTAAGCTTGTGTACGAACAAATTTTGTTTATTTTGTGATTTTGTGAATTAGGGACTAAAGTGTCAAAATGTGAAAATGTGAGGGCTAGTTTGCAAAATGCCCCAAATATGTGTTTATGGACTGTTTTGAATAATTTGGTGAATAAAAGGGTTAATTTTTAATACATATAGATCAAGAAAAGAGGAATTCAGATTTAGACCGAGGGAAGTTGAAGATTATAGAGTAGACGATTCGAGTCGACAATTTCGAGTACGGGGTAAGTTCATACGTTGAACATGATGTTATAAGTATATGTTGTTGTTTTGATTATGCATAGATGTATATATATATAATTGAGTTGGATGAATTCGATGATATACCAATGGTATTTGGCACTAAGTGTACGAGTTAATTTAGCTTCGGCTATATGAGGCACTAAGTGTGCAATACCGAAATAGCTTCGGTTAATTGAGATGGCACTAAGTGTGCAAATTTATTATAGCTTTGGCTAATCTTTTAAGCACTAAGTGTGCGGATGTTTAAAGCATTAGTGATCTTTGAAAAGTCTTAAAATATCCGAACAAGAGGTGAGAATGAAAACGAAAGAACACGGGAATCTCAGGTAGGTATAATACCTATGTGGTAGATGGTAAAATGCATAAAAAGTTTATTAAATTGATATAAACATATGGATGATGTTGGCTTGGACTTGTTGGATGAGTTGAGAATTTTATAAGTATTTATATATTGATGTTTCATATTTTATATACTATTGATGATTTTAGTACAAACTTACTAACCTTTTGAAAACTTACTTTGTGTGTGTTTGCATTGTTTTATAGATATCGAAGCTATTGCAAGGTTGGGGATCGTCAAGAATCATCACCACACTATCAAACCTCATTTTGGTACTTTTGAAAATGTATATTTTTGAAGTACGACATGTATAGGCTAGTGGTTGTAGGATTATGTTTTGTGATGTATATACCTAGTCATGTGATTTGGCTAGTTGGTGTTTGATCTCATAGTTGATAATGGTTTATGGTATGAATGATTTTGTAAAAAAATTCACTGAATGGATTTTGCATATATGATTGTTTCTTTTTTAGTAGGTTGATCCAGATTGGGGTGGCAAATTGGCTATTCAAATGGTTTATTTTTGTCCACACGGGCAGAGACACGGGCGTGTGTCTCAGCCGTGTACGACAAACGGCTATGTTGCATGGTCGTGTGTCCCCTGGGGTACCCTACAGTTGTAAGTCAAGCCCAAACACGGCCAAAGCACACGGGCGTATGGCTAGCCGTATGGCCCAAGTCAGGCTTGATCATGGCCAAAACACACGGGTGTCTTTTGTAGTCGTATGGGTAAGTCAGTAGCTTTGCTCTATTTTGCCATGGCTTAGACACATGGGCGTGTCTAAGGCCATGTGAGGCACATGGTCTGTTCACACGGGCGTGTGACCTTTTAAAAGTTGAAAATTTTTATAAGTTCTGAAACTTTTATATGATATCAATTTGGTACTGAATGCAAGTTTAAGCATTGTATACTCGATTTTATGTGAATAATGAATGTGAATAAATGACTTTTATGAGTAATGAGATGATATTTGATGTTTGGTGGTTCTGATATGAGTTACATGTTCAGTAATGCCTCTTAACATATTCCAGCGACGGCTACGGGTTAGGGGTGTTACATTTTATTGGTATCAGAGCTATGGTTTAGTCGGTTCTAGAACTACCATAGCGTTTGTGAGTCTAGCTATACATGCCATATTTATGAACTGCGATAGTGTGATGAATCCTGACATTGAAATATGCTTTTATATAGAAAATGGATCCCAAAAGAGCCGTAGCAGACGATGTTGAAAGCAATGCGCCTGCTCCTGCGCAAGGGATGGTGCAAGTTGATTCTAGACCGGCTACGAGCAGCTGTGATGGTGAGCCTAAACAAGCCTTCTCTCAGATGATGAATGATTGGTTCACCCAATATATTAGAACCAATCTGACTGTACAACACAACCTCCAACCTCGGTTAATCCTTCTCAAACTCCTGTTATGCCACCAGTGAATCCAATTCAGTTAAATAGACCACTAGTTGATAAGATTAGAAAATATAGCGCTGAAGAGTTCTAAGCTACAACGAGCGATGATGCTGAAAAAGCTATGTTTTGGTTAGAGAATACGATAAGAGTGTTTAATGAATTGTCTTTGAGTCCAGAAGAATGCATAAAATGTGTCGTTTCCCTTCTGAGAGATACAGTGTATCATTAGTGGAAGACTTTGACATCTGTGGTTTTGAGTGAATGAGTTACGTGGGATTTCTTCCAAGCTGAATTCTGGAAGAAATATATCAGTCAGAGATTCATTGATCAAAAATGCAAAAAGTTTCTCGAGCTTAAACAAGGCCGTATGTCTGCCACAGAATACGAGTGGGAATTTGTAAGGTTGAGTCAGTATGCCCGTGAATATGTATCTTTAGAAGCAATAATGTACAAGAGATTTGAAGATAGTTTGAATGAAGATATTCGTCTATTAGTTGGGATTCTAGAAATAAAAGAATTTGTAGTGCTTGTTGAACGAGCATGTAAAGCTGAAGATCTCAGGAAAGAAAAAAGAAAAGCTGATTTTAAAGCTAGAGAGGTACGAAAGATATCATCGGGCAAATCATTTCAATTTGCATCAAAGAAGTTTAGAGATGATAGCAGTCGTTCAAAGACTAATGTGGGATATTCGAACAGAGATCGTGCTAGATCGCAATCGAATTTCAAATCTTCAACTACGTCTGTTGCCAGTGTTGATAATGCTAAGAATGAAAAGCCTGAGTGTGATCACTGTGGAAGACGACATTTCAGTGAATGCTGGGGAAAAAGTAATAACCAAGCTTGTTATAACTGTGGTCCAAGAAATCATATTTATAAAAGATTGCCTAGATTTAGCTGAAAAAGATAATGTTCAGAATCCAAGGCAGTGTGGTAATGCTTCTCATGGTAGACCTCCTAGAAATTCGAGAAATGCAAGCTGTAGTCAAAGAGAAAACAAAAGGCACAGCTATTAGATCTGAGGCTCGTGCACCTGCCAGAGCCTATGCTATCCAAGCTCGCGAGGAAGCTTCCTCGCCAAATGTGATTACAGGTACATTCACTCTCTATGATACTTCTATGATTGCTTTAATAGATCTTGGATCAACACATTCGTATATGCATGAACTTAGTGAACATTAAGACTTTACCTGTAGAGTCTACTAAATTTGTAATTAGAGTTTCGAACCCCTTAGGCAGATGTGTTCTGGTTGATAAAGTCTACAAGAACTGTCTGTTAATGTTTCAAGACAATTATTTTTTGGCTGATCTGATGTTATTACCTTTTGATGAGTTTGATATAATCCTGGGTATGGATTGGTTAACTCTGCATGATGCTGTGGTGAACTGCAAATGGAAAACTATTGATTTGAGATGCAAGAATGATGAAATAGTTAGAGTTGAATCTAGTGATTTGAATGGATTATCTGCTGTTATATCTTTGATGAAAGCTCTGAGTATTGTGAGAAAGTTTTGTGAAGCCTATTTTGCTTATGTGATTGATTTAAGAGTGTCAGAAAAGAAAGTTGAATCAGTACCTGTTGTGTGTAGTTCCCTGATGTATTTCCTGAAGAACTTCCAGGATTACCTCCGATTAGAGAAGTTAAATTTGGTATTGAATTCGTACCTGGTACTACTCCTATTTTGATAGCTCCGTATAGAATGGCTTCCACCGAACTAAAAGAATTAAAGTCTTAGTTACAAGAATTGATCGGAAGAGGGTCTGCTAAACCGAGTTTCTCACCTTGAGGTGCTCCGGTGCTATTTGTGAAAAAGAAAGATGGTACAATGAGAATGTGTATTGACTATCGTCAATTGAATAAAGTGACTATCAAGAATAAATATCCTCTACCCCGAATTGATGATTTGTTTGATCAGTTGAAAGGAGCTGCTGTGTTTTCAAAAATAGATTTAAGATCAGGCTATTATCAGCTGCGACTGAAAGACTCAGATATTCCAAAAATTACTTTTAGAACGAGGTACGACCACTATGAATTCTTAGTTATGCCTTTCGGATTGACTAATGCACCTGCTATCTTTATGGATTTGATGAGTAGAATTTTCAGACCGTATTTAGATCAATTTGTTATTGTATTTATTAATGACATATTGATTTATTCACGTGATGAATTTGAACATGTTGAGCATTTGAGATTAGTGCTACAGATTCTGGGAGATAAGCAGTTGTATGCAAAGTTCAGTAAATGTGAATTCTGGTTGAGAGAAGTGAGTTTTTTGGGCCATATTGTATCTGCATTTGGTATCCGGGTTGATCCGAGCAAAATTTTAGCTATTTTAGATTGGAAACCTCCGAGGAATGTTTCTGAAGTTCGTAGTTTTCTGGGACTTGCTGGTTATTATAGAAGATTTTCTATGATTGCAACTCCGTTAACAAAACTGTTATAGAAAGATGTGAAATTTGAGTGGTCCGAAAAGTGTCAGAACAGCTTTGATCAGTTGAAAGCCTTGTTGATTGAAGCTCCGGTATTAGTACAACCTGAATCGGGCAAAGAATTTGTGATCTACAGTGATGCTTCGTTGATCAGTTTGGGATGTGTTTTAATGCAAGAAGGAAAAGTCATTGCTTATGCTTCCAGATAGTTGAAACCGCACGAAAAGAACTATCCGATACATGATCTTAAGTTGGCTGCGATTGTATTTGCTCTAAAGATTTGGCGTCATTATCTATTCGGTGACAAATGTCACGTGTATTCTGATCAGAAGAGTTTAAAGTATTTGATGACTAAGAAAGATTTGAATCTGCGACATAGAAGATGGCTTGAATTGCTAAAGGACTACGAACTTATGATAGATTATCTTCCGGGTAAAGCAAATATTATAGCTGATACCTTGAGTCGAAAATCGTTGTTTGCTTTATGTGCGATGAATGCTCATTTGGTTCTATCCGACGATGGTTTAGTCTTAGCTGAATTAAAAGCAAGACCTTTGTTTTTACAGCAGATTATCGAAGCTCAAAATATTGATATCGAGATTTTCGCTAAATGAACTCAGTGTGATGTAGAGTCTGATTCAGAATTCAGAGTTAATAAAGATGATTGTTTGAGATTCTTAGATCAAATTTGTGTTCCAAGAAATTCAGAATTACTTCAAATGATTTTGAGTGAAGCTCACAGTAGTCGTTTATTTGTGCATCTAGGTAGTACAAAAATGTATAATGATCTGAAACAACATTATTGGTGGTCTAGAATAAAAAGAGATATCTCTGAATTTGTTTCTAAATGTTTGATCTGTCAGCAAGTTAAAGCTGAACATCAGGTGCCATCTGGTTTGTTACAACCAATTATGGTTCCAGAGTGGAAATGGGATCGAGTGACAATGGATTTTGTTTTGGGTTTGCCCCTGTCTCCGAGAAAGAAAGATGTAATTTGGGTTGTAGTTGATCGATTGACGAAATCTGCTCATTTTATTCAGGTTCGATCTGATTACTCGCTTGATAAATTAGCTGAGTTATACATTTCTGATATCGTGAGATTGCATGGTGTTCCATTGTCTATAATGTCAGACAGAGATCCGAGATTCACATCACGATTTTTGAAGAAGTTGCAAGATGCTCTAGGTACTAAATTGCACTTTAGTACTGATTTTCATCCACAAACATACGGTCAATCAGAGCGGATTATTTAGATACTCAAGAATATGTTGAGAGGTTGCATTCTTGAGTTTGAAAATACGTGGGAACAATATTTACGTTTGATTGAATTCGTGTATAATAATAGTTTTCAATCGAGTATTAAAATGACACCATACAAAGCTTTATAGGGTCGCAAATGCCGTACACCTTTGTAATGGACGGAGCTCAGCAAAAATAAGATTCACAGGGTTGATTTGATAAAAGAAATTGAACAAAAAGTAAAAGTGATCCGAGATAGTTTGAAAGCAGCTTCTGATCGTTAGAAATCATATGCAGATTTGAAAAGAAAAGACATTGAGTTTGAGATCGGCGATAAAGTGTTTTTGAAAGTGTCTCCGTGGAAGAAAGTGCTTCGGTTCCATAGAAAAGGTAAGTTGAGTCCAAGGTTCATCGGGCCGTATGAAATTATCGAGCGCATTGGGCCGGTAACATATAGATTGTTATTACCACCAGAGCTAGAAAAGATTCACAATGGGTTTCATGTATCAATGCTTCGATGATACAGATCGAATCCTTCACATGTGATTCCTCCTCTGAGATTCAAATTTAGTCTGATATAACTTACGAGGAAAAGCCAATCCGTATTTTAGCTCCGAGGTTAAAGAGCTACAGAATAAGAAAAATTTGTTTGTTAAAGTGATGTGGCATCGACACAGTATTGAAGAGGCCACGTGGGAGCCTGAAGATATTATGAGACAACAATATCTGAATTTTTTTAATGGTAAGATTTTCAGGGACGAAAATCCCTAAGGGGGAGAATTGTAACCGTCTGATTTTGACCCTAGTAGGAATAGTGGTTTCGGGACCACAAATTCGAGTTAGAAAAATCTTTTAATATTATTTTCTGTGCTTATGATATGTGAATTAGCATGTGTGAAAGTTTCGTATAAAAATTTGGTTGTTTGTGTGCTTAATTTGATAAAAGGACCTAATCGCGTAAAATGTAAAACCTGCCTGCTATTTCTTAAAAGTGCCTATTTGACTTGGCTTATTAAATGAGAGGTCCTTATGCTGTTATTTGACCATTGAACTTATGAGTGGACATTAATGGCCTTGTTAATAATGTTTTAAATGTTATAAGGCTAAGGGTAAAATGGTAAATGATGAATTAATATATGTTTAATAAAATCAAAGCATGAAATTGGCTATTATTCATGTTTCATAGTTGAAAATAGCAAATAAAATAAAAGAAAAAGAACACCTAGGGTTTGTCCATTGCATTACTTGATTAAGGTATGACTTTTGTTCAGTTTTTGATAATTTCTACGTTTTTGTAATCGCTGCTTCGAGTACTATCTAACCCATGCCTCAATTTCTGATTTTGTTGATGATTTTGAAATATTCCATGGATGGATTCATGAGCTTTGTGATGTTATATGATGAATTATGAAAGTTTGATATTGGGTTTATATGTTTTGTCTTTGGATTTTTGATGAAATTGAGTATTTTAGGCTAAATTGTAAAAAATGATATTTTGAGGGACTAAAATGTGAAATAAATGAAATGTATGGACTTGTATGAGAGCTATTAAAATTCGGCTAAGCTTGTGTACAAGAAAATTTTGTGTATTTTGCGATTTTGTGAATTAGGGACTAAAGTGTCAAAATGTGAAAATGTGAGGGCTAGTTTACAAAATGCCCCAAATATGTGTTTATGGATTGTTTTGAATAATTTGGTGAATAAAAGGGTTAATTTTTAATACATATAGATCAAGAAAAGAGGAATTCAAATTTAGATCGAGGGAAGTCGAAGATTATAGAGTAGACGATTCGAGTCGACAATTTCGAGTACGAAGTAAGTTCGTACGTAGAACATGATGTTATAAGTATATGTTGCTGTTTTTATTATGCATAGATGTATATATAGAATCGAGTTGGATGAATTCGATGATATACCAATGGTATTTGGCACTAAGTGTGCGAGTTAATTTAGCTTCGGCTATATGAGGTACTAAGTGTGCGATACCGACATAGCTTCGGTTAATTGAGATGGAACTCAGTTTGCGGATTTATTATAGCTTCGGCTAATCTTTTAAGCACTAAGTGTGCGGATGTTTGAAGCATAGGTGATCTTTGGAAAGTCTTAAAATATCCGAACAAGAGGTGAGAATGAAAATGAACGAATACGGGAATGTCAGCTAGATATAATACCTATATTGTATATGGTAAAATGCATAAAAAGTTTATTGAATTGATATAAACATATGGATGATGTTGGCATGGATTTGTTGGATGAGTTGAGAATTTTATAAGTATTTATGTATTGATGTTTCATATTTTATATACTGTTGATGATTTTAGTACGAACTTCCTAAGCTTTTGAAAGCTTACTTTGCGTGTGTTTGTATTGTTTTATAGATATCGAAGCTACTGCAAGGTCGGGGATCATCAAGGATCATCACCACACTATCGAACCTCATTTTGGTACTTTTGAAAATGTATATTTTTTAAGTATGGCATGTATAGGCTAGTGGTTGTGGGATTATGTTTTGTGATGTATATACCTAGTCATGTGATTTGGCTAGTTGGTGTTTGATCTCATAGTTGATAATGGTTTATGGTATGAATGATGTGTGATTTCGCATAAAAATTGACTGAATGGATTTTGCATATATGCTTGTTTCTTTGCTCGTAGGTTGGTCCAAATTGGGGTGGCAAATTTGCTATTCAAATTGCCTATTTTTGTCCACACTGGCAGAGACACGGGCGTGTGCCTCAGCCATCTGCGACTCAGGGCTATGTTGCACGGTCGTGTGTCCCCTGTGGTACCTTACAATTGTAACTCAGGCCCAAACACAGCCAAAGCACACGGGCGTGTGGCTAGCCGTCTGGCCCAAGTCAGGCTTGACCACAGCCAAGACACACGGGCGTGTTTTGTAGCCGTGTAGGCAAGTCAGTAGCTATGCTCTGTTTTGCCACGTCTTAGACACACGGGCGTGTGACCTTTTAAAAGTTGAAATTTTTTATAAGTTCTGAAACTTTTATATGTTATCAAATTGGTCCCGAATGCATGTTTAAGCATTGTATACTCAATTTTATGTGAATAATGAATGTGAATGAATGAATTTTATTAGTAATGAGATGATATTTGATGTTTGGTGGTTCTGATATGGGTTACAAGTTTGGTAATGCCTCTTAACCTATTCCAGGGACGGTTACAGGTTAGGGGTGCTACACGTTGGCATCGATTTGAGATTTACATGTAAGACCATGCCTAGGACATTGGCATCGTATATGATTTCATGTAAGACCCTATCTGGGACAGTGGCATTGATATTTGATTACATGTAAGACCACATCTGGGACGTTGGCATTGTACGAGCTTTTGGAGCAATCCGAGTATCCTTATTGATTTCAAACGGTTCAACAGGCATTCTGAGAAATGAATAATTATATGAATGTATATCCAATTCAAGTACATATGAATTGTATATGGAATTTGGAAATGGAAATTGAGTATGAATATGATCTTTTGGTATGTGAGCTACTTGGAATTATGATGTACTTATAAGTAAGTGATTATGAACAATTGAACTAAATGAGAAATACGAACTTGCTATTGTGTTATGCCATGATTCATATGAATAAATTGGTTTATAATTGTGATATGTGATAAGTTTATTTGTATATGGCTTACTATGCTTTTGAAAGCTTACTTTGCATGTTTTCCAATTGTTTTATAGATTATCGAAGCTACTGGAAGCTCGGGGATCGTCAAGGATCATCCTCACACTATCGAGTTATATTTGGTATCATATGAAAATGTGAATGTTGAAGTATGGCATCTCGAGAACTTTGGATATGTTTCGAGATGTGTATATCTAGCCATGTGATATCGCTTGATTATGGTTGAGTTTATGGTTTAGTTTTGGTATATGATATGTGATGCAAAAATGGTATATTTTGTTTATATATATGGCCTAATGAAATGGTCTTTTTGGTAAGTTATTTGTATGGTTATAAATGTGATATGAATCATATGTTTTTTATATGAAGTTAGTACTTTGAATTGGTATGTTTGAGTTGGATTTGTATAGGAGAATGAATAGTGATATTATGGGTCAATTAGTGCATGATTTGGTATGTTTGTGAATGCCTTTGGGATATAAAATATGATTGGTTTGATTCTTGTAGGGTTGACCCAATTTGGGTGGCAAAGTGGCCTTATAAATGGCCTCTTTTTTTCCACACGAGCAGAGACACGGGCGTGTGTCTCAGCCGTGTGTCCTTTGGGGTACCTTTTTGAATTAAGGCAGTATCCCCTACAGTTTTGACACGGCCTAGACATACGGGTGTGTCTGGTGGCTGTGTGAGGCACACAGCCTTGGAACATGGGCATGTGTGGCCACGGGCTAGACACACGAGCGTATGGTAAGCCGTGTGAACCAAGTCAGTTTCGACCACGGCCAAGGCACACGGGCGTGTCTCCAGCCGTGTGATACAAGTCAGTATGTATGCTCTATTTTCACACGACCTAAAACACAGGCGTGTCTGGTAACCGTGTGAGACACACAGCCTATTCACACGGGCGTGTGACCTCTATAACATAGAAAAATTTGTTAAGTTTTGAGGAATTTTATATGCGATCAGTTTAGTCCCGAACCTTCTCCAAAGCATGTTTAAGGTCTCGTAGACCTTCTATAGGGACTCTTTGTGTATGATTTGCTACGATGATGATGATGTATTATATGTTTGTGAAATGATTGAAAAAGGTTTCGATAAGTCCGGTAATGCCTATTAACCCTAGTCCGGTGATGGATATGGGTTAGGGGTGTTACACTCTCGATTGAACCATATGAATAGATTAGGATACTAGTGACATTTCATTAGGTATATTTGGTATCATCGAGGATCATCACCACACTATCGAGTTATATTTGGTATCATATGAAAATGTGAATGTTGAAGTATGGCATGTATAGGCTAGAGGACTTTGGATATGTTTCGAGATGTGTATATCTAGCCATGTGATATCGCTTGATTATGGTTGAGTTTATGGTTTAGTTTTGGTATATGATATTTGATGCGAAAATGGTATATTCAGTGTATCTATATGGCATAATGAAATGGTCTTTTTGGTAAGTTAGTTGTATGGTTATAAATGTGATATGAATCATATGTTTTTGATATGAAGTTAGTACTTTGAATTGGTATGTTTGAGTTGGATTTGTATAGGAGAATGAATAGTGATATTTTGGGTCAATTAGTGTATGATTTGGTATGTTTGTGAATGCCTTTGGGACATAAAATATGCTTGGTTTGATGCTTGTAGGGTTGACCCAATTTGGGTGGCAAAGTGGCCTTATAAATGGCCTATTTTTGTCCACACGGGCAGAGACACGGGCGTGTGTCTCAGTCGTGTGTCCTTTGGGGTACCTTTTTGAATTAAGGCAGTATTTCCTATAGTTTTGACACGGCCTAGACACACGGGCGTGTCTGGTGGCCGTGTAAGGCACATAGCCTTAGTACATGGGCATGTGTGGCCATTTCGAAGGGTACACGGGCTAGACACACGAGCGTATGGTAAGCCGTGTGAACCAAGTTAGTTTCGACCACGGCCAAGGCACACGGGCGTGTCTCCAGCCGTGTGGTACAAGTCAGTATGTATGCTCTATTTTCACACGGCCTATAACACAGGCGTGTCCGGTAACCGTGTGAGACACATGGCCTATTCACATCGGCGTACGACCTCTATAACATAGAAAATTTTGTTAAGTTTTGAGAAATTTTATATGAGATCAGTTTAGTCCCGAGCCTTCTCCAAAGCATGTTTAAGGTCTCGTAGACCTTCTATAGGGACTCTTTGTGTACGATTTGCTTCAATGATGATGATGTATTATATGTTTGTGAAATGATTGAAAAAGGTTTCGATAAGTCCGGTAATGCCTATTAACCCTAGTCCTGATGGATGGATGGGGTTAGGGGTGTACACTCTCGATTGAACCATATGAATAGATTAGGATACTAGTGACATGTCATTAGGTATATTTGGTATCATCGAGGATCATCACCACACTATCGAGTTATATTTGGTATCATATTAAAATGTGAATGTTGAAGTATGGCATGTATAGGCTGGAGGACTTTGGATATGTTTCGAGATGTGTATATCTAGCCATGTGATATCGCTTGATTATGGTTGAGTTTATGGTTTAGTTTTGGTATATGATATTTGATGCGAAAATGGTATGTTCAGTGTATCTATATGGCCTAATGAAATGGTCTTTTTGGCAAGTTAGTTGTATGGTTATAAGTGTAATATGAATCATATGTTTTTGATATGAAGTTGGTACTTTGAATTGGTATGTTTGAGTTGGATTTGTATAGGAGAATGAATAGTGATATTATGGGTCAATTAGTGCATGATTTGGTATGTTTGTGAATGCCTTTGGGACATAAAATATGCTTGGTTTGATGCTTGTAGGGTTGACCCAATTTGGGTGGCAAAGTGGCCTTATAAATGGCCTATTTTTGTCCACACGGGCAGAGATACGGGCGTGTGTCTCAGTCGTGTGTCCTTTGGGGTACCTTTTTGAATTAAGGCAGTATTTCCTATAGTTTTGACACGGCCTAGACACACGGGCGTGTCTGGTGGCCGTGTAAGGCACACAGCCTTGGTACATGGGCATGTGTGGCCATTTCGAAGGGTACATGGGCTAGACACACGAGCGTATGGTAAGCCGTGTGAACCAAGTCAGTTTCGACCACGGCTAAGGCACACGGGCGTGTCTCCAGCCGTGTGGTACAAGTTAGTATGTATGCTCTATTTTCACACGGCCTATAACACAGGCGTGTCCGGTAACCGTGTGAGACACATGGCCTATTCACATCGGCGTACGACCTCTATAACATAGAAAATTTTGTTAAGTTTTGAGAAATTTTATATGAGATCAGTTTAGTCCCGAGCCTTCTCCAAAGCATGTTTAAGGTCTCGTAGACCTTCTATAGGGACTCTTTGTGTACGATTTGCTACAATGATGATGATGTATTATATGTTTTTGAAATGATTGAAAAAGGTTTCGATAAGTCCGGTAATGCCTATTAACCCTAGTCCGGTGATGGATATGGGTTAGGGGTGTTACACTCTCGATTGAACCATATGAATAGATTAGGATACTAGTGACATGTCATTAGGTATATTTGGTATCATCGAGGATCATCACCACAATATCGAGTTATATTTGGTATCATATGAAAATGTGAATGTTGAAGTATGGCATGTATAGGCTAGAGGACTTTGGATATGTTTCGAGATGTGTATAGCTAGCCATGTGATATCGCTTGATTATGGTTGAGTTTGTGGTTTAGTTTTGGTATATGATATTTGATGCAAAAATGGTATATTCAGTGTATCTATATGGCCTAATGAAATGGGCTTTTTGGTAAGTTAGTTGTATGGTTATAAATGTGATATGAATCATATGTTTTTGATATGAAGTTAGTACTTTGAATTGGTATGTTTGAGATGGATTTGTATAGGAGAATGAATAGTGATATTATGGGTCAATTAGTGCATGATTTGGTATGTTTGTGAACGCCTTTGGGACATAAAATATGCTTGGTTTGATGCTTGTAGGGTTGACCCAATTTGGGTGGCAAAGTGGGCTTATAAATGCCCTATTTTTTTCCACACGGGCAGAGATACGGGCGTGTGTCTCAGCCGTGTGTCCTTTGGGGTACCTTTTTGAATTAAGGTAGTATTTCCTACCGTTTTGACACGGCCTAGACACACGGGCGTGTCTGGTGGCCGTGTAAGGCACACAGCCTTGGTACATGGGCATGTGTGGCCATTGCGAAGGGTACACGGGCTAGACACACGAGCGTATGGTAAGCCGTGTGAACCAAGTCAGTTTCGACCACGACCAAGGCACACGGGCGTGTCTCCAGCCGTGTGGTACAAGTCAGTATGTATGCTCTATTTTCACACGGCCTATAACATAGGTGTGTCCGGTAACCGTGTGAGACACACGGCCTGTTCACATCGGCGTGTGACCTCTATAACATAGAAAATTTTGTTAAGTTTTGAGAAATTTTATGCGAGATCAGTTTAGTCCCGAGCCTTCTCCAAAGCATGTTTAAGGTCTCGTAGACCTTTTATAGGGACTCTTTGTGTACGATTTGCTACAATGATGATGATGTATTATATGTTTGTGAAATGATTGAAAAAGGTTTCGATAAGTCTGGTAATGCCTATTAACCCTAGTCTGGTGATGGATATGAGTTAGGGGTGTTACACTCTCGATTGAACCATATGAATAGATTAGGATACTAGTGAGATGTCATTAGGTATATTTGGTATCATCGAGGATCATCACCACAAAATCGAGTTATATTTGGTATCATATGAAAATGTGAATGTTGAAGTATGGCATGTATAGGCTAGAGGACTTTGGATATGTTTCGAGATGTGTATATCTAGCCATGTGATATCGCTTGATTATGGTTGAGTTTATGGTTTAGTTTTGGTATATGATATTTGATGCGAAAATGGTATATTCAGTGTATCTATATGGCCTAATGAAGTGGGCTTTTTGGTAAGTTAGTTGTATGGTTATAAATGTGATATGAATCATATGTTTTTGATATGAAGTTAGTACTTTGAATTGGTATGTTTGAGTTGGATTTGTATAGGAGAATGAATAGTGATATTATGGGTCAATTAGTGCATGATTTGGTATGTTTGTGAATGCCTTTGGGACATAAAATATGCTTGGTTTGATGCTTGTAGGGTTGACCCAATTTGGGTGGCAAAGTGGCCTTATAAATGGCCTATTTTTTCCACACGGGCAGAGACACGGGCGTGTGTCTCAGTCGTGTGTCCTTTGGGGTACCTTTTTGAATTAAGGCAGTATCCTCTACAGTTTTGACACGGCCTAGACACACGGGCGTGTCTGGTGGCCGTGTAAGGCACACAGCCTTGGTACATGGGCATGTGTGGCCATTTCGAAGGGTACACGGGCTAGACACACGAGCATATGGTAAGCCGTGTGAACCAAGTCAGTTTCGACCACGGCCAAGGAACACGGGCGTGTCTCCAGCCATGTGATACAAGTCAGTATCTATGCTCTATTTTCACACGGCCTATAACACAGGCGTGTCCGGTAACCGTGTGAGACACACGGCCTGTTCACATAGGCGTGTGACCTCTATAACATAGAAAATTTTGTTAAGTTTTGAGAAATTTTATATGAGATCAGTTTAGTCCCGAACCTTCTCCAAAGCATGTTTAAGGTCTCGTAGACCTTCTATAGGGACTCTTTGTGTACGATTTGCTACAATGATGATGATGTATTATATGTCTGTGAAATGATTGAAAAAGGTTTCGATTAGTCCAGTAATGCCTATTAACCCTAGTCCGGTGATGGATATGGGTTAGGGGTGTTACACTCTCGAGTGAACCATATGAATAGATTAGGATACTAGTGACATGTCATTAGGTATATTTGGTATCATCGAGGATCATCACCACACTATCGAGTTATATTGGGTATCATATGAAAATGTGAATGTTGAAGTATGGCATGTATAGGCTAGAGGACTTTGGATATGTTTCGAGATGTGTATATCTAGCCATGTGATATCGCTTGATTATGGTTGAGTTTATGGTTTAGTTTTGGTATATGATATTTGATGCGAAAATGGTAAATTCAGTGTATCTATATGGCCTAATGAAATGGTCTTTTTGGTAAGTTAGTTGTATGGTTATAAATGTGATATGAATCATATGTTTTTGATATGAAGTTAGTACTTTGAATTGGTATGTTTGAGTTGGATTTGTATAGGAGAATTAATAGTGATATTATGGGTCAATTAGTGCATGATTCGGTATGTTTGTGAATGCCTTTGGGACATAAAATATGCTTGGTTTGATGCTTGTAGGGTTGACCCAATTTGGGTGGCAAAGTGGCCTTATAAATGGCCTATTTTTTTCCACACGGGCAGAGACACGGGCGTGTGTCTCAGCCGTGTGTCCTTCGGGGTACCTTTTTGAATTAAGGCAGTATTTCCTACAGTTTTGACACGGCCTAGACACACGGGCGTGTCTGGTGGCCGTGTAAGGCACACAGCCTTTGTACATGGGCATGTGTGGCCATTTCGAAGGGTAGACGGGCTAGACACATGAGCGTATGGTAAGCCGTGTGAACCAAGTCAGTTTCGACCACGGCCAAGGCACACGGGTGTGTCTCCAGCCGTGTGGTACAAGTCAGTATGTATGCTCTATTTTCACACGGCCTATAACACAGGCGTGTCCGAATCTGTGGAGACACACGGCTCTGCTCACATCTCACATCTGTGACCTCTATAACATAGAAAATTTTGTTAAGTTTTGAGAAATTTTATATGAGATCAGGTTAGTCCCGAGCCTTCTCCAGAGCATGTTTAAGGTCTCGTAGACCTTCTATAGGGACTCTTTGTGTACGATTTGCTACAATGATGATGATGTATTATATGTTTGTGAAATGATTGAAAAAGGTTTCGATAAGTCCAGTAATGCCTGTTAACCCTAGTCCGGTGATGGATATGGGTTAGGGGTGTTACACTCTCGATTGAACCATATGAATAGATTAGGATACTAGTGACATGTCATTAGGTATATTTGGTATCATCGAGGATCAGCACCACAATATCGAGTTATATTTGGTATCATATGAAAATGTGAATGTTGAAGTATGGCATGTATAGGCTAGAGGACTTTGGATATGTTTCGAGATGTGTATATCTAGCCATGTGATATCGCTTGATTATGGTTGAGTTTATGGTTTAGTTTTGGTATATGATATTGGATGCGAAAATGGTATATTCAGTGTATCTATATGGCCTAATGAAATGGGCTTTTTGGTAAGTTAGCTGTATGGTTATAAATGTGATATGAATCATATGTTTTTGATATGAAGTTAGTACTTTGAATTGGTATGTTTGAGTTGGATTTGTATAGGAGAATGAATAGTGATATTATGGGTCAATTAGTGCATGATTTGGTATGTTTGTGAATGCCTTTGGGACATAAAATATGCTTGGTTTGATGCTTGTAGGGTTGACCCAATTTGGGTGGCAAAGTGGCCTTATAAATGGCCTATTTTTTTCCACACGGGCAGAGACACGGGCGTGTGTCTCAGCCGTGTGTCCTTTGGGGTACCTTTTTGAATTAAGGCAGTATTTCCTACAGTTTTGACACGGCCTAGATACACGGGCGTGTCTGGTGGCCGTGTAAGGCACACAGCCTTGGTACTTGGGCATGTGTGGCCATTTCGAAGGGTACACGGGCTAGACACACGAGCGTATGGTAAGCCGTGCGAACCAAGTCAGTTTCAACCATGGCCAAGGAACACGGGCGTGTCTCCAGCCATGTGATACAAGTCAGTATGTATGCTCTATTTTCACACGGCCTATAACACAGGCGTGTCCGGTAACCGTGTGAGACACATGGCCTATTCACATCGGCGTACGACCTCTATAACATAGAAAATTTTGTTAAGTTTTGAGAAATTTTATATGAGATCAGTTTAGTCCCGAGCCTTCTCCAAAGCATGTTTAAGGTCTCGTAGACCTTCTATAGGGACTCTTTGTGTACGATTTGCTACAATGATGATGATGTAATATATGTCTGTGAAATGATTGAAAAAGGTTTCGATAAGTCCGGTAATGCCTATTAACCCTAGTCCGGTGATGGATATGGGTTAGGGGTGTTACACTCTCGAGTGAACCATATGAATAGATTAGGATACTAGTGACATGTCATTAGGTATATTTGGTATCATCGAGGATCATCACCACACTATCGAGTTATATTGGGTATCATATGAAAATGTGAATGTTGAAGTATGGCATGTATAGGCTAGAGGACTTTGGATATGTTTCGAGATGTGTATATCTAGCCATGTGATATCGCTTGATTATGGTTGAGTTTATGGTTTAGTTTTGATATATGATATTTGATGCGAAAATGGTATATTCAGTGTATCTATATGGCCGAAAGAAATGGGCTTTTTGGTAAGTTAGTTGTATGGTTATAAATGTGATATAATCATATGTTTTTTTATATGAAGTAAGTACTTTGAATTGGTATGTTTGAGTTGGATTTGTTTAGGAGAATGAATAGTGATATTATGGGTCAATTAGTGCATGATTTGGTATGTTTGTGAATGCCTTTGGGACATAAAATATGCTTGGTTTGATGCTTGTAGGGTTGACCCAATTTGGGTGGCAAAGTGGCCTTATAAATGGCCTATTTTTTTCCACACGGGCAGAGACACGGGCGTGAGTCTCAGCCATGTGTCCTTTGGCATACCTTTTTGAATTAAGGCAGTATCCCCTACAGTTTTGACACGGCCTAGACACACGGGCGTGTTTGGTGGCCGTGTAAGGCACACAGCCTTGGCACATGGGCATGTGTGGCCATTTCGAAGGGTACACGGGCCAAGCACACGAGCGTATGGTAAGCCGTGTGAACCAAGTCAGTTTAAACCACGGCCAAGGAACACGGGCGTGTCTCCAGCCGTGTGATACAAGTCAGTATGTACGCTCTATTTTCACACGGCCTATAACACAGGCGTGTCCGGTAACCGTGTGAGACATACGGCCTGTTCACATAGGCGTGTGACCTCTATAACATAGAAAATTTTGTTAAGTTTTGAGAAATTTTATATGAGATCAGTTTAGTCCCGAACCTTCTCCAAAGCATGTTTAAGGTCTCGTAGACCTTCTATAGGGACTCTTTGTGTACGATTTGCTACAATGATGATGATGTATTATATGTCTGTGAAATGATTGAAAAAGGTTTCGATAAGTCCAGTAATGCCTATTAACCCTAGTCCGGTGATGGATATGGGTTAGGGGTGTTACACTCTCGATTGAACCATATGAATAGATTAGGATACTAGCGACATGTCATTAGGTATATTTGGTATCATCAAGGATCATTACCACACTATCGAGTTATATTTGGTATCATATGAAAATGTGAATGTTGAAGTATGGCATGTATAGGCTAGAGGACTTTGGATATGTTTCGAGATGTGTATATCTAGCCATGTGATATCGCTTGATTATGGTTGAGTTTTTGGTTTAGTTTTGGTATATGATATTTGATGCGAAAATGGTAAATTTAGTGCATCTATATGGCCTAATGAAATGGTCTTTTTGGTAAGTTAGTTGTATGGTTATAAATGTGATATGAATCATATGTTTTTGATATGAAGTTAGTACTTTGATTTGGTAGGTTTGAGTTGGATTTGTATAGGAGAATGAATAGTGATATTATGGGTCAATTAGTGCATGATTTGGTATGTTTGTGAATGCCTTTGGGACATAAAATATGCTTGGTTTGATGCTTGTAGGGTTGACCCAATTTGGGTGGCAAAGTGGCCTTATAAATGGCCTATCTTTTTCCACACGGGCAGAGAAACGGGCGTGTGTCTCAGCCGTTTGTCCTTTGGGGTACCTTTTTGAATTAAGGCAGTATCCCCTACAGTTTTGACACGGCCTAGACACACGGGCGTGTCTGGTGGCCGTGTAAGGCACACAGCCTTGGTACATGGGCATGTGTGGCCATTTCGAAGGGTACACGGGCTAGACACACGAGCGTATGATAAGCCGTGTGAACCAAGTCAGTTTCGACCACGGCCAAGGCACACGGGCGTGTCTCCAGCCGTGTGGTACAAGTCAGTATGTATGCTCTATTTTCACAAGGCCTATAACACAGGCGTGTCCAGTAATCGTGTGAGACACACGGCCTGTTCACATCGGCGTGTGACCTCTATAACATTGAAAATTTTGTTAAGTTTTGAGAAATTTTATATGAGATCAGTTTAGTCCCGAGCCTTCTCCAAAGCATGTTTAAGGTCTCGTGAGACCTCTATAGGGACTCTTTTTGTATACGATTTGCTTTCAATGATGATGATGTATTATATGTTTGTGAAATGATTGAAAAAGGTTTCGATAAGTCCGGTAATGCCTATTAACCCTAGTCCGGTGATGGATATGGGTTAGGGGTGTTACACTCTCGATTGAACCATATGAATAGATTAGGATACTAGTGACATGTCATTAGGTATATTTGGTATCATCAAGGATCATCACCACAATATCGAGTTATATTTGGTATCATCTGAAAATGTGAATGTTGAAGTATGGCATGTATAGGCTAGAGGACTTTGGATATGTTTCGAGATGTGTATATCTAGCCATGTGATATCGCTTGATTATGGTTGAGTTTATGGTTTAGTTTTGGTATATGATATTTGATGCGAAAATGGTATATTCAGTGTATCTATATGGCCTAATGAAATGGGCTTTTTGGTAAGTTAGTTGTATGGTTATAAATGTGATATGAATCATATGTTTTTTATATGAAGTTAGTACTTTGAATTGGAATGTTTGAGTTGGATTTGTATAGGAGAATGAATAGTGATATTATGGGTCAATTAGTGCATGATTTGGTATGTTTGTGAATGCCTTTGGGACATAAAATATGCTTGGTTTGATGCTTGTAGGTTGACCCAATTTGGGCGCAAAGTGGCCTTATAAATGGCCTATTTTTTCCACACGGCAGCAGAGACGGCGCGTGTGTCACACCAGTGTCCTTTGGGGTACCTTTTTGAATTAAGGCAGTATTTCCTAGAGTTTTGACACGGCCTAGACACACGGGCGTGTCTGGTGGCCGTATAAGGCACACAGCCTTGGTACATGGGCATGTGTGGCCATTTCGAAGGGTACACGGGCTAGACACACGAGCGTATGGTAAGCCGTGTGAACCAAGTCAGTTTCGACCACGGCCAAGGCACACGGGCGTGTCTCCAGCCGTGTGGTACAAGTCAGTATGTATGCTCTATTTTTACATGGCCTATAACACAGGCGTGTCTGGTAACCGTGTGAGACACACAGCCTGTTCACATCGGCGTGTGACCTCTATAACATAGAAAATTTTGTTAAGTTTTGAAAAATTTTATATGAGATCAGTTTAGTCCCGAGCCTTCTCCAGAGCATGTTTAAGGTCTCGTTGACCTTCTATAGGGACTCTTTGTGTACAATTTGCTACAATGATGATGATGTATTATATGTTTATGAAATGATTGAAAAAGGTTTCGATAAGTCCGGTAATGCCTCTTAACCCTAGTCTAGTGATGGATATGGGTTAGGGGTGTTACACTCTCGATTGAACCATATGAATAGATTAGGATACTAGTGACATGTCATTAGGTATATTTGGTATCATCGAGGTTCATCACCACAATATCGAGTTATATTTGGTATCATATGAAAATGTGAATGTTGAAGTATGGCATGTATAGGCTAGAGGACTTTGGATATGTTTCGAGATGTGTATATCTAGCCATGTGATATCGCTTGATTATGGTTGAGTTTATGGTTTAGTTTTGGTATATGATATTTGATGCGAAAATGGTATATTCAGTGTATCTATATGGCCTAATGAAATGGGCTTTTTGGTAAGTTAGTTGTATGGTTATAAATGTGATATGAATCATATGTTTTTTATATGAAGTTAGTACTTTGAATTGGTATGTTTGAGTTGGATTTGTATATGAGAATGAATAGTGATATTATGGGTCAATTAGTGCATGATTTGGTATGTTTGTGAATGCCTTTGGGACATAAAATATGCTTGGTTTGATGCTTGTAGGGTTGACCCAATTTGGGTGGCAAAGTGGCCTTATAAATGGCCTATTTTTTTCCACACGGGCAGAGACACGGGCGTGTGTCTCAGCCGTGAGTCCTTTGGGGTACCTTTTTGAATTAAGGCAGTATCCCCTACAGTTTTGACACAGCCTAGACACACGGGCGTGTCTGGTGGCCGTGTAAGGCACACGGCCTTGGTACATGGGCATGTGTGGCCATTTCAAAGGGTACACGGGCTAGACACACGAGCGTATGGTAAGCCGTGTGAACCAAGTCAGTTTCAACCACGGCCAAGGAACACGGGCGTGTCTCCAGCCGTGTGATACAAGTCAGTATGTATGCTCTATTTTCACACGGCCTATAACACAGGCGTGTCCGATAACCGTGTGAGACACACGGCCTGTTCACATCGGCGTGTGACCTCTATAGCATAGAAAATTTTGTTAAGTTTTGAGAAATTTTATATGAGATCAGTTTAGTCCCGAACCTTCTCCAAAGCATGTTTAAGGTCTCGTAGACCTTCTATAGGGACTCTTTGTGTACGATTTGCTACAATGATGATGATGTATTATATGTCTGTGAAATGATTGAAAATGGTTTTGATAAGTCCAGTAATGCCTATTAACCCTAGTCCGGTGATGGATATGGGTTAGGGGTGTTACACTCTCGATTAAGCCATATGAATATATTAGGATACTAGCGAAATGTCATTAGGTATATTTGGTATCATCGAGGATCATCACCACACTATTGAGTTATATTTGGTATCATATGAAAATGTGAATGTTGAAGTATGCCTCTTAACCTTAGTTCAACGATGGATACGGGTTAGGGGTGTTACATTTTAATGGTGTCAAAGCTACGGTTTAGTCGATTCTAGGACTAAAATAGCGTATGTGAGTCTAGCTATACATGCCATATGTATGAACTGTGATAGTGTGATGAATCTTGACAAGCAAAATATGTTTTTCATATAGTAATGGATCCCGAATGAGCCGTAGTTGACGATGTCAAAAGTAATGCGCCTACTCCAGCCCAAGGGGTAGCACCATCTGATTCTAGACCCGTTACTAGTAGCCATGAGGGAGAGGCTAAGCAAGACTTCTTCGAAATGATGAATGAATGGTTAACTCAGTATGTTAGAACAAACCCAGTTGCTCCCCAACCTCTCCCCCCGCCCCGCAAGTTCCCGTAGCTCCCCAAGTGGTAGATCCGATTCTTCTGAATAAGCCTCCAGTTGATAAGATTAGAAAATATAGGCTTGAAGAATTTTGTGCTACTACTGATGATGATGCTAAGAGAGCTGAGTTTTGGCTCGAGAGTACGATTCGGGTATTTGATGAATTATCTTGTACTCCGAAAGAATGTGTTAAATGTGTCGTTTCACTTCTGAGATATACGACATATCATTGGTGGAAAATGTTAATATCTATGGTTTCGAAAGAACGAGTTACTTGGGAGTTCTTTCAGGCTGAATTCCAAAAGAAATACATCAGTGAAAAATTTATCGATTAGAAACACAAAGAGTTTCTTGAGTTGAAATAGGACCGTATGTATATTACGGAATACGAGCGAGAATTTGTAAGATTGAGCCAGTATGTACGAGAATGTGTCTCGACTGAAGCAATAATGTGTAACAGGTTTGAAGATGGCTTAAATGAAGATATTCGCTTGTTAGTCAGGATTCTAGAAATAAAAGAGTTCGCTGTGCTTGTTGAACGAGTGTGTAAAGCTGAGGAACTCGAGAAAGAGAAAAGAAAAGCTAACTCGGAAGCTAGTGAAGAATGAAAAAGATCATCAAATAAGTCATTTCAGTCAGCATCAAAGAGATTTTGAGATGATTCTAGTCGTTCCAAGGCTATTGCAGGTTATTCGAGATAAGATCGAGAGAGACCACTTGTGAATTCAAAAGCTACTTCAGTAGCTAGTGTGGGAAGTGTCAAACCAACACCACCTGAGTGCAAATATTGCAGTAAACGGCATCCCAGTAGTTGTAGATTGAATGATCAAGCTTGTTTTAAATGTGGATCCTTAGGTCACTTTATTCTAGATTGCCCCGAGTCTATTGAACAAGAAATTGTATAGAATCTGAGACCGAGTGGCACTTCAGCTAGAGACAGGCCTCCCAAATATTCGGGAAATGTGAGTGGTAGCTGAAGAGCAACTAAAGATACAGCTGTTCAATCTGAGGCTAAAGCACCTGCCAAAGCCTACGGCATCTAAGCTCGTGAGGAAGCTTCATCTCTGGATGTGATTACGGCTACATTTACTCTTTACGATACTTTTGTGATTGCATGGATAGATCTAGGATCAACACATTCATATATATGCATGAATTTAGTATCCAGTAAGACTTTAACTGTAGAGTCTTGATCGTGATTTTTCCGTGATAAGTTTTATAAATTTATAATTAATCGTTCTTGAAACTAACTATTATCACGATGTAGGCAAGTGTACCTATCGAACAATAGTATAGCTTTAGCAAGACCGGATTGTCGAACCCAAAAGAACTAAAAGTACTAGTAATGACTGTCTTTTTATTATCTAGCCTAAGAATAATGGGGTTTGTTTTAATTAACTAATTAACTAAACTAAGTTACCACAAAAAATAGAGTTGGGGAATTACTTTTGGAAAAACGATTGAATTAAAGACAATACCTAAGGAAAAATCCACCTAGACTTTACTTGTTATCTGGCTCCAAATCGGATGATTTATTCATTCAACTTGTTCCGTAGAAATCCCTAATTTATGTTATTATCCATATTCAAGACTAATAACGACTAACCCTAGATCGAATAATTGAACTCTCTTTCTAATTAACACCCTAGGGTTGCATTAACTCGATCTATGGATCCCCTTATTAGGTTTCACCCTAATCTGACAAAATCTTGTCACCCTATCTCTAGGCACGCAATCAACTCTGCTTAATTATGACAAAGTCACTCTTAGGCAGGGACTATTCATCCTCCAACTAAGAGCATTAACTTGAATCGATATCTTGAAATACCAAAACAAGAATTAAGAACACATAATTAAGAACAAGTCAAATATTTATCATGCAATTCAGAAAATAATAACAAGATTCGTCTTAGGTTTTATCCCCTTAGGTATTTAGGGGATTTAGTTCATAACTAAATAGGAAAACATCTCAAAAGAATAAAGAATACAAACATAAAGAAACCCAAAACTCCTGAAGGAAAATTGAGAGATATCTTCAGTCTTGATGATGAATCCAGCTTCTGAGATGGATCAATCGACTTTTTTGGAGAAATTCCTTACTCCCTATTCTCTGTCTCCCTTTAGTCCTCATTTTGGGTGTTTAAATAGGCTTTTAGAATGCCTAAGAGCCCTCAAACTTGCCCTTTTTCCGAATAAAACTTAACTAGGGCTCGGCAGGGACACGCCCGTGTGCGATTACTTCAGGCCGTGGTCGAGGCTGAGAGATCAAATCGCCTGTGCTGAAGTTGTTTTAGCCCGTGGTCGAGCCTGTTAGAATGGCACGAGCGTGTGTTCTGCTCGTGTGAGGAAGTTCAGGCCGTGTTGTTTTCCTATGTCAGCCCATTTTCTCCGTTTTTGGCCCGTTTCTTGTTATTTTCACTCTCTTATGCTCTCCTAAGTATAAAACATGAAATTAAAGGATTAGGAGCACCAAATTCACCAAATCTAAGTAGAATTCATTTATAAATGTGTTAAGCATGGGATAAAAATATGTATAAATTACAGTTTATCAAATACCTATAATTCCTATCAATAATATCTCAAACTAATCCCTAAGTAATCATACATTGAGAATTCAAGTAAAAGAACATTAAAGTTTCAAACATTCTAAGTTGAGTATTTAATCATGAAAAACATAGGCACCTCCCCTTATCTACATAGTTTCCATCGATTCAAAATCTCACAGAGTTTAACACCCTCACTAAAGATTCACTAAAATCACTCGAAGTGTTTAAGGACAATGAAATTAGCACTCATTAGTCAATATGAAAAGTTATTACCATAGGCTTGCATGAAAATCAAATCTCCACCACTATAAATTGAGATGATACGTCAATAAAAAGGTCTTTAGAGGGTTGTAACGAGGCTTGGTTAGGGTGTGTGGTCACAAGCTGAAAGAAAGGGTTAGAATCGAGAATGAATTGAAAAATTACTTAACTAGAAAAATATTTAATCATCACTTGCGTACAACAGAGCTTCTTCTCCAAATATGGAATTTAAATACTTAAACTCATAAACAAAAGATCACTACTACTAATATGTATACATGTATATATATATATTTTAAGAACAAGTCAAATAACATAGACTAACTATTAAGAACAAGACATAGCTAAGCAATTTATTCAAATCAAATCTCGACAAAAATAGGGATCAAATTAATTGAGGGGAAGTCAACAACAATAGGTTAAGGGTTAATATTAAGGGTAATACAAGGAATGGCTTGTTAAGCTCAAAGGGGTTTACTAGGGGTTAATCGTGGAGGTAGGCTTTTCATGGCATGAGTGGGTTAATCCTAAGTGCCTCTATCATCTTGACATATCAAATCAAATGGTCTGGTCTTGACATGCATAATCAAGCAAGTTCTAGAATAACAATTCGATATTTACATACTCAAAGCAATAATAAAAGTGGGCATGAAAGAAATAATAGATGCACTTAAACGCTCAATAATCTCAAAAAAAATTATGGCTTTTTGATGTTTACACTTGTGGATTTCAATTCAAGATAATACCTAATCTTGGGGAAACAACCGAAAATTTTAAATTCTTAAAAATCAACTTATCATGCTTAATTCTCTAATGTCTTAAGGTTTAAATAATCAATGCATGAATGCCTATGTTTTAATTCAAAATATATCAATAAAAATTATAAATGAATCAAAATTCATCCTAAACATGATATGAGAGATTTACAGGCGAACAAGGCAACATTTAGGGATTTTTCTGATAATGAAATGATTCACCCCCTAAACTTAAGATGTACATTATCCTCTATGTACAAAGGTAGATATATAGAAAAATATAAATATAAGATCATAAGATAGGGAGAGAAGTGAAACTTCCTGAGTGTTAAAAGAATGAATGGAATCCCTAGATTAGCGAGAGCGAGGATTTGAAATAGAGCTGGAGGGAAAATATGATTCTAAGGGAGAATTAAGGAAATAATCTAATAATAATCATAAAAATAAGTCGTGTTTTTAAAACCAATTGAGTCTTCAAAAATAATTAAACATAAAAGTAAAAATAAAATTAGAGAGATAGTCTAATTTTTTTTCTTTCAAGTGGCACAGCCGGATAACACGCCCGTGTGGATCGTGTCCAGCTTTGTCGTGAATTGAGAAATCATCACATGGCCTTCGGACATGCCCGTGTGTCTAGGTCGTGTGGCTACATGATCGTATCACGCGACCGTATGGGATGTGGTTCGCTTCTCTCACGGCCGTGTACCTATGCCCACGCCCGTGTTATTTTGACAGTGTCGACCACGGGTGCTAGGCACGGGCGTGTCTCCTACCCGTGTCATATTGGCAGATTTGCCCACGGCCTGTTCACACGGTCGTGTCAACTTATCGCATGCCATGTTGGGAAAGACAACTTTTACCCTGTTTTCACATGATCGTACCGCATGATCGTGTTTCATTCCATAGTGTTCGCACGGCCTAAAGCATGGCTGTGTAATTGGCCGTGTGGATTTGGGAACCTGTGTTCAAAGACTCTGTTAGTGACCTAGATGTTAAAACTTAAAAATTAAAAAAAAATTGAAACCGTTAGTACTCGGGTTGCCTCCTGAGAAGCGCTTATTTATAGTCTAAGCTTGGCTTACCTCTCCATTGAATGGTCATGGTGGTTCGAGGAGTTTATACTCCTCATTTCTGTTATCAATCTCATCAAAATAAGGTTTTAGGTAGGTATTGTTTACCTTAAAAGTACCGAACTTGGGATGATTTACCTCGACTGTACCGAATGGGAAAATGCTAAGTACCGTAAGAGGAATTTCTTTATTCAGTTTGGCAATGACAATGTGAGGATCTGCGACATCTAATAAAACTTTATCTTCAACCTTAAGTTGATTTGGTGAGGTATGGAGCTCGTTCTGGCGTAGTTTTGGTTTATTGTATGTTTTTGGTTTATGTGTTCGCCATTCATCTAGCTCCTCGATTTGTAGCCTTCGTTCTTCATGAATAGGTCCTCTATTGTTGTTGGAACATGGCCCATGTACTTCCTTCAAACTTATTTCCTACAAAGTAGGTTGCACCATATTGTCAATTTTAGTAGAATGGTTTATACAATCACCTTCAATTTTTGATGTGTTGCCAGAATTGCGAGCTTGAAGGGTGATTGTTTCGTCCCCCACACGAATTGTGAGTTCACCTGTGCCAACATCAATAATCGTTCTAGCAGTTGCTAAAAAGGGCCTTCCTAAAATCAAAGGAGTGTTGTTATCCTCCTCTATGTCTAGAACAACAAAGTCAACGGGAAATATAAATTTATCAATTTTAACTAACACATCTTCAATAATACCCTTAGGAAATCTTATAGTTTCATTTGCTAACTAAATGCCCATCCTAGTCTATTTGGGTTTCCCAAGACCTAGTTGTTGAGACATTTTGTAAGGCATGACATTAATTCTAGCCCCTAAATCAGCTAATGCATTATTAACATCTAAACTACCAATTAAGCAAGGAATCGTAAAACTCCCTGGATCTTTTAATTTGTTGGGAAGCTTATTCTATAGAATAGCTGAGCAAATTGCGTTTAGCTCCACATACGACACCTCATCTAACTTCCGCTTATTTGCTAAAAGCTCCTTTAAAAATTTCATTGCGTTCGGCATTTGCGATAGAGCTTCAATAAACGATAAGTTAATATGTAATTTTTTTAGGAGTTTAAGGAATTTACCAAATTGTTCATTTGAGTGGTCTTTCCTTGTCGCCTTGGGATATAGCACACAAGGTTTATATTCTACACTTACCATTTTGTTTTCATTGTGACCTATCTCACCTTTACCTTTGCTCACTATAGTTTCTTCTCTCGATTCTCGCTCAGGCTCAACTGATCCTTCTTCACCTTGAACATTAATCGCGTTGAGCTGTTCCCTTATGTTAGGTTTAGTATTGCTCGGCAAACTACCTTGTGGTCGTTTGAAAATTAGTTAGGACAGCTGGCCTATCTGATTTTCGAGCCCTTGGATCGACGCTTGTTGATTTTTAAGTGCTGTCTCAGTATTCTGGAAACGAGTTTCTGACATCGAGATGAATTTTGATAGCATCTCCTCAAGGTTCTGTTTCTTTTCCTGTTGATAAGGTGGCTGTTGAAAACCCAAAGGATTTTGTGGCCTTTGATTCCCTTGACCACCCCATGAGAAATTTGGGTGGTTCCTCCAACCTGCATTATAGGTATTACTGTATGGGTTATTTTGAGATCTAAAGTTATTGTTACCCATATAATGGACTTGTTCTTCTTCGGTTGTAGGATTGAAAGGTTGATATTCTGTATGGACGCCTCCCCCACTTTAAGCACACCTTATCACTAGATGTACCTGCGTGGAACAATGTAAACCATCAATCTTTTTATTTAGAAGTTCCACCTGATTTGACAGCATAGTAACCGAATCGACATCATAAATGCCTGCTATTTTGGTTGGCTTAGTTCTCATGACTTGCCACTGATAGTTATTTAGTGACATCTCCTCAATAAATTCGTAAGCCTCTTCAGGTGTTTTGTTGTTGATGGTTCCACCTGCGGCTGCGTCAATCATCTGTCTTGTCGAGGGATTCACACCATTGTAGAACATTTGAACTTGCAGCCATAGAGGTAACCCATGGTGAGGGCACCTTCACAGTAGGTCATTGTTTCTCTCCTATGCATCGTAAAGTGTTTCTAAATCCATCTTCACAAAAGAAGAGATATCATTTCGTAATTTAGTCATTTTAGCCGGCGAAAAATACTTTAATAAAAAATTTTCGATCATTTATTCCCAAGTAGTGATTGACCCTCATGGTAATGAGTTCAACCACTATTTAGCTTTGTTCCTTAATGAAAAAAGGAATAACCGAAGATGAATGGCATCATCAGAAACGCCATTAATTTTAAAAGTGTCGCAAAATTCTAGAAAATTTGCCAAGTGAGTGCTGCGATCCTCATCCTGCAAACCATCAAACTGAACAAATTGTTGTATAATTTGAATCGTGTTAGGTTTAAGTTCAAAATTATTTGCAGCAATAGCAGGTCTAACTATACTTGACTCAGTTCCTGTTAAATTAGGTTTAGCATAATCATACATAGCACGAGGAGTAGGATTCTGATTTGCTAGATCAGCGGGTATCGCAGGAGATAGCTGATTTTCCTGGTTTTCAGCCATCTCCTCGGTTGTATTTGAGATATCGTCCTCTTGTTCTTCCTCTATTTATCTTAGGCTTCGCCTTATTTCTCGTCAGTTTCTATGAGCAGTGCAATCAATTTCTTCGTCAAAAAGTAATGGTCCCAACGGTTTCTTCTAGTCATAAACTATAAGAACTTGTCAGAAGGAAGGAAAAGAAAATTTAGTAAATAAAGATAAAAACAAAATTAAATTGCAGTAAAAGTAAATGGCTAAAGTAATAAAAATTGAGTGTTCCTAATATTTTAGTTCCCCGGCAACGGTGCTAAAAACTTGATCATGATTTTTTGTGATAAGTTTTATAAATTTATAATTAATCGTTCTTGAAACTAACTATTATCACGATGTACGCAAGTGTACCTATTAAACAGTAGAATAACTTTAGCAAGACCGGATTGTCGAACCCAAAGGAACTAAAAGTACTAGTAATGACTGTCTTTTTATTATCTAGCCTAAGAATAATGGGGTTTGTTTTAATTAACTAATTAACTAAACTAAGTTACCACAAAAAATAGAGTTGGGGAATTACTTTTGGAAAAACGATTGAATTAAAGACAATACCTAAGGAAAAATCCACCTAGACTTTACTTGTTATCTGGCTCCAAATTGGATGATTTATTCATTCAACTTGTTCTGTAGAAATCCCTAAGTTATGTTATTATCCCTATTCAAGACTAATAACGTCTAACCCTAGATTGAATAATTGAAATCTCTTTCTAATTAACACCCCAAGGTTGCATTAACTCGATCTATGGATCCCCTTATTAGGTTTCACCCTAATCTGATAGAATCTTGTCACCCTATCTCTAGGCGCGCAATCAACTCCGCTTAATTATGACAAAGTCACTCTTAGGCAGGGACTATTCATCCTCCAACTAAGAGCATTAACTTGAACCGATATCTTGAAATACCAAAACAAGAATTAAGAACACATAATTAAGAACAAGTCAAATATTTATCATACAATTCAGAAAATAATAATAAGATTCATCTTAGGTTTCATCCCCCTTAGGTATTTAGGGGATTTAGTTCATAACTAAATAGGAAAACATCTCAGAAGAATAAAGAATACAAAACATAAAGAAAACCCAAAACTCTTAAAGGGAAATTGAGGAGAGATCTTCAGTCTTGATGATGTATCTGGCTTCTGATATGGATCAATCGGCTTTCTTGGAGTAATTCCTTACTTCCTATTCTTTGTCTCCCTTTAGTCCTCCTTTGGGTGTTTAAATAGGCTTTTAGAATGCCTAAGAGCCCTCAAACTTGACCTTTTTTGAATAGAACTTAACTAGGGCTCGGCAGGGAAACACCCGTGTGCGATTACTTCAGGCCGTGGTCGAGGCTGATAGATCAACACGCCCGTGCTGAGGTGGTTTTAGGCCATAGTCAAGACTGTTAGAACGGCACAGGCATGTGTTCTGCCCGTGTGAGGAAGTTTAGGCCGTGTTGTTTTCCCATGCCGGTCCATTTTTTCCGTTCTTGGCCCTTTTCTTGTTCTTTTCGCTCTCCTATGCTCACCTAAGTATAAAACATGAAATTAAAGGATTAGGAGCACCAAATTCACCAAATCTAAGGAGAATTCATTCATAAATGTGTTAAGCATGGGATAAAAATATGTATAAATTACGGTTTATCAAATCTACAAAATTTGTGATTAGAGTATCAAACCCCTTAGGCAAAAGTGTCCTGGTTGATAAAGTGTGCAAGAATTGTTCGTTGATGATTCGAGATAATTATTTTTCGGCTGATCTGATGCTATTACCTTTTGATGAATTTGATATAATTTTAGCTACGGAGCTAGCTTTGCATAATGCTATTGTGAACTGTAAACGGAAAACTATTGATTTGAGATACAAGAATGATGAGATAATTCGAATGGAGTCTAGTGATTTAAATGGGTTGTCGGCTGTGATATCTGCAATGAAAGCTTAGAAATATGTGAAAAAGGGTTGTGAAGCCTACTTTGCCTACGTGATTGATTCAAAATTGGTAGAAAAGAAAATAGAATATGTACCGGTTGTCTGTGAGTTCCCTGATGTGTTTCCTGAAGAACTTCTGGGTTTATCTCTGATTCGAGAGGTTGAGTTTGGCATTGATTTAGTACCAGGAACTACTCCGATTTCAATAGCTCCGTATAGAATGGTCTGATCGAGTTAAAGAAATTGAAATATCAGTTGCAAGAGTTGACCGATTAAGGATTCGCACGACTGAACTTTTCTCCCTGGGGTGCTCCTATTCTATTTTTAAAAAGAAAGACGGCACGATGAGAATGTGCATTGATTATCGTCAGTAAAACAAAGTGACTATTAAGTACAAGTATCCTCTGCTTAGAATTGATGATTTGTTCGATCAGTTGAAAGGAGCTACTGTGTTTTTAAAGATAGATCTGAGATTGGGCTACTATCAGTTGTGAGTAAAAGTTTCAGACATTCTGAAAACTGCTTTCCGAACGAGGTACGGGCAGTTTTTAGTTATGCCTTTCGGACTAACAAATGCTCCTGCAATCTTTATGGATTTAATGAATAGAATTTTTAAACCGTACTTAGATCGATTTGTTGTTGTGTTCATTGATGATATTTTTATCTATTCCCGTGATGAATCTGAGCATGCTGAACATTTAAGAATAGTGTTATAGACTCTGCGTGATAAATAGTTATTTGCAAAGTTTAGTAAATCTGAGTTCTGGTTACGCGAAGTTAATTTTCTTGGCCATATTGTGTCAGCATCTAGTATACGAGTTGATTCGAGCAAAATTTATACGATTTTAGATTGGAAGCCTCCGAGAAATGTTTCTGAAGTTTGTAATTTTCTGGGACTTGCCGGTTATTACCGACGATTTGTAAAAGGCTTTTCGATGATTGCAACTCCGTTGACAAAATTGCTTCAGAATGATGTTAAGTTCGAGTGGTCAGATAAATGTCAAAAAAGTTTTGATCAGTTGAAAGCCTTTTTAATTGAAGCTCTAGTGTTAGTACAACCAGACTCCGGTAAAGAATTTGTGATATATAGTGATGCTTCGTTGAACGGTCTGGGATACATTTTGATGCAGGAAGGCAAATTTATAGCCTATGCCTTGAGACAATTAAAGCTGCATGAAAAGAACTATCTGACACATGATCCCAAATTAGCTGCTATTGTGTTCGCTTTGAAGATTTGGTGTTACTATCTATTTGGTGAGAAATGTCACCTGTTTTCAGATCATAAAAGTTTAAAATATCTAATGACTCAGAAAGATTTGAATCTGTGACAGAGAAGATGGCTAGAATTGCTAAAAGACTACGAGCTTGTTATTAATTATCATCCAGGAAAAGCAAATGTTGTTGCTGATAATTTGAGTCAGAAATCATTGTTTGCATTGCATGCGATGAATACTCATTTAGTTTTGTACGATGATGGTTATGTTTTAGGTGAATTGAAAGTGAGATCATTGTTTATACAACAGATTATTGATGCTTAGAAAGTTGATAATGAAATAATAGCGAAACGAGCTCAATGTAATTTGAAAAAATCAAGAGTTAATTCAGATGATTTTGAACTCAACTCATAGTAGTCGTTTATCTGTGCATTTGGGAACTACAAAAATGTATAACGATTTGAAACAACATTATTGGTGGCCTGGAATTGAAATAGGTATTTCTGATTTTGTTTCAAAATGTCTGATCTGTCAGCAAGTTAAAGCTGAACATCAGGTGCCATCTGGTTTGTTACAACCGATTATAATTTCGGAGTGGAAATGAGATAGAATAACGATAGATTTTGTTTCAGGTTTGCCCCTATCTCTGAGAAAGAAATATGTGATTTGGGTTGTGGTTGACCGATTGACGAAATCAGCTCATTTATTCCGGTACGATCTGACTACTCGCTTGATAAAGTAGCTGAGTTATACATATCTGATATTGTGAGACTGCACGAGGTGCCATTGCCTATTGTGTCAGATAGAGATCTGAGATTCACTTCGAGGTTTTGGAAGAAACTACAAGATGCTTTAGGTAGAAATTGCACTTCAATACTACTTTTCACCCAAAGGCAGATGGTCAATTCGAGCGAATTATTCAGATACTCGAGGATATGTTGAGATGTTGCATTCTTGAGTTTGAAGGTACGTGGGAATAGTATTTTCCATTGATTGAATTTGCTTATAATAATATTTTTCAATCGAGCATTAAAATGGCACCGTACAAAGCCTTATATGGTAGAAAATGCCGTACACCATTATACTAGTGTAAGCTTAGTGAGAATAAGATTCACGGGGTTGATTTGATCAAAGAGACTAAACAGAAAGTAAAAGTGATTCGAAATAGTTTGAAAGCAGCATCAGATCGTCAAAAATCATATGCAGACTTGAAACGAAAATATATTGAGTTTCAAATCGATAATAAAGTGTTTTTAAAAGTATCCCCGTGGAAAAAAACACTTCGATTCGGCAGAAAAGGCAAATTAAGTCCGAGGTTCATTAGACCATTTGAGATTATTGATCGTATCGGGCCAGTTGCTTATAAATTGTTATTGCCATCCGAGCTAAAAAAGATCCATAATGTGTTTCATGTATCGATGCTTTGACGATACAGATCTGAATCGTCGCATGTGATTTCTCCATCAGAAATAGAAATTTGGTCTGACATGACATACGAAGAAGAACCGATTCAAATTCTAGATCGCGAGGTTAAAGAATTAAGGAATAAGAAAATCTCTTTAGCAAAACTCTTATGCCATCAACACGGAGTCAAAGAGGCTACGTGGGAACCCGAAGATGCTATGAGACAATAATATTCGAATCTGTTCAACGGTAAGATTTTTGGGGACGAAAATCCCTAAGGGGGGAGAGTTGTAATAGACCGATTTAGACCCTAGTTGAAACAGGGGTTTTGGGACCACAAATCCAAGGTCGAAAAATTATTTTAATATTATTTTGTGTGTTTATGACATGAGATAAGATATGTGTGAAAGTTTGGTGTGATAATTTTATTGTTTAAGTGGTTAATTTGAGAAAAGAACAAAATCGTGTAAAATGCAAAAGTTGCATTCTACTTGTTTAAAGTGCTTAATTTCCATGGCTTATTAAATGGAAGGTCCTTATGTTGTAATTAGACTATTGGATTAATGCAAGGACAAAGTTGGACATGAGTTAGTGGATTATTAATGTTATAAAGCAAGGGTATAATGGTAAACTAGTTATTAAATGATAAATAATAAAATAAGACATGAATTAGTGCTTCATTCATCCTGCTTTTTCAAAATTGAAGAAGAAAAGATAGGGTTTATGTGTTTGAAGCATTTGGCCAACATCTAGCTTGATTAAAGGTCTGTTTTGACTCAGTTTTTAGTAAATTTTATGTTTTTGTGATCGTTGCTTTGTGTTCTGTTAAGCCTACGCCTCAATTTTTGAAATTGTTGATGATTTCATGAGATGCCATTGTTGATTTTGTGAGCTTTGTGATGTTAAATGGTGAAATATGAAAGCTTTGTGTTAGATTAATATGTTTTGTATTTGAATTTTTGATGAATTTGAGTAATTTGGGCTAAATTGTGAAAATGAGATTTTGAGGGACTAAAATGTAAAATAACTTAAATATGTAGGCTTATATGAGCTAAAGGAAAATTCGGCTAAGCATGTGTGTAATGAAATTATGCATATTTTGTGATATTATGAAATAGGGACTAAAGTGTTAAAATGTGAAAATGTGAGGGCTAATTGGTAAAATTCCTTAAATATGTGTTTATAGATTGATTTGAATGAATGTGAGGTTGAATAAGTCAAATTTGAATGTGTTTAGATCAAGAACCAAAGAAAACAAAATTAGATCGGGAAAATTTGAAAGTAGTAGTAGTTCATTTCCGTTCATTCCCGTACGGGGTAAGTCGATATACAAATAAATGTGTTAAATTGAATTATTATTGTTTCTTTGATATTTGAATTGTGATGAATGGATATGAGAGCTGAATATGTGAAATCCGAGAAAGTTCCGATAATGTGACGACATCTGAAACGTCTCGTTCGAACCATAGAAATAGTTAGGATTCATATGTCATGACATAGGATTTCGATATGAGATTTCGTGTAAGACCACGTCTAGGACATTGGCATCGATTTGAGATTTACTTGTAAGACCATGTCTAGGACATCGGAATCATATATGATTTCGTGTAAGACTCTGTTTGGGATAGTGGCATCGATATTTGATTACATGTAAGACCACGTCCAGGACGTTGGCATTGTACGAGCTTTTTGAGCTATCCGAGTATCCTTATTGATTTCTAACAGTTCAACGGGCATTCTGAGAAATGAATAATTATGTGAATGTATATCCGATTTTGTACGTATGGATTGTATATGGAATTTCACAATGAAAAGTGAGTATGAATATGATCTTTTGGTATGTGAGCTACATGGAATTATGATGTACTTATAAGTAAGTGATTATGAACAATTGAGCTAAATGAGAAATATGAACTTGCTATTGTGTTATGCCATGATTCATATGAATAAATTGGTTTATAATTGCAATATGTGATAAGTTTATTTGTATATGGTTTACTAAGCTTTTGAAAGCTTACTTTGTGTGTTTTCCAATTATTTTATAGATCATCGAAGCTACTGAAAGCTCGAGGATCATCGAGGATCATCACCACACTATCGAGTTATATTTGGTATCATATGAAAATTTGAATGTTGAAGTATGGCATGTATAGGCTAGAGAACTTTGGATATGTTTCGAGATGTGTATATCTAGCCATGTGATATGGCTTGATTATGGTTGAGTTTATGGTTTAGTTTTGGTACATGATATGTGATGGAAAAATGGTATATTTGGTTTATATATATGGCCTAATGAAATTGTCTTTTTGGTAAGTTAGTTGTATGATTATAAATGTGATATGAATCATATGTTTTTGATATGAAGTTAATACTTTGAATTGGTATGTTTAAGGTGGATTTGTATTGGAGAATGAATGGTGATATTATGGGTCAATTAGTGCATGATTTGGTATGTTTTTGAATGCCTTTGGGACATAAAATATGCTTGGTTTGATGCTTGTAGGGATGACCCAATTTGGGTGGCAAAGTGGCCTTATAAATGGCCTATTTTTGTCCACACGGGCGTGTCTCTTAGTCGTGTGCAACACACGATCATGTTACACAGTCGTGTGTCTTTTGGGGTACCCTTTTGAATTAAGGCAGTATACCCTATAGTTTTGACATGGCCTACACACAAGCGTGTCTGGTGGCCATGTGAGGCACACAGCCTTGGTACATGGGCGTGTGTGGACATTTTGAAGGGCATACAGGCTAGACACACGGGCGTGTGGTCAGCTGTGTAACCCAAATCAGTTTCGACCACGGCCAAGGTACACGGGCGTGTCTCCGGCCGTGTGGTACAAGTCAGTATGTCTGCTCTGTTTTCACACGGTCCATGACACGGGCATGTCTGGTAACCGTGTGAGACACACGGCTTGTTTACACGGGCGTATGACCTCTACAACTTAGAAAAAATTGTTAAGTTTTGAGAAATTTTATATGAGATCAGTTTAGTCCCGAACCTTCTCCAAAGCATGTTTAGGGTCTCGTAGACCTTCTATAGGGACTCATTGTGTACGATTTGCTACGATGATGATGATGTATTATATGTTTGTGAAATGATTGAAAAAGGTTCTGATAAGTCCGGTAATGCCTCTTAACCCTAGTCCGGCGATGGATACGGGTTGGGGGTGTTACACTCCTGATTGAACCATAGGAATAGATTAGGATACTAGTGACATGTCATTAGGGGATATATTGATTTGGCTTCAGGCCATGATATCAGCACTTCGAGTGCAAGTTACTTTGATTTGGCTTCGAGCCATGATATTGGCACTTTGGGTGCGAGATATGTTGAGTTGGCTTCGGGCCATGATGTAACAGCCCGATTTTGGGCCTAGTAAAAAAAGTGGTCTCGGGACCACAAATTCGATGCAAGAAAATTTATTTTTGTTATATTTTTATGGTCTACAAATTCACAAGATGATCTTGTGAAAATTTCGTTAAAAAAATTTGACGTTTGGGCACTCAATTTGGTCAAAAGGACTAAATTGGTAAAAGTGCAAAAGTTGAGTTCTACATGCTAGAGGAGTCTAATTGTTATGACTTTTTAAATTGGAGGTCCTTAAATGGTAATTAGACCATTGGATAATTAAAATGAAATGAATGAAATAAAATTTTTTAAGTTAGGGGCATTTCGGTAATCTAGTAAATAAAATGAATTAAAAACAAAATAAAAGCCAAAATTTCTTGTCCATCTTCTTCCTTGGCCGAATATTGCATGAAGAAACCATGGCTAGGGTTTTTCAAGCTTTCAAGCTTGATTGTAAGTCCGTTCTTGTCCCATTTGTAATGATTTTTACGTTTTTGAAATCCTCGTAACAAGATCTACCTATTTCTACCATTTATTTGAGTTATGATGAAGGTCTAGGGCTTTGAACCATGATAAATATGTGTGTATTTTTATGTTTAATGCTAGATTATGCAAGTTTATGGTTAGAGAAATGACTTTTACTAAGTGATTTTCGATGAAAAAGTCTGAAACGATCGTTTTGTAAAAGTTATAAAATTGCTCGTAAAAGGTGGTGATTTAGTGGAAATTATGGGCTTCTATAGCTATGAAAATGATTTAGCTAGGCTTAAAATGCAAGGAAATTGAATAAAAATCATTTTACGAGCCTAGAGCCAAATTGTAAATATGTGAAAGTTTAGGGGTCAAAATGCAAATTTGTAAAAATATGATTTTTGGACCCATATGAATAATGTGACTAATTAGTAAGCTAAATTTTATATTATAGATCAAGAAAAATGAGATCCAGGCATAGATTGGAAATGAATGAGATTATGGACTAAATCAAAATAAATAGTTGTGCTCGCATTCGAGGTAAGTTCGTGTGATAATAATAATGCAATATTATACTTGAATTTTATTGCTTGATATTACATGAATTGTAAGTTTGTGTGTTCAACAATTCCATTATTGTGTGTTTAACATTTGATATCATATGATACATGTATGTATGCCCTAATGAGATTGGGTTGTGATGATTCAATGGAATCTTGATGATAGCATTGTATCTCGAAAATCCCAGGGGACACTGAGGAATGCTTAGGATTCGGATATCATGACACCATGGTTAATGAGATCCCGTGTAAGACCATGACTGGGACATGGCATCGGCATCCGAGATGAGAGCCAATGTAAGACCATGTCTGGGACATGGCATCAGCGTTGATATGTATGCCAGTGTAAAGACCATGTCTGGGACATGGCATTGGCATTGATATGTGTGCCAGTGTAAGACCATGTCTGGGACATGGCATCGGTGATGATATGTGTGCTAGTGTAAGACCATGTCTGGGACATGGCATCGGCATCCGAGATGAAAGCTAGTGTAAGACCATATCCAAGACATGGCATTGGCATTTATATGTATGCCAGTGTAAGACCATGTCTGAGACATGGTATCGACGTTGATATGTGTGTCAGTGTAAGCCCATTGGGCCTAAGCCCATTCAGACTATTAGTATACAGCGGATCGAAGCCCTTTTCGTATCACAAGAACAAGGCCTTAGCCTCTTTTAACATAACAAAGGTGGCCCATAGGCCCAATACCGTGCAATGTAATGTATATAAATATACATGTATGCAAACCCAACCAGCCTATAACCAACCGCTACACTCCACCCGATCCAAATTTACACTCTATGTGGGGAATATCTCAACCCACCCAACCCTACACTCCACAGCTGCAAAGATGGTCATCTCAAATATCGATAAATTGAGGCGAAGCCTCGATCGTGGATGAACCACTTTCGATATTTCCTCCATCAATATCCCAATCCCATGCAAATAATATAAATAATAACATGACATGCAAAATACCGTATCGGTCAATCATGCATTTAAGTCAATTTAAACCCTAGGGGTATATCAGTAATTTTACTCTTAGGGGTAAATTCGTAAACTTGCCCACTTATAAAAAAATAGTTTATTATTTATCAGTTTTAAACAGCTTGATCCACAGTTTAACGAAATATATTTAATAGCCCACTTTTATCATTATCTTACCCATATGGACCAGTAAGCCTGTTGGGTCCAATTTTTGCCCATCGAGGCCCATTTACCAAAGTACACGAATTTTCGCATGAGACCAACTTACCACCCTTGCGATGCCAGATCTAATAATCTCTATACATCTTGTGATCACTCGCACACTTACAAGCTCATGAAATGCCGAAATTTCGGCATTTCGGCTTTTCCCGAATTGTACTATGAAAGGGTGTTCGGTACACACTTGTTTTTCGATATTCCTTGACGAGACCTCCTACACGATTTCTCCTATAATCAACCACTTATAGATCAGCCCACAATAATTAAACCAAAACGAGAACCATCTATTATCAACACTTACACATTCGGCCACCATCCATAATGGCCTTAGACTCCATACCTTTGCCGAAATTGATGACTAGATCTAATCACTCTGATGATCTAAGCTAATCCAAACCGACATTCCAAACCTTGCTGCTCCTCCAAAGTTGTCTATATCACCAACATATATTCACAATCAAATCCGTCAACCACACAGTCCAGGTTAGTCACTTGCCCACAAGGGCAAAACAGTCATTTAACACCCTAAGGGCAAAATGGTAATTTTACCCACAAGGGTATCTCGGTAATTTTACCCTACAGGGGTATTTTGGTAATTCTAACCTATAGGGGTATTTCAGTAATTCTACCCTACAGGGGTATTTCGGTAATTCTAACCTATAGGGGTATTTTGGTAATTCTACCCTATAGGGGTATTTCGGTAACTCTACAAACCAGGGGTATTTTGGTAATTTTGTAAATTGAGGGTAAAACGGTAATTCTATAAATCGGGGGTACTTTGGTAATTTTACGAGTCGAGGGTATTTCAGTAATTTGGTGAACTAAAGTATTCTAAATAGGGATAACAATACGAGTGGGACTAAAGCCCTCTCTCGGCCTAAATGGGCCCGCATGCTCGTGTGGCCCTTTTAGCCAAAACTAGCCACAGATACGAGATTCACCTAACCTAGACCAATATTTACTACACAATCAAACAACTTATCCAATTGGGCCCGTAGGCCTATTGGGCCCACATGGCCCCTTTCGGCCCATCGCGGCCCGAAGTAGCCATCCTACAGTTAGAATAGTGAGAAATACACACCTGATAGGAGACTGGAGTTAATCCACGCTCCGAGCACTCTTAGCCGACACTCAACCCAAACGAGCACGCCATAAAGCGAAAGGGATTAGCCAAGAAAGGTACCTTTACTCTCCTATGGTTCTCTCTATTTAAAGCCAGCTTCACATCCACTCTTATGTTAGCTTCCCGATGTGGGATCCCTCCATCATCAGAGTTTAAATTCAACACCAACTCTTGCCGCCCCCAACATAGCAAAATAATCAACCTTTGTGTGCCAAGGGATTCGAACCAAAGTCCTCTCATATGCCAACTCACGCCACCACAGCTAGGCAATCAACTCATTTGTGTCATAAATCCAACACATTAAACTTTAAAGCGCACCTGCTTGCTTCCAGATTTATTAAAAAGAAAAACTAAAATATATTGCAAGAGCCAAGACTTGAACCTTGGACCCCTTGCTTCCTCTATGGCGTCACTTCCTTGTCCCCTAAGTGGCGCCACCTTGCCACTGCACCACACTCCTTTTTGTGTCATCTTTTCTCCAACAATATTCTTAAGGCCTACCTACTACACCCAGGGTTTGATTCACCTTAAACCAAAAATTTTGCTAGAGTCCAGGTTTGAGCCCAAGACTTTTCCAACACTTCGCAGCACATTTAACCACTAAAACAAGCCTTCATTAATGAAATTTACATACACAACGAAATATTATAAACTGTCTTCAACCGCTCCCATGCCCAAGGCCCAAAACTTCTAAGCCCCAAAAATCGGAGTGTTACGACTCTACTCCCCTTAAAGAAATTTCGTCCTCGAAATTTCCAACTATCAACTAACCGTATTACTCAAGTCAAACCATCATGCTACTATGCTACCGCAGCGCACTCTGATCTAAATAATTTTAATACGGCCCAGAACATCTAATTACCGAAATAAAGAAACGTTTATCAAGCACGCATATCAAATAACTATAAAGATCTCAAAAATTTTTTCTATTTATTCATATGTCTTATGCAGAGATAGTATTTTAGAGTTTCTATTTTCACAGAATCATAGCCTAGCTATAGTCTCGGTATTCTAGAGTTTGACAGCTCTACCCTATCTAGAGTATCATTGTAGGGTCTCAGTTCTATTCATAGCATCATATCATTATCACATAATGTAAAAAGAATGTACTTACAGACTTGGTGCCGGGGATTCAGTGCGCCACTTCTTTATCAGTCCATAAAAAAACTCAAAAACATGTTTTTGTTCACCGAAAAATTTAGAAAACGCCTTTATTTTGAAACTCTTGATTTTAACCTCGTTTAAAAATAGAAAAACTTGAACATCTTTGAAAAACTTACCATTTCCCAAAAATACCCTTCTTAGGCCTAAGTTTTCGAAAAATTTACAGACCCGATCCACAGCCGAGTTATTGCAACTTGGCTCTGATACCACTAAATTTAACACCCTAAACCCGACCCAAACGTTACGGCCAAATTCAGCGTGCCACATGGAAATGTTGCTAACATTTTATCAAGAATCTCTTTATTAAAGTTTAAAGAATGTTAATGTTTTAAGTTTAAGTGAATGGAAGCTGTGCATCAGGTAGGAAGCCAGAAAAGAGGAGGTGAGTCTATTGGACTGCTTAAGAACCAAGCTCTTCCTGGATCCAATCCTAGACATGCACACATCCATTGCCACACTTAAAGCATGTTACTTGTTCACGAACATCAACTTTAGCTTATGCCTATTTAAAATATTTATTTCTTGTTTTAAAATATTTACGTTGCGAAAGCTTAGTTTGGTTATCGTGTTGCTTTGAAAATAGGTAACTTTTATAAAACGCGCCCTAGTGCTAACCAGTTTAATAATCCAAAAGTAAAAATAATTAAGAGCGGCCTGATTACAACTTTAGGAAAAAACAAAAATAATCAAAAGTAAAAGAAATACGAACTTATTTAAAAACCAGATATTAATCTTCATGGCCACTCTGAATCCCGCCCAGCTCCAAGTCCACCAATTAGGGCTCACCTGCAAGGATGGAAGAGAAAGGGTGAGTTTGGGGAAAACTCAGTGTGTACAAAAACCCATCCAAAGCCGAAGTCAACTCAAACCCATTGGGCCTAAGCCCATTCAGACTATCAGTATACAGTGGACCGAAGCCCTTTTCAAAATACAGTAACAAGGCCTTAGACTCTTTTAACATAACAGTGTGGCCCATAGGCCCAATACCAGAACAGAACAGATATAAATATACATGTATGCAAACCCAACCAGCCTATAACCAATCGCTACACTCCACCCAATCCAGCCCTACACTCTATGTGGGGAATATATCAACCCACCCAACCCTACACTCCACAGTTGCAGCATGGCTGCTCAAATATCAGTAAATTGAGGCAAAGCCTCCAGTACGTGGATAAACCACTTTCAGTACTTCCTCCATCAATATCCCAATCCCATGCAGCGAATATAAACAATAACATGACATGCAAAATACCGTATCAGTCAATCATGCATTTAAGTCAATTTAAACCCTAGGGGTATATCAGTAATTTTTCTCTTAGGGGTAAATTCGTAAACTTGCCCACTTATAAAAAAATAGTTTATTATTTATCAGTTTTAAACAGCTTGATTCCACAGTTTAACAAAATATATTTAATAGCCCACTTTTATCATTATCTTACCCATATGGACCAGTAAGCCTGTTGGGTCCAATTTTCGCCCATCGAGGCCCATTTACCAAAGTACACGAATTTTTGCATGAGACCAACTTACCACCCCTGCGATGCCAGATCTAATAATCTCTATACGTCTTGTGAGCACTCGCACACTCACCAGCTCATGAAATGCTAGAATTTCGGCATTTTAGCTTTTGCCGAATCGTACTATGAAAGGGTGTTCGGTACACACCTATTTTTTGATATTCCTTGACTAGACCTCCTACACGATTTCTTATATAATCAACCACTTATAGATCAGCCCACAATAATTAAACCAAAACGAGAACCATCTATTATCAACACTTACACATTCGGCCTCCATCTATAATGGCCTTAGACTCCATACCTTTGCCGAAATTGATGACTAGATCTAATCACTCCGATGATCCAAGCTAATCCAAACCGATACTCCAAACCTTGCTGCTCCTCCAAAGTTGTTTGTATCACCAACATATATGCACAATCAAATCCGTCAACTACACAGTCCAAGTCAGTCACTTGCCCACAAGGGCAAAACAGTCATTTAACACCCTAAGGGCAAAATGGTAATTTTACCCACAAGGGTATCTCGGTAATTCTACCCTGCAGGGGTATTTCGATAATTCTAACCTATAAGGGTATTTCGGTAATTCTACCCTACAGGGGTATTTCGGTAATTCTAACCTATAGGGGTATTTCAGAAATTCTACCCTACAGGGGTATTTCGGTAACTCTACAAACCAAGGGTATTTTGGTAATTTTGTAAACCAGGGGTATTTTGGTAATTTTGTAAATTGAGGGTAAAGCGGTAATTCTATAAATCGGGGGTACTTTGGTAATTTTACAAGTCGTGGGTATTTAAGTAATTTGGTAAACTAAAGTATTCTAAACAGGGATAACAATACGAGTGGGACTAAAGCCCTCTCTTAGCCTAAATGGGCCCACATGCTCGTGTGGCCCTTTTAGCCCAAAACTAGCCATAGATACGAGATTCACCTAACCTAGACCAATATTTACTACACAATCAAACAACTTATCCAATTGGGCCCGTAGGCCCATTGGGCCCACATGGCCCCTTTCAGCCCATCGCGGCCCGAAGTAGCCATCCTACAGTTAGAGTAGTGAGAAATACACACCTGATAGGAGACTGGAGTTAATCCACGCTCTGGGAACTATTAGCCGACACCCAACCCAAACGAGCACGCCATAAAGCGAAAGGGATCAGCCAAGAAAGGTACCTTTACTCTCCTCATGGTTCTCTCTATTTAAAGCCAGTTTCACATCCACTCTTATGTTACCTTCCCGATGTGGGATCCCTCCATCATCAAAGTTTAAATTCAACACCAACTCTTGCCGCCCCCAACATAACAAAATAATCAACCTTTGTGTGCCAAGGGATTCGAACCAAAGTCCTCTCACATGCCAACTCACGCCACCACAACTAGGCCATCAACTCATTTGTGTCATAAATCCAACACATTAAAATTTAAAGTGCACCTACTTGCTTCCAGATTTATTGAAAAAAAAAACTAAAATATATTGCAAGAGCCAAGACTTGAACCTTGGACCCCTTGCTTCCTCTATGGCGTCACTTCCTTGTCCCCTAAGTGGCGCCACCTTGCCACTGCACCACACTCCTTTTTGTGTCATCTTTTCTCCAACAATATTCTTAAGGCCTACCTACTACACCCAGGGTTTGATTCACCTTAAACCAAAAATTTTGCTAGAGTCCAGTTTTGAGCCCAAGACTTTTCCAACACTTCCCAGCACATTTAACCACTAAAACAAGCCTTCATTAACGAAATTTACATACACAATGAAATATTATAAACTGTCTTCAATCGCACCCATGCTCAAGGTCCAAAACTTCTAGGCCCCAAAAATCGGAGTGTTACAGTTCAATTAAGTAAAATCATGTTTATGTTATGCTTGCATTATAATTGTAACATAACAATTGAATTAATTATAAATTGGAATGAAATTATAATTAATGGATGCAGTACTTAATTGGTGCATGTTTAATCTTCTAAGGTAGCTAAAGGTTAAATTAGTGATGGTATTAAACAATACATTAGCCTTGCATAACTTGAAAGTTTATTGTGATTAAAATGTTTCAATATAGGTATATGTTGTTACTTTACTTAAACCCATATGTTCTTATGAAGATTGCGTAATCATTTGAATTTACATTGCAAAATGTTCAAGAGATTGGTAATTTTAATAATTATGAATATGCACTAGTTAGCAAGTTATCGAGTTGCCATGAAATTATTCGCAACAACATGAACATGATTTTATTAATTCTAATTTAAAGAATGTGATTAATCCAACACGTTTATGCCATCCTGATTAAACCCATTTTTTAAAATCGTGCATTGAATTTTTTACTTTTTAATTGTTCCTTAGTTAATTACTTAGTTAAGTTTTAGTTCTTAACTTTCTCAAACTCAAAATATTTTTAATCACCAAAGTGTTTGATTTACATTTTATAAATATGTTTCTTTCATAATCTCTGTGGGTACGATAACTCGACATTTACTTGTCACTTTATTACTTGTTAATGATTGTGTACACTTGCACATTTCTATCGTTCCAAGTTTTTGGCGCAATTGCAGGGGACTATTTTAAAAGACACTATTTGCGAAATTATTAATTGTGCATATTTGTTTATTTTTAAATTTAATTCCATTATTTTTCTGTGGTGGTTTCAATGTTTATGAGTATCGATGTAATTATTGACTTACTTCCTGTAGATCTGAGATTGAAAGGAATTTTTGACAAAGAAGAAGATAAGCAGTTCAGTGAAGGACAGAAGAGATGAACTTAGAAAATCTGAACCAAGGAAATAGAGCAAATCATGCTCAAAATCCTATCCTAATTGTTGGTGATAGGGATAGAGCTCTAAGACAGCTTGTCGTGCCAGTATTTCATGAGCTTAATCTAGGTATTAGGAGACCCAAAATTGAGGCACAACTATTCGAGCTGAAGCCATTCATGTTCCAAATGCTTCAGATAGTGGGCTAATTCAGTGGAATACCTACCGAGGATCCTTACCTTCACTTAAAATTGTTTATGGAGGTGAGTGACTCTTTCAAATTAGCCAAAGTACCCAAAGATGCACTATGATTAAAGTTGTTTTGATATACACTAAGGGACAGAGCTCGAGCTTGGTTGAACTTATTGCCACCAAATTCCATTAGCACATAGCAAGAGTTAGCAGAACGATTCCTCATGAAGTACTTTCCACCTAGTATGAATGCTAAGTTGAGGAACGAGATCACTACCTTCCAATAGATGGATGACGAGTCATTGTATGAGGTGTGGGAAAGGTTTAAAGAACTATTACAATGATGCCCTCATCACGAAATCCCTCATTGCATCCAATTAGAGACATTTTATAACGGTCTCAATGCTCACACGATGATGGTAGTATATGCTTCTGCTAACGATGCTCTCCTTTCTAAGTCTTATAATAAGGCTTATGAAATCATCAAGAGGATTGCCAACAATTGTAACACCCCTAACCTGTATCCGTCGTTAGAATAAGGTTTCTGAGCATTACCAAAACATTCAGAAGCATTAACAAATAACTTATGTAAATTACTATTCATTTATCAAGATCATTCATAACGTCCCTTGATCGGGCCCTTGAGGCCCAAAACGGGTGTTAGAATCGAGTCAAAACTTAATCGAGACCTCTAAAATTTTTTTAACTTTTTAAAATTTTTCTAAAGTGCAGGGCTCACACGCCCGTGTGGTCCAAGTGTAATGCGTCAAAATCCTAAGTATTTATTTTTGTATGTTTGTGGCACACAAACGCACGTTTGCTTCAATGGTTAAGTGTTCTGGGAAGTGTCTGAAAAGCCTTGGGTTCAAGTCTTGGCTTGTGCAAAAGTTTTGTTTTTTTTTCATTTGGATAAACCCTATCTTAAGTAAGTAGGCTTTTAAATAAATGTGGGTATTTTATGTCAAAAAGGGCCTGCTAGTCTAGGGAATAAGTGGCGTGCCATTGTCACTGAAGGTCTTGAGTTCGAGTCCTGCTATGCAGAAGGTGTATTTTAATTTTCTACTAATGTCGTGAGAGAGTTCTAGCTTAGCCGAAACTCTTAGGAGTTTGTGAGGAGTTCAAATTAGATGGTGGAGAGATTAGAGGAGAGTCTTGAGGATTGGATCAAGGGTTTTGATGGACGGTCTGAGTGATTTTAGGAGAAAAGTATAGGGATTTGAAGCTGGGGGAGAGTTGGTGCTGAATTAGGATTTTAGTCACTCAAGAATTAGGTTTTGGGTTGGCAATTGCTTTTCATTTTCAGTGGCTGTCAACATTTGGTTCTTTTCTTTTCTTTTGACGTCGAATTGTGCTAGGGAGTTTTGTTGTATCTTTCGTTTTTGGCTTATTTCGGGTTGCACTTGTTTTTAGGTCCCTTGCTTATCATTTTGTTCTTTTTCCCCCACCCTTCTGTCAGGCACTTGTCCTTTTTTCTTCTCCTTGGCCGAATGCTCTCTCTGCTCCTCTCTCTATTCTTTTGGGTCTAACAATTTCCTTTCTTTTGCATCCTGTTGCTTTGGCCAAATATTGCTTCTCTCCCCCTCTCTTGTCTTTCAGTTTTTGGGCAATCCCTTTTTTCTCCTTATTTGCTTCTCTATCGGTTTTCCCTCCTCTGTTCTTCCTCCTTTCCTCCAATAAGCATGCGTTGGCCTAATATTTATAGGTAAGTCCCTGCCTTCCTTCTGCCCCTTTCGGCTTTTCTCCTCTTTTCCTATTCTTGTTGTTACCCCTTCTGTTTACTGTTTCAGTTTAATCCTCCTCTTTAGTTCTTGGTTATTAAATTGTGTTAGGGTTTTGACGCTTTGTTGTGTTAAACTTGGCTTGGCAGCATCAAATCACATCGAACTTGGTTTACCTGCAGATTTGTAGGCTACATCAGTTGAAGTAGTGGAAGTAAGTAACGTTAATGATTTCGTTTGGGGATTGTCTTTGTATGGTTGGTTCTAAGTATGACGAATGTTGGGCGTGTGATTGTCATTTGTTTAGGTGTGATTTATCTCAGGAGCGTTACGTTCCAAGAATCCTATCAGGTGTGTACAAACACAACTATGGCTTTAGTAATCGGCAAAAGCTAGAATAAGTGAACGACGACCCTACATGGGCTGCGCTCGCTCTTGTGGTAGTTCGTATGACTAAATTTGGGCGTATGATCATCGAGACCGGCCATGAGCGATTTCATGGGTTGAGGTCAGATTGGGCCATGTTGGCCCGAAATGGGCCGTGTGGGCCCTATAGGTATGTGGGCCCCACACGAAAAAACCACACGGACATGTGGAGAATGTTGAGCCAACTGTGTAATCCACACGGCCAAGGCCATTTCTAGGCTATGTAGGCCACACGGGCGTGTGGGCCCATATGGGCCAGCAATATGGGTCGTGGGCCCATTTTCATTATTCAACTGTTAAGGTTGCACGGGTCGTCTGAGATAACTGTGGACCTACTGTTGGGTCGGTAAGTGTACCTGTACCCCTAATTGATAAAATGACTATTATGCCCCTGTGTGATAAAATAACGGTTATGCCCCTATGAAATGTATGATGATATTTGAGCATGCCATTTTAAACATATTGAATACATGTATGATATTATGACATGACTTGACATGACATGATGCATGATATGTCGCATGGTGATGGGTTTTATTATGTTTGGAGGAAGTGTACTATACAGCAGCTCTGCTGCAAATACTATTTAGTGCCGCAACCGGTACTACTTGGAGTGTAGGGATGGGTGGGTTGATTATATCCCCACATGGAATACAGGGTTGGACGGAGATGGAGTGTAGAGGCTCACTGCGTAGGATCTTTTGATTGCATATCTGTACTACTACTTTCACTGAGCTGGGCTCAAACCTAAATTGATACTGATACTGATACTGTAATGGGCTAGGGCCCTAACTGAGACTGAACTATTACTGAATTGGGCTTAGGCCCTGACTGTATATGCTCACTATTTTCGATTTTGATATGGGGTTACACACTGGGTTTTCATAACTCACCCATCCATTTATCAGTACAGCAAATCCCCAGACTTAGGCGGGTCGGTGCTGCGAGGGACTTAGAGGTGGCCACAGAACCGCGCTTACTTTCATATTTGATTTTTAAATTATAAGTAATTTTATTTTGGGTATTTTTATTGTAAGAAGGCCTTTATGGATTTTAACTTTAATTTGGGTTTAATTTGGTTGATTTATAACTGCTAGTAGTAGGGAAAGACGCGGGTTTTCAAAATGATAAATGCTTTTCAAAAATACCACGAATACGCAACTTATAGGGAATAACATTTTTAAAATTAATGATGTTTTAATATGATTAACTTTTTTCCAAACAACTCACATTTTGATAATGAGCGAGACATCCTAAATCATCTTTAAGATCATAAAGAGGTTAAATATAGAACAGGGATTTTCAACCATATCTCGCTTTACAAAAAACACTTCAGTGTGACCTTGCCTGATTCAACCATAACGTCCAGGCCAAGTTTGAGGTGTTACATTTAGTGGTATTAGAACCAGGTTACAAAAATCAACTATGGATTTGGGTTTCAGAAAGAATAGTTACAAATGATTTGAAATATTTTGAAATGTTTTACTTAATGTGTGGTACACCGAGTCTCCGGCACCGATTCTGTAAGTCTTCTGAAACTATTATTTGTTTAAATTGAAATACTGAGACTACTGTAGGTAGTAGACTGTACTAAAATACTCTATTTAGGATAAACTAAAAACTATAGTAAGACTGTGATCTATGAAAATGAACTCTGAACTAATACTATTTTCCATAAAACATCCGTTAATAAACACTGGAACTATACACTGATGCATAAAACTGTTAATAAAAATGAAACACAATTCGATAATGAGCACCAGAGGTACTCGTGGAAGGGGTACAAAAGGCTGTGACGGAGGCCGTAGAAGTGCTTGAGCAAGGTCTTCATCATCTGGCCACATGCCTAATGTTAAAGCTAGAAAGGCACCGGCTTCACCTGTGACTGAGACTGGATCCCATGATCGTGTGGCTGGGGATGACGTATTATCCCATGATATGTTACGAATTTTGGAGAGGGTCCTTGGGCCCAATACCAGTGCTGTAGGCCGTGGGTCAGTTATGAAATGACTCTGGTCTAATGGAGCTGAGATTTTCAGGGGTATTGCTGGAGTTGCCCCTAATATGGCAAAGTATTAGATTGAAGCCATAGAGAGGATCATGGATGATATGGACTGCACCCCTAAGCAGAAACTAAAGGGTGCAGTGTCACTGCTGAGGGATGAGGCTTACCAACAGTGGCTTACGATTAAAGAGGGCACTCAACCCGATCAGCTGACCTGGGAATTTTTCAAGATTGTTTTTCAGGGAAAGCATGTGGGTGCTAGTTATGTGGATGCTCGAAGGAGGGAGTTTCTGAATCTAACTCAGGGGGATAAATCAATGGCTGAATATGTGGCTGAATATGTGGCTGAATTTTTGTGATTAAGTCGCTATGTATGAGGGATGGTGGTAATCAAGTACGAGCGGTGTGTTTATTTTGAGGACAGCCTCAGAGATAGTCTGCAGATTCTGATACCTCCATAAAGGAAGCAAGATTTTGCTGCATTAGTTGATAAAGCGAAGATCCTCGAGGAGGTGAAACGCACTTAGCGCAAGAATTGTGAGAAGGAGAGAGATAGGAACAAAAGGGACTCAGAGCCCTCAAGTTCCTTTCTGAGGCCTAAGAAAAAGGCCAGAGTTGATGGGCTAGTCAGAGTTGGGGCTCTTGTTGGTGCTACTGGACCGCAGCCCTGTGCTGATTATGGGAGACGCCATCAGGGCGAGTACTGGAAAAGGACTAAGGCTTGTTTGATATGCGGATCATTGGAGCACTGTATCAGAGAGTGTCTGCAGAGGCCCGGACAGATGCAAGCTATAGGTTTGGGTGCTGTACAGCTGCTGAGAGGTGTTTAGCAACCACCAAGAGGCCATGGTCAGAGCAGAGGTGGTAATGGTTTAGGCCATGGTCAGAGGGCACCGAGCAGAGGTGCTGGTCGTACTGAGGTGAGACAGCCAGCCCTGGTTTATATTGCACATCGTCGAGAGGATAGAGATAATCTGGATGCTATCATGGGTACGTTCTTTATCTATAATATACCTTATGCTGCACTGATAGAGATAGGATCTACTCATTCCTATATAGCTTGTACTGTGTGTGAGACTCTAGGTATCTTAGTGGAGAACACCACGAGTGAGGTTACTATGTTGAGTCCATTGGGGTAGTCAGTAAGAGTAAATAAACTGTTCAGAGATATACCTTTGGAGGTTCAAGGAGTTATCTATTTGACAGACTTGATGGAACTTCCTTTTGGAGAATTTGACTTAATTTTGGGAATGGATTGGCTAGTTAAACATCGAGTGAGCTTGGACTGTGCTACTAAATAGACGGTACTGAAAACTGTGGGGAATGACGAGGTAGTTGTAATTGGTGAGCGTTGGAACTATTTGTCAAATGTGATCTCTACATTAAGGGCTGAAAAATTAGCTTGTAATGGTTGTGAGGTGTGCCTGGCCTATATTAGTGTTTCAGATTCTGGGGTTTCTTCTGTTAAAGACATCAGAATAGTTAAAGACTTTTCAGATGTTTTTCCTGATGAGCTACCTGGGTTACCTCCAAATTGTGAAGTTGAGTTTGGGATTAAGCTCCTGCCTGGTACAGCTCCGGTGTCCATAGCCCCTTATAGAATGGCACCAAAGGAGCTTGTAGAGCTTAAAGCTCAGATTCAAGAGTTGTTGGATCATGGTTTCATCCGTCCTAGTGTGTCTCCATGGGGAGCACTAGTTTTGTTTGTGAAAAAGAAGGATGGATCTATGCATATGTGCACTGATTATCGACAATTGAATAAATTGACCATTAAGAATAAGTACCCCCTACTGAGGATAGATGATTTGTTTGATCAGTTTCATGGGGCTTCGATTTTCTCTAAGATTGATCTCTGATCAGGGTACCATCAACTAAGGGTTAAAGAGACTGATGTTTACAAGATAGCATTTAGGACTCGTTATGGTCATTATGAGTTCCTAGTGATGCCGTTTGGACTGACAAATGCACCAGCGGCTTTTATGGATTTTATGAATCGAGTGTTCCAGTCCTATCTGGATCGATTCATAGTGGTTTTTATTGACAACATTCTAGTGTATTCGAGAACTGAAGATGAACATGATGCACATATCCGGGTTGTTTTACAGATCCTGAGGGAGAAACAACTATACGCCAACTTTAGTGAGTGTGAGTTTTGGTTACGAGAGGTAACATTTTTGGGCCATGTGGTCTCTGTTGAGGGGATTAGGGTTGATCCTCAAAATATCGAGGCCATTTTGGATTGGAAGCCACCTAAGACTGTATCAAAGATACGTAGTTTTCTGGGACTGGCAGGGTATTATTGACGATTTGTTGAGGGGTTTTCATTGATTGCAGTACCTTTGACTAAGCTATTACGTAAGGGGGTGTCGTTTAACTAGACTGATACACAGCAGGAGAGCTTTGAGAAGCTCAAGAAGGTTCTGACTGAGGCCCCTATCTTGATATAGCCAGAGTTTGGGAAAGAGCTCACTGTTTATAGCGATGCATCACATGTCGGTTTGGGATGTGTATTGATGCAAGAGGGTAAGGTGATTGTATATGCGTCCCGTCAGCTTAAGACTCATGAGATAAATTATCCAATGCACGACTTGGAGTTGGCCGTGGTGGTATTCGCACTGAAGATTTGGAGGCATTACCTGTACGGTGAGAAGTGTATCATCTACACTAATCACAAGAGCCTTAAGTATCTCCTCACTCAGAAAGAGCTAAATCTTAGGCAACGTAGATGGATTGAGCTGTTTAAAGACTATGACTGTAAGATCGAATACTATCCTGGCAAGGCCAATGTGGTGGCCAACGCACTGAGTCATAGAGTTATGACAGATCTGAGGGCGATGTTTACTCGCCTCAGTTTATCTAAGGATGGTGTTTTGTTGGCCGAACTTCAGGTTTAACCAGTGTGGATTGATCAGATTAAGAGTAAACAGTTGGAGGATAGGTCACTGGGTCCTGGTTTTCGACTGGTTGAGAGTGGGGATACTGTGGATTTTGGACTGAATAGTGAATGGGTACTTTGTTTCCATGGGAGAATCTGTGTACCGAAGGATACTGATTTCAGGCAGTCTATACAGCGAGAGGCGCATAATAGTCCTTATGCTATGCATCTTGGTGGAAATAAGATGTACCGGGACCTTCGTGAGTTGTATTGGTGGTCGGGTCTAAGACGTGAGGTTACCGACTTTGTGAGTAAATGTCTGACTTGCTAGTAGGTTAAGGCTGAACATCAGTTACCTTCAAGGTTGCTTCAGCCAGTTAAGATTCCACTTTGGAAGTGGGAGAGGGTAACTATGGACTTCGTTAGTGGGCTGCCTCTAATGCCTACTAAAAAGGATTCAGTATGGGTCATCGTGGATCAATTGATCAAGTCTGCCCATTTCATACCAGTTCATATTGATTACTCTTTACAGAAGCTGACTAAATTGTATGTGTCTGAGATAGTGAGACTGCATGGGGTACCAGTTTCCATAATATCGGATAGGGATCCTCGCTTCACGTCTCGATTTTTGAAGAAGTTGCATGACGCTCTGGGTACAAGGTTGGACTTCAGTACTGCGTTCCATCCTCAAACACATGGTTAGTCAGAGAGGGTGATTCAGATACTGGAGGACATGTTGAGGCAGTTGGGAGGATTACTGGCCACTATCAAAGTTTGCTTATAACAATAGCTATTAGTCTAGCATACAGATAGCACCTTATGAAGCATTATATGGTCGTAGGTGTCGTACTACTTCGTGTTGGACTGAGTTGGGCGAGTGGCGTATTTTGGGCCCTGAATTGGTTTCTAATACCGAGGATAAAGTTAGACTAATTCGGGATCGACTGAAGGCTACATCAGACAGACAGAAGTCGTATGCAGATCTGAAGTATAAAGAGATTAGCTATTTTGTGGGGGACTTTATTTTTCTCAAGGTCTTGCCATGGAAGAAGGTATTGAGGTTTGGACGGAAGGGTAAGTTGAGCCCTAGGTTCATTCTGCCTTACCGTATACTGAAACATGTGGGATCAGTTGCCTATCAGCTAGAGTTACCTCCAGAGTTGGATCGGATTCACGATGTGTTCAACGTCTCTATATTGAGGCACTACCGCTCTGATCCCACACATGTTATTTCGATTGAGGAGATTAAGGTTAGGCCAGATCTGACTTTTGAGGAGGAGCTGGATCAGATATTAGATCGTGATGTATAGGTTCTAACAAGTCTATTCCACTGGTCAAGGTTCTTTGGCGTAATCATAGCTCTGACGAGGCCACGTGGGAACTCGAAGAGGCTATGCGACAATAATACCCTCATCTATTCTAATCAGGTAAAATTTTGAGGCTGAAATTTTCTTTAAGGGGTAGAGTTGTAACGCCCCAAAATCTTAAGTATTTATTTTTGTATGTTTGTGGCACACAAACGCATGTTTACTTCAGTGGTTAAGTGTTCCGAGAAGTGTCTGAGAAGTCTTGGGTTCAAGTCTTGGCTTGTGCAAAAGTTGTTTTTTTTAATAAATCCTATCTCTAGCCAGTAGGCTTTTAAATAAATGTGGGTATTTTATGTCAGAAAGGGCCTGCTGGTCTAGGGGATAAGTGGCGTGTCATTGTCACTGAAGGTCTTGATTTCGAGTCCTGCTATGCGCAAGGTGTGTTTTATTTTGCTACTAGTGTCGTAGGAGTGTTCTAGCTTAGCCAAAACTCTTAGGAGTTTGGACGTTGTTCAAATTAGATGGTGGAGAGATTGGAGGAGAGTCTTGAGGAGTGGATCAAGGGTTTTGGTGGACGGTGTGAGTGATTTTAGGAGAAAAGTATGGGGATTTGAAGTTTGGGGAGAGTTAGTGCCGAATTGGGATTCTAGACACTCAAGAATTTATTTTTGGGTTGGTAATTTCTCTTTATTTTTTGGTAGCTGTCAACATTTGGTTTTTTTTTTTCTTTGGAGGTTGAATTGTGCTAGGGAATTTTGCTGTATCTTTCGTTTTTGGCTTATTTTGGGTTACACTTTTCTTTAGGTCCTTCGCTTGTAATTTTGCACTTTTTCCCCAACCCTTCTGTCAGGCACTTGTCCTTTTTTTTTTCTCATTGGCCGAGTGCTCTCTCTACTCCTCTATCTATTCTTTTGGGTCTAACAAATTCCTTTCTTTTGCATCCTATTGCTTTGGCTGAATATTTCTTCTCTCCCCCTCTCTTGTCTTTCGATTTTTGGGCAATCCCTATTTTCTCTTTATTTGCTTCTCTACCGATTTTCCCTCCTCTGTTCTTCTTCCTTTCCTCCAACAGGCGTGCGTTGGCCGAATATTGATAGGTAAGTCCCTGCCTTGCTTCTACCCCTTTCGGCTTTTCTCCTCTTTTCCTATTCTTGTCGTTACCCCCCTCTGTTTACTATTTCAGTTCAATCCTCCTCTTTGGTTCTTGGTTGTTAAATTGTGTTAGGGTTCTGACGCTCTATTGTGTTAAACTTGGTTTGGTAGCATTAAATCACATCGAGCTTGGTTTACCTGTAGATTTGTAGGCTACATCAGTTGAAGCAGTAGAAGTAAGTAACGTTAATGATTTCGTTTAGGGATTGTCTTTGTATGGTTGGTTCTAAGTATGACTAATGTTGGGTGTGTGATTGTCATTTGTTTAGGTCTGATTTATTTCAGGAGCGTTACGTACCAAGAATCCTATCAGATGTGTACAAACACAGCTTTGGCTATGGTAATTGGTAAAAGCCGAAATAAGTGAACGACGGCCCTACACAGGCTGCGCTCACTTGTATGGTAGTTCGTATGACTAAATTTGGGCGTATGATTGTTGAGGCCGACCATGAGCAATTTCATGGGCTAAGGTCGGATTGGCCATGTTGGGCCGAAATAGGTCGTGTGGGCCCTACGGGCATGTGGGCCCCACACAGGTAAACCATACGGACATTTGGAGAATATGGGGCTAAGCTGTGTAATCTACACGACCAAGGCCATTTCTGGGCTATGTGGACCACACGAGCGTGTGGGTCCACATGGGCCCGCAATATGGGTCGTGGGCCCATTTTCATTGTTTGACTGTTAAGGTTGCACGGGTCAGCCGAGATGACTATGGACCTACTGTTGGGTTGGTAAGTGTACCTAGACCCGTAATTGATAAAATGACTATTACGCCCCTATGTTATAAAATGACGGTTATGCCCCTATGAGATGTATGATGATATTTGAGCATGCCATTTTAAACATATTGAATACATGTATGACATTATGACATGACATGACATGATGCATGATATGTTGCATGGGGATGGGTTTTATTATGTTTGGAGGAAGTGTACTATACTGGTAGCTTTGCTGCAAATACTGTTTAATGCCATAACCAGTACTACTTAAAGTGTAGGGATGGGTGGATTGATTATATCCCCACATGAAGTGCAGGGTTGGACGGAGATGGAGTGTAGAGGCTGGCTACGTAGGATCTTTTGATTGTATATCTGTACTGCTACTACCACTGAGATGGTTTCAAGCCCAAACTGATGCTGTAATGGGCTAAGGCCCTAACTGAGACTTAACCATTACTGAATTAGGCTTAGGCCCAAACAGTGTATGCTCCCTGTTTGTGATTTTGATATGGGGTTACACACTGGGTTTTCATAACTCACCCATCTATTTATCAGTATAGGAAAACCCCAGACTTAGGCGGGTCGGTGCTGCGAGGGACTCAGAGGTGGCCACACAACCGCACTTACTTTCATATTTGATTTTTAAAATATAAGTAATTTTATTTTGGGTATTTTTATTGTAATAAGGCCTTTATGGATTGTTACTTTAATTTGCGTTTTATTTGGTTGATTTATAACTGCTAGTAGTAGGGAAAGTCGCGGGTTTTCAAAATGATAAATGCTTTTCAAAAATACCACGAATACGCAACCAGTTTAAGAGCTTCCGCGGGAAATACCATTTTTAAAATTAATGATGCTTTAATATGATTAACTTTTTTCCAAACGACTCACATTTTGAAAATGATCAACACATCCTAAATCATCGTTAAGATCACAAACAGGTTAAATATAGAACAGGGATTTTCAACGATATCTCGCTTTACAAAAAACACTTCTTTGGCTAAATTGCCTAATCACATACATTCAATCAAACATGTTAGTCATCAAAATTTTAATATCAATCAAGTAAAATAGATGAGCTCATCAAGCAATATTCTTTCAAGTCATTATCATATCATCTCAAGATTTTCATGCCATGTCAAGAGTTATATGTCCATTGAATCATTGATTTCTGATAGATGCTCAATTAGTACACTCGAAGTGTACGATTCAATAATCTGTCAATTCCTTATTCAAGGGTACCCCTTAGGGCACTTAACCGAGAAACACTCTCTCGAGCCACATATCATATAACAGGATTACCATTCCAGGCTAAATCCATTATATAACGTATGATCAGAGGGGTTCGATTAGGATTACCAGTCCAGGCTAAACCCTAACCATAACGTATGCTTGAGAGGTATTATATTGGGATTACTCGTTCGGGCTAAATCCTTTGTATATCAAAGTCAATGGGATTACTCGTCTGAGTAAAATCCCCTCCGCAACAAATACAGGACCTTATTAGTTTCGAGAAGCGCTATAATCATTGGAATTCACATTCAATCGAGACTTAACCCTTTAACGCCATTTCAAGCATGTATCAATTTTCCATTACAGCATACAAGTAAAGCACATCAGCATAAATCACATTACGTCCAAACACAACATTCAATTAACATAATTACATGCCCAATTAAGTTACACGAACTTACCTTGACACTTGTTCGCATAAAAAGTCTACTAATCCAAAACCTTTTCTTTTCCTTGATCTAACCTCGAACTAGTGTTCTCTGGATCTATATAAATAAATTTAACTATCAATTTCACACAAATAAATTTACGTCCTAGGCAAAATTACCATTTTACCCCTAACTTTTTCATAAATTTCTATTGTCCCTAGGCCGGGAAACTGAAACTTGTGCAAATTACTCCCTATTCTAAACCTAACCAAAGCCCCATTACAAATTTTCCAGCACATGTATTAATAAAATTTCAAAATTTTTCATCAATTTTACAACTTTTCATTTTAATCCCTAAATCATGTTTTCATCAAAAATCACTTTGTAAAAGTTGTTTATCTATCAATAATATTTCATTTTCTACCATAAATTTCTAATTTCCAGCATATACATCCATGGCCCATTTTCATACCTTGATAACTTTTCAAATTAATCCCTCAAATAGAGAGATTAAGCTATCCTGGTTTCAAAAATACCAAAATTACTAAAAACGAGACAAGAAAACTTACCCAATTAGGCCTTAAAAGTTTCTTTTATCTCTTCTAGGGTTTCCATGTGTTTTAGGTTGAAGATGACATAAAATAAGATGATATCTTTTAATTAAGTATTTTGCTATTTCCAATTTAGTCCTTGCCATTTTTCTATATTTCCATGGATGAGTCACCAAGAAAAATCTACATACTTTTCTTAATGGTCTAATTACCATATAAGGACCTCTAGATTTGAATTCCATAGCTATTTAATCCTTATAGCTACTAGATTTCAACTTTCACATTCTATGCGATTTAGTCCTTCTTGTAATTAAACACTTAATCGATAAAATTTTCGTATCAACATTTTCACATGACATGCCTATTATAATAAGGACCATATAATGAAATAAAAATAAACCTTATTTTTGGATCAGATTTGTAGTCCCAAAACCACTGTTCTGATTTCACTGAAAAATAGGCCGTTACAACTCTCCCCCTTTAGGGATTTTCGTCCTCGAAAATCTTACCAGTAAAAAGATTCAGGTATTGTTTCCTCATAGTATCCTCCAGTTCCCAAGTATCTTCTTTTATACTGTGTCATTGCCAAAGAACTTTTACAAAAGTTACCTTCTTTTTTCTTAACTCTTTTGTTTCTCGAGTTAAGATTTTGATTGGTTCTTCACCATATGTCATATCAGGCTGAATCTCTACCTCTGTCGGAGAGATAACATGTGAAGGATCAGATCGATATCGCCGTAGTATAGACACATGAAAAACATTATGAATCTGATCAAGTTCTGGTGTTAAAACTAACTGATATGCAACCCGTCCAATTCTTTCAGTAATCTCATATGGTCCAATGAACCGTGGACTCAATTTTCCTTTGCGACCAAACCAAAGAAATTTCTTCCAAGGCGACACTTTCAAGAATACTTTGTCACCGACTGGAAATTCTATTTCTTTTCGTTTCAAATCAACGTAGGACTTTTGACGATCAGAGGCTACTTTCAAACTATCCCGAATTATCTTAACTTTTTCCTCGGTCTCTCGGACCAAGTCAACTCCATGTAACTCCCGTGTGGTCCAAGGGACACGCCCATTTGACCCTGGGACACACCCATGTTGAAGGCCATGTTAGACCCCATGGAACTCTCTGACTTGCACACACGGCCCAACCATATGCTCGTGTGCTAGGCTGTGTGGTTAATTAATTCAATTTGAAATTAGGTGTAGATTTCACACGTCCAAGACACATGCCCTATTCTAAGCTGTGTGCCCTATTCTCAGCATTCTATTTCTTAAAATTAAGGTGTACGGGACACACGGCCTAACCACATGCCCATGTTACTAGGCTGTGTGTCACACACAGTCAGGACACATGCCCGTGTGGACAAAATAAAGTCATTTCTAGCTTTATTTCTCACCCAAAATTTAACCCAAGACCTGCACATGAAACACACATCCAATACCAACCAATCCAAGCATTCAACATAGATAATTCTATCATTCATCATAGCATACCATTACATGCATATGTGTTTGTAAACTTACCTTGGATAAACTTAGGAATTAACAAAATTGATCACATATTCTTAACAGAACACATGTGTGTATATATATATATATATCATAATAATATACTTAGTCATACCAAAATGAACCATTAGTAGGCATCCTAATGGCTAGGTTATAGAATAACATTTCAAGCCACTATTGGCCAAGTTGTCTTATACATGCCATTATACCAAAATGATTTCTACTAAGTATACCCAAAATGACTAGTTGATAGTGTGATGATGCTCTAGTGATCTCCAACCCTCGCGAGCTTCCCAGCGCTTTAAAATAGGGGAAAAATAAATGGAGTAAGCATTACATGCTTAGTAAGTTCGTATAACAAAAACTAAACTTACCAATCTTGCTTATTAAATCTAGGCATACAAGGTTATGTTTCCATCCATTTGGCTAAATTGCCTAATCACATACATTGAATCAAACATGTTAGTCACCAAAATTTTCATATCAATCAAGTAACATAGATGAGCTCGTCAAGCCATATTCTTTCAAGTCATTGTTATATCATCTCATGATTTTCATGCCATGTCAAGAGTTATGTGTCCATTGAATCATTGAATTCCAATGGATGCTGAAGTAGTACACTTGAAGTGTACAATTCAATAATCTATCAACTCCTTATTCAAGGGTACCCCTTAGGACACTTAACCGAGAAACACTCTGTCGAGCCACATATCCTATAATAGGATTACCAGTCCAGGCTAAATCCGTTATATAACGTATGTTCAAAGGGACTCGATTAGGATTACCAGTCCAAGCTAAACCCTAATCATAACGTATGCTCGAAAGGTATTATATAGGGATTACTAGTCCGGGCTAAATCCTTTATATATCAAGGTTAATGGGATTACTCGTCCAAGCTAAATCCCGTCTGCAACAAATGCAGGACCTTATTAGTTTCAGGAAGCGCATATAATCATCGGAATTCACATTCAATCGGGACTTAACCCTTTAACGCCATTTCAAACATGTATCAATTCATCATAGCATACAAGTAAAGCACATCAACATAAATCACATTATGTCCAAACATAACATTCAATTAACATAATTACATACACGATTAAGTTACATGAACTTACCTCGACACTTGTTCGTGTAAAAAGTCTACTAATCTGAAACCTTTTCTTTTTCTCGATCTAACATCAAATTAGTGTTGTCCGATCTATATAAATGAATTTAACTATCAATTTCACACATCTCATATTTAAACACTCAATTTACGTCCTAGGCAAAATTACCATTTTGCCCCTAACTTTTCCACAAATTCTGATTTTGTTCCTAGGCCCGGAAAATGAAACTTGTTTAAATTACTCCCTATTCCAAGCCTACCAAAGCCTTATTACTAAATTTCCAACACATGTATTCATAAAATTTCAAAATTTTTCATCAAATTTTACAACTTGTCATTTTAATCCCTAAATCATGTTTGCATCAAAAATCACTTTGTAAAAGTTGTTTATCTATCAATAATCTTTCATTTTCTACCATAAATTTCTAATTTCCAGCATATACATCCATGACCCATTTTCATACCTTGATAACTTTTCAAATTAATCCCTCAGAAAAAGAGATTAAGCTATCCCAGTTTCAAAACTGCCAAAATTACTAAAAACGAGACCCAATTAGGCCTTGAAAGTTTCTTTTATCTCTCCTAGGGTTTCCATGTGTTTTAGGTTGAAGATGACATAAAATAAGATGATATCTTTTAATTAAGTATTTTGCTATTTCCAATTTAGTCCTTGCCATTTTTCTATATTTCCATGGATGAGTCACCAAGAAAAATCTACATACTTTTCTTAATGGTCTAATTACCATATAAGGACCTCTAGATTTGAATTCCATAGCTATTTAATCCTTATAGCTACTAGATTTCAACTTTCATATTTTATGAGATTTAGTCCTTCTCATAATTAAACACTTAATCGATAAAATTTTTGTATCAACATTTTCACATGACATGCCTATTATAATATTGACCATATAATGAAGTAAAAATAAACCTTATTTTCGGATCAAATTTGTGGTCTCGAAACCACTGTTCTAATTTCACTAAAAAATGGGCTGTTATAGCAACAATTACCAATGGCCAACCAATAGAGTAGTGTTAGAAAGACGAGTCGTTGGAGTACATGAAGTGGACACTCTCACTTCACTTGCATCTCAGGTATCCTGAATATCCTCAATGCTTAAAAACTTTACACTTAATGGGTTTAATAATTTACAGCTCAGCAACCGAATTAATTAAAAAATGTAGCCCATGTTTACTATAGGGAAGGGCAATCATTCAAAAAATGCCTATCAAACCTAGAATTCATGTATTACATAGGTAACCAGAACCAGAACCTAGGAAGGCAAGAACTGCAATCTAATTTTTATAACTCATCTTGGTGAAACTACCCTAATTTCTCTTGGAGTAACCAAGGGGCTAGACCCAATAACACTTATGCACAACCTAGACCAACCCAACCACCTGTATTTACCCAACAAGTTCAGAAACAACCTCAAGCTGAACCTTCTAATGGCTTAAAAGACATGTTGAAGGCGTACATAGTGAAAAGTGATGCCTTATTCCAAAGCCAAGTAGCCACATTGAAAAACTTGGAAAACCAAATGAGCCAGCTTGTGGTTGAACTCAAGAACCGACTACAATGCTTTGTGTAACAGACCAATTTTGGTAAAATCAGAATAGTGGTTTTGCGACCACAAATATGAAGTCAAAAAATTTATTTTAATATTATTTTGAGGTTTATAGCATGATAGTATTATAGTATAAAAATTTCGTTAAGAAATTTTATCGTTTGTATGCTCAATTTGTGAAAAAGGACTAAATCGCGTAAAGTGCAAAAATTGCGTTCTAATAGCTAAAGGTATTAAATAGCTATAGAAATTTAAAGTGGAGGTCCTTATATGGTAATTAGAGCATTAAATGAGTTACTAGATAAGCATGGCTTGGCAATTTGGTTTTTTTTAATGTTTGGTAAGGTTAAAATAGTAAATAGTCCATTAACGAATAAATTAAATAAAGCAAAAGAAAAACCTTCATCTTTCTTCATCTTCCATCGATTTTCACCAAGGAAATAGCCATGGGAGAGATCAAAATTTCAGCATATTAAACCTCTTGCATGTAAGTGATTTTTAAGCTCGTTTTCGATGATTTTTATGTTTTCAGGATCGTTGTAGCTTAACCTAGCTAACTAGGGGACTAGTTTACAAAACTATTGAATAGTCTAAGTTTTTCCATTGATAAAAATGTTAGGATTTTGAAGTTTAATGGAAGAAAATGAATCTTTGTTCATAGTTAAACAACTTTTCTTAAGTGATTTTTAATGAAATTGTCAATTAGGGGCTAAATTGAGAAATGTGAAAATTGGATGTTAAATGTGAGAAATTGTGAAATATATGGGCTGGTATAAGTATACAATAAATTTGGCTAGGCTTATATGTGGATGAAATTGCATGAATTTCATTTTATGAGGGACTAAATTATAAAAAGGTCAAAAGTATAGGGGCAAAATGATATTTTTCCATAATATGAATTTTGGATTGAATTGAGTAAAATGTGAATTAAATTAGTTAAGTTTGATTATTTAGATCAAGAAAAGCCACATTCGGAATTAGATCGAGGTAAAGATAAAGTAGTTGAGTTATTGATTAATTTCCTTCGTACTAATTCGAGGTAAGTTCATATGTTAATAAGCATAGAAGTAGTTGTGTTTTAAATACTTTATTATTGCATTGTTGATGAATACGACTCCATTGAAATACTCAACGAAGTTTTGGTGACTTATCGATCCCAATTGAACCTTATGAATAGATAGGATACAAATGACATGTCACTAGGGGTTATTGTGTTTTAGGTGTTGGTCCCTTACGTTCTACCAATGGCTGAGTTTTTGGCATGAGTTGCGGTTACTCATTAGCTTGTGTGAGCAACGCCGTGTAGTTACGTATTGACCGTCAGCTTGTGTAAGCAGATCTAGTGATGGCTCGAAAGTGAGCATCTATACGAGATATGAGATAGAGATGGTTTCAACCATGTATTGGCACTTAGTGTGCGAGGTACCCAAGTAACCGATAGTATTCCAAATGGTTCAACGGGCACAGTTCAGTTATGAGGATATATGAGTTCGATACGATCTAGTACAGGTATGTACACAAAGTACGTGAAAATGGCATATATATTTGTGATATATGAATACATGGTAAATTTGGTTGATCATTATGTGTTAGGCTATTGGACTAAATTGAGTTACAATATGCTTCATTTTACTCATTTAAATTGTGGTTCAACTGATATGAGAAAAATGTAAAGATCGACAAATTCTTCGATTAGAATTGCTATGAAAGCATGGAAAAATATGAGTTTTTGGATGATTGAAATATATTTAGCCATATATTTGATATATGAATGCACATAAGTAATGTAAACTTATGTTATAGTATTTTGTAATAATTTTCTAGTTCATGTGATATTTAAAATTGAAAAGCTTATGTTGTTTAGGCTAATGCCAAGACATGTTAGAGTGACTTAATTGGATTATGCTTATAAATTGAAGTTATAAGCTTTATTTCTTTGAATTACGAACTTACTAAATATTTTATGCTTACTTTGTGTTAATTTCTTTGTGTATCTAGATATCGAAAGTTCGTTCAGGTTGGAAGGTGTCGGAGGTATCATCACACTATCTATTGGCTATTTTGGTACTCATGGTTTTAAAATTTTGGTCATAATGGCATGTATAAGACGTTTGGGCCAATGATAGCCCCATGTTTTGTTGTGTTTTAGCCATTTGAATTGGCTTGTAGTTTTGGGCATATATTTTATTTTGTAGATATGTAAATAGCCCTCGGTATGAGTTGAATGAATGCCATATATGAATGCCTTGGTTGTGAATTGATATTTTGGGTACCAAATAGTTGAGAATTATATGTGGCATTCATGTTAAGTTTAGGCACAATGTCTCATATATTAGTGTGACCATTTAGGTATATTTTGGAACCATAATTGGTATGTGTTAAAGTGGTCAGTTGATGTGATTATGAGTATCATGTTGTATGTGTGAAGTATGTTATAAACTTGAGATTGGTTGCTTTTGAGTGCCTATCTATGCCATGGTTATATGCAAATTGATGTGTATAGGTTGGTACCAATGTGGGTGAGGAATATGGCTTGGAAATTGGCCTATTTTTGTCCACACTGGCATGTGACCCAGTCGTGTGTGACACATGGCCAGGTGACACGGTCATGTGTCCCCTGATACTTCTATAGAAATCAAGTCAGTAGGTTCATCCGACCTAGCACACGGCCTAGCACACGAGCGTGTGAGGCTATTTCGAAGGGTACACGGCCTGGGACACGGGCGTGTGGGTTGGTCGTGTAACCCAAGTCAGTGAGTTACATGGGGTCAGACACGGGCTGGGACGTGACCATGTGATCCCATTTTGAATACGCACACAGCATGAGACACGGGTGTGTCCATTAGCCTTGTGAGACACACGGCCTAGCAACACGGGCATGTATTCCCTACATTTTGAAAATTTTCAATGTTCTTCTAAAAATTTTATTGAGTACTCGATTTAATCTCGGACCACTTTAATGTCCATTTGGGGCCTCGAGGGCTCGTATTAGAGACTATATGAATGTATTTAAATGGTTTTTTATTTTGAATGATAATTAATTTTGAAATGTATGATTGTTTAAGTTATAAGTCTGGTAATACTTTGTAACGATATTCCAGGATCGGATACGGGTTAGGGTTGTTACATTTATTCGTATCAAAGCTACGGTTTAGTTGATTCTCAGACTGAACGTAGCGAATGCGAGTCTAGCTGTACGTGCCATTACATAACTTGTGATAGTGTGATATCTCCCGACGAAAGCACTAGCTAAACATAATGATAGACGAAAGCACTGTTGATCTAGTTGGTTTATGATCGGCAGTGCTCTATCTTTCTTTGGTGTTATATTCCATTACGTTTGGTAGAAAGTTGACGGTAAAATTCATATGATGCTATTATTCGGTTCCTATTGGTTGTCACCTTGCTTCATATATATGGAAAGAATATTGTCTCTGTCACAGCTGATTTTAGTGCATATGAGCGGTGTTTTTCTTCTGGATTTTCTCCGATGAATCATCAAGATCTCTATCATCCAATATGGGTTATGTTCTCAAAAATCCAGTATAGCTTCACATCTTGGAAGTCATTGTCTCAATTTTCTTATTATTCTTATTATGTAATTTATCAAACATGGCTTATTTATAAAGGATATTCATTAGCTGGAGATAATTATATCTATTATGGTTATAATTTCTAGTTTGATCCTAGGAACATGGTGATACTGATCTCAGGTTTTTCTAGTTTTAGTGAAAGGGGTTGGCATCAGCAAAAGTATAGACGGTGGAAGATCAAGCTCAAATTTGTGTAATGGTTTTCTTTTCTCAGGTAAGCTTGATTAAGGTCAATGACTTAAATCGAGATGTTATGTTTCATTTGAGCTAATGCAGTTTGTAAAGATCTTTGACTAGCATGTTGAGGGAATTATGAAAGACTGTATGTTTGAGTTATCCTAACAATAAGAATAAGTGATTACTTTGAAATGTTATTATTTGATAGTTAAGATAGACTTAATTGTTTTAATCAAAACGGGTTATTCAGTTGAAAAATAAATTGAGTTATATGCATTTAAGTTTACCCTTAAGTTTGGAAATAAATTTTTGCATTCACAGGTAAATAGACGAACAGTCTGAATGAAGAACTCATATTCTAAAAAAAAAATGATACAAAAATATATATATTAGATTAGTTCTAATCGAAAGACGTTATTATGAGTTAAAGTTGTTTTGATTGACGAAGTTATCGTGTGTAACGCCCTAAATTTAGGCCTAGAAGTATTGGGCCTTGAGTATGGGTCCATAAGGAGGTTGTATATAAGTATTTAATTGTACAAGGAAATGACACAATTAAATGTCTGTCTTGGTGGTTAATGGCCCTGAGAAGTGTTGGAGAAATCTTGGGTTCAAACTTGGGTTTTAGCAAAAATTTTGATATTAAGTGAATAAAACCCTGGATGCTTGGATGATGGCCTTTTAAATTATTGTGTTAAATAAATGACACAAGGAAGCATGTGGTCTAGTGGTTGTGGCGTCTTTAAGGTTGCAAGGGAGCTTGGGTTCAAGTCTTGGCTCTTACAATTCATTTTGGTTTTTCTCTTAAATGAATCTGGTCGCTGGCACATATGTCTTAAAGTTAATTATGGACGTTTTTATCACACAAAAAGCCTTGTGGTGGAGTGGCAAGGTGGCGTGTTGTGTAACTGTGAGGTCTGAGGTTCAAGTCTTGGGATGCGCAGTGGAGTATTTATTTTTCTATTTGAGCTGTGAAGGAGGTGGAGTTGGACTGAAACTCTGTGATTGAAGTGGTCATAAGAATGAGGAATTTTCCTAATGGTTGAAAGTAATCCCACACCGGGAAGCTAACATGAGAATTGGTGAGAAGCTGGCTTTAAATAGAGCGAACCAGATGATTTGGGAGAAAGACTGAATGCAGGATGTGACAAGGTTGGTGATCGTGGACTTTGGCACGTTCTCATAAACAGGTGTGTATTTCGCACTACTCTAGTTGTAGAACGGCAAATGCCGAAATGCCGAAATGTTGGTCACACGACGATGGCAGCCACACGAGCGTGCGAGCGCAAGTGTGGGAGCTTTGACGTGATGGTTGAGGCCATCATGAGTGCTCTCGTGGGCTTAGGTTGCTTTGGGCATGATGGGCTGGGATGGGCCATATGGGCCCAATGGGCCTATGGGCCCAAGTGGGTAAATTGTATGATTGTGTAGTAAATATTGGATTGGACTATGTGAATCTCATATCTGTAGGTTAGTATTACAGAAATACCATTGTAGGGTAGAATTACTGAAATGCCCTTGTAGGATAGAACTACCGAAATACCCTCGACTTGTAAAATTACTGAAATACCCTTGATTTGGAAAATTAAAAAAATACCCTTGATTTGAAAAATTATCGAAATACCCTTATTTTGAGTTTACCAAAACACCCTTGTAGGGTGAAATGACTAAAATACCCTTAATAGGTAAAAAGACCGTTCTGCCCTCTAGGGTATATGACTCACTGATAATACAATTTGATTGATTTGACTATGTTCTGACTGAGAATGTATGACTGTGATTGGACTGTTGTGACTGTTATTGGTATGATTTTGTATGTCATGTGTATATTTGTTGCATTCATGTAATATTATGTTGCACATGGGTGGGAATTATGGAACAGAGGAAGTATATGAGGATCGCATGGTTGCTTGACGACCGTGGATCCACCGATTGAAGATCGCACGGTTGCTTGACCACCGTGGATCCATCGGTGGATTTTAAGCCTAATATATGATTACTGATGACTCTATGATGATCATATTTACCCGAGGCTGTGTGCTGACTATATTGCTGTCGCTGCTGGCTATGTGCCTAACATGATACAGCTACTGATGGCTTAAAGCCAATTATTCTGATTATGGCTTTGTGCCACCCTACATATGGCTCTATGCCAACCTGATTATGGTTGTGTGCCAAACGTATTTGCCTAAGGCTATGTGCCAATATATGATTATTGATGACTCAGTGTCGATCTCATTTACCTAGGGCTGTGTGTCAGTTATGTTACTCTAGTTGATGGATATGTACCGGGGGATGGAGTTGGTGTATAGCGATTGGATGGGATGGGTTAGCATACATTTTTGCATTATGTATATGGTTTGATTCTGACAAGGGCTGAGACCCAAGTGATTTGTAATAGGTCAGGGCCCACGTATGCTCGATTTTGGTATCTTTGTCATAGCGTTAAAGGGCTTTGGACTAGACTGTTTCTGTTTTTGTTTCTATATACTGACTGTTACTCTAGTAAGGGGATTACACACTAAGTTTTTGTAAACTCACCCTATTTATTAACTGTGCAGGTAATCCCCAGCGTTAAGTGGATCGGTGTCGCAGAGGGACTCGGAGACGACCACACATCAGCACATGTTTTTCTATTTCGTTTATTTAGTTAAGCCCTTTGGTTTTTGATTTGGGTTGTAACAGGTTGTTTTCTTTCTTAACTTTTCATTTGGGAAAATTTATTTACTATGTTTGATATTTGTTAGAAGTAGATCGCGATTTTCAAAACACTACGTTTTCGTAACTTAACTTTTAAACATCACGTTTTCGTAAATTGAATACTTTTAGAATTAGCTTCCGCAAAGTAAAAAAGGAATTTTAGAACTAAATTAAGAAGTTTTCAATGCACTACGTTTTAAATAAGAAGGGTTTCTAATGAAAACATGGTTTTCAAAAAACACTTCAATGTGACACACTAGATTCGGGTCTAACTTCTGGGCCGAGTTTGGGGTGTTACATCGTGGTTGTGAAGTTTGAATAGTTTGATGCATGTTAATAAAGTTATAAACAGTTGAAAGCATTATTAACTAAAGTACTAGTTCTGGTTCAGCTTGAATCGGGTAAAGAATTTGTGATTTTCAATGATGTTGCATTGAACGGATTTGAATGTGTTTTATTACAAGAATGTAATGTGATAACTTATGATTCCAAACAGTTAAAGCCACATTAAAAGAATTATCTGACATGCGACTTAGAATTGGCCGCTATTATGTTAGCATTGAAAATTTGGCAACACTATTGTTTGGTGAAAAATGTCACATATTGATCACAAGAGTTTAAAGCATCTGATATCATAGAAAGATCTGAATATGAGACAAGGTAGATGGCTCAAGCTATTGAAGGATTGTGAGTTAGTCATTAATTAGCCATTGGGAAAAGCAAATATAGTTGCAGATGCTAGAGTAGAAAATCTTTGTTTACTTAGCGAGCGACGGTTACACGATTGACCTTGTCTAATGATGGTTCGATCTTAGTTGAGGTAAAAGCTAAACTGATGTTTTTATTGCAGATCTAAGAAGCTCAGAGATGTGATAGTGAATTGCAAGCTAAACGAGTACAATGTGAGTCAAATTCTAATTCTGAATGTTAGGTTGAACCTGATGACTGTTTATTGTATCGAGGTAGACTTTGTACCGAAAAATCTAGATCTTATATAGAAAATTTTGCACGAGCTTACAGTGGTAACTTGTCTGTTAATCTGGGGAGTAATAAGATGTACAGTGATTTGAGATAAAAGTACTGGTAGTCGGGTATGAAACACGACATTTCTAATTTTTTGTTCAAATGTTTGATTTGTCAATAGGTCAAAGTCGAATATCAAGTGCCCTTAGGACTATTATAGTTAGTGATGATACCGAAGTGGAAATGGAATAGAGTTACGATGGATTTTATATTGGGGTTACTCCTATCTCCTAAAAAGAAAGATGTTATCTGGGTTGTTGTTGATCGTTTAATGAAATCTGCATATTTTTTTCTAGTACATACAAATTTCTCACATGATAGATTGGCTGAGTTATATGTTTCTGAGGTTGTCAGATTTTAGACAGAGTGCCAGTCTCCATTATTTTGGATGGAGATCCAAGGTTTATATTGCGATTCTGGAGAAAGCTATAGGAAGCTCTGAGTACGACGTTGCATTTTTAGTAATGTATTTTACCTACAGACCGATGGTCAGTCTGAGAGTGTGATTAAGATTTTTGACGATATGCTTCGTTACTGTGTTTTAGAGTTTGAAGGTAAATGGGAAAAATTTTCACTATTGGTCGAATTCGTGCATAATAATTGTTTTCAGTCGAGCATAAAGATGGCATCGTATGAAGCTTTATTTGGTTGTAATTACTGAACCCCTCTATACTGGACTAAATTTAGTGAGAAAAAGATATACGAGGTTAATTTGGTTTACGAGACTAGGGAAAAAGTGAAAGTGATTCGTGAAAGTTTGAAAGCAATTTCAGATCGACAGAAATCGTATGCAGATTTGAAACGTAAGGATATTGAATTCTAGATTTGTGACAGAGTGTTTCTGAAAGTAACGCCTTGGAAGAGCATTTATAATGTACTTCATCTATCCATATTATGATGGTACTGATCAGACACATCGCATATAACTCCTCCGACAGATGTTGAGATTCAGTTGACATGTCGAATAACGAAGAACTGATCAGAATTATAGCATGTGAGATTAAAGAGTTAAGAAACAAAAGCATAGCTTTAGTGAAGGTTCTATGGCATCATCATAGGATAGAGGAAACTATGAGAAAATAATACCCTAATCTATTTTTTGATAAAATTTTTGGGGACGAAAATTTCTACGGGGGGAGATTTGTAACAACCCATTTTCGGTAAAATCGAAACAATGGTTTTGGGACCACAAATTTGAAGTTAAAAAATTTATTTTAACATTATTTTGAGGTCTACAGCATGATAATATTATAGTATAAAATTTTCATTAGGAAATTTTATCGTTTGTATACTCAAATTGTGAAAAAGGACTAAATCACGTAAAGTGTGAAAGTTACGTTCTAATAGCTAAAGGTATTAAATAGCTATAGAAATTTAAAGTGGAGGTCCTTATATGGTAATTAGACCATTAAATGAGTTAGTGGATGAGTATGGCTTGGCAATTTGGTTATTTTTAATGTTTGGTAAGGTTAAAATAATAAATAATCAATTAATGAATAAATTAAATAAAACAAAAGAAAAAAGCTTCATCTTTCTTCATCTTCCATCGATTTTCACCAAGGAAATAGCCATGGGAGACCTCGAAATTTCAGCATATTAAACCTCTTGCATGTAAGTGATTTTTAAGCCCATTTTTTTTATTATTTTTATTTTTTGGGATCTTGTAGCTTAATGTAGCTAACTAAGGGACTAATTTACAAAACTATTGAATAGTTTGAGTTTTTCCATTGATAAAAATGTTAGGGTTTTGAAGTTTAATGGAAGAAAATGAATCTTTGTTCTTAGTTAAACAACTTTTCATAAGTGATTTTTAATGAAATTGTCAATTAGGGGCTAAATTGAGAAATGTGAAAATTGGATGTTAAATGTGAGAGATTATGAAATATATGGGCTGGTATAAGTATACAATAAATTCAGCTAGGCTTATATGTGGATGAAATTGCATGAATTTCATTTTACGAGCTTAGGGACTAAATTGTAAAAAGGTTAAAAGTATAGGAGTAAAATGATAACTTTTCCATAATACGAATTTTGGATTTAATTGAGTAAAATGTGAATTAAATTAGTTAAATTTGGTTATTCAGATCAAGAAAAGCCATGTTCAGAATTAGATCGAGGCAAAGATAAAGTAGTGGAGTTATCAGTTAATTTTCTTCGTACTAATTCGAGGTAAGTTCTTATATTAATAAGCATTAAAGTAATTGTGTTTTAAATACTTTATTATTGCATTCTTAATGAATACAACTCCACAGAAATACTCAACGAAGTTTCGGCGACATATGGATCCCGGTTGAACCTTAGGAATAGATAGGATACAAATGACATGTCATTAGGGGTTATTGTGTTTTGGGTGTTGGTCCCTATCGTTCTACCAGTGGCTGAGTTTTTCAACATGTGCAAGTACTCATCATTTTGTGTGAGCAGCATCATGTAGTTACGTCTTGACCGTTAGCTTGTGTGAGCAGACCTAGTGATGGCTCGAGAGTGAGCATTTATATGAGATATGAGATAGAGATGGTTTCAACCATGAATTGGCACTTAGTGTGCGAGGTACCTGAGTATCCAATAGTATTCCAAATGGTTCAATGGGCACAGTTCTGTTTTGAGGATATATAAGTTCGATACGAACTAGGATAGGTATGTACACAAAGGACATGGAAATGGTATATATATTTATGATATATGAATACATGGTAAATTTGGTTGATGATTATGTGTTAGGCTGTTGAACTAAATTGAGTTGTGATATGCTTTGTTTTACTCACTTAAATTGTAGTTCAACTGTTATGAGAAAAAGGCAAAGATCGACAAATTCTTCGATTAGAATTGCTATGAAAGCATGGAAAAGTATGAGTTTTTGGATGATTGAAATATATTTAGCCATATGTTTGATATATGAATGCTCATAAGTAATGTAAACTTATGTTATAATATTTTGTAATAATTTGCTAGTTCATGTGATATTTAAAATTGAAAAGCATGTTGTTTAGGCTAAGGCCAAGACATGTTGGAGTGACTTAAATGGATTATGCTTATAAATTGAAGTTATAAGCTTTATTTCTTTGAATTACGAACTTACTAAGCATTTTATGCTTACTTTGTGTTAATTTCTTTGTGTATCTAGATATCAGAAGTTCGTTTGGGTTGGAAGGTATCGGAGACATGATCACACTATCTATTGGCATGTACTCATGGTTTTAAAATTTTGGTTATAATGGCACGTATAGGTCATTTTGGCTAATGATAGCCCACATGTTTTGTTGTGTTTTAGCCATTTGAAGTGGCTTGTAATTTTGGGCATATATTTTGTTTTGTAAATATGTAAATAGCTCTTGTTATGAGTTGAATAAATGCCATATGAATGCCTTGGTTGTGAATTGATATTTTGGGTACAAATAGTTGAGATTTATATGTGGCATACATGTTAAGTTTAGGCACAATGTCTCATATATAAGTGTGACCATTTAGGTATATTTTGGAACCATAATTGGTAAGTGTTAAAGTGGTCAATTGATGTGATTATGAGTATCATGTTGTATGTGTGAAAGTATATGTTATAAACTTCAGATTGGTTGCTTTTGAGTGCCTATTTATGCCATGGTTATATGCAAATTGTTGTGTATAGGTTGGTACCAATGTGAATGAGGAATATGGCTAGGAAATTGGCCTATTTTTGTCCACACGAGCATGTGTCTCAGTCATGTGTGACACACAGCCAGGTGACACGGCCGTGTGTCCCCTGATATGTAACAGCCCAATTTAGACCCTAGTTGGAACAGTGGTTTTGATACCACAAATCCGAGTCAAAAAATATTTTAATATTATTTTTCGTGTTAATAGCATGTGAATTGTTATGTGTGAAAATTCCATATGAAAATTTTATCGTTTGCATGTTCGATTTGATAAAAGGACCTAATCACAAAAAATGCAAAAGATGTGTTCTATTTGTTAAAGTGTCGAATTACTTTGTCTTTATATATGTGATGTCCTTATGATGCAAATAGACCATGGTTATAATTAAATGACATTGATGGACATTAGTTAGTGGATTTGTAATGATTTTATAAAGGTTAATTAAGCAATTGTATAAATCAATGTTATTAATTATAACAAAATATGCATTTTGTGTCCATCTTTTTTTTTTTTTTTTTTTTTCTGAAACTAAAGAAAGGTTAGGGTATTTTGTTTTAACATTCGGCCATTGAAGGACTTGATTAAGGTATGAGTTTTGTTTAGTTTTTGATAATTTTTATGTTTTTGAGATCGTTCTATGTGTTCTAGCTAGCCCATGTCATGATTTATGAAATTGTTGATGATTTCATGAGATGCCATTGCTGCATATATGAGTTTTGTGATGTTAAATGGTGATACATTAAAGCTTGGTGATAGATGAAAATGTTTTATATAGTAATTTTTGATGAAATGGCCTATTTTGGACAAAATTGTAAAAATGAGAAATTGAGGGGTTAAAATGTGAAATAAATGAAATATATGGGCTTATATGAACTATATGAATATTCGGCCAAGCATGGGAAATATAAAATTATGTATATTTTGTGTATTTGTGAAATAGGGACTTAAATGTCAAAATGTCAAAATGTGAGGGCTAATCTATAAAATGCCCTAAATTTGTGTTTATGGATTGATTTGAATGAAAGTGAGATTGAATAAGTCAAATCTGAATATGTTTAGATCAAGAACCAAAGAAAACAAAATTAGATCGGGGGAAACCGAAAGTAGTTGAATAGCTGTTCATTTCCGTTCATTCTCGTACGAGGCAAGTTTATATACAAAAAAATGTCATGAATTGATTTAATTATGCTTATATGATATTTGAATTGTGTTGAATGGCTATGAGAGCCGAATATGTGAAATTGAGAAAGTTCTGATTATGTGATGACGTCCGAAAGCCCCGTACGAACTATAGGAATCGTTAGGATACATATGTCATGACATAGGATTCTGATATGTGTTATCGTGTAAGACCACATTTGGGACATTGGCATCAATTTGAGATTTACGTGTAAAACCATGTCTAGGAGATTGGCATCATATATAATTACGTGTAAGACCCTGTCTGAGACAGTGGCATTGATATTTGATTACATGTAAGACCACGTATGGGATGTTGGCATTGTACGAGCTTTCCAAGCTATCCGAGTATCTTATTGCTTCTGAATGGTTTAACGGGTATTCTAAGAAATACGTGGTTGAATTAATGAATATCTGATTCAGGTATGTTGAAATGTGTTCAACATTTGTGAATGAAAAGTAAGTATATGTGCAAGTGATGATATGTGATATAAGTATGAGAAAATATGCCATATATGCGAATAAATTGGGAATATGTGAATTGTATATGAACTATGAGGTTTGTGATAGTATTTGGTTATGGAGTATATGTATTTTATGATACTTATATGCTTTGAATGATAGGTTTATTTGTATATGGCTTACTAAGCTTTTGAAAGCTTATTTTGTGTATGTTTCAATTGTTTTATAGATATCGAAGCAACTGAAGGCTTGGGGGATCGTCAAGGATCATCACCACACTATCGAACTTTATTTTGGTATCATTTGAAAATGTATATATCAAAGTATGGCATGTATAGGCTAGGACTAACATGGTATGTTTTGAGATGGGTATATCATGCCATGAGAATTATGGTTGAACGTATGGTTTGATTTTGCTATATGTTATGTGATGCAAAAATGGTATATTTGGCGTATATATATATATATATATGGCCTAGTGAAATAGTTATAAATCTAATATGGATCATATGTTTATGGTATGAATTAGGTACATGGAATTAGTATGTTTGGGTTGAAGTTGTGTATGGATATGATTAATGATATTGGTAGCATGATATGTGATTTAATTGGTATGTTTTGGCTGCCTATATATGAGTTAAATTGCTTCTATTTTGATGGATAGATGAACAAGAGATAAGGGTGGCAAATTGACTTTTTAAATGGCCTATTTTTGTCCACACGGGTAGAGACACGAGCGTGTGTCTTAGTCGTGTGTGACACACGGTCATGTTGCACGGCCGTGTGTCCCTTAGGGTATTCCTACAATTTAAAGTTAGTCTCGAGGGCGGCTTAGACACACGGGTATGTGGACAGCTGTGTGACCCAAGTTAGTTTCGACCACGGCTAAGGCACACGGGCGTGTCTCCGGCCGTGTGGTACAAGTCAGTATGTATGCTCTGTTTTCACACGGCCTATGACACGGGCATGTCTGGTAACCGTGTGAGGCATACGGTCTGTTCACACGGGCGTGTGGTACTTGAAATGTTGAAAATTTTGTAAGTATTCGAAATTTTTATATGTTACCGAATTAGTCTCGAATGTATGGTTAAAGCATTGTATGCTTGATTTGAATACATATGGAATGTGAATAAATGATATTTACTAAAATAAGAGCACTATTTGATAAATGTTTGATTTGAACTGAGTTACGAGTCCGGTAATGCCTTTTAACCTATTCTGACGATGATTATGGGTTAGGGGTGTTACATTTATTGGAATCAAAGCTACGGTTCAGTCGATTCTAGGACTAACGTAGCATATGTGAGTCTAGCTATACATGACATATATACGAACTGTTATAGTGTGGTGAATCCTGACAAATAAAATATGTTTTTCGTATAGTAATAGATCCCGAGCGAGCCGTAGCTGACGATGTAGAAAGTAATGCGCCTGTTCCCACCTTGAGGGAGAGGCTAAGAAAGCCTTCTTCCAAACGATAAATGAGTGGTTCACTCAGTAGGTTAGAACAAACCCGGCTGCTCCCCAACCTCTGCCCCCACAAGTTCCTATAGCTCCCCAAGTGGTAGAATTGATTCGTCTAAATAAGCCATCAGATGATAAGATTAGAAAATATGGAGCTAAAGAATTCCGTGCTACTACTGATGATGATGCTAAGAGAGCTGACGTAACAGTCCAGTTTAAACCCTAGTCAGAATAGTAGTTTCAGGACCACAAATTCGAGTTAGAGAAATGTTTTAAATATTATTTTCCTTGCTTATGATGTGTAAATTAGCATGTGTGAATGTTTCATCTGAAAATTTAATCATTTGTGTTCTTAATTTGATAAAAGGACCTAATCGCGTAAAATGTAAAAGTTGCTTGCTACTTGTTAAAAGTGCCTATTTGACTTGGCTTTGTAAATGAGACGTTCTTGTGTGGTTATTTGACCAAATTTATGATTAAATGACATTAGTGGTCATTAATCGGTAGCATATTAATATTTTAATGCAAGGATAATACGGTAAAATGCATATTAAAGTAATTAAAATAAAACAAAAACATGAAAACATGTCATTTTGGTGTTCATCTTACCGAAAATCAAAAGAAAAAGAAAGAATAAAACTAAGCTAGGGTTCGACCATTGAAGGACTTGATACAGTATGAATTTTGTTTAGTTTTTGATAATTTCTACGTTTTTGTGATCGTTGCTTAGTATACTATCAAGCCCATGTCTCAATTTCTGATTTTGTTGGTGATTTTGAGTTATGTCATTGATGAAACTATGAGCTTTGTGATGTTAGTTGATGAATTATGAAAGATATGTTTTGGGTTAACATATGTTGTCTTTGAATTTTTGATGAATTTGAGTAATTTGGGGTAAATTGTAAAAATGTTTCTTTGAGGGACTAAAATATGAAATAAATGAAATGTATGGACTTGTATGAGAGCTATGAAAATTTAGCTAAGCTTATGTGCAAGCAAATTTTATGTATTTTGTGATTTTGTGAATTAGGGACTAAAGTGTCGAAATGTGAAAATGTGAGGGCTAGTTTGCAAAATGCCCTAAAATATGTTTTTATGGATTGTTTTGAATTATTTGGTGAATAAAAGAGTAAATTTTGAATACATATAGATCAAGAAAAGAGGAATTCGGACTGAGACCGGGGAAAGTCGAAGATTATAGAGTAAATAATCCGAGTCAACAATTTCAAGTACGAGGTAAGTTCGTACGTAAAATATGATGTTAAAGTATGAGTTGATGCTTTGATTATACATAGATTGTATATATATTTGGTTTGGATGAATACGATGATAAATCAATGGTATTTGGCACAAAGTGTGCGATTTAAACTAGCTTCGGCTATGTGAGGCACTAAGTGTGCGATACCGAGATAGATTCAGTTAATAGAGATGGCACTAAGTGTACGAAATTATTATAGCTTTGGCTAACCCTTAAGGCACTAAGTGTGCGTATGGTTATAGCATGAATAATCTTCGAAAAGTCTTAAAATATCCAAACGAGAGGTGAGAATGAAAGTGAATAAATGCGGAAAGGTTCAGGCGGAAAGGTTCAGGTATGTACGATACCTATGTGGTAAATGATATTATGTATATGAAATTTCATTGAATTGGTAATAGCATATGAATTGTGTTGGCATAGAATTGATAGATGATTTGAGAATTAATAAGTATTTATATGCTGATGTTTTATATTTTATAAGCTTTTGATAATGTTTGGTACAAGCTTACTAAGCTTTGGAAAGCTTACTTTGTGTGTGTTTACATTTTTTTATAGATATCGAAGCTACTTGAGCTCAGGGATCGTCGGGGATTATCAACACACTATCGAACCTCATTTTGGTACTTTTGAAAATGTATATTTTGAAGTATGGCTTGTATAGGCTAGTAGTTGTGGGATTATGTTTTGTGATGTATGTATTTAGCCATGTGATTTGGCTAGTTTATGTTTGAACTTATAGTTTAATAATGGTATATGATATGTGATGCCAATGTTCAATTATTGTATGTTTTGGTTGGATAAAAGAGATGGTAGGATTGGTAAGTTCTGGTAAGTTTGAGCATGAGGTTAAAGGATGTATTGAAAGAAATGTTTTGACAAGCTTTTGTCTTATATTTTGATATAGATTACTAAGGTTTATGAGTATATATTTGGTTGGAATTGATATGAGATGAATGGCTTATGTTTTGGTGTGGAATTTGACTAAATTGGTTGTGCAAATATGCTTGTTTCTTTGCTTGTAGGTTGACCCAATTTGGGGTGGCAAATTGGCTATTCAAATAGCCTATTTTTGTCCACACGAGCAGAGACACTAGCGTGTGTCTCAGCCGTGTGTGACACATGGTCATGTTACACGGCCGTGTGTCTCCTAGGGTACCCTACAAATTAAAGGCAGTATAACCTCCAGTTTTGACACGGCCTTAACACACGGGCGTGTGTATTGGTCGTGTGTGGCACACGGGTTGACACAAGGGCGTGTGGTCGGCCATGTGGGCAAGTCAGTAGCCTCCCTAATTTTCACACGGCCTGGCAGACGAGCGTGTCTTGTGGCCGTGTGGACAAGTCAGTATGTATGCCCTGTTTCACCACGGCTTAGACACACTAGCGTGTCTAGGGCCGTGTGCCTCACACAGCCTGTTCACACGGGTGTGTGACCTTTGAAAAGTTGAAAATTTTTATAAGCTCTGAAAGTTTTATATGTTATCGATTTAGTCCTAAATGCATGGATTAGACCTTGTATGCTCGGTTTAAGTTCGTATTGAACATGAATGACTGGTATTTATGGAAATAAGATGATATTTGATATTAGATTGTTCTGAACTGTGTTATGAGTCCAGTAATCCCTCTTAACCTATTCCAAAAATGGTTACGGGTTAGGGGTGTTACAACTTAGTGGCATCAGAGCTATGGTTTAGTCGGTTCTAGGACTACCATAGAGTATGTGAGTCTAGCTATACATGCCATATTTATGAGCTGGGATAGTGTGATTAATCCTGACACTAAAATGTGCTTTTATATAGCAAATGGATCCCAAAAGAGCCGTAGCGGACGATGTCGAAAGTAATGTGCCTGCTCCCGCACAAGGGATGGTGCCACCTGATTCTCAACTGGCTATGAGTAGCCGTGATGGTGATGCTAGACAAGCCTTTTACAGATGATGAATGATTGGTTCACTCAATATATTAGAACCAATCTGGCTGTACAATAACCTCTACCCCCGGTTAATTCTCCGCAAACTCCTATTATGCCACCAATGAGTCCGGTTCAGTTAAGTAGACTGCCAGTCGATAAGATTAGAAAATATGGGGCTGAAGAGTTCTGAGCTACAACGAACGATGATGCCAAAAAAGCCGAGTTTTGGTTAGAAAACACGATAAGAGTGTTTGACGAATTATCATTAAATCCTGAAGAATGCATAAAATGTGCTGCTTCCCTTCTGAGAGATACGGCGTACCATTGGTTGAAGACTTTGACATCTGTGGTTCTGAGTGAACGGGTTACTTGGGATTTCTTCCAAGCTGAATTCTGGAAGAAATATATTAGTCAGATATTCATCGATAAAAAACGCAAAGAGTTTCTCGAACTTAAACAGGGTCATATGTCTATTACAGAATACGAGCGAGAATTTGTAAGGTTAAGTCAGTATGCTCTTGAATGTGTATCTACGGAAGCAATAATGTGCAAAAGATTCGAGGATGGCTTAAACGAAGATATTCGTCTGTTAGTCGGGATTCTGGAAATTAAAGAATTTGTTATGCTTGTTGAACAAGCATGTAAAGCTGAAAATCTCGGGAAAGAGAAAAGAAAAGCTGATTTTGAAGCTAGAGAGGTACGAAAGAGATTATCGGGCAAGTCATTTCAATCTGGATCAAAAAAATTTAGAGATGATAATAGTCCTTCAAAGGCTAGTGTGGGACATTCGAACAGAGATTGTGATAGATTGCAATTAAACTTCAAAGCACCAGCTACGTCTGTTGCTAGTGTTGATAATGCAAAGAAAGGAAAGCCTGAGTGTGATCAGTGTGGAAGGCAACATTTTAGAGAATGCTGGGCAAAAAGTAATAACCGAGCTTGTTACAGTTGTGGTTCACGAAATCACTTTATAAAAGATTGCCCAGATTTAGCTGAAAAAGATAATGTTTAGAATCCGAGGTCGAGTGGTAATGCTTCTCGTGGTAGACCTCCCAGAAATATTGGAAATGTAAGCGGTAGTCGAAGAGGAACAAAAGACACAACTGTTAGATCTAAGGCTCGTGCACCTGCCAGAGCTTATGCTATCCGAACTCGCGAGGAAGCTTCATCGCCAGATGTGATTACAGGTACATTTACTCTTTATGATACTTCTGTGATTGCTTTAATAGATCCTGTATCAACACATTCGTATATATGCATGAACTTGGTGAACAATAAGACTTTGCCTATAGAGTCTACTGAATTTGTAATTAGAGTTTCGAACCTTTTAGGCAGATGTGTTTTGGTTGATAAAGTCTACAAGAATTGTCCGTTAATGTTTCGAGACACTTGTATTCTGGCTAATCTGATGCTGTTACCTTTTGATAAATTTGATATAATTCTGGGTATGGATTGGTTAACTTTGCATGATGCTGTTGTGAACCGGAAACAAAAAATTATTGATTTGAGATGCAAGAATGATGAAATAGTCAAAATTGAATCTAGTGATTTGAGTGGATTGCTTGTTGTCATATCTTTGATGAAAGCTTTGAGTATTGTGAGAAAGGGTTGTGAAGCTTATTTTGCATATGTGATTGATTCAAGAATGACAGAAAAGAAAGTTGAATCTGTGCCTATTGTCTGTGAGTTCCCTAATATGTTTCTTGAAGAACTTCTGGGATTACTTTCGGTTAGAGAAGTTGAATTTGGCATTGAATTGGTATTTGGTACTACTCCGATTTCGATAGCTCCGTACAAAATGGCTCCGATCAAACTGAAAGAATTAAAGTCTTAGTTACAAGAATTGACCGATAGAGGATTTGTTAGACAGAGTTTCTCACCTTGGGGTGCTCCGGTTTTATTCGTGAAAAAGAAAGACAGTACGATGAGAATGTGTATATATTATCGTTAGTTGAAAAAAATGACTAAAAATAATAAGTATCCTCTACCCCGAATTGATGATTTGTTTGATTAGTTGAAAGGAGTTGCTATGTTTTTTAAAATAGATTTGAGATCAGGTTATTATCAGTTACGAGTGAAAGACTCAGACATTCCGAAAACTTCTTTTCGAATGAGGTACGACCACTATGGATTCTTAGTTATGCCTTTCAGATTGACCAACGTACTTTCTATCTTTATGAATTTGATGAATAGAATTTTTAGACCATATCTAGATCAATTTGTTGTTGTATTTATTGATGACATATTGATTTATTCACGTGATGAATCCGAACATGCCGAGCATTTGAGATTAGTGCTACAGATTCTGCTAAATAAATAATTGTATGCGAAGTTCAATGAATGTGAATTCTGGTTGCGAAAAGTTGGTTTTCTTGGTCATATTGTATCAATATCTGGTATCCGAGTTGATCCGAGCAAAATTTCAGCTATTTTGGATTGGAAACCTCCGAGGAATGGCTCTAAAGTCTGCAGTTTTCTGGGACTTGTTGGTTATTATAGAAGGTTTGTAAAAGGCTTTTCTATGATTGCGACTCCGTTAACAAAACTGCTTCAGAAATATGTGAAATTTGAATGGTTTGAAAAGTGTCAGAACAGCTTTGATCAGTTAAAAACTTTGTTAACTGAAACTTCGGTATTGGTAAAACCTGAATCGGGTAAAGAATTTGTGATCTACAGTGATGCTTCATTGATTGGTCTAAGATGTGTTTTAATGCAAGAAGTCAAAATCATTGCTTATGCTTCGAGATAGTTGAAACCGCACGAAAAGAACTATCTGACACATGATTTTGAGTTAGCTGCGATTGTGTTTGCTCTAAAGATTTGGCGCCATTACCTGTTCGGTGAGAAATATCACATGTATTCTAATCATAAGAGTTTGAAGTATTTGATGACTCAGAAAGATCTAAATCTACGACAGAGAAGATGGTTAGAACTGCTAAAAGACTATACATGTGATTGATTATCATCTAGGAAAAGTAAATGTTGTTGCTGATGCCTTGAGTCAAAAATTGTCGTTTGCTTTGCGTATGATGAATGCTCATTTGGTTCTGTCTGATGATGGTTTAATTTTAGCTGAATTGAAAGCAAGACCTTTGTTCTTACAACAAATTATCAAAGCTCAGAAGATTGATAATGAGATTTTAGTTAAAAGAGCTCAATGTGACGTAGAGTCTAATTTAGAATTCAGAGTTGATAAAGATGATTGTTTGAGATTCCGAGATCGAATTTTTGTATCGAGAAATTCAGAGTTAATTCAGATGATTTTGAGTGAAGCTCACAATTGTTAGTTATCTGTGCATCCGGGTAGTACGAAAATGTATAATGATTTAAAACAACATTACTGGTGGTCTGGAATGAAAAGGGATACCTCTGAATTTGTTTCCAAATGTTTGATCTGTCAGAAAGTTAAAGCTAAACATCAGGTGCCATCTGGTTTATTACAACTGATTAAGGTTCCGGATTGGAAATGGATCGAGTGACAATGGACTTTGATTCGGGTTTACCCTTGTCTCTGAGAAAGAAAGATGCAATTTGGGTTGTAGTTGATCGATTGACGAAATCAACTCATTTTATTCCGGTTCGATCTGATTACTCACTTGATAAGTTAGCTGAGTTATACATTTCTGATATTGTGAGATTGCACGGTGTGCCGTCATCTATTGTATCAGATAGAGATTCGAGATTCATATCACGATTCTGGAAGAAATTACAAGATGCTCTGGGTACTAAATTGCACTTTAGTACTGCTTTTCATCCACAAACAGACGGTCAATCTGAGCGGATTATTCAGATGCTCGAGGATATGCTGAGATGTTGCATTCTTGAGTTTGAAGGTACGTGGGAAAAATATTTACCTTTGATTGAAATTGCTTATAATAAGAATTTTCAGTCGAGCATTAAAATGGCACCCCACGAAGCTTTATATGGTTGCAGATGCTGTACACCTTTTGTATTGGACTGAGCTCAGTGAAAATAAGATTCACGAGGTTGATTTGATAAAAGAAACAGAACAGAAGGTAAAAGCAATTCGAGATAGTTTGAAAGCAGCTTTCGACCGACAAAATCATATGCAGATTTGAAAAGAAAAGACATTGATTTTGAGATTGGCGACAAAGTGTTTTTAAAGGTATCTCTATGGAAGAAAGTGCTTCGGTTCGGTAGGAAAGGCAAATTGAGTCCGAGGTTCATTGGGCCGTATGAGATTACTGAGCGCATTGAGCCGGTAGCGTATAGATTGTTGTTGCCACCAGAGGTAGAAAAGATTCACAATGTGCTTCATGCATCGATGCTTTGACGATACAATCTAATCCGTCGTATGTAATTCCTCCGTCTGAGATTGAAATTCAATCTAATATGACTTACAAAGAAAAGCTGATCCGTAACTTAGCTAGAGAGGTTAAAGAGCTGCGAAATAAGAAAATTTCGTTAGTAAAAGTGATGTGGCATCGACGCGGTATTGAAGAGGCCACATGAGAGCCTAAAGATTCTATGAGACAGCAATATCCAAATCTGTTCAATAGTAAGATTTTCGGGGATAAAAATCCCTAATGGGGGAATTGTTGCAGTCCAGTTTAGACCTTAGTCAGAATAGTGGTTTCAGGACCAAAAATTTGAGCCAGAGAAATGTTTTAAATATTATTTTTCGTGCATATGATGTGTAAATTAGCATGTATGAAGGTTTCGTCTTAAAATTTAACCGTTTGTGTGCTTAATTTGATAACAGGACCTAATCGCGTAAAATGTAAAAGTTGCTTGCTACTTTTTAAAAGTGCCTATTTGACTTGGCTTTGTAAATGAGAGTTCCTTATGTGGTTGTTCTAACAAATTTATGATTAAATGACATTAGTGGACATTAGTTGGTAGCATATTAATGTTTTAATGCAAGGGTAATATGGTAAAATGCATATTAAAGTAATTAAAATAAAACAAAAACATGAAAACATGTCATTTTGGTGTTCATCTTGCCGAAAATCAAAAGAAAAAGAAAGAATGAAACTAAGCTAGGATTCGGCCATTGAAGGACTTGATTTAGGTATGGATTTTGTTCGATTTTTGATAATTTCTACGTTTTTGTGATCGTTGCTTAGTATACTATCAAGCCTATGTCTCAATTTCTGATTTTGTTGGTGATTTTGAGTTATGCCATTGATGAAACTATGAGCTTTGTGATGTTAGTTGATGAATTATGAAAGATATGTTTTGGGTTAACATATGTTGTCTTTGAATTTTTGATGCATTTGAGTAATTTGGGCTAAATTGTAAAAATGTTATTTTGAGGGACTAAAATGTGAAATAAATGAAATGAATGGACTTGTATGAGACTTGTGAAAATTCAGCTAAGCTTTTGTAAAAGCAAATTTTGTGTATGTTGTGATTTTTTGAATTAGGGACTAAAGTATCAAAATGTGAAAATGTGAGGGCTAGTTTATAAAATGCCCTAAATATGTGCCTATGGATTGTTTTGAATTATTTGGTGAATAAAAGGGTAAATTTTGAATGCATATAGATCAAAAAAAGAGGAATTCGGACTTAGGAAAGTCGAAGATTATAGAGTAAACAATCCGAGTCCACAATTTCGAGTACGAGGTATGTTCGTATGTAAATATGATGTTACAAGTATGTTTTGATGCTTTGACTATACATAGATTGTATATATATTTCGTTTGGATGAATACGATGATAAATCAATGGTATTTGGCACTAAGTGTGCGATTTAAACTAGATTCGGCTATATGAGGCACTAAGTGTGCGATACCGAGATAGCTTTGGTCAATAGAGATGGCACTAAGTGTGCGGATCATTATAGCTTCGGCTAACCCTTAAGGCACTAAGTGTGCGGATGGTTATAGCATGATTAATCTTCGGAAAGTCTTAAAATATCCAAACGAGAGGTAAGAATGAAAGTGAATAAATGCGGGACGGTTCAGGTATGTACGAAACCTATGTAGTAGATGATATTTTGTATATGAAATTACATTGAATTGGTAATAGCGTATGAATTGTGTTGGCATAGAATTGATAGATGATTTGAGAATTAATAAGTATTTATGTGTTGATGTTTTATATTTTATAAGCTTTTGATGATGTTTGGTACAAGCTTACTAAGCTTTGGTAATCTTACTTTGTGTGTGTTTGCATTGCTGTATAGATATCGAAGCTACTGTGAGCTCAGGGATTGTCGAGGATTATCACCACACTATCGAACCTCATTTTGGTACTTTTGAAAATTTATATTTTGAAGTATGGCATGTATAGGCTAGTAGTTGTGGGATTACGTTTTGTGATGTATATATTTAGCCATGTGATTTGGCTAGTTTATGTTTGAACTTGTAGATTGAGAATGGTATATGATATGTGATGCCAATGTTCAATTATGGTATGTTTGGGTTGGATAAAATAGATGGTAAGATTGGTAAGTTTTGGTAAGTTTGAGCATGAGGTTAAAGGATGTATTGAAAGAAATGTTTTGACAAGCTTTTGTCTTATGTTTTGATATATATTAGTAAGGTTTATGAATATATATTTGGTTGGAATTGATATGAGATGAATGGCTTATGTTTTGGTGTGGAATTTGGCTGAATTGGTTGTGCAAATATGCTTGTTTCTTTGCTTGTAGGTTGACCCAATTTGGGGTGGCAAATTGGCTATTCAAATAGCCTATTTTTGTCCACACGGGCGTGTGTCTCAGTCATGTGCGACACACGGTCACGTTACACGGCCGTGTGTCCCCTTGGGTACCCTACGAATTAAAGGCAATATACCCTCTAGTTTTGACATGGCCTAGATACACGGGCTTGTCTATTGGTCGTGTGTGGCACACGGGTTGACACACGGGCGTGTGGTCGAACATGTGGCCAAGTCAGTAGCCTCCCTAATTTTCACACGGCTGGCACACGGGCGTGTCTTGTGGCCATGTGGACAAGTCAGTATGTATGCCCTATTTTGCCATGGCTTAGACACACAGGCGTACCTCACACGGCCTATTCACACTTGCGTGTGACCTTTGAAAAGTTGAAAATTTTTATAAGCTCTAAAACTTTTATATGTTATCGATTTAGTCCTAGATGCATGGATTAGCCTTGTATGCTTGGTTTAAGTTCGTATTGAACATGGATGACTGGTATTTATTGAAATAAGATGATATTTGATATTTGATTGTTCTGAACTATGTTATGAGTCCAGTAATGCCTCTTAACCTATTCCAGCCACTAGCCCTTTTTGCTCTTACATAGAGAGGGCTTGCCCGTCTATGGGATCTAGATCAGGGTGAAGACTAGGGACTTATGCTAGAAATGTTAAGATGATAAATAGGTTTTGCTAAATTGCAATGGATCACAATGTCATTTGACAAGTATAAAAGGAAGAGGACACAAAATTATAAAAACATGCTCCTGCTTTTAAATTCCAACAATATTAAACATTGTCTGGTTTCCCTGCTAACTTAAATGGGGCCTCAAAGATTCTCAAATATAGTATTGTCTTTCTGGCTCAAGAATACAATGCAGGTATTCGATGAATTATCCTGTACTCCGGAAGAATGTGTTAAATGTGTTGTTTCACTTCTGAGGGATACCGCGTACCATTGGTGGAAAACTTTGATGTCAGTGGTTCCGAAAGAATGAATCATCTGGGATTTCTTTCAAACCAAATTCTGAAAGAAATACATAAGTGAAAGATTCATAGATCAGAAATGCAAAGAGTTTCTTGAACTAAAACAGGGCCGTATGTCTGTTACAGAATACGAGCGAGAGTTTGTTAGATTGAGTCAATCTGCATGAGAATATATCTCGACTAAAGCAATAATGTATAAAAGGTTTGAAGACGGCTTGAATGAAGAAATTCGTCTGTTAGTAGGGATTCTGGAAATAAAAAAGTTCGTTGTGCTTGTTAAGTGAGCGTGTAAAGCTAAGGAACTCGGGAAAGAGAAAAGAAAAGCCGACTCAGAAACTAGAGAGGTGCGAAAAAGATCATAGAATAAGTCATTTCAGTTAGCATCAAAGAGATTTCCAGATGATTCTAGTTGCTCAAAGGCTACTACAGGTTATTCGAGACGAGATTAAGAGACACTACCTGTGAATTCAAAAGCTACTTCAGTAGCTAGTGTGGGAAGTGTCAAACCAACACCACCTGAGTGCAAATATTGCGGTAAACGACATCCCGACAGTTGTAGATTGAATGATCGAGCTTGTTTTAAATGTGGATCATTGGATCATTTTATCAAATCAGTTGTCTTGTACTCCAGATGAATATATCAAATGTGTGGTATCCTTGGTTAAAGACAGTGCACATCATTGGTAGAAGACATTGATATCGGTGTGTAACGCCTCGAATTCTGGGCCTAGAAGTATTGGGCCTTGAGCATGGGAACTGTTAGTAGGTGGCTTATAAATATTTTAGTTAAGCAAGAAAGTGTCACAAATTGCATGCTTGGTGTGGTGGTTGAGTGATTTGGGTGTGTTTGGGGATGTCAGAAAAGTCCTGGGTTCAAATCTAGGCTTTAGCAAAATTTTAGTTTTTCCCTTAAGTGAACCTGGGCTTTAACTTGTAGGCCTTATAAATATGAGTGGTTAAAATTTATCACAAGGAAGCATGTGGTCTAGTGGTTGTGGCGTCATTATGGTGGAAAGGGGATCTTGGGTTAGAATCCCATTGCAAGCAAGGAGTATTTATCTTTTTTAAAGTGGCGACAAGTGTTTGAATTTGATACAAACTCTGCTGAGGTGGTTGTGGAAGTGGTTAAAGGGAGGAAATCAAGGAATTTGAAAAGGGTGGTTATGGATATAGAGGAGAGTTGGGTAGAGAGAAACTGAATTTCAAATTTTTCTTCTTTACTTTATTTCTCTTCTAAAAGATGAATTTGTATTTCCCTCACCTCAAGTCACCAGTTGGCCGAATTGTGCCTTTCTTCTTCTTCCCTTCTTTTATTCTTTCAATTTTACTCGTATAGCCAAACCTTTTATTTCCTTTTTTTAATAGTTCTTCTATTATTCCTAAGGTTTGTTTAAGCAGAATTCAACTTCTTCTTTACCCTTTTACTATTTCTTTTCAAGGTAGCCGAATACTTCTCCCTTCTCATTACCTTGGGTTTGCGTCTGTTTAGGCATCTAGGCTCTAACAAGTGACCGTCTGCTTCTTCGTTCTACCGTTTCTATTAGTTGATCTTGGGTAAGTATTTCTTGCCTCTTGACTCCGTTCTTGATTCTTTTTGTGTCGTTTTTTCTCTAATGAAGCCAAATGATTCTGTAGGTTACTGACTCTTTGACCCTTCTCATGTGTTTGGGTTCTTAAATGATTCCAGGTTACTGACTCTTTGACGCTTCTCATGCGTTTGGGTTCTCAAATGATCGTAGGCGTTCAAATCCCTCTTTCGGTATTCAATTGGTAACTAGGGTAAGTGGGCTTATTTTGGCAAAATTTCCATTAGCCTTCTGTTTATTCACTCGATGCTAATAGATTCTTTTGGTTAACTCAGCTTCTTGTCAGAAAAAGTGTAGTGTCGTTCGATTAGCATAATAGACAGAACTGTAGTCGTCAAGGGTCAGTGGTAAGTGTTGTTTTGGGATAAAGTTTTTATGAACCCTTTCGATTAGGAAGTTGACAAGTATGCATCGATGGATTGTACGTTCATAGCGCGTGGGTTAATCTACTTCTCGCTTAACAGGTGTGTACCCACACTAATAGATCATAGAATGGCAAAAAGCCGGAATGCCAAAATACCAAAAAGCCAAAAGTACGGCGACAGATGCCACACGAACGTGTGAACACACGTGTGGAAAATCTGATATGATAGAAAAGGCTGCCTTGAGCAATCTCATGGGCCCAATGGGCTTGTGGGCCCCACTCAGGTTTTGTTATGGTTATGCGAAAATATTGGACCGGGCTGTGTTGTTCACATTACTAAGGTCGATTTTGGGCTTAGCGGGCCATATGAGCATGTGGGCCATACTTGGGCTACATAATGGGCTTCAAGCCCAATTGTATGTTTTGATTGGAAAAGGTTGCATGAGTCACGTGAGACGACTGTAGACCTACGGATAGGTCGGTAAGTGTACCCAAACCCCAATTTATGAAATAACCGTTATGCCCCTGAAGGGTAAAATAACTAAAATGCCCCTACATGTTATATGATTGTTATTGTATGCTACTTATGATATGTTTGCATTCATGTGATATTATGCTGCATGGGGGATGGGATCATTGATGAGGAAGTATATGACTTGTTAGGGTCACATTGTCGCTTGACGACTATGGATCCACCATTGGCTTTAAGCCGATTATGTGATTGGTAGCTCTACTGTGATATTGGTTAGTGCCGCAACCGGTGCTACATTGGAGTGTAGGGTTGGGTGGGTCGATTTAATCCCCACAGGAGTGTAGAGTTGGACAAGAGAAAGAGTGTAGGGTTGGTTGGGTTCTCACGCATTGCATATTCTGATTCTGATATTGATATGGGCTAAGGCCCAACCGAGGCTATGAAGGACCCAGGCCCAATTGCCACCAATTCTGTAATAGGCTTAGGCCCAGATTGTTGTGGTACTTGCTGTCTGACTGATGGGGTAGTACACACTGAGTTTTCATAAACTCACCCCGTCTTTTAATTTTTCAGGTAACCCTCAGTAAGTGGTTTAATGTATGGGAGGACTTGGAGGTGGCCACACTACGAACAACGTTAAATATTCATGTTTCCTTTTACATTACTTAAATTACTTTCTCTTTGGGTTTTTGATGTAATAAGGCCTTTTCTCTAATTTTCTAGTTTTTAATTTGGGGGTTTTTGACTATTATGATTTATTTCTGTTAAAAGAAGAGCACGGTTTTCCAAAATGATATCTATTTCATAACATCACATTTTCAAAACACTGTTGAAATGTTTCTGCAATAAACATGTTTTTTTAAAAGTAAGGCTGGTTTAAAATGGTTAAAAAATAATTAAGTTGACTTTAGAATTAAACAAAGGGGTTTTTCTCTTTCTGCGAGATTTATTAATAAGACATGGTTTTCGAAAAAGCATTTTAATGTGACTCGCCACATTCAGCCATAATGTCTAGGCCGGGTTTAGGGTGTTACATTTAGTGGTATCAGAGTCAAGTTCAAAACTCGGGCTGTGAAATGGGCTTCTAGCTTTTGAGATTTTAAAAATATTTACAAACGATTTTGAAGCATTTTTGAAGTAAGGATTCTACTGTGTGGCACACCGAGTCTCTGGCGTCGAACCAAGTAAGTTTTCTTAATTTGTTTTAAAATGATATACTGTAGATAGTTACTAGGCTTACTTTAGATGATAGACTATACTGAGACTCTTAGCTAGAGTAAAAATGAAGCCTGTAGGAGACTAAAACTGTAGTGAGCCTACGACTGCGTAAACAACTCATAACTGCTACTTGCATAAAATATTTACTTAATTACTGAAACTTTGTGCAAAATGGCATAAAATTTCTAATACAGACTTTATACAAAGTGATAATGAGCACTAAAAAGGGTGCAAGAGGCCGCGGCAGAGCTCGTGAAAGTGCTAGGGTTGGATCTTGGGCATCAGGTGACATGCCCAACATTGAGGCAAGAGAAGCACCGGCTTCACCGGTACCTGAGACAGGGTCGTATAGCCGAGCAGCTGGGTACAACGCGTTGTCCCAAGAAATGTTAAGGATTTTAGAAAGGGTCGCTGGGCCCAACATTGGTACTTGGAACCGAGGGTCGATTTCTGAGAGAATCCAGTCAAATGGAGCAGAGATCTTCAAAGGTATCGTGGAAGTAGCACCGAATGTGGCCGAATATTGGTTGGGGGCCACCGAAAGAATAATGGACAACTTGGATTGCACTTCCGAGCAAAAACTGAAAGGAGCAGTGTCGCTGCTGCGAGAGGAAGCTTACCAGTGGTGGCTTACCATGAAAGAGGGCACTCAGCTTGACCGGATAACCTAGGCGTTCTTCAAATCGATGTTTCCAGGGAAATACATGGGTGCAAGTTATGTGGATGCCCGGAGGAAGGAATTCTTAAACTTAACTTAGGGAGACTGATCTGTGGCGAAATATAAGGTAGAGTTCTTACGACTCAATCGGTATGCTAAAAGAATAGTGGCAACAGATTATGAATATTGTGTTCGATTCGATGATGGCCTCAAAGACAATTTTTGGGTATTGATTGCTCCTCAGAGGGAGCGGGATTTCACAGCATTGGTGAAGAAAGCAAAAATCGCTGAAGAGGTAAAACGCACTGAGTGCCTAAACTGGGAAAGGGAAAGGGGCAGAAATAAAAGGGATTCTGAGCCCTCCAATTGTGATCAGAGGCATAAGAGAAGGGCCAGAGTGGATGGGCCAATCAGAGCGGGGCCCCCTGTTGCTACTATTGGGTTACCACCTTGTGCTATTTGTGGAAAAGGTCATGTAGAAGAGTGCTGGAGAAGAATAGGAGCCTATCTGAGTTGTGGTTCCATGGATCAACGTCTCAGAGAGTCTCCCAGAAGACCAAATCAGAGGCAAGTTTTTGGTAGAGGTAATGTGCAGCCACTGAGGGGTGGTCAGCAGCCGTCGAGAGGCCGTGGTCAGGCCAGGGGTGGAAACGGTTTGGGTCGTGGAGCACCAGGCAGAGGTGCTGGTCATGCTGAAGCGAGGCAGCCAGCTTTATTCTATGCATCACATCATCGAGAGGATGGAGACGCTCCAGAGGTGAATACTGGCACGTACTTACCCATAGTGTGCTATTTACCTAATTTGGAATTAAAGGGCGAGCGGGAGCGTAGTGTGGTAGTTTTTGTTATGCGGTTGTGTTGATAGTTAGAAAGTTCGAGGACAAAATTTCTCTAAGGGGGTAGAGTTGTAACGCCCCAAATTCTGGGCCTAGAAGTATTGGGCCTTGAACATGGGAACTATTAGTAGGCGGCTTATAAATATTTTAATTAAGCAAGAAAGTGTCACAAATTGCATGCTTGGTGTGGTGATTGAGTGTTTTGGGTGTGTTTGGGGATTCTGAGAAGTCCTGGGTTCAAATCTAGGGTTTGGCAAAATTTTAGTTTTTCCCTTAAGTGAACCTTGGCTTTAGCTTGTAGGCCTTATAAATATGAGTGGTTAAAATTTATCACAAGGAAGCATGTGGTCTAGTGGTTGTGGCGTCATTATGGTGGAAAGGGGATCTTGGGTTCAAATCCCATAGCAAGCAAGGAGTATTTATTTTGTTAAAGTGGCGACAAGTGTTTGAATTTGATACAAACTCTGCTAAGGTGGTTGTGGAAGTGGTCAAAGGGAGGAAATCAAGGAATTTGAAAAGGGTGGTTATTGATATAGGGGAGAGTTGGGTGGAGAGAATCATGGATTTCAAATTTGGAGAGTTTAAAGCTGATTGGGGAAGATGAAAATGAAAATTTGGCTAAGGGGGTTTGGGGAGTGCATGTACAGCAATTTGAGAGTGTTTAGGAGCTGAATTCTCTTTTTGGCATTTCAGGTTGCTTTTTCTTTTTTGGCGTTTTGGTTTGTTTCTCTTCTTTTGGCGATTTTTCGTACTACCTTTGTGACCATTTGGTCATGTTTCTTCTTTCCTTTATTTCTCTTCTAAAAGCTCAATCTGGTATTTCCCTCTCCTCAAGTCACCATTCGGCTGAATTATGCCTTTCTTCTTCCTCCCTTCTTTTATTCTTTCAGTTTTACTCGCATAGCTGAACCTTTTATTTCTTTTTCTCAATAGATTGTTCCTAAGGTTTGTTTAAGCAGAATTTAACCTTTTTCTTTACCCTTTTACTATTTCTTTTCAAGGTAGCCAAATACTTCTCCCTTCTCATTACCTTGTGTTTGCGTCTGTTTAGGCATCTAGGCTCTAACAAGTGACCGACTGCTTCTTCATTCTACCATTTGTATTAGTTGATCTTGGGTAAGTATTTCTTGCTTCTTGACTCTGTTCTTGATTCTTTTTGTGTCATTTTTTCTCTAATGAAGCCAAATGATTTGGTAGGTTACTGACTCTTTGACCCTTCTCATGCGTTTGGGTTCTCAAATGATCGTAGGCATTCAAATCCCTCTTTTGGCATTCAATCGGTAACTAGGGTAAGTGGGCTTATTTTGGCCGAATGTCTATTAGCCTTCTGTTTATTCACTCGATGCTAATAGATTCTTTTGGTTAACTTAACTTCTCGTTCGGAAGAGTGTAGTGTCGTTCGATTAGCATAATAGACAGAACTGTAGCCATCAAGGGTGAGTGGTAAGTGTTGTTTTGGGATAAAGTTTTTATGAACCCTTTCGATCAGGAAGTTGATAAGTATGCATCGATGGATTGTAGGTTGATCGCGCGTGGGTTAATCTACTTCTCGCTTAATAGGTGTGTACCCTCACTAATAGATCATAGAATGGCAAAAAGCCAGAATGCTAAAATACCGAAAAGCTGAAAGTAAGGCGACAAATGCCACACGAACGTGCGAACACACGTGTGGAAAATCTAATACGATAGAAGAGGCCGCCTTGAGCAATCTCATGGGCTTAGGCTGATTTGGGCCGAATGGGCCCAATGGGCTTATGGGCCCCACTAGGGTTTTGTCATAGTTATGCAGAAATATTGGACTGGGCTGTGTTGTTCACATGACTAAGGTTGATTTTGGGCTTAGCGGGCCATATGAGCATGTAGACCACACTTGGGCTACGTAATGGGCTTCAAGACCAATAGTTTGTTTTGATTGAAAAAGGTTGCACGAGTCACGTAAGATGACTGTAGACCTACGGATAGGCCGATAAGTGTACCCAGACACCGATTTATGAAATGACCGGAATGCCACTAAAGGGCGAAATGACTAAAATGCCCCTACATGTTATATGATTGTTATTGTATGCTACTTATGCTATGTTTGCATTCATGTGATATTATGCTGCATGGGGGACGAGATCATTGATTTGGAGGAAGTATATGATTTTTTAGGGTCGCATTGTCGCTTGACGACTGTGGATCCACCGATGGCTTTAAGCTGATTATGTGATTGGTAGCTCTGCTACGATATTGGTTAGTGCCGCAACCGATGCTACATTGGAGTGTAGGGTTGGGTGGGTCGATTTAATCCCCACAGAAGTGCAGGGTTGGATAGGAGACAGAGTGCAGGGTTGGTTGGGTTCTCAAGCATTGCATATTCTGATTCTGATATTGATATGGGCTAAGGCCCAACCGAAGTTGTGACGGGCTCAGGCCCAATTGCCACTGATTCTGTAATCGGCTTAGGCCCAGATTGTTGTGTTACTTGCTGTCTAATTGATGGGGTAGTACACACTGAGTTTTCATAAACTCACCCCCTCTTTTAATTTTTTAGGTAATCCTCAGTAAGTGGTTCGATGTCTGGGAGGACTTGGAGGTGGCCACACTACGAACAGCTTTAAATATTCATGTTTCCTTTTACATTACTTAAATTACTTTCTCTTTGGATTTTTTATGCAATAAGGCATTTTCTCTAATTTTCTAGTTTTTAATTTGGGGGTTTTTGACTATTATGATTTATTTCTGTTAAAAGAATAGCACGGTTTTCCAAAATGGTATCTATTTTCATAACATCACATTTTCGCAACACTGTTGAAATGCTTTTGCAATAAACATGTTTTTTTAAAAATAAGGCTGGTTTAAAATGGTTAACAAATAATTAAGTTGACTTTAGAATTAAACAAAGGGGTGTTTCTCTTTCTGCGAGATTTATTAATAAGACATGGTTTTTGAAAAAGCATTTTAATGTGACTCGCTAGATCCGGCCATAATGTCTAGGCCGAGTTTCGGGTGTTACACGGTGGTTCCTAGGGAACAGGTTACCTGGGAATTCTTTCAGACTGAGTTTGGAAAAAGTACATAAGCCAGAGATTCCACGATCAGAAACATAAAAAGTTTCTAGAATTGACGCAGGTACAAATGACTGTAACAAAATATGAAAGAGAATTTATACGTTTGAGTAAGTATGCCCGAGAATACGTGTCTACTGAAGAGATCATGTGTAAAAGATTTGTTGATGGATTGAATGATAAGATAAAACTGTTAGTTGGGATACTTGAACTAAAAAAATTCGTAGTACTGGTTGAGAGGGCCTGTAAAGCCGAAGATCTCAGCAAAGAAAAGAGAAAAGCTATTTTAGAGGTAAGAGATTCGAGGAAGAGATCTAGAGATTTTGATGATCGATCAACAGCTTTAACGGGACATCAGAATAGAGATCGTGGAAAACAATATACCAATCCTAAAGCTCAAACTATCTCAGTATCGAGTGTTGGTAATGCAAAGGATAGAAAGCCTGAGTGTAGACGTCATTTTGGAGAATGTTGGGGAAAAAGTAATAATCGAGCTTGTTACAGTTGTGGTTCACGAGATCACTTTATAAAAGATTGCTCAAATTTATCTAAAAAAGATAATGTTCAGAATACGAGGCCGAGTAACACTGTAGCTAGAGGTAGACCACCGAGAAACACGGTAAATGCGAGTGGTTGTAGAGGTGTGACGTGAGACACTGCAGTGAGATCTGATGCTAGAGTGATAAACCGTAATTTATACATTTTTATAACCCATGCTTAACGCATTTTATGAATGATTTCTCCTTAGATTTGGTGAATTCGATGCTCCTAATGCCTTAATTTCATGTTTTATTCTCAGGTAAGCATAGGAGAATGAAAGGAATGAGAAACGGGCCAAAAATGGAGAAAATGGGTCAAAGCACAAAATGAACGTGGCCTGGACCTTTTCACACGGCCGTGTCAATTAGGCAGAATTGAAGCACGACTTACACGGGTATACCACACACCCGTGTACCTCGTACATAGCCTAAAGTTATCGCACACGGGCATGTCACACGGGCGTGTCCCTGCCGAGCCCAAGTTGAGTCCAATTCGGAAAAGGCCACTTTTGAGGGTTCTAAGGCATTCCAAAGCCTATAAATACACCCTAAAAGAGGAAGAAAAGGGGGACGAAGAATAGAGAGTAAGGAATTACTCCAAGGAAGCTGATTGATCCATCTCAGAAGCCGGATCTACTATCAAGACTGAAGATCTCTCCTCAATTTCCCCTCTAGGAGTTTTGGGTTTTTTTTATGTTTTGTAATTATTATTATTCTGAGATGTTTTCTTGTTTAGTTATGAACTAAACCCCTAAATACCTAAGGGGGATGAAACTATGACAAAACCTTGTTATTATTTCTAAATCGTATGATAAATATTTGACTTGTTCTTAATTATGTGTTCTTAATTCTTGTTTTGGTATTTCAGGATATCACTTCAAGTTACTACTCTTAGTTGGAGGAGGAATAGACCCTGGCTAAGAGTAACTTTGTTGTAATTAAGCGAAGTTGATTGCGCGCCTAGAGATAGGGTGAGAAGATTTTGCCAGATTAGGGTGAAACCTAATAAGGGAATCCATAAATCGAGTTAATGCAACCCTAGGGTGTTAATTAGAGATAACTCTCGGTTATTCAACTTAGGGATTAGACGTTGTTAGTCTCGAGAGGGATAATAATATACATTAGGGATTTCTACGGAACAAGTTAAATGAATAAATTGTCCGGTTCAGAGCCAGAATAACAAGTAAAAGTCTAGGTGGATTTTTTCTTAGGTATTGTCTCAATCAATCGCTTTCCCCAAAAGTAATTTCCCAAATTCTATTTTCTGCAAGTTCTTAATTTAATTAATTAGTTAGTTAAAACAAATCTATTTTCTTCGGCTAGATAATAAGAAGACAGTCATTACTAGTACTCCTAGTCCCTTGGGTTTGACAATCCGGTCTTACTAAAGCTATACTACTGTTCGATAGGTACACTTGCCTACGTCGTGATAATAGTTAGTTTCAAGAACGATTCATTATAAATTTATAGAACTTATCACAGGAAAATCACGATCAAGTTTTTAGCGACGTTGTCGGGGACTAAGATATTAGGAACGCTCAATTTTTATTACTTTAGCCATTTATTTTCTTGCAATTTAACTTTAATTTTACTAATTTTCTTTCTTTTTTCGCCTGATAGGTTCTTGTAGTTTATGACTAGAAGAAACCCATCAGGACCATTGCTTTTTGACGAGAAAATTGATTGTACAGCTCGTAGAAATTGACGAGAAATTAGGCGCAGCTTAAGATATATAGAAGAAGAGTAAGAGGATGATATCTCAACTACAACTGAGGAGATGGCTGAAAATCAGGACAATCCACTACCTCCAGCCATACCCGCTGAATCAACAAATCAGAATCCTACTCCTCGTACTATGTATGATCATGCTAAACCTAATTTTATAGGAACTGAGTCAAGTATAGTTAGGCCTGCTATTGCTGCAAATAATATTGAACTAAAACCTAACACGATTTAGATGATACAATAATTTGTTCAGTTTGATGGTTTGCAGGATGAGAACCCCAACACTCTCTTGGCAAATTTCCTAGAAATGTGCGGCACTTTCAAAATTAATGGTGTTTCTGATGATGCCATTCGCCTTCGGTTATTCCCTTTTTCACTGAGGAATAAAGCTAAACAATGGTTGAACTCACTACCACGAGGGTCTATTACCACTTGGGAACAAATGACCGAAAAATTTTTATTAAAATATTTTCCATCGGAAAAAATAGCTAAGTTGCATAATGATATATCTTCTTTTGTGCAGATGGACTTAGAAACATTTTACGATGAATGGGAGAGATACAAGGACCTTTTACGAAGGTGCCCACACCATGGGTTACCTCTATGGCTGCAAGTTCAAACGTTTACAACGGTGTGAACCCTTCGACAAGACAAATGATTGATGCAGCTGCTGGTGGAACCATCAATAACAAAACACCTGAAGAGGCTTTTGAATTTGTTGAAGAGATGTCACTGAATAACTACAGTGGCAAGTCATAAGGACTAAGCCAACGAAAATAGCAGGTGTTTATAATGTCGATTCGGTCACTATGTTGACAAATCAGGTAGAACTTCTAAATAAAAAAATTGATGGTTTACTTGGTTCTACGCAGGTACATCCAGTGATGAGGTGTGATCCAAGTGGAGGAGGTGTGTGACAACCCTAATTTGACCTTAGTCGGAAAGTGGTTTCGGGACCACGAAACCGAGTTATAAAAAAAATTATAAATTATGTTTCATGATTTCGAAGTAAGCAAATACGAGTGTGAAAATTTCAAGCTTTGATTTGGTCATTTGCATGTGAATTTATTCAATAGGACTAAAATGTGACACTTTTGAAATGTGATAGGCTAATTTAGAATGAGTAAATAATGCATGTGTTTAAAGGAATGGTTTTGCATGTTAAATTGCCCATTTTGAGCTAGTGGCCGGCCATGTGCTAGTCATGTTATAAAATATGAATTTTATATTGGTTTTATTTAGTTAAATGATTAAATAACATCAATTAATGAAATAAAATAAGGAATTAAAATAGCTAGTGGGTGAAAATAACAAAGTTAGCACCTTGTTCATCCCAAAAACCGAATGTGAAGGAGAGTTGGGGAGAAGAACCATTCGGTCACTAAAATCATCTTTAAGGTATGAGATTCATGTGATTTTTTTTTTAATTGCTTGATAAATTTGAACTAATTGCCAAGTTCTTTAGGTAACCCATGTTAGAGATTTTGATATTAGGATGACTAGCACTTTCGGCCATGATAGTTGAGGATTAGGGATTTTATTTCTTGTTGAATTGGATGATTCTTAGTGTGTGAGTGTTTGAACTAACTAAGGATCAAAAGAAAAGATGCATAGGTACAAGAAGAAAGAATCGGCTACTATGGTTGATGCTAATGCCGAATGTGAAAATGCTATATGTGGATAATATATGTGATTTGAGTTAATAATGTGAAAAGAATATGTAGTTATATTATAATTGATTAGGTATTAAGTTAAAAGTTGCTAAAATTTCCATTTCTTTAGCTGAATATGTGAATGATCATTGAAGAGTTTGTGGATGAATATAGGTGAACTTGGTAAGAGTATTCGGCCTAGTGTATAATGATATAAAGATGTTAGAAATTATTTTTGATTAGGTGTATGTATAATTAAGCATATAATAGGCCTCAACATAGAAATGCATATTCGGCCATAGGAGGAAAATTGGTGTTGCATGCATTCGGTTAGGGACAAGCATATTGATGCTTTTATCTTGGCCTAAACAATCAGCTAAAGGAGAGTGTGGGGGTTAATATGTTGAATTGATTCATGGTTTCATATATAGGTGACTCTAATGTCTAATGTATATATATATATGGGCTAAATACCTTGAGTTCCTCTTTTCGATACTCAAACGACTAAATCAATTTATTTGTTAAATTAAGCTCAAGAGCAAAGGGAACTAAATCCGATAAAGGGAAGGAAAAAGTGGTCGAATAGTCATCGGAGTCGCATGCGACAACATCCGAGGTAAGTGTTCGAGTAATGAGACTTAGTTTACGAATTAATTAAGTCATAACTTACGAGCATAACAAAAATATGGCGATATGATGATTCTACTTGAATTATATGTTGAATTATTTAGTCTATATGAATGACGGGTAGCCGTGATGTGCATAGAGATCGTGTCGTAAAGCAAACTAAACCATGATGCTTGTATGTGACTAGTGAGCCGAAAATGAGATTGATTAATACGTGATTTGCGCGCTTGAACTCGAATTACGAAAATGAAATATAGACATGTTATGAATTATGGATATGTGCATGAATATTTGGATTATGTCCGGCTATGTCCCGAAGGCAATTGTGCGAGTTACTATATCCGGCTATGTCCCGAAGGCAATTGTCACGAGTACTACATCCGGGTTATGTCCCGAAGGCAATTGTGCGAGTACTACATCCGGTTATGTCCCGAAGGCAATTGTGTGAGTTACTATATCCGAGTTATGTCCCGAAGGCATTCGAGCAAATAACTATATCCGGTTAGATCTCAAGATACTTGGCTTGGGATTGAGCAACTTGCTGTAATAGTTTCAATTGATATGCTCGTAGAATTCCAACGACGAGGTATGTTTCGTGTTTGCATTAAATTAGTTGATCCTCATTACAAGTAGTTTTCTCTCGGTCGATAAACGAACTACCGCCTTTGACTAAGTCGATCTTTTGTGCATGAATATAAGGGTAGTAATGCGATGTAAGTGTGATTTTGAGAATATGTATGCATGATATTATTTGTTTAGTCGTATGAATGTTATACTTGTGTTGTGTGTATAAGTTCATTATTCAATCTTACTAAGCATTAAATGCTTACTCCGTTTCTTTGACTCTTTGTCTTATAGATTTTGGTTCAATACCATTTATCGGACTCGGGATTTTCGAAGTTGAAGTCGTCCACACTATCAAAACCCCTTTCGTACACTTTTGGTTGAACTTTGAAATGGCATGTATAGGATTGCCCTTGTTGATGTTGTCTTATACCTTTTGGTTTTGTATAAATTTGATAGTCATGCGAAAATGACTTATATATATATGTTTTGAGTATATTGTTATAATCTTCGTGTATGTATATAGTTATTGAGAAATGTGGATATGCTTGGCAATGATTGACCATTGGGATGGTTAATCACAATCTTATTTTGTACTATTTATACTAAAGGGTTAGTTAAATCATGGAAACTAAGTAATAGGTAAAGTCTACCCTAAAGACAGACATTGATAGCAACAGTAGTGTCAATTTGAAAAATCACTAAAAATTGTAGGAATGGAGTTAATTAGTGAATAAATTATGTAATCGAACCTTGATGAATCTACTTTCTTATGGAAGAAATGAAACAGCCAAATGAATCAGATGTTAAGAGATATTTAGGTTTTCATGAAACAGGGCCAGAGCGATTTCTGGATCCCCTGTTCTGACTTTGAAATTTTACTATAAATTAACCAGAGATAATTAGAATTCATGCCCCATATGTACAGATTCCTTGTTGAGTCTAGTTTCTTTAGAAACAAACGGAATAAGAATTGGAGCCCTGTATAGGGAGCTACCTAAGTTGCAATGCATGAAGGTCTGTGTAGTCGAACCCTGTAACAAGGAAGACTTAAACTAATAAACTGTACCGTTTGGCCTGATCAAAAATTCTAGAAAAAAATGTGTAGATAGATACATGAGTCTAGTTTCAGGGAAAATTTACGGAATAAGTTTTTGAGCTTCGGAACTCGAGATATGATTTTTAAAGTGGCCATGATGCAGTTTGCCAGCATGTCTGAAATTTTTTAAAATGAATCGTGCAAGTCAATGAAATAAGTCCGTAAATACCTCGTGTGCAACCCCGGTAACGGTCTTGGGTACGGGGTGTTACATTTTATTGGTATCAGAGCTACGGTTTAGTCGATTCTAGGACTACCGTAATATGTTTGGGTCTAGCTATACATGCCATTTTGTGATTATTTGATAGTGTGGTGATTTCTGACAATTGAAAATGTGTTTATTATAGTAATGGATCCCGATCCCGACCGAGCGGTAGCTGATGACCTTGAGAGTGTAGCGCCTGCTCCTGCACAAGGGACAACTCCGGCGAACTCTCAACCTATTGCTAGTAATCCGAATGATGAAGCTAGACAAGCTTTCTATAGCGTGATGAACGATTGGTTCAACCAATACATTCGAACTAATACGGCTATACCACAACCTCCATTCCCGACTAATGCCACCCCCGCACCTACAATACCTCCTGCAACTGACCAAATAAGGTCAAGTAAACCCCCAGTTGACAAGATCCGAAAACACGGGGCTTCTGAATTTAAAGCTACGGACAGCGATGATGCCGAGCAAGCTGAATTTTGGTTGGATAACACTATACGGGTACTCGATGAGCTATCTTGCACACCCGATGAGTGCCTAAAGTGTACTATCTCCTTGTTACATGATTCTCGCTTACTATTGGTGGAATACGTTGAGTTCTCACAGTGCCCAGAGCGGGTAACTTGGGAGTTCTTTCAAACCGAGTTTCAAAAAGTATATCACCCGAGATTCATTGATCAAAAACGAAAAGAATTTCTTGAACTTAAACAAGGTTCCATGACGATTCATCGATTATGAACGAAAGTTTGTGAGGCTTAGCCAGACGCTCGAGAATGCGCTTTCTTGAAGCTATAATGTGTAAACGTTTTGAAGATGGTTTGAATGAAGATATAAAATTGTATGTTGGCATTTTAGAGATCGTAGAGTTTGTAGTGCTTGTCGAGCGAGCTTGCAAAGTCAAGAGCTCAGTAAGGAGAAAAGAAAAGTCAATTAGGAGCTAAAGAGTTCCGTAAGAGATCATCGGGAAAGCCCTTTCAACAGTCATCGAAGAAATTTAGAGATGATTCTGGCCGATCCAAAGACACTTCGGGTTTTTCAAGACGAGATCGCGATCGACCTCCTGTGAGTACACGAGTCACGTCGGTTGCCAGTGTTGGAAATGACCGTCGAGATAGAACGGAGTGTCAATATTGTGGTAAATGGCACTCGGGGAGTTGTAGATTCCATGACCGCTCCTGTTACAAGTGCGGATTAGTTGACCACTTTATTAAAGATTGCCCGAGGATGTCTGAATAGATTGTAAATCAGAGTGTGAAACCGGGTGCTACTACTGCTCGGGGTAGACCATCTAGGAATGCGAGCAATACTAGTGGCGCTGAGAGAGGATCTAGAGATGCTACAACCAGATCTCGAGGCTCGTGTGTGCTCGCTAGGGCTTACGCTTATACGCGCCACGCGAGGATGCTTCCTCGCCAGATGTTATTATCGGTACTTTTACTCTCTCGATACTAATGTGATTGCTTTGATTGACCTCGGTTCTACTCATTCTTATATATGTGAAACTTTAGCATCCAAAAAGACTCTACCGTTGAGTCTCATCGAATTTGTAATTCGGGTGTCAAATCCCTTGGGTCGTTACGTACTTGTCGATAAAGTGTGCAAGAAATGCCCCTTAGTAATCCGAGGTTCCTGTTTTCCGGCCGATTTGATGCTTTTACCGCTTGACGAATTTGATGTTATCCTCGGTATGGATTGGTTGATCAGACATGACGCAATTGTAAATTGCAAAAGAAAAACCATCGATTTGAGGTGTGTAAATAACGAGATAATCCGAGTCGAGCTCATCGACTTAAATAGGTTGCCGCAAATATCGCCGATCTTTGGCTCGTAAATGTGTAAGAAAGAGGTGTGAAACATACCTTGCGTATGTACCGAAATGACAAAGAGTTAGAAAAGAAGCTCGAATCAGCATTTTCAGGTGGTTTGTGAATACCACGATGTTTTTCCCAAGAATTACCGGGTTTACCATCTGTTCGAGAGGTAGAGTTTGGCATCGAGCTTCTACCTGGGACTACACCGATTTCGATAGCTCCGTATCGTATGGCACCAACGGAATTAAAGAATTGAAAGCTCAGTTGCAAGAGTTGACGGATAAAGGTTTCGCTCGACCAAGTTTCTCACCTTGGGGTGCACCAGTATTGTTTGTGAAAAAGAAGGACGGAACCATGAGGTTGTGCATTGACTACCGTCAGCTGAATAAAGTAACGATAAAGAATAAATATCCGTTACCGCGTATTGATGATTTGTTTGACCAACTGAAGGGAGCCTTGGTGTTTTCAAAGATAGATTTGAGATCGGGTTATTATCAGCTGCGAGTTCGAGATTCGGATATACTAAAACTGCTTTCTGAATGAGATACGGCCACTACGAGTTTTTAGTGATGCCGTTTGGGCTCACTAATGCCCCTGCGGTGTTTATGGATTTCATGAATCGAATCTTCAGACAGTATTTGGACCGGTTCGTAGTTGTGTTTATTGATGACATCTTGGTCTATTCTAGAGATGAGACTGAACATGCCGAGCACCTGAGATTAGTGTTGCAAATTTTACAGGATAAACAGTTATATGCTAAGTTCAGTAAGTGTGAGTTCTGGTTAAGAGAAGTTAGCTTTTTGGGTCATGTGGTATCTGCATCGGGTATTCGAGTTGATCCGAATTAAATTTCAGCCATACTTAACTGGAAGCCTCCGAGAAATATTACTGAGGTTCGAAGCTTTTTGGGACTTGCTAGTTACTACCGACGATTTGTAAAAGGTTTCTCGATGATAGCCACACCAATGACGAAGCTACTTCAAAAAGATGTTAAGTTCGAATGGAATGATAAATGTCAGAAAAGTTTTGATCAACTGAAAACCTATTTGACTGAAGCTCCAATCTTAGTGCAAATTTCAATCGGACAAAGAGTTTGTCATTTATAGTGATGCCTCCCTACTTGGGTTGGGTTGCGTATTGATGCAAGAAGTTCGAGTTGTGGCATATGCGTTGAGACAATTAAAGCCACATGAGAAAAATTATCCGACTCATGATCTCGAATTAGCTGCCATTGTATTCGCCTTGAAAATATGGCGACATTACTTATTTGGTGAGAAGTGCCATGTGTTTTCGGATCACAAAAGTCTCAAATATTTGATGACCCAAAGAGACTTAAATCTGCGACAAAGACGTTGCCTTGAGTTGTTAAAAGATTATGAGCTTGTTATTGACTATCACCCGGGAAAGGCTAATGTGGTTGCGGATGCCTTAAGTCGTAAATCACTGTTTGGTTTACGAGCAATGAATGTACATTTGTCTATTTTATCCGACAATGTGTTAGTGGCGGAATTAAAGGCCAAACCATTGTTGATTCATCAAATTCGTGAGCTCAGAAAATCGATGAAGAATTGGTTACAAAACGGGCTGAATGTGTCCCGAATATGGAATCGGAGTTTCAACTTGATGAGGACGATTGTTTGAGGTTCAGAAGTCGGTTGTGTGTTCCAAGAAATGCAGAACTCATTTCGATGATTTTGAACGAAGCTCATTGTGGTCGAATGTCACTTCACCCGGGGAGTACGAAAATGTACAACGATCTGAGACGTCAGTTTTGGTGGCTTGGTATTAAACGAGACATTTCTGAATTTGTTTCGAAGTGTTTAATATGTCAGCAAGTGAAGGTGGAGCATCAAGTGCCTATGGGTTTACTTCACCATCATGATACTTAATGGAAATGGGATCGAGTCACGATGGATTTTGTATCCGCTTGCCATTGTCGACAAGTAAGAAAGATGCGATTTGGGTTGTTGTTGATAGATCGACTAAGTCGGCTCATTTTATCCCAGTGCGTGCGGATTTTTCATTGGATAAACTAGCTGAATTGTATGTTTCTCAGATTGTGAGACTACACGGGGTACCGATTTCTATTGTGTCGGACAGAGATCCGAGATTCACCTCACGATTTTGGAAGAAATTGTAAGAAGCTTTGGGTACCAAGCTGCATTTTAGCACCGCTTTCCATCCGCAAACTGATGGTCAATCCGAGCGGATAATTCAGATACTTGAGGATATGTTGAGATGTTGCATCCTTGAGTTTAGTGGTTCATGTGAGCGGTATTTACCTTTGATTGAGTTCGCTTACAACAATAGTTTTCAATCAAGTATTAAGATGGCACCTTATGAAGCTTTGTACGGGCGTAAATGCCGTACGCCATTGTTTTGGACCGAGCTCGGTGAAAGTAAAATTTTCAGAGTGGATTTGATTAAAGATGCTGAACAGAAAGTAAAAATAATTCGTGAAAGTCTGAAGGCAGCATCAGATCGTCAGAAATCGTATGCGGACTTAAAACGAAGAGATATTGAGTATCAGGTGGGAGACAAAGTGTTTCTTAAGGTCTCACCTTGGAAAAAGATACTCAGATTTGGCCGCAAGGGCAAACTGAGTCCGAGGTTCATAGGACCATATGAAGTATCCGAACGAATTGGTCCAGTTGCGTATAGATTGATTTTGCCCCCTGAACTTGAAAGGATTCACAATGTTTTTCATGTATCAATGCTTCGATGTTATAGATCTGATCCTTCGCACATAATTAATCCATCAGAGGTTGAAATTCAATCTGATTTGAGTTATGAAGAAGAACCGATTCGTATCCTAGCTCGTGAAGTGAAAGAGTTGAGAAACAAAAAGATTCCTTTAGTAAAGGTGTTATGGCTCAAACATGGAATTGAAGAAGCTACTTGGGAAACTGAGACATCTATGAAGGAACGATATCCAAATTTATTCATGGTAAGATTTTCGGGGACGAAAATTTCTTAAGTGGGGGAGAGTTGTGACAACCCTAATTTGACCTTAGTCGAAAAGTGGTTTCGGGACCACAAAATCGAGTTATAAAAAAAATTATAAATTATGTTTCATGATTTCGAAGTAAGCAAATACGAGTGTGAAAATTTCAAGCTTTGATTTGGTCATTTGCATGTGAATTTATTCAATAGGACTAAAATGTGACACTTTTGAAATGTGATAGGCTAATTTAGAATGAGTAAATAATGCATGTGTTTAAAGGAATGGTTTTGCATGTTAAATTGCCCATTTTGAGCTAGTGGTCGGCCATGTGCTAGTCATGTTATAAAATATGAATTTTATATTGGTTTTATTTAGTTAAATGATTAAATAACATGAATTAATGAAATAAAATAAGGAATTAAAATAGCTAGTGGGTGAAAATAACAAGGTTAGCACCTTGTTCATCCCAAAAACTGAATGTGAAGGAGAGTTGGGGAGAAGAACCATTCGGTCACTAAAATCATCTTTAAGGTATGAGATTCATGTGATTTTTTTTAATTGCTTGATAAATTTGAACTAATTGCCAAGTTCTTTAGGTAACCCATGTTAGAGATTTTGATATTAGGATGACTAGCACTTTCGGCCATGATAGTTGAGGATTAGGGATTTTATTTCTTGTTGAATTGGATGATGCTTAGTGTGTGAGTGTTTGAACTAACTAAGGATCAAAAGAAAAGATGCATAGGTACAAGAAGAAAGAATTGGCTACTATGGTTGATGCTAATGCCGAATGTGAAAATGCTATATGTGGATAATATATGTGATTTGAGTTAATAATGTGAAAAGAATATGTAGTTATATTATAATTGATTAGGTATTAAGTTAAAAGTTGCTAAAATTTCCATTTCTTTAGCCGAATATGTGAATGATCATTGAAGAGTTTGTGGATGAATATAGGTGAACTTGGTAAGAGTATTCGGCCTAGTGTATAATGATATAAAGATGTTAGAAATTATTTTTGATTAGGTGTATGTATAATTAAGCATATAATAGGCCTCAACATAGAAATGCATATTCGGCCATAGGAGGAAAATTGGTGTTGCATGCATTCGGTTAGGGACAAGCATATTGATGCTTTTATCTTGGCCTAAACAATCAGCTAAAGGAGAGTGTGGGTTAATATGTTGAATTGATTCATGGTTTCATATATAGGTGACTCTAATGTCTAATGTATATATATATATGGGCTAAATACCTTGAGTTCCTCTTTTCGATACTCAAACGACTAAATCAATTTATTTGTTAAATTAAGCTCAAGAGCAAAGGGGAACTAAATCCGATAAAGGGAAGGAAAAAGTGGTCGAATAGTCATCGGAGTCGTACGACAACATCCGAGGTAAGTGTTCGAGTAATGAGACTTAGTTTACGAATTAATTAAGTCATAACTTACGAGCATAACAAAAATATGGCGATATGATGATTCTACTTGAATTATATGTTGAATTATTTAGTCTATATGAATGACGGGTAGCCGTATATGCATAGAGATCGCGTCGTAAAGCAAACTAAACCATGATGCTTGTATGTGACTAGTGAGCCGAAAATGAGATTGATTATTACGTGATTTGCGTTTGAACTCGAATTACGAAAATGAAATATAGACATGTTATGAATTATGGATATGTGCATGAATATTTGGATTATGTCCGGGCTATGTCCCGAAGGCAATTGTGCGAGTTACTATATCTGGGCTATGTCCCGAAGGCAATTGTGCGAGTACTAGATCCGGGTTATGTCCCGAAGGCAATTGTGCGAGTACTACATCCGGGTTATGTCCCGAAGGCAATTGTGCGAGTTAATATATCCGAGTTATGTCCCGAAGGCATTCGAGCAAATAACTATATCCGGTTAGATCTCGAAGATACTTGGCTTGGGATTGAGCAACTTGCTATAATAGTTTCAATTGATATGCTCGTAGAATTCCAACGACGAGGTATGTTTCGTGTTTGCATTAAATTAGTTGATCCCTTACAAGTAGTTTTCTCTCGGTCGATAAACGAACTACCGGCCTTTGACTAAGTCGATCTTTTGTGCATGAATATAAGGGTAGTAATGCGATGTAAGTGTGATTTTGAGAATATGTATGCATGATATTATTTGTTTAGTCGTATGAATGTTATACTTCGGTTGTGTATAAGTTCATTATTCAATCTTACTAAGCATTAAATGCTTACTCCGTTTCTTCGATTCTTTGTCTTATAGATTTTGGTTCGTCAGCTATCGGACTCGGGATTTTCGAAGTTGAAGTCGTCCACACTATCAAAACCCCTTTCGGTACACTTTTGGTTGAACTTTGAAATGGCATGTATAGGATTGCCCTTGTTGATGTTGTCTTATACCTTTTGGTTTTGTATAAATTTGATAGTCATGCGAAAATGACTTATATATATATGTTTTGAGTATACTGTTATAATCTTCGTGTATGTATATAGTTATTGAGAAATGTGGATATGCTTGGCAATGATTGACCATTGGGATGGTTAATCACAATCTTATTTTGTACTATTTATACTAAAGGGTAAATCATGGAAACTAAGTAATAGGTAAAGTCTACCCTAAAGACAGACGTTGATAGCAACAGTAGTGTCAATTTGAAAAATCACTAAAAATTGTAGGAATGGAGTTAATTAGTTAATAAATTATGTAATCGAACCTTGATGAATATACTTTCTTATGGAAGAAATGAAACGGCCAAATGAATCAGATGTTAAGAGATATTTAGGTTTTCATGAAACAGGGCCAGAGCAATTTCTGGATCCCCTGTTCTGACTTTGAAATTTACTATAAATTAACCAGAGATAATTAGAATTCATGCCCCATATGTACAGATTCCTTGTTGAGTCTAGTTTCTTTAGAAACAAACGGCATAAGAATTGGAGCCCTGTATAGGGAGATACCTAAGTTACAATGCATGAAGGTCTGTGTAGTCGAACCCTGTAACAGGGAAGACTTAAACTAATAAACTGTACCGTTTGGCCCGATCAAAAATTATAGAAAAAAATGTGTAGATAGATACATGAGTCTAGTTTCAGGGAAAATTTACGGAATAAGTTTTTGAGCTTCGAAACTCGAGATATGATTTTTAAAGTGGCCATGATGCAGTTTGCCAGCATGTCTGAAATTTTTTAAAATGAACCGTGCAAGTCAATGAAATAAGTCCGTAAATACCTCGTGTGCAACCCCGGTAACGGTCTCGGGTACGGGGTGTTACAAGGTGTACATACAGAATACCTACCATTCAATCATACAACTGAAGAGGAACAAGTCAACTATATGGGTAACAATAATTTTAGATCTCAAAATAACCCATATAGTAATACTTATAATGCAGGTTGGAAGAACCACCCAAATTTCTCTTGGGGTGGTCAAGGAAATCAAAGGCCACAGAATCCTCAGGGTTTTCAACAGCCACCTTATCAACAGGAAAAGAAGCCAAACCTTGAGGAGATGCTATCCAATTTTATCTCGGTGTCAGAAACTCATTTCGAGAATACCGAGACAACACTCAAAAATCAACAAGCATCAATTCAAGGACTCAAAACTCAAATAGGTCAGCTATCCAAATTAATTTCTGAACGACCACAAGTTAGTTTGCCAAGTAATACTGAACCGAACCCAAGGGAACAGCTCAATGCAATTGATGCTCATGAAGGATGCGTTGAAACTGAGCCAGAACCAAGGCAAGAAAATGTGGAAAGCAAAGGTGATGGTGAGGTAAGTCATAATAAAATGGTGATTGTAAAATACAAACCTCGTGTGCCATACCCTAACGCGACAAGAAAAGACCGCTCAGATGAACAATTCGGTAAATTCCTTAAACTTTTGAAAAAATTACATATCAACTTACCGTTTATTGAAGCTCTGTCACAGATGCCAAATGTAATGAAATTTTTAAGAGAGATTTTAGCAAATAAGCGGAAGTTGGACGAAGCATCACATGTGGAGCTAAACGTAGTTTCCTCAACTATTGTACAGAATAAGCTACCCAACAAATTGAAAGATCTAGGGAGTTTTACAATTCCTTGCTTAATTTGTAGTTTAGATGTGAATAATGCATTAGCTGATTTAGGGGCAAGTATCAATGTCATGCCTTAAAAAATGTTTAAGCAACTAGGTCTTGGGAAACCTAAACAAAGTAGGATGAGCATTCAATTGGCAGATAAAACTATAAGATTTCCTAGGGCTATCATTGAAGATGTACTAGTGAAAGTGGATAAATTCATATTTACCGTTGATTACGTTGTTTTAGACATAGAGGAGGAGACCAACACCCCTTTGATTTTAGGGAGGCCCTTTTTAGCAATTGTTAAAACAATTATTGATGTTGGCATAGGTGAACTTACACTTCGTGTGGGAGACGAAACGATCACCCTTCAAGCTCGTAATTCTAGCATCACATCGAACATGGAAGGTAATGATCCACACCATCCTACTAAAACTGATAATATGACACAATACACTTTGCAAAAATTAAGTTTGAAAGAAGTACACGAGCCATGTTCCAACAACAATAGAGGACCCATTCATGAAGAACGAAGGCTACAGATAGAGGAGCTAGAAAAATGCTGAGCACATAAACCGAGAACACCTAATAAACTGAAACTATGCCAAAGCAATCTCGATACCTCTCCAATCAACTTAAGGTTGGAGATCAAGTGTTATTAGATGCCGCAGACCCTCACATTGTCACTTCCAACCCGGATGAAGAAACCCCTCTTACGGTACTTAGTATTTTCCTATTCGGTACAGTAGAGGTAAGTCATCCCAAGTTCGGCACTTTTAAGGTAAACAATTCCCGACTAAAGCTTTATTTTCATAAGAATGATAGTAGGAATGAGGAGTACGAACTCCTTAAACCACCTTGACCATTCAACAGAGACGTAAGTCGAGCTTAGACTATAAATAAATGCTTCTCGGGAGGCAACCCGAGCACTAATTGCACTAACTTCTTTAAATTTTAGTGTTTAACACTTGTCATGACTAACAAAGCTCTTAAAAACAGGTTTACCACAGGGACACGGCCAAGCATACAGCCGTGTGTAGTACCGTGTGGAAACAGGGCAAGATTTTCCCCAAAACACGGGCAACGATAAATCACCACGGTCGTACGACATGGCCATGGGAAAACCTGCGAAAACAACATGGGCGTCGACATGCCCGTGCCTAAGGACCGTGGTCGAAACTGAAAAACTAGCACGGGCGTGCGACACGCCCATGTCTACCACCTGTGGGCAAACCTGTCAAATTAACACGGGCATGGAGATTGCATACACGGGAGTGGGAGAAGTGAACAAGGCAAAACACGGTCGTGCGACACGGTCGTGTTAAACAATACGCCCAAGGAACACGGGCATGTGTCGAATTTCAGACGCGCTAAAAGGGGAAAAACGCGAAACACACGACCTGAAATTGGGACACATGGGCGTGTCCCCTGGCCATGTGCCTCAAAACCTATAAATACCCCACACTATTCATTATCTTCCCCATAGAAAAACCCTAAACCTAGCCACTGTAGTCCACACGGCCTCCACGCCACGCCCGTGTGCCGCCTCCAACTTCGTTTTTGACGCATTTTCTCCTCTTCCCAGCATTTGTTTACTTCTTCCTTACCTATTTTATTGACTTTTAAGCCTAGTTATCATGATAATATGCAATTTTTTTACTTTGTTTCTATATTTTGAATCATTTAAATATCGTAATCTAGAATACCCATCATTTGGTTTGAGTTATTGCATGCATTCTTTACAACATTCATTTAGTTAGAAGTAAAACTTTCATGATAAAAAGTAGTTGAAATTTTTCATGCATTTTATATTCATGTGAGTCGTTAGGAAAGTTTCATTCTTTTGTCATTTACATGCCATTACTTTGCCCATCTCATGTCCTCACATTGATAATGTCACGAAATTATGCTGTCAAAAGGAATTGGGTTGGTTGTGCTTGGTTCATATTTTGGTTGAAACTATTTGCTCAAAATTATGGCTTTTCAAATTCATATACCTATTGTTATTCTTCTTCATTTGTTTAGGTTCACATTGTCATCCTAACGATGTAAGAAAACCACCGTCCCCGCTTCGAAGAAAAGGAAGGGAGCATCATCTTCCGTGAGCCCTACCGCAGAAATTCGTCACCCATTCCTCCAATTTCCCAACGGACCCCAAGAGGAACTATATCAAATACTACAGGCCCGACCCTTAGTAGCGGGTCGCTGCATAGACTGGGCTGCTATCAAATAAGTCCAGTTAGCTGACGTAATCCGGGCTTTTCTTACCACTGATCCTTGGGAGCAATTCTTTGGGATCATCGAGCCGACGTACCTCGAGCTCACAATGGAACTGTGCTTGACATTCTATCTTCAAACCGTCATGACCAACTACGATGATCCCGGCACAGTCCAGTTTCGTTTAGGCAGATTAATCCGCCAACTAAGGGTTCCCGAGTTTAGTACTACGTTGGGTCTTTATACCGAGGAGTTCAAAGAGGAGAATAACTTACACGCTCTTGACCGCCATATCCATTGTTCTCCCTCACGGTGTTGGGATGCCCTCGTCCCACGTTCGGCCACCGACGACCCCAGTCGCACAAAGGCATCATCCCTCCCTCCGTCCCTAAGGTACCTTCAGTCTCTCTTATCTCACACTTTGACAGGACGGAGGGAGAGCATCGGCGACGGAGGGAGAGCATCAGCGTCGTCACTACCCATGACGTTTATTATTTATGGTGTATGTCCAACCGGCACGTCATCGACCTCGCCTACTTCATTGCCCTTACCATACGCCACCAGATGGAGCGACACTGGAGAGGAGTCATCTCTATTGGCCCTTATGTGACTCAACTGGCGCGACACTTCAGACTCCTCAATACCGCGGCCCAAGCATCATCCTTGACCCTTATTGGCCAGATGTCTCCAGAAGGCATCTCGGGTATGATGAGCATGAGGATGATCGAGAGGCACCGAGGAACCTATCCTCCCCAATATCGTCTCGCTCAATCTACCGAGAAGGAGGTTCCCGAGGATATTACTGATGATGTCCTTACCCAACACGAGGACCCACCTTCCCACCCACCACCACCACCTTCTCAGCCAGTTCATGCGGCGACTTCATACGCTGACATCTCTGAGCACCTTAATAGATTCGAGCAACAGTGTTTCCAAAGATTCGACAACATTGATGCCACTCTATAGCAGATTTGTCAATACCTCCACATCTCATCGCCAGTCCCATCTTGCGAACCATCCAGCGATGACGATGTTTAGAAATTTTTTATTTATTATTTTATGTTTTTCCTTTTATTTTCATTTAAGAAAACTTTTTATTTTTCTTTCATTTTATTTTTATTAGGATTTATAATATTTATCTAATAATCTTTACTCTCGGCTAATCTTTTACGAGTAAATCATTCTTCCTAATATCCCCTAAACAGTTCCTACTTTTATCACAGTTATCACAGAGCTCCAAAACTCACAATCATTTAGGAACTTCAAACTCCAATGGAAAAGGTTCACCACGGTTACCATGCCCTGCTCAATAAGGAGATATAGTATTCTTTTGGCACAGCACCTGTGGTATCCAGCCTCTACTACCACCGGAGTATCCTCCTCCACCTACATAACTCCGAACTAGGACATTCATTCACCACTCAGGAAGTTTCAATTCTCTCCCTCTCTTAGGATTTTATATTTTTCCATATATCTATCCTTGTACATTGAGGGAAATGTAAATCTTAAGTGTGGGGGGTAATTATTTCATTATCTGAAAATCCCTGAATATTGTTTTGTTCTCTTGTGAATCTCTCATATCATGTTCAAGATGAATTTTGATTGACTGATAATTTTGATTGATATATCTTGAATTAAAACATAGGCATTCATGCATTGATTGTTAAACTTTAAGACATTAGAAAATCAAGCATGATAAGTTGATTTTTAAGAATTTAAAATTTTAGGTTCTTTTCCCCAAATTTAGGTATTATATTGAATTGAATCCCACAGATTTAAACATCAAAAAGCCACAATTTTTGTGAGATTTTTGAGCATTTTGAGCATCTATTAATTCTTTCATGCTCACTTTTATTATTGCTTTGAGTGTGCCAATATTGAATTGTTATTCTAGAACTTACCTGATTATGCATATCAAGACCACACTTTTTGATTTGATATAACAAGATGATAGAGGAACTTAGGATTAACCCACTCATGCCATGAAAAGCCTACCTCCACGATTAACCCTTAGTAAACCCCTTTGAGCCTAACAAGCCATTCCTTGTACCACCCTCGATATTAACCATTAACCCATTATTGTTGAAATCCCCTTAAGTTAATTTGATCCCCAATTTTTGTCGAGAATTGATTTGAATAAATTGCTTAACTATGTCTTGTTCTTTATAGTAATCTATGATATTTGACTTGTTCTTAAAAAAAACCCATGTATACAATCAGTAGTTATCTTTTGCTTGTAAGTCTCATTCCATAGTCAAAGAAGAAAGCTTTGTTATATGCAAGTGATGATTTATTATTTTTTTCTAGTTAAGTAATTTTTCAAGTCAAATCTCGATTCTAACCCTTTCTTTCAGCTTGTGACCACACCCCCTAACTAAGCCTCGTTACAACCCTTTAAAGACCTTTGGATTGATGTATCATCTCGATTTATAGTGGTGGAGATTTTATTTTTATGCAAGCCTATGGTAATAACTTTTCATATTGACTGATGAGTGCTGATTTCATTGTCCTTAAACACTTCGAGTGATTTGAGTGAATCTTTAGTGAGGATGTTAAACTCTGTAAGGTTCCGAATCAATGATAACTACTTAGAGGAGGGGAAATACCTCAGTTTTTCATAATTAAAATACTCAATTTAGAATGTTTGAAGCTCTAATGTTCTTTTAGTTGAATTCTCAATGTATGATTACTTATGAGATGATTTGAGATAATATTGATTAGAATTATAAGTTGAGAAAAAAGAAATTTTAACTGTGATCCGAGGATTTTGCTTGAGGACAAGCAAACGCTTAAGTGTGGGGGTATTTGATAAACCGTAGTTTATACATATTTATAACCCATGCTTAATGCATTTTATTAATGATGTCTCCTTAGATTTGGTGAATTCGATGCTCCTAATGCCTTAGTTTCATGTTTTATTCTCAGCTAAGCATAGGGGAACAAAAGGAACGAGAAACAAGCCAAAAACAGAGAAAATGGGCCAAAGCACGAAATCAACACGGCCTAGACCTCTTCACTCGGGCAGCTCGCACGGCCGTGTCAATTTGGCAGAATTGAAGCACGACTTACACGGGTATACCACACGCCCGTGTACCTCGAACACGGCCCAAATTGAATCTAGTGATTTGAATGGATTACCTGCGGTAATATCTTCGATGAAAGCTCTGAGTATTGTGAGAAAAGGGTATGAAGCCTATTTTTCCTATGTGATTGATTCGAAAGTATCAGAAATGAAAGTTGAATCAGTGCCTATTGTATGTGAGTTCCCTGAAGAACTTCCAGGATTACCTCTTATACAAGAAGTTGAATTTGGCATTGAATTAGTGCCTGGAACTACTCCGATTTCGACAGCTCCGTATAGAATGGCTCTGACTGAATTAAATGAATTAAATAATCAGTTGCAAGAGTTGACCGATAGAGGGTTTGCTAGACCGAGTTTCTCACCTTGGAGTGCTCAAGTTCTGTTGGTGAAAAAGAAAGATGGTACGATGAGAATGTGTATAGGTTATCGTCAGTTGAACAAAGTGACTATCAAGAATAAGTATCCTTTGCCCCGAATTGATGATTTTTTTGATTAGTTGAAAGGAGTTGCTATTTCTTCGAAGGTAGATTTAAGATCAAGCTATTATCAGTTACGAGTGAAAGACACAGACATTTTGAAAATTGCTTTCCGAATGAGGTACAGACACTATGAATTCTTAGTTATGCCTTTCGGATTGACTAATACACTTGCTATCTTTATGGATTTGATGAATAGAATTTTCAGACCGTAAGTAGATCGATTTATTGTTGTATTCATTGAAGACATATTGATTTATTCACGTAATGAGTTCGAACATGCTGAGCATCTAAGAATTGTGCTACAGACTTTGAGAGATAAGCAATTATATGCGAAATTTAGCAAATGTGAATTCTAGTTGGGCAAAGTTGGTTTTCTAGGCCATATTGTGTCAGCATCAGGTATCCAAGTTGATCTGAGCAAGATTTTAGCTATTTTCGATTGGAAGCCCCCGAGAAATGTTTCTGAAGTTCGTAGTTTTCTGGGACTTGTTGGCTATTATAGAAGGTTCATGAAAGGATTTTCTATGATTGCAACTCCATTAACGAAACTACATCAAAAAGATATTAAATTTGAATGGTCAAAAAAGTGTCAGCAGAGCTTCGAGCAGTTGAAAGCATTATTGACAGAGGCACTAGTTTTAGTACATCCTGAATTGGGTAAAGAACTTGTGATATATAGTGATGCTTCGTTGATCGGTCTGGGTTGTGTATTGATGCAGGAAGGCAAAGTCATTGCATATGCTTCGAGATGGTTAAAGCCACATGAAAAGAACTATTCGACGCACGATCTTGAGTTGGCTACGATTGTGTTCACTTTGAATATTTGGCGCCACTATCTATTTGGTGGGAAATGTCATGTGTATTCAGATCATAAGAGTTTGAAATATCTGATGACTCAGAAAGATCTAAATCTGCGACAAAGAAGGTGGTTAGAATTGCTAAAAGATTACGAGCTTGTAATTGATTATCATCTGGGAAAAGCGAATGTTGTCGCTGATGCTTTGAGTCAGAAATCATTGTTCGCATTACGTGTTTTGAATGTTCAGTTGTGTACGTCTGATGATGGTTTAGTTCTACCAGAATTAAAAGTGAGACCTTTGTTTTTACAACAAATTATCAAAGCTCAGAAGATTGATAATGATATTTTAACAAAGCGAGCTCAATGTGATTTAAATTCTAATTCAATATTTAGAGTTGATAAAGAGAATTGTCTGAGATTTCGAGATAGAATTTGTGTTATGAGAAAGCTAGAGTTAATTTAGATGATTTTGAATGAAGCTCACAATAGTCAGTTATTTGTTCATCCGTGTAGTATGAAAATGTATAATGATTTGCAATAGTATTACTGGTGGTCTGGAATGAAAAGAAATATCTCTGGCTTTGTTTCAAAACGTTTAGTCTGTCAGCAAGTAAAAGGCATGCATCAAGTACCTTCTGGATTGCTTCAGCCGATCATGATACCTGAGTGGAAATGAGACAGAGTCACGATAGATTTTGTATCCGGTTTACCATTGTTACCAAGCAAGAAAGATGTAATCTGGGTTATTATGGATAGATTAACTAAATCGACTAATTTTGTTCCTGTTCACATTGATTACTCACTTAATAAGCTAGCTGAATTGTATGTTTCTCATATTGTAAGATTAGATGGAGTACCTATTTCTATTGTTTCGAATAAAGATTCGAGGTTTACATTGCAGTTTTGGAAGAAACTGCAAGATGCTCTAGGTACGTAATTACATTTTAGCACTGCTTTCTATCCGCAAATAGATAGTCAGTTTGAACGAATCATTCTGATACTTGAGGATATGTTGAGATGTTGCATTCTCGAGTTTGAAAGTACATGGGAACGATACTTACCTCTAATTTAATTTTCGTATAATAACAGCTTTCAATCGAGCATCAAAATGGCTCCTTATGAAGCTTTATACGGTCGGAATTGTAGAACACCGTTATACTGGATAGAACTTAGTGAGAATAAAATCCATGGGGTTGATTTGGTCAGAGAAGCAGAAGAAAAAGTAAAAGTGATCCGCGAAAGTCTGAAAACAGCATCAGATCGTCAGAAATCGTATGTGGACTTGAAATGAAAAGATATAAAGTTTCATATAGGGGACAAAGTCTTTTTAAAAGTCTCACCGTAAAAGAAAATACTCAGATTCGGTCGTAAAGGTAAATTGAGTCCGAGATTTATTGGGCCATATGAGATAATTGAGCGTGTCGGGCTAGTTACATACAAATTGTAGTTGTCGCCTAAGTTAGAAAAGAATCATAATGTATTTCATGTATCGATGTTATGAAGGTACAGATCAGATCCTTCTCATGTCATTTCCCCGACTAAGGTTAAAATTCAGCCTGATATGTCTTATAAAGAAGAACCGCTTCATATCTTAGATCACGAGGTTAAAGAATTGATAAATAAGAAAATTTCATTAGTGAAAGTGTTGTGGCATCGGCACGGGGTTAAAGAAGCCACGTGGGTACCCATGGATGCTATGAGAAAGCAATATCCAAACCTATTTGCTGGTAAGATTTTCGGGGATGAAATCCCTAAGGGGGGAGAGTTGTAACAGCCCAGTTTAGACCTTAGACGGAATAGTGGTTTCGGGACCATAAGTCTGATTATAACTTCGACTAGATTATTGGCATTAAGTGTGCTATGTTCTTGTCCGTGGAAAGATGATCTAACAAATTAGTGCATTAAGCATTGAAGTGATAATGTAATAGATAAGTATGAGTTTGTGCAGGTATGTAATGAATATTTATGGTTAGCAGTATTGTGTATGAGATAGATGAACCTATGTGGTTAATAATATTGTGTATGAATTATATGTAAGGATATGTGAACTAAAGAAATGGTATGAAATGAGAAATGGTAATGAATGAGGTTGAGTAGTGATATGAATTGAACTATGTGTTAGCTAATATGTCTTATAGCTTTTAAGTGTTAAGTTAAATGTATTATACTACGAAGTTACTAAGCTTTAAGCTTACTATGTGGATTGTTCTCTGTCTTACAGTGTTATAAAGCTAGCTTGGATCCAAGAATCATCAGCGATTCACTCACACTATCAGACATCTATATTGGTACCATTTTGAGAGTTGTATATATGGTATATGGCATGTATAGGCTAGAAGTATTTAGATATGTTTTGTAATGTACATATTATGCCATGTCATATGACACATCTCAGCCTCGGTTAGAACCTATTCTCTGGCATATTTGCTCAACCGAACAAATTCTCTTTCATACTCAGATATAGTCATGTCTCTCTGCTTGAGTTCTAAAATTCTTTTCTTTTTTTTTTATCCATAAATCTCTGACTAACATATTTCTTTCTGAATTCGGCCTGGAAGAATTTCCATGTAATGTTCTCTCTTGGTACAACTGAAGTTATGATAAGCTATATCTTTCTGTAAAGATACTACACATTTCAAACATTCAGCAGGTGTATAAGACAATTCATCAAAAACCCAGATGGTGTTTTCCAACTAGAATTTAGCCCTTTCTGGATCATCATCTATGGTAGCTCTAAATTCTTCTGCCCCATGCTTATGAATTTTATCTACTGGAGGCTTACCTGTTTTAGCTGGTTTAGCACCCTATGGTACCTCAGGAACCAATTGAGGAGCAGGTGGGGGAAGTTGTTGTACAGCGGGGTTTGCTCTTAAGTACTTGATAAGCCATTCATTCATTAATTGAAAGAAGGCTTGTTTTGCCTCCTCACTTCAGCCCTCAGATACGGGCCTTTCACTACCAGATGCAGATGCGATTCTTTGAACTGAAGTTGAAGCATTGCTACCAGCATCCTCGGATTTAGCTCTAGCTTGGTTGGATGACATTACTATATGAAAAAAAATTTAAAATGATCAGGAGACATCACTTTATAACGAATTATAGAATGGCATGTATAGCTAAACTCGTGTTTGCTACGTTAAATTCGAGAATCGGCTAAATCGTAGCTCTGATACCACTAAATGTAACACCCCTAACCCGTATTCGTCGCTGAAATAGAGTTATGGAGCATTACCAAAACATTCAAAACATTTACAGATAAATCATGTTAATCACTATTCATTTTCTGAGATTATTCAAAACGTCCCTTAAATAAACCCTCAAGGCCCAAAATGAACATTAAAATCAAATTGGGACTTAATCAGAAACTCTAAGAATTTTTCGCGACATTTCAAAAATTTTCTAAGTTAAGGGCTCACACGCCCTTGTGGTCCAAGGGACACGCCCGTGTGACCCTTGGACATGCCCGTGCTGCGGGCTGTGTTTGACCCCGTGTAACGCTTTGACTTGTGCACGCGACCATGCCTCACGCTCGTGTATTAGGCCATGTGGTTAATTAATTTATTTCGAAATTAGGTGCAAGTTTCACATGGCCAAGACACACGCCCATGTTCTAGGCCGTGTAGCACACACAACTGAGACACACGCAAGTATCTCTGCCCGTGTGCTCAATTCTGAGCGTTCTATTTTCTCAAATTTAAAGTGCAGGGGACACATGGCCTAACCACACGCCCATGTACCAGGCAGTGTGTCACACACGGTCTAGACACATGCCCGTGTGGAAAAAATAAAGCCATTTCTAGCTTCATTTCTCACTCAAAATCACACCACTAATCTGCACTTAAACTCACAGCCAATTACCAACCATTTCAAGCATTCAAATTAAGCAAACTTTATCATTCAACATGTCATATCATTATATGCATACATGTTTATAATCTTACCTTGGTATATTCCACATGATAGGCATAATTTGAACAACCATTTAACATGTATATATCTACCATAGTATGACATTACAAGTATATCAAAAACAACCATTACTATCCATTCTAATGGCTAGATTACAAACCGCATATTTAAGCCATCCATGGCCAAATTTGCCTATACATGCCATTATACCAAAATGATTTTACTCTATATACCCAAAATAAGCTAGTGGATAGTGTGATGATGCTCCAATGATCTCCAACCTTAGTAAGTTCGTATAACGGAAACTAAACTTACCAATCTCATTTATTAAATCTAAGCATACAATATCATGTTTTCCATCAACTTGGCAAAATTGCCTAAACACATGCATTCAATCAAACATGTTAGTCACAAAATTTTCATATACATCAAGTAAGCATAGATGAGCTCATCGTGCAATATTCTTTCAAGACATTATCATTTCATCTCATAATTCTCTCATCATGCCAACAGTTTTGTCCGTTAAATCACTGAATTTTTGATGGATACTCGAGTAGTACACTTAAGGTGTACAATTCAATAACCTGTCAATTCTTATTCAAGAGTACCCTTTAGGGCATTTAATCAAAGAAGACACTCTCGAGCCACATATTGAATTACAGGATTACCGGTCCAGGCTAAATCCATTATGTAACGTATGCTCGAAAGAGCTCAATTAGGATTACCAGTCCAGGCTAAACCCTAATTGTAACATATGCTCGAGAGAGATTATATCAGGATTACCAGTCTAGGTTAAATCCTTTCTATAATGAGATCAATAGGATTACTCGTTTGAGCTAAATCCCATCAGCAACAGATGCAGGACCTCATTTACTTCGGAAAAGCACATATATTCATTGGAATTCAATATTCAAACGAGACTTTACCCTTTTTCCAGCATTTCCGAACATGTATTCAATTCTTCATCATAGCAATCAAATAATTCACATCAATATAAGTCACACTCTATACAAACACAACATTCAATTTAACTTATTTACATGCTCGATTAAGTTACACGAACTTACCTCGACACTGGTTTGCGTATAAAATCTACTAATCCGAAACTTTTTCTTTTCCTCGATCTATCCTCGAATTTGTGTTGTCCAGATCTATATAAATAACTTTAATCATCAATTTCACACATTCCATATTTATTTGGAATCAATTTAAGTCCTAGGCAAAATTACCATTTTGCCCCTAAATTTTCCGTTAATTCTAATTTCATCCCTAGGCTTGGAAAATGAAATTTATGCAATTTACTCCCTAATCCAAGCCTAACCAAAATTTCAATATAGAATTTACAATACATATTTTCTATAAATTTCAGAATTTTTCATCAATTTTTACAACTTTACATATTAGTCCATAAATCATGTTTTCATCAAAAATCACATTATAGAAGTTATTTATTTATCAACAACCTTTCATTTTCTACCGTAAATTTCAAATTTTCATCATATACATCCATGACCTAATTTCCATACCTTAATAACTTTTCAAATTGATCCTCCAAATAGATAGATTAAACTATCCCGGTTTCAAAAATATCAAAATTACTAAAAGTGGGACAATGAAACTTACCCAATTAAGCCATGAAAGTTCTTCTCTCTTTTCTAGTGTTTCCATGTATTTTTGGGGAAGAAGATGAGAAAATAAGATATATTTTCTTTTTTCCATCTTTTAATTAATTAAATTATTTCAAATTCCAATTTAGTCATTGCCCTTTTTCTAAATTTTCATGGATGAGTCACTAAAATATCTACATACATTTCTTTAATGGTTTAATTATCATATAAGGACCTCAAGTTTTGAATTCCATAGCTATTTAATCATTCTAGCTACTAGAGTACAAATTTTGCATTTTATGCGATTTAGTCCACTCGTAATTAAGTACTAAATCGGTAAAATTTTATTATCAAAATTTTCACATGAAATTCGTAACATATTATGGACCATGTAATAAATAAAAATAAATTATATTTTTGGATCAGATTTATGGTCCCGAAACCACTATTCCGATTTCACTGAAAAATGGGCTGTTACCCTGCTCTAATAAAGGAAGCCAGCAATGAGAGAGAAGAAGATGTAGAGGGGGCTATTGGTCCGCCAACTAGGGACAATGCTTAACTATTTTGTACTTGTACTTCTCTCCATATTAATGAAAATTTTATATCTTTATTACCTTATCTTTTTATTCTTTTCCCAATGCGTTTACTATCGATTGACAACGATCCACCAACCTGCACTTACTCTCATGTCACATGCTAACTTTACAATAACCTAAAAGACTAAGTCGGATCTAAGGTATCAAGCATATAGGGGCTATTCATTATCTTTTTATGACCAGAGGATCTGCTAAATTGAAGCTCTGATACCACTAAACTGTAACACCTTATACTCGACTCGACCACTAACTTCGGGTATCTAGTATCGCGATTAACCCGAACAACTTTACAAGATTTCTAAACTGTTACTTTCAGGTTTTGTTAGTACTAAATTACACATTCATTACTACTAATCAACTCTTACCCAATTCCATAAATGACAACAGATATCAAAATTTTAATTTCAATTATATTCTATTCCATACAATACTAAGTTCTTACAGTCATTCTTCCTTATTAAACATTAATATTTATTTACAAATGGGAACTTAAGATTAATCTATAAATACACTAATTTAATCCCCGATGCGTGGCCTCTAATGGTGCCCCTCTATATGCATGATATAGATGTGGCGGGCAGAGCCTGGCAATGTCTGGCTTAGTCCTTCCACCCGAATCCTTGAGTCAATCCTTGGCCCTGCATACAAGGTGGAATAATCGTAAGTTCAGATGAACTTAGTGAGATTCTATACAATAGTACTCATAGAAAACTCATAATTTGACGGGTAAATAAGAATTAATGTACAGAGATAAAACTTCCTAAGTAACTTAAAGAGATTTCGCAGGTTTGACATGGCGTCGCTAATGCCTTTACGTGTTTTGCACTAACCGTTGGCGAACATGTCAACTGGTGTAGTCATAATCATTCTTTTTCAAATGCCCTTTTTCTGCGACTTTACCCTGTCTAGCTTCAACTCAGAGTTCCTGTATCGCCCCTAACCTGAATCCATCACCGAAATAGAGTTACGGAGCATTACCAAAGTTACCGATTTATTTATTAGATAATTTATTTCATCTAACTTTCATATTTGGAACCAATTAAAATCAATCATATTGTCCCTTAAACATACTTATTTTTCTCGACATGTTTTACTTGAATTTATTACTCGTCTCAATATACTTGATTTCCTTGTATCAACGTATCAAAGATAATCACATATTGACATATCATGATAAATATCATTCTCTTGCCATTTCTTCATAAACATAAATCAGGTAATTCATTATATCAATATTTCATGCATTTAAAAATAAAATTCTTGCAATTTAATCCTTATTTCCAGCCGTTATTCTCATAGAAATTGATAACAACCCATGAATTCTATAAAATATCAAAATTTTTCAAAATTTCAACACTTTTTAATTTAATCCTTCAAGCATGTTTTTCCCCGATCTTGAACTAAATTAATAATTTTATTCAAATTTTCAATTTTAAATAATAAAATAATTCCCTTCATGCAAATTGGCCATTTCTAACATTTTTACAAAATTACTCGTAAAGTTTTACTTTTATTCAATTTAGTCCCTTAGCCTAAAACATGCAAATTAGCTATGCTAGCTGAATATTCACACATATTTTCCGCCTCCTCCTCTCCATTCCACATCCTTAATTTATATAATATGCTTATAAGTAACATTATCTATAATTTCACTATTTACTTATATGTATATTCAAAGCTGTCCATTTGAGTCATTGTCACTAAATTATTTATATCTTGAGCTACAGAACTCCAAATTAAGATCCGTTAATTTTTCCTGAAATTAGACTTACATATATTCTTACCATAATACTTTCAGAATTTTTGGCTTAGCCATAGGTACAGTTTATTCTTTAAAATCACTTCTATTCTACTGTCTGACAGTTTTCACCCTTCTTTACTTAAAATTAATTATCTTCTCATACAGGATTCAAATGATGTTCTCGTTTATTTATCAGACTCATTTAGGATTCTAAACATATAATTTAAGCCCCTAATTATTTTTCTCCAATTTTTTATGATTTTCCAAAGTCAGAACAGGGGAACCCGAAATCATTCTGACCTTGTCTCACAAAATTTATCATATTTCATGATTTACAATTTCATTGCTTACACCGTTTCTTCTATAAGAAACTAGACTTAATAATATTTAATTTCATGTTTTATTCAACCTCTAATTCAACTTCCACAATTTTTGGTGATTTTTCAAAGTTAGCCTACTACTGTCCAAAACTGTTTTAGTGCAAGATATTATTTACCATGTTTATAACACCCTTATTCTCTTTCTCTACAATATTTCCCATCACTTTCTCCTATTTCCCTTCATTAACTTATCAAGATCATAGAACCTTATATAAGAAAACTCTACTATAAATTATTTTCATGTTTTCTCAATAATAACAAACTTAAAAATATATTAAAATCTTGATGTACTTACCTTGTTCTATTGATTCCAATCTTTAATTTGATTTTCTCTCTCCTAAAGCTTCTATTCCTTGAATCAAGTTTGATATTCTAACTCCCCATTGTCTCCTTAACATTTTTTTCTCTTGGTAGCTATGGAAATTCTTTTGATTTCTAGGTGAATTTTTGGTAGAAGGACTAAATTGTAAAGAATGAAAAGTTCTTTCTTCTCTTCTGTTCTTCCTAACGTGAATGCATGGAAAATGGATGAGAATTTTCTCATCTTTCTTTCTTTATATATACTAATAAAATAATAATAAAATAATAAAATATCATATAAAAAATCAAATTAAAATATTATTAACTAATATTTATTTAATTCATTAATCTAAAATATCTCCAACATCATCATTACTTTCTAGATTTCTCTCTCTTCCAATTGACCATTTTGCCCTTTGTGATCTTTTAAAATTTCATTCTTGAGTCATCACTTAATTTTGGTAAAATTGCAATTTAGTCCCTCATAATTCTTCACTTATTCAATTTGGTCCTAATTCATCAATTTTTCCTTGGTTTCTAGATCCTTCCACCCTTAAAAAATTTGCACTATTAGTCCTTCAACTTTTTCATATTTACACTTTAATCCCTCAAATTTTAAGTATTTACTCTTGGGCCACAAAACTTTTCTAACTTTTATAATTTAGTCCTTTCTTGAATCAATATGTCATAATATACTTCCCTGTGACATAACTCAATTTTCCTTTTCTTGTCACTTTATTTGCTTATTTTACTATATTAAGAGTAATATCTTACTGTAGAAATTTTCAAGGTGTTACAGTTCCAATCTTGCCTTTTTTATTTGACTCATCATAAGGTAACCATATATGTGAATACCCATATTGGTGACTTGTAACACCAATTACCTGTATTCAATGTCGAAATAGGGTTACGGAGTATTACCAAACTTATAAAACATTTAAACATTCAATTCATATATAATTTCACATTTCATGCAAACATTATTCAAACTTAAGCATAATGTTCCTATAACGAGCCTACGACGCTAGAAACATGCTTTGGGAGTGGTTCGAGACTAAACCAATAGCTCAAGAAACTTTTACAAAACTTAGAAAAATTTGCTCAAAACAGGGGACACACACACGTATGGCCCGGCCGTGTCCCTCACACAGCCAACAGACACGTCCGTGTCACAGACCGTGTGGACATTCAAAATGGAAGCACATGGCCATGTCCCAGCCTGTGCCCAACCCCATGTAACTCTCTGACTTGGGTCACACGGCCAACACAAACGCCCGTGTGGCTAGCCCGTGTTGTAAGAGTATGCCCAAAGATCAATCACGAGATGGTTGTAATAACATACTTGGTTTATCATGTTTATTAATATAAGGCGTTGCCATTATTATTCGATTTCTTTTACGTGTGCATAAATAAACTGCTTTTATAATAATGTCACGAGAATAATATGATTATTCTTAAAAGATCCTTAGTCAAGTATTATTGTTGGCTAGGACAATAATAATGCATTAAGACTAACATGTAGTTGATTGATGATAAAGAGTTGTCATTGATATGGAGTGTCGAGAATCAATGCATGAATATGTGTGTTAGAGAACAACATATTGGGTGACCCACTATGAGTATGTTTCTTGGATTATTATGTAATTGTCACAACATTACTCATAGTAATTAATATGTATATGATCCTCATACTTGAGATCATCTTTATCCCAACATCGTGAGTTGTATATTTTGATACTGATCAAACAAACACCGTGAATCGGTTGTTCTATAAAGATCGATCTTTGGATATACCACAATCTATGTTGAGGATATAGTTTATCAATATAGGATAAGTCCCTCCTACATAATGGGAATAATATCTCAGGCCACTTGATTGAGTGAGGCTAGAAATGCATGGCCATGCTCAAATAAGTTGATATGAGATGTCATACTTATTTGTGTATCATAGTCTACTCAAGGTATCAAGAAACATGGGATGGACTATGCAATTGTGACTATTCCATGACTTGTGTCCATTCCAAATATATAGGACTTAAAGATTAATGCATGAAAGGTTAATCACAAAAGGTTATGTCAAATCATGACTTCTTGTAACTTAGGTAGCATTGATGCATTGCTAGATGCCACTCATTGTTTGTAACATTACAAATTGTTGAAATGAAAGAGGTAAAACATAGTTGGTATATTGCTTGGTTGTCACATGAATTAAATTAATTATAGAATTAATTTAATTGGGCAATCAAATTGTTGAACATACTATATGTACAAGGATGTTGTACACATAATCAGAACATAATTTTATTGATATATGAATTTAGTTCGTATATAAGTTTAAATAAATATAGTTTACCGAAATCTTTATTATAATTAATGTAATATAACTTTTCGGTTAAACATTATTATATTTATTTGAATGATAATTATTATGTTTGGATTAATTTTAATGAATTAAAATGCGTTATAAATATATACCAATTAAGAGGGAGTTATATATAGGAAGGGTAAAAACCCTAAAAAGAATATATAAAACTAGCCCGAAAATATGCAAAGTGGTCTAGCAGCCGTTTAGTAAAATACTCTCTGAAAATATTTTTTTGGGATTTCTACCATTCATTGTCAATCGGGTGGACTACGTAGAGGCCGACATCGGGAAAGGTTGCGGCTTGGTTCGATAGTGGTTCAGCATTCCTATTGCCTAGGCGTCGCTGTCTACTCAGATTGAAGTTTCGGTAATTTTGAAACCTTTTTATCACCCCGATTCGCTCCTTACACATGGATCCTTGGTTTGGATCGCCAGAATTTTTTTTTAATTTTTCATTGCGCCTTGGAGGCACCGGTGTTCCAATAGTGGTATCAGAGCCACTTGTGTAATACAGACTCGGGCTTAAATACTTGGATGATGCAATTGTATGAGATGCATGTTTCAATTTTATTATGTTATTCTTGTTTAAATTGTTTAAATAAAATTTGATTATTGTTCCTTTCGATAAGTGATTAAATGTTAATCATGATGTTATGGCCTATTCGGTTTTATGTTTTTACTGTTATCTTTAAGAAATCTGTGATGAAGCAGGGGTGGCATTTACAATTTCCAGTAACAGATTACTGGCCAGTGGAACAGGGGTTGTTCCAATATGAAACCTCAATGATTAAAATCTTAAAAACACGATTCTGTTGATAAAAGTTATCAAATCGTGAGGTTTCATTTGACTGGGGTTCGCGGTTCGTACCCATCATCTTCTAGTATGTTTTGTAATAAATAAACTTAATGGGCCATAAAAGGTTGAAAGGAAATTTTATAATTCACTTAGTAAAACGTTGTATAAAGTATGCTATTTTTTGAAATGCACGGTGTTTGAAATGCATAGTTATAGCCCGGTGACCCATTTGATAAAAGGTTGTAATTTTATAAATACGGCTTGCGTGTCGTGCCATACTACTATTCTTCTGTATTTCTCTTCTCATCTTAGTCCCTCGTATGTAAAACGAGTTTTTGAATTTTGTAATTTGTAAAAGTTACTGTGGATTAGACGAGAAGGAAGATGGGCCGACCAGTGTGGATCGACATCTTGTGAAACGGCTTACACCTTTAGGTTCCCTTCTGGTTCTCCCATTGGCTTGGGTTGAACCACCATAGTTTATGGGCTATAACTATTGCATTTATTTATTGCTTTACTTATTCATGTATGAGATGCTATGGATGTCTAAAGCATGCAAATTTGGTAATAATAAACCCCATTAATTGATGCGATCAATTAAAAGATTAAATGGACTAAAGTAGACCATAATTGGTGAGATGTAACACTCTAGTAAAATCCCTCTATTAAAATATTAAGTCAACATGGCCTTCTAATTTATGCCCTCGTTAAGGCCTCGATCAATACTATGTAGGTTTTGCCAAAGTGAAGTACTAGTATTTGTCTTGGTTAAACGCGAAGAATAAACAAGTGATATTCACCGGTTAAAAATTGGTTAATGACTTAACTAGGTTACTCTTATAGGATTAGAAACCTAGAGGCAAGTAATTTGGATAAATCATAAGATGATTAGAACAAGAGTTGTTCACCAAATTGTAGGAGTTACATATGATGTAATTAGCAAGTGTTGCTTACCTAAATAACCATAATCTTGAGAGTAAAGCCAAAGCTGACTTAAGAGGAGGTGAAATATGGATCCTTAACCCACTAGAAATATTTTCAAGAAAGTCTTTCCGAAATTAATATATGAGGATTATTAATTTTGAAATAAAATAGTAGGAACATCATTTAATAAAGTCCTTTTAATGATTGATATAAACTTGGTAAATTTATTCACATGCATATTTTATTGTTGTAGATATATTATGGCTGCAAACACTAATACATTCTCATTACGATCGATCCTAGAGAAGGACAAATTGAATGGTTTGAATTTTCTTGACTGGTTCCGTAACTTGAGGATTGTCCTCAAACAAGAACGGAAATTATATGTCATTGAAAAACTGCTTCCTGATGAACCACCGGCTAATGCCTCGAGGGCTGATAAAGATGCTTACAAGAAGCATCTTGATGAAATGGTAGACGTTGGATGTCTTATGCTTGCCACTATGAATCTTGAGCTTCAAAAGCAACACGAGGATATGGTTGCTTATGATATGATCGAGCACCTGAAAGAACTATATCAAAGGCAAGCAAGGCAAGAGAGGTTCGATATCTCTAAGGCCCTATTCCAATGTAAGCTGGCTGAAGGAAGCCCAGTAGGACCTCATGTTCTTAAGATGATTGGTTATATTGAAAGCCTATCTTAGCTTGGGTTTCCATTGAGCCAAGAGTTGGCTACTGATGTTATTCTACAATCGTTACCAGATAGTTACAGCCAGTTTGTCCTCGATTTCAATATGAATGAAATTGACAAGACTCTACCACAGTTGCTCAGTATGTTACGAACTGCTGAAGGCAACATGAAAAAGGTTGGACCCAAGCCCATAATGATGGTCTGTAACAACAAGGGCAAGGGAAAGGTTAAAGTCCCGACAAAGCCCAAAGGCAAAGGTAAGCCCAATCTTGGAAAGGGAAGGTCTGCCTTTGAAACCTAAAGGTGGGGTGTCTAAGGAAGGAAACTGTTTTCATTGTGGTGTGACTGGACATTGGAAGCGGAACTGCCCTGTCTATCTTGAGGAAATCAAGAAGGCCAAAGCAAGCGGAACGTTTGCTTCAGGTATTTATGTTATTGATATTAATTTATCAACTACTATTTCTTGGGTATTAGATACTAGTTGTGGTTCTCATATTTGTACTTCTGTACAGGGACTACAAAGGAGTAGGACTTTGGCTAGAGGAGATGTGGACCTACGAGTTGGAAATGGAGCAAGAGTTGCTGCATTAGCTGTGGGAACATATACTTTACCTTTGCCTAGTGGACTTGGTTTAATTTTAGAGGATTGTTATTTTGTGCCCAGTTTGACTAAAAACATTATTTCAATTTCTTGTTTAGACAAAATTGGTTTTGAGATAATAATTAAGAATAATTGTTGTTCCTTTTATCTCAATAATGTTTTCTATGGTTTGGCACAATCGATTAATGGCCTCTATATTTTAGATGAAATGAATCCCATTTATAACATAAATACTAAAAGATCTAAAATAAATGACTCAAATCAAACTTATCTTTGGCATTGTCATTTGGGCCACATAAGTGAGAAACGCATATCCAAACTCCATAAAGATGGTCTCTTTGATTCATTTGTTTTTGAACAATTTGAAGTATGTGAATCTTGCTTATTAGGAAAAATGACTAAATCTCTTTTTACTGGTAAAAGTCAACGAGCTAGTGATTTATTGGGCTTAATACATTCAGATGTATGTGGACCAATAAATACACAAGCCAGAGGTGGATTTCACTACTTCATTACTTTCACTGATGATATCAGTAGATATGGGTATGTTTATCTCATGCGCCATAAATCTGAGGCCTTTGAAAAGTTCAAGGAATTCAAAAATGAAGTACAAAATCAACTTGGCAAAACTATTAAGACACTTCGATCTGATCGAGGTGGAGAGTATTTGAGCCTAGAGTTTGATGATCTTTTGAAGGAATGTGGGATTGTCTTACAACTTAGTCCTCCTGGTACTCCTCAATGGAATAGAGTTTCTGAGAGAAGAAATCAAACTCTATTAGACATGGTTCGATCCATGATGAGTCATGCTGATCTACCGACTTCCTTTTGGGGACATGCACTTAAAACAACTATTTTCACACTAAATCGTGTTCCATCTAAATCGGTTCAAAAAATGCCATATGAGATGTGGACTGGGAAATGTCCCAGTATGTCTTTTCTGAAAATTTGGGGTTGCGAAGCTTATGTTAAACGTCAGACGTCTACTAAGCTTGAACCCAAATCTGAAAAGTGTATCTTTGTGGGGTATACGAAAGAAACCAAAGGATATTTAATCCCACTGACAACAAAGTGTTTGTTGCTCGGATTAGTGTCTTCCTAGAGAGAGAATTTGTTTCTAGAAAAGAAAGTGGGAGATAGATTGAACTTGAAGAAATTCGAGAATCACAAGATACCTATGAACCAGAGATAGAACAACAGTAAATTCCACAAGAAATTAAGGAACAAGTAACTACTGTAGAAACACAACCACCGAATATATCTTTAAGAGAACGCCATGCACCTGAGAGATATGTATTTCTCATTACAACGCATGGTGACATTCTTCTTATAGATCAAGATGAGCCTAGGACTTATCAAAAAGCGGTGGCGAGCCCAGACTCTGAGAAATGGCTTAAGGCCATGAGATCTGGGATGGATTCCATGTATGAAAACCAAGTTTGGACCTTGGTTGACCCACCCGAAGGGGTTAAACCTATAGGGTACAAGTGGGTTTTCAAAAAGAAAACCAACATGGATGGTAATGTACAAACATACAAGGGGCGATTACTTGCTAAAGGTTTTCGCCAAATTCATGGTGTTGACTATGATGAAACATTTTCTCCTGTAGCTATGTTTAAATCCATTAGGATCTTGCTCGCCATAGCTGCATTTCATGATTATAAAATCTAGCAGATGGATGTCAAAACAGCTTTCCTTAATGGGAAACTTGAAGAGGATGTGTATATGACACAACTTGAAGGTTTTGTCGATCCAAAGGATGCTGGAAAGATATGTAAGTTACAAAGATCCATTTATGGATTAAAGCAATCTTCTCGAAGTTGGAATCTTCGTTTTAACGATGCAATCAAAGAGTTTGGTTTTATCAAAAATAAAGATGAGCCATGTGTTTACAAGAAAGTTAATGGGAACACAATCACATTCTTGGTACTGTATGTGGATGACATACTTATCATGGGCAATGACATACCTACCTTACAGTCTATTAAGACTTGGTTAGGAAGTTGTTTTTCTATGAAGGACTTGGGCGAAGCTACTTACATCTTAGGAGTCAAGATCTATAGAGATAGATCAAGATGACTACTAGGTCTAAGTCAAGGTACATATATAGATAAAGTATTGAAAAGGTTCAATATGGAAGAATCTAAGAGAGGATTCCTATCTATGAAACATGGTATTTCACTCTCAAAGGAAATGTGTCCTTCAACTCCACAAGAGAGAGAACGCATAAGTAAAATTCCATATGCTTCTGCTATTGGATCTGTCATGTATGCCATGTTATGTACCCGTCCAGATGTCTCATATGCCTTAAGTATGACGAGCAGGTACCAAGTAGATCCCGGTGAAGGTCACTGGACCACAGTCAAGAATATCCTTAAGCACTTAAGAAGAACTAAGGATAATATATGGAGGTGAGGAAGAGTTAAGTGTAAAAGGTTACACTAATGCCAGCTTCCAAACCGACAAGGATGATTCTCAATCTCAATCAGGTTTTGTGTTCTGCCTTAGTGGTGGTGCTGTGAGCTGGAAGAGTTCAAAGCAAAGTACAGTAGCCGATTCTGCAACAGAGGCTGAGTATATTGCAGCTAGTGAGGCAAAAAAAGAACCGGTTTGGATCAAGAAGTTCATTACTGAACTAGGGGTTGTGCCTAGCATATCAGATGCTATAGAACTCTGATGTGATAATAATAGAGCCATTGCACAAGCAAAAGAACCCAAATCTCACCAACGATCCAAACATATACTTAGGCGCTACCATCTTATTCGAGAGATTATCGATCGAGGGGATGTAGAGATATGCAGAGTACCTACAGATGATAACATTGCTGATCCCCTGACCAAGCCTCTGACACAGCAGAAGCATGATCGTCACACTAAGTCACTTGGCATTAGATATATAAGTGATTGGTCCTAGTGCTAGTGGGAGATTGTAAGAGTATGCCCAAAGATCAATCACAAGATGGTTGTAATAACATACTTGGTTTATCATGTTTATTAATATAAGGCGTTGCCATTATTATTCCAGTTTCTTTTCTGTGTGCATAAATAAACTGTTTTATAATAATGTCCTGAGAATAATATGATTATTCTTAAAAGATCCTTAGTCAAGTATTATTGTTGGCTAGGACAATAATAATGCATTAAGACTAACATGTAGTTGATTGATGATAAAGAGTTGTCATTGATATGGAGTGTCAGAATCAATGCATGAATATGTGTGTTAGAGAACAACATATTGGACTGACCTGCTATGAGTATGTTTCTGGGATTATTATGTAATTGTCACAACATTACTCATAGTGATTAATATGTATATGATCCTCATACTTGAGATCATCTTTATCCCAACATCATGAGTTGTATATTTTGACACAGTCAAACAAACATCGTAACTGGTTGTTCTATAAAGACTGATGTTGGATATACCACAATCTATGTTGAGGGATATAGTTGATCAATATAGGATAAGTCCCTCCTACATAATAGGAGTAATATCTCAGGCCACTTGATTGAGTGAGGCTAGAAATGCATGGCCATGCTCAAATAAGTTGATATGAGATGTCATACTTATTTGTGTATCATAGTCTACTCAAGGTATCAAGAAACATGGGATGGACTATGCAAGTGTGACTATTCCATGCCATTCCAAAGATATAGGACTTAAGGATTAATGCATGAAAGGTTAATCACAAAAGGTTATGTCGAATCATGACTTCTCGTAACTTAGGTAGCATTGATGCATTGCTAGATGCCACTCATTGTTTGTAACATTAGAATCATTCTAATATTACTGCTAACGTTACAAGAACCTATAGGGTCACACCCTATGGTTGAAATGAATGAGGTAAAACATAGTTGATATATTGCTTGGTTGTCACATGAATTAAATTAATTATAGAATTAATTTAATTGGGCAATCAAATTGTTGAACATATTATATGTACAAGGATGTTGTACACATAATCAGAACATAATTTTATTGATATATGAATTTAGTTCGTATATAAGTTTAAATAAATATAGTTTACTGAAATCTTTATTATAATTAATGTAATTATAATTTTTCGGTTAAACATTATTATATTTATTTGAATGATAATTATTATGTTCGGATTAATTTTAATGAATTAAAATTCGTTATAAATATATACCAATTAAGAGGGAGTTATATATAGGAAGGGTAAAAACCCTAAAAAGAATATATAAAACTAGCCCGAAAATATGCAAAGTAGTCTAGCAGCCGTTTAGCAAAATACTCTTTGAAAATAGTTTTTTGGGATTTCTACCGTTCATTGTCAATCGGGTAGACTACGTAGAGGCCGACATCGAAAAAGGTTGCGGCTTGGTTCGATAGTGGTTCAGCATTCCTGTTGCTTAGGTGTCGCTATCTACTCAGATTGAAGTTTCGGTAATTTCGAAACCTTTTTATCACCCTGATTCGTTCCTTACACATGGATCCTTAGTTTGGATCGCTGGAATTTTTTTTTTTGATTTTTCGTTGCACCTTGGAGGCACCGGTGTTCCAACATGTGTGCCCTAAAAATGGCCATGCACTCGCGTATGCCAGGCCGTGTCAAACCTGTAGGGTATACTGACTTATGCAATACGGCCAAGTCACACGCCCGTATGTGAGGCCGTGTAGAGCATACTAACTTGGTTTCAAATTCAACGCCAGGGGACACACGGCCGTGTATGATAATCGTGTGTCACACACATCTGAGACACACGCCCGTGTCTCTGCCTGTGTCTCTGCCCGTGTAACACCTCTCACCCGTATTCGACGCTGAAATTGGGTTACAAGCCATTACCGAACTTACATCATAAGCAATCATACAATTCTGAGTCATTAATTTCAACCAAATTTAAAACCATTTGTTTTCAGTCATAAAGTCCCTAATACGAGCCTACGAGGCCCAAACCATCTTTGGAAGTGGTTCGAGAATAAACTGATAACTTAGGAAATTTTTGTCATGTACAGGGGTCACACGCCCATGTGGGCAGGCTGTGTGGTCACAAAGGCCTGTGTCCCTAACCAGTGTAACTCTCTGTTTTGCGAGGCATGAACAAATTGAAGTCACACGGCCAAGCCATACGCCCGTGTGCTAGGCCGTGTGATTAATTAATTTTCATGAAATAGGTGCAGACTTCACACGGCCAGGACACACGCCTATGTCCTGGGCCGTGTCCCTCACATGGCTGAGACGCACGCCCGTGTGCTCAATTTCTGAGCATTCTGTTTCTCAAAATTAAGGTGTAGGGGATACATGACCGAAACACATGCCCATGGGGCAGGCCGTGTGTCACACACAGTCTAGACACACGCCCGTGTGCCTACCTGTGTGGATAAAAATAAAGGCTATCTACCAAGCCAATTTGCCACCCTCATTGTACACACATACACAACAACAAATGACACAATTCATAGCATACTTAGACAACAAAAACATCCACAATCAAGGCTAAAACATGTCATTTCAATACCTAACATGATTACAACATAATATTTTACCAAACGAAATCATACCAAACTCACATTCTTCAAGTTCAATATGACTACCATTAATATGTATTGTATCATATAGATCTTCTAGCATACCAATTAACCAAACTCAACCATTTAACAACAAAGCTATATAGCCATAGATAAGCATATAGCAAACCATTACAAAAAACATAAACAAAAGGCATTGGCACATATACTTCTATAAATAGGCTTACAACCATTTTAGCCAAAATAAGCCAATTACATGGCTAAATACCAAATTACCTTAAACAAACATAAGCCAAAGCATTTGGCCAAATTCATAATGACACATATACCCAAGATGACCAAGTCCCTATACATGCCATATACTCAAAATGTTTAAAATCATCGATACCCAAAATGACAATTTGATAGTGAGATGTAATCTCCAATGATCTCCAATCCGAGCTAGCTTGGTAACACTATAAAACATGGGAAAATAAAATGAGTAGGCTATATAGCTTAGTAAGCTCGTATGAAAGAAGTAAAAAATTCTTACCATACATTTAACATTCAAGTAATGTAATATAAGATAATGTAATTTACCCTAATCTCAAGACCATAATTCATTCCATCACAAACTCACCTTGAAATCATCATTTCACGAATTTAATAATCATAAGCTTTATGTACATACCTGTACCATCTCGTAATAATTTCATACATATTCTTATCATTGACATACCCAAGGAACCACTCAGAATAATAATATTGGATACTCGGGTAACCTTGCACACAAGGTGTCACATATGTAGCCATTGCTACCTCCATCTCATAACACATATATGCTCGCTTTCGAGCCATCAACGGGCCTACTCACACAAGCTGTCAGTCAAGACATAGCTACATGGTGCTGCTCACACAAGGTATCAAGAAATCGTAACATATGTCGGTATACTCAGCCACCGGTAGGACGTACAGGACCAACACTCGGATCACATAACATAATACCCTAGTGACATGTCACTTGTATCCTAATCTATTCCTAAAGTTCGACTGGGATTTCTCGCTTGCCAAAACGATGTCGAACATGTCTGTAGAGTCATTTACACAAATCATACACAATTAAAGCTTTTAAAATACAATTATAACAAATCTTATTTACATACGAACTTACCTCGAATGCAAAAATGGCAAAAGGGATCTATTCGTCAATAATTTTATTTTTCTCTGATCTAGATCTGAACTTCGTTATTCTTGATCTATAATGTCAAATTTAACTTATTTAATCATTAGATTATTCAATATAGTCCAAAAACACATTATGGCAAAAATTACAATTTTGCCCTTAACATTTTAATATTTTACGATTTAGTCCCTAAGCTCGTAAAAATGAATTTCATTCAATTTCATCATAACCCAAGCCTAGCCGAATATTACTTGTACACATAACAACCCACATTTTTCATTTATTCACACTTTTCTACACATTTTATAATCTTTTACAAATAAGTCCTTATTTGACATTTTTATCGAAAATAACTTTACAAATGTTGTTTATCCAACAACAAACATGCATTTTCTATCATCAAACATCAAAATACAAGTACATCCAACATGGGTAAATAACTTTCTTTCAAATTAGTGCTTGAAATAGTTAGATCGAGTTACCAAGATCTCAAAATTGTAGAAATCATTAAAAACGGGACAAGAACGGACTTACAATCGAGCTTGAAAGTTGGCCAAACCCTAGTTATGTCTTCTCCTCAAATGTTCGGCTAGGGGGACTAAATTGAAGAAGATGGACATCTTTTATTTTGTTAATTAGTCTTTATTTACCAAATTATCAATTTACCTTTCACTTAAACTTTATAAATTCACTTACTTTATGCCCATTTTTATCCACCCTAAGTATAATGGTCTAATTGCCATTTAAGGACCTCTAATTATAAAATCATAACAATTTACTACCCTTAACTTATAGAACTCAAATTTTGCACTTATTTCAATTTAGTCCTTCTAGTCAAATTGAGCACTCAATCGATAAAATTTCTTAACAAAATTTACAAACAATTATCCTATCATGCTGTAGACCTTAAAGAGATAATAAAATAAATATTTCTACTTTGGATTTGTGATTCCGAAACCACTGTTCCAATTTGACCCAAAAACGGGTTGTTACAACTCTCCCCTCTTAGGGATTTTCGTCCCCGAAAATCTTACCAAAAAGGACGTTAGGGTACAATTTTCTCATAGCTTTCTCAGGTTCCCACGTAGCCTCTTCGACCCTGTGTCATTGCTACAAAACTTTCACAAGAGCTATGCTATTATTTCTCAACTGTTTAACCTCTCGAGCTAACACTTTGATCGGCTCTTCACTATATGTCATATCGGGTCGAATGTCAATCTCTGTCGGTGAGAGTACATACGATGGATCTGATCAATATCACCGTAACATCGACATGTGAAAAATATTATGGATCCTTTCTAACTCTGACAGCAAAGCTAATCGATATGCCAATAGCCCTATTCTTTCAATAATCTCATACGGACTAATGAAACGTGGACTCAACTTGCCTTTGCGGCCAAATCTAAATTTTTTTCCACGGAGACACTTTCAGAAACACTTTATCACCAACTTGGAATTCAATATCCTTCCGTTTCAAATCTGCATACGATTTTTATCGATCCAAAAATGTTTTCAAACAATCACAAATTACTTTCACTTTCTCTTTTGTTTCTCTGACAAAATCAACCCGGTGAATCTATTTCTCACTAAGCTCGATCCAATACAATGGTGTTCGGCATTTGCGACCATATAATGCTTCATAAGGTGCCATTTTTATACTCGATTGAAAATTTTTGTTATAAGCAAATTCGACCAACGATAGATATTTCTCCTAACTACCTTTAAACTTTAGAACACAATAGCAAAGCATATCTTCTAGAATTTGGATTACCCTCTTAGATTGATCGTCGGTTTGCGGATGAAAAGCAGTACTAAAATTCAACTTTGTACCCAACGCTTCTTGCAAATTCTTCCAAAATTACGACGTAAACATTAGATCTCTATCCGAAATAATAGAAGTAGGCACCCCATGCAATCTAACAATCTAAGTAAGGTATAATTCAAATAGTTTATCAAGTGAATAATCGGTACGTATAGGAATGAAATGAGCCAATTTCGTCAACCTATCAACAACAACTCAAACAGCATCTTTCTTTTTTTGAGTCGAAGGTAACCTCGATACAAAATCCATCGTAACCTTATCCCATTTCCACTCGGGTATCATCACCTGCTGAAGTAAACCCGAAGGCACTTGATGTTTGGCTTTCACTTTTTGACAAATCAAGCATCTCGTTACAAACTTGAAATGTCTCATTTCATGCCTGCCCACCAATACAATTTCTTCAAATTGTTATACATCTTTATACCTCTAGGATGAACAGATAGACAACCATTACGTGCCTCATGAAGAATTTTCTGAATCAGTTCAGTATCTCCCGGTACATAAGTCCTACCTCGAAACCTCAAACAATTATCAAATCCAATCTGATATTTTTAATCACTATTCGGTTTGCATTGAACTCTTTTAGCTTTCAAATCATTATCACCTTTCTGAGCTTCGTAAATTTGCTGAATAAATACCTTTTAACTCGGCCAAAATTGATCCATCATCAGATAAGGTTAATTGTGTATTCATTGCCCTCAAAGAAAACAAAGACTTTCTACTTAAAGCATCTGCAACTACGTTCGCTTTCCCTGGGTGATAGTCGATCACTAACTCATAATCTTTCAATAGTTCGAGCCATCTCCGTTGTTGTAAATTCAAATCTTTCTAAGTCATTAAATACCTTAAACTCTTGTGATCGGTAAAGATATGACACTTCTCACTGAATAAGTAGAGTCTCCAAATTTTTAAAGCGAACACAATTGCGGCTAGTTCCAAGCCGTGCATCGGATAGTTCTTTTCATGTGGTTTCAACTGCCTTAAGCATAAGCTATCACTTTACCCTCTTGCATCAACACACAACCTAAATCGTTCAATGACGTGTCACTAAAAATCACAAGCTCTTTTCCAGGCTCAGGTTGCACCAACATTAGTGCCTCAGTTAACAACACTTTCAACTGTTCAAAACTCTGTTGACATTTCTTAGACCACTCGAATTTCACATCTTTTTGTAACAATCTAGTCATAGGTGTAGCAATCATCGAAAGTCCTTTAACAAAACGTCGATAATAACTAGCCAAACCCAAAAAGCTTCTAACTTCGGATACATTTCTCGGTGGTTCCCAATCAACAACTGCCGAAATCTTACTTAGATCAACCAGTATACCTTCCGCTAAAACAATGTGTCCCAAAAATCTGACTTCTTGGAGCCAAAACTCACTTTTGCTAAATTTAGCAAACAATTTCTTATCTCTCAAGGTCTGCAATACAATTCTTAAATGCTCAACATGCTCAGACTCATCTCGGGAATAAATCAGGATGTCATCAATAAATACAAGCACAAACTTATCTAAATATGGTCGGAAGATTCAATTCATCAAGTTCATAAAAACTACAGGAGCATTTGTTAATCTAAATGGCATAACAAGGAATTCATAATGCCCATAGCTTGTTCTGAACGCGGTCTTTGGCACATCCAAATCTTTAACTCTCAACTGGTAATAGCCTGATCTCAAGTCTATCTTCGAGAACATTATTGCCCCTTTCAACTGATCGAAAAAATCATCAATTCTCGGTAAGGGATACTTGTTCTTTATCGTAACCTTGTTAAGCTGACGATAATCAATATAAAGTCTCATGGATCTGTCTTTAATCTTGACGAATAACACTGGTGCTCCCGAGGGCAAAAAACTCGGTCTCACAAAACCCTTATCTGTCAACTCTTGCAACTGAGATTTCAATTCTTTCAGTTCGGTTGGAGCCATTCTATACGGAGCTATTGATATCGGTGAAGTCTCCAGTACTAAATCAATAGCAAACTTGACTTCTCTGACCAGTGGCAACACTGGCAACTCTTCTGGAAACACATCCGGGTATTCACAAACTACCAGCACAAATTCAATCTTCAATTTAGTCACTTTCGTATTCAGTACATACGCAAGATAAGCTTGACACCCTTTTCTTACATACCTCTGAGCCGACATCGACGAAATCACAATAGGCAACTCACCCGACTCATCCGATTCAATTTGAAGAATTTTATTATCTTGACATTTCAATTCAATAATCTTTCGTCTACAATTCACTACAACATCATGTAGAGTCAACCAATCCATTCCAAGAATTACATTGAACTCATCAAACGGTAAAAGCATTAAGTCAGCCGAAAAATAGTGACCCCGAATCATTAAAGGACAACTCTTGCCAACTTTATCAACTAAAACATATTTGCCTAAGGGGTTTGACACTTTAATCACATACTCAGTAGACTCAACAGGAAAATTCTTAATAGATACCAAATTAATACAAACATAAGAATGAGTCGATCCAGGATCAATTAATGCAACTACATTAGTTTCATAAAGAGAAAATGTACCAGTGAAAACATTAGGGGATGACGCATCTTCGCGAGCACGAATAGCGTAGGTTCTAGCAGGTGCTCTGACCTCTGATCCCGCAGTTAAATATTTTGTTACACCTCTGTTACTGTTCCCATTTCCCGTATTTCTCAGTGGCCTCCCACTAGTGGCATTGTTGCTCAGTCTTGCATTTTGAAAATTATCTTTCTCAGCCATCTCGGGGCAATCTCAACTGAAGTGATCTGAGGAGCCACATTTAATGTAAGCCCAGTTATTCATTCTGCATTCACTGGGATGTTGTCTACCACAGTGTTGACATTCAGGCCTATTAGACCTAGCATTACCAACACTCGCTATTGACGTAGTTTGGGCCTTAGAACCTGAATATTGCTTCCCACGATCTCTGTTGGGATACCCAGCTGAAGCATTTGAATGAGTATACAAATCCCTCGATTTCTTTGACCAAGATTGAAATGACTTATTTAGCGGTCTTTTTCTCAAATCCCTAGTCTGAAACTCATCTTTTCTCTTTTCTTTGCTCAACTCTTCGGCTTTGCAAGCTCAGTCGACTAGCACAACAAATTCTTTCAACTCTAAAATCCCAACTAACAGTCTGATATTCTCATTCAACCCATCTTCGAATCTTTTACACATGATGGCCTCGGTGGAAACATATTCCCGAGCATACTTATTGAGCCTAACAAACTCTCGCTCATATTCAGTCATAGACATACGGCCCTATTTTAGTTCTAAAAACTCTTTGCATTTTTGATCAATGAACCGTTGACTGATATATTTCTTTCTGAGCTCATCTTGAAAGAATTCCCAAGTAACTCTTTCTCTCGGCACCACAGATACAAGAGTTTTCCACAACTGATATGTGAGTCCCTAGGAAGTGATATAGCACATTTCAAGCACACATCTGGTGTGCAAGAAAGCTCATCAAATACCCTGATAGAGTTCTCAAGCCAAAACTCCACTCTCTCGGGATCATTGTCAACATTAGCACTAAATTCTTTAGCCTCTTATTTTCTAATATTATCAACTGGAGGCTTGTTCAATCTTAACAATTCCACACCTTGAGGAGCTACAGGAATCAATTGGGGATTAAGTGGGGGCAGAGGATGTTGAGTAGTCAGATTTGTTCGAACAAACTACGCAAACCTCTCATTCATTGTAACACCCCTAACTCGTATCTGTCACTAAAATACGGTTACGAGGCATTATCAATCAATACACATCATTCACATACATTACAATCATAATCAAAATCCATTCAAGTCATTCACATTGTCCCTTATAAGGTCTTATGGGACCTTAAAACGTGCTTAGAAGTGGTTCGGGACTAAACCGATAATATTTGCAAACTTTGAGAAACTTAGAAAAGTTTTCAACATTTAAGGGTCACACGCCCGTGTGAACAAGCCGTGTGCCTCACACGGTCACCAGACATGCCCGTGTGCAAACAGGGCATAGATACTGACTTGTACGACATGGTTGAGGACACACCCGTGTGCCAGACCGTGTGAAATCTAAGGGGGTTATAGACTTGGGTCACACAGTCGACCACATGCCTATGTGGCAGCCTGCATGCTACACATGGTTGACCACACACCCATATGCTAGACCGTGTGCTACACACTACTAGTAGACAAGCTTGTGTGTCTTGACCGTGTCAAAACTGTAGGGTATTCTGACTTTAATTCGAAGGGTACCTAAGGAGACACACGGCCGTGTAACATGACCGTGTGTCTACATGACCGTCTGTCACACACGACTGAGACACACTTCCATGTCTCTACTCGTATGGACAAAACTAGGCCATTTGCAAAGCCAATTTGCCACCCTTCATTCATGCACACCTAGCCATCAAAATGATATCATTTCAACACTTATATAGGCAGCCAAAACATTCCAATTCATACACACTTCATGCCAATTCATAGTCAATCATTTCACTAATCAAATTCACAACCAAAATCATACTAATTTATACCATTCCTCAAGCATTAATACATCCATTAAAGTAACTAACTCAAATCTCAAAATAACACTAATTCAATACCTTAATCTCATATCATATTATGCCAAACTCACAAGGAATTCTATTCACACTACGTAGCATATTTAAACACATTATATATGCAAAATTCACATCCCACAACTTTATAATATACAAGCCAAATCACATGGCTATAATTTCATAACACAAAATGTACCATAGTGACACTAGCCCATACATGCCATATACCATATTTACAAGCATCCAAAAATACCAACAAGTAGTTGATAGTGTGACGAAGATTCCCGATGATCCTCGATGTCTGAGCCAACTTTGATACTCTATAAAACAAACACAAATAACACATAGTAAGCTTCATAGCTTAGTAAGTTCGTACTAACAATACTCAACAGTTCATAATATACAAATCATTAATTAATAAACACTTAGTAGTTCTCATATCATCATTTAATTCTAATTCAAAACCATTTATCGTGTATATACAAATTCATCAAGCTTCATACACATAGTATCAACTATCACATAGGTATCGTACGTACCTGTACTTTCCCATACTCATTTATCTCATTCTCGCATCTTTGTTCAATATGTTAAATCGTTCGAAAATCTTTCAATACTTTAAGAACTCGCACACTTAGTGCATAAATGTTTAGTCAAAGATAGAATGATATCGCACACTTAGTGCCATCACATTAAATCGAAGCTATCTTGGTATCGCACATTTAGTGCCACATAAAGTCGAAACTATTCCAATTCGCACACTAAGTGTTGTATATATCTGAAGCTATCTCGAAACGCACACTAAGTGCCAAATATAGTGAATTTGTCGTCGTACAAATTCGTAGTCGTATATATACAATTTATGCATTATTAAAGCATTAAAAACATAATTTTAACAATGTTTATCACATACAAACTTACCTCATACTCGAAATTTGACGAATCGGATTGATTACTCGATAACCTTCGATTTTCCACTATCTAAATCTGAATTCTTTTTTCTTGATCTATATGTATTCAAAATTAACCCATTTAATCACCAATTCATTCAATTTAATCCACAAACACATAATTTTAGCCAATTTGCACTTTGGGCCTAAACTTTCACATTTCTTACAATTTAGTCCCTATTTCAAAAATACACAAAATTCGCACAACTAAATTTAATTTCGTGCTAGCCGAATTTCCTAGGGACCCCTAGCAGCCCAAAACTTTTATTTATTTTACAATTTAACCCCTCAATTTACACTTTTCTCAATTTAATCCCTAATATGCATTTTTACTCAAAATCACTTTACAAAACATGTATATCAAGCACCAAGCTCTCATAATTCATCATCAAACATCATAAAACTCATGGATTCATCAATGGAAACTTCCAAAATCATCAACACTTTCAAAAATTGGGGCATGGGCTAGCTAGTACTCAAAGCAACGATCACAAAAACATAAAAATATCAAAAACCGAGTAAAGAACATACCTTAATCAAAAAATATGCTATCCGAATATTGAAGCCCTAAAATGGCTTATTTTTTTTCTCAATTTTGGTTGGTAGCAAGAAAATATGAACACAAATTAACTTTGTTTTTATTATATTATACTTAATACACATTTTACCATTTTACCCTTAATGAATAAACATTAAAATTCTACTAACTATAGGCATATTTGTCCATCCATTATTCAAATGGTCTATTTACAACATAAGGACTTCACATTTAATAAGCCACAGCAATTTAAGCACTTTAACAATTAGAATGCAACTTTTGCATTTTACGAGATTTAGTCCTTTTGTCAAATTAAGCACTTAAACGATAAAATTAGCACACGAAACTTTCAAACATACATATTCACATATTGTAAACACATAAAATAATATTAGAATAATTTTACAACCTTAGATTTATGGTTCTAAAACCACTGTTCTGATTTAACTAAAACTGAGTTGTTACAACTCTCCCGTCTTAGGGATTTTCGTCCCAGAAAATCTTACTAGTGAATAGGTTTGGATATTGCTTTCTCATAGCATCTTCGGGTTCCCACGTAGCTTCTTCAACCCTATGTCGATGCCATAATACTTTCACTAATGAAATTCTTTTATTTCTCAGCTCTTTGATCTCACGAGCTAGAATTCTGATCGGTTCTTCGCTGTTAGAAAAATCTAACTGAATCTCAATTTCGATCGGGGAAATGACATGCGAAGGATCAGATCTGTATCTTCGTAACATCGATACATGGAATACATTATGAATATTTTCTTAATCAGACGACAATGCTAGCCAATAAGCCACTGGCCTAATTCCCTAGATAATCTAGTACGGTCCGATGAATCGTGGACTCAATTTACCTTTACGACCAAATCAAAGTATTTTCTTCCACAGAGATAATTTCAAGAACACTCTATCTCTGATCTGAAACTCAATATCTTTTCGTTTCAAGTCTGCGTATGATTTCTGATGATCTGACGCTACTTTCAAACTATCACGGATCACTTTCACTTTCTCTTTTGTTTCTCTAATTAAATCAACTCTGTGAATCTTATTCTTGCATAACTCAGTCCAATACAATAGTGTTCGACACTTCTGACCATATAAAGCTTTGTACGGTGCCATTTTAATGCTCGATTGAAAACTAGTATTATACGCAAATTCAATCAATGGAAAATACTTTTCCCACGTACCTTCAAACTCAAGAATGCAACATCTCAACATATCCTCAAGTATCTGTGTAACTCGTTCGGATTGACTATCTGTCTGAGGGTGAAATGCGGTACTAAAATGTAACTTTGAACCCAGTGTGTCTTGCAATTTCTTCCAAAATCTCGTTGTGAACCTCGGATCTCTATTTGAAACAATAGAAATAGGTACTCCGTGTAATCGAACAACTTCTGAAATGTACAACTCAGCAAGCTTGTTAAGCGAATAATATGTACACACATGAATGAAATGAGCTGATTTCGTCAATCGATCAACAACAACCCAAATTTCATCTTTCTTACTCGGAGATAGGGGCAAACCCGAAATAAAATCCATAGCCACTCTATCCCATTTCCACTCAGGAATCATAATAGGCTACAATAAACCAGACGACACTTGATGTTCAGCTTTTACTTGCTGGAAAACTAAACATTTTGAAACAAATTCTGAAATATCACGTTTCATACCATGCCACCAATAGAGCTGTTTCAAATCGTTATACATTTTCGTACTTCCCGGATGAACAGATAAACAACTACTATGTGCTTGGTTCAAAATCATCTGAATAAATTTTGAATTTCTCAGAACACATATTCGGCCTTTGAATCTTAAATAATCATCTATATCAACTTGAAATTCTAAATCAAGGTTCAAATTACATTGAACTCGTTTTTCTAAGATTTCATTATCAACTTTCTGAGCTTCACAAATCTGCTACAAAAACAATAGTCTCGCTTTCAACTCAGCTACCATCGAGCCATCGTTAGATAAAGTCAACTGAGTATTCATCGCACGTAAAGCAAATAAATATTTTTGGCTTAAAGCATCAACAACAACATTTGCTTTTCCCAGATGATAGTCAATCACTAGCTCGTAATCTTTTAGCAATTCTAGCCATCTCTACTGTCGTAAATTTAAATCTTTCTGAGTCATCAGATATTTCAAACTCTTGTGATCTGAGTAAACATGCCATTTCTCACCAAATAAATAATGACGCCAAATTTTTAACACGAATACAATCGCAGCTAACTCCAAATCGTGCGTTGGGTAATTCTTTTTATACAGTTTCAACTGTCTTGAGGTATAAGCTATGACTTTGCCTTCCTACATCAAAACACAGCCCAGACCATTCAACGATGCATCACTATAGATTACGAATTCTTTACCCGATTCTGGCTGAACTAACACTGAAGCTTCGGTCAATAAAGCTTTCAACTGATCAAAAATTTTTTGGCATTTATCTAACCACTCGAATTTAACATCTTTTTGTAGCAACTTTGTCATTGGAGTTGCAATCATGGAAAAGCCTTTCACAAATCGTCTATAATAGCTAGCTAGTCCCAGAAAACTGCGGACTTCAGATACATTTCTCAGAGGCTTCCAATCTATTATTACAGAAATCTTGCTCGGATCGACTCGAATTCCTTATGCTGACACAACATGCCCCAGAAAACCAACCTCGTGCAACCAAAATTCGCATTTACTGAACTTTGCATATAATTGTTTATCACGAAAAGTTTGAAATACAATTTTCATATGCTCAACATGCTCAGTTTCATCACGTGAATAAATCAAAATGTTATCAATGAATACAACAACAAATCGATCTAGGTACAGTCTGAAAATCTAGTTCATCAAGTCCATGAAAACAGCAGGTGCATTCGTTAGTCTAAAAGGCATAACCAAAAATTCATAGTGACCATACCTCGTTCTAAATGCAATCTTTGGCACATCAGAGTCTTTAACTCATAATTGGCAATAACCCAATCTCTATCTCTGAAAACACTGTAGCCCCTTTCAATTGATCAAACAAATCATCTATTCGTGGCAGAGGATATTTGTTCTTGATTGTTACTTTGTTGAGCTGTCTATAATCTATACACATTCTCATAGTACCGTCTTTCTTTTTCACAAACAATACGGGAGCACCCCAAGGCAACAAACTTGGTCTTGCAAACCCTCTGTCAGTCAACTCTTGCAACTGAGATTTCAATTCTTTTAACTCTATTAGAGCCATTCTGTATGGAGCTATCGATATCGGCATTGTACCTGGCACTAACTCAATACCACATTCAACCTCTCAGATTGGTGGTAAACCTGGTAATTCTTTAGGAAACACATCTGGATACTCACAAACAGCTCGCACTGATTCAATCTTCTTTTCAGTTACTTTTGTATCAAGCACATAAGCAAAATAAGCTTTGCAACCCTTTCTCACATATTTCTAAGCTAACATCGATGAAATTACCGCTGACAAGCCTTTCATATCATCTGACTCGATTCGAATAATCTCATTATTCTGACATCTCAGATCAATCGTCTTTCGTTTGTAATTTACAACAGCATCATGCAACATTAACCAATCCATACCCAAAATTATATCAAATTCGTTAAATGGCAACAACATCAAATTAGCCGAAAAACTGTTATCCGAAATCATCAATAGACAGTTCTTGTACACTTTACCAACCAACACACATTTGCCTAAGGGGTTTGATACTCTAATTATAAATTTAGTAGACTCTACAGGAAAAGTCTTACTGGATACTAAATTCACACATACATATGAATGAGTTGATCCTGGATCTATCAATGCAATAACTTTAGTATCATAGAGAGTAAAAGTACCGGTGATAACATATGGAGATGATGCTTCTTCACGAGCGCGAATAGCGTAGGCTTGTACAGGTGCTCTAGCATCAGATCTCGCAGTAGTGTCTTGTGTCACACCTTTACCACCACTCACATTTCTCATGTTTCTGGGTGGTCTACCTCTAGTTGCATGTTACTTGGCCTCATACTCTGAGCAGTATCTTTTTCAACTAACTCTGGGCAATCTTTGATAAAATGATCTCATGAGCCACAACTGTAATAGGTTCCATTATTATTTTTCACCCAGCAATCTCCAAAATACCGTCTTCCACACTGTTGACACTCGGGTTTAACATCTTTTACGTTGCCAACACTCGATACTAATGTGGCTTGAGTTTTAGGGTTGGTGTATTGCTTCCCCCGATCTCAATTCTGATATCCCGTTGAAGCTATTGATCAGTTAAAATAGTCTCTAGATTTCTTCGACGAGGAATGATAAGATTTACTCATCGATCTCTTCCTCAAATCTCTTGCCTCTGAATCTGCCTTTCTCTTTTCTTTGCTGAAATCCTTGGCTTTACAAGCCCTCTCAACCAGTACTACAAATTCCTTCAATTCAAGTATCTCGACTAATAGCTTTATATCTTCATTCAACTCGTTAACAAACTGTTTACACATAATCTCTTTAGTAGATACATACTCTCCAGCATATTTGCTTAAACGTACAAATTCTCTTTCATATTCTGTCACCGTCATCCGACCTTGTTTCAACTCCAGAAACTCTTTATGTTTCTGATCAAGAAATCTTTGATTTATGTACTTTTTCTAGAACTCGGTCTGAATGAATTCCTAGGTAACCCGTTCTCTAGGAACCACCAATGTCAACGTTTTCCACCAATGATATGCATTGTCTCTAAGCAACGATACCACACATTTGATACATTCTTCAGGAGTATAGGATAATTTATCAAATACTCTGATCGTATTCTCGAGCTAGAACTCAGCTCTCTCAGCATCATCATCAACTGTAGCCCAAAACTCTTCAGCCCCATGTTTACGAATCTTATCAATAGGTGGCTTACTCAATTAAATCAGATCTATCACTTGTGGTATAATTGGGATTTGTTGAGAAACAGGTGGGTTGGAGGTTGTTGAGCAGCCAGATTCATTCGTACGAATTTCGTGAACCACTCACTCATCATTTGGAAGAAGGCTTGCTTAGGCTCTTCCCCCTGGCTACTAGAAATAGGCCTAGAATCGATCGGCACTGCCCCTTTAGCGTGAGCGGGCGCATTACTTTCAACATCGTCAGCTACGGCTCGATCGGAATCCATTTGCTATATGAAAACACATTTTTAACTGTCAGGAATCATCACGCTGTCGCAGTTTATATATATGGCATGTATAGCTAGAGTCTCACATGCTACTTTTGTCCTAGAATCGACTAAACCGTAGCTCTGATACCAATAAAATATAACACCGCTAACTTGTCTCTATTGCCAAAATAGGGTTACGAGGCATTACCGATCAATACACATCATTCACATACATTTATACAATCATAATCAAAATCCATTCAATTCATTCACATTGTCCCTTATAAGGTCTTACGTGACCTTAAAACATGCTTAGAAGTGGTTCAGGACTAAACTGATAATATTTGACAACTTTAAGAAACTTAGAAAATTTTTCAACATTTAAGGGTAACACGCCCGTGTGAACAGGCCGTGTTCCTGACACGGTCACTAGACACGCCCGTGTCATAAGCTCTATGAAAACAGGGCATACATACTGGCTTGTACGACACGGCTGAGGACACGCCCATGTGCCAGGCCGTGTGAAATGTAAGGGGGTTACATTCAGGCCTATTAGACCTAGCATTACCAACACTTGCTATTGACATAGTTTGGGCCTTTGAACCCAAATATTGCTTCCTACGATCTCTGTTGGGATACCCAGCTAAAACATTTGAACGAGTAAACAGATCCCTTGATTTCTTTGACGAAGATTGAAATGACTTATTCAGCGGTGTTTTTCTCGAATCTCTAGTCTCAAACTCATCTTTTCTCTTTTCTTTGCTCAACTCATCGGCTTTGCAAGCTCGGTCGACTAGCACAAAAAATACTTTCAACTCTCAAATCCCAACTAACAGTCTGATAGCCTCATTCAACCCATCTTTGAATCTTTTACACATGATGGCCTCGGTGGAAACACATTCCCGAGCATACTTACTGAGCCTAACAAACTCTTGCTCATATTCAGTCACAGACATACGACCCTATTTCAGCTCTAAAACCTCTTTGTGTTTCTGATCAATGAATCGTTGACTGATATATTTCTTTCTGAACTCATCTTGAAAGAATTCCCAAGTAACTCTTTCTCTTGGCACCACGAATGTAAGAGTATTCCACAACTGATATGCCGAGTCCCTCTGAAGTGATATAGCACATTTCAAGCACTCATCTAGTGTGCAAGAAAGCTCATCAAATAGCATGATAGAGTTCTCATGTAACACCCATAACCCATATCCGTCGCCAGATTAGAGTTACGAAGCATTACTGATCAAAACACAGTTCAGAACAGGCATTTATTACAATTCATGCTTCGTGATTCAATCACATGAATACTTTTATCCTATTCATAATTTTAAGTCCTAAATATCAATACATATAATATACCAAGCATATGTCAAAACAACTATTTTATTAACTAAATATCAAATCATTTTGTAACTTCTGCACATACGCATACTAAAAAAAAATTATACATGCTCCATAATCCGACATTCGAAACATATGATCATCAATTAACTATTTCCAAGTTCAAATGCCGAAACTAACATATCAAATTATAAGTTTTGCACCTTTGCATATTAAACCAATTTGGCCATATTACACAAATAAATATCCAATAATAATAATGAAATAGATAACATTATCTCATGTCCAAATATACCACTATTCACATTACACAAGTATATGCGCATAATACCAACTATTTAAACCTTATCTATTCGGTCATTAATAGAACACACAAATGATTCATACCATTTCTATACGACTTAATAAACCAAATTTATAAACATAAACGACATTACCAATTGATCAAATTTCATTTACAAAAGAAAAAAGACCAACCTAAGCACTTCTCACTTGATTAATAATAGTCATTTCATAAGTATTAACGTTGAATTAAGACATGCCGATTTTGCATATTATACACCTTATCAAACTGTCATACACAAAACCAATTCATCTCTTATCTATTCGGCTAACAAAAATTGACTTGTACACATTCATGGATTGTCAAATAACAATTGAATCTATATAGCCATTTCACATACAATACATACTCATTATTTTACCTCTTACTAAGCCGAATTATAAAATAATACTTAACCTTTTTCATTGCCAAAACATATAACCAACACCTCAAACATATATACCTTGAGATATACTTTCAATATAGGCCAATTAAATGACTAAAAATCACAAATTTTGATGTCATTATCATGCCAATCATAATACATATATATACATACTTTAACTGAATCATCCAAATCACATCCAAAATTATTAACCACTTTCAATGCATACGACACATATAAACTTGACTAACATTTCATATACTTACATAACAAATTAGCTATTTTTTCATGGCTTAATATATACACAACCAAAATCCAACATATCCAAATATAATCTAGCCTATACATGCCATAGGTTTGAAATTCAACTTACAAAGTATCAAAAATAGTCGATAGTGTGATAGATTTTGCTAACGATCCCCGAGCTTGTAACTAGACTCCAAAATCTATAAAACAGAGGCAAACATACACACACAGTAAGCTATCACAGCTTAGTAAGTCATAAGCAAATAAATTACTAAACTATACATATCTTATACATAATTTCGCATTTCATTAAAATATCATTTGCATTTAATTATCACATAATCGAATGCATAATTAACCTTTAGTATAAACATGTATTTCATACTTTTACTATTTCATACATATATCACTAGGCTAAAACAACCTATACTCAATCAAATATACATAATCAAGATTGTATCTCATGAATCATCTCATGTATATTTATAATTTGTAGTCATAAGGCTTTATATAACCATTCATATATGTTTGCACATAGAACACAAATATGATATCACTTATACATAGCATTTGGCCGAATATACTTTTCCTATACACATATATTTTAATTTGCATCATATATAATTTGTATCACATATCAAATAGTCAACATACCTTATTTTCAAATAGGCAATTTAACTATCACATACCTGATCACTTTAGCTCGATTGCACATTCGATCATAACTTATCATTGCCCGTTGAACCATTCAGAATTAAATAGGATAATCGGATAATCACACATATCGTACAATGCCAATGTCTCAGACATGGTCTTACATAAAATCACATATCGATGCCACTGCCCCAGACAGGGTCTTACACAGGAACACATATTGATGCCAACGTCCCAGACGTGGTCTTACACGAGAACACATATAAAAAATCCTATGTCATGACATATATATCCTAGCTATTCCTAAGGTTCATACGGGGCTTTTGGGCATCCTAACTCGGTCAAATCAAACTCGTACACATAGATTTCAAGCTTATACATATTCAGTTTCCACATAAATATTATCACATTATTAATTTCAGCATATGTAGTTCATATTTAATCAAATAAATAACATCTATTTGCTTATAAACTTACCTCAGACAACGATAATCGGAACGGAACCACTAATCAACAACTTTAGTTTTCCCCCGATTCAAATCTAATTTCTTTGGTTCTTAATCTAATCATATTCAAATTAAACTCATTCAAACATATTTTCATTCAATTTCATCCAAAAACACATAAATAGGGAAATTACCATTTTACCCCTAATATTTTACACTTTTTACAATTTAGTCCAAATTGTACAAAACACAAAACATGCAAAATTTGCACACACCATGCTTAGGCCGAATGCTACCCATGTTCATACAAGTCCATACATTTCATTTATTTCATATTTTAGTCCCTCAATTTATTACTTTTTCAATTTAGCCCTAATTACTCAAAATCATCAAAAATTCCAATACAAAACATATTAATCCAAAACATATCTTTCATAATTCATCAACTAACATCACAAAGCTCAATTATTCATCAATGGCATAACTCAAAATATTCATCAAAATCAGAAATTCAAACATGGACTTTGTACATTACACTGCAATGATCTCAAAAACGTAAAAATTATCAAAAATCGAGCTAGTTACATACCTTAATTAAGCTCAACAATGGCTGAAAATTTGAAAACCTTATTCTTTCTATTTTCTTTTAACATTCGGTCATGGAAAAATAAAAGACAAATGCATGATGTTTTATTATAATAACATATTTACTATTTTATAAATTTAACCTTTAAACTAAAATTTTAAACCATTATAAGTTATGGTTATTGTAACGCCCTAAATTTTGGGCCCAAAAATATTAGGTTTTGAGCATGGGAACAATTAGGAGGCTGCACATAAATGTCTAGTCGTGCAAGAAAGTGGCACAAACGCATGTTCGCTTTAGTGGTTAAGTGCTTTGGGAAGTGTCCGAGAAGTCTTGGGTTCAAGCCTTGGCTTGTGCAGAAGTTTTTTTTTAAATGGATAAACCTCTATCTTTCGTCAGTAGACTCTTAAATAAATGTGGGTATTTTATGTCAGAAAGGGCTTGCTGGTCTAAGGGATAAGTGGCGTGTTACCTATGCCTGAGGATTAAGGTTCGAGTCCTGGTAGGCACAGTGAAGGGTTTTATTTTGTTGCTGATGCCGTGGAAGAGTTGTGTTTGACTGAAACACTATAGTGTTTGAGTGAAATTTGAATTAAGAGTTTGGTGGGAGTTCAAATTGGATGGTTGAGAGAGTGGAGGAGAAATTTGAGGAGTGGATCAAGGGATTGGGGGAGTAGTGGTGCCAAAATTGGTTTCTTCCTCAAAGATTTCAGTTTGGATCTTATGCTCTCAACTTCCGGTCACCTATTATCTCCTTGGCCGAATTCTTTTTCTTTTGTTTTCACTTTTCTTCCCTCTTCTTCTTTTCTCTCTTCCGCAAGCCTTGTTTTTCTTTCTTTGCCAATTTTGCTCTTGATTTGTTTTGTTCCTTAGGCGTACCTTAACTACTCTTTCCCTTCTTAGTCAATTTTGTTGATGCCATTATCATCAAGTTATTGTCCCATTATTGTTTTCTTCCCTTCTCCCATTGTCGTATATTAAATTTTGCTACTGTATCGATTTGTTTCATGGCTTTGCCCTTAATGAGTGCCCATCGTTTTCTTTGTCATCGCATTGTTGATTTCTTGTGGTTGCTCTCATTGGCCGAACATTCCTCTTATTTCCACTTTCTCCCTTTATTTCTTTTTGCCGAATTTGTTCTTGCTCTTACGCTCAACTCCTATTTCTCGTGGGTTCGGTAAGTCTTTTGGTAAGGGGGAAGAAGTATGCCCAATTGATTTGGGAAAGATTTCATTTCATTAAGTTATGTTAAGGTTCTAAGCTTTTTTTGTGTCAAATGTTATTTTGACAGCATCAAATCGTGTTGAACTTGGCTTACCTATGGAGTGGTAGGCTACATCGGTTGGGAGTAAGTAACATTAAATGTTGTCGATTGGGGATTGTTTTGGTACTGTTGGTTCTAAGCATGACTAACGTTAGACATGGAATTGTCCTTTGTTTTAGGTACGGTTCATCTCAAGAGGGGGTTGCGTACCTAGAATCCTAATAGGTGCGTACAAACGTAATCTCAACGATAGAAATTGGTGAAAGCTGAAAATGTACGATTAGTCGACACCACACGGGCGTACGGCTACCCGTGTGGTGGCCCGTGTGACTAAACATGAGCGGATGGTCGATGATGTCGTCCTAAGCGATTTCTAGGGTCGTAGCCGTTTTGGGCCTTATTGGGTCAATCTAGGCCGTGTGGGCCCCATATGGGTGAACCACACAAACGTGTGGTAATAACAGGGCCAGGTTGCGTAATCTACATGGCCAGAGCCATTTCTGGGCTATGTGGGCCACACGGGCATGTGGGCCCACATGGGCCCACAATATGGGCCTTGGGCCCATTTTTACTGTTTGACTGTTAAGGTTGCACAGGTCGCTCGAGGCGATTGTGGACCTACTATTGGGTCTGTAAGTTTACCTAGACCCCTATCTATGATAAAATGACTTTTTTGCCCTTATATGGTAGATGACGGTTTTGCCCCTATGTGATGTATATATATTTGTGCATGTATGACCGTATTTTTAGCATGCTATTTAAACTGTAATGGATACATGTATGATTCTATGATATGCCATGACATGACTGTATGATGCATTGCATGGGGATGGGTTTATATTGACCGGAGCAAGTGTATTAAAAGGTTTCGAGCCTAAATTCATCGGGCCAGTGCATATTCTATCAGATAGTGCATTGCAGGTGCTAACTTTAGAGTGTAGGGATGGGTGGGTTGATTATATCCCCACATGGAGTATAGGGTTTGACAGAGTTAGAGAGTAGAGGCTGGATGGGTAGGACTTATATACTGTTAAACTGTTACTGCACTGCTTATTGTTACTGTATTGGGCCAAGGCCCAAAAACATGACTGTTTTTGTATTGAGATGGGCTAAAGCCCAAACTAATATTGTCACTGTTACTAAAAAAGGCTTAGGCCCAAACTGTGCTTGTTTTCTGACTGTTTGCTTATATGGGATTACACACTGAGTTTTTGTAAACTCACCCTCTTGTTTTAACTGTACAGGAAGACCCCAGTCTTTGGTGGATCGGTACTGCGAGGGACTCAAAGGTGGCCACACAACTACGCATGCCTTCTCATTTGATTTTAAATTATAAGTAATCAAAATTTTGGGTAATTTTATTGTAATAAGGCCTCTTAAAATTTTATTTTTAATTTGGGTCATTATTTGTTTTGATTTATAACTGTTAACAGTAGAAAAAGATGCGGGTTTTCAAAAAGATAAATGTTTTTCAAAAATACCATGAATACGCAATCGGTTTTAAGAGCTTTCGTAAGAAACAATGTTTTAAAATAAATAACGACGTTTTAATATGATTAATTTTTAAAAAAACGACTTACATTTCGAAAATAAACGACAAGCCTTGAAATTATCTTCAAGGTCATTCAACAAGGTTTAATAGAGAATGGGTTTTTAACAATTTTGCATTTTACGAAAAACACTTCAATGTGACATCGCCAAATTCAGCCATGACGTCCAGGCCGGGATTGGGGTGTTACAGTTATAATCGTCCATCACTTAAATGATGGTAATATTGCAACATAAATACTTCATATTATAAAGACAACAACAATTAGGCACTTTCACATTTAGCCATCAAATTTTCATTTTACGCGATTAAACCCTTTTATTAAATCGGGCACTCAAACAACAAAACTTTCGAATGAAATTTTCACACACACAAATTCACACATAATAAACATAGAAAATAATTTTTAAATATTTTTTTGACTCAGACTCGTGGTCCTGAAACCACCGTGCCGAATAGGGTCTAAATCGGGCTATTACATCTCAAGCCAAAACTCCGCTCTCTCGGGATCATCGTCAACATTAGCTTTAAATTCTTCAGCCCTTTGTTTTCAAATCTTATCAACTAGAGGCTTGTTCAGTCTTAATAATTCCACACCTTGAGGAGCTATGAGAATTAGTTGGGGGTTAGGTGGGGGCAGAGGATGTTGAGCAGCCGGATTTCTTCGAACAAACTCGGCAAACCACTCATTCATTGTAATACCCTTAACCCGTATCCGTCGTCGAAATAGGGTTGCGAGGCATTCCCGATCAATACACATCATTCACATACATTTATACAATCATAATCAAAATCCATTCAAGTCATTCACATTGTCCCTTATAAGTCTTAAGGGACCTTAAAACATGCTTAGAAGTGGTTCAGAACTAAACCGATAATATTTGTAAACTTTGAGAAACTTAGAAAATTTTTTAACATTTAAGGGTCACACGCTCGTGTGAACAGGCCGTGTGCCTCACACGATCAACAGACACGCCGTTGTGATAGGCCTTGTGAAAATAGGGCATACATACTGACTTGCACGACACTGCCGAGGACACGCCCATGTGCCAGGCTGTGTAAAATTTAAGGTGGTTACTGGCTTAGGTCACACGGCAGACCATACGCCCATGTGCTACACACAGCTAGTAGACACGCTCGTGTGTCTAGGCCGTGTTAAAACTGTAGGGTATACTGATTTTAATTTGATGGGTACCCCAGGGGACACACAGTCGTGTAACATGACCGTGTGTCACACACGGCTGAGACACACGTCCGTGTCTCTGCCCGTGTAGACAAAAATAGGCCATTTACAAAGCCAGTTTGCCACATTTCATTCATGTACACCTAGACATCAAAATGGTATCATTTCAAGACTTATATAAGCAGCCAAAACATACCAATTCATACACAGTTCATCCCAATTCGTAGTCAACTATTTCACTAATCAAATTTACAACCAAAATCATACTAAATTATACCATTCCTCAAGAATTAATACATCCATTAAAGTAACTAACTCAAATCTCAAAATAACACTAATTCAATACCTTAATGATCGTGATTTTTCGTGATAAGTTTTATAAATTTATAATTAATCGTTCTTGAAACTAACTATTATCACGACGTAGGTAAGTGTACCTATCAAACAGTAGTATAGCTTTAGCAAGACCGGATTGTTGAACCCAAAGGACTAAAAGTACTAGTAATGACTATCTTTTTATTATCTAACCTAAAAAATAAAGGGGTTTGTTTTAACTAACTAATTAGTTGTAGAAAATAGAATTGGGAAATTACTTTTGGGAAAAACGATTGATTTAGGACAATACCTAAGGAAAAATCTACCTAGACTTTTACTTGTTATTCTGGCTCCGAACCGGACGATTTCTTCGTTTAACTTGTTCCGTAGAAATCCCTAAGTTATGTTATTATCCCTATTCAAGACTAATAACATCTAATCCCTAGGTTGAATAACTGAGACTTTTCTCTAATTAACACCCTAGGGTTGCATTAACTCAATATATGGATTCCCTTCTTAGGTTTCACCCTAATCTGGCAAAATCTTGTCACCCTATCTCTAAGCATGCAGCCAACTCCGCTTAATTATGACAAAGTCACTCTTAGCCGGGGACTATTCATCCTCCAACTAAGAGCATTAACTTGAATTGATATCCTGAAATACCAAAGCAAGAATTAAGAACACATAATTAAGAACAAGTCAAATATTTATCATAGGATTTAGAAAATAATAACAAGATTTGTCTTAGGTTTCATCCCCCTTAGGTATTTCGGGGTTTTAATTCATAACTAAATAAGAAAACATCTCAGAATAATAAAGAATACATAACATAAAGAAAACCCAAAACTCCTGAAGGGAAATTGAGGAGAAATCTTCAGTCTTGATGATGAATCCGGCTTCTGAGATGGATCAATCGGCTTCCTTGGAGTAATTCCTCACTCCCTCTCCTTTGTCTCCCTTTAGTCTTCCTCTTGGGTGTTTAAATAGGCTTTAGAATGCCTAAAAGCCCTAAAACTTGCCCTTTTCCGAATAGAACTTAGCTAAGGTTCAACAAGGACATGTCGGTGTGGCACGACTGTGTATGAATACATTAGGCTGTGGTCGAGGCTGAGATATGAACATGCCCATGCTAAGGTTGATTTGGGCCGTGGTCAAGCCTATTAGACTGGCACGGGCGTGTGTGTTGCCCATGTGAGGAAGTCCAGGCCGTGTTGTTTTCCCTTGTCGGCCCATTTTCTCTATTTTTGGCCCTTTTCTCATTATTTTCGTCCTCTTATGCTCACCTATGTATAAAACATGAAATTAAAGGATTAGGAGCATCAAATTCACCAAATCTAAGTAGAAATCATTCATAAACTTGTTAAGCGAGGGATAAAAATATGTATAAATTGCGGTTTATCAAATACCCCCACGCTTAAGCGTTTGCTTATCCTCAAGCAAAATCCTCTCTTCATAATTAATAATTCCTCTTTCTCAACTTATAACTCCTATCAATAATATCTCAAACTAAATCCATAAGAAAACATATATTGAGAATTCAACTGAAAGAACATTAAAGCTTCAAACATTCCAAATTGAGTATTTTAATCATGAAAAACTTAGGCACCTCTCTTCATCTAAGTAGTTACCATCGATTCAAAATCTCACAGAGTTTAATATCCTCACTAAAGATTCACTCAAATCACTCGCTGTAACATCCCGAAATAGGGCCTACACGGAATAGTGGTTGCGAAACCACAAATTTGAGGTAGAAAATTTTATTTTATTATTATTTTGAGGTTCATGATATGATTTCATGATTGTGTGAAAATTTCGTGATGAAATTCTATGCATAAAGTGCTTAAGTTGAGATTAGGGACTAAATCGAATAATTTGAAAAACTTGAATTCTAGAAGTTTTTAGTATGAAATTGCTTTGGAATATTAATTAGGAGGGTTTAAATAACAATTTGACCAATTTCTAAGTTCATGGACAAAATAGGACATGGATGGAATTTTTGAAAGTTTAATAAGGAAGGGCATTTTGGTCATTTGGATATTAAATGAAATAAAAAGGGAAAAAATAACACAAAATTCATCATCTTCTTCATTAGCACGAAATTTCAAGGGTTCTCCATAGCTAGGGTTTGTTTCAAGCTTTCAAGCTCCATAGTAAGTGATTCCAAGCCCCGCTTTTTAATGTTCTTTACGTTTTGAGTCTCAGTAGCTCGATAAAAGCTTATGCTAGCAATAATTTAAGTTAGGGTTCATATTTGGAAAAATACCCATAGGTGAAATGTGTTTATTTTGATGTTTTATGATAGAATATGAGGTCTTAGATTATGTTAGACAACTTGTGCTACTCGGTTTTAAGTAAAAACGAGTAAAAGGACTTAATCGGTAAAAATACCTAATAGTCATAAGTATATGTTAGAGTGAGAATTTGATTTTGCTATAGAAGGGAAAAACGATCAGCATGTCATAAAACATAAGAAAATAGGCTGAAGCTTAATTTACGAGATTTGGGGAAAAAGTGTAAATATGCAAAAGTTTAGGGGCAAAAATGTAATCTTTCCAAAGTTTGAGTAAAGGACTGTTTTGATAAATGTGAATATTAAATAAATTAAATTTGCTATTATAGATCAAGAAGAACGAAATTCAGGAGTAGATCGGGGAAAAGAAAAAGTAAAGGACTAAATTGTAAAGTTTAGTCACATTTTGTATCGAGGTAAGTTTACAGTAAATAAATGCAATATTCTTTTATTTTACATTATTATTGTAAATTTCCAGCATTTATATACTTATTTTATGAGAATATTTGAAGTCGAATTAAAGGCGAAACCGTTTGAACTTTAGGAATGCTAGGATATTGGGGTTGACAGGACAGGACAAGACAGAAATGAGCCATGTAAGTCCATATCAGATATATGGCTTTGGAGACAGGAAAAATTCATGTAAGTCCATGTCGAAGACATGGCATTAGCAGGATATTGATAGGCAGGAACGGCCCTAGTACCCTTAGTATTCCAAGTGGTTCAACGGGTCATTGTACACGTTAAATTACAGTGAATTATCAGCAAAAGGGAAGGTAGATTATATTTATGAATAGTGAAAGGTCAGGTAAGAAAGAAGGCAAGTGAGTAAAGAAGAAGGTAGAAAATGAGAAGTAAAGAAAGTTTATGAGGCTAGGTGACATTATGTATAATTATTCATTATGTTGAATGTTGTAATTTATTTGCTTGTAAGCTTACTAAGCCTAGTGCTTACTCTCTTTATTTTCTTTTTCTTATAGTTTTTATCAAGCCACTCGGGGATCGAAGGAAACGTCGGAGACCCGATCACACTATCGAAGGAATCACATTGGTATAGTTAGACGTTTCGTTTTGTGTATGGCATGTATAGGAACTTGGTTTCTTTTGATATGATATGATCAATGAATGATGTGTAAATACTTGCTAGTGATTAGCTAATATAATGGCTGATGATATACATGTTTAATAGTATGTATGATTAAGTAGTAACTATCACATGAAAACTATGAAAAATGTGAAAGTAACTTAAAAACAGATTCAAGTATCAGAGATAACGTGATTTTGAAAAATCACTAAAACTCGTAGAAACATGGTTTGATGGTGAATAATATATGAAATTAAAACTCATTGTGTCTATTTTCATATGGAATAAGAAAAACAGGTAAAGATTTTGTATTTTATAAGATATCTAAGTTTTAGTGAAATAGGGCTAGAGCAATTTCTAGATCCCCTGTTTCAAATTTAGAAATTCACCATAAATTTTAAAAAAATAATTATGTAGTGTAATTTATATGGTTAGAGTCCTTATTGAATCTAGTTTTAATGTAAACAAACTTTATAGTCATATGAATTTTTTAGAGGGAGAAAAGTTGTTCGTAGTAAGTATAGGTCAGTGCAGTCGAATTCTGAAACAAGGGTAAATTTAACTAATAAACTGTACTAATTGGATAAGTAAAAAAATTCTAGAAAAAAATTAGTAGATAGATATATGAGTATAGTTTTAGTAAAAATTTACGGATCTTAATTTTGAGTTTTGAAACTCGATAAATGAATTTTTAAGCAACCATGACACAGAAAAATAGTTTATTCCGAAAATTAAAATTAGTGGTTTAGAGTTGTTTAAAAGGTAAAATAGGTTTAGTAACACCTCAAGCTTGACTCCGGTGATGGTTTCAGCGTGGGGCATTACATTTATTGGTATCGAGCAGGTTTAGTCGGTTCTCGAAATGCTTAGTGTGAGTAAAAGTCTAGCTATACATGCCATACCTGTATTTTGATAGTGTGACGACTCCTGACGATTTTTAAATATTTTGTTTTATAGTAATGGATCCCGAGCGAGCTAGTGATGATGATGTAGAAAGTAATGCGCCTGCTCCCGTGGAAGGGGCAGCGCCATCTGAGAATAGGCTAGCAACAGTTGATCAGGGAGGAGTGACTCGAGAAGCTCTCTTCCAAGCTTTGAATGATTGGTTTGCCGAGTTCGTTAAATGCGAATCCAGATGAGTTAGACCTCCACCCCTCATGATTCTCCGGCTACCCATGTAGCTCAAGCTCCCCCAAGCACAGGGTACAGTGATAAGAGAAAAGCCACCAGTTGATAGAATCAGAAACAAGGGGCCAGAAGAGTTCCGAGCAACAAAAGATGATGATGCAGAAATAGTAGAATTTTGGTTAGAAAATACTATCAGAGTCTTTGACGAATTATCTTGTACACCCGAGGAATGTATGAAATGTGTAGTATCACTTCTTAGAGACTCAGCCTACCACTGGTGGAAGACACTTGTATCAATTATACCAAAGGAGAGGGTCACTTGGGATTTCTTTCAGAGAGAATTTCGTAAAAGTACATTAGTCGAGGTTTATTGACCTAAGAGAAAGGAATTCTGGAATTGAAACAAGGTAATATGATGGTGGACTGATTATGAGTGCGAATTTGTCAGGCTTAGTAAATATGCTCGAGAATGTGTGTCCACAGAGGCTATCATGTGTAAAAGGTTTGAGGATGGGTTAAATGATAATATCCGACTGTCAGTGGGTGTCCTAGAAATAAAAGAGTTCATTATTTTAGTTGAGAGAGCCTGTAAAGCGAGAGGAGTCATTAAAAGAAAAGGCAAAGTTGAGACAGAGACACAAGATACAAAGAAGAGACAGATGAGCAGGTCATTCCAGGCTACATCCAAAAGGCCAAAGGAGTTTTCTACCAGATGTAGTTTCTCAGCTAGGTATTCTAGTCAGAATAGAGGCAGCAGATTTAAGGATCCGAAGGCTTAGACCATCTCGACTGCGAGTGTAGGTAATGTTGGACAGGGTAGATCAGGGTGTCCACGGTGTGGTAGACTTCATTATGGTCCTTGTCGGGCGGGCGAAAATGTTTGTTATAAATGTGGTGCTCCAGATCATTTTGTACGAGAATGTCCAGAGGTGGCTAACCGAGAGGTAACACAGAGTGCTAGATCCGAAAATGCTCCTACTAGAGGCAGATCACCGAGGCAACCGGGAGTAGGAGCAAGTAACAGAGGTACCTCAAGAGATTCAGCTATGAGACCAGATGTTAGAGCCCCTGCAAGGACTTATGCTACCCGTGCTCGCGAAGAGGCATCCTTCCCCGATGTGATTACGGGTACATTTTCTCTACATGATATTAATGTCATTGCTTTAATTGATCCGGGTTCAACTCATTCATATGTTTGGAAGAAATTAATGCCTAGTATAAGTATGCCTATAGAATCTACAGAATTTGTGATTAAAGTATCGAATCCATTAGGCAAGCATGTATTAGTAGATAAAGTATGTAGAAATTGTCCTTTGATGATTAGAGGCTACTGTTTTTCAGCCGATCTCATGCTATTGCCATTTGATGAGTTTGATGTGATTCTTGGTATGGATTGGTTGACTACACATGATGTGATAGTGAATTGTGGAAAGAAATTCATTGAGTTGAAGTGTGAAAATGGTGAAATTCTTCGGGTTAATTCAGAAGAGTCAGATAGTTCATTTCCCATAATTTCTGTTATGTCTACTCAGAAATGTTTGAGAAAAGGGTATGAAGCTTATCTTGCTTTTGTGTTGAACACTAAAGATCCAGAATTGAAAATTGAACCATGCTCGTGGTATGTGAGTTTCCGATGTGTTTCCGGAAGAACTACCAGGTTTACCTCCTGTTAGAGAAGTTGAGTTTGGTATTGAGTTGATTCCAGGTACCACGCCCATTTCTATTTCTCCTTATAGAATGGCTCCGTTGGAATTGAAAGAATTGAAAGCTCAGTTGCAGGAATTAATAGATAAAGGCTTTGTAAGACCCAGTAGTTCACCATGGGGTGCACCAGTGCTATTTGTGAAAAAGAAAGACGGATCGATGAGATTGTGCATAGATTATCGGCAACTTAACAAGGTAACAGTAAAGAACAAGTATCCATTGCCTAGAATTGATGATCTGTTTGATCAATTGAAGGGAGCTACTGTTTTCTCCAAGATAGATTTGAGATTCGGATACAATTAGTTGCGAGTTAAAGAGTCAGATGTCCTGAAGACTGCTTTCCGGACTAGGTATGGTCATTATGAGTTCCTTGTGATGCCATTTGGCTTGACTAATGCTCCTACCATTTTAATGGACTTAATGAACCGAATTTTCAGATCGTACTTGGATAAGTTTGTAGTTGTGTTCATTGATGATATCTTGATTTATTCTCATGATGAGACTGAGCATGCAGAGCATTTGAGAATAGTTTTACAAATTCTGAGAGATAATCAGTTGTATGCCAAGTTCAGCAAAAGTGAGTTCTGGTTACGAGAAGTTGGTTTTGTTGGACATATTGTCTCAGGTGAAGGTATTAAGGCTGATTCGAGCAAGATTTCAGCCATTGTTGATTGGAAGCCCCTAGAAATGTATCGGTTAGAAGTTTTCTTGGTCTTGCTTGATATTATAGACGATTTGTAGAGGGATTTTCCATGATAGCTACCCCGCTGACAAGATTACTGCGAAAGGATATCAAGTTTGAATGGAATGAGAAGTGTCAATAGAGTTTTGACAAGTTGGCCGAGTTGTATATTTCAGAGATAGTCAGACTACACGGGGTACCATTATCGATCATTTCAGATAGAGATCCAAGATTTACTTCACGGTTTTTGGAAGAAATTATAGAAGGCTTTGGGCACAAAGTTGAGTTTTAGTACTGACTTTCCATCCTCAAACCGACGGTCGATCAGAGAGAGTTATTCAGTACTTGAAGATATGCTTAGATACTCGTGTCTTTGGAATTTCAAGGCGCTTGGGAAAAATATTTACCATTAGTAGAGTTTGCCTACAATAATAGTTATCACTCGAGTTTGAAGATGGCACCTTATGAAGCTTTGTATGGACGTAAATGTCGCACACCTTTGTATTGGACAGAGCTTAAGGAAAATCAGATTTACTGAGGGTTGATCTAGTTAAGGAAACGAAGAGAAAGTAAAATTATCGAGAGATTGCTTGAAAGTAGCTTCAGACAGACAAAAGTCGTATGCAGATTTGAAGAGAAAAGAGATTGAGTATCAAGTTGGTGACAGAGTTTTTTTGAAAGTATCCCCGTGGAAGAAAGTTCTCAGATTTGGCAAGAAAGGCAAACTAAGTCCACGTTTTATTGGACCGTTTGAAGTGATTGAGAGAGTCGGACCATTAGCATATCGGTTAGCTTTGCCGATTGAGTTAGAGAAGATTCATAATGTATTTCATGTGTCTATGCTACGTCGTTATCGTTCAGATCCGTCACATGTGATTTCTCAGACAAAGGTTGAGATTCAGCCAGACATGACTTACGGTGAAGAACCGGTAAAGATTCTAGCTCGAGAGGTAAAGCAATTAAGGAACAAAAGTATTGCACTTGTGAAAGTACTATGGAATAGACATGGGGTAGATGAGGCTGCATGGGAACCCGAAGAGACTATGCAAAAACAGTACCCAAATCTTTTCACAGGTAAGATTTTCGGGGACGAAAATCCCTAAAGGGGGGAGAAATGTAACATCCCGAAATAGGGCCTAAACGGAACAGTGGTCGCGAAACCACAAATTTGAGGTAGAAAATTTTATTTTATTATTATTTTGAGGTTCATGATATGATTTCATGATTGTGTGAAAATTTCGTGATGAAATTCTATGCATAAAGTGCTTAAGTTGAGATTAGGGACTAAATCGAATAATTTGCAAAACTTGAATTCTAGAAGTTTTTAGTATGAAATTGCTTTGGAATATTAATTAGGAGGGTTTAAATAACAACTTGACCAATTTATAAGTTCATGGACTGTAACGCCCCCACGCCCGAGACCGTCGCCGGAGTCGAGTATGAGGTGTTACTAAGCTTAATTTAACATTTTTAGAACTTTGGATTATTTGTTTCTACATTCACAGTTTTTAAGCTACTTGCGTCACAGTCACAAGAAAAATCATATCTCGAGTTAAAAAACTCAAAATTAAGATCCATAAATTTTTCTTGAATCTAGACTCATATACCTATCTACTAATTTTTTTCTAGAATTTTTGGTTGAGCCAATTAGTACAGTTTATTAGTTAAAGTTACCCCTGTTTCAGGACTTGACTGGTTTGACCTCTGTTTACTACGAACCACATTTCTCTCTGTACAAAATTCATATGACTATGAAGTTTATTTATACTAAAACTAGACTCAATAAGGATTCTGAGGATATAAAATAAACCACCTAATTATATCTTTAAAATTTATAGTGAATTTCTAAAGTTGGAACAGGGGATTTAGAAACTGTTACGACCCTGTTTCACTAAAATTCAAATATCTTCTAACATATAATTCATTTACCTATTTCATTTGTTTCATGTGAAACTAGACATAATAAGCTTCAATTTGATATATATTCCATCACCAGATTAAATTTCTATGATTTTTAGTAAATTTTCAAACTCGGGTCAGTGTTGCTGCAGTATTCTGTTTATGGCAAATTTCATCCCTTTTATGAGTTTTTATGCACTAAGTATCTTAATAATTTTCCTTAACATCAAACATAATCTAAACTAACCATTTTCATAATTTATCATTGTCAAACATTTTCTCAACCATTCCATCACCATATCATAAGATCATTTGCACAAAATAGGTATATTGCTATACATGCCATACTTAAATTTACAAACCATTTACCAAAAGTCTTCCGGATAGTGTGACTGAGCCTTCGACCTATCCCGACTCCTGAGCTGGCTTGTCTAAAACTACAATGAGTAAGAAGGAGGGAGTAAGCATAAATGCTTAGTAAGTTCATATGCAAATAATAAGTAACATAACAAACGGTCATACCAATCAACATTAGCATGCATCACTAAAACACATATCACATTTCTAATCATTTTTCATCATCTTATTACCTTATCGTGATTGTATCAATACTCAACCCGAGGGTTAAATACATACCTGTCCAAAATATCCATTTCACATCACTTACCAATACGTCTCTTTACATCTCGAATATTCCTCCAATTGAGTAGAACTTTACCCGTTGAACACATCGGAATATAATTTGGATACATGGATAACTTGCACATAAGTGCCATATATGCAATCAAGCAATCATGTAACCCGCCCATAAGCGAACTCGGACTCAACTCAACGAGCTCGGGTGTTTGCATCCATAAGTGAACTCGGACTCAACTCAACGAGCTCGGATGCCTAGTTACATCTCTCGAACTCGGACTCAACTCTACGAGTTCGAACATTCGCATCCATAAGTGAACTCGGACTCAACTCAACGAGTTCGGATGCTCAACCATCCTAGTGACATGTCACTTGTATCCTAATCTATTCCTAAGGTTCAAACGGGATTTTCCTCGAACACATATCCTTGCCATCTTCCGTAAAATACCGAAACCAATACTCTCGGTAGCACTTTATATTTAACAAATAATACAAATAATTTGCATTTTATTCAAAATAACCACAAAGCATATATCTCATAATAAAAATCAGCATATCATATAATTAACATCAATAATTTACAAATAACAATTATACTACATTATTTACACATGAACTTACCTTGGTACCAAAATACAAAGATTTTGCAATTTAGTCCACAATCTTTTCTTTTCCTCGATTGAGGTCGATTCCACGTCTTTCTTGATCTAAAATAACACATTTAGCTTATTTAATACTCACATTATCAAATTAATCCTTAACTCAAATTTTGGCAAAATTACAATTTTACCCCTAAATTTTTGCATATTTACATTTTTGCCCCTAGGCTCTGGGATTAAACTTTATTCCTTATTCTTATGTTTTATGACATGCTGATCATTTTTCCTTCTATGGTAACATCAAATTCACACTCTAACATGTACTTATGACTATTAGGTATTTTTACCGATTAAGCCCCTTTACTCGTTTTTGCTTAAAATCGAGTAGTACAAGTTGTCTAACATAATTTAAAACTTCATATTCTATCATAAAACATCAGAATACACAAATTTCACCTATGGGTATTTTTCCAAATATAAACCCTAGGTTAAATTATTGCTAACATAAGCTTAATCGAGTTATCGGGATCTCAAAACGTAAAAATCATTAAAAACGGGGCTTAGAATCACTTACTATGAAGCTTGAAAGTTGAAGAAACCCTAGCTATGGTGAGAGTGAAGTTTCAGCAGCAACTAAATGGGGAAGATGACTATTTTGTGTTATTTTTCCCATTTTATTTCATTTAATATCAAAATGACCAAAATGCCCTTACTACTAAACTTTCCAAAAATTCCTTCCATGTCCTAATTTTGTCCATGAACTTAAAATTGGTCAAATTGCTATTTAAGACCTCCTAATTAATATTTCAAAGCAATTTCATACTAAAAACTTCTAGAATGCAAGTTTTGCAACTTATTCGATTTAGTCCCTAACTTCAAATTAAGTATTTTATGCATAAAATTTCTTCACGAAATTTTCACACAATCATGTAATCATATCATAAACCTCAAAATAATTATAAAATAATTATTTCTATCTCGAATTTGTGGTCACGAAACCACTATTCCGATTAGGCCCTAATTCGGGATATTACATGGACGAAATAGGACATGGATGGAATTTTTGAAAGTTTAATAAGGAAGGGCATTTTGGTCATTTGGATATTAAATGAAATAAAAATGGAAAAAATAACACAAAATTCATCATCTTCTTCATTAGCACGAAATTTCAAGGGTTCTCTATAGCTAGGGTTTGTTTCAAGCTTTCAAGCTCCATAGTAAGTGATTCCAAGCCCCATTTTTAATGTTCTTTACGTTTTCGGAGTCTCGATAGCTCGATAAAGCTTATGCTAGCAATAATTTAAGTTAGGGTTCATATTTGGAAAAATACCCATAGGTGAAATGTGTTTATTTTGATGTTTTATGATAGAATATGAGGTCTTAGATTATGTTAGACAACTTGTGCTACTCGGTTTTAGGTAAAAACGAGTAAAAGGGCTTAATCGGTAAAAATACCTAATAGTCATAAGTATATGTTAGAGTGAGAATTTGATTTTGCTATAGAAGGAAAAACGATCAGCATGTCATAAAACATAAGAAAATAGGCTGAAGCTTAATTTACTTAGATTTGGGGAAAAAGTGTAAATATGCAAAAGTTTAGGGGCAAAAATGTAATCTTTTCAAAGTTTGAGTAAAGGACTGTTTTGATAAATGTGAATATTAAATAAATTAAATTTGCTATTATAGATCAAGAAGAGCGAAATTCGGGAGTAGATCGGGAAAAGAAAAGTAAAGGACTAAATTGTAAAGTTTAGTCACATTTTGTATCGAGGTAAGTTTACAAAGAAATAAATGCAATATTCTTTTATTTTACATTATTATTGTAAATTTCAGCATTTATATACTTATTTTATGAGAATATTTGAAGTCGAATTAAAGCGAAGAAGCCCCGCTTGAACCTTAGGAATGTTAGGATATTGGGGTTGACAGACAGACAGACAAAAATGAGCCATGTAAGTCCATATCAGATATATGGCTTTGAAGACAGGAAAAATTCATGTAAGTCCATGTCGAAGACATGGCATTGGCAAGATATTGATAGGCAGGAACGACCCTAGTATCCTTAGTATTCCAAGTGGTTGAACGGGTCATTGTACACGTTAAATTACAGTGAATTATCAGCAAAAGGGAAGGTAGATTATATTTATGAATAATGAAAGGTCAGGTAAGAAAGAAGGTAAGTGAGTAAAGAAGAAGGTAGAAAATGAGAAGTAAAGAAAGTTTATGAGGCTAAGTGACATTATGTATAATTATTCATTATGTTAAATGTTGTAATTTATTTGCTTGTAAGCTTACTAAGCCTAGTGCTTACTCTCTTTATTTTCTTTTTCTTATAGTTTTTATCAAGCCACTCGGGGATCAAAGGAAACGTCGGAGACCCGATCACACTATCGAAGGAATCACATTGGTATAGTTAGACGTTTCGTTTTGTGTATGGCATGTATAGGAACTTGGTTTCTTTTGATATGATATGATCAATGAATGATGTGTAAATACTTGCTAGTGATTAGCTAATAGAATGGCTGATGATATACATGTTTAATAGTATGTATGATTAAGTAGTAAGTATCACATGAAAACTATGAAAAATGTGAAAGTAACTTAAAAACAGATTCAAGTATCAGAAATAACGTGACTTTCAAAAATCACTAAAACTCGTAGAGACATGGTTTGATGGTGTATAATATATGAAATTAAAACTCATTGTGTCTATTTTCATATGGAATAAGAAAAACAGGTAAAGGTTTTGTATTTTATAAGATATCTGAGTTTTAGTGAAATAGGGCCAGCGCGATTTCTAGATCCCCTGTTTCAACTTTATAAATTCACCATAAATTTTAAAAAAATAATTAGGTGGTGTAATTTATATGTTTAGAATCCTTATTTAATTTAGTTTTAATAGAAACAAACTTTATAGTCATATGAATTTTGTAGAGGGAGAAAAGTGGTTCGTAGGAAGTAGAGGTCAGTGTAGTCGAATTCTGAAACAGGGGTAACTTTAACTAATAAACTGTACTAATTGGCTAAGTAAAAAAATTCTAGAAAACAATTAGTAGATAGATATATGAGTCTAGTTTCAAGAAAAATTTACAGATCTTAATTTTGAGTTTTGAAACTCGAGAAATGAATTTTTAAGCAACCATGACGCAGAAAAATAGTTTATTCTGAAAATTAAAATCAGTGGTTTAGAGTTGTTTAAAAGGTAAAATAAGTTTAGTAACACCTCAAGCTTGACTCCGGTGACGGTTTCGGGCATGGGGGCATTACACTCGCAGTGTTTAAGGACAATGAAATCAAGACTCATTAGTCAATATGAAAAGTTATTACCATAGGCTTGCATGAAAATCAAATCTCCACCACTATAAATTGAAATGATACATCAATCAAAAGGTCTTTAGAGGGTTGTAATGAGGCTTGGTTGGGGGGTGTGGTCACAAGATAAAAGAAAATGTTAGAATTGAGATTGACTTGAAAAATTACTTAACTAGAAAAAATATTTAATCATTACTTGCGTACAACAAAGCTTCTTCTCTAACTATGGAATTTGAATACCGAAGCTCACAAACAAAAGATCACTACTAATATGTATACATATTTCTTTTTTTAGAAAGTAAGTAAAATAACATAGATTACTGTTAAGAACAAGACATAGCTAAGCAATTTATTCAAATCAACTCTTGACAGAAATAGGGATCAAATTAATTGAGGGTATTTGAACAATCATGGGTTAAGGGTTAATATTAAGGGTAATACAAGGAATGGTTTGTTAGGCTCAAAGGGGTTTGCTAAGGGTTAATCGTGGAGGTAGGCTTTTCATGGCATGAGTGGGTTAATCCTAAGTGCCTCTATCATCTTGACATATCGAATCAAATAGTGTGGTCTTGACATGCATAATCAGGCAAGTTCTAGAATAACAATTCGATATTGACACTCTCAAAGCAATAATAAAAGTGAGCATGAAAGAATTAATAGATGCTCTTGAAGGCTCAAAATCTCACAAAAATTATGGCTTTTTGATGTTTAAACTTGTGTAATTCAATTCAAGATAATACCTTAACTTGGGGAAATAACCTAAAATTTTAAATTCTTAAAAATCAACTTATCATGCTTAATTTTCTAATGTCTTAAAGTCTAAATAATCAATGCATGAATGCCTATGTTTTAATTCAAGATATATCAATAAAAATCATAAGTCAATCAAAATTTATCCTAAACATGATATTAGAAATTTACAAGAGAATAAGACAACATTCAGGGATTTTTCAGATAATGAAATTATTACCCCCCACACTTAAGATGTACATTGCCCTCAATGTACAGAGATAGATATATAAAAAAATATAAAATCATAAGATAGGGAGAGAAGTGAAACTTCCTGAGTGTTGAATGAATGAACTCCCTAGTTTAGAGTTATGTAGAGTGGAGGAGGATACTCCGGTGGTGGTAGAGGTTTGGAGCCATAAGTGTTGCGCCAAAAGAATATTATATCTCATTATTGAGTAAAGCATGACAGTCGTGGAGAACCCTTTCCAATGAAGTTTGAAGTTCCTAAGTGATTGTAAGCTTCGGAGCTCTTTATAACGGTGAGGAAATCAGGAACTTTTTAGGGAACATTAGGAGGAATAATTACTCATAAAGAAATAGCCAAGATTAAAATTAATTAATAAAACCTAAATTAAACATCATCATTATCGTCGGATGGTTCGCGAGGTGGTGGTGGCGATGAGATGTGGAAGTGCTGACTGATCTGCTGGAGAGTAGCATCAATGCTGTCAAATCTTTGAAAACACTGCTACTCGAATCGGTTGAGGCGCTCAGATATGTCAGCATATGAAGCCGCCGCATGTACTGGACGATGGGAGCATGGTGGCTGGGAAGGTGGGTCCTCGTGCTGGGGAGGGACATCATCAATAATGTCCTCTGGAGCCTCCTCCTCGGTAGATTGGACGAGACGATATTGGGAAGGGTAGGTTCCTCGGCGCCTCTCGATCATCCACATGCTAAGCATGCTTGAGATGTCTTGAGGAGACATCTGGCCGATAAGGGTAAGGGATGATTCTTGGGCCACAGTGTTGAGGAGTCCGAAGTGTTGCGCCAGTCGAGTCACGTAGGGCCCAATGGAGATGACCCCGCAAGGACTATAAAGTATGCGAGATTGAAAACATGCCCATTTGACATACATAATAAGTAGTAGACGCCGTGGGTAGTGACGACGCTGGTGCTCTCTCTCCGCCCTATCAAAGTGTGAGATAAAATAGAATGTAGATACCTTAAAGACGGAGGGAAAGATAATGCCATGGTGTGACTAGGGTCATAGCTGGCTAAACGTGGGATGAGGGCGTCCCAGCAACGTGAGGGAGAATGATGGATGTGGCTATCGAGAGCATGTAAGTCATTCTCCTCTCTGAACTCCTCGGTATATAGGCCCAATGCAGTGCTAAATTTTGAGACGCTTAGTTGGCGGACTAATCCACCTAAGTGAAACTGGACTGTACCGGGATCATTATGGTTCGCCATTACCGTTTGAAGATGGAACGTTGAGCATAGTTCCATCGTGAGCTCTAAGTATGTCGGCTTGATGATCCCAAAGAATAGCTCCCAATGATCGGTTGTAAGGGGAGCCGAATCGCATCTGCCAGCTGAACTTATTCTACCGTAGCCCAGTCGATGCAGCGGCCCGCAGTTAAAGGTGGGGCCTGTAGTATTTGGAAAAGTTCTTATTGGGGCCCGTTGGGGAATTGTAGGAAAGGGTGGCGAATTTTTGCGATAAGACCAGAGAAAGATGACGCTCCCTTCCGTTTCTTCGAGGTAAGGACGGTGGCTTTCTTTCCTCGTGAAGACGACATGGTGAACTTGCAATTGGAATCATCAATTCGTCTTGATGAGTAGACACGGTAATATGGAACTAAATTTTAAGGGGAAAAAGGCATAAATATGTTCAGCCACAAAAATTAAAACAATAAGTTCAATAGCATACTCTTGTGGCATTGTATGGTAGTATGAGTAAGGATGGCGAAGAATTTTAGGGAATGCAACATGATATATGGATGAAAAATGTCAACACAAAAGGCATGAATATTTCAACTATCCTAAACATGAATACTCACTTCTAACTAATCAAATGGAGTAAAGAAATCATGCAATGAATAAGAGCTTGAACATGAAAAAGATGATAGTTATTCTAGATTATGACATTTAAGTGATACAAATATGTAAATAACATGAAAACTTGCATATTATTATGATAAATAGTGTCGAAACCTCTTTTTAAATTGGGGAGGGTATTTTAAAAACGGGAGTCGCCACCAACCTTTTAAAGTGTGATTGGATCACTTTACAAAACATTTTGGTCTACGAAATTACGAGAAAATAGGTTCGGGAGTCGGTTACGTAAGAGGAAGGATTAGCACCCTCGTAACGCCCAAAATTGGTACCAAATTGAATAATCTTGTCTTAATGTCAGAAGTTTGAAAGAATTTAGAAATGAGATTTCCTTTAAAACCGTAATATTTTAAGTTAAAAAGAATCAAGATTCCTTCGCTTCAAAAGAATACAAATACCACATCCAGCATGATTGGACACGATATCTTTAAACTCTCGTAACTGAAATCATCTTGTAATTTATGAAACTCGTTTAAAAGGATATTTTAGACATTTAGTCAAACGGGAAATCGCAACCCAGCATGTTAGGGCACTACTTCCCGAGTTCCTAGATACTAAAAACATTGCCTCTTTTTAAAATTCCTCTTAAATCAAATGAGATTTTTTTTGTTTTAAAAATAATGATGTGTTTTACATATTACAAGAAATTAAATAAACCTAGCTACAATATACATGCTTTATCATTTTATGCAAATATGATATAGAAAATAATAAATAATGGCACAAATTACACAACATACGTTATCATTTTATGTACATATTATTATAAATAACATAAATGTTCATGCATTATTGTCACATGTAAAATACAATGTAGTGCATAATGAATACAACAAATATAAATTGCAATATATATATGATAATATTTTATGCAAATGTAACTTAAATTACCATAAATAATTAATTTCATGCGAATATGTAAAAAACAAAAACAAATGATATGTAAAATTTAACCTACTAAACAATATCAAAATAACAGAAAATCAAAAATAAATAAGCAAATTAAAATGTATAAATATAAATCAAATAAAAATAAGATATTTAGAAATATATTGAATAATATAAGAATAATAAAAGAGAACCCCTTTTTAAAAAAAAAGATATATACATATATAAGTTATACTATAGGGTATAATGACTTAATATATAAAAAAATGTACTAAATATTGATATTACACTTATTTATAAAAAAATTAAAAATGTATATAATTAATGAGTACTAAATTAATGGATATTTTATAATAAAATAAAGGTAATGTAAGGAAATATGGTAAAATATATAATATATAATAAATTTATAAACAAAATACATATATAATGATATAAACTATATAATAGATGAAATATAAAATAATAAGGATGATATATTAAGTAAATTTACATATAAAAATATAATAAAATAATTAATATATATAAAAAATATATAATAAAATATAAATGGAATAAATAACATATAATATAAAATATAAAATATAATAAAATTTATAAAAATGTATATAATATTGTAAATATAATAAATAAAATAATGTATTATTATATATATAACTAATGTTTATAAAAAATATATATAGTATTTAAAATAAATTGAATTTATAAAACAAAACTTAAATTTAATTTAATTTTAAAATTTTAGGGTTAATTATAAATAAATTTAAAATTTTGGGCCAAATTGAAAGACTCGCTAAATTCATAGGGACTCACTGGGCAATTAACCCTAATCCCAAAATGACACCGTTTCCCTAAATACAGTTTTAAAATCACTGTGAGGACCAAATTGAAACAAAATTAAAATATTAGGGCTAAATTTAAAAAAATGAAATTTAAAATACAGAAAACACGGAAGGATCAATCGGGCAATTTGCCCATTTTACAAAAACACGCGGATCCTCTCCGGGTAATCGGGTCAACACGCGGATCTAAACCTTGAAACGATGCCGTTTTATGCTTATTGAGTTAAACCAAAACGGCACCGTTACGTTAGGGCTATATAAGCTAAATTTTAACTTAAAATTCATTTTTGAAACTCGGGTTTAAAAAAATCTTTGAAAATCCTCTGAAAGAGGAGAAATGGGAGCCCTCCGGCTCCGGTCTCCGGCCTCCGGCCCCTGTACCGTGAGTGCTCACGCACTATACGCGCCGCCGTACATGACGGTTGGGAGGCTAAAAGCCTCCGTTCTTCTCAGCGAATCGCAGGTAATACCCTTTCCGTTTTAAACTTTACTTTTTTTAAAAAAAAATGATATGCATTGAACAGAGAAGAACAAGATATAACAAAATCACCTTTTCAAGTAAACAACTGCTTCTTATTTTTTTCTGTGAATATATGTGTGTATATCTTTTATATCTGTAAAAATCGGTCCCTTTACATCGTTCTGATTCAGGCTTTTATAGCCACTGTACATAGTATTTTACATGTTTAAAGTTATTCCCTGCCATATTTGTGTTGCCTCTGTTGTTCTTCTTTCCCCCTTTTGCAGGTACAAACGAGGAGATTTAGCAACGAACGAATGCTCACACCGGCGTTGATTCGGGCGTAGACCACGGCATGATTCAAAGCCTAGAATCATGGCCTGAAATCACGGCGCTGATGGTGGATAGCTGGAACGACGAGAAACGAACAGACGCGCATACAGTGCCTAGGGTTTCTGAAACCCTAGGTCTTCTGTCCTCGGCCAACAGTTTGGATCACTTGGGCTTCACTGAGTTGGGTCAAGGGTGTAATGGGTTAGTGGGTTTATTGAGTTGTAACCGAGCATAGGGTCTTAGGCTAAATGGGTCTATAAACTATAATTGGGCTTGTAAATGGACTGTTTAAAATAATAAATATTCATTTATTATTTTTTATTTTTCGTTTTTGGTTTTAAAGCCCGGGCCCAAATGGGCGACTACAAATAGCTTTAGAAATCAGTAAAATAGACAAGAAAGAAGTAAACAAACGCTAATAAGGGAGGATTGAGTGTCAAAAATGGAGTTGGAGGCGGCGAACGGGCGTGGCAAGGAGGCCGTGTGGACTTGCAGCGGCTAGGGTTAGGGTTTTTGAGTTGGGAAGACAATGAATAGTGCAGGGTATTTATAGATTTTGGGGCACACGGCCAGGGGACATGCCCGTGTTCCCCAATTTCATCTTGTGTGTTTTGCGTTGTTCCTATTTTGGCACGTCTGAAATTTGACCCACCGTGTACCTCGGGCATGTTGGTACACACGGCCGTGCCGCATGATCGTGTCTAGCTTCGTTCACTTCTCCCACGCCCGTGTATGCAAGCCCCATGCCCGTGTTAATTTGACAGGTTTGACCACGGGTGCTAGACACTGGCGTGCCACACGCCCGTGCTAGTTTCTCAGTTTCAACCACGGCCCTAGGGCACGGGTGTGTCGCATGCCCATGTTATTTTGGCAGGCTCGGCCACTGCCATGTCGCACGGCCGTGACAATTTATCGCAGCCCATGTTTTGGGGAAATCTTTACCCTGTTTCCACACGGTCCTAAGCACGCCCATGTGCTTGGCCGTGTATCTGTGGTGAACCTGTTTTCAAGAGCTCCGTTAGTAGGTTAGGTGTTAAACACTAAAATTTAAAGAAGTTAATATAGTTAGTGCTCAGGTTGCCTCCCGAGAAGCACTTATTTATAGTCTAAGCTTGACTTACCTCTCCGTTGAATGGTTAGGGTGGTTTGAGGAGTTCATACTCCTCATTCCTGCTATCAATCTAATTAAAATAAGGTTTTAGACGTGTGTTGTTTACCTTAAAAGTGTCAAACTTGGGATGACTTACCTCGAACGTACCGAATGGGAAATTACTAAGTACCGTAAGAGGGATTTCTTCATTTGGGTTGGTAGTGACAATGTGAGGATCTGCGGCATCTAGTAAGACTTTATCTCCAACCTTAAGTTGATTTGGAGAGGTATCGAGCTCGTTCAGGCGTAGTTTTGGTTTATCGTGTATTCTCGGTTTATGTGTTCGCCATTCATCTAGCTCCTCTATTTGAAGCCTTCGTTCTTCATGAATAGGTCCTATATTGTTGCTGGAACATGGCCCGTGTACTTCTTTCAGACTCAATTCCTGCAAAGTAGGTTGCGTCATATTGTCAGTTTTAATAGACTGGTGTGGACAATTACCTTCAATTTTTGATATGTTGCCAGAATTACGAGCTTGAAGGGTGATCGTTTCGTCTCCCACACGAAGTGTGAGCTCACCTGTGCCAACATCAATAATTGTTTTAGCAGTTGCTAAAAAAGGCCTCCCTAAAATCAAAGGGGTGTTGTTATCCTCCTCTATGTCTAGAACAACAAAGTCAATGGGGAATATAAATTTATCGATTTTAACTAGTACATCTTCAATAATACCCCTAGGAAATCTTATAGTTTTATCTGCTAATTGAATGCTTATCCTAGTTTGTTTAGGTTTCCCAAGACCTAGTTGCTTAAACATTTTGTAAGGCATGACGTTGATACTAGCCCCTAAATAAGCTAATGCATTATTAACATCTAAACTACAAATCAAGCAAGGAATTGTAAAACTGTAACACCTCAAACCCGGCCTGGACATTATGGCTGAATCTGGCGCATCACATTGAAGTGTTTTAGCAAAAACCGTGTTTTCATTGAAAACCCTTCTTAAAATAAAAGAAACCTTAACTATCCTTAAAAAAAAAAACTCCTTTTAATCACTTGTTTAAAATATATGATTTTATGAAAACATGTCATTTTAAAATGTAGTTGCAGAAATGTAGAAAACTCATACTATAGTTTAAGAAACCATGATCAACTTCTTATAATTACATCACATAAAAATAATAATCCAAATAATAACAAAGTGGAAGCCCTATTACAATCTGATTTGAAAAGTACTTAATAATATAAAAACTGATAAGCTTTAAAAAGAAAAACAAGTCCAAATTATCTTGCTAGCTGGCCACCCAGAGTCCCTCCAAACATCGAACCTTCTACTGAGCATCACCTGAAAATAAAATAAAAGAGGGGGTGAGTTTTCGCAAACTCAGTGTGTACAACCCTCCACGAAAACTAGCATTCAAAAGTCATCATACATCAAACGTGCAATGCAATATAGTGCAACCCACCCCAATAATCCAACCTGTACACTTCTGCTCCCTCCCTATTTTCACAACCTATGGGGATACAAATATCGACCCATCCAACTGATACACATCAATGGTAGCCCGGTTGCGGAACTACCCAAGTTGCAGTAAGCTGCCAATCACATATTGGGCTTAAAAGCCGTCGGTGAATCCACAGTTGTCAAGCAACCATGCGATCCTCATATACTCCCTCCGTTCCATAATTCCCACCCCATATGCAACCTAAGCAGAACATCATATGTATGCATGTCACATCCATAAAACTTACATTCAACACCTAGGGGTATTTTGGTTATTTTCGCCCTTAGGGGCATTTAAGTGATTTTCCCTTAATTATGGATTCCACTTACGTTGGCCCGTTAACAAGTCCCGCGAGCTAAGATGAATGAATGCTATGCACCAGGTAGGATTCCAGAGAAGAAGAGGTAGGTCATTAAGACCGCTTAAGTACCAAGCTCTCCCTAGATCCAATCCTAGACATGCATATACACGTTGCCACACCTTAACCCTTTGACCTGTCCACAGTCGTAAAATATCAATTAAGTGTTATGTAGTTATCATATGCTAGGCCCAAAACCCCTTACAACGCCCAAACAAAGTCACATACCTGCATCTGGCCCATTAAGCCCAATCATATTCATATGGCCCATTAGCCCAAATCACCTGTATATGGCCCATTAAGCCCAGTCACATTCATACCCATGCTCACATACAGATTCCTATCACATAACATCAATATTCAGTCTTTGCCTATTATGGGCCCAACAGCCCACCGGGCCCATTTAGCCCATTCCGGCTCGTATGGCCAAATCACAACCCAAGTCCACAGAATCGCTTGTGGTCTCAAGTAACCTATCAGTCTCTCCCTTACGGGTGCTCGCGCACTCGTAAGACTACCGTATCCACACTTTCAGCTTTTTGGCATTTCGGCATTTTGGCATTTCGACTTTTACCAATTCGTAGGGTGTCTGCAATGTATGTACACACTTGGTAAGCAAGCGTGATGTGATCTTCTTAGCCCCAAACCTTACGCGATAAGTAGAGCAGCCCTTTCTTAAATCCCTAACCACGATCAACTCCTAGATCTACACCAATCTTAACTATTAAAACAGAATAATAGGTGACTCGTATCCAACACAAGTCCCTTTACCTTAACTATGAACATTTGGCCACCTTAGCCAACGGGAGAGGAAAACTTACCAAAATTACAACACCTAAAGAACAATTTCAGTAGAGAGTTAGGTGTTGACTAGAAAGAGTGAGGAAAAATATTTGATACTTAGCAAAGAAAACCAATTCGAAGAGTAACACTTACACTAGATTCGGTCAAAGAGTATTCGGCGCTAGAAATCTGAATGACATAATTGCTTATTCGGCACCAAGGGAGAGAGGAAGAAGAATCGGCTAAACCCAAAAGTGAAACAAAGAAATCAACAGAAGAAAAATAAAAAAGAGAACAAGTGTTTTTGGCTTTTGGAGAAATCGGCAGAAAGAAAAGAAAGAAAATAAAAGGGTTTTCGGCCTTTAGGAAAGAGGGTTTCTGGCAACAAGGTAAGAAAAATATTTCAGCATTAGCCTCACACCCTTGCATTCGGCACCTATTTATAGCCCTATAACCAAATTACTTGGCCCTTAGTTCCCCATTCGGCTCCATCACTTCCCCCTCTGATCTCCTCGTTTTTCTCCTTGATAACCCCTTGATCCTTTCCTTAATTTTCTCTCCTGAACACTCCCCTTAGAGTCCATCTTCACGCCACTTCCAACCTTTTAGAAGGCTTCGAACCTTCTAAAAACACTAAGCTAGGATTCGAACCTTGGACCTCCTTGCTAGCTATTAACGCCACCTTCCTACACTCTAAATGACGTCACTTAGCCATTCCTCCACAAGGCTTTTTGATGTTATTTTCCCCTATCTTTATTTAAAACCCCAACTACTTGCCAGCCCTAATTCTTTTAATAATTAAATTATAATTTCTTCTACCTCCTAATTCGAACTCAAACCTTATCCAAGACCTACCTTTATGTAATTAACACTTAACCGGAATTGCTAAGCACAAAAAGAAAAATTCACGATTTCAAGATTTTTGGGTTTCGAGATTTTTGAGGCGTTACAACTCTACCCCTTAAAAGAAATTTCGTCCTCGAAATTCCCAACTACTTACACAGACTACCACACTACACTTCCGCTGTGCACTCTAATTCCAACTTAGGTAAATAGCAGCCGATGGGTAAGTACGTACCATTATTCACCTCTGGAGCGTCTCCATCCTCTTGACGACGTGTTGCATAGACCAAAGCTGGCTGCCTCGCCTCAGCATGACCAGCACCTTTGTCCGGTGTTCCACGACCCAAACCGTTTCCACCCCTGGCCTGATTACGGCCTCTCAGGGATTGTTGACCACCCCTTGGTGGCTGAGCACCACCTCAGCCCACGTCTGGCACCTGTCTCGGCATTCTAGGGCAATTCCTAATCCTATGCTCCTTAGATCCACAAGCTAAACAAGCTCCCGTCCTCTTCCAACACTCGCCTACATGACCTTTCCCACAATTAGCACATGGTGGCACCTCTAGATTAACAGTAGGAGGCCCTGCTCTAACTGGCTCATTAACTCTAGCCCTAGCCCTAGGCCTCTATTCAACACTAGGAGTCTCAACCTCCCTCCTGTTCTTACCCCTTTCTTTCTCTCGATTTAGGTGCTCAGTGCGTTTTACCTCCTCCGCTATCTTTACTTTCTCTACCAACTCTGAGAAAACTCGCTCCTCTTGTGGGGCTATCAATACTCTGAGGCTATCTCCAAGTCTATCCTCAAACTTAACGCAACGCTCATAGTCCGTTGCGACCATAACTCTTGCATACCTACTAAGGCATAGAAACTCTGCCTCATACTCCGCCACTGATTTATTTCCTTGCGTCAAGTTCAAGAACTCCTTCCTTCTAGCATCCACATAGCTTGCACCCACATAATTCCCTTGGAATGCAGCTTTGAAAAACTCCCAAGTGACCCGATCCTGTTGGGTGCCCTCTTTCACCGTCAGCCACCACTGGTAGGCTTCTTCTCTAAGTAGTGACACGACTCCTTTTAACTTTTGTTCTGATGAATAGTCCAGGTCCTCCATTATCCTTTCAGTGGCCTCCAACCAATATTCCGCCACGTTACGAGCCACGCCAGACACACCCTTGAAGATCTCGGCCCTGGTCAAATAAAATTGCTCCGGAATGGACCCCCGATTCCCGTTGCCATTATTGGGCCTAGCGACCCTTTCCAAAATCCTCAGCATTGCCTGCGACAACGCATCTTCTCCTGCAGCCTGATCATACAGTCCATTCCCAGCCATAGGTGAGGCTGGAGCCTCTTCTACTCCAGCATCAGGCGTATGGCCCGATGCCAACGATTCAGCCCTAACACTTCCGCGGCCTTGGCGATGGCCTCTTGCACCTCTTCTAGCACTCATCGTCGATTCGTGTATTATCTGGATTAAAAATTTTATGAAGTTTTAGTTAGTTTAATAATTAACCCGATATTTTATGGAAATTATTAAAGAGAAGATTGTTTTCAAAAATCCTCTACAGGTTCAAATTCCTGCGGGCTTTGGTTCCATTCTAGCATGATCACCTAAAGTAGCCCTCTAGCTAACTACTGTATAACAATTTAAACAATTTGACGTCGAAGACTCGGTGTGCCACTCAACAAGACTTTCTTTTTCACAAAACATTGTGATTCAATCGAAATTTTTTTTAAACACAAAAAGAAACCAAGTAATAAGGCCCAATTCACAGCTCGAGTTTTGCAATCGGCCTGTGATACCGCTAAATATAACACTCCAAACCTGGCCTGGGAGTTATGGCCGAATCTTGCGCATCACATTGAAGTGTTTTAGCGAAAACTATGTTTTCACTTAAAACCCTTCTTAAAATAAAAGAAACCTTAACTATCCGTAAAAAAAACTCATTTTAATCACTTGTTTAAAATATATGATTTTATGAAAGCATGACCTTTTAAAATGTAGTTGCGAAAACGTAGAAAAGTCATACTATAGTTTAAGAAACCATGTTCAACTTCTTATAATTACATTACATAAAAATAATAATCCAAATAATAACAAAGTGGAAGCCCTATTACAATCTGATTTGAAAAGTACTTAATAACATAGAAATTGATAAGCTTTAAAAGAAAAACAAGTCCAAATTATCTTGCTAGCTAGCCACCCAGAGTCCCTCCAAACATTGAACCTTCTACTGAGAATCACCTAAAAATAAAATAAAAGAGGGGTAAGTTTTCGCAAACTCAGTGTGTACAACCGTCGATGAAAACAAGCATTCAAAAGACATCATACATCAGACATGCAATGCAACGCAGTGCAACCCACCCCAATAATCCAACCAGTACACTTATGCTCTATCTCCATTTTCACAACCTGTGGGGATATAAATATCGACCCACCCAACCGATACATATCAACGGTAGCCCGATTGCGGAACAACACAAGTTGCAGCAAGTTGCCAATCACATATTGGGCTTAAAAGCCGTTGGTGGATCCACGGTTGTCAAGCAACCATGCGACCCTCATATACTCCCTCCGTTCCATAATTCCCACCGCATATCTAACCTAAGCAGAACAGCATATGTATGCATGTCACATCCATAAAACTTACATTCAACACCTAGGGGTATTTTGGTCATTTTTACCCTTAAGGGCATTTCGGTAATTTTTCCTTAATTATGGTTTCCACTTACCTTGGCCCGTTAACAAGTCCCGTGAGCTAAGATGAACGAATTCTATGCACCAGGTAATATTCTAGAGAAGAGGAGGTGGGTCATTAAGACCGCTTAAGTACCAAGCTCTCCCTAGATCCAATCCTAGACATGCATATACCCGTTGCCACACCTTAACCCTTTGTCCTGTCCACTGTTGCAAAATATTAATTAAGTTTTATGTAGTTATCATATGCTAGGCCCAAAACCCCTTACAAAGCCCAAACAAATTTCACATACCTGCATCTGGCCCATTAAGCCCAATCATATTCATATGGCCCATTAGGCCCAAATCACCTGTATATGGCCCATTAGGCCCAGTAACATTCATATCGATGCTCACATACAGACTCGTATCACATAACATCAAGATTCAGTCTTTGTCTATTATGGGCCCAACAGCCCACCGGGCCCATTTAGCCCATTCCGGCTCGTATGGCCAAATCACAACCTAAGTCCACAGAATCGCCCGTGGGTCTCAGGCAACCTATCGGTCTCTCCCTTACGAGTACTCATGCGCTCGCAAGACTATCGTAGCCACACTTTCAGCTTTTTGGCATTTTAGCATTTCGGGTTTTGTCGATTCGTAGGGTGTGTACAATGTATGTACACATCTGGTAAGCAAGCGTGATGCGATCTCCTTAGCCCCAAACCTTGCGCGATAAGTATAACAACCCCTTCTTAAATCCCTAACCACGATCAACTCCTAGATTTGCACCAATCTTAACTATTAAAATAGAATAATAGGTGACTCGTATCCAACATATGTCCCCTTACCTTAACTATGAACATTCAGCCACCTTAGCCAACGGGAGAGGAAAACTTACCAAAATCGCAACACCTAAAGAACAATTTCGGCAGAGAGTTAAGATATGAGATCTGATACTAATTCCCTACCACAGTTGATTAGAAAGAGTGAGGGACAAGATTCGAGACTTAGCAAAGAAAACCGATTAGAAGAGTAACACTTACACTAGATTCGGTCAAAGAGTATTCACTCTAGAGATCTGAATGGCACAGTTGCTTATTCGACACCAAGGGAGAGAGGAAGAAGAATTGGCTAAACCCAAAAGTGAAACAAAGAAATCGGCAGAAGAAAAATAAAAAAGAGAACAAGGGTTTTTAGCTTTTGGAGATATCGACAGAAAGAAAAGGAAGAAAATAAAAGGGTTTTTAGCCTTTATAAAAGAGGGTTTCTGGCAACAAAGTGAGAAAAAGATTTTGGCATTAGCGTCACACCCTTGCATTCGGCACCTATTTATAGCCCTATAGCCGAATTGCCTGGCACTTAGTTCCCCATTCGGCTCCATCACTTTTCCCTCTCATCTCCTCATTTTTCTCCCTGATAACCCTTGATCCTTTCCTTAATTTTCTCTCCTGAACACTCCCCTTAGAGTCCATCTTCACGCCACTTCTAACCTTTTAGAAGGCCAAAATTAAACTTCTAAAAACACTACGCTAGGATTCGAACCTTGGACCTCCTTGCTAGCTATTAACGCCACCTCCCTACACTCTAAGTGGCGTCACTTAGCCATTCCTCCACAAGGCTTTTTGATGTCATTTTCCCCTATCTTTATTTAAAACCCCAACTACTTGACAACCCTGATTCTTTTAATAATTAAATTATAATTTCTTCTACCTCCTAATTCAAACTCAAACCTTGTCCAAGACCTACCTTTTCGTAATTAAAACTTAACCGGAATTGCTAAGCACAAAAAGAAAAATTCACAATTTTAAAATTTTAGGGTTTCGAGATTTTTGGATTTCAAGATTTTTTGGGTGTTACAAAAACTCCCTGGATCTTTCAATTTGTGGGGTAGCTTATTTTGTAGAATAGTTGAGAAACTACGTTTAGTTCCACATGCGACGCTTCGTCTAATTTCTTCTTGTTCGCTAAAAGCTCCCTTAAAAATTTCATTGTATTCGGCATCTATGATAGAGCTTCAATAAAAGGTAAGTTAATGTGTAATTTTTTTAAAAGTTTAAGGAATTTACCAAACTGTTCATCTGAGTGGTCTTTCCTTGTCGCGTTAGGGTATGGCACACGAGTTTTGTATTCTGCACTCACAGTTTTGTTTTCATTATGACTTACCTCACCTTTACCTTTGCTCACCACAGTTTCTTGCCTTGGTTCTGGTTTAGGCTCAACAAATCCTTCTTCAGCTTGAACATTAATTGCGTTGAGCTGTTCCATTGGGTTAGGTTCAGCATTACTTGGCAAGCTACCTTGTGGTCGTTCGGAGATTAGTTTGGACAGCTGACCTATCTAAGTTTCGAGCCCTTGGATTGATGCTTGTTGATTTTTAAGTGTTGTCTCGGTATTTTGGAAATGAGTTTTTGACACCGAGATGAACTTGGATAGCATCTCCTCAAGGTTCGGTTTCTTTTCCTATTGATAAGGTGGCCGTTGAAAGCTTGAGGGTAGTGGTGGTCTCTGATTTTCCTGACCTCCCCATGAGAAGTTTGGGTGATTCCTCCAACCTGCGTTATAGATATTCTGGATTACTCGATCCACCTCCACTCGCTTCACATTGCATTACTGGGTGAACCTGCGTAGAACCAAGTAAACCATCAATATTTTTATTTAGAATTTCTACTTGCTTTGATAGCATAGTAACCGAGTCGACGTTATAAGCACCTGCTATTTTAGTTGGCTTAGTCCTCATGACTTGCCACTGATAGTTATTCAGTGACATCTCCTCAACAAATTCGTAAGCCTCTTCAGGTGTTTTGTTGTTGATGGTTCCACCAGCGGCTGCGTTAATCATCTATCTTGTTGAGGGATTCACACCATTGTAGAACGTTTGAACTTGCAGCCATAGAGGTAACCCATGGTGAGGGCACCTTCGCAGTAGGTCCTTGTATCTTTCCATACATCGTAAAGTGTTTCTAAATTCATCTGCATAAAAGAAGAGATATCATTACATAACTTAGTTGTTTTAGCCGGCAAAAAATATTTTAATAAAAACTTTTCGGTTATTTGTTCCCAAGTAGTGATGGACCCTCGTGGTAACGAGTTCAACCACTGTTTAGCCTTGTTCCTTAATGAAAAAGGGAATAACCAAAGATGAATGGCTTCATCAGAGATGCCATTAATTTTAAAAGTATCACAGATTTCTAGAAAATTCACCAAGTGAGTGTTGGGATTCTCATCCTGCAAACCATCAAACTGAACAAATTGCTGAATCATTTGAATCATGTTAGGTTTTAGTATAAAATTATTTGTAGCAATAGCAGGCCTAACTATAATTGACTCAGTTCCTGTTAAATTAGGTTTAGCATAATCATACATAGTACGAGGAGCAGGATTTTGATTTGCAAATTCAGCGGGTATTGCTAGAGGTAGCTAGTTGTCTTGATTTTCAGCCATCTCCTCGGTTGTAGTTGAGATATCGTCCTCTTGCTCTTCTTTTGTGTATCTTAGGCTTCGCTGATTTCTCGTCGATTTTTACGAGCTGTGCGATCAATTTCTTTGTCAAAAAGCAGTGGTCCCGATGGGTTTATTCTAGTCATAAACTATAAGAACCTGCCAGAAGAAAGAAAAAGAAAATTAGTAAATTAGAATAAAATTAAAAATTAAATTAAATTGCAAGAAAAATAAATGGCTAAAGTAATAAAAATTGAGTGTTCCTAATATTTTAATCCCTGGCAATGGCGCCAAAAACTTGATCGTGATTTTCTGTGATAAGTTTTATAAATTTATAATTAATCGTTCTTGAAACTAACTATTCTCACGACGTAGACAAGTGTACCTATCGAACAGTAGTATAGCTTTAGCAAGACCAGATTGTCGAACCCAAAAGACTAAAAGTACTAGTAATGACTGTCTTTTTATTATCTAGCCTAAGAAATAAAGGGGTTTGTTTTAACTAACTAAATAATTAAACTAAGAAGTTGCAAAAAATAGCATTGGGAAATTAGTTTTGGGAAAAACGATTGATTTAGGATAATACCTAAGGAAAAATCCACCTAGAATTTTACTTTTTATTCTGGCTCCGAACTAAACGATTTATTCATTTAACTTGTTCCGTAGAAATCCCTAAGTTATGTTATTATCCCTATTCAAGACTAAAAACGTCTAATCCCTAGGTTGAATAATCGAGACTTTTCTCTAATTAACACCCTAGGGTTGTATTAACTCGATCTATGGATTCTCTTATTAGGTTTCACCCTAATCCGAAAAAATCTTGTCACCCTATCTCTAGGCGTGCAACCAACTCCGCTTAATTATGAAAAAGTCACTCTTAGCTAGGGACTAATCATCCTCCAACTAAGAGCGTTAACTTGAATCGATATCCTGAAATACCAAAGCAAGAATTAAGAACACATAATTAAGAACAAGTCAAATATTTATCATATGATTCAGAAAATAATAACAAGATTCATCTTAGGTTTCATCCCCCTTAGGTATTTCAGGGTTTTAGTTCATAACTAAATAAGAAAACATCTCAGAGTAATAAAGAATACAAAGCATAAAGAAAACCCAAAACTCCTGAAGGGAAATTGAGCAGAAATCTTCAGTCTTGATGATGAATCCGGCTTCTAAGATGGATCAATCGGCTTCCTTGGAGTAATTCCTCACTCCCTCTTCTCTGTCTCCCTTTAGTCTTCCTCTCAGGTGTTTAAATAGGCTTTAGAATGCCTAAAAGCCCTAAAACTTGCCCTTTTCCGAATGGAACTTAGCTAGGGTTCGATAGGGACACGCCCATGCGGCACGGCCGTGTGCGAATACATCAGGCCGTGGTCGAGGCTGAGATATCAACACGCCCGTGCTGAGGTTGATTTGGGTCGTGGTCAAGCCTGTTAGATTGGCACGGGCGTGTGTGTTGCCCGTGTGAGGAAGTCCAGGCCGTGTTGTTTTCCCTTGTCGGCCCATTTTCTCTGTTTTTGGCACGTTTCTCGTTCTTTTCGTCCTCCTATGCTCACTTAAGTATAAAACATGAAATTAAAGGATTAGGAGCATCAAATTCACCAAATCTAAGGAGAAATCATTCATAAACGTGTTAAGCGAGGGATAAAAAAATGTATAAATTACGGTTTATCACTTAATCTCATATCATATTATGCCAAACTCACAAGGCATACTATTCACACTACATAGCATATTTAAACACATTATATATGCAAAATTCACATCCCGCAACTTTATCATATACAAGCCAAATCACATGGCTATAATTTCATAACACAAAATGTATAATAGTGACACTAGCCTATATATGCCATATACCATATTTACAAGCATCCAAAAATACCAACAAGTAGTTGATAGTGTGACAATGATTCTTGATGATCCTCGATGTCTGAGCTGGCTTTGGTACTCTATAACATAAAGACAAATAACACACAATAAGCTTCATAGCTTAGTAAGTTCATACTAACAATACTCAACAGTTCATAATATACAAATAATTAATTAATAAACACTTAGTAGTTCTCATATCATCATTCAATTCTAATTCATAACCATTTATCGTATATATACAAATTTTTCCAGCTTCGTAAACATAGTATCAACTACCACATAGGTATCGTACATACCTATACTTTCTCGTACTCATTTATCTCATTCTCACCTCTTTGTTCAATACGTTAAATCGTTTGAAAATCTTTCAATACTTTAAGAACTCGTACACTTAGTGCATAAATGTTTAGCCGAAGATACAATGATATCGTACACTTAGTACCATCACATTAAAACAAAGCTATCTCGGTATCGCACACTTAGTGCCACATAAAGCTAAAACTATTCTAATTCGCACACTAAGTGCTGTATATGTCCGAAGCTATCTAGAAATGCACACTAAGTGCCAAATATCATCAATTTGTCATTTTACACATTCGTAGTTGCATATATACAATTTATGCATTATTAAAGCATTAGAAACATAATTGTAACAATGTTTATCACGTACGAACTTACCTCGTACTTGGAATTTGACGAATCAGATCGATTACTCGATAACCTTCGATTTTCCCTGATCTAAATCCAAATTCTTTCTTTCTTGATCTATAATTATTCAAAATTAACCCATTTAATCACCAATTCATTCAATTTAATCCACAAACACATAATTTTAGCCAATTTGCACTTTGGGCCTAAACTTTCACATTTCTTACAATTTAGTCCCTATTTCAAAAATACACAAAATTCACACAATTAAATTTAATTTGATACTAGAAAAATTTCCTAGGGACCCTTAGCAGCCCAAAACTTTCATTTATTTCATAATTTGACCCCTCAATTTATACTTTTCTCAATTTAATCCCTAATATGTAGTTTTACTCAAAATCACTTTACAAAACATGTATATCAAGCACCAAGCTCTCATAATTCATCATCAAACATCATAAAAATCATGGATTCATCAATGGCAACTTCCAATATCATCAACACTTTCAAAAATTGAGACATGGGCTAGCTAGTACTCAAAGCAACGATCACAAAAACATAAAAATCATCAAAAACCGAGCAAAGAACATACCTTAATCAAAGAATATGCTAGCCGAATATCAAAGCCCTAAAATGGCTTCTTTTCTTTCTCAATTTTGGTTGGTAGCAAGAAAATATGATCACAAATTAACTTTGTTTTTAGTATATTATACTTAATACACATTTTACCATTTTACCCTTAATGAATAAACATTAAAATTTCACTAACTATAGACATATTTGTCCATCCATTATTCAAATGGTCTATTTACAACATAAGGACTTCACATTTAATAAGCCATAGCAATTTAAGCACTTTAACAATTAGAATTCAACTTTTGTATTTTACGCGATTTAGTCCTTTCGTCAAATTAAGGACTTAAACAATAAAATTGGCACATGAAACTTTCACACATACATATTCCACATACTGTAAACACATAAAATAATATTAAAATAATTTTACGACCTCAGATTTATGGTTCCAATACCACTATTCTGATTTAACTAAAACCGAGTTGTTTCATTCATCCTTTGAAAGAAGGCTTCCCTAGCTTCTCCTCCCTGACTAATAGTTACTGGTCTACTTTTAGATGGCGCTGTCCCTTGGGCGGGAGTTGGCACATTACTTTCACCATCGTCAGCTACATCTCAGACGGGATCAATTTACTATAAGAAAATACAATTTAAATTGTCAGGAGTCGTCACACTATCACCAATTATATGTATGACATGTATAGCTAGACTCTCACACATGCTACATTAGCATGAGAATTGACTAAACCATAGCTCTGATACCACTAAATGTAACACTCCTCACCCATATTCAATGCCATAATAGGGTTACGAGGCATTATCGGACTTACATCATAAACAACCGTACAATTCTGAGTCATAGATTTCAACCAAATTTTAAACCACTTGCTTTCAGTAATAAAGTCCCTAATACGAACCTATAAAGCCCAAATCATACATTAGAAGTGGTTCAAAAATAAACTAAGAACTTAGGAAATTTTTGTCATGTAAAAGGGTCACACGCCCGTGTGGATAGGCTATGTGGTTACATACGCCTGTGTCCGTAACCCGTGTAACTCTCTATTTTGCAAGGCATGAACAAATTGAAGTCACACGGCCAAGCCACATGCCCGTGTGCTAGACCGTATGATTAATTAATTTTTATAAAATAGGTGCATACTTCACACGGCCAGGACACACGCCCATGTCCGGGGCGGTGTCCCTCACACGACTGAGACACACACCCATCTACTTAATTCTGAGCATTCTTTTTCTCAAAATTAAGGTGTAGGGGACATACGGCCAAAACACATGCCCATGTGGCAGGCCGTGTGTCACACACAGACTAGACACATGCCCGTGTGGAAGAAAATAAAGGCTATCTACCAAGCCAATTTTTCACCCTCATTGCACACACATACACAGCAACGAATGGCACAATTCATAGCATACTTAGACAATGAAAACATCCACAATCAAAGTTAAAACATGTCACTTCAACACCCAACATAATTGCAACATCATATTTTACCAAACCAAATCATACCAAACTCACATCCTTTAAGCGTCAATATCCATTGTATCATATACCAATTAACTAAACTCAATCATTAAAGAACAAAGCTATATAGCTGTAGATAAGCATATAACGAACCATTACAAAACACATAAACAAAAGGAATTGGCACATATAGTAATATAAATAGGCTTACAACCATTTTAGCCAAAATAAGCCAATTACATGCCCAAATACCAAATTACCTTAAACAAATATGTTACAGTCCGGTTTAAACCCTATTCGGAACAATGGTTTTGGGAGCACAAATCTAAGTTAGAAAAATATTTTAATATTATTTTCCATGCCTATTATAAGTGAATTGACATGTGTGAAAGTCTCGTGTGAAAATTTAACTGTTTGTGTGCTTAATTCGCAAAAAGGACCTAATCGCGTAAAATGTAAAAGCTGTGTGCTAGATGTTAAAAGTGCCTATTTGACTTGGCTTTATAATTTTGAGGTCCTTATGTGGTTATTTGACCATTAGATGTTTGAATGGACATAAAAGGGCATGTGTTAGGTAAATGAATAATTTTATAACAAAGGGCAAAATGGTCATTTAATTAATATGTTAATAATAATAAAACAAATGCATGAAAATGGATCATTTTATGTTCATCCCTGGCTGAAAATACAAGAAAAGAAAAGAGAAAAGTTTGCTTAGGGTTCGACACTTGTAATATTTGATTAAGGTATGTTTTTAGATCGATTTTTGATAATTTCTACGTTTTTGTAATCGTTGCTTCGAATACTATCAAGCCCATGTCTCAATTTCTGATTTTGCTGATGATTTTGAGTTAAGCCATTGATGAAACTATGAGCTTTGTGATGTTAGTTGATGAATTATGAAAGCTTGATGTTAGCTGTACATGTTTTGTCTTTGGATTTTGATGAAATTGAGTAATTTGGACTAAATTGTAAAAATGTTATTTTAAGGGACTAAAATGTAAAAGAAATGAAATGTATGGACTTGTATGAGAGCTAGGAGAATTTGGCCAACCATGAGTATATTCAAATTATGTGTAATTTGTGATTTTGTGAATTAGGGACTAAAGTGTCGAAATGTGAAAATGTGAGAGCTATTTTATAAATTGCCCTAAGTATGTGTCTATGGATTGTATTGAATGGTTTGGTGAATAAAAGGGTTAATTTTGAATACATATAGATCAAGAAAAGAGGAATTCGGACTTAGACCGAGGAAAGTCGAAGATTATAGAGTAAACAGTCTGAATTGACAATTCCGAGTACGAGGTAAGTTCGTACGTAAAACATGATGTTATAATTATATGTTGCTATTTTGATTATGCATAGATGTATATATATATATATATTTGAGCTGGATGAATTCGATGATAAACCAATGGTATTTGGCACTAAGTGTGCGAGTTAAATTAGCTTCGGCTATTTGAGGCACTAAATATGCGATACCAAAATAGCCTTGGTTAATAGAGATGGCACTAAATGTACGGAATTATTATAGCTTTGGCTAATCTTTAAAGAACTAAGTGTGTGGATGTTTAAAGCATTGGTGATCTTCAAAAAGTCTTAAAATATCCAAACAAGAGGTGAGAATGAAAATGAATGAATACGAGGATGTTCAGATAAGTATAATCCCTATGTGGTAGATGGTAAAATGCATAAAACTTTTATTGAATTGGTATAAACATATGGATGATGTTGGCATGGACTTGATGGATGAGTTGAGAATTTTATAAGTACTTATGTATTGATGTTTCATATTTTATATACTATTGATGTTTTTGGTACAAACTTACTAAGCTTTTGAAAGCTTGTTTTGTGTGTGTGTTCGCATGGTTTTATAGATATCGAAGCTACTGTGAACTTAGGGATCACCGAGGATCGTCACCACACTATTGAATCTCATTTTGGTACTTTGAAAATGTATATTTTGAAGTATAGCATGTATAGGCTAGTAGTTGTAAGATTATGTTTTTTGATGTATATATTTAGCCATGAGATTTGGCTAGTTTATGTTTAAAATTATAACTTGATAATGGTATATGATATGTTATGCCAATGTTCAATTGTGGTATGTGTTTAGTTGGTCAAAAGAAATGGTAAGTGTTGGTATGTTTTGGTGAGTTTTGGCATGAGATTGAATGATGTATGGAAAGAAATTCTTTCATATGCTTTTGATATATGTTTCTACAAAGATTAGTAAGGCTTATGAGTATGGATTTGGGTGACTATTATATGAGATGAATAGCTTATGTTTTGGTGCGGAATTTGGCTGAATTATTTATGCAAATATGCTTGTTTCTTTGCTTATAGGTTGACCCAATTTGGGGTGGCAAATTGGCTATTCAAATGGCCTATTTTTGTCCACACGGGCAGAGACACAGACATGTTTCTCAGCCGTGTACGACACACGGTCACATTGCATGGCCGTGTGTCCCCTGGGGTACCCTACGAATTAAAGGCAATATATCCTCCAGTTTTGACACGGCCTAGACACACGGGCGTATGGCCGACCGTGTGGCCAAGTCAGTAGCCTCCCTAATTTTCACACAGCCTGGCACATGGGCATGTCTTGTGGCCGTGTGGACAAGTCAGTATGTATGCCTTGTTTTGCCATGGCTTAGACACATGGGCGTGTCTAAATACGGTCTAAAGATCCGATTCATCAAATCTATAAAGACTGCAGGATCATTAGTTAAACCAAAAGGCATAACAAGGAATTCATAATGTCCGTACCTCATTTTGAAAGCAGTTTTCAGCACATCCGAATCATTAACTTGCAACTGATAATAACAGACCTCAAATCAATCTTCGAAAATACTGTTGTACCTTTCAATTGATCAAATAAATCATCTATTCTTAGCAACAGATACTTGTTCTTTATCATAACTTTATTGAGTTGTCAATAGTCAATACACATTCTCATTGACCCGTCTTTCTTCTTTACAAATAATACTGGCGCACCCCAGGGTGAAAAACTAGGTCGTGCAAAACCTCTATTTGTTAACTCTTGCAACTGAGATTTTAACTCTTTCAATTCTATTAGTGCCATTCTGTATGGAGTTATAGATTTCAGTGATGTTCCTGGTATCAGTTCAATAGCAAACTCAACCTCTCTGACCGGTGGCAACCCTGGTAATTCTTTTGGAAACACATCCGAAAACTCATATACTATCCGTACTAATTCAATCTTCAGTTCAGACACTTTTGTATCTAAAACATAAGGGAGATAAGCTTCGTAACTTTTTCTCACATATCTCTAAGCTGACATAGACGAAATCAAAGCAAGTAATCCACTCGACTCATCTGATTCAATTCGAAGGATTTCACCATTTTGGCATTTCAGTTCAATAATCTTTTGTCTACAATTTACAATGGCATCATGTAGAGTCAACCAATCCATACCCAGAATCACATCCAACTCATCAAATGGTACAATCATCAAGTCAGTCAGAAAACAGTAACCCCGAATCATCAATGGGCAATCCTTGCAAACTTTATCAACTAGAACATACTTGCCTAAGGGGTTCAATACTTTAATTACAAATTCTGTAGACTCAACAGGAAAATTTTTACTAGACACTAAATTCATACAGATATATGAATGAGTCGATCCAGGATCAATCAATGCAATCACATTAGTTTCATAAAGACAGAATGTACAGGTGATAACATCAGGGGATGACGCCTCTTAGCGTGCGCGGATAGCGTAGGCTCTAGCAGGTGCTCTGGCCTCGGATCTCACAGTTGAGTCTTTTATTGTTCCTTTTCCACTAGACACATTTCCCACATTCCTCGGTGGTCTCCCTCTCGCAGTCGTGTTACTCAGTCTTGCATTCTGAAATTTATCTTTCTTAGACAGCTTTGGGCAATCTTGAATAAAGTGATCTGGCGAGCCACATTTGAAACAAGATTTATTACTCTTATTCCAACACTCTAAAAAATGTCATCTTCTACACTATTGACACTTGGGTTTGTTGTTTCTTACACTGTCAATACACGAGATGGAAGTTGCTTGAGCTTTAGGACTCACATGTTGATTTCCACGATCTCTATTCTGATATCCCACTAATGCATTTGATCCACTATACGAATCTCGAGATTTCTTTGATGAAGAATAATAAGGTTTATTCATTGGTATTTTTTTCGAATCTCTAATCTCTGAATCAGCTTTCCTCTTTTTTTGAATCAAGTCTTCATCTTTACAAGCCCGATCAAATAAGACAACAAATTCTTTCAAATCTAAAATCCTGACCAGAAGTTTAAAGTCTTCATTCAAACCGTTAACAAACCGCTTGTACATTATCTCTTCGGTAGAAACATACTCTCAAGCATATTTGCTCAATCGCACAAATTCTCTCTCGTACTCGGTTACGATCATACGACCCTGTTTCAATTCTACAAAATCTTTTACATTTAAGCACATTTACACTTTTACCCCTAAAATTTCATAACTTTTACAATTTAGTCCTTATTACACAAAAATCACAAATTCATGAAATTTCTTCAATACCCATGATATCCAAAATACTATATGCCCCTAGCAGCCCACATTTATCAACTTTTCACACATTTAACTACACATTTTCATATTTTCAAAATTTAATCCCTAATTTACATTTTCACTAAAAATCACTCAATAAAACTTGTATAACTATCATCAAACCTTTAAAATCTATCATCAAGCATCAAAATAGATGCTTATTCATCAATGGAAACTTTTTAAATCTTTAACATTTTTGCAAATTAGTCCCGAGGCTAGCTAGACCTAATTGCAACGATCTCAAAAACATAGAAATCATTAAAAACAAGACAAAAACCATACCTAATTGAGCAAGAATAGCATGGCCGAATATTTAAGCTAAGAAAATGGATTTCTTCTTCTTGTATAATTTGCTAGATGAAGAAGATAATGAATAAAATGGTTTTTGTTTTAATTAATTAACGTTTAATAACTAAATTACTAAATTAACCTTTTAATAAAACAATTTAAATCATCCATTTAATGACCAATATTGTGTACTTACCATTATAATGGTCTAATTACTACTTAAGGACCCTTACTTTAAGGTTTTATAACTATTTGACACCTTTAGCTAATAGAACAACACTTTTGTACTTTACGCGATTTAGTCCTTTTTATCGAATTGAGCATTCAAACAATAAAATTTCTTAACGAAATTTTCACACCATCATATTATCATGCTGTAAACATCAAAATAAAAAATAAAATAAATATTTTGACCTCAGATTTGTGATCCTGAAACCACTGTTCTGATTTGACTCAAAATAGGTTGTTACATGACTGCTATTATCGGACTATCAAATGTCTTGCCAAAACTACGGGTTTCTTACCTTGATCCTCTCCTTCCATACTGAACTCAGTATAGATCGTTTGGTTTATTTCCAGTAATGAATTTCTTATAACATAACCTGTACATAGGTACTTCTTTAAAGGAAAACCCATTTACTAATGTCCTAACTAGTGGCCTTGGATATCAGATTTGGTTGATGGATAGGCACCCTTTTTCTTGGAAAACTCATACCTACCAAATAGTCCCATAGGACTTCCCCATTTCATATCATTCTACCAAGATGCCCACAATAACAGATGGTCTTTCCTATGAACTATCTCTTCCCTAAATTTTCATTGGTGGGCTTCTACCTTGTTGGTCTAGGTGGACTATCCCATGCTAGAAATTCTAGATGGACATCTTCTTCATTTGAATTTCTTGACGGACTTTATCGATCATTCAACTTCAGTGGATATTCCCTTTAATGTGGTCATTCAGTGGGCTATCCACTTTTCTAGCTATATTTTTATCAATTACTGAATAGGATTTCAAAAATGATAATCCATTTCATAAATGCTTAGCCAATAATGGTTCTACATCAACTCTGGCGAACTCTTAACCGTGGATACCTATTTATATTTACCTCGGGGGAAATACCCCTTTCTTTCACATATATCACGTTCAAAACACTTCTACCAATTCCTTCTATTTTTCGTATTTTTGGCGAATCTTCTATTTGTTATGCTTACCTGTGCTTTTGGATGAACCATGATAATCTTGTTAAGCTACTCACCGCGTGAGTCATACAGTAACCTCTTTTTTATGCCCTAACAGACTTTCTTGTTCTCTGTCCTAAAAAACTCTATTTCACTATAAAGTGTACTTGTTTATCACCAGATAATGTCATGGCTAACCATGGACTTTTTTATTTTGAAGAATCAGTAATTCTCTTTCGAGGTGTAACTCCTAGAGACCTATATACCATTTACACGGTGTCACCTTAAAGGACCTATATACCATTTACACGGTGTTTCCTTGAAGGACCAGTCGATAACTATTATCACGGTGTTGCTCTAGTGAGTCTGTAGGTAACCATTCTATAATGCTTCCAAACTTCTCCAGATCCCCCTTTCAACCGTCAATTCCTCCATTACGTCAATTTCTTTCTATCCTCAACTAACCTGTCAATGTAACTCCCTCTATACTCTGCATATAATAAACATGCATTTTATGCAAGCTACAATACTTATTACTATAACATGTACTACGCCATTGATTAATACATCAATTTGCAACCATTTGATTTTCAATGAACATATTTACAAGCATATACATATTTACACAATGTTATGCATATAAAGCATACTCATTCACCGCATTCATACACAACCATGGATTCAAACAACTCAAAGCAAACACATGCACAGATCATACAAGTAGCACAACATCATCGATCACCCAACAATAGAATATAGAGACTCACTTTACATCCTCCATTCTCGCTATCTTAGCTTGTGCAAACGCTAGAGCCTCCTTCATTCTAGTAGCTAAGCATGTGAACCATATATATCAGTTAAACTAAAGGTGTGTTGGAATGCCGGTACCCCCATGGCACAGCAGAAAAAAATATATATTCCGGTGATCCAAACCATGGATCCATGTGCGAGGAACGAATCGGGGTGAAGAAGGTTTCAAAATTACCTAAGTTTCAATCTGAGTAAACAGTGAAGCTTCGGCAATGAGAATACTATTTTGCTTTCGAATCCAAGCCGCAATCTTTATAATCCCGACCTCTACGCAATCCACCCAGTTGACAATGAACGGAAGAAATCCCCAAAACTATTTTCAGAGATATTTTGCTTGACGGCCGCAAGAGCTAGTAGCAAAGCTTCGGGTTTTTATATATATCCACTTTTAGGGTTTTTCTCCCTTTCTATATATAACTCCCCTTATAATTGGTATGTATATAATGAATTCTTAATTTATTAAATTTTAATCTGAACATAATAATCATAATTAAAATAAATAAATATAATAAAGTTTTAACCGAAAATTATAATTACATTAATTATAATAAAGATTTAGGTAAACTATATTTATTTAAATTTATATATGAACCAAATTCATATATTAATAGAATTATGTTCTCCTTGCACATTAATTCTATAATTAATTTAATTCATGTGACAACCAAACACAAATCAACTATGTTTTATTCCGTTCATTTCAACCATATGGTGTGACCCTGAAGGTTCTTGTAACGTTAGCAATAATACTAGAATGATTCTAATGTTACAAACAATGAGTGGCATCTAGAAATGCATCATTGCTACCTAAGTTACAAGAAGTCATGATTCGACATAACCTTTTGTGATTAACCTTTCATGCATTAATCCTTAAGTCCTTTATCTTTGGAATGGACACAAGTCATCGAATAGTCACACTTGCATAGTACATCCCATGTTTCATGATACCTTGAGTAGACTATGATACACAAATAAGTATGACATCTCATATCAACATATTTGAGCATAGCCATGTATTTCTAGTCTCACTCAATCAAGTGGCCTAAGATATTACTCCCATTATGTAGGAGGGACTTATCCTATATTGATCAACCATATCCCTCTACATAGATTGTGGTATATCCAACATCAGCCTTTATAAAATAACCCATTCATGGTGTACGTTTGATCAGATCAAAATATACAGCTCACGATGTTGGGATAATGATGATCTCGAGTCTGAGGATCATATACATATTAATCACTATGAGTAATGTTGTGACAATTACATAATAATCCAAGAAACATACTCATTTTGGGTCAGTCCAATATGTTGCTCTCTAACACACATATTCATGCATTGATTCTGACACTCCATATCAATGACAACTCTTTATCATCAATCAACTACCTGTTAGTCTTAATGCATTATTGTTGTCCTAGTCAACAATAATACTTGACTAAGGACCTTTTAAGAATAATCATATTATTCTCAGGACATTATTATAAAATAGTTTATTTATACACACAGAAAAGAAACTAAAATAATAATGGAAACGCCTTATATTAATAAACATGGTAAATCAAGTATGTTATTACAACCATCTCATGATTGATCTTTGGGCATACTCTTACAAGGTGTTCAAACCTTCAAACCTAAAACCCATCATACAAAAACTTATTAGGAATCCTTACTTCTATTTTCCTCTAGTCCACGAGTACAAAGACACTTAGGAGCTTACTAGCTTATGGGATTTTCTACTTCTCAAACTCAAATCTCACAATCACCGCCTCATGTAGAACTTCTTTAATTTTCTTTTCTTTAGACTAACCAAAGAAGATGATGTAGATGAGAAGGAAATTATATGTTGATTTGAGAAGAATTCCTTTCTCACACCCACATATATATTCTAAATTTTCATGGTCTCCATAGTCCACAATAGCCATCCATCACTAATTATTTTGTCTCTCACTAAGGAACCAATCGGTTCCATCTTAAATGAACTAGAATTGGATCTTAACTAATTTCCAACCTATCACTAAAATTTTCCAAGATTTCCAATAGAGCCCACCAACTTACTATTTTGTTCAATTAACTCCCCATTTTTGTAATAATCGAGTCTAAACTAATACCAGGTGTGACAATGCAACTTGAGAAAATGAATATATAATACGACAATAATATCCTCAACTATTTGAGTTACAAAATATTTCGAGGATGAAATTTTTATTAGGATGGGAGAGTTTTAACATCCCTAATATTTTTTGGTAATGCCGTAAGAGATTCTTTTTGATGATTGTATTCATAAATTCAATAAGGAATTTATTTTTTATGGATTTAATTATTTATGAGACTATTGAGAAGCCTTTGAAAGCATTTTAAGCCATTTCTAAAGTTTTGGGCTTAATTAGGTAAAAATAAAAGTTTAGGGGAAAAATGATAGTTTTTCACCAAGGATATTTTAGTCAATTGAGGATTAATTATGATTAAAATTTAGTGTTTACAGATGTGTGTAGTGATGAGATGATTTTTAAAATATTAAAATCAAATGTTAACTTAAAAATAAACTATGGCCACATATGTTGGTATTTTAACTTGTTGACTTTATAATAATATTATTAAAATGAATAAATGAGTGAAAACCCCCTTTTTTCTAGTTAGTGCAACTAGCCATTGAAAAAAAACAAAAAGCTCTTCCTTTTCCTCTTTCTCATCTCTTGTCCATTTTCTTGCAAAACCAACCTTTAAGAATCATATTTGAGTTTTCTTCTTCACCATCCCCTCCAAATCTTCATCACGACACTTAGGGTTTATAGCTTAGAGTGAGAAAGTTAGGGCTTTTAGTAAGAACTCCTCTCATTTGTGCATTTTTGCATCTCATTTTATGTTTACATGTTTTAAATGAATTGTTGAGCAATTAATATGGTCATTAAATTATATTACTAATTTAGGTAATATCTATTGTCATAAGAATAGAAGAGATAGAAAGAGGAGTTATAAGCAAAGGTAAAGAAAAGCTTGTAGATTGAAAAGAAAAAGAAATTAGTCTCTTTTTTTCTTATTTTGATTGGTATGTTCTTTTGGAAATTTTTATGTTTACCTTGTTATGTTACTAAATGTGTAATTAGTTATTTAGTTCCTTTAGAATAATGGTAGCAAGTTGTTGAATAGATGAATGGTGTATAATGAGATGAAATTATGTAACGAAATGGAAGAGTATCAATTTTCATACGTTTTGTTAAAATATTGGCTAAGATAGAAAATGTGGTTACATATAAAGTGAATATTAAATGCTTGTTAAAAAGTGTAGTGTGATTATGTGAATCACTAAAAATGTAAGTAACTAAATTCTTTAGTACGAAACTTTTCCCTTGTAAGTTTAGTGAAAGAGTAAGGACACGATTGGCATGCCAATAGGTTAGTGTGTACACTTAGTAATGAACACAATAATTAGTTAGAAGAAAATGAAACTTACCTTGTTTACATGGAACTTATGTGCATAGTCAGGGCCTAAAGTGATATGGTGATCAGTTGGATGCTCTTTAGTGCAATTTAGCGTATTGGTGTCAGGTTGGAACCCAAGTGTCCAAAGCATATTTCACTGACATTGCTACAAGTGAACAATTGAAAATTTGATAAAGATAATGTAACACCCCTAACCTGTATCTATCGCTAGAATAAGGTTACGGAGTATTACCATGAAACCATAACTTTAAAACACACATTTAGTATCTCTACATAAACATGGAATAATTCATACATATTCTTGCATAATGTCCCTTAATCAAGCCCTCAAGGCTCTAGAAACACTTTAGAAATAATTCGGGACTAAATCGAAAACTTTTTGATCATTTAAGAAAAATTTGAAAAAAATTGAGCTGCAAGGGTCACACAGCCGTATGGTCAGGCCGTGTGACTCACACGGCTGACACACACGTCCATGTCTCAGGCCATGTAACAATCGAAATAGGGACACACGGTCGTGTCCCAGCCTATGTCCATGCCCGTGTAACTCTCTGACTTGGGTCATATGGCCAAGCCATGTAACTCTTGAAATGGCCTCACACGCCAATGTGTCAAGCCATGTGCTAGGTCATGTAACTGTGTAACAGCCCGGTTTAGACTCTAGTCAGAATAGTGGTTTTGGAACCACAAATGTGAGTCAGAAAAATATTTTTATATTATTTTTTGTGCCTATTATATGTGAATTAGTATACGTGAAAATTCCGTATAAAAATTTGATCGTTTGTGTGCTTAATTTGATAAAATGACCTAATCGTGTAAAATGTAAAAATGGCTTTCTAATTGTTAAAGTGCCTATTTGCTATGTCTTCTTAAATGAGAGGTCCTTATGTTGCAATTAGACCATTTAAATGGTAAATGGACATTAAAAACCATTTATTATGTGTTTATTATATGAATAAATAAAGGTAAAATTTGTAATTATGTAAATAAACTTAATATAATAAAACAAAACGTGTTAATGGATGATTTATTCATCCATGCTTGCTGAAAATCAAAGAAAAAGAGAAGAAATAAAAGCTTTTAGGGTTCGGCTAAGAGATTTGATAATTAAGGTATGTGTTTTATTTGGTTTTTGATAATTTCTACATTTTTGTGATCGTTGCTTAGTGTTCTATCAAGCCCATGTCTAAATTTTGGAAATTGTTGATGATTTTGAATTATTCCATTGATGCTTTTGTGAGCTTGTGAAGTTAGTTGATAGAAAATGAAATATATATGTTGGGTTAGTATATTTTGTCTTTGATTTTTTGGTGAATTTGAGTAATTTGGGCTAAATTGTAAAAATGATATTTTGGGGGCCTAAAATGTGAAATAAATGAAATGTTGGGGCTTATATGAACACTATGAATATTCGACTAGGCATGTGTGCAAAGAAATTTTGTGTATTTTGTGATTTTGTGAAATAGGGACTATAGTGTCATAATGTGAAAATGTGAGGGCTAATTTGTAAAATGCCCTAAATATGTGTTTTAGATTGATTTGAATGAATGTGAGTTTGACTAAGTTAAATTTGAATTGATTTAGATCAAGAACCAAGAAATTAGACCGGGGAAAGTCAAAAGTCATTGAGTAGTCGACTCCGTTCGTTCAAATCCGTATGAGGTAAGTCGATATACAAATATACGTGTTTGAATCAATTTATTTATACTTATATGCTATTGAAATGAATTGAATGTCTTTGGAAGATGAATATGTGAAATTGCGAAAGCATCGACAGTGTTTCGACGTCCGAAAAGCCCGGTACGAACCCTAGGAATAGTTAGGATACATATGTCATGACATAGGATCCGATATGTGTTTTCGTGTAAGACCACGTCTGGGACATTGGCATCGACTTATGATTTACGTGTAAGACCATGTCTGGGACATCGGCATCGTATTTAATTTCATGTAAGACCCTATCTGGGACAGTGGCATCGATATTTGATTACATGTAAGACCACGTTTGGGACGTTTGCATTGTACGAGCTTTCCAAGCTATCCGAGTATCCTTATTGATTTCAAACGATTTAACAGGCATTCCAAGAAATGAGTAACTATGTGGTTGTGTATTGACTCAAGTATGTTTGAATTGTATATCAAGATTAAGAATAAAAGTTAAGTATTTGAACATATGTGGACATATCAAATATGTATGACACATATAAATATGTTATTAAGCTTTGCCATGATCTATATGATTAAATTGAATTTAAATTATGTCATTTGTTAAGTTTATTGGTATATGGCTTACTAAGCTTTTGAAAGCTTACTTTGTGTATGTTTGCATTATTTTATAGATATCGAAGCTATTGGAAGCTCGGGGATCGTCGAGGATCATCACCACACTATCGAACTCTATTTTGGTATCTTTTGGAAATGTATATATTGAAGTATGGCATGTATAGGTTAGAAGTGTATGAATATGTTTTGTAATGTGCATATCTAGCCATGTAATATGGCTTGGTTATGGTTATTGATCGTGATTTTTCGTGATAAGTTTTATAAATTTATAATTAATCTTTCTTGAAACTAACTATTATCACGATGTAGGCAAGTGTACCTATCGAACAGTAGTATAGCTTTAGCAAGACCTGTAACAGCCTGATTTAGGGCCTAGTCAGAACAGTGGTCTCGGGACTACAAATCTAAAGTTAGAAAAATTATTTTATTATATTTTATGAGGTTATAGTGTGATTTTATAAGTGCATGTTAATTTGGTGAGCTAATTTTAATGTTTTCCAGCCTGATTTTGAAAAAGGACTGAATCGCATAAAGGTCAAAATTAGGTGAAGATGAGGTCATCAAATTTGACTAGTTTTAAATTAAATAAAACAAAGGCCATTTCTTCTTTATTTTTCTTTTCTCCACCGATTTTTATTAGCCATAGGAGGGTTTTGAAAGCTTCAAAAATTTCAGCAACACCAAGCCTCACAAGTAAGTGATTCCCACACCCTTTGTGGTTGATTTTCACATTTTTGGGACCCTTGAAGCATGGGCTTTCAAATGAGGGTGACATCTTGCAAAATGATTGAAAGTTTAGGGTGTTACCATGAAATGAATTGTGAGGTTTACTAAGTTTTTATGGAGGAATATGAGTCCTAGTTGTTTTATAAACAACTTTTGTGAAAGGTGTTAGCATGAAAACACTTAAAGGGACTATTTTGCATAAGTTGTAAAATAGTTAATAAGTATGTGAAATAGTGATATTTTAAAGTTGCTATAAGAGTAAAAATAGTTCATTTAGGCTTATGATACAAAGAAATGCGATGAAAATTGAAAATTGATTTTCGGGCATAGGGGTAAAATGGTCCTTTTGTCAAAGTCTAGGGGCAAAATGGTCATTTTACCAAAGATGTCAATTTATGATTGCTTAATCCTAATTAGTGACTAAATGAGTGCACATTGTCATTATAGATCAAGATTTACCAAATTTGAACCTAGATCAGGGGAAGGCCAAGCAAACCGACTAAACCGAATAGTCAAGTACTTTTTGTAAACCGAGGTAAGTTGTATGTAAATAATACAACTACACTGTTAATACTTGTATTCATATCTCCATTGAATTGATATTGTATGAGTTGTTAAGTTATGAATTGAGAATGCATAGTAATATTTGAGATAATAGAAGTATCCCGTTGAAACATTAGGGTACGAACTGGATATCCGTGCCAAGGCATTGGGTGATTTGTGTGCCAGTGTAAGACATGTCTGGGACATGCTTTGGCCACATTTTGAGAGCCAGTGTAAGACCATGTCTGGGACATGGCATCGGCTTCTAGATGAGGGCTAGTGTAAGACATGTCTAGGACATGCATCAACTATACTATGATAGCCAGTGTAAGACCATGTCTGGGACATGGCATCGGCACAGGGATGAGTGCCAATGTAAGACATGTCTGGGACATGCATCGGCCTCGACAGAGATAGCCAGTGTAAGGCGTGTCTGGGACACGCATCGGCTAAGATTTGTGCTAGTGTAAGACATGTCTGGGACAAGCATCAGCATGCATATATGAGAGCCAGTGTAAGACCATGTTTGGGATATGGCATCGATAATATATCCCATGTTGAAGCTTCATAGAATATCTAGTAGTATTCCAAACATTTCAATAGTGAGAGTTATAAATCAATTTTGATAAAGAAAGAATAATCATGTTCTGAGTGTTACAGGTACCTATATGGTAAGAATGAGTAACGAGCTTAATTTAGAAAATGTGACTCGAGTAGAGGATAATGAGTAAGTTAAATTATGTTTATCTTTGAGCTATAAGTATGATGACTACTGGTGAGATTGTTGTTGTATATTTATTTATGTGTAATTTACTAAGCTTTATGCTTACCTTCTTTCTTTTCCCTCCTCTTTCAGTGTCGTCAAGCTAGCTTAAGGATCCCTTAAAGTCAGAGATGTCGATCATACTATCGTCTGCAACATTCGGTATAATTTGATTTATATTTTTGAAGATGACATGTATAGGGCTAGACTAGGATGTTACATCATGAGAATTGTTTATGTATTTTGGCTTAAGTCAAAAGCCCTTTTATTTTGTATCAAGCCCAGAATAATGGCTATTATTCATTTTGATGAACACATATGATGTTCTTTCTATGGATGAATTAGTGTCCATTGTGATGAGATTTTTATATTGAAATGACCTTGTGTAAGTTGTGCAAAAAGGGTGACAAATGGGCTTGGGAAATAGCCTAGTTTACCTACACGAATAAGACACACGGGCGTGTGTCTAGGCCGTGTATGATACACGGCTCACGCCCATGGGTGTGTGTTATGGTCGTGCGTCCCCTGCACTTAAAATTTTGAAGTCATTTTAGCACACGGGCATGCCACACGCGCGTGTGTCCATGCCGTGTCATAAATTCAGTATGCATGCTAGTAGTACACGGGCAAGAGACACGGCCATGTGTCTCGACCGTGTGAAGGACACGGTTATAGGACACGGGTGCATGCTTAGGCCATGTGGTTTTGACAGAATGCCTAGGTTTTCAGACACGAGTACAGGGCATGGGCGTGTCCCAAGCAGACAATCGTGTGCTCTATACCCACACGGGTGTGTAGAGCCTTGTTGCATGAAATTTTTCTAAGTTTTAAATGAGTTCTCAGTTGGGCTCCGAACCACCCCGGATGTATATTTTGGGTCTCGTAAGCCCATGTTTGGGACAGATTACATGAGAAAATAAAAGTTTTTAAATTTTTTAAGACTCATGACCTAGTTTTTTTATAGTTGATTGAGTTTTAGTCAGGTAATACCTCGAACCCCATTCCAGCGTCGGATACGGGCGAGGGGTGTTACAAGACCGGATTGTCGAACCCAAAGGAACTAAAAGTATTAGTAATGACTGTCTTTTTAGTATCTAGCCTAAGAATAATGGGGTTTGCTTTAATTAACTAATTAACTAAACTAAGTTATCATAGAAAATAGAGTTGGGGAATTACTTTTGGAAAAACGACTGAATTAAAGACAAAACCTAAGGAAAAATCCACCTAGACTTTACTTGTTATCTGGCTCCAAATCGGACGATTTATTCATTCAACTTGTTCCGTAGAAATCCCTAAATTATGTTATTATCCCTATTCAAGACTAATAACGTCTAACCCTAGATTGAATAATTGAAATCTCTTTCTAATTAACACCCTAGGGTTGCATTAACTCGATCTATGGATCCCCTTATTAGGTTTCACCCTAATCCGGTAAAATCTTGTCACCCTATCTCTAGGCGCACAATCAACTCTACTTAATTATGACAAAGTCACTCTTAGGTAGGGACTATTCATCCTCCAACTAAGAGCATTAACTTGAATCGATATCCTGAAATACCAAAACAAGAATTAAGAACACATAATTAAGAACATGTCAAATATTTATCATACAATTCAGAAAATAATAGCAAGATTCGTTTTAGGTTTCATCCCCGTTAGATATTTAGGGGATTTAGTTCATAACTAAATAGGAAAACATCTCAGAAGAATAAAGAATACAAAACATAAAGAAAACCCAAAACTCTTGAAGGGAAATGGAGGAGAGATCTTCAGTCTTGAAGATGAATCCGACTTCTGAAATGGATTAATCGGCTTTCTTGGAGTAATTCCTTACTCCCTATTCTCTGTCTCCCTTTAGTCCTCCTTTTGGGTGTTTAAATAGGCTTTTAGAATGCCTAAGAGCCCTCAAACTTGCCCTTTTTTCCGAATAGAACTTAACTAGGGCTCGACAGGGACACGCCCGTGTGACACGCCCGTGTGCAATTACTTCAGGCCGTGGTCGAAGTTGAGAGATCAACACATCCATGCTGAGGTTGTTTTAGGCCGTGGTCGAGCCTGTTAGAATGGCACGAGTGTGTGTTCTTCCCGTGTGAGGAAGTTCAGGCCGTGTTGTTTTCCCATGTCGACCCATTTTCTCCTTTTTGGCCCTTTTCTTATTCTTTTCGCTTTCCTATGCTCACCTAAGTATAAAACATGAAATTAAAGGATGAGCACCAAATGCACAAAATCTAAACCCATGTCCCCATGCAACAGATATACCATCATGGCATACGTCATACAGAATCAGATCATCACGCTTTTCAGACAAAATTAACCCTAGGGGTATAATGGTCATTTTACACCTAGAGGTATAATGGTAATTTTGTATACATAGGGGTATTCTAGTAATTTTACTATTCTTAGGGTTTTCATGCATATCATAACTGTTTACGTGCTAACATAAACACTTACCGAGTGTTCTTACTAAATTGGGCCCGTTAGCCCATTATCCTGAATTTGGCCCATTAAGCCTAAAATATCAAAATGCACGGAATCGTGCACTCTACAGTCTTATTACTTTATTTTACCATATACATCAACTTTCAATCTCACGAGCATTCGCACACTCGTAAGTTCCCAAAATACCAGTTTTTTGACATTTTGGCTTTTCGGCTTTTGCCGATCTAGTCTATGAGAGGGTGTCAGTTGCACACCTGTTTTATGACGATTCGTTGACGAGATCCATGCATGAACTGCCTACAATTATATTACTACCACGTTAATCTACTATCGAAAATGAACTACGTATTAACCCTTACCATATTCGGCCAACAACTCTTTAGACACTAGCGGTCCTACCTTTGCCGAAAGTAACGACTGAATCAAGATCCGATCTTTCCGCTTGTCCAAGCCTTTGATCAGCAACCCCTAGATCACACTAACACCAAAACAATTAATCATCACAACCCTTAGAGTTAGAAGACCCAATCGACAGCCTCCCTAGCCTTTAGGGATTTTGGCTTTTCCAAAACCCAAAATAAAGATTAGGTTTGAAAGACTTACCACCGGTTCCTTCAGTCAATGTTTCTCCCTTAGTTCCTACTCGATTCTGATGCAGTTCTAAGCCCTCAAATGATAACAAAAGTCGAGCCTTCAGTGATCTTAAAATTCAACTATGTCCCTATGGCTATGCGTTTTCAACTTTTTGTAACAGTGAAGAAAATATGAGGGTTTTGTAGTGGTTTTGTCGACAGAAACTTGGGGTTTAGAGAACTAGAGAATCGGTCAAGAAGATGAAGAGAAGTAAGAGGATTTGGCTAGAAGAAATCGGTACAGAAGAAAATATTGGCTTTCGGGATTTTAGCTTTTTATAGCAAATGGTTATAAAGGTTTAGAAACAACTGAAGAAAAAGATGGAGATGAACAGGATGATAGGAAGATTCGGCTATAGAGGAAAAAAGAAAAGAAAAAGTTGATGAAGAGAGGAGAAAAGAAAAGAAGAGAGAGTATTGTCAGAAAATAGCCAATAACCCTAAATGCCGAAATTACAACTGACAATAACCCTAGCCGAATTTTTCCCTCTACAGAAACCCTTGGCCGGCCAACTCTTGCTCCTCAAGAGTCCACTATTCGGCCATCATCATCCCCCTTGATCAGCTCCTAAATCCTAATCCCCTCCTTACTCAATCTCCTGAGCAACTCTAACTCTTCCTAACAGAGTTTCACTTCAGTTCCATTACATCCCTTTTCTGTACATAAAAATTAACACCAATAATTTGCTTACCTTGTGACTCGAACCTTAGTTCTCCCTAGCATCCACACGCCACTTTTATAGCCTTCTCAATGGCGTCACATGCCACCTTGCCACCTGCTTCCTTGTGTTTTATTTTACCCAATTAATACTTAAAAGCCCAGTTAGCCAGAACCCCTTTTCTTATGGTTTTAAAATTAATTAAAATTACCGGGTTTTAACTTAAGCTTGGGCCTTCTAGAGGCCCACTATCATACTTAAACCTATGCCAAGTAGACAGAACACAGAATTTTAAATTTTACTAATCATTCACAGAATTCCCGAAAATTGGGGCATTACGCAAACATTTTAAGTTGAGTATTTAATCATGAAAAACATAGGCATCTCCCTTTATCTACGTAGTTACCATCGATTCGGAATCTCACAGAGTTTAACACCCTCATTAAAGATTCACTCAAATCACTCAAAGTGTTTAAGGACAATGAAATTAGCACTCATTAGTCAATATGAAAAGTTATTACCATAGGCTTGCATGAAAATCAAATCTCCACCACTATAAATTGAGATGATACGTCAATCAAAAGGTCTTTAGAGGGTTGTAACAAGGCTTGGTTAGGGGGTGTGGTCACAAGCTGAAAGAAAGGGTTAGAATCAAGATTGAATTGAAAAATTACTTAACTAGAAAAATATTTAATCATCACTTGCGTACAATAGAGCTTCTTCTTTGAATATGGAATTTAAATACTTAAGCTCAAAAACAAAAGATCACTACTACTAATATGTATACATGTATATATATATATATTAAGAACAAGTCAAATAACATAGACTAACTATTAAGAACAAGACATAGCTAAGCAATTTATTCATATCAAATCTCGAAAAAAATAGGGATCAAATTAATTGAGAGGAATTCAACAATAAAGGGTTAAGGGTTAATATTAAGGGTAATACAAGGAATGGCTTGTTAAGCTCAAAGGGGTTTACTAGGGGTTAATTGTGGAGGTAGGCTTTTCATGGCATGAGTGGGTTAATCCTAAGTGCCTCTATCATCTTAACAAATCAAATCAAATGGTGTGGTCTTGACATGCATAATCAAGCAAGTTCTAGAATAACAATTCGATATTAACACACTCAAAGCAATAATAAAAGTGAACATGAAAGAAATAATAGAGATGCTCTTAAAGGCTCAATAATCTCACAAAAAATTATGGCTTTTTGATGTTTACACTTGTGGATTTCAATTCAAGATAATACCTAAACTTGGGAAACAACCTAAAATTTTAAATTCTTAAAAATCAACTTATCATGCTTAATTCTCTAATGTCTTAAGGTTTAAATAATCAATGCATGAATGCCTATGTTTTAATTCAAAATATATCAATAAAAATCATAAATGAAAAAAAATTCATCCTAAACATGATATGAGAGATTTACAGGAGAACAAGTTAACATTCAGGGATTTTTTTGATAATGAAATGATTCACCCCTCCACACTTAAGATGCACATTGTCCTCAATGTACAAGATATATAGAAAAATATAAATATAAGATCATAAGATAGGGAGAGAAGTGAAACTTCCTGAGTATTAAATGAATGAATGGAATCCCTGGATTAGCGAGAGCGAGGATTGGAAATAGAACTGAAGGGAAAACATGATTCTGAGGGAGAATTAAGGGAGGTTGTCTAATTTTTTTCTTTTAAGTGGCACGGCTCGATAACACGCCCGTGTGGATCGTGTTCAACCCGTGTTTGTCGTGAATTGAGAAATCATCACACGGCCTTCAGACTCGCCCGTGTGTCTAGGTCATGTGGCTACATGATCGTTTCACACGACCGTGTGGGACGTGGTTCGCTTCTCCCATGGCCGTGTACCTATGCACACACCCGTGTTATTTTGACAATGTCGACCATGGGTGCTAGGCACGGGCGTGTCTCCTACCCGTGTCATATTGGCAGATTTGCCCACGGCCCGTTCACACGGTCATGTCAACTTATCGCATGCCGTGTTGGGAAAGACAACTTTTACCCTATTTTTACATGGCCGTATCACACGGCCATGTTTCCTTTCGTGGTGTTCGTACAGCCTAAAGCACGACCATGTGATTGGCTGTGTGGATTTGGGAACCTGAGTTCAAAGACTCTGTTAGTGACCTAGATGTTCAAACTTAAAAATTAAAAAAAAAAACCTTAAAATCGTTAGTACTCGGGTTGCCTCCCGAGAAGCGCTTATTTATAGTCTAAGCTCGACTTACATCTCCATTGAATAGTCATGGTGGCTCGAGGAGTTTATACTCCTCATTCCTACTATCAATCTCATCAAAATAAGGTTTTAGCCGGGTATTGTTTACCTTAAAAGTGTCGAACTTGGGATGACTTACCTCGACTGTATCGAATGGGAAAATGCTAAGTACCGTAAGAGGAATTTCTTCATTTAGTTTGGCAATGACAATGTGAGGATCTGCAGCATCTAATAAAACTTTATCTCCAACCTTAAGTTGATTTAGTGAGGTACTGAGCTCGTTTTGGCGTAGTTTTGGTTAATCATATGTTCTCGATTTATGTGTTTGCCATTCATCTAGCTCCTCCATTTGTAGCCTTCGTTCTTCATGAATAGGTCCTCTATTGTTGCTGGAACATGACTTATGTACTTCCTTCAAACTCATTTCCTGCAAAGTAGATTGGACCATATTGTTAGTTTTAGTAGAATGGTTTATATAATCACCTCAATTTTCGATGTATTGCCAAAATTGCGAGCTTGAAGTGTGGTTGTTTCATCCCCCACACGAAGTGTGAGTTCACCTGTGCCAACATCAATAATCATTCTAGCAGTTGCTAAAAAGGGCCTTCCTAAAATCAAAGGAGTGTTGCTATCCTCCTCTATGTCTAGAACAACGAAGTCAACGAGAAATATAAATTTATCAATTTTAACTAACACATCTTCAATAATACCCCTAGGAAACTTATAGTTTTATCTGCTAACTGAATGCTCATCCTAGTCTGTTTGGGTTTCCCAAGACCTAGTTGCTTAAACATTTTGTAAGGCATGGTGTTAATGCTAGCCCCTAAATCAGCTAATACATTATTAACATCTAAACTACCAATTAAGCAAGGAATTGTAAAACTCCCTGGTTCTTTTAATTTGTTGGGTAGCTTATTCTGTAGAATAGCTGAGCAAACTGCGTTTAGCTCCACATGCGATGCCTCATCCAACTTCTGCTTATTTGCTAAAAGCTCCTTTAAAAATTTTATTGTGTTCGGCATCTACGATAGAGCTTCAATAAATGGTAAGTTAATATGTAATTTTTTTAAGAGTTTAAGGAATTTACCAAATTGTTCATCTGAGCAGTCTTTCCTTGTCGCCTTGGGATATGGCACACGAGGTTTATATTCTACACTTACCATTTTGTTTTCATTGTGACCTATCTCACCTTTACCTTTGCTCACCATAGTTTCTTCTCTCAATTCTGGCTTAGGCTCAACTGATCCTTCTTCACCTTGAACATTAATCGCGTTGAGCTGTTCCCTTGGGTTAGGTTCAGTATTGCTTGGTAAACTACTTTGTGGTCATTCAAAAATTAGTTTCGACAGCTAGCCTATCTGAGTTTCAAGCCATTGGATCGACGCTTGTTGATTTTTAAGTGTTGTCTCGGTATTTTAGAAATGAGTTTCTAACACCGAGATGAATTTGGATAGCATCTCCTCAAGGTTCGGTTTCTTTTCCTGTTGATAAGGTGGCTGTTGAAAACCCAGAGGATTTTGTGGCCTTTGATTTCCTTGACCACCCCATGAGAAATTTGGGTGGTTTCTCCAACCTGGATTATAGGTATTACTATATGGGTTATTTTGAGATCTAAAGTTATTGTTACCCATATAGTGGACTTGTTCTTCTTCGATTGTAAGATTGAAGGGTTGATATTTTGTATGGACGCCTCCCCCACTTGAATCACAACTCATCAGTGGATGTACCTGCGTAGAACCAAGTAAACCATCAATCTTTTTGTTTAGAAGTTCTACATGATTTGATAGCATAGCAACCGAATCGACGTTATAAACGCCTGCTGTTTTGGTTGGCTTAGTCCTCATGACTTGCCACTGATAGTTATTTAGTAATATCTCCTCAATAAATCCGTAAGCCTCTTCAGGTGTTTTGTTGTTGATGGTTCCACTAGCGGCTGCGTCAATCATCTGTCTTGTCAAGGGATTCACACCATTATAGAACGTTTAAACTTGCAGCCACAGAGGTAATCCATGGTGAGGGCACCTTCGCAGTAGGTCCTTGTATCTCTTCCATGCATCGTAAAGTGTTTCTAAATCTATCTGCACAAAAGAAGAGATATCATTTTGTAATTTGGCCGTCTTAGCCGGCTAAAAATACTTTAATAAAAAATTTTCAGTTATTTGTTCCCAAGTAGTGATTAACCCTCATGGTAATGAGTTCAACCACTATTTAGCTTTGTTTCTTAATGAAAAAGGGAATAACCGAAGACGAATGGCATCATCAGAAACGCCCTTAATTTTAAAAATGTCACTGAATTCCAAAAAATTTACCAAGTGAGTGTTAGGATCCTCATCCTGCAAACCATCAAACTGAACAAATTGCTGTATCATTTGAATCGTGTTAGGTTTCAGTTCAAAATTATTTGCAGCAATAGCAAGCCTAACTATACTTGACTCAGTTCCTGTTAAATTAGGTTTAGCATAATCATACATAGTATGAGGAGCAGGATTCTGATTTGTTAGATTAGCGGGTATCGCAGGAGGTAACTGATTTTCTTGATTTTTAGCCATCTCCTCTGTTGTAGTTGAGATATCGTTCCCTTGCTCTTCCTCTGTGTATCTTAGGCTTCGCCTTATTTCTCGTCGGTTTCTACGGGCGCTGCGATAGATTTCTTCATCAAAAAGTAGAGGTCCCAATGGGTTTCTTCTAGTCATAAACTATAAGAACCTGCCAGAAGAAAGAAAAATAAAATTTAGTAAATAAAAACAAAAACAAAATTAAATTGCAGTAAAAGTAAAAGGCTAAAGTAATAAAAATTGAGTGTTCCTAATATTTTAGCTCCTCGGCAACGGCGTCAAAAACTTGATCGTGATTTTCCGTGATAAGTTTTATAAATTTATAATTAATCATTCTTGAAACTAACTATTATCACGATGTAGGCAAGTGTACCTATCGAATAGTAGTATAGCTTTAGCAAGACCGGATTGTCAAACCCAAAGGAACTAAACGTACTAGTAATGACTGTCTTTTTTATTATCTAGCCTAAGAATAATAGGGCTTGTTTTAATTAACTAATTCACTAAACTAAGTTACCACATAAAATAGAGTTGGGGAATTACTTTTGGAAAAACGATTGAATTAAAGACAATACCTAAGGAAAAATCCACCTAGACTTTACTTGTTATCTGGCTCCGAATCGGACGATTTATTCATTCAACTTGTTCTATAAAAATCCCTAAGTTATGTTATTATCCATATTCAAGACTAATAACGTCTAACCCTAGATTGAATAATTGGAATCTCTTTCTAATTAACACCCTAGGGTTGTATTAACTTGATCTATGGATCCCCTTATTAGGTTTCACCCTAATCTGACAAAATCTTATCACCCTATCTCTAGGCGCGCAATCAACTTCTCTTAATTATGACAAAGTCACTCTTAGGCAGGGACTAGTCATCCTCCAACTAAGAGCATTAACGTGAATCGATATCCTGAAATACTAAAACAAGAATTAAGAACACATAATTAAGAACAAGTCAAATATTTACCATACAATTCAGAAAATAATAACAAGATTCGTCTTAGGTTTCGTCCCCCTTAGGTATTTAGGGGATTTAGTTCATAACTAAATAGGAAAACATCTCAGAAGAATAAAGAATAAAAAACATAAAGAAAACCCAAAACTCCTGAAGGGAAATTGAGGAGAGATATTCAGTCTTGATGATGAATCAGGCTTCTGAGATGGATCAATCGGCTTTCTTGGAGTAGTTCCTTACTCCCTATTCTCCGTCTCCTTTTAGTCCTCCTTTTGGGTGTTTAAATAGTTTTAGAATGCCTAAGAGTCCTCAAACTTGCCCTTTTCCGAATAAAACTTAACTAGGGCTCGGTAGGGACACGCCCGTGTGACACGCCCGTGTGCGATTACTTCAGGCCGTGGTCGAGGCTGAGAGATCAACACGCCCGTGCTGAGGTTGTTTTAGGCCGTGGTCGAGCCTGTTAGAATGGCACGGGCTTGTGTTTTGCCCATGTGAGGAAGTTTAGGCCGTGTTGTTTTCCTATGTCGGCCTATTTTCTCTATTTTTGGCCCGTTTCTGGTGCTTTTCGCTCTCCTATGCTCATCTAAGTATAAAATATGAAATTAAAGGGTTAAGAGCACCAAATTCACCAAATCTAAGGATATTTCATTAATAAACATGTTAAACATGGGATAAAAATATGTATAAATTACGATTTATCAGTTATTATTATAATGAATTTTGGTATATGCTTTGTGTTCAAAAATGGTATATTTTGATGCACTCTTAAATGACCAAATGAAATGGTCAATTTTGGTAAGTTTTGGTATGTGCTTATTTGAGGAATTGGTAAGTTTATGGCATGAAATTGATTAAAGTAAATTGAGGTTATGAAACATAAGTTTTGGTATGAATTTGAATTATGATTTGGCATGATTCTGGTATAGTTATAAGCATGAAATTGGTTGATAATTATATGGTATGATTAATGTATGTTTTCGTTGTGAATTGGCTGAGAATTTGGTATAAAATGTTTGGTTTTGGTGCTTGTAAGTTTAACCCAAATAGGGTGGCAAAAATTGGCTTTGCAAATGGCCTATTTTTGTCCATACGAGCGTGTGTCTCAGTCATGTTTGACACACGATTATGTTACATGACCGTGTGTCCCCTGGGGTACCCTATGATTTTAAGTCAATATACCCTACAGTTTTGACAAGGCCTAGACACACGGGCGTGTCTATCGGTTGTGTGTGGCACACAGGTTGGCACACAGGCATGTGGTCGGCTGTGTGACCCAAGTCAGTAGCCTCCTTAGTTTTCACACGGCCTGGCACATAGTCGTATCTTGTGGCTGTGTGGGATAAGTCAGTATGCATGCCCTATTTTGCCATGGCCTAGGCACACGGGCATGTTTAATGTCGTGTGAGGCACACGGTCTGTTCACACAGGCGTGTGACCTGTATAACTTTGAAAATTGTTTAGGTTTCCAAAAAAATTATATCTGCTCGGTTTAGTCCTGACCCTTTTCTAAAGCATGCTTAAGGTCTCATGGACCTATATAAGGGACAATTGTGAATGATTATTATATGTTTTGATTATGTTAGGCTTAAGTATATGTGAATGTTCTAATATGTCTAGTAACACCTTTAACCCTGTTTCGGCGACAGATATGGGTTAGGGTGTTACATTTGGTTGGTACCAGGGCTACAGTTTAGTCGATTCTAGGACTAACGTAGGGTATGTGAGTCTAGCTATACATTTCATATTTATGAACTGCGATAGTGTGATGAATCCTGACAATGAAAATGTGTTTTTATATAGCAAATGGATCCCGAATGAGCTGTAGCTGACGATGCCGAGAGCAATGCGCCTGCTCTCGCGCAAGGGATAGTACCATCTATCTTTAGACTGGCTACGAGTAGCCACGAGGTAGAGGCTAAACAAGCCTTCTTTCAAATGATAAATGATTGGTTCACCCAATATATCCGTACTAATCCAGCTGTACTACAACCTTTACCCCCGGTAAATCCTCTGTAAGTTCTTGTCATGCCACAAGCTAATCCGATCCAGTTGAATAAGCCTTGTGTCGACAAAATTAGAAAATATGGGGCTGAAGAATTCTGTGCTACTACTAATGATGATGTCGAAAGAGCTAAATTCTGGTTGAAGAATATAATATGAGTCTTCAATAAATTATCATTGACTCCGGCTGAATGCATAAAATGTGCTGTGTCACTTCTAAGAGATATGACGTATCATTGGTAGAAGACGTTGATATCCGTAGTTTCGAGAGAACGAGTTACTTGGGATTTATTCTAGGCTAAATTTTGAAAGAAATACATTAGTCAAAGATTCATCGATTAGAAGCACAAAGAGTTTCTTGAGTTGAAACAAGGTTGTATGTCAGTTACAGAATATGAGCGAGAATTTGTGAGACTTAGCCGGTATATACGAGAATGTGTCTCGACCGAAGCAATCATGTGTAAGAGATTCGAGGATGGCTTGAATGAAGACATCAAATTTTTAGTCAGGATTCTAGAGATAAAAGAGTTTGTAGTACTTGTTGAACGAGCGTGTAGTACTTGTTGAACGAGCGTGGAAAGCTGAAGAGCTCAGGAAAGAGAAAAGAAAAGCTAATTCAGAAGCCAGAGGCTTGAGAAAGAGATCCGCAAGTAAATCATTTCAGTCTGTATCAAAGAAATTCGAAGATGATTTTGGCAGTTCAAAGGCTAATGTGGGACATTCGAGTAGAGATCGTGCTAGATCGCATTCGAGCTTCAGAGTTCCAGCTACTTCTGTTGCTAGTGTTGGAAATGCTAAATCTGATCGACCCAAGTGTAAATACTGTGGTAAAAGACATCCTAGTGATTGTAGACTGTATGATCAGGCCTGTTTCAAATGTGGATCTTTAGATCATTTTATTCGAGATTGTCCTGAGTTTGTTGAACAAGAGATTGTGCAAAATTTGAAACCTAGTAACACTTCAGCTAGAGGTAGACCTCTCAAAAATACAGGAAATATGAGTGGTAGTCAAAGATGGACTAAATACATTACTGTTAGATTCGAGGCTAGCGCACTTGCCAAAGCCTATGTTATCCGAGCTCGTGAGGAAGCTTCGTCTCCAGATGTGATTACAGGTGCATTTACTCTTTATGATACTTCTGTGATTGCTTTGATAGATCCTGGATCAATGTATTCTTATGTATACATGAATTTAGTGAACAGTAAGACTTTGCCTGTAAAGTCTACTGAATTTGTAATTAGAGTTTCGAACCCCTTAGGCAGATGTGTTTTGGTTGATAAAGTCTACAAGAATTGTCTGTTCATGTTTTGAGACATTTGTTTTTCAGCTGATCTGATGTTATTACCCTTTGATGAGTCTGATGTTATTACCCTTTGATGAGTTTGATATAATTCTGGGTATGGATTTGTTAACTTTGCATGATGCTATTGTGAACTGCAAATGGAAAACTATTGATTTGAGATGCAAGAATGATGAAATAGTCCGAATTGAATCTAGTGATTTGAATGGGTTACCGGCTGTGATATCCTCAATGAAAGCTCTGAGTATTGTGAGAAAAGGTTGAAAAGCTTACTTTGCTTATGTGATTGATTCGAAAGTAGCAGAAAAGAAAGTGGAACCAGTGCTTGTTGTCTGTGAATTCCCTGATGTGTTTCCTGAAGAACTTCTGGGATTACCTCCGATTCGAGAAGTTGAATTTGGCATTCAGTTAGTAACAGGATCTACTCCGGTTTCGATAGCTCTGTATAGAATGGCTCAGACCGAGTTAAAAGAATTAAAGTCTCAGTTGCAAGAGTTGACCGATAGAGGATTTGCAAAATTGAGTTTCTCGCCATAGAGTACTCCTGTTCTATTTGTGAAAAAGAAAGATGGTATGATGAGAATGTGCAATGATTATTGTCAGTTGAGCAAAGTAACAATCAAGAACAAATATCCTCTGCTTCAAATTGATGATCTGTTTGATCAGTTGAAAGGAACAGCCGTATTTTCAAAGGTAGATCTCAGATCGGGTTATTATCAGTTGAGAGTAAAACATTCAGACATTCCAAAAACTATTTTCCAAACGAGGTACGGATACTATGAATTCTTAGTTATGCCTTTCGGATTAATGAATGCACCTGCTATCTTTATGGACTTAATGAACAGGATATTTAGACCATATTTAGATCTATTTTTTGTTGTATTCATTGATGACATTTTGATTTATTCACGTGATGAATCTGAGCATGCTGAACATCTGAGAATAGTGTTACAGACTTTGCGAGATAAGCAGTTGTATGCGAAGTTCAGTAAATGTGAACTGTGGTTGAGCGAAGTTGGTTTTTTGGGCCATATTGTGTCAACATCAGGTATTCGAGTTGATCTAAGCAAGATTTTAGCTATTCTTGATTGGAAGCCTCTGAGAAATGTTTATGAAGTCCGCAGTTTTCTGGGACTTGCCAGTTATTATAGACGCTTTGTAAAAGGCTTTTCGATTATCGCGACTCCGTTGACGAAACTGCTTCAGAAAAATGTGAAATTTGATTGGTTTGAGAAGTGTCTGAAAAGTGTCAGAAAAGCTTTGGTCAATTGAAAACTCTATTAACTGAAGCTCCAGTGTTAGTACAACTAGAATTGGATAAAGAATTTGTGACCTATAATGATGCTTCGTTGAACAGATTAGGTTGTGTTTTGATGCAAGAAGGCAAAGTCATAGCTTATGCCTCGAGACAGTTGAAGCCTCATGAAACGAACTATCCAACACATGATCTGGAATTGGTGGCTATTGTGTTTACTTTGAAGATTTGGCGCCATTATTTGTTTGGTGAGAAATGTCACGTTTATTCCGATCATAAAAGTTTGAAATATTTAATGACATAGGAAGATTTGAATCTGCGTCAGAGAGGATGGCTAGAACTGCTAAAAGACTACGAGCTTGTTATTGATTACCATCCGAGAAAAGCCAATGTTGTTTCTGATGCTTTGAGCCAAAAATCGTTGTTTGCTTTATGTGCGACGACTGCTTATTTAGTTTTGTCTAGTGATGGTTCGGTTTTAGCTAAATTGAAAGTGAGACCTTTGTTCTTACAGTAGATTTGCGAAGCTCAGAAGGTTGATAATCAGATTTTATGTAATAGCCTAATTTTATGTAACAGTGGTTTCGAGACCACAAATTTGATATTGAAAAATTTATTTCTTTATTATTTTAATATTTACGAGTTAATTGTGATTTTTTTAAAATGTTTTTGATATTGTGATTTTTTTTTGCTTTATAAGTGATTTATTAAGTTCAAGTGGTTTTAGAAAATGAGGTATCAGGACCTCGTTTCTATAAATCGAGTCGTAAATATTTTTATAAATATTTACGGAATGACAATAAGATGGTATTAAAGTTTCATTGAAATGTTTTACCGTTTGAGTGGTTAATTCGGTAAAAAGGACTAAATCACGTAAAATGCAAAAGTTGCATGCTATTAGTAAAAGGGAGTTATTTGTCCTAAGCTTTTAAAGTGAGGGTCCTCAAATGGTAATTAACCCATTAAAGAGTTAGTGGATGGCAATGGTTTGGCAATACTGAAATTTTGGGTTGGCATTAAGGTTAAATAAGTAAATAGTTAATAAATGTTAAATAATAAAGAAATAAAATAACACATGCATTTTATTTCTTCTGTTTCTTCAACCGAAAGCGGAAGAAGAGAAAGCCATTATTGTTTGAAGCATTCGGCCATGGAGAATTAAATGCATGTAAGCTCAATTTTGTTCCGTTTTTAATGATTTTTACGTTTTTGAGATCGTTGCTTTGCGTTCTAGCTAGCCCGTGCCTTAACTTTCGAAATTGCTAAAGATTTTAATAGTTGCCATTGATGAGCTTATGTGTTCTTTGATGTTTAATAGTGAAATATGAATATTTGAAGTTAGATTAACAAGTGTTATAAAGTGATTTTTGACAAAAATGTCAATTACGTATTAAATTGAGAAAATGTGAAATGTTGTGGTTAAAAGTGTGAAGTAATTGAAAATATGGGCTGATAGTAATATATGGAAAACTCGGCTAGCTTGGGTTTATATTTAATTTCATGACATTGTGATTTTAAGTGATAAAGACTAAATTGCAGAAATGCGAAACTTCAGGGGTAAAATAGTAATTTTACCAAAATATGAGAATGAGTTAAAATGAATAGAATATGAATTGTAATAGTTGAATTTGATTGATTAGATCAAGTTAAGCCTCGTACGAGTCTATATCGAGGGAAAAACAAAGTATCGGACTAGTCGATCCTCAACGTTTTGACGATCGAGGTAAGTTCGTATGCTAATAAACATACTTTAATTGTGTTATAAATGCTTATTTATTATTGAATTGATTTGAATGCTGGATGATCATGATTACGAGCTAAAATCGACAGAGTTACGACATTCAGAAGCCCCGTACGAACCTTAGGAATAGTATAGGATACAAATGTCATGACATTAGGTTATCAAGATGTGATTACATGTAGGACCCTGTGTGGGACAGTGGCATTGTATTGTGATTACATGTAAGACCCTGTGTGGGACAGTGGCATTGTATTGCGATTACATGAAAGGCCATGTGTGGGACATCGGCATCACGACTTCGTGTAAGACCCTTGTGGGACAGTGGCATCGATATGTGATAACATGTAAGACCATATCTAGGATATGGCATTGTACGAGCTATATGTGATTATCGAGTATCCTTAACAATTCCAAATGGTTCAACGGGTAAAGTCAAGTTGAGAAAGAAACTGTAAATGAATTAAGCAATGCAGGTACGTACAGAACCTATGTGAGAATTGAATGAAAGTAAATTGGTAAGTTCATATTGTATTATGTATATTATAAGAATGAATTGTGTATAGATATGTTTCATGTCAAAATATGTTTATTTGATTATAATGAAGTATGTATTGAACGTTATGTGAGATATGAATTATAGTTGCTTTAACTAAATATACTTATGGCACGTGAAAGGAAAACCACGGTAGGGCCTTGGTAATATATGAGTAAGACTATAGTTGGACTATGGCATTTGAAAATCGATGAATTTGTATCATAAGTACTTATAAACTAGAAAGGTTTGATAAGTGTATGTGTGATAAATAGAAGGTATCTGTACAATTGTGTATGGAAAACTACTTAACGAGTTATATGAAATTGAGAACTTACGAATGAGGACATGAATGATTTGAAATTAGTTCATGAATTGATGCTTTAGGTGTTAAAGATTTATTTAATTCAAAACTGTTATATGAATGTTATGATAATTTTAGGCTCATATACGAACTTACTAAGCTGTGAAGCTTACTTTGTGTTATTTTCTATGTTTTGTAGTGTTTCAGAAGTTTACTTGGGTTGGAAGTCAATAGAGATCGTATCACACTATCTGATTATTGATTCACGGTATTCTTACACTTTTGGGCTTTGTTTATGGCATGTATAGGCTAGTGTTAAGATGGTATATTTTGTTGCGATTTTGGCCATGTGATTTGGCTTGTAAATGTTGGTGTGTATTGGCCAGTTAAGTTGGCCTAAATTATGTGTTTGATAAATGACATATGTGATGTATATAATGCTTTTGTGTTGGCATATTTTAGTATGAAGTATAGATAATGAATTTATATGTTTGAGAAGCATGATTTAGGTGATGAAAGATTGAGAAAAATGCATAAGGAAGATAGGTAAAATTATTGATAATAATAAGTTGCTTTGGATATGTTTAAGGTTGAGTTTTGAGTAGTAATTTGGATTGTGATATAAAGGCTTGATTTGGATATGAATTTGACATGTTGTAATTGTCTATGTGTGTATTGAAATGGCATGAAGTGTGGTGTTTAGGTATGCTTGTGGAGGATGAGAAATGAGGCTTTAACCAACACACGAGCGTGTGGCTCGACCATGTGTGACACATGGCCTTGGAACACGGCCGTGTGTCATCTGGGGTAGCCTTTCGAATTAAAGTTAGTATACCCTCCAATTTTAACATGGCCTAGACACACGGGAGTATCTATTGGCCGTGTGAGCCACACGGATCTACACACGGGTGTGTGCCTTGACCGTGTGACCCTAAATGGCATGTTGACGTCACAAACAGAATACCCTTTAATTTTAACACGGCCTAGCACACAGCCTGAACACGGGCTTCTGAAGGGAACACGGGCTAGACACATGGGCGTGTGGTCTGGCTGTGTGATCAAGTCAGTAAGTATGCCCTATTTGGCCACGATTTAGTCACACAGGTGTGTTTGAGATCGTGTGAAGCACACAGCCTGTTCACACGGGCGTGTGACCCATACAGTGAGGAAAATTTTCTAAGTTTTGCAAAGTTTTCTTGAGCTATCAGTTTAGTCCCGAACTTCTCTTAAGCATATTTAAAGGTATCGTAGAACCTTATAAGGGACAATATGGTTGAATGTATAAAAGTTTTAAATTGTATGCAAGTTTATGTTTTGAAATATGACTAAACGATTCGATGTAAGTCCGGTAATGCCTTGAACCCTATTCTGGCTCTGGGTACGGGTAAGGGGTGTTACATTTAGTGGTATCAGAGCTACGGTTTAGTCGATTCTAGGACTAACGTAGCATATGTGAGTCTAGCTATACATGCCATATAGAACTTGTGATAGTGTGATATGTTCCGACTTTGATGAAAATTGTTTTAATTAGACAGATGTGCTTTCCAACCAAGCTAATTTCGATAGTGCAAAAAGAGGTAATCAAATGTTTGAGTGAAAATGTATTAGTGATGAGTTGAAACTCCTAAAGGTATGAATCAGAATACATGATATTCTGTTATTGATAAATGGTATATGAGTTGTGATGTTTGGTTTATGAATGCTATGTGAATATTTTGATTATGAATTAATGATTTGATTTAACGTATGAATTATGTGTTAAGTATGAAAGTGGTCATAAGTAAGATGGTTAGGTGTTTTGAAAATGTGGAATTAGTAATGAACTGGCCATTCATAATAGTATGCGTGATGTGCATGTATATGTGAGAGATAAATTTGAGGCTTTATGACCCTCACCCCCTCATCGGTAAAGTATTGTAATAAAATCTGTATTATATGGAATAAATAAGCATGCTAATTTGTTTGGAGTGAACCATGTGATTGTGATGACATTATTTTGATGATAAATGTTGAGTTATATGTGTGTATATAAGAGTTAAGTTAGAGGCCTTACGACCTCGCCCCCTTACCAGTGTTGCTTTTGTGTGACAAAATTCTACAAGAATTATGCTGAATAAAATCATAAGTGTGAAACTAATGAGTGCAGTGGTGAAGTGATTAGTAAGACAAACAGAGTTGAATATAGTGTGACAAGTGAAAATAATTGGAAAGAAATATCAAAATGTGTTGAGGATTATACAGATTATGTAATGTCACGGATTAAGAAGAAAATTGGTCTCGGCTATTCTACTCGATAGGGTGTAAAATCTAAGGATATGTTTACTGAGATTTCTTCTGAGATAGCTTTCGTTATTAAATGGAATGATGTAGAGTTTATGATAACAGAATTTGGTCAAAGAAATAGGAATTAGATTGTAAAGATGTCTGTGTGTAATAGTAATAGTTGAATAAATTATGAAGATCTGTTTTGAGTGTTATATATGTGTTTATCTAATCATCCTCTGGGGTTCATACGAATATCTGTTTTCTGATAGAAACCTTATTGTAAGAGTGTACTGGCTGATTCTTATGTTAGATGAAAATACTAAAAAAAAATTTGTTTGAATTATAATTGACATTTCGTATTTCTCTAGGATTCTAATATAGTATGATTGAAATAAATGTTGATAATGAAAATTTGTGTAAGGCTATTCATCTATGTCTGTTGAACGATGTTTTGACTTATTTGTAAATTCGAAAAATATAATGTTCTCGGTTTCTGTTATGATATCATATCTGGGATTTTCTTATTGTCCTCATGGTATGGATTATCTGACATGGCTTATCTTTAAAGCGTATTCTTTGATCTATGATGATTATGTTTATTATGATGGTATTTCTGGATTCGGTAATAGGAATGTGAAAATTTCTAGTATCTGGATTTCTCTGATTTTCAGTGTAAAGAATTGTCATCGGCAAAGGCATAAATGATGGAAACTCAAGCTTAAAATGCATAGTGGTTTTCTTTTCTCGGGTAAGCTTGACTAAGGTTAGTGAGTTTAATTGGAATATCTCCGTGTCCTTTAGCTAATAATGGTTGTGAGATCTTTGATTTGCACGATAAAAAAATTATGAATGAGTGCATATACTTGGGTTGTAGTAGTAGAATGAGGAAGAGTAGCTTGTTATGTTATTATTTGATAGTGGAAATCAACTCAATCATTTATATCAGCGTAAACTGATTTGTCGATATGTGAATTGAGTTATGTGTATTTAAAGGATCCTCAGGTATGATAATGAATTTTGTGCAATCAAGAGTATATAGACTGATAGTCTGAAGGAAGAAATTATATTCTAGAAATTTTGATACAAAGATGTGCCTATTGGACTATTCCAACTGAATGATGTTATTACAAGTTAAAGCATTCTGATTGGTAAAGTTATCACATTTGTGAAAGTTTGAATGGTTTATTGCATATGAATAAAGTTGGAAACAGTGGAAAGAATTACTAACCGAAGCTCTAGTTCTGAATTGAGTAAAGAATTTATGAATTTCAGTGATGTACTATTGAACAGATTGGAATGAGCTTTAAAACAAGAATGTAAAGGAACAGTTTGTACTTTCAGACGGTTAAATTCACAATAAAAGAGAACTGTTCGATTAGCGATTTAAAGACGGTCACTTTTCTGTCTGTGGTGTGAATTTGATGATATCATGTGTTCGACAGAAAATGTCATATGCTTCCTGAATCTTAATGGGTTAAAGCATCTAATGTTATCGACAAAGATTTGAAATTAAGATAGTGTCAATGATTTGAGATATTGAAAGATTCCAAGTGGTTATCGATTAATCTCTGAGAAAGCAGATATAATTACAGATGCTGAATGGAAAGATTTTTACTTATTTTATGCATGTGGTTACTCGAGTGATCTTATTTGATGATGGTCTAATGTTAGTGAATTGCAAGCTAAATGGGTACAGTGTGAAATGACTTTCGATTCTAAATTTCAGAAGTTTTTGTATGAAGCTCAGTAGTAGCTTGTTTGTTATCCGAGAGAAATAAAATGTACAGCTATATAAAGTAAATGTTCTGGTGTACGGATTTGAAACTTGATATTTCTGATTCTGTGTTCAGATGGTGATTTGTCAACAGGTTAACGCCGGAAATCAAATGTATTCAGGTTTAATACAGTCAGTGATGGTACAGTAGTGATAAAGAGATAGAGTCACTATAGACTTCGTATTGAGGTTGTCATTATCACTATAAAGGAGATGTTATTTGTATTGTAGTTGATTGTTTTCACCAAAACTCCGCATGATTGTTTCAGTATGTACAGAGTTCCTATTTGACAGATCAAATGAGCTGTGTGTTCAGAGTGTGTAATTCAGAAGTTTGACAATAAGTTCCGGCACTATGTGTTAAAAGTTCAAAGGCTATGGGAAGAAAAAGATAAGTGAGGCTGAAAATAATTTGTGACCCAGAGAAATTAGCGAAAATGATTCTTAAGTTTTGGAAGTAACTTCTTCTGAGAAGATTTTCGGGACGAAAATCCCTAAAGGGGGAGAGTGTAACAACCCGTTTTTAGGGTTAATCAGAACAGTGTTTTCGAGACCACAAATTTGATATTGAAAATTTATTTATTTATTATTTTAACAATTATGAGTTAATTGTGATTTTAAAAAAAAATGTTTTTGATATTATGATTTTTTTTTGCTTTATAAGCGATTTATTAAGTTCAAGTGGTTTTAGAAAATGAGGTATCAGGACCTCGTTTCTATAAACCAAGTCGTATATATTTTTATAAATATTTACGGAGTGACAATAAGATGGTATTAAAGTTTCGTTCAAAATTTTTACCGTTTGAGTGATTAATTCGATAAAAAGGACTAAATCGCGTAAAATACAAAAGTTGCATGCTATTAGTAAAAGGGAGTTATTTGTCCTTTCCTTTTAAAGTGAGGGTGCTCAAATAGTAACTAACCCATTAAAGAGTTAGAGGATGGCAATGGTTTGGCAATATTGAAATTTTGGGTTGGCTTTAAGGTTAAATAAGTAAATAGTTAATAAATGTTAAATAATAAAGAAATAAAATAACACATTCATTTTATTTCTTTTGTTTCTTCAACCGAAAGTGGAAGAAGAGAAAGCCATTATTGTTTGAAGCATTCGGCCATGGAGAATTAAATGCATGTAAGCTCAATTTTGTTCCGTTTTTAATGATTTTTACGTTTTTGAGATCGTTGCTTTGTGTTCTAGCTAGCCCGTGCCTTAACTTTTGAAATTGTTAAAGATTTTAAAAGTTTTCATTGATGAGCTTATGTGTTCTTTGATGTTTAATAGTGAAATATGAATATTTGAAGTTAGATTAACAAGTGTTATAAAGTGCTTTTTGACAAAAAGTCAATTAGGTATTAAATTGAGAAAATTTGAAATGTTGTAGTTAAAAGTGTGAAGTAATTGAAAATATGGGCTGATAGTAATATATGGAAAACTCGGCTAGCTTGCGTTTATATTTAATTTCATGAAATTGTGATTTTAAGTGATAAGGACTAAATTACAAAAATGTGAAACTTCAGGGGTAAAATAGTAATTTTACCAAAATATGAGATTGAGTTAAAATGAATAGAATATGAATTGTAATAGTTGAATTTGATTGATTAGATCAAGTTAAGCCTCGTACGAGTCTATATCGAGGGAAAAATAAAGTATTGGACTAGTCGATCCATTTCAACGTTTTGACGATTGAGGTAAGTTCGTATGCTAATAAACGTACTTTAATTGTGTTATAAATGCTTATTTATTATTGAATTGATTTGAATGCTGGATGATCATGATTACGAGCTAAAATCGACAGAGTTACTTACATTCGAAGCCCCGCATTTAACCTTAGGAATAGTATAGGATACAAATGTCATGACATTAGGTTATCAAGATGTGATTACATGTAGGACCCTGTGTGGGACAGTGGCATTGTATTGTGATTACGTGTAAGACCATGTGTGGGACATTGGCATCGTTAATCGACTTCGTGTAAGACCCTGTGTGGGACAGTAGCATCGATATGTGGTAACATGTAAGACCATATCTAGGATATGCCATTGTATGAGCTATATGTGATTACCGAGTATCCTTAATGATTTCGAATGGTTCAATGGGCAAAGTCAAGTCGAGAAAGAAAGTGTAAATGAATTAAGCAATGCAGGTACGTACAGAACCTATGTGAGAATTGAATGAAAGTAAATTGGTGAGTTCATATTGTATTATGTGTATTATAAGAATGAATTGCGTATAGGTATGTTTCATGTCAAAATATGTTTATTTGACTATAATGAAGTATCTATTGAACGTTATGTGAGATATGAATTATAGTTGCTTTAACTAAATATACTTATGGACGTGAAAGAAAGACCACGACAGGGCCTTGGCAATATATGAGTAAGACCATAGTTGGACTATGGCATCCGAAAATCGATGAATTTGTATCATGAGTACTTATAAACTAGAAAGGTTTGATAAGTGTATGTGTCATAAATAGAAGGTATCAGTACAATTGTGAATGGAAAACTACTAAAGTATCGAGTTAAATGAAATTGAGAACTTACGAATGAGGACATGAATAATTTGAAATTAGTTCATGAATTGATGCTTTATGTGTTAAAGATTTATCTAATTCGAAACTGTTATATGAATGTTATGATCATTTTAGGCTCATATACGAACTTACTAAGCTGTGAAGCTTACTTTGTGTTATTTTCTATGTTTTGTAGTGTTTCAGAAGTTTGCTCGGGTTGGAAGTCAACAGAGATCGTATCACACTATCTGGTTATTGATTTACAGTATTTTTACACTTTGGGCTTGGTTTATGGCATGTATAGGCTAGTGTTAAGATGGTATATTTTGTTGTGATTTTGGCCATGTGATTTGGCTTGTAAATGTTGGTGTGTATTGGCCATTTCAGTTGGCCTAAAGTATGTGTTTGATAAATGACATATGTGATGTATATAATGCTTTTGTGTTGGCATATTTTAGTATGAAATATAAATAATGAATTGATATGTTTGAGAAGCATGATTTAGGTGATGAAAGATTGAGAAAAATGCATAAGGAAGATAGCTAAAATTATTGATAATAATATGTTGCTTTGGATATGTTTAAGGTTGAGTTTTGAGTAGTGATTTGGATTGTGATATAAAGGCTCGATTTGGATATGAATTTGACATGTTGTAATTGTCTATGTGTGTATTGAAATGGCATGAAGTGTGGTGTTTAGGTATGTTTGTGGAGGGTGAGAAATGTGGCATTAACCAAGCCTATTTTCACTTGACATGGCCCAGCACACGGGCGTGTGGCTCGACCGTGTGTGACACATGGCCTTGGAACACTGCCGTGTGTCCCCTGGGGTAGCCTTTTGAATTAAAGTCAGTATACCCTCCAGTTTTTACATGGCCTAAACACACGGGTGTGTCTATTGGCCGTGTTAGCCACACGGGTTTACACACGGGCATTTGCCTTGATCGTGTGACCCTAATTGGCATGTTGACGTCACAAACAGAATACCCCTTAATTTTGACACGGCCTAGCACACGGACTGAACACGGGCATGTGAAGGGAACACGGGCTGGAAACACGGGCGTGTGGTCTGGCCATGTGATTAAGTCAGTAAGTATGCCCTGTTTGGCCACGATTTAGTCACACGGGTGTGTCTGAGATCGTGTGAAGCACACGGCCTATTCACACGGGCGTGTGACCCATGCAGTGAGGAAAATTTTCTAGTTTTTGTAAAATTTTCTCGATTTATCGGTTTAGTCCCAAACCTCTTTTAAGCATGTTTTAAGGTATCGTAGAACCTTATAAGGGACAATATGGTTGAATGTATAAAAGTTTTAAATTGTATGCTAGTTTATGTTGTGAAATATGACTAAATGATTCGATGTAAGTCCGGTAATGCCTTGAACCCTATTTCGGCTCCGGATACGGGTAAGGGGTGTTACATTTTAGCAAAACGAGCCCTGTGTGATTTAGATTCTAATTCAAAATTCAGAGTTGATAGTGACAATTGTTTGAGATTTTGAGATCGGATTTGTGTTCCGAGAAATCCAGAATTGATTCAGATGATTTTAAATGAAGCCCACAACAGTTGTTTATATTTACATCCGGGTAGTACAAAAATGTATAATGATTTGAAACAACTTTATTGGTGCCCAGGTATGAAGTGTGACATCTCTGTATTTGTTACGAAATGTTTGATCTGTTAGCAAGTTAAAGATGAACATCAAGTGCCATTTGGTTTGTTACAGCTAATTATGGTTCCGGAGTGGAAATGGGATAGAAAAACAATGGGTTTTGTTTCGGGTTTGCCCCTATCTCTGAGAAAGAAAGATGCGATCTGGGTTGTAGTTCACCGATTGACGAAATCAGCTCATTTTATTCCAGTACGATCTGATTACTCACTTGATAAGTTAGTTAAGTTATATATTTCTGATATTGTGAGACTGCATGGGGTGCTATTGTCTGTTGTTTCAGATAGAGATCCGAGATTCACTTCACGATCTTGGAAGAAACTGCAAGAGGCTTTAGGTATGAAATTGCATTTCAGTACTGCTTTTCACCCGCAAACGGATGGTCAATCTGAGCGGAATATTCAAATACTCGAGGATATGTTAAGATAATAGTTTTCAATCGAGCATTAAAATGGCACCGTACGAAGCCTTATATGGTAGAAAATGCCATACACCTTTGTATTGGTCAGAGCTCTGCGAGAATAAAATTCACGAGGTTGATTTGATAAAAGAGACTGAACAGAAAGTAAAAATGATCCAAGAAAGTTTGAAAATAGCTTTCGATCATCAGAAATCTTATGTAGATTTGAAATGAAAAGATATTGAATTTAAGATTGGTGACAAAGTATTTTTGAAAGTCTCACCGAGGAAGAAAGTAATCCGATTTGGCAGAAAAGGCAAATTGAGTCCGAGGTTCATTGGGCCTTATGAGATTACCGAGCGTATCGAGCCGGTTGCTTACAGATTGTCGTTGCCACCAAAGCTAGAAAAGATTCATAATGTGTTTCACGTATCGATGCTTCAACAATATAGATCCAATCCCTCGCATGTAATTCGTCCGTTTGAGATTGAGATTCAGTCTGATATGACCTACGATGAAGAACCGATCTGTATCTTGGCTCGCGAGGTTAAAGAACTACGAAACAAGAAAATTTTGTTAGTTAAAGTAATGTGGCATCAACATGGTATTGAAGAGGCTACATGGAAGCCTAAAGATGCTATGAGACAGCAACATCCGAATCTGTCCAACGGTAAGATTTTCGGGGACGAAAATACCTAAGGGGGGAGAGTTGTAATAGCCCGGTTAGATCCTAGTCAGAATAGTGATTTCAGAACCACAAATTAAAAAAATATTTTTATATTATTTTTCATGCCTATTATATGTGAATTAGTATGTGTGAAAATTCCGTATAAAAATTTGATCGTTTGTGTGCTTAATTTGATAAAATGACCTAATCGCGTAAAATGTAAAACGGGCTTTCTAATTGTTAAAGTGCCTATTTGCTATGTCTTCTTAAATGAGAGGTCCTTATGTTGAAATTAGATCATTGAAAGGGTAAATGGACATTAAATACCATTTATTATGTGTTTGTTATATGATTAAATAAAGGTAAAATTTGTAATTATGTAAATAAACTTAATATAATAAAACAAAGCATGTTAATGGATGATTTATTCATCCATGCTTGCTGAAAATCAAAGAAAAAGAGAAGAAATAAAAGCTTTTAGGGTTCAGCCAAGAGATTTGATAATTAAGGTATGTGTTTTATTCAGTTTTAGATATTTTCTACGTTTTTGTGATCGTTGCTTAGTGTTTTATCAAGCCCATGTCTGAATTTTGGAAATTGTTTATGATTTTGAATTATGCCATTGATGTTTTTGTGAGCTTTGTGAAGTTATTTGACAGAAAGTGAAAGATATGTGTTGGGTTAGTATATTTTGTCTTTGAGTTTTTGGTGAATTTGAGTAATTTGGGCTAAATTGTAAAAATGATATTTTGAGGGACTAAAATGTGAAATAAATGAAATGAGGGGCTTATCTGAACACTATGAATATTCAGCTAGGCATGTGTGCAAAGAAATTTTGTGTATTTTGTGATTTTGTGAAATAGGGACTAAAGTGTCATAATGTGAAAATGTGAGGGCTAATTTGTAAAATGCCCTAAATATGTGTTTTTGGATTGATTTGAATGAATGTGAGTTTGAATAAGTTAAATTTGAATTGATTTAGATCAAGAACCAAAAAAAATAGAATTAGACCGGGGAAAGTCGAAAGTCGTTGAGTAGTCGACTCCGTTCGTTCAAATCTGAACGAGGTAAGTCGATTTACAAATAAATGTGTTTGAATCAATTTATTTATGCTTATATGCTATTGAAATGAATTGAATGGCTTTGGAAGATGAATATGTAAAATTGCGAAAGCATCGACAGTGTTTCAATGTCCGTGTAACACCCCAAACCCAGCCCAGAAGTTAGACCTGAATCTGGCGTGTCACGTTGAAGTGTTTTTCAAAAACCATGTTTTCATTAGAAACCCTTCTTATTTAAAACGTAGTGCATGGAAAACTTCTTAATTTTATTTCCAAAATTCCTTTTTACTTTGCGAAAGCTAATTCTAAAAGTAACTGATTTACGAAAACGTGATGTTTAAAAGTTAAGTTGCGAAAACGTAGTGTTTTGAAAACTGTGATCTACTTCTAACAAATATCAAACATAGTAAATAAATTTTCCCAAATGAAAAGTTAAGAAAAAAATAAAGAGGCCCTATTACAACCCAAATCAAAAACCAAAGGGCTTAACTAAATAAACGAAATAGAAAAACATGTGCAGATGTGTGGTTGTCTCTGAGTCCCTCTGCGACACCGATCCACCTAACGCTGGGGATTACCTGCACAGTTAATAAACGGGGTGAGTTTACGGAAACTCAGTGTGTAATCCCCTTACTAGAGTAACATCAGTATACAGAAAAAAAATAGAAACAGTCTGGGCCAGAGCCCTTTAACGCTAACAGTACAGTCTAGTTTAGAGCATATGTGGGTTACGGCCCATTACAAATCACTTGGGTCTCAGCCCTTGTCAGAATCAAGCCATATGCATAATGCAAAAATGTATGCTAACCCATCCCATCCAACCGCTATACACCAAATCTGTCCCTCGGTACACATCATGTGGGGATATAACCATCGACCCACCCATTCGATACACATCAATGGTAGCCCACTTGTGATACTGCCTTCATTGCAGCAAGCTGCTAGCATATATACGGCTTTAAGCCTTCAGTAGCGGTATTATAATTGGCACAAAGCCATTGGTAATTGTAATACGTTCAGCACATAGCCATCAAATAGAGTAACATAACCGGCACACAGCCTTAGGTAAATGTAATTGACACCGAGTCATCAATAATCATATACTGGCACATAGCCTTAGGCAAATACGTTTGGCACACAGCCATAATCAGGATAATTGGCTTTAAGCCATCATGTTAGGCACATAGCCATCAGCGAAAGTAATATAGCCGGCATACAGCCTCGGATAAATATGATCGACACAGAGTCGTCAGTAATCATATATTAGGCTTAAAAGCTATCGGTGGATCCACGGTCGTCAAGCAACCATGCGATCCTCATATACTTCCTCCATTCCATAATTCCCACCCATGTGCAACATAATATTATATGAATGTAGCAAATATACACATGGCATACAAAATCATACCATTCACAGTCACAACAGTCCAATCACAGTCATACATTCTCAGTCAGAACATAGTCAAATCAATCAAATTGTATTATCAATGAGTCATATACCCTAGAGGGCAGAACGGTCTTTTTACCTATTAGGGGTATTTTAGTCATTTCACCCTACAAGGGTGTTTTGATAAATCATAAACCAAGGGTATTTCAAAAATTTTGCAAATTAAGGGTATTTCTATAATTTTGTAAATAAAGGGTATTTCTGTAATTTTCCAAATCAAGGGTATTTCAGTAATTTTCCAAATCAGGGTATTTTGGGAATTTTACAAATCGAGGGTATTTCAGTAATTTTACAAGTCGAAGGTATTTCGATAATTTTACAGGTCGAGAGTATTTCAGTAATTTCACAAATTAGGGGTATTTTGGTAATTTTACAAATCGAGGGTATTTCGATAATTTTACAAGTCGAGGGTATTTCGGTAATTCTACCCTATAGGGGTGTTTTCGTAATTCTACCCTATAGGGGTATTTCCGTAATACTAACCTACAGATATGAGATTCATATAGTCCAACCCAATATTTACAACACAATCATACAATTTACCCACTTGGGCCCATTGGGCCCACATGGCCCATCCCGACCCATCATGGCCCAAAGCAACCTAAGCCCACGAGAGCATTCATGATGGCCTCAACCATCACGTCAAAGCTCCCACACGGGCGCTCCTACGCTTGTGTGGCTGCCATCGTCGTGTGGCCGGCATTTCAGCATTCCGGCATTTGCCATTCTACAACTAGAGTAGTGCGAAATACACACCTGTTTATGAGAATGCGCCGAAGTCCACGATCACCAACCTTGGCACATCATGCATTCAGTCTTCCTCCCAACTTATCTGGTTCGCTCTATTTAAAGCCAGCTTCTCACCAATTCTCATGTTAACTTCCCGGTGTGGGATTACTTTCAACCATTAGGAAAATCTCTCATTCTTATGACCACTTCAACCACAGAGTTTCAGTCCAACTCTACCTCCTTCGCAGCTCAAATGGCAAAATAAATACTCCACTGCGCATCCCAAGACTTGAACCTTAGACCTCACAGTTGCACAACACGCCACCTTGCCACTCCACCACGAGGCTTTTTGTGAGATAAAAACGCCGATAATTAACTTTAAGACATATGTGCCAGCGTCCAGATTCACTTAAGAGAAAAACCAAAATGAATTGTAAGAGCTAAGACTTGAACCCAAGCTCCCTTGCAACCTTAAGCACACCACAACCACTAGACCACATGCTTCATTGTGTCATTTATTTAACACAATAATTTAAAAGGCCATCATCCAAGCATCTAGGTTTTTATTCACTTAATATCAAAATTTTTGCTAAAGCCCAGGTTTGAACACAAGATTTCTCCAACACTTCTCAGGGCCATTAACCACCAAGGTAGACATTTAATTGTGTCATTTCCTTGCACAATTAAATACTTATATACAACCTCCTTACGGACCTATACTCAAGGCCCAATAATTCTAGGCCCAAATTCAGGGCGTTACAGTCCGAAAAGCCCCATACGAACCCTAGGAATAGTTAGGATACATATGTCATGACATAGGATCTGATATGTGTTTTCATGTAAGACCACGTCTGGGACGTTGGCATCGACTTATGATTTACGTGTAAAACCATGTCTGAGACATCGACATCGTATTTGATTTCGTGTAAGACCCTGTCTGGGACAATGGCATCGATATTTGATTGCATGTAAGATCACATCTAGGACGTTGGCATTGTACGAGCTTTTCGAGATATCCGAGTATCCTTATTGATTCCGAACAGTTCAACGGGCATTCCGAGAAATGAGTAACTATGTGGTTGTGTATCGACTCAGGTATGTTTGAATTGTATATCAAGATTGAGAATAAAAGGTAAGTATTTGAACATATGTGGACATGTGAAATATGTATGAGACTTATAAATATGTGATTAAGCTTTGCCATGATCTATATGATTGAATTGAATTTAAATTATGTCATTTGTTAAGTTTATTTGTATATGGCTTACTAAGCTTTTGAAAGCTTACTTTGTGTGTGTTTGCTTTGTTTTATAGCTATCGAAGCTATCGAAAGCTCAGGGATCGTCGAGGATCATCATCACACTATTGAACTCTATTTTAGTATCTTTTGAAAATGTATATATTGAAGTATGGCATGTATAGGCTAGAAGTGTGTGAATATGTTTTGTAATGTGTATATCTAGCCATGTGATATGGCTTGGTTATGGTTATTATTATGAATGAATTTTGGTATATGCTTTGCGTTCAAAAATGGTATATTTTGATGCACTCTTGAATGACCAAATGAAATGGTCAATTTTGGTAAGTTTTGGTATGTGCTTATTTAAGGAATTGGTAAGTTTATGGCATGAAATTGATTGAAGTGAATTGAGGTTATGAAACATATTTTGGTATAAATTTGAAGTATGATTTGGCATGATTTTGTTATATTTATAAGCGTGAAATTGGTTGATAATGATATGGTATGATGGATGTATGTTTTGGTTGTGAATTGACTGAGAATTTGGTATAAAATGTTTGGTTTTGATTCTTGTAGATTTGACCCAAATAGGGAGGCAAAAATTGACTTTGCAAATGGCCTATTTTTGTCCATACAGGCAATGACACGGGCGTCTGTCTCAGCCGTGTGTGACACACGGTTATGTTACACGGCCGTGTGTCCCCTAGGGTACCCTATGATTTTAAGTTAGTGTACCTTACAGTTTTGACACGGCCTAGACACATGGGTGTGTCTATCGGTTGTGTGTGGCACACGGGCTGGCACACAAGCGTGTGGTCGGCCGTGTGACCCAAGTCAGTAGCCTCCCTAGTTTTCACACGGCCTGGCACACGAGCGTGTCTTGTAGCCATGTGGGATAAGTTAGTATGTATGCTGTGTTTTCCCACGGCCTAGACACACGGGCATTTCTAATGCCATGTGAGGCATACAGTTTGTTCACACGAGCGTGTGACCTGTATAACTTTGAAAAATGTTTAAGTTTCAAAAAATTTTATATGAGCTCGGTTTAGTCCCGACCCTTTTCTAAAGCATGTTTAAGGTGTCATAGACCTATATAAGGGACAATTGTGAATGATTATTATATGTTTTGATTATGTTAGGCTTAAGTATATGTGAATGTTCTCATATGTCCGGTAACGCCTTTAACCCTGTTCTGGCGACGGATATAGGTTAGGGGTGTTACAAACTGCCTGACTTGAATGCCTTTAAAACCTACAGGGGACACACGCTCTACCTCACGGCCATGTGTCACACACGATTGACACATGCCTTTTTGTTAGGCCGTGTGGACAAGAAATTTGCCAAAATCAAGCCATTTCCATCACCAAGCCAAATGCATACTTATAGGAAATTTACCCCCATGACCAAGGCATCAAAAACATCTGAAAACATGCTTAAATTGGCCAATTTAAATGACCAAATCTGTTCAACCAACATGCCATATAAGGCACCTCAATCACAATCAAACAAACTTATCTAAACATATGCATTACCGCATTTAAAACTTGCACAACTAATTCAATATCATCCTAAAGCATACCAAAATTGAGACCACAAATAACTCAACATAACATACCATTTTTATGTCCTAAAAACAACAAACCAATGTGCCCTTCATAGACATCGCAATTATATCCAACATCAACAACTAAATCATGTAAACATTGATCCATTTATAGCATAGCACTTAATTCATTCACAAACCAAAACAAATCACAAGTGTTCAATTTCATAACATTCTAATTGTACCAAAACAATCTATATAGCCACATATACATGCCACTACCCTAAAGGACACAAGAACTACCAACATCGATGGATAGTGTGAGCTAAAAGTTCAATTCGTCCAAAAGTCAGGAAGAACGATCTACAAAACAATCCACAAAAAAATAAATAAGCTTATAGAGCTTATTAAGAATATAGCATATCATTAAACTTATCAACAATTGAAATACAACTCTTATTATACTTTATTCGAAGTTATCGGAGTGTAAACAGGGGCACATATGTGTAATTCAAGGCTACTGAAGTACAAACAGGGGCACGCATGTGCAGTTTAGGGGTACCGAAGTACAAACAGGGGTACGTATATGCAATTTAGGGGTACCGAAGTACAAATACGGGTACGTATGTACAATTCAGGGGTTCCAAAGTACAAACAGGGGCACGTATATGCAATTCAGGGAATAATTAAGTATAAGCAATTAATTACATAACTATAATGTAAACAGACAAGTAGAAATTCAATTATGTACAGAGATACTATGAACTTACCTTGACAATTAGAGCGTAAAATACGATCGAGCTAATCCATGATTTTCGCCTTTCCTCAGTTTAGATTTGGTTGAGATTTATCTTGATATAAATAAATTATTCTATTCAATTAAGTGTTTCAATCAATCTCAAACATTCAATTCAATCCATAATCCACATTTATACATAATTATAATTTTACCCCTAACATTTTAACCTTTTTACAATTTATCCTTAAACTCGTAAGTTGAAATCCAAGCATTTTCATCCCAAAATCATGCTAGTCAAATTTATTATGAACCTATATCAACTCATACAAATCATCATTTCACAATTTAACCATGATATTTTACTACTTTTACAATTAAATCCCTAAATGTCATTTTTATCAAAAATCACTTTACAAAACTTGTTTATTTATCAACAAAGACTTATAATCTTTTATTAAACTTCAAGAATAATGCTAACATGTTCATGGAAAATCCCTAATCATTTAAAAATTTTTCAAATTAGTCCCTGGGCTAGCTAGATTAAGCTACAACTATTCTGAAAACATAGAAATCATTAAAAACGAGATAAATTTCACTTACATGCAAGCTAGCAAAGTGACCAAACCATGAAACACTAGCTATGACTTTTCTCCTTTCAAAATTTTGGTGGTTGAGCACTTAAGAAGATGATGCTTTTGTTTATTTTATTTTAACATTAACTAATTTATTAATTTACTAACTTAACCTTCATTTAACCACAAATTTTCATTAATACCAAACCATATACATCCACTAAATTCATTACTGGTCTAATTACCATCTAATTCCTTTCACATTAAAGTTTCATAGCCATTTGATACCTTTAACTACTAGAACTTTACTTTTGCACCTTTTATGATTTAGTCCTTTTTACTAAATTAAGCATGCAAACATTAAAATTTTTTAATGAAATTTTTATACGACTTTACTAATATTCCAAAGACATTAAAATAATAATAAAATAAATATTTACTTGTCAGATTTGTGGTCCCATAACCATTATTCTGATTTCACATGAAACGAGTTGTTACAGATAATGATAAATTGTTAATAGATGTAAATTGTTCTTTCCATGTTATATTATTTATGCCTCATGTTAGCAATTCACTCAAGTGGTTTGTGTTTGGTAGATAGAAAACTTGTAACTCCATTTTTATTTATTCATGGAAAATCTTTAAATTGAGCAAGGTAAGTTCCTATTTTAAATTCCATTAGTTCTTTCTAAGCTTTATGCTTAATGTTCTATTGATTTCGTACGTAGGTTAACTTGAAGTCTGAGGCTTGGCTCACTCTGCAATTCAACTTTTCACACCATTATCTTTTTGCAAAGGTATGAAATTATTGTATTTGTATATTGACTCCTAAGGGCATGTACTGGAAAGTCCCTAATATATGCATATTAGTTTCATGCTACTTTAAACTTGTATTTGTATATTAGTTTCATACTACTTTAAACTAGTATTGGGTGTGATGATTAGTCCTACATAGTACATGTTTCGGTTGACTTTGAGTCCTAGTGTATATAGCTTCACAAGAGTGGTACGCATACACTTAGCTCATTTTAAATAGTTTTCATATGTATTTTGGTGATTATTAAGCATGTTATATGTATGACTTGGATAGAGGAATTTTGGGGAATATTTTGAAGTGTTCTTAGGTTATTCAATATGTAATGTTGAGACTTTGGATATGCCATGTGTAACACCCCTAACCCGTATCCCTCGCCAAATTAGGGTCACAAAGTGTTACCAAATAAACGGAACACTTAAATATACCTTAACTAAAGACATAACAGATATCTCAAAATTGACTATAATTTCCTGTTATAATCTTGTGTACCAGTAGCCTTGTCTCAAAATGTTATACCCTTTTGTCACTGTCTGATGTAAATCAAATAGACTATGAACTACCTCATATAAGATGTACCATATATTCTTGAATTATTTGGAGCACAAATTCGAATGTTTTTCCCTGCATCTCAAAATTCTCTAAAGAATTAACGGTTCTTCATGATATTCAACCCACCTTAATTTAAGATCATTTGAATGAAACGTTACTATAAACAACAAATTCTTCTCTAGTTGAGACTGAAGTAGATACCTGACTTAACTAAACAACTTTGAGGCTTTCTTGCCATAACTTTACCATTAGTAGTAAAACTACCGAGAAATTCCCTATAATCATCTGCCGAAACATGACTGAAAAACTTAGAAATCAGTTTCCATAACAAACTCTAACTGATGTTTCTGACACATCTATTTCTGTAACTTACAACTGATAAATATTCCATTTCATGAAAAGCTTCAAATAGTATCATTTAAATACAAGTGTGATAGCTACTAAAATCAAGACAATTTTAACCCATAATAATAATATTTGTCTATTATCACTGATCTGATTGATATATTCCTGTATCATGTCTTCTAGAGTATGAATCCATTACTCTGATTGTCCGTCTGCTTGCCCATGATTTCTTGAAATTTATTCCCGATTCTAAAGATGAGGTCAAATACATGCAACTCAACTAACTTCTCAAGTGAATTGTTCGTTCTGAATAAAACAAATGATTCAGTCTTGTCAACCTGATAGTAACAATTCAAAATAATTCTTTCTTCTTGTCATCAAAATAATCCAGTCATATAGTCTACCATAACTCCCTCAGAATAGCAATCAAAATCATCACCAACGGTATTAACTCATTCGAAATATAACATCCAGTTTTGACTTATTGACATGATTCAAGATTACCTGAGTAATGAGAACTAATTTGCGAGGTTAAGCTCGATCTTCCACTATCTATATTTTGTCGTTATCTATCCCCTTCATGAAAGCTAGAAATGAAATGCATAATGAAACTCTTTCAATAATTAACATCGAAGCATTGAACCATACTATAGACACAACCATCGATGAATTAGAAGTACTACTTTGCTTCTTTCTACGAGAATCTTCCCTCAGAAGAACCATAGTGCTCTAATAAGATAGATGCTACAACCGTATAGTTAAAACAATGCCTCAATTATTGATCGTGATTTTTCGTGATAAGTTTTATAAATTTATAATTAATCGTTCTTGAAACTAACTATTATCACAACATACGCAAGTGTACCTATCGAACAGTAGTATAGCTTTAGCAAGACCGGGTTGTCAACCCAAAGGACTAAAAGTACTAGTAATGACTGTCTTTTTTATTATCTAGCCTAAGAAATAAAGGGGTTTATTTTAACTAACTAATTAATTAAACTAAGAAGTTGTAGAAAATAGAACTGGGAAATTACTTTTGGGAAAAATGATTGATTTAGGACAATACCTAAGGAAAAATCCACCTAGACTTTTACTTGTTACTCTGGCTCCGAACCGGACGATTTATTCATTTAACTTTTACTGTATAAATCCCTAAGTTATGCTATTATCCCTATTCAAGACTAATAACGTCTAATCCCTAGGTTGAATAACTGAGACTTTTCTCTAATTAACACCCTAGGGTTGCATTAGCTCGATCTATGGACTCCCTTATTAGGTTTCACCCTACTCTGGAAAAAAAATTTTCTTCTATGATCGACTGATATAAATATCAACAACTCCGAATTGGATCTTGTCACCCTATCTCTAGGCGAGCAATCAACTCCGCTTAATTACGATAAAGTCACTCTTAGCCAGGGTCTATTCCTCCTCCAACTAAGAGCATTAACTTGAAGTGATATCCTGGAATACCAAAACAAGAATTAAGAACACATAATTAAGAACAAGCCAAATATTTATCATACGATTCAGAAATTAATAACGAGATTCATCTTAGGTTTCATCCCCCTTAGGTATTTAGGGGTTTTAGTTCATAACTAAATAAGAAAACATCTCAGAATAATAAAGAATACAAAACATAAAGAAAACCCAAAACTTCTGAAGGGAAATTGAGGAGAGATCTTCAGTCTTGATGGTGAATCCGGCTTCTGAGATGGATCAATCGGCTTCCTTGGAGTAATTCCTCACTCCCTATTCTCCGCCTCCTCTCTCTTTCTCCTTTAGGGTGTATTTATAGGCTTTGGAATGCCTAAGAACCCTCAAAAGTGGCCTTTTTCAAATTGGATTCAACTTAGGCTCGGTAGGGACATATCCGTGTGCGATTACTTCAGGCCGTGTTCAAGCCTGTTAGATTGGCACGGGCGTGTGTTCTACCCGTGTGGGTCGTACTTTTATACTGCCAAATTAACACGGCCGTGCGAGCTGCCCGTGTGAGGAGGTCTAGGCCATGTTGATTTCATACTTTGGCCCATTTTCTCTATTTTTAGCCCGTTTCTTGTTCCTTTCACTCTCCTATGCTTACCTAAGTATAAAACATGAAATTAAGGCATTAGGAGCATCGAATTCACTAATTTTAAGGAAAAATCATCCATAACATGCGTTAAGCATGGCGTAAAAATATGTATAAATTACGGTTTATCAGTTATCAATAAGGTACCCCGAAGCAAATGAGAAAGACCAAATATAATTTCAGTAACAACAAGTGCAGTAACACGACATCTACAAAAGCTGAGATCTATATCAACGTGCTCCCATAATCCAACCAAGAGTTATAACCATAACAGATGTAATAATCTCAAACTAATGTATGTCCTTTACAGATGAACCATATATGATAAAATAGACCATAAGAACAATAAGAAGGTCAAGATAAAGAAGTCCAAGATGTAAAGCTCTACTAAATTTCCAAGAATATAACCCTTTTTAATACTATTAGAATATGCAATTTATGAGACTTTCGAACTTACTCATCCATATCAAGCTATTTCTATTGAAGACTATGTGGAATAATAAGAACATATTGAATATTAAAGAGATTGATGATATACCCAAGAAAATCCAGAAGGAGAATATCTTTCAGACATAACATAAGTAACATAAATTCCCTACACATAAAGCAGAAAACCAACCAGTAGAAGCAGAAAATAACACATGATTTTTTCCATCGAGTCCTCTATCAAAACATAATTGAATAAAATCCTAATAATAGAGTAATGCTGATCATTAATCAAGCAGACTAACAATACTTCTGCCTAACATTATATTTAGCAACCTTTCCCACATGATAAGAACCACATCTAAAAATAAAACATCTGTATGAGTTTAATAAAAAGTTGCAAGATTTTGACTACAGGGGTCACACGGTTGTGTAGCCAAGCTGAATGACTCACACGACTGAGACACACGCTCGTGTCTCAGACCTTGTAACATTTGAAATAGGGACACACGATCATTCCACACACGGGCATGTGGGGATTTTTTGAGAGTTACACGGGTGAGGACACCCGCTGGGACACGATCGTGTGTACCTATTTTGAATGTTACACGACCTGAGACACGAGTGTGTGTCTCAACTGTGTGAGTCATTCGACCTAGCCACAAGGTCGTGCAACGGATAAGGGTTAGGGGTGCTACAACATGTACCTTTGCTTTCAATGTCACAACTTTGCAACTGTCACATTGCAACTTCACCAGAAATTTAGTAACGGCGTGGTGTCCCTGCTTCGACATCACAACCTCACACCATGTTTCAACATAAGTTCTAAAACTAATTCAAGGGTTTGTGGTCCCTTTGACTATCTATAAATGAGCTATCATTTAGTAAAATATAATAAATATATAAGAAATTAGAACGGTAGTGTCTGCTAGTGCACGTGTCAAATTGTAATATAGTTTAATACAACAAAGTACTTAGAAGTATTTCGAGGATCGTACCCAAGGGAGGATGGAATAAATTATGAAAACCTTTTTAGAATATTAAGTCTAATGAATTCTTATATTACGATAAACCATAAAATAAATTGATGATATAAATTGAATAACAAAAATAAATAAATAAAAAAATAAACAAAAGAAAAAAATCAATAAACTAATTAGGAAGATTAACTAGCTTCAGGGTTTGTAATTAACTTTAGATTAGGGTTTAGGGTGGATTAGCTATCAATTAACCAATTATTACCTCCCGATCTCTAATTAACTAGTCGATTGGTTGATACTCATTTATCTCCCGACCCAACTTTCTCAACCAGGATAAATCATGATTTACTCTGTTCAACATATCTTCCAACCTCTTCTAGCCTATGACAACTTCCTAGGGTTGTCAATCCTAGTGGTTTAAGCACATGTAATTCATACCAACTAACTCTCTCTGAAAAACCCTAAATCCTCCGTTAATCACATCCTCATCCAATCATTAATCTCCCCTAAGGGATTGAGCCACTCATGTCATTCATAATCTCAACTCTAATTGATTTAATCATGTAAAGAACATAATTGATTAGAAAGAGAAAATATATTTGAATAGATGTGGATTAAATATCGAATGGGGAACGGAGTAGCAAATCAATTGATTAGAATAAAGAAATAAATAAAATGCAGGAACAAGTAAATTGAAATACTTCAATTATATAAATAAACTCTTGGATCAAAACTGATTCCAAGAGAAAAAACTACTAAGTTATTGAAAAGTTGAAAGATAATTAATCTACTCCTACTCCTAAACTACTAAGGTTTTTGAAGGTGCCTAGGACGACTTAGTTACATCAAACCCCTAATGCCTTATTTATAGAAATGTTAGCAGCCCAAATTAGATCTTTGACACATCCTATGTCTTCATATAAAGTTGATTGCATAGACAAAAATAGCCTCGATATACTTGGGTAGCACGTCGGCTTGTGTCGCACAACACCATGTCTATCGCGCGACACGAAACATAATTTTTGCCTTGTGTTGTTTTTTTTGTGCGTTGATGTCTCAAGAAGATTGTGCATCACTCGTCTCTTACTTCCACATCAATAAGGTCTTTATATCTTTATCCTACACACTTTTTTTTTTATTTTTTTAAAGAAAAATCCCAAAGGTCAACCTCATCATATTGCTTTACGAATAATCATGTTATGAATATCCAACAGATAATCCATATCAAAATACAAATTAACTCTATTTTTAATAGCTAAATTAAAAAGTAAATCAGCTACATTATTGCTATTACGATTAATCTAATTAATTTGGAACGAAGCAAACATAATAAAAGCTTTACAATCCTATTTAATGCGTTGTCCCAGAATAGTGACATCTTGCGCCTTTTTTTTTACTTTATTGACCATCACAGCACTGTCAGATTCCAAAATTAGTCGAGCCACATTTAACCGTGTAGCCAAACCTATTCTTTCATTTAAAGCTTCCAGCTCTGCCCAACTAACATCCATTGACTTTTCAACAAATATATAATAGCCCCTAAGGACAAACCCGTCCTGGTCTCTCGCTATGGGTGACAGTTTTAATTGAGTAGAATATAATGATCTCTTTTGGGTATTTTATATATTCACTTATCCTCAGAGATATGTGTGATTATTTGTTTTCTGATGAAGTTCTTATTGTATGAGAATGATAGCTGATTATAATGTTAGATGAAAGCACTGTTGGTCTAGTTGGTTGATGATCAACATATCTTATCTCTCTCTTTGGAGTTCTATTCTATTATGTTTGGAATAAAATTTGATGGTGAAAATTTATGTGAGGCTATTCTTCTATTTCTACTAGATGTTGTTTTGTTTTATATATATATTTGGAAAATATATTATCTCTGTTACAATTGATTTTAGAGTGTGTAAGCATTGTTTTTCTTCTGGTTTTCTCTGAGGAATCATCAAGATCTTTATTATTTTCTTATGAGATATGTTCTCGGACTTCAGTATGGTATCGTATCTTGGCTTTCTTTATCTCAGTTTTCTTATCATCTTTAATTCGTAAATTATCAATCATGGCTCATCTTTAAAGTGTGTTCTTTGACTTGTGATAACTATGTCTATTATGTGTGTGTCTCTGGTTCGATCATAGGAATGTGGTGATTCTGGTATCAGGATTTCTCTAATTCTCATGAAAAGGAATTGACATTGGCAAAGGTATATATAGTGGAAGATCAAGCTCAAATTGTATGATGGTTTTTTTGTCTTAGATAAGTTTGATTTAGGTCAATGAGTTCAATCAGGATATTTTGTTTCCTCGAGCTAATGCAATTGTAAAGATCTTTGATTAGCATGTTAAGAGAATTATAAAAGATTATATGTTTGAGTTGTTTAACAGCATGAAGAAAGAAGTATTTTAATAAGTTATTATTTGATAGTTGAGAATGTCTCAATTGTTTTTATCTGAGCGAGCTGGTCAGTTGAAGGGTAATTTGAGTTATATGCATTTGAGTTTATCGTCAGGTAAGAAATAAAATCTTGTACATTTATGGGTGAATAGACGGACAGTTTGAAGGAAGAATTCATATTCTAGAAAGTATGATACGGAGATATACCTATTAGATTTGTTCTAATTGAATGATGTTGTTATGAGTTAAAGCTGTTCCAATTGATGAATTATCACATTTGTGAAAGTTTGAATGGTCTGTTGCATATTAATAAAGTTGAAAACAGTTGAAGGTGTTATTAACCGAAGCATTGCTTTGGGTTCTGTTTGAATTGAGAAAAGAATTCTTGATTTTTCAGTAATGCACTATCGAACGGATTGGAATGTGTTTTAATACAAGAATGCGAAGTGACCGTTATGCTTTCTGATGATTAAAATCTCATTAAAAGAATTGTTCGATGGGTGATTTAGAGTCAGCCACTATTATGTCTGTGTTGAGAGTTGATGACATCGTTTGTTCGACAAAAAACGTCATATGATTTTTAATTACAAGAGTTTAAAGTATCTAATATTATAGAAAAATCTGCAAATTGAGACAACGTTGATGGCTTGAATTATTAAAAAATTGTGAATAATTAACGATTAACCTTTGAGGAAGTAGATATAGTTGCAGATGCTTGAATGGAAAGCCTTTGTTCATTTTTGTGAATGTTGATTAGATGATTAATCTTATTTGATGGAAGTCTAAATTTAGCTAAATTAAAAAGATAAGGTGATGTTTTCTTTGCAAGGTTGAGAACCTCAGAAATGTGATAGTGAGTGGTAACCTAAACGAGTACAGTGTGAGACGAATTTTGAATCTGATTTCTATTATTATTACTCCGGGATAGAATTCGTGCAATGAATTATCCAGAGCTTATGCAGAAAATGTTGTACGAGACTCAGTAGTAGCTCGTTTGCTCAATCAGAGAGTAATTCAGATCTTTTACGATATGCTCTGGCACTGTGTTTCAGAGTTCAAAGATATTGGAAAGAGATATACGAGGTGAAATTGATTTGTGATTCTGAGGAAAAAGGCGGAAATGATTCATGAAAGTTGAAAGTAACTTCAGACTGACATAAGTAGTATATAGATTTGAAAATTTAAGATATTGGATTCCAGATCGATAATAGAGTGCTTTTGGAAGTATTGCCCTCGAAGAGGACTCTTCGATGTGATAGTGGAAACTACGAGAATGTTACCCTAAACTCTTTTCTGGTAAGATTTTCGGGGACGAAAATCCCTAAAGGGGGGAAAGTTGTAACAGCCCGATTTTGGGTCTAGTTGGAACTGTGGTTTGGGGACCACAAATTAAACGGGGAAAAAGTCATTTTTGTTATATTTTATGGTCTAAAATTTTACGGAATGATTTTTTGAAAATTTCGTTCACAAATTTTGACGATTGGGCACTCAATTTGGTCAAAAGGACTAAATCGTAAAATATGCAAAAGTTGAGTTCTACATGCTAGAGGTGTCTAATTGTTATGAAATTTTAAATTGGAGGTCCTTAGATGGTAATTAGACCCTTATAATTTAGTATGGACAAAAAAAGGACATGGTGAGATAAAATTTTAAAGTTTTAAGTAAAGGGCATTTTAGTAATTTGGTTCTTAAATGAATTAAAAGCCAATTTTTGTCCATCTTCAAGATATGGCTGAAATTACCATGAAGAAACTGTGGCTAGGGTTTTTCAAGCTTCCAAGCTCTACTGTAAGTCCGTTCTAGCCCCATTTTTAATGATTTTTACGTTTTTGAGATCCTCGTAACCTAATCTATCTATTTCTTCCACTAATTTTAGATATAATCAAAGTTTAAATTTTTACCCATGATGAATATTTGTGTTTTTTGATGTTTAATGATAGAAAATGTATGTTAGATGTTAGATAAATGACTTTTGTTAAGTGATTTTAGGTAAAAATGTCAAAAAGGACTTGTTTGTAAAAGTTATGAAAATGTGTGTAAATGTGTGAATAAAAGGAAAATGTGGACTTCTATAGGCATGTATAAGGTTAGGCTAGGCATGGGTATTGATGAAATTGAGTACATTTCATTTTACGAGCCTAGGGACTAAAATGTAAAATATGTGACACTTTAGGGGCAAAAATGTAATTTTTCCATAATGTGATTTTTGGCTGATTTGAATAGTTCAATGATTAAATAAGTTGAATATGATAATATAGATCAAGAAAAACGAGGCTCAGACCTAGAACGAGGGAAAAATGAGTAATTAACGGTTAGGTCCTTTTGGCCATTTTTATGTCGAGGTAAGTTCATATGTAAATAATGCATTATTATTTTTGCTTTAAATGCTTTATTATTGTATGAATTTATGACTGACTCTTCGGAAGAATTTGTCAAAGTTGGCAAGTGAGAAATATCCTGGTTGAACCTTAGGAATAGTTAGGATACAAATGTCATGACATTAGGGTTAGTTAAGATTACGTGTAAGACCATATCTGGGATATGGCATCAGTATGAGACTTCGTATAAGACCATATCTGGGATATGGCATCGATATGGGATTTCGTGTAAGACCATAGCTGGGCTATTAGAATTGATACGAGATTATATGTAAGACCATATCTGGGATATGGCATTCGTACAGTATCGTGTGTATAGGACTCCCGAGTATCCTTAGTATTCCAAGTGGTTCAATGGGTAATTCAACGGGTATGTTAAAAGAAGAGAAAAATTATATAGGTATTACGAATTGGTACAGGTATGTACATAAAGTTTATAAGAATTGACTTTATGAAATTGTGAGTTCATGATTTCCACGAGAATGATTTTGCGAAATCTTGTGATTATTGGCCTATGCTTGTGATGTATGGAATTCAAGATAAATTCGGTTGAAAATCATGTGATTAGCTTTCGGGCCAAATTGAGTTATGATATAGCGTGTTGTATTCACTTAAGTTGCGATCTATCGGATATGAGAAAAAGGAAAGATTGGTATAATTGCCTATTAAAATGATTATAGAAGTATGAGGAGATATAAGTTTTAAACATTGAAAGACGTTAAAATATATGCTAGAAAGATGAATACTAATAAGTAATGTGCATGTTTATTATAAGGTTTGAAAGGATTGGTTGACTATGGATATCTATGTTAATGGAGAGATTACAGCTGTTAGGCTAATATCAAAACATGTTAAACTATCTTTGCAAATTGATAGAGTAAACTATGTGATTGGATAAATTATAATTGTGAGGATTACAGTTAGTTTATATTATTAAACTTGGTAAATGATTAGTAAGCGTTGCTTGTTATTTTCATACGGACTTATTAAGCTATATAGCTTACCCCCTCTCCTTTCCCATGTTTTATAGTGCTTTGAAACTAGCTCCAGTTGGAGATCGTTGGAGATTCTATCATGCTATCAAGCTATCAATTTTGGGTATTGATAAATTCAAGTATTTTGAGTTTATGGCATGTATAGGGACTTCGTCATTTTGTTATATGTGTCATATGATTTTAGCCAATGTAATGGCTTGTAATCGTCAAAGGCTTGTTTTGCTATTTGGCCGTGTAAGTTGGCTTATATTGGCAACATGGTTGTGAGCCTAAATATATTCATATATGTGTCAATGTCTATGGTGATATGATCATGGGTGCTTGGTGAATGTGAAATATTTGGAAATGTGATTTATGGCATGATAAATGTTGTGTGTATGATAGATGTTGATATGGTACTAGTACGTGAATGGTTCATGGTTCATTTTGTATATAGCCTTGGAAGTTGGCTAATGTTGGTTATCAGTATATTTGTATTAATGTCATTCGTGAATGTGGAAACTTGCATAATTTGATGTGGAAAGGTTGATGTTTTAAGCATGTTTAAAAATGTTATGAGAATGACACGTTATTGTCTTGGTTGTGATTATTTGGTCACTTGCTTGAATTTGTGCCATGTGATGTTGTGTAGATGTATGCAAGTGAGGGTGGAAAAATGGCTTCGTAAATAGCCTTGTTTTTGTCCACATGGGTAGACACACGAGCATGTATCTAGGCCGTGTGTGACACACGGTCAACCCCATGGGCATGTGATCCTGCCGTGTGTCCCCTGCACCTAAATTGTTGCAAAACAAAATGCTCAGTATCGAGCATATAGGCAGAGACAGGGGCATGTGTCTCAGCCGTGTGAAGGACATGGCCTCGGGACACGGGCATGTGTCTCAGCCGTGTAAAGGACACAGCCTGGGGACACGGGCGTGTGCCTTGGCCGTGTGACCTCAATTTGTTCATGACATCATAAAAAAAGAGTTACACGGGCTAGGAACATGGGCGTGTTCCGTACTACATGGGTATGTGCCTCGGTCCACATGGGTGTGTGGCCCTGTTTCCATGAGAAATTTTCTAAGTTTTCCAAAATTTTTTCAAAGTCCTCGGTTTAGTCCAGAACCACTTGCGATGTATGTTTTGGGCCTTGTAGGCTCATTTTAGGGACGATATAAATGTATGTGAAAAGTTTTAATTTGAACAAAAAATTATGGCTCGGAAATGTATGTATGCTTGTGTTTAAGTCCGATAATGCCTTGTACCCTATTCCGGCATCGAATATGGGTAAGGGGTGTGACAATCAGAGCATCGACACTAGGAAGATTTGCCTAAATATATAACTCTAGCTAGGGACTTAAACAATTAAAAGTTATTTACACCTAAATAGAGTATTTCAATAAATTACAAAGTAAAAAAGTCAAAGAAAATTAAATATATATCTCCACCAAAATGTATATACAAATATAGTATTTATTTTTGCAGGGTATCGTCAGTTTCAATTTTTTTTTTCCTACTTAGTTTATTTTTGTCCATACTTTGAACTCTAACGTAGTAATATTTCCCCATATAATCCCTTATGATTTTTTTTATTTGTACCAATACGATTGAGATTTTTATCAGACACTTTTTGTAAGGTTTATACTAGCCATCCTACACCGTTTCAATAACAATGGATTGTATTGAGTATTTTCTTTTGAATTCAAACATATTACACTTCTACAAATATAATTACCTATTCGTATCTACATTTATCACTTGGTATATTTAATCTCTTCTTCCTATTTATAGTTTAATAAACTGAACTAATTAGTCTAAATATAAACATCCTAAATTATTCAATGTCAGGCTAAATTTCCAATTTAAAAACAAACAACCTAGATATGTGCTTCTAAGCAATCACTTGTATTTCTACAAGCTTAAGCAGATAGAAAACATGCAATTACAAATTAAAAACTAAAAAAAAAAAGAAAGAAAATTAAGTAATATAACAGAAAATTTTTAAAATTTTTCCTAAGTCACCCCCCACTCTTTATTTGGCACATTGTCCCTAATGTGCAATTAAAAATGAAAAGGAAAGAGATTACCCGATTGGCGTGATGGGTGGAACTCGGTCGACTAGACTACTCTTCCTTTTGGTTTTGGCTTGCAATGATAATGCCTTCAAATTTATGGGTTTCCTACAAAGAAAAAAAAACATAAAAAAAAAATATATATATATATATATATATATATATAAACTACTAAATGCTAACTAACTAAAAATTAAAAATCATCCCAGATTAAAACTAGAATACAAAATCCCAAATATTAAAAAATATATATATGATTAGAATGAGTTGAACTCATATTTTGACTCCTCCAACATCTAGGCCTTGCCCCTATCGCACCCCACCGACACTTTCATAGCTCGCCTTCCCAAAGTCTGGGTTGGCCTGTACTGGCTTGGGTCATGGATCACCACTATAATTCATCGCCGGATCAGGGCTACGGAGTATTACTGAAGCATAACATCACATAAAGAACATTTTATTATCATAAACAAATCACGTCATAAATCATAGCAACTTCCACCAAAATCATACATTTGGTCCCTATTACAAGCCCTTGAGGCCCTAAAAAGACATTAGAAACGCATCAAGACTAAATCGAAAACATATGAAATTTTTCGTAAAAATTTAAATATTGTTCAAACTATAAGGGTCACACAGCCGTGTGCTAGGCCGTGTAACAGCCTGGCTTGCAACCCTTTGAAAGCTACAGGGGGCACATGACTGTGTCGCTTGGCCGTATGTCACACACGGTTGAGATACACGCCCGTGCCTCTGCCAGTGTGGACGAAAAATAGGTCATTTCCAAGCCATTTTTGTCACCCAATCTCACACCTTATGCACAAGCCAATTATACCTATAATCAAGCATTCAAAACACACTTTACATATGCATATTCAAGCTTACATAACATAGAAACTATCCATTCAACCAGTATGCCAAAATGGCACTTCAATCTCAACAATCAAACTTATCTAAACACCTAACTATTTCATTCACTAAATAAACTACCAATTGAACAATTTCAAACCCACATTTATCCATATGTTCATATACCCAAAATGCATGCACAACCAATACCAAATGACTATTTTCTCAACTAACATGTACTATACCAATTTGACTAAAAGATGATTACTTTCAAACTACCAAATCAACCTATTAGCAACATTCATAGACTACCTCTATTCACACCATTCACCATTTCATAAAATACCACTACCATTTCATTTCCCTACCATCATTTTAACCAACACAACAACAAAATAACAACCACACCAAAATACATTATAATTACAATATCATATCAACAAGATCATCAACCATAATGTCATATATACAAACCACATATAAAGGCTAAATTTCCTCAAACAAGACACCTATACATGCCAGTATAACCATGACTCAAAATCATCAAAATCTATCGATTTAGCAGATGGATAGTGTGATGGATCTCTGACAACCTTCCGACTCGAACGAGCTTTCGATTATCTAGAAACACAAAGGAAATAACACAGAGTAAGCATGTAATGCTTAGTAAGTTTGAAACTCATAAAAAAAGCTTACCATTTCAATTTATAAGCATAAAAAGAATTTAAGATAATCCAACATAACTTTGCATTAGCCTAAACAACAACAACCTTTCAAGCTAAATAATCACATAACTTAACAAATCATTTCAAAACATCATAGCTTTTATGCACACTACTTATAAGCATTCATACTTTCAAGCATATGATTAAGTATATTTCAAACATCATCAAGTCGTTCCTTTTCATACTTTCATTGCATCACATATTAAGGCATTCATCGAACCTTCCCTTTTTCATACCCGTTGAACCACTAGAATAATATCGGATACTCGGGAATCTCGCACACTATGTGCTAACACATGGTCGAAACCACTACTATCTCATATCTCATATATATGCTCTCTCTTTCTCTCTCTCTCTCTCTCGCCATAAGTCGGTCTGCTCACACAAGCTGTCAGTCAGGACATAACTACACGATGTTGCTCAAATTTAACTAATTCAAACTTCATTCTATTCAATTTAATCCAAAAATCATATTTTGGTAAAATTACACTTTTGGCCTATAATTTTTAATTCTTTACAATTTAATCCCTAGCTCATAAAACTGGAAATTCATGGAATTTAGTACCAACCAATGCTAGCCGAATATCCATTAAGTCCCTAGCAAGTCCTATATTCCATTTATTTCACATTTTTACCATGAACATTTTCTATTTTTCAATTAAATCCCTAATTGCCAAATTCATCAAAAATTCATTTACAAAAGTTGCTCAACTATCATCAAACATTCATTTTCATCCATCAAACATCAAAACAACTAATATACATTCATGGTGAAACCCTAGACATTTAACATTTTTACAAATTAGTCCCCAGGCTAGCTAAATTAAGCTACAACAACTCCAAAAACATAGAAATCATTAAAAACGGGATGAAAAATACTTATATGCATAAGAATAAAGGTTGGATGAATGCTTGGATGGTCTTTAATGGCTTCTTAGGATAATTTTCGGTTGAAGAATGAAGAAGAAAGATGGTACCTTTCTTTTTCTTATTTTAATGTTAGTTTATTTTATTAATTACAAAATTAACCTTACTTATAAACCTTTAAACATACTAAAATAATGTCCAAATTTGTCCACTAATTATATTAATGGTCTAATTACCATTTAAGGCCACTCATGTTTCAATTTCATAGCAAATTGACACCTCTTACTAATATAACCCAAGTTTTGCACTTGACGCGATTTGGCCCTTTTTATCAAATTAAGCAAGCAAATGGTAATATTTCTTTACAAACGTTTTACGTGACACTATAAACATGCTGTAAACATTAAAATAATATTAAAATAAATTTTTTGATGTCAGATTTGTGGTCCCAAAACCACTATTCTAAATTTCACTAAAAACGGGTTGTTACAACCACGCCCTTCTTCGATGAGTGATTAGGTCAAAATACTCATTCATATTCCGGTGGCATGACTAAGGTTTCCTCCTCATCATCCTTATCATCATTGTTAATTTTGATCTGTCGCAATTCGGTGTAAAAGATTAAACTAGTTTTCGCACTTCAGAAGCTTGAATACAAGCATTTTTATTATGTTTTAATTAAGTTTTCATAGTTTGTTTACATTCAATAAAAACTGTAATCTGAGTCTTTTATCGACTTTAGGGGCAGAATGAGACCTGAGGGTGAGCTAATATACTTAGTGAGTGTGCAGGAGATCATCAGAGTGCGTACAAACTCAATACTGGTCACTGTGCTGCAACATGGGGAGTTTGATGTTGCAACATAGGGAGCAAAGTATAAGAATTCCAAGACTACCTTCGATGTCGCGACATAGCCAAGGGATTTCTGTAACACCCCTTGCCCGCATCCGACACCAGGACGGGGTTCGAGGTGCTACCTGACTTTAACTCAATCAACTATGTAAAACAGGGCCATGAAATTTCAAACAATTTAAAACTTTTCCTTTCCCATGTAATATGTCCCTTATGCGGGCTTATGAGGCCCTAAACATTCATTCGGGGTGGTTCGGGACCCAACTGGGAACTCATTTAAAACTTAGAAAAATCTCTTGCATCTAAGCTCCACACGCCCGTGTAGTATAGAGCACACGCCCATGCGCTAGGGACACGCCCGTGTCCCGAGCACGTGTCTGAAAACCTGGGCATTCTGCCGAAACAACACGGCCCAAGCACACGTCCGTGCCCTGCAACAGTGTGCTACTAGCTTATATACTGACTTGATGGCACAGTATGGACACACGCCCGGGTGGCCTACCCGTGTGCTAGAATGACTTTAAATTTTTAGGTGCAGGGGACACACGACCATAACACACACCCGTGGGTGTGAATCGTGTGTCACACACAGCCTAGACACACGCCCATGTGTCTTACTCGTGTGGACAAATTAGGCTATTTTCCAAGCCCTTTGTCACCCATCTTGTACAACCTACACAAGATCATTTCAATATACCCATCTCATGGCAATGGACATTAATTCAACCATAGAAAGAACATCGTATGCATTCATCAAAATGAATAATAATCATTATTCTAGGTTTGACACAAAATAAAGGGCTTTTGACTTAGGCCAAAATACATAAACAATTCTCATGATGAATATCCTAGTCTAGCCCTATACATGCCACCTTCAAAAATATGAATCAAACTATACCGGATGCTGCGGATGATAGTGTGATCGATATCTCTAACTTTAAGGGATCCTCGAGCTAGCTAGATAACGCTGAAAGAAGAGGGAAAGGAAAGAGGGTCAGCATAAAGCTTAGTAAGTTGCATATAAATAAATATACAACAACAATCTCACACTAGATATCATGCTCAAATGTAAACATAATTCAACTTACTCTTTGTCATCTACTCGAGTCACATTTTCTAAATTAAGCTCGTTACTCATGCTTACCATATAGGTACCTGTAACACTTACAACATGATTATTCCTTCTTTATCAAGATTGATCTATAACTCTCACCATTGAAACATTTGGAATACTACTGGATATTCTCTGAACCTTTAACATGGGATCTATTGTCGATACAAGTCCCAGACACATCTTACACTGGCTATCTCTGTCAAGGCCGATGCATGTCCCAGACATGTCTTACACTGGCACTCGTATGTGCATGCTGATGGGTGTCCCAGACATGTCTTACACTAGCACAAATCTTAGCCGATGCGTGTCCCAGACACATCTTACACTGGCTATCTCTGTGCCGATGCCATGTCCCAGACTTGGACTTACACTGGCTCTCATAGTATGGTTGATGCATGTCTCAGACATGTCTTACACTAGCCCTCGCCTGGATGCCGATGCCATGTCCCAGACATGGTCTTACACTGGCTCTTAGTATGTGGCCGAAGCATGTCCCGCACATGTCTTACACTGGTGCGCAATTCACCCAATGCCTTGGCATGAATATCCAGTTCGTACCTAATATTTCAATGGGATACTTCTATTATCTCAAATATTACTAGGCATTCTCGATTCATAACTTAGTAACTCATTCAATATCAATTCAAAGGCAATATGAATGCAAGTATTAACAGTGTAGTTCTATTATTTAGATACAACTTATCTCGGTTTACAAAAAGTACTCGACTACTCGGTTTAGTCGGTTTGCTTGGCCTTCCCCCGATTTAGGTTTGGATTTGGTTACTCTTGATCTATAAGGACAATATGCACTCATTTAGTCACTAATTAGGATTAAGCAATCATAAATTCACACCATTGGTAAAATAACCATTTTGCCCTTAAACTTTGACAAAATGACCATTTTGCCCCTAAACTTTGACAAAATGACCATTTTGCCCCTATGCTCAAAAATTGATTTTTATTGAATTTCTTTGTATTTCAAGCCTAGATAAACTCTTTTTACTACTATAGTAGTCCCAAATTCTCAACATTTCACACGCTTATCATCTATTTTGCAACTTATGAAAAATAGTCCCTTTAGGTGTTTTCATGCCAACACCTTTCACAAAAGTTGTTCATAACCCATCTAGGACTCATATTATTCCATAAAAACTCAATAAACATCACAAATGCATCCATGGAAAAACTCTAAACTGTTAACCATTTTGCAATATATTACTTTCATTTGAAAGCCCATGCTTCAAGGGTCTCAAAAATGCAAAAATCATCAACAAAGGGTGTGAGAATCACTTACTTGTGAGAGGAACAAGTTGCTGCAAATTTAAGCTTTCAAACCCCTTTTCATGGCTGATATTTTCAGTGGAAAGAGATGAGAAGAAAAGAAATTGACAACCTTTTTCTATTTTATTTCTTTTTGGTCAAATTAGTAACCAAATTCTACCTACTCTTAAAAATTTGTCTCCTCTATGTCTCATGGCCGGTTGTGTTATCAATTAAGGGCATAATTGCCCATTAAATACCTTCAATATAAGTTCTCTAGCTATTTAACATATTTGGGTACTAAAATACAACTTTTGCCTTTTATGAGCCCTTTTTCGTAATCAGGCTTGAAAACATTAAAATTAGCTTACCAAATTTTTCATGCACCAATAAAATCATACTATAACCTCATTAAAAATAATAAAATAATTTTCTAACTTTGGATTTGTGGTCCCAAGATCACTGTTTCGACTAGGCCCTAAATCGGCCTGTTACATTATCGCAACACACCCCTAAAACCAACCTGAGGCTGACCATACAACCTTCGATATCGTGACATGAGCACTAGGGTGTTGCGACATTGTTCTTGTACTAGAAACACTTACGAGCCAAGGGCATTTTGGTCTGCCCAATGAAATGTTTAATACAAGAACATCGACTAACCTTGGGTTGAGGATGACAAGAACCCTAAATTTATAAATAAGCTCATTTAACACTTGTTAGAAATAGCTTTTGATAATTTACAATTTTCTTTGTAATTTCAATTTTTAGTTTTTCCCTTTTCCTTAGGTTTTAGATTATTTCTAGCTTTTATCTTTGTGTTTGTTGGGAGATCTAATTTGTAAACTATATCAACTCTTTGTGGATTTTACACTTCATTCAATACAATTCAAGATTCTCTTAAATCTTTTCTCTTGATTTATTATTCTTGTTTATCTTTTACATCAATTTTATTGTGTTTATGAAATCCACAAGGAACAAATCCTCTTATGGGGGATTAGAGAGTGGAGGTATGACTAATTAATTATTGTGTAGGGATTTCTTAGCGGATCAACTATTTGGGAGAGGAAGAACTTAAACCCTAGGCTTGACGACCTAAGAAAGTCATTTAGGTGGGAATTAACCCAAAATTGGTATAGTCTATCCATGAATACCTTAGCCTCAAATCGGTCTGGACTGTGAAGTTAAGAGATAAGTAGCTCTAATCGACTCATCAGTTTAGTGGAAAATCGAGAGAACCTACTAGGGTGACAACTAGTTGATTGACTAGAAACTCGAAGTGGTAGTTGGTTATGATTACTAAAGCAAGCTAATCACCCATACCTAGATCCAATTTAGTTTACATCTTTCGTTTCCCAAAGTCTCCTTATTTATGTTGTTTTCTGTTATTAGTAAAACCCTAAAAATATCTCTTTATGTTTATTTGTAACATAATTTATTTAAAGTACTAATTAGCTCTATTTGTGTTTAGATTAGGGTTAATTTAGTACTCGCCTCCCTTGGGTACAATCCTCGGAATACTCATTTTCTTAATTGTAACTATATTACAACCTAACCTATATACTTGCAGATACCACTTATTTCATATCTTTTATGCAAGTTTCTTACTCTTGACGTTGGTGCGTTTAGAGGCAGTCAAGTTGTTGCCACCGTTGTCGAGGAGACAACATGACTATATTAATTTTAATTTTTGCACATAATAGAATAATTAGAAAATATCTAAATTATAGATACGATTGTTACTTCATTTTTATTAATTATTTATATTTCATTACTAACACTTTTCTTTCCTTCACGAAATCCCAACACACGCTTTCAAAAAGGAGGAAACTTGTAGTAATAACTACTAAAATCAATTTAGCAGTATCATGGACAATTTTAATTACATGTGGTCAAATGATGAAATAAACTGTGATGATTAAATTTATGTAGACGGACTCTAAGAAGAATGGGAAATTCAAGAAAATCAAAGACTACTAATGACAGAACTGAGCGAACTTAAGGGTGAAGTCTTAATAGTTCCATAAGACAACAACAAAGGCATCAATATAAAGGAATTTTGTAGCAGGTTCGATCAAAGTCAATGAAAAGGAGAACCCAATAGCAATAGACCCGGAGGAAGGTGTAATCTTGAATAGCCAAGAAACCCTAAGTTAGGAATATGATCAAACAAAATCTAATAAGTACGGAGGAGAAATAATGTTACAGGAAAGCATCCAATTTAAGACAGAGCCAACAATAGAATTGGTAATCAAACGCAATAAGTCAAGCACTAAATTCTTATTTTTACCAATATTGGGTCCACTACAACAAGAATATGATCAGTGTCAAGTCATAACAGATGAAGTAAGTTGTGCTAGCCTATCTCAATTAGCTTGTAATTTGTCAACCTCTATGGAACCAACAGGGAATGCTTTAAAAGAGAGCAAGAATCTAAGGAGATTCCAGTAAGCATTAATATCTTATGCAAAAAAAATAAACCTTAATTCAACACTTGAAAATTTTAAAGACCTTCAGATTTTTAGGTTATTCACTAAGCTCAGGATTGTACGTATAAATGGAGTTTCAAGTAAACTAGAAGATATCATTAATCATCATTGAATTCAATCTTTCTTCATGCCTATCACATGCCTTTCAATCACTCCTTCCATTGCAGTCTCATCATTTATCTCGTTCTCTTCTCTTATGAGCACCTACAATGCACAACTCGAGAAATGCTTTCGATCAAGGCCGTTAGGGATTAAATTAAATAAAACATATCATTCCCCTTAACTAATCCCCCACTTTGGAATTACAACCATATTTGAACAATTCTACCTCATCATTGATTTTTATAATTAGTTCATTTTATTCGAGATCAATTATCGATTTAGAAGTTGCCAGAAATGGCCTACCCAACAAAATGGGGATTTCTCAATCTTTCTTACAGTCAAGGACTACAAAATTGATGGGGATTATATATCTCTTTACCTTGACCAATGCATCCTTGAGTACACCTTTTGGGTGCACCAAGGATCCATCGGCTAATTGTACCATTATCGATTTGTTTTTTTAACTCCCCGAGTTTGAGTTTCCAATAAATTGATAGGGGCATTAAATTTATACTAGCCTTTAAATAAAAATGGCTTTTTCTTCAATATTAATCCCCTATATCTATTAAAACCATAAAGTTATCGGAATATTTTCACTTCAGGGGTATCTTTGTTATTCATTGAGTTGAAATTTCTGGATTAGGCACCGATTTCACTACATCCTCGCTTGGCTTGTAGTGCTCAGATTCCTCTTCTTTCTCCATGGGTTCGTCGACCTTTTTGGGAACCTCCTCCTCTTCATGGATGGGATTGCTTGTCAGCTTCAATGCTTTTCCTAATCACAATGCGATCGCCTTCACGTGCTTCTTTCCATCTCTTTGAAGATTATTCTCCATATTGTTGGGGAGACTCTGGCCATTTTTTTTTGAAACGTTATAATCAATTGGTCGTAGAGGCTATCCATTTAGGATTCAAGTTGTCCACATGCCGTTTGGAGTTTTTGAATGCCCGTCTTTATTGTTTGCATCTCCCCCTTTAATTAGTCGAATCTTTGACCAGATACAGAATGGTCATTACTCACAGTTCATTGTTGCATTGGTGGGGATTGATAAGGAGGATTTTATCAAGTTTGGGCTTGATTCGCACCTCCTTGGTTACCTCTCGAATTGAGGTTCAGATGATCCCTTCAACCAAGATTATAAGTATTTGAATAGGGATCTCGACCCCTATTAGTTACATAGCTCACCTCTTTCGGTTGGTTCTTATAATGTGACTCTACTATCATCGACTTGACAAGTATTTCTAAACGGTTTAACTTCTTTAGGATTCATTAGATCTGATCGTCGTCGTTGTCTTCCTTCAAAAATTTCGTCGTTGGAGGCTCAGTTTGGTGCATGAATCTCTCATTGGGCCACATGTATGAATTCATGGTCATATCCTCAATGATTTTGTAGGCCCATTCGTATGTATGAAACATGAGAGATCCTCCAAATGCTACATCAAGGTCAGATCTAATATGTTCATCAACATCATTATAAAAAATTTGTACTTGGAGCCACACTTACAGCTCATGATGTGGACACTTCTTTAGCATTATTTTGAAACACTCCCACGTCTGGTACAGGGTCTAACCTTCGTATTGTTTAAAGTTTGTAATTTCTTATTCGAGCTAAATGATTAAACTAATCAAGAAAAAATTTAGAGAAATTTTTCCACTAAATCATTCTATGCAGTAATGGAACCCAATTCTAATGATTCCAACCAATCATCCACATTATCGCATAACGAGAATGGGAATAACCGAAGATGCACAGCATGGTCAGATACCCTGTTATACTTGAGGGTGTCACATAATTTCAAGAACTGCTTCAAATTCTAATTCGAGTCTTCCACCATGTTTCCTTTGAACTACAGTGTGTTTTGGATCATCCAAATAGTGGTCGTCTTTATTTCAAAATTATTGACATTAATTGTTGATCGTTCTATGCTTCCTTGCACTATATCTAGTGTAGGTAGGGCGTACTTGCACAACATCCTCTGAACCATTGGGAGTTCTTCCCAAATGTGTCCTTATCACTCTCATGGCTTCTAAAATAATGGATTGCCTTGGGGCAAATTAATTACCACGGATGGGTTAGTGTTCATTGTTGGATGGTTGCATCTAAGTATTTGATTTAGACTTGGATATGGTTTGATTGGATTGCTGGAGCTCGGGTCATAAACGACCTGAAAAGAAAATAAAAATTGAAATAAAAATAAAAAAATTAAAATCATATCTATAGGTCTCCATGTTCTTGCTTATTGTATTGATTGTAAATAAAATATTTCCATAATTTATTGTTGAAACCTCCCCAACAACGGCGCCAACAACTTGACTGCCTACAAACGAGTTATTGTTTATATTAAAATATAACACCAAAAATATATAAGAAATTAGAAGAGTAGTGCCCGCAATTGCACGGGTCAAATTGTAATATAGTTTAGTAAAACGAAATAATTGGAAGTATTCTGGGGATTGTACCCAACGGAGGATGGAATAAATTATGAAAACCTTTTTACAATAATAAGTCTAAATAGTACTAATTACTTCCTATATTATGATAAAACATAAAATAAATTGATAATATAAATTAAATAACAAAAACAAATAAACAAGAAAAATAAACAAACGATAAAAAGCAATAAACAAATTAGGAAGATTAAATCGCTTCAGGATTTGTAATTAACTTCAGATTAGGATTTCAGGTGGATTAGTTATAAATTAACCATTTATTACCTCCTGGCCTCTAATTAACTAATTGATTGGTTGATATTCGCTTATTCCTTGGCCTCACTTCCTCAACCAGGTTAAATTACTATTTACTCTGTTCGACTTATCTCCCGACCTCGTCTAGCCTATGATAACTTCCTAGGGTTGTCAATTCTAGTGGTTTAAGCACACATAATTCAAACCAACCAACCCTCTCCAAAAAAACCCTCAATCTTTTGTTACTCACATCCCTATCCACTCGTTAATCTCCCCTAAGTGATTTAGCTACTCATGTTATTCAAAATCTTAACTCTAATTGAATTAATCATGTAAAGAAAACAACTGATTCAAAAGAGAAAAGAGATTTGAATAGTCATGGATTGAATATCGAATTAGGAATGGAGTAGCAAATCAATTGATTGGAATAAAGAAATAAATTGAATGCAAGAACAAGTAAAATGAAATACTTAAATTATATAAATAAACTCTTGGATCAAAATTGATTCCAAGAGGAAAAACAACTAATTTATTGAAAAGCCAAAATAAAATTATTTTACTTCTACTCCTAAACTACTAGAGTTTTTGAAGGCGTCTAGGACGACTTAGTTACATCAAACCCCTAATGTTTTATTTACAAAAATATTGGTGTAACAGGCCGATTTTTGTGATGTAAAAAATAGTGGTTTTAGGACCAAATTTTGACGAGCGAGTTATTATTTTATTATTATTTTGAGGTCTACAGAATTATACTAAGGTAGTATTAAACTTTCGCTAGGAAATTTTAACGTTTAAATGGTTATTTAGGTAAAAAGGACTAAATCGTAAACGGTAGAAAAGTTGAGTTCTAATAGCTAAAGGAGTCTAATGGTCATGAAATCTTAAACTAAAGGACTTGAATGGTAATTATGGTTAATTTGTAAAACTATTAAAGGTTGAGGGTTATGCCATGAATATTCTTGATTGATTTTTTATGTTAATTTATAGATTATGAATCTTTGTTGAAAAATAAACAAGTTTTGTTAAGTGATTTTTTATGAAATTGCATTTAGAGATTTTGTAGCACCCTTTACCCGTATACGATGCCAGAATAGGGTACGAGGCATTACTTGACTTATACATAACCAATCATGCAGAACCGAGACATAAATTTCCATACAAATTAAAACTTTCTATATACATTCATATCGTCCCTATTACGAGCCTACAAGGCCCAAAACCTACATTGGGAGTGGTTCAGGACTAAACCAAGAAATTTCAAGATTTTTACAACATTTAGATAATTTTCATGCTTTGGAGGGTCACATGTCCGAGTGGGTAGACCGTGTAGCTACACACGCTTGTGTAGCTTGCCACACGCCCGTGTCCTCAGACCGTGTAACTCTCTATTTATGACATCATTAACAAAATAGGGTTACACGGCCAAGTCACACGCCTATGTGCTAGGCCATGTGGTGAATTTAATTTTCGTAATTAAGGGGCAGACTTCACACGGCTTGGGCTCATGCCCATGTCCTATGGCCGTGTCTCTCACACGGCCGTGTCTCGTGCCCGTGTGTTTACTACTGGGCATTTTATTTTGAGAAACTAAGGTGCAGGGGACACACGGCTGGATCACACGCCCATGGGACAGACCGTGTGTCACACACGGCCTAGACACAGGCCCGTGTGGACAATTTTGAGGCTATTTTCCAAGCCATTTGCCACACTTATATACTCAAGCACATACATAACTTTAAAGGTACTTAACATGGCGTAATTGGGTACTTAAACATCATCAAATGTTCATGGCAACACCATATCAACTTATACATGCACAAGACACCATACTTTGTCAAGCCAAATTTACCAATTCTCATGCATTAAGAATTATAAGTTTGCTTCCATTTTTCACATTGGGACCTTAGCTATCATCATACCAGCTCATCTCGATTAAATCAACAAGCATTCACAACCAATAACATAACCCATCATATACACAATCATAAACCACATCTCAAAGGCATAGGCACATGCATGCATGTATAAATAGGCTTACAACCCAATAATCAATATAAGTCATATCTCATGGCCATAAACAAAATGAATCATCAAATCATTATAAGCCAACACACTTGGCCAAATTAATATGACATGTAAATAAAAAGACCAAGCCCCCTATACATGCCATACTCAAAATGTGAAATCACAAATACCCAAAGGATTAATTTGATAATATGAATCGAGCTCCGACGTCCTTCGATTCCCAAGCTGCATGGCATACTATAAGAAAATGGAAAGGAAGGGGAGTAAGCATAAAGCTTAGTAAGTTCACATGCAATAATAAACAATATTAAGCAATATTTAGCATGAATATTATACAATTTAACTTAACAAAAATCACATATTTATCATCATATTTTCATAAGCATAACTTTATCATTCTCAATCTTACCAAAAGCCCATCACTTAACTAGTACGTTCTTATGAGTTTTTCATACATACCTGTACCAACTCGTGACTTAACATACATTTTCTCGTTTTTGACATACCCGTTGAACACTTGGAATACTAAACAGATACACGGAAGGTCTTTGCACACAAGTGCCACATATGTAGCCAAAGCTACCTCCTATTTCATATCACATAAAGGCTCACTCTCGAGCTAATCTCGGGTCTGCTCACACAAGCTGTGAGGTATCCGCAACACATGTCGGACTACCTAGCCATCGGTAGGACGTACATGACCAACACCCAGATCACATAATCATATACATCACATGAGGTCCTAGTGACATGTCACTCGTATCCTATTCTATTCCTAAGGTTCAAACGAGATTTTCTCTCTCTTGTCTGAACTCATCGAATGTTTTCATCGAATCAATTATACAATTCATACAATATTAATGCATTAAAATATGATCATAATATTTCATTATTTACACATGAACTTACCTCGGTACAAAATATGGTTAACTAATTCGATTTAGTCCACAACCTTGTTCTTTCCCCAGTCTAGGTCTGGACTCCGGTTTTCTTGACCTATTATAGCAAATTTAGCTCATTTAATTACCATATTTTTCAAATTAGTCCAAAAACCATACTTTGGAAAAATTATAGTTTTGCCCCTAAACTTTCACATATTTACAAATTAGTCCTTAGGCTCGTAAAATGAAATGCATTCAATTTATTTGTTACTCAAGCCTAGCCAACCTACATACGTGCTCATATCAGCCCACATTTTTCATCAAATAAGATTTTTACCTCCCATTTTTACAACTTCTACAAACAAGTCCTTTTTAGGTGTTTTCATTGAAAACCACTTAGTAAAAGTTGTCTATCACACATCAAACTTTTATAATCTACCATGAAACATCTAAATACATGCACGCCACACATGGGTCAAACCCTATACATCAACCCTAGCTCAAATAAATGGTAGAAATGGCTAGATCGATTGATAACAACTTTAAAAATGTAAAGAACATTAAAAACGGGGCTAGGATGTACTTACTATCAAGCTTGAAAGTGAAAAAACCCTAGCTATAGAGTCCGTTATGAAATTTGGCCAAGGGTTGAAGAAGGTGGACAATTTTTGGCTTTGTTTTCCCTTTTTATTCTTTTATTTACCAAATGACCAAAATGCCCTTTTTACTAAACTTTGAAATTTTACCTATTCATGTCCATTTTTGTCCATAAAAATAAAAATTGGTCAAATTTCTATTTAAGGACCTCTAATTAATAATTCATAGCTATTTCATGCTTAAAGATTCTAGAATCACATATTTTGCAACTTTTGCAATTTAGTCCTAAAAATCAAATTTGACTCTCCATCAACAAAATTTCTTAGCGAAACTTTCATACAGTCATGCAAACATATCATAGACCTCAACACATTCATAAAATAATTATTTTTACTTTATATTTGTGGTCTCAAAACCACTATTCTAACTAGGCCCAAAATCGAGATGTTACAACTCTCCCCCTTAGGGATTTTTGTCCCCGAAAATCTTATCGGTAAAAAGGTTTGGGTATTTTTTTCTCATGGTTTTGTAACGCCCCCACGCCCGAAACCGTCACCGGAGTCAAGCTTGAGGTGTTACTAAACTTATCTTACCTTTTAAACAACTCTAAACCACTTATTTTAATTTTCGGAATAAACTGTTTTTCTGCGTCATAGCTGCTTAAAAATTCCTTTATCGAGTTTCAAAACTTGAAATTAAGATCCATAAATTTTTCCTGAAACTAGACTCATATATCTATCTACTAATTTTTTTCTAGAATTTTTGACTTAGCCAATTAGTACAGTTTATTAGTTAAAGTTACCCCTGTTTCAGAATTCGACTGCACTGACCTCTACTTACTACGAACCACTTTTCTCCCTATAAAAAATTAATATAACTATATTGTTTATTTCTATTAAAACTAGATTCAATAAGGATTCTAACCATATAAATTACACCACCTAATTATTTTTTTACAATTTATGGTGAATTTCCAAAGTTGAAACAGGGGATCTAGAATTTTCTCTGACCCTGTTCCACTAAAACTCATATATCTCATAAAATATAATATCTTTACCTGTTTTGCTTATTCCATAAGAAAATAGACATAATAAGATTTAATTTCATATATTATTCACCATCAAAACATGTCTCTACGATTTTTAGTGATTTTTCAAAATCACATTATTTCTGATACTTGAATCTGTTTTTAAGTTACTTTCACATTTTTCTTAGTTTTCATGTGATAGTTACTACTTATTCATACATACAATTAAACATGTATATCATCAGCCATTCTATTAGCTAATCACTAGCAAGTATTTACACATCATTCATTGATCATATCATATCAAAAGAAACCAAGTTCCTATACATGCCATACACAAAACTAAACGTCTAACTATACCAATGTGATTCCTTCGATAGTGTGATCGGGTCTCCGACGTTTCCTTCGATCCCCGAGTGGCTAGATAAAAACTATAAGAAAAAGAAAATAAAGAGAGTAAGCACTAAGCTTAGTAAGCTTACAAGCAAATAAATTACAACATTCAACATAATGAATAATTATACATAATGTCACCTAGCCTCATAAACTTTCTTTACTTCTCATTTTCTACCTTCTTCTTTACTTACTTACCTTCTTTCTTACTGACCTTTCACTATTCATAAATATAATCTACCTTCCCTTTTGCTGATAATTCACTGTAATTTAACGTGTATAATGACCCATTGAACCACTCTCGGAATACTAAGGATCTTGGGTCGTTCTGTCTATCAATATCTCGCCAATGCCATGTCTTCGACATGGACTTACATGAATTATTCTGCCTCCAATGCCATATATATATCTAATATGGGCTTACATGGCTCATTCCTGTCTCCAAAGCCATATATCTGATATGGACTTACATGGCTCATTTCTGTCTCTGTCTGTCTGTCAACCCCAATATCTTAACATTCCTAAGGTTCAAACGGGCTTCCTAATGCTTTTTCTCTCATCACTACTTTAATTTGACTTCAAATATTCTCATAAAATAAGTATATAAATGCTGAAATTTACAATAATAATGTAAAATAAAATAATATTGCATTTATTTCTCAGAAACTTACCTCGTATGCAAAAATAGCTACTTTTACCATTTCGTCCACAACTTGGTATTTTCTCCATTTTAGCTTGAATTTCAGTTTTCCTTGCTTTATCATTTAAAATATAGTCTAATTAGGACTCACATTATTCAAATTGACCCAAAATCATATTTTGGCAAAATTACAATTTTGCCCCTAAATTTTGCATATTTACACTTTTGCCCCAAAGCTCGTAAATTAAACTTCAGCCTATTTTCTTATGTTTCATGACATGCTGGTCATTTTTCCCTTCTATGGCAGCATCAAATTCATACTTTAACAAGCACTTATGACTATTAGGTATTTTTACCGATTAAGTCCTTTTACTCGTTTTTGCTTAAAACCGAGTAGTACAAGTTGTCTAACATAATTTAAAACCTCATATTCTATCATAAAACATAAAAATAAACACATTTCACCTATGGGTATTTTTCCAAATATGAACCCTAGGTTGAATTATTACTAGCATAAGCTTAATCGAGCTACTGGATTCCAAAACGTAAAGAACATTAAAAACGGGGCTTGGAATCACTTACTATTGAGCTTGGAAAGCTTGAAAACCCTAGCCATGGCTTCCCCCATGCTAATTTCGGCCTCCATGAAGAAGATGAGCAAAATTGGCTTTTAATTTTGTATTTTAATTCATTTTACCCCTAAATGACCAAAATGCCCTTACTACTAAACTTTCAAAAATTCCTTCCATGTCCTAATTTTGTCCATGAACTTAAAATTGGTCAAATTGCTATTTAAGAGCTCCTAATTAATATTCTAATTCAATTTTATGCAAAATACTTCTAGAACACAAGTTTTGCAATTTATTCAATTTAGTCCCTAATTTCAAATTAAGTACTTTATGCATAGAATTTCTTCACGAACTTTTCACACAATCATGCAAACATATCATAGACCTCAAAATAATAATAAAATAAATTTTTCTACCTCGTATTTGTGGTTTCGCAACCACTATTCCGTTTAGGCCCTATTTCGGGATGTTACAGGTTTCCTCGGGTTCCCATGTAGCCTTTTCAACCCCATATCTTTGCCACAAAATTTTCACATGGGCAATACTTTTATTTCTCAATTGTTTGACTTCCCGAGCCAAAACATTAACCGGCTCTTCGCCATAAGTCATATCCAGTCAGATCTCAACCTCTGTTGGTGAAATCACATATGAAGGGTCTGATCAGTATCGGCACAACATAGACACATGGAACAGATCGTGAATCCTTTCCAACTCAGATGGCAAAGCAAACCGATATGCTACTGGCCCTATCCTTTCGGTAATCTCATATGGTCCAATAAAATGCAGACTTAACTTGCCCTTCTGACCAAATCTAAGAACTTTTTTCCACGGAGACACTTTCAAGAATACCTTATCACTGACCTGAAACTCAATCTCTTTCCGCTTTAAATCCGCGTAGGGTTTCTATCTATCTGAAGCTGCTTTCAAACAATCACGAATTGTCTTCACTTTTTCTTCGGTTTCTCTGACTAAATCAACCCCGTGGATCTGATTCTCTCTGAGTTCGGTCCAATACAATAGTGTCTGACACTTACGACCATACAATGCCTCATATTCAAACTCGACTGAAAACTATTGTTGTAAGCAAATTCTACCAAAGGTAGATATTTTTCCCTACTACCCTCGAATTCAAGAACACAACACCGGAGCAATCCTCAAGAATCTGAATTACTTGCTCAGACTGACCATCAGTTTGCAGATGAAAAGCGATACTAAAGTTTAACTTTGTACCTAAAGCTTCTTGCAACTTTTTACAAAATCGCGAAGTGAACCTCGGATCTCTATCTGATATAATCGAGATAGGCACTCCATGCAATCTAACAATTTCACCAATGAACAATTCAGCTAACTTATCGAGTGAGTAATTGGTACGTACCGAAATAAAATGAGCCGACTTTATTAGCCCATCAACCACAACCCAAATGGCATCTTTCTTTTTCGGTGTCAAGGGCAAACCCGTCACAAAGTCCATAGTAATTCTATCCCATTTCCACTCGGAACCATCACAGGTTGAAGTAAACCCGAAGGTACTTGGTGTTCGACTTTTACTTGCTGACAAATCAGACATCTTGAAACAAACTCGGAGATATCTCTTTTCATACCCGGCCACCAATAAAATTTCTTCAAGTCATTATACATTTTCGTATTACCGGGTGAACTGACAAATAACCACTGTGTGCCTCATGCAAAATCTTCTAAATCAACTCGATATCATTAGGAACACAAATCCTATCTCAGAACATCAAACACTTATCAGAACCAATCTGAAAATCTGATTCAATACCCGATTCACACTGGACTCTTTTAGCTTGTAAATCACTGTCACATTTCTGAGCTTCACAAATCTGCTTAAGAAATGTCGGTCTAGCTCTCAATTAAGCTAGAATCGAACCATTATCTGTTAAAGTCAATTGGGTGTTCATAGCCCTCAAAGAAAACAATGACTTTCTACTTAAAGCATCGACGACCACATTCGCTTTTCCCAGACGGTAGTCAATCACTAACTCGTAATCCTGTAACAATTCCAACCATCTCCTTTATCGTAAATTCAAATCCTTTTGAGTCATTAAGTACTTTAAACTTTTATGATCAGTATAAACATGACATTTCTCACCATACAAATGATGTCTCTAAATCTTCAACGCAAACACAATGGCGGCTAGCTCCAAATCATGTGTTGGATAATTTTTCTCATGTTGTTTCAATTGCCTCGAGGCATAAGCTACCACTTTACCTTCTTGCATAAGCACACAACCCAATCCATTCAAGGATGCATCACTATAGACCACAAATTCCTTTCTCGGGTCAGGTTGTACTAAAACCGGTGCCTCAGTCAACAATGCCTTCAACTTCTCAAAACTCTATTGACACCTTTCTGACCATTTGAACTTGACAGCTTTCTATAGCAACTTTGTCATCGGAGTAGCAATCATCGAGAATCCTTTAACAAACTGTCAGTAGTAATCGGCTAAGCCCAAAAATCTTCTAACGTCGGGTACATTCCTCAGTGGTTTCCAACCAACAATTGCTGAAATCTTACTTAGGTCAACTCGAATACCATCACCTGAAACAATGTGCCTCAAAAATATGACTTCTCGAAGCCAAAACTCACTTTTACTAAACTTAGCATAAACCTGTTTATCTCTCAAAGTTTGTAAAACAGTTCTTAAATGCTTAATATGCGCGAACTCATTTCTAGAATAAATCAAAATATCATCGATACACACAATCACAAACTTATCTAAGTATGGTCTAAAAATTTGATTCATTAAGTTCATAAACACAGTGGGAGCATTCGTTAAACCAAAAGGTATAACCAAAAATTCCTCGTGACCATACCTCGTCCAAAATGCAGTTTTCGGCACATCCGAGTCTTTAACTCTCAACTGATAGTAACCGGACCTCAAGTCTATCTTTGAAAACCATGTGGCCCCTTTCAATTGGTCAAACAAATCATCTATTCTCGGCAAAGGGTACCTATTCTTTATGGTCACTTTATTGAGTTGTCAGAAATCAATGCAAAGTCTCATAGAGCCGTCTTTCTTTTTCACAAATAATTCTAGTGCACCCCACGGAAAAAAACTAGGTCTCGCAAAACCTTTATCCGTCAACTCTTGCAATTGAGCTTTCAAATCTTTTAATTCTGTTAGAGCCATTCTATACGGAGCAATCAAAATAGGTGCAGTGCCAGGGACTAACTCAATACCAAATTCAACTTCTCTAACTGGAGGCAACCAGGGCAACTCTTCCGGAAACACATCCGAACACTCACGTACTACCTGCACTGGCACAATCTTTAACTCAAACAATTTGGTATTCAACACAAAGGTAAGATAAGATTCGCACCCTTTTCTTATATACCTCTGAGCTGTCATAGAAGAGATCACAAATGGCAATCTATCGAATTATCTGATTCAACCCGAAGAATATCACCACTTTCACATTTCAATTCAATAATTTTTCCTCCACAATTTACTACCACATTATGAATGGTCAACCAATCCATGCCAAGAATTACATCAAATTCATCAAATGGAAAAAGCATAAAATTAGCCGAAAAATAGTGACCTCTAATCATCAAAGGAAAATTCTTACATACTTTGTCAACTAACACATACTTGCCTAGAGGGTTCGACACTTTTATCACAAATTCTGTAGACTCAACAGGCATATTCATAATAGATACCAATTTCATACAAACATACGAATGGGTTGATCCCAGATCAATCAATGCAACAACATGAGTATCATAGAGAGAAAAAGTACCCGTAATCACATCAGAAGATGAAGCCTCTTCGCAAGCGCGAATGGCATAAGTCCTCACAGGTGATCTACCCTCGGGTCTCACAGCCAAATCTCTAGGTGCACTCTTGCTACTTGCCCCATTTCCCGAATTTCTCTGTGGCCTCCCTCTAGCAGTAGTATTACCAGATTTTGCACTCTGAAATTTTTCTTTCTCAACCATATTAGGGCAATCTTTGATAAAGTTATCGTGTGAACCGCACTTGAAACATGTCTGGTTATTCATCTAGCACTCACCACGGTTCCGTCTACCACAATGTGGACATTCCGATCTATTTGGTCGAGTATTGCCAACACTAGCAACCGAAGTGATTTGAGCTTTCGAACCCGAATACTATTTATTCTAATTTCTATTTGAGAGCCCAACAGAAGTATTGGAACGAGAATAGAAATCCCTCGACTTCTTTGATGAAGATTGAAACGACTTACTCGTAGGTCTTTTCTTTGAGTCCCTAGCTTTGATCTCGGCCTTTTTTTTCTCTTTAGTCAATTCTTCGGCCTTGCAAGCTCTCTCTACAAGCACAACGAATTCTTTTAGTTCCAGAATGCTAACCAATAATCGGATGTCTTCCTTCAGCCCATCTTCAAATCTCTTACAAATGATGGCTTCAGTCGATACACATTCTCGAGCGTACTTGTTAAGTCTTACAAACTCACGCTCGTACTCTGTTACCATCATTCGGCCCTGTTTTAACTCAAGAAATTCCTTTCTTTTCTGATCGATAAACCTCTAGCTAATGTACTTCTTATGGAACAATTCTTAGAAGAATTCTCAATTAACTCTCTCCCTTGGTACAACTGACACAAGGGTGTTCCACCAATGATAAGCCGAGTCTCTCAGGAGTGACACAACACATTTCATACATTCCTTAGGTGTGCAAGACAACTCATCAAATACCCGAATGGTGTTCTCGAGCCAGAACTTTGCCCTTTCGGGATCATCATCTATATTAGCCCGAAATTCTTTACCTCCTTGTTTACGAATTCTATCAACCGGAGGCTTGTTTATTCTTACTATTTCCACAACTTTGGAGGCTACAAGGATAGGTTGAGGATTTGGTGGGGGTGGAGGGGGTTGAGCGTTCGGGTTTGATCGAACGATCTCCGTATACCATGCATTCATCATATGGAGAAAGGCTTCCCTATCCCCTTCTCCTCCTCCCTAACTCACAGTTAAAGGTCTACTTTCGACTGGCGCTGCCCCTTGGCAAGCGCCGGTACATTACTATCTACATCATCCGCCATGGCTCGGTCAGGATCCATTTACTATATGAAAACACAATTTTTAAAATTGTCAAGAGTTGTCACACTATCACAATATCTATATGGCATGTATAGATAGACTCTTATACACGCTACACTAGTCCGAGAACCGACTAAACTATAGCTCTGTTACCACTAAATATAACACCCCTTACCTGTATTCGATGCTAAAATAGGGTACGAGGCATTACCGAACTTATACACGAGTAATCATGCAAAACCGAGACATAAATTTCCATCCAAATTAAAACTTTCCATATACATTCATATTGTCCCTATTATAAGCCTACACGGCCCAAAACCTACATTGGGAGTGATTCGGGACTAAATCGAGAACTTTTAAGATTTTTACAACATTTAGATAATTTTCATGCTTTCGAGGGTCACTCGCCCGTGTGGCTTGCGACACTCCTGTGCCCTCAACCCGTGTAACTCTCTTTTTATGATGTCATCAACAAAATAGGGTCACACACTCGTGCTAGGCCATGTGGCGAATTTAATTTTCGCAATTAAGGTGCAGACTTCACACGGCCTGGGCTCATGCCTATGTCCTATAGTCGTGTGTCTCATATGGTCGTCTCTCGTGCCCGTGTGTTTACTGCTGGGCATTCTATTTCTCAAAACTAAGGAGCAAGGGACGCACGATCGGAACACACAGTCGGATCACACGCCCATGGGGCAGACCGTGCGTCACACACGCCTAGACACATGCCCGTGTGTCTACCCGTGTGGATAATTTTGAGGCTGTTTTCCAAGCCATTTGCCACCCTTATATGCTCAAGCACATAACTAACTTTAAATGTACTTAACATGGCATAATTGGGTACTTAAACATCATCAAACAAGTCATGTTCATGGGAACACCATATCAACTTATACATGCATAAGACACCATACTTTGTCAAGCCAAATTTACCAATTCTCATGCATTAAGAATTATAAGTTTGCTTCCATTTTTCAAATTGGGACCTCAGCTATCATTGTACCAACTCATCTTGATTAAATCAACAAGCATTCATAACCAATAACATAACCCATCATATACACAATCACAAACCACATCTCAAAGACATAAGCACATGCATGCATGTATAAATAGGCTTACAACCCAATAATCAATATAAGCCATATCTCATGGCCATAAACAAAATGAATCATCAAATCATTATAAACCAACACACTTGGCCAATTTAATATGACACGTAAACAAAAAGACCAAGTCCCCTATACATGCCATACACAAAATGTGAAATCACAAATACCCAAAGGATTAATTTCATAGTGTGAAACTTCGACTTCCTTCAATTCCTGAGCTAGCTTGGCGATACTATAAGAAAATGGAAAGGAAGGAGAGTAAGCATAAAGCTTGCTAAGTTCACATGCAATAATAAATAATATTAAGCAACATTTAGCATGAATATCATACAATTCAACTTAACAAAAATCACATATTTATCATCATATTTTCATAAGCATAACTTTATCATTCTTAATCTTACCAAAATCTTATCACTTAACTAGCACGTTCTTATGAGTTTTTCGTACATACCTGTACCAACTCGTGACTTAACATACTCTTTCTCATTTTTGACATACCCGTTGAACACTTGGAATACTAAACGGATACACGGAAGGTCTTTGCACACAAGTGCCACATATGTAGCCAAAGCTACCTCATATTTCATATCACATAAAGCCTCACTCTCGAGCTAATCACAGGTCTACTCAGACAAGCTGACAGCCAAAACGTAGCTACACAGGCTGCTCACACAAGTTGTTAAGTATTCGAAACACATGCCGGACTACCTAGCCACCGGTAGGATGTATAAGACTAGCACCCGGATCACATAATCATATACATTACATGGGGTCCTGGTGACATGTCACTCGTATCCTATTCTATTCCTAAGGTTTAAACGGGATTTCCTCTCTCTTGTTGAAACTTGTCGAATGTTTCATCAAATCAATTATACAATTCATACAATATTAATGCATTAAAATATGATCATAATATTGCGTTATTTACACATGAACTTATCTCGGTACAAAATATGGCTAACTAATTCAATTTAGTCTACAACCTTTTTCTCTCCCAGGTCTAGGGCCGGACTCTATTTTTCTTGATCTATAATAGCAAATTTAGCTCACTTAATTACCACATTATTCAAATCAGTCCAAAAACCATACTTTGACAAAATTATAATTTTGCCCCTAAACTTTCACATATTTACAACTTAGTCCTTAGGCTCATAAATGAATTGCATTCAATTTCTTTGTTACTCAAGCCTAGCCGACCCACACACAAGCTCATATCAGCTCACATTTTTCATCAAATCAGATTTTTACCACCCATTTTTACAAGTTTTACAAACAAGTCCTTTTTAGGTGTTTTCATTAAAAACCATTTAGTAAAAGTTATTTATCACACATCAAACTTTCATAATCTAACATGAAACATCAAAATACATGCATGTCACACATGGGTCAAACCCTATACATAAACCCTAGCTCAAATAAATGGTAGAAATGGATAGATCGATTGATAACAACTTCAAAAAATGTAAAGAACATTAAAAACGGGGCTAGGATGCACTTACTATCAAATTGAAAGTTAAAAAACCCTAGCTATGGAGTCCCTTATGAAATTCGGCCAAGGTTTAAAGAAGATGGACAATTTTTGGCTTTGTTTTCCCTTTTTATTCTTTTATTGACTAAATGACCAAAATGCCCTTTTTTACTAAACTTTGAAATTTTACCTATTCATGTCCATTTTTTTCCATAAAAATAAAAATTGGTCAAATTTATATTTAAGGGCCTCTAATTAATAATCCATAGCCATTTCATGCTTAAAGCTTCTAGAATCACATATTTTGCAACTTTTGTAATTTAGTCCTAAAAATCAAATTAGACACTCTATCAACAAAATTTCTTAGCAAAACTTTCATACAATCATGAAAACATATCATAGACCTCAAAAAGTTAATAAAATAATTATTTCTACTTCAGATTTATGGTATCGAAACCACTATTCTAACTAGGCCCAAAATCGGGATGTTACAGATTTATTTGTGAAAATAGTAAAATTTCATGTTAAATTTATGAAATGATGGTTCAATTGGGCTATTATAACTCCCTAAGAAGTTTGGATAGCTTGAATGGAGGATTAAAATGGTTAGATTTCAATTTATGAGCTTCAGGACTAAATTGTGAAAAATTAAAATGTTAGGGGCAAATTGGTAATTTTGCATAAATATGAAGTATGGATTAAATTGAATACTAAAAGTATTTAATTGATTGAAATTACCTATTTAGATCAAGATAAACCACGTTCAGACTTAGATTGAGGAAAAGTTAAAGCTTCAAATCAGTATGATCTAACTTCTACACCCTAGTCATTGAGGTAAGTTCGTATGAACTGTAATTGCTTAAACATTGTTTAAATTGAACGATTATTATATTGTTTTGATATAAATGAATTAATATATAAATGTATCAATGCTATGATGAATTGACAGATATCGAGTCCTGGTTGAACCACAAGAATTCGTAGGATACAAATGACATGTCATTAGAGATTTCATGTTTCGAGTGCTGGTCCTGAATGTCCTACCGATGGTTGAGGTCCTAAATTTTTTACGAATTTTCCACAACTCATGCGAGCAGCATCGTGTAGTTTACATTTTGATCCACAGCTCGTGTGAGCAATGATGTAAAAGAAATGTTATGGTTATATGTAAAGGTACACTTCGTGTGAGCTTTCCCAAGTATCTGATGTAATTCTAGATGGCTCAACGGGCAAGAAAAGGGAACGAAATGATAAGAATGCAAAAGTATTGAATTATGATATGAATTAAATGATGTCTTACATATGGAAATTTACATATATTATGGATAATTTCTTTTATGTTATGGACACACATACTAACTTGTGAGTTGGTGATGTAAATTAGGCTTTACTAAGCTTATGGCAATGGTGTTTAATTGTATTTATTCTATGTATTGTAATATTTAAATGGTAAGTTATGTTTAAGGTTTATACGAGCTTACTAAGCACTCGTTGCTTACGTAGTTGTTTTCCTTTGTTTTATAGATTATCGGAAGCTCATCGGAGACCTATCACACTATCCAGCATACAATTCGTTAGTATTTGAATGTTTTGGCCAAGGTTATAATGGCTTGTATAGGATGTTGTATAATGATGCTTTGATATGTTTGGTTGGTGCTGTAACACCCCAAACCCGGCCTAGACATTATGGCCGAATCTGGCGCATCACATTGAAGTGTTTTAGTAAAAATCGTGTTGTCATTGAAAACCCTTCTTAAAATAAAAAGAAACCTTAACTATCCTTTAAAAAAACTCCTTTCAGTCACTTGTTCAAAATATATGATTTTATGAAAACATGTCATTTTGAAATGTAGTTACAGAAATGAAGAAAGTCATACTATAATTTAAGAAACCATGGTCAACTTCTTATAATTACATCACATAAAAATAATAATCCAAATAATAATAAAGTGGAAGCCCTATTACAATCTAATTTGAAAAGTACTTAATAACATAGAAAATGATAAGCTTTAGAAAGAAAAACAAGTCCAAATTATCTTGCTAGCTGGCCATCCAGAGTCCCTCCAAATATCAAACCTTCTATTGGGCATCACCTGAAAATAAAATAAAAGAGGGGGTGAGTTTTCGTAAACTCAGTGTGTACAACCCTCGACGAAAAAAAGCATTCAAAAGTCATCATACATCAAACATGCAATGCAATACAGTGCAACCCACCCCAATAATCCAACCGGTACACTTCTGCTCCATCCCCCTTTTCACAACTGTGGGGATATGAATATCAACCCACCCAACCGATACACATCAATGGTAGCCCGATTGCAGAACTACCCAAGTTGCAGCAAGCTGCCAATCACATATTGGGTTAAAAGCTGTCGGTGGATCCACAGTTGTCAAGCAACCATGCGACCCTCATATACTCCCTCCGTTCCATAATTCCCAACCCGTATGCAACCTAAACAGGATATCATATGAATACATATGGATGCATATAGCAAACATAAATCTTACACTCAACACATAGGGGTATTTTAGTCATTTTTGCCCTTAGGGGTATTTCTGTAATTTATTTTCATTACGGGTTTTTACTTACCTTGTCCCGTTAACAAATCCCATGAGCTAAGATGAACAAATACTATGCACCAGGTAGGATTCTAGAGAAGAGGAGGTGAGTCATTAAGACTGCTTAAGTACCAAGCTCTCCCTAGATCCAATCCTAGACATGCATATACCTGTTGCCACACCTTAACTCTATGACTTGTCCACGGTCACAATATATTAATTAAGTTTTATGTGGTTATCATATACTAGGCCCAAAACCCCTACATACATGCATATGGCCCTCTTGGCCCAATCTCACACATATGGCCCATTAGGCCCAATTCACATTCATATGGCCCATTCGGCCCAATCTCATTTATATGGCCCATCTGGCCCAAATCACATTATATTCATGCTCACATACAAATTTCCTATCACATAGCATCGCTTATTAAAATTTGCCTATTATGGGCCCAATAGCCCATCTGGCCCATTTAGCCTATTCCGGCCCACTTGGCCTATTCACAACCCAAGTCCATGGAATCGCCTATGGGCCTCAGGAAACCTATCGGTCTCCCCTTTACGAGTATTCACACACTCGCAAGACTACCGTAGCCATACTTTCGACTTTTCGGCATTTTGGCATTTCGGCTTTTGCCGATTCATAGTATGTGTGCAGTATATGTATACACCTAGTAAGCAAGCGTGATGCGATCTCCTTGCCTCAAACCTTGCGCGATAAGTATAACAACCACTTCTTAAATCCCTAACCACGATCAACTTCCAGATCTGCACCAATCTTAACTATTAAAACAGAATAATAGGTGACTCGTATCCAACACAAGTCCCCTTACCTTAGCTATGAACAATCGGCCACTTTAGCCAATGGGAGAGAAATACTTACCAAGATCGCAAACACCTAAAGAGCAATTTTGGCAGAGAGCTAAGATCTAAGATCCGATACTAATTCCCTACCACAGTCGATTAGAAAGAGTAAGGAACAATATTCGATACTTAGAAAAGAAGACCGATTAGAAGAGTAACACTTACACTAGATTCGGTCAAAGAGTATTCGGCTCTAGAGATCTGAATGGCATAATTGCTTATTCGGCACTAAGGGAGAGAGGAAGAAGAATCGACTAAACCCAAAAGTGAAACAAAGAAATCGGCACAAGAAAAATAAAAGGAGAACAAGGGTTTTCGACTTTTGTAGAAATCGACAGAAAGAAAAGGAAGAAACCAAAAAGGTTTACGATAACAGGGGGAAAGAAATTCGGCACTAGCCTGGCAACCCTGCATTCGGCACTTATTTATAACCCTATAGTCGAATTGCCTGGCCCTCAGTTCCCCATTCGGCTCCATCACTTCCCCCTCTCATCTCCTCGTTTTTCTCCCTGATAACCCCTTGATCCTTTCCTTAATTTTCTCTCCTGAACACTCCCCTTAGAGTCCATCTTCACGCCACTTCCTACCTTCTAGAAGGCCAAAATTAAACTCCTAAAAATACTAAGCTAGGATTCGAACCTAGGATCTCCTTGCTAGCCACTAACACCACCTCCTCACACCCTAAGTGGCGTCACTTAGCCACTCCACCACAAGGATTTTTGATGCCATTTTTCCCCTATTTTTATTTAAGAGCCCAACTACTCACAACCTTGGTTCTTTTAATAATTAAATTAAAATTCCTCCACCACAAAACTCAAACCCAGAACTTCTCCAACACACCTAAACACTTCAAATTCATTAAACCCTTAAAGCCAACATATCATTTGTCATTTTCTTGCTCACTTAAAAATTTTATGAGACCTAAAGCCCAAAGCCCAATTCCTCTAGGCCCAAAATTCGGGGCGTTACAGGTGCACTTTTATGTTTACCAAATATTGTCATTTTGGGTACTTGTTAAGGGTTGTAAATATGGCTATTATGGTATGTTTTGAATGGCTTAGAAATGGTTAAATATGGTATGTTTTAGAACCTAAATGGACGAGGTTTGTATGCATGAAAGGAGGCATGTGAACATGTTTAGGTAAGTGTTTTTTGGATGCTAATTATGGTACCCTTGAATGCAATATTGATTAGTTGAATTAAGATCTTGAAATGGCATTTTGATGTGTTTTTAGGTGATGTTTGGGTCCTTTTAAAGTGTGCTTAAATGGGTTGACAGGTTCTTTCAAAAAAAAATAGGTTGACAAGTTATGCATGAAATGGTTTAAAATGGCTTGATTTTAGGTAAATTTTGGGTTTACACAGCCTGAGACACAGACATGTGACTCAGCCGTGTGAGGCACACAGCCGTGTGTCATCTAAGTATTTTTTAGGGTTCAAGTCAGTGAGTTACATGGCCTAGCACAAGGCTTCACACACGGGCGTGAGGGGTAACTCAGAGAGCTATACGGGTGTTTGACACAGCCATGTGACCCTACTTAGTGAGTTACATGATTGAGGACATGAGCTGGAACATGGCCATGTATCCCTTGTTCGAAAGTTACACGGTTTGGGGTGTTTCCACACGGACATGTGACCCCTATTTCCAATTTTTACAACTTTTCCCTAAACTTTTTATTTTGTTTCAAATTAGTCCTGAATCACTCCTAAGATATTTTTAGGGCCTCGAGGGCTCGATTTAGGGAAGTATGCATGTGAATGAATGGTTTATGATATTATTAACATGTTGAATGATATGATTTTAAATATTTCTGATTATATGGTAATACTCCGTAACCCTAATTCGACGACAAAGATAGGTTAGGGGTGTTACAATTGGCAACCCAAATTAAGTCTCCGGTGCATCTTAGGTCTACGTATAAAGTTGATTGCGTGGAGGAAAATAGCCTCAATATACTTGGGCAGCACATCAACCTATGTCACGCCACATCATGTCTATGGCACGACACGATACACAATTTCTACCTTCTATCATTCGTTTTGTGCTTTGACGTCCCGAGAAGCTTATGCATCACTCATCCCTTGCTTCCACTTCAATTGGGCCTTTACGTCTTTATCCTACACATTGAATTGAACTTATTAGTACTACCTAAGACCTATTTCAACCTATTGGGTCAAAACACTTATAAAATGTGTTAAAAAAACTTATTTTATTAATCTTTAATTCTTAAGCTTAAACACCGAAAATGAAATATAAAATCCTGAATTGCCTAAAAAACAAGCTCCTTAAATATGAAAATGACTACTACATTTGATGATAGGTCACCCTTTCGTGGGCACAAGTCGAGCCCTGATATGACATAAAATTATTTTTATAATCTCCAATTTATCCAAGCTTGACTTATTGAATATATATAAATGTTTTAAATGTTAATTCATAAATATTTTCAAAGATGCTTACCGTGCATGCTCCGCTGACATCTCCCACTAGTATCAAACGTCGAAACGGGTGAAAGGTGTTATAGCTATGGTTCATTTCCTACAATAAAATCCTACAACCAAAATAATATTTTTCTCTCTACTTAGATCAAGAAGGTATATTTTCGAACCCTTCATTTATCCCAAATTCATTCCTCGTACAATGATCCATTGATTAAGATCACTGAAATTATTTTTTCACTGCACCATGAAACGTACCAAATTCCAGCAATATGTCCTCTTTTAACTATTCATCCATCTTTATATGATGTTATTCCCAATAAATCCTACCTTAAGAATCTGTCAATAGTGGACCCATTTTATAATCATGAATCAAAGTATAACCTTCTTCATGTTAACGTGAGAACTTGTTCAAATATACTTAAGTAATTCTATCGAATGGAATTCTCACAGCAGATCATGTTCAATGAACTAGTTTCCATAACAAGTACCAATTGTTGTCCTCAAGTATTTTACATACTTCAACCTATGGAAGTGGTTGCATGCATCCAATGCATGAAAGATAACCATATGCTAATATCTAGAACATTACCAATGTTGTATGTTAGCAGTGCATTGACTAGGAACATGACTTTAATGCATAAAAATCCTATAATTGCAACTTTATTTTTCAATTCCTTTTCTAGGTATTATTTCCTCCATGGGCTTTATTTTGTTAGTACTTAGAACATTTTGTAGATTATTTGTACTAATATGGAATAAAACCTTTGCATTACTACCTATGAGCATGTTATTTTGTTTTATTGACTTGTATATCCCAAACGCAATCCAAATGCCACTAGAACATATATTCTTTCAAATTATATAATAGAATTTTTTTTAATATTCATGTACAATATATATTTAAATATTTAAATATAAAAAATGTTATTACTTTTTAAATGTGTTAAAAATTTAAAAACAAGTAGTTGGAAGAAATAAAAGTGGACTTCTTTCTCAAGCATTTGAATCAAGTTCAAATCTTAAAGTCAAAATTATTGAGAGGGCTTTACCTGAATACTACGTCCGGCCTAAACATGATTAAATTAGATTGTAAAATGGATGATGAAACCTATATATATATATATATATATATATATATATATATATATTAAAATTTTAAAAATTAAATGGAAGATGACACTTGTGGTTATATTAATATATATTAAAAATTAAATGTATTTACGTAAAACATATCTCCATATCCAATAAGTTTATACTTAAACTGTAAAATTGATTATTATACTTGTGGATATATATTTACTAAGAATACTGCCACTCAATGAGTAGGTCGATATTATAATAATTATGAATATATTTTATTACTTTGTTAATGGATATTTCTCATGATTTCTATTATAATTTAAATGTAAATTCTATAAGAGCCATTGGGACTAATCGAGGTATAATTGTCACGTAAAATTTTCAACTCTTAAACAAATCATTGAAATTAATCTACATACAATTAAACCTAATAATTTTTTTCTCTCAAATTTAAAAGCAACTCACCTTTGAAAAAATGTTAAATGTTAGGTTTGCTCTGGTAGCACGCCTCTGTCTGCTATTCTAGCATGTGTAGTTCTTTTTATTTTATTGGGTTTTTTGTTTTTTCCTTTTTCTTTTTTGTGTGGCTTTTCTGAAGGTGGCAGCTTGGGAAGTGCCAAGGGGTATTTTTTTTGAATCAAGTTTAGCAAGGGGGATGGAGAACGAACTAGCCAATTTTTCGTTAGAAGATGAATAGGATGAAATTTTAATGGTTTGTAATGATGATGGTCCTCAACAAGTAATGCACAATTTGTATTTGGTGGCATGTTACCTTACAGCAAGTATCGTTCATTTTCCTGTTATGAAAAGCACTTTAGCAAATTCATGGCATCCAGTGAAAGGTGTTTAGATCTCAGATCTAGAGAAGAAAGGGTTTTTATTTAAGTTTTTTCATAAGATGGATCCGTATCAGGTGGTTAATGGGGCAACTTGGGCTTTCAATAATCATTTATTGGTGTTTGATAGGTTGGAGGTGGGGGAAGATTCGATCAAGGTGCCAATACAATTTTCTACTTTTTGGATTCAAGTGCATGATTTGCCATTAGGTTTATTTTCTGAGGCTATGGCAAAAACAACTAGGAGATTTTATAGGAGAATTTTTGGATTAAGATGCAAAAAGCCTAAGTAAGGGCTTATATAATTTCATGCGAATTCCTATACTGTTGGATGTAAGAAGGCCATTGAAACTAAGAAAATGAATTATGAGTGTGGAGGGTATTTGCACTTATGTGACATTTAAGTATGAGTGTTTGACTCTTTTCTGTTTCTTTTGTGGACAATTACGACATAGGGACTCCTTTTGCCAAATTAAAATGTCAAGAAAAGAAAAGGTGATAGAAATAGGGTGGGATCTGTCTTTACGAGCACAATCAAGAGAGCGGTAGCTATGAATAGTGTTTGGTTAAGAGAGTAAGTTGAAATAGAGTTGAATAAGGTTAGTATAGGAAGGGTATCCATGAATAGAGGGAGACAGGGATCAGGATTGAAAATAGATCATGTATTAAGGACAAACTTGGATGGGGATGATAGCGGGAATCTTGGTTTTGGTGGTAATTTGGTGAAAGTGGGGGATCAAGCTGACATGGATCATGATGAGGAAGAAACCCTAATGGTAGGAGGGAAAGGGAAGAAGCGGCAAAGGTAAGAGATTGAGAAACAAAAGTTATCTCGAGTGATTGATTCAGTAGAGGGTAGGGAGGATTGTTCAGTGGGTAGGACTCATTTTATATTGGCAGCTGCCAAGGGGCTTACCGATCGATCACAATAAAAACATTTTGTTTGAATGTTTATGGTTTAGGGTACCACGGGCAATCAGGAGACTTCGGCATAAGTTGAAAATGTATAATCCTTAGATTGTCTTATTGATGGAGACAAAATTAAACTCGAGAAGAATAGAGCGGGTAGGTAGGAGGTGCAGATTTTTAAATGCGATTGATATTGATGCTGAAGGGTCTAAAGGTGGGTTGAGTCTTGCTTGGAAAGGGGTTTCCACAATCACTTTGAGGAGTTTCTTAAAAATCATATCGATTTCGAGGTTGTAGAGGGTTTGGAAAGGAACAAGTGGATATTTATAGGGTTTTATGGGGCCCTAGATATGCATAGAAGAGAGGATACATAGAATTGTTAAGGAGTCTAGTTATCACAGAATCTTCCTTGGTTAGTGGAAGGTGACTTTAGTGAAATTTTATACTCTTCTGAGAAGAAATAGGGTTTTCCTAGGTAGGAAAGACATATAGAGGCATTTAGAGAAGTTCTTTATGATTACCAACTCACAGACGTAGGGTTTTCTTGTTCATGGTTTACGTGGGAGAGGGGCAATCTCCTAGAAACCAATATTAGGGAATGAATTAGTATGGGGTAGCGAATGTAGGTTGGATTATGATGTTTTCGAATAAAATGGTTCATCATCTTCCTCACTCTTTTTCTGACTAATGTCCTCTCCTTATTCGATTAGAATAGGAAAGATATGATGTTTGCTTAAGATATTTTTGGTTTGAGGCATGGTGGGTGCTGAAAGAGACTTTTGAACAGGAGGTGAAGGATCTTTGGGAGGAGGATGATGTTGATATTCTCATTAAACTCAAGAAGGTTAAGGCTGGATTAGGAAAAAGGGCGAAAGGTATTAAACGAAAGAAGGCTAGGGCTAGTAAGAAGTTGACAAGGAAACTTGAACTCCTGGTAGAAGGGACCTGAGATGATGATAACCTCATAGATTTGATCGATGCCAAAATTCAATTAAACTGGAGATTGATAAGATGAGCTCTTTTGGGAGCAGAGAGCGAGAGAAAATTGGCTAAGGCTGGGGGATAAGAACACAGCTTTCTTTCACAATTTTTCCTCCCAAAGACAGAGAATGAATCAGATAGGAGGTCGTTAGAGGAGAGATGGACAGGTAATGCAAGGTGAGTCTGAAATGGAGAATACTGCTAGAAATTATTTTAAAGCTCTTTTTGAATCAAAGAGAATAGGAGATACTACCCATATTTTGTCTGGGGTTAAAAGGTGCATCTATAATGACAATAATGCTTGGTTGATAAGGAAGTACACATATAAAGAGGTTGTAGAGGCTCTAAATAGTATGGAGCCAACAAATGCCTTAGGTGATGATGGATTCTCGACTCTTTTTTATCAAAAATGTTGGCACATTGTTGGAGGGACGTGATTTCTCATTGCTTGGCAATGCTAAATGAAGGTAAAACCTTAGTTCCATTAAATGTTACCAAATATTATGCTTATCCTAAAAATCTCTAATCCAACGAACATAATGAATTTTAGGTCTATTAGTTTGTACACGGTTCTTTATAAAGTGATTGCTAAAATGATAGCGAATCAATTCCAAAGAGTTTTGGAGGATTGCATTAATGGAGCCCAAAGTGCTTTTGTACTGTTAGGGAAGAAGGGTAGGGAAGAAGGGTTGGATGGTACTTAAACTTGATATGAGTAAAGCCTATGATTATATGGAATGGGATTTTCTGAAACTAATGATAGAACGAACGAGTTTTGCTAATGGATGGGTGGAAACCTTCATGAGGTGTATTTCTTCGGTTTCATGCTTGGTTGTTCTAAATAGTAAAGTAGGGGAAAGGTTTGCACCAAGTAGGGGACTTCAACAAGGTGATCCTCTTAGCCCGTTTCTCTTTTTGATTTGTAGCGAGGGTTTATCTACTCTTATGAGATTGGCTTTAGATGAAGTACTAATAAAGGGTGCTAGGGCAAGCAGAAGAGGTCCATAGATTACGCATCTTTTATTTGCTAATGATTGCGTACTTTTTGGTGAGGCTACTGAGAAAGGCATTATTGCTTTGAAATAGATACTGGAGGAGTACAAAGTTTGTTCTAGCCAATGTATCAACTATGATAAAACTACGATATTTTTTAGTCCGAGCACTTTTGTGGGGGATAGGATTCGGGTTTCAACCTTGTTGGGAGTTTTTTCATCTAATGAAATAGAAAGGTACTTGGGACTTCCAAATATGGTGGGACAACGGAAGAAGGCTGCTTTTCAAACTTTGAAAGATCGGGTCAAACAAAGAGTTGATAGTTGGAGTACTCGGCTCTTATAGCAAGGTGGTAAGGAAGTTTTCATTAAAACAGTTTTGCAAGTAGTTCCAACTTATACTATGTCATGTTTCTTTCTGCCTAAATCATTATGTAGCAAATTGGAAGGTGTAATTACTCAATTTTGGTGGCAGAAAAGCCATGGTAGGAAAGGTATTCATTGGTATCAATGGGTTAGATTGTGTGAGCTGAAAGAGAATGGCAGTTTGGGTTTTCATTGCTTAAATTTGTTTAACATTGCTTTATTAGCCAAGCAGGGTTGGTGTCTTATTAGTAACTCAAATTCATTATTAAGTTAGGTACTAAAAGCTAAATATTACCCACAGTGCAATTTTATGGAGGTAAGGTTAGGGAATCTACCTTTCTATACATGGCTCAGCATTTGGGCAACGAGAGGTTTGTTGAAAGATGATCTTAGCTGGAAAATTGGAAAAGGAGACGAGATTTCTATCTATGTGGATGCTTGGTTGGTTGGGGCTAAAAATTACAAGGTTTATGGGACGATTAGGAACAGCATTTTAACAAAGGTATCAAACTTAATCAATCATTCAAGTAGGAGTTAGAACATGGATTTAGTACACAATACCTTTGAAAGAAGCATTGCGGGTAAACTCTTACGGATTCAATTGGCTGAATTGGAGCATGAAGACATGGTAGTGTGGAGAGGTGAGCCTTCAGGAGTCTTCTCGATAAGAAGTGCTTACAAGTTTCTCCTTGATAGTAGTTGAGATTTGTAATATCCCGAATTAGGGCCTAATCAGAATAGTGGTTTCGTGACCACAAATCTGAGATAGAGATAATTATTTTATAGTTATTTTGATGTTTATGGTATGATTGCATGATTGTGTGAAAATTTCGTGATGAAATCCTATGCCTAAAGTGCTTAGATTGAAATTAGGGACTAAATCGAATAATTTGTAAAACTTGCATTCTAGGAGTTTTTAGTATGAAATTGTTTTGGAATATTAATGAGGAGGTATTAAATAGCAATTTGACCAATTTCTAAGTCTATGGACAAAAATTGGACATGGATGCAATTTTTGGAAAGTTTAGTAGTAAGGGCATTTTGGTCATTTAGTTATTAAAATGAATTAAAAACAAAATTAAAAGCCAATTTGTGTCCATCTTCTTCATTAGGCTGAAATTTCAAGGGTTCTCCATAGCTAGGGTTTGTTTCAAGCTTCCAAGCTCCATAATCAAGAGAAACGGGAATCAAGTCGCGATCGAGGAAAAGAAAAGATTGTGGATAAATTGCAAAATCTTTATATTTTGGAACCAAGTTTTGAGCAAGCCGGCTCAGGAATCGGGACAGGTCGAAGGTTCGATCACACTATCCGAAGGATTTCTATTGGTAAATGGCTTGTAAAACTTAAGTATGGCATGTATAGCAATGTACCTATTTTGTATAAATAATTTTATGATATGGCCAAGTTTGGTTGAGAAAATGTTTGATATTGATAAGTCATGGTAATGGCTAATTTAGATCATGTTTGATGTCACGGAAGGTTAATAGGTTATCTAGTCCATAAAAACTCATGAAAAGATGAAATTTGCCATAAACAGAACATTGCAGCAACACTGACGTGAGTTTGAAAATTTACTAAAAATAATAGAAATTGAATTTAGTGATGGATTAAATATGAAATTGAAGCCTAATATGCCTAGTTTCACATGAAACAAACAAAACGGGAAAAGGAATTATATGTTAGAAGATATTTGAGTTTTAGTGAAACAGGGCCAGAGCGATTTCTGGATCCCCTGTTTCATCTTTAGAAATTCACCATAAATCATACAAAAATAATTAGATGGTTTATTTTATATTCTTGGAATCCTTATTGAGTCTACTTTCAGGATGAATAAACGGAATAGTCATATAAATTTTTTAGTGAGATAAATATGGTTCGCGGTAAACAGAGGTCAGACCAGTCAAGTTCTGAAACAGGGGTAACTTTAACTAATAAACTGTACTAATTGGCTCAACCAAAAATTCTAGAAAAAAATTATTAAGTAGATATATGAGTCTAGATTTAGAGAAAATTTACGGATCTTGATTTTAAGTTTCGTAACTCGAGATATGATTTTTCTTGTAACTGCGATGCAGATAGCTAGAAAGCTGTGAATGTAGAAACAAACGATTCGAAGTACTTAAATTGATAAATTATGTTCGGTAACACCTCAAGCTCGATTCCAGCGTCGGTCTCGGGCATGGGGCATTACATTTGGTGGTATCAGAGCAGGTTTAGTCAGTTCTCGGACTACATGTTGTTTGTACGGATTTTTGCTATACATGCCATATGTATAAATTGTGATAGTGTGACGACTTCTAACCTTTTTAAATTATTTTTATATAGTAAATGGATCCCGATCCAGCTGTGGCAGATGAAGTAGAGAGTAATGCACCAGCTCCGGCTAAAGGGGCGGTGCCAACTAAAAATCCACCTCCTACTGTTGGTCAAGGAGGAGGAGAAGGGGCTCGGGAAGCCTTTCTCCAGATGATGAGTGGCTGGTATACTGAGTTCGTTCGTACGAACCCGAATGCACAACCTCCCCCACCTCCCCCGATTCCTCAACCTGTACCCCCGATGCCTCAAGGTGTAGACCTGATAAAATTTCACAGAACTCCAGTTGACAAAATTCGTATACAAGGGGCCGAAGAATTCAGGGCAAATATTGATGATGATGCCGAGAAAGCAGAGTTTTGGCTCGAGAATTCTATTCGAGTATTTGATGAATTGTCTTGTACACCTGAAGAATGTTTGAAATGTGCTATATCTTTGTTGAGGGATTCAGCCTATAATTAGTGGAAGACTTTGATTTCGGTGGTACCAAAGAGAGGGTAACACAGGAATTCTTTCAAGAAGAGTTTCTAAGAAATATATTAGTGAAAGATTTATTGATCGAAACGTAAAGAGTTTCTTGAGTGAAGCAAGGTAATATGTCACCACGTAAATATGAAAGAGAGTTTGTTCGATTGAGTAAGTATGCCGAGAATATGTTCCTCTGAAGCCAAGATGTGCCGACGATTTGAAGACGGGCTCAACGAAGACATTAAGGTATTTGTCGGGATCCTTGAACCAGAAAAAATGGTAGTCTCGGTTGATCGAGCTTGCAAGGTGAAGAACTACTTAAAGAGAAGAGAAAGGTAGAGGTCGAGACACGAAAATTGGAAAAAAGGCCAATGAGTAAGGCACCTTCACAAAGAACCCGAAAAGTCAAGAAATATGAATCCTTGTTCCCAAGTTTCAAATTGGGCAATCATATGGAAATTTTAAGAAGCGAATGTGGGTCCTAAATCTCGAGATACTTCTACCGACCAAAGTAGGGAACTCGAGATTTGTTAAACCTGAGTGCCATCGGTGTGGTAGAAATCATTTTAGTCCGTGCAGAGCAAATGAATGTTTTCAATGTGGTTCTTCAGATCATTTTATTAGAGACTGCCCAGAGAGAGCTGAGAAAGAAAATTTTCAGAATGTAAAAGCTAGTGGTGCAGACTTGAGGGGAAGGTATCTAAGAAAAGCTGGAAGTGAAACAAGCAGTAAGAATGTAGCTAGAGATGCAGCAGTTAGATCTGAGGAAAGAGCTCCGGCTAGAACTTATGCTATTAAAGCGCGTGAAGATGCTTCCTCACCTGATGTGATTACCGGTACATTTTCTCTCTATGATATTAATGTTATTGTTTTGATTGATCCCGATTTTACTCATTCATATGTATGCATGAAGCTGGTGTCTAGTATGAATATACTTGTTGAGAACACAGAATTTATGGTTAGAGTGTCGAATCCGTTAGGCAAATGTGTGATAGTTGATAAAGTATGCAAGAAATGTCCTTTAATGATTCGGAGTCATTACTTTCCGGCCGACTTGATGTTGTTGCCGTTTGATGAATTTGATGTTATTTTGGGTATGGATTGGTTGACATTGCATGATGCTATAATAAATTGCAAAGAAAAGGTTATAGAATTAAAATGTGAAAGTGGTAAAATTTTGCGGGTTGAACCAGACAAATTAGAGGCATTGTCTAGTGTGATTTCTTCGATGTCAGCTCAGAGATATTTGAGAAAGGGTTATGAAGCTTATTTGGCGTATGTAATTAATACAAAAGAAGTTGAAAAGAAAGTTGAATCAGTGCCGGTTGTGTGTGAATTTGCGGATGTATTTCCAAAAGAATTGCCGGGTTTGCCTCCAGTCAGGGAAGTAGAATTTAGTATTGATTTGATACCGGGAACAGCTCTGATCTCGATTGCTCCATATAGAATGGCACCGACAGATTTGAAAGAATTAAAGTCACAGTTGCAAGAGTTGACTGATAAAGGCTTTGTAAGACCGAGTTTTTCACCTTGGGGTGCTCCTATGTTATTTGTGAAAAAGAAGGATGGTTCTATGAGATTATGTGTTGATTATCGGCAGTTAAACAAGGTGACAATCAAAAACAAGTATCCATTGCCGAGAATTGATGATTTGTTTGATCAGCTAAAAGGAGCGACATGGTTTTCAAAGATTGACTTGAGATCCGGGTATTATCAATCTGCGAGTAAAAGAGTCGATGTGCCTAAAAACGCTTTTAGAACAAGGTACGGTCATTATGAATTTTTAGTTATGTCATTCGGGTTGACAAACGCTCTCATTGTGTTTATGGATTTAATGAATCGCATATTTGTACATAGTTGGACAGATTTGTTGTGGTGTTTATAGATGATATTTTAATTTATTCAAAAGATGAGACAGAGCATGCTTTGCATTTGAGGATAGTTTTGCAAACTTTGAGAGATAAACAGCTTGTATGCTAAGTTTAGTAAAAGTGAATTTTGGCTTCGGAAGTTGGATTTTTGGGTCATATTGTTTCGGTGATGGTATACGGGTTGATCCTAGTAAGATTTCAGCCATTGTTGATTGGAAACCACCAAAAACGTAACCGAGGTTAGAAGTTTCTTGGGGCTAGCTGGTATTATTATCGGCGGTTTGTAAATGGATTTTCTATAATTGCTTTGCTCCTATGACTAGAGTACTCAGAAAGGATGTTAAATTTGAATGGACAGAGAAGAATGTCAACAAAGTTTGAAGAATTGAAAAAGTTATTAATCAAGCACCGGTGTTAGTACAACCCGAATCCGTAAAGAATTTGTGGTGTATAGTGATGCTTCTCTAAATGGCTTGGGGTGTGTACTCATGCAAGAAGGAAAAGTGGTGGCTTATGCTTCGAGGCGATTAAAACCTCATGAGAGGAATTATCCTACTCACGAGTTGGAATTGGTCATGTGGTATTTGCTTTGAAGATTTGGCGACATTATTTGTATGGTGAAAAGTGCCGAGTATATACTGATCACAAAAGTCTTAAATACTTGATGTCACAAAAAGACTTAAATTTGAGACAGCGTAGATGGTTGGAGTTATTGAAAGATTATGAGCTTGTTATTTATTATCATCCGGGAAAAGCGAATGTGGTTGCCGATGCTTTAAGCGTAAAGTTGTTGTTTGCTTTGAGAGTTATGAACACTCGATTGAAAATGTCGATGATGATAGTTCGATTCTAGCAGAGATAAGAGCAAGACCGATGTTTTTACAAGAGATTTCTGAAGCTCAGAAAAATGATCAAGATTTGCAAGCCAAAAGAAAGCAGTGTAAAGATGATACGGGATCAGATTTCAGAATCGGTTCTGATGGTTGCTTGATGTTTAAAAACCGGATTTGTGTACCAAAAAATGATGAGTTGATTCAAAAGATTTTGCATGAAGCACATAATGGTTGCTTGGCGATTCAAATGGCGATGCGAAAATGTATAATGACTTGAAGAAAATGTACTGGTGGAGTGGAATGAAAAGAGATATTTCTGAGTTTGTATCAAAGTGCTTAGTTTGTCAACAAGTGAAAGCTGAACACCAAGTACCTTCAGGATTACTTCAGCCTATTATGGTTCCTGAATGGAAATGGGATCGGATTACTATGGATTTTGTTTTAGAGTTGCCAATGACTCCAGGAAAGAAAGATGCCATCTGGGTAATAGTTAACAGACTGACTAAATCGGCTCATTTTATTCCAGTACGTACGGATTATTCTCTTAATAAGTTGGCTGAATTGTACATCCGTGAGATTGTTAGACTTCATGGAATACCTTTGTCAATCATTTCGGATAGAGATCCGAGATTTACTTCACAGTTTTGGCAAAAGTTGCAAGAGGCATTAGGTACAAAGTTAAATTTCAGCACTGCCTTTCATCCACAAACTGATGGGCAATTAGAGAGAGTAATTCAGATTCTTGAAGACATGCTCAGATGTTGCGTATTGGAATTTCAAGGTAGTTGGGAAAGGTACTTACTGTTGGTAGAATTTGCTTATAGTAATAGTTACCAGACGAGTTTGAAAATGGCACCTTATGAAGCATTGTATGGTCGAAAGTGTCGAACGCCTTTGTATTGGACTAAACTCAAGGAAAATCAGATTTATGGAGTTGATCTAATAAAAGAAACCGAAGAAAAGGTGAAAGTGATTCGAGATTGTTTGAAAGCTGCTTCAGATAGACAGAAATCTTATGCGGATTTGAAATGAAAAGAAATCGAGTTTCAAGTTGGTGATAAGGTATTTTTGAAAGTGTCTCCATGGAAGAAAGTCCTTAGATTTGGACGGAAGGGCAAGTCAAGTCCGCGTTTTATTGGGCCGTATGAAATAATTGAAAAAGTTGGACCGTTAGCATATCGGCTAGCATTACCACCTGGATTAGAGAGGATTCATGATGTGTTCCACGTATCTATGTTACATCAGTATCGTTCAGATCCTTCACATATAATTTCACCGACAGAAATTGAACTACGACCGGATATGACTTACGAAGAAGAACCGATTAAGATCTTAGCTCGAGAGGTCAAGAAACTAAGAAATAAAAGTGTCGCTCTCGTGAAAGTATTGTGGCAAAAGCATGGGGTAGAAGAGACTACATGGGAACCTGAAGAAACTATGAGAAACCAATACCCACACCTATTTACCGGTAAGATTTTCGAGGACGAAAATCCTTAAAAAAGGGGGGAGAGTTGTAATATCCCGAATTAGGGCCTAATCGGAATAGTGGTTTCATGACCACAAAACTGAGATAGAGATAATTATTTTATAGTTATTTTGATGTTTATGGTATGATTGCATGATTGTGTGAAAATTTCGTGATGAAATCCTATGCCTAAAGTGCTTAGATTGAAATTAGGGACTAAATCGAATAATTTGTAAAACTTGCATTCTAGGAGTTTTTAGTATGAAATTGTTTTGGAATATTAATGAGGAGGTATTAAATAGCAATTTGACCAATTTCTAAGTCTATGGACAAAAATTGGACATGGATGCAATTTTGGAAAGTTTAGTAGTAAGGGCATTTTGGTCATTTAGTTATTAAAATGAATTAAAAACAAAATTAAAGCCAGTTTTTGTCCATCTTCTTCATTAGGCCGAAATTTCAAGGGTTCTCCATAGCTAGGGTTTGTTTCAAGCTTCCAAGCTCCATAATCAAGAGAAACGGGAATCAAGTCGCGATCGAGGAAAAGAAAAGATTGTGGACTAAATTGCAAAATCTTTATATTTTGGTACCAAGTTTTGAACAAGCCGGCTCAGGAATCGGGACAGGTCGAAAGTTCGATCACACTATCCGAAGGATTTCTATTGGTAAATGGCTTGTAAAAATTAAGTATGGCATGTATAGCAATGTACCTATTTTGTATAAATAATTTTATGATATGGCCAAGTTTAGTTGAGAAAATGTTTGATATTGATAAGTCATGGTAATGGCTAATTTAGATCATGTTTGATGTCACGGAAGGTTAATAGGTTATCTAGTCCATAAAAACTCATGAAAAGATGAAATTTGCCATAAACAGAACATTGCAGCAACACTGACGTGAGTTTGAAAATTTACTAAAAATCATAGAAATTGAATTTGGTGATGGATTAAATATGAAATTGAAGCCTAATATGTCTAGTTTCACATGAAACAAATGAAACAGGAAAAGGAATTATATGTTAGAAGATATTTGATTTTTAGTGAAATAGGGCCAGAGCAATTTCTGGATCCCCTGTTTCAACTTTAGAAATTCACCATAAATCATACAAAAATAATTAGGTGGTGTATTTTATATTCTTGTAATCGTTATTGAGTCTAATTTCAGGATGAATAAACGGAATAGTCATATAAATTTTGTACAGAGAGAAATATGGTTCGTAGTAAACAGAGGTCAGACCAGTCAAGTTCTGAAACAGGGGTAACTTTAACTAATAAACTGTACTAATTGGCCCAACCAAAAATTCTAGAAAAAAAATTAGTAAATAGATATATGAGTCTAGATTTAGGTAAAATTTATGGATCTTGATTTCGAATTTCGTAACTCAAGATATGATTTTTCTTGTAACTGTGATGCAGATAGCTAGAAAGCTGTGAATGTAGAAACAAACGATTCGAAGTACTTAAATTGATAAATTATGTTCGGTAACACCTCAAGCTCGATTCCGGCGTCGGTCTCGGGCGTGGGGCGTTACAGGATTTACAAATTACAAATCTTCAAAATGCCACAATGGCTTTTTACAATAGAAATACAAAGCAGAAATTTACACTATGGATAATTTCCTAGAACTATTTGCCTACACTAATTAATTTGTACAATAGAAGAATTGGAGTAAATACTGCTTGTCCCAAATGTGGAGGAGGTCTAGCAAGGGTTGATCATATGTTTCAGGACTACTTTGTTTCAAAAGAAATGTGGACAAGGCTCAATCTTTTATGGGTATTATCACAGTCACAGTTAAATATGAAGGATTGGTTTTGCTAGATTTTCTAGAATGGGTCGAATGAAGTGTGTAGGAAAATTTGTTGCGTGATGTGGGTTACCTAGAATGAGAGGAATAAAGCACTTCATAAGGGTATTAAAAATTCTGGTCAATGGGCAGTAGAAGCAGTTGGTAAATATCTAATGGAATTGGAAGAGTTAGGGGTTCGGGTACTTACCAAGAACTGCACGATTCTAGAATGGATACCTCTAATTGATCCTTTTGTGCACATTAATTTCGATGTTGCTTTTAACTCCAAAGAGTACAGATTGGGGACAGGCTTGGTGGCCAGGAATGCGAAAGGAGATATTTTGGCCTCTAGAACAGTACTACATGGGAATGTAGCATCACCGTTTGTGGCAGAAGCCCTTGCGTGCTCTCAAGTAGTGGCATTAGGAAAGAGATTAGGGGTAAATATGGTGGAGATTGAAGGTGACTCATTAGCAATCATTAATAAATGCAACTCAACGGAGATTGACAGATTAGAAATAGGGAACATAATCAGAGATATTCAACACAACAAGGTAGGGTTCAGCAAAGTGCGATTTAAATATCTATCTAGAACAACCAACAAACTGGCATACAGTATTGTAATGGAAAGTTTAAAAAAAGGAATGGAAATGTACCTAGAAGGAGTGATTTTCAACTTCACTGAAATGTCCAACGAATGGGGGATTCAACGAGAGCAGGAGCCACACTGAGTTGGGGTGAGGGTTTTTTCAATCGGAGATATTGCCGATACAAGAATCAAGGGGAAGGGGACTGTTGTAACACCCCTAACCCGTAACCATCGCCAGAATAGGTTAAGAGGCATTACCAGACTCGTAACTCAGTTCAAAACAAGCCTTTATCAAATAGTCCTCATATTTCAGTCAAAATCATTCATTCACATTCCATATGTATTCAAATCAAGCATAAAAAACTTTAATCATACATTCGAGACTAAATCGATAACATATAAACATTTCAAAAACTTAGAAAATTTTCAACATTTCAAGGGACACACGCCTGCAGTGAATACAGTGTGTGTCTCACACACGGCTTGCCGACACACGCCGTGTCATAGACCGTGTGAAAATAGGGCAAACATACTGAATTGAACCACACGACCGGAGACATGCCCATGTGCCTTGGTTGTGGTCGAAACTGACTTTAAATTGTAGGACTACCCAGGGGACACACGGTCATGTAACATGACCTTGTGTCGCACACGGCTGAGACACACGCCCGTGTCTCTGCCCGAGTGGACAAAAATAGGCCATTCACAAGACCACTTTGCCACCCTTAATGGTCATCCCTACAAGTCCAAAATCAAAGCACAATTGCACCATAATTTCAACCAATTTCAATCACAAAACATACCTCCTTCATGTCATATAATCACCAATCAATTTTATCCTTATCATCCAAACCAAAACATACCAAAATCACATACTAAACTCATTCATTCATACATGTCATTATTCCAATTTTTCACATCCATTCTCATATCAAAATCATACCATTTCCAAAACTAATTCACATAACTAACTTATCAAATTGACCATTTCTCACAGGGCCATTTATGCACATCAAAACATACTATTTCTTAATACAACTTATATACCAAAAACCAAACCAAATAGCAACTTTAATCTAGCCATATCACATGGCATGATATACAATTCATAAATCATATTCAAATACTTCTAGCCTATACATGCCATACTTCAATATTCACATTTTCAAAATATAGCAAAATAGATTTCGATAGTGTGGTGATGATGCTCGACGATCCCCGAGCTTTCAGTAGCTTTGATAATCTATAAAACAATTGAAAAACACACAAAGTAAGCTTTCAAAAGCTTAGTAAGCCATATACAAATAAACTTATCAAATAATACAATTCTAAACCAATTCACTCATATAGCTCATGGAAAAATACAATCACATAACCATACGTCTCATATAGCTCATTTGATCATAATTCACTTACATATATCATATGTCCACAAATGTACGTATACTTACCTTTCATTCTCAAACATGGTATACTTTTTGAACATGCCTGAATTGGATACACATTCACATACTTATTCGTTTCTTAAAATGCTCGTTGAACCGTACGGAATCAAATAGGATACGCGGATAACTCAGAAAACTCGTACAATGCCAAAGTCCCAGACGTGGTCTTACATGTAATCAAATATCGATGCCATTGTCCCAAACAGGGTCTTACACGAAGTTAAATATGATGCCAATGTCCCAAACATGGTCTTACACGTAAATCTCAAATCGATGCCAACGTCCCAGACGTGGTCTTACACGAAATCACATATCAGAATCCTATGTCATGACATATGTATCCTAACTATTCCTATGGTTCGTACGGGGCTTTTAGACATCGTCACATTATCGAAACTTTCTAAATTTCACATATTCAGCTTCTATAACCATCCATCACAATTCAGTATCATATTTTCATGAATAAATCAATTCAAATATATTTATTTGTATATAGACTTACCTCGTACTGGAATGAACAAAAACGATTGGCTATTCAACTACTTTCGACTTTCCCCGATCTAATTTCATTTTCTTTAGTTCTTGATCTACACATATTCAAATTTAACTCTTTTATTCACCAAATCATTCAATTCAATCCAAAAACATATAATTAGGGTATTTTACAAATTAGCCCTCAATAATCTCAAACGGTCCGATGAACCTTGGACTCAATTTTCCTTTTCTACCAAACCGAAGTACTTTCTTCCATGGAGATACTTTCAGAAACACTTTGTCACCGATCTTAATTTCAATATCTTTTCACTTCAAATTTGCATGTGATTTCTGACGATCTGAGGCTATTTTCAAACTATTTCCAGTCATTTTTACTTTCTGTTCAGTCTCTTTGATCAAATCAACCCCGTGAATCTTATTCTCACTAAGCTCAGACCAGTACAATGATGTTCAGCATTTACAACCATATAAAGCTTCGTACAGTGCCATTTTAATGCTCGATTGAAAACTATTATTATATGCAAATTCAATCAATGGCAAATATTGTTCCCACAAGCCTTTAAACTCAAGAATACAACATCTCAACATATCTTTGAGTATATGAATAATCCACTCAGATTGACCATCCGTTTGCGGGTGAAAAGCAGAACTAAAACATAATTTCGTACCTAAAGCTTCTTACAGTTTCTTCCAAAACCTCGAGGTGAATCTCGGATCTCTATCTAACACAATTGACAATGGCACCCCGTGCAATCTCACAATATCATAAATGTATTACTCAGCTAGCTTTTCAAGTGAGTAGTCTGATCGTACCAGAATAAAGTGGGCTGATTTCATCAATCTGTCAACTACAACCCAAATCGCATCTTTCTTTCTCGGAGATAGGGGTAAACCCAAAACAAAATCTATCATCATTCTATTCCATTTCCACTCGGGAATCATAATAGGCTATAAAAAACCAGAAGGCACCTGATGTTCAGCTTTAACTTGCTGACAGATCAAATATTTCAAAACAAATTCGAAGATATCTATTTTCATTCCAGGCCACCAGTATAGCTGTTTCAAGTCATTATACATTTTCAAACTTCCCGGATGAACAGATAAAATACTATTATGAGCTTTATTCAAAATCATCTAAATCAACTCTAGATTTCTCGGAACACAAATCTGATCTCAGAATCTCAAACAATCATCATTATCAACTCAAAATTCTGAATCAAAATTCAACTCACACTGAGCTTGTTTCGCTATTATATCATTATCAACTTTCTGTGCATCATAAATCTGCTGGCTATTCAGCTAAAACCGAACCATCATTAGATATACACAACTGAGCATTCATAGCACGTAATACAAAAAATGATTTTTGACTCAAAACATCAGTAACAATATTTGCTTTTCCCGGATGATAATCAATAACAAACTTATAATCTTTTAGTAACTCTAGCCATCTTTTCTGTTGCAGATTCAAATCTTTCTGAGTCATCAGATACTTCAAACTTTAATGATCTGAAAACACATGACATTTCTCACCAAACAGATAGTGACACCAAATCTTCAAGGCGAACATAATCGCAGCTAACTCAAGGTCATGTGTCAGATGATTCTTTTCATACAGCTTTAATTGTCTCGAGGCATAGGCTATAACTTTTCCTTCATGCATCAAAACTCATCCCAGACCGTTCAACGAAGCATCACTATATATCACAAATTCCTTCCTAGATTTTGGTTGTACTAACACTGGAGCTTCAGTCAATAGAGCTTTCAACTGATCAAGCTTTTCTGACACTTTTCGGACCATTCAACTTAACGTCTTTCTGAAGCAATTTTGTCAACGGAGTTGCAATCATCAAAAAGCCTTTTATGAACCGTCGGTAGTAACTAGCAAGTCCCAGAAAACTGCAGATTTCAGAAATATTTCTCGGAGGCTTCCAATCTAAAATCGCTGAAATTTTGCTCGAATCAACTCATATACCAAATGCTGACACAATATGGCCCAAAAAACTAACTTCGTGTAACCAGAATTCACATTTACTAAACTAAGCAAATAATTGCTTATCACGCAGAGTCTGTAACACTACTCTAAAATGCTCAGCATGCTCATTTTCATCACGCGAACAAATCAAAATGTCATCAATGAATACAACAACAAATTGGTTTAAATACGGTCAAAAAATTTTGTTCATCGAGTCCATAAAAGTAGCAGGTGCACTTGTTGATTTGAAAGGCATAACTAAGAATTCATAGTGTCCATACCTCGTTCGAAAAGTTGTTTTCAGAATATCAGAATCTTTTACTCTTAACTGATAATATCCCGATCTCAGATCTATCTTTGAAAACACAGTAGCACCTTTCAACTGATCAAACAAATCGTCAATTCTGGGCAGAGGATATTTGTCCTTGATATTCATTTTGTTCAACTGGCCATAACCAATGCACATTCTCATCGTGCTGTCTTTCTTTTCCACAAACAGAATCGGAGCACCCCAGGGAGAAAAACTTAGTCTTGTAAATCCTCTATTGGTTAATTCTTGTAACTTAGACTTTAACTCTTTTAACTCTGTTGGTGTCATTCTATACGGAGCTATTGATATCAGGGTTGTTCCCGGTACTAAATCAATGCCAAACTCAACCTCTCGAATCAGAGTTATACCTGAAAGTTCTTCAGGAAACACATTAGGGAACTCACAAACAACAGGTACAGATTCTATTTTCTTTTCTGTCACTTTCAAATCAATTGCATAGGCAAAGTAGGCTTCACAAACCGTTTTCACATATTTCTAAGCTTTCATTGCAGATATCACACCTGGCAACCCGTTTAAATCACTGGACTCAATTCAGATTAGCTCATCATGCTTGCATCTCATATCAATAGTTTTTCATTTACAGTTCACAATAGCATCATGCAAAGTTAGCCAATCCATACCCAAAATTATATTAAATTCGTCAAATGGTAATAGCATTAGATCAGTTGGAAAACAATTGTCTCGATTCATCAACGGACAATTCTTGCACACTTTATCAACCAGGACTCTTTTGCCTAAGGGGTTCGATACTCTAATCACAAATTCAGTAGACTCTATAGGTAAAGTCTTACTGGATACAAAATTCATGCATATATACGAATTTGTTGATCTTGGATCTATCAATGCAATCACAAAAGTATCGTAAAGAGTAAATGTACCTGTAATCACATCCGGAGACGAAGCTTCCTCACGAGCTCGGATGGTGTAGGCTCTGGCAGGTGCTCTAGCCTCAGATCAAGCAGCTGTATCTTTAGTAGCTCTTCAGGTACCACTCACATTTCCCGTATTTCTAGGAGGCCTGCCTCTAGCTGAAGTGCTGCTCGATCTTGGATTCTGTACAATTTCTTGTTCAATAGACTCGAGGCAATCTCAAATAAGCTCGATCATTCAATCTACAATTGTCGGGACGTCGTTTACCGCAATATTTGCACCCAAGTGGTGTTGGTTTGACACTTCCCACACTAGCTACTGAAGTAGCTTTTGAATTCATAGGTGGTATCTCTCGATCTCATCTCGAATAACCCGCAGTAGCCTTTGAACGACTAGGATCATCTCGAAATCTCTTTGACGCTGACTAAAATGACTTATTTGATGATCTTTTTCATACTTCTCTAGCATCCGAATCGGCCTTTCTTTTCTCTTTCCCAAGTTCCTCATCTTTACGCGCTCGTTCAGGAAGTACAACGAACTCTTTTATTTCCAGAATCCTTACTAACATAAGAATGTCTTCATTCAAGCCGTCTTCAAACCTTTTACACATTATTGCTTCAGTCGAGATGCATTCTCGTGCATACTGGCTCAATCTCACAAATTGTCGCTCATATTCTGTAACAGACATACAGCCCTGTTTCAACTCAAGAAACTCTTTGCGTTTTCTATCGATAAATTATTCACTGATGTATTTATTTCAGAATTCAACCTGAAAGAACTCCCAATTAACTCATTTTTTAGGAACCACAGATATTAACGTTTTCCACCAATGATACACTGTATCTCTTAGAAGTGAAATGGCACATTTAACACATTCTTCCGAAGTACAGGACAATTCATCGAATACCCAAATCATATTCTCGAGCCAAAACTCAGCTCTCTCATCATCATCAGTAGTAGCACGGAATTCTTCAGCCCCATATTTTTTAATCTTATCAACTACAGGCTTATTCAGACGAATCAGATCTACCACTTGGGGAGCTACGGGAACTTGCGGGGTCAGAGGTTGGGGAGCAGCTGGGTTTGTTCTAACATACTGAGTGAACCACTCATTCATCATTTGAAAGAAAGCTTGCTTAGCCTCTCCCTCGTGGCTACTAGTAATAGATCTAGAATCAGACGACGCTGTCCCTTGAGTGGGAGCAGGTGCATTACTTTCGACATCGTCAACTACTGTTCGTTCGGGATCCATTACTATACAAAAAACACATTTTGTTTGTCCGGATTCATCACACTACCACAATTCGTATATATATGGCATGTATAGCTAGACTCACATTTGCTACGTTATTCCTAGAATCGACTAAACCATAGCTCTGATACCAATAAAATGTAACACCCCTAACCCGTAACCATTGCCAAAATAGGTTAAGAGGCATTAACAGACTCGTAACTCAGTTCAAAATAAACTATTATCAAATAGTCCTCATATTTCAGTCAAAATTATTCATTCACATTCTATATGTATTCAAATCAAGCATACAAAACATTAATCATACATTCGGGACTAAATCGATAACATATAAACATTTCATGAACTTAGAAAATTTTCAACATTTCAAGGGACACACGCCCGTATTAACAAGCCGTGTGTCTCACATGGTTACCAGACACGCCCGTGTCATAGACCGTGTGAAAACAGGGCATACATACTGACTTAAACCACATGGCTGGAGACACGCCCGTGTGCCTTGGCTATGGTCGAATCTGACTTTAAATTGTAGGACTATCCCAAGCGACACACGGTCGTGCAACATGACCGTGTCTCACACACGGCTGAGACACACACCCGTGTCTCTGCCCGTGTGGACAAAAATAGGCCATTCACAAGACCACTTTGCCACCCTTAATGGTCATCCTTACAAGTCCAAATTCAAAGCACAATTGCACAGTAATTTCAACCAATTTCAATCACAAAACATACCTCCTTCATGTCATATAATCACCAATCAATTCTATCCTTATCATCCAAACCAAAACATACCAAAATCACATACTAAACTCATTCATTCATACATGTCATTATCCCAATTTTTCACATCCATTCTCATATCAAAATCATAACATTTCCAGAACTAATTCACATAACTAACTTACCATATTGACCATTTCTCACTGGGCCATTTATGCACATCAAAACATACCATTTCTTAACACAACTTATATACCAAAAACCAAACCAAATAGCAACTTTAATCTAACCATGTCACATGGCATGATATACAGTTCACAAATCATATTCAAATGCTTCTAGCTTATACATGTCATACTTTAATATTCGTATTTTCAAAAGATATCAAAATAGCTTTTGATTGTGTGGTGATGATCCTCGACGATCCCTGAGCTTTCAGTAGCTTCGATAATCTATAAAACAATTGAAAAACACACAAAGTAAGCTTTCAAAAGCTTAGTAAGCCATATACAAATACTTATCACATAATACAATTCTAAACCAATTCACTCATGTAGCTCATGGAAAAATACAATCACATAACCATACATCTCATATAGCTCATTTGATCATAATTCACTTACATATATCATATGTCCACAAATGTACATATACTTACCTTTCATTCACAAACATGGTATACTTTTTGAACGTACCTAAACTGGATACACATTCACATACTTATTCGTTTCTCAGCCCGTTGAACTGTACGGAATCAAATAGGATACGTGGATAACTCAGAAAGCTCGTACAATACCAATGTCCCAGATGTGGTCTTACATGTAATCAAATATCGATGCCACTGTCCCAAACAGGGTCTTACACGAAGTCAAATAAGATGCCAATGTTCCAGACATGGTATTACACGTAAATCTCAAATCGATGCCAACGTCCCAGACGTGGTCTTACACGAAATCACATATCAGAATCCTATGTCATGACATATGTATCCTAACTATTCCTATAGTTTGTACGGGGCTTTTGGACATCGTCACATTATCGAAACTTTCTAAATTTCACATATTCAGCTTCTATAACCATCCATCACAATTCAATATCATATAAGCATGAATAAATCAATTCAAACACATTTATTTGTATATAGACTTACCTCGTACTGGAATGAACAAAAACGAACGGCTATTCAACTACTTTTGACTTTCCCCGATCTAATTTCGTTTTCTTTAGTTATTGATCTATACACATTCAAATTTAACTCTTTTATTCACCAAATCATTCAATTCAATCCAAAAACATATAATTAGGGTATTTTACAAATTAACCCTCATATTTTCACATTTCGACATTTTAGTCCCTAATTAACAAAATCACAAAATACACAAAATTTCCTTATACACATACTTGGTTGAATATTCATGTAGTTCATATAAGCCCATATATTTCATTTATTTTATATTTTAGTCCCTCAATTTTTCCTTTTCACAATTTAGTCCAAAATACTGAAATTCATCAAAAATTCCAATACAAAGCATAGTAATCTAACACATATCTTTCATTTTCTGTCATCAAACTTCATAAAACTCATATTATCAACAATGGCACATCTTAAAATCATAATCAAATTATGAAATTAAGGCATGGGCTTGATAGAATACTTGACAACGATAACAAAAACATAGAAATTATCAAAAACCGAGCAAAAATGGACTTACTAATGAATCATGCAATGGCCGAATGCTTCAAGGTATTTTAATGGCTTCTCCTTCTTCAATTTTAGGTCAACCAAGATGAGCAGATGAATATCATTTGTTTTGTTTTAATTTTATTAACTTAAATACTAAATTACCTTTATAACCTTAATTATAAAACATGAAATCCATTTAATTTATGCCCATAATAGTCCACTCAATCTAATAATGGTATAATAATAACATAAGAACATTTACTTTAATATTACATAGCATTTAAACACTTTAAACATGTAGAATGTAACTTTTACATTTTTTGTGATTAGGTCTTTTTTCTAAATTAAGCACACAAATAATCAAATTTTTATAGGAAACTTTCACACATATTAATTCACATATTATAAGCATGGAAAATAATACGAAAATATTTTTCTGACTCAAATTTGTGGTCCCGAAACCACTATTCTAACTAGGGTCCAAATCGGGCTGTTACAACTGTACTCTGCTGGAATAAGAATCGTCAAAGAGGAAATGGAGCTTTCTAAATTGAAGGAGTTTTGACAGGTTTTCAATGTTAGGTTTGATATCATTTTATTTTCGTTGTTTTTAAAGTTTCTTTTTTTTTTTGTTTTTGAGTTTATCTTTTGTTTGTTTTTCAGTGTGGGCTGAGCTAACAATATGGTTCAATTCTTTTGTTTTTGTTTTTGGTTGTTTGTTAATAAATATCTAGCCCGAGTTTAAGTCAAAAAAATAAAAATGTTAAATGTTGGAAGACCATCAGACCTAAAAATCTAACACCTAAAATTTTAGTCACAAAATATTTTATTTATAGTAAATAATATTTTAATTTTAATTAAAAGCACAATTGATTTTGGTCAGTGGCTCAATCCTCCGTGCACATCTTCTGTTAGGATCGACCCGATTAAGCAACAAGTAAAAAAAATAGTGGAATAAATTGAGAAATTGAACACACAAATTTAACGTGGAAAAATCCCTCCAAAGAGGATAAAAAAAACCACGAGCAAAGATAATTTTACTACAATGGAAAAAAAACAAAGAGTACAAAAGATGGAGATAAAAACTAAACCCCGAAAACCCGAAAACAAAGAACCCTCAAAACATAAACACAAAATTCTCTAAATGTGTTATGAGTTCTAATATCTAATGGGTGTATTTTCTAAGGTTGTAAAAGAGTCTATTTATAGGCTAAATTCATAGGTCAAATAATAATAAAATAATTTAAACTAATCAGTGTTTAATTGAAACAAATAAATAGAATTTAACTAGAAGATTATTTCTTAAATTTGACTGAAATAAGAGTCATACTTAACAAATCTCCACCTTGACTCATATTTCCACAATGCGATCTTTGCCAAAGCCCGCCACGAGCCTATCTTGAACCATGCAGGGAATTAACTGGGTCGAATCTATGCTTAGAAACTGGAAGACTTATAGCTTTCAACTTGTACACTGTCAAATCAAAAATAACTAGAGTTTGATTTTTACGAACACAGTGCCCTAACTTTTCAAAACTTGTATCCAAAAGAGAACCTCTCTTCAATGAAATAGTCATACATTTTTCCCTCTTATGACTAAGTTGTCTCCGCTCCAAACGAGTTGACTTCGACTCTGTAACGGACGAGGGACGTCCGATTTCACTGGTCACTATAGAACCTTCCAGAATATAAAAACTGCCAGTTCTTTTACCTTTTAAAAAAACGATAGCTCCACGAGATACTTTAATGTCGCTTGAGTTGATATTGATTCTGCATCCTTTCAAGTCTAAAATACTCAATGAGATGAGATTCTTTCATAAATCAGGTAGATACTTGACATCTGAGAGTGTCCAAATCGTCCCATCGTGTATCTTAATTTTAACAGTACCAATACCAATTACCTTACTAGATGAATCGTTTCCCATGCGCACAACTCCATCTTCAACTAAACTGAATGTGGAGAACCATTCTCTATTAGGACACATGTAAAAAGAACATCCCGAATCTAGGATCCACTCGGACGTGAGCTTAGAGTTATCGCTCATTGACACTAACAAGAAATCATCACCGCTTTCATCGGCCAATTTAGCACAGCTACATCTTCCTCGTTACTCTCAACAGCTCTTTTATTTTGTAGTTTATAACAATCTGCTTTGACGTGACCTAACTTTTTACAATAGTGACACATTTTGTCTCATTTCTTTGATGCTACCAAAACGGAAGCTTGCTTATCTGCCTTGTTATCCAAACCAAACTTATTGTCCAGTATGTCTCTACTCAACAAATGACCCTTCACATCTTTGAATGAGAGTTTGTCTTTGCCATAAATCATGGTCTCCCTGAAAGACTTGTATGAAGAGGGTAAAGAGCACAAGAATAGCATAGCCTGATCTTCATCGTCAATATGAACCTCAACATTCTTTAAATTATTTAAAAGAGTAATGAATTGACTGATGTGATCTCTAAGAAGCTCATCTTCGTTCATGCAAAATGTAAATAGATGTTGTTTCAACACTAAACGGTTAGCCAAAGACTTAGTCGCATAAAGAGTTTCTAACCTTTTCCATAAGGCGGATGAGGTTTTCTCCATCAATACCTCCTGCAATACTGTATTCGCGAGGCACAACTGGATTGTAGACAAGGCCTTTTCATCAAGCTCTTCCCATTCTGTTTGATTTAGATTCTCAGGCTTTCTTCCCGGTAACAACCTTTTTCAAGCCAGTTTGAACTAGAGTTGCCATCATTCGAACTTGCCACAAATTAAAATTTGTCTCACCATCGAACTTCTAAATTTCAAACCTTGTTACTGCCATATCTGAATGGGCTAATCTATGAAAATTGAACTAGCTCTGATATCACTTGTTAAGATCGACCCGATTAAGCAACAAGTAAAAAAAATAGCGGAATAAATTGGGAAATTGAACACACAAAATTAACGTGGAAAACCTCCTCCAAAGAGGATAAAAAAAACTTGGGCAAAGATAATTTTACTATAATGGAAAAAGAATGAAGAGTACAAAAGATGGAGATAAAAACTAAACCCCAAAAACCTGAAAACAAAGAACCTTGAAAATGTAAACACAAAATTCTCTAAATGTGTTATGAGTTCTAATATCTAATGGGTGTATTTTCTAAGGTTGTAAAAGAGCCTATTTATAGGCTAAATTCATAGGTTAAATAATAATAAAATAATCTAAACTAATTAGTGTTTGATTGAAACAAATAAATAGAGTTTAACCAGAAGATTATTTCTTAAATTTGACTGAAATAGGAGTCATACTTAACATCTTCCATGATTAATTACCTACATATCCTTCAAGTATATATCTTCTCCACTAACCGAGGCATTCCCACTCCGTGAACCCGTGAGGTTTCCACAGAGTTAGGAGACTTGAGTTCTAAGATAATACTTTTGATTGTTAAGAGCTGTATTGGTTGCCTATCGAATAATACTTCGAAGAGTTCTCCTAAAGAAGTTGATCCCCCTCAACAACAAAAATGAAAAATATGCAACATTATACTAATATATAATTTTGATAAATATATATATATAGTTTACTGAATAGATAGACTAATAGAATAAATATAATATACAATATAGTAAATAAAGAACTTTGATAGATTTATATTATCTTTATTAAATGCTATACGATGAGATAAAATAGGGTTAGAGACTTTCCATGATTTGCTACTTCTAGACATTATAATTAGAAGAAATTTGTTTCATATTAAATTTTCGAGTGGAAGCAAGATCCTTAAAAAAAATTTCTTCACTATGAAGCTTTTATTAGATAATTCAACTCATTTTAAGAGATACAACTCTAATTAGTTTAAACAACAATCCAAGTATTTTCTTCATCAACTAGGAGCATAAGGATAAAACAGGATTGTGTATAAAAGAAAAATACGCAATGCATTGGACATAAGTATCCTCTTCAATAATCTTGACATGTAGTAGTTAAAGTTATTGACAACACTCGTTTAGCACGAATTCAAATTATTTACCCTATCCCCTACTCGCAATATTGTATAAAAAATCTTTTTTGGTAAACTTTTTTATAGATAATTTTTAATGCTCATTTTTTATCAACTCTTGATCTAATTAAAGAGATTAAAATAGAATAGAATAAGTTGTATTTAAAATTTTAGCAATCTTTAAAAAAAATAAAAAAAATGAAAATTTTGAAATTAGAATTCAAATACATTAATCATTATATTTTGGAATTGCAATTCGAACATTGTTAAACATTTTTAAGACATTCTTAATAAAATGGAATAATCCTTTAACTTTTCGGTAAGTTTCCAATATTTTCAATTAATTATTTAATACAGCAGATTAGTTAGGTGCTGGTAGTGGTCCGGAAAATTTTTCATTTAATCTCTTTAAAAAATTTTAAGTTTTAAATTAATAAAAATAAAATTATATTTTAACCCCCTAAAACGATAAAAAAAATTGATTTAATTCTTTAAAAATTATAAATATTTATGCTATTAAAATGATAAATTTACATTTTTACTATCATAAAAATTATAATTTAATTTCTGCCCCTAAAAAAATTTTCTAGCATTTAATATAATCTTATTTATTTTATTGCATATGCATGACAATATTGAAGTGTTTTATAATACTTAATATATATATATATATATATATATATATATATATTGTACCATAATTGTAACGCCCCAAATTTTTGGGCTTAAAAGTTCTGGGTTTTTAAGGTAGTGACAGTGAGAAGGGTGCACAGATAAGTAAAGTTGTGCATTTAAGTGACAGAATAGGCCTGCTGGTCTGGTGGGTGAGTGTAGGTTAGCTTGACTTTGAGTCCTTGGTTCGAGTCTCTGTGTAACGCCCCAAATTTCGGTAAATTCTGCTTTTGTGATTGTTGAGCATGGAGGTATCTGAACATTTGTTTTGTGTTGGTTTGGCATAAAATTATGTTGGTTTAAGTGTTTATGGACTCCGGGGTGTGTTTAGAAGGTCTCAAGTTCGAGCCTTAACTTGGGCTAGTTTTGGGTTTTTGTTTGAATAAAGCCTGACTTTTGGTTAATGGGCTTAAAAGAAATTATTGGTAAAAACTTAACAGAATGGGCCTGCTGGTCTAGTGGTTAAGTGGCAAGGTTTTATGATAGAGGTCCTGTGTTCGAACCCTAGTTTGGGCATTATTTTTGCCACTAAGGCTGTGATAGAATTGGAGGTGAACTAAAACACTGAAAAGGTAGAGTTTATCAGATTTTTCTAAGAAGTTCTCCAAAAGAACTCTTCCTGTCGAATTTCTCTTCTATTTTTTCCCCTCTCCACGTTCTTTTTCTTTTCTTTTCTTTTTGCCGAAATTTCCCTTGCCTTCCTCCCATTCGTTTTGATTTCGTATTAACGGGCTTCTGCGATTCATTAATGTTCTCTTCATTGGTAAGTTCCTGATTGTCGTTCATAAACAACATTTTGATTTAGAGATTAAGGGGCATTTTCTTTGGGTGTTTAGGTACTGATTAAGGGGCTATTCATCGTTCCTGAACAGCGAGTCAAGCACGTAGTATTCGTTGGTTTTCGCGTGAGGTAATGAATTTAACGATTTCGGGGTGGAATACCTCATTTAATTCAATCAAAAATTATTTAAGTGACTGAAATGGGTCTTGATATTGTCGAATATAAGTTCTAGAGTGCTCAGGTTTGCGTTAGGCTTCAATCGAAACCAGGTGTGTACTCCAATCGAACTGAAATCGTGTTTTGGCAAATGCCGAAAATGCTACTATTGACACCAAACGGGCATATGGACTACCCGTGTGGAGGTCGTGTGGCGATACATGACCGTGTGATCAACGAGCCAGGCTATGCACGTGCCACATGGGCACGACGGACACGAGCGTGTGATGGCTTGTAGTCTATATGCGAGGCACGAGCTTAGGTAAATGGGTCGTGTGGGCTACACGGGCATGTGGGCCTATACGGGTGAACCACACGGGCGTGTGGGATCTGGGCTAGGCCGTGTGATCCACACGATAAAGGCCAATTTGGGCCGTGTGACCCACACGGGCAGGGCACACGGGCATGTGAGCCCCTTTAATCTGAAATGTTCTGTAAGGTTACATGGGTCGCCCAAGTCAACTGTAACCTTTGGTAGGGTTGGTAAGCTTTATCTAGACTCTTAATTATATGATGTATGTGTTAGCATGTTATAGCTAGCATGATTATCTGATCTATTCTAAAAGTAAATGTATGATTCGTTTGTCTGCATTATAGCATGCCATCTTATATGATGCATTGCATCGGGGTGGGTTTGATGAAGTGAAGGAAGTATCTGAAGGGCTTCATAAGCCCGTTATCTGGCAGCTAAGCTGCATACCTATGATATGTGCTGCAATATAGTACCTTATGGTGTGTAGGGATGGATGGGTCGATTTTATCCCCATACGTGGTGTGCAGGGATGGGTGGGTCAATTTTATCCCTACATGGTGTGTTGGGTTAGACGGAGTTGGTGTGTAGGGCTGATGGGCTTATTCTAGTAATTTGGTCTATTATGCATGTTATATCTGAGATGGGCTGAAGCCCTAAGATTGTATCTGATAATGATTCTGTAAGGGCTCATGCCTGAATTATGACTCTATTCTGTTATCTGTTTGTATGCATACTATGCTGTGGGGATGTACACACTGAGTTGCGAAAACTCACCCCTGTTTAGGTAATCCCCAGAAGTAGGCAGATCGGTGCAGCGGAGGACTCGACGGTGACCACGTCCGCATACATTTTGGTTATGACTTTTACTATGTTTATTCACTATTTGTTTGGGGGATTTGAGGTGACTTTGGATTTGGATTTCGGATTTTAATCTGGGTTTTGAACTGTGAAAATAGATTATAAATTACTACATCAGTATTGTGGTTTTCCTGAAATAAATTAAGAATTATCGTATTTAAAGATGGGTTTCAAAGTTCCGCGATAAAGAAATGTTTTCAGAATATTTTGACTATTACTCATTTTTCGACTAAGTAAAAGATAACAATCGGGACAGTTTTTGAATTGATACAGGTTAGTTAAAACACTCTCATGTGACATCGCCAGATTCGACCATAACGTCTAGGCCGGGTTTAGGGTGTTACACTCTATGTCGGTGTTTTGGAAAACATGTTATTTGTTCCTGTTTTAAGTTAAAATACTTATTTAGTTTATTTTTTATTATTATTTATTCTTTTCTTTTCTTTTTAATTTTTATTTTATTTTAATTCTTCTTTTTTTTCACGTTCTTTTCTGTCCCGCTTCCTCTCTTCGTTTTTTTCCTTCTTCTTTCTTCTTTTTGCTATTCTCTTTCTATAAAAATGTGTTAATTGTGGATTCTGGAGTTTCGCTCCTCTATAATTTCTTTTTGTCATCGAAAACAGGTGTAGGATTCAAATCTTGTCTACAGTTCTTATCTGTTTATTTTATTCCATGGATCTTCGTTTTTGGCTTTTCTTAACTGTAAGCTAACCCGTTGATTTTGGTTTTTAGTTGATGAAAGTGATGAAGATCGTCACTTTTTTATATCTTTTTGATAGGGAAAGGATTAGGGATGGTTCCGGTGGCTTAGATGGTGGTTTCGGGCGGTTTAAGGGGATGGTTTCATGACCTCCCTGACGGTCACACCGGCGTGTGCCGTGGCACACGGCCGTGTGGATTTGGGAATTAGGGATTTGAGTTTTGAAGTCACACGGCCTAGCCATACAGCCGTGTGGTTGATTTGGGGATTTAGGGATCCCATACCGACGTGTGAGACCCTCACACGGCCGTGTCTACCCTGCACCTTATTTTAGCGAATTTGGACAGTGTGTTACACGGCCGTGTCCCTGCCTCACACGGGCGTATGCCTTTGACACACAGCCCTGTATAACCCTTCACATGGATGTTTGGATCCCCACACGACCTGGATTGCTCCACACGGCTGAAGCACACGGGCGTGTGGCCCTAACTCGCCAAAAGTTAATTTTTAGGGTAATTCAATGGCAATCACGATTTTATGTGTTCCAACCCTCGACTAAGCTTACTGAGGGTAGATTTGACTCTGTTCTGACTTCAAATTATGTATTGCTTGTAATTGAATGTGTGTTAGGTTAGGTATCAAATCTGAGTATTTAGGTATGCATGTTTCTTTAACTGATTGACTGATTGTAAGTGGTTGCACTGTCTGAAATTGTGTTCTGAATTGGTGCATCTACATTCATACATTTGCATACATCCATTTGTATAAACCATTTTGGGCTGGGATTTTGAAGAGAAGGGAGATTTACAATTCGACAGTTTATCTGCATACTGAAGCCCCTAATACCCAAAGGGTCGTGGGCAGTCCCAATACCCAGAGGGTTGTGGACAATTTGATTGATCTAGCAGTTTTACTACAAACCGTCGATATAGTGGTTTACAGCATTGCATTGTACCGCATATACGTTAGCTACGCTATGTACTATTGTCTGATCTGGCAGTTTACATTGCATGTCTGTATCGCGGTTCATCGCATTGCACAGTACAGCTCATACGCTAGCATGGCTGCGTAATATATGAGACTGGCAGTCTATCTGCACACTAATAGCCCCAATTCCCAAAGGGTCGAGGGTAGTCCCAATTCCTTGAGGGTCGAGGACAATGCTGATGATCATCGTTGCCCAGCAACTCGGGATGACATCCTTTGGAGTATAAGGTTGGATGGGATTTTTGAGGTCCTACTCAGAGTGCAGGGATGGGTAGGTTGATTAAATCCCACCAGAAAGTGTAGGGTTGGACAGAGATGGTGTGTTGGCTGGACGGGTGGGTTATTTTATAACTCATTTGCACTCATATGCATCCAATTGACACTGTAACTGAATGTGACATTGTGACTGCAATATCTGATTGACTGTTTGATTGAAAAAATTTTGTGACACAGTGTACTCTGATTGCGACTGTCTGACTAAATAGTTATAGTGGCTGTGTGATTGAGTGTGATTTTAATATGTGCTAAATACTATTATCTTTTAGTACGTCCGTTTAGAATGTATCATCTGGTTTCGTATAGCTCTGTAAGTAAGTTTTGCTTCTGAACTACGTTCAAGATTCTCTGTTTCTGATTCTGTAGTAGTTAGCTTTGATCTCATACTGAGCTTGAGTAGCTCACCCCCTCTTCTGTTTCCTTTTCAAGTACGTTTTGGGCTTTGGATACTGGACTCAGTATGCGGAGGTCTCAGGTAGTCTTAGAGGGAAATAAATTATAAGCTTGTGATTTCAATTTTAATTTGAATTTCAGTTTGAAATGTAAGGTTTTTAATACTGTGGTACAAACTCTGTTTTAAGACTTATTTGCTTTATTATTCCGGTTTTAAATACTTTGATAGTAATGCATTCGGAAATGGAACTAAGGTTGACTGGTTTTATTAAATTTTCCTACGATCACTGCGGTGATCAATGTAGCATTCCGAATTCGGTCTAAACTCCTACGCTGGGTTTAGGGTGTTACAATAATCAATACAATAACCAAAAATAGATTGCAACCTTTTGCCATAATTGCAAAATCTGTGTCACAAAAAATGAATAATTATCCAATTCTTAATAAAATCTCATTAATTTAGCATATATGTTTATATGTAATTAGGGTCCGTTTGTTTACATGTAAAACATTTTACGGAAAATATTTTCTATATTTTCCTATATTTGTTTCATAGAAAACAGTTTGGTCAACGGAAAATGACTTACATATAAAGGTAAAATAAGCCCTTTTTTCTGTAAAATGACTTACCTTTTTGAAAAGCGTAAGTCATTTTTCGGAAAAGAGCTCATCTATAGATAATTTTATTTTTATATAAAAATTAACTTAAATCAAGCTTAATATTATTATATTGAAAATAAATTTTATTTTTATTTTTAAAAATATTTAAAATATTATATTTTTTAATATTATTAAACGTACATATTTAATTATTTATATTTAGTCATATAATAAATTATTAATATAATAAATATAATTTATTATTTTAATAAATTATTTAATATTTCAATTTTATTTTAATAATAAATTTTAAAAATAATAATTTTAAATAATATTATGCACATATTATTGAAAATATTCAATATTAATATTTTAATAATAAATATTTATTACAATTATAAATATATTAATAATAAATGGTTTTTTAGTATAAAGGTTAAAATATGTCATAAATCTATGTATACTTCACAGATTTATAATTTAGTCTTTGTTCTTTTATTTTCAAGAATTTAGTCTGTTTACTATTCAAATTTGAAAATTCAGTCCAATTGTTGACATCGTTAATTTTTTTTGTCAATTTTGTTGATGTCACATTTTTAAATAAAAAATACTCACTTAGTAGTCATGTAATTAAAAAATGACGTTGTAGTGAATCTGAATTTAACATAATATTTTTAATATATGCAAAAACAATGCAAAATATAAAATGATAGATAAAAATAAATTCAATTAAACAATGAAAAAGTAAGAAAATCTTAAATGTATATTTGTTTAATTGAGAACAACTTTTATGAAATATTTTTAAGAAATCTATTAAATAACAGAAAATATTTTACATAGATTTATCCAAATACCAGAAAATATTAGCTTTTCCAAAAAAGTAAATCATTCTCCGGAAATCATTTTCTGTAAGTCATTTTCAGTAGAACAAACAGAGCCTTAATTGAGAAGTAAGCATTAAATAATCAAAAAAAATTTATTTTACGTTTGCTTATTGTTTTATGAACAATTTGATATACATTGAAAGTATTTTTTTTTTATTGGTAAATTTTAAATTTATATCCAATCTTATAAAAATAATAAAAATGAACATAGTAATATTTATAAAAAAGCCTTTAAATTAAAAATTTATCAACATAATAAATATGGTCTTCAAGTTATAAATTAATTTTAAAATTATATTTATGTATATTAAGAAAATAAGTTTTATGAATATATAGATGATCATAAATTAAAGCAAAATTTTAATTTCTAAAACCAAATATTTATAGCAACTAAAACAATTTCTCCATCGCTCATTTGCAAAACAATTTTCATACTAAAACTCCCAAAAAATAAAAACCAACTAATCTCTAAAACCAAATATTTATAGATTAGAAAATTTAAAATAAGGAAATAACTGAAAATTTTAATATTTAATAATTTAATAATATTAAATTTTTGAATCAATAACTTTGAAAAATAAAATGAGATCAAAATTTAAATTTGATACAATTTAAAGATCATTGGGTTTTTTTTTTTAATATTATAACTCTTTATTAAAAATATATACTAGGCAAAAAAAATTTAATATTATAACCCTATTTTAAAATATATCTAACATGTAAAATATTTATTTGTTTAATTATTATTTGAAAGATTACTATAATCTATTTAATTAAAAAATGTAAAAAAAAATTAAAAACATCTATATGTAAATGTAACTTTTTCATGGAATAACGTTAAAATGCAATAATAACTTTATTTAATAATATTTCATTGATTTTTTTGTACATATATTATTGGTTTTAATAAAAAAATATTTTATTCGTATGTGACTATTGGAGTAATTAAAGAATCAATTAAATTTGTTATTTTATTTTTGATGAATTACAATAATAGGGTAAAACCCGAATAACAAATACAACTAACGTGACTCAAACCGAGGCCACACTTGTGGCGTTGAACACCCTTAACTATTAGGCTATCATATAGGGTTCAAATTTACTAATTTTTATTTAAATTTAACATGTCTATTTCATCTTTAATTTTTAAGTGAATGTTCTTATTCTACTCCTATTTATTTAAGAATAGAATTTAAAAATAAATTACATATTTAGATTTTCCCTCTTCAGAATATCTAAATTGCCTTATTTTTTACACTTATATGGCCTATTAAAAAGTTAAAACCAAAATGTAAAAAATAGTTAAAAGTAATAGAAATTAAAATTGAGAGTATAAAAAAGTTTTTTTTTTCGTTCTAAAAATGAATGGATAAAAGACAAAAGTAAAAAAATAAAAAAAATAAATGGTGTTTGATAAATAGAATTTTGGGCATTTTTTAAGTTGATTTGGGCACAAATGGAGAATTGGGTAGTCAAATCCTCTAATTGTAGTGTTTAGTAAATGAAGGTTTATAAGAGCTTGTTGAGCTAAAACCTCTAAAACAAAAAAGGTGAGGATAAACAATTTTTTTTTACAACTGATTGGGAATAAGATATTGGAATGACATATCTAACCATGATTGCTCAAAAGTTACTCCCTTTGTCACATGCTCTCAAACTTAATAAGGGTGTCAAGATATCAGTAGCCTCCATTATTTTATTTTCACTTTTACCTCTAAAGGTTAAAGTAAATCTCAAAAAAAAAAAAATTCACCACGAATCTACAAAAATCAACAATGGAGATTCTTTTGCAAGATGGTTTCATCCATTAAGGTTAGTTCTTTCTATACTTTTAAATTGTTGTACTTTATTTTTTGCCTTTATTTGTCGAAATTTTTTACCCCTATAAATCGATTTTCCCCCCCATGTATTTCGTCTTTTTTTGTCCATGTAATTTGAATTTTTGGTCCCTATAATTCTAAATTTTTTGTCCATGTAGTTCATTCTTTTCCATGTAAGTCAATTTTTTTTCTCCTTATAATTTGACCTTTTTTTTGTCTTGGCAAATTAAACCAGTTGGTCAAACCAACAACTGCAATAAGCAATTAACTATCAGCCAGTTGCCAAACCGGGCATACAATTATCCTATTTTGTTAAAAGACTAAACCAACCCTTTTAATTAAGTAAATTACCAAATCAATCCTATTTACTCCTAAGATTGTCTTAGTAGTTGGCTTTATATTATAGTTTTTTTGGAGAATTATAAGAGGAGTGCAAAACCCTAACAATAACGCGACAAACGCAACTCAAACCCAACCTACGCTTGAAGCAATGAACACCCTAATCATCAGGTCAACACACGAGATTCAGTTTTATATTAGACATAGATATAGTTATACCAATCATATATACATTATATTATATTATATTATAAGTTGTTAAGATCTCAACTAATGTGAAAATCTATTTTTTTGACATGTGACATATCTATATTGTTAACGCATAGCATGTGTTTAATTTTACTTAAATATACATATATTTAAATATTTAAAATTAATTTATGCATAGCAAAAGTTGCAAATTAGTTATAGACATAATAAATATCCAAATTCAAAAAAAAAAAAAAAAATCAAGGCAACATGTACGAAGAGAAATATACATATATTGTTAACGCATAGCATGCGTTTTTTTTTTTTCTTTTCATAAAAAAATTGGTTGTAGTTATATGTACGAAGAAAAATATGCAAAATAAAAATATGAATATTATAACAAGTATATAGTTTAAAGTTGAAAATTCAAAAATAAAATACTTATCATAAATATAAATAATATTTAATTAAAATAAATTTATCTAATATTTAAATAATATGTTATAGAATTAATGTTTTATTTTAGAAATTTTTTATTATATTATATAATTCACATAATCAAAATTAATAAATTTAAATTCTTTATTTTACTTATTCAAATACAGTCTAATTTAGATTTATTATTCACTTCAATATTATTTTGAATTTTATTTAAACTTTATCTAAACATATGTAATATAATATCATATAAAATTTTAAATTTTATCTCAATTCCCATTTTATGTATTAAATTATAGGCTCATTTAAATTTATTTCAATGATTTAACTAAAACCATCAACAACCATATATTTTTTAGTGAGTAGGAGAGAAGTCAGTTTATCTTTTAAGCACTGAAATTTAGGTAACTCAACAAGTATTTTAATGTATTTGAATCTATATATTTATATATTAATAACAATACCGATACTAATTAAAATATATGAATTTTAATTATTTACTTTTAGTTGTTTTGATGCAGCAACCAAATGTAGAGTGTGGAAGTAAGTTAAAATCATGTTAGCAAAAGACGATATTAATGAATTAACATTAAAAAATTTGTGAGTTGGATTTTTGATGACTTGCAACTCTTGAATGTGTAATTACTAATAATGTATTTCTTCAATTAAGCATCAATGTTTTGGTTAGGATGTTTTACAGACCACCTCATTACTTTTTGTGTTTATGATCTGGAGGTCAACGTGCAAAATCAGATTCCTAAACTTCATTTATCCACATATTCAATATTTAACATAAAAAATTAATTTATCCACATTTACCCTAATATTTAAATTATATAATTTATATATTCCTTATGTCGTATCATTATATTCAAATAACTTTTAAATAATTATTATATATTTATACTATCCTAAGTACTTGATTAGATAATAAAATTTTTTAAATTTTATATAAATATTTAATTAAATAAAAAATAATTATTTATATATTCATTTGATAAATTAAAGTATTTAACTTAACTAATTTAAATTCTATTACATGGTTAATATTTTGTTTAAATTAAATTAAATTAATATTTAATTAGATAATATTTTTTAAAAAAATTTAGATAAATATTTAATTAAATAAAAAATTTGATTCTATTTTAAAATTTGATTTTAACATAAAAATTTTTAAAATTAATTTATTGTCTTAATTACTAAAATAATTTTTAATGTATATTTTAATTTATATATACAACTAAGCCCAAGCATTAAAAAGGGTCTATTCCAATACATTGCGCTTAGCAACCAAAAGTCAGCAAATGATTATATGCAAATATTTTATATATAAAAAATATGAATTAATTAAATGTATCTTTTAATTTAAATACAATAAGCCTATACATCTATATATAAGAATTAATTTACACTATTATTAATTAGGGTAAAATTCAAAAACATTCAATTTTGTTTGCCTCAGATTACATTTTAGTCACTTATATTTGAAATGTTACGTTTTAGTCACTTACGTTATCATTTTGTTATGAAGTGGTCACTCTATTGTTAAGCTCCGTTACCTCCCTAACATCAGTCTTATGTGACAGTCCAAATGGGTTTTAAATGCCAACTTAGATGTCCTACGTGGCAGTCTAATTAAATTTATTTAATTAAAAACCTATTTTCATCCCAGCAGCTAGACATCAAAGTGGGCAGTTAAAACCCATTTGGACTACCACGTAGGACTGCCGTTAGGGAGGTAACAGAGTTTAATGGTAGAGTGACAACTTTGTAGCAAAATGATAACGTAAGTGACTAAAACATAAATTTCAATCATAAGTGACTAAAATGTAATCTGAGGCAAACAAAAGTGACTATTATTGTAGTTTATCCTATTAATTAAAGGCACATTAATTATTTTATAATTATAATCAATATTACCATCTACATATATTAAATTATTTAAATTTACTTATTACATAACTTATTATTAGATTTAAATTTTGACAGATTTTCATAACTTTTAAGATTAAACTAATTTATACACTAAGTAAGTCAGTGCATCACACAGATAAAAAAACTAATATATATTAAAATTTTAAATATAGGATTATACTTAGACCGTAAAATGGATGATAACACATGTGATTATACTAATATATATTAAAATTTTAAAATTAAATGTATTTACATAAAACATGTCCCCATATCTAATTTTCTATTATGGTACTAGAGAAAGAGAATGGATCGTATGAAATAGGGGCACCATGTCACACTGCATCGTGTATCCCATTGATACATAATTTTGATAATTTTTTTAACTTGAATCTTGAACCCTAAACTTTAAATCCCAAGCTCTAAATCTTAAATCCTAAACTTGGCCTTTTGGTTAAAGGTTTGAGGTTTAGAATTTTGATATTTGGGTTTAGGGTTTAGGATTCAGGATTCAAGTTAAAAGAATTATCAAAATTATGTATCAATGGTAAAAAATTGCTTAAACGTCTTTAAATAATTAGGATCAAGTTTAGGGTTCTGGGTTTAACGTTTAAAGTTCGGGATTTGAGATTTAAGATTCAAGTTAAAAAAATTATCATAATTATGAATGAATGAAGAAAATTACTTAAATTTCATTAAATAATTAAAAAATAGACGAATTAGGAGAGAGGAGGTAGGGCAAGAAATCCATAAATTAAAGTTTAAACTCTTAAATATATAATTGAGACAGCACCGAGTTAGGTAGGACAAGGGAGAAAGATAACTAAAGCCGGTAAAGACGGCAAATCTACATTAATATTTCTTTCTAGCCGGCCATTTCTAATTTGCTCTCCCTACAAGCTTCCAAACTCATAATATTTTTACATCTCCTCTTATCATTCCTTTAAATCCCTCTTCCTTGGAGGACTCAGTCATATCTTTTCTTTTTTTTTTTAAAGTTTATCTCTTTTCTTTTCGTTGAAATACGTAGCTGGTCATCAACATTTTCATGGCGAAATTATCACAGCAGAATCACAAGAACACTACACAGAATAATACTAGCACTGCCAGTAATGGTGTTACTAAGGTGAAGAGAACTAGGAGAAGTGTTCCAAGAGACGCCCCTACCCAACGTAGCTCCATTTATCGAGGGGTCACCAGGCAAGTTACTTTTAGTTTTTTATGTATGTATGTATGTATGTATGGTGTTTTGAATTCTTGATTTCTGTCAGTACCTAACTTCCTTGTTATATATGCTGAGTACTGTTTCAGACATAGATGGACAGGTCGATATGAAGCTCATCTATGGGACAAGAACTGCTGGAATGAATCACAAAACAAGAAAGGACGTCAAGGTTCATTACCCTATTTTTCTTTTCTTTTTCTTATTGATCTTAATTGACTTATACTAGAAGCTGATGAAGGTTCTTCTTTTTTTCTCTCTTCTTCCTTCATGGTTGCTGGTGTGGTGGTTTGTTGTTACTAATTACACTCCATGCAGTCTATCTTGGTATGTTTAGTACTACTTAGAGGGGAATTTTTAATGCCATTCTGTTATGCGTTTATTCTGAAATTTGGGATTTTTTTTTTTTTTTTTTACTTTTTTAGGTGCTTATGATGATGAAGCAGCAGCAGCACATGCTTATGATTTAGCAGCACTCAAATACTGGGGTCAAGATACCATCCTTAACTTTCCGGTAAGTTTATCTCTTATATTTATATATATGGTTTGTGGGAGGATTGAGGAAGAAACTTATTTAACATCAACAATGCAGTTATCAACGTACCAAAAAGAGTTGAAAGAAATGGAGGATCAATCTAGAGAAGAGTATATTGGATCATTGAGAAGGTGAGATTAATGACTAATCCATTACATTAGTACACTCAATCAAGAACTTATAAGTATTGGATTGAAGACAGTTAAATCATGTATTTGGTGTTGAATTTTCAGGAAATCTAGTGGTTTCTCTCGGGGAGTCTCGAAATATAGAGGTGTCGCTAGGTATATATATATATATATTCATATTTTGTTTTCCTCATCATCTTAAGGGGTAAAAGTATCATAGAAATCCTTGTATTAAAAGTTAGATTGTATTTTAGCTCATTTAATAAAAAAATGAGCAAATTAATCCCTATATATTAGATCAAAAAGTAAATTGGTCTTTTTGTTAAAATTTTAGTCCATTTTTACTGTGAAAAGTTGGTCTGCATATGTTAATATAAAGTATACATGACACATCATGTGTCATTGTCTAGTTATTTTGTAAGCCAAACATGTTTTTAATAGCACAAAGGGATTAAATTTTTAACAAAAATGATTATTTTCTCTTTATCTAATGTATAATGACTAGTTTACTCATTTTTTTTAGTAAAGAATTTAACTGTTAGCATTGGCCTGTTGTGGATGCAATATAATATGTGAGATGTATGATCTACAACATCTCAAATGCAGCATGATGTTACAATATTTGGTGTTATTTACATGTTTCTCAATGTGAATGAACAGACATCATCACAATGGAAGATGGGAAGCACGCATTGGGAGAGTGTTTGGAAACAAGTACCTGTACCTTGGGACATATGGTATTTTGAACTACTCCTTTGTTTTCTTCATCTGTCTTTTCTTCCTTCTAAGAAAAAACAAAAACAAAAAAAGCTTAGGTAATCATTTTGGTTTTAGGTGGCCACATTTAACACTTTTTCTTTTGGCGCATTACTATGATAGTTTGTGGAAATGGACATTCACCTATAGATGCATTAATGACTTGACCCGATTTCTACCCAATAGCAAAGGGTAACTCATTTTTTAGGTTTATTGACTAAAATACTCCCAAAATCAAGACTGAAAACGACATGTTAGCTTATCAAAATCCTTCAAGTTATTGTCAAACAAACATTCATTAATCATATCTGTTATCTCTTTATCTAACTAACTATCCAATGAGGCCAAGCACATGCTACAAGTTATGTAATTTCCTTGGAAGCTAACTGGGGCATGTATGCCCAACTCATAAATTCACACTGTTTTAGTAGGATGCAATGGTCCAACCAAGGTTTAAGCCGCCGATTTTAATTAAGAAAATTTTGAGAGCCAAATCTAAAAATAACTTAAATTGAATTATTAGATCTGTTCACTGGGTTTTGCAGCTACTCAGGAAGAAGCTGCCACAGCATATGACATGGCTGCAATAGAGTACAGGGGATTAAATGCTGTCACCAACTTTGATTTAAGCCGTTACATCAAATGGCTTAAGCCTAACCAAACCAAACCTGAAAATAACCCTAACCCTAACCCTAATATCATAGACACTACCACTACTTCACTAGTAACACCAAACCCTGATCAAGAACTTGATCTAACCTTCTTCAACGGCAACAACCACAACCAGCGGCTACAAGAATCCGATGTAATTAGTGAAACCTTGCTGACTCAGCCCCGACCGGTGAATGCCACGTCAGCCCTAGGGCTTCTCCTTCAATCTTCTAAATTCAAGGAGATGATGGAGATGACATCTGCTGCTACCGATCACCGCCAGTCAACATCAATGATATCGGAACCAGTGCGGTGCGACTTCCCTGAAGACATACAAACCTACTTCGAGTGTCAAGATTCCAGCTGTTATGGAAATGGGGATGATCTCATTTTCGGTGAGCTCAACTCCTTCGGACCATCAATGTTTCAATGCGACCAGCTTGATGCCTAGAGGAACTAGAATTTCAGTGCTTAAAGACATCTCTTGTTTTTATTTATTTATTTATTATTCATATATAAACCAATAAAGGTGCATGACTTAACAAAAAATAAAGATGCATGTGTAGATGCTTTGTGAATACAAGACTAATGGCCTTAGGGATCAGAATATTGGATGAAGTGGAGGATTTTAGATTTAATTTTGCCTAGAAAAGAGGAGAAGAATATATATATATATATATATATATATTATATAGCTTCCTTATTGCAGGGTTTGAAGTCGATAAAGATGGTGGCCAATCAATACATTTGATTCATTTCTTGTAGATTAGAGAAGAAATAAATATTTGTATTTAATTTTTTTTCTATCAATAAGAATCATCATTAAAAATTAAATGTTTGTTAACAACTTTATTTTCCTCGGCAAAGGTTAAAATTATAAAAAAAATATTGCATCTAGGTGGTTCCTTTTTGTTTTATGGATTTCTTCCACAGTAGCAAGCTCCCCATCAGCCCACTAATTAGGTGCGTAGCATTAGACTCATTTAACACAGTTTCAGTATTCACACCACCGATAATAGCACGTAGGGTTATGGTTAGATGGAATCGAAGATAAAAAAATTGAGTTAATTAAATTAGTAAGTCTTATTTTATTATTTTAATTTGATTTTAAATTTTTTAGAATCGAGCCAAGTTGAATTGAGTGAAATTGTTCGAGTTAAATTAAAATTTTAAATATGTCAAATTAATACCTTGTTATAGCATAACTAATTTCATGTTAGAGCACATGAATTTAAAACCTTAATGAACCATTAATTAACTTATTTAGATACCAAAATTATTTATTTTAGAAAATTTTTAATTTTTAAATTTTCTTTATATATTCTTTAGAATTTTGTTTTAAAATTTTTATAAATATTTTGAATTTTAAAAATTATTTTGATATTTTTTTTTTGTAATTTTTGTTGAAAGAAAGACCAATTTGCTCATTTTCCAAGTTAACAGGGACCAAATAGGTGCCTACACCAATCTAATATTCGAGTTATTCGAATTGTAAAATCCAACTTGACTAGAAATCGAAACTCGAATTACTTGATTTAATTAACTCAAAATTTGATTTTTTTTTATTTTTTTGAATTAAATCCAATTTTACTAATCCTAATAAGCCTTTGGAAACATCTCTGTGAAAAAATAAAATAAAATAAAAATAAAGAACACACAGATTTTTACGTGGAAACCCTTTCGGGAAAAAACCACAGGCAGAGAAGAAAATTCACTATGTCGAATTCGAATAATTACAAGAGGAATAGACTATGTCTATTTATAGGCTTGTAAAGACATATTCTAGTAAGACTGAAACACCTTATTCTAATCAATATCAAATAGATGGAATTCAATAAGGTTTAAAAAACCTTATTCTAAAATATAATAAAAGAAGTATAATTCTATATGGATTCTTCTTTCATTTTATTTTACCACCGTATTTTATTTAAATAAGGATTCGGGTCACTTAATTCTAACAATCTCTACCTTGACACGAATTCTCAATGAACAAGTTCTTCATCGCGAACTCTAAAAGAACAAGTTCTCCACCTCTTCCATAAAACCCCTTAAGGGTTTAACTTCAACAATGAACACCAACCAAGTTTGAGCAATGCTCAAACTTGGTTATAGGAAGTGACTTAGTCATCATATCTGCAGGATTTTAATGAGTACTAATTTTGCTCACAATAATATCACCACGAGCAATAATATCACGAACAAAATGATACCGAACATTAATGTGTTTTGTTCTCTCATGAAACATTTGATCTTTTGTAAGAAAGATGACACTCTGACTGTTACAAAATACTGTGCTGATTTGAAGGTCTTCATTGAGTTCATTAAAGAGTCCCTTCTGACTTGCACAATCTATTAAACTCATCATAACAAAACTCTAAGCCATTGTCTGTGCGGAGGTATTTTATTTGTTTTCCCGTCTGTTTTTCAATTATAATTTTCCAAGACTTAAATGCGGAAAACACATCGCTTTTCTGCTTCAGGAAGAACGCCCAAACTTTTCTAGAAAAAATCATCAATAAAGGTTAGCATATAATTAGCTCCACCTCTCAAAGGCACTCTGGATGGCCCTCACAGATCTAAATGAATATACTCCAACGTTCCCTTCGTGTTATGGATTCCTCTGGTGAATCGAACTCTTTTGCTTCCCAGAAAGATAGTGCTCACAAAAATTTAGTTTGCAAATTCCGTGCCCATCAAGAAGTCCTCTTTTGCTCAATTCTACCATGCCATTCTCACTCATATGCCCTAGGCGCATATGCCAAAGTTTAGTAATATCATCATCTGACAAGGAAGAGGAAGCGACAACTGCATCACCAATAACAGAAGAACCCTGCAAAACATATAACTTGACAGTCTTTCTTTGCCCTTTCATCACAACAAGGGAACCTTTGGAAATCTTTAAAACCCCACTTTCAGCTGTCTATCTGTACCCTTTTGAATCAAGAGTACTTAATGAAATTAAATTTCTCTTCAATTCTGGAACATGTCGCATGTCACTAAGTGGTCTGACAACTCCATCAAACATCTTAATTTTAATTGTTCCAACACCTGCGATTTTACACGAAGCATCATTTCCCATCAAAACAACACCTTCAAACATTGTTTCATAAGTTGTAAATCAATCCCGATTGGGACTCATGTGGAAGGTGCAGCCTGAATCAAGTATCCACTCTTTGCTTACTTTAGAATCATTGACAGAAATGACTAGAAGTTCACCATCTCTGTAGTCTTCTACAACATCAGCTTCACTGAAATTTTCTGGTTGTTTTCCCTTTTGATTCGCAGCCTCTCTTTTAATCTTGTTCTGTAGCTTATAGCACTTAGATTTAATGTGCCATTTCTTCTTGCAAAAGTTACAAGTTTTACCTCTGTTTGAAGACTTTGATCTACCCTTAGATTTACCGCGAGGATTCCGTTCCTGTGTCCTTCCACGATCATTATCAGCATTTCGATCTTGTCTCCCACGAGCAATGAGACTCTCTCCCTGAGAGTCGAGTTTAACCACACAATGCTTCATCTTATCATACGAGGTCAAAGAATCATAAACCTCATCAACTGTGAGAGACTTGAAGCTATATAAAATCATGTCTCTAAAGGTTGAATAAGAGTGGGGCAACGAACAAAGTAGAATCAAACCTAGATCTTCCTTATCATACTGAACCTCCATGGCCTCCAAGTTTGAGAGAATTTCTTTAAACACTGTTAAGTGTTCGTGTACAGATGCACCTTCCTCCAAACGATGAGCATAAAGACGCTACTTCATATGCAACTTGCTTGTTAGAGTTTTCGACATACATATTTGTTCTAGCCTCTTCCATAATGCAGTCGCGGTCTTCTCTTTCATCACATCCTGCGAAATTTTGTTGGACAAATGTAGATGTAATTGTGTTAACGCCTTTCGATCCTTACGCTTATTCTTTTCATCTGTTAAAGTCGAAGGCATCTTATCTATCCCTAGCAGGGCATCCTCTAGATCCATTTGCACAAGAATTGCTTGCATCTTAATTTTCCACAGCACAAATCTGGTGTTGCGATCCAACAGTGGAATTTCATACTTCAAAGACGCCATTACCATGATCGAGATGAACAACCCAGAAGCTCTGATACCAATTTGTGAAAAAATAAAATAAAATAAAATAAAAATAAAGAACACACAGATTTTTACGTAGAAACCCTTTCGAGAAAAAACCACGGGCAGAGGAGAAGAAAATTCACTATGTCGGATTCGAATAATTACAAGAGGAATAGACTATGTCTATTTATAGGCTTGTAAAGCCATAATCTAGTAAGACTGAAACACCTTATTCTAATCAAATCAAATAGATGGAATTTAATAAGGTTTAAAAAACCTTATTCTAAAATAAAATAAAAGAAGTGTAATTCTATATGGATTCTTCTTTTATTTTATTTTACCACTGTATTTTATTTAAATAAGGATTCGGGTCACTTAATTCTAACAGTCTCCCACCAAGCTGACTTCTTTTTGGAACCATCCATCCACTTTCAAAATGTTCTAAGTCCACAATTGTTCTAGCATTATGATTTGCATAATATTTAATATTTTAACAAAATGGCATGCTGTTCGTTCATAAGAAGAATTATTTCTGTAGTTACTTTGATAATTCAGGCATCCACTTGCCAAGCATACAAGTGTTTTTATATTGAAACATACCAAATATGCAATAAAACCTTGTTATGGTATATACTAATTTATATATTCAAGATTTAAAACTTTAGCATATAATATTATTATATTTTTCATTATATAGAAAATTATGTTTCTTATTTTCACATATAAATTATTGTAAGATTATAGAAATGAATTTCATTAATATAAAGAAAAACTTCATATATTAGAGTATAAAGTTAAACATATTAGACAACTTTTTGTTGCAGAATTTAAATGATTTGAGATAATTTGAAGTAATTAAAAAATGATAAATGTGATTATTAATTAAAATACTATGAAATAATAATAAATAAATGTTTAATGGATTAATTAAGATTACGAGTATTGATTAGGCAATAAACTTAATTGAGAGGAGTATTTATTGTTGGAAATTGTAGATTGCAAATTCATCATTATTCATGAGCATTTATTAAAAAGTGATAATTTATTCAATGGATACATTTGATTTCTATTGGACATTTTTTTTTTCTAAGAAGTTTGTCTAACCGAAATTAAATGTAAAGGGTTGTGGCTTTCCAAAATAGTGTCCATTGAATGTATATAAACAGAGGGACTATGGTGCTTACAAGTATTATTTACAATCAATCCAATTTCAGATATTAGAGTAAGAGTTAGGGAATTCCTCGATTTTGCTAATCAAAAGAAATTCAAAAACTCCGTTGTGTCCCGAGGGGACCTTTGTCTTAACCCTTTAGCAACTTTGAGTCGGGCCAAATAGAACTCTTTGGAAAGCTTCACCCGTATCTCGAAGTCTACTATTTTAATTCCATATCGTCTTTGAATCTATCGGCCCCACTCAAATTTTCCAATAATCAAAGAGAACTAATTGGAGATTACGGTGGAGGCTAACACCGCATTCAAAGTGATGAACCAAGATTTTGTAAAACTTGACTGATTTGATGATTCAAACTTCAACCGCTGGAAGGACAATATATTTTTTATTCTTACCATCTTGAATGTGGCGTACGTTTTGGATCCAAACCTACAACCCATGGAGGATCCCGCCCCCAATGCAAACCCCGAGGAAATTGTGAAAGTGGCCGAATTCAAGAAGAAATGCGAAGAAGAAAATTTCATATGTTGTGGACACATTTTCAACACCTTGTCTGATCGATTGTATGATATTTACTTGTAGATGCAATCACTAGTGGAAATATGGAAAGCTCTTAAAGAGAAATACAACACCGAGCGATAAGGTACCAATAAATTTTTAATATGACGTATTTCAAATTCAAAATGCTCGATAGTATTCTGCTCATGGATCAAGTCCATGAACTACAAGTCCTTGTAAGTAAGCTTCATGACATGGAAGTTGTTATTCCAAAATTGTTACAAGTTGGGGTTATCATCTCAAAGTTGCCCTCGTCTTGGAACAATTATCGGAAAAAACTTTTGTATATGGAAGAGGACTTCACTTTGAAAAAAATACTTAGATATTTGCGTATTCAAGAAGAAACTCAAAAGCATGATGCGGTGTATCTTCTCCAAAGTTCTAAAGTGAACCATGTGAGCAAGTCCAAGGAGACTCTAAATGGTAAGCGAAAGGCCACATCCGAGACCAAGGACGTGCAGGACAAGAAAAAAATTCTCGCAATTGTTATAATTGCAATAAGAAAGGACACTATATTAAGGATTGTAAACTTCTCAAAAAGAATCAAGATGCCACAACTTCCAAAGCCAATATGGTAGAGGACATGGAATTAGTGACCATGGTTATGGAAGGGATCGAGAGTTTGGAGATTGGTATGATTACCAAACTCAACATAGCTATGACCGATAAGTCCTACAATTGGTGGCTCTACTCCGGAGCTACTGTCTATGTGTGTAATAACTAAAAACAATTCAAGAGTTATGAACTAGTGGCAACCGTGAAGTGCTTATGGGCAACTATCAATTGATTAAGGTTCTCGATCAAGGGACGGTGGAACTCAACTTCACATTCGTGAAGAAATTAACTTTGACCAATGTGTTGTATGTTCCCAATGTGAGAAAGAATTTAATGTCTGCGAGTCTTCTGTGTAACAAGGGGTTCAAGGTTATCTTGGAATCCGATAAGTTAGTCTTTCTTAAGGGTGATATATACGTAGAAAAAGGATATTGTATCGAAGGTATCTTCAAGTTGAGCATTGATATGAATAAAGTTAATTCTTTTGCTTATATTGTTGAATCTTATCCTTTGTGGCATGCACATTTAGCAAATTTTAATTTTAAAACTTTACAATATATGGAAAAGAATGGTTATATCAATCTAAGTAATGATGATTTTGTAGATAAATGTGAAGTTTGTATTTAATCAAAATTACCAAGAAGTCGTTTCCTAATAAAAGTGAAAGGAATTTGTAAGTGTTAGACTTAATCCATTTGGATGTTTGTGAATTAAATAGAACTCTAACAAGAGGTGGAAAATGCTATTTTATCACTTTTATAGACGACTTGATTTACTTATGTGTATCTCGTGAGATGTAAAGGCAAGGCTTTTGATATGTTTAAACGTTTTAAAAATGAGGTTGAGAATTTGTTTAGTACAAAAATCAAAGTGCTTCGTAGTGATAGAAGTGGTGAATATTTTTCAAATGAATTGAATGTATTTTGTGAGGAACAAAATGTGGTACATGAGTGTTTTACACCTTATACTCCGTAACAAAATGGTTTGGTAGAAAGAAAGAACTGTATTTTAATGGATATGGTTAACTTGATATTGTTAAACACTAAACTTCCATTTAATCTATAGGGTGAAACATTATTGACTACATGTTATATCCTTAACAAAATACCACCGAGAAAATTCAAAGTATCTCCATATGAGTTATGGAAGGGTCAGATGTCAAACTTAGATTATTTCAAAGTGTATGGCTGTTTGGCTTACTATAGAGTTCTTGACCAAGAGAGAACACAGTTAGGACCAAGAGCCGTCAGGGTGCATTCGTTGGATATGCCTAACACTCTAAGGCTTATCATGTTCTTGACTTAATGTCAAATATGATAATTGAAACAAGAGGTGTTGTATTCATTGAAAATAAAGTTTTCAATGATTCAATAGATTCGAAAAAAAGAATATCAACCAATGATCTCAAGTGATCAAACCAAGAGAAGTCTTTGTGACAATAAGGATATGGAGCCGAGGAAAAGTCAAAGAGTGAGAAAAGTAAAAGACTTTGGTCTCGATTTCATTTTCTTGCAATCTCTAGCATTTCTCGTTAAGGGAAATAAAGAATCTGTAATTAGGAAGATCCCCATAATTTTTAATGTGGATGGTGATCCACAATCCTATGGTGAAGTCATGACTTCTAAGGATACGACATTTTGGAAAAAAGGCAACCAATGATGAAATGGATTCAATATTGCCCAACAATACTTGGATTCTAGTTGATTTTCTCAAGGATTGAAGCCTAGGTTGGTGGTTCTCCAATAGGGGGTCCTCCAACCTTTAAGGCTAGGTTAGTGGCAAAAGGATTTAGGCAAAAGGAATGTCTAAATTATTTTGACACCTATATACTAATGGCTAGGATGACCTCCATTCGAATTCTTATGCCACTTGCATCTATCCATAAGTTACATGTACATAGAATGGATGTTAAGACGACTTCTTGAATGGTAATCTCGAAGAGGAAGTCTACATAGAGCAACTAGAAGGCTTTATGCTTCTTGGGAATGAACATAAGGTGTGTAACTTTATCAAGTCATTATATGGTTTAAAACAAGAGCCTAAACAATGGCATGAGAAATTTGACTCGGTTATCTTGCCATATGGTTTTTTTTACATAATGGTGCAGATAAATGTATTTACACTAAATTCACCGATAGATATGATATAATTATTTGTCTCTATGTAGACAATTTGTTGATTTTTGAGACGAACATGGAAAGTGTTCATGAGACCAAAGAGTATCTAGCCTTGAATTTTAAGATGAAGGATCTCAACGAGGTAGATACAATTCTAGGTATAAAAGTGCAAAAGCATGAAAGGGGCTTTGCACTAAGCCAATCTCACTACATCGAGAAAGTATTAGAAAAGTTCAAACACTTGAATATCAAAGATTCGAAACACTCTATACAATTCAAACTTCAAGTTAAGTGAGAATAATGGCAAGGTAATAGCGCAACTTGAATATGCCAACACAATTGGAAGTCTAATGTATGCAATGCATTGCACTATCGCAACTTGAGATTTCCACCAACGACACTTCTCCAAAAATAAGACTGCCATCTATAAGATTTCCATCGATGACACTTCTCCAAAAATAAAATTGTCATCTATAAAAAATAGATGAGTCAATCTCGACCATCCACACAAATACGTGTCTCTTTCAGCAATCCATCTAACCTTGCCAACCGCAGAAGCATAGAAAATCCTTCAGAACAAATAAGAAATTGGTAAGGGCTAAGTAGATCATCTTGACATAGTGCTCTTTGTAGGAAAAATAGTTCTCCAGTAATCCCATTTATGCAAATTGTAACACCCCAAACCCAACCTAGACGTTATGGCCAAATCTGGCGATGCCACATTAAAGTGTTTTTCGCAAAGACAAAAAACCCTTTTTACACATTTACCTCTGTTACTTGTTTTTAATGATAATTTTAAAGCTCGTATTTTATCATATTAAAGCGTCTTTAATTTCTAAAACGTTTTCTTTTGCGAAAGATTATGAAATATGTTGCGTAAACATGGTGTATTTGAAAAACAGTTATCTTTTGAAAACCCGTCTTTTTCCAACAACTAGAAATTTATATCAAAGTAAGTAAAAATCCCAAATTAAAAGTTAAAACTTTAAAGAGCCCTTATTACATAAAAATACTTAAAATTAAATTACTAATAAATTAAAAATCCAATATAGAGGCATGAATGGATGTGTGGCCACCTTCGAGTCCCTCGTAGCACCGATCCGCCTAAAGATTACCTGCGCAGATAAGTAAAAGGGTGAGTTTATGAAACTCAGTGTGTAATCCCTTAATAAACAAACAGTCAGTCATACAATTGGCAAATACAGTCTAGGCCTAAGCCCGTTTCAATAACAGTCCAGTATCAGTTAGGGCCTTAGCCCATTAGAGTAACAGTATCAGTGTGGGCGTTAGCCCATTTTAGTAACAGTAACAGATATACAATTAGAAATCCCACCCATCCATCCTCTACACTCCACTCCGTCTAGCCCTACACTCCATGTGGGGATAAAATCAACCCACCCATCCCTACACTCTAAAATATAGCACCGATTGCGGCACTAAATGAAGATTTGCGATGAGAGTTGCGATCTGACAAAGACACTTCCTCCAAACATAATAAACCCATCCCATGTCATAATATCATACATGTATACAAAAATGTCATGCTCAATTACAGTCATACATATCATAGGGGCATATCAGTCATCTTACCTCATAAGGGTATAACAGTCATTTTATCAAATCGGGGTCTGGGTATACTTACCGATCCAATAATAGGTCCACAGTTGTCTCGGGCAACCCGTGCAACCTTAGCAGTCAAACAGTGAAAATGGGCCCAATGCCCATAATGCGGGTCCATGTGGGCCTACACGCCTGTGTAGCCGACAAAGCCCAAAAATGGCCTTGGCCGTGTGGATTACATAGCCTTGCCCAATAATCTCCACATGTCCATGTGATTACCCGTGTGGGGCCCACGAGCCTGCAGGGCCCACACGACCAAATTTGGCCCAATGTGGCACAAAACGACCTAAGCCCATGGAATCGCTCATGGTGGCCTCTACGATCAAACACCCATGTCTATACGTTCGGATTACCACACGAGCGACCGCACGCCCATGTAGCATCAATGGTCACATTTTTCGACTTTTGTCGATTTACGATTTGAGCAGTGTTTACACACTTGATTGCGAAAGTGCTTGACTAACCCACGAGTGCTTCAATCTATTTCAAACAAAAGCTTCGGTTAATAACCTAAAAAATCGAGTTAAAGCTATCCCTAACCAAAACACTTATTCATAAGATTACCTATCACTTGTCTAAATCGGTCAATTGAGGCTTGTACCCTTATTCCACTGCAAGAAACTAATCACTAGGCCTTAGGGGTTGCCTGCATTCCAATCGAGCCTTATCAACCATTAATCAAATGAACAGTTTGAACTAGATGAATAAACACTTACCGAAAATACAAAGTCCAAATTAGAAGAAAGGGACGATCGGCCTACACTCCCACAAAGCCGAAAGTACACATTATGGTAGAGGCAAGACTGGAAAATTGTACCCCTATCATAAAACGGCAGCACAGGAGAAGTTAGGTGTAAGACTAAAAAGATAAAGAGGAAGAAAGAGAGAGAATGACATAACTGAAAAGTTGTATTACCACAAAAGTCAACAGAGAGCATAGAAGAATCAACACAGAGGGGGGGTTAAAGAATGAGTAATATTCGGTTGGGGTAACAATATGAAGAAAAGAGGGGATCTGTTAAATCAAAAAAATCGAAGGAGGGGAGAAGAAGAGAAGAGAAAGCAATCGGTCAACCAAAATAATGAAAAGTAAATTTGGGAATAAACCAAAACGAGCAAAACCCGAAAGATCTCTAACAATACTCGGTCCCAAAAAGAGAAACACGAAAGAAGGAAAAGCAGTAAAAACCCAAAAGCAGAATTTTGACACCAAGAAGTGAAAGAAAAGAACCCAAAACGCAATAGTCAGAAACCAAAAGTGAGAAGGGAAGAATCATAGTAGCCCCTAGCCGAATTTTGAGTGCCTACAGCTCAAATTCGACACAACTCCCCCACAACCTCAACTCCCCTTAATCCTCTTTTTAAATATCTCCACAATATCCTCCTAGAATTTGGCTACACAATCCCCACTCCCTTCAAACACTCCAACCGCCTATTAGCATCAAAATCCCACATACAACCTCTTACACGGCACAATAGCAAAATAAATACTCCTCTGCGCCCCTCAGTACTCGAACCTCAGTCCACAGGAAAACACCACATTCCACCTATCACTTAGACTAGTAGGCCCATTCTATCATGTTTTACCCATATTTATTTAAGAAGCCTACCGACTAGAGACAGGTTTAATTCAAGTAAGAAACAAATTTTTTGCACAAGCCAAGGCTTGAACCCAAGACTTCTTAGACACTTCCCAGGACATTAAACCACTGAAGCAGACATGCATTTGTGTCACAGCCATACAAAAATAATTACCTAAGATTTTGGGGCATTACACAAATTTAGTACGAAACTGATTTGACGCAGTGCATCGTTAATTCAATCCAAGTCGTATTAAGCCTCATACGTACCAGAATGGCTTCGATGAAATTTCATTCTACTCGGTCATATGCCTTACTCATATCCAATTTTAAAGCAAAAGACTCTTTCAATCCACCATGATGGTTTTAAAAGAAAGAAGGACCTCATATGCTAATAAGATATTGTCTGAAATAAGCCTCTTAGGCCCAAAGGCATTCTGTGCAACATCAATATTTTCATTAAGAACCAATCAAAATCGATTCACTAAAACCTTGGAAATAAATTTAAAAAAGACATTACAAAGACTTATGGGTCGAAAGTTACTCATACTACGTGCATTTTCCTTCTTGGATCAAAATTATGGTCATACCATTAATCTTATCTGCACTAATCTCTTTGTTCAAAACTCGCATGTAATAGATTTTAATGTTTGATTCGGCTATATGCCAAAATTTCTAAAAGAAGACAGTCAGAAAACCATCAGGACTCGATGCCTTAGTAGGATGCACACCCTTAATAGTTTGGAGAATTTCCTCCTTGAAAAGTACTAGAAGAGAATTATTCATATCTTCTAAAATGCAACGATTAATTCTTGTAAGCAAAAATTATGGATCTCTTTCCCCTTGTGATATGAACATATCAGTGAAGTAATCCTTTGCTGCAACTTACACAGACTCATTGGAATCAACCATCATACCGGCCCAACCTATCTTCCAAACACCTTATCCTATTTATTCTCCTCCTCTGATTGGCAAATAGATGAAGTAATGCAGTATTCCAGTCATTGTTCTTAAACCAATTCACTCTTGCTCTTTGTTCCCAATAAGCTTCTTCCCTATCAATTTCCTAATTCATCTTCAACTTCACATCTATTATTTTCTTGAGGATATCTTCTTCTAAATCCACATTACATAGCTCAATAAGCCGATCACACTACAACAAAATGGGCCTACTACGAAACTTTTTTTATTTAAGACGGCGCAAAAAAAGGTTGGCATAGGTATCGTGATGCTTCTCCCAACGCTTTTGAAAAGGTTGTTTTTATTACAGTTGGCATAGGTCCCGTGACACTTTTGAAAAAGCATTAGCATGAGTCAACATAAGCCAACCATTATTGAAGTGTTGGCAAAGGCCTAGTCAAGGCCAACCTTTAAAAAAGGTTGAGATAGACCCGTCTAAGGCAACCTTTAAAAAAGTTTAGGATGGACTAATCTAAGACAACCTTAAAAAGGTTGGCATAGACCTTGTCTAAGTCAAACTTTAAAAAAGTTTGAGATAGAGCAGTCTATGGCAACCTTAAAAAGGTTGGGATAGACCTCATCTAAAACAACCTTTAAAATATGTTGAGATAGACCCATCTATGGCAACCTTTTTAAGGTTGGGCTAGACCTTGTCTAAGGCAACCCTTAAAAAAGGTTGGGATAGACTCGTCTAAAGCAACCTTAAAAAGGTTGAGATAGACCTTGTCTAAGGCAACCTTTAAAATGGTTAGGATAGGCATGTTTAAGACAACCTTTAAAAGGTTGGAATAGAAACATCTAAGGTAATTTTTTTTCTATTTTTTATTGTTTCAATATTAATATATTTTCATAAACAATTACAGTGAATAATGATAGAAATTGTTCTTTAAATACAACTAAAAAATATTAAATTAAAATTAAAAAAAAAGGTTGAATATTCATTACAAAAATTGATCCAATATCAAAATACACTAACATTTAGCCGAAATGTATACCACCAACATTCAACCCAATGTACAAAAGTAAACAAATAAAAAAGTTCCTAAGACGATGAACATTGATATTAATGTTATACTACATAACAGTTAATACAGTCTGAAATTGCAACTTCAATTCCAAGATACTCTACTGATCTCTTATTTCTACAAGGGTAGCCTCGGGTAGTGAAACATCTCCAGATCCAAGTATACCATATTTCTAAAAAATACTATTAAAAACTGTTAAAAAAATAAAAAATTGTTTCCTTAAACATGAAGGCTTAATATGAAACTAGTAGCTTGTGTGATATGAAACTTAGTTTATAATTTCCTTAGTTAAAATAGGATTATGTTTGCATTCGTAAATAAGCTAAAATAGATATAAACAAGGAGCTTTTAAATTCAGGAAAGAATAGAAATTGCAGAAAATTCTCAAAATTATGTCCAAGCAATGCAATAAAAAGAATCTAACCATATTCAGCTCTGAGAACCATAGATGTTTTAAGAAATTATTTAGTATCAACTATTTTGCTTTGCTTATACTCCCAAATTGTTTCTTAAGAAATGCTACCACATAAAGTGAATAATGAACTTTTTTATATTAGATTAAATTTTCATATCAATGCAGCTTTGCCATTTTTACCCATTTAGCAACACGCTAAAAGATTCTAAAGTTCTAACAAGCAACAAGTACACGCATGAAAAGGCTTAGACTTAAAAGTTCAATAAGCTAAGATGCAGAAATGATCAGTTTTCATAAAGAACCAAGAATTATAACATATGTAGAACCATACAGTCTAATAGTCCCTATTCTAAATAAGTCCATTTGCATAAAGCTTGACCACATAAGGATGAATTATTTCTAACAATTTATTATTCACATTAGAAGTATCTTGCCCTAGTGGAACCTGGAAATATTGCAAGGAATATGTTACTTTTATTAGAAATAACAAACAACAAATTTCAAAAGAGAAAAACTTTTGGATACCTCAATCAATTCTATCTTTCTATTTTGAGCATATGGACTAACATCAGGGACTAACATATAAGTTGGTGAAGCAGAAATTGGATCATAGGAGACACCATTAACCAAAGATGAACGTATTTTTTTGAGGGTACATTTCAATAGTTTTTTTCCCCGGTTTTGTAGTTTAATGAGAAAGAGATATAGGTTCCTGCATTGCCATTTATACCATTGCAAGAAATTATGTACCTTTTTTTTTCACTAAAAAGAAGATTCAGTCTACTTGCTTGATATAATCACCAAGAAATTATGAAAATTGTATCTTCAGAGGCAGCAATGGACAGTTAATAACGAGTGAAATACAAGATCCAGTAATACACTAAACATCAACATCGATACACATATATATGTATGTCAAGACAAAGCAGGCATAAAAGGCATGAGTTCCCAACAATTTATCCTTTCTCATGTTGTTTTCTTTTTTAAAGAAAAAAACCATAGTGCATGGATCTATGTCCATATTCACATATAACCAAAAGCATAGTTAAATTAATTGTACCCATTTTCATGTAGCAAAGCATCCCAAATGGCATGAGTAAATAGGTTCCAGAGTAAGGTCTAGTTCATTCCTCCTCATTTCTGTTGCTTCTTCCTGGAATGTGCCACTCTAAAAATTATAAACTATAAACAATCAAATCTTTTAACCAAGCTTTTGCCACTTCATTATAAACAACAGAAAACGAAAGGTTATGTGGATAGCAGGTTGTTTTGCTGAATAATGGCAACCAATGTAAGCATTAAGGTTACATGACAATTTTAAAACAAAATGAGAAGACAATTGTAACTTACATCCTGGTGTTGCAGTCAAAACTAATATTCTCAGCTACACTGGCATTAACATTAACTACAAATTTAGGGTAACACTAACACCTTTAATGCTCCATAAATGTTGCCGCCAACAACATGCTCCAAGATACAATTAAATTCAAAAAATCAAAACTTGTTTCCAAATAAACCGTTAACGATCTCAATAGCACTCTTGTATTTAGTAACAACCTCAGCGCTGTTATGATATTAACAACTTTATCAGCAGCAAAATTAAAGGTTGGAAATATTAGATGCAATACATATAAATCGGCCATAAGCGTCAATTGACAGACCAGAGAATGGAAAATGAAGCTAAACCCAAAATTTCACAAAGGATCCTAGAAATCAAACACGCCAGAGCAACTTCATCCCCTTCCATGGCTTCCTTCCCTCACCTTCATACAACAAGCAAAATCATTCCTTTACATTTCAAACTTATAATTAAAAGACTCAAAGCAGTAAAAAGAAAGAAGAAAAGAGATAAGGTGTATTAGGGTTTTCTTTTCAGTCTTGTTTGTGAAATTGGCAAAATATTAAAAAGTTGGAGATGAAGACACAAAAAGAAGGGAAAGAAAAAAGAGTTAAAGTTTAAAATCCTATTTCTCTCTCCTCTACTTTCCTGTGAACTCTTTCAAGTCAAAAATAAAAATTATTTATTTATTAGAAAACCAAAAGCAAAATGCTTTCTAACAGAAAGTAAATAATGGGAAAATAAAAACAACTTTTTTTAATATTATTAGATAATCATATCATTATTTTTCATATTTATGAAATTATTTTTCTCTTAAAGTAATAATTTTAATGTACCAAAGAATATTAATAATTTTAAGTTTAATATAAATAATACTAATATGATATTAATTCAAAAAAATTAACACAATCATTTTAATAAGTAATTTTATATACAAAATGTTGAGGGTGGAAAAGTTCTCGCATCTATAGAAGTGGTTCTAAAGAGAGGAAGGATGCTAACAAGCAAAGGCGAATCATTTTCAAAGATGATCTTTAATGATGGCAATGTCTGAGGTGGTCTCGAATGAAATGTTTGGGTTTGCAAATGAACTTCCGAAGTCTCAAAGATGATATTAAGGCAGAACATTCTCAAAGATAAACTTTCGTGATGGTAATGTTTCGGATGATCTCGACGTGAAGGTGATATAACACCCCTAAAACTCCGATGTCATAAATAATATTATTTCGGGAAAATATTTAATGAAAATTTCCCTAATAATAATCGATAAAAATTAGAAGAGGTAGTTGAACATCGGAGAAAGTCATTAGAAATGATATATTTTAATTTATTAAATCGAAGCATACACTAAATTATAAAAAAGTAAAGGTGCAAGGGCTAAAAGTGTAATTATATTAAAAAGTGACCATAAGTTCAAGGATGAATATAAAGAATTATAAAAGGTAAAATGGACAATTCTCAAGAAGATATATTAAGAGTAAAAGAAAAAGTTAGTGTACTTTTGAATGATTTTGGATCGTTAGATTAAGAGAAAAAAAAGAGATTCAATTTGGACTATCAAACCTAAGTGTTGGAAAAAACCGACTCTTATTTAAGTGTATGTCGATAAGTCTATCCCAACACTTAGGAAAGTGTCGGCATAGTGTTGGACAAAGCCGAATCTTATTTAAGCTTTGCCCTAGGTATGCATATCCCAACCCTTATACAAAGAGCTGGCCAAAGCGTATGTCGCCAAGTCTATCCCAATACTTAGGAAAGTGTCGGCCCAAAAGTGTCGGCATAGTGTTGGACAAAGCCGACCCTTATTTAAGCGTTGCATTAGGCATGCATATCCCAACCCTTATACAAAGGGTTGGCCAAAATGTATGTTGGCAAGTCTATACCAACATTTAGGAAAGTGTCGGCCCAAAAGTATCGGCATAGTGTCGAACAAAGTCAACTCTTATTTAAGCGTTGCATTAGGCATGCATATCCAACCCTTATACAAAGAGTTGGCCAAAACATATGTCGACAAGCTTACCCTAACACTTAGGAAAGTGTCACCCCAAAAGTATCGTCTTAAGACTGTTTTGTTGTAGTGTCAGTTAAGGTTCTCAATTTTTACTTGGACACATTCTTCTTATTTCTAGCCCAAAACTATAATCCTTTCCCCAATAGATTCAGTCTAGTCAACACATCACCTATGTTTTTCGTCCACAGTCGACGAACCTTGTTTTCGAGTGCTTCTTCCAAAATCTAGCATGCCTCGAAACAAAATATATTATTATAATTTTTAAATGATAAATTTGAAATATATTTTTGACATTATTATTAAAGTTACTATCTGTAAACTTAATGTGATTTATGTAAATCATTTGCTTACATGTCAAATACAAAAAGTATCAAAATTAATGTCTATATCAAAAAATCGTACCATGCATGCGCGGACTTTATTTTATTTAATATAATAATCTGTAAATTAATACATTCATTTAAAATTTTTTGACGAATCTAATATATTGTAAATCAATATATTTATTTAAAAAATTTGTAATTTGTAACAAATAATGATAAAATTGAACTTTATTATACTTTTTAGGGTAAATTGATTTTTGTTGTAAATCTAATAAACTAAGGGATAAATTTGAGGGACAAATAAATAAAGATTAAAACTCCTATTTGTCTAGAAATGATATATTTTGGAAATAATTATAATAAATTTTTATTTTAAAATTATACATTTTTACAATTAAATAATATTCGTAATAAATTAATAGTTATCCTTTAAAAATATAATTGCCTAAAATTTAAATGCAAAGATGTTTTAATTTCAAAATAATTACATGATAATAAAATTTTAAATGTATTATTTTTGTTATGAATATTTTATTAAGTGGATGTCCATCATAATCAAGATAAAGTTTTGATGTACTTTAAATTTTAATAGTTATTAGAATTAGATCTCTACTTCCTTTATACTTCTTATGCCTATAAATAATAGAGACTCTAATGAAGCATTGTAATCACCCCTTTTGATCAATAAAGTGCATTCTCTATTGCTTTCATATTTTCTTTGTTCTTTATTCTCCCCATCTCTCTTTATTTTATAACACGTTATCAGCACGATCTTGCTCAAAGTGATAGTTCCTTTTATCGACGATCAAATTTATCCTCCATGATTTTTAATTTCTTTGATGGCAAGACACAAAGTTTTTACAAGAAGTTTCTTTTATTTAATGTTTCATATCTCATTATTATTTTTCATTCTTCTTTCATTATATGTTATCATTGTTTTAATTAACTTATTTTACTTTTTGTTCTTAAGGATGGTGAAAGATTTGATATCGTTATCCATATGAAATCAAGAATATTTTCGAACTATCTCATACCTTCTAGTGATGACGATGATTTTAAAGATCTTCATGTATATTTTACTATGTTTTATTTATTGTTTATTATTGGAGACTAATCATGACAACATGCATTGAGAGATTTTGATTTGAAATCTCACGCATGTTTGTGATGGTAATTATGAAATAAAGAATCTATTGGGATATTTATAAGTCTATCCTACTAGATTTGTTGCATTCCCTGAAGTGAATGTAAATATAAAGAAAATAAAAGATATACTAATGGACCACTAAAAATGGGAACATAGTAATAAATAAGAGAACAATGAGAGCTCTCAAGATAACTCTTTAAAGGGTAAAGATAACTTATGTTATCAATATGTGATATGAAATATTATGGCCACATATGTGGCCTATGCCCAAATATTTTGTTTCTGTTAATATTCTTTGAGGAAGAATATGAAAATGTAGGAATGAATTCTATCATTATAGATAGAAAATATTTATCTTATTTGGTATTGAGACAAACAAATATTATTCCAATATTTGATAGTACAAAATTAGTTGAAAGCTTCAGAAGAGCTAATATATCACTATCTAAAAAACACAAAATTTGTGATGGTTAATGCATTACTTTTAAAAGTTATTTGTAATGGATCTCATATTGAGATTGTGAATGAGGAAAAGATTATATTTCATATGAATAAAAAAAGGGGGATTGATTTTTTAATTTATAATATTTATGATATTCTTTTGTCATCATCCCTATTAAAGGGTTGAAAGCAAAATATATGACTGTGAAAGATCTACTCATGAGCAATAGAATATGATAATTCTATCTAAAGCTTATTATGGTTGGATGCATCTAAAGTTGCAAGTATTTTTTAAAAATTGTGAGTATAACTCTACAGTATTCAGAATAAGTTCTCAATTAAAATTATGTGGTAAAATATTAGTAATGAGAACTTGCAAGAGAGAAAACTTATGTAAGAAAAGTCATTGGTTATGTACCTGTTATACACATGGAAAATAAGATCCACTCTCAAATTTTGCTATTAATAGATTTTTTGACATTTGAAGATTTTGGCATATTCCCTAAAGCGAATATTGCATATAATTATTTGAAAATTATATTTATTGACTTAGTGGCATTATAGAATTCTCAATGATTTAGACATTTCCAGTAGTAAATGTCACAATAGTATTTAATGTGGATACAAAATAAAAAGAATGATAATAAAATTATCAATTTGTTACAATTTAGTACAATTGAAACACATGTTAAAGTAAACTAGAAGTTTACTAATACAAATGCGTTTACTACTTGGCATGACCAATTAGGCTATCCTGGATCGTATATGATGCGAAAATTAATTGAGAATTCATATGGACATTAAAGAACCAGAAGATTCTTTAATTTAAAGAATTCTCATTTGTTGCTTGTTCTCAATAAAAATTAGTTCTTAGAAACTCATTAACTAAAGTTGAGATTTAATGTCTTACATTTTTGAAATAAATATGGGCCCATTCATCCACCATGTGGATGGTTTTGATATTATATAATTTTGGTAGATGCATTTACAAAATAATCACATGCGTTATCAACTCGCAACCTGTCGTTTGTGAGATTGCTTGTTTAAATGATTAATTTTAGATTATGCAATTAAAACAATTCATCTTGCTAATGTTGGTGAGTTTACATCCCAAGTTTTCAATGATTATTGCATGTCAATTGGGATAAAAGTTGAACATCTTGTAGCTCATGTTCACACACAAAATGATTTAGCTAAATTGTTTATCAAATGCCTCCAACTAATAGCTAAATCATTACTTATGAGAACAAAACTTTCTATTTCAACATGAGATTGAATTGATTTACATGTTGTACGCATCAAGCTAATAAATTATAAATGCTCCCCATTACAATTTATTTTTGGTTAAAAGCCAAATATTTCCCATTTTAAAATTTTTGGATGTGCAGTATATGTTCCAACTGCTCCACCACAATGCACAAAGATAGTTCATAATAAGAGATTGAGAATGTATATTTATATGAGTCTCCTTATAATATTTTTGAGCTATTAATTCGAGATTTAATTATGACATGAGTTGTCAGTTTTCCCAACATTAGGGGGAGAGAAATAATAACTTATAATGAGTTAGGGGGAGAGTAATTTGAACCAGAAGTTCAATAAGGATAACTCATTACAAGTTAACTACTATATGTATTTACAAACTTAATAAAAATAACCAAGTGTTATATAGATTGATCGGTTCCAAAGATGAAAAATTCCTCTAAATGGTCATATAGTGGAGGTGGGTACTCAAGAAGAGACCCAAGACATAACTAATAAGTAAAACTTTAGAAGAGATTCAGGTACCTGAAACTAAATTTTTAAATAATGAAAATAAAAGATCTCGATAAGTTATGTTAATTAGAGAAAATGTGGAACTGAATAATAAAAGTGGTCGACAATGATTTTGCATGCACTATTATTATTGAAATAATGAAATAAAAGGAAGATCTTGAATAAATCTATTGAGAAATATAGATATAGAATAAATTGATCAAAATAGAAAGAAACAACTCAAGTACAATTAAATTTGTGGAGTTTTGGACCAGTAGTCCAAACATCTAAAGGTATAAAGCCAGTGATGGTGCAATTAAAGTAATTTTGGAAAAGCGGAATAAAAATATAAATTTTTTTGCTAAGTCCTGGCATTGATTATGAAAAGATATAATATTTTTTTGTGGTGGATGCAATAACCTTTAGATATACTATTAAATTGACAATTCATAAAAGATTTAACTTGCGTCTAATGGTTGTTGTTACAACCTTTATAAATCACTATATAGTAAAGTTTATATTAAATCCTTGAAGGATTTAGGATGCCAGAAGCATATTGAAATTATTAAGAAATTATTCATTTATATGAATTGAAATACTTTGAACATATGTGGTAAATTTGAGTAGTTGAAGGAGGATTATAAAATGATCCAAAATACCTATTTTGTATTTTTATATAAGAATCATGATTAAAGTTTGTTATGATTATTGTTGAATCTCCTAAAGAGATCAAAATATATTTCCCCAAATTTTCCTCACTCATGACTTTTAAAAGAATGGTAATACAAATGCTTAGCAAATACATTCAAATAGTCATTTGAAAAACTAGTATTCAAGATTGAATACATAGAATATAATAAAATATGTGATGTTTTCATGAGGGGGTGTAACACCCCAAAATTTGTTAATTTTGGCTTTTATAAATTTGACATAAATGTATATCTTCTTCAGTGTTTATGTGTTCTGGATGTGTGTGGGAGATTCCAAGTTCAAGACATGACTTTGGCTAAATTTTGGTATTTTTCTGAATCAAGCTCTATATCTGGTCAGTAGGCTTTTAATTAATTGTTTGTAAGAATATAACAGAATGGGCCTGCTGGTCTGGTGGTTAAGTTGAGTGTTGGGATGTTGGAGGACTTGTGTTTGAATCCCTGCATGAGCAAAGGGGTTGTTTTTGCTCGGGGGACAGTAGGAGTTTCAGTTTAGCCGAAATACTGAGGTGGTTGTTAGTAGTGGGGATTGTGGGAGTGAAAGTAGGAGAGAATTTAGCGAATTGTGATCAGAATGTTAGTTTCCTGATAATCTTTCTTTATTTTTCAAAATTTCGGTGACTCTTGGGGAAAAGTCCTGAGATTTTCTTTCTTTCCTCCCTTCTCCCATATTCGGCTTTTCCTCTTCTTTCTTCCATCTTCTCTTTGATTTTATTTCTTTTTGTTGACTTTCATCGTTACCATCGCTAGTTCGATTTTCGTCACACGTTTTGGTATATGGGTTCTCGTGGTTTGTAAGTTGTGAATATTAAGTTTTTAATTAGGGCTATTGTCGCTTTGGCAGTAGCATATTGCGAGAATCAAGGTTTTCCTCGCTGTTTCGTGATCAACTGATTCAAGGTGTTTGGGGTAAGTTTTGTCACTTTAAGGATGAGTATCTCGATTTGGGTTCGATTTTAGTTCAATTTTTAAGTGTTTAATTCAGTACTTTATTGATCGATTATAGGTTCTGGAGTGCTCGAAAGTGTTTCTACATTGAAAACGTACTAGGTGTGTACCCGAAAACGTAGAAAATGAGGTTTCGACAAAAGCCAAAAACTCACCGTCGACGCCATACAAGCGTGTGGTCACTCATGTGGTAGGCCGTGTGCCATAACACAGGCATGTGATTGACGAGGCCAGGCCGTGCACATAAGATACAGCCGTATGCGACACACGGGCTAGACTGATTTGGGTTGTGTGGGCCACATAGGTGTGTGGGTCCACATAGGTGATCCACCCAAGCATGTGAGAATTTGGGCCAGGCCGTGTGATCCACATGGACCAAGACCAATCCTGTCCTTGTGGGCCCATACGGGCAAGTCACATGGGCGTGTGAACCCATCTATCTGAAATGATTCCTAGGGTTGCACGGGTCGCCCTAGTCGACTGTTAACCTATTGTAGGGTTGGTAAGTGTTACCTAGACCCCTGAATGTATGATCTAAGTGTATGTGATGCATGATAAATTATGCATGATTACTGGTATATAGATATGTTACGTATGACTGATGGTTGCATAATAGCATGACATATTGTATGTTGTATTGCATTAGGTTGAGATGATGATATGTTGGAGGAAGTGTACTGAAAGACTTTAAGCCTACTATTTGGCAGCTCAGCTACAATATATTGATTATGTGTCGTATTTGGTACTACTTGGAGTGTAAGGATGGGTGGGTGTTTTAAACCCCACATAGAGTGTAGGGATGGACGGAGATGGTGTGTAGAGACTGGTTAGGCAAGTCTATATATCTGATACTGTGATTGTGATAGGCTTAGGCCCTAATGCATATCTGATACTAAAATTGAAATAGGCTAAGGCCCGAACTGCTACTGAAACTGTAATGGGCTTAGGCCCCAAACTGCATTTGACTGTTTACTGCTACTTAACTGTATGCATGTTTTCTGTGGGGATTACACACTGAGTTTACATAAACTTTCCCCTTCTGTTTAATGTGTACAGGTAATCCCTAGACTTAAACGGATCGGGGGGGCAAAGGACTCAACGGCGACCACATGGGTTATTTTGAAACTGCTTTACATTTCTTTATGGTCTATTTTCTATTTCTGTTGAGGTAATTGGTTGTGAATTTGGGACTTTTAGGCTGTTTGCTTTTATTTCGGATTTAGACTATTTTCATGGGTTTTTAAACTGCCAAACTCAACATAAACTTAGTTTTATTAAAAATAACGATTTTACTAAACGAAATAGTTTCCTCAAATGTCACAGTTTTAAAAGCTTTCGCTACATAAAATATTTTTAAACAATTCAGTAATAAGGAAATAGATTTGAAATGGACAAGATAATTAGTAGCTAATCAACGGATATGTTTTAACTTGATAAATGCTATTTTAATTTCCATTCCATGTGACATCGCCAAATTCAGCCATAACGTCTAGGCCAGGTTTAGGGTGTTATATTTAGTGGTATCAGAGTCAAGTTGTAAAACTCGGCTGTGGATTTGGGTTTCAAACCTTAGTTTTTAAGAACTGATTTCCAAATAATTTGAAGTGTTTGAACTAAGAATATGGTACACCGAGTTTCCGGCGCCGTTCCTGTAAGTATTCTAAAACAGTGATAAGTTTAAATTGAAAATATTGTAGGAAGTATATTCGGAAACTACTATAGGTAGTAAACTGAGATTATAGCTAAACTGATAGAGACTGCGGTTTGCGAAAATCACTCTAAACTACTGAAATTATTTGCATAAAACATTTGTTAATAAATACTGAAACTGCAACTGATTCATAAAATTTGTACCAGATAAAACTAACTAAACATGAGCGCACGAGGTATCCGCGGTTGAGGTACCAGAGGTCGAGGTAGAGGTAGAGGCCGTAAAAGGACTCGAGCTGAGTCCTCTTCACTAGGCAGTATGCCAAATTTAGACACAAGTGAGACGCTAGTGTCACCTGCTACTGAGACTAGGTCTCAAGATTGCATGACTGAGGACAACGCATTATCCCAGGCTATGTTAAGGATATTGGAGAGGGTCGTTGGGCCTAATAGTGGATCTGAAGGGCATAGGTCGGTTACGGAATGACTCCGATCCAATGGAGCTAAACTTTTTAGGGGTGTCACTAGAGTCGCCCCTAATGTGGTCTAGTACTGGATTGAGGCCACGGAGCGGATTTTGGAAGACTTGGATTGCACCCCTGAGCAGAAACTGAATGGTGTGATCTCTCTATTGCGAGACGAGGCTTATCATGGTGGCTGACAGTTAGGGAGGGCACTCAGCTCGAATGTCTGACCTGAGAATTCTTTAAGACTGCCTTCTAGGGGAAATATGTGGGAGCCAGTTATATGGACGCTCGTAGGAGGGAGTTTCTGAATCTTACTCAAGAGGATTGACCAGTGGCCGAGTATGAGGCTGAATTCCTAATATTGAGCCGCTATGCATAAGGTATGGTGGTATCAGAGTATAAGAGGTGTGTCCGCTTTGAGGATGGCCTCAGAGATAATTTGAGAACTCTGATAACTCCGTATAGAGAGCGAGATTTTTCTATTCTGGTCGAGAAGGCGAAGATTGCCGAAGATGTTAAGCACGTTGAACACCAAAACAGAGATAGAGAGATGGGTAAGAGCAAGAGGGATCTGGAGCCTTCGAGTTCTGTGCAGAGGCTAAAGAAAAAGACCAGATCTGATGGGCCAGTTAGAGCTGGGCCCCCTGTTACTGCTACTAGACTTTAGTCATGTTTCGATGTGGTAGACGCCATCAGAGCGAGTGTTGGAGGAGGACTAGAGCGTGTCTAAGGTGTGGATCATTGGATCATCCCATCAGGGAGTGTCCGTTGAGGGTCGATCAGATGCAAGCTCAGGGTACTGGTGCTGCACAGCCACAGAGGGTAGCACAGTAGCCACCGAGAGGCCGTGGTCAGGCTAGGGGTGGTAATGATATAGGCCATGGGCAGAGGGCACCGGGCAGAGGTGCTAGTCAGACTAAGGCGAGGCAGCCTACTCTTGTTTATGTTGGTCGTCTTCGAGAGAACAAAGATTCTCTAAATGTTATCACCGGTACGTTTCTTATTTTTGATGTACCATATCTTGCATTGATAGACATTGGGTCTACTCACTCTTACGTAGCTAGCAACATATCTGAAAACTTAGGGATTTCAGTTGAGAACACTACGAGTGAGGTTACTGTACTGAGTCCGTTGAGACAGTCTATAAGGGTTAATAAGCTATTTAGAAATGTACCGTTAGAGGTTCAAGGGTGATCTTCTTGGCTGACTTAATGGAGCTTTCATTTGAGGAGTTCAACCTGATTTTGGGTGTGAACTGGTTGGTCAAGCACCATGTCAGTCTAGACTGTGCAACTAAGAAGGTCGTCTTGAGAACTGAGGAGGATAATGAGGTAGTTGTGATTGGAGAGCGTTAGGATTATCTGTCAAATGTGATTTCTGCACTGATGGCTGAAAAACTGGTTCACAAGGGATGTGAGGCGTACTTGGCCTACGTAAGTGTTTCCGCTTCTGGAGACTCTATTGTAAAGGATATCCGCACTGTAAGGGAATTTCCAAACATCTTTCCTGAGGAGTTACTATGTTTACCTCCAAATCAGGAATTAGAGTTTGGGATTGAGCTTTTCTTTGGTACAGCTCCGGTGTCTATCGCTCCTTATCGAATGGCACCGAAGAAGCTTATGGAGCTTAAGGCTCAGATTCAGGAGTTGTTGGATCGTGGGTTCATTCGCCCTTGTGTGTCTCCGTGGGGAGCACCGGTACTGTTTGTTAAGAAGAATGATGGATCCATGAGAATGTGTATTGACTATCGGCAACTGAATAAGCTGACTATTAAGAACAAGTATCCATTACCGAGGATTGATGATCTGTTTGACCAGTTTTGAGGAGCTTCGTTATTCTTTAAGATTGATCTCCAGTCTGAGTACCATTAGTTGAGGGTTAAGGAGGCTAACGTACATAAGACGACATTTAGGAGTCTTTATGGTCACTACAAGTTCCTAGTGATGCCATTTGGACTGGCTAATGCATCGACAGTTTTCATGGACTTGATGAATCGAGTGTTTCAGCTCTACTTGGACCGGTTTGTAATAGTGTTCATCGACGACATATTGGTTTATTCTAAGACTAGGGATGAGCATGACGAGTACCTTAGAGTGGTTCTTTAGATTTTGAGGGAAAAGCAGCTCTATGCTAAGTTTATCAAGTACAAGTTCTGGTTATGTGAAGTAACATTTCTAGGCCATGTGGTGTCTGATGAGAGGATTCAAGTCGATCCTCGAAAGATTGAGGCTGTACTAGATTGGAAACAGCCTAAGAATGTGTCCAAGATCCATAGTTTTTTAGGACTGGGGGGCTACTATCGGCGGTTTGTGGAAGGCTTCTCATTGATTGTAGCACCCTTAACTAAGCTGCTACGTAAGGATGTTCTATTTGTTTGGACTGATGTGCAGTAAGAGAGCTTTGAGAAGCTCAAGACTGTACTAACTGAGGCTCCTATTCTAATACAGCCTGAGCCTGAAAAGGAGTTCACGGTTTATAACGAAGCTTCACATATCGAGTTGGGATATGTATTGATGCAGGATGCTAAGGTTGTGGTATATACATCTCGGTAGCTCAAGATACATGAGGCTAACTATCCGGCGCATGATTTGGAATTGGCTGCCGTAGTTTTTGCTCTAAAGATTTAGAGGCACTATCTGTTCGGTGAGAAGTGTATCATCTACACTGATCACAAAAGCCTTAAGGACCTCCCGACTCAGAAGGAGTTGGATCTTAGGTAGCGTAGATGGATTGAGCTGCTTAAGGATTATGATTGTACCATTGAGTACCATCCAGGCAAGGCTAATATGGTGGCCGATACATTGAACTGTAGGGCTATGACTGATCTAAGAATGATGTTCGCTCGGCTTAGCTTGTTCGACGATGGGAGTTTGTTGGCTGAGCTACAAGTTAAACCAAATTGTATCAAGCAGATTAGGGTTAAATAGCTAGAGAATGAGTCTTTGGGTCTTCGGTTCTGGCAGATTGAGAGTGGTAACACTACGGATTTTGGGTTGAACTATGAGGGTGTGTTGTGTTTCTGAGGCCGAATATGTATGCTGAATGATTCTGATTTGTGGTAGTCTATACTGAGAGAGGCACATAGTAGCCCTTACGCTATGCACCCTGGTGGGAATAAGATGTACCAAGATCTTTGAGAGTTATATTGGTGGCCAGGATTGAAACGAGAGGTTACTGATTTTGTGGCTAGATGTCTGACATGTCAGAAGGTTAAGGCTGAACATCAGTTACCTTCGAGTTTGCTGTAGCTAGTTAAGCTTTCGTTATGGAAATGGGAGTTAATAAAGATGGACTTCGTTAGTGGGTTATCTTTAACACCAACTAAGAAGGATTCAGTGTAGGTCATCATGGGTTGATTGACCAAGCCTGCGCATTTCATACCAGTTAGGACATATTATTCTCTGCAGAAGCTTGCGAAACTTTATATTTCTGAGATAGTGAGACTGCATGCGGTACCTGTTTCAATTATCTCTTATAGGGATCCTCGCTTCACATATTAGTTTTGGAAAAAGCTACATGAGGCCTTGGGTTTAAGGTTGTTGGACTTCAGTACTGCGTTCCATCCTCAGACCGATGGTCAATCAGAGAGGGTGATTTAGATACTGAAGGATATGTTGAGGAGTTGTGTTATCGATTTTCGAGGCAGGTGGGAGGAGTATCTACCGCTAGCAGAGTTTGCTTATAATAACAGTTTCCAATCTAGCATTCAAATGGCACCTTATGAGGCTCTGTATGGTCGTGAGTGTCATACACTGCTATGTTGGATTGAATTGGGTGAGCGACGTATATTGGGTCCTAAGTTGGTCTCTAAGATAGAGGATAAGGTTCGACTAATTCGGGATCATCTAAAGGCGGCTTCTTATAGACAGAAATCCTATGCTGATCTGAAGAGGCTTGAGATTGAGTATTTTGTAGGGAACTTGGTCTTTCTTAAGGTTTCTTCATGGAAGAAGATTCTGAGGTTTGGTCGTAAGGGCAAGCTGAGAGCCCTAGGTTTATTAGGTCGTACCAGATTCTGAGGCGAATGGGACTGGGCGCTTATCAGTTAGAGCTACCTCCAGTGTTATACCGTATCCACGATGTGTTCCACGTCATGATGTTGAGGCACTACCGCTCTGATCCTTCTCACATTGTCCCTATTGAGGAGATTGAGGTTAGGCCGGACTTGACTTTTGAGGAGGAGCCGGTTCAGATTCTGGATCGCGATGTAAAGGTTTTGCGGAAGAAGTCTATTCCTTTAGTGAAGGTGTTGTGGTGTAATCATAGCACTGAGGAAGCTACGTGGGAACTTGAGGATTCAATACATCAACAGTATCCTCATCTGTTCTGGTTAGGTAAATTTCAAGGTCGAAATTTCTTTTAGGGGGTGGAGTTGTAACGCCCCAAAATTTGTTAATTTTGACTTTTTTAAATTTGACATAAATGTGTATCTGCTTCAATGGTTATGTGTTCTGGGTGTGTGTGGGAGGTCCCAAGATCGAGCCATAGCTTTGGCTAAATTTTGATATTTTTCTGAATGAAGCCCTATCTCTGGTCAGTAGGCTTTTAATTAATTGTTTGTAAGAATATAACAGAATGGGTCTGCTGATCTGGTGGCTAAGTTGAGTGTTGGGATGTTTGAGGACTTGTGTTCGAATCCCTACATGAGCAAGGGGGTTGTTTTTGCTTGAGGGACTATAGGAGTTTCAGTTTAGCCGAAATACTGAGGTGGTTGTGAGTAGTGGGGATTGTGGGAGTGAAAGTAGGAGAGAATTTAGGGATTTGTGATCAGAATGTTAGTTTCCTGATAATCTTTCTTTCTTTTTCAAAATTTTAGTGACCCTTGGGGAAAAGTCCTGACATTTTCTTCCTTTCTTCCATTCTCCCATATTCGGCTTTTGCTCTTCTTTCTTCTATCTTCTCTTTGATTTCGTTTCTTTTTGTTGACTTTCACCATCACCATCACTAATTCAATTTTTATCACACGTTTCGGTAAGTGGGTTCTCATGGTTTGTAAGTTATGAATATTAAGTTTTTGATTGGGGTTATTGTCGCTTTGGCAGCAGCATATTGCGAGGATTAAGGTTCTCCTCGTGCTGTTTCGTGATCGACTGATTCGAGGTGGTTGGGGTAAGTTTTGTCGCTTTAAGGATGAGTATCTCAATTTGGGTTCGATTTTAGTTTGATTTCTAAGTGTTTAATTCAATGCTTTATTGGTCAATTATAGGTTCTAGAGTGCTCGGAACTGTTTCTACATCGAAATCGTACAAGGTGTGTACCCGAAAACACAGAAAACAAGGTTTCAACGAAAGCTGAAAACTTCACTATCGATGACACACGGACATGTGCTCTCCCGTGTGTTAGTTCATGTGCCATAACACGGGTGTGTGATCAACGAGGCCAGCCTGTGTGATCTGCACGGGCCAAGGCCAATCTGAACGTGTATGCTACACGAGCTTGTGGGCCTACACGGGCAAGCGACATGAGCGTGTGAGCCAATCTATCTGAAATGATTCCTAGGGTTGCACGGGTTACCCCGGTCGACTGTGAACCTACTGTAGGGTTGGTAAGCGTTACCTAGACCTCTGAATGTATGATCTGAGTGTATGTGATGCATGATAAATTATACATAATTACTAGTGTATATATATATATGTTACGTATGACTGATGGTTGCATAACAACATGGCATATTGTATGTTGCATTGCATTGGGTTGGGATGATGATATGTTAGAGGAAGTATACTGAAAGGCTTTAAGCCTACTATCTGGCAGCTCAGCTGCAATATACTGATTATCTGCCGCATTTGGTACTACTTAGAGTGTACGGATGGGTGGGTGTTTTAAACCCCAGATGGAGTGTAGGGATGGACGGAGATGGTGTGTAGAGGCTGGTTGGGTAGGTCTATATATCTGATACTGTGACTGTGATGGGCTTAGGCCCTAATGCATATCTGATACTAAAACTGAAATGGGCTAAGGCTCGAACTGCTATTGAAATTGTAATGGGCTTAGGCCCCAAACTGCATTTGACTGTTTACTGCTAATTAACTATATGCATATTTTCTGTGGGGATTACACACTGAGTTTACGTAAACTCACCCATTCTTTTTAATGTGCATAGGTAATCCCCAAACTTAAACGGATCGGTGGGGCGAAGGACTTAACGGTGACTACATGGGTTATTTTGAAACTGCTTTACATTTCTTTATGATCTATTTTCTATTTCTGTTGCGGTATTTGGTTGTAAATTTGGGATTTTCGGACTATTTGCTTTTATTTCGGATTTAGACTATTTTCATAGGTTTTTAAACTGCCAAACTCAACATAAACTCGGTTTTATTAAAAATAACGATTTTACTAAACGCAAATAGTTTTCCTCAAATGTCACTGTTTTAAAAACTTTCGCTATAGAAAACATTTTTAAATGATTCAGTAAAGGAAATAGATTTGAAATGGACGAGATAATTAGTAGCTAATCAACGGATATTTTTTAACTTGATAAATGCGATTTTAATTTCCATTTCATGTGACATCGCCAGATTCGGCCATAACGTCTAGGCCGGGTTTGAGGCGTTACAGGGGGAGTAAATACGCGTTGTACTCTTTTTCCCTTAACCGAGGTTTTGTTCTATAATTTTTTAAATAAATTTTAAAATTTTTAATGATTTTTTTATTGAGTCAAATCAAAATCAATAGCCTCACTAGCAATTAACCATGTACACATGATATGTTTTGATTGGTTGATGGTTTTTTTAACGTAGTTTCAAGAGTCATGAAATTTAATGGGGCAAAATTTTAAATATCTAAATGGGATAAAAAATTAAAATAACAATATAAAAAATAGTATAATTTAGATGTCAAATTATAAATAAAGCCAATATATTTTTAATTGTTTGATTTATCTTATTTCTGAATTTTTTATATTTTTTTAACTTTAAAACTTAACTTAATAATTATTCAAAAAAAAACCTTAACTTGATAACATAAAACATTAGGTATAAATTTATGGTTTATCTTTTTCTATCATGTTAATTTATTAAAAAGTTTAAAAATGACAATTTAATTTTGATAATCACAAATTAAAAAAAAAATCATATTTCATTAAAGAAATGTCACCTATCATTAAAATAAATCGTCCACATCAATTATAAACTTAAGACATTGTAATATATATATATATGATTTCTATTTAGATAAATTTAATAAAAATTATATTATTAGTGTTACATAAAAAAAAAACAGTAACGATACAAGGATGGAACTTGAGATTAATAAAAATTTGTACTAAAACTTTTATCATTCCACCAATAATTCATTTAATACATAATTTTCTTATAACCATGTTTTTCTATATGAAAATTTTACTTCACTCACATTGATGTATGGCATGATTTAGTATTATTAGTGTTACATAATAAATTATTGTTTATTATTTGTGAAAATTATAAAATTAATTTATTATGTTTGAACTATTATATTGTTGGGATCGACCCATATAAACAACGAATAAGAAAACTAGATAATAATGAATACAAATATTTTACGTAAAAAATTCTTAAAGAGGGAAAAATCATGGGTAAAGGAGGCTTCGGCTTTTCACTAAATAAGTAAACAAACAAGAGTACAATATATAAAAAAATAGCCTAAATGTACAATCTGTACATTACCCAAAACCCCGAATATAAAGTTCAAAATCCCAAAGAGCAAACAAGTAAATAAAACTCTAAATCTCATAGGGCACTTACAAAAGAGGTATAAAATACTCTTCATGATTACCACAAAACTCTCACCAAAACTCATATGGGACTACATATTGTCGCCCTCAAAGAAAAGCACTTACTAATTGGCATATCAAAATAGGGATATAATGATCCTTTCAAATAGGCTAAAATTAGAATTCTAATCATACTAAAATATTATTGGAATAATTAGAGTCTAACTGGGAGAAGGAATCCTACTTAAAGTTTGAGACGCTGCTGCCAAATTGGAGAACACGTCGTGACGTTGTGACGTGCCGACAATGACGCATTTGCCTAGGGTTTACATTGCGTTGTCCTGACGAGTTTTACCTGCTTGTCACGATGCCGAGCTTGTTTTAGACCTTTATTCGGTTGTTCGTTGATGGTTGTCTTAAGTGCCTACAAACTTTTCGATAAATGTAAGGCACACCCTACATATATTATCAAATGTTAATATTTTATATCATTATCTACATATTATATAATAATTATTTTTTAAATTTAAATATTTATTGATTGTATTAAAAATATTTTTATACTCAATTAATTTTTAACCTTTTTATAAAACAATATTAAGGACTGGAGATAGGGTCACACAATTTGAACCCGTGTCAAATGAATCTAACAAGAGTTTTATCCACCACTCCATACAAGTCAAGACAATTAATTTTTAACTTTTCAAATTATTTTTAATTACTTTTAAGGTTAATAAATATAAATATAAATATAAATATATATTATTTATAAATATAATTTCATAAATTAAATAATTATAATGTATTCATTTTTATTTTATGTATGATCATATAATTATATTAAATATTAATTCCTGTTTAATTATAAATTCAAACTTTTTCAAATTTTAAATTGGATTTATTTCGAGATTAAATTTTTTAAAATTTGGATTTTTTTGATCTTGAATCATTATATGCTCACTTTTTCTTGAATTTAATTCATTACGGATTCAAATCAATCTCAAACTCAGAACTTTAAATACACAAGAATAGAACAACTTTGAAGTCAGTTTCCGCAATTAAACTCAATTCACCTTCCATTTAGGTGCTAGAAATAAACCCAAAGCTACTTTTATCAGTCTATTCGTCCAAAGAAGCAGAGAACATAGCAAAAATATTGCCACATGACTTCTTCAAAACACTATCGGGCTCCAGCCCAACTCTAACCCCTGGGAACGAAGCGCCAACATCTAAAATTTTGTGTTAAAAAAATCATTTAAATTTTTAATTAAATTTGAATTTGTTTCACTAAAAAATAATTTTTAAAAAATGATTTCTGAAAAAATAATTGATTGTTTTTTTTATGTTTGGATAATTCTACCATAAAATATTTTTCATTTTTAGCAAATTTTCCTAAAATCATTTTTTAAAACTTGTATTCAATTATTTTTATAAAAAAACTTTGTACCTAGTTAAACAAACAAAATATAAATTATATTTGTTATAAAATATTATAGAAGCATTTTTTCTTTAAAAACCAAAATTTATTTTTATAGTATGATAATATTTTATAATAAATAATATTTTATATAAACTTAATAATAACCAATGTCTAATTAAAACTTAATTTAAAATTATATATATTATAATGTGAGAGTTGATACTGAGAAGCATGAAAGAATAAATAAAGCTAACCAATATTTTAACAAATATTCATATTTATATTATCAAAATGCTAATATTATATACTATGGAAATTTATCACTAAATATTTATGAGTTTTAATATAAATTTATTATTAAAAAATTAATATATATTTAAAAAATTTAATATTGTTATGAATATCATATTAAGTGTATGTCTATCATGATCAGGATAAAGTTTTAATATACTTTAAATTCTAATAACTATTAGAATTAGATCTCTACTTCTTTTATATTTCTTATGCCTATAGATAGAGACTCTGATGAAACATTGTAATCATTCTTTTGATCAAAAAAGTATATTTTCTATTACTTTCATATTTTCTTTGTTCTTTATTATCTCCATATAATGCCCTGAATAATTTATTTTTGTTTTCGTGGATTTTGCTATAAATATGTATCTGCTTCAGTGGCTAAGTTGTAACGCCCCAAAATTTAAATTTTTGTTTTTGCGAATGTGTGACATAACGCCCCAAAAATTTAAATTTTTATTTTTACGAATGTGTGACACAAGTGTGTATCTGTTTTAGTGGTTAAGGGTTCTGGGTGTGTGTAAGAGGTCTTGGGTTCAAGCCTTAACATTGGAAAATTTTGGTATTTTTCTGAATAAAGCCTTAACCTGGTTCTATAGGCTTATACTTAATTATTGGTTGAATTATATCAGAATGGGCCTGCTGGTCTGACAATTAAGTGGAGTGTTGATATGCTAGTGGTCTTGAGTTTGAATCCCTGCGCAAGCGAGGAAGTTTATTTTTGCTCATTTGACTGAGAGAGTTTCAGTCAAACTAAAAGTCTGAGAAGTGGATTAGTGGAAGGAAAATATGGGATTTGGGAGTTATTTCAAATTAATTTTGATTTTTTTCCCAAATTTTCTTTTTCCCAAAAATAAATTGACGTCAGTTTTCTTTGTTTCCTTCTCCTAAATTTCGTGCTTTTCTCAATTCTGCCGTTTTGCTGTGGAGTTCCTATATTATTGAGTTTCGTTATACATTATTACGTAAGTGAATTCTTGATACTTTGTAAGTTGGATGTCAAAATTTTGATTGGGGTTATGTTGATATTATTGACAGCAACACATCACGAGGATTAAGGATCTCTTCGTATTGTTTCGTAGTGAATCGAGTTGAAGTTTTACGGTAAGTGTTCATTGTTTTAGGAATAAGTATTTTGGTTTCAGAATTTCGATTAATCACAAAGTAAGACTAATTGTGGTGTTGGAATGATCAATAATTAGGTTCTAGAGTGCTCGGAGTTCGGTTTAGCATCAAACGAAACAGGGTATGTACCCAAAATAAAGAAAACGAGAATCGACAAAAGCTGAAAAGTGAAACTGTCGACGCCACACAGGCGTGTGATCGCCCGTGTGGCAGCACATGGGCGTGCGATCGACGAATTAGGCCATGCGCGCGTGACACGGGCACATGACACGACCGTGTGAGGACAGGCAAGGCCACGTGTGAGACACGGAATCGACCAATTGGGTCGTGTTGGCCACACGAGAGTGTGGGTCCACACGGGCGTGTGGGATTCTGGGGCCAGGCCATGTGATCCACACGGCCAGGCCACATAGGCATGTGAGCCCACTTTTCTGAAATAGTTCTGTACGGTTGCACGAGTCGCCCAAGTCGACTGTGGCCTACCGTAGGGTCAGTAAGTATTATTTGGACCCCTAATCATGTGATCTATTGTGCGATATTTGTGCTGAGTCTGATAATACTGAACTGATTGTGTGAATGATTATTGCATATTAGCATGCCATTCATTGTATGTTGCATTGCATCGGGGTGGGTTGATGATTTATTCGAGGAAGTGTCTAAAAGGCTCTTAAGCCTATTATCTGGCAGCACAACTACAAATATCTGTTTATGTGTTGAGTTTCAGTACAGCATGGTGTGTAGGGATGGGTGGGTCGATTTTATCCCCACATGGTATGTAGGGTTGGACGAAGATGGTGTGTAGAGGCTGGTGGGTAGGATTCTAATATTCTATTCTGCATCTGTATCTGATAGGGCTAAAGCCCTAATTTATATCTGATTCTGCATCTGAATGAGCTAAGGCCCGAACTGACTCTGTAATGGGCTCCGGCCCCAGACCGTTTAATTCTGACTTCTGATGATTATTCTATATGTTTTTGTGAGGAATATACACTGAGTTTGCGAAAATTCACCCTTTTCTGTTTAATCTCTGCAGGTAATCCCCAGTCTTGACGGATCGGTGTAGAGGAGGACTAAATGGTGGCCACACGTAAAACTTTAGACTGACTTTCCATTTACTTCTAGTTTTATTACTTATTTAGGGTTTTGTTGTAATTTTAGACTTGAACTGTTTGGTTTTAACTTGAAACTTTATACGGTTTTATGATTATTTAAACTGCAACTCCTCAAAACTCGGTTTTCCTACAAAATAATGTTTTCGTAAATAAAAACGGTTTTCCCTAAAATAGAATGTTTCTAAAACTTCATCATAAAAGAGATACATTTTAATCACAAAAAGGACTAAGTAACTGGAATGGTTTTAACTCGTCAAATCTGATTTCAAACTCCATATCATATGACATCGCCAGATTCGGCCATAACGTCTAGGCCAAATTTGTGGTGTTACATATGAAACAATTGGGTATCTGCTTCAGTAGTTAAGTGTTCTGGGTGTGTGTGAGAGGTCCCAAGTTCAAGCCATGACTTGGACAAATTTTGGTATTTTAGGAATAAAGCCCAATCTTTAGTCAATAGGCTTGTATTTAATTGTTGACAAGCTTATATCAGAATAGGCCTGCTGGTCTGGTGGTAAAGGGGAGTGTTGGTTAGCAAAGGGTCAGGAGTTTGAATCCCTACATGAGCGTAAGGACAAATATTTTTATTTGCTCGTTGGTTGGAGAGTTTGAGCTGTATTAGAAATCTGAGTAGTGGGATTTTGGTAGAGAGAATTTAGGGGAGTGAATTTTAGGGTTATCAGATTTTCTAACCATTATCATTTTGTTTTGCAAAATTTTAGTTTTTCCCAAAACTCTCCACCTCTCTAACATTATCTCTTCTCCTTTACTTCTTCTCCTTTCTTTTTTCTATTGTCAAACCTGAATTCTTCGTTCCGTTGGGTCAATTCTCGTCACGTTCTAGTAAGTGGAGTTTTTGCTCTCTTTAACTTACGATTTTTCCAACTTTGATTTGGGCGATTTTTGATGTTTGGCAGCAGCATCTCGTGTGGTTTAAGGGTCTCATCGTGCTATTGTGTAATCAACTGTTCGAGGTGCTGGGGTAAGTTTTTCATCGCTTAAGGGATGCGTTTCTCGTTTCGGATTCGATTTTAGTTCGATCAATTAATTAATAAATTGTTTGAAATTGGTCAATTATAGGTTCTGGAGTGCTTGGGGATCGTTGTGGCATCAGCCGAAACTAGGTGTGTATACTCGATTGCATAGAAAACGAGGTTTCGACGAAAGTCAAAAACCTCACTGTTAACACCACACGGGCATGTGGTCGCTCGTGTGGTAGGCAGTGTGACATAACACAGGTGTGTGATCGATGAGGCCAGGCCGTGCGCACATGACACGGTCGTGTGATGGCCAGGTAGGCCGTGTGCGACACACGGGCAAGGCCAATTTGGGCCGTGTGGGCCACACGGGCATGTGGGCCCATACGGGTAAACTACACGGGCGTGGGATTTTGGGCCAGGCCGTGTGATCCATACGGCTAAGGCCAATTTGGGCTGTGTGGGCCCACATGGGCAGGCCATATGGGCATGTCAGCCCATTTTCACTGAATTGATTGCTAATGTTACACGGGTCGCCCAAGTCAACTGTGAACCTACTGTAGGGTCGGTAAGCATCACTTAGACCCCTAATTGTGTGAATTGACTATTTGATTTATATATATTGAGCTTGATGATAGTATGCATGTATACTAAACTGGTTATATGTACTGATATCATGAGATAGCATGTCATGATTTGTATATTGCATTGCATGGGGTTAGGTTGATTATATTTGGAGAAAGTGTACTGAAAGGCTCTTAAGCCTAATATACTGGCAGCTCAGCTTCAAACTACTGTTTTATGCCGCATTCGGTACTACCTAGAGTGTAGGGATGGGTGGGTTGATTTAATCCCCACATAGAGTGTAGGGTTGGACGAAGATGGTGTGTAGAGGCTGGTTGGGTAGGACTTTGTTATCGAATCTTGCATGATCAAGCATCGATCTCGTGATGGGCTAAGGCCCTAATGCATATTAATATCAGATCGAGATGGGCTAAGGCCCAAACCATTACTGATACTGAAAGGGGCTTAGGCCCAAAATTGTATTTGACTGTGCACTGTGTTTACTATCGTTTGTTTTCTGTGGGATTACACACTGAGTTTACGTAAACTCACCCTTCTTTGTTTAATGTGCACAGGTAATCCCCAGACTTGACGGATCGATGCAGCGGTGGACTCGACGGTGGCCACATGTATTTTTAAACCGTTTTAATTTCAGTTTTGGTGTTTATTTCATAATTATTTTATGGGTTGTTTTTTATGTAAATTGGACTTTTTGGACTGTTTGCTTTTATTTTAGATTTTAGAGTGTTTTCGTGGATTTAATAACTACACAAACTCAACAAACAAACGGTTTTCTCTAAAACAAAAAGGTTTTTCTAAGATGGACGGATTCACCTAATTAATTCAGTTTTTCATAAATTAAATGATTTCTAAAGCTTTCGCAACAAATTGTGTTTTAAAGCAATTGAGTCAATAAGTAAGCGATTTTGGAGTCAACAAGAGTAAATAAATGAAAACGGTTTTATCATAACAACTTAGTTTCAACACGCTATTATGTGACATCGCCAGATTCGGCCATAATGTGTAGGCCAGGTTTGGGGTGTTACATAAGTGTTCTAATTGTATGTTTGAGGTCTTGGGTTTAAGTCACACTTTTGAAAAGTATGTGACTTTTGGTCTTAGCCTTATCCATTTTAGGTGGGCTTGTGTTATATTTTGGGTAAATTCATATTTGAATGAGCCTGCTGGTTTAAGTGGTAAAGTGTTAGCTTATCCTAAGGTCTAGTGTTTGAATCCTCATGTGAATGTGGATGATAATTTTTGTTTCGGTTGTGTGGTAGAGGTTCGATCAGAGTGAAATTCTAAAGTAGTTGAGAGTTAGTGGGTTGGTTAGTTAGTGGGATAATGAGGGGGTTAAGATATTGTGGGATTTTTAATTTAATTTAATTTTTTAAAACATAAATTTTATTATAAATTCTTATTATATATGCTATTTTTGATAGCATACCTAGAACTAGACCTGATCATGGATTAGGCCACCTGGCCCGACCTGAATGCCCGCCTAAAAAATAGGAGGGTTCGGGTAAAAATATAGGTTCGAACAATAGGCTTGGACAAAAAACGAGGCCTGTTTAGAAAACGGGTCAGGCCTCGGGTAAGATTTTTTTGGCCCAGGACTGGCCTGGCCCGAAATATATACTAAATATTTTATTTTATTTTTAATTTTTAACTTTACGTTTTTAGTTTCACTTTCACTTTCGTGCTTTCCTCCCCTTTATTCCCAATTCCAGAATCAAAATCCCTAGCTCACCACCACCTCCACCGATCTAGCAGTGCTGTCTGTCGACACTGCTCACCAGTCACCACATTCATTTACGCCTCCCACCTGCTTCCTCTGTTGTCGGCGCCCACCTGATTTCCTCAATTGACTCAGGTAAGAAACATCATTTTCACTTTCTTTTTGTTTGGTCACTGAGAAAATGAAGGAAAGTTTTGATTTTGTTTTAGTATGTCTGTTTCATCTCTTCTAAAAGTTCATAAGCATTATCTAATAGGCCAACGATACAATAGATAGGGTTTATTTTCCTTAATTTAAAACTTTTTTTTTATGTTCCCTTGCTTTA